>CM070789.1:965000-3437500 GCA_036346955.1 Dipus sagitta
CATGCACCAGTTTGTGCATCTGGCTTTACATTGTTACTGGGGAACTGAATCTGGGTTCTTTGGCTTTTCAGGCAAGTGCCTTAACTGCTAAACCATCTCTCCATCTCCCATACAACTTTATGACTGTGTGTTTGACTACCCTGTCACTTCATGTGAGTGGCATCACACACATGTTCTTATTTTATTTAACATTATGTTTTCAAGTCTCATCCATGTTCTAGCATGTGCCAAAAGACCTCCTGTAAAGCTAGTACTCTATTTCTCACATATGAACATGAAGTATATTATTTTTTAAAGGGAGAAAGCATATTAAAGGTTTTATGTGTTGATTTCAAGTACAAAGAATATTAGACTTTTATTACAGTTTAACTTGAACTTTTTTTTTTTTTTTTTTTTTTTTGAGGTAGAGTCATGCTGTAGCCCAGGCTGACCAGGAATTCACTATGTAGTCTCAGGGTTGCCTCAAACTCACTGTAATCCTCCTATCTCTGCCTTCCAAGTGCTGGGATTAAAGGCATGCACCACTATGCCTGGCTTTAACTTGAACTTTGAATTGTTTTCTTAAGCTGCAGATTACCATCCTGATGGGACTGTTCAAGTAAGCAATGGCAACCTTGCCTTTTACCCAGCACATACAAGTGTGTTTCCCAGGCATGTTCAGCCGTTTGTCAGTAGCCAGGGGTCTGTGAGAGGATGTACGCATGGAGGGAAGTTACTGACCAATCCCTATAGGTCCCCTGGTGGCTACAAAGGTATGCTCTGTATCTACTTTATTACCCTAAATTGTCTTATCTATATATTCATGTGACTTACACCATTTCTACTTTTGTTCCCCTTTTGTCATTACCCTTTATAGTGTGATACATATCTCTAGTAGATAATAGTTGTTTTTTGTTTTACTAGTAGGTAATAATTTTTTAAATATTTATTTATTTATTTGAGAGAGAGAGCGCACGCGCACCAGGGCCTCCAGCCACTGAAAACGAATTCCAGACATGTGCCCCCTTATGCAGCTGGTTTATGTGGGTCCTGGAGAACCGAACCTGGATCCTTTGGCTTTGCAGGCAAACACGCCTTAACTGCTAAGCCATCTCTCCAGCCCCTAGATAATAGTTTTAATATATCTGTTCTCTATAACAGAACTAAATTCTTCTGTGCAAAACAGATTCCTGCCATATACTGAAGAAAAGTCGATCAGCATGCCTTTATTTTTAATTTGTGTGTGTGTGTGTGTTTTTGTAATTTTTTTTTTTTTTTTTTTTTTTTTTGGTTTTTGGAGGTAAGGTCTCACTCTAGTCCAGGCTGACTTGGAATTCACTAGGTAGTCTCAGGGTGGCCTCAAACTCATGGTGATCCTCCCATCTCTGCCTCCCGAGTGTGGGGATTAAAGGCATGTACCATCACACCCGGCTTTTGTAATTTTTTTTTTAATGAGAGAGAGAAAGAATTGACACGACAGGGCCTCCAGCCACAGCCATCAAAATCCAGACACATGCACCATCTTGTGTGCTTGTGTGACCTTGTGGGTCTGGTTTATGTAGGATCTGAAGAGTCAAACATGGGTCCTTATGCAAGTGCCTTAACCACTAAACCATCTCTCTGGTGTGTGTGTGTGTGTGTGCGTGCGTGCGTGCGTGCGTGCATACATACATACATATACCTTTTTTTTTCTTTCGAGGTATGTTCTCTCTCTAGTCCAGGCTGCCCTGGAATTCACTATTCAGGGTGGCCTCAAACTCTTGGTGATTCTCCTACCTCTGCCTCCCATGTGCTGGTATGCGCCACTATGTCTGGCTCATTTTTTGTGTCTTTTAAAAATGTTTTTATTTACTTGCTTGAGAGAGATTGGTTGCACAAGGACCTTTAGCCAGTACAAGAACTCCAGACACATACCCCATTTTGTATGTATGGCTTTACATGGGTACAGGGGAATTGAACCCAGTTCTGTAGGCCTTACAAGGAAGTATCTTTAACCACTGAGCAATCTCTCTAGCCCAATCATCTTGCAGATGGACTTTTGTTTGAATATTTGAATAATTTCTTTTTTGCTTTTGTTCATTGATGTAACTCTGTGAAAAAAATGCATCATAATTAGACAATTCTCATTTTCTAATTATTTGTCTTTGAGACCATGCTATAGGTAAAGACATAAAATCTGAGACTATAATAGTGATGTTCTTTTAGTTTTTTGCTATGATTCCAAGTCTTGTAGCTACTGTTTGATAATAGCAAAAGTATTTGAAGCAGAGGGCATTAAGTACATAATTGCTATACCTCCTCAACCCCATCTACTCCTTCCAAACCTTGTTTTAGTAGGTAGTAGAACTTAGTGATGCTTCATGTTGTATATTTTGCTATGGAAACATGTTTATTTATTTACTTTTAAAAATATTTATTTGAAAGCGAGAGAGAGAATGGGCATGCAGGGCCTCCAGCCACTGCAAACAGACTCCAGACACATGTGCTACTTTGTGCATCTAGCTTACCCGGGTACCAGGGAATTGACCCTGGGACCTTAGGCTTCATAGGCAAGTGTCCTAACTGTTAAGCCATCTCTCCAGCCCTGGAAGTACTTTTAAAATATTAATTTGTGAGGAGAGAGAGATAATATGGATGTGCCAGGACCTCCTGCTATTGTAAATGAACTCCAGATGCATGGGCCACTTTGTGCATCTAGCTTTACATAGGTACTGGGGAAGTGACCCAGGCCAGCATGTTTTGCAAACAAGCACCTTTAACCAATGAGCCATCTCTCCAGCTCATGTAAGCATGTTAGTATGTTTTGATTAAAGAGCATAAACCTAGTGGTGGCATTTTAAGATCAGTTCAACATTTTTTTTCTTCTAGTTTAATTTTTACAAAGAAGTTAGTGTACTTTTTCCTTTTCTTTTTTGGTTTTTCGAGGTAGGGTCTCACTGTGTTGCAGGCTGACCTGGAACTTACTGTGTAGTCTCAGGGTGGCCTCGAACTCACGATCCTCCTACCTCTGCCTCCTGAGTGCTGGCACTAAAGGCGTGTGCCACCACACCTGGCGTTTTTGCACGTGTATTGTGTGTGTGTGCACACATGTACACACATGCATGTATGTGCCACCACGCCCGGCTTCTTTTGCACGTGTAGTATGGGGGGGGCACGTGTCTTGTGTGTGTGTGTGTGTGTGTGTGTGTGGGTGGGTGGGTGTGGGCGCACGTGTGCGCACACACACACACACACACACACACACGCATGTGGGATAGCCTCAGGGGTCATGTTCAGGAGCACCATTCATGTGAGACAGCACCACCCTAGCCTGCAGCTCATCCATTAGCTAAACTTGCTGGCCGGCGACTGTCAGGGATCCGCTTTCTTCCCCACCATTTTATGTAGGTTCTTTGTTTATTTGCTAGGTTTTGATGGTTACAGAGGACCTCCTTCAATTTCCAATGGGAATTACAGCCAGCTACAGCTCCAAGCTAGAGAGTATCTTGGAACACCTTGTGCCCAAAGGGTAAGTAGGAACAGCTGTCACCATTGACTCATGGCACAGCGGTAGGTGCTAAGCTGGTGATTACTGACAGCATCTGTAGAGTCCTGTCAGAGCTACTGTAAGTGCTGGGGGCTTTGAGGGCAATGTCCTTCCTGTTACCCAGGGAAGGCGAGATTTAAAGGTGTAGTGGATTTTGTTAATCATGTTCATACTAATTCACAAGAAAAACTGGGGTTAATAGGTTAAATACCTTGTCTAAGGTCACTCAGCAAGTAAATGGTAGGATTAATATTGGATTACAAGGTTTTTAACTCCAGAGCTTATACTCTTAGCTTTTCTATATTGCCTTGAGCTTAGTTTACTTGTACATATAGCAGAGCTCTTCTTTGTGTGTGTGTTGTGTGTGTGTGTGTGTGTTTAAATATAGGGTCTCACTTTAGCCTAGATTGACTTGCAGCTCACTCTGTAGCCCCAAGCTGGCCTCAGACTCACGGCAATCCTCCTACCTCAGCTTCCCAAGTGCTAGGACTGAAGATGCACACTATCATGCCTAGCTTATTTTCTTTCTTCTTCTTTTTTTTTTTTTTTAAATTTTTTTTGTTCATTTTCATTTATTTATTTGAGAGTGACAGAGAGAGGAAGAGGCAGATAGAGAGAAAGAGAGAGAATGGGCGCGCCAGGGCTTCCAGCCACTGCAAATGAACTCCAGACGCGTGCGCCCCCTTGTGCATCTGGCTAACGTGGGTCCTGGAGAATCAAGCCTCGAACCGGGGTCCTTAGGCTTCACAGGCAAGCGCTTAACCGCTAAGCCATCTCTCCAGCCCATTTTCTTTCTTCTTTAAAAAATATTTTATTAGTGAGCAGAGAGAGACAGACACAGAGAGAAGGAGGAAGAATGAATATGGGCATGCCAGGCCCTCTAGCTGTTTGTTGCAAATGAACTGCAGATGCATGTGCCACTTTGTGCATCTGGCTTTATGTGGGTACTTGGGAATTGAACCTGGGTTGTTAGGCTTTGCAGGCAAGTGCCTTAACTGCTGAGCCATCTCTTTAGCCCTATTTTCTTTTCTTTTCTTTCTTTTTTTTTTTTTTTCTTTTGGTTTTTCAAGTTAGGGTTTGTTGCAGTCAGGTCCACATTGCTGGTAGAAATCACCCAACCAAGAACAGTTTGTAGGAAAAAAGGTTTATTTTGGCTTACAGGCTTGGGGGGGAAGCTCCATGATGGCAGGGAAAATGACGACATGAGCCAACATAAGGTGGACCATAGCAACAGGAGAGTGTGCCAAACACTGGCATGGGGAAACTGGCTATGACACCCGTAAGCCCGCCCCCAACAATACACTCCCTCCAGGAAGCGTTAATTCCCAAATCTTCATCAGCTGGGAACCTAGCATTCAGAACCCCTAAGTTTACGGGGACACCTGGATCAAACCACCACAGCGTTTCACTCTAGACCAGGCTAACCTGGAATTCACTCTGTATTCTCAGGATGGCTCTTAACTCACGGCAATCCTCCTACCTCTGCCTCCTTAGTGCAGGGATTAAAGGCGTGCCCCACCACGCCCGGCTTTTTTTTTTTTAAATTTATTTTTATTTATTTATTAGAGACAGAGAGAGAGAGAGACAGAGAGAGGGAGAGAATGGGTGCACTAGGGCCTCCAGCCACTGTAAACAAACTCCAGTTGCATGTGCCACCATGTGCATCTGGCTTATGTGGGACCTGGGGAGTTGAACCTGTGTCCTTAGGCATTGCAGGCAAGCGCCTTAACTACTAAGCCATTTCCTAACCCCCTCTTTTCTTCCTTCCTTCCTTTCTTTTTAATTTCTTTTCCTGTGTGTGTGTGGTGTTGAGAATTGAACCCAGGGCCCATGTATGCAAAGCAGACACTCTGCTGACCGAGCTGTAGCCCTTTATTAGCATTTTCAACCTGTGGAATTTTACAAGTTTTTGAGTATGAATAATGACTTAAGATATCTGGGGTGTTTTTTTTTTTTTTTTTCAGGGGTTGGGGGTTTTATAATGACACAAAAGTGATAAACATCTAGCATAACCCTACTTCAGGTTTTGATATTGATCTTTTCTGGGCTAGTGATGAATGACAGGGTACTTGGTTGTCATTTAGGGTGGTGGCTGGGAATACAGCTCCTAGTCATGGGCACAGTCATAAGTTAAGTTAATCAGCCCACACTCCTGTGTACTTTGTTGCTCAGTTATGCTGCTTGTAGGTTATGTGTATTAGATACATTGCTTGTTTTGTTTTTAAGAGGTAGAGTCTCACTCTTGTCCAGATGGGCCTGAAATTCACTGTGTAGTCTCAGGCTTGCCTTGAACTCATGGCAATCCTCCTGTCTTGGCCTCCCGAGTGCTGGGATTAAAGGTGTGCATCACCACACCAGGCTTTTTTTTTTTTTTTTTTTGGTTTTTCAAGGTAGGGTCTATGCTCTTAGCCCAGGCTACCTGGAATTCATTATGTAGTCTCAGGCTGGCCTCAAACTCACAGCAACCCTCCTACCTCTGTCTCTGAGTGCTGGGATTTAAGGCATGCACCACTATACCGGCTTTTTTTTTTTCCTCATGTGTTTTCAATTTATGGTGTATCAGGACACAGCACCACTGTTAGTCAAGTATGTCTGTATTTGGTAATTTACTGAGCTCTGTTACTAACATGTATAAAATAGCTGTGCTTAAAGAGCCCACAGGTACATGAGGAAGTAGTGAGAACAGAGAACACACGTGGACTTTTGAAGACTTGAGCCCTGACTCATGGCTCTCCTGCTTCATGACCTTTGGCATGTTCCTCTACTTTTTGCAGTTAAGATTCTTCCTGAGGCACTGCAGATCAGCTGAGCCAGTGTACACACGTACCTAGTGCTGTGGGCCTGATTAGTGAATACCAAGAGTGCAGACACCAGCTGTTATTACACAAACCTGCAGGACTTAAAGGGGGATGGTGATTTATTTTTATTTATTTATTTATTTTTGTTTTTTGAGGTAGGGTCTCACTCTAGCCTAGGCTGTCTGGAATTCATGGCAGTCTTCTTAGCTCTGCAATCCTCCTACCTTTGCCTCCCGAGTGCTGGGATTAAAGGCAAGTGCCTGGCATTTATTTACTTTTTAGTGATTCATTTGCAAGCAGAGAGAGCCAAAGCAGATGGGGGGGGGGACGGGACAGGAGGGAATGGGTGTTGCCAGGGCCTCCAGCTGCTGCATATGCATGTGCCACTTTGTGCATTTGGCTTTACGTGGGTCCTGTAGAATTGAATTTGGTTCCTTAGACTTTGTGGGCATGTACATTAACCACCACTAAGCCATCTCTCCTGCCCCATTTGGTGATTAATATAGTTTTAAGTAATAGCACTATCTGTTGTTTACACCAGCATTTCATCGTTTTGTGTGCTCCTTTAAATTCTTCTGAGGAAATTTAAAAATTAGTAATAGTAGCCGCTGTTGGGTAGGGGCTTGGGAGCCTGAGTCAGAGACTTATTTTTGTTACATGTCTTCTTGCCCTGTTTAAGATTCTTATTGCAGGTATTAACTCTGCCCCACCAATTACTTTCAAGAACTGTATGGGGCCTGGCATCCTTCATACTTGGGAGTCAGGTGGAAGTGTTACTCTTGAGTATTAACTGTCAGTAGTTTCAATCACACTCTAGGAAATAGATATATAGTACAATGTAATTCTTTTCAATTCACATATCTAAAACAAAAAATAACCAAAGAACTCATCCTGGTATGTTTGTAGTAGTCTTTAGTTTGACTAATTGGGCCATATTGAAGAAATGTGTTCTATTGCTTTATGTCCTTTCCTGCTGAGATGAGGGACAGAGGTCCATGTTACACATCTGAATTTCTGTCATTACACAGCACTGTAATTTACATAGTGCTCTCTAAATTCTAACCATTGTTCTGTGTTTTTGGTGACATGATAAATATTAATGCATTCATTTCAGGATAATTTCCAGCAGTATTATAAGAAAGGAGGGACACCTGGTGGTCCTTCAGCAAATTCAAGAGGTAAGGGGGATTACCTGAGTAGTTTATTTACCCAGAACATACTTGTTTGTATATCACTCTGCACCTTCTAGCATTTTCTCCCTAAAACACACTGCTTTCAGCATTTATTGAGGTTTTCAGTTTGCTTAAATGTACAACTGAAGTACTAAGGGAGGGCTGGAGAGATGGCTTAGTGGTTAAGCCCTTGCCTGTGAAGCTTAAGGACTCCGGTTCGAGGCTCGATTCCCCAGGACCCATGTTAGCCAGATGCACAAGGGGGCTCACGTGTCTGGAGTTCGTTTGCAGTGGCTGGAGGCCCTGGTGCGCCCATTCTTTCTCTCTCCCTGTCTCTTTCTCTCTTTGTCTGTCGCTCCCAAATAAATAAATAAAAACAAAAAAAATTGAAGTACTAAGGGTGATAGTAGACTACTTGGAAGGCTATGAAAACTAATTGTTAATTTTTAAAAATTAAAAAAAATTATTTTTATTTATTTATTTATTAGAGACAGAGAGGGGTGGGGGGGGGAGAGAGAGAGAGAGAATGAGTGCACCACAGCTTCTAGCCACTGCAAATGAACTCCAGACACATGTGCCACCATATGCATCTAGCTTACATGGGACCTGGAGAATCGAACCTGGGTCCTTAGGCTTCACAGGCATGTGCCTTAACCACTAAAAGCCATCTCTCCAACCCTAATTTATTTACTTTTTATTGACAACTTCCATAATTACAGACAATAACCCATGGTAATTCACTCCCTCCTCCCCCACTTTCCCCTTTTGCAACTCCGTTCTCCATCATACCCCTTACCCCTCTCAGTCTGTTTTATTTTGATGTCATCATCTTTCCCTCCTATTATGATGGTCTTGTGTAGGTACTGTGAGGTCATAGATATCCAGGCCATTTTGTGTCTGGAGGAGCACATTGTAAGGAGTCCAACCCTTCCTTTGGCTCTTAAATTCTTTACTCCACTTATTTCACAATGGGCCCTGAACCTTGGAAGTTGTGATAGAGATGTTTCAGTGCTGAGCACTCCTCTGTCACTTCTTCTCAGCACCATGGTGCCTTCTAAGTCATCCCAAGGTCACTGCCATCTGAAAAGAGAAGGTTCTCTAACCAAAAGTGAGTAGCATTAATATATGGGTATGAACATTAAGAGAAGTGCTTACCTGGCAGTTTGGTGAGCATAGTATATACATTTAGCCAGACAGCAGCAATTATACCACTATTACTCATGACTACCATCCTAGCTCAGACTGGCTTTGAACTCACAGCGATCCTACCTCAATTTCTTGAGTGCCAGAATTGAAGGCATGTGGCACCATTACTTGTGTTTCCTTTTAATGTTTTGGTGTTTTGAGGTAGGGTCTCACTCTAGCCCAGGCTGACTTGGAATTCACTATGTAGTCTCAGGGTGGCCTTGAACTCACCGCGATTCTTCTACCTTGGCCTCGAGTGCTAGGATTAAAGGTGTGAGCCTCCATGCCTGGCTTATTTTTTATTTATTTATTATTTTTTGTTCATTTATCATTTATTTGAGAGGGAGAGAGAGAGAGGAAAGGGGAAGAGGAGTGAGGGAGGGAGCTAGCTCCAAGGCCTCTAGATGACATGTACCACTTCGTGCATCTGGCTCACGTGGGTCCTGGAGAGTTGAACCTGGGTCCTTTGGCTTTGCAGGCAGGTACCTTAACCACTAAGCAATCTCTCAAGCACTATTTTTTTCTTTTTTGAGATAGTGTCTCATGTAGCTTAGGCTGACCTAGAACTCACTCTGTAGCCCAAGCTGTCCTTGATCTAATGGTGATCCTCCTACTTCAGCCTCCTGAGTGCTTGGATTATAGGCATGAGCCATCATTCCCAGTTCTACATTTTCTTTTTTTTTTTTTTTTCTTTTCAGTATATTTTATTTATTTATTTGAGAGAGGTAGAGAGAGAGAGAGAGAGAGAGAGAGAAAATGGGTGCACCAGGGCCTCCAGCCACTGCAAATGAACTCCAAATGCATGCACCCCCTCATGCATCTGGCTAATGTAGGCCCTGGAGAATCGAACCAGGATTCTTTGGCTTTGCAGAAAAACACCTTAACCGCTAAGCCATTTCTCCAGCCCACCCATCCCAGTTCTACGTTGTTTTTCCTTTTTGGTTTTCTCCCCTCCCCCCCAGGTAAATTCTTGCTCTACCCCGGGCTGACCTGTACTCTCAGGGTGGCCTCGAACTCATGGCAATCCTCTTCTGCCGCCCAAGTGCTGGAATTAAAGGCATGTGCCACCGCACCTGGCTTATTTTTCTTTTTAAAGATATATTTTAAGGATCACCGTGAGTTCAAGGCCACCCTGAGACTACATAGTGAATTCCAGGTCAGCCTGGGCTAGAGTGAAACCCTACCTTGAAAAACAAAAAACAAAACAAAACAAAAAAAATATATCTTATTTATTTATCCTTTCCTTTCCTTTCCTTTCCCTTTCCTTTCCTTTCCAATTTGGGAGCTGGGTGTGGTGGCACATGCCTTTAATCCCAGCACTTGGGAGACAGAGGTGGGAGGATCTCTGTGAGTTCGAGGCTATCCTGAGACTACATAGTGAATTTCAGGTCAGCCTGAGCTAGAGTGAGACCCTACCTCGAAACTCCTCCCTCTGCCCCTGCCAAAAAAAAAAATTTGGGAAGGTGCTGGAGAGATGGTTTAGTGCTTAAGACACTTGCCTTGGAAACATAGGAACTTGGGTTCAATTCCCCAGTCCCCACATAAGCCAGATGCACAAAGTGGTGCTTGCGTCAGGAGTTTGTTTGCAGTGGCTGGAGACCCTGGCGCGCCCATTCTCTCTGTCGCTCTCAAATAAATAAATAAAAATTAAAAAAAAAAAAAGTACTGGCAGTTACTCTGCCATCAGTACATTGACAGATCTGAACACGCAGCATTTTAAAAACACAGGATACTTGTTAAAATGTGGAAGGATAATTAAGAGATTCAGGGTAGTCGGGTGTGGTGGCAGGATTTCTATAAAGTTGAGGCCACTCTGAGAATACATAGTGAATTCCTGGGCTAGAATGAGACCCTACCTCGTAAAATCAAACAAAAACCTTGAAATTCAGAGTAAGCAAGAAAGAAGTTTAGAGCTGGAGAGATGGCTTAATGGTTGAAGCCAAAGGACCCAGGTTTGATTCCCCAGGACCCACATAAGTCAGATGCACAAGGTGGTGCATGTGTCTGGAGTTCCTTTGCAGTGGCTGGAGCCCCTGACACACCCATTCACTCTCACTATCTGCCTCTTTCTCACTCTCAAGTAAATAAATTAAATAAATAAATAAATAAATAAATATATATATATTTAAAAGTTTAAGACAACTTTAACAGAGGAAAACAGTCTTTTCATTTTGAGAAGGTAGCTAGTATTCATAATGCATTTGTTTATGTCTGAGCAGGGCTTCTACAGAACACTTAAGTTGAAAGTTGATTGAAAACAAGGGCCAACTATTTATCCTGGGGTTTAGCCCTGTCAGGGCATCTATGAATACCTTGTTGATAATACTAAAAATGGGCGTCTTTGCAGAATCTTGAAGATTTCTTTTCCTTCCTTCCTTCCATCCCTCCTTCCTTGCTTCCATGATTGTAACCAATATCCCATGGTAATGCCCTCCCTCCCCCCACTTTCCCCTTTGAAACTCCACTGTCCATCATATCCCCTCCCCCTCTCAGTCAGTCTCTCTCTCTTTTTTTTTTAATGTCATCATTTTTCCTCCTGTTATGATGGTCTTGTGTACGTAGTGTCAGGCACTGTGAGGTCATGGATATCCAGGTCATTTTGTGTCTGGAGGAGCACATTGTAAGGAAAGTTTTCTTTTTTTCTTTTGAGGTAGGGTTTTGCTCTATCCCAAACTGGCCTGGAATTAACTATGTAGTCTCAGGCTGGCCACAAATTCACTGTGAATTCACTGTGATTCTCCTTCTTTTGACTCCCAAGTTCTGGGATTAAAAGGCATGTACCACCATGCCTGGCTAATCTCAAATCTTTTCTCTTTTCTTCTTCTTCCTTCCTTCCTTCCTTCCTTCCTTCCTTCCTTCCTTCCTTCCCTTCCTTTCCTTCCTTTCCTTCCCTTCCTTCCTTCCTCTTTTTCTTTTTCTTTTTCTTTTTTGCTGAAGTAGGATTTCCCTCTAGCCCAGGCTGACCTGGAATTCACTATGTAGTCTCAGGTTGGCTTTGAACTCACAGCAATCCTCCTACCTCTGCCTCCCAAGTGCTGGGATTAAAGGCACGCACCACCACGCCTAGCTTTTTCTTTTCTTTTTTTAAAAAAAGTTTTTTTTGTTTTTGTTCATTCTAATTTATTTATTTATTTGAGAGTGACAGAGAGAAAGAGGGAGATAGAGAGAGAATGGGCGTGCCAGGGCCTCCAGCCACTGCAAATGAACTCCAGACGCGTGCGCCCCCTTGTGCATCTGGCTAACGTGGGTCCTGGGGAACCGAGCCTCGAACCGGGGTCCTTAGGCTTCACAGGCAAGCGCTTAACTGCTAAGCCATCTCTCCAGCCCTTCTTTTCTTTTCTATTAAAGGCATGTGCCACCATGCCCAGCTAGATTTCATCTTTTCTTTTTAATTTTTTAAAATTGATTTTACTTATTTGAGGGACACACACACACAGAGAGAGAGAGAGAGAGAGAGAGAGAATGAGAGAGAGAGAATATGAATGGGTATGTCAGGGCCTTCAGCTGCTGCAAACAAACTTAAGATGCATGTTTGTGCATCTGGTTTAAGTGGTTCCTGGGGAATCGAACCTGGATCGTTTGGCTTCAAGGCAAAAATGCCTTATCCACTAAGCCATCTTTCCAGCCCTCAAGTGATCTCTTCTATATTAGCGTAAGTATAATCTAGTTGCATTTCATTTCTTAAGAGTTTGTGTTTCAGTAGCCCATTAATGTTAAGTGTTAGTAGTCAAAGCTTCTTCATTATGATACACTCTCTGTTACTAATGCCACAGCAGGGTGGAGAGAGTCCTCTCAGGTGAGCAGTCCAGAGAGAGAGAACGAAGCTTTCAACAGCGGGGACTCTGGACAAGGAGATTCCCGGAGCATGACCCCTGTGGGTGTGTCAGTGACAAATCCGGCAGCCGCTCTCCTGCCAGTACACATCTATCCCCTGCCTCAGCAGATGCGGGTTGCCTTCTCAGCAGCCAGGACATCCAATCTGGCCCCTGGAACTTTAGATCAACCTATTGTGTTTGATCTTCTTCTGAACAACTTGGGAGAGACCTTTGATCTTCAGCTTGGTAGATTCAGTTGTCCAGTGAATGGCACATACGTGTTCATTTTCCACATGCTAAAGCTGGCAGTCAATGTGCCACTATATGTCAACCTTATGAAGAACGAGGAGGTCTTGGTGTCAGCCTATGCCAATGATGGTGCTCCAGACCACGAAACCGCAAGCAACCACGCCATTCTTCAACTCCTCCAGGGAGACCAGATATGGTTGCGCTTACATAGGGGAGCAATTTATGGAAGTAGCTGGAAATATTCTACATTTTCAGGCTATCTTCTTTATCAAGATTGAGCATCAAGGATGTTCACATTTAGTGAGATTGAAGGAAAAGTAGTCCTTGCCTGTTGACTATGCTGGGAAGTTGTTTCATTCCTAGAGGAAGAGGAGGTCCTTTACTTTTTTTTTCCTCCCAGGTGAAAAATTTCAAGCAAAATGTCAATTAGCATTAATCTGGCACTTTATAAATTGTGATGTAGCCTCACTAGTCACTTAACCCTTAACTGTATTAATGGTCAGCGTACTGAACTGACTGCCTCAAGTTCAGACAACTTATAATGCCTTGTTGTGCCTCAATAAAAAACTTACCTGCACGTCTAGTTCTAGTTAATTAAACATTTGGTTGAGAGGTTAAGATAACTTGTTTTTAGCATCTGTCACTGATAACTAGAATTATTGTTTATTCATAGGTTCATGGCATTATTTTAAAACAAAAGGATCAATTTGACATAATTTTTCCCCCCAAAAAGTCTCTAGGAAAACATCAGTGTCAAACACTACCTGCATGTGGTGGTGCATGCCTTTTTATCACAGTATTCAGGAGGCTGAGGTGGGATTGCCATAATTTTAAGCCAAACCTGGGCTACAGAGTGAGTTCCAGATCATCTTGGCTAGAGTGAGACCTTATCTTGACCAGAAAAAAAAAAAAAAAAAAATGGGGGTGGTGAAGGGATGTTTGAGCAGTTAAATGTGCTTATTTGGAAAGCATGATCTACTAAGTTCAGTTCCCCAGCAGTCACATAAAGCTAGATACACAAAATGGCACATGTGTCTGGAGTTCTACAGTGGCAAAAGGTCCTAGCACACACATTCTCTGTTTCTCCCTTGAAAAGCTGAAGGATCCAGGTTTGATTCCTCAGGATCCATGCAAGCCAGATGCACAGGTGGCACATGCATCTGGAGTTCTTTTGAAGTGGCTAGACACCCTGGTGCACCCATACTCTTATTTGCCTCTTCCTCTCAAAAATATTAAAAAATTTTTGGGCTATAGTGAAGGCCTAGCGGTTAAGGTGCTTGCCCGGCAAAGCCTAAGGACCCATGTTTGGCTTTCCAGATCCCACATAAGTCAGACACAAGGTGACGTGAGTGCACAAGGTCGCACATGAGCACAAGATGGTGCACACATCTGGAGTTCTATTGTAGTGGCTCGAGGCCCTGGCATGCCAATTCTTTCTCTCATAACAAAAAATTACAAAAAATGTTTTTATTTGCAGCTGATTAAGCTGACTGGATTCCTTTCCTCATGGGGGCCTGGTGTGTGGTGGCTGCAGAGAGCAGCCTCCTTGGTGGTAGGGTGACCTGTTGCTTGTGCAGGTTGCCCTAAGGGACCTTGGAGACAGTCTTCTGGTGGACATCCAGATTTCTGATCTCATGCTATTCCCTGTCTAGGCTCCAGACACGTATGCGGGGTGCTTTTGGGAAGCCCCATCTCACAGTGACCAGGGTTCATATTGGCCAGGTTGTCATGTCCGTCTGCACCAAGCTGCAGAATAAAGAGCATGTAACTGGGGCCCTGCGCAGAGCCAAGTTCAAGTTTCCTGACTTCCAGAAGATCCACGTCTCGAAGAAGTGGGGCTTCCAGTTCAATGCAGATGGGAAGGGGCTCATCCCTGATGGTTGTGGGCTCAAGTATATCCCCAATCTTGGTCCCCTGGACAAGGGGCGAGCTCTGCACTCATGAGCTTCTGCTGCTGTTACCAACCACGCTCACTGGTCAGAGGAAGTGGGCTGTAACACCCATAAGCCTACCCAATACACTGCCTCTAGGAGTTTTCAATTCCCCCATTGCCATCAGCTGGGGACCTGGAATTCAGAGCGCATAAGTTTATGGGGGCACCTGAATCAAACCACCACTCCCCCTTGTTTCAGTTTGCTTGCTTTGTATGCTAGGACCCTGTCTAACTCAGCCTTATAACCGAGCCTGCCTCTTAAAGGCTTAACTCCCCAGTCCAAACCTCTAACAAATAATACACTCTTCCTGTGCCAACTAAGGTACTAGCAGGGTCCTGAAGTTGATCCTGGCCCTCTACCTAAAGCACACAGCTGATTAAAAACAAAAGCCCGAATGTTAACTTCTAGGAGCCGCCTCTTTGCAATGGAAAAATCCCCAGCACTGAAATACAGTATTTTCTCCCAAACTGAAACTTTCTGTCCCTACTTCCTCTAATGGGATCAGTGAGAGCCATTCCTATTTCCTCCACTAATAGGATTGGCTAGCTGCAAAACCTCCCATTCCTCTCACCCCTGCTTCCTTCTAACCCTGTAATTAGTACCTCAGCCTGTGAGTGGATTGTGGCTCTGGATCCTGTGCCAGAGAATGTCTCAGTAGACTGCCAGCTGTTCTTGAGCCACTCTGCCTTTTCTCTTCTGCATCAACCTTGTACCATACAGCGCTTACTGAAGTTTACTTCTTACTGTTTAGATGTTTATTTTTTCGAGATCTTGTCCAACAATGTTGGCTAGGGTGGCCTCAAATCCCAAGCTGAAGTCACCCTCTCACCCCAGCCTCCTGAGTCTCCTGCAGAGACTACAGACCTACCTGGCCGCAAAGACTATATTTTATTCTAATTTACTTATTTTTGAGGTTAGGGTCTCGCTACAGACCATGCTGACCTGGAATTCACTATGTAGTCTGATGCTGGCCTTGAGCTCAGTGATCTTCCTACCTCTACCTCCTGAGTGCTGGGATTAAAGGCATGTGCCACCACGCCCGGCTCCAAAATTTATTTTAATGAAAAGAATATACAGGAGAGGAGAGAGGACTTGGTTCTGGCTGCAGAAGGAATAATGTGAATTTGAGGCTGGGTGAATTCTGCCAGATGGCTTTGCTCATCTTTTTAAGTTTCTTGAGATAGAACCTGAACAACGACCGAATGAAAGACTGCATTTTGCCCAAAGTAAAAAAAAAAAAAAAAAAAAAAAAAAAAAAAATTGGAGACAGGGAGAAAGGAGAGAGAGTGGGTGTACAAGGTCCTCAATCCACACAAACTCCAGACGCATGCGCCACCTTGAGCATCTGGCTTATGTGGGACTTGGAGAATCAAACCTGGGTCTTTAGGCTTCACAGGCAAGCGCCTTAACCACTAAGACATCTCCCCAGCCCCAAACCCCTCTTCTGGGTTTACCTTGGGGGAAAAAAAGTGCTCGGTGTTCTTAATGCCTTTTCAGTTGTGGTACCAGATACAACGCTGGTAGGTGGAAATGCCCGTAAACCTTTTTGTCTTCATTTTTCCGAGAGGGTCTGGAATTTTTTGCCAAAAACACATGTTTAACAAATGTTCTGTGAGTGAATGGCATAATGAATGGTGGGGGCGTCCTCTCCCCCCCCCATCCAACAGACGGCCCCACACGTGATTTTTGTGGGCTACCTGATTTCAAGATCCCAGCAGGTCTGTCCTGGAACAGGTTAGTTATGATACCCCAATACTTCTAAGAGTAAAAAGGAAAAGTTCCTTCATCTAGGTACGTTTAATTTGTAAGCAGGTGTAAGGAAGCAACCAGCCCAACTCACTGAAGGGAGAGGCAGGGGGCTGTTTCCGTACAGCAGCATGGCGCCTCCTGTAGACGCCTAAGAGCAGTTCCTAAGGCGAGAGAGTCTTCCGTACGGCAACATGGCGTCCTTCTGCTGGAGCTCAGCAGCGCAGTTCTGGTGAACAAAACAGGGCGTCTTCCGTACAACAATAAGGTGGCCTCTCACTGAAGCGCGGCAACGCAGTTCTCTGTGGGAACAAGCGCCAAGCGCTTTTCGTTCTTATCATGGCGGCCCCCGACGGGGAACAGGCCGAGAGAGGCTTCCGTACAGTAACATGGCGTCCTCCTGAGGGAGCTCAAAAAGCGCACTTCCCGGTAGAGGGGACGAAAAAAAGCCAGCGTGTCTTCCGTACAACAAAGGAGGCCTCTCAGAGAAGCGCTGTAACGCAGTTCCCCCTGGGGAACGAGCGCCGAGCGCTTTCCGTTCTCATCACCGCAGCCCCCAGCGGAGTTCCCGGATGGGGAACAAGTCCAGAGCGGCTTCCGTACAGCAACATAGTGGCCATCTACAGGAGCCCGGAAGCGGAGTTTCCTGAAGAGTAACAAGCGCAAAAGTACTTTCCGTACAAGATCATGGCGTTCCCCTGTGCGAGTCGGTCAGCGCAGACGCCGGGGGAAGGGGCTGCCATAAAAGAGACGCGGCTTCCTCTCGCCGCTTCTCCCGCCTCCCACCGGCTGTCGTAAAGAGTGAATGGGGAGAGAGTCGTGGGGGGAAGGAGGGAAGCGGGGGGCGCGGAGGCTGAGCGTGTAGCCAGCGGCCGCAGGTGGCGGCGGGCCGTGGGGCCGAGGCGGGCAGGGATCCCCCAGGCTGCGGCCCGGGGTCCGGAGCCCCGCCGGGGACATGGACCTCAACCGGATCATCCAGGCGCTGAAGGGCACCATCGACCCGAAGCTGCGGATCGCGGCCGAGACGGAGCTCAACCAGGTGGGTCGCGGGCCCGCCTCCCCTCCTCCTCCCCGGTTCACTCCCCTCCGCCCCTCCTTGCTTCTCCTCCCCGTCTCTCCTCCTCTCCTGCTCCCGCCCCGGCCCGCGCGGCCGGGACCCCGAGCCGCCGGGGCACCTGTTGTCTCGCGCCTTCCCCGTGCGGCGCGCCCAGCCCAGCCCGGTCGGCGGCGCAGACGCCGGGCGACCCTTCCTGGTGTTTTCCAGCCGTGGTTTCCTTTCCCCACTCTCCGGCGTGAGGTGTGGTGGGGACCACGCCTCGCACGGTGACAGCTGAGCTGGCTTTTCTGAGGGGCTGCTGTGAGGAAAACCCGCCTGCTTCTGGGCGTGCGGGGACTCTGGGCGGTGCGGTGGTGGAGGACTGGGCACGAGCAGGCAGTTTTCGTGGGGCTCCCCGAAGGGCTGCCCAGTGGTTCAGCTTCGAGGCGTTTCTTGCCAGTGCGGAGATGTATGCCTTTCCTTTATTCTCCATTCACTCTTTCCTAACCAACCTTAACTTTATTCCTGCATTACTCCCAACATTTGAACAGTGTAAGGACCCCAAGCTCTAGCTGTACATGTAAGAGGGAGCCATGGACTCCTTACTAAAAATCTTAGTACAAATGGAAATCCGCTCCTCCAGCTGGCGAGATGGCTCAGCAGTTAAATGTGCTTGCTTGCAAAGCCTGCCTGCCCGTCCAGGTTCCCGTAACCCCAATACCCACGTAAAGCCAGATGCACAAAGTGGAGCCTTCATGGGGAGTTAGTTTGCAGCGGCAAGAGGCCCTGTTGCTCCCCATAAAGTTATTAAAAAATATAAAGTCTACTCAGATGGAGTGACACCTGTTTGAGGCTGTGATGACACTTGAATTGTGAAGGGACATGCCAAAACTCTTGGCACTCAAGGCATTGCCGCTGATCAGCAGCATCAGCCCCATCTGAGAACTTGTTGGATATGCAAATTATAGGGCTTCCCCTCTGTTGACAGAATCCGGTACTCTGGAGGTGGGAAGAAGTTTGGATTATGTCTCCAAAAGGATGGTGAGGCAGTCCTCAGTGTTTCAGCTGGAGTTGATTTAAATGTTTTCATTTATTTACAAGCAGAGAGAGAGAATGAGAATGATTATGAGTGGGTACACCAGGGCCACTAGCTTCTGCAGACGCTTGCATCCGGCTTTACGTGGGTATGGGGGAATCAATCCCAAATCGTTAGGCTTTACAGGCAAATCCCTTCACCGCTGAGCCATTTCCCCAGCACATATGTATTATCATATCTATTATAATATGTATCATTGCTTGCCTGTGTGTGGTGTATGCACGTGTGTGCCTCTGTAGGCCCCCCCATCATGTGCTCACCAGTGGCTTGAATAGAAAGTTTGTTGTTCCACTCCATCACTTTTCTATCAGTTCTCATTAGAGCCAGGGCTTCTTTTTTTTCTTTTTAAATTATTTTTGTTGTTTATTTTTATTTATTTGAGAGAGACAGACAGAGAGAAGGAGGCAGAGAAAGAAGAGAGAGAGAGAGAAAGAGAGAGAATGGGCGCGCCTGGGCTTCCAGCCACTGCAGGCGAACTCCAGACGCGTGTGGCCCCCTTGTGCATCTGGCTAACGTGGGTCCTGGGGAGTTGAGCCTCGAACCGGGGTCCTTAGGCTTCAGAGGCAAGCGCTTAACCACTAAGCCATCTCTCCAGACCCAGAGTTTCTTACTAATTCTGCGCGTTGTTTTTTTTCTCCCCTGATGGCAATTCTTGGGCCTCTGCTCCCTTACTGGACTGGGGTTACAAATATGTTGGCCATGCCCAGCTTTTTATGTGGGTCCTGGGACTGGAACCTGAGTGGTCTCTTAGGCCTCCTCAGACCTTCATGCTTGCACAGGAAGTGCTCTTAACAGCCCAGCTGTATCTCCAGTCCTCATATTTTTTAAGTTTCTATTTGTTTATTGCAGTGCTAAGGATGGAAGCCAGGGCCTTGGCCTCCCAAGTGCTGGGATTAAAGGTGTGCACTACCAGGCCCGGAGGATAAATTCTTACTTGAAAATTTTTTTTTTGGGGGGGGGTTTCGAGGTAGGGTCTCGCTCTAGCCCAGGTTGGTCTGGAATTCACTGTGTAGTCTCAGGATGGCCTCGAACTCGAAGCGATCCTCTTAATTCTGCCTCCCGTGGGCTGGGATTAAAGGCCTGAGCCACCATGCCTGGCCTTCTTATTTGGGGCTGTCCCTCTCAGGCTAGCATTTTTCTCTCATCAGTGACTGGTTCTCTGACTGCCCACTGTGACATTCTTTCTTTGAGAAAAAAAATTTTTTTTTGCTTGTTTTTTCAAGGTAGGGTTTCACTCTAGTTCAGGTTGACCTAGAATTCATTATGTAGTCTCAGGGTTTTCCTTGAACTCCTACCTCTGCCTCCCAGGTGCTGGGATTAAAGTTGTGCACCACCACACCTGCCTGAGAAATGTTTTTTCATAGGACACTGATACTGAATTCTTTAAATCTTCATTGTTTTGTCAGGAACATTGAGTAGGGATACTTTCTTTTGGTAGGAACATGGTGGGCTTCAGTACCTTACCTAGAAAGATCTAGAAAGGCAGTGACTGCTCTTGCTGCTCCTCTTACATAGAGACAGAGTTGGTAGAGCCCAGTCCTTCTGCCTTAGGAAACATTGCTGGTGAGTGATAAAGGCGGGCACCTGATGTTCTCTAACCTCTGTACACACACATAGGCAAACTCTATATGTGCATGCATCACATCACAGGCACTACACACACAAACCAGAGAAGGGAAAAAACCCACCCGGCATGCTAGAGTGCCCTGTCATCTCAGCTCTGGGAAGCCAGAGTCAGGGAATCCCTGGGGCTCATTCACTAGCTCGTCTAGCCAAACTGGTGAGCTCTAATTCAGCAAGATATTGTCTTAAGAAAATAAGATGGAGAGCCAAAGGCATATGTACACACGTGAACATGCTTAAGTCATACATGAGCTTACAAACATGAACATGCTTACACGTATATGCTCATGCAAAAATTTTTGGTGGTTGTGGATGAAAAGGAATTTACCTTAAATAGAAGAGATTTCAGATTCTGAAGACTATGAAGATGAAAAGATGACTCAGTTTTCACTGAGGGAATGGAGGAGTTTGGAAAGCAGTGTTCCTGTATGGAAAGAAAAAAATAAGTTGGAGAGTGAGTGAGGCAGACACCTGGTGTTGGCCTCTGGTGTCCACACAAATATGGTCGCACACATGGGATGCCTGCATGCATACAGACGTACATACTCACATGCATACATGAATGTATAGAATAAGGTTTTCATTTATTTGGACAGTAGTGTATTCAGTAATGCTGGTAATAGTGTTTCATTTGCAGACCCCTCTTTTTATAAGAATTTCTTTGTAATTTCAGTCCTACAAGATTATCAATTTTGCCCCCAGTTTGCTTCGGATCATAGTTTCGGACCATGTGGAATTCCCAGTACGTCAGGCAGGTGAGTTACCTTTTCATTTTATTATTACTGTTATTATTATTATTATTGTTTTTCTATATGGTGTCTTGCTGTAGCCCAAACTGACCTGGAATTCACTATGTAGTCTCAGGCTGCCTTTGAACTCACAGCGACCCTCCTACCTCTGCCTCCCAAGTGCTGGGATTAAAGTCAAGTGCCAC
The DNA here is from genome assembly GCA_036346955.1 of Dipus sagitta. NCBI lineage: Eukaryota > Metazoa > Chordata > Mammalia > Rodentia > Dipodidae > Dipus > Dipus sagitta. The sequence continues at coordinate 986,094 of CM070789.1, forward strand.
CATGCCCATTCTTTATACATTTATTTTTTGGCAAAAGGAGAATGAGAATTCTATCTTAATTTTATTTTATTTATTTATTAAAGAGAGAATGGGTGTGTCAGTGTCTCTAGCCACTGCAAATGAATTCCAGACACATGTGCCTCCTTGTGCATCTGGCTTACGTGGGTTCTGGGAAATTGAACCTGGGTCTTTTTGCTTTGCAGGCAAGCGCCTTAACTGCTAAGCCATCTCTCCAGCCCCAATTTTCTTTCTCTGTCAAATAAATAATAAAATATCTTTAAAATCATGACTGGAGTGCTCAGTACTGTAATATCTCCATCACACCTTCCAAGGCTCAGGGTCTAATGTGGAAGAGGTGGCGGAAAGACTGTAAGAGCCAAAGGAAGGGTAGGACTCCTTACAACATGCTCCCCCCAGACACAAAATGGCCTGGATATCCATGACCTCACAGAGCCCGACACTACCTACACAAGACCATCATAAGAGGAGGAAAAGATCATGACAGCAAAATAAAAGAGAGACTGATAGAGATGGGGAAGGGATATGATGGAGAATGGAGTTTCAAGGTGGGGGAGAGAGGGTATTACCATGGGATATTTTTTTTTTATAATCATGGAAATTGTTAATAAAAATTTGGAAAAAATATCTTTAAAACCATCTTCTTGGCCGGGCGTGGTGGCGCACGCCTTTAATCCCAGCACTCGGGAGGCAGAGGTAGGAGGATCGCCGTGAGTTCGAGGCCACCCTGAGACTCCATAGTGAATTCCAGGTCAGCCTGGGCTAGAGTGAGACCCTACCTCGAAAAACCAAAAAAAAAAAAAACCAAAAAAAAAAATAAATAAAACCATCTTCTTGATACTAGTGTGTCCATGCTTTCTCCTCAAACACAGCTGCTATCTACCTGAAAAACATGGTGACACAATACTGGCCTGACCGGGAGCCTCCTCCAGGAGAAGTCATATTTCCATTCAACATTCATGAAAATGACCGGCAGCAGATCCGAGACAACATTGTGGAAGGGATCATCCGATCTCCTGATCTGGTGAGGTATGCTGTACCCTGTAGGAGGCAAGAAGTGGCTGTATCTGTGATGTCCTAATGCATCTTTTGACTCAAGTTTTTTCTGTTTTGTTTTTAAATCTCATAGGGTGTCCAATGCCAATCAGATGTTAACCATGGTCAGTACCCCATGGAACTGCCATGTGTCTATGTGCCAAGGTGCTTGTTTCCCAGCCCCCTGAACCTTCAGTGGTTCTACTCAGTAATGCACGGAGAATGGCTTCTTATAGCCATCTTGCACTTGGCTTTGGGGAGAAAGGATTGTGAGGTTGCCTGAAGATGAAATTTGAAAAGGTGAAAACCTTCAGTCCTATTGCTGCTCCAAGGACAGGTGCTGTCAGCACATGCATGGAGGGTATCCCTGACTGTTAGCGCACAGTTAGACAGGCCTTTGTGGCTTGCTCCTTCTGAGTCCAAAAGGTTCACTTGCGGTCATCCCTGCAGACTCTTCTTACTCTCTAATTTGTTTAAAAGTATTGCAGAGAGGGGCTGGAGGGATGGCTTAGCAGTTAAGGCATTTGTCTGCAAAGCCAAAGGACCTAGGTTCGATTCCCCAGGACCCATGTAAGCCAGATGCACAAGGGGGCACACATGTCAGGAGTTCATTTGCAGTGGCTGGAGCCCTGGTGCACCCATTCTCTCTCTCCCTTCCCCCCCCTTTGTCAAAAAAAAAAAAAAAAAACAGCAAAAAAGTCTTGCACAGAGCCAGTCATGGTGGCACACCGTGAATCCCAACACTCAGGGATGCAGAGGTAGGAGGATCACTGAATTCGAGGCCAGCCTGGGACTACAGAGTAAGTGAGTTCCAGGTCAGCCTGGGTTTTTACATGGGTGCTGGAGAATCGAACCCAGGCTGGTAAGCTGTGCAAGCAAGAACCTTTAACCATTGAGCCATTTCTTCAGTGCCTTGAGTTTTTGTTTTTGTTTTTCTTTTCAAGGTGGGTTCTTACTTTAGCCCAGGCTGACCTGGAATTCACTATGTAGTCTCAGCATGGCCTCAAACTCAGGCGATCTTCCTACCTCTGCCTCCTGAGTGCTGGGATTAAAGGTGTGTGCCATCACACCTGACTTGAAGAGATTTTAATAGGTTTACTTTTCCTCCTACTTAATTCACTACATATGATTGTTTGAGTCAATAATATATACCACTATGTTCCATAAGATTACATCACCCAGGGCTGGAGAGATGGCTCAGCATTTAAGGGTAGTTGCTTGCAAAGCTTAATGGCTTGGCCTCAATTTCCCACAAAGCCGGTTGCACAAAATGGCATGTGCACCTGGCGTGGTGGCGCATGCCTTTAATCCCAGCACTCGGGAGGCAGAGGTAGAGGAGGATCACCGAGAGTTCAAGGCCACCCTGAGACTACATAGTGAATTCCAGGTCAGCCTGGACCAGAGTGAGACCCTACCTTGTAAAACAAACAAACAAACAAACAAACAAACAAACAAAAAAAATGGCATGTGCATCTGGAGTTCATTTGTAGTGGGAAGAGGCCCTGGCATGCCAATTATATTTTTTTCTTTTTTTGAGGCAAGTCCAACAGACTGGCCTTTTTTTTTTTTATTCTTATTTATTTATTTGAGAGCAACAGACAGAGAGAGAAAGAGGGAGAGAGAGAGAGGAGAGAGAGAATGGGTGCGCCAGGGCTTCCAGCCACTGCAAATGAACTCCAGATGCGTGCGCCCCCTTGTGCATCTGGCTAACATGGGTCCTGGGGAATCAAGCCTCAAACCGGGGTCCTTAGGCTTCACAGGCAAGCGCTTAACTGCTAAGCCATTTCTCCAGCCCCCCCTTTATTTTAAACATGTGAGAGAGAAAGAAATGGCATGGCAGTGCATCTAGCCACTGCAGTTGAAATCCAGATGCGTGTGTCCCCTTGTGTGCATGTGTGACCTTGCATGCTTGCATCACTATGCATCTGGCTTATGTGGGACCTGGAGAGTCAAACATGCGTCCTTAGGCTTCATAAGCAAGTGCCTTAACTGCCAAGCCATCTTTCCAGCCTTCTTCTTCTTCTTTTTTTAAATATTTATTTAAGAGAGAGCAAGAGATACAGGCAGATAGAAAGAATGTGTGCGCCAGAGCTTCCACCCACTGCACACGAACTCCAGACACATGCACCACCTTGTGCATCTGGCTTACATGGGTCCTGGGAATCAAACCTGGGTCCTTTGGCTTTGAAGGCAAGTGCCTTAACCACTAAGCCATCTCTCCAGCCCCAATTTTCTTTCTCTGTCAAATAAATAATAAAATATTTTAAAAGATTACATCACCGCATTGTAAAGTTTGTAGAGATTACATCACAGCATTGTGATTTCTGAAGGTGTGTTTCTACAACTATGGGCTTGCTTAATGACACATTTCTCAGTGTGACCTATATAAAGTGATGTACAACTATATAGAACACAGGTACATGTTGGAGCTCTTTGGCGTGTGATATTTATATCCTTGGATTTTGGCCTTTTCTCCCCAACCTTACAGAGTTCAATTAACAATGTGTCTGCGTGTCATCATTAAACATGACTTTCCTGGTCATTGGCCCGCGGTGGTTGACAAGATAAACTATTACTTGCAGTCACAGAGCAGTGGAAGCTGGCTTGGTATCCTACTCTGTCTGTATCAACTGGTGAAGACTTACGAGTAAGTTGATTTCCACTTGGGGAAGTGGGAAGCCTGTGTCATTGGGAAATTGTGGTGGGGGTTCTGCTGTGCAGTTGCAGACTCAAGGCAATTTGGAAAGTGTTGAATCAAGCCCAGTGAGTGCTCATCTGCTGGTTACTCAGCAGTGCTTCGGTCTTATGTGTGCCCCGCTGGCTTCCAGGACAGTGAAGAAACAGCTTCTCAAACTTGTTAGATGAGGGGAACTTGCCAGCTTCTTCCTTAGAAGCTGCTGTGGATTTTCCTTAACGTTTGTCTGTAGTGAGTGTGCTACTGAGCAAATGACGTCAGGAACTTTCTGGATGCAGGAAAAAGCTGTAAGTCTCCTTGCTGGAGACTCACTTAATGTTTGTCTCTAGTGAGCATGCTCCTAAGTAAATGACGTCAGGAACTTTCTGGATGCAGGAAAACGCTGTAAGTCTCCTTGCTGGAGACTCACTTAATGTTTGTCTCTAGTGAGCATGCTCCTAAGTAAATGACGTCAGGAACTTTCTGGATGCAGGAAAACGCTGTAAGTCTCTTTGCTGGAGACTTGCTTAATGTTTGTCTCTAGTGAGCATGCTCCTAAGTAAATGACGTCAGGAACTTTCTGGATGCAGGTAAAGGCTGTAAGTCTCCTTGCTAGAGACTCGCTTAATGTTTGTCTCTAGTGAGCATATTACTAAGTAAATGACGTCAGGAACTTTCTGGATGCAGGTAAAGGCTGTAAGTCTCCTTGCTGGAGACTTGCTTAATGTTTGTCTCTAGTGAGTGTGCTACTAAGCAAATGATGTCAGGAACTTTCTGGATGCAGGAAAATGCTCCAAGTCTCTCTATTAGTCAGGGTTCTGTAGAGGACTTGCTGGGGACTTGCTTTTCCTCAGCACTGCTGGGAGGTGTGCCACTGAGATCTCCTTTTACAGTGTCTGCCACCCTATGAAAGGACTGCTGCTTTTGAGTATGAAGTCCTGTACTTTCCTTTTCATTCTCCTCCTCCAAAAAAATTCTTCCCTTTTTTCCTTTGAGACAGGATTTTGCTCAGTAGCCCAGCCTGGCCTTGAATTCACAACAATGCTCCTGTCTCAGCCTCCTTAGCGCTGGTCTTACAGATGTGCACCACTGCACTATATCCTACTAGTTTTCTTTCATTAACCTGGTTAGTTCGGACACTACTGTAGAATTTTTTTTTTTTTTTTTTTTGAATTGAGGATCGGCTCTATTTTCCATTTTTCTTTTCTTTTTAAAAATTTTATATTTATTTATTTGCAAGCAGAGAGAAATAGAAGAGAGGCAGATAGAATGTGCATGCTGGGGCCTCTAGCCACTGCAAGTGGACTCCAGATGCAAGTGCCACTTTGTGCATCTGACTTTATGTGGGTACTAGGTAATTGAACTGGGTCCTTAGGCTTTTCAGAGTCCAGAGTGCTAACTATTACACCGTGGAACCAACTCCTTAGGCTTTTCAAGCAACTACCTTAGCTGGTAAATCACCTTTTCAACCTTCTTTCTTTCTTTTTAATTTATTTTGAGACAGAGAGAAAGAAGCTGACAGACCACTGGGCATGCTAGGACCTTTAACCTCTGCAAACTCCAGACGCGTGTGGTCCCTTGTGGTGCATGTGCAACACTGAGTGTGAGCATCACTGTGCATCTGACTATGTGGGACCTGGAGATTCGAACATGCGTTCTTAGGCTTTGTAGGCAAGATCCTGAACTGCTAAGCCATCTCTCCAGCCCTTTTTTGTTTTCTTTTTTGGTTTTCTGAGGTAGGGTCTTAATCTTGCTCAGGATGACCTGAAATTCACTATGTAGTCTCAGGGTGGCCTTGAACTCATGGTGATCCTCCTACCTCTGCCTCCCAAGTACTGGGATTAAGTGTGTGCCACCATGCCTGGCTGAATTTTTAAAAATTTATTCATTCCTTTATTTATTTGAGAGAGAGAGAGAAAGAGAGGAAGGAATAGATATGTAGAGAGAATGGGCGTGCCAGGGCCTCCAGCCACTGCAGGTGAACTCCAGATGCATGTGCCACCTTATGCATTTGGCTTACGTGGATATAGGGGAATTGAACCCAGCTCCTTAGGCTTTGCAGGTAAGCGCCTTAATCACTGAGCCATCTCTTCAGCCCAATATTGCTCTCTTCTTTTCATCCTGTGCACATAGGTATAGGAAGGCAGAGGAAAGAGAGCCTCTCATCGCAGCGATGCAGATCTTTCTGCCACGAGTTCAGCAGCTCACCGTGCAGCTCTTGCCTGACGCCTCCTTCCACTCTGTGCTGCTGCAGAAGCAGATTTTGAAGACCTTCTATGCACTGGTTCAGGTGCGTGTCTGTTGCAGAAGACCAGTGTGCTTGCTTTTCTTTTCTTTTCTTTTCTCTTCTTTTCTTTTCTTTTCTTTTTTTTTTTGAGGTAGGGCCTCACTCTAGCACAGGCTGACCTGGAATTCAGGGGCCTCCAACTCACAGCAGTCCTCCTACCTCTGCCTCCCAAGTGCTGGGATTTAAGGCGTGCACCATCATGCCTGGCTGTATTTCTTTTTTCTTTCTTTCTTTTTTTAAAAATATTTTTATTTTATTTATTTACTTACCAGAGACAAAGAGGGGGAGAGATTGAGAGAGAGAGAGTGAGAATGGGTGCGTCAGGGCCTCTAGCCATTGCAAACGAACTCCAGATGCGTGCACCACCATGTGCAGATGCTTATATGGGGCCTGGGAAATCGAACCTGGGTCCTTAGGCTTCATAGGCATACGCCTTAACTGCTAAGTTATCTCTCTAGCCCTCTTTATTTATTTTTTAATTTTACTTACTTTATTTACAAGGGGCTGGGGAAGGGAGAGAGGAGAGAGAGAATGAATGAGAATGGCTGTGCCAGGGACTGTAGCTGCTGCAGATGAACTCCAGATGTATGTACCACTTTGTGTACCGGCTTTATGTGGGAACTGGGGAATAGAACTCAGGTTGTTAGACTCTTCAGGCACATGTCTTACCCACTGAGCCGTCTCTGCAGCCCATGTGTGCTTGTATTTTTGCCTGCCCTGGAAAGTGCTCTCAAGTGCTTGTCATGTGAGGAGTTGTTATGTATTCTTCTCATATAGGAAACAGGCTCACAGAAATGAGCTTCATTGCCCACCATCACCTGGGTGTCCAAGGTGTGCCTTAGTGTCTGGGTACTGTCCCTTCAGGCCTAAGTTCTGAGTTCTGCTCGCCCTAAGGCTTGTACTTGACTTTGAATCAAAGTACTCTACCTGCAGGTTAGTTATGATTATAGGAGAGGAAGGAAACAGAGGGTCCCTCTTTCATAGGAAATCCCATTGTGATCATTTCCCTTCCTGAAGCCCAGCTTAAAACACTGGAGGGCTAGTGGTTCATTTTTTAAAAAATATGTTTTTTATTATTTATTTATTGTTTGCATCTCTTGTTGACCTAGAACTCACTATGTAAACCAGGCTGGCCTCAAACTTGTAGCAATCCTCCTACTTCTGCTTCCCAACCAAAATGTTGGGATCACATGCATACTAGCACACCCAGCCTGTCTTATTAGTTAAACTCCCATATTACAGCTTCCAGATAAGAAAAGTAGATAAGAGCTGGAGAGATTGGCTTAGCAGTTACGGCACTTGCCTGCAAAGCCTAGGGACCCAAATTCAATTCCCCAATACCCACGTACAGCCAGATGCACAAGGTGGCATATGTGTCTGTAGTTTGTTTGCAGTGGTTAGAGGCCCTAGTGTGCGTATTCTCTCTACCTGCCTTTTTCTCTCTCTTTCAAGTAAATAAAAAAAGAAAGTTTAAAAAACAAAACCTGAGCATGGTACACATACTTTTAATCCCAGCACTTGAGAGACAGAGGTAGGAGGATCATTGTAAGTTCAAGACCACCCTGAGACTACATAGTGAGCCTGTACTAGAGTGAGACCCTACTTCGAGAAAGTAAAATAAAAACCCGAAAACCAAAATCCAAACAAACAACAAAAAAGAGAGATTATGATCAAGATCCCTTATATACGTGTATGAAAACTCTCAATAAAAAAGGTTTTAGCCAGCTGTGGTGGCGCACGCCTTTAATCCCAGCACTCAGGAGGCAGAGGTAGGAGGATTGCCGTGAGTTTGAGGCCAGCCTGAGACTACATAGTGAATTCCAGACTGGCCTGGACTAGAGTGACACCCTGCCTCAACAAACAAAGAAAAGTTTTTAACCTAGGTATGGTAGTGCACACCTTTAATCTCAGCACTTGGAAGGCTGAGATAGGAGGATCACTTTTTTGGGTCTGGTTCATAGCACTGGCTTGGGAATTGAACCTGGGCTGGCTGACTTTACAAGCAAATACCTTTAGCCACTGAGCCATCTGTTAGCCTAGTGACATGTATATTTCTAAATGTAAAATATTTACATTGAAAAGCCAGGCATGGTGGCACATACCTGTAATTTTATCATTTGGGAAGCAGAGGAGCTGAAGACCAGCCTTGGCTACAGAGGCCCTGTCTCAAAGATAAAAAATTAAGCTATTTTCAGTTCAATTTTGAGTCGAACCATGAAATTACTATTTTCTTGCTGAACTTTTAGGAATTCTGTGTTTTAGCCTCCCAGTGTGGAGAAAGTGCTGATGTTCATGGGCAGAAGGAATTGCTGTCTGCTGTTCTGTTTTCCAGTATGCATTGCCTCTGCAGCTGCTGAGTCACGAGACCATGACTGTGTGGATGGAGATCTTCCGGACCATCATCGACAGGACTGTCCCTGCTGTAAGACAGGGCTCTGGGAAATGGGGACTGGGGTTTGGAGTGTGTTGCAGTCACCTTTTTATTGCTGGCAGAAAGCACCTGACCAAAAGCAGCTTGTGGGAGGAAATGGTTGATTTTGGCTTACAGACTTGAGGGGAAGCTCCATGGGAGGGAGGGAAAATGTGGCATGAGCAGAGACTGGACATCACTTCCTGGCCAACATCAGGTGGGCAACAGCAGCAGGAGGGTGTGCCAGACATTGGCAAGGGGGAGCAGCTACCCATAAGCCCACCCCCAACAACAAACCTCCTCAAGTAAGGATTCAATTTCGAAATTGCCATCTGCATTTAGAGCACATGAGTTTATGGGGGACATGTAATTCAAGCCCCCACAAACTGATAACCATACATGATAGAAAATGCAATGCATTCAGTCCAACTTTATTTTACTTATTACTTATTTACGTATTTACTTATTTATTTTTCTGATTTAATTTTTTGAATTCTTTGTATATCCTAGATATTAATCCTCTATCAGATGTATGGCAGGCAAAGATTTTTTCCCATTCTGTAGGTTGCATCTTTGCTTTATTCACAGTGTCCTTTGCCGTACAAAATCTTTGTAATTCCATGAGGTCCCAGCGGTTAATCTGTGGTTTTATTTCCTGAGCAATTGGGGTTATATTCAGGAAGTCTTTGCCAAGACCAATATGTTGAAGGTTTCCCCTACTTTTTCCTCTAGCAGTTTCAGAATTTCAGGTCTGATGTTAAGGTCTTTAATCCATTTGGACTTAATTCTTGTGCATGGAGAGAGAGAAGAATCTATTTTCATCCTTCTACAGAAACATCCAGTTTTCCTAGCACTATTTGCTGAAGAGGCCGTTTTTTCTCCAATGAGGATTTTTGACATTTTTATTGAATATCAGGTGGCTATAGCTACCTGGACTTATATCTGGGTCCTCTATTCTGTTCCATTGATCTGCATATCTGCTTTGTACCAGTACCTGTGCTGTTTTTGTTACTATGACTCTGTAGTATAGGCTAAAATCAGGTATGGTGATACCATTAGCCTTATTTTTATTGCTCAAAATTGTTTTAGATATTGGAGATTTTTTTGTGGTTCCAAATGAATTTTTGGATTAGTTTTTCTATTTCCGTGAAGAATGCCATTGGAATTTTGATGGGGATTGCATTAAATGTGTAGATTGCTTTTGGTAAGATTGCCATTTTCACAATATTGATTCTTCCTATCTAAGAACAAGGGATGTTTTTCCATTTCCTAGTGTCTTCTGCAATTTCTCGCTTGAGTGTTTTAAAGTTTTCATTGTAGAGGTCCTTCACTTCCTTGGTTAATTATTCCAAGGTACTTTATTTATTTATTTTTTTGATGCAATTGTGAATGGGAGTGATTCTCTGATTTCATCCTCTGTGTGTTTGTTGTTAGCATATAGGAAGGCTACTGATTTCTGTATTTTTATTTTGTATCCTGCTACGTGACTGTAGGTGTTTATCAGCTCTAACAGTTTGCTGGTAGAGTCTTTAGGGTCCTTTATGTATAGAATCATGTCATCTGCAAATAATGATAACTTGATCTCTTCCTTTCCAATTTGTATCCCTTTTATGTGCATCTCTTGCCTTATATGGCTAAGACTTTCAGTAGTATATTAAATAAAAGTAGGGACAGTGGATACCCTTGTCTTGTTCCTGATTTTAGTGAAAAGCTTCCAGTTTTTCCCCATTTAGTAATATGTTGGCTGTAGGCTTGTCATAAATAGCCTTTATTATATTGAGATATGTTCCTTCTATTCCCAGTCTCTGTAGGACTTTTATCATGAAGGGATGTTGGATTTTTATCAAATGCTTTCTCTGCATCTAATGAGATGATCATGTGATTTTTGTCCTTCAGTCCATTTATATAATGTATTACATTTATTGATTTGCATATGTTGAACCATCATTGCATCTCTGGGATAAAGCCTACTTGGTTGGGGTGAATGATCTTTCTGATATATTCTTATATTCTGTTTGCCAATATTTTGTTGAGAATTTTTGCATCTATATTCATGAGGGAGATTGGTCTGTAATTTTCTTTTTTATGTCTTTGCCTGGTTTTGGTATCAGGGTAATGCTGGCTTCATAGAAGGAATTTGGTAGGATTCCTTCTTTTTCTATTTTATGGAAAAGCTTAAGAAGCAATGGAGTTAGTCCTTCCCTGAAGGTCTGGTAAAATTCAGCAGTAAATCCATCTGGGCCTGGACTTTTTTTAGTTGGGAGATTTTTGATAACTGCTTGGATCTACATACTTGTTATAGGTCTGTTTAAGTGATTAATCTCATCTTGATTTAATTTAGGTAGGTCATATAAATCAAGGAAATCATCCATTTCTTTCAGATTTTCATACTTAGTGGAGTATATGCTTTTATAGTATGTCCTTATGATTTTTTGAATTTCTCTGGTATCTGTTGTGATGTTACCTTTTCATCTCTAATCTTATTAATTTGTGTCTCTTCTCTTTCTTTCTTTTGGTCAGATTTTCTAAGGGCTTATCAATCTTGTTTATCCTTTCAAAGAACAACTCTTTGTTTCATTGACTTGGTTTGTTTTTTTGGTTTCTATTTCATTAATTTCTGCCCTAATCTTTATTATTTCTTCCTGTCTACTGATTTTCAGCTTGCCTTGTTCTTCTTTTTCCAAGGCTTTAAGGTGAAGCCTTAGGTCGTTTACTTGAGACCTTTCTAACTTCTTTTCTTTTCTTTTCTTCTCTTTTCTCTTTTCTTTTCTTTTCTTTTCTTTCTTTTTTTTTTTTTTGAGGTTGGGTCTCACTCTAGCCGAGGCTGACCTGGAATTCACTATGTAATCTCAGGGTGGCCTCGAACTTGGGGCAATCCTCCTACCTCTGCCTGCCGAATGCTGGAATTAAAGGTGTGCGCCACCACGCCTGGCTCTAATTTGTTAATACAGCCACTTAAAGCTATAAATTTCCCTCTTAGGACTGCCTTTGTTGTGTCCCAAAGGTTTTGGTATGTTGTGTTCTCATTATCATTTGACTCTATGAATTTTTTGATTTCCTTCTTGATTTCTTCATTGACCCATTCATCATTTAGTAGTTATTGTTTAGTTTCCATAATTTCGTGTATACTCTTTATCTTTTCTTGCTATTGATTGTAGTTTGATCCCATTGTGGTCAGACAGAATAAAGGAATTATTTCAGTTTTCCTATATTTGTTAAGATTTGCTTTGTGTCCTAATACATGGTCTATTTTAGAGAATGTTCCATGTGCTGCTGAAAAGAATGTATATTCTGCAGAATTTGGATGAAATGTGCTGTATATATCTGTTAGGTCCATTTCTTCTATGACCTCATTTAAACCAGATGCCTCTCTGTTTATTTTTTGCCAGGATGACCTGTCAATTGATGAGAGTGGGGTGTTGAAGTCACCCACACTGACCTGGTGTAATCCCAGTTACCTTTTGGGATCATTTTGGTCTCAGTTATGCTATGCTCCTGCTTGGGTCCCTCTTTGGTGCACTGTGGGTTCAAGTAGGCTGGCTGGGTCGTTGGATCACTGCTCTGGTCACCGGTGCTGGGTGCTGTGAGCTCCCTTCCCCAGGTCTCTGGTGCTTGCTGGCGCTTGTGCTGGCAGTGGGGGAGGGGACGCTGTGGATGGTGGCTCTAGTTCTCCCAGTGGTCCACGTGATCCTTTACCTTGTGATCTGCTCCTCTGTTGTTCACTGCGGTCCTACCTTCATGTTTCTTGAGTTTGTGAAGAGGTCCAATGTGAATGGAAAATCCCCTCACTTGGCTTTTTCTGCGGCTTAAGCCGAGCCTGGCAGCTGTGGCCCCAGTGACCTGGTGCCGCTGCTGCTGGAGCCACTTCTGTCTGCCTGTGTGGGCTCTGGATGCTCTGGATCTCTCCTACTTCTCTGCTGCCATTGGTAATTTCTTATACTCCTCACTTTTTAGTAGAAGAATGTATTTTGACTTTTTTTTTTTGGCGTTTTCTCCCCTATGCTGCTTTGGCATGGTTCCTACTCCGCCACCTTAACCGGATGTCCTACTTACTTATTTTTGAGGCAAGCTGAACAGACTGGCTTTTTTTTTTTTTTTAAATCTGCAAGAGAGGGAGAGAGAATTGGCATGCCAGGGCCTCCAGCCACTGTAATCAAACTCTAGACACATGTGCCTCCTGTGCACATGTTTGACTTTGTGTGCTTGTGTCACCGTGTCCATCTGGCTTACGTGAGACCTAGAAAGTCGAACATGGCTTCTTAGGCTTCGTAGGCAAGTGCCTTAATTGCTAAGCCATCTTTTCAGCTCTGTTGTTTGCTTGTTTGTTTATTTTTTTAATTTTATTTGAGAGAGAGAGAGAGAGAGAGAGAGAGAGAGAGAGAGTTAGAGAGATAGGCAGATACAGAGAAATTGGGTGCATCAGGGTCTCTAGCCACTGCAAATTAACTCCAGATGCATGTGGCACCTTGTGCATCTGGCTTTATGTGGCTACTGGGCAATTGATCCTGGGCCCTTTGGCTTTGCAGGCAAGTGCCTTGACTGCTAAGCTATCTCTACATCCCAGTCCAACTTTAGTAGCCCCCATAGTTTTTACCAATCCTAATGCTATTCAAACATCCCCATAGTCTATGGTCTCTTAACTGTAATGCCAAAAAACCATAATGGCACAGAATAAATATTCACAGTGCAAAAGATGCCATTGGGCATAGCAAAGAAAGATTGAACTAGTATAAGATTTAATACAAGCTGGGCCACAAACTTGTTAATCTGGAGGGAAATAAAGCCAACTTCGAAGAACAGGACACTCCTTCAGCATTCAGGCACCTTCAAAAGAGCCCATACTCTTCTTGTTGTCCTAATGCAGATCAGTTTACCCAATCTCAGTGGTTCTAATCTCTCTAACAATTGCAGCTGAATGAGCAGAGTGTCAGCCCAAAGATTTCATTTCTGTTTCATATCCATCTGCTCACATCAGTCCATTTCTACACAATACAACTTGCACAAGTTCTCAGGACATAGGTAGGCAGAATACAGCAAGCCTCTCACACAAACTGCTCTTAGACCAGTCCCAAACAAAGCTATTTCTCACCCTCAAAAGCCAAACCTCATAGTCCATAGTTCTTACTGCATTCAGGCCTTTCAACTCCAGCCAGATTAGTCCATCAAGTTGTACTTATAGCTCTGCAAGGCATCTCTTAGGCAAAGGTTTCAAATCCTTCCACATTCCTCCTATAAATCAGTTCTAAAAGGCCAAAAACCACACAGTCATATTTCAAACAACAGTGACCCCACTTCTCAGTACTAGTTAAAAGCCCCTGACCAAAGGCAGCTTGTGGGAGGAAAGAGTTTGTTTTGGCTTACAGACTCGAGGCGAAACTCCATGATGGCAGGGGTAAACATGGCATGAACAGGGGCTGGACATCATCTCCTTGCTAGCATCAGGTAAATAAGAACAACAGGAAAGTGTACCAAACACTGGCAAAGGGAAGCTGGCTGTAACACCCATAAGCCCAACCCCAATAGCACACCTCAAGTAAGGGTTCAATTCCGAAATTGCCATCAGCTGGATATCAGGCATTCAGAACACACGAGTTTATGGGAGACAGCTTACTCAAACCCCCACAGAATGCTTGTGCTTTTTCATTATCCCAGTCTGTTGTTTTAAGAAATAAAAGGAGGGCTGGAGAGATGGCTTAGCCGTTAAGCGCTTACCTGTGGAGCCTAAGGAACCCGGTTTGAGGCCTGATTCTCCAGGACCCATGTTAGCCAGATGCACAAGGGGGCGCACGCATCTGGAGTTCGTTTGCAGTGGCTGGAAGCCCTGGCGCGCCCATCCTCTCCCCCCCCCCCCCGCCTCTTTCTGTCCTGTCACTCTCAAATAAATAAATAAAAATGAACAACAACAACAAAGAAATAAAAGGAAACGTTGTAACATAAATAATAAAAACTCAAAAAGTGGTCTGAAGAGATGGCTACATGGTTAAGGAGCTTGCCTGCAAAGCCTGACCAACCAGGTTCAGTTCCCTAGTGCCCATGTAAAGCCAGATGCACAAAAGGGGCTCATGCATTTGGAATTCGTTTGCAGCAGCTAAAGATCCTGGAAGGCTCACTCTCTCTCTGTCTCTCTCTGCTTGCCAATAAATAAAAATATTAAAAAAACAAAAAAAAAAACACATACTACTCATTTTTTATTTTTATTTATTTATTTGAGAGCAACAGACAGAGAGAAAGAGGCAGATAGACAGAGAGAATGGGCGAGCCAGGGCCTCCAGCCACTACAAACAAACTCCAGATGCGTGTGCCCCCTTGTGCATCTGGCTAATGTGGGTCCTGGGGAATGAAGCCTCAAACTGAGGGGGTCCTTAGGCTTCACAGGCAAGTGCTTAACCACTCAGCTATCTCTCCACCTCATACTACTCAGTTTTAAAAGCTCAGATCAGCAAAAATTAAAAAAACTGTTTAATCCTACTAAAAATGATAAGAACTTGATATTCACTCCTTTGGTCTTTTTTTTCTCAGCGTTTGCATTTGATATAGATATATCTTGAAATTTATGTTCACCAAAATGAAATGAAATATAACTATTTTAAAATTTGTTTATTTATTTATTTATTTGAGGGAGTCCCCACCCCTTCTTTATTTTGGTTTTTCAAGGTAGATTCTCTCTCTTGTCCAGGCTGACCCTAGAATTCACTATGTAGTCTCAGGGTGGTCTTGAACTCACAGTGATCCTCCTACTTCCAATCCTCCCAAATGCTGGGGTTAAAGGCATGTGCTACCATACCTGTTTTTTTTTAATGGCTCAATGGTTGAGTTGCTTGCCTGTGAAGCCTACCGAGCCAGGTTTGATTCTTCAGTGCCCTTGTAAGACAGATGCACAAGGTGGCAAATGTGTCTGTAGTTCATTTGCAGTGGCTAAAGGCCTTGATGCCTCCATTCTCTCTCTCCCTCCCTCTTTCTCTCCCTCTCTCTCTCTGCAATAAATAAATAAATAAATGGAAAAATATTTAAAAAAACACAGAGCCTTTTTATCTCAGGGTGTCTCATGAAGGGATGGTAGTGTTTGCTTTTTGCTGCTGTTACGTTTTATTTATTTATTTATTTTGAGGTAGGGTCTCACTCTAGTGAGGCTGACCTGAAATTCACTATGTAGTCTCAGGATGGCCTCAAACTCACAGCCATCCTCCTACCTCTGCCTCCCGAGTGCTGGGATTAAAGGCGTGCGCCACCACGCCCAGTTTGCTGCTGTTACTTGATCCTCCCTTTAAGGTAGAAGGTAAATGCGAACAGCAACTTTGGCCAGTTGAAATTTGCTGTGCTTATTTAATTTTTGATTTAGCCATCTCTATAACGTAAGATTATATTTGTGTAGTAATCTCACTTAACATAAAAACCACTTGATGTATACTAAAATTTTTTACTACTTTTGTAAATCCTCTTACTATGCAAAAACTTGAACTGAGTATTTTTCTCTCTTAGGAGACTCTTCAAATTGATGAGGATGATCGCCCAGAGCTGGTGTGGTGGAAGTGTAAGAAGTGGGCCCTCCATATTGTAGCGCGTCTCTTCGAACGGTATTGCTTCGCTTACCGCCTTTATGAGGTCACATTCCTGTCTCAGCATTGCATATGCTAAAGCTCGGTTGTTCCCTTAGTGTTTTGCAGAATATGACTGTCTTTAAAGCCACAGAGGGCAGCCCAGTGCGGTGGCACATGCATATCATCCCAGTACTAGGAAGGATCAGAAGTTTAAGGTCATTCTGGGCTGCATAGCAAGTTCAAGGTCAGCCTGGGCTACATGAGTCGCTGTCTCAAAAACAACAGCAGCACAAAAACAACAAAAAAAGGCCATAGAAGACAAAGCATGACCTGCCCTTGAGAACATAGTGAGGTGGGCAGCCTTCTGTGTCTTTGCCAGTCTCTTGGAGATATTCCAGAAATCATATAAGAAGGTGCCTGGCCACCTTTCTCTATAAAAGGTCAACTTTAGGGCTGGAGAGATGGCTTAGCGGTTAAGCACTTGCCTGTGAAGCCTAAGGACCCTGGTTCGAGAGGCTCAATTTCCCAGGACCCACATAAGCCAGATGCACAAGGTGGTGCATGCATCTGGAGTTCATTTGAAGTGGCTGGAGGCCATGATGTGCCCTTTCTCTCTCTCTCTCTCTGCCTCTTTCTCTCTCTCTCTGTCACTCTCAAATAAATAAATAAATAAAATAAAAATAAATAAAAAGTCAACTTTAAAATTACTTATTTATTTTTATTTTTAAAAATTTATTTAGCTTTTTAAGATTTTATTTTATTTTTCTGTCATTTTATTCTTTTTTTAATTATTATTTTTTATTAACAGCTTCCATGATTATAAATAATATCCCATGGTAATGCCCCCCCCCCAACTTTCCCCTTTGAAACTCCACTCTCCATCATATCCCCTCCTCCTCTCAGTCAGTCTCTTTTATTTTGATGTCATGATCTTTTCTTCCTATTATGATGGTCTTGTGTAGGTAGTGTCAGACGCTGTGAAGTCATGGATGTCCAGGCCATTTTGTGTCTGGAGGAGCACTTTGTAAGGAGTCCTAACCTTCCTTCGGCTCTTACATTCTTTCTGCCACCTCTTCCACATTAGACCCTGAGTAGAGATATTGCAGTGCTGAGCACTCCTGTCACCTCTTCCCAGCACCATGATGCCTTCTGAGTCATCCTGAGGTCACTGCCATCTGAAAAGAAAAGCTTCTCTACCAAAAGTGAGAGTAGCATTAATATAAGGGTATGAACATTAAGATAAGTGTTTACTGGGCAGTTTGATGAGCATAGTATATATATTTAATCAGACATCAGCAGATGTTACACCCCTAGGGCTCATGACTACTCCTGTTTTAGGTTTTCAGTATCAGGGATGTGTTCCCTCCCATGGAGTGGGCCTCCAGTCCAATTAGAGGGCAGTTTGTTTCCACCATGACAGATGTGCCACTATTGCACCAAGATTTTATTTTTATTTATTTATTCATTAGAACAGAGAGAGGAGGGGAGAGAGAGAAAGAGAGTGAGAATGGGTGTGCCAAGGCTTCTAGCCTCTGCAAACAAACTCCAGACACATGCGCCACCATGTGCATCTGGCTTATGTGAAACCTGAAGAATTGAACCGGGGTCCTTCGGCTTTGCAGGCATGTGCCTTAACCACTAAGCCATCTCTTCAGCCCTATTTTTATTTTTTGGTTTTCTGAGGTAGGGTTTCACTGTAGCCCAGGCTGACCTGGAATTCGCTGTGTAGTCTCTCAGGGGGGCCTCAAACTCACGGCAGTTCACCTACCTCTGCCTCCTGAGTGCTGGGATTTAAGGTGTGCACCACTATGCCTGGCTTCTTTATTTTTATTTTTTGAGGTAGGGTCTCACTCTAGCCCAGGCTGACCTGGAACTCACTAGGTAGATCTAGCTGGCCTTGGAATTCATGTTGATCTTCCTGCCTCTGCCTCCTGAATACTAGGATTAAAGATTTAAAAAGTATTTATTGCAGGGTGTGGTAGTGCACGCCTTTAATCCCAGTACTCTGGAGGCAGAGATAGGAGGATTGTTGTGAGTTGGAGGCCAGCCTTAGATTACATAGTGAATTCCAGGTCAAGCTGGGCTAGAGTAAGACCTTAATTTGAAAAGCAAACAAACAAACAAGAAAAAAAGAACAACAAAAAAAAGAAAAATGGAAGAAATTATTGAGTACTAGAGAGATGGCTCAGCAGCTAAGATGCTTGCCTATAAAGCCTAACGACCTGAGTTCGATTCCCCAGTACCCACTTAAAGCCAGATGCATAGTGGCACTTGCATCTGGAGTTTGTTTGCAGTGGCTAGAGGTCCTGGCATGTCCATACTCACTCTTTCTCTGTTTCTCTTCTATCTCTCTCTGTTTATAAATAAAAAAATTAAAAAAAAATTATTGAAAAGTATATCAGCTACAACACTTTTGTTCCCTGGAGGAGCTATTTGAAAGTTGAAAGCTTCTCTCCAAAGTGTCATGTGACCTTGAGTCTAAATACAATTCTTACTGATTGGTTTGTGACTTGTGAAACAGGGCAACTGCTAGTGTTCTGGCCCAATAGAGAGCACCTTTCCTTAGCTATGTTTTTTTTTTTTTTTTTTTTTTTTTTTTTACGTAGGCTCTTGCTCAGGCTGACCTGGAATTCACTATGTAGTCTCAGGCTGGCCTTGATCTCACAGCAGTCCTCCTACCTCTGCTTCCAGAGGGCTGGGATTAAAGGTGTGTGCCACCATGCTGGGCTCCTCAGCTATGTTTAAGTTAGCAGAGTATGCTTTTTAAAAACAATTTTAAACTTCACAATATTTAGATGTTTCCTCTTTGAATTTAAGGTATGGAAGCCCAGGAAATGTCACAAAAGAATACTTTGAATTTTCTGAATTTTTTCTGAAAACCTATGCAGTGGGAATTCAGCAGGTAATACATTTATGCTCTTAAAAATATAATTGTTATTACTGAATGTCATTTCTATGTATTTTAATGCAGATTACCAACACATTAATCATATATTGAGGGAGGGTGAAATGGCAGCCTCAGGAATCCAGTACAGGACATTTAGCTTTAGAATCCTATTTCTTAGGCCAGTTTCTACAGAATTGCCCTTCTGATTCCTAGACTGAGGGCTGAACCTTTGATGGTGGTTGAAATTGGTGTAACCCTCACCAACGTGAAACTGAGTCTTCAAGTTTTTCCTTTTTATTCTAAGCTTTTTCTTGAGAATTTATACAATATGAATTGATATTTTTAAAGTAGTTGAGCTTAGATGTTAAGATTCAAGGTGAGAACTTACACATTTCCATGGAAATCTGAGATACATTCTACACAAGGAAAATTAGGAACTTTTGTGAAACAACTGATCATGTAAATACTTATACACTTTAAAATCTCTAAAGGATGAGCTGGAGAGATGGCTTCGCTGTTAAGGCATTTGCCTGCCAAGCCAAAGGACCCAGGTTCGATTCCCCAGGACCCACGTAAGCCAGATGCACAAGGGGCACATGCATCTGGAGTTCATTTGCAGTGGCCAGAGGCTCTGGTGTGCCCATTCTCTCTCTGTCTGTTTCTTTTTTCTTTCTCTTTGTGCTTACAAAAACAAACAAACAAAAAAACATTTCTAAAGGCCAAGTAGTCAGTGAAGATTTGTTCATCAGGGGCTGACAAGATGGCTGTGTACATAAACGTGCCGCCATGTAAAGCACGAGGATCTGCATTTGGATCCCCAGAACCCACATAAGCTGGACATGGTAGTGCAGGTTTGTACCCAGTGCCCTGTAAGGAGGAAGGGCACGAAGACAGGAGAACCTCCAGAAGCTCTTGGGTCAGGTAGGCTGACATAGGCAGCAGGGAACAAGAGAGCCCACCCCAAAGCCAGGTGGAAGGTGTGGGCAAACACCTGAGGCTGTCCTTGGACCTCTGTCTGTACCTGCCTGTGCTCACAGTCTCTGTGCGCATGTGTGTAGCACACAATGATAAAATGATATAAAGGGGGAAGTGGGCCTGGGGAGATGGCTCTGCCAATCACAGTTTGTATTCTCAGCACCCATGTAAAGCTGGATACATGTGGCGGTATTCACAACATGCCTACAGCAATTAGAGGGAAAGTGAGAACTTCCGCCTTTAATCCCAGCACTTGGGAGGCAGAAGTAGGAGGATCACCATGAGTTAGAGGCCACCCTGAGACTGCATAGTGAATTCCAGGTCAGCCTGAGAGCTAGAGTGAGACCCTACCTCGAAAAACAAAAGAAAAAAAAAAAAAAAAGGTGAGAACTTTCTCAAAGCTAGTCTGGTCTTCCTAATGGTAAAACAAGAGAGACCTTGTCTCAAAGAACGTGGAAGGAGAGGACCATTCCCCAAGATTGTCCTCTGACCTCCACACGTGTGCTGTGCCATGCATGTATCCATATACAACACATACAAGATGCATAGACATGTATTAAGAAACTGCTAATTGACTCATAAGTTTATTAATTTTCAACAAATGGAAGTTAGGAATTACTAACCCACATGGGGTTAGTTACAGGACCCACCTGGGGAAGCCAGACTGTCTTTCAGTTCATAAAGTTAAATACTTAAAAAAAATTTTTATTTATTTGAGGGGGTGGGGGAGAGGCAGATAGAGAGAAAGACAGAATGGGCATGCCAGGGCCTTTAGCCTCTGCAAACAAACTCCAGACACATGCGCCCCCTTGTGCATCTGGTTTACGTGGGTCCTGGGGAATCAAACCGGGATCCTTAGGCTTCACAGGCAAATGCCATAACTGCAAAGCTATTTCTCCAGTCCTAAAGTTAAATACTTTGAGCCTGACTTTGTAAGGTAGAAACCTTTCTTTTGTGACTCATTATTTTGCTTCACACATGCTTCCTCAAAAGTACTTTATCACTGTTTGGGAAAGCTGTGGCTGTAATTTCTCACAATTATGTTGCTTTCAAAATTATATTGCCCATGAGATGATCTATAGGGGAAATTAGTAGGTAGTAAGTAAAATTATCTGTCCAGCTATTCAGAGTGTGTGCCAGGATCATCATGAAGCCAATCAGCCATCCTCACCTCCTCTTCTGCATTAAAACCCCTTAAAGCTGATGATGTCCATTGAAGTGTCTTACAAGCATGTGTGTATCATGCCAAATAATTCATCTGTGATTGAAGATTTTGGTACCTTAATTAAGATGCGTGTTCCTGATACTTAAATAATTTTCTTCCTTCCTTCTTTTCTTCTTTCCTTCCTTCCTTCTTCCCTTCTTTCCTTCCTTCCCTCCCTCCCTCTCCTTCCTTCCTTTCCCTTCCCTTCCTCCCTTTCCTCCTTTCCTTCTCTTCCTTCCTTCATCCTTCCTTTCTTCCTTCCTTCCTTCCTTCCTTCCTTTCCTTCCTTCTCTTCCTTCTTTCCCTCCCTTCTTTCTTCCCTTCTTTTCCTTCCTCCCTTCCCTTCCCTTTCCTTCCTTCCTTTCTTCCCTTCCTTTCCTTTCCTTCTTTTCCTTCCTTCCCTTTCTCCCTTCTCTTCCTCCCTTCTTCCTTCCCTCCCTCCCTTCCTTCCTTCCTTTCCTTCATTCCCTACTTCCTTCCTTCTTTTCCATCCCTGCATCCCTTCCTTCCTTCATTCCTTCCCTTCCTCCCTTTTTCCTCCCTCCCTCCCTTCCTTTCCTTCCTTCCTTCCTTCCTTCCTTCATTTCCTTCCTTCCTTCCCTTCCTCCCTTTTTCCTCCCTCCCTCCCTTCCTTTCCTTCCTTCCCTCCCTTTCTCCTCCCTCCCTCCCTTCCTTTCCTTCCTTCCTTCCTTTCTTTCTGTCTGTCCATCCTTCCTTCCTTCCTTCCCTTCCTCCCTCCCTCCCTTTCCTTCCTTCCTTTCCTTTTTCCTTCTCTCCCTCCCTCCCTTCCTTTGCTTCCTCCCTTCCCTTTTCCTTTCCTTCCCCTCATTTCCTTCCTTCCTTTGTTCCCTTCCTTCCTTTCTCCCTTCCCTTCTTTCTCTCCTTCCTTCCTTTCCTTTCCTTCCCTTTCCCTTCCTTCCCTTTCCCTTCCTTCCCTTCCCTTCCCTTCCCTTCCTTTTCCTTTCCTTCCCTTTCTCTTCCTTCCTTCCCTTCCCTTTCCCTTTCTTTCCTTCCTTCCTTCCTCCCTTTCCTTCCCTTCCTTCATTTTCTTCCTTTCCTTCCCTTTTCTTCCTCCCTACTTTCCTTTCCTCCCTCTCTCTCTCTCTCCCTTCCCTTTCTTCCCTCCCTTCCTTCCCTCCTTCCTTCCCTCTTTCCTTCCTTTCCTTTCCTTTCCCTTGTTCCTTTCTTCCTCCTTCCTTCCTTTCCCTCCTTCCCTCCCTTCTTTCCTTCCCTTCCTTTCCTTCCTTCCCTTTCTTCCTTTCCTTTCCTTCCCTTCCTTCCTTTCCTTCTTTGTCTTCCTTTCCCTTCCCCTTCCTTTCTTCTCATCCTTTCTTTCCTTCTTTGCCTTCCTTCCTTCCCTTCCTTTCCCTTCCCCTTCCTTTCTTCCTTTCCTTCCTTTGCTTTTCCTTCCTTCCTCCATCCCTCCCCCCTCTGTCCCTCCCTCCTTTCCTCCCCCTCCCTCTATCTCTTTCTTTCCTTCTTTTCTCTCTTTTCTTTTCTCCTTCCTTCCTTCCTTTCCTTCCTTCCTTCTTTCCTTCCTTTCCTTCTTTCCTTCCTTTCCTTCCTTTCCTTCCCTCCTCCCTCCCTCCCTCCCTTCCTTCCTTCCTTCCTTCCTTCCTTCCTTCCTTCCTTCCTTCCATCCTTCCTTCCTTCTTCATATGGTCTTGCTCTAGCCCAGTCTGACCTGGAATTTCCTATGTAGTCTCATAGTCTCAGGGTGATCTTGAACTCATGGAATCCTACCTCTGCCTCCCCAGTGCTGGGATTAAAGGTGTGCACCACTTTGCCTGGCTTTAAATAATTTTCTTAACAGAATTTTTCTATTCTTTGTTGCTGTGTCTCATCTTACACTCAGTGTGAGCCACAACTGTGCCAGTAACAGGACATATTTTGAAGTGTCCTGCAATTTACAAGCTTAACTGTGACAGGCTGGGAGCAAG
The DNA here is from genome assembly GCA_036346955.1 of Dipus sagitta. Classification (NCBI taxonomy): domain Eukaryota; kingdom Metazoa; phylum Chordata; class Mammalia; order Rodentia; family Dipodidae; genus Dipus; species Dipus sagitta. Next base: position 1,009,062 of record CM070789.1, read on the forward strand.
GACTGGGAGGCTGGGCCTTGCTGTCTGTGTAAAGGCACCTGAGCCGGGCCAGGCCACTTTCATTCCTTATGCATGAGTGTTGTGACCTCTTTACCACCTTTGTGCCATGTTTATAAGATCTAGGAATTCTACATCTTCTTCTAGGAATTCTTTTTGTTGTTGTTGTTGTTAAAATATTTTCCTCTTTTTTTTTTGTCCTAGGGTCTCTCTAGCCCAGGCTGACCTGGTATAATGTTTTGTTAGGGATCTAGATTATTATTATTTTTTCTCCAGAGGGTTAGTTGTACCAGTAATCTTGTTGGAATAATGTTTTTTTTTGTTGTTTGTTTTTTTTCTTCTTCTTCTTTTTCTTTTTTTTTCTTCTTTGAGGTAGGGTCTCACTCTATCTCAGGCTGACCTGGAATTCACTAGGTAGTGTTAGGGTGGCCTGGAACTCGTGGCGATCGTCCTACCTCTGCCTCCTGAGTGCTGGTATTAAAGGCGTGCGCCACCACGACTGGCTAATGTTTATCTTCTAATTAGAGTCTTTATAAGCAATAAAGATCTGTTTGTTTTAAACCTTGCTATTTAGAAGTTTTCTTTTTCCCTATCTTTATTTCTAGTTTGTCTTTGTTAAATATATATTTTATCTGCTTTAATTGTTTTTTGGGTGAGAATAATTTATGTGACAGCTATGTAGAGATTGAAATAGAGATAAAGTAAGTAATAAAAAGTTCTGTTTTATTTTCATTTACATTTTTTTTTGGCTGGGTGTGGTGGCACACACCTTTAATCCCAGAACTCAGGAGGCAGAGGTAGGAGGATCGCCATGAGTTCGAGGCCACCCTGAGATTACCTAGTGAATTCCAGGTCAGCCTGGGCTAGAGTGAGACCCTACCTTGAAAAACAACAACAACAACAACAACAACAAAAAACACCAAAAAACAAACAAACAAACAAACAAAATGTTATCACATACTGTCCATTTCTTTTAAAGATCTCTTAAGTTCTAGTGAAATAAGACTACCCAATGAGGGCAGCATTCATCACCCCAGACCTCTGTGTGAGTCCTGCTACATCAGTGCTGTGTAAACTTGCTGGTCTTGTTCTAGTTGTATGGAAGTTTGTAAATGTTTAGTCAAATCTGAAATTTTATTAGAAGTAACTTTAGTCTTTTTTTTTTTTTTTTTTTTTTTAAGAGCTAGCAGTGGAATAGAATATAGGCTTATTTTGAGCAGTTCGTAGGTTAGAAGTGTAGAACAAATGCCTGGAGTTCACAGTGAGGCACACTTTAATTCAGATAACACAGCCCTCAACACCTACTGTCTAATTCATAAAGTACACATAATGTAGACCTGTCCAGTGTGTAAAATGCAGATAACACAGACCTCAACACATACCTAATACATAAAGTGCACATAATGTAGACCTGTCCAATTTATAAAATGCGGATAACACACACCTGTCCAGCACATACCTGCAATTCAGATAACCCAGACCTGTCCCGTATGTAAGACACAGATAACATCGACCTATTCTAAACATGAAATGTAGACAACACACACCTGTCTGTCCAAGTCTGTTCATTTGTGTTGTGGTCTTTTCTGGATTTTATGTCATGCCTCCTCCTTAAATTGGTAATTGTTCTATACTTCTCCTATTTTTCTATAGGTGCTACTAAAAATCTTGGACCAGTACCGGCAGAAAGAGTACGTAGCCCCGCGTGTTCTCCAGCAGGCGTTCAACTATCTCAAGCAAGGGGTCGGGCACTCTGTGACTTGGAAACAGATGAAGCCACACATGCAGGTGGGTGCCTGCGGCAGCTCTCCATCGCCGTCTGCTTTGATTTGCTTGGGTTCTCCAGGCAGGCTCTTGCTCTGTGTGGCCTGGGCTGGCCTGACCTGAACGCCTGCTCCTCAGCCTTGGGAGCGGGCCCCATGATCAGCTCTATATTAAGTTTCTAGAGGAGTGTTACTAATCCTATCTCTTATTAGCAGTGATGCCTTGTAAGTTCAGTCTTACATTACTGAGGACTTGGAATGTAAGCATTCTCAGAGCGAGACTTCAGGTGTTTGAGCCAGGAGATGAGGGTCAGATGTTCTGGAAACGCCAGACTCAGTTTCCATCCTAGTAAGGCAGATAGTATTTGTCAACCTTGTCTCTGAAAAAGGGTTACTTTGCAGAAGGTGAACTTTGATAAGTGGGAAGGATACCAAAAGATACTTTGTTTCATTTTATTTGCAAGAAGAGCAAGACAAAAAGAAGCGAGTCAGAGAGAGAGAGAGGGAGAAAGAAAGAAGGGGGTGCGCTAGGGCCTCTGGATAGTGCAAATAAACTCCAGATGCTTGTGTCACTTTGTGCATCTGGTTTTACATGGGTACTGGGGCATTGAACCCAGGGCCATCAAGCATTGCAAGAAGCTCCTTTAACCACTGAACTATCTCTCCAGCACAAGTTTTCTGTTTTCTTTTTTTGGCTTTTCGAGGTAGGGTTTCTCTCTAGCCCAGGCTGACCTGGAATTCACTGTGTAGTCTCAGGGTGGCCTCGAACTCACAGCGATCCTCCTACCTCTGCCTCCCGAGTGCTGGGATTAAAGTCGTGCGCCACCACGCCCGGCCAAGTTTTCTGTTTCCAATGCCGGTTGTTTACTTAAAGGTAGAATTTAGCCTTGTTACTTAATTAAAGAACATGTGCGAATGGAAAGTGATGGGCCATTAATAAATTCTTATTTGCATATAAATAACTGGTAATTCAGAGCAGGGTTAGGAACTAAGTCTCCACCCCTAACTGAATTCTTAAATTCTGTGAGATGCTACGTATCAGGAAAAAAAATTACTTCACTTGCCTTTGGTGTCGAGTGTCTAACCGAGGGGCCCTCAGACTGACCGTCCTGTTTCCTCCTCCTGAGTGTCGTGAGTTACAGATGTGCGTCACTATGCCCAGCTTTGGTTAGCATTATTTGAACACAAGTCTTTTAAATTTGTATTTCGTGGATATCTTAATAAAGGCTTATGCACTTTGATTAAATAGTGGTAACTTTTTTGCAGTTAATAAGGGTAGTGGTTTCATTTTGTTTGCTGTAAATTGTAAAGTGAGGGTAGGGAAGTTGTGTCTTTATTTATTTATTTATTTTTCACTTGATGCTTTTGGCCTTCTTTTTACATGTCATGTAGAAATAAGAAAATGCAGACCTTAGGCTGAGTTTTTCTACTAGGATCATTTAGCATGGAAGGAATGATGGTAGATGGCCCTTTTTTTTCTTTTGTGTGTGTGTATTTTTTTGTTTATTTTGTTTTGTTTTGTGTTTTAGAGGCAGGGTCTCACTCTGTAGCTGCATGCAGGCCTTGAACTCACGGTGATCCTCCTATCTGTGGGTCCTGAATACTGGGACTAAAGGCATGTGCCACCATGCCTGGTGGTCTTGTTTTAGAGAAGAAGCTGTCAGAGCACAGAGGGGCCTGTTCCAGGTCAGCCAAGTGGACAGAGTGGCTGCTGAGCGGGTTGAACTGCTTCCCTGAAACACACCAGTGTGGAGTAGGATATTGGGTTTTTGAAAATGAAAGAAGAAAAATTGTTGCTACCTTGAAATTTAGGACCAGCATGGAAATGTTAATGAATTTTCAAAATAAGAAATATAATAGTAAATGGAAGCCTGAATTGATATTTCTCTTTTATGAGGATACCATGTTGTGTTTACTGTTGATCTGTTAGTACATTTGTGGGTCTGGGAATGGCTTATTTGGCAAAGTACCTGCCTGGCGAGTGTGAGGACCTGAGTTCAGATCCCCCTTGGTGTCTTCCTGCTGTCAATCCCAGTGCTTGGGAAGCAGAGCCAGGGCAAGCGGGCTGGTTAGCTGGGCTAGCCAAATGGGAGAGCTCTGGGATCCAGTGGGAGACCCTGCTTCAGTAAAATAAAAAGAGGAGAGTGATCAAGGAAGATACCTGACTTTACCTGTGGCCTGGACGCACAGGCATACACACCTCTGTGTTATTCCTGTTGTCACTTCAAAGAATAGCATTTACATCTGTCCCTTCCTCGGTGCTTCCGCTGCTCGCTCCTTTCAGAGGCTCTTGCCCTCTCGCTTTCTGTGGTGAATGCAGGCTGAGGATTACTGTAGCTTTGGAAAACCAGTGTCGTAAAGTTGTTGATAAATGCATTATTGGTAGTCTCCAAATTTGAATGGCCTGTATCTACTTGTTCTTTTTTTCTCAGAATATTTCTGAAGATGTGATTTTTTCTGTGATGTGCTATAAAGATGAGGATGAAGAGCTGTGGCAAGAAGATCCATATGAGTATATAAGGATGAAATTTGGTAATTATGATTTTTTTCCTCACCAGTTACTAGATATGTAAATATAACTGAATTTATATTTTAAGCCACTTTTACTACTTTGTTAAATTCCCAAATCTCTGCTTTGCATGAGAGTTCTGAAGCTCAGAGAATTTGAGGCCCATCTGAACCAAAGAACTTGAGGCTCCTGGGTGTGGGAGATGAAAGCCCCCTTACTCTTTTCTCTTAGGGGAACTAAGTCCCTTGGGCAGTGGTCTGTCACATGGCTATGGCTGGTCTTGCCCCCTCTGTGTTCTTTGGGGTATCCACATAAGCTGTGTGTTCTCAATGGTGATGAAAGGCATTGGTTTCTGCATGTTCCTGAAGCACCTTGATTTGGTTTGCCTCCTTATCCTGTGCCACTTATGCCACAAGGGAATAGGGTTTTCCTCAGTGGTCCTACTCAGTGTGGTCCAGGTCTCTTGATTTGGGTGCCTGAGTAATGACTAACCCCCCTTTTCCTTGGTGAAGGAGGGCTCACATTTGCACGCCCTGTGTCTCCTTAAGCCAGAAGCTGTGTGAGGAGGCACGTGTCGCTTGCTTGCTGGTGTGCGTCCCCCTCATCGCACACTCGTGTAGTGCGGGGCGCTGGGGTAGCGTGCCCTCAGCAAGCGTTGAGCCGGGGCTGTCCGCCTGCAGCTCTGTCCACCCACCGCTGCCCAGCTCAGTCTAGATGCGGCCCGGCCCTGCCGAGACCAGACCAGGCTGAGGTTTGTGGGTGCTGCTAGCCCCTGGGTCCCCGAGGAGGCCCCTCCTCCTTCCTGGAGGGAAAGCGCAGGAACAGCAGATGGGGGTGGACGCGGCCTTCTGTTTCCCGCTCCATCCTGCCCTGCGCAGGCTCTTAGTCCTCTGCCTCTTCCTTTCCTAAGTAGCTTTGACGGCAGGCTGATGAGTCAGCCTTTCTTCCGTCTTCTTTAAGGCTGTTTGTTTTTTCAGACTGGTTCTTCCTACGTGGTCCTGTCTGACCTTGAACTCGTGGCAGTCCTCTTCCTCACGCTGCTGAATGCCGGGGTTACAGGCACTTGCTGTCACGGGGATTGAACCTTGGCAGCCTGCACACGAGGTGCATGCTGTGCCACTGGGCTACACTGCCAGTCCCAAGGCACTTTTTTTTTTTGGTGTTTTGAGGTAGGGTCTCGCTCTAGCCCAGGCTGACCTGGAACTCACTATGTAGTCTCTGGGTGACCTTGAACTCACTACCTCTGCCTCCTGAATGCTGGGATTAAAGGTATGTTCCACCACGCCTGGCCACCCAAGGCACTTTTTCAGTGTCTAACCTTTTCTGTGTCTTCTGACGTTTTGCATATGAGCCACTCTGTTGCCCAGGCTGGCCTGTACTCTCTCTCGGCAGTCTTGCCCATGCCTCCCCACTGCTGGGATCTTGGGTATGTGCCACTGCTTACTTACCCTCTGTAGCACCAGACACAGTTATGGAGGAAGGGATATTTATTGAAGATCCAGGGGAAGTTCCATAAATGGCAGAAGAAGCTGGCCTGCCTTCACAAGTCCAAGCAGAGAGAGAGAGAAGTACAAGCCTGAAGCCAAAAGCCACACAGCACAGCACACTTCAGGAACTCCAGCTAGGCACACTTGGCATATCTTTAGATTGAAATCTGAAACCCACCACCACACCTAAAGACCCACCCAGTCACATTGCCTCCAGCCAGGTGGCTGCAGTATGCAAACTACAAACAATAAAGAACTGAATATATTGGGGGCCATCTATTCAAACTACCACACCTTCTTCCTAGTTCCTGTGTCTTGTTGAAATGCACAGAATATTGTTAAGCTTTCAGAGACCAACCATTATTTCATTTATTCTTTATTCTGATAAGATAGTATCTTAGCTTTTAAAAATATTTGAGTTATTTGAGAGAGAGAGAGAGAGGCAGAGAGAGAACAGGTATGCCAAGGCCTCTAGCCATTGAAAATGAACTTCAGACACCTGTGCCACCTTGTACATCTGGGTTTACATGGGTACTGGGGAATCGAACCCAGGTCCTTAGGCTTTGCAGACAAGTGCCTTAACCACTGAGCCATCTCTCCAGCCCAGTATCTTAGCTTTTTGAAACATGTAATTACTGCTTATATGTGTGCTATCAGTGGGAATTTACATTTCATCAGTTGCTTAGAAGAAAATACTTGTAACTGAAAACCAGCTGAAGGGCTTTGTCCTTAATAATGTCCTTCTAGGGCTGGAGAGATGGCTTAGTGATTAAGTGCTTGCCTGTGAAGCCTAAGGACCCCAGTTCGTGACTCGATTCCCATGTAAGCCAGATGCATAAGGTGGCACATGCATCTGGAGTTTGTTTGCAGTGGCTGGAGGCCCTGGTGCGCCCATTCTTGCTTGCTCTGTCTGCCTCTTTCTGTCTCTGTCTGTCACTCTCAAATAAATAAATAAAAATAAACAAAAATAATTAAAAAAAATAATGTCCTTCTGTGGATGAGGATGCTATGGTTCTACCAATTTCCTGACTTGGATAACTATAAGGAAGCATAATTATGTGTTTACTTGGCACATTTTTTATCATTTGACATAATATTCCTATCTAATAATGCTTTTATCTTATCCTCTGTGGTGGTTTGAATCAGATGTTCCCCATAAACTCATGTGCTTTGAATGCTTGGTTCCCACCTGGTAGCAACATGGGAGGAGGAGCTGTGTTGTTGGGGGCGGGTTTAGGGGTGTTATAGCCAGCTCCCCTCTGCTAGAGCTGGGCACACTCTCTTGTTGCTATTTTCCACCTGCTGTGGCCGGAAGTGATGTTGACTTTTGTCCTACCCCCATTCCCGCCCTCATGAAGCGTCCCCTTCCCTCCCATCGTCTGCTTCTGGTCAGGTGTCTTGTTCCAGCAATGCGAAAGTAATTACACACCCTTTATTCAAGATCTCACCATCCCCCCAAGAGCAATGGTTTTAGATTTTGTAGAAACTACCCAGAGCTAAGGCTTTAACATGACAGAAGCCTGGATGCAAGTGATTCCGTGGTGCCTGCTTGTGCACCTGTAAGCCAGCCCTTCGAAGAGGTGGTGTTCTTAGCTGTGAGTGGCATGCACTAATAGTGCTGTGAGGATTAAATGGGATAAGACACAGAAACTAAGACCATAGTTTAAAGTTGTAATGCGCAACAGAGTAAGTACTCAAAAAATCACTTATTAGCATTATTGTGTTTGCATTCTATAGTTTGAGGTGAAGACTTAGATTCGGTTTATTTTTATTTATTAGGTAACATATTTACATATAAATTTATATATAAAACTTCTTGGGCTGGAGAGATGGCTCAGCAGTTCAGGGGCTTGCCTGTAAAGCCTAACAACCTGGGTTCAATTCCCCAGTACCCACGTAAAGCCAGATGCATAAAGTGACACATGCATTTGGAGTTCATTTGCAGCCACTAGAGGCCCTGGTGTGCCCATTCTCTCTCTCTCTGTCTGCTTGCAAATAAATAAAAAAATAAAATATTTTTTAAAAACCCTCAAAATTTATGATTCTTAGTCAAACAGCCTGATGTGAAATTGTGCAAATTTTCATGCTATTCAGTGTCATCTAAATTTTTTGCATTCAACACATTGAGCCCCTGCTGAGAACCGGGCACTGCCCACATCGTCCTCTGAAGCCTCTTTGCTTGCAGTTTCCTTTGAATGACTCTGTCTTTATACCCCACCCCAGCTTTGCCCTCCAATTTGCTGGATTTCGGCTCACCTGCTAGTTAACAGAGAACTAGAGAGGCTTTCCCTGACGCCCTGTGTTTATTACTGTCTTCTCATCCTGTTTTCCATTGTTCTCAGCCTGACCTGTTGTACATGGATTTGTATAATCTGTGGCTTATTCCTGCCACATCAGCTTCTCTGGTTGATCTTTGTATCCTCAGGGCTTACAGCAAAACCTGGTACATATACATTCCAAATAAGTTTTTGTTGTATTTTGGTAGAGATAAGTACTTTTCCTGTGTCCAGGGATAGATACACCGAGTATGTATTGCTTTTCTTTAATATGATACTTAAAAGAACAGCATGTACTATGTGCATGAGAGCTCTGATGTGTGACCTTAGTGTCTTCACTGTCTGTGGACTTGTTATTTCTTGGTCTGGCACAATGGCTTGTCAGGTGTAAAGTGTTATATAATGTACACGATAATTGTGTTTTTACTAACGAGGTTTAGCCTTTTGAAATCTTAGATATCTTTGAAGATTACGCTTCTCCCACCACAGCAGCCCAGGCTCTTTTATATACGGCCGCAAAGAAGAGGAAGGAGGTATGTGTTTATTCTTCCAAAACCCAAACTGGCCTGTATTGATGGGACATTCTCATAATTCCTATGTCCTCAGTATGTGACAATTTATGTTGTTGTTAGTTATAACCTGTCACTGTAGGGATTTTGTAGGGTGAGGTATCTTGCTTATTTCTTAATGTGTAGTACACCTTTCTTATTGTGCTTATAGTTGCTGCTAAAACACAGGTGAAATTGCTTTAGTTTTGAAAACTTGTACGTATATTTAATATGATGGCAACACAGTGGAGGTTCATGAATCTGAAATGAATTCTTCTGTTTTTTTAGGTGTTGCCAAAAATGATGGCATTCTGTTATCAAATCCTAACAGACCCGAACTTTGACCCTCGGAAGAAAGACGGAGCCCTGCATGTGATTGGTTCCCTAGCTGAGATTTTATTGAAGGTTAAGATGATCAAAATTTAACTTACTTAGTGGAACTGTGATCCTCAGCCAATTAGAGTATGAAAATGATGGGTAATTTGAAACTGGTGACTAGTTCTAACTTGGCTGTGAATGTCCTTCTACCTGTTGTTACCTGTTTCTTTAATTAGAAATGAAATTTTACTTTTGTCAGTTTGTCAGTGTGGAACTCTACAAAAGAGGATCTGAAATGATTTTAGCATGAGTTCCTTTTCTTTTTCTTTTTTTACATATTTTTTATTTTTATTTATTTGAGAGCGACAGAGAGAGAAAGAGGCAGAGAGAGAGAATGGGCGTGCCAGGGCCTCCAGCCACTGCAAACGAACTCCAGATATGTGCGCCCCCTTGTGCATCTGGCTAACATGGGTCCTGGGGAATCGAGCCTTGAACCAGGGTCCTTAGGCTTCACAGGCAAGCGCTTAACCACTAAGCTATTTTTTTTTAAGGTATGGTCTCACTTTAGCCCAGGCTGATCTGGAACTCACTGTGTAGTCCCAGCCTCGCTAAGCCATCTCTAAACTTATTATTATTATTATTATGTTTGGTTTTTCGAGGTAGGGTCTCGCTCTAGCCCAGGCTGACCTGGAATTCAGGGTGGCCTCAAACTCACAGCAGTCCTCCTACCTCTACCTCCCCAAGTGTTCGGATTAAAGGTGTGCACCACCACACGTGACCAGCATTATTTCTAATGTCTACAAAAATAATTAAAGGGCCAGTCAAGATGGCGACCGCGTAACTGCGCCGCACCTCCCCAGGAAAGAAAGATAGACGCAGATCCTAAGGAGAGAACCACCCCATCATACCTCAAAAGGGCCCCAGCTGAAACTAAGAATAATTGGCGAAACAAGCAAGTGTGCTGTTTTCTTGGTGAACCTGGTACCAGCACAAGGGTGAAGGAGATTGACACAGAGAACAATCAACTCCTACCAAACCAGATATCCAGAGACACAGAGGCTCCCAAGACCTCATCACTGAAGCAGACCTAAAATGAACTCAACATGACTCAGGGAAATTTGTGGAAGAGGGGGCGGAAAGAATGTCAGAGCCACACATTGGGTCATGATACACAGAGACATTTCCTCCTCCCCATAACTGAGGGCTAACCCCACAATGCATGACCCATATACCCCAACAAGGAGGGGCCAGGAGGAGGGGGAGGACAGGGAGGAGGCTAACAATGGTACCAACTTGGCTGTGTTCACTGAGTACCAAACTAATTAATAAAAAAAGAAAAAAACTCTAAAAAATAATTAGAGGTAATGTTTTTGACTTCTTCCAAACAATCAATTTTACAAAATTGTGAATAAAAATCGGATGTGGTGGTATACACCTGTAAGCCTTAGGGAGGTGAAGGCACGAGGATGAGAAGTTCAGTTGGGCTGGAGATGGCTTAGCAGCTAAGGCACTTGCCTACAAAACCAAAGGACCCAGGTTCCATTCCCAGAAATGCACACGGTGGCACATGTGTCTGGAGTTCACTTGTGTACCCATTCTTTGTCTCTCTTTATCTGCCTCTTCCTCTGTCTCTCTCTCCCTCAGATAAATAAATAAATAAATAAAGATATTATTTTTTGTTGCTTTTGGCTTTTTGAGGTGGGGTCTTACTCTAGTCCCAGGCTGACCTGCAAGTCTCAGGGTGGCCTCGAACTTACAGTGACCAACCCACCTCTGCCTCCCAAGTGCTGGATTACAGGCATGTGCCATCATGCCCTGCTCAAAAATAAAGTATTAAACAAAAAAGGAAAAAAAAAAAAGATGTGCAAAGTCATCCTCACTTACATAGTAAGTTTGAAGCCAGCCTGGGCTATGTGAGACCCTGTCTCCAAAAATAAACAGACAAACAAAAGCCAAACGGACAGTAGATAGATGTATATTAAATGCAAGTCATAATAAGTGTGCTTTATTGAGGAGTGATTCGTATCTGTGCAAAGTCACTGATACATTGAAATTTAATTTGTTTCCTAACAGAAGAGTTTATTCAAGGACCAAATTGAGCTGTTTCTACAAAATCATGTATTTCCGTTATTATTGTCTAACCTGGGATACCTTCGAGCTAGAGTAAGTTTTCCTTGCCTCTGTTGTATGACTTACACTCTCTAGTTATGTGACACTGTACTAGAAAGTTCCTGAATGTGTGGCAGTGTGCCCAAGTGCTGCTCCTTGATGTGGCACCTCCTTGCATTTCAGTGCTGCTGGGTGCTGCGCGCCTTCAGCTCTCTGACGTTTCACAACGAGCTCGCCCTTGGCACTGCGGCCGAGTTAGCCAGGAGGAGCCTGATTGAGGACGAGGAGATGCCCGTCAAGGTGGAAGCCGCGCTTGCCCTGCAGTCCCTCATTTCTAACCAGACACAAGGTAGAGCCGAAGTGCTTCTGAAAGTTCATTTAAAATTGTTGTTTTGGAGCTGGGTGTGGTGGTGCACACCTTTAATGACAGCACTCGGGAGGCGGAGGTAGGAGGATCGTCGAGGCTACCCTGAGAATACATAGTGAATTCCAGGTCAGCCTGAGCTAGAGTGAGACCCTCCCTCGAAAAACCCCAAAAAAAAAAAAAAATGTTTTGGGCTGGACAGATAGCTCAGCAGTTAAAGGCACTTGCTTGCAAAGCCTGAGGGCCTGCGTTTGGTTCTCCAGTGCCCACATAAAGCCAGATGCACAGGGTGGCATGTGCTTCTGGAGTTCATTTGCAGTTGTAGGAGGCCCTAGTATGCCCACACACTCTCTCCCCCTTGCTCTGTCTTCTCTAAATCAAAATAAATAAATAAATAAAAATAAGCCTGGTGTGATGACGCAGGCCTTTAATCCCAGCATTTGGGAGGTAGAGGTAGGAGGATCACCATGAGTTTGAGGCCAGTCTGGATTAGAGTGAGATCCTATTTTAAAAAAAACAAACAAAAAGAAAAAAAAAAAAGGATTTTATTGTTTTATTTTCTTATTTTTTGAGGTGTTCTTGTATAATTTTATTCATTTCCTTATAAAGAGGAGAATTTTCTCAGCCTGAGTTTAGTGTTTAGTTTCCTGGGCTTTTGAAAGTAGTGGGTAATATTTTTAGTTAGTGATAGCACAGGGATTTCATTTGGTGGTTGAGAATGTTCTGCTGAAGGTTCAAGTAAACATTTGGAAGTAAATTCAGCTTGGTGAAGAGCATGAACCTTGTCGTGAGTGTGTCTCAGTACAGGATTGGACGCTGTGTGAGCTCTGTTGTGAGTGTGTCTCAGTGCAGGATTGGACGCCGTGTGAGATCTGTTGTGAGTGTGTCTCAGTGCAGGATTGGACGCCGTGTGAGATCTGTTGTGAGTGTCTCAGTGCAGGATTGGACGCCGTGTGAGATCTGTTGTGAGTGTGTCTCAGTGCATGATTGGACGCCATGTGAGATCTGTTGTGAGTGTGTCTCAGTGCAGGATTGGACGCCGTGTGAGATCTGTCGTGAGCGTGTCTCAGTGCAGGATTGGACGCCGTGTGAGATCTGTCGTGAGCGTGTCTCAGTGCAGGATTGGACGCCGTGTGAGATCTGTCGTGAGTGTGTCTCAGTGAAGGATTGGACGCCGTGTGAGATCTGTTGTGAGCGTGTCTCAGTGCAGGACTGGACGCCGTGTGAGATCTGTTGTGAGCGTGTCTCAGTGCAGGACTGGACGCCGTGTGAGATCTGTTGTGAGCGTGTCTCAGTGCAGGATTGGACGCCGTGTGAGATCTGTTGTGAGCGTGTTTCAGTGCAGGATTGGACGCCGTGTGAGATCTGTTGTGAGTGTGTCTCAGTGCAGGATTGGACGCCGTGTGAGATCTGTTGTGAGTGTGTCTCAGTGCAGGATTGGACGCCGTGTGAGATCTGTTGTGAGCTTCTCAGTGGAGTAGGGCAGCAAGTGTCCTTGTGCTGGCGATTGTCTTTTTTTTAATTATATGTGTATATTTTGCTTTCTAAACATTATTTTATTTATTTTTTATTAAAAAGGGAATTTACTGGGTTAGCTTACAGTAGTCCAATAGCAGTTGCAGGCCCAAGAATCAAGGAACCCCCATAGTTGCTCAGTCCATGTGGCCAGATACCTCAGCAGTCCCAAAACGGCACTGAAGGCCTGGAGGCTTCCTGAGGAGCCGCCGGGTTTCGATCCATGCAGGTTTTCAGTCCACGCTGGAAGGCAGCTCCAGCGAGCAGCTCTGGCAGCCAAGTGGAAGGAAGGAAGGGCTCTTTTCACCCAGAGCTTCCTTATATTGCTTTTTAAATTTTATTGACAACTTCTATATATAGACAGTATGCCATGGTCATAATCCCCTCCTGCCACCCTCCTTTCCCCCACCTCCTGAGTTTATTTATTTTTTTGTTTTTTGAGGTAGGGTCTCACTCTAGCCCAGGCTGACCTAGAATTCACTCTGTAGTCTCAGGGTGGCCTCGAAGTCAACAGAGATCCTCCTACCTCTGCCTCCCGAGTGCTGGGATTAAAGGTGCGCGCCACTACACCTGGTTCTGAATTTATTATATAATTTAAAAAAATTTTCTTTTTATTTGTGTGTACGGGTGCACAGGGTCTCTTGCCATTGCAAATGAATAACGCCAGATGTGTGTGTTACTTTTTGCTTTTTTGTGTCTGTCGTTATGTAGTTGCTGGGGGTTTAAACTCAGGCTGGCAGGCTATAGACACTAAGCCATCTCCCCAGCCAGGCCTTAGTCTTTATGGACAAGATTTTTCAGACTTATAATGGGACAAATGAAGTAGCGTTCACAGTTTCTACGTCAGGCGGTGACGTGTATGAAATTAGAATGCCTGGGTTGGGGTTGTCCTCTGGGATGGTGAGACCTGGGCAGAGCTCACTGATGGTCTGGACTCTGGGGTGTGTTTCTCAACTTGCTCATCAGAGCGCAGAAACATCTAGAACCTTACCTAGGGTTACCAAGTCAGCGCTTTTCACTGTGTCTGAGTGACTGGTTCTTGCTGGTTTCATTTGTTGATGGCCTTAGCCAAGGAGCACATGAAGCCGCATGTGAGGCCCATCATGCAGGAGCTGCTGCACATTGTCAGAGAGACGGAGAATGACGATGTCACCAATGTCATACAGAAGATGATTTCTGAGTACAGCCAGGAGGTGGCCTCCATTGCTGTTGACACGACCCAACACTTGGTAAGTACTGGCCAAATTTATGTGAGTTTGGTATGGAAGCTTTGAGGAGTCTCAGCCCATTAAACGCTAGAATTTGGAGTTCTGCTTAACTTGTAACTGAACTGTTAATAGAACAGTGGGTGCCCTAGTCCTTCTGATACTGATGTTGCTGACTTGAATCTAATGGCATTTCTCATCTGTAGTAGCCTGAGCTTTCATAATGGTGTGCCTTGATGTGAGCCTTCTAAATCTTCACTTTTTGCACTTTGAATCTGCAGTTTTATTTATTTTAATCAGGTGAATTGCTGAAATCTTGCTGTTTCCCTGTTTTATACTTAAAAAATATTTTATTTATTTATTTGAGAGACAGAGAGAGAAGCAGATAGAGAGAATGGGTGCCCCAGGGCCTCCAGTCATTGTAAACTCTAGACACCTGAGTCACCTTGTACATCTGGCTTACGTGGGTACTGGGGAATAGAACATGGGTCCTTAGGCTTTGCAGGCAAGTGCCTTAACCACTAAGCCATCTCTCCAGCCTTTTTTTTTTTTTTTTTGAGGTAGAGTCTCACTGTAGTCCAGGCTGATGTGGAATTTACTATGTAGTCTCAGGGTGGCCTTGAACTCACAGCAATCCTCCTACTTCTGCCTCCCGAGTGCTGAGATTAAAGGCGTGTGTCACCATGTCCAGCTCCATACTTCTTGATATGGAATATCAGACCTGGCCTGAGTCATTTCCTTTCCTTCCCTTTTTTTTTTTTTTTTTTTTTTTTTGGTTTTTCGAGGTAGGGTCTCTTTCTGGTCCAGGCTGACCTGGAATTAACTCTGTTGTCTCAGGGTGGCCTTGAACTCATGGCGATCCTCCTACCTCTGCCTCCTGAGTGCTGGGATTAAAGGCGTGCACCACCATGCCCGGTTCTCCCTTTTCTTTTTTTTTTTTTTTTTTTGGTTTTCCGAGGTAGGGTCTCACTCTAGCTCAGGCTGACCTGGAATTCACTATGGAGTCTCAGGGTGGCCTCGAACTCATGACGATTCTCCTTCCTCTGCCTCCCGAGTGCTGGGATTAAAGGCGTGCGCCACCACGCCCGGCTATTCCCTTTTCTTTTTGTCCATGTTTGTTCTTATGTCAATTTCTGGGTGATTTTTGACTTTTTTTTTTTTTTAGAAACATCTGATTTCAGTGTTCCTAGATTTTGATTTGATTTCCTTAATGACAACCAAACGTTAACTATTAGTAAGTGGTTATAATTAATATGTATTTTACTGCAGTGACTAGGTTAAAAAAGGCTATATTTAAAATATGACAGGTTCTTTTATTTTAAGAAAGCAAGTTATTCAGTCAGCAAAGTGTAGAACTTAAATGTTAGTGACACAACCCTTTTGCCATATGGCACAGTGGTACAAGTTGATGGATACTTGGATGTGATTTTCACAGGCTGAGATATTCGGTAAAGTTCTTCAGAGTGATGCATATGAAGAAGTGGAAGACAAAACAGTGATGGCTATGGGTGTTCTACACACCATCGACACTATCTTAACTGTTGTGGAAGGTCATCAGGAGGTGAGGTCCTTAGTGGTTTATTATGACACAGCAGTAATAGTGACTGAAATTTGTGTGCTTATAAATGTTAAAGTCTGTCTTTCATCGTGGATGGAGGAAGGGTTGTAAGTAAGTGGGTCAGTGGCCTGTGCTGCAGTAAATAACTTCCCACCTATGATCATACAAGCAACCCTAATTTAACACCTCCTCCGTCAAGGCTGAACCTCCCAAACTGCCACCAGCTTGGGATCAAGCATTCAGAAGACGTGAGTTTATGGGGGACATTTGATTCAAACCACCACACTAGCTATCCCATATGGGTGTGGGAGAAGGGCAAATTACATGATTACTTTGCAAGCAAAATAGAATTTTATCTTTTTATTTATTTTTTTTGCTCTTAAATTTTTTATAAAATATTTTTATTTATTTATTTGCAAGCAAAGAGGGGGAGAGAGAGAGAGAGAGAAAGAAGGAGTGCACTAGGGCCTTCAGCCACTGCAAGTAAACTCCAGACGTTTGTACCACCTTGTGCATCTGGCTTATGAGGGTACTAGGGAATTGAACCTGGGTCCCTAGCCTTTGTAGGCAAGCATCTTAACCATTAAGCCATCTCTCCAGCCCTTGACCTTAAATTCATTATGAACTTGAAGCACTGTTAAGGGAGCATGTGAACTTGGGGTAGTTACCACAGGAGGCATAGGTTAAAGTCCAGACATCCCAATCATGTGTAGCCTATGGAAGGAAACACTCAGAGCCTCAGCTGCGTGCCTCACCACGTCCCAGCATTCTATCTCCTGATTATCAGTCCTTCTGTTTTAAACTTTGACCATTGAAAGCAAGCTCTGAAATTGTACTTCCTTAAAAGGAAAACCCCATGGGGCTATTTACTGTATGCAAAGGCATAATTGGATCTGAAATAGGTGTTGCAATAGGCCTGTTTTTGTTTAATGTTTGTATATTGGCAGAGTTGTTAAACAGAAATTTTGAATGATTTGAGCTTCAAGACAGTAGTTTAGCATGTATCACATTATCAAACTGTACCCCACAAATATGAATGAATATTATGTTTCAACTAAAAATAAAGAATACCAGCTGGGCGTGGTGGCACACGCCTTTAATCCCCAGCACTCAGGAGGCAGAGGTAGCAGGACTGCCATGAGTTCGAGGCTACCCTGAGACTCCATAGTGAATTCCAGGTCAGCCTGGGCTAGAGTGAGACCGTACCTCGAAAAACAAAAAAAAAGAAAGAAAAAAAAAAAAGAATACCGCTGTGTGTGGTGGTGCACACCTTTAATCCCAGCGTTCAGGAGGCAGAGGTAGGAGGATGGGCTGTGAGTTTGAGCCACCCTGAGACTACATAGTGAATTCCAGGTCAGCCTGGGCTAGGGCTAAAGTGAGACCCTATCTTGAAAAACATAAAAAAATATAAGCCGGGCCTGGTGGCGCACGCCTTTAATCCCAGCACTCGGGAAGCAGAGGTAGGAGGATCGCCGTGAGTTCCCGGCCATAGTGAATTCCAGGTCAGCCTGGGCTAGAGCAAGACCTCACATCAATAAATAAATAAATAAGCAAGTAAAAAGACTACTAAACTGGAATTTAAATCAAATACAATATGGCCTAGAGTTGAATTGGATATTTACATGAAAAAATAACCCATTATATATTTTAATTTTTTCTAATTTAAAAACATTTAATATAAACACGGATAATTTTAAATTATGAAGAAGGGCTGGAGAGAGAGCTCAGCAGTTAAAGCACTTGCCTGCAAAGCTTAACACCTGGGTTCGATTCCCCAGTGCCCACATAAAACCAGATGTACAGAGTAGTGCATGCACCTGGAGTTTGTTTGTAGTGGCCCTGACATGCCTGCATTCATTCATTCTCTCTCTCTGCAAATAAGATAAAATACATTTAAAAAATGGGGAAAGAAGTATGAAGTGATAGTGAAAGTTTATCTTCTCATTCAGCTCTCCTGTCATCTAATTCGCTTCTCAAAAGGAAACAGGTTTTATCAGTTTCTTTTTTATTCCTCCCAAGAGTTTTCTGCTATCACACAAGCATATTTGGGCATGTTTTTCTCTGTTATTCAATGATAACATGCTATACGCAGGTTTAGCTGCCATCTTTGAACTAATCATGGTGACGTTTTCATGGTCAGTAAACTTACATTTGCAATGGTTGTACAGTAGTCCTTGTATGATGCGTCAGCTTTATGTAACTTGTTCCTAGTGAGTGGATATTAACTGCAACTTGTTTAAGTGAGCGTTAGACTGTTGGTCCCATAGACGTTGTTGCAGTGCACATTACATGTCATTTTGCATGTAAGAATGTCTGCAGGGTTAAGTCCTGGTGATGTGATTGTGGGCTGAGGTAAGACTTTGTACCAGCTTCAGGGCAGGCGTTACGGTTGCAGTTTGCACCTGTGGTCTCACCTGTGCGCGTGAGCCGCTTGTCATAAACCCAAGGTGCGTTTGCCTTTGTTTTAATGTTGATGTGTGGATCTCATTTATGAGGAATTTGATCTCTGTGATACCATTTGCTAGTATGTCAGTCAACCTTGGATCTTTTTGCCCTGTGCAGAAATGTTCAACCTTTGCCACCAGACAGGTCTGTGTTTTTTCTTCTTTTTTGTTTTGTTTTGTTTTTTGAGGTAGGGTATCACTCTAGGCCAGGCTGACTTGCAATTAACTATGTAGTTCAGGGTGGCATTGAACTCACAGCGATCGTCCTACCCTACCGAGTGCTGGGATTGAAGGCGTGTGCCACCACACCCGGCTTCTACTTCTTATTTTTAAAAATACTGTTTATTCATTTATTTGTTTATTTTTGAGGTAGGGTCTTACTCTAGCTCAGGCTGACCTGGAATTCACTGTGTAGTCTCAGAGTGGCCTTGAACTCAAGGCAATTTTCCTACCTCTGCCTCCCGAGTGCTGGGATTAAAGGTATGTGCCACCACGCCTGCCTTTTTATTAATTTGAGAGAGAGAGAGAGAGAGAGAGAGAGAGACAGACGAAAGAAAGAAAGAGAGAGAGAGAGAGAGACAGACAGATGAAAGAAAGAAAGAGAGAGAGAGACAGACGAAAGAAAGAAAGAGAGAGAGAGAGAGACAGACAGATGAAAGAAAGAAAGAGAGAGAGAGACAGACAGACAGATGAAAGAAAGAAAGAGAGAGAGAGACAGACAGACGAAAGAAAGAAAGAGAGAGAGAGAGAAAGAAAGAAAAAGAAAGAAAGAGAGGCTATAAAGGAACTCCAGAAGCATGCACCACTTTGTGCACATGGCTTTACCTGGGTACTGCGGGATCGAGCTTGGGCTGTGAGGCTCTGCAGACAAGCGCCTTAGCCTCTGAGGCAGCCCAGCCCTTCTACCTCTGCATCACCACTTCTTCAGGGCGCATGCCTTCTCTTTTCAGTGCTGTTTTGTATTTGTGTGTGTTTTAATTCTTCATATGGAAATATTTGGTCCATTAGGAATTTGTTTTAGTAAAGAACTAATTTATAGCCAGGCGTGGTGGCACACACCTTTAATCCCAGCACTCGGGAGGCAGAGGTAGGAGGATTGCATGAGTTCGAGGCCACCCTGAGACTCCATAGGTGAATTCCAGGTCAGCCTGGGCTAGAGTGAAACCCTACCTTGAAAAACCAAAATTAAAAAAAAAAAAAGAATTTACTTTTAATTTTGTTAGGAAATTAAATCCCACTCCCATCCATTATGGGTCTACCTTCCAGAATTTCCTTTTGCTTTTGCATGTTTAATTTTCATGGTGGTTACAGTGAACTTATCAAGTTCTCTCAAATAATACCTTGTTACTATTTTGGGATAGTAGTAACTTATGTACTAACAATAATTATCACAATTTTAAGCTGTTAAACTGTGTCTTAGGTCACACAACAGCTGGAGAACATCTGCCTCCGCATCATTGACCTTGTTTTACAGAAGCATGTCATTGGTAAGTGCAAAGGGTGAATGATAAGGTAAATTGAGAATTTTAAAACATTTTATTTTTATTCATTTATTACAGAGAGAGAGAATGAGAGAGAATGGGCATGCCAGAGCCTCTTGCCACTGCAAACGAACTCCAAATGCATGCATCACTTTGTGCATCTGGCTTATGTGGGTCCTTGGGAATTGAACCTGGGTCCTTTGGCTTTGCAGGGTAACAACGCCTTAACTGCTGAGACATCCCTCCAGCCCCAAGAGATTTTTTTTTTTTTCTCCATTTTTATTAATATTTTCCATGATAACAAAAAAAAATCCCATGGTATTACCCTCCCCCCTTTCCCCTTTGAAATTCCATTCTCCATCATATCCCCTCCCCATCTCAATCTTTCTACTTACATATATACAATACCAACCTAATAAAAGCCCTCCTCCCTTTCTTTCTCTTCCTTTTCTATCTCCTTTTTTAACTTACTGGCCTCTGCTATTGAGTTTTTTCCTTCTCACACAGAAGCCCAATCATCTCTAGCTAAGATCCACATATGAGGGAGAACATGTGGTGCTTGGCTTTCTGGGCCTGGGTTACCTCACTTAGTATAATTCTTTCCAGATCCATCCACTTTTCTGCAAATTTCATAACTTCATTTCTCTTTACTGCTGAGTAAAACTCCATTGTATAAATGTGCCATATCTTCATTATCCACTCATCAGTTGAGGGACATCTAGGCTGGTTCCATTTCCCAGCTATTATAAATTGAGCAGCAATAAACATGGTTGAGCAAGTATCTCTAAGGTAATGAGATGAGTCCTTAGGATATATGCCTAGGAGAGCTATAGCTGGGTCATATGGTAGATCAATCTTTAGCTGTTTTAGGAACCTCCACACTGATTTCCCTTTTTTTTTTTTTTTTCAAGGTAGAGTCTAACACTAGCCCAGGTTGACCTGGAATTCACTATGGAGTCTCAGGGTGGCCTCGAACTCACGGCAATCCTCCTACCTTTACCTCCCGAGTACTGGGATTAAAGGCATGCGCCACCACGCCCGGCAACATTTTTCTTTTCAATTTGAACTCAAAGTGTAGTTTTAGACTTAGTTATTTATTTTTTGTTTTTCTTTCAAGGTAGGGTCTCAATCTAGCCTAGGCTGATCTGGAATTCACTATGTAGTCCCAGGCTGGCCTGCAACTCACAGTGATCCTCCTACCTCTGCCTCCCAAATGCTGGGACTAAAGGCGTATGCCACCATGCCCAGCAGTTTGGACTTTTAAGTTTAGTCAGAGACTATTTTGAGAAAGAGAAACTTGCGTTCCCTTAAATCTGAGCATGTGATTTCTGATATTGGCTATCTGTGTTTTCATCCAGAGGTAACCTTTTAGTGTATCCAGTGAAGACATTTGACCTTGGAAACTTTAAAGGAGAATATATATTTTACATTTGTAGAAATAAACTGGAGTGAAGGTTAGGTGAAATTTTTTTTTTTTTTTTTAATTGGCTTTTCGAGGTAAGGTCATTCTAGCCCAGGCTGACCTGGAATTCACTCTGTGTTCTCAGGGTAGCCTCGAACTCACGGTGATCCTCCTACCTCTCTGCCTCCTGAGTGCTGGGACTAAAGGCGTGCGCCACCACGCCCGGCTCTAAGAAATGTTTTAAACTAGACATGTGTCTCACTAGAAGTGTGAAGTAGCAAAACAAGTTTTATTCTAAAATCTAAGGTGTGCGTTAGCTCCTCTTATGGGAGAAAAACAACTTGCAAATTTAACTTTTTAAAAATACTTTATTTTGGGCTGGAGAGATGGCTCAGTGATTCAGGGGCTTGCCTGTAAAGCCTAAGGACCTAGGTTCAATTCCCCAGTACCCATGTAAGCCAGATATACAAAGTGGCACATCCATCTGGAGTTTGTTTGCAGTGGCTAGAGTTCCTGGGGAATGAAACCTGGGTCATTAGTGTTTGCAGGCAAATGCCTTTACCACTGAGCCATCTCATCAGCCCAAGAGCAATATTTTGCTTTGCCTTATTGAATAGAGTGGATCTTGGTGAGAATGGAAGGGGTGTGTCTGTAGCTGATGACCCAGAGAGAGGGCATGTGGAAACACTGCACAAGGGAGGGTCACAAGGGCCCTGTGTTGAGTCCTCCTCAGTGACATCTTTTTGTTTTAATCTTTGTTCTTTTCTCTTTCATTCTAACTAGAGGTTTTCTTCCTTTTAGAATTCTATGAAGAAATCCTTTCCCTGGCATACAGTTTAACCTGCCACACCGTCTCCCCACAGATGTGGCAGCTCCTGGGCATTTTACATGAAGCTTTTCAGCAGGAGCTCTTCGAGTACTTTACAGGTCCGCTTGACATGTCACACTGTGCTCTTGGTGTCTGATATTACTTCCCTTGACACTTGATCAGAACATGTTCTCAGCCAGGTGTGGTGCACACACCTTTAATCCCAGCACTTGGGAGGCAGAAGTAGGAGGATTGCCATGAGTTTGAAGCCAGCCTGGAACTACAGAGTGATTTCCAGGTCAGCCTGGGCTAGTGTGAGACCCTACCTTGAAAAAAAGAAAGAAAGAAAGAAAGGAAAGAAGAAAGAAAGAAAGAAAGAGAAGGAAAGAGTTCTCATTTCCCTGTCAAGTAAACGCAGCAGTGTTTCAGGGCGAAAAAGATAGGCAGAAGGGTAGCCTGTATTTCTTTTTTTTAAATTTATTACTTATTTTTTTACTGACAACTTCCATAATTGTAAACGATATCCCATGGTAATTTCCTCCCTCCTCCCACTTTCCCCTTTGAAACTCCACTCTCCATCATAGCCCCTACCCCTCTCAATCAGTCTCTCTTTTATTTTGATGTCATCATCTTTCCTCCTATTATGATGGTCTTGTGTAAGTAGTGTCAGGCACTGTGAGGTCATGGATAGCCAGGCCATTTTGTGTCTGGGGGAGCACGTTGTAAGGAGTCCTACCCTTTCTTTGGCTCTTACATTCTTTCCGCCACCTCTTCCACAATGGACCCTGAGCCTTGGAAGGTGTGATCGAGATATTGCAGTGCTGAGCACTCCTGTCACTTCTTCCCAACACTGTGATGCCTCTGAGTCATCCCAAGGTCACTGCCATCTGAAAAGAGAAGGTTCTGTAATCAAAAGTGAGAGTAGCATTAATATATGGGTATAGACATTAAGAGAAGTGCTTACTGGGCAGTTGTAGCCTGTATTTCTTACAGTATCTTTCTTATTTTGCACCCAGAGTGCTAACCGCATGTTAATTTGGTAGATTTTCTGGACACAAACAATGTGTTCTAAGCTCGGCAGTGGGCAGCTTGCTTGTGCCCCTCTGAAGCTCGCATTCTAGTGGGGATGGAGAGTCTGAGGAAGTGCCCAGCCCAGTAGTTCCAGTGGCACGTCGGCGGTGATTGCAAGGGAGGAAGAGAGTTCAGAACAGGCATTTTACCTTTCTGACCCCGTTTTCTTCAGGTATAAATGGGACAGGCAGACCACTTTCATTTCCAGCATTTGTGGGTGCTAGGGAAGGCAGTGTGAGCATCACAGAAATGTGGCTTTAGTGGGAATGATTTATTTCTGCTCTGCTTGCTCAAGTCTCAAGAGGGTTTTGAATTTTTTCTTAGACATGATGCCTCTCCTGCATAATTATGTGACGATAGATACTGATACTTTGCTATCAAACCCAAGGCATTTGGAAGTCCTGTTTACAATGTGCAGAAAGGTAAGCAGTCTTATGTGTTTATGCAGAGACATGGCTGTACTGTGTTTCCTTTGCTGCAGGATAGTGCTGGTTTCTGTTCGTTAGGTCTTGGAATCTTTGATTACATAATATTTCTTCTTTTAGGTAAATAATATGTGGTGTGTGTGTGTGTGAAGTTGTAAGTTGTTGTAAGTATATACTTGTTTTGCATAAAATGAAGGCTTACAAAGCTCAGGGAGCTGGAAACAACACAGCTTGACCATGGAGTAGGACATGACGAAGTCAGAGAGCAGCCCACTGCTGTCACTGGAGGGAGATGTGCTGGGGCTGGGGAAAGCTCTGACCTAACCAGCACTTCTGGTTTAAACCCCAGGCAAACTATAAAGGGCCTAGGGAATTGTGGAAAGCCAATGTACTTATTCTTGTTTAAGCTGAGAGGAATGGCAGTTTTGAAAGCTTGTGATCTGTGATGGCCCTTTACTAAACCTCTTCACTTGTCAATCTTCACGTTTCTCTCAGTTGTAGAGATGGTGAGGGATAGAGAATAGGAAAGCAAAAAGGAAACCCAGTGATTCTGTGAATCCCACCAGTAGCCTAGCGGTCCTGTGAATCCCACCAGTAACCAAGCGGTCCTGCGAATCCCACCAGTAACCAAGCGGTCCTGTGAATCCCACCAGTAGCCCAGCGGTTCTGTGAATCCCACCAGTAGCCTAGCGGTTCTGTGAATCCCACCAGTAGCCCAGTGGTCCTGTGAATCCCACCAGTAACCCAGCAATTCAGTGAATTCCACCAGTAACCCAGCAATTCTGTGAATCCCACCAGTAGCCCAGCGGTCCTGTGAATCCCACCAGTAACCCAGCAATTCTGTGAATCCCACCAGTAGCCCAGCGGTCCTGTGAATCCCACCAGTAACCCAGCAATTCTGTGAATCCCACCAGTAGCTGCTTTGTTTTTAGCAAACAAAATAAAACTAATACTTATACTGATAATCTCACCCTTTTTACTAGTTAAAATATATTTTATTTTCTTTGTTTTAATACCAGCTCATATTTATTGAATTCTTCCCAGTATACCAGGTGTTTTTTTTTTTGTTGTTGTTGTTTGTTTTGTTTTTGGTTTTTCAAGATAGGATTTTGCTCCAGCCCAGGCTGACCTGGAATTCATTGTGTAGTCTCAGGCTGGCCTTAGAGCTCACAGTGATCCTCCTACTTCTGCCTCCCGAGTACTGGGATTAAAGGCCTGTGTTAGTACATCTGGCTATAAACACTTGTTAACTTATTTAATCCTTACCCCATTGGGAAGAGTGCAAGACATTTTTAAAAATATTTTTTGTTTATTTTTATTTATTTGGGAGAGACAGACAGAGAGAGAAAGGCAGAGAGAGAGAGAGAGGCAGAATGGGCGTGTCAGGGCCTCCAGCCACTGCAAACGAACTCCGGACGCATGCGCCCCCTTGTGCATCTGGCTAACGTGAGTCTTGGGGAATCGAGCCTCGAACTGGGGTCCTTAGGCTTCACAGGCAAGCGCTTAACCACTAAGCCATCTCTCCAGCCCAGTGCAAGACATTTTATTAGTGAGGAAACTGAAGTACAATTATTTTCTTCTTTGTGCCTAAAGCTTATTAAATTATTTCATGTCACTGATCTCCTGTGGTCTGGAGCCACATTTTAACCTAGGTCGATTGGCTCCAGAGCACATTTGATAAGTCAGGCTCAGACCAGCCCCCAAGTGGATGCAAGTTTGGGGAAAGGGAATGAATTTTTCCCCCTGCCTGTATCATATAATCCTATGAAGTAGGTACTAACCACTACCCCTATTTTACAAATAGGAATAGTAAGACAGTGATTCCCATGACTGAGTGCATCTGGGAGATCTAGTCTGTTCAAGTGTCCTTGATTAGGATCATGGGGCTGTGGTGCCACTGCTGAGCTAATCTGTTGTACCCCAGGTTATGTGTGCAGAGGCGGGGGAAGACGCTGAGTGCCATGCTGCTAAACTTCTGGAGGTCATCATTCTTCAGTGCAGAGGAAGGGGAATTGACCAGGTGATGCTGCTGTCCAAAATGCCTTATGAGCACTTATTTACATAGGAGATTTACATGCCTCATCAGTGCCCTGTTGATGTTGTGATGAGAAATTCAAAGAAAAACACACCTGCCTGACTTTTGCTTGCTGGTGCAGATCTTACTAAAAAGCCGAGCAGAAACAGTGAGCATGACAGTGACAATCACGACAACAGAGGAGCTTGCAGTGTTTTCCCTCCAAGTGCTCCTGTGGGGCTGGGGTTACAGATGACATGGCCACACCTGAATGTTTCTGTGGACGTTGAGGACCAAACTTGAGCGAGCTCTCATGCTTGTATAGGAAGTGCACTTAGTTCCTACACACACTTGAAACAAGCACACACTTTCTTCCCGTGAAGATCTGTTTCTTGGTGACACTGAATTACCTGGTTGCTGGTGTGCTGGTGACTCTCGCTTTGCTTTTGTCCTGCAGTGCATCCCCCTGTTCGTCCAGCTTGTTTTGGAGAGGTTGACCCGCGGAGTGAAAACCAGCGAGCTGCGTGCGATGTGCCTGCAGGTGGCGATAGCTGCCCTGTACTACAGCCCGGAGCTGCTGCTGCAGACCCTGGAGCAGGTTCAGCTGCCGCACAACCCGGGGCCTGTCACTGCGCAGTTCATAAACCAGTGGATGAGCGATACAGATTACTTCCTTGGGTGTGTGCCCCGGGCTTTCACACTGCTGTGCTCTTGCTGCAAAGTTTGCTTTTTACTAAATATGTATAGTGGCTCATTCAAAAAGCTGTTTTGGGAACTATTTTTAGTATATTTTTAATTTATTTATTCATTTTAAATTTTTGGGGGGGTAGGGTCTCACTCTAGCTCAGGCTGACCTGGAATTCACTTTGCAGTCTTAGGCTGGCCTTGAACTCATGGTGATCCTCTACCTCTGCCTCCCGAGTGCTGAGATTAAAGGCGTGCGTGCCACCATGCTGCCTCCTGCAGTGGATGCTGTGGCAGGACAGATTGTTCCCTCTGTCCTGTTCCTTGGCCTAAAGCAGGTCTGTGCTACTCAGCAACTAATGAACTGCAGTCGCACAAAAGCGGAAAAAGCCAGGCTGACCTGGAATTCTCTGTGTAGTCTCAGGGCACCCTTGAACTCAAGGGAATCTTCCTACCTCTGCCTCCGGAGAGTGCTGAGATTAAAGGCATGTGCCACCATGCCTGGCTTACATTTTTTTTTAATTTACTTATTTATCTGTAAGCAGAAAGAGATAGAAGAGAGACAGACAGAGAGAATCGGCATGGCAGAGCCACTAGGCACTGTAAACGAACTGCAAACATGTGTGCCACCTTATATACATTTGGCTTTATGTGGGCACTGGGGAATCAAACTCAGGTTGTTAGGTTTTGTAGGTAAGCACAGTAACCACTGAGCCATCTCTCCAGCCCCTATAAAATCTTATTTTTTTATTTGCAAAGAGAGAGAGAGTGGGGGAGAGAATGGGTGTGCCAGGGCCTCTAGCCACTGCAAACAAACTGTAGATGTATGCACTACTTTGTTTATCTGGCTTTACATTGGTACTGGGGAATCAAACTCAAGTTGTTAGGCATTGCAGGCAAGTGCCTTAGCCACTAAGCTATCTCTCCAGCCCCTCTGTTTTTGAGACTGCATTTCATATAGCACAGATGGCCTCAGACTTGCTATATAATCAAGGCTAGCCTTGAACTTCTGTGCCTCTACCTCCCAAGTGCTGGGATTACAGGGTTGCATCACCACACCCTGCTTTGTCTTTTAATCCTTTTAAAAAATATTATTTATTTATTTATTTGCTAGAGAGAGAAAAAAATGGATGATAGATAGAATAGGTGCTCCAGGGCCTCTTGTCACTGCAAACAAGTTCTAGACATGTGCACTTTGTGTGTCTGGCTTTCTGTGGGTACTGGGGATTGAACTTGGACCATCAGGCTTTACGAGAAGTGCCTTTAACCACTAAGCAATCTCTTCAGCCCTTTTAATTTTTAAAAATATATTATTTTTATTTATTTATTTGAGAGAGGGAAAGAGGCAGAGTGGGAGAAAGAGAGAGAGAATGGGCATGCTAGGGCTTCCAGCCACTGCAAACGAACTCCAGATGCATGCGCCACCTTTTACATCTGGCTTACGTGGGTCCTGAGGAATCGAACTGCAGTCCTTTGGCTTTGCAGGCAAGCGCCTTAACCGCTAAGCCATCTCTGCAGCCCTCCTTTTAATTCTTAATATTTTAAAACAAAGGAAACATTTCATAGAACAACATGTGTAATATAAATTAGCCAAACATTTTCCCTTCAGAATTAATTTTTTCTTTTGGTTTTCTGAGGTCGGGTCTCACTCTAGCTCAGGCTGACCTGGAATTCACTATGTAGTCTTGGTGGCCTTGAACTCTTGGTGATCCGCCTACCTTTGCTTCCTGAGTGCTGGGATTAAAGATATGTGCCACCATGCCCGGCTCAGAATTATTATTTTTTTTAATATTAAAAGGGAATTTATTGGATTAGCTTACGGTAGTCCAATAGAAGTTGCAGGCCTGAGAATCAGGGAGCTGGGTAGCTGCTCAGTCCACATTGCCAGACGCCTCCGCAGTTCCAAAATGGCACTGAAGGCCTGGAGGCTTCCTGAGGGCCGCTGATTTTCAGTCCGTACGGGTCTTCAGCCCATGCTGGAAGGCAGCAAGCAGCTCCGACAGCCGAGTGCAAGGAAGGGCTGAATTAATATTTTATATACAGTTACAGCAGAGGGTGCTAAGAGACTATGTGTAGCCAGGAAGGCCAGTTTGCAAGCTGTTGGCTTTTGAGATTGATTTTGGCATTTGGGCTAAGTGGAAATGGAGTGTGTCTGCTAGAAATGTTGGAGGACAAGCCTACTGTATTAAAGTCTAGGAACTCTTCACTTTTTACGTTGTTGTAAGGATTTTATGCTGTCAGATATAGGTATTTCTGCATAGAAACCCTCAGAGCATTTCTTACTGCAAGATTCACCATTCTAATTGCAGACTCCTGTGCAATTTTTTCCTAATCTATTTTTACACTTTGGCTTTCTGTACGATGGTCTGGCTGGCCTTGAACTTGCTCTGTAACTCAAACTGGCCTTGAATTTACAGTCCTGCCTCAGCCTCTTCAGGGCTGTCACCGTGCCCAGCTCCCCTGAGGTTTATAGAATTAGAGTCACATGGGGGTGTGTATGACATGGGGGACATTTCAGTAGCACTCCAAGGCATGAGCCTCTGGGTATTTGCTGGACATTTGGTGTTTTGTTTCTCTGGCTGTTGCCCCTTGCTGCATTGCTCACATCTCCCTGTCTTTCTTCGCCATTGGCAGGCATCACGACCGGAAGATGTGTATAATAGGACTGAGCATCCTTCTGGAGTTACAGAGTCGGCCTCCCGCAGTGGACGCGGTGGCAGGACAGATTGTTCCCTCCATCCTTTTCCTGTTCCTTGGCCTAAAGCAGGTCTGTGCTACTCGGCAACTAATGAACTGCAATCGCACAAAAGCCGAAAAGGCCAGCGTGGAAGAGAATGGTAAAGTCTTCCAATTGCAATGAATGCTAGAGTTTATTCTGCTTATTTGTTTGTTTTGCTTTGCTTTTGTGACTGAATTTAGCTATGTACTTGAGGCTGTCCTTGAGCTCACAGTCCTCCCCCCTCAGCCTCCTTTTGGTTTGCACTGAGAGGCATGGTGAAGGCAGCTGCCATGACCTGGGTGTTAGTAGGTTTAGAGCAGGAATGTCAGTACAAGGGGTTGGTACAGAGTGACTTGAAAATGGTTTGAAAGGGATTCGATTTAAAATTATAATGTGAGGGATTGAGAGATGGTTTATTGGTTAAGGCACTTGCCTACAAAGCCAAAGGACCCAGGTTCGATTCCCCAGGACCCATGTAAGGCAGCTTCACAAGGTGCTATATGTGTCTGGAGTTCATTTGCAGTGGTTGGAGGCCCTGGCATGCCAATTCTCTCTCAAATAATAAAAAATAAGTAAAAATATTTAAAAACTGAAAAAATTATAATGTGAGATGTGTGGTTTAACTGTAAATTTAGAATAATGTACATAAATGAAGGCCATTTGTGCAATCAAGAGTCCGAATAAGGGCAGAGAAGATGGCTTAGGGGTGAAGAGCTGAGCAAGTAGAAGGTCCCCAGCTTGCATCCGCAGACCTGCATAAAAGCCGGGCGCAGTGATGCGCATATGCAATCCCAACACTGGCAAAGCAGAGGCAGCAGGGTCCCCAGAGCGCGCTAGCTAGCCTCCCAAATTGGCTTTTGGCTTCCAAACGCATGCACACATGGACGTGCATGCATGTACATACCACACACTTATACATGTGGGGTACAAAAGAACCGGGGTAGGACTGTGAGCATGGGGGCTAGTTCCTTAGTAGAGCCCTTGCCTAGAGTTTGACCCTGAGCACCTCCAAACACAACTGTTAGTGTCAAGAAGGTTACTACTGTTTTTTCTTACTTTTTGAGATAGGGTCCCATTTTAGCCCATGCTGGCCTGGAACTCATTCTGTAGTCTCAGGCTGGCTGGCCTTGAACTCACAGTGATCTTCCTACCTTTGTTTCCCTAGTGCTGGGATTAAAGGAATACACCACTTACGAGAAGGTAAACACTGCTGGAAACAGTGCCTGACACTACCTACACAAGACCATCATAAGAGGAGGAAAAGATCGTGACATCAAAATAAAAGAGAGACTGACTGAGAAGGGGAGGGGTATAATGGAGAATGGAGATTCAAAGGGGAAAGTGGGGCGAGGAAGGGTATTGCCATGGGATATTTTTTATAATGATGGAAGTTGTTAATAATAAAAAATAATTTGAAGAAAAAAAAGAAGAAAAGTGGGGAATTTGCAGTTACAGTCTTCTTATACCAATGTTTGGGGGGCAGCTATAGGGTACTTTTGTTCATACTGGACAAGACATTCTCAGTGAGGACAAAGCCAGTCTCAGTTTAGCAAACTTTTTGTAATTTTGATAAAATTCTGTGGTGTTTTTTCCATTTCCAAAATATTTTATAACCCTTGCTGCTTCCTGGGATATCATCCCCTGTACTTACAAGATTTTGATTTCCTCTAAATAACTCATGAATTCACAGAGGAGATCTCCAGCGAGGAGGAAGAGACGAACGCAAGCGCTCAGGCCATGCAGCCATGCGGTGGGCGGGGCGACGAGGAGGAGGACGAGGAGGACTGGGATGAGGAGGTGCTGGAGGAGACCGCCCTTGAGGGTTTCAGCACCCCACTTGATCTGGACGACAGTGTGGACGAGTACCAGTTCTTCACACAAGCTCTGCTAAGTATGCCCCCTCCAAGCCTGCAGAAAGTTGCCTACTTGGTAGCTTTTTTCAGCTCTTCCTATTAGAACTTGTTTTTGTTATTTAAAGAAATTAATATTTATATAAAACTATATTTTAAAATATTTAGAAACATATCTATATAAAGAAGCAAACAAATTATATATATATCAGAGTGAGTGAGAAAAAGGATGGGTACGCCAGTAGGACCTCTAGCTACTGCAAACAAACTCCAGATGCATGCACAACTTTCTGTATCTAGCTTTATATGGGTGCTGGGGAATCAAACCTGGGTCCTTAGGTTTTGCAGGCAAGTAAAGTGCCTTAACCACTAAGCCATCTCTTCAGCCCCGGAACTTGCTTTTGGACCTGTCCTCAAATTTGTCTAGACTCTTTTAGAATTTTTATATTTCTAAAAAATATTTTATTTGTTTGTTTACTTTTTTAGTTATTTGAGAGAGAGAGAGACAGACAGAGGCAGATAGAGTATGGGTGCACTAGGGCCTCCAGCCACTGCAAAGAACTCTAGATGCATGTGCAGCTTTGTGCTTACGGAGGCACTGGAGAATCAAACCTGGGTCTTTAGGCTTTGCAGGCAGGCACTGTAATTGCTAAGCCATCACTCCAGCCCAAGAATCCTTATCTTTTGTTACAGAAAGATTAGTACTAGCATTGGAGAGATAGCTCAGTGGTTAAAAGCCCTAGCTTGCAAAGGCCTGAGTTCAATTTCCCAGTACCTATGTAAAGCCAGATGCACAAAGTGGCACATGTATTTGGAGTTTGTTTGCAGTGGCAGGAGGCTGTGGCATGCCCATTCTCTCTCTCTCCTCCCCTCGTTTCCTCCCCCACTCTCTTTCTCTGTGCTTGCAAATAAATAAAGAAAAATATTAAAAAAAA
Organism: Dipus sagitta; assembly: GCA_036346955.1. Classification (NCBI taxonomy): domain Eukaryota; kingdom Metazoa; phylum Chordata; class Mammalia; order Rodentia; family Dipodidae; genus Dipus; species Dipus sagitta. The sequence continues at coordinate 1,040,544 of CM070789.1, forward strand.
AAGATTAGGGGCTGAAAGATGGCTTAGCAGTTAAGACACTTGCCTGCAAAGCCAAAGGACCCAGGTTTGATTCCCCAGGACCCATGTAAGCCAGATGTATAAGGTGGCACATGCATCCAGAGTTCCAGATATCTGGGGGCAACCCCAAGCTGTCATTGCCAGTAAGCACATCAGGTAGTGGGTGAACCTGGCACTTGGCCTCACCCATGATTTCAGGCCAGATCTGCATGTTGTGCTTGTCCCAAGACATGAGTGGCATTTGTATAGAAAAGAGTGAACTAGTTTTTATTTATTTATTTATTTTCATTTTTTGTTTTTTTGAGGTAGGATTTTGCTCTATCCAGACTGACCTGGAATTCACTCTGTAGTCTCAGGGTGGCTTTGAACTCATGGTGATCCTCCTACTTTAGCCTCCCAAATGCTGGGATTAAAGACATGCACCACCACACCCAGCCCTGAACTAGTTTTTACTTGTGACTATAAGGCTATTACTAATTCACAATCCCTCTGGGAAGGAACAAAGCACAGCTGTCAGACAAAAGTGGCTCCTTTGTGAGTAACAAACTGATTTTGAATTGAAAAATGGTACTCTAAATATAAAGAGCTCATTAAAAGCCAGGAGAAAATACTTGACAAATGTATCATAGACTTGGTACACAGACTTTCTATAAATGAGTGAAAATAGCAAACTCATAAATTTGTATAAAAATGTGATATAAACTTCACAGAATAAAATAATAAGCCAATGAAGTACTTAGAAAATTATTAAATAAATGTAATAAACTACTACTAATGCATCCTGTTTGTTTTACAGTTAGATTTCTGTGGTTGTGTTAAACTTATCTCTCTCACTGATGTTTAAGGTCTCATTTCTTGTTGTGTGTGTTCTTGCTAATGAGGCAATGCCAGTGTAATACAGTGACGTCGTCTAGTTTTGCTGCAAATACTGTTAGCGAAGATAAGAACCATCTGCATGCTTTCATTGTCGCTGAGTGTATGTAGATGGAGGCGTGTGTAGCAGTGCTATTCCAAAGCATGACGCCCCAGAGGAGATGGACGTAGGAAGGTGTCCATGCTCAGAGACAGTTGTCTGTAGGCTCTGTGCATCTCCTGACCACATGGGGGCTGTGGTGTTGAGTCGAGTCTGAGTATGGGCAGCAGTTTACACATGCTCCTTCAGTGGTGTTAGGTGGCCATCTTCGGACCAACTGTAAGAACCGCCATGAAGGAAGTGTCTGGGGAGTTCCTGTGAATAAGGAAGATAGGAACAATGCTGCCATGGTGATTCTTGGAGCCCATTGCAGTGTTGTTGAGTGTTATTCTATAGAGGGTAACTTCAGGATTTAGCCATTTACTTCCTTGAGTCATTAGTGTAATGTGCAAGAAATCCTGGGGAATTAGATGTGGGGCCAGCCAGTATGCACTATGAGCCCAGGAGTGACAGAGCCCAAGTACAGGACGGAATTAGATGTGGGGTCAGGCAGTGTGCACTGTGAGCTCAGGAGTGACAGGGACCAGGTACAGGACGGAATTAGATGTGGGGCCAGGCAGTGTGCACTGTGAGCCCAGGAGTGACAGGGACCAGGTACAGGACGGAATTAGATGTGGACAAGGCAGTGTGCACTGTGAGCCCAGGAGTGACAGGGACCAGTTACAGAACGGAATTAGATGTGGGACCAGGCAGTGTGCACTGTGAGCTCAGGAGTGACAGGGACCAGGTACAGGACGGAATTAGATGTGGGGCCAGGCAGTGTGTACTGTGAGCTCAGGAGTGACAGGGACCAGGTACAGGACGGAATTAGATGTGGGACCAGGCAGTGTGTACTGTGAGCTCAGGAGTGACAGGGACCAGGTACAGGATGGAATTAGATGTGGACCAGGCAGTGTGCACTGTGAGCTCAGGAGTGACAGGGACCAGTTACAGGACGGAATTAGATGTGGACCAGGCAGTGTGCACTGTGAGCTCAGGAGTGACAGGGACCAGGTACAGGACGGAATTAGATGTGGGACCAGGCAGTGTGCACTGTGAGCTCAGGAGTGACAGGGACCAGGTACAGGACGGAATTAGATGTGGACCAGGCAGTGTGCACTGTGAGCCCAGGAGTGACAGGGACCAGGTACAGGACAGAATTAGATGTGGACCAGACAGTGTGCACTGTGAGCTCAGGAGTGACAGGGACCAGGTACAGGACGGAATTTGATGTGGGGTCAGGCAGTGTGCACTGTGAGCCCAGGAGTGACAGGGACCAGGTACAGGACAGAATTAGATGTGGACCAGGCAGTGTGCACTGTGAGCTCAGGAGTGACAGGGACCAGTTACAGGACGGAATTAGATGTGGACCAGGCAGTGTGCACTGTGAGCTCAGGAGTGACAGGGACCAGGTACAGGACGGAATTAGATGTGGGGTCAGGCAGTGTGCACTGTGAGCCCAGGAGTGACAGGGACCAGGTACAGGACGGAATTAGATGTGGACCAGGCAGTGTGCACTGTGAGCCCAGGAGTGACAGGGACCAGGTACAGGACGGAATTAGATGTGGACCAGGCAGTGTGCACTGTGAGCTCAGGAGTGACAGGGACCAGGTACAGGACGGAATTAGATGTGGGACCAGGCAGTGTGCACTGTGAGCCCAGGAGTGACAGGGACCAGGTACAGGACGGAATTAGATGTGGACCAGGCAGTGTGCACTGTGAGCCCAGGAGTGACAGGGACCAGGTACAGGACGGAATTAGATGTGGACCAGGCAGTGTGCACTGTGAGCTCAGGAGTGACAGGGACCAGGTACAGGACGGAATTAGATGTGGACCAGGCAGTGTGCACTGTGAGCCCAGGAGTGACAGGGACCAGGTACAGGACGGAATTAGATGTGGACCAGGCAGTGTGCACTGTGAGCTCAGGAGTGACAGGGACCAGGTACAGGACGGAATTAGATGTGGACCAGGCAGTGTGCACTGTGAGCTCAGGAGTGACAGGGACCAGGTACAGGACGGAATTAGATGTGGGACCAGGCAGTGTGCACTGTGAGCCAGGAGTGACAGGGACCAGGTACAGGACGGAATTAGATGTGGACAGGCAGTGTGCACTGTGAGCTCAGGAGTGACAGGGACAGGTACAGGACGGAATTAGATGTGGGACCAGGCAGTGTGCACTGTGAGCTCAGGAGTGACAGGGACCAGGTACAGGACGGAATTAGATGTGGACCAGGCAGTGTGCACTGTGAGCTCAGGAGTGACAGGGACCAGGTACAGGACGGAATTAGATGTGGACCAGGCAGTGTGCACTGTGAGCTCAGGAGTGACAGGGACCAGGTACAGGACGGAATTAGATGTGGGGACAGGCAGTGTGCACTGTGAGCTCAGGAGTGACAGGGACCAGGTACAGGACGGAATTAGATGTGGGACCAGGCAGTGTGCACTGTGAGCTCAGGAGTGACAGGGACCAGGTACAGGACGGAATTAGATGTGGACCAGGCAGTGTGCACTGTGAGCTCAGGAGTGACAGGGACCAGGTACAGGACGGAATTAGATGTGGACCAGGCAGTGTGCACTGTGAGCTCAGGAGTGACAGGGACCAGGTACAGGACGAATTAGATGTGGGACCAGGCAGTGTGCACTGTGAGCCCAGGAGTGACAGGGACCAGGTACAGGACGGAATTAGATGTGGGACCAGGCAGTGTGCACTGTGAGCCCAGGAGTGACAGGGATCAGGTACAGGATGGAATTAGATGTGGACCAGGCAGTGTGTACTGTGAGCTCAGGAGTGACAGGGACCAGTTACAGGACGGAATTAGATGTGGGACCAGGCAGTGTGCACTGTGAGCCCAGGAGTGACAGGGACCAGGTACAGGACAGAATTAGATGTGGGACCAGGCAGTGTGCACTGTGAGCTCAGGAGTGACAGGGACCAGGTACAGGACGGAATTAGATGTGGGACAGGCAGTGTGCACTGTGAGCCCAGGAGTGACAGGGACCAGGTACAGGACGGAATTAGATGTGGACCAGGCAGTGTGCACTGTGAGCTCAGGAGTGACAGGGACCAGTTACAGGACGGAATTAGATGTGGGACCAGGCAGTGTGCACTGTGAGCCCAGGAGTGACAGGGACCAGGTACAGGACGGAATTAGATGTGGGACCAGGCAGTGTGCACTGTGAGCTCAGGAGTGACAGGGACCAGGTACAGGACGGAATTAGATGTGGGACCAGGCAGTGTGCACTGTGAGCCCAGGAGTGACAGGGACCAGGTACAGGACGGAATTAGATGTGGGACCAGGCAGTGTGCACTGTGAGCTCAGGAGTGACAGGGACCAGGTACAGGACGAATTAGATGTGGGACCAGGCAGTGTGCACTGTGAGCCCAGGAGTGACAGGGACCAGGTACAGGACGGAATTAGATGTGGGACCAGGCAGTGTGCACTGTGAGCCCAGGAGTGACAGGGATCAGGTACTGGACGGAATTAGATGTGGGACCAGGCAGTGTGCACTGTGAGCCCAGGAGTGACAGGGACCAGTTACAGGACGGAATTAGATGTGGGACCAGGCAGTGTGCACTGTGAGCCCAGGAGTGACAGGGACCAGGTACAGGACGGAATTAGATGTGGGACCAGGCAGTGTGCACTGTGAGCTCAGGAGTGACAGGGACCAGGTACAGGACGGAATTAGATGTGGGACCAGGCAGTGTGCACTGTGAGCCCAGGAGTGACAGGGACCAGGTACAGGACGGAATTAGATGTGGGACCAGGCAGTGTGCACTGTGAGCTCAGGAGTGACAGGGACCAGGTACAGGACGGAATTAGATGTGGGACCAGGCAGTGTGCACTGTTAGCCCAGGAGTGACAGGGACCAGGTACAGGACGGAATTAGATGTGGGACCAGGCAGTGTGCACTGTGAGCTCAGGAGTGACAGGGACCAGGTACAGGACGGAATTAGATGTGGGACCAGGCAGTGTGCACTGTGAGCCCAGGAGTGACAGGGACCAGGTACAGGACGGAATTAGATGTGGGGCCAGGCAGTGTGTACTGTGAGCTCAGGAGTGACTGGGACCAGGTACAGGACGGAATTAGATGTGGGACCAGGCAGTGTGCACTGTGAGCTCAGAATGACAGGGACCAGTACAGGACGGAATTAGATGTGGACCAGGCAGTGTGCACTGTGAGCTCAGGAGTGACAGGGACCAGGTACAGGACGGAATTAGATGTGGGACCAGGCAGTGTGCACTGTGAGCTCAGGAGTGACAGGGACCAGTTACAGGACGGAATTAGATGTGGACCAGGCAGTGTGTACTGTGAGCTCAGGAGTGACAGGGACCAGTTACAGGACGGAATTAGATGTGGACCAGGCAGTGTGTACTGTGAGCTCAGAAGTGACAGGGACCAGTTACAGGACAGAATTAGATGTGGGACCAGGCAGTGTGCACTGTGAGCTCAGGAGTGACAGGGACCAGTTACAGGACGGAATTAGATGTGGACCAGGCAGTGTGTACTGTGAGCTCAGGAGTGACAGGGACCAGTTACAGGACAGAATTAGATGTGGGACCAGGCAGTGTGCACTGTGAGCTCAGAAGTGACAGGGACCAGGTACAGGATGGAATTAGATGTGGGGCCAGGCAGTGTGCACTGTGAGCTCAGGAGTGACAGGGACCAGTTACAGGACGGAATTAGATGTGGGACCAGGCAGTGTGCACTGTGAGCTCAGAAGTGACAGGGACCAGGTACAGGACGGAATTAGATGTGGGACCAGGCAGTGTGCACTGTGAGCTCAGGAGTGACAGGGACCAGGTACAGGACGGAATTAGATGTGGGGTCAGGCAGTGTGCACTGTGAGCCCAGGAGTGACAGGGACCAGGTACAGGACGGAATTAGATGTGGGACCAGGCAGTGTGTACTGTGAGCTCAGGAGTGACAGGGACCAGTTACAGGACGGAATTAGATGTGGACCAGGCAGTGTGCACTGTGAGCCCAGGAGTGACAGGGACCAGTTACAGGACGGAATTAGATGTGGGACCAGGCAGTGTGCACTGTGAGCCCAGGAGTGACAGGGACCAGTTACAGGACGGAATTAGATGTGGGACCAGGCAGTGTGTACTGTGAGCTCAGGAGTGACAGGGACCAGGTACAGGACGGAATTAGATGTGGGACCAGGCAGTGTGCACTGTGAGCTCAGGAGTGACAGGGACCAGGTACAGGACAGAATTAGATGTGGGACCAGGCAGTGTGCACTGTGAGCCCAGGAGTGACAGGGACCAGGTACAGGACAGAATTAGATGTGGACCAGGCAGTGTGCTCTGTGAGCCCAGGAGTGACAGGGACCAGGTACTGGACGGAATTAGATGTGGGGTCAGGCAGTGTGCACTGTGAGCTCAGGAGTGACTGGGACCAGGTACAGGACGGAATTAGATGTGGGACCAGGCAGTGTGCACTGTGAGCTCAGGAGTGACAGGGACCAGGTACAGGACGGAATTAGATGTGGACCAGGCAGTGTGCACTGTGAGCCCAGGAGTGACAGGGATCAGGTACAGGACGGAATTAGATGTGGGACCAGGCAGTGTGCACTGTGAGCCCAGGAGTGGCAAGGACCAGGTACAGGGCGGAATTAGATGTGGGACCAGGCAGTGTGCACTGTGAGCTCAGGAGTGACAGGGACCAGGTACTGGACGGAATTAGATGTGGGGTCAGGCAGTGTGCACTGTGAGCTCAGGAGTGACAGGGACCAGGTACTGGACGGAATTAGATGTGGGGTCAGGCAGTGTGCACTGTGAGCTCAGGAGTGACAGGGACCAGGTACAGGACGGAATTAGATGTGGGACCAGGCAGTGTGCACTGTGAGCTCAGGAGTGACAGGGACCAGGGACAGGACGGAATTCGATGTGGGGCCAGGCAGTGTGCACTGTGAGCTCAGGAGTGACAGGGACCAGGTACTGGACGGAATTAGATGTGGGACCAGGCAGTGTGCACTGTGAGCTCAGGAGTGACAGGGACCAGGTACAGGACGGAATTAGATGTGGGACCAGGCAGTGTGCACTGTGAGCCCAGGAGTGACAGGGACCAGTTACAGGACGGAATTAGATGTGGACAAGGCAGTGTGCACTGTGAGCTCAGGAGTGACAGGGACCAGGTACTGGATGGAATTAGATGTGGGGCCAGGCAGTGTGCACTGTGAGCTCAGAAGTGACAGGGACCAGGTACAGGACGGAATTAGATGTGGGGTCAGGCAGTGTGCACTGTGAGCTCAGGAGTGACAGGGACCAGGTACAGGACGGAATTAGATGTGGTACCAGGCAGTGTGCACTGTGAGCTCAGGAGTGACAGGGACCAGTTACAGGACGGAATTAGATGTGGGACCAGGCAGTGTGCACTGTGAGCCCAGGAATGACAGGGACCAGGTACAGGACGGAATTAGATGTGGGACCAGGCAGTGTGCACTGTGAGCCCAGGAGTGACAGGGACCAGGTACAGGACGGAAATTGATGGAAAGAGACATTAAGAAACAGGCAGAGGATTGGATGCAGGCGGCCGTGCTCCTAGATGTTAGGGTTTGCAGTGTTTGCCTGGAGACCAATAGAATAGTGATGAATGTGGGAGATGGAAAGGGTTTGGAGGAGAAGTGTTCAGTTTTGTTTTAGTGAACAACCAGCTGGAAAGGTCCAGCAGGAGAAGGGGGCATTCTGCTCAATAGTTAGACTTGGTAATTGGTGTAGGCCAGTGCTGGGCTGTGGGTTGCAGGGAAATCCTGAGGAAGATGGTAACAAGGAAGCCCAGCTGTGTTCCCCAGGCTGGCATTTTAGGGCCCATCCATACAGGGTAGAACGCTAGGAAGGGGTAAAGGAGACAGCTAGAACCATAGATGTGGGGGTGACCTTCCTGTGATGCCCTTTTGAGGCAGGTGGTTCCTGAAATGCTCTTTTAAAAAATATATTATTTATTTATTTGATAGAGAGAAAGAGGCAGAAAGAGAGAGGGAGAGAATGGGCGCACCAGGGCCTCCAGCCACTGCAAATGAACTCCAGATGTGTGCGCCTCCTTGGGCATCTGGCTAACGTGGGTCCTGGAGAATCAAACTGGGATCCTTTGGTTTTGTAGGCAAACGCCTTAACCGCTAAGCCATCTCTCCAGCCCCTGAAATGCTCTTGTGTTGGGGTCTAATCCATCACCCTGTCTCTTATTTTCTGAAATCATCTCATGGTAAGTTGATCAGACACTCACTTTTCTCTGAAATAATGGTCACTGGCTCTCTTTTTATCCTTCTCTGATGCCCCGGAACACAACAGCTGTGCAAAATCGGGATGCTGCCTGGTACCAGCTGCTGGTGGCACCCCTCAGCGAGGACCAGAAGAGGACGCTGCAGGAGGTGTGCACGTTGGCAGAGCACCGAAGGACGGTGGCAGGTCAGCAGGCTTTCCCCAATGGAGTCATGTGTCAGCCTTAATTGATGATCCAGGTGGCACCAAAGTTCATTTTTTAAATTGCTAGAGACCAGCCCTTCATGATAAGGGAGGAACTGTCATGATTACACAGTTGCTGTGGTTGGTTTCGAGATGGCCTTGTGTGTACTCAGGCTGGCCTCTCTCAGTTCTCCAGCTTTGGGATGAGTGTTGGGATTGCTAGTTTGTGTTTGTAGCACTGTCCTGACCTGTAAGTTTTGTTTTGAGGTGCTAGGGTTTGAATCCAGAGTGTTACATGTGCCTAGGCAAGCATTCTGTTAGTGAGTTCCAACCCTTGCCCTCCCTTTTTTGTGGAGACATGATTTTACTTTGGAGCTGGCCTCAAACTCATGATCCTCCTGCCTTAGTCTTCTGAGCACTGAGAATACAGTTGTTTGCCACCATGTCTAGCTCTCTTTTAAGACAAAGTCTTACTGAGGTGACCTTGAAGTGGCCTTGAACTGGTGATCCTCCTGCCTTGGCCTTCTGAGCAGCTAGAGTCATAGGCGTGTGGCATGGCACCCAGTTTGGTGGTTCTTTCTAGTCCTAATATCTTAGCTCTGCATAAACCTGACCATGAACAGGTGTATTAGTGGCTTTCCTGCTCATGCTCTGACCCTGCCTTAGAGCTGAGGGTCAGAAGTAAGGGCGGGGACCAGCCTTGCTGAGGAAGCGGTAATCAGCTGAATGCCCCGCAGCTGGACTGGAGGCACTGTGTGACTTCTTACAAGGAGCTTGTTTTCCTGGAAATGAAATGCCATGCTATGCACTTTTCTTTTTTCTCTTTTTGTTTTCTGAGGTAGGGTCTCACTCTGGTTGAGGCTGACCTAGAATTAACTATGGAGTCTCAGGGTGGCCTCGAACTCATGGCAGTCCTCCTACCTCTGCCTCCCGAGTGCTGGGATCGAAGGCGTGTGCCACCACACCCGGCTCATGGTACTCACTTTTCAGTTGCTGTGATAAATCACTTAAGGAAATTCACTTAAAATGAAGGGAAAGTTTATTTGGACTCCTGGTGTCAGTCCCTGGTCAGGTTTCCTTGTTGCTTTTGGACCTGTGATGAGGTGATGCATCAGGTGGAGGAAACCTGAAACTAGAAAGCAGGGAGGGAGAGAGAGAGGGTGGGGGAATGCCAGCACGAGGGGCCCAGATCCCAGTGTCCCCTGTAAAGGCAGATCCCGAGGGACTCTATTTCTTCCGCCAGGCCCCATTTATTCAAAGTCCCAGTATCAGCTTGGGACCAAGCATTTAACATATGGACCTTTAGGGAACTTTGAAATTCTAAATCAGAATAGATGCTCTTCATGTATATATGTTGGCAACTTGTTGGAGAAACTTTTATGTTGTGATTTTTAAAAAATATTTTATTTTTATTTATTTGACAGAGAAAGAGGGGGAGAGAGAGAGAGGGAGAGAGGGAGGGAGGGAGAGAACATTCCAGGGCCTCCAGCCTCTGCAAATGAACTCCAGATGCATGCATCACTGTGCATCTGGCTTTATGTGGGTCCTGGGGAATCGAACCTGGGTCCTTTGTCTTTGCAGGCAAATGCTTTAACCGCTAAGCCATCCCTCCAGCCCTGTGTTGTGATTTAAAACATAAAATTATTTATTTCTTTTTATTTTGAGGTAGGGTTTTACTCTAGCCCAGGCTGACCTTCACTATGTAGTCTCAGGGTGGCCGTGAACTCAAGGAGATCCTCCTACCTCTGCCTCCCAAGTGCTGAGATTAAAAGTATGCACCACCATGCCTGGCTTCTTTATTTATTTGCAAGCAGAGAGAGGGAAAGTGAGAGAGAATGGTCCTCCATCCACTGCAAACGAAATCCAGATGCAATGTACCACTGTGCATTTGGCTTTATGTGGTGTAGCAGTCAGCTTCAGGTTCACTGAGATGAACTTCCAGACCAGGCACAGTTATAGAGGAAGGGATATTTACTGAAGCCTACAGATCCAGGGGAAGTTCCATAAATGGCAGAAGAAGCTGGCCTGCCTTCACAGGACCAGGCGGAGAGAGAGAGAAGCACAAGCCAAAAGTCAAAAGCCACACAGCACAGCACACTTCAGGAACTCCAGCTAGGCACACTTTGCCTATCTTTAGATTGAAATCTGAAACCCACCACCACACCTTAAGATCCACCCAGTCACACTGCCTCCAGCCAGGTGGCTGCAGATGCAAACTACAAACAAATAAACCACAGAATATATTGGGGGTCATCTATTCAAACCACCACACGTGGGTACTGTGGAATCGAGCCCAGGTTATTAGGCTTTGCAGGCAAGTGCCTTAACCACTGAGCCATCTCTCCAGCCCATTATTTTGTGGTCACTCCTGGATGACTAGGGGTAGTATTTTGTAGTTACCAGTGGTGTGTGAGGGACACCAGAAGTCTTAGCTGAGGGCTGATTGCTGACCTCAGGTCTCCCAGCTCCCTCTGGTAAGTCGTGGCATCCAGTTTCACACTGTTGCCCTTCACTGTTGGTCAAGCAGTCTGCCAGTGGTCACAGCATCCCAGCTTACTGCCCTGGGTCTGTTAAAGCTGACGCTTAGCCGGGCAGCAGAATCAATCCCATGAATCGTGTTCCTTCACAGTTTTAAGTATATAGAGAGCCAGGAGCGGTGGCCTGGGCTTGTCATCCCAACGCGTGGGAGGTAGAGGCTGGAGTTCAAGGTCTTCCTTGGCCACACAGCAAGCTGCAACCCGGGTTAAATGGACTAAAAAAAAAAAAAAAAACAAAAACCCCACTAGCATGTAGAGTTTGGCTCTTTTGAGGCTATTTCCAGTGCTGTCACTGAGCATTGTTCTTTTCTGTCCCCCACCCCGAAAACACTAGAAGCAAAGAAAAAGATTGAACAGCAGGGAGGCGTCACGTTTGAGAGCAAGGGTGTTCTCTCTGCATTTAACTTCGGGACTGTGCCCGGCAGCAACTGAAGGAAGGAGCGTCCACCGGCAGTGTCCTTGTCCTCGCAGCTCCTTACTCCCCAGGGACGCGCGGGCCCAGGGAAGAGGAAGGGCGGCTGGCTCGGAGCCCCGCTCCCCAGCTGTCGCCTGGCATCCGGCAGCCTGGGATCCGCTCCCTTCTCCTCGACCTTGTTACCCTGGAGTCCGTGTTTTCAACAGCTACTGTAATGTATGGAATTAAAGGAAGACAGAGTCATCGCAGCGGACAGGAAGCCCTGTGCGCAAGGGCTGAGAGCCAAGGTGGCTTTTGGACTGGAGTGCGTGCGCGTCTCAGGTGTTTGCCATGCAGAATCAGTGGGTTTATGCGGATAACAGTGCCTTCTGTTGTACATGAATTACCAGAAAAAAATTCTTTTGGAGTGCATTGCAATTTTTTTTAAGGCATACAACATATTTCTAGATACACTTTTAACCTTGGTTCTATGTCAACTTACTCTTGTATTTTACTCTGTGAATTTCCTGTCAGGCAGTTGAAAGTCACTGGTTTCAGAAATAGCCCAGCTCCCCTGACCGCCATGGGGGGGCTTTCTTTAAGGGTTCTACAATATGCACTGGCTCTGGCTTGTCACGAGTTGTTTGTGGCTTTGAGAAGTGTCTTATCCCTATTCCGTCGTGTTTCTCTGCCTAGCGCGGAGCGGCATTTCTTTCAGGATCAACAGGTCAGTCGCACTCAGAAGCTGGTAGGGCCAGGACTCCCCTGTTTCTTGCCAGCACGCAGCAGAGGCTCCGTGGCCGCCAGGCTTAGCAGCAAGGCCGAGGGTATTCTGCGCAGTACGTGAGAGCACCCCCATTCGGGGCACGCTGAGCTCCCAGGAGGCATGGCTGTGCTGCTTACCGTGCAGCCACGTCAGACCAGGGTCCAAACATCTGATGTCTTTGTATGGTTTTGTTTTGACAGTCTTGCTGTGCACGCAGCTGGGCTCCTGCCTTAGCCTCCCGAATACTGCGTGTATCGCCACACCCAACTGATTCTAAAACATTTTTTTTCTTGTTATTTTGAGGTAGGGTCTTGCTATGTAGTTCTGGCTGGCCTGCAACTCCCTATATAGCCCAGGCTGGCCTCAAACTCATGAACTGCTCCTGTGTCAGCCTCCCTAGTGCTGGCATGTGGTGTGAGCCACCACATCTCATGGGTTTTCTTTTTGTTGTTTGGTTTTTTTTCCTATGTAGGGTCTTGCTCTAGTCTCAGGCTGGCCTCAAATTCATGGTGATCCTTCTACCTCAGCCTGGGATTAAAGGTGTGCACCACCACGCCTGGCCTGATGGATTTTTTTTTTTAAATTGGCAAAAAAAAAAAAAAAAAGACCCAACAGCTCTAACTACCTGCTCTCTCCCAATTTGTCTCAGTCTTTATCATAGCTTAACTTGGCCTTCTCCATCCCTTAAGGGTTGGGTGTGTTGTGCTGCCTTCCTCTGAGTAACGATGTCAGTGTTGCAGACGGAGGTTTCCCTGAAGTGTTCAGGGCCAGCATACAAATTGTCGTGTTTTCCCTCAGCAAAATGACGGGTCCTCAGGGCTTGACATGGTACTGTGTGTGACACAGGTCCTCATTTTTATGACATGTCTGCAGTTTAAACTTCCCACTAGCGACTGGCTGAATTTTTTCCAGTACTTTCCTTATTACCAGCCCTAATTCATATTAACTATTTTTAAAAATTTGGGTTATTTAATTTGTACAGAATTAGCTTGGAAAGCTGTATGTTTCAGAGCGAAATGACCCCGTGTTTTCCCATTCCTCAACTCCCAAGGCATGTCTCCCCGGCAGGTTGGAGGGAGGACGGCCCTGGGCAGGGGAGGGCTGTAAAGCCTGAAAGGTGTCCTGTGTGGCTTTTAAATGTTGACATAGGTGACTGTGAGGGGCCAGGATATCAGAGGTTTTATTTTGTGGTGAGCTGTCCCCTGCTGTACACCCTCTCCATCACCCTTGTTTGAAGCCAGGGTGGTCCTGTGGTTTTGTCACCGGCAGGGCTGTTCTCAATGTGCTCTGGTCACTGCGGAACTCACATGAATGTACTGTACAATAAAATGTGGACTGATTCCTGGACCTGAGCTCTGCTTTGTGAAGTGCTTGCTGGAATGTGAAGGTGATAAAAGCCCATCCACACACTCTTGACTTCTGGGACGGGGTTCAGGGAGCCACTGGCCTGGGGACGTCAGGGCCTTGTCTTCTGGGGACTTGGTACCGGGGCCTGGCAGACAGTGGGAGAGCATCATCAGTAGCAGCAAAAATGCAGGGGTGTAGGGACCCAGGGTCCACCTTATGAACTGGTGTCCCAAAAAAGGGTGATTCAACAGGAGGAAAGGGAAAAGGTGACAGACAGCTACTTTCCAGTGGACATCTGCCAAATCGGAAATGGCCAAAACTGGTTGGGTTTATGGATTGGGATTGTCAGGACTTTCCTTGAATAAGGACTGTCGTCCTACCTTTAAATTATGTTAAGACCACATTGATCTAGTGGGTCAGAGAACATTTTTAAGATGGAAAACATTTAAAAAAATTTTATTTACTTATTTGACAGAGAGAGAGGGAGAGAGAGAATGGGCATGTCAGGGCCTCTAGCCACTGCAAATGAATTCCATACACATGTGCCCCCTTGTGCATCTGGCTTATGTAGTCCTGGGGAATCAAACTGGGATCCTTAGGCTTCGCAGGCAAACACCTTAACTGCTAAGCCATCTCTCCAGCCTAAGATAGAAAACATTTTAAGTGACCATTTAAGTAGTATGATGAACTATATATGGTTTTCTCAGCAAAGGAAAACGCAAACTGCCACATATTGGGGACATCTGTGAGTGTGTGCATGTGGGTGTACACGTCTCATCTGTTAAAAGTGATTACTAAAAAAAGGATGAAGGGACCATGATCAAATTACTGTATGTTCAGGACTGGAGAGATGGCTTAGTAGTTAAGCGCTTGCCTGTGAAACCTAAGGACCCCGGTTCAAGACTCGATTCCCCAGGACCCACGTTAGCCAGATGCACAAGGGGGCGCACGCATCTGGAGCTCGCTTGCAGTGGCTGGAGGCCCTGGCGCACCCATTCTCTCTCTTTCTCTCTCTGTCTATCTGCCTCTTTCTTTCTCTGTCTGTCACTTTCAAATAAATAAATAAAAGTTAACCAAAAAAAATATTTAAAAAAATTACTGTATGTTCATATATTAAAGTTCTCAATAAAAATACAAAATACATTACCATAAAATAATATCTTACAAGCATCCTAAGCTTAGGAGACAGTGTGCTAAAATTTTTTTTGCTTGGTTTATTTTCTTGTTCATTGGGGAGATATAGATACCGAGCCTCTTTTAACATTAGTGTTTAAAGGCAGGGAGTGGTGGTACTCGCCTTGAATCCCAGCACTTGGGAAGCAGAGGTAGGAGGATCACCGTGAGTTCAAAGCCACCCTGAGACTACATAGTGAAGTGAATTCCAGGTCAGCCTGAGTTAGAGTGAGACCCTACCTTGAAAAACCAAGAAAAAAAATGTTAAAATTTTTGCATTTTGCCAGGTGTTGTAGCTCACGCCTTTAATCCCAGCACTCAAGAGGCAGAGGTAGGAGGATCATTGTGAGTTCGAGGCTACCGTGAGACTACATAGTGAATTTCAGGTCAGCCTGGGCTAGAGTGAGACCCTACCTTGAAAAACCAAAAATAAATTAAAAAATTTGCATTTCATTTTGTAAGTGACTAAGTCTGTTAGATTTACTATGCATTTGTTATTTTTCTACCCCAGATATTTGCAGCAATAAGCAAACACTGCTGCATTAGAAAGAGGGAGTGCGGCCGGGCGTGGCGGCACACGCCTTTAATCACAGCACTCGAGAGGCAGAGGTAGGAGTCAAGGCCACGCTGAGAGTACATAGTGAATTCCAGGTCAGCCCGAGCTAGTGTGAGACCCTACCTCAGAACCCCACTCCCCCAAGAAAAAGAGGGTGTGTGTGGAAATGGCTCAGTGGTTAAAGGCTCTTGCTTGCAAAGCCTGCTGTCCCAGGTTCGATTCCCCAGTACCCACATAAAGCCAGATACACATCTGGAATTTGTTTTTAGGGCAAGAGACCCTAGTACAGCCATACTCTCTCTGCTCACAAGTATTTTTTTTCCCCCCGAGATAGGGTCTCACTCTAGCTCAGGCTGACCTGGGATTCACTATGTAGTCTCAGGGTGGCCTCGAACTCATGGCGATCCTCCTACCTCTGCCTCTAGGGTGCCGGGATTAAAGGTGTGTGCTATCACACCCGGCACAAATAAATTTTTAAAAAAATTAAAAAAAGAGTTCCGACGACTGCATTGTGGCGCGTTGACAGTGGGGATGATGGGCTGGGAGCTGGTGGGGGGGGGGTGGCCTGGCATGGGAAGTATGCTGAAAAGTGGACTGGGCTTTGTGGACAGGGCTGAAAAGTGGACTGTGCTTTGTGGACGGGCTGTAAACTTGGTTGGTGCTGTAACCAAGAGCAGGTGAGCCTGTGAGGCTGAGGAAGGAGGCGGCGCGGCGGCAGGGTAGCCTTGGCATCGGGAAAGGGCAGTTGATGCCCATGCTTTCTGCAGGGCACAGGATAGGCTCAGTTTGGAGGTCACCCAACTTGAAAAAGATTTTTTATTTATGTATGTATGTTGCAGTCAGGTTTACATTGCTGGCAGAAATCACCCAACCAAGGGCAACTTGTGGGAAAAGAGTTTATTTTGGCTTACAGGTTTGAGTGGAAGCTCCACGATGGCAGGGAGAACGATGACATGAGCAGAGGGTGGATATCACCCCCTGGCCAACATCAGATGGACACTAGCAACAGGAGAGTGTGCCAAACACTGGTAAGGGGACACTGGCTCTAATACCTATAAGCCCGCCCCCCAACAATACACTGCCTCCAAGAGGAGGCAAATCTCAAATCTCCATCAGCTGGGGACCTAGTATTCAGAATACCTAACTTTATTATGGTGGACACCTGAATCAAACCACCACATTCTGCCCCTAGCCCCCGTAAACTGATATCCACACACGATGTAAAATGCAATGCATTCAGTCCAACTTTAAAAGTCCCCATAGTTTTTATCACTCCTAATGATGTTCAAACATCCCCATAATCCAAGGTCTTTTAACTGAGCCATAATGCCAAAAAATCCCCCCCCAAGCCCATAATGGCACAGAATAAACATTCATACTGCAAAAGATGGCATTGGGCATAGCAAAGAAACATTCAACCAATACAAGATTTAAACAGGGCAGACATCAAACTGTAGCTCCAAGTCCAACAACTATAGCCAGTAACAAGTCTCCAAGTCCAATAATTCTAACCAGCAACAAGTCTTTGGAGTTCCAATTCCGCCTCTCCAGCTTGACTACTCACAGTCCTGGAAACTTCATATGGGGCTGGCAGCTTTCCTTGGCAGCCATCTTGTGGTCCTGGCATCTCCACTGGGTCTCCACTGCAATCCATGGTTAACTCTCACGGCTCCATTAGGTCTCCATGCAGGCATCCAGCAAACCTCTTCACACTGCCCATGGCTGTTTCCAAAACACAAGACTGTTGCAAACTCAATGACCCTCTCTTTCCTGCATTTCTTATATTCCATAATACTAGGGTGCCAATTTGTTAATCCAGGGGGGAATAAAGTAGACTTTGAAAAATAGGACACTCCTTGAGCACTCAGGCCCCTTAAAAAAAGTCTACATTCTTCCTGTTGCCCCAGTGCAAGTCAGTTGGCCCATTCTCAAAGGTTGCAATCTCTCAATCGCAGCTGAATGGGCAGCAGTTTCGGCCCAAAGGTTTAATTTCTGTGCCATATCCCTCTGTTCCCACAAGTCCATTTTCTACACAAAGCAACCCTGCAAAAGCTCTCCGGACAGGGTCATAAAGCAAGCTTCTCACACAAACTGCTTTTAGCCCAGTCTAAGTAAAGCTCTTTCTAACCCTCATAAGCCAAACCTCACAGTCCATAGTTCTTACTGCATTCAGGTCTTTCAGCTCTGACCAGAATAGTCCATCAAGCTATACTTATAGCACTGCAAGGCATCTCAAGTCAAGGTTTCAAATCCTTCCACATTCCTCTTGAAAATCAGCTCCAAAGGCCAAAGCTACAGTTAGGTGTCTAGCAGCAAATGATACCACTCCTCAGTACCAACATTTCTGTTGCAGTTAGATTCGCATTGCTGGCAGAAATCACTCAACCAAGAGAAGCTTATGGAAAAAAAGGTTTATTTTGGCTTACAGACTTGAGGGGAAGCTCCATGATGGCAGGGGAAAACGATGGCCTGAGCAGAGGGTGGACATCACCCCCTGGCCAACATCAGGTGGACAGTAGGAACAGGAAAGTGTGCCAAACACTGGTAAGGGGAAACTGGCTATAATAATACCCATAAGCCCACCCCCACAAATGCACTACTTCCAAGAGGCGTTAATTCCCAAATCTTCATCAGCTGGGAACCTAGCATTCAGAACACCTAAGTTTATGGGAGACACCTGAATCAAACCAGCACAATGTATTTGTCTGTTTACTTATTTAAAGATTTATCTGAGTGAAATCCTGCCTCAAAATAAATAAAAAAGGGCTGGAGGGATGGCTTAGAAGTTAAGGCACTTGCCTGCAAAGCCAAAGGACCCAGGTTGGATTCCCCAGGACCCATATTAGCCGGATGAACAAGGGGGCACATGCGTCTGGAGTTCATTTGCAATGGCTGGAGGCCCTGGCGCGTCCATTCTCTCTCCCCCTCTCTGCCTCTTTCTCTCTCTCTCAAATAAATAAATGAAAAAAAAAAAAAAAGATTTATCTATTTATATATTTGTAAGCCAAGAGAGAGGACAGACAGAATGGGCACATAAGGGCCTCCTGCTGCTGTAAACAAATTCCACATGCATGTGCCACCTTGTGCACCTGGCTTTACATGGGCACTGGGGAATACATCTTGAGGCTATTGTCTGTTAACAGTTCCACAGAAGCACAAAAAGATCAAGTAAACATAAATCAGTTACAAATTCCTTATAAAAGCCCCCATAGTGACTTGGCATTCATTCATCATCATGCTGGGGCCAGGATCCTGAGACTCCCTGTGCCTGCAGTTCCCAGGCTCTGCAGGGCAGGGAAGCTAAGAAGGAGCCTTCCCCCCCGCCCCAAATTCCAGGGAGAGTTCCCTCAGGGCTATAGGCTGCTTTCCGATCCTGCCATATTACAACCCTTTAAGAGTAGGAGAGTCTTGCATTTTTTTGTCTATGATATTAATTACTTTTAGTGTTCCTTTTGGGGGACACTCAACAGTAAAACTTGGCTATGCCATCTCGTACAGTGGGCTTGGTGGAAAACATCACCACAATGAAATGGCACTGCTCAGAATAGAAGTCATTCTGCTGTCTTAGGGCTGTGAGCCATGTACATATTCACACACACATTCATTGTAAGTGCACTTTTCATATAGACTCTAGACAACCATTTCCCCTTCATATATTCATTCATTCATTTATTCAGAAGTTATGTATTCCCATTTAAAATTTCTATTTTATATACAACTCAGGAGACTAAAAGCAAACCTTGTTACCAGGCAGGGTGTCAGGAGAGGCTGAGGAAGCTGGAGGAGCCAGAGGAGCTGTTGGGGTGAGGTCCTCTATGGTGTCAGGGTCAAAAGCAGAGGGTGAGGACTAGTATGGGGGAGGGGTTGAGTGAGAGAGCATTTCTGAGGCCTTGGCTAGGACCTGGTGAGAATGGCAGGTAGAGCAGAGAGAAGGCCTTGCATGCAGAGTGAAAAATAGGGTACTGTGAACCACTTGCCTGTACATTGGCAGAAGTTTGTTTTAAATCAGTGAGAATTTGGAAATCGAAAGTATCATTCTCAGGCCATTTGGACCCATTGTCCAGCTTATGGATGTGGCCAAGCAGATTTGCAGAGAAAGATAAGGTGTTGTCCAAGAGTCTTTAAGTTCTTGAGATAAGGGTGAGAGAAAAATGAACCAGAGCTTAAGCTGGGTTTGCACAGGACACCAACGTGACCCCCTGGCCCGTTAGGGTGAACACGGCCTGCACCTCCCACGTGGGCCGAGGCCACACAGGTCGCAACTGTCGGCTGTTTAGTCTGTTAGTGGGCGAGGAGGGCGACTGAGCTCCCGATGGTGAGAGCAGCTGGAGTGGGAGGTAAGCGCTCAGGAGGGAGAGGAGGAGTCCTGAGATGGTGAAACCAAACCAAAAGGCGCCCCTTAGGGTGTGGTAAACCACAGAGAGAGACCCGAGGTGTCCAGAGTGTGTCTTTCCGGAGACCTGGGGTCAGGGCCTAGCGGCCAAAGGGTGTAGCCTGGCATGCCGATATGGCTTACACGAGGCGGGGTGAACCCCGAGACAGGCCAACCAGAGAGAGGGGGACACTTACCGAGAAGGGAGGAGACAGGGAGAACAGTGAGGCCGGATTGTCCGGGGGGTGGTGGTGAGAGCCTGTATCAGGCAGAGATGGTCCGAGGCCTTCAGAGGGTCGAATGGCAGCTTGGTGGTCCGGTCAGGGAAAAGGAGGTCTGGCCACCCAAGAGGGCAACCAGAAATCTTCCTATCTGAGTCACAGCACCACATGTAAGGTTCAGGAGTGACCAAGACCACGGAGACCACTCTGAGGCAAAGATGGAAGTTTTTTTGCGGGGTGAAAAACATGAGCTGCCAGGACTGACTCTCAAGAGGGGAGCAGTCAGCTTGGTGTTATAGATAGTAGGCTTTATGGGCTCTTCAGTTGGGGGAAGGTGAGGAAGGGAAGGAATTTCTTTGTTGGGGCAGTAAATCTCTGTTCTTTACATTAGCCATAGGTGAGACCAGAAGTGACCCAGTGAGAGATAGGGGGCAGTAAATCTAGACCTGGAGATTTGTTAGGCAGGGGAGGGATAATGGGTGAATGGGTGGACAAGTTCTTGAAGGATGTGGGTGACTCCTTTGTCGCCATCCTGATGTCTGTCCTCCTGCTGTCCTGGGTGACTCCATATTGTCCTGACCTGACAGCTACTTCCTTGGAGATCTCTTTATGAGGGGGAGACTTTCTCTGTATCACCCACTTCCCAGGGAAGGGGAAGAAAGTCTTTTTGCTTGGTACTTCCTGATTGCCTTCCCACTGGTTCCTAACTTCCCTAAAATAAAGCTCATGATTTATAACTAGTACTTTACCCTTCTTTGGTTGCTTGGACAAGGACCCAAACTTGGGGGCCACGGGCTTGGGTCTTCTGCATCTTTATGGACATCTCGTCCCTTCTTGGACTCCAATCTTCTGCATATTACTTCAGGACATATCTCAAGATGGTTTACTACTCATCACTATGGTGAAAGCTACCACGTCTTTTTGCCAGAGTATTCCAATGTCCTCAGATCTGAGATCACTGTGCTGCTATTAACAGACTAAACCCTACGTTGTCCATGGAGGCCCTTAACCATCCCCCCAAACACTACAGGCCATTGCCAAGGCTCTTGGTTGTCCCCCAGAACTAGCTGGTAAGACTATTGCTGAAGACTCCACCTGCCTTGTTTGGAGGACACGGAGAAATCAAGCTGGAACTGAGCTGGAAATCTCCTGTCTGCTGATGAGCTGCCATGGTGCTGGAAAGAGCTAGGCAGGCTGCTGGGGGAGAAAAGTCATCTGCTACACAACGGTCAAGCCAGGTGAGGTGTGCCCACTGGTGCCGTAGTGACATGTCTGTTATGAGGGTAACCAACTGCTCTTGAGTTGGGTTTAAGGCCCACACAATGGGAGAGAAGTAGCCTTATACTGATAGTCTAATCAGAAGTCTATGGCTGGGAAGGTGATAAGCCCTGGGGGGAAGCTACGACTATTGTTCTGCTAAATGGATACGTTATGCCTACAAAATTGCCCTCTAAACATTTCTGTTTATGCCCATGTACTAAGTGTTGCTCTCAATTTTAGTTACAGAAGGTTCTCTTTTCAGGTGGCAGTTACCAAATTTACAAATTTACCAAAGTGCGGGGAAGAAGTGACAGTGGAGTGTTCAGCACTGAGCGAGGCGTTTCCATCGCCCTCCAAGGCTCGGGGACTGATGCAGAGGACGTGGCAGAAGGGACGCAAGAGAGCAGGACAGGGAGAGGTGCTTTGGGACAGTGTCTTTCCTTCACAAGGAGGTGGCTGTGCTCATGACCTACAGAGGCTGTCCTTTCCTGCATAAGATTAGCTCAAGCCTCATGTTGCTATGGCCGGTGGAGGAGGGCAAAAAATAAGAACAAGGAACTGGTCGGAAAGAAGAGGGGGTTCAGTGGAGGGGAAATTGGGAGGGGGACAAAGACTAGTGGTAGGAGATGATGATCAGGCTACATTGCTACATGGTGTATATGTCTGGAGGCTGTCAATAGATTTTACAAATACATAATAAAAACTAGCCAGGCATAGTGGCACACACCTTTAATCCTAGCACTCGGCAGAGGCAGAGGTAGAGGCGGACTTAGGAGGATCACTGTGAGTTTGAGGCCAGCCTGGAACTACATAGTGAATTCCAGGTTAGCTTGGACTATAGTGAGACCCTACCTCAAAAAAAAAAAAAAAAGTAGAGTAGGTGATGAATTAACTACCTGTAATTGCTAGATTGTAGTATTTCCTTCTTGCTCATTCATTTAGTTTTTATTATTTATTTATTTATTTTGGTTTTTTCGAGGTAGGGTCTCACTCTAGCCCAGGCTGACCTGGAATTCACTATGGAGCCTCAGGGTGGCCTTGAACTCGCGGCAATCCTCCTACTTCTGCCTCCCAGCGCTGGGATTAAAGGCATGCACCACCATGCCTGGCTCATTCATTTTTTAAAAAAATATTTTATTTATTTATTTATTTGAGGAGGGGGGAGAGAAAGAGAGAGGAAGAGGGAGGGAGGGAGAGAGAGAGAGAGAGAGAGAGAGAGAGTGCCAGGGCCTCCAGTCACTGCAAACAAACTCCAGATGCATGCACCACCTTGTGCATCTGGCTTACTTGGGTACTGGGGAATTGAACCTAATTTATTTATTTATTACAGAGAGAGACAGGGAGGGGGAGATAGAGAGGAGAGAGAGAGAGAGAAAGAGAATGGGTGTGCTAGGGCCTCCAGCCACTGTAAATGAACTCCAGATGCATGTGCCCCCTTGTGCATTTGGCTTATGTGGGTCCTGTAGAATCGAATCAGGATCCTTTGGCTTTGCAGGCAGGTGCCTTAACCACTAAGCCATCTCTCCAACTCCCCGCCCCCTTTTTGCTGTAGGGTCTCACTGTAGTTCAGGCTGACCTGGAATTCACTCTGTAGTCTCAGAACTCATGGCGATCCTCCTATCTCTGCCTCCTGAGTGCTGGAATTAAAGGCGTGTACCACCACAATTGGCTCTCTAAACCAGCCCTCATTTTTAAAGCTAGTTTAAAAACTATTTATTAGATATTCAACCTTCAAACAAAAATTCTCAGTTCTTTTACAAGTGAACACAGCATGAAGCTAACAGCCAGATAACATCATAGTGTTGGAAGCATTGCTCAGTCTTTTAAGGTTCATGTTTTTTTTCCATATTTTAACCTGTATTGTATGATCAATCACTGAATTAAATTAAATCAACCAGTAAGTTTCAGATTGGTCTTTTGATTAAATTCAAGTCAATTGATATGTGGCCTTTTTCTCTTTTTTCCTTCACTATGTAGTCGAAGACTGGCCTTGAACTCACATCTCTCACTCTTATCTCTGCCTCCCAAGTGCTGGTATTAAAGGCGTATGCCACCACGTATGGCCGTTTTCCTCATTTTAATCATTCTGTTTACTCTCTGCTATAAGACGAGGTGGGCAGGGGAAGGCTTATTGCGCAGTATTTGGTGTTTGCAGGGCTTCAAAGAACATGTGCATTCTAAGCATCTTTCAGCCGACCTGGCTCTTCAGCTCATGCCAGTTTTTGCCCTAGTAGCAGTACATTCCTCCATCAATTGTGTCTTGTCTATGAACCAGCATCAAAGCACCGTCGGCTATTAGTTAACATGGATGTAACAGCTTCCCTCTCCAGCATGGCCTCTCCCCCCCTTCTTTCAGTCATGACCTAATTTGTATGGAGGTTTTGTCCATTGTTTAAGCCATTCACACAGAATGGAATAAAATTTTATTCTTCTTAAATTCCACACATAAAGAAGATGCTGAAAAAGCCCTTGCCATCTCTTCTAAGAAGCAGGGCAGCTCTGTTCCATGAATGACAGCACAATTAAAGCTAAAATAATATAAAAAATATGGGGCTGGAGAGATGGTTTAGTGGCTAAGGCCTGCAAAGCCAAAGGTCCCAGGTTTAATTCCCCAGGACCCACGTAAGTCAGATGCACAAGGGGGCACATGCATCTAGAGTTCGTTTGCAGTGGCCAGAGGCCCAGGCATGCCCATTCTCTCTCTCTTTCTCTCTCTCTCTCTGCCTCTTTCTCTCTTAAATAAATCAATAAATAATTTGAAGATCCCTTTTACTATATACTCTCAAATAAAGCAAGAAGATAGACAACAGTTTGTGCTAGCCAGACACTGTGTTCCTATTCTTTTTGGCTTTGCGGTTCAGTGTACTCCACACCTGTGTGTGTGTGTGTGTGTGTGTGTGTGTGTGTGTGTTGTTACATGTGTATAATCTACATAGAGTAGTAGCCTCTAATCTTTCCACCTAGTTTCCTAATCATTAAGTTACTTAACCAGGTAGAACACTGTTATATCACTCTGAACAACTTTGCATAATTGCTTCTTTGAAATACTAGGAACATGGACACATTTATTTGGTTGTAAAGAACTGAAATAGTACAGATAATAATATCTAGCTTTTTAAAAAAATAATATGGCTCTTAATAATTGATGTTTTGAGTTCTAGAGTGAAAGTCCCTTTTAAAACAATTCTGCGCTTGGAGAGATGGCTCAGTGGTTAAGGCCTGTGCCGGCAAAGCCAAAGGACCCAGGTTCTATTCCCCAGTACTTATGTAAAGCCAGATGCACAAGGTGGCACATGTGTCTGGAGTTCATTTGCAGTGGCTAGGAGGTCCTATTCTCTCTCTGTCTCTGCCACACACTCTCTCTCTTAATAAATAAATGAATAGATAAATAAATTAATTCTGAATCTGATTTGAAGCAGAAAGGATGTGTTCTGATTTGGTCAAATGTATGATGGGTATTTGATATCACTTAAAACTTAAGGGTGGGCTGGAGAGATTAGCGGATTAAGGTGCTTGCCGCGGAGTCTAAGGACCCAGGTTTGATTCCCCAGTGCCCATATAAAGCTAGATGCACAAGGTGGCATATGAGTCTAGAGTTCCTTTTGTGTGGCCCTGGCATGCCAATTCTCTCTCTCCCTCTTTTTTTTTTTTTTTTTTTTTTTTTTTTGGTTTTTCGAGGTAGGGTCTCACTCTAGCTCAGGCTGACCTGGAATTCACTCTGTAGTCTCAGGGTGGCCTCGAACTCTCGGCGATCCTCCTACCTCTGCCTCCCGAGTGCTGGGATTAAAGGCGTGCGCCACCACGCCCGGCTTCCCTCTTTTTTTTTTTAACCATTTTTTTATTTATTATTTTTTTTTTTTTGAGGTAGGGTCTCACTCTAGCTTAGGCTAACCTGGAATTCACTATGGAGTCTCAGGGTGGCCTCGAACTCACAGCGATCCTCCTACCTCTGCCTCCCGAGTACTGGGACTAAAGGCATGCGCCACCATGCCTGGCTTCTACATACTTCTTTTTTAAGAACATTTATTTTTATGAGAGAGAGAGAAAGAGAGAAAGACAGAGAGAGAGAGAGAATGGATGCACCAAGGCCTCTAGCCACAGCAAACAAACTCCAGATGCATGCGCTCTCTCCCTTTTTCTTTCTTTTATTTTTTTATTAACAACTTCCATAATTATAAAAAATATCACATGGTAATACCCTCCCTCTCCCCACTTTCCCCTTTGAAACTCCACTGTCCATCATATCCCCTCCCCATCTCAATCAGTCTCTCTTTTATTTTGATGTCATGATCTTTTCCTCCTGTTATGATGGTCTTGTGTAGGTAGTGTCAGACACTGTGAGGTCATGGATATCCAGGCCATTTTGTGTCTGGGGGGAGCACATCGTAAGGAGTCCTACCCTTCCTTTGGCTCTTACATTCTTTCTGACACCTCTTCTGCAATAGACCCTGAGTCTTGGAAGGTGTGATAGAGATATTGCAGTGCTGAGCACTCTTGTCACTTCTTTCCAGCACCATGGTGCCTTCTGAGTCATCCCAAGGTCACTGCCATCTGAAAAGAGAAGGTTCTCTACCAAAAGTGAGAGTAGCATTAATATATGGGTATGACCATTAAGAGAAATGCTTACTGGGCAGTTTGATAAACATAGTATATACATTTAGCCAGACAGCAGCAGACGTTACAGCCCTAGGGCTCATGACTACCCCTGTTTTTTTTTTTTATATTTATTTGTTTATTTATTTATTTGAGAGTGACAGAGAGAAGGAGGCAGAGAGAGAGAGAGAGAGAGAGAGAGAGAGAGAGAATGAGAATGGGCGTGCCAGAGCTTCCAGCCTCTGTAAACGAACTCCAGATGCGTGCACCCCCTTGTGCATCTGGCTAACGAGGGTCCTGGAGAATTGAGCCTCGAACCGGGGTTCTTAGGCTTCACAGGCAAGCGCTTAACCGCTAAGCCATCTCTCCAGCCCCTACCCCTGTTTTAAGTTTTCAGTATCAGGGATGTATTCCCTCCCATGGAGCGGGCCTCCAGTCCAATAAGAGGGCAGTTGGTTTCCACCATGACAGACGTGCCACTATTGCACCCGTTGGCTCATTTGGCCTGGCTGGCCAATTATAAGGCTTGCAATGTCCACTGTTGAGTATCTTCACTGGTGGTCTCTCTTTCTCTCATTGAACTACATGTAGAATGGCTTCTTCCAGCTTTCTGTCAGCTGGTCTACATGGAGGAGGTTATCAGCTCAGTTCCAGCAGGATTTCTCAGTGGCCTTGCAGCCCAAGTATGTGGACTTCAGCAATAGGGTATTGCCATCTGTTCCTGGTGGGAAACCAAGGGCCTCGGCAATGGCCTGTAATGTTTTGGGGGCATCAGGGACCTCCCTGGCCAACAACTCACTGGAAGGTATCCCATCCCTGACACTGAAAATTTTCTAGCAAAAATCTATGGCTCCTGAGTGTTCCATTGTCCAAAAACGTAGGATTACACATGTTTTATGTATATCCTCTTAGATTTTGATTAGCTCTCCCTCCACCTTTCCTTTACTCAATCTCTTCCCCTGACCTCACTTGGGCCTTTTCACCCCCATTAATCTATTCTTCTACTTACATGTATAAAATACCATCCTATTAAGTACTCCCCTCCCTTCCTTTCTCTTCCCTTTATATCTCTTTTCTAGCTTACTGGCCTTTCTGTTCCTCTTTCTAATAAGGAAGAGTATACTATTATCAGCCAGACCTGTTTTAGTGAATTTGTTGCAGTAACCCCACCTGGCCAGCAGAGGGCACTTTACACACATCTGCATTGCTCAGGGCTCACGTGCAGATGAGGCAAAAACGCTGTGTTCATCCCAGATCAGGCAGCCACAAAAATATAGAAAACGTGGACTGACCCATAGGGCTTCCTTTGGAAAGTCACGTGTATGTGTGAAGTCACAGAGGGCGGGGCATACATGCTGTCTGTCAACTGCTCTCTTTCTATTTTCCCCCTCTTCCAGTTCCGTGGCAGCAGGCTGCTTTTCTTATAGAAAACCAGTCTTCACGTTACTGGTTAAGCTTTTATCTTTCCAATTCTGACTTACTCTTCTGAAGACAGAGGCAACTGAATAAAGTACAATGCTTCATGTCTCACAGCAGAGCAGGAATTACATACAGTTCACTCTCAGCAATGCAACGATTAACTACAGGCTCTCAGGGAACCACCTTTTCCGGACTTGGCCTGCTCTGTTTGACTTTCCCAGAAAGAGCCTTGGAAAAGTATTGACTCCTGATTGGTTGTAATAGACTCTACAACCCAATGCTATGTAGTGAAGGGAAAAATACCTTTTAAACTTTAGATGAAAACAAAACAAAACATTAGGGCTGGAGAGATGGCTCAATGGTTAAGGGCACTTGCCTGCAAAGCCTAATGACCCAGGTTCCATTCCCCAGTACCCATGTAAAGTTAGATGCACAAATTTGCACATGCATCTGAAGTTAGTTTGCAGTGACTGCAGGCCCTGCCGTGCCCATCCTCTCTCTTCCTCTCTGTGTCTTTCTCTCTTTTTTTCTCTGTGCTTGCAAATAAATAAAATATTAAACAAACATTGTTTCCTTATGGGGCTACAACAGCTAACATTTTTTTAAAATGCTTTGATTTCTGCAAAAGCATTCTGGTTTTAGACATAAACACTATCTCTTCCATTTTGATTATTTTAGTTTTTAAAAATTATTTATTTATTTGCAAGTAGAGAGAGAGAGAGAGAAGAGAGACAGACAGATAGAGAGAATGGGCATGCCAGGGCCTCCAGTTGCTGCAAACAAACTTCAGATGCATGTGCTACTGTGCATCTGGCTTGATGTGGGTTTTGGGGAGTCAAACTTGGGTTGTTAAGCTTCACAGGCAAACACCTTTGCCATTGAGCCACTTTTCCAGCCCCATTTTGATCATTTTTTTTTAAAAAAAACTTTATTTTTATTTATTTATTTATTAGAGAGAGAGAGAGAAAGAGAGAGAAAGAGGCAGAGAGAAGGAGAGAGAGAATAGGCACACCAGGGCCTCCAGCCACTGCAAACAAACTCCAGATGCATGTGCCACCTTGTGCATCTGGCTTACGTGGGCCCTGGGGAATTGAACCGAGGTCCTTTGGCTTTGCAGGCAAATGCCTTAACTGCTAAGACAGGTCTTCAGCCCCCATTTTGATCATTTTCTTTCTTTCTTTTCAAGGTAGGGTCTCACTCTAGCTCAGGCTGACCTGGAATTCACTATGTAGTCTCAGGGTGGCCTTGAACTCTTGGGGATCATCTTATCTCTGCCTCCCGAGTGCTGAGATTAAAGGCATGCGCCACCACACCCGGCCAGTTTGATCATTTTTACTGGCACCAGTTTCATGTAAAAAAAAAAAGCTTAGAAAACATCGTGTCTAGGTTTATGTGCGCACACAATTTTTAATGTGAAATTCTTCATCCTTAGAGAAATATGACACTTAGTAAAAACTTTTTTTCATATAGTGTTAATGGCCTATGCTGGCTTTCCATTGACTTCTGTCTCTGGCTGCCTTCTGTTCATGTTTGTCCTAGAGTTGAAGGGAAGAGGGAAGGGCATCAGTGCATTGGCATGTGCTCTGTGAGTCCTCACCCCAAAAGGGTCATGAGCTTATGGGGTTAACTTAGTTGTCATCCGTAAGCTGCCTCGGGTTTTGTGTTTGCTTGTATGTTTTGTTTTAGCCTGACCGTATATGATTCCTCATGCTATTTTCTTTTGTCTGTTAGTTTTTCTAAAAAAAAATTTTCTTTCTTTCTTTCTTTCTTTGACAGAGAGAGAGGGAGAGAGAGAGAGGAGAGAGAGAGAGAGAGAGAGAGAGAGAGAGAGAGAGAATGAGCACACCAGGGCCTCCAGCCACTGCAAACGAACTCCAGATGCGTGTGCCCCCTTGTGCATCTGTCTTACGTGGGTCCTGGGGAATTGAACCTGGGTCCTTTGTCTTTGCAGGCAAGTGCCTTAACCACTAAGCCATCTCTGCAGCCCTTGTCTGTTATTTTTCTTGATGACCCTGAGCTATGGCTTCCTCCTCAGTTCCGACACGTTTCAGCCTTCATTGATTTCCTCATTTTGCTTCGAAGAAATGGCAGAAGGGCACCGGGTAGCTGAGGGCCCTGCGCGAGGACCGGAAGGTGTGAAAGTGGGAGTGACAGCAGTCGTGGTCATGCTGCGTCCAGGCGAGCATCTGAGTGGCCTGGGACAAGGTGATGGGTGAGCGTGGCAAGCTCCGGGGACTCACAGTCACATCACGGTGTGCACGCGGCCTTGTCACGAGCAGCCGTCCCAGGAGCACAGTGTCGGGAAGATCACCGTCTTCCTGGGCTCGGCGACAGCGGCCTCCCGACCGCACGCTGAGCGAGCAGAGCGCCAACCTGTTAGGGCACCATGTGGGAAGGCCGCGCCCGGCGCAGCAAACGGGAAGGATTTCTGCCTGACTTATGTGGTTCCTTCCTGTCCGCCTCAACGTCTCCAGCTTCTCAACTGGCTTCCCAACTTCCCGTCCGCCCTCGCTCAGGTCTCCAACTTCACTCCTCCAAGTCAACCTTCCCAAGCCTCGGCCAGGCTGGGCTGCCTCTTGCCTCAGTACCGGTGCTGGTCCAGCCCTTCACCCTCTGCTTGGCTTGTCCAGCTCGGAGGCACGAGAAGTGTGCCTCTCTCATTCACTTTTTAAAAACTTCTTTTATTGATGATTTTCATACACATAATATGTTTGATTATGATCTCCTCCCACTACACCTTTCCTCTTTTCCTTCCTTCCTCGCTCCCCCTCTCTCCTTTTCTTTCTTTCCTTCCTTTCTCCCTTCTTTCTTTCTTGTTTTTTTTGAAGCAGAGTCTCACTGTAGCCCAGGATGGCCTTGAACTCACTCTGTAGTCCAGGCTGTCCTTGAACTCACAGTGATCCTCATACTTAGCCTCCCAGGACTGGGATTAAAGGCATGCACCACCACGCACAGCCGAACCCCATCTTCCTTTTTTATTTTATTATATTATTACTACTATTATTTATTTATTTGTTTGTTTTTTGAGGTAGGGTCTCACTCTAGCCCCAGCTGACCTGGAACTCACTCTGATCCTCCTATCTCTGCCTCCTGAGTGCTGGAATTAAAGGCATGCATCACCATGCCTGGATGAAGCCTGTCTTTTTTTTTTTTTTTTTTTTTTTTTAGTTTTCTGAGGTAGGGTCTCACCCAGGCCTGATCTGGAATCACTATGTAGTCTCAGGGTGGCCTTGAACTCATGGCGATCCTCCTACCTCTGCCTCCTGAGTGCTGGAATTACAGGCATGCACCACCATACCCCGATGAAGCCCATCTTCAAAGAGGAATTTTTAAAAATGCACTGGAAAGCTAAGGAGAGAATGATGTTCAGATAATCTGTGTCTGCTTGAAGCTAAATACGCACCTCAGAGATTTGGGGATTAGACCTCTGGGAATTTTAACAGAGGTCTTAACTAGATCTCAATGGTAAGAGTGGACGATTTGTCATATAGTGTTTCAGCATCTCAAAATTTGATGGCTTAAAAAAACTATCCTTAGCCCTCCTGCCACTATTCTGTGATTTACCAGGTGGCTTTCCTCAGTCAGGGCAGCTGCACAGCTGCAGGTGTGGGGGAGGGGAGGGCTCGGCGGGACCTTAAGCAGTAGACGGCTGGCAGGATGCACTCACGGTCCACGCATCCAGGCTCCTCTGGTCAATGGGATCGATCATCTTTTCAGCTGCTTAGGTCTGACTCATCACTGTCAAAACCTGAGCCTCAGAGACCCTTGAGAGAGGTGGCGGAGAGAATGCGAGGGGCAAAGAGAGGAGAGGAGTGCTACAGTACTGTCTTCCAGACACAAAGTGGCCCTGGTAGTCGTGACATCACAGTGGCTGACACCACCTACACAAGACCTGCATAATGACAGGGGAAAATGACATGAAATAGGAGAGATACTAGTTGAAAAAAGGGAGTCAGTGGAGTGGACCTATGGGAGGGAAAATGTGAGGGTGGTGGTGGGGGATTACGATCAGGGTATATTGTCTATATGTTTGGGATTGTCAATAAAAAGTTGAAAAAACATGAACCTGTAAAATCCCATGGCCCTTGTTTAACAGGCAGTTTACTTCTTACGAAATAGAGCATATCTGCTGGGGAACACTGGTATAAGCGTGCACACACACGTGCATGTGTACATGCACCTGTATAGACCTTACTTTTGTCTTTGCTGTGACCAAAACCCGGACAAACGCAGCTTAAGGAAGGCAGGGTCTCTTCTGGCTCACAGTCCGAGTGTCTCCCTGCGTCACCCTCCACCTTGCTCATTGAAACTGGGTCTCTCGAGCTCCTGATGCTTGCATGACGAGAGTCTGACTGTCTCCCCAGCCCCTATACATAACTTCTATTTGTGACTTACATCTCCAGGAGCCCAGCATGGTTCCCTTGGAGAGGTTTTGTGTGTGGATGGGGGCGGGGCTCATGAGGAGTATGGGCAGGACTCCTGAGAGAAAGCCCTCCTGAGCTTCCCACCCTGAGCAGGACACAGGTCTCTCACAGGCCTGCTGTCCGCTGTCTCTCCTTGTCCCCACCACAGATCTCTGCCCTGCCGCAACATACTTCCGGTATGGTCACTTTCTAGCTTATATGACAGCTCTTGATGCCTGTCCCGCCAGGCAGTGCTGAACCTTGTTAGTCTGGGTTGGGCCAGAGCAAGCGCACAGATGCACCAGATCTAGTTTGGCTAGCAAACTGAATTAACATGTTAAAACTAAGCAAAAGAAATACACAGAACTAGATTTTGGCTTCTTCTGAAGAAAACCAGATCTGGCAGCTCAAGATTCAGACACACTTAGGCATATGAGGCCCTTACGCGGCAAGCAGACAGCAATCCGGGTTTCTAATTTGTTCTGGTTGCGGTTCAGCGGGATCGAGTGGCCTGTTAACTTTCATAGATGTTTCAAACCACAGCCTCAGGAGTTTTCTCTCCGATCATTCATTTGCTCTCAGTATTTTTTCTGTCCTGGGATTTGTATTAGTTGCTTTTCTCATTGTGATAGCTGACTACCTATCCAGAAGCAACTTAATGGAGGAAGGCTTTATTTTGGCTCATGGCTGAGAGGCTATAGCCCATGACGATGGGGAAGGCCTGTGGCAGATGGTGCCATGGTGACCATGCCCTACAGCTGGTACTCCTTACCCTCCCCCCCACTGTCTTGATGGAACAGCAGCAGAAGGAAATGAATGCTCAGTTCCTCTGGTTTCTCCATTTCCACTTTTTATTCAGGCTGGGACCCCAGCCCATGAGATGGCGTGTCCACATTCAGGGTGGGACCCCAGCCCATGAGATGGCGTGTCCACATTCAGGCTGGGATCCCAGCCCGTGAGATGGTGCGTCCACATTCAGGGTGGGACCCCAGCCCGTGAGATGGTGCGTCCACATTCAGGGTGGGACCCCAGCCCATGAGATGGTCTGTCCACATTCAGGGTGGGACCCCAGCCCATGACATGGTCTTGCCACATTCAGGGTGGGACCCCAGACCGTGAGATGGTGTGTCCACATTCAGGCTGGGACTCCAGCCCATGAGATGGTCTTGCCACATTCAGGGTGGGACCCCAGACCGTGAGATGGTGTGTCCACATTCAGGGTGGGACCCCAGCTCATGAGATGGTCTGTCCACATTCAGGGTGGGACCCCAGCCCATGACATGGTCTTGCCACATTCAGGGTGGGACCCCAGCCCATGAGATGGTATGTCCACATTCAGGGTGGGACCCCAGCCCATGAGATGGTATGTCCACATTCAGGGTGGGACCCCAGCCCATGAGATGGTCTGTCCACATTCAGGGTGGGACCCCAGCTCATGAGATGGTCTGTCGACATTCAGGGTGGGACCCCAGTCCATGAGATGGTGCGTCCACATTCAGGGTGGGACCCCAGCCCATGAGATGGTGTGTCCACATTCAGGGTGGGACCCCAGCCCATGAGATGGTCTGTCCATATTCAGGGTGGGACCCCAGCAGCCTTTGCTACCAAAGTGTCTTTAACTGCTGAGCCATCTCCCCAGCCCAGGGAACCTAGGGTCTTGAACATGATTTGCTTTATTTTCAGCAGCCACTCTTCTTACTTATCAATCTATTTTCTATCATCTACCTATGTCATTATGCTCACTTGTGTGTGGGCACATGTGTATTACAGGACAGAGGGAACTCCTCTTACAGTAAGAGCTAAGGAGACAGCAGGTCCTTTTCTGATCTTCAGCAAAGTGGAGACTGTAAGGGCAGGCCCAAGGACATTCTGCTTTTGTTTTTTTTTTATTTTCATTTATTTATTTATTAGTGACACAGAAAGAGAGAGAGAGAGAGAGAGAGAGACTGGTCACACTAGGGCCTCTAGCCACTGCAAATGAACTCCAGATGTATGTGCTACCATGTGCATCTGGTTTACATGGGACCTGGAGAATCGAACCGGGGTCCTTAGGCTTGACAGGCATGCACCTTACCTGCCCCCCTTTTAAAAATATACTTTATTTGAGAGAGAGAGAGAGAGAGCATCCCAGGGCCTCTAGCCACTGAAAACAAACTCCAGACATATGTGCCACCTTGTGTATCATCTGGCTTTATGTGGGCACTGGGGAATTAAACATGGGTTCTTTGGCTTTGCAAGCAAGCGCCTTTACCACTAAGCTATCTCTTCAGCTCTGACATTCCTGCTTTTTACTTTTGGGTGCCCAGTCACCCTAACCTGCCTCAATTCCCCTTCTACGAAGTAACCATAGATGCCTTTAGGGAATTGGGGCTGTGACTCATCCAGCTTCTTCAAGATGCATGGGGTTGTCAGGTGTGGCACTTGGGAAACTTCCCCAATGGGTCTATCTAAGGGACCCTGAAAGGGCTTTGTCTGCTTTATTTTTTGAGGCAATGTCTCTCACTGACCCTGGTGCCCACTGATTGGGCGAAACAAGCTAGCCAGAAAGCGCCAACAATCTTCCTGTTTCTGCTTCCCCAGTGCTGGGCTTACGGAATGCCACCACCATTGCCTGCCTTTGACATAGGGACTGGGGGTCCAAACTCAGGTCCTCATACATGTGCAGCCCTTTACCTACTGAGCCAGGTTCATGTTCTCAGCACCCTGCTTGCTTTTCAGAGGGAATATATATAATATGTATATTATATATATAATTTTTATTTGGTTTATTAAGGTAGAGTCTCACTCTAGCCCAGGCTGACCTGGAATTCACTATGCAGTCTCAGGGTGGCCTCGAACTCACAGTGATCCTCCTACCTCTACTTCCCAAGTGCTAGGACTAAAGGCTAGATTTGTTATATCTTAAAAGATTGTTGGTCTGGAGAGATGGCTAAGTGGTTAAAGGTGCTTGCCTGCAAAACCTGATGGCCCAGGTTCAATTCCCACATAAAGCTAGGTGCACAGAGATGGTCCATACATGTAGAGTTCATTTGCAGTGGCAAGAGGCCCTGGCATGCCCATTCTTTCTGTCTCTCTGCTTGCAAATAAATAAGAAAATATTTAAAAAAGATTGTTGAAGACATTTTAAATTAATTAATTAGCTAATTTTTTTTTGAAGCAGAGTCTCAGGAAGCTCAGGCTGGCCTCAAACTCACTGTGTAGCTGAAAATGACCTTGAACTTTTGTTTCCTCTTCCACGTCCCAAGTGCTGGGATTACAGGGTGTGCTACCACACCAGCAACATTGAAACAATTATTTATTGAAGCCTGGAGAGATGGCTTAGCAGTTTAAGCCCTTGCCTGTGAAGCCTAAGGACCCCGGTTCGAGGCTCGATTCCCCAGGACCCACCTAAGCCAGATGCACAAGGGGGCGCACGCATCTGGAGTTCATTTGCAGTGGCTGGAGCCCTGGTGTGCCCATTCTCTCTCTCTCTCTCTCTCTCTCTCTGCCTCTTTCTCTCTGACTGTCACTCTCAAATAAATAAATAAAAATAAAACAAACAAATAAAAAAAATAAATTATTTATTGAGGGGAAATCACAAATTGTGGGATTTAGTTAAGGAGATTGAGATCTAGAAGGAAAGCTAGAACAGTATGTGTGCGTGTGTGCATGAAGTGTGCATGTTTAGGTGTCTCAGGGTCTCCTACAATTGTAAACAAACACCAGACACTTGCACGACTTTTTCTGTCTGGCTTACATGAATGGCTCAGAATTGAACCTGGGGCTGCCAGGTTTTGTAAGTAAATGCTTTTAACTGCTGAGCCATCTGCTCAGCCCCCATTTTTTTGTGTGTGCATAGTCCGTGTGGTGTGGTGTCGGTGTGGGTGTGTGTGAGCTGATGTGGCTCCTTGTGCACTTGTCTGAGCAGCCAGAGAACAGCACGTGTCTCCCCATCGCTCACCCGCCTGCTTTACCTTGCAGTGGAGTCTCTCCTGATTCTGCAGTTGTCTTTGAGAGTCCGGGCACTTCCTTGGTTTCTGCTCAGCACAGGACTAGAGTTACGGTTGTTGATGTGGATTCTGGACATTTGAACTTGGGCAGTCTCAGGCACCCTTAAGCCCCTTATGCGTGCGTAAGAGTTGCACTTAACTGCTGAGCCATCTCTCAGCTCTTGAAGATGTCTTAAATATTTTAAAAACCTTTTTTATTTTAATTAATTAATTAATTTATTTGAGAGAGAGGAGAGAGATTGAGAGAGAGAGAGAGAGAAAGAGAGAGAGAGAGAGAGAATGGGCATGCCAGGGCCTCTATCCACTGCAAACGAACTCCAGATGCATGTACCGCCTTGTGCATCTGGCTTACGTGGGTACTGGGGAACTGAACCTGTGCCCTTAGTCTTTGCAGGCAAGTGCTTTAACCACTAAGCCATCTCTCAAGCCCCCTAAAAACTTTTTATTGACAAGTTTTGCACATGTCCATAATGTACTTTGATCATAATCACTTTCCATTATTTTATTTATTTGTTTATTTGAGAGGAAAGAGAGAGAAAGATGGAGAGAGAGAGAGAGAGAGAGAAAGAGAGACAGAGAATGGTCATACCAGGGCCTCCATCCACTGCAAATGAACTCCAGGTGCATGTGCCCCCTTGAGCATCTGGCTTATGTGGGTCCTGGGGAATCAAACTGGGGTCCTTTGGCTTTGCAGGCAAATGTCTTAACTGCTAAGCCATCTCTCCAGCTCTCCATTACTTTCTTTTGCCCTCCCCCCTAATGCCCCTTTCAGTGGCTAGTTATGTAATATCAGTTAACATGTTTGTGGTAGTTTGAATGTAGTTCCCCATTGACTCAGGTGTTTTTTAATTTTTTAAAAAATTTATTTGAGAGAGAGAGAGAGAGAGAGAGAGAGAGAGGCAGAGAGAGAGAGAGAGAGACACACAGAGAGAGAGACAGAGGCAGAGAGAGAATGGGCACTCCAGGGCGTTCAGCCACTGCAAACGAACTCTCGACACATGCACCACCTTGTATATCTGGCTTACATGGGTCCTGAGGAATATAACCTGAGTCCTTAGGCTTCGCAGGCAAGCGCCTTAACCACTAAATCATCTCTCCAGCCCTAAAATTTTTATTTATTTATTTATTTGCAAGGAGAGAGAGAGAAAAGAGAGAGAGAGAGAGAAGTGAGTCTCAAAACAAAAGAATTTAAGAAACACTAGTGTGGGGAGAATTTAAGGAGCACTGGTTACAAAATTTAAATGAATCTAACAAACCACTAGGTGGCAGTAAGCTACTGGTTTGCACAGCATGAGTTTTAACCGAGGGTCCCTGGGTTTCTACTCTTTTCTTTGGCAGTCTTCCCTACACTTTATTTACTGATTGACCCTCAGACAACATCTGTCTCAAATGAAGAAAGGTGCACTTTTCTTTTTCTTCTTTTTTTCTCTTACAGTCTGCATTATGTATAAAGATTAGGTAATAGGAGGCTGGAGAGATGGCTCAGTGGTTTAGGTGCTTGCTTGTAAAACCTAATGGCAGGAGTTCAGTTCCTCAGGCCCCATGTAAAGCCAGGTGCACAAAGCAGCACACGCATCTGGAGTTCATTTGCATTGGCTGGAGGCCCTGGTGCACCCATTCTCTCTCCCTCGCTCTCTTTTCCCGTCTCACTGCTTGCAAATAAATAAGTAAATAAATAAATACAAATAGTTAAAAAGATTAGATGTGACTTTGCATAATAAATTAAATTTGAGACATTAGGAGATGTCTGCATTAGAGAATTGTTTTAGAGTCTGTCTTTCCATGGCACAGACAGAGGAAGATGGGGTCATACTTTGTGTGGCCTTTTCCATGCTCACACATCCTATAGAGGTATCTTCCTTTTTCTTGAAAAAATGTCAAGTCTGGGCTGGACAGATGGCTTAGTGGTTAAGCACTTGCCTGTGAAGCCTAAGGACCCCGGTTCGAGGCTCGATTCCCCAAGACCCACGTTAGCCAGATGCACAAGGGGGCGCACGTGTCTGGAGTTCGCTTGCAGTGGCTGGAGGCCCTGGCGCACCCATTCTCTCTCTCTCTCTATCTGCCTCTTTCTCTCTCTGTCTGTCGCTCTCAAATAACTAAATAGAAATGAACAAAAAAAAATGTCAAGTCTGAGGCCTTCATGTCCTGCAGTGGAAACCATGACCCTATGGGGGAGGGCCCCCAGGATGGCGGGGGTGGGGCAAGGGGATGGAAGAGTATAACCTGTATATGTATATTGTATATGAAATAAAATTAAGGAAATTGTCAAGTGCTTTCTCCATGTTTTATCCATTGAAGGGATGAGCGTTGCACCTAAAATGTAATTTAATAGCGACTGCGAGTAACTAGAATTAGGTACTGGCATATTTGAGCTGGGAATCTGGCTTTGGTGGATGAGAGCCCACCAGGCTCATTAGTTTGTAAGTACGCTTAGTGCTTAAGCCAGATATGGTCACAGCAACAGGCATAGGAGTGTTTAGAACCCAAGTCCAGGTCAGGGTTTATCACTAGTTGGTTATAAAGCTTAAACACACCATACAAACTCCCTGAGCCATAATTTCTCATCTGAAAAGGATTAGGCTGAGCAGAGCCTTTTTTCTTCCTTTCAAATATGTGGGGTGTGTGTGTGCGCGTGCATGTGTGTGCACGCGCTTTCTAATGTACCCTGGGAAATAAAGTGGAAATACAATACAAATATAGCATCAGCACAAAGTGGTTTCTTAAGAATAGACATTTGCCGGGTGTGGTGGCGCATGCCTTTAATCCCACCACTCAGGAGGTAAAGGTAGGAGGACCACCGTGAGTTCGAGACCACCCTGAGAATACACAGTGAATTCCAGGTCAGCCTGGGCTACAGTGAGACCCTACCTTGAAAAAAAAATAGACATTATAAGATGGATGTGGAGGCACACACCTTTAATCTCAGCACTGGGGAGGCAGAGGTAGGAGGATTGCTGTGAGTTTGAGGCCACCCTGAGACTACAGAGTGAATTCCAGGTCAACCTGAGCTAGAGTGAGGTCCCTACCTGGAAAAACCAAACCAACCAACCAAACAAAAAAAAGACTAGACATTATACATGCACCACAGATACTTTCTAAAGGTCTTAAATTCACACTATGTGGTGGCGATGAGGGAAATCGTGTTCAGTTCTGATCAGAGCGTCATTTCTGCCGTGCTCGAGAGCTCAGTAGCAGCATTGGCTTTGGGTTCCGGCCGTCATCCTGCAAAGCCGCCCAGAGCCCATCTTTTGACCTGGTCTCCACTCCGCTCTGAACACGGAGGAATAGCGCCATTCAGAGGCAAGGAGGGGACTTCACACAGGACAGTGGTGGTGGTGGTCTCAGCCTTGTCATTTGCTTTGAAACCACTCAGGCCTGCCAAGTTAAAAAATATATTTTTTAGTTATTTGAGAGAGAAAGAGAGAGAGGAGAGCATGGGTACACGAGGGCTGCTTGCCACTGCACATGAACCCCAGATGGCTCGTGCCACCTTGTGCATTTGGCTTTACTTGGGTACTTGGGACTTCAACCCATGATGGAGAGCTGAGCCACCTCTCCACCCTAGATCTGCAAACTGTTTGAGGCAGATTCTTCTAAGTTCCAGGTAGGTGCTTGCCATGCACAGATGTGCCTTCAGAGTATGTAGTGCCACTTTTGTGTTGAGAATGTCTGGCTTTGGGCAAGGAGCAGAGTTAGTCCCAAGCCCAACTCATTTAAAAACGTGTGCAAATACCGGGCACGGTGGCACATACCTTTGATCCCAGCACTTGGGAAGCTGAGGTAGGAGGACTTCAGTGAGTTTGAGGCCAGCCGGGGTTACAGAATGAATTCCATATCAGCGTGGGCTAGCCCCCAAACAGACAAAAAATGTATGCAAATAGTGATAGGAGAACATTCCAGGGTTGGATGGGAGGCACTGGAAACAATGTGAATAAAATTATCCTTAGTGGCTGTTACCGACTGAATGCCTGTGGCCCTCCGATTCATGTGTGAAGTCAGGAGGCAGGAGGTCATGAGGACAGAGTGCGCTTAGCACCCTTGTAAGGGAAGTTCATGCTCTGTCTGCCTCTTCCATTGTGTGAGGACCCAGAAGAAGAAACCATCTGTGGCAGTCAGGTTCGCATTGTTGCTAGAAATCACCCAACCAAGAGCAGCTTGTGGGAAAAAGAGGTTTATTTTGGCTTACAGGCTCGAGGGGGAAGCCCCATGATGGCACGAAAAAACGACGACATGAGCAGAGGGTGGACATATTCCCCTGGCCAACATAAGGTGGACCATAGCATCAGGAGAGTGTGCCAAACACTGGCAAGGGGACACTGGCTATGACACCCATAAGCCTCCCTCCAACAATACACTGCCTCTAGGAGGTGTTAATTCCCAAATCTCCATCAGCTGGGAACCTAGCATTCAGAACTCCTAAGTTTATGAGGGACACCTGAATCAAACCACCACATCCCGCCCCTGGCCCCCATACACTGATATCCATACATGATATAAAATGCAATGCATTCATCCAACTTTAAAATCCCCATAGTTTTTGTCAATTCCAATGATGTTCATACATCTCCATAGTCCAAGATCTTCTAACTGAGCCATAGTACCAAACAATCCCCCACCCCAAACCCATAATGGCACAGAATAAACATTCATACTGCAAAAGATGGCATTGGGCATAGCAAAGAAATATTCAACAAATACAAGATTTAAACAGGGAAAACATCAGACTCTGTAGCTCCAAGTCCAACAACTCTCGTCAATGACAAGTCTCCAAGTCGGATAATTCTAACAAGCAACAAGTCTCTGGCGTTCCAATTCCACCCCTCCAGCTAGGCTGCTCACAGTCCTGGAAAACTTCATTTGGAGCTGGCAGCTCCTTGGCAGCCATCTCGAGGTCCTGGCATCTCTACTGGGTCTCCACTGCAACCCATGGTTCATCCTCACAGCTCCATCGGGTCTCCATGCAGGCATCCAGCAAACCTGCTTCACACTGCCCATGGCCATTTCCAAAACACAAGACCATGTTGCAAACTCAATGACCCTCTCTTTCCTGCAATTCTTATACTCTACAATACCAGGTAGGGTGCGAATTTGTTAATCCAGGGGGGAATAAAACAGACTTTGAAGAACAGCACACTCCTTGAGCACTCAGGCCCCTTCAAAAGAGTCTACATTCTTCCTGTGACCCCAATGCAGGTCAGCTGGCCCAATCTCAAAGGTTGTAATCAATCTCTCATACAAGTGAAGCTGAACAGGAAACAGTTCACCCAAAGATTTCATTTTTTCTGTGGCTTCTGCTCACACCAGTTCATTTCTATGCAAAGCAACCCTGCACAACTTCTCAGGACATGGGAATAACAGCAAGCTTCTCACACAAACTGCCTCTAGACCAGTCCAGGCAAAGCTATTTCTCACCCTCATAAGCCAGACCTCACAGTCCATAGTTCTTGCGTTCAGGTCTTTCAACTCTGACCAGAATAGTCCATCAAGCTGTACTTACAGCACTGCAAGGCCTCTCTTGAGCCAAGGTTTCAAATCCTTCCACATTCCTCTTGAAAATCAGCTCCAAAAGGCCAAAGCCACACATTCAGGTGTCTAGCAGCAATCTCACTCCTCGGGACCACTTTACTGTTGCAGTCAGGTTCGTATTACTGGTAGAAATGACCCAACCAAGAGTAGCTTGTGGAGGGGCTGGGGGAAGAGGTTTATTTTGGCTTACAGGCTCGAGGGGGAAGCTCCATGATGGCAGGGAAAATGATGGCATGAGCAGAGGGTGGACATCATCCCCTGGCCAACATAAGGTGGACAATAGCAACAGGACAGTGTGCCAAACACTGGCAAGGGGAAACTGGCTATAACACCCATAAGCCCACCCCTAACAATACACTGTCTCCAGGAGGCATTAATTCCCAAATCTCCATCAGCTGGGAACCTAGCATTCAGAACGCCTAAGTTTATGGGGACACCTGAATCAGACCACTACATCATCTATGAGCCAGCAAGTGGATCCTTAGCACACAGAGAATCTGTCTCGACCTTGGACTTGCCAGCCTGGAGAACTGAGAAATGAAGTTTGATTGTTTATAATTGATCTTTATGTTTTGTTATAATAGTCTGGTCAGACTAAGACAACAGGCGAAGGGTAACACTGGGGGCAAGGCAAGTATATTTATTCTCATCTCTGCAGCTTAACATTGTATTAAAGGGCATAGTCAGTGTAATAAGGCAAGAAAAAAATATTAAAGCTATATATATCTGATAAGAAGAGTAAAGTCTTTATTCATAGATGAATTAAATATATCCATATAATCCCAAGTACTATAATAAAAAAAACAGAGCTGGAAAAGGATTTTTAAAACATACCAAGTATAGTGGCGTCATGATGCACAAAGATACTTAGATGAAATTTTAACAAAATATTTATAACTTCTCTAATGTTAAAATTAGAAAGCATTAGTGAGATAATTTAAAGGAGAGCTATACAAATGGAGAGATAAACTATGTACATGAGCTGGGAAACTAATATTGTTAAAATTTCAATCATTAGTAATCATACCAAATTAATGTGCAGAGTCAAGGAAGCCCAATCACAATCCTAAGAAGGGGCTGGAGAGATGGCTTAGTGGCTAAGCGCTTGCCTGTGAAGCCTATGGACCCCGGTTCGAGGCTTGATTCCCCAGGACCCACGTAAGCCAGATGCACAAGGGGGCACATGTGTCTGGAGTTCATTTGCAGTGACTGGAGGCCCTGGTGCGCCCATTTTCTCTCTCTATCTGCCTCTTTCTCTCTCTGTCTGTCTGTCGCTCATAAATAAATAAATAAATAAATAAATAAATAAAATTAAAAAAAATCCCAGGAAGCTTTTGAAAAATTGATTCTAAAATCCATATAAAAATGCAAAGACAGCCGGGCGTGGTGGCGCACGCCTTTAATCCCAGCACTCGGGAGGCAGAGATAGGAGGACTGCCATGAGTTCGAGGCCACCCTGAGACTCCATAGTGAATTCCAGGTCAGCCTGGACTAGAGTGAGACCCTACCTCAAAAAACCAAAAACAAACAAACAAACAAACAAACAAACAAACAAAACAAAACAAAAATGCAAAGACAATAGAATAGACAAGGCAATCTTGAAATATTTAGCTGCCTAACTTTTAGACTTCGCCACTGTAATTAAGACAATGTAGTCTGGCCATAAAGATAAATAGAGACTAAAATTGAGCTTGCACACATAGAACTCTTGATTTCTGACAAATGCACAGAGTGACCTGGTGGGGTGAGGGTAACCTTTTCAACAAGTGGTGTTGGAGCAGCTGGATACGCATAACACTAAAACATCCCAACCTGACTTGTCCCTCAGGTAAAAAGTAACCAAAAATGGACCATTGACATAAACAATTTGAACCTATAGGAGGTGTAGAAGAAAATATACAGAAAATCTCCTCTCTAGAGTTAGGCAAGGAATTCTTACACACGACACCAAAGTATAGGAAGGAAAAAAATTGAAATAGAAAATTTGGAAAATTGATGTTCTCAAAATTTAAACTTTTGTATTTCAAAGGAGCACATGAAGAAAGTGAAGAGCCAACCCACAGAATGTTTGGGGAGAAAATAATCTGATAAAGACTTTTATCCAAAATACACAAAGGGCTGGGGAGATGGTTCAGTGGTTAAAGGCCCTTGATTGCAAAGCCTGCTAGCCCGGGGTTCGGTTCCCCAGTAGCCCACGTAAAGCCAGATGCACAAAGTGGCTTACATATCTGGAGTTTGTTTGCAAGAGACCCTGGTATGCCCATAGTCTTTTCTCTCTGCTCATAAATAAGTAAATAAGACTGTTAAAACACACAAAAAACCCTAAGCCCAAAATATACAAAGAATTCATTGAATGCAACATACAAAGATTAATAACCCAGTTACAAAAGGTAAAATTCTACTAATAGGCATTTCATCAGCAAGTAAATATGGATAGCAAAAATGTCATCACAAGGTGCTTGGTCATTCTTCACTAGAGAAATGCCAGGCTGTAATAAAAAAAGATGAGCAATGAGCCAGTTTTGGAGAGGCTGTGAGACTGGAGCACCCACACACTACTGGGAACAGTGTACAATGTGGCAGGCACATTGAGAAACGGTTTTGCGGCTCTTCAAGCAGTTAAACATCCAGTTACTATCCAACCCAGCAATTTCGTTCTTGGTATTCACACAAGACAAGTGGGAGTACATCTACACACAAAACCTTTCACATGACTTCACAGTAGCATTATTCACAGGAGCCAAACTGTAGAAACAATCCAATGTCCATTAACAATGAGTGGATAAAGAGTGTGGTGTGCTCAAAGAATGAAATATTATTTGGCCATTATAAGAGATGGGGTACTGATTGATAATGTGCTCTAGCATGGACGAACCCAGAAAACGTGTTGAGCATAAGAAACCACACACTGCGTATTCCACTAGATGAAGCAGGCAGAGTAGACCAAACTATACTGAGTATAAGCCAGGGGCTGAGGG
Source organism: Dipus sagitta (assembly GCA_036346955.1). NCBI lineage: Eukaryota > Metazoa > Chordata > Mammalia > Rodentia > Dipodidae > Dipus > Dipus sagitta. The sequence goes on from CM070789.1 coordinate 1,084,454, forward strand.
GAGGGGAGGGCAGGGCAGGGTGGGGCTTGGCTGCTACGGGCTCAGGAACACTTAGCGGTGACACAAATATTGTAGAGTAAGATAGTGGAAATGGTTGCACAATTTTTACAAATATGCTAACACCTACTCTTGTACTCTTGAAAAAAGAAAAAAGTGAAATCACATGTGGGGCTAGAGAGTTAGTGGTTAAGGTGTTTGCCTGTGAGACCTAAGGACCCAGGTTCAATGTCCCAGTACCCACGTTAGCCAGATGCACAAGGTGGCGCATGCACCTGGGGTTTGTTTGCAATGGCTAGAGGCCCTGGTGTGTCCATTCTCTCTCTGCCTCTTTCCATCTCTCTCTCTCTTTCAAATAAGTAAACAAAACATAAAATAATAATAAAAATTCCCATGTGTGTAACAGAATGTAGCTTTGGGAGACATGTAATATGCATCTGGCAGGAAGCCCTGATATGTCCATGCTCATTCTCTGTTGGCTTCTCTCTCTCTGTCTCTGTCTCTCTCTCTCTGTGTCTCAGACACATAATAAGTAAAATATAGAAAATAAAAAAAATCTGTCCATGAGCTAAAAATGCATAGAATAGCACATAAAAGAAAAAGTCACTCTTTAAAAAGTTATCTTTATTAAATTAATTAATTAATTTGCAAGGGGAGTGAGTGAGTGAGCAAGACAGAGAGAGAGAAAGAATGGGTCTGCCAGAGCTGCCTGCCACTGCTAAATGAACTCCAGACATATGCACCTCTTTCTGCATGTGGCATTATATGGGCACTAAGGAATCCAATCCAGGCTGTCTCAGGGTTTCCAAGCAAACTCATTTAAAAACTGAACCATCTCTCCAGCCCCCCAAAAGTCTTTTATTCTGAATGCAAAGTTTAAACAAAAATGCACCAAGGCATCCTTGTTTTTTAAAACTTATTTATTATTTTAATCTTTTCTAGTTTTGTTGAGGCAGGATCTCGCTCTAGCCCAGGCTGACCTGGAATTCACTATGCAGTCTCAGGGTGGCCTTGAACTCTCAGCAATCCTCCTACCTCTGCCTCCCAAGTGCGGGGATTAAAGGCATGCACCACCATGCCCAGCTTATTCCCAATTTAAAAAATTATTTATTTATATTTATATTTATTTATTTGCAAGCAGGAAGAGAGAGAAGAGAGAAGAGAGACAGAGAGACAATGGGCACACCACAGCCTATAGCCACTGCAAACGAACTCCAGACGCATGTGCTCCTTGTGCATCTGGCTTACGTGGGACCTGGGGAATTGAACCTGGGTCCTTAGGGTTCGCAGGCATACACCTTAACCACGAAGCCATATATCCAGCCCCTTATTCCCATTTTTTTCATAAAGAGTTTATGTTGCCCTTGGCTATCTTGTCTATGTGAGTAAACTCCTTTAACTGTTTTTAAAACTAAGTCACACACTTGTCAATTTGTTGGTCATTTCCCAGTTGGGTATGTGTAAATGTGCTGTGTGAACATTGTTCAGGCCTTTGTAAGCAGAATTTCTCAGGTGGGTGAGCCTCACATATTGTTTTCTAATTGTCTATAAAGAAGGTCTTCTTTTCTTCCTTCCCTTCCCTTCCCTTCCCTTCCCTTCCCTTCCCTTCCCTTCCCTTCCCTTCCCTTCCCTTCCCTTCCCTTCCCTTCCCCTCCCTTTCCCTCCCTTCCCCTCCCTTTCCCTCCCTTTCCCTCCCTTTCCCTTCCCTCCCCTCCCTTCCCCTCCCTTCCCCTCCCCTCCCCTCCCTTTCCTTCCCTTTCCCTTCTCCTTTCCCCATTTCTTTCTTTCTCCTCCCTCCCTCCCTCCCTCTCTCTATCTGTCTGTCTTTCTTTCCTTGTTCGTGGTAAGGTCTCACTCTAGCCCAAGCTGACCTGGAACTCAGTCTGTAGTCCCAGGCTGGTCTTGAACAGTGATCCTCCTGCCTCTGCCTCCTAAGTGCCAGGATTAAAGGTGTGTGACACCATGCCTGGCTTTTGATTTCTTTTTGAGATACAAAGGAGAGAGAGAGAGAGAGAGAGAGAGAGAGAGAGAGAGAAAGGGTGTATCAGGGCTTCCTGCCAATGCAAACAAACTCCATATACTTGTACTACCTTGAGTATCTGGCTTTATGTGAGTCCTGGGGAATCATCAAACCCAGGCCACCAGACCCTGTAAGCAAGCACCTTTAACTACAGAGCCATCTCTCTAGTTCTGATTTCTTCTTTTTTAAAATTTACTTTTTTTATTTATTAGAAAGAGAGAGGAGAGACAGAGAGAGAGAGAGAGAGAATGGGCATGCCAGGGCCTCCATCCATTGCAAACGAACTCCAGATGCATGCACCACCATATGCACCTGGCTTATGTGGGACCTGGAGAATCGAACTTGGTTCCTTAGGCTTCGCAGGCCTGTGGCTTAACCGCTGAGCCATCTCTCCAGCCCCCACCCCCTTTGAAGATATATATTTTTCCGGATCTTGCTTTGTTAAGCTCTGCCTGCTCCCAGCCAGGCTGGGGAGGGAAGGGTGTCTTTTCGTCTGGATGCCTTCCTGCCTTGTTTAGGGTGCTTTCTCTCCTCCTTACGTGTATGATCTGTCCTTAAGCTCTGAGCCTCTACTCTCTTCACCCTCTCTGATCTCTTATGTGAGGGACCTTGTGGCGTGGGCTCTCGTGTTTTGCTTTATGCACGCGCGCGTGTGTGTATGTGTGCGTGCACGTGTGTGCGCCCCCTTCTCCAGCGGCTTCTTCCCCAGAGATGCGAAGGTTTAACTCCATCTCCCCTCCCCTTTCCTAGCTGTCCTGGGAAGGTGAAACATCTCTTTTGGGCTTGGGCTTTCCTGCTAGCCTTCTCTCTTGATCCTAACCCTCCTCAAACAAAACCTTATAATCCATAATTTAAAAATATTCTTAGGGTTGAGAGATGGCTCAGAAAGCTGTCCCTATCTTGGTCCATGTTTGTGGGACAACCTGAATCCAGGTTTCTGGGCCATGGTCACTCATGTTTGGCTCAGAATAAATCATTGTTGCTTGGAACAGAGGTTCTGGGACCGAGTTTCTTTGGGGCAGGGAGGGTCATTTGGTAGCAGTTCTGAGTGGGGCAGTTCGGGAGGGGAGGGGCAGGTTCTGGACTTCTGGACCCAGCGACAGCAGCTGCTGCAGGGCGGGCGAGCGCCCTCAGCCAGTGCCGCGGTCAGTTGCACTGTGTGCATGGTAGCGTGCCTGGGAGAGGGAGAGGAAGAGGAGGGGAAGGACAGGCGAGGGAGAGGTAGAGACAGTGAGAGGCTGAGACAAGAGGGACTGAGGGAGAGACAGAGATAGAATAGACAGTGAGGAAGAGAAACATGCCCCTTATTTCAGGGAAGAGCCAGAGAGAGAGCGAGCTTGGGGTGTCTGGAAGAGGCTTTATGAATGTCCCTGTTGGGGGGAACTTCCCTGTGAGGGGAGGCCCTTTGGGGTACTGTGGAGGTATGGGCTGGCGGCCAGAGCAAGAATCAGGCTGGCACCAAGTTTCAACCTCCTCCTTCTCTAGGCATGCGATTCCTGGAGAGATTCCAATTTCTTGAGGTCAGTTGCCTCGATAATCGTCTGATAGCCAAAGGGAGAGGCACAAGTATCTTTTTAGAATATCTGAGTTCAACCAAGATTGTTACACTATCTCCTCTTCCCTCAACGTGAGAACTGGGCTTTGTGTCGACACTCCCAATATTCTATTTATTTATTTATTTGTGTGTGTGTGTGGGTGTGTGTGTGGTATATGCACGTGTATGTGCCCACGTGATGTCCCACGCACTTTCCTACGGGCAGGGTGTGCCCACCTGTGCTGGCTGGAGCGAGTGCCATCCCACTGCCCTTCTGTTCACTCTTGCTTGAGGCAGAGTCTCTTACCCAGCCCAGAATTTGCTGTTTCTGTTTTTTTTTTTTTTTTTTTTTTTTACAAGCTCCAGTGATTCTCCACTCTCTGCTTCCCTATGGAACTGGAGTTGCAGACATGCAGATGTCTATGTGGGTCCTGGGGACGGAACTCTAGTGACATCTCAGGCCCTCATGCTTGCACAGGAAGTGCTCCTAACCACTGAGCCATCTCTCCAGCCCTTGGTTTTCTATTTTCATGGAAAACCATAACATTTCCATTATTGAAGCAGCCTTGCTTTGTTGAAGTGGGGCTCCTGATTGTCAAACACGGCCGTGAGCACCCAGTTCATGTCACCCAAGCCTGGACGAATCATCCCTCCTTCTGGTCTCCACTTTTCCTTCACGTCACTTGGAGCCAGTTCTAGGACACCTGTTGCTCTCACCGCACCGAGACCACGGCTGCGGGATGCTAATATGTGCTGACCAAAGTTACTGCTGCACAGAAACACCCAGGATCCTTTTCTTTGGATTTTTTTTTTCTAGAAAAAGAGGAAAGTGACACAATAACTCATTCTGTACACTACCAGATGCATAAGTTTCTGACAAACTGTCTTCAGTGGAGAGACCTGTAGCAATGTCAGGTGCAGTAGAGGGCTGACTGACTAAATTAATCTTCAAATGTTGGTCTCTCTTCCTTTCTCTTCTATCTCTACCTTTCTCTTTGTATCTCTCAAAGGATCTCATGTATCCCAGACTGACCTTGAACTCAAGGCTAGTCTTTAATTTGAACTCCTAACCTATCGATCTATACCTCCAAACTGTTGGGATTACATGCATGTATCACTATGCCTGCCTGGAGTAAGTATTGTTTTAAAAAAGGAAGAATCAATCTCTAGTGACTCACTTTCTTGGTTTGGATTTTGCATATTAGGACCTTTTAAAGCAAGTGTAGTCTTAAATTTTATTTATTAAAGTTTTTTTATTAACTTTATTTCAGAGAGAGAGAGAGAGAGAGAGAGAGAGAATGGGCATGCCAGGGCCTTCAGCTGCTGCAAACGAACTCCAAATGCATGTGCTACCTTGTGCATCTGGCTTACGTGGGTCCTGGAGAAATGAACCTAGGTCCTTTGGCTTCACAGACAAACACCTTAACTTCTAAGCCCTCTCTCCAACTCTAAATTTTATTTTTATTTATGAGAGAGAGAGATAGAGAGAGAAAGAAAGAGAATGGGTATGTCAGGGCCTCTAGTTACTGCAAATGAGCTCCAGATTCATGCCGCACTATGTGCATCTGGCTTATGTGGGTACTGGGGATTTGGGCCTGGGTCCTTAGGCTTCGCAGGCAAGCGCCTTAATTGCTGAGTTAGCTCTCCGGCCCCTCAAATCTATTCTGTTTTGTTGGTTTGTTTGTTTTGCAAGGTAGGGTCTCACTTTAGCCCAGGCTAATGTGGAATTCACTATGTAGTTTCAGGGTGGCCTCGAACTCACAGTGATCCTCCAACCTCTACCTCCCAAGTGCTTGCTGGGATTAAAGGTATGTGCCACCACACCTGGCTAAGTCTAGTCTTTTAACACACACACACACACACACACACACACACACACACACTTTATTTGAGAGGCAGTGAGTAAGAGAATGGGCATACCAGGGCCTATTGCCACTGCATTCTAACTCCAGACATGCACCATGTTGTGCATCTGGTTTTACATGGGCACTGGGGAATTGAACCTGGGCTTGCAGGCTTTGTAAGCAAACAACTTTAATCACTAAGCCATTTCCCCAGCCCCCAAGTCTAGTCTTGGTTTCTGGAAAGCTGGAGGGCTGTTTGAAAGGAGCAGGTGTGTGTTGTGCCTTTTTCTTCTGGACATCCTATTGCCAACTGGAAGGTGAGATGACCTTGGCCCTATAGCCATGACAACAAAAAAGGGCAACAATAGTGTTAGTTTGGGGGTAATGGTGGTGGGGAGGTTAACGCTCCATGGTAGAAGGAGGGGAGGCTCACTAACCCTCACCTGAGAGTCCCCCCTGCACCTTTCTGCTCCCTAATTGTGTGAGCTCTTGTGAGTCATCACCCGTCCTAGTGGACTTTCCAGTGATGCAGCAACTTTAAAAATTTTTTTATTTTCTTTTTATTTGAGAGCAACAGACAGAGAGAGAAAGAGGCAGAGAGAAAGAGGGAGCGAATGGGCACGCCAGGGCTTCCAGATGCACTCCAGACGCATGGGCCATCTTGTGCATCTGGCTAACGTGGGTCCTAGGGAAATCGAGCCTCGAACTGGGGTCCTTAGGCTTCACAGGCAAGCGCTTAATCGCTAAGCCATCTCTCCTAGCCCAGCTTTTGAGTCACTTTAAGTCACCAGGAAGTGTCTCTACCAAACACTGGGCTTGGATGGAATCATTTCTTGGTCAGCTGTTGCCCCATGAGTCTGGGTGAAGAGGCATTTCTGAGCACTCGGGAAATATCACACAGTGCTGACGTGAGTCACAAGGTCTTATGCTCTCAAAATTCGTTGAACTGGAACAGGAGGGAGGGTTACAGAGAGTGAATATTAGCAAAGTGTATGATATCCATTTGTGAAAATGTCACAATGAAACCTATCATTTTATACGGTGATATATGCTAATAAAAATGCATTGAACTGTGCATTTAAGATTCGTGCAGTCTACTGAACATAAATTGTCTCAATTAAAGAAAAGTGAAAGCGTTATGGTGTGGAATCATAACCCCTTCATTCATGTATTTCTTCATCCCCAAGTACCTCAGATTGTGACTTTATTTGTACATAGAGATTTTACAGAGGAAATTCAGATACAAACAATAATGTCAGTAGGATTACCTTCATCCCATGATTAGTGGCCTTACTGAAAAGGGAGTATTTGGATATTAAGACTTTCAAAAGGAAGACAGTTACTGCCAAGCCAAGGAGAAAGGCACTGACCAGATCTGTCTCTCACTGTCCTTAGAGAACCTGACGCTCCTTGTCTGCAGACCCTGAGCTCACAGAACTAGGAGACAAGAAGTGCTGGCTTAACTCTGGTGACCAGTTACAGAAACAGGTTTCCTACAATAGTATATGATAGATGCCGGAAGAGAAAGAGGTTAGGAAGGGTTTGTTTTGTTTTGTTTTCATTCTCAGTTTTTGGTTCTTTGGTCATTTAATAAAAATAAACTTGTTTTTCCTCATTGTAAAAAAAAAAAAAAAAAAAAAAAAAAGAAGTGCCTGGCTTAAGCCACCCAGTGTGGGTACTTTATTGTGAAAGCTCTAGAAAACTAATAAAGAAAGAAGATATTTACAATAAATATTTTACTTATTTATTTGAGAGAGAAAGAGAATGGGGCGTGTCAGAGCCTCCAGCCACTGCAAACAAGCTCCAACTCCAGACACATGTGCCTCCTTGTACATCTGGCTTACATGGGTCCTGGAGAATTGAACCAGGGTCCTTTGGCTTTGCAGGCAAACGTCTTAACCGCTAAGCCATCTCTCCAGCCCCAAGAGAGAAGAGATTTTGACCCTGGGTTAAAACTAATAGGAGCACTTAAATCATATAAAGCATATCTAGGTATTAAGTTGACTACTCTATGCCCATTGCAATAATTATCTCACACAAAGGTAATCCATATTTAAAATTTGTAACATCAGAGGTGGGAACAATTATCTACTCCCTCCTATTTTCCTCAATCTAAAGAGAAACCGTAAGTGTTTGACATGTTGGGAACACCCGACCCCCGAGAAATTCTCTAGGTATTACAACTGTTTGCAATATAGACAAGGCTCAGGAATCTGTTACCTTTTTTTTTTTTTTTTTTGGTTTTTCGAGGTAGGGTCTCACTCTAACCTGGAATTCACTATGTAGTCTCAGGGTGGTGTTGAACTCTCGGTGATCCGGCTACCTCTGCCTCCTGAGTGCTGGAATTAAAGGCGTGTGCCACCATGCCCGGCTTATTATCTTTTTAAAAAATTAATTAATTAATTTATTGTAAGGAAAGAGAGAGAGAGAGAGAGAGAGAGAGAGAGAGAGAGAGAGAGAGAATGGACACGCCAGGGCCCTCTAGCTACTGCAATGAACTCCAGAAGCATGTGCTACTTTGTGTATTTGGCTTTATGTGGGTCCTGGGGAATTGAACCTGGGTCATTAGACTTCACAGGCAAGTGCCTTAACCGCTAAGCCATCTCTTCAGCCTCTTGTTATCTTCTGAAGTGGGAACCAGAGTCTCCAGGTGGAAACAGACCTGTTTATCTGTCAGGGCAGTTCAGTACGCCCAGTGTCTGCTGCATGGCTGTCAGTAGCTGACAGTAGTATTTGCTCCAAAAACTATAATTCTACAGAACAGAATAATATTACTTATTGCCTTACTTTTTTCTTGTTTTGAAGCAGGCTGGCCCAGGCTGGTCTGGAACTTACTCTATAGCACAGGCTGGCCTCTAACTCATGGCAATCCTCACATCTCAGCCTCCCAAGAGCTAGGATCAAAGGTATTCACCACCATGCCTGGCTCTAGTTGTTTCTTTTTAAATATTTTTATTTATTTATTTGAGAGAGAAAGAGAAAGCAAAAGAGAAAGAGGGAGAGAATGGGCACAGCAAGACCTCTTGCTGCTGCAAATGAACTCATGCATCTGGTTTTATGTGAGAACTGAGGAATTAAATCTGGGCCCATAGACTTTGTAAGCAAGTGTCTTTATTCACAGAACCATCTCTCCAGTCCCTTATTCTTTTTTTTTTTTTTTTTTTTTTTTTTGAGATAGGGTCTCACTCTAGCCCAGGCTGACCTGGAATTCACTATGGAGTCTCAGAGTGGCCTCGAACTCATGGCGATCCTCCTACCTCTGCCTCCTGAGTGCTGGGATTAAAGACGTGTGCCACCACACCCTGCTCCTTATTCTTTTTTTAAAGAAAATATTGTATTTATTTATTTGAGAGAGAGAGACAGAAAGAAGAAGAAGAAGAAGAAGAAGAAGAAGAAGAAGAAGAAGAAGAAGAAGAAAGAGAGAGAGAGAGAGAGAGAGAGAGAGAGAGAGAATGAATATGAGTACACCAGGGCCTCTGCAAATGAATACATATATCATATAATGCCAATGCACTCCAGATATATGTGCCACTCTGTGCATTTGGCTTTACATGAGGAATCAAACCCAGGCCATCAGGCTTTGCAAGCAAGAGCCTTTAACCACTGAAACATCTCTCCAGCCCCCTATTTTCTTTTTAAGTTGATTTATGCCACATTTGTTATAGTTACAGAAAGCAGACTAACAACACGTTTGGGAAATCCTGAATGCCATATTCCTCTCTTGGAAAGTCACAGGATGTGTGAATGACCTTCATAAAATGGAATAAACCTATCTTTGCTTCATGCAACATTTCCTGGTTTATTTGACTGTTGGGCTCTTCTATGACCTCACTGTGAATATTCCTAGGAACCTGGTTTTCTTGGTCTGCATAGACAAGGGGTGGAATGCGTCCTGAGGGATTGCACACCCTTCCAAAGCTTGGATACCCTACCAGGACGCTCTGACAGAAGGTTCCACAACCAAATGTCAAGAAAGTTTTGTGGAGTCAGAAGTTGGCTCTGTCACCCCAGCATTCTTCTCATGTAAAGAGATTCCTAGCTACTGTGGGTGAAGCTGGAGAGCTCTCTGTGACATCTCTTATACTGGCCTTTAGGAGTTCCAAGATTCAGGGCATTGCCTGGTGCTGATAGAACTTGAGAAATTAGAACCGTTCAGTCCTTGTTGTTGAAGCTCTGTTTTTTTGAGGGGGTAGGGTCTCGCTCTAGCCCAGGCTGACTTGGAATTCACTGTGTAGTCTCAGGGTGGCCTTGAACTCACAGCAGTCCTTCCTACCTCTGCCTCCCGAGGGCTGGGATTAAAGGCGTGCAGCTGGGATTAAAGGCATGCGCCACCGCGCCTGGCTTGAAACTCTTCTAGGCTCAACATAGCTAGCCTGGGGAATGGAGTGATGGGCGCTGGGAGACCCTTCCTCAAATGAGGTGGAAAATAAGCCCTGACACTCTAAAGTTGTCTCCTGATCTCCACACGCATGTCGTGGCACATGGGCACCGGTACTCACACACGGATGTACACACACATGTACACAGGCATTGTACCACACTCTCTCTCACACATATATCATACACACACATACACATATCACAGACATACACGAGACATAAACAAGACAAAATCCACACATATAAAAATAAATCCCTAAAAATGGTTCTTAACTGGATTTGCCATTCCATCTCATTTCCCTATTCTGCCATTAGTTTCCACCTTGTCTGCTATAATTCACTGCAGGAAGATTCTGGCAAGTCACTTAAATATCTTAAGGATGCACAATCATGTTAAAATAAAAAGCTGTCATGTGAGGTAGGAAGCAAGGGGCCAGTTTTCTTCCTAAGTCATTAGGAAGCCAAATTTGCATAGCCAGGCTCTATAGATGGTTCTGCTACATTAATGAGCGTATTTGGCAACTTAATAGGTTCCCTCCATCTCTGTCACCCAAGGAACAAAGCTATCAGGCTGGCTCTCCATGCGGAAAGCTGAGGTGGTGTCCAAGGAGTGAAAACAAGATCTGCGCCTGTCACGTCCGCTGCCTGGCAGAGGCTGCGCGTGGCCTGCTCTGACCTGGCTGAGAAGGTCAGTTGAATTTGGAGGACTTCTATCGGAGGGCTAAGCCCGACAAGCGGCGGAGGCTGAAAAGCACCATGTGGCCAGAGGAAGGTGTCTTAGAGGTGATCATTGAGCGCAGCTGGAAGGGACACAGCTCTCACTCCTGCTGCGCAGCTGCTGACACCTGTAATTGGCAAAGACAGTTCTAGGCCCTTGTGTCCCCAGGCATGTTGTGTGCAGTAACCAAGGAACAGCTCATCCCAAGGGACATTATGACTACGATGAGGTCAGAAACTCTTGTGTTTCTTCTGAGCCCCAGGGATCCTGGCATCCCAGGATACTCTGCGCTGGCGTTACAAAGGCGTCGACTGCCCAGTACTATTGATTTAAGCAAGGTTCTCTGACCTTTTAGATTTAAGGGTGCCAAGGAACCCGGGGGTGGGGAGGGTTGTCCCCAGGCCCACTACTTCTGTGGTGACAAGCAGATAGAAAGCAAACCAGGGACAGTTTCCTTCCTGTCTCACAGAAGAGGTGATAGCTTTAAATTTGAGCTTTTCCTGATCTCTTGGGTTTGGGACTTCTTGAACACCCGACGTGGTGGAGCTCACACAGGGGAGGTCAGACTGGGGTGCAGCAGCCGACAGTGGGCTCAGCAGCAGGTTGAGGCGTCCTTCTGCTCTGCCAGAGAGCTGCTCTGCGGCCCACCTCAGTCACCCATCACTCATGATCCCGCCACACTGCAAGTGACATGGTCACTAACTGCACAATGGTTTCTTTTTGATCAGAACAGGAAGCGAGCTCACACTGAATTCTCAAAACCAGAAGCAAGCATCAATAAGGAGAAATACATACACAACACACACACACACACACACACACACACACACACACACGTGTGAGCTCTGGGGACAGAGAAATCCTTTAACATGCAAATGCTCTACTTCCGAGCAGAGGCACGTTATGGTGACTGCTCCTGGATTGGCCAGCTGGCATCTAGAACAACGTTACTATCCCTGTCTGGACACTGTGTACTGGTAACAGTGGAAGTCTACAAATAATGTCCTTTCTTCTTCCTCTTACTTTTTTTTTTTCGAGGTAGGGTTTCACTCAAGCTCAGGCTGACCTGGAATTCACTATGGAGTCTCAGGGTGGCCTCGAACTCACGGTGATCCTCCTACCTCTGCCTCCCAAGTGCTGGGATTAAAGGCGTGTGCCACCATGCCTGGCAATTTTTTTTAAATTAAATTTAATTAATTAACTTATTTGCAAGCAGAGAGAGAGGAGATAGAGAGAGAATGGTCACACCAGGGCCTCCAGCCACTGCAAACAAACTCCAGATGCATGTGCCACCTTGTGCATATGGCTTATGTGGGTCTGGGGAAGTGAACCTGGGTCCTTTGGCTTTGCAGGCAAGCACCTTAACTGCTAAGCCATCCCTCCAACTCAATACATCCTTTCTTTCTCTTGGTAGCAGTTTTTGGAGGCTTCACTTAACCACAGTCAAGTGCTGCATTATTTATGAAATAAGGCTGATTTTATTCAAAATATCCCTTGACAACCAAGAGAGATTTAACTTTTGATTATTTATAATTTAGTTGTTTTATAAGCCACTTGCTTTTTTCCCCCGTTCACCACACAAGGATAGGATCTTTGTGTCTTCCCTCTTTAATTAAATACATGTTTGAATTATATTGGAGCTAGATACCTTCAGAAAAGCCAAGTAGAAATTATTCCACTGGGAAAATGAGTGGTTTTGAAGCGCTGAATTGTCCATGCTGATTGTTGAATAAATCTAAGCATGTCTTGAAGCTAACACCCATAGCATGCTATATAAAGTTCTGTTTGTCGTTTTTCTTCTAAAGAAACTTGGAGTCCTAGTGATGGAATATACTTCACTGACATGGGAAAGGCTGGTGACATGAAAACTGGAGTGAACAGCATTTGTTGTTCATGTCTTTTTCTTTTTTTTTTTTAATTTTTTTGTTTATTTTTATTTATTTGAAAGTGACAGACAGAGAAAGAGGCAGACAGAGAGAGAGAGAGAGAGAGAGAGAGAGAGAGAGAGAGAATGGGCACGCCAGGGCCTCCAGCTACTGTAAACGAACTCCAGACGCGTGCGCCCCCTTGTGCATCTGGCTAACGTGGGTCCTGGGGAATCGAGCCTCGAACGGGGGTCCTTAGGCTTCACAGGCAAGCGCTTAACCGCTAAGCCATCTCTCCAGCCCTCATGTCTTTTTCTTTTGGAGGCCAGATCTCATATAACCCAGGCTGGCCTCAAACTTGCTGTGCAGCTGAGGGTGATCTTGAACTCTGAGAACCTCAGCCTTTACCTCCAAGTTCTGGGATTGCAGACGTGTGCTGACACATTCATGGCCTGCTTGCCATTTTTTTTAAGATGAATTAAAAAAATTTTTAGTACAACCGCGTGTATAGTACGCTCAAGTAATAAATCTTATTTTTTCACTTGAAAAGGTAATTTTTTTTTTTCCAGGTAGGGTTTCACTCTAGTCCAGGGTGATCTGGAATTCACTATATAGTCTCAGGGTGGCCTCAAATTCATGGCGATCCTCCTACCTCTGCCTCCCGAGTGCCAGGATTAAAGGTGTGTGCCACCAAGCCCGGCTCTGAAAAGGTAAATTTAAGGACACACAGAGGTAAATAGTTAAGTGAGCCACATGGAAAAGAAAGAGGAGAAATTGATGCAGTAAAATCTGTAATTAAAATATTAGAAAGATTAAATGCTGAATAAATACAGCATCTACTTAAGCAATGTAAGAGGCTCTTGATTTGCACCCAACAGTGGTTTATTTAGCATAAGTAAAGTAGGTAGACTAGAATATTACCTCCTAGCCCTTATTTTAAAATAAATTTCATTGCATGGATTTAAGATGTACAAAATGATATGATAAGATACACATTTTTATTTTATTTTAATTTTTGTTTTTTGAGGGAGAGTCTCACTCTAGCTCAGGCTGACCTGGAATTGACTATGTAGTCTCAGAGTGGCCTCGATTCTCCTACCTCTGCCTCCTGAGTGCTGGGATGAAAGGCGTGCACCACCACGCCTGGCAACATACACATTTTTAGTAACATCCTCATTATAAAGAGCCATTATAAAGTGCATGTCAAACACCTCACAGTTACTTATTTCTCTTATGGCAAGAGGAAAGCTATCATGGTCAAAGTCTACACAAACAACAACCCACACAAGATATTAACTATATAGCTCATGTCTTTACATTGGTTTTCAAACTTACTCATTCTACATACCTGCTACTTTGTATTCTTGGATCTGCACCCACTCCTTGGCTCTCCCCCAATCCTGGGAACCGCTGTATCATGTTACAGCTTGGGTTACTCGAACTCTGCCTTTTTAAGATTCTACCTCTGGTGGGCGTGGTGGCGCATACGTGCCTTTCATCCCAGCACTCGGGAGGCAGAGGTAGGAGGATCGCCATGAGTTCAAGGCCACCCTGAGACTACATAATGAATTCCAGGTCAGCCTGGGCTCGAGTGAGACCCTACTTTGAAAAACAAAACAAACAAACAAAAAAATTTCTACTTCTGAGATCATACAACAGTTTCATTTATCATTATGTCCTCCAGGTACAAGTCAAAGTGAACATTTTACATACTCTATAGTTGAGGAAACTAAGGAGATACTAAATAATTTATTTATTTAAGAGAAAGAGAGAGAGAGAGACAGAGAGAGAATGGATGTACCAGGGCCTCCAGCCACTACAAACAAACTCCAGACACCTTCTCCACCTTGTGCATCTGGCTTATGTGGGTCCTGGAGAATCAAACCTGGGTCCTGGGTCCTTTGGCTTTGCAGCCAAGCGCCTTAACCGCCAAGCAATCTCTCCAGCCCCCTAAGTAAATCATAACCATAACAAAAACATGACTAGCAGTTCAGAAGCACTGGAGTCTGATTTATTTGTTTTGCATGTGTGTCGTATGTATGGTGTGAGAATGTGTGCATGGTGTGTGGCGCTATGTATGTGCACGTGCTGACGTGTCACCCCAGGCACTTGCCTGCGGGGCCCCACTGGCTCACCTGCAGGGGCAAGAGGAGAACACTGGCTCCTCTTCCACCACTCTCCCATTTGCTCTTCCTTGCCAGGGTCTCTCTCACTGATTCAGAGGTTGTGGTTTGTGAGCCCAGTGGTTTTCCAGGCTCTGCTCCCTACAGGACTGGGGTTACAGACATGCATGATCACCCCCAGCCGTTTACGTGGGTCTGGGTTTTAGAATGTGGCCCCCCCTTCAGGCTCTCATGCTTACATAGGAAGCACATTTAACTGCTGTGCCATCTATCCATCTATCCATCTACCCAGCCTGGCTCTGGATTCTTACAGGGAGAGGAAGACATTTCCGTTAGGCTACTTCATCGAGGAGTGACTTAGCTTTCACTAGTACCACAGTGACTGTATCTCCACTAGTTCTGGTCACACAGCTCAGTGACTTGGTGGCTACAGCCCCACCAGTAGCTATCTCCATGTGCCAAACCGGCTGCCGGTGCTATGAGCTTTTAAATTCTTCCAAGAAATACACATCAGGTAGCATCTAAGGGCAATGGTGGTCTGAAGTAATCTTAAAAAGCCATTCAAGGGCTGGAGAGATGGCTTAGTGGTTAAGTGCTTGCCTGTGAAGCCTAGGGACCCCAGTTTGAGGCTCGATTCCCCAGGACCCACGTCAGCCAGATGCACAAGGGGCCGCATGCATCTGGAGTTCGTTTGCAGTGGCTGGAGGTCCTGGCGCGCCCATTCTCTCTATATATCTGCCTCTTTCTCTCTGTCTGTCGCTCTCAAATAAACGAATAAAAATAAACAAACAACAACAAAAAAGCCATTCAAAATTAGCTGTGTAAAAGAAATGGTGTCATTCCTCTTTACTCATTGAGTCCTCTTTTCACAGTGTTCAAACTGCACTTTTTTTCTTTTGGTTTTTTGAGGTAGGGTCTCACTCTAGCCCAGGCTGACCTGGAATTCACTATGTAGTCTCAGGGTGGCCTTGAACTCACAGTGATCCTCCTACCTCTGCCTCCCGAGTGCTGGGATTAAAGGCGTGCGCCACCATGCCTGGCAAACTGTACATTTTTTATGATGCACTCTCATAGGATATGTGATTACTGAATGCACTTAGCATATCGTCAAAAAGCAATAGCAGCTGCAGTTGGCTTGTGTGGCATTTCATCACAGTGCTAATGACTAGATGCTTAATAGCCACCTGCTAGTTTCTTTTCTTTTTTATTTTATTTTATTTTATGTGTGTGTGTGTGAGAGAGAGAGAGAAAGAGAGAGAGAGAGAGAGAGAGAGAGAGAGAGAGAGAGAGAGAGAGAGAGAATTTGCATGCCAGGGCCTCAGCCACTGAAATCACACCCCAGACGCTTGCGCCACCTAGTGGGCATGTGTGACTTTGCGCTTGCCTCACCTCTGTGCATCTGGCTTATATGGGATCTGGAGAGTCAAACATGGGTCCTTAGGCTTCACAGGCAAGCACCTTGACTGCTAAGCCAGCTCTCCAGCCTCCCCTTTTTATGTTTTAACTTTTTATTGACAACTTCCATAAATATATAACATGTTCATAATTCCCTCCCGATACCTTCTTTTTCCCGCTTACCAAATTCTCCCTCCATTGAATCTCTTCTTTCCAACTAGTCTCTGTTCTATTTTGATGTCATCATTTCCCCTCCTATTATCTTGTTGGAGGCAGTGTCAGCCACTGGGAGGTCAGAGGTCACTTTGTGTCTGGAAGACAGTACTGTAAACTCTCCTTCCATGCCTTTGCCTCTCACGTTCTTTCTGCAACCTCTTTCGCCGTGGATTCTGAGCCTTGCAGGACGAGACATAGATGTCTCAGTGCTGAACACTCTACTGCACCCAAAACACAAAAAAACAAAGGTGATGGATCAGGGCACACTACCTCAAAATGAGTCACTGAGGCACTTGAGGAAACAGCAGAAGCTGGAAAGTCATCTGAACTTCTCTCACCTTTTCCCTATGGCTGACCACGAAAGAACTCTCTGCCTTCCCATGAAAGCAAGTCATCAGACCTTCTTCCTGAGGGATCCTTCCTTGTCACCAGAGGAAAGAGTGCTGCACAGAGACCCCAGGAGCAATCTGAACATACAGGCTGTGCTACTTTATCCTTTTAGTTCATAGCATCTTTGTCCCATCACTTGTCTGTGGAACTGTCTATCTTCATAAAACCCGAGGGTAAAACACACCACCTTGGGCTGCACAGTGAGTTCTAGGCTAGACTGGCTAAAGAGTGAGACCAGGCCTCAAGCACCGAAGCCCAACCAACCACCTAACTAGCCTCCACAAAATCCCCATGTTTTAGAAGTTTGTGAGCAGTTCCTCACTATCTGGTTAGCCACCTGTTACCTTTGAGGTGACGACAAAACAGTATCTTCAATCACAACTCACATCATCTTAAAAGAGGACTTAAATTTTTTTTTAAAAAAATTTATTTTACGAGAGAGAGAGAGAGAGAGAAGCATGTGCCACCTTGTGCAGCTGGCTTATGTGGGTGCTGGGGAATTGAACCTGGGTCTTTTGGCTTCGTAGGTAAGTGCCTTAACTGCTAAGCTATCCCTCCACCCCAAAATGTGACTTTTTTCTTTTCTTTTTTTTTTTTTTTGGAGAGAGAATGTCACATAACTCAGGCTGGCCTCAAACTTGTACACCTCCTATGCACCTTCCAGTGCTAAACAATGTGGGTGTGGTGGCCACATCTGTAATCCCAGCACTTGCTTTCTTACCTCACTTAAAAAATATTTTTTCTTAATTAATACATTTATTTGCAAGCAGAGGGAGATAGAAGAGAGAGAGACAGACAGAGAGAATGGGCATGTCAGGGCCTCCAGCTGCTGCAAATGAACTCCAGATGCTTGCACCTCTTTGTCCATCTGGCTTTACATGGGTACTGGGGAATCAAACTTGAGTTGTTAGGCTTTGCAGGCAAGTGCCTTAACTTCTCAGCCATCTCTCCAGTCCTTACGTCACTTTTATAAAAAGCTTGGCTTCATTCTAGCCCAGGCTGGCGTTGAACTCCAGGTGACACCCTACCTCAGCCTCTCCAGTGCTGGTGTGAAGAGTTACCATGTCTAGCTATCTTAAGCTTATTTTCTCTTGTGGGAAGTCTTGGGAGGTCTAAGTAAGGTTGCCAAATAAGGATATTAATAAGTGAGCCACCATCTGTCTGATTCTGTGACTTAGAGAGGTTTCAGAGAACTCAGTTTAGACTCTGTCACTTTCCTTGAGGGCAGAGTAATCTTAAACTCCAGTTTAATATTTAATATTTTAGGTCACAGTCCAATTTTAATTTTTTTTCTGATTTATTTTTATTTATATTTATTTGAGACAGAGAGGGAGGGACAGGAAGAGAGAGAGAGAGAGAGAGAGAGAGAGAGAGAGAGAGAGAGAGAGAGAGAGAATGGGTGCACTAGGGCCTCTAGCCACTGCAAAAGAACTCCAGACACATGCTCCACCCTGTGCATCTGGCTTACATGGGACCTGGAGAGTTGAACCTGGGTCTTTCGGCTTCACAGGCAAGTGCCTTAGTTGCTAAGCCATCCCTCCAGCCCCACAGTCCAATTCCTGATTCTCAGCTTGCCGTCCATGGTAGAACAACATGAGCCTGCTCCCTCCCATGCTGCACCCTCTCTTGGTAAACACTGGGCTGTAGCCCCTTGAACTTGGCTCTGGGGGTCCTCCTGGATGGCTGGGGCCCCCTCATAGCACACATTCCCCTTCGCTTTCCCCAGGTGAACTTCTGACCTCACCTGCTCCTGCTGGGTGAGGGTGCCCATGGCCTCCAAGTGCAGCCCATACCATACCCTTCTAACCACTACTTCCTGCCACTTCCGGGCTCTTCAGAGAGCTTCATGGCACGTGGCTCCAAGCGTTCCTGACTCACACCGGGCACACGACTGCGCTTCGGCGTGAGCAGACCCAGGGAGTCAGTTCTAAGAACATGAAAACCTTTGTATAAATTTTTTAGGGGGGACCCTTAGCACAATGTCCTTATATTACATCAATTCACAAAACAAATGAACTTTAGAGCTCACTGAAATCTTAGAGACCGCATGACCTGCACCAGAATTTCAGATTAAGAACAAAACAAAACATGGTGGGGTGGTGGTGGGCGTGGTGGTGCAAAACTGTAGCTAGCACTGAGGAGGCTGAGGCAGGAGGATTGAAATCTGAAGTCCATAAACAAGAAAATGGAAAAAGATAAGAAGGAGGAAGAGGAGGAGAAGGGGGAAGAAACAGGGGAGGGGCAACCACCAGAGGGTTATTAAGTAAGCTATCGTTAAAATTATTCTTTAGGGCTGGAGATATGGCTTAGCGGTTAAGCGCTTGCCTGTGAAGCCTAAGGACCCTGGTTTGAGTCTGGATTCCCCAGGACCCATGTAAGCCAGCTGCACAAGGGGGCACACGCGTCAGGAGTTCGTTTGCAGTGGCTGGAGGCCCTGGCTGGCACACCCATTCTCTCTGCCTCTTTCTCTGTCTCTCTCAAATAAATAAATAAATAAAAATTATTATTTAATACTCAGTTTTGCCAGGTAAGTATATTTATAAATGAAATGACCATGTCATCTGCCTTTGTTATCATTTCATAGGAGAAAGGACATTCTAATAGCAATAAATTGAAACAGACATGATCTCATAATTTAAAAACTGCATGAATTTAGCTTTATGAAAAATTCATTACACTGTCTTCCTTTAATTTCCATTTGGACACAGATCAGTAAAAACTGTCATGGACTGAGAGTCCGCAATGTTCCTTCAAACAACATTTGAGGTGGAAGCCAGCCCCCTCATTTTATAGATCAGAAAGTGGCAATGTGCCAAGTTCCAATTATTTTCCAAGGTAACCAGTGAGTTTGGTGTTCTCTTGTTAAAATTAGGTTTCCAATAACATAAAAGGCTTTCCCTGTTGATGATAACTTTGGCAAAAGCTAGATTCATTCTTTTTTTTTTAATAGATTCATTCTTAATTCACTATTTCTTTCTCCAGAAATTCTGAAATAACAGAGATTCTCATAACAGATAGTGCTTCAGGGTGGGTTACACACGCCATATATCATATTCTTCATGTATTTCAAGGAAAACACTGGAGTTCTTTTTCATTGAGGTCCTTTCATTTTATATTAATAAATATCACTTGGAATTTTTTGTGTTGTCATTTTTTTATTAGATATGGACATATTTTGTATGTAAATAACACATGTTGGTACCATCCTTCCCCCTCTTCTCTGCCCCCCCCCCTTTTTTTGGTTTTTCGAGGTAGGGTCTCACTCTAGTCCAGGCTGATCTGGAACTCACTATGTAGTCTCACGGTGGCCTCGAACTCACGGCGATCCACCTTCTGCTTCCCAAGTGCTGGGATTAAAGGCATGCACCACCATGCCCGGCCTCCCTGCCCCCTTAAAAAAATTTTTTTTGTTTATTTTTATTTATTTGAGAGCTACAGAGAGAAAAAGAGGCAGAGAGAGAGATAGAGAGAGAGAATGGGCGCGCCAGGGCCTCCATCCACTGTAAACGAACTGCAGACGCGTGCGCCCCCTTGTGCATCTGGCTAACGTGGGTCCTGGGGAACCAAGCCTCAAACCGGGGTCCTTAGGCTTCACAGGCAAGCACTTAACCGCTAAGCCATCTCTCTAGCCCATCCCTGCCCCTTTTTTGAAGAGGCCTTCCTTGCTGGGGATGCAGGTCAATCCCATGGGGATTGTGGGTTATGCATTATGGGCGGGGCGGCGGGGGGGGGGAGAGGCAGTGTCTCTGTGCAAATGTCCCAACTTGTGGCTGTAACATGCCCCTTCTTCCACGAAATTCTCTGAGCCATGCTGGGAGCATTTTAAGTCTACTTCAGTGATGGGCACTTAGGAGCCTCTCTGTCTCTGGTTTGGTAGGTGTTGAGAGTCCTCAGTGTCTATCTCCATCACCCTTGTGCTGATATCAGGTTCACCGAGAAAGCAGCACTCTTGCTCATTTCCCCACTTCCTCTGTGGTTGCAGCTGGGGCCGGGGTGGAGTGCACCGGGTCATTTATCTCCTCAGGTCCAGCTCCCGTCTGCAAAAGAGAAGCAGATTCTCCAACAGAGAGTGAAGTTAGCACCAGTTAAGTGAGATAACCATTATTAATTTAGAGAGAATGTAATGAGTGTAGACCCTCTTATAGCTCAAGATTAGTGGGAGCTTGACAATGGAAAGCAGAATCATTATCTGGATATGATTCTGATTTGTTTTCCAGTTCCAGATTTCCTTTCCACTGAGCAGATCTGTTAGCCAATCCAAGAGCAGCTGATTACCCACCATGTCTGTGCACCACTATTGCACTTGGGTGAGCAACACGTCAGGTTGTTTGCTTCTGAGTCGCTTGGGCTTTGAGTTGCTTGGACAGATGTTGGCCACCTTCCCCTGGTAGCTCATGTAGCACCTTCCAGCACCAGATGGGCTAATTGTCTGGGGACTGGCTCTCCTCTGGATTCCAACCAGATCTCTCTATGGCCCTTGCCAACAATATATGGTGTCTTCAGCAGCAGAGTCTTACCATTAACCTCTGGTGGGTAATCATCACTTGGAATTTTTACCTCTGAAATTATTTTCTGTTGTTTTTCAAATTTCCCATGCTTTAAGGATCTGTACGGTCAAGAACTGTATAGTAGAAATTATACCACGGGGGTTAGAGAGATGGCTTAGTGGTAAAGGCGTTTGTCTGTGAAGCCTAAGGACCTACGTTGGATTCCCCAGTAACCACCAAAGCCAGCTGCACATGGTGGCGCATGCATCTGGAGTTCATTTGCGGTGGCCAGAGGCCCTGGCACACCCATTCTCTCTCTCTCTATCTGCTTATTTCTCTTTCTCTCTCTCAAATAAATAAAGAATAAAATATTTTTATATAATTTATTTTTTTATTGACAACTTCTGTAATTGTAGACAATAACCCATGGTAATTCCCTCCCTTCCCCCACTTTCCCCTTTGAAACTTCACTCTCCATCATACAAAAAATATTTTTTTTAAAAAAGAAATTATACCACTGTACAAGTTTATGGCCATTTTTTGTTTGTACTCTTTCCCAAAATACTTATTTAATCTATGTTCTGTTATTCTAATAGGCTTTATTACATACCATTCCTGCCTTTGTAAATTCTACTCTCTCTTCATTCCAATCCATTCAATTTTTTTTTTTTTGAGGTAGGGTCTCTAGCCCAGGCTGACCTGGAATTCACTATGTATTCTCAGGGTGGCCTCAAACTCATGGTGATCCTCCTACCTCTGCTGGGATTAAAGGTGTGAACCACCACACCCAGCCCTTTCAAGTTTTTTTTTTTTTATATTAGTTTAGCATTTTATCTTGAATACTAAAGTGAGTAAATTAACTTATTCATAACATGTGAATGATAGATCAGAATCTAGTACTTATTTTGACATTGCTTGTTATTTCAACTGCTTTAATTATAAAAATTTCGTTCTCAAGGCAGGCGTGGTGGTGCATGTCTTTAATCCCAGTACTTGGGAGGCAGAGGTAGGAGGATCACCATGAGTTCGAGGCCACCCTGAGACTACATAGTGAATTCTAGGTGAGTCCTGGGCTACAGTGAGGCCCTGCCTTGAAATCGATCCCTCTAAAAAATTCATTGTTTTGAAATTTGAACAATTTCATTCTTTTTTTCATGAGAAAAGGAACCATGATGTTTTATGTCTCTTTCAGGATAAACATAAGATGCCATCATTCTAAGACGTGAACATGCCTGCCTGGTCACAAAGGCTGTTCTGAAACTTCCAGCAGTCACCAGGATGAGCGATCATTCTCGTCTATCTTGCCAGTAGAATTCTCACCCTAGAACTACAGGGTACTATTTTGTCTATTTTGCATGTGGCTATAACAGAATACTACATACTGGGAAATTTATAAAGAAAATAATTTATTTCTCACAATTCTGAAGATTGGGAGGTCTGATATCAAGGGACCAGCACCTCACAAGGGCCTTCTTTTGTTTTGGTGGTAGTTTTGCGATGGGATCTTGTTATGTAGCCCGAACCGGCCTCGGGCTTTCTTGTGTACAGACCTGTCCCTCCTCCGAGGGCTGGTGCTCAGAGCAACCCTGTGCTAGCCGGACTTTGCAGCAGAGACAGAAAAACCGAGCAAAGCAACGTGTCAGGGCGGTTTCTCCGCGCCTCCTGCTTTCAGGGCCAGGGCAGGGCAGGCGTGGCGGAGAGGAGGACTGCATTGTGTGTCCTGCCTGCTCCCGACCACGCTCACCTCCCACAGCCCCGCGACCGGCCAACGGTCCATTCAGAGTCCGAACCCGCCAACGAGTGAGAGTGCCTCCTTGGAGCCACGGTGTGATCTCTGGAAATGCCTGCAGCCGCACCCACAGCCGGGCCTCTGCCGGTGTGACTCAGCGACAAGCATGCTCACTGTCCCGGAATCGCACTGCGCTTCCCCAGGACCTTTGCATAGCTCATCCTCCTTGTCAGCGCGCCGGACCTGGAGTCACGTGGGACACACAGCTCCGTGTGTCTGTGAGTGCTTCCAGAGAGCTTAGACTGGGCGGAGAAGACGCCTCCCCACCCCGTGCAGCAGCAACGTTCCCTGGGCTGGTGAAGGGAAAGTGAACGCAAGAGCAGCCCTCGACCCTTTGCTTCCTGATCGCGGGACGCCATGCGGCGTACGGTGACCCTCCTGCCACAGCCTCCTTCCTATGTGTTGAGAAATGGTGTCTGTTGTCCATTTTTACAAAAAAAAATTAAAAACACAAGAACAAGGGCTGGACAGATGGCTTAGCCGTTAAGGCATTTGCCTGCAAAGCCAAAGGACCCTGGTTCAATTCCCCAGGACCCACGTTAGCCAGATGCACAAGGGGGCGCACGCGTCTGGAGTTCGTTTGCAGTGGCTGGAGGCCCTGGCGTGCCCATTCTCTCTTTCTCCCCCCCTTTCTCTCTCTCAAATAAAAATAAATAAAATAAATAAAAAATAATAATCTTAAAAAAATACAAGAACAAAAGCAGAGAGGGGAAAGACAAAGAAGGAAGATACTGAATGTAATAATTTAATGCAAACCAAATATTTCTAAAAATCATTCTAATTGTAATTAATAAAATGTATTTGACTAAAGATTGTGTGTGTGGTGCGAATTTGCTGCTGAAATCATAAATGTACTGATAATCATTCCCTGTTCAACTGTTAAATTGCTAGAGCTCATGTACAAAGCTGGTCGCTCCCACCCTCTGTGCTGGGCAAGTGCCCCGCCCCGAGCTCCAGGCGGACCTACTCTCCACCACTTAAGGACTGGCGGAGGTCGGAGGATAGTTACCTCGGCATGTAAAGGACTCTTTCGGCCACCACAAAGCCCACCCTGAAGAAGAGGTTGCTGGCCGGGATGAACGGGAACACGAGGAACAGCAAGCCCACTAACACTTCCTTGTGCTCCAGCCTCTGAAACACACGACAGGGAAGGACAGATTAATTTTCACTGACCACCATTTCCATCAGCTTTTTGTTCCTGGGAACTTCCATTCACAACACCCACGAGGAGAAGCAGAACTTGGCATAAAGGAAATACTAATGGTAAAATTAAGAATACCAGTGTGAGAGAGGGTGGTTTGCAAGAGTTTTTTTTTTTTTTTTTTAAGAAGCTCTCGAATTAATTCATTAAACAAGTGCTTATTACATGAAAAAAATGGAAGAAAAAAAACCATTGCAATCATTCTTTTTTTTTTTTTTTTCCCATTGGAGAGCATGAAAGAGGGAGGGAGGGAGGGAGAGAGAGAGAGAGAGAGAGAGAGAGAGAGAGAATGGGCACATCTCTAGATGCATGCACCACCTTGTGCATCTGGCTTACTTGGATCCTGGAGAATTGAACCAAGGTCCTTTGGCTTTGCAGGCAAACGCCTTAACCACTAAGTCATCTCTCCAGCCCCGCAATCATTCTTTAAACTGGGAAATCATCTTTCTCTCATCTATATTAATTTGAAAAGTTTTTTGTAGCATAAATATGAAATCTCATTATTACTAATGATATTTTGTAATGTCACTGTAAAAATAATTTTCATTTCCATACGTGTATACCACAAAAAGAATTTGTAGGTAGGTCTATTTAAAATAATAGTAAATATGCCTGGTGTTTAGGATTAAAAATTTTATTTATTATTGACAACTTCTATAATTATAGACAATAAACCATGATAATTCTCTCCCCTCCCAGGATTTTGTTTTTAAACTAGGATGTGGCTAAATATCCTAGGACAGGAAAAGCTGGGAGGATATCCTAGTATTGGATCTTAGAGATCACATACATAACAAATTTACTTAACAATATGTAGTTTATTTCCATCTAATGGTTAGAAATGATCAGTGACCAGACAGGGATCTGGGGACATTTTACAAAGGAAATACAAACTAATACTTCCCTCTCTCTTTCCCTCCGTCTTTTCTTCTCTCCTCCCTCCCTTCCTCCCTCCCTTTTTCTTTGCTTTCATTTTTGGCTCAAGATGCTGAGCAAGCAGGAAGCGTTCGTGATACCAACACAGAGGGAGAATGGAGAACACTGGAGCAGTCTCCCCCTCCAGCCCCAATGGCCTGAGGAGTGATGTTCAGGTCTCATCTGGGTCTCTTTGCATTCCCCTCATTTCCATTACTCCCACCTTTTCTGATAAGGTTATACCTCTTGTGAATCCTGACTTAAAAAAAAAATTGTTTATTTGTTAGAGAGAGAGAAAGAGAGAGAGAGAGAATGGGTGTGTCAGGGCCTCTAGCCACTGCAAATGAACTCCAGATGCATGCACCACTTTGTGCATCTGGCTAACATGGGTACTGGGGAATTGAACCTGGGTCCTTAGGTTTCTCAGGCAAGTGCCTTAACTGCTAAGTCATCTCTCCAGCCCTTTGTGCTGTTTGTGAGTCAGTGTCTCACTCTTTAGTCCAGAGTTTCCTGGAACTTATTGCTGTATAGCTCAGGGTGGCTTCAAACGCATGGACATCCTCCTGCCTCAGTGTGGGATTAGAGGTGTGGACCACCATACCCTGCTGTGGTAGTTTGAGTGTAAATGCCCCCCATAGACTCAAGTTGATGATTAAGCCTCCTACTGAGTCCTAGCTGGTGCAGCCTTTGGATGTGGAGCCTTGTTAGAGGAGGTGTGTTGTTGGGGGCGGGCCTTGGGGTCCGTTAGTTCAGCCCTGCTGGGTGTTGACAGAAGAAACAGACAGAAAGCATACCGTTTTCTTCTTGCTTGGTGTGGAGATGTGACACCCCAGCTTCTGCTCTGCCATGTTAAAACGTCCCCTGGAAAGCGTAAGCCTGAAATAAATCCTTTACTCTCATTAGCTGCTTACTGTCGGGTGTTTTGTCACAGAAACGAGCAGGGATCTGCTACACCTGTTGGTCCTGAATTTGACAATGATCTCCACCCTAACCAAAAACAAAACAAAAGGAAAACCCCAGGATCTCAGGCCAATGTACTTTTGGAAAAGTTTGTACTGTCTGGGCAAAGTGAAGTAGCAGGGGATGGACATACCCTCCACCAAAAGAGCCTCCAGGTTTAAGACACTGGACATCAAGCACCAAGAAGACGGGATGCAGATGAAATGGAACCTACGCCTGCTCTAGCCTACAGCACTGTGAGAGTTTCTAAATTGCAGGCTGGGAAGGCAGAATTGAGGTGACTTCTCCGGGTGGAGGGACCCAGAAAGACCATGGCTGCTGGTGTCTACACAACACAGAGGCCAGAGCTGCACAGGCAGAATGCCAGAGGAGGAGGTGGCGGAGGGCCCCTGGAGAATTCACACAGGGTTAGGAACCCACGCTGCAAATGACCCTCAGGAGTAGGGGGTGAGAGATTGCCAAGCCAGATTGAAACAATGCCTGCTCCCATTCAGACTGGAAAAGACTCCGAGCCTAGGACGTGAGAAAAGTGCTAGGAGATCCTGTGTCACTCGTGAGGGTCATCAGTCTAGCTGATTCCATCGTTCCTGAACGCCTACAGATCATGATGTAAGTTCTGAAATCAGTAAACCATTTCAACTAACGAAGCCTGAGAAAATGTGTAGAAATAAGAGAATTCTACCATCCAAGAAAATAACTTTAACAATGTCTGGCATTCAGTCAGAGACAGCCAGCCATGCGAAGAGGGAGGAAAGCATCTACAATGTAGAGAACAGTCAGTTCAAATCAGCTGAGACAGGTCCTCAAATAAAATGGCCCTTGAAATAAAAGCTTGAAGATGAAATTCCAAATGAAGGATTACCTTGGGAATACACATGGGGTAGATTTGTAATTCAGGCCTCTGGTGTGTCTCAAAAACATAGGAAAGGGTTTACTGGGCAAAAAGGTTGTGATCTGAAAGAAAGTTCATTGTGGCTGGCTGCATCCTATGTGAGCTGGTGAGTTCTGATTGGCAAATGTCAGTTGTTGCTAGGTAGGGTTTGAAAACTTTGGATCTTTGGATTCTGGTTCGAGGCTGGTAGTTTTGGTTGGGCATCTGAGACAGGTTTTTTTTTTTTTTTTTTAAAACTATTTATTTATTTATTTAAGAGAGAGAGAGAGAGAGAGAGAGAGAGAGAGAGAGGAAGAGAATGGGTATGTCAGGTCCTCTAGCAACTGCAAATGAACTCCAGACACATGTGCTGCCTTGTGCATCTGTCTGCCTATTCTTTTTAATGAGGAAACTCCTCATTTAGAATAGGATTAGCATATGATAAAGGCAGAGCTAAAAGCCTGGATAATGTTGTTTATAAAATAATGCCCCAGATAAATGTCAAGGTATTATAAAAAGTGCTTCTTACTCCCAGCTCATAACTAACTGAATGCCCTGTGGAGGCGAGGGGCTCATGTGAAGATTTCTGCCATTTCTATCAAGATGTCCTTCTTGTCTGCTATCTCACAGCAGTTCATTGTGTGCCCTGAAATTCATCTTCTGTGCATAACATTTCAAAGTCATCAGAAGGACACAGGAAGTGACTTTTAGAGGTTGGGAGGAATTCAATATATAAGGTCCAATTTTTGAAAACTTAATATTCAAGTTGGAAATGTTATCCTGTCCCTTCTGAATACTAACATTTCATCATTACACACACACACAGCGTGCGTGCACACACACACACACACACACACACCCACCAGTGGTACCTGGGAGAAATGCACAATAAGTTGCCTAGGTAAATTCTGGTCTGCCTCTTTGGTCTTTTGCATGATCAAAGCCATCATGTGGAGGTCTACTTAGACCCAGGCATCACGCCTGGCTAGCGGAATATTGGCTTATGAGGAAGAGAAAAGTAACGCACTGTTGTGGCTCATCTAAAACTGCTCCGTAGGAGCTCAGTGCGAAGCCTGGGGGTGTTGCTCAGGGGACAAAGTGTTCCCCTCACATCCCGGAGGTCTTGGGCTTAATCCCCAGCAATACTTACACTTATCCCAGCCCTTAGTAGGTAGAGGCAGGAGGATCAGAAATTCAAGGTTGTCCTTGGTTACGTGGGAAGTTTGAGGACAGCCTGCTTCAAACAAACAGACAAACGAAGAAACAAACACGTGATGCAGTGACGGATCGCTCAGCCCCGCATGCCTGGGAGAGCTACTGTGCGGCTGCTGGGAACGGTGGGAGGTGTGAGCAGGGAAGACATCAGCAGCCAGCTTGCGAAATCATCCAGATTTCCACCCTCACCCTGCCTGGGCATCAGATGCTTTTATAACTCAAGAGCAAATGACAAGAGAGCTGCTTATGGGCCTCCTAGGTACACAGCACCGACTCCTCGTGACAGGGATGCTACACTGTCTATGTCTTCATCCACAGAGTAGCTCTCTCTCACCTACCTGTTTCTGATCCCATCAGATCAAGAGGCGAAGCATCGCTGGCCAAGGCAAGGATAAAAACAGGAGTGTGAGCCCTCTTTGCACTTCCACAAAGATACCTAACTGGTTTTATCTGCTTTTTGCATTAACCAAGTACCTGGCATAAAGCAACTTTAGAAAGGAAAGGTTTACACTGGCTCACAGTTTATTTATTTATTTATTTGACAGAAAAAGAGGAAGAGAGAGAGAGAGAGAGAGACAGAGACAGAGACAGAGAGAGAATGGGCACACCAGGGCTTCCAGCCATTGCAAACGAACTTCAGACACGTGTGCCCCTTTGTGCATCTGGCTAACATGGGTCCTGGGGAATTGAACCTGGGTCCTTTGGCTTTGCAGGCAAACGCCTTAACTGCTAAGCCATCCCTCCAGCCCCCCAGTCTTATTTATTTTTTGCATTTTATTTCTATTTATTTATTTGAGGTGGATAGAGTGAGGCAGACAGACAGAGAGAGAGAGAGAGAGAGAGAGCGAGCGCGACACATGTGTCAGCTTGTGCAGCTGGCTTACGTGGGTCCTGGGGAATCGAACCTGTGCCTTTTGGGTTTGCAGGCAAGTACCTTAACTGCTAAGTCATCTCTCCAGCCCTTATTTTTTATTTTTATTCATTTATTTGAGAGAGAGAAGGTGGCAGACAGAGAGGGAGGGAGGGAGGGAGAGAGAGAGAGAGAGAGAGAGAGAATGGGTGTGTCAGGGCCTCCAGCCACTGCAAACAAACTCCAGACGCATGTGCCACCTTGTGCATCTGGCTTATGTGGGTCCTGGGGAATTGAACCTGGGTCCTTAGGCTTTGCAGGCAAGCGTCTTAACTGTGAGCCATCCCTCTAGTCATGGTTCACAGTTTGAGGGGCTACAGTTCATCATGGGGGTTAGTGAGGAATATGGCAGATGCATGAGGTGGCTGGTCACATTGTGTCTGCTCAGGAAGAAAAGGGGAGAGGGGAAGTGGAGCCAGGCTATAAAACCTCAAGGCCTTGGCTGGGCGTGGTGGCTCACGCTTTTAATCCTAGCACTTGGGGGTAGGGCAGAGGTAGGAGGATGGTGTGAATTCAAGGTCAGCCTGAGACTACATAGTGATTTCCAGGTCAGTTTGGGCTAGAGTGAGACCCTGCCTGGAAAACCCCCCTCAAGGGCCACCTCCAGTGACCCAGTCCTCTAGCTGGTCCCACCTCGAGGCTGGCCCCTTGCCAGGACCAAGTGCTCAAACATATGAGACCGAGGGGACATTTCATATTCAAAGCAGGCCACTCCTGTTGCTCTCACTCTCTTTGCTCTTGCATGCATCACAAACTTTGCAAGGGGTTTTGAAATAATTTTATGCTTTTGTTTATTAGGTCTAAGTAGTGGGCATCTGTACACTGAAGTCGAGTCACTTCAGAGAGGCCCCCAGAGGGAAAGGCAGTTTCCTCTGAGAATTCAATGCGGGCTTCGAAGATCATTCCTGTGCAAAACCTACTTGGTGTGTAATTACTACCAAATGTACTGAGGTAGGTAAATACCATCGCAGGATAGAGAACAAATGTCGTAACCTTTAGGGATGCTTTGTGAACTCAGCTGGAGGGTAATGCTATCATTAATCTTAATTAGGCAAAGATTATTTTAAATGCTATCAAATTGCACATCATATCAAAGTAGAGCAAGGAACACAAAACTTGCATCTCATGCTCTGAGCCTTAGGCTTTGCAGGCAAGTGCCTTAACTGCTGAGCCTTCCCTCCAGCAGTAGTCTCTAATTAAAAAATATTTTATTCGTTTATTTGTGTGTGTGTGTGTGAGAGAGAGAGACAGAGAGAGAGAGAGAGAGAGAGAGAGAGAGAGAGAGAGAGAGAGAAAGAGAGAGCACACCAGGGCCTCTTGCTGCTGCAAGTGAACTCTAGACACATATTCCATATTCCACTTTGTGCACCTGGCAAGTGCCTTTAACCACTGATCAGACTCCTGGCTTTAAATTGCGAGTTTCTGACAATGAAGAAATGCAGTGGGTGCCACAGCCTTGATGTGGGCAAAGAGTGACTTCCGCACCATTGCTTCAGTCTGCTCACTGTCAGGGTCAATATAGCGACAGCAGTGAGCAGCACCTCAGAGTTACTCGCTAGAGCCACTTGTGAGGGTTGATTTGGATTGTCAGCGTGATTAGATTAAGAACTACATAGGACACTAGTGAGTGTCTGTTAGTGGGTTTCCAGAGAGGACTGACTGAAGACAGAGGAGGTACCCTGCATGTGGGAGGTCCCACCCCATGGGCTGAGGTTCTGAACTGGATGGAAAGAGTAATAGGAGAGAGTCAGATGAGCACTGCATTTTCTGTTTTGCTTCTTGATCCTCTGAGATGTGAATAAGCACCACGATGGTCAGGCACCAGTTCCACTGCTGTGATGGACTGTACTCCTGAACGGTGAGCCAAAATAAGCCCTCCTTCCCTTCAGTTGTCAGATATTTGGTGCAGTGACAAGAAAGATAACACACCATTGAAAGGAACTTGGGGGGGGGGGGAATCTCATGGGCTGCACTTTAAGAAAGAAGTTACCATCCACTAGTTGAGGATTCACAGAAGCTTGCAGGGTATACGCGCCAGTCCCAGCCTCAACTCTAAGCCAAATGTTCCAGGACATCAGCAGCTAAGGACTTTACCACCCATTGTCCATAAACTAAAAGGAATTTGCTTTTGTGGCAAATGATTTACCTGGAAGAGGCTTTTAGTGCTAAGTTCTGTGAGGAGCCAAGAAGCTTTCTAGTGTGGTGGTCCATTTTTAATAGTGAGCTCAGTTTAAGTACCAAAGCTGTTTTCAATAAGCTTTCAGAAGACACCAAGGTAATTTCTCTGTATCTGCCACACGCTTTGGGGTTGCCTCCGAAGGAATGCCAACATTCTTTGCTAATGGCTATAAAATACCAATGAAGACTTTAAGACTTACTCCATCTCCCTAAACGTTCTCTCAAGATTTTTAGTCTCGATGAGGAATAACTTTCTGGTAATCTCTACTTTTGTGAATCCATTATAAAGGAAACTGAGTCTCAGATGTGGAGAAATCAATTAACATGCAAAACATTAAGGTCAGGAAAGATTTGTAGGACAAAATCATGTTTTCTAATGGTTCTTTTTTATTGTTGTATTTATTTATTTATTTATTTATTTATTTATTTATTTGACAGACACAGACAGAGAAAGAGGCAGAGCGAGGGGGGGGAGAGAGAGAGAGAGAGACAGTAAAAGAGAGAGAGGGAGAATGGGCGTGCACCAGGGCCTCCAGACACTGCAAACGAACTCCAGATGCATGCGCCACCTTGTGCATCTGGCTTATGTGGGTACTGGAGAATTGAGCCTCGAACCAGGATCCTTAGGTTTCATAGGCAAGCTCTTAACAGCTAAGCCATCTCTCCAGCCTCTAATAGTTCTTTTTAAAAGGAAAATATATTTATTTTTATTTATTTGAGAGAGAGACAGAGAGAAACAGGAGGAGGAAGAGAGAGAGAGAGAGAGGAGAGAGAGAGGGAATGGGCACCTCAGGACTGTTAGCCACTGCAAAGGAATTCCAGACATGTGTGCCACCTTGTGCATCTGGCTTACATGGGTCCTGGGGAAGCAAACTTGGGTTCTTTGGCTTTGCAGGCAGGTGCCTCAATTGCTAAGCCATCTCTCCAGCCCCCTTCCAATGGTTCTTTAAAAAACATTTATTTGGGCTGGAGAGATGGCTTAGCAGTTAAGGTGCTTGCCTACAAAGCCAAAGGACCCAGGTTCGACTCCCCAGGACCCATGTTAGCCAGATGCACAAGGGGGCACACACATGTGGAGTTAGTGTGTAGTGGCTGGAGGCCTTGGCATGCCCATTTTCTCACTCTCTCTCTCTACCTGCCTATTTCTGTATCCCTTTCTTTCTCTCAAATAAGCAAATAAGATAAAATATTAAAAAATCCCACATTTATTTATGTGTGTGTGTGTGTGTGTACACAATGTGCTCATGCACACACCAGGGCCTCTTGTCGCTGCAAACCAACCCCAGATTCTTGCATCACATTTTGTGTCTGACTTAGGTCGGAGGACTAGAGAATTGAACTCAGGCCAGCAAGCTTTGCAAACAAGTGCCTTTGACAGATGAGCCATCTCCCCGACCCCTGTAACGGTTTCTCTCCCAGGAGCACAAACAAGCTAGGGAAGCTAGCAGGGTCACACTAATATGAGGTGTCTTTAAAGATTTCCAACACTCCCCACCACTTCTCTTTCCCCCACAACAAAATAAGGGCGCTGGTTCTCACGTTCCTGTAGCGCTTTCGCATGCACCACGTCTACCCACTCTCCAGAAACACTGGGGGACGTTTAAGTGGGCAGCAGCCTGTTGTCATTCCACCCTGTTGAACGTATGTATTTGTGAATAATGTGAAAGCACGGGGCTCGACTGCAACTAAAGATCTGAAGATGGCACGAGGAACACTTACAAAGTTGGAAATAACCTTTAAAATAAATGACAGAAAATATATTGTCCAAGAAAAGCAGAGTAGCTGGGCTCTATCTCAGAGCTATTTTTGCCTAGCACGAGTGAGTATATTAATTGCTTTCTCATTGTTGTGACCAAATGTCTGACATGAAGCAACTTAAGGAAGGGTTTGTCTCAGCTTACAGTGTGAGGTTAGTCAATCCATCATGGTGGGGAAGGCATGACAGCTGGTTAGATTCAGTCCACAGACCAGAGAGTGGTGCACGCTGGTGCTTAGTTTGTATTCTCATTTTGTATTCAGAGCAGGGCCCCACCCCATGGAATGGAATCACTTACATTTAAGGTGGTTCTTCCCCTCTCAATTAACCTAATTTAGAAAATTCCTCACAGATATGTTCAGAGGTTTGTTTCCATGAAGATTTTATTTTTAAAAAACATTTTTATTTTTATTTATTTATTTGAGAGAAAGAAGGAGAGAGACAGAAAGAGAGAAGCAGATAGAAAATGGGCAGGCCAGGGCCTCCATGCACTGCAAATGAACTCCAGATGCATGTGTTACCTTGTGTATCTGGCTTACGAGGGTCCTAGGGAATCAAACCTGGGTCCTTTGGCTTTGCAGGCAAGTGCCTTTACTGCTAAGCCACTCCAGCTCTCCATGATGATTCTAAATCCTATTAACTTGACAACCCAGATTAACCATCACAGTGAGGTCTTGGGTTCAATCTCTGCCAAACTGCCAAAAAAAAAAACAACAAAAAAAAACACCCTAGCCAACAATTGGTCAATATCCCCCCTTTCTTTTTGAGGCAATCCTAACAGACTGGTCATTTAAAAAAAATATATACACACACAGAAAGAGAGAGAGAGAGAGAGAGAGAGAGAGAGAGAGAGAGAGAGAGAGAAAGAGAACTTCTATACTGACAGACACAAATTATGGTATTTCCCTCCCCTCCCCCACTTTCCCCTTCATAACTCTGCTCTCCATCATATGCCCTCCCTCTCTCCATTAGTGTCTCTTTTAATTTGATGTCATCATCTTTTTCTCCTATTATGAGGGTCTTGTGTGGGTATTGCTAGGGACTGCAAGGTCTTAGATATCGAGGCCAAATTCTATCCGGACTGTTGTATGTAAGGAGTGGTGCCCTTCCTTTGGCTCTTACATTCTTTCTGCCACCTCTTCCACAGTGGACCCTGAGCCTTGGAGGGTGTGAGATGTTTCAGTGCTGGACACTCCTCCATCCTTTCTTCTCAGCACTATGTTGCCTTTTGGGTCATGCAAGTGGTCATTGCCATCTGAAAAGAGGAGCTTCTCTAGCAAGAAGTGAGAGTAACATTAATATATTAGTATGAACATTAAGTATAGTGCTTTCAGGGCAATTTGATGAGAGTAATATATGCATTTATCCAGACAAGAGCAGGCTTTATACCCCTAAGGCTCATGACCTCTCCTGCCATAGGCTTTTGATTAGGTTTTCAGTACCAGGCATGTATTCCCTCCCATAGAGGAGGGAATTTGGTCACAATTGGCCTTCAGTCCAATTAGAGAGTAGTTGGTTTCCCCCAGAGCAGACATGCCACTATTGTACTCGTTCAGTCAATTTGGCTTGTCTGGCCAAACTTGAGGCTTCCAGTGTCCACTGTTTTCACTGCTGATGACTTCTGTCTCCCATAGGGCTGCATACAGTGCAGCTTTTTCCAGCTTTAAGTTGGCTGGGCTACAGGGAGAAGGTTTTCTGCTCAGCACCACCTTGATTTCTCAGTGACTTTGCCACTCAGGCATATGAAGTCTTCAGCAATAGGATCTTACCATGTGTTTCTCACAGGAAACCAACGGGCCTTGGCAATAGCCTATAATGTTGGAGGCAACAGGGACTTCCCTGGCCAACAACTCACTGGAAGGTATCCCATCCCAGGCACTAAAATTTTTCTAGTAACAACCTATGGCTTCTGGATATGCCATTATTTACAAAAGTAGACTTTCATATGTCTTATTCAGAATATCTTGAATTTTGATTGACCCTCCCCCCCACCTTTCTTTTATACAATCTCTTCTGCTGATCTCGCTTAGGGCTTTCCCCTCCCTGTAATCTGTTCTACTTACATACATACAATACCATCCTCTTAAGACCTTCCCTCTCCTCCCTCCCTTACAGCCTTTTTCTAGCTTATGGGCCTCTGCTGCTGATTTTTCATTCCAGATCACACACAAATCTATACATTTGTAGCTAGGATCCACATATAAGAGAGAACATGCAACGTTTGGCTTTCTGGGCCTGGGTTACCTCACTTAGTATAATCCTTTCCAGATCCATCCATTTCCCTACAAATTTCATAATTTCATTTTTCTTTACCGCTGAATAGAACTCCATTGTGTGGATGTACCACATCTTTATTATCCTTTCATCTGTGGATGGACATCGAGGCTGGTTCCATTCCCTAGCTATTGTGAAATAGAGCAGCAATAAACATGGTTGTGCAAGTATCTCTAAGGTAGTGAGAAGAGTCATTAGGATATATGCCTAGGAGTGCTATAGCTGGATCATATGGCAGATCTATTTTTAGCTGTCTCAAGAACCTCCACACTGATTTCCACAATGGCTGTATCTGATTACATTCCCACTAACAGTGCAGAAGGGTTCCCCTTTTACCACATCCTCGCCAACATTTATTGTCATTTGTTTTCTTGATGGTAGCCATTCTGACGGGAGAGAGATGGAATCTCAAGGTAGTTTTAATTTGTTTTTCCCTAATGGCTAAGGACGTAGAACACCTTTTTAGATGTTTATATACCATCTGCATTTCTTCCAGTGAGAACTCTCTATTTAGTTCCATAGCCTATTTTTTGATTGGGTTGTTTGATTTCTTATTGTTCTGTTTTTTGAGTTCTTTGTATATTCTGGATATTAATCCTCTGTCAGATGTGTAGCTGGCAACGATTTTCTCCCATTCTGCAGGTTGTCTCTTAGCTCTATTCACAGCGTCCTTTGCTGCACAAAAGCTTTGTAATTTCATGAGATCTGAGTAGTTGATTAGAGGTTTTATTTTCTGAGCAATTGGGGTTATATTCAGAAAGTCATTACCTATGCTGATATGTTGAAGGGTTTCGCCTACCTTTTCCTCTAGCAATTCCAGAGTTTCAGGTTTGATATTAACGTCCTTGATCCATTCGGATTTGATTATTGTGCATGGAGAAAGACAAGGACCTATTTTCATCTTTCTACATAAAGATATCCAGTTTTCCCAGTACCACTTGTTGAAGAGGCTGTCTTTTCTCCAATGAATAGTTTTGGCATTTTTGTCAAAAATCAGATGGATATAGCTACCTGGGTCAACATCTGGGTCCTTTATTCTGGAGCTACATGTCTGTCTTTGTGCCAATACCATGCTGTTTTTGTTACTATCGCTTTGTAATATAGCTTAAAATCGGGTATGGTGATACCACCAGGCTTTTTTTGTTGCTCAAAATTGTTTTGGCTATTCGAGGTTTTTTGTGCTTCCAAATGAATTTTAGGATTGGTTTTTCTATTCCTGTGAAGAATGCCATTGGAATTTTAATGGGGATTGCATTAAATGTATAGATTGCTTTTGGTAAGATTGATATTTTCACAATATTGATTCTTCCAATCCAAGAACATGGGTTGTCTTTCCATTTCCTTGTGTCATCTGCAATTTCTCAGTTGAGTGTTTTAAAGTTCTCATTGTAGAGATTCTTCACTTCCTTAGTTAAGTTTATTCCAAGGTACTTTATTTATTTATTTTTTTGAGGCAATTGTGAATGGGAGAGATTCCCTGATTTCATTCTCTGCATGCTTGTTGTTAGTATATAGGAAAGCTACTGATTTCTGTGTACTTATTTTGCATCCTGCTACATTGCTAAAAGTGTTTATCACCTCTAATTGTTTGCTAGTAAAGTTTTTAGGGTCTTTTATGTATAGAATCATATCATCTTCAAATAGTGATAATTTGATCTCTTCCTTTCCAATTTGTATCCCTTTTATGAGTGTCTCTTGCCTTATTGCTATAGCTAAGACTTTCATTACTATATGAAATAAAAGTGGGGACAGTGGACATCCTTGTTTTGTTCCTGAATTTAGTGGAAAAGCTTCGCGTTTTTCATCACTTAGTATTATGCTGGCTGTAGGTTTGTCATAAATAGCTTTTATTATGTTGAGATATGTTCCTTCTTTTCCCAGTTTCTGTAATACTTTTACCATGAAAGGATGTTGGATTTTGTTGAATGCCTTTTCTGCATCTATTGAGATGATCATGTGATTTTTGTCCTTCAGGCCATTTATATGATGTATCACATTTATTGATTTGCATATGTTGAACCATCCCTGCATCCCTGGGGTAAAGCCAACTTGGTCGGGGTGAATAATCTTTTTGATATATTCTTGTATTCTGTTTGCCAATATTTTGTTCAGAATTTTTGCATCTATGTTCATGAGGGAGATTGGTCTGTAATTTTCTTTTTTTTTTTTTTGTTCTGTCTTTGCCTGGTTTTGGTATGAGGGTGATGCTGGCTTCATAGAAGGAGTTTGGTAGAATTCCTTCCTTTTCTATTTTATGGAATAGTTTGAGAAGCATTGGTGTTAATTCTCCATGAAGGTCTGGTAAAATTCACCAGTGCCTGGGCTTTTCTTTAGTTGGGAGACTTTTTATAACTGCTTGGGTCTCTGTACTTGTAATAGGTCTATTTAATTGGTTTATCTCATCTTGATTTAATTTTGGTAGGTCATATGAGTCAAGGAAATCATCCATTTCTTTCAGATTTTCAAACTTAGAGGCACATATATTCTTAAAGTATGTCCTTATAATTGTCTGAATATCTTTGGTATCTGTTTTAATGGTGCCTTTTTCATCTCTAATTTTATTAATTTTTGTCTCTTCTCTCTTTCTTCTGGTCAAATCTTGTTTATCCTTTCAAAGATCCAACTCTTTGTTTTGTTGATTCTTTGGATTCTTTTTGGTTTTTATTTCATTAATTCCTGCCCTAATCTTTATGATTTCTTCTCATCTACTGCTTTTTTGTTTGCCTTGTTCTTTTTCCCGAGACTTAAGGTGGAACATTAAATTGTTTATTTGTGAACCCTCTAATTTCTTAATTTGGCACTTAGAGCTATAAATTTCCCTCTTAGGACTGCCTTCACTGTTTCCCAAATATTTTGGTATGTTGTATTATCATCATCATTTGATTCTATGAATTTATTGATTTCCTTTTTGATTTCTTCAATGACCCATTGAACATTCAATAGTGGACTGTTTAGTCTCCATGAATTTCTGTATGCGCTGTAGCTTTTCTTGTTGCTGATTTGCAGTTTAATCCCATTGTGGTCAGGTAGAATACAAGGGATTATTTTAATTTTCCTATATTTGTGGAGATTTGCTTTGTGTCCTAATATATGGTCTATTTTAGAGAATGTTGCATGTGCTGCTCAGAAAAATGTATGTTCTGCATTTGGATGGAATGTTCTATAGATATATGTTAGGTCTATTTGTTCCTTGACAACATTTAATTAAGATGTCTCTGTTTATTTTTTGCCGGGATGACCTGTCAATTGGTGAGAGTAGGGTATTGAAGTCTCCCACTACAATTGTGTTTGATGTTATCTCTGGCCTTAAGTCTAATAGTGTTTGATGAAATTGGGAGACCCCATGTTAGGTGCATATATGTTTAGGATTGTAATGTCCTCCTGTTGGAGTGTTCCTTTAATCAGTATAAAATGACCTTCTTTATCTTTCCTCACTAATGTTTGTTTGAAGTCTGCCCTGTCAGATATGAGGACAGCAACCCCTGCTTGTTTCCTAGGCCCATTTGCTTGAAATACCATTTTCCATCCTTTCACCTTAAGGTGGTGTCTATCTTTTATTGAGAGATGAGTTTCCTGGAGGCAACAAATGGCAGGATCCTGACTTTTAATCCAGTCTGCAAGCCTGTGTCTTTTGGATGGTGCAGAGGCCATTGATATTAAGAGTTATTATTGAAAGGTATGCATTTATTCTTACCATTTTTCTTATTTTGTAGTGTTTCCTGTTTTCCCTTTACTCATTTGTTTTATCTGTTATTTGAGTGTGTTTTTTTTTTTCTCCTACTTCCTCCTGTGTGTGTTTAGCTTTCTCTTTGGTATTAAGAATTCCTTCAAGTATTTTCTGTAGAGCTGGTTTAGTTGTCACAAATTCCTTTAGCCTGTTTTTGTTGTGGAATGTCCTTATTTCTCCATGAATTTGGATAGATAGCTTCACAGTATAAAGTAATCTTGGTTGACAGTTGTTATCTTTTGGAACTTGGAATACATCATTCCAAGCCCTTTGGCTTTTAAAGTTTGTGTTGAGTAATCTGCTGTGATCCCGTTGGGCTTGCCTTTGTAAGTGACTTGCTTCTTTTTTCTAACTGCTTTCAATATATTTTCTTTGGTTTGTGTGTTTAGTGGTTTAATTATAACATGGCGAGGAGAGGTTCTTTCCAGATGTTGTCTGTTTGGTGTTCTAAAAGCTTCTTGTATCTGCAATGGCATTTCTTTCCTAATTTGAGGAAAATTTTCTTCTATGATTTTTTTGAAAGCACCTACTAAGCCTCTGGATTGAAATTCTTCTCCTTCTGTTATACCCTGAATCATTATGTTTGATCTTTTCATAGTGTCCCAGATATCTTGAAATTCCCATTCATACCTTGCTATTAGCTTGTTTCTCTTTGTTGGACTATATTAGATCTGCTACATAGTCTTCTAGTTTAGATATTCTGTTCTCTCCTTCATCCATTCTACTGGTGAGACTTTCCAAAGAGTTTTTTATTTCATTGTCTGCATTCTTCAGAGCCAGGATTTCAGCCTGGTTTTTCTTCAGTATTTCTATTTCCTTACTCATATCTTGTAATGACCTCTTTATTTCATTAAGCTGGTTTCCTGTGTTCTCTTTCAGAAGTTTGCTTTCTTTTTAAATTTCTTTTCTTCTTTGATTCTCTTCATTTCTTCTCTGATTTCTTTGAGCATAGATACCATCATTTTCTTAAAATCTTTGTCAGGCATTTCATCTAAGACAGTTTCATTGGTGATCATTTCTGATGGATTTATAGTTTTTGTTGGACTGCATTGTCTTGATTCTTGAATTTCTTGTATTATATTGTAGCAACTTTTGCATCCTGAATTGATTTGATGCTTGGGTTTTCTACTTATCTGCACTGTTCCCAGACGTAGCAGTCCACCTCTATATACCCTCAGGACATGAGTTCAAGGTGCCAGGTGTAGTTCTTGTCACCCAATCAAGCCACAGAAGTAATCCTAGGTGTTGAGTTTGCTGGCTAAGCAAGTATTCTAGTGGACTGGGTGGAATAATTTACTGGAAAATTCTAAACTTCAACCGAGAAACATACACAATCAATAAAAACCAGCACAAAGTATGCAATCGTGGGGATTAAAACAAACAGATACTCATATAAAGCCCAAATCCCTAAGGGTGTGTGTTGTTCTACACCCTTAATCTTGTCAGCTGGGAGGTAGAGATTTCTGTTCTGAATTGGGTTCCAGGTCAACCTGGATCTGGATCAGACCCTGCCCCCAATAATCACAGAAGCAAAAACCAAAAAAACAAAAAACAAAGGCTCTCTATATATGAAATCACCAAAGGCAATAATATTCAACCCCCAAATACAGGTTATTTGAAAATGGTAAAGGCAACCAAGAATATATACCCCATGACCTGCCCTGACAAGGAAAGAGATT
The DNA here is from genome assembly GCA_036346955.1 of Dipus sagitta. Lineage (NCBI taxonomy): Eukaryota > Metazoa > Chordata > Mammalia > Rodentia > Dipodidae > Dipus > Dipus sagitta. The sequence goes on from CM070789.1 coordinate 1,124,898, forward strand.
AGCTCTTGCAGGACTGTGTACTTGTTTTTTACTTTTATTTTGTCAGTCAGCCTTGTTACCTTTTGGGGTGGCTTCGAATCTCCCCAATGCTGAGTGCCCCCTCGATCCCCTTGTGTTGTGCTGTGCAGCTGCACCTCTGATCCGCTCTGCTGGCTGCGCTGCCGCTGGGGGCTGAATGCTGGAGGTTCGCGGTTCTGATGGGGGATGTGGGAGTTCAGCCTTCAGACTTCTGGAGTTGTTCGCACTTTCAGTAGCTCTTTAGTTGATCTCAGCTGTCTTTCCTTCAGCTTTCTTAACTTTGCAAGAAGGATGCTGGAGTTGAAAAATCTGTTGCTTGGCTCTGCTGCTGCTGCCTGGCACACCTGGTGGGACTGTGCTGGGCGGGCGCGTGGAGCGGGGGCCACGGTCTCCTCAGTGGGACTCTAGCTGTTTTCCTCCTTTCTGGTGGATCTTGGTCTCTCTGGCTTCTCCACTGTGTCTAAGAATAACCTATACTCCTTCACTTTTCAGAAGAAGAGTGTATTTTGCTGGGGTTTTGCTTCAATCCCTCCCTTGGCTGGTTTGGCCTGGCTCCTATGCCGCCATCTTACTCAGAAGTCTCATTTTTTTTTTTAATTGTAAACTTCCATGATTGTAAACAATATCCCATGGTAATTCCCTCCCTCCACCCACTTTCCCCTTTGAAACTCCACTCTCCATCATATCCCCTCCCCCTGTCAATCAGTCTCTCTTTTATTTTGATGTCATCATCTTTTCCTCCTCTTATGATGGTCTTGTGTAGGTAGTGTCAGGCACTGTGAGGTCATGATATCCAGGCCATTTTGTGTTGGGAGAAGCATGTTGTAAGGAGTCCTACCCTGCCTTTGGCTCTTACATTCTTTCTGCCATCTCATCTGCAATAGACTCTGAGCCTTGGAAGGTGTGATAGAGATGTTTCAGTGCTGAGCACTCCTCTGTCACTTCTTCTCAGCACCATGGTGCCTTCTGAGTCATCCCAAGGTCACTGCCATCTGAAAAGAGAAGCTTCTCTAGCCCAAAGTGAGAGTAGCGTTAATATATGGGTATGAACGTTAAGAGAAGTGCTTACAGGGCAGTTTGGTGAGCATAGTATATACATTTAGCCAGACAGCAGCAGACATTACACCCCTAGGGCTTATGAATACCCCTGTTGTAGGTTTTCAGTATCAGGGATGTATTCCCTCCCATGGAGCGGGACTCCAGTCCAATCTAAGGGCTGGTTGGTTTCCCCCATGACAGACGTGCCACTATTGCACCCCGTTGGCTCATTTGGCCTGGCTGGCCAAATATAAGGCTTGCAGTGTCCACTGTTGAGTATCTTCACTGGTGATTTCTCTCTCTCCCATTGAACTGCATGCAGCATGGCTTTTTCCAGCTTTCTGTCAGCTGATCTACATGGAGGAGGTTTTCAGCTCAGCTCCAGCAGGGTTTCTCAGTGACCTTGCAGCCCAAGCATGTGGAGTCTTCATCAATAGGGTCTTACCATCTTACCAACACCTCTCTGACACATACTTGTTAATTAGGCTTAATTTTCACTATGTTTAAAATGATGGGCTGTGGAAGTTTTAAAACATGGCTGTAGGTCTGTAGAGATGGCTTAGTGGTTAAGGAGTATGCCTGGGAAGCCTAAGGACTCAGGTTCGATTCTCCAGGTCCTGTGTAAGCCAGATTCACATGGTGGCGCATGTGTCTAGAGTTCGTTTGCAGTGGCTGGAGGCCCTGGCATGCCCATTTTCACTTTCTCTTTCTCTCTCTCTTCCTCCTTCTCTCTGTCTCAAATAAATAAATGAAATAGATAAATAAAAAACTAAACACAACATGGCTGTAACTTCTTTGACGTAGCTGCCATTGAGAGGCAGTGTGTTTTCTCTGCGCTGTGAGTCTTGGTGAACAGTGGGTCTGAGGTGATGCTGTGTGGGGTCCGGGGCAGCAACTTCAGCCAAGACAGCAGCTTCCACCCACTCGCTGGGAACCTTCATTCTTGGAGTACTGAGGCACTGTGGGAGAAGTCTGGATGCCGTACAATGCCAGACCGCCTCTGGGCAGTCCAGCTGCCAGCCTCAGAGCAGCACATGGGGATGAAGATGACCTCTTGGGAAAGGTTACCCACCTTCAGCCAGTCAGGTCAGCGATGGAGCCAAGAGGAGCCTTCCTCAGAGCTCCCTTTCTGAACTCGTACCCCTCGGGAGCCATGAGCGCAGTCTGACGGTTCTTGCTTTATTCCGCCAAGTGCTGTGATGCGGCGTTACCTGCAACGGCTAACTGCAGTGGTGGTGGTGGGGGGCAGGGCTGGTTACCTGCAAACTTCTCTACCCTAGGGTTCTACTTTGCCCACATCCGGTTCATCTGTTCACTTCGTCAAAGGCAGCAGTTGAGTGAGACCAAGAGCGGCCCGGGATCCGCCACTGAGGAAGGCATTTTGTAAAAGCTCCAGCTGGTTTCTCTCAAAACTCAGCCCTGGTTCGTAAGGACTTTGCCAGCTTCCAGCACGTGTAACTTGGAAGCTGTTGGGAGCTGAGGCATGACCGGGCACATTTTGTCGTGATTCCTTGCTCAACGAGCAGGCAAGACAAGGTCTGTGAGAGCGAAATTTTAAAACGATTCTTAAGAGACTGGCTAAGGAGTCCAACAGTGAAGGTCACAGTATTTATATGCCTGCTTCAGCCTCCTGAATTTTAAATACTCCATGGTTTTAATTTAGTGCCCAGCACAAATTTGTTCTCTACTCCCTAACCCATCTTAATGTCTTGATTTACTTGGCTATAGAAAGGTAATTATGGGAAAGACTTAAGGTTCATGGAAAGTCCATGTCTCCCCCATATCAGGTAAAAATGTCAAATCAAGTTATCATGATCACAGCTAAGTTCTATGAGAAAAGGCCTTATTCTGTGGCTCTGTATCCCCCAGCAGCTCGCATAGTGCTAAGCATGGTGCCGATATGTGAAGTATTTGTTGACTAGATGGTCTGAACTGGCCAATTCTACTAGCATTGCCTACTGCCCCCAAAGATAGGAAATGTCCACATATTCCCAGCATGAAAACTATAGCCATCTGGGCGTGGTGGTGCACGCCTTTAATCCCAGCACTTGGGAGGCAAAGGTAGGAGGATTGCCATGAGTTCCAGGCCACCCTGAAACTACAGAGTGATTTCCAGGTCAGCCTGAGCTAGAGTGAGACCCTACCTTGGAAACAAACAAACTATAGCCATCTGGGTGTGGAGGCACATGCCTTTAATCCCAGCACTCAGGAGGCAAAGGTAGGAGAATTGCTGTGAGTTCAAGGCTAGCCTGAGACACATAGTGAATTCCACGTCATCCTGGGATAGAGAGAGTGAGACTCTACCTTGAAAAAAACAAAACAAAACAAAATTATAACCAGGCATGGTGGCTGATGTCAGTAATTACAGCATTTGACATAAGGATACACCATGAGTTTGAGGACAGCCTGGGCTACAGAGTGAGTTTTAGTGAAGTCTAGGCTACAGGATGAGATTGTGTCTCAAGAAAATGAATATATAATGAATAAAAATAAATAAAATAATTTAGGATGGGGAAAAGGGAGGATCATAGGAGGGGATTATGATCATGGTGTATTGTCTACCTGTATGGAGGATGTTCATAAACAGTTAGAAATAGGGCTGGAGGGCTGGAGACATGGCTAAGTGGTTAAGGCTTATGTCTGCAAAGCCTTAGGACCCAGGTTCGATTCTCCAGGTCCCATGTAAGCCAGATGCACAGGGTGTCACATGCGTCTGGAGTTCATTTGCAGTGGCTAGGAGCCCTGGCACACCCATTCTGTCTCTCCCTCTCTCTCCTTCTCTCTCTGACTGTAATAAACAAATAAAAATAAAATCTTTAAAAAAAAAAGTAGGGCTGCAGAAATGGCTTAGCAGTTAAGGTGCTTGCCTGCGCAGCTGAAGAACCAGGTTCAATTCCCCAGTGCCCACCTAAGCCAGATGCACAAAGTGGCACATGCATCTGGAGTTTGTTTCCAGGGGCTGGAGGCCCTGGCGTTCCTCTCTCTCTCTCAAATAAATATATGAGTAAATAAAAATATTTTAAAAAGGTTAAAAATAAATAAGATAAAAATTGTCTTTTGGGCACCACGATAAGGTTATAAGTAGATGTGTTTGAGGGGACAAGCCTCTCTCTAGGCTGCTTGACCACTCCTGAACCTCCAGCTTCTGAGAAGCTTTGCTTTTCAGAATGTAAGAGCCAAAGGAAGGGTAGGACTGCTTACAATGCAATCTTACAGACACAAAATGGCCTGGATATCCATGACCTCGCAGTGCCTGTTACTACCTACACCAGAACCTCATAATAGGAGGAAAAGATGATGACATCAAAATAAAAGAGAGACTGATTAAGAGGGGGAAGGGATATGATGGAGAGTGGAGTTGTGAAGGAAGTGGGGGAGGGGAGGGAATTATCATGGTTTATTGTCTGTGATTATGGAAGCTGTCAATAAGAAAGATTAAAAAATTGTCTTTTGTGCAAACTCTGGTCACTAGCCAACAAAAGTGAAGTCAACCCAAAGAATATACGTAAACAAGCTGGTCATAGTGACACATGTCTATAATCCCAATAGTCTCGAGGCAGGAGGATTTAAAGTTTGAGGCAGACCAATCTGGGTTACACAATGAGATCCTGTCTCAAAGCATATACATGCACACACATACACATGTGCGCACACATTCATGCCCCTCACAGTAAGATTTCTTGTTGAGTTGACTGAGTTTTCTAAAGTGAGGTGGAAAAGCTGTGGGAGTGACCTCAGTGTTAAGTCTTCGGTAAGGAGTGATACAGAGAAAAGGCGCAACCAACGCCGATGCTGTTCCTCTTCTGTGTTCTCTGTACCCAAAACTTCAACCAAGCATAAAGACTTTTCTCCTTTGAGACAATGACTGATGACCTATAAATACAGGCAGTTGAAGAAATGGAGTGAAATGACTTCTCTCCTCATTTAGTGCCCTGTGCAAACAGCAGGGTATCTGTTACCTGGGCCTTACCTCAGCCTGCATGACTCCCCCAGCGCAAGTTCACATGAGACTCTCACAGTGAGCTCACAGCACTCTCTCTCACAACCCTTTCTCCACCTTACAAGCTATGATTTACCGTTGTTTCCAAACTCACACAAACAGAGAACCCTGTTGCTGCCCCATAGACAGGGATGCGATGGCCGTCCTTGTGCTCAGTGCCCGACACACACACTGTCCCTTTGTTCTGAAGCCTACACTGCACGGCATGTCAGTCCCATCATGCTGGAACATAGGAAGCTAAGGGACTGGTTAAGTAGCTTGGCTGTGTTGGTTACTCTTATTTTTATTTATTTATTAAAGGCAGAGAGGGAGAGAAAGAAAGAGAGAGAGAGAGAGAGAGAATGAGAGTGGATGTGCCAGGGCCTCCAGCCACTGCAAATGAACTCCAGATGCATGCGCCCCCTTGTGCATCTGGCTAACGTGGGACCTGAGGAATTGAACCTGGGTACTTAGGCTTTGCAGGCAAGCACCTTAACTGCTAAGCCATCTCTCCAGCCCTGTGTTGGTTACTGTTATGTCACTGTGACTAAATTCCTGACATCAGAACTTAAAGGAAGAAAGATGTATTTTGCTCCTGGTTTCAGAAGCGTGTGTTCATCATGCTGGGGAGAGGGTGACAGAGAAGAGGGGCTCACATCACAGTAGTCAGGAAGTAGAAAAGGGGGGTCCGCAAAGGGGGCAGGGCAGGACACATCCCCCAGTGACACCTCCCAGTGACCTACTTCCTACAAGGATGCCTCACTTCCTGCCTTTCACCACCTCCCATTAATGCCATCACATTGTGAATTCATTATGGGACTAACCTATCAATGAGATCACCTTCCTTGTGATCCAGTTGTCTCTGGAAGAAAATCTAATCTAATCAAGGTGATGGTCAAGGTTAGTCATCACATTGCCAACTGTAGACTCCATCACTCTGGCTGCAGCCAGGGTCTCCAAATCCTGTCTTACCTGACCCACGTCCTATTCCACACGTACCAGCATAGTTCGTACACATAATGTTTTCATTAAGGTCATCTCTACACTAGAAAAACGACAGCTTCCATCTTCCATCAGGAAAGCTAGCTTCCTCAATGTAAATGTGGTCTTGGCACATGCCAGGCCTCCTTTAGCAGTGCTGTGACCTATTGCCCAAGCAGGTCTACTCTACAAGCCAGCCCGGGAGTTGGAGATTTTTTTCAAAAGTGACCTACAAAAGTGTCACTAACCCTAATGTAGCTGGAAGTACATCAGAAACCAGGCAGCAGATGCTCGTTTTTTGTGGACACAGGGGATTCCAGGAAGAGCTCTGAACCTGAGAGTTAACAGGGAGACCAGCTGCACACACAGATGTGAAAAAGGCCTGCTCACTACGCTGAACCAGCCCTGACTGGAGGATCTGATCTCCAACAGCCCCCCATCCCCCACCAACATGGCCAATAGGGAACTCATGGGGTCAGAAGCAAAACAGATTGTGTCCCCATCCCAACTTCTCCACTGACAAGTCTTTGTGAACATGAACACTGTTATCTAATCCCCCTACTGATCTTCAGTTTCTTTGGATGAAATGACAACTGAATGATTTGCCCAAAGTAGGGCACGAGCAAATGTAGATCAGGCTGGGGACTGGGTTCTATTGGTGAACGGCCTGCCTCGTATGCCAAGGCACCAGGATCCTTCCCCAGCATCCCATAAACTGGGTGTAGTGATACACCTTACAGTCCCAGCCCAGAGGCCCCCTGGAAGCACAGGGCACATGCCTATGAGGGGATTCTCCCAGGGGATGTGGCCACCTTACATCTTCCAAGGGCCGATGGCTTCTTAAGCATGGAGATCCCCTGATGTAGTGCTCCACCCTTGATGGAAGACATGTTGGGCTCTCCCTGCACTGGCCCTGTGTTTCCTGCATGGGGAGGGGGTGTCCTTAGGCTGCTGGCTTAGTTGAGTCTCACAGATTAGGTTGTGCGGTGGGTTGAAGGTTATACCCCCACCCCCAATCACAGGCTCATGTGTTTGAAACACTTGGTCCCCAGCAAAGCGGCACTATTTGGGAAGGCTGTGGAACATTAGGTGGTGGAAGCTTGCTGGAAGAAGCGGTCACCGGGGTGGGCCTTGAGGTGTTGCAGCCTGGCCCCATTTGCTGTTCCTTCTCTCTCCTTCCTCCCCATGGATGGATGTGACACCAGCTTCCAGCTCCCGCATGCTTTCCCCACCAAGGTGGACTCTACCCTTCGGACGGCAAGCTGCAAGCCCCTTCCTCCCATAACTGCTTGTGCCTGGGTATTTTGTCCCAGACACACTGGTCCACATTCTCACCCCATCCTCACTAGGAGTGTCCCTTTGGGTTGGCTATTCTCTTTTTAAATTTTTCTTGTTTATGGGATTGAGACACAGAGAGAATTGGTGTGCCAGGGCCTCCACAAACAAACTCCAGATCTGGCTTACCTGGGTCCTTAGGCTTTGCAGGCAAATGCCTTCACTGCTAGGCCATCTCCCCAGCCCTGGTCTGGCTATTCTTGAAGCCTCGCTCTTCTCCTCTATGAGGTGATCGTAGAAACAGCCCTGTTTAATAGAGGTGTGATGAGTCTTCGCTGGAGTGGCCGCTGACCACTGTCCTTGTTACACACACGTGGCAGAACATGCCGTTCTATATCATGTCGCTCTGAATAGTTCCCTAATTATCATCAGTAATGCTGTCACTGTGTGGTACCTGCCTCCTCGTCAGACCTCGAGCTGTTTGAAGGCAGGAATCCTGCCTGCCCTGTCCTTTACTCCTAGTGTCCCGCAGAGCAGCAGATGCTGAGAACAGATTGAAAGAGAGAATGAATGGATGAATGCATACTCCCTATATGTGGAATTGCTGAGTGTAAGAGCAAAATAATTTGAAAGGTGCAGAAGTTGGAGCCATGTGTTATGGGGCTTGCGAGCTACCAGATCACACTTACGAGTCTTCCTTAGAATGACTGCTGGCTCATTATAAAGAAGGTCAAGAAGGAATGTTCGGAGAACAAAAGAGCCAATTATCCTCTTTGAGAAAAGCCTAGCTCAGCAGTGACAGATGAGCAGGAGACAAAGGGACATAGGAAACAGTGAGTTGAATGAGTCCCAACACCAGAGGAGACATTGAAATAGCCCCGGACTGGACCTCACACAGGGCACAGCTGGGGTCAGCTGTCATAGCCTCCTGCTGTCAGTGAGAAGAGCAGAAAGAGTTTGGGAGGTTGGGACAAGGTGAATGGGAGAAGCAAGTAGAATTCATTAGTTGTTCTATAGTAAGGCAGACACTGTGGTTACTCCCTGTGGAGAGAGAGAGAGGCAAGGGAAGGGCTCCCGGGTCAGGGTTCTCAGGGTACTGTTGGGTGAGAGAGAGAGAGAGAGAGAGAGAGAGAGAGAATTGGCATGCCAGGGCCTCCAGCCACTTCAATTGAACTCCAGATGCATGTGTCCCCTTGTGTGCATATGCGATCTTGCATGCTTGCATCACTGAGTCTGGCTTACATGGAACCTAGAAGATTCGAACATGAGTCCTTAGGCTTCGCAGGCAAGTGCCTTAACCACTAAGCAATCTCTCCAGCCCTCCATGTCTTTTTTTTTTTTTTTGTGATCTGTAATCACAGATACGTGCACCATGTTGCATCCAGATGTATGTGGGTGCTGGGGATTGAACTCAGGTAGGCAGGCTTGTGTAGCAAGAACCTTTTTAAAACACTGAGCCATCTCTGCAGCCCAACTCTAGCTCAGCCTGACCTGGCATTTACTATGTAGTCTTAGGGTGGCCTCGAACTCTCGGCAATCCTCCTCCCACTGCCTCCCAAGTGCTGGGATTAAAAGTGTGTGCCACCACACCTGCTTCCATACCTTTTTATCTAATGAGAGAAAGAGTAAGAGAGAGATAGAGTGAGAGAGAGAGAGAGAGAGAGAGAGAGAGTTTACCAGGGCCTTAACCCACTGCACTAGAACTCCAGATCAATGTGCCATCTCGGGCACTTGCATGATCTTGTGTGCATGTGTCACCTTGCGAGTTGAACCCGGGTCCTTAGGCTTCACAGGCAAATGCCTTAACCTCTCAGCCTTGTCTCCAGACCTCTCCATGCCTTTGATTGAGCACTGGGATTTAGAGTGAAAGGCTAAGAGCAGTCTTCAAGGACCTCTGCCCAAGGAGGAAGGTGATTGGAATGGCCTTACTTGGACTGCTTGTCACTCAGTAGAGCATGTTATCTTCGTGTCAAGAGGGAAACTGAGCAATCAACATGGTATTTATTTATTTGAGTGTGTATGCATGCACACCAAGGTTTCTTGCTACTGCAAAATAATGGTATATGCCACTTTTTGCCTCTGGCTTTACATAGGTGCTAGGGAATTGAATCCAGGCTAGCAGGCTTTGCAAGCAAGTGACTTTAGCTGCTGAGCCATGTTTCCAGCCCAGTATTTTGATCGTATTTTATTAAAAACAGTTGTGGCAATTGGTACAAATGTGTAGGACTTAATATAATTAAGATTTATTTATTTATTTGCAAGCAGAGAGAGAGATAGAGAGAAGAGAGACAGACAGAGAGAAAATGGGCATGCCAGGGCCTCCAGCCACTGCAAATGGACTCCAGATGCATGTGCCCCTTGTACATCTGGCTTACATGGGTCCTGGGGAATCAAACCTGGGTCCTTTGGCTTTGCAGGCAAATGCCTTAACCGCTAAGCCATCACTCCAGCCCTATAATTAATTTTTAATAAGTAACAGGCAGTTGATATTTATATATTTTTATGGTTATGTTGTTATCTATATTTTATGCTTATGTAACATAAATAATGCTCAGACTAAAATTTTTTAATCCTTTTTCAAATGTTTACAGCTGAAGAATATTAAAAAATTCATGGTATGTTGCCAGGCATGGTGGCACATTCCTGTAATGTCACCTCTTGGGAGTCTGAGTGAGGCAGACCTGGGTTTTGAGGCCAGCTTGGGCAACATAGTGAGCTCAAGATAGTTTGAATTATATAATGAGAGCTTATTACAAACATCCTCTCCCCTACCCAAAAAGATAGACATGATAGACTATGAAAACCAATTACCTTTTATAAGTATTTACATGGGTATACTGAGAGTTTCCTTAATTCTGTTCAACAAATACAAAATTGAAATAAAGTAGATGCAGGTGTATGATTCAGTTTTATAACAAATTAACATTAAAACTGAATTTTTTATAAAGTGAAATTTGCAAAGGAAATAAGCATTTATTATAATGGAGTCCAATATGAAATAACCTTTGAAAAAAGTTTTATTACTACTACTTTTTATGTTTTTCTTCTTCTTTTTTTTTCCTGAGGTAGGGTCTCACTCTAGCCCAGGCTGACTTGGAATTCATTATGTAGTCTCAACGTGGCCTCAAACTCCCAGTGATCTTCCTACCTCTGTTTCCTGAGTGCTGGAATTAAAGGCATGCACCACCATGCCTGGCTTGATTTTCTTTTTAAAATTTTTGTGTGTGCATGTCCAAGTGCACGCACAGGTGTGTGCCGCAATGTGCATGAGGAGATCAGAGGACAATGTTAGGCATTAGTCCTCTCCTTCCACCTTCTCTGAGACAGTCTCTCTTGTTTGTTGCTGGGAAGACCAGTCTAGATGGCCTGTGAACTTCCCGGTTCTCCTGGCTCCACTTCCCATCGCTGGAATCACAGATACGTGCACCATGTTGCATCCAGATGTATGTGGGTGCTGGGGATTGAACTCAGGTAGGCAGGCTTGTGTAGCAAGAACCTTTTTAAAACACTGAGCCATCTCTGCAGCCCAACTATTTCTTTTTTGAGGTAGGGTCTTGCTCTAGCCCAAGCTGATCTGAAATCCAGTCTGTAGTCTCAAGGTGGCCTCGAACTCATGGTGATCCTCCTATCTCTGTCTCCCAAATGCTGGGACTAAAGGTATGTGCTACCATGTCTGGCCTTCAACTACATTTTTTTAAAAAATAATTCTTTGACTTTATTTATTTATTTATTTATTTTTGGTTTTTCAAGGTAGGGTCTCACTCTAGCCCAGGCTGACCTGGAATTCACTATGTAGTCTCAGGGTGGCCTCGAACTCAAGGCAATGCACCTACCTCTGCCTCCCGAGTGCTGGGTTAAAGGTGTGTGCCACCACGCCCGGCTCAACTACTTTTTTGATTGAAAGTTTGAGCACCAATGTCGTAAGGAAATTTGTCTGGATAGTCATCCTGCTACTTGAAAATGACTTATGAGTTATCCTGCCTGTGGGAGAGGGAGAAGAGGTCACAAACTAAGCACACTTCAAACACTGTGATGTCTGTCTTTGTAGATCCTCAGAACCAAGTTGAGCAGCAGGAAGAAGGGAGAAGCTGTTGGCACTGCCTACCCCACCCCACAGCCCTGACCCATGCTGCATGAGGACACATGAGGTGACTTGGTTAGACCCTGGCTGGAAAGCACGCTCTTCACTCTTCTAAGTGATGTAAGGTGCTATGAAATAATTCAAGGTTATATTGCTTCTCTTTTTGCTGTGATTACATAGATACCTTGCAAGAAGCAACCTGAGGGCTTAAGGGCTGACTTTGGCTGGAGGATGGAGAGTGTAGTCTGTCCCTGTGACTTGGCAGCAGGAGCGAGTCTTGGCAGTGCCAGCAGCAGCACAAAGCTGCTTGCTCACATCGCGGCAGATCAGGAAGCCGAGATGGGACAAGATGCGGGCCAGACGATCAACCTCAAGGACTATCCCCTAGTGACCCACTTCCTCCAGCTGGTAGTTTCATGACCCCATCCCCACATTTAAATCTAGGTGCTGTTATGTGAGCAAACATGCAGTATTAAAACATGCTGTGCAATGGGAGAAAGAGAGACCACCAGTGAAGATACTCAACAGTGGACACTGCAAGCCTTATAATTGTCCAGTCAGGCCAAATGAGCCAACGGGTGCAATAGTGGCACGTCTGTCATGGTGGAAACCAACTGCCCTCCATTGGACTGGAGGCCTGCTCCATGGGGGGGAATACATCCCTGATACTGAAAACTTAAAACAGGGGTAGTCATGAGCCCTAGGGGTGTAACATCTGCTGATGTCTGGAAAAATGTATATACTATGCTTATCAAACTGCCCAGTAAGCACTTTTCTTAGTATTTATACCCTTATACTAACGCTACTCTCACTTTTGGTAGAGAATCTTCTCTTTTCAGATGGCAGTATCCTTGGGATGACTCAGAAGGTATCATAGTGCTGGAACAAAGTGACTGGAGTACTGAGTAACATCTCGATCATACCTCCAAGGCTCAGGGTCTAATGCAGAAGAGGTGGTGGATAGAATGTAAGAGCCAAAGGAAGGGTAGGACTCCTTACAACGTGCTCCCTCCAGACATAAAATGGCCTGGATATCCATGACCTCATAGTGCTTGACACTCCCTACACAAGACCATCATAAGAGGAGGAAAAGATCATGACATCAAAATAAAAGAGAGACTGATTGAGATGGGGAGGGGATATGATGGAGAATGGAATTTCAAAGGGGAAAGTCGGGGGAGGGAGGGTAGTACCATGGGATATTTTTTATAATCATGGAAAATGTTAATAAAAATTGAGAAAAGAAAAAAAACATGCTGTGTTAAAATTAAGGCATATTTACAGAGAGAATGGACACAGTAACTGTCAGTGGCAGGAGGTGGTTCAGGGAGCACTTCAGACCTGAAGTCCCCTTTTGTGCTGACTCTGAGGGCCAGCCAGAGTTCACACAGGGAGGGAGCAAGGACACTGCAGTCAGTGCAGGGTTAGGGATGAGGACACGTGATCAGTGCTACAATATCGTGACTTTCTAGAAATAATGGTAACACACCAGAGAAAAGGAGTGGGTCATATAACACCGAAACAGCTTCATTAAGGGCTTATACAAGTAATTTTATTAAGTTAAAGCATACATGCATGCTGCTTTAAATTAACTTTATTAAATAGTTTAGAACTATTCTAGACACAATAAAATAATTACATGCATACATACATGTATAGATTGACGGCAGGTGATGTAGAAAAATAAATTCTGGGCTGGGGAGATGGCTTGGCGGTTAAGTTACTTGCCTGTGAAGCCTAGGGTCTCATGTACAACTCTCCAGGTTCCGCATAAGCCAGGCACACAGTGACACAAGTGCACAATGTTGCACATGTGCACAAGGGCTGCAGGAGCCTGGAGTTTGATTGCAGTAGCTGGAGGCCCTGGTGTGCCAATTTTTCCTTCTCCCCACTCCTCTCTCACATTAAAAAAAAGGCCAGTCTGTTGGGCTTGCCTGAAAAAAAAAAAAAAAAAAAAAAAGGAAAGAAAAGAAAAAGAAATTCAGTTTTTTTTTTTGAGGTAGGGTCTCACTCTAGCCCAAGCTGGGTCTGGCTTACTATGGAGTCTCAGGGTGGCCTTGAACTCACAGCGATCCTCCTACCTCTGCCTCCCAAGTGCTGGGATTAAAGGCGTGTGCCACCATGTCTGGCTTGAAAAATACATTCTGTACTAACCAACTCCGAAGAACCTTGAACATGAACAGATGCTCTCACTGAGCAGAGAGCCGGAATCTAGTCATAACAACACTGCTAGAACACACAGCTCTCAGACCATTTACATAGGCACTGAGGCTTTGGACCCAGGCTGTCAGACTCTGCAAGCAAGGGCTTTAACTGCTGAGCCTTCTCTCCAGCCCAATCTTTAATTTTTAAACGTATAATTTATCTTTATATTTTGCATAAATGCAACTCTTTTCCTACTTCTTCCCTCTTAGAGACTTGAACTGACCTTGTTTTTTTTTTTTTTTTTTTTAAATGAGTCTCGTGTATTTGGTTTCCTCTTCTATCTCTTGTTTGCATTGCTGGGGTGGAACCCAGGGTTCACACTAATTTCACAGTGTAGTTTGTCTCATCAGTTTTTCTGGACTCTTCACCAAAGGCCTTCTCTAATCTACTGCTGCAATGAGCATCTGCTGGCGCTCCTTTGCCCCTATCTTGTTCATGGGTTCTTTTTCACCAGCACCAGTGCCTGCTGGGAATCTTTTCAGGTCGCTGTTGTAACAGCTGTCCTTTCTCCTGGGGATCCAGCTGGGAGCACGTGGCCTGCAGTTCTCAGGCCTTCTCTTCTCTCGGGAGCATTGGATTAAGATGGCTGCCTGAGTCCTCAGAGTTTCCTCCTGACAACCGTCTCCAAGCTACTGTGAGCACGGATTTGCAAATGGATTCCAAAACTCGCCTGCTGGGGGCGAGATGCTGACACGCCCAGGAGTGTAACAAGCTGCAGAAACTCTACAGAGTGTGCAGCAGAGCCGTCTACCTTCTGTCTTATAGAAGAACCTTCAAAAATGATGTATTCTTTCCTGTCTTTTAGGTTAATATTTAAATTTACATCATAATTTTAAGTGGAAAAGGTTTTCAGTTCATCATATATACTGACATTGTAAAATAAAACCTTAATATCCTTGCTTTAAACGTACCCAGTAGAATGTAAATCTGTCCTGATAGGAAACTTCACTCTCTTTCTTGTATAAACACAGAAGCTCTTTCTCGACAGCAAGGAGAGATTTATATCCCCTTTCGTCTCCTGAAAGAAGGATTTCTGTTTCATTCCCTCACAGCATTTTAGCTTATGGCAGAATAAATTAATGCTTAAAAATCTCTTATTAATTGCTCTATTTTTCAATGTCATAAGTATGTATATAAATTTAGGGATTCTAGTTTCTTGCAGCCATAAGGCTTTAAATGTCAAAAAATTTAATTAAGACTATAATTACCTTTACTATCAACACAGACTGGATCAAACAGCACACACATATACATGCATGAACATTCAACATTTAATATTTATTATTAATATTACATTTCATATTTAAGTATTACATGTAAACATATACTATGGGGACTGTTGTTCATGTATATGGATAAATATTACCCATTTCCAGGTAGAATTCTGTTTTCTCCTTATAGATCTACATTTAGGCAGGAGGATCAAGAGTTCAAGTCCAGGCTGAGCTACACAGTGAGTTCAAGGCCCTCCTGGATTACAAACAAACACAAGATTTCCAGTTAATTAGTTTTAGACTTGTATAAAAATAGGAGGAATTATGTCATAGAGATGACTCAGTTCTTTAAACTCCTTCCAGAATGTCAGAATTCACAGTGATTTATCATCAGAGATTATTTAGTGTCATAGCAGTTGACAACTCGATTACTTAGTTGAAAGCAAATAGCTTGGACCTGTCTGAAACAAAATTATTTGAATGTTCCTTAATTACTTGTGTTGGAGGCTTGGTCACAAGGGTGGAGCTGTCGGGAGGCGGTGGGACCTTTAGAAGGTCCAGTGGCAGGTTGGGTGTTGAGGGTATGCAGTTGGGGTGAGCAGTAGGACTCCAGTCCCGCCCTTCTCTCTCATTAGGTAAGCAGCTTTGCTCCACAAGGAATGCCTTATGTTGATATCGGTTCTGCCTTACCACCGTCTTCCGACAATGAAGCCAGCCAGCATAGCTGACCCCTTTGAAAACCCTGATCCAAAATAAGCACTTCATCCTTGTTAAGTTGACTTTCTCAACTTTTTGTCAGAGCCACCATGGTAGTTTGAATGCATGCCCCCCATAGACTTAGGTGTTTTATTAAGTTTGTAACTTGGGTCTCCAGCTGCTTGGCTGGGAGCAGTGTCTCTAGCGGTGGATGCTGGGATCCAGTCTGAAGGTGTGTTTGAGGGTGGATCTGAATTCCAGCCCAAAGGTATGCAGAAAGGTTTGCTCTCTGCGGCTTCTGCTTGCTGCCAGCTTTGTGCTTGCTGCTTTGTGCTGGTGCTGGCCGCTGGTGGTGTCTCTCTCTGCTTGGGTTTGTGAATGGGAACCAGCTTTTTCTGTCATCTACTGAACTTCCCCTGGATCTGCAGTCTTGGAAGAAACCCTTTCCTCTCACAAACTGTCTGGTTTTGATGTTCATCCCAGTGATATGAAGCTGCCTAAAGGAGTGACAAATTTATTTTTATTTATTTTATTTTATTATTTTTTTAACTTTTTTGTTTATTTTTGTGAGAGAGAGAGAGAGAGCAAAAAGGGGAGGAAGGAAGGGAGGGAGGGAAGGAGAGAGAATTGGTGTGCCAGGGCCTCTGGCCACTGCAATCTAACTCCAGATGTGTGAGTCATCTTGTGTGCATGCGTGACCTTGTGTGCATGTGTGACCTTGTGCGTGTGGCTTATGTGGGTTCTGGGGAGTTGAACCTGGGTCCTTAGGCTTCACAGGTGAGTGTACCTTAGCTGCTAAACCATGTCTCCAGCCCTTTTAAAATTTTTATTTTTGGCCAGGCATGGTGGCACACGCCTTTAATCCCAGCACTTGGGAGGCAGAGGTAGGAGGATCAAGGTGAGTTCAAGGCCACCCTGAGACTACATAGTGAATTCCAGGTCAGCCTGAGCCAGAGTGAGACCCTACCTCGAAAAACCAAAAAAAGAAAAAAAAATTTTGTTTCGGGACAATTTTCTGTCAGAATTATTTATTCCTCAAGTTTCTGGGAAATACACCAAAGGAGATTTTACTTATAGCCATTATTCTTTTAGGTAACGGTATCTTGCTTAATCTAGTAAAGTTAAAATGCATTGTGAAATGAAGGTACTGTTAATTGTCAAAATAAGTATTTGAAATATGTAAAATATTTTAAATAAAACAGATGTGTTATATATTTGCATATAATACATATATTATGTTTTAAGTATTTTCATTAAAAGATCCAGATTTAACTCATTCATTTTATGAAATCTGCCTATCATTTTACCTAATTGGCAAAAATCAGTCTTCATAATAAACAAAACAAAACAAAAACAAAAACAAAACAAAACAAATCAGCCAGGCATGGTGACACACGCCTTAATCCCAGCACTCAGGAGGCTGAGGTAGGAGGATCACTGTGAGTTTGAGGCCAGCCTGGGTTATAGAGTGAGTTCCAGGTCAGCCTGAGCTAGAGCGAGACCCAACCTCAAAACAAAACAAAACAAAAAAAATAAATAAACAAACAAAAAACAACCTAAAAAGACCAAATCAGACTTAATTTCTGCCAGAAAATGGGGCTTTATGTGTTTAATTCAAATAAGACTATGATACACATTCCTCTGAGAACCACCGTCACTTCTGAAATCAGGTTATCCCTGCACCCTGTTCTTCCCTTCCCTTCCCTTTTCCTCTCCTTCCTTCTCATTAAAAAAAAAAAAAAAATATTTTTTTGCTTATTTTTATTTATTTATTTGAGAGCGGCAGACAGAGAGAGAAAGAGGCAGAGAGAGAGAGAGGGTGCACCAGGGCTTCCAGCCACTGCAAATGAACATGTGCCCCCTTGTGCATCTGGCTAACGGGGATCCTAGGGAATTGAGCCTTGAACTGGGGTACTTAGGCTTCACAGGCAAGTGCTTAACCACTAAGACATCTCTCTAGCCCATCATTTTTTTTCTTAATGTAGCTGAAGATGACCTTGAACTTCTGCTCCTCCTGCCTCTATCCCTCAAATCCTGGGACTATGTGTGCCACCACGTCCCACTAAAGTACTCTCTTTCTTTTTTGGTACAATCTTGCTTTGATAAGGACATACTCTAGCCCAGGTGGCCTTGAACTCATGCCAATCCTGAGCCTCTCAGTGCTGAGGTTATAGAAAGCCCCACACTTGGCTCTTATCTTTATTAAATGCCCTCTTGTTTTTAATTTTTTTTTTTTTTTTTTTTCGAGGTAGGATCTTGCCCTAGCCCAGACTGACCTGGAATTCACTGTGTAGTCTCAGGGTGGCCTTGAACTACTCATGGTGATCCTCCTACCTCTGCCTCCTGAGCCCTGGGATTAAAGGCGTGTGCCACCACGCCTAGCTGAATGTCCTCTTTCTAATACCGAGCTTTTCCCATTGAAAAAGGAGACTGATAGAAAGAGAAGGTGTTTTTCTTGGGTTTGGAGGTCTAATTCTAAAAGGTTGTGTTGGTCTCACTACCTTAAATTATCCTCTGCATGTGGCCCAGGAAAGGACTTATTTCAAGATTACAGATCCAGGGAAAGTTCTGTAGATGGCAGAAGAAGCTGGCTCCCATTCATAAACTCAAGGAGAGAGAGAGAGAGAGAAAGAGAGAGAGAGAGAGAGCACCACCAGCCAGCCACACCAAAAAGCAGCAACGTATGCCTGCAGTGTATGTAAGATTTTTAAGTAAGATTTTAGATGAGTGAGGATCATGTTTCTAAAAGTCATAGGAGAAGAAAGAACACAGGGAGAACAGGAAGGAAGGAGAGGAAAAGCGCATGGCACGGTGACCACAGGTGCAAAGTTTTCAAGCAGGTGGCTTTAGGAAAGCAGACAGGTGGCGGTCAAGCCTGTGGGCACTGAGCTCTGCAAACATTGCTGTGTCCTCGGGCTCCCTGGGGAGTCTGTTCAGCTGGCTTGGGGTCGAGTGTTCGGTCACTGTGATGACCCGTCTTGCTCACCCACAAAGGGGTTGCAGACAAGGCTGGGTTTATCAACATTCCATGGATGGGAAGGGGCTCACCGACCTTTCCCTTCCCCAAGGAGTTACTGACAATTAATGCTTTACGGGGGAGGGAGGCCATTTTCTTCAGTGATGTAGCCATTGATAAGTCGCCCTTCCTCTGGTAAATAACCCACCACCTATGCTCATGCAAGCAACCCTAATTAAAACTCAGTGGGTCTCAAAAAAACAACAAACAAACAAAAAAGACATGAAAGTAGGAAGATTAGTTGGGAAAAAGAAGAGATTTAGCAGAATTAGTGGGGAAAAGACAGTGTAGTGTGGGCGATATGATCAAAATACATGATATAAAGCTATGAAATTTTCAAAAAATTAAGAAGAGGGGCTGGAGAGATGGCTTAGCAGTTAAGGCACTTGCCTGTAAAGTGTAAGGACCCAGGTTTGATTCTCCAGGTCCCACGTAAGCCGGATGCATACGGTGGCACATGCATCTGGAGTTCCTTTGCAGTGGCTAGAGGCCCTGGTGTGCCCATTCTTACTCTCTCTTTCTCTGTCCTCTCTGTCTCTAATAAATAAATAAATCAGAAAAAAATTTTAAAAACTTAAGAAGAGAGCTGCAGAGTCAGAAAATGCCTACAATATCAACTGGGACCTTTCTTCTGTTCTCATGGACTAATTGGGCTTCATATGAAGTAATGTGGGATGTAATTTGTAGGTCACAGTGTCTCCCTTCCTACCTTGAAGAATGTCGTGCTAACTTTCTTATGGTTCTTCTGGGCCCTGCACAGCTCTGCATCATTAACACTATGAATAAAAAGCAGGAGAGGAAAAGAGAGAATCTAAATTTATAAGAAGAACTCTGAATCAGCACACTCAGGTACTTAGAATGCTGTTTTAAACACCTTGGGGGTGTTAGTTTTCCGCAATAAAAGACTGTAGGTTTTTAATCCATATTTCTGATGATAATGATGTTTAATAACTTGAAAAACTATTCATCCTGAGTGTTTAATCATGGCAATTGTACTCACTGACCAAGGGGCATTGTCAAGCAAATGCTCACTTCATCATTTATAAAGATACATAAAATATTTCACTTGTTAATTCTTGTTCACCAGCAGTTATTTGAATTCAGGGAGGGAGAGAACAAAATCAACTTAACCTGGGCTTTCTGTGTTCCTCAGGCACAGGAAAAACCGGCACAGAACAAAACAAGTTTAGGTCATTCTAGAACTCAGGGGATAGACGCTGCGGGGTCCGGAGGTCAAGGCCATCCTTGCTGCATAGTGAGTTTGCATCCTGGGCTACAGGAGACCCTGTCGGCCACCCTCTCAACAACAACAAAATCAGTGCAAGAAAAAGCAAGCTGAGGACAGTCTTGTCACGGGGCACACTAGCGTAAAGCCAGCGGGCAAGTGTGGCGTTGTATTTACTGTGCGGAATTGGATGGGTTCATGCCTGTCACAAATACATTCAGCCAGCAGAAAAAAAAAAAACCCTTCCAAAACAATGAATCTGCAGTAGCTATGAAAAGATTATAAATATTATGAAAATGCCATTGAGAAGCAGAGAAAAAAACCCATCAGTTATAGATTAGCTATTCAATTAATTAGTAAAAAAAAAAATGATTCACAAACTCCAGTCAGTCTATTAAGTTGAGTCTAAAGAATACACTGCAAATTCTATAGAACTGGCTTGTCAAGCAATTCTGGCGTCCTGGCGCAATCACGAAGACAGGCACCGAAGAGGCTTCCGTAGTCTACCCAGGGTGAGACCCAACCTGGAAACTCTGGTACTTTCCTCCGCGGGGCTCTTGATGAGCAAATGATGCTTCAAAGCAAACCTGCCGGCTGGGGTCACTTTCGTGAGAGACAGCAGTCTGGCAGTGAGGCCCAGGTCTGGGGCACACCAGGCACCAGTGGTTCCTTCCAGCCTGTGCCACCAGGAACAACCTCCCGGGCTCTGAGTCTGGAAGCACCTTGTTGCCACCCCACCAGCACCTCAGGGCACCAGCTTCTCCATGTTTGCCGCGGAAACGAACGGCGTGAACAGAAGCATGGCTTTCAGATATTTTTTTAAATTAAGTTCTTATTCAACTGTCTCTAAATGACAACATGACTGAAGTTTAACGAAAAAATAGTCTCCCCTTTGAAGAAGGAAAACAATCCCTCATTTAGAAATGAAGAAAATTAGAGAGATTTCATTTGTCTGTAATTAAAAGCAGGTAATGTTCCTGAGTAAGTGATGTCATAGGAAAAGATATACGTGATTGGGGGCTGCGGTAGGCTGTTGACAGATGTCTATATACTTGAGGCATTTTACCAAAACTCTAGTTTATACTTTATCCTGTGTGTTGAGTTGCTTCTGTCATGCATATCACTCCTTTGGTAAGTCCACCGACAAAGGGAAGGTCCAGACCAGCTCAACCCAGCATAAATACATGAATACCACACATCTAATTTTAAGTGTTTTGGCAGCAACATTAACAAAAAAGAGACAAGGGAAATTAATTTTGGCATTATATTTTACCTGAGCTGTTATATTCAGTATGTTAATTTTTAAAAATAGTTATTTATTTATGAGAGAGAGAGAGAGAGAGAGAGAGGGAGGGAGTGGGGAGAAAACTGGTGGACCAGGGCCTCTAGCCACTGAAATTGAACTCCTGACTTGTGTGCCACCTTGTGTGCGTGTGCGACCTTGCACGCTTGTGTCACCTTGTGCGTGTGGCTTATGTGGGACCTGGAGAGTGGAACATGGGTCCTTTGGCTTTGCAGGCAAGCACCTTAACCACTAAAGCCATCTGTCCAGCCCAGGATGTTATCTTTTTAATCTCTAGTCAATATTCAAAAAAATGCCATTGAGATATTTTACTTTTTTTGTGTGTGGGGGGGTTCAAGGTTGTGTCTTGCTAGCTCAGGCTGACCTGTAATTCACTATGTAGTCTCAGGGTGTCCTCAAACTCATGGCAACCCGTCCTACCTCTGCCTCCCGAGTGCTGGGATTAAAGGCGTGAGTAGAAAAAGATTTGTTACTTGAAGCAGGTAAGAAGATCATGGGATTTATTCCCCAAATAATGCCAATTTCCCTGAGGAAAGGAAGTGAGGGGATCTTTTTCAGGAAGCCTATGTGAGTCTGTGTTGGGAAGCAGTGGAGCGGAAAGGCACCTTCCTGAGGATGCTCAGTTAAGGAGGCTGTCGGCTGGCTGAGTGGGCAGGAGGGATTGTAGGGGCACTGGCTGGGCGAGCGCGGGAGCACCGGCTGAAATCATGGCATCGTGATTCACAGAGAAGTTCTGATGATGCTGGCTCAGCTTCTGCCTCTCCTGACCGTCGTCCGCTTCCATTCTGTGCGTGCCGCGGCGCTTTTCTGGACCTGTAGTGCTCATGAGACGAATCGCACATGGCGACTCTTGGCTTCAATAGACGAGGGAGCCTTGCCCACATTTAATTAACGCCACTGACAGCTCTGTGGCCATTCATCGCTCCCTTTGCCTGTGCACTTTACCAAGGGTCTGCTCATTGCTCATCCCAGACTGCCACCAAGGCTGTCAGAGTTCTGACTGGGCCAGTGGCAGCCCAGACAGCCCCAGGAGGATGTTCTACTCCCCTTTAAACACCCCCATGATCACCGTCAGCTTGAGTCTACTTTTGTTTTATGCATGTTGGCGCATGTGTGTTTGTGCATGGGTGTGTGTGAGGTGCACATGCGTATGGAGGCCAGAGGACAGTCTTGGGTTTCGCTCCTCAGGAATCTTGTTCACCCTTTTTTTTTTTTTTGAGGCAGGGTTTCTCATTGACCTGGTTAGATAAGCTGGCTAGTGAGCTCAGGGATCTGTCTCCGCCTCCCCAGAGCTGGGATTATAAGCATTTCCACCACCCTGACATTTTATGTGGGTAATGGGGTCTGAATTCAGGTCCTCATGCTTGTAAGGTAAGCACTTTATTGATCGAGCTGTATCTTCAGCCCCGCTTTAAAATTAAAAAAAAAAATTCTGAGAGACAGGGAGAGAGAGAGAGAGAGAGAGAGAGAGAGAGAGAGAGAGAGAGAAAGGGTACACCAGAGCCTCAAGCCGCTGCAAACGAATTCGATACATGTGCCACCTTGTGCATCTGGCTTAGGTGGGTCCTGGGGAATTGAACCAGGCTCCTTTGGCTTTGCAGGCAAACGCCTTAACTGCTAAGCCAGACCTCCAGACCTCCTCTTTGTATTTTTTTTTTTTTTTTTTTGAGGTAGGGTCTCACTCTAGCCCAGACTGACCTGGAATTCACTCTGTAGTCTCAGGGCCTCCTGAGTGCTGGGACTAAAGGTGTGCACCACCATGCCCGGCCTCCTCTTTGTATTTTTAAGTTGGAAGGTTCAGAAAGCATCCCACTCCAGGCTAGCACAGGTGAACTTGCTGTACGGCCACCATTCCGGCTCCTTTTATGTGACCACTAGGAGGAAGCACTCTTCTACCTCCTACGAAAACACCCGTTTCACAAGATCTGGTCCACTGAAAGCTGAACTCAAATTTATATCTGTGCTGTCCATGTGGAAATTGTGCTTGTTCACAAATTGAGAGAAAGAAAGGAAAACAAAAGGTCAACTTACTGAAGACTAATTTTGGTTCATTTTCTGCTTTAGAATAATTTCCCTTAACATCATAAAGTATTTATGTAGCATACTCAGAAATTCTAGGTTAGGATATGTTCTAAAACCATGAAAAACAAGGACATTTAAAATTTCTTTGGGAAATGTTTTCCTTCTGCTGCAAGCCCAAACTGAAAATGAATATTCTATTGCCAAGTGCTGAGATCTTTCTTGAGAAAACCGTTAAACTTTCTCAGGCAACAGATCTCCAGTGTTCCTGCACATGCGTTGTGTGCTAAGGGTCACGTGACTCTGCTGTCAGTGGTTAGTAAGCCTCTGAGTGACCAGAACTGAGACCTCTAGGGAGTGATCAGCATATTGTAGTCTATATCTCACTGCCAACTCTGCTGAGGGGAAAAGAAGAAAAAGCCAGGCAGTAGGTGATGTCCAAGTGTCATGGTTTCAATCTGAAATGTCTCTGAAGGCTCATGTGTGAAAGACTTGGCTACCAGTTGATGGACTTTGAGAAAGTGATGGTTCATGAGGGCTCTGGCTTTATCAATAGATTAACAGACTGAGGGATTCATAATTTTATTTTATCTTATTTTTTGTTTTTCGAGGCAGGGTCTCACTCTAGCTCAGGCTGACCTGGAATTCACTCTGTAGTCTCAGAGTGGCCTCGAACTCACTGTGATCCTCCTACCTCTGCCTCCCGAGTGCTGGGATTAAAGGTGTGTGCCATCACGCCTGGCTAGGGATTCATAATTAAAAAAATATTATTTTTATTTGAGAGAGAGAAAAAGAAAGAGAGAGAATGCGTATGCTAGGGCATCTGGTCACTGCAAACAAATTCCAGACACATGCATTCCTTTGTGCATCTGGCTTACGTGGGTCCTGGGGAATCGAACCTGGGTTCTTTGGCTTTGCAGGCAAGCGCCTTAACTGCTAAGCCATCTCTCCAGCCCAGGATTTGTAATTTTATGGCACTGTTGGGAAGTGATGGAAACTGTGAGGTGGGGCCTGACTGGAGGAATTAGGTCACTGGGAGAATGTTTTATATAAAATTTACTTATTTATTTATTTGTGTGTGTGGGGGGGGGCAGTGTATGTGTGTGTGTGAGAGAGATACAAACATAAGGACTGATTCCAAGGCAGAGTTTAGAAGGGATATGTAGCATGAGGACTGGTTTTTGCTGTTATATTGTTTTAGCTAAAAAGAGTTCAATTTGCAATGTTATGAATTTGGTACTTCTCACAGACAATATTTTATTCTCAAAAGTTAATGGTTACCATACAGAATACTTCTGTGTGCAAAAATTCAAGAAATGGATTGAAAAAACAGTAAATGATAAATATCTGTGTACTTTAAGGGCAGCATTTGCATTGAAAATTGAATCTCTGTTTTGCATTTAGAGTAAGTGAATAAATCTGACATTGCAAATTCTCAAGACAATGGCAGGGAGAACAGGACAAGTTTGGTCATTAATCACATTGTGAAACTAGACACAACAGAAAAAAATTAAAATGAAGCCCACTGAACCAAAATAGCATATGTAGGAAATGTACAGATCACTTAGGCAATTATAATTTTTTGTTTGTTTTTGTTTTTCAAGGTAGGGTTTCTCTCTAGCCCAGGCTAATCTGGAATTCACTATGTAGTCTCTGGCTGGCCTTGAAATCATGGCAGTCCTCCTACCTCTGTCTCCAAGTGTAGGGACTAAAAGTGTGTGCCAACATGTCTGGTGGCAATTACAATTTTGAGTAATATTTGTCCTTCTGAACTCTTTTTTTTTGTTTGTTTTTTTTTGAGGTAGGGTCTCACTCGAGCTCAGGCCGACCTGGAATTCACTATGGAGTCTCAAGGTGGCCTTGAACTCATGGCGATCCTCCTACCTCTGCCTCCCAAGTGCTGGGATTAAAGGCGTGCACCACCACACCCTGATAACCTTCTGAACTCTTTACTGGGCTAGAATAAAAAAACATGATGAGGGCTGGAGAGATGGCTCAGTGGTTAAAGGTGCTTCCTTGCAAAACCTGATGGCTCTGGATTTGATTCCCCAGTCCCCATGTAAAGCCAGATACACAATGGGGCATGTGTGTCTAGAGTTTGTTTCCTATGGCAGGAGGCCCTGGCACACCCATTCCCTCTCTCTGCTTGCAAATAAATGATCAGCAAAAATCTTTAAAACAGAAGAAAACACAACTTTATTCTTAGGGAAATGGATTAAGAATTAAGAAAATGTACGTTATGCACTGAAATTGCTCTGGAAATTAAGATGAAGGTATCAGCCATATTGATGTAAGTATATAATATTGTAGTTGTTACAATATGGTAGGAGTGCAAACATAAAGACTGATAATTGGGTCTTTGACTTAATGAACTCACAATTTTTACCCACAAGAATTTGTATGACAGAATAATACAATGCTGGGCATGGCAGGAAATTACTGCCATGACGAAATGTTAGACAAATGGGTACTTTTTACAGATGGGAATCACAAGTGAGCTCTCAATTTGATATAAGCATGTTCTTTCTGTGTCTACGAAGAATTTCCTAGGAGCACATTTGGAGTTTTGGAAATATGGAAGCGCAAAGGAGCTGGGGGAAGTCAGAGCTGCGCCACGCATGGGCAGTCCCCTTGAGATGCCAGGTGTTTGAGGCTTCGGGGGTGGGCAGAGTTACTTTCCACTTCCGCTCTTGATGTACCGTAAGCGTGGGGCTCACCTTCATCCATCTGTGTCTTGTTGCTGAAATTTCTAGGGAGCCCATGCCGCCTCTGCCTGGCCCATGGACCCATCCTGACCGCTCAGCCCCAGACTCTTTCTCTTGTCGGGGTGTGCTGTGCCCACTCGCCGTTTTCTCTGATGCCTTTGATCATGCCATCTCCTGGGCAGAGACCATACTGAGTCTCATTTCACCACAAACGTAGACACACTTGTCTGCCCTTGGGATGGCCACTGTTTTCTTCACCAATGCCTGACACTTATTCTCTAGTGCGAATGAACTCTAAGTTGCAGGGAGTCACTCAGCAAATATTTACTGAGGAAAAGATCACATTGAATCAGTGCTTTGCAAAGGCCATTGTGGACTGGGCTTGGCTGTGGCAAGAGAAGCCAAGAGGTTTTCTGTTGGGTCCAGAGCAGTAGTTCTGGTGGGAGACTCTGAACTCAGGACCTTGCTGTGGGATGAAACAACCCTTTTGTAACCTGCTCAAGAGCTAGGTTCCCCCCAGTTTTCTAGCAGTGCTGTAACTTTCAAATTCTATCCAGTGGTCATTTCTTTTTTAAAAAATATTTTATTTATTTATTTATTTATGAGAGAGAGAGGCAGACATATAGAGAGGTTGGGCACAACAGGGCCTCCAGCCACTACAGGTGAACTCCAGACACATGTGTCACCTTGTGCATCTGGTTTATGTGGAGTACGTACTGGGGAATCGAACCTGGATCCTTAGGCTTCACAGGAAAGCACCTTAACTACTGAGCAATCTCTTCAGTCTGTCAAATGGCCATTTCTTTTATCTATGAGATGTTGGAAGGGTTTTTCCGTTTTTTCGAGGTAGAGTCTCACTCTAGCCCAGGCTGACCTGGAATTTGCTATGCAGTCTCAGGGTGGCCATGAACTCATGCAATCTCCCTACTTTGGTCTCCTGAGTGCTGGGACTAAAGGTGTGTGTCACCAAGCCTGGCAGGAGTTTTAAAAATTTTGACTTTGGCCATTTTTTTAGTTACTTTCAGTGTGGCTGTAACACAATACCTGGTAAGAAGCAACTTAAGGGAGGCAGGGTTTGTTTTGGCTCACAGTTTGAGGGTATCGCCATCATGGTGGAGAAAGGCACAGTGGTGAGAGCGGTTTATGGCTCTGGCAGGAGGGTGGGGCTGCTTGTTCACATCTCAGAGAATCAGGAAGCAGTGATGAGACAGGAAATGGGGCCCTGCTGTAAACCTCAAGCCCTGCCCCTGAGAGATTCACTTCCTCCAGCTCAGTCCCACACCCCAAAGGTCCCACAACCTTCCAAAACAGCACACCAGCTGAAGATCAAGCGTTCAAGCGTATGACCCCATGGGGGACATTTCACATTCAAGCTATAACAGCCATTTGTATGAGGAATATACTAGCAATATAGTATATTCCTGTCCTAGAAATAGTTGCTTCAAGGTTTATACAAGTCAGTGCTTGTAAAAGGGCTTAGCTCAGTGTCTGCCACATTGTAAGAACTCAGTGACAACTTTCAGTGTTTCGGCTGCATTTTCCCTGGTCTCT
The DNA here is from genome assembly GCA_036346955.1 of Dipus sagitta. Taxonomy (NCBI): domain Eukaryota; kingdom Metazoa; phylum Chordata; class Mammalia; order Rodentia; family Dipodidae; genus Dipus; species Dipus sagitta. Next base: position 1,152,204 of record CM070789.1, read on the forward strand.
CTTCAGCAGTATTTACCCATAGAACAGAATCAAGGAGCTGGGAGTGGTGGTGCATGTCTCTAACTCCAGCCCTAAGGGGGCTGAGGCTGGAGGATTATAGGTTGGAAGCCATCCTAGTCTATGTAGAAGACCCAGTCTCAACAAACAAACAAACAAACAAACAAAAAAAAAACAGAGGGCTGGAGAGACGGCTTAGCGGTTAGGGCGCTTGCCTGTGAAGCCCAAGAACCCATGTTGGACTCCCCAGATCATACATAAGCAAGACACACAAGGTGATGCATGTGCCAGTGATTCAGGTGTCCCCCATAAACTTAGGTGTTCTGAATGCCAGGTTCCCAGCTGATGGAGGTTTGGGAATTAATACCTCATGAAGGCAGTGTATTGTTAGGGGCGGGCTTATGGGTGTTATAGCCAGTGTCCCCCTTGAGAGTTTGGCACACTCTCCTGTTGCCATTGTCCGCCTGATGTTGGCCAGGGAATGATGTCCACCCTCTGCTCATGCCATGGTTCTCCCCTGCCATTGTGGAGCTTCCCCTTGAGTCTGTAAGCCAAAGTAAACCTCTTTATCCCAGAAGCTGCTCTTGGTTGGGTGATTTCTACCAGCAATGCAAACCTGACTGCAACAGCCAGGTTGCACATGTGCACAAGGTGGCACATGCATCTGGAGTTCGATTTCAGTGGCTGGAGGCCCTGGTGTACTAATTCTCTTTCTTTCTTGCTGTCTTTCATAAAAAAAAAAAAAAAAGCCAGTCTGTTGGGCTTGCCTCAAAAAGATAAAAATAAAAATAAACCCCAACAGGGCTGGAGAGATGGCTTAGTGGTTAAGTGCTTGCCTGTGAAGGCTAAGGTTTGAAGCTCGATTCCCCAGGACCCACGTTAGCCAGATGCACAAGGGGGCGCATGCGTCTGGAGTTCGTTTGCAGTGGATGGAGGCCCTGGCACGTCCATTCTCTCTCTCTCTCTCTCTCTCTCTCTCTGCCTCTTTCTCTTTCTCTTTCTCTTTCTGTCTGTCTCTCTTAAATAAATAAATAAAGCCGGGCGTGGTGGCGCACACCTTTAATCCCAGCACTCGGGAGGCAGAGGTAGGAGGATCGCCGTGAGTTCGAGGCCACCCTGAGACTCCATAGTGAATTCCAAGTCAGCCTGGGCTAGAGTGAGACCCTACCTCAAAAAACCAAATAAAATAAAATAAAATAAAATAAAATAAAATAAAATAAAATAAATAAAAATAAACAAAAAAAATAAAAAAATAAACCCCAACAGAATTATTAAGTCTTAGAAGCGGACGATTTCTTGACGTTGTCTTACCACCCAATGATTACAGGTGTGGAAATGTAGGTGCAGGGCTGGGAGCGGACAGTTCTTGCAGAAGCAGGACCGGGACCCCGTAACCCCAAGGTCAGGAGTGTCTCTTCATCCTAGATCAGACTTTGTTTTCTCAGTTCAAGCTTCTTGAGGGTTGATCCTCTCTGGTGATGGCTTTGCTCAACAGGAAGCCTCACGTGCAAACTCCTGCTGCCTCAGAACATGTGGAGATGAAATCTGACGCCTCGTGTTACCAATTAGATTTAATGGATTTATGACCTAAAGCAGTTTCAGTTCCTACCCACTACCTAATGGGAGAGATTGAAGCAACCCAAATGAGCCCTATTTTATTATTATCCGTCCTACTAGGCGTATTTCCTAACCGCGATTTATTAGTTGCTGGGCTCCATCTGCTCCAGGGAGGTGGTTAGACACTCGGGGGCTGCAGTGAATGGCTAGAGTGCTTGTGAGTGAATTCAGGGGCACACTTGTAATTTCCTCTTTCTGTTTACTGAGTCCTAAAGGAGAATCTTGCGTGTTGCCCACTGAAGTCCTCCCAGACACACATACAGCTACAGTTCCCGTGGCCTCGGGAAAGACACCTATCTCCTTTTGTTTGTTTATGTTTTTGAGACAGGCCTCATACTGTAGCCCTCACACTATGGAACTCACCATGTTGTCCAGGCTGGCCTAGAGCTTGTGGCAATTCTCTTTCAAGTGTTGGGATTATGAGTCACCATGCCTGGTGGAGAGACCTTTTCAAAAAATATTTTATTTATTTATTTATTTATTTTAATTTTTAATTTTTTTTTTTTTTTTGGTTTTTCGAGGTAGGGTCTCACTCTAGAGGCTGACCTGGAATTCACTATGTAGCCTCAGGACTGTGTAGCCTCAGGGTGGCCTCGAACTAAAGGCGTGCATCACCATGCCCGGCTTCAATAATATTTTATTTTAATTTATTTATTTGACGGAGATGAGTGGGGGGAATGGGCACACCAGGGCCTCCAGCCACTGCAAATGAACTCCAGACACATGCGTCACCTTGTGTATCTGGCTAACTTGGGTCCTGGGGAATCGAACCTGGGTCCTTTGGCTTTGCAGGCAAGCACCTTAATCACTAAGTCATCCCTCCAGCCCAAGACCTTTTTTTCCTCCTCCTCCTCCTCCTCCTCCTCCTTCTTCTTCTTCTTTTTTTTTTTTTAGGTAGGATTTCACTCTAGCTCAGGCTGACCTGGAATTCACTATGTAGTCTCAGGGTGGCCTTGAGCTCATGGTGATCCTCCTACTTCTGCCTCCCGAGTGCTGGGATTGAAGGTGTGCGCCACCACGCCCAGCTCTGAGAGAGTCTTTTCTTTACTGTTCAGATTCCCTTACTAATTCAGTGATATGACAACAAGAGAGAGAGAGAGAGGGAAGCGGAGAGACAGAAAGAGGTGGGGGGGGGGAGGGAAAGAAAGGGAATGAATTTTCAGGATCTCTGTATTAAGAACAAATGTACATAATATATCTTTGTTTTACAGAAAACTACACATCCTCCCAATTGGCCACACTGGGACAGAAGGATGTTTACTGCCCCGCTGCATGGCAGGGAGATTAAATTTGCTGCCTCAGTTATTTAGGGCTCAGCCACACTGAGTGATGGTTCTGAGAGGTTTTTTTTTCCCTCATGGGGAAAAAATTTATACCTAGCTGCCATCTTAGAAAATGTAGAACTTAGCTTGTCGTGCAATTTTTTATTATCTTTGTTTGCTTTTTCTTGCTCTCCTGGCTCCTTTTCATCATTCTCATTCTCCGAGTCTGTATTTTTAGTTTTAATCTTCCTTTACTTCTCTTCCTCACCTCAGTTTTTGTTTGAACAATAAGCTTTGTTGTTAAAACTTTCTGAATTGCCCCCACCCAATAATAACAATAATAAGATCAAGACGGTCACTTTGTGGCTACCATGTGCAGTGCTAGGCCTACTGATTTTCATAGGATGATAGAATGTAGAACCAGAATGGGCTTTAGAGAGGGTGATAGACAGTCAGTCATCTGGACATTCTCGTAAAGTGTGGCTCAAACCTGTTGCCTGTGATGTCGACCTTGAAAATACCTTGGAACTTCTAAAATGTGTGACTCTTGTCTTATTTATAAAACAAACAAACAGACAAGCAAACAACAACAACAACAAAAAAAAACTGGGTGAAGTCCTCACTAGTTAAGGATATTGTTATGGGAGGGAGCTTCAAATGTGATAATATGTATTTTTTTTAATAAGTGTGTGTGTGTGTGTGTGTGTGTGTGTGTGTGTTTGCACACATGCATGCTCAGGGGATTGTCAAGGCCAGAGGACAACCTCATGTGTTGTTACTAGATACTATCCACCATTTAAAAAAATATTTTTATTTATTTATTAGACAGAAAGAGAGAATGGGCACTCCAGGGCCTCCAGCCAGTGCAAACAAATTCCAGACTCATGCACAACCTTGTGCATCTGGCTTACGTGGGTCCTGGGGAATTGAACTTGGGTCCTTAGGCTTTGCAGGCGAGTGCCTTAACCGCTGAGCCTTCTCTCCAGCCCCCATTCTTGTTTTTGAGGCCGGTTCTCTCTTTGGCCCGTGGCCCACCAACTAGGCTAAGTTCACGAGCCAGCAATCTGGGGGCTCTGCTCTTTCTACCTCTGCTGCGCTAGGATTATAAGCATGTGCCACCATGCCCAGCTTTTTTCTTTTTTTTTACATGGGTTCTGAGGACTGGACTCATGTTCCTCATTCTTGAAAGCTCAGTACCTTCCCCTGTGTTACCTCCTGTGTTCTTTTTTTTTTGAAGTAGGGTCTCACTCTAGCCCAGGCTGACCTGGAATTCACTATGGAGTCTCAGGGTGGCCTCGAACTCACGGCGATCCTCCTACCTCTGCCTCCCCAGTCCCTCACATGTTCTTGAAAGACAGGCAGAGGGAGGTTCCATGCTGGTAGAAAACACTGTGGCTATGGAGGCAGAGGCGAGAGCTGTGTGGGTACCCCCCCACGGGCTGCCAGGCCCCGCGAGCCGGCAGAGGACAGGAACGGCTTCTCCGGCACGGGCACAGGCCCTTCCTTCCAGCACCGTGACTTTAGCTCCTGAATGGGATTTCAGACGTTTCATCCCCAACTGTGTGTGAGAGTAAGTCCATCTGTGGTTGGCAAGACACAAAGTTTGTGGGGATCTGTCACTGCAGCCCTAGGAAACACTCCCTCTGTAAAAACCGAGTTGTCTTTCTCTTACTGGTTTAAAGTAGTTTTTTTTTGTTGTTGTTGTTTGTTTTTGGTTTTTCGAGGTAGGGTTTCACTGCAGCCCAGGCTGACCTGGAAGTCACCAGTTAATCTCAGGGTGGTCTTGAACTCACGGCGATCCTCTACCTCTGCCTCCCGAGTTCTGGGATTAAAGGTGTGTGCCACCACGCCCGGCTTAAAGTAGCTTTTTGTTTGTTTGTTTATTTTATTTATTTATTTATTTGAGAGCAACAGAGAGAAGGAGGCAGAGAGACATAGAGAGAGAGAATGGGCGCGCCAGGGCCTCTAGCCACTGCAAATGAACTCCAGATGCATGCGCCCCCTTGTGCATCTGGCTAATGTGGGTCCTGGGGAATTGAGCCTTGAACCGGGGTCCTTAGGCTTCACAGGCAAGCGCTTAACCGCTAAGCCATCTCTCCAGCCCTTAAAGTAGTTTTGTATATGTTCTAGACATGGAGTATCTGTAGGGAAGGTAAGTTGCAAATACCTTCTTTTTATTTAAGGTCTTGCCCTTTCTCTCTGAATGGTGTCTTTTCTTGAGTAGCCGTTCTTTATGTAATGAAATCTAATTTATCAAACTTTTTCCCCGTGGCTGGTGCTTCTTGGCTCCCACTTCAAATAACCCTTTTATTATTTTAAATTTCAGGTCCGAAATCCACTTAGAATTGACTTCTATGTGTGGGATATGATAGGGTCAGTAGTCGCGTTTTCCTCATGTTTCACAGGACAAGGGTCCGTGAGTTAAGGAACGGTCATCTCGCTCCTCTACCGCGTTGTCTCTGTCACTAGTCAGTCACTGGTGCCTTAGGGGAAGGACGATGAACGCAGGGAGCCGTAGGCAAAAGCAGGTGAAACCTGGAAGATCCGTGAAGATCTGGCGCCAGTGAAAAAGACAACGAGGCTTAGACATCCCTGAACTCTGGAATAGTCCTGAACTGGACAGCAGCGGCCAGCTCCCGGGGCTCCCGGGGCTCCCACGGGGCTCTTCCCAGCTGGTGTGGCCGGCTTGCAAGCGGTAGCAGATCCCAGAGGCGCCGTTGCTCCCGCTCCCCGTGGTCCAGGGAGGCACGAGCAGCTCACACTGGGCTCCCTCAGTCTAGCCTGTGCGTGCACACACTCCTCCGTGCAGAGCCGCGCGCTGGGGCTCCCCTGTGCCTGCTGGGGGTGCTGGGAGGACAAACCACCCTCATTTTGCAGCTCTGCTCAGTGCTGTGACCGGCATTCACCGTTGTTCCTCCTCCACTATCTCTTCTCGGCTTTCACCTCAGGGGGTCTCAAAGTCCCATTCCTGACCTGTCAGAGCCCTCAGTCGTCATGAGCCCTCAGGCCAGGGATGCCGTGAGTGTCCACTGATGGTCCCGCTTCGGCAAGGAACGGCAAGCCGCAGGCCAGCAGGTCACTGGGGTGTGCAGGAGCGAGCGGCGTGTCCCGTCCCGCCAGGAGAGCCCAGGTGCCTCAGCCGTGAGACTGACTTGGTTTTCCCACTGGGCAGTTCTTGGACCCCAGGGATCCCAAGGAGCCGGCAGCTGTGCTTGGTCAGTGAGTCCCATGCTTTGTCCCCTACCCATAGATGAAACCCTCGAAGCATTCAGGGTCCAAGGTTTTGGGGACAGCAGGCACGGTGTTCCCCAGGAGTGAAAGGGATCATGGAAGTGGGGTCCACTCCAGCGTCTGTCGTTGTTGTCTGATGTTCTTCCTATTGGGTATGGGGTACCTGACCTTAAACTTCTCAGACTCCGGACTGGAAAGAATTAACTTTGTGGTCTGCACGAGTTGTCTAGTCTGTGGCATTTTGTCATAGCAACCCAAATGCATTAAGATGCAGCCACGGCAATCTTAGTGAGAGGTGTGTCTATATTATATCTATTAGAAATTGAAACATCTTATACTTATTAGTTAATAACTGGAATGACAAATTAATCTCAAGTAAAATTTGACACTTTCACAGCATTATGGCCAAGGGGAAAGTCAAATTTATAGGCATATTATAATGTAGAGAAATGAGATAATAAACAAAAGAATTTCAAGCATCAGAAGGTGTTATGCTAAGATAAAATCCTGTGAGAGTTGCATGGCCACACAGGTTTCAGGAAAAAGAACATATAAAATGAGCTTGCTCATACTTGTGTAAGCAGAAGGTGATGAGCTCTGTTTATTTATTTATTTGAGAGTGGCAGAGAGAGAAAGAGGCCGAGAGAGAGAGAGAGAGAGAGAGAGAGAGAGAGAGAGAGAGAGAGGGAGAATGGGTGCGCCAGGGCCTCCAGCCACTGCAAACAAACTCCAGACACATGCACCCCCTTGTGCATCTGGCTAACGTGGGTCCTGGGGAATCGAGCCTACAACCAGGGTTCTTAGGCTTCACAGGCAAGCGCTTAACCGCTAAGCCATCTCTCCAGCCCTGAGCTCTGGTTTTTTATCATGTTTAAAGACCAATAGGTACATAGAAAGAGGTGTTATTGTTTTATTTTGGAAATCTTGGCATGATAGTTGTGGTGGTTTGATCCAGGTGTCCCCCATAAACCCAGGTGTTCTGAATGCTAGGTTCCCAGCTGATGGAGATTTGGGAATTAACACCTCCAGGAGGCGATGTATCATTGGGAGTGGGCTTATGGGTGTTATGGCCAGTTTCCCCTTGCTAATACTTGGCATACTCTCCTGTTGCTATTGTCCACCTTATGTTGGTCAGAGGGTCATGCCCACCCTCTGCTAGTACCATCATTTTCCCTGCCATCATGGAGCTTCCCCTCAAGTCTGTAAACCAAAATAAACCTTTTTTCCCAAAAGCTGCTCTTTGTCAGGTGATTTTCTGCCAGCAATGTGAACCTGATTAACTTATGGGGGAAAATTGAGTATCAATTTTAAAAAGTGGAATTTAGTACATAGTTAAAATATTTTAGGAGATACATGAGGTTAAAAGGTCAATGGCTACAATTCTAAATTTTATAAAATGGCCACTGACATGTTATGTGGGTTGTTTCTTTTATTCTTGTATAAAGAATTATAACGGATGATTTTTAATTTTTAAAAAAATTTTATTATTTTATTTATGTGCAAGCAGAGAAAGAGAGAGGAGAGATAGACAGAGAATGAGCATGGCAGGGCCTCTAGCGACTGTAAATGAACTCCAGATGCATGTGTCCCCTTGTGCATCTGACTTACATGGGTACTGAGGAATTGAACCTGGGTCCTTTGGCTTCATAGGCAAGTGACTTAACTGCTAAGCCATCTCTCCAGCCCAACATTTTTTTTTTTTTAGTCCAGTTAGAAACCTGTGCTGAGGGCTGGAGAGGAGCAGTTAAGGCACTTGCCTGCAAAGCCTAAGGACCCATGTTTGGCTCTCCAGATCCCAGGTAAGCCAGATACACAAAGATGTGGCAAGTGTAATGTTGCACATGCCCACTAGGTGGCAGAAGCATCTGGAATTTGATTTCAGTGGCTGAGTCTCTGGCATGCCAATTCCTTCTCTCTCTCTCTCTCTAAAACAAAAACAAAAAAAAGAGCAAAACAAAACAAACAAAAAAAAAACCCTTGTGCTGCACTTGGGCATAGACAGTCTTCGAGGAAGAAGAACTGAGTCAGGCAGTTTCTTTCTAGTCCAGGCTTGCTAAGGGGGCCTGTATTAAACGGTGCAGGGATGCTATGAGCACAAGTTGGTACAATTGGCACTGGGCACTATGAAAACGAGACTACTCTGTTAGGAAAAGGACCTTTCACAAGGGTTCCACCACATTTGGGCACTAATTGAAAAGAACCTATGGAAGCAAGATAAAAGAGCAAAGAAGGGTGAGAGGTGGACCCTGGGCCCGTGTGGGCGCAGTCCATTAGCATTCACACGGGGAAAATAGAGGTGAGAAAATTTGCCTGAGAAACCAAATTACACCAAGAAATAGAAAACAGGAGTCATGTGAGTAGACCTCTATTCAGGTTTCTGAGGCCATGAAAGAGCAAATCAAGGTGCATCCTGCAGATGATGGAGAAACGAAAGCACTCTGGAGGTGGAAGCAGGACGGTCACAAGTTCAAAGCCAGCCTCAGCCCCACAACGTTTGAGTTTGAGGCCAGCCTTGGCTACCTGAGACACTGTCATAAAAAACAAAGAACACCAAACACACACACACACACACACAGAGAGAGAGAGAGAGAGATAGAGAGAGAGAGAGAAATGGAAAACACACATGTATACATGTGCACACACAAGATTACACTTTGTATAAGAGGAGCAATGGAAATGATTTTTTCTTTGTTAAAGGTACCCCTCAAACACTATACATTATGTGAGAAATACTGTCAAATTCAAATAGTTTTCTTAGATTAACGTGTTGGCATGGCACATTTAAGTGATTTCATCTTTCATATTATTTATACTCTCAACACACACTGTTGGGTATCAGTGTAGAGGAAGAGACACCCTGGTCTCTGTGTATAAATCAGTTAAGATCTCACAAAACCCCCAAAACATAGTGATGGCTGTAGCAGCAAGCAGCGTCCTGTGATACAAAAGAGGAACAGCTGTCCACTTGGGAAAACAAAAGGAAAAAAAGTTCATCCACTTTCTCCTTTTCACAAATATTCAAGTCCTCATTTCAGGGCATCCCGCTAGGGGGCGCTCCCGCGGGGCTGTGATCCCTAGCGCTCCTTTCCGGATGCTCACAGAATAGCCTACTGACTGTGCTAAGGGTGCGTGGAATTCTCCGTGGTGCTGGGAGCTTGGCCCAGAGATCCTTCTAGTTTTAATTGCATTTTTTAAAAAAATTATTTTTACTTATTTATTTGAGAGAGAGAGAGAAATGGGCATGCCAGGGCCTCCAGCTGCTGTAAACAAACTCTAGACACATGCACCACCTTGTACATCTGGCTTACATGGATCCTGGGGAATTGAACCTAGGCCCTTTGGCTTTGCAGGCAAGTGCCTTAACCACTAAGCCATCTCTTTAGCCCAAATTGCATTTGTTTTGTTTTCAAGGTAGGGTCTTGCACTAGCCCAGGCTGACCTGGAATTCACTATGTAATCTCAGGGTGGCCTCGAACTAATGGCAATCCTCTTACCTCTGCCTTCTGAGTGCTGGGATTAAAGGTGTTCGCCACCATGCCCGGCTCAAATTCCATTTTTTAAAAAAATTTTTTTTGTTCATTTTTATTTATTTATTTGAGAGTGACACACACACACACACACACACACAGAGAGAGAGAGAGAGAGAGAGAGAGAGAGAGAGAGAGAGAGAGAGAATGGGCACGCCAGGGCTTCCAGCCACTGCAAACAAACTCCAGATGCATGTGCCCCCTTGTGCATCTGGCTAATGTGGGTCCTGGGGAATCAAGCCTTGAACCGGGGTCCTTAGGCTTCACAGGCAAGTGCTTAACTGCTAAGCCATCTCTCCAGCCCTCAAATTCCATTTTTTTATAATGTCTTTTTATGTTTGTTTTTCAAAGTAGGGCCTCACTCTAACCCAGGCTAATCTGGAAATCACTATGTATTCTCAGGGTAGCCTCAAACTCACAGCAATCCTCCTACCTCTACCTCCTGAGTGCTAGGATGAAGGGCATGCGCCACCATACCTGGCCTGATTCTAATTTTATTTTTATTATTTTAATTTGTATTTATTTATTTATTTATTTGTCAGGGAGAGAAAGAGGCAGCTAGATGGAGACAATGGGCATGCCAGGGACTCCAGCAGCTGCAAATGAACTCCAGATGCGTGCACCGCCTTGTACATCTGGCTTATGTGGGTCTGGGGCAATTGAACCTAGGTTCTTTGGCTTTGCAGGCAAACAGCCTTAACCTCTAAGCCATCCCTCCAGCACCCTGATTCTAATTTTTAAAAGACTAGATAAGAAGAATTTCAGCTTAATTTCAGTGTTTCATGGATTTACCCACCCCATTTTACTGAGAGTTCAAGAGCTCAGTCAAGATGTGGGGTAGGAGATGGAGATGGGCCTGCTCCCCTTTGAAAAAGTCGGTTTCATGCATCCTTACTGAGGTTCAGGCTCCGGGGTAGGAACTGGTGAGTAAGTAACATCTTCTAACTGGATGTTCTCCGCTGCCAGCCTTTACCTGTGCACATGAGAGAAGTACTGGTCATAGTGAGACATCACAGACGCCCTCGTCCTCTTGGTGACGGGGGACAGCACCCATGCACGTGAGGGAAGTTCTGGCCAGAGTGAGACATCACAGACGCCCTCGTCCTCTTGGTGATGGGGGACAGCACCCATGCATGTGAGGGAAGTTCTGGCCAGAGTGAGGGGACAGCACCCATGCATGTGAGAGAAGTTCTGTCCAGAGTGAGACATCACAGACGCCCTCGTCCTCTTGCTGATGGGGGACAGCACCCATGCACGTGAGGGAAGTTCTGGCCAGAGTGAGACATCACAGACGCCCTCGTCCTCTTGGTGACAGGGGACAGCACCCATGCACGTGAGGGAAGTTCTGGCCAGAGTGAGACATCACAGACGCCCTCGTCCTCTTGGTGACAGGGGGACAGCACCCATGCACGTGAGAGAAGTTCTGGCCAGAGTGAGACATCACAGACGCCCTCGTCCTCTTGGTGACGGGGGACAGCACCCATGCACGTGAGGGAAGTTCTGGCCAGAGTGAGACATCACAGACACCCTCTTCCTCTTGGTGACGGGGGACAGCACCCATGCACGTGAGGGAAGTACTGGCCAGAGTGAGACATCACAGACGCCCTTGTCCTCTTGGTGACGTGGGGACATCACAGTATTTGTGACACAGATTTCCAGGGAGCTTTGGCATCAAGTGGCCCAGCAGATGGATAATTCTTGGCTCAATCATCACTGCTTCAGCTGGCCACGACCTCAACGTGTGGCGTTAATCAGATGACACATCAGTCGTCTTGGGTGTTGGCTTTGCTTGTTGGCGATGGGGCCGCTGGTCTTTCCTGCGCTGCTGCATCAGCCTGGCTGCTCCTTGTCCTCATCTCTCAGGGCAACGGCAACGGGCCATTTGCACACAAGAGGGCTGCGCTCTCAATGCCCATTTTCTGCCCACGAATAAACTCAGACAGCAGAGGGAGGGCATCTGCTTCACCCCAGGGAGACAGCAGGCAGCGAACAGCCCTGCTCCACGGTTAGTCCCAATGCAAAGAGCAACCTCGGGCTGGAGAGATGGCTTAGTGGTTAAGACACATGCCTATGAAGCCTGGGGACCCAGGTTTGATTCTCCAGGTCCCACGTAAGCCAGATGCACAAGGTGGCTCATGTGTCTGGAGTTTGGTTGCAGTGGCTAGAGGCCCTGGTGCACCCATTATCTCTCTCTCTTTCTCTCCCCCTTCTCTCTAATAAATTAATAAAAAGTTAAGAAGATTAAAAACTAAATGCAACCTGGGCTGTAGGGATGGCTTAGTGGTTAAGGTGTTTGCCTACAAAGCTAAAGGACCCAGGTTCGATTCTCCAGGTCCCACGTAAGCCAGATGCACAAGGAGGCACATGTGTCTGGAGTTTGTTTGCAGTGGCTAGAGGCCGTGGTCTGCCCATTCTCTCTCTCCCCCCCTCTTTCTCTGTTAAATAAATAAATAAATGAATGAATGAAATATTAAAAAAAAATAAGAGCAACCTGATCCTAGGCAATGGTTTGTTTGGGTTCATATCACATTTTATTCATTTTTAAATTATATGATGGTAGATACAGGACTTTTTCAATTCATGCTTCTATAGAACTGTGTAGGTGACATGATTCGAGCCAAAAAGAGCCACAGCACACGTGTTGGCACCACGGGTCTTTTCATTTTGAACTGGAAACAAAATAAAATCCATGGTCTTACCCCAAACCTTTTTTTAGAAAATATTTTTATTTTTATTTATTTATTTGGGAGAGGGAAAGAGGCAGAGAGAGAGAGAGAAAGAGAGAGAGAAAGAGAGAGAAAGAGAGAGAGAGAGGGTGGGAGAGAGAATGGGTGCGCTAAGGCTTCCAGCCACTGCAAACGAACTCCAGATGCATGTGCTACCTTGTGCATCTGGCTTACATGCATCCTGAGGAATCAAACCAAGGTCCTTTGGCTTTGCAGGCAAGGCCTTAACCACTAAGCCATCTCCCCAGTCTCCCAAACCTTTTTTTTTGGTCTGTTGAATATAGCAAACACACTCTAGAGCTAGAACCACACAATAGATTTCAAATATAACAATAGTATTGAAAATTGGGTCAGGGCTGAGGACGTGGCTAAGAATGCTAAGTGCACAAGTATGAGGACCCAAGTTCGATCCCCAGCACCCACACAGGAAGCCAGGCATGGCCAGACATGCTCGTAACCCCAGTGCTGAAGTAAGATGGAGACAGGAGGGTCACTGGTATACCCTGGGGCTCCCTAGTCAGCTGGTCTACCCGAAAAAACAGGCTCCGCGAGGGACTGTGTCTCATGAAAATAGGGTAGACGAGGGTAGAAGACAGTGCCCAATGTCTTCCGCACACTTGCACACAGGGCCTGCACATCCGCACATACCACATACACACGCATTTGCACGTGCACACATACACACGTACAGAATGGGCAGTACTAGGAAAAGGTAAGCAATGGAAGAATTTGGAATACGATTATTTAGGTAATTGATGCTGTGAGTGTGAAATGTCCCTGGCAGGCTCATGTTTGTCCCCACCTGGTAGGGTTCGTGACTAAGCTAGGCAGGTTCCTTCCGGGGCTGACTCCTGGGTTATTGCCCGTTCAAACTAGCCTTTCCTTTATTTTCAGCTAAAACTTTATGGTATAAGCTGAGCATGCCCAGAGAGATTTCTGTCCCTTACTTTAATCTTTAACATATGTGCTTTATGACTTTGAACTAAGCATTGCAAAAATGTGTGTACTTTTTTTTTTTTTCTAGGTAGGGTCTCACTCTAGCTCAGGCTGAACTGGAATTCACTCTGTAGTCTCAGGGTGTCCTCAAACTCACAGTGATCCTCCTACCTCTGCCTCCTGAATGCTAGGATTAAAGGCATGTGCCACCATGCCTGGCCGTACTTTTTTTTTCGAGGTAGGGTCTCACTCTAGCCAAGGCTGACCTGGGATTCACCATGTAGTCTTAGGGTGGCCTTGAACTCACGGTGATCCTCCTATCTCTGCCTCCCAAGTGCTGAGATCAAAGGCGTGCACCACTATGCCTGACTGTGTCTACTACCTTGTTTGGTGCTTATCTTTATTTTCTTTAAATTTTTAAACTTTTTATTGACAACCTCCATACATATAGACAAAATACCATGACCGTGATCCCCTCTCACCCCCTTCCTTTCTCTCCTTCTCTATAACCCTTCCCCTGAATCCCTTCTTTCCAACTAGTCTGTCTTCTATCTTGATGTTATCACCTTTTGTCCCCCATTTATGCAGGTCTTGTGCAGCTAGCATCAGACACTGCGAGGTCATGAATACCACGGCCACGTTGTGCGCGGTACTTCTCCTATTCCTTCAGCTCTTCCGTTCTTCCTGCCACCTCTTTTGCAATGGTCCCTGAACCTTGGAGGGTGTGCTAGAGATGCTTCATTTAGTGTTGAACACTCCACTGTCACTTCCTCTCAGCACTTTGATGAGTTTGGAGTCCTCAGTGGTCACTGCCCTCTGAAAAGAAGCTTCTCTAACCCTAAGTGAGAGTATCTTTAATATATGGTATATTATAGACATAAGCGTATTTTCTTTTAAGAACTTATGACCTCAGCTGAGCAGACTTGGAATGCCTGCGTGAAATCCCCATGCTTCCTTTGTCCCAGGAGAACAGCCCTTTGGAAACGACCCCCGTGCTTTCCTCCCCGCTGCAGGAAAGAGATCTATCTCCATTCCTCTATGCCTTGCCTGTGCCTTTTCTGGCTTTGCACTCTCCAAGATGCAAACCCATTACATTCAATTACAGTGGTGCTGGTCTGGGAGGCTGTGAGGCCTTTTGGACATGGAGCTTAGCTGGCACTCATAGAGTAATAAAGTCATAGAAGTGGGGCTTATGGGTTCTAGTCCCGCCTGGGCCTGGCCCGGCTCTCTGTCTACATATCTGCCCAGGTGGAAGCACGTGGCCTCGGGCTCTACTGTCACAGTTGCAAGCTGCCAGGAATTCACCATGCCTTCTCCACCACGAAGAGCTAAACTCTTTCAAACCATAGGCCCCCACACACCCGCCTTCCCGTAAGTTGTTTCTTGTCAGCACAATAAGAAAAGCAACAAACACACCCGCCGAGTACATTCATTGTGAGCATATACTTTTCATGAACATACTGCAATTTGATCATAATCTCCTCCCATTAGCCTCATTAGTCCCCTCCACACACCCAACTCCAGTGGCCTCCTTCTCTTTTCATGTAGCCCCTCTTCTATTTTGATGCCTCATTCATTTCCCTCTTCTCCATTATCTATGTCAGAATGATGATGGGCTCGACATTGTGTGGGTCTTAAGCAGGTAGTGGCCCGCAGTGTGAAGTCGTGAACACACCAGTCTCTTCACGTCCAGAGAAAGTGCCCCAAAGTACTCCTCTCCACCCTCTGGTTCTTATATTCTTCTTGATTATCATCATTATTATTATTTACTTATTTGCAATCAGAGAGAGATAGAAGAGAGACAGACAAAGAGAATGGCGCACTAGGACCTCTAACTGCTGGAAACAAACTCCAGATGCATGTGTCACCATATGCCTCTGGCTTATGTGGGTACTAGGGAATTGAACCTGGGTCCTTAGGCTTCTCAGGCAGGTGTCTTAACCACTCAGCCATCTCCCCAGTCCCTTCTTAATTATTTTTAAAATTTTCAGGTGGGACGGGGAGAGAGAATAGGCATGCCAGGGCTTCTTGCTGCTGCAAATGAATTCCAGATAAAGCCCGGGCAGGCGGGCTTTGCAAGCAAGTGCCTTTAACCGCTGAGCCACGCCTCCAGCCTTGGTTCTTACTCCTTCCAGCCCCTCTTCTGCAATGTCCTCTGGGCCTCGGAAGGCATGGTAGAGATGTTACCTTAGTGCTGAACTCTCGTGAGCTTCTTGGTTCCTCAAAAGAGTCTCACAGATGGAAGCTCTCTGGTGAGTGGTGAGAGAAGCTCTAACATTCTCTCCTCTGTCACCTCCGCGATGCTTGCCCAGCGCTGAGCACTTGCACGTCACTTCCTCTCCTCACAAGGTTTCCACTTACCAGCTTTGCTACTCCAGAACTGACGGAGACCTCGTGCCCCATGGTCCCAAAAGTCTTTGCATCTTTCCTCAGGTCCCAGCTTCCCGAGTAAAGGGCCATTTCTGTGTACATGGTCTCTGGTGTTAGAAGGTGTGTTAGTTGCTGTTATCTGACGAAATACCTGACAGAAACAAGAAAGGAAAGGTTTACGTTGGCTCGGGGTTTTATTTCACAGTTGCTTGCACCCGTGAGCTGGGGCAGGACATCCTGGGAGTGGTAGGTGTGGCAGAGGCGAGCTGTTCACACCATGTCAGACCAGGAAGCAGGGCCCAAGGGCCGGCATCAGCCTCAAAGGCCCAGTTATAGTGGCTTACTTCTGCCAGCTGGGCCTCACCTCCCAAAGCCCAGTAGCACCACAGCCTGGAGGGAACAAGTATTCAAAGCACGGGTCTTTCTAAAGGAGAGAAACACACACACACACAAAGAAAAGAAAAATGAGCCTATGGGGGACATTTCAGATCCCGACATAACGAAGTGTTGGAGAGTCCTGTCAACCAATGTGTTCAGCATGTCACTTACTGATGGGAGGGACTTTTTTTTTTTTTTATTGCAGGTGGTCTCTTCAGACCCCTGAGAAGCCAAGCTTGATTCGCTTTGGCAGTACACACTGAGCAGTGATGCCTATCTTCTTGGTCTTCTATTAACCATCCAGTGACTCTGAACCATCCAGTTCAATCTTGTGGCTCATTTTAATGGCTCTCAGCTGGATTTAAAAAAAAATTATTTATTTATTTATTTGAGACAGTGATGGAAGGAAGGAGGCACACACACACACACACACACAACACACACACACACACACAGAGAGAGAGAGAGAGAGAGAGAGAGAGAGAGAGAAATGGGTGTGCCAGAGCCTCCAGCCACTGCAAACGAACTCCAGATGCATGTGCCACCTTGTGCATCTGGCTTATATGGGTCTGGGGAATTGAACCGAGGTCCTTTGGCTTTGCAGGCAAATACCTTAACTGCTAAGCCATCTCTCCAGCCCTCAGCTGGATTTTTAAAAAAATATTTTTATTTATTTGACAGAGAAAGGGGGAGGGGAGAGAGAGTGAGAGAATGGGCACGCCAGGGCCTCCAGCCACTGCAAACGAACTCCAGACCATGTACCACCTTGTGCATCTGGCTAACGTGGGTCCTGGGAATCAAACCTGGGTCCTTTGGCTTTGCAGGTGAATGCCTTAACTTCTAAGCCACCCCTCCAGCCCTCTCAGCTGGATTTTTTTTTTTTTTTTTTTTTGGTTTTTCGAGGTAGGGTCTCACTCTGGTCCAGGCTGACCTGGAATTAACTATGGAGTCTCAGGGTGGCCTTGAACTCATAGTGACCCTTCTACCTCTGCCTCCCTAGTGCTGGGATTAAAGGTGTGCGCCACCACACCCGGCCTCTCAGCTGGATTTTGACATATGAGACCACCATGTGCTTTCTGCTGCTTTGAAATGCTGTCTTCCATGCTGCAGCCAGTGACTGTAAGAGCATCATGGCCTCTCCTCCTGTCACCACTGATTTCAGGCAAATGACACTAAGTATCTGTTCACTGGTTTGTTCCTTGTGGCCTAAGTAAAGGAATATATCATGCATAAGATCTCTCTCTCTCTCATCTGTTACCTATCTATCATCTATGAAATATTTATCATCTATTTACTTACCAACTATCAATTATGTGTCTATATCTGTCATCTATTATCTATTTCTACCTATCATTTATCTATCACTTATCTAACTACCTATCTACCCATCCGTCTATCTCAGCCTTCTTGGGAAGCACAGCCATCTGGTCACCTCTCAGGCCCTGCATTGCGTATCCATGTTGTTGGTCCCTGTGTGTGTTCACCTGGGTGAGTGTGTGCCACGGCATGTGTGTGGAGATCAGAGGACAACTTTGGGAGTTGGCCCTTGCCTTCCACTTTCTTTGAGGTGGGGTCCCTCATTGCTGTTCACCTTTGACCAAGTTCACCAGGCTAGTTGGCCTGTGAGCTTCCAGGAAATTCCACTGTCTCTGCATAGAGGGATTACTGTCACATAAGGAGGAGCGGGCCACTTCCACAGCTTTCAGATAGTTCTGGGGACTCTGGTCTAAGGGTTCCATATTGGAGGGGACATCCACCCACATATTGTGTCTAATGTGCCCAAGTCTTATTTTCCCACCCAAGGGCCTGAACTTGGATTTTTTCCCCCCCCTGGGATGATTCATTTTACCAAGCAATATAGGTTGGGTTACAGACAGAAGAGTATAAATGGAGTTTTCCCTTTGAAACCAATTCCATTATGCACCCTCATTGGTCATCCCT
Source organism: Dipus sagitta (assembly GCA_036346955.1). Lineage (NCBI taxonomy): Eukaryota > Metazoa > Chordata > Mammalia > Rodentia > Dipodidae > Dipus > Dipus sagitta. The sequence continues at coordinate 1,170,189 of CM070789.1, forward strand.
TGACGGTTGGTGGCTCTGGGAAGGGACATGACCGTGGATGAGGCGGCACTGTGCACTTAAAGCAGTCTGTCAAGTGCCTGCCCAGACTCTTGCAGTGGGCCGACGGGCGCGCTGGAGGCAGACTCCGAGAGCGCAGTGGCATGACCACAGCGGCCTTTCAGCAGGGCTGTGCTGAATCACTCCGTGCCTCTCGTAAGCTGCTAAGCTCGCGAGGCACAGCTGGTCTCCCTAAATTGCAGTCCCATGTGTTTGGAAGGTGAACAGGACCTTTTCTGCAGATGCAACCAAGTGAACAAGGCCTTGTCTACGGGGGTCTCCAGCAGCTCTTTGGTATAAATTATGGGAAGAAAGACAGAGAGGGAGAGATGGAGGGTGGGACAGAGAAAAGCAGAGGTAGCCCCACTGACTAGAGCAGTGATCAGGGACCATGTGGGGCAAGGGGAATTACCCACATCAGGAGCTCCTGATAGTAGGTGGTGCTCTGAGGTCTGTTTCTATGACAACTGGGATGAAGATGAGGTGTATTCTAGACTTTCAAAGACTGTTTTTCAGCCATTATGATTTGCTTCACTGGAAAGTGCTCACAGGCAATGATCACAGATAGAAAGCTGCTGCGCTTGTCACATGTACTTATCACATGAAGATAACTTATAGCTTGAGATTTATCAATGAACATTTGCTGGACTGGGCTGGAGGGATGGCTTAGTGGTTAAGGCATTTGCTTGCAAAGCCAAAGGACCCAGGTTTGATTCCCCGGGGCCCATGTTAGCCAGATGCACAAGGGGGCACATGCATCTGGAGGTCGTTTGCAGTGGCTGGAGACCCTGGCGTGCCCATTCTCTCTCTCTCTTTCTTCCTCTTTCTCTGTCAAATAAATAAATAAATAATTAAAAAAATACAAAAAAAAAGGAAAATTTGCTGGACTGGAGAGAAGCCTCAGCAGAGCCCAATAGCTGGGGTTCGATTCCCCAGGACCCATATATGCCAGATGTACAAAGTGGTGTGTGCATGTGGAGTTCATTTGCAGAAGCAAGATGCCCCGACACACCCACTCACTCCCTCTGCCTCTCTCTGTCTCTCTGGTTGCAAATGAATAAATAAAGCTAAAAAGATTGGAAAATTTGTGGTACCGATATCCTTTGCTTCCAGCTCTTAGTGGTGCATGCCCACCGCCTTGCCCTTCTCCAGAGTAGGAAGCATGCCACTGCTAGGGCTTTCCTGGAGTTCCCTATGCCTTTTCTAGTGTGACCCCCCGCCCCCGCATAGCTACTTGAGTTTTCATGAATGGATCCAAACTGGAGATGTACATCAAGGGGCGCTTCCTGCCTTGGAGACTTGTATGTCCTCCACTGATGTTGGAGAGCACTGTGAGGTTGGGAACGTGTCCCTTACAAGAGCCCTGAATGTGAAGTATTGCATATTTTCATACATCCTATTAAAATGAAAGCATGGGGCTGGAGAGATGGCTTAGCGGCTAAGGCGCTTGCCTGCAAAGCCAAAGGACCCAGGTTCGATTCTCCAGGTCCCACCTAAGCCAGATGCACAAGGTGGCGCATGCATTTGGAGTTCATTTGCAGTGGCTGGAGGCCCTGGTGTGCCCATTCTCTCTTCCCCTCTTTTTATGTCTCTAATAAATAAAAATAAAATCTTTAAAAAAATGAAGGCATGGCCTCATTAGTCCATTTAACTAGGAAGGTGTAAATTACAGCCATTTTCGCCTGTGGAGCATTGATGAGACTGTCATGACCAAGCAGATTAGAAGTTCAAACACCTTCTTTCCCTATTACATCCATAAATAGTAACCATTTGACATGCAGCGTCCAAGTCGATCATCATCAGGGAAAATCACATTTGATCTTTTTCTTTACATGGCTGATTTATTCTCCTACCATGTTGAGTGTTAAAATATTCCTTCTTTGTAACTTTCCCTCTTCTCTATCCCCCCGACAGGAGGATGACAGCGGCTTTACGGAATGGCAACAAGCTGGGATGTGTCGTTAAGTTTTAATCACTCCCCTGGCCGTGAAGTGGGTAATTGGGGATGGTTGAGGGTTTGGCCAAGCTACTACTCTAATGCTCTCTGTGAATCTTTCGCAAAGAAGCTGCATGTGAAAGGCAAGGAGCTGGGGTGCCGCTATACCCCAAGGTCGGTGGGAGCATGGAATTTATATGCCAAATACCCAGGACTTAAGTGCCAGGAGCTCAGGCACCCTCAGGCACATGTTGGCTTTTCTTTCTTTTCTCTTAGCCAATGGGACAATTACAATGTGATTTAGTTTTAAACATTTTATTTATCTATTTTATTTATTTGAGACAGAGAGAGGGAGAAAGAGAGATAGAGATAGAGAGAGAGTGAGAATGGGCGCACCAGGGCCTAGAGCCACTGCAAAGAACTCCAGACACATGCACCACCATGTGCATCTGGCTTACATGGGACCTGGAGAATTGAACCTGGGTCCTTAGGCTTCGCAGGCATGCATCTTAACTGCTAAACCATCTCTCCAGCCCTACAATGTTATTTAGAAACTGGCAGGCCAGCCTTGCTTAGCAGAGACTGGTCACCATCACCCTGCTTTGTCCTCCCCCCTAAATGCCCTTTCTCGGCTGCACTCAGAGCTGGTCTGAGTCAATGGGAAGTCAGCACCTTGTTTGGTTTTGCTGTGAACCTGGAACTGCCTTTAAAGGTAGGGTCTACTAATTTAATGCAGCAAAACAAAACTGCCCCTAACTTCTGTCCGCTTGCTCAGTGAGAGATAACTGTAAATGCTTTCTCCTTTGGCCTACTCTCCAGCTTTTGCACTGTGAATTGGTGTCTTCTGTGTCTCGTGACACTGTAGTGACTGTCACTGTCACCTGCATTTGTTCTGCTTTTCATTCTGTCTTTGTGGAATCAGGCTTCTTTCCAAACTCGTGGTGATCCTCCTACCTCTGCCTGTCAAGTGCTGGGATCAAAGGCGAGCCCCACTATGCCTGGCTGAAACCAACTTTCAAGACAGTGGGAGGAATTACACTGCTGAGATGTTCTGTGTGTGTGTGTGTGTGTGTGTGTGTGCATGCATATGCTCATATAGGTGTGGACATGTGTGTCTGGCCAGATATTGATATTAGGTGTCTTCAATTGGTCCCACCTTAGTGTTTTGGGACAGGGTCTCTCACTGAGCCCAGAGCTCATGCATTCGTCTAGATAAGCTGGCCAAGCTAGCACAAAAGCCCTTGGGATTCTCTTGTCTCTGCCTCCCCCGTGTTGGGACTGCATGTGCAAGCCACGACACCCAGATTTTACATGGATGCTCGCGATCGGAACTCAGGTCCTCAGGCTTGTGGGCAAGCACTTTATTGACTGAGCCATCTCCTCAGCCCTCCTAGGTGTGGTCAAGAAACTGGGAGCTCCTCACCCTCGGTGTCCTTGAGTAAACAGGGGCGGGCATCCACTCACCCGAGCTTACTGGTTGATGGATACCGTATCATGATGCGCTTCTAGAATTGAGAATATGGCTGAGAGCAACACAGGTGCGGGGAGTGTTTCTGAGGAGTTTATAGTCTAGTGGGGAGACAGGTGTCCCTAAGTAATTACACAAATACTTGGTTGCAGTTATGAAAACTGCTATGAAAGATGGATGAGGGCATGTGACCCGCATGGGCAGCGTTGCTTAAGAGCTGGCAGTGTGCCAGCACCGAGCCCTGCTGTTCAAAGCTAGTAAATTACTTGGGGCTCACACAAGCTTGTCATCCTTCCAGAGGGGAAAGCAGAGACACAGAGCGTAGCCTCCCCACATCACAGCGGCAGCTGTGGGCCGCCACGTTACCACCACTACTGTGAGACATTGGAGTTTTGCTCTTTGTCAATTTGGGAGGCACCAAGTTGCGTCCTAATATGAGCCAGGAAAGAAGACAGACGTGCCGTCACAGTGTGTCCGTGGCTCACAGTGTGCACCTGGCCATGATGATGAGGGACAGGGTTGGTGAGGGTGGAGAGTTGGTCTTTAGCAGGGGAGGGAAGTGTGTGTTTGCAGGTGTACGTGCTCGTCTGCCTGTGTGTATATGACTTAGAACGTACAACTTACACCGATGTAGCCATACCCTACTTTTCCACAGGAAGAAGTCAAAATGGGTTAGTGATGTGGCTCAGTGGGTGGAGTGCTGACCCAGCATGCAGCAAGCCCTGGATTCCATTTCCCATATCACATAAAACTGAGTGTGGTGGGCTGAAGAGATGGCTTAGTGGTTAAGGCATTTGCCTGCAAAGCCAAAGGACCTTGGTTCAACTCTCCAGGACCCACGTAAGCCAGATGCATAAGGGGGCACACGTGTCTGGAGTTCGTTTGCAGTGACTGGAGGCCCTGACATGCCCATTCTCTCTTTCTGCCTCATTCGCTCTCTCAAATAAATAAATAAATAAATCATATTAAAAAAAAAACAAAAATAAACATGGCTGGAGAGATGGCTTAGCAGTTAAGGCATTTGCCTGCAAAGCCAAAGGACCTTGGTTTGATTCCCCAGGACCCACATAAGCCAGATTTACAAGGTGGCACATATGTCTGGAGTTTGTTTGCAGTGGCTACAGGCCCTGGCATGCCCATTCTCTCTCCCTCTCTCTGCCTCTTTCTCTCTCTTTCTCTTTGTCAAATAAAAAAAATAAAGTTAAAAAAACCCAAAATAAACAAACAGAGTGCTAGAATTAAAGGCATGTACCACCACTCCCAGCATTAAAAAAAAAAAAATGAATGTGGTTGTGCACACCTATAATCCCAGTACTTGATGGTGATGGCGAGAGGATCAGGAGTTCAAGGCCATCCTCAACTACTTAGAGAGTTTGAGGCTGGCTTTTGCTGCATGAAACCCTGTCTCAAAAGAAAAACAAAGAAAAATAAAAGAGAAGTCAAAGTGGTAAACACTGAGCGTTAAAGAGTTGGGTACTGTAATAACATAACTTATTATAATCATGAAGGCAAACACCAAAAAGTATTTATTAGAGATCTTGCATCTAAGGTGCAGGACTTGGGAAGTGCTGCAGTCAGGTTTGCATTGCTGGTAGAAATCACCCAGCCAAGAGCAGCTTGTGGGAAAAAAGTTTTATTTTGACTTACAGGCTTGAGAGGAAGCTCCACGATGGCAGGGAAAATGATGGCATGAGCAGAGGGTGGACATCACCCCCGACCCACATAAGGTGGACAACAGGAACAGGAGAGTGTGCCAAACACTGGCAAGGGGAAACTGGCTATAACACCCATAAGCCCACCCCCAACAATACACTCACTCCAGGAGGTGTTAATTCCAAAATCTCTATCAGCTGGGAACCTAGCATTCAGAATGCCTCAGTTTATGGGGGACACCTGAGTCAAACCACCACATTCCACCCCTCGCCCTCACTGATAACCATATATGATTTAAAATGAAACGCATTCATCCAACTATAAAAGTTCCCATAGTTTTTATCAATCCTAGTGATATTCAGACATCCCCATAATTCAAGGTCTTTTAATTGAGCCATAATACCAACCCCCCCAAAAACCCATAATAGCACAGAGTAAACATTCACACTGCAAAAGATGGCATTGGGCATAGCAAAGAAATATTCAACCGATACAAAATATAGAAAAAACTAGGGCAAACATACTCTGTAGCTTCAAGTCCAACAACTCTAGCCAGTGACAAATTTCCAAGTGTGATAATTTTAACCAGCAACAAGTCTCTGGCATATCAAGTCTGCCCCTCCAGCTAGGCCACTCACAGCCCTGGAAAACTTCATTGGGGCCGGCAGCTCTCCTTAGCAGCCATCTCGTGGTCCCAGCATCTCCACTGGGTCTCCATTGCAACCCACGGTTCATCCTCATGGCCCCATGGGGTCTCCATGCAAGCATCCAGCAAACCTGCTTCACACTACCCATGGCCGTTTCCAAAACACAAGACCATGTTGCAAACTCAGTGACCCTCTTTTCCCTGCATTCCTTATACTCCACAATACCAGGTAAGGTGCCAATTTGTTAATCCAGGTGGGAATAAAGCAGACTTTGAAGAACAGGACACTCCTTGAACACTCAGGCCCCTTCAAAAGAGTCTACATTCTTCCTATTACCCCAGTGCAGGTCAGCTGGCCCAATCTCAATAGTTGTAATCTCTCAAACAATTTGCAGGTGAACGGGCAGCAGTTTAAGCCCAAAGATTTCATTTTTTCTATGCCATATCCCTCTGCTTACACTAGTTCATTTCTACCCAAAGCAACCCTGCACAACTTCTCAGAACACGGGCATAACAGCAAGTTTTTCACAGAAACAGCTAGCCCAGTCCAGGCAAAGCTCTTTCTCACCTTCATAAGCCAAACCTCACAGTCCATAGTTCTTGCATTCAGGTCTTTCAACTCTGACTAGAATATTCCATCAAGCTGTACTTGCAAGGTGTCTCTTAGGCCAATGTTTCAAATCCTTCCACATTCCTCTTGAAAATAAGATCCAAAAGGCCACAGCCACACAGTCAGGTGTCTAGCAGCAACCCCACTTCTGGTACCACTTTACTGTTGCAGTCAGGTTCACCATTGCTGGTAGAAATCACCTGACCAAGAGCAGCTTGTGGGAAAAAGAGGTTTATTTGGCTTACAGGCTCGAGGGGGAAGCTCCATGATGTCAGGGAAAACGATGGCATGAGCAGAGGGTGGACATCACCTCCTGGACAACATAAGGTGTACTGTAGCAACAGGAGAGTGTGCCAAACATTGGTAAGGGGAAACTGGCTATAATACCCATAAGTCTGCCCCCAACAATACCCTCCCTCCAGGAGGTGTTAATTCCCAAATCTCCGTCAGCTGGGAACTTAGCATTCAGAACACCTAAGTTTATGGGGGACACCTGAATCAAACCAGCACACACACCATGCACGTTTTCTATGAGAAGCATCCTAATTTAACCTAGAATACAAAGCGTGGAGTCAGCTCTTCACAACCTTCCCACATCTCTGTTCTCTCCTCTCTTAGTCCCTTCCTTCTTCCCCCACATTAGAGAGTGGAGAGCAAGGAGAAGGGCAGAAAGGAAAGCAAGCAGGAGACCTAAACAAGCCCTTGTCTGGAAGCAGGACGCTGAGCATGCTCTGTGAGGTCTCACTGAGGGCCAGCAAATGTTCCCGCTTCCGCAGTGGAAGACCTCGGGCATCAGTCAGTAGGTCCTTGAGTTTTAGCAGGGGGAGAACACCCACTTTCTGCCCTTGATGTTTGATGTGAGTGTAATAGAGCACAGTATGAAGAGGCAGGGATACACTTCTGGAGATTTCCATATAGTTAGTGTCTTTTTAGCGCCAGCTGTGAGGTGTGACAGATGGGCCAGCATGGGTGTCACCACTTCCAATGGACCAGAACGCACTTTTTTCTTTTCATAAAATATTTTTATTTATTTATTTGTTTGAGAGATCAATAAAGAGGCAGGCATATAGAGAGAATGGGCATACCAGGGCCTCTAGTCACTGCAAACAAGCTCCAGATGCATGAGCCACCTTGTGCATGTGGCTTTATGTGGGTACTGGGGAATTGAACCAAGGTCTTTAGGCTTTGCAGGCAAGTGACTTAACCTCTGAGCCATCTCTCCAGCCCCCAACAAGGAAACACTTTGTTTATTTATTATTATTATTATTGTTTATTTATTATTATTGTTTTGGGTTTTTTCAAGGTAGACTCTCACTCTAGCCCAGGCTGACCTGGAATTTGCTATGTAATTTCAGGGTGGCTTCGAACTCATAGCAATCCTCCTACCTCTGCTTCCTAGGTGCTGGGATTAAAGGTGTGTGCTACCATGCTCAGCAAAGAAACACTTTAAATGTAAGAAAATTTTATATTATTTTATATTATTATATTATATTATTATCTTATATTATTATATTTTCTGGTATTTTGCTAAATTGCCTCTCAGAAAAATTGTGCCTTATTATGTCTTCCCCTCCCCAACCACACATATGAGATTGTCCATTTTTACCATCAACAATGCTAAGTATTATCATTTCATTTCCTTTTTCTTTTTCGTTTTGGTTATTTTGAGGTAGAGTCTTGCTCTAGCCCAGGCTGACCTGGAATTCACTAAGCAGTCTCAGGGTGGCCTCAAACTCATGGCAATCCTTACCTCTACCTCCCGAGTGCTGGGATTAAAGGCATGTGCCACCACGCCTGGCTTTAACCTTTATTTATTTATTAAAATTTATTTTTATTCATTTGACAGAGAAAGAGGTTGAGAGAGAGAGAGAGAAAGAGAGAATGGGCACATGCCAGGGCCTCCAGCTACTGCAAATGAATTCCAGACGCGTGCACCCCCTTGTGCATCTGGCTAACGTGGGTCCTGGCAGCCCCAGGTTTTTTTTTGTTTATTTTAAGCTTCACAGATGTGGGATTCCCGAGGTTGAGTATGGTCACGGGGAGAAGAGTCAGGCCAGGAGGATCACTGACAGGATGTGCCATGATCTAATGCAGCTACAAATGAACTCCAGACACATGTGCTATTTTGCACATCTGGCTTTATGTGGGTACTGGGGAATTAAACCCAGGCCATTAGGCTTTGTAAACAAGTGCCTTCAACTGCTGAGTCATCTCTCCAGTCTGATCATGAATTTTTTTTTTTTTTAAGTAAAACAAGTCCCTTTTCTGCTTTGTGTAGATTAGACATCAGTCAGATTGTCACTAAAATGACCCTCAAGGACTGGAGAGATGGCTTAGCGGTTAAGCACTTGCCTGTGAAGCCTAAGGACCCCGGTTTGAGGCTCGATTCCCCAGGACCCATGTTAGCCAGATGCACAAGGGGGTGCATGCGTCTGGAGTTCGTTTGCAGTGGCTGGAAGCCCTCTCTCTCTGTCTCTCTGCCTCTTTCTCTCTCTCTGTCACTCTCAAATAAATAAAAAGGAACAAAAATAAATAAATAAAATGACCCTCAAATGTCTGTTTTAATTACCTACGTAAACCATGCAAATCCAGTTACTGACTTAGGGTCGGGTGTAGGGAACGGTTGCGTGCTTGGCACTGAGGTATAGTGAGGTCTGGACAATTAAGCCCTTGAAGGAGGCTTCCAAGTATCGTGACCATATGCAACAGCCATTGTTAGGATAAAGGGAACACATGTGATGTTCATGTGGTATTGTCAGGGACCTTGTGATTCATTATTTCTCCCCAAAGAAGAGACCATTGTGTAAGTTATCCTCATATTGTTTAGTCTCCTAAAGCAGATTAAGGTTTTATTCTGTATAAACTATGAGAGGCTATAAACGTTGTACATTGTACACTGACATTAGTAGAATCCTATGCAAATTAGAGAAACTTGGTGGGCTAACGTAAGATTTGTAAGTGACAGAACAAAGTTTGTAACAAAGTCACATATTGTTAATAAATAATATTTTCTTCTGAAGGAAATTGTTGTTCTCCCGTTGTTTTGCCTTCTTCTATTTTAAACCTTTCCTTGCAGACTGAATTCATGTGAGTAGTTCTGGCTCAACTTTTTTCAGCTGCGACCTGTCAACATGAAGTAATGGTGTGAACCAGGTGTGAAGTCTCCATAGCAAATGCTGCCCCTCTTAAATTGGTGTTTGTAGACTCACGTGTGCTTAACAGATGGATCCCTTCCCGTTCATGTCTCTCAATGAGAGCACAGGCTGAATTCACAAGTGAAGGTGCTTAATTCAAAGCACAGCCAATGTCATGGCAGTGGGTCCAATTTCAGGCTTTCTGGAAAGCTCCCCATCCTCTCCCCACCCCCACCAGCTTCTCTGGGTCACCGTTCTTCTCTTTCTACCTGGCTCCATTCAAAACTTCCTTTTTAAAGATGTCTTGAGGCAAGTTGCTATGGATATTTCAATTTCCTTGGGAAGTAGAACTATTCGTATTTTTAGTCATAGACCTTCTGATGGCAGCGTCAAGGCCACTGTCACTTAATTTGGTGATGTAGGAAGGGGATGGTGATACGCATGAAGGGGAGAAAACTGTGACTGCATCTGGCTACTGCCACCACAAATCGGTCCAAGTGACAAATGTATCTGAGCATTGTGTTCTGATGGTATAAACTAACTCGATGAACACAGGTTAAGGATTAGTATGTTTTCTGGATGAATTAATTCCTTTCCCATCTGTGATTTCACCTGTCACAATCACAGTTACTCATGGTCAACTGCTATCTGACTTTTTCAAGACGTAACTTTGTTACAATATGTTGTTATAGTCATTCCATTTTCATTAATGTTACTGGGCCTAATTGTCAGACAGAATTTTATGATATATATATATGATAGGAAAACAGTGTAGATAGAATTCAGCAGGTTTAATTTGTAACTTCAGGCATCCAGTTGGGGTCTTGGAATGTATCCTCAGTGCAGATGACAGGACTATTGGAGAGCCTTCCTCCTATCTAACAAATTTTGTATTCTTTGAGCAGCATCTTCCCATTTCTTCCACTGGTCACCAGTATGCTACTCTCTACATGAATGAGTTAAACCCTTTTTTTGGTTTATTTTTACTTTTTAATATTTATTTTATTTTCGAGAGAGTAAACGAGTGTGAGAGAGAGAGAGAGAGAGACAGAGGGAGAGAGAGAATTGGCATGCCAGGGCCTCAGCCACTGTCATCCAACTCCAGACGTTGCACCACTTAGTGGGCATGTGTGACCTTGTGCTTGTCTCACCTTTCTGCATCTGGTTTACATGGGATCTGGAGAGTCAAACATGGGTCCTTAGGCTTGCAGGCAAGCGCCTTCACCTCTAAGCCATCTCTCCAGCCCTTTTTTGTTTTTTTGAGGTAGGGTCTCACTCCAGCCCAGGCTGACCTGGAACTCACTATGTATTCTCAGGGTGGCCTTGAATTCACTATGATCCTCCTACATCTGCCTCCTGAGTGCTGGGATTAAAGGCGTGTGCAGCATGCCTGGCTGACTTAAACCTTTTTACATTCCACTGATAAGTGAAATTATGCAGTATTATCTTTTGAGGCATAGTTTATTTTACTTCACATAGCTCCGTCAGGTTCCTCCATGTTGTCATAAATCACAAAAGGTTTTCTTTTAAAATGTTGAACAATATTTCACTCCATCTGTAAACATCACTCTTATTTATGCCATCAACCATTGATGGACACTTAAGTTGGTTCCATATTTTGCTACTGTGTAGCACTTAATGTTGGTTGGAACATAAATTACTACAGTCATTATGGAATACAGCATGAAAATTCCTCAAAAGATTAAAAATGTAAATCACTATGGCCATTGTGGAATACAGAATGGAAATTCCTCAGAGGGTTAGAAATGAAAACCTACCATGTGATCCGACTCCTCAGTATGTGTTTGTGATGGTTAATCTTCATTGTTAAGTTGATAGGATTTAGAATCACTGTGAAAACATACCTCTGGGTGTCTCTGTGAAGGTGTTTTCAGAAGGGTCTAACTGAGCAGACAAGATTCACCTTGAACGTGAGCGGCAGCAGCAGCCCGTGGGCCGGGGTCTCTGCATGGGAAGGGGGAGGTGAGCTGAGCACGAGCAGTCGCATGTCTGCTTCATGACCGCAGACATGATGTGACCAGCTGTCTTGCACTTCCCCTGCCATGTTTACTCTGCCCCTGAGTCCCCTCAAACTCTTAGCCAGAACAAATCCTTTCCCCATTAAGATGCTTCTGGTCAGATATGTTGGTTGCAGCAATGAGAAAAGTAACTGAACCAATATTCAAGGGGAAGGAAGTCAGTATACCTGTTAGATATGTACACTCCGTGTTCATTGCAGTACCGTGGAATCATCACAAGATTCATCCCAAATGTGATTATTTTTTGTTATTATTTATTTAAATATTATTTATTTATTTAGTAGACAGAGAAAGAGGGAGGAAGGGAGAGAGAAAGAGAGACAATGAATGGGCGCACCAGGGCCTTCAGCCACTGCAAACAAACTCCAGATGCATGTTCCTGTTGTGCATCTGGCTAATGTGGGTCCTGGGGAATTGAACCTGGGTCCTTTGACTTTATAGACAAACACCTTAACTGTTAAGCCATCCCTTTAGCCCTATTATTTATTTACGTATGTGTGTACATGTGTGCGCGTGTGCGTCAAGGTTTCTTACAACTGTAAACAAATACCAAATGCTTGTGCCACTCTGTGTGTGGCTTTACATGGGTGCTGGGGGATTGAACATAGGCTGGCAAGCTTTGTAAGCAAGCGTCTTTAACCACTGAACCATCTCCCCAGTGCCCCTGGCTGTGATTATTTAGTTGCCAGAGTCCTCAGTGCTGTCTTAGCTCTCTGAGGACGTGTGACCCAGAGCTTCGGTGTCTGCAGTGGTATTATGTTGTCTCTGCCATATTAGTAACCATTAGTGGTAACCAAGTGAATCGACATGGCCTCCCTGGGCTGCAGAAAAGAACCCATCCTTTCTTTATAAGCTTGCATGCAAACAGATTCCCAGCATCACCTGTGAGTGCCTTGCACACCCCTGTCACAGGTTGGGAAGTGTCTAGTTTCCAGAGAAAACACATTCTGTATCAGTGGTAGTTTGGTCATCAAAGGAGAGAGGAGCATGGTTCTGCATGTGCACCAGATGTCAAGTAGTGTCTTTCCAGTATAAGCATAAAATATTAAAGTGGTTGATGTTTCTGTTACTGACTATGGAGGTACTTAGTCACTTGCATGTACAGTATTTTGATTATCATAAAATACTTCGGATCTTATGATCTCTGTTCCACAGATAAGCAAGGTGTGATTGTCACACAGCTCTTCAGTGGCAGAGTTGAAATCTGAGCACACATAATGTGACCATCAAGTTCACAAGGGTCTGAACTTTTACCTGTTTGAGGTATGATATCTGGTTTTCCCTAGTTCTCACATCAATGCTATACATTATCCAACTTATTATACCCTTTTAGTTTAATGGGTATAAATGAGCAAGCACTTAAATGCTGCTTTTGAGTTGCCAGGAAATAGATTACTCACTTAATGACTGAGTCTATGGGGCCATACATTCAAACTACCACAGCTGAATAACCTGGCCAGGGGCACACTGCTAAAAATGTGGAATTTGGAATCGCACTTGACTCTCTGGCCACAGACCTCGTACTCTGTCCTCAGCGTTCCCAACAACCCCGCAGGCCTGAACCTTACCCTCTTCTCTCTTCTCCTCCCTCTGCCCTGCAAGCCTATACCTTTCTTTCTTTTTTCTTTTTAGCCTATACCTTTCTTGTGTTTTGTTTGTTTCCACATCGTCAAGTCAGCAAGTTTCCCAGGCTTTAGTTCTAAAGAAACAAATGTTCTTTTGCAAATTTTGTTTGGGAAAAAAAAAAAAATCCATGGATACAAATTTCTGAGTCAGCAGATTTTTTTTTTCAGTTCTTGAATGATGTCACTCTGTTATCTTCTGCTTTCATAACTTCTGCTAGGGAACATTCTAGTTTATGAGAGAGAGAGAGAGAGAGAGAGAGAGAGAGAGAGAGAGAGAATGGGCACACCAGGGCCTCCAACCATTTCAAATGAACTCCAGACGCATGTGCCACCTTGTGCATCTGGCTTACGTGGGTCCTGGGGAATCGAACCTGGGTCCTTAGGCTTCGCAGGCAAGCACCTTAACTGCTAAGCCATCCATCCAGCCCTAGGGAACACATTCTAACTTCCATCTTCATGCTTCTGAGGGAAGTGCTTCTGTCTTCTCTATTCCCTTCAAGATCCCCCCCATGCAGATTTCAGCAGTCTGACTATGATGTGCCTCAGTTTCCTTATCTTCTAATTTACACACTTGGGCACTGATCTTCCTGGATCTGTGGCTTACTCTCTGTCACTCATTAAGCACTTGTGACATTAATCTCCCAGATTCCTTCTGTCCTGCCCTCAGTTTCATTGATCCTTCTTTGTATGGCCGTCCGCTCTGCTGAAGAACGGTTCTCTGTGCAGTATCTTGGGAAGCACACTGCACTGTTGACTCTTTAAAAAACTTTTTTATTTTAAAATATTTTATTTTTATTTATGAGAGAGAGAGAGAGAGAGAGAGAGAGAAACACAGAAAGAGAATGGGTGTTCCAGGGCCTCTAGCCACTGCAAATGAACTCCAGAGGCATGTGCCACTTGGTACATCTGGTTTACTTGGGTCCTGGGGAATCGAAGCCGGATCCTTTGGCTTTCCAGGCAAGCGTCTTAACCACTAAGCCATCCCTCCAGCTCAAGTCTTTTTTCTTTTTTAGAGTTTCCATTTCTTGCTGGAATGTTTTGCTTGTATATTGTCTCTGTTTAAACCATCATCGTGCCTGATTTAACCATCCCTGACTGTCTGGTAGTTTTAACATTTAAGACAATTTTGGGTTTGGTTGTCTTGACTGCTTTGCTATTTGAATGTATCTCCTCCTCTTCCCTTTTTCATAAGTAAACATCTCTCATTAAATTAGAGATCTTACATGAAAAAGCAGTGAAAATGGAGGGAAATGTTGACACATGTGCCCTGCGTTGTGACTAAGGACTCGGTCCACAGAGTGGCAGCTCTGGGAGGTGGTGGGCCTGGAGTGTGGGGTTTCACGGAGGGCTTCAGACAGTTGGGGATGTGGCCTTGGAAGATAGCAGGGGACTTCTTGGTAGTTCTCCTGAGAGGATGGTTCTAGAGGCCTGAGTTTGGAGCTCTCTGCCCCTGCACTGAGACGCCCTTGGTGCTGACGCAGGCAGGAGGGCTGGGAATTTGACATGCCATTACTCTTCACTCTGACGCGGTGGGTCCCTGTGAATGCCACCTGCCGTTGCCATGCTCCGTTCCGTGACGTGATGCAGCCATGGGCCAGTCACTCCGAGCCTGCCTTGTGTGTTTGGGCCTTGAGCCCGATGGCTGTGACTTACACACCCCCGGGACAAACAGCACACAGCTCCTTTTTGAGGCCCTGTAGTTGAGCTGGGTGGGCTGTGGTTGTTGCTATGGTTACCTGTGCCCCCCCCCCCCCCCCGGGCGGGCTGTTGCCTGTCCGCGTTCCAGCAGGGCTCTGGTCAGCATTCCTGTTCTTGCTGTCTGCTGTCAGCTGCTCTGCTTGTGGGAACTACGGGGGGAGGGAGGTGATGTCCCCCTCATGGTCTTGTTGCTTCCCGGGCGGTGGACTGCGGTTGCCTGTCCTTAGGTACAGGCTGGGGTGAAGGCTGCTGGGGATTCTTGGTTCCCTTCTTTTAGCCTCAGTCTTAGGGTACCTCCTTGACTTGCCTTTGGGGATAGACTTTTTAGTTCCACCAGGCCTGGTAGTAACACACCTGTTACTCCAGCTCTTGAGAGGTGGAGGCAGGTGGCCCTCAAGGTCAGTCTTGGCTACATAGGAAATTTGAGGGTTCTATCGCTCTTCAGGTTAATTTGCCCAAGCAGGCACCTCAAATCCTTCCTTCCTTCCTTCCTTCTTTCTTTCTTTCTTTCTTTTTTTGAGGTAGGGTCTCGCTCAAGCCCAGGCTGACTTGGAGTTCACTATGTAGTCTGAGGGGGACCTTGAACTCATGGCAATCCTCCTACCTCTGCCTCCCGAATGCTGGGATTAAAGTCGTATCCCACCACACCTGGCTCTCAAATTTCCTTTCTTTTCTTTTCTTGTCCTTTCTTTTCTTTCTCTCTCTCTCTCTTTTTTTTTTTTTGGTTTTTCAAGGTAGGGTTTTACTCTAGCTCAGGCTGACCTGAAATTCACTATGTAGTCTCAGGGTAGCCTCGAACTCATGGCAATCCTCCTCATGGTGATCCTCCTACCTCTGCCTTCCAAGTGCTGGAATTAAAGGCATGCGCCACAATGCCTGGCTCAAATTTTTTATAGTGAATGAGTTAAATATCTGTATATGGTAAATGACATAGTTATTCCTTTTAAACGAGCTCTCGGTATGTGTAGTAAAATACAAATTATTCTGATGTGTTCTTCTGAACACTAATTAGAAACCTGGTTGGGACTTGGGGTGACCTCAGCATTGAAATGGCTCATTTCAATAAAATGGTCCTTGGCTTCATTTGGAAATTATCACTAAAAGCTTCTTCCCAATAAATCATGTGTTAAGGAGAGAAAATTTCCTTAATTTGTGGGAAGCATCTGGTGGAGATTCCGGCTATGGTTTACTGTCTCCTTGGTCTATTCTGCTGCATATAAATTGGGTACTGAAGCTGGGAAATTTTTCATGCCATGTGAGGTTCCATCTCTTCCCTCAATCAGTTGAAGCTGATCAAAATTAGGTATCTATTTTCTAATATCGCTCCAGGAAAATAGATTGAAAGATGTCCTATGGGAACATGGGAAGTTTTGGCTGACATGCTTCATGCTTCACGTCTGAAATGCTTTGCTTGTGCACATGTGTGTGTCTCCATGCATCCCCCTTCCTTCTTTTCAGACTAGTCTGCTGAAAGGTCATAATTGTAATAAAATCAATCTCAGTCTCTTTTTACTTTGGGAAAAGTCAGGAAATTCGTGACAGTTCTTTCATGAGAACATGATGTTCTGACAAGTACCAAATATTGGCAGTTACAAAGACTTTACAAAGCCAGTTCTTTTTCAGCAGAAATAAAATAGGGCACTGGAGAGATGGCTTAGCGGTTAAGGCACTTGCCTATGAAGCCAAAGGACCCAGGTTCGATTCCCCGGGACTTACGTAGGCCAGATGCACAAGGGGCTCATGTGTCTGGAGTTCGTTTGCAGTGGCTGGAGGCCCTGGTGTGCCCATTCTCTCTCTCTTTCTTTGTCAAATAAACAAATACAAATAAAATAAAAAGAATATGCATATGATACCTATATTAATACCAAATCCCCACACAAGGGCATATTTATACAGTAGATGGAAACTGATGGAAAGATCTGTATTTTCATCATGGCAGAGAGGTGAGCCAGAGGAAGAGGAAGAGAACAGGCTCTCACAGTCCCCTTCAAGGACACATTCCAATGAGATAAAGAGCTTCCACTGAGCCCCACTTCCTAAGCTTTCTACCACCCCCAATAGTGCTAAGCAGCAGTTTAACCTGTAACACATGGGTCTTCAGGAGACATTCGAGATCCACATTATAGCACTGATGAATAAAGTAACATTAAATCAATCAATCAACCAATTAGTCAACCAGTCTGTCAATCACTAAGCTGGAAAGCATAAAGTATATCGTTTACTAATTTTCAGATACATGAATTTAATTTTCACACACAGCATGTTAGTGTGTCTTATGTTCCTGTTGTTATAAAAGCATTAAACATTCATAGCCTAGTTTGCCATTCCTGATCGTGGTAATTTTATCATGAGTGAAGTGGTAACTAGTTCCTGTTGATAAAATGACCTCTGTGTTCCCTTGAAGACTGGGGGAAGCGAGTGGGACATGCTTTTCATTAGTGGTTCTGCCAGTGGGAATTAAAACAAGAGCCACGCATTGAGCACACGTCTGTCTGCATCGTCCTTGGGTACCTGGCTGGTCAGGGAGGCTCCACTACTTACTTGCACAGCACGAAATCTGACTCCTGCCTCTTGCAGCCAGGCAGCTGCTAAACATTGTGCCAGAACAGATGATTGCTTGTTCTCTTGGCAAAGAAAACAAACAGATGCAAGGTAAATATTTCTGGCCTGATAATTAGAAAATTCTGCAACTAAATGTCTCTGTTTTCCTTTTAAGTGATGTAGCAAGAATAGCTCAGCTATTATCCATCAGGAATTCACTTTTAAGCCGGGTGTGGTGGCACACGCCTTTAATCCCAGCACTTGGTAGGCAGAGGTAGGAGGATCGCTGAGTTTGAGGCCATCCTGAGACTCCCTAGTGAATTCCAGGTTGACCTGGACTAGAGTGAGACTCTGCCCCGAAAAACAAAATAAAAAAACCAAAACAAACAAAAAAAAAGAATTCACTTTTAGTGCTGGGGAGATGGGTCAGTAGTTGAAGGCACTTGCTTGAAAAGTCTGCAGCCTGGGTTCAATTCCCAAGTCACCCATATTAAGCTCGATGGGTATTCATTTGCAGCCACAAGAGACCCTGGTGTACCACAGGCAGGCAGGCACACACACACACACACACACACACACACACACACACACACGTACGCACACACACAAAGAAAGGTAGGAAGAAATAAAGAAAGAAAAAAAGAGGAAAAGAATTTGGGCTGGAGAGATGGTACCAGTTAAGTGTGCTTCCTGCTCAAGCGTGAGGGCCTGAGGGGCCCTGAAACTGCCCGGGTTCAAATCTCCAGGGCATGGTCTATAACCCCAGTCATGGAGAGAAGCAGAGTCCAGAGACTCTTTGGAGCCCCGCAAGCTCTGGAAGCAGTCGAAAGAGACTCTGGCTCACAAAACAAGTCCAGGCAGAAGAACAATGGAGAGGGACAGGCCACATTCCACTCTGGACACCACAGGCAAGTGCCCCTGAGACAGATAACTGTATGAGTCACTATAAAGACACTCCCCCACACCCCACATCTCTATTTCTCACATACATACCCACACAAGCAAAAATGAAAAAATAATGAAGAAAGAAAGAATTTGCTTTGCTCAGGATGGATACAGCAATGCCTATGGTTTTAAGCCTTTAGAATTAGGTCTCAATGGCAAGAAACAGGGTGTAATATTCTCATAAAAAATTGCATAATAGTTTGAAAGTTTGTCCTGCTGTTTTTTTTTTTTTTTCTGAAAAGTGATTGTTGAATGTCTCTCATTTATATCTCAGCATGTAGAGTTGAGCAGCCCAGCATTAGGTACATCATTGGCCTGTTGGCTCAGAAGCACTCAGTGCAGACCTCAGCTTTGCCAGCTAGTCTTATGAACTACTCCCAAAGTGGGACTACTAGACTACAGTCTCCTGCGGCAAGTTTTAAATGAAGTGTAGATATAGGTTGGCACAATTGAAAGCCTTCAATGAACACTCAATGATGTTGCTGTTATACAATAAGCCTCACGGAGCTGGCTAGTTGCTTTGGAATTGGAAGTATGAATTTTTCATTACCTCTCAGCCACTGAGAAGGAAAAGAAAGATACTGAAGAATGTCTGCATTATGCCAGGAAACTAGCCCATCTGTTCTTCACTATGTCCTTAGAAAGCAGGTCTGTTGCCACACTTGCCCATGTAAATGGCAGAGCTCATAAAGGTAACATGAATTTTACTTATCTATATTTATATATTTGAGAAAGAGGAGAGAGAGAGAGAGAGAGAGAGAGAGAGAGAGAGAGAGAGAAGGAATGGGTATGCTAAGGACCTCTGGCCATTGCAAATAAATTCCAGACGCATGCGCCACCTTGTGCATCTGGCTTACATGGGTCCTGGGGAATTGAACCTGGGTCCTTAGGCTTTGCAGGCAAGTGCCTTAACCACTAAGCCATCTCTCCAGCCCCTCACAGAGGTGTTAGAATTTGCTCAGCAGTAGGGACCCAGAACGTGGGAGGGTTAGGGTTTGATTCCACTTTGTTGTCAGCCCATGTCTTTGAGACTGACAACATCCGGTAGCCGCAAAGGTTCATCCCCATTGTCGCGTGCTTGGACTTAGAGTCACCATGGAGACTCCCCTCTGAGCATGTCTATGAGAACATTTCAGAAAGGTTTAGCTGAGAAGTGAAGATTCGTTGTAGGTGTGGGAGGTGTAAGGCTCAGGAGTGACCAAGACCACGGACACCACACTGAGGCAAAGATGGAAGTTTTTATTTGGGGGAAAACACGAGCTGCCAGGACTGACTCTCAAGAGGGGAGCAGTCAGCTTGGGGTTACAGATAGTGGGCTTTATGGGCTCTACAGTTTGGGGAAGGTGAGGAAGGGAAGGAATTTCTTTGTTCTTTACATTAGCCATAGGGTGAGACCAGAAGTGACCCAGTGAGAGATAAGGAGGCAGTAAATCTAGACCTGGAGCCTTGTTAGGCAGGGAGGGATGATGGCTGGGCAATTTCTCCAGGAGTGTGGATGACTCACTTCCTTATCTCTGTCCACCTCCTGCTGTAACTCCACTTTGTCCTGACCTCACAGGAGGCACAATCCCATGGACTGAGGAGAAAGGAGGAACTCCGCAGATGAGACACTGTGACCAGCGGCCTCCTGCTCTTACTGCCAACACCTTCTGCGCCATGAGGGACCCTCAAGCCACGAGCCACAAGCCCTTTCCTGCTTAAGAGGTCTTTTTTGTTTTTGAGGTAGGGTTTCACTGTAGCCCAGGCTCACCTAGAATTCACAATGTAGTCTCCGAGTGGCCTTGAACTCATGGTGATCCTCCTGCCTCTGTTGGGACTAAAGGCGTGCATCACCAAGCCTGGCTTTTAAGATGCTTTCACTCTTGCATCTCGTTACAGCAATGGGAAAGTCACATACATTAGCCATGGAAGCATCGTTCTCATCTAATTTTCTTTCAGTTTGAAAGTCTGAAGTGCCTCTGGCCTCTGTTTGACATATATCTGACACTAATGATTTCTTACCCATGTCATTCTCATGCTGGAGAACAGTTGCGATTATACTGTTCAGGCCATGGGCTCAGCTCTTCTTCTTTTTTCTAAATTTATTTTTATTATTTATTTACTTATTTGAGAAAGAGAGAGAGAGCGAGACAGAGAGAGAGAGAGAGATTATGGGCATGCCAGGGCCTCTAGCCACTGCAGATGAACTCCAGATGCATGTGCCACCCATGTGCACCTGGCTCATGTGGGTACTGGGGAATCGAACTTAGGTCCTTAGGCTTCTCATGCAAGTGCCTTAACCATTAAGCCATCTCTCTAGCCCTTAGCTCTTCTTAGAAGCACTAATCTTGGAGTGAAACGGGAGCTGTGTCCAACCCCTCCTCTAAGCTGTTCTCTCATACATTTTTGGACAGCAAAGTGTCAGCTTGCTGACAGAGTTAAAGCCTGGGTCCTGAGGTTTTATGGGGATTTTTGTTAGATCAATGTGTTCCTCAGTGGAAAAAAAAACGCTGTATAATATTTGTGAGGACTGAATCGTTTCCAAGGTTCTAATTGCTTTACGGGATTTGGGCCAGGGTTTGAAGCAGATGCACGCCTCCTCTGTGGCAAGAGTCATGTGTCACTGCAGCTGGTTCATGGGCACACACCAGTACGTCATGAGTTCTGAAAAGCGAAGCAGTTACTTGAAGTGAAAGCAAGGACTAAATATGGCCTGGTGTGCCCCCTGTGTGAAATAAAATGTCCTGTGATCCAGATTTATATTCAGACATTTAATTCCTTAACTTGGAGCACAGTATTCCTTTCTGACACATATAATAATATTGTTATTTCATAAGCTCAATTTCCCATTTTCCCTGAAAGGTCAAAAATTGGAAAATAGTATATATAAATAAAACAAGCACCCACATTCCTCCTTCTCTGAAACAGTAACTTTTTTTTGAGAATAAAAATACAAGCACTTTATTTTAAAAAGCAAACACAAAAGACAGATGAAAATCCAAACATACTTAACTGCCTCCATTTTTGGACCATTAAGAACCTAGACAAAGCCGGGCATGGTGGCGCACGCCTTTAATCCCAGCACTGCGTAGGAGGATCACTGTGAGTTCGAGGCCACCCTGAGACTCCATTGTACATTCTAGGTCAGCCTGGGCTAGAGGGAGACCCTACTTCAAAAAAAAAAAAAAAAAAAAAAAAACACCCAAAACAATAAAACAAAAAACAAAACAAAAACAAAAACAAAAGGAATCTAGATAAGTTTGGTTCTGGAAGCTAATCCACCACTAGTTCCTGCTAAAGACAATAACTTTTAAAACCTGAACATGGTTTCTGGCATTTCACATTTATATAAAAACCTAGAGACCATTAATATCCAACAGCTTTCGATGACAAAACTAAGGATTCTTTTGATGTCATCAGCTTTGCCAGTGTTCATCCAAGTGTGTTTAATATGTACACGATGAAAATGAACTCACTCTAGAATTTCTTATAAAGTCGTCAGGAAATGAAGAGGGGGAGAGAGAATTCAGAAAGCCCTCCTCTTCTCTCACGCTCACTGCCGAGTCATTAAAAGCAGCCGCTTTCCCTCATGCTGCTTTACGCTGTGCTGTGCACGGAATTTTGTTCTCATACCCACTCACGTTACTGCCTCGGGGTCACTGGAACCCTTCTTTCTATCACAGTCACGGGGCCCGTCTGCATCATTCTCGGGATTAAGTCTTGCTGCATGGCTCATAATCTGCTTTGCTCTGTTGTCCTCCAAGAAGTCCCAGAGCTTCAAGTTTTCCCTGTTCAGCTCTTGGCTGGGCATTTCCACCAACTCTTATTTCCAGCCATGCCTCCTGCTTCTTCCTCATCCAGTGGCTCTGATTTACCTATTTCACACATCTGATCAAGCACAAAATTGCCCTTGTCTCATTCCAGACTGTTGAGATCAGTGACTTTAGCAGAAGCAGTGTCATGCCCACTACTAACTGTGACATCGCTGTGTGTCACAACGATGGTCCGGAGCTGTTCACTGGCTCTGTGCTCCGTTCTCCTAGTGACCGTCTACGGGGTGTCAGCACAGGAGTGTTGATCTTGGAAAATCCGCCCCCACTGCAATCAAGCTCCAAGCCGCTAGCAGCAAAGCCCTTCAAGTGAACAGTCATGACCTCAGGTAATTTATCAAACAAAAGACTTCGCTCAGCTTCAGTATAATGATGACAATTTTCACGGAAATATTTATCTTCTCTCCACTGAAGCAAATTGTGAAATTATCCATCTCAAGGTCTTCATTTCTAGTTTTGGCTCTGCAGAAATTTCAGAGTTCTCCCTCACTTTGAAGGGCTCATCTTACAGTTGTTCAGGAAACCCAAGTCCACACTCATTATTCCAGATTTAAAACCAGGACAAAAACACAATGCCTGAAGTATACTATTCAGATAAGAAGTATTAGGCTGGAGAGATGGCTCAGTGGCTAAAGGCATTTGCTTGCTAAGCCTGATAGCCTGGGTTCAATCCTCCACTGCCCACATAAAGCCTGATGCACACAGTGGCACACGTATGTGGAGTTCATTTGCAGCAACAAGAGGCCCTGCTGCCCATTCTCTCATCTCTCTCTCTCCTTGGAAATTAATAATTATAACAACAATAGACTTCCGGCCAAGATGGCGACCGCCTAGCTGCGCTGCAAATCCCGGGGAAAGAAAGATAGATGTAGATCCTAAGGAGAGAGCCACCCCTCATACCTCCAAAGGTCCCCGGCTGAAACTAAGAAAAATTGGCGAAACAAGCAAGAGTGCTGTTTTCCTGATGAACTGGATACCAGCAGAAGGGGGAAGGAGATCAATACAGAGCAAAATCAACTCCTACCAAATCAGAGAGCCAGAGCCTCAGAGGCCCCCAATACCTGAAGCAGACCAAAAATGAACCCAACATGGCTCAGGGAAATTTTGCAGAAGAGGGGGCTGGAAAGAATGTCAGAGCCACATGCTGGGTCATGATATGCAGAGACATTTATCTTACCCATAACTGTGGGCTAACACAATGCATGACCCATATACCTCAACAAGGAGGGGCCAAGGGGAGAGGGTAGGTCACAGATGAGCCTAATAATGGTGCCAAACTGACTGTATTTGCTGAATACAAAACTAACTAATAAAGAAAAAAAGAAAAGAAAAAAAATAAATAAAAGAAAATAAAACCTCCAAAAATTATTAATAATAATAATAATAAAGATAACAAGTATTGCCAAATTTATTTAGTGCTACATATGATAGTAAGTTTTTTCTCCTCACAGGTTATAGGTGAAAACTTGATTAATTTCAGACCCTCTGTATTCAGAAACTTTTTCCTGAGAATCTGTGAAAGGTAAGAGCTCTCTCAGTTTTCTTTTTCTGACAAAACTTCCAAGAAAGCCTGTTTTTCTTGGATGGACTCCCTTTCGAAAGCTCATTACTTTCAATAGGTCTGACATCAGGCATTTTCTTTCCAAATATGAGGGAGTTGACAAGGACTTAGAGGGCACCAGTCATCACCAACTATATCTAGTCCGACAGCCCAGACGGACCAAGGGTGCGTGTGGCAGGTGTGTGACAGGTGAGCCCCTGCTGGGTCACTGGCTCCTGACCCCAACTTGATGCATGTGCCACTTTGTGCATCTGGCTTGATGTGGGTACCAGGGACTCGAACCAGGGCTGTCGGGCTTTACAAGCAAGTGCCTTTAACCGTGGAGCCATATCTCCAGCCCTGAAACAATAACTTGAACATTTGGAGTGCTTTCCGTGTGGAAATGCAGATGTGTCTGTCTACCTTAGCAGTAACATGGCGGCTAACTTTCCACCAAACAATGCTACCCAGAGCTAGGGGCCAACGTAATTTCCTTTATGGTCAAACCTTGACTGCTGTGACCACCACGTCTGCACTATCCTGTTACAGCCCCCCCCCCCACTCCTGTTACTTCTCTGTTGCTTCTCACACTGCAGCCCGGGCTGGCCTCACGCTCACCCAGATCCTTCTGGCTTAGCTTCCTGAGCGCTGGGCTGATGGGAGCACCCCTCCACGCCCAGCTTGTGGTTCTCTTCTGTATCTACACTCTCCCTCAGCACCCCCAGCCAGTCCCAGAAGTTTCTCTCCACCCCTCTGTTTTCTCTCTCTGAACAAACGCGTTTACCCCCCACTGTGATGTTCATCTGCATTGTCAACTTGATTGGATTTGGAGTCTCCTGTTTCCAGAGAGGGTCAAGTCACGTGCCAAGACCATCATCTTGCAGCACCATCCCATGGGCCGTGTCTGTACTTCTCCCTTTTAGTTTGTATTTTTAAAATTTATGAGAGAGAGAGAGAGAGAGAGAGAGAATGGGCGTGACCAGGGCCTCCAGCCACTGCAAATGAACTCCAGATGCATGCGCCCCCTTGTGCATCTGGCTCATGTGGGTCCTGGGGAATTGAACCTGGGTCCTTTGGCTTTGCAGGCAAATGCCTTAATCACTAAACCATCTCTCTAGCCCCCAGAACATCTTTCTTAAACATGTTCTTAGAGTTTGGGACAAATTCACCTGCACTTCAAGAATGTTGCAATTTCAGGGATGGAGGGATGGCTTAACAGTTAAGGCGCTTGCCTGCAAAGCCAAAGGATCCAGGTTTGATTCCCCAGGACCCATGTAAGCCGTGTGTACAAGGTGGCGTATGTGTCTGGAGTTTGCAGCAGCTGAAGGCCCTCCCTGGTGCACCCATTCTCACTTTCTATCTGCCTCTTTCTCTCTCTCTCAAATAAATAAATAAAAAAAGAATATTGCAATTTCAGTTGTCATAGTCATAACTTTGGGGTGCATCTCATACGAATGAAATGCATGACCCCTTATGATGTCTGCTGTGGCTCTTTGGGTTGTAGTTATTCAGAATAGTTATGAATCTCATTTTAAAAAATCTATTATTTTTAACATTTTATTTTTATTCATGGGGGGGATGGGTACTCCAGGGCCTTCAGCCACTGCAAACAAACTCCAGATGCATCCTACTCTGAACAGTAACTTTTTTTTTTTTTTTGGTTTTTCGAGGTAGGGTCTCACTCTAGCTTAGGCTGACCTGGAATTCACTATGGAGTCTCAGGGTGGCCTCGAACTCACGGCCATCCTCCTACCTCTGCCTCCTGAGTGCTGGGATTAAAGGTGTGCACCACCACGCCTGGTGGTAACTTTTTTTTGAGAATAAAAATATAAGCACTTTATTTTAAAAAGCAAACACAAAAGACAGATGAAAATCCAAACATACTTAACTGCCTCCATTTTTGGACCATTAAGAACCTTTACAAAGCCGGGCATGGTGGCGCACGCCTTTAATCCCAGCACTGTGTAGGAGGATCACTGTGAGTTCGAGGCCACCCTGAGACTCTCTAGGTCAGCCTGGGCTAGAGGGAGACCGTACTTCAAAAAAAAAAAAAAAAAAAAAAACACCCAAAACAAAAACACAAAACAAAACCAAAAACAAAAACAAAAGGAATCGAGATCAGTTTGGTTCCGGAAGCTAATCCACCACTAGTTCCTGCTAAAGACAATAAATTTTAAAACCCAAACATGGTTTCTGGCATTTCACATTTATATAAAAACCTAGAGACCAATAACATCCAACAGCTTTCGATGACAAAACTAAGGATTCTTTTGATGTCATCAGCTTTGCCAGTGTTCATCCAAGTGTGTTTAATATGTACACAGTGAAAATGAACTCACTCTAGAATTTCTTATAAAGTCGTCAGGAAATGAAGAGGGGGAGAGAGAATTCAGAAAGCCCTCCTCTTCTCTCACGCTCACTGCCGAGTCATTAAAAGCAGCCGCTTTCCCTCATGCTGCTTTACGCTGTGCTGTGCAAGGAATTTTGTTCTCATACCCACTCACGTTACTGCCTCGGGGTCACTGGAACCCTTCTTTCTATCACAGTCACGGGGCCCGTCTGCATCATTCTCGGGATTAAGTCTTGCTGCATGGCTCATAATCCGCTTTGCTCTGTTGTCCTCCGAGAAGTCCCAGAGCTTCAAGTTTTCCCTGTTCAGCTCTTGGCTGGGTATTTCCACCCACTCTTATTTCCAGCCATGCCTCCTGCTTCTTCCTCATCCAGTGGCTCTGATTTACCTATTTCACACATCTGATCAAGCACAAAATTGCCCTTGTCTCATTCCAGACTGTTGAGATCAGTGACTTTAGCAGAAGCAGTGTCATGCCCACTACTAACTGTGACATCGCTGTGTGTCACAACGACAGGCCGGAGCTGTTCACTGGCTCTGTGCTCCGTTCTCCTAGTGACCGTCTACGGGGTGTCAGCACAGGAGTGTTGATCTTGGAAAATCCGCCCCCACTGCAATCAAGCTCCAAGCCGCTAGCAGCAAAGCCCTTCAAGTGAACAGTCATGACCTCAGGTAATTTATCAAACAAAAGACTTCGCTCAGCTTCAGTATAATGATGACAATTTTCACGGAAATATTTATCTTCTCTCCACTGAAGCAAATTGTGAAATTATCCATCTCAAGGTCTTCATTTCTAGTTTTGGCTCTGCAGAAATTTCAGAGTTCTCCCTCACTTTGAAGGGCTCATCTTACAGTTGTTCAGGAAACCCAAGTCCACACTCATTATTCCAGATTTAAAACCAGGACAAAAACACAATGCCTGAAGTATACTATTCAGATAAGAAGTATTAGGCTGGAGAGATGGCTCAGTGGCTAAAGGCATTTGCTTGCAAAGCCTGATAGCCTGGGTTCAATCCTCCACTGCCCACATAAAGCCTGATGCACACAGTGGCACACGTATGTGGAGTTCATTTGCAGCAACAAGAGGCCCTGCTGCCCATTCTCTCATCTCTCTCTCCTTGGAAATTAATAATTATAACAACAATAGACTTCCGGCCAAGATGGCGACCGCCTAGCTGCGCTGCAAATCCCAGGGAAAGAAAGATAGATGTAGATCCTAAGGAGAGAGCCACCCCTCATACCTCCAAAGGTCCCCGGCTGAAACTAAGAAAAATTGGCGAAACAAGCAAGAGTGCTGTTTTCCTGATGAACTGGATACCAGCAGAAGGGGGAAGGAGATCAATACAGAGCAAAATCAACTCCTACCAAATCAGAGAGCCAGAGCCTCAGAGGCCCCCAACCTCACCTGAAGCAGACCAAAAATGAACCCAACATGGCTCAGGGAAATTTTGCAGAAGAGGGGGTGGAAAGAATGTCAGAGCCACATGCTGGGTCATGATATGCAGAGACGTTTATCTTACCCATAACTGTGGGCTAACACAATGCATGACCCATATACCTCAACAAGGAGGGGCCAAGGGGAGAGGGTAGGTCACAGATGAGCCTAATAATGGTGCCAAACTGACTGTATTTGCTGAATACAAAACTAACTAATAAAGAAAAAAAGAAAAGAAAAAAATAAATAAAAGAAAATAAAACCTCCAAAAATTAATAATAATAATAATAATAAAGATAACAAGTATTGCCAAATTTATTTAGTGCTACATATGATAGTAAGTTTTTTCTCCTCACAGGTTATAGGTGAAAACTTGATTAATTTCAGACCCTCTGTATTCAGAAACTTTTTCCTGAGAATCTGTGAAAGGTAAGAGCTCTCTCAGTTTTCTTTTTCTGACAAAACTTCCAAGAAAGCCTGTTTTTCTTGGATGGACTCCCTTTCGAAAGCTCATTACTTTCAATAGGTCTGACATCAGGCATTTTCTTTCCAAATATGAGGGAGTTGACAAGGACTTAGAGGGCACCAGTCATCACCAACTATATCTAGTCCGACAGCCCAGACGGACCAAGGGTGCGTGTGACAGGTGTGTGACAGGTGAGCCCCTGCTGGGCCACTGGCTCCTGATCCCAACTTGATGCATGTGCCACTTTGTGCATCTGGCTTGATGTGGGTACCAGGGAATCAAACCAGGGCTGTCGAGCTTTACGAGCAAGTGCCTTTAACTGTGGAGCCATATCTCCAGCCCTGAAACAATAACTTGAACATTTGGAGTGCTTTCCGTGTGGAAATGCAGATGTGTCTGTCTACCTTAGCAGTAACATGGCGGCTAACTTTCCACCAAACAATGCTACCCAGAGCTAGGGGCCAACGTAATTTCCTTTATGGTCAAACCTTGACTGCTGTGACCACCACGTCTGCACTATCCTGTTACAGCCCCCGCCCCCACTCCTGTTACTTCTCTGTTGCTTCTCACACTGCAGCCCGGGCTGGCCTCACGCTCACCCAGATCCTTCTGGCTTAGCTTCCTGAGCGCTGGGCTGATGGGAGCACCCCTCCACGCCCAGCTTGTGGTTCTCTTCTGTATCTACACTCTCCCTCAGCACCCCCAGCCAGTCCCAGAAGTTTCTCTCCACCCCTCTGTTTTCTCTCTCTGAACAAACGCGTTTACCCCCCACTGTGATGTTCATCTGCATTGTCAACTTGATTGGATTTGGAGTCTCCTGTTTCCAGAGAGGGTCAAGTCACGTGCCAAGACCATCATCTTGCAGCACCATCCCATGGGCCGTGTCTGTACTTCTCCCTTTTAGTTTGTATTTTTAAAATTTATGAGAGAGAGAGAGGGAGAGAGAGAGAGAGAATGGGCGTGCCAGGGCCTCCAGCCACTGCAAATGAACTCCAGATGCATGCGCCCCCTTGTGCATCTGGCTCATGTGGGTCCTGGGGAATTGAACCTGGGTCCTTTGGCTTTGCAGGCAAATGCCTTAATCACTAAACCATCTCTCTAGCCCCCAGAACATCTTTCTTAAACATGTTCTTAGAGTTTGGGACAAATTCACCTGCACTTCAAGAATGTTGCAATTTCAGGGATGGAGGGATGGCTTAACAGTTAAGGCGCTTGCCTGCAAAGCCAAAGGATCCAGGTTTGATTCCCCAGGACCCATGTAAGCCATGTGTACAAGGTGGCGTATGTGTCTGGAGTTTGCAGCAGCTGAAGGCCCTCCCTGGTGCACCCATTCTCACTTTCTATCTGCCTCTTTCTCTCTCTCTCAAATAAATAAATAAAAAAAGAATATTGCAATTTCAGTTGTCATAGTCATAACTTTGGGGTGCATCTCACAGGAATGAAATGCATGACCCCTTATGATGTCTGCTATGGCTCTTTGGGCTGTAGTTATTCAGAATAGTTCTGAATCTCATTTTTAAAAATCCAATTTTTTAAACATTTTATTTTTATTCATGGGGGGATGGGTACTCCAGGGCCTCCAGCCACTGCAAACAAACTCCAGATGCATACACCTTGTGTATCTGGCTTATGTGGGTCCTGGGGAATCGAACCTGGGTCCTTTGGCTTTGCAGGCAAGAACCTTAACTGCAAATCTATCTCTTTAGCCCCACATTATTTTTACCATCATGTTTATTGTCAAACTTGCATCCATATTGTGAAGAAACAATTCAAATGTTCATATTTTTTGGCAAACCATTCGTGACTTTTATGAAAATATTCAAGATAATGATTAGTCTTTGTTGTGAGCTTCTCCTGTAGGGTGACTGTGAGATTCAGACCCCTTGTAAGTCCCTTTGGTCCCGTCAGTCTACAAGTCCCTCCTCTTCTTAGGTGTGATGCTTCTCGTATCACTTTAGCCCACATGTCTTTACTTATCAGCTGTATCGCGTAGGAGCTCCCTTTGGATGGCTTGCTCTTTCCCTCACATCTTAGCAGCTGAGGCATTCTCTCCTAGCTTTTTTTTTTTTTTTTTTTTGAGGTAGGGTCTCACTCTAGCCCAGGCTGACCTGGAACTTACTACGTAGTCTCAGGGTGGCCTTGAACTCGTGGCGATCCTCTTACCTCTGCCTCCTGAATGCTGGGATTAAAGGTGTGCGCCACCATGCCCGGCTTGTCCTATCTTAACGTGTGTGAGTGGACCATCTCCCTTCTGCTCCCGCTGGCCTGAGGATTCTCAGCAACTCGGCTCGCCTGTAAGACATACATCTGAGCCACTCATGCGATAACGCTCCTGCATTGACATCAAGTTTCGTGCCAGAATATTTTTTGAAACTTACGCATTTCTGTCAGCTTAATTAAAAATATTTATTCATATGTATTCGACACCTACTAATTAGATACAATACTGAATTTCATTGAAAATCTCCCAGGGAACTTTAGGAATATCAGTACAGTGCAGGCTGCCTCCGTGTTCTACCAGAGAGATGGAAGCAGTAGGGTCTCTACATATACATACGACTTCTTCATTTCCACGTTCCACACTTGTGAGCTCATCTACTGACCAACATCATTTCGCAGTCCCTGGATTGATGAGCATGACATTTTCATGGTTACTCATGTTCAGAGCAGAGAAACATTTGAATTGCATTGAGACACATATGTCAAAATGAATACTTCTCCTCCTCCTCCTCCTTCTTAAGATAGGATTTCACTATATAACTCAAGATGGCCTTGAGCTTGTGATCTTCCTGCCTCACAGTTTTGGCTGCTGGGTTCACAGATGTGCATCACCACACAAGGCTCACTCTGTCTTCTTGTTCAGCTCTTAAATTTAAACTTAAGTGTTTT
Source organism: Dipus sagitta (assembly GCA_036346955.1). Taxonomy (NCBI): domain Eukaryota; kingdom Metazoa; phylum Chordata; class Mammalia; order Rodentia; family Dipodidae; genus Dipus; species Dipus sagitta. The sequence continues at coordinate 1,201,009 of CM070789.1, forward strand.
GGTTATTATTATTTTTTTTAGTACCGTGATTTTTGAGTTTTTCTTCCTCATTTTAAAAGTTTTTACTCTTTGGTGATTTCACTATTTACAATGGTTCCCAAACCTTGTGCCAAGTGCCATCTGGTGTTCCAGAACTTCTGGAGAAAATGCATGTGCCGGAGAGCTCTGTTATGGCAGTTAAATGCTAATGAGTCAATAATACAACATGTACCCTAAAGGAAGAAGAAATGGCTGGTCTACAAGGTGCCTCTTCAGTAGAGTAAAAGCGACATTGTAGGGTTTTAATGGGACATTTTATTTATTTATGAGGGAAGAGGCAGATAGATAGAGAAAGCACATGTGAAAGAACGGGCGCACCAGGGCCGTCAGCTACTGCACACGAGCTCCAAATGCACGCGACGCCCTGAGCATCTGGCTGTACACGGGTACTGGGGAATCAAACCCAGGCCATTAGGCTTTCAGGCAAACATCTTAAGCACTGAGCCACCTCTCTAATCCCCAACGTTGTAGGTTTTATGAGGCTATGGAATTTTTTTCCATTTTCACTTTTAAAATTTATATATAAATTTTTTTTTACATAGGTTATAGTCAGGAAAGATTTTTACTTATTTATTTATTCATTTATTTGAGAGAAAGAGAGAGAGAGAGGCAGATAGAGAGAAAGAGAGAGTGGGCGCGCCGGGGCCTCCAGCCACCGCAAACGAACTCTAGATGTGTGTGGCCCCTTGTGCATCTGGGTTACGTGGGTCCTGGGGAATTGAACCGGGCTTCCTAGGCTTCACAGGCAAGTGCTTAACCACTAAGCCATTTCACCAGCCCTAGAAAAGATTTTTGAAAAATATTTATTTGTTTGCAACAAGAGAGAGAAAGAGAGAGAGAGAGAGAGAGAGAGAGAGAGAAAATATGAATGAGATAGAGGAAATAGGCACTCCAGGGTCTCTTGCCCTTGAAAATGAACTCCAGATGCATGTGCCACTTTGAGCATCTAGTGTAAGTGGGTACTAGGGAATTGAACTCAGGAACTGAACCCCGCCTATCAGGCCCTGCAAGCAAGCACCTTCATCTGCTGAGCCATCTCTCCAGCCCCTGGAATAAGTTTTTAAAGTAGCTGCTGTATTTGTGGGCATGGCCATTCCATGGCCTGGGTCCTGGGCTGAGCGAAGAGGCGGAAGGGAGCTTAGCGCCGATGCTCATCTCTCTCCACTTCTTGACTGCAGAGCGAACGTGACAGCTGCCTCTTGCTCCTCCCGCCGTGCCTCCCCGCCGTGATAGACTGTACCCTCCAACTGTGAGCCACAATAAGCCCACCCTTCCTTAAGCTGATTTTGCTATGTGTTTCATGGGAAAGGTGACCAATAAAATGATTGAATAAAAGCATCAGGCTCGGACTGGAGAGGTGGCTTAGTGGTTATGGTGCTTGCCTGCAAAACCGAAGGACCTAGGTTTAATTCCCCAGGATCCTTGTAAGCCTGATGCATAAGGTGGCACATGCGTCTGGAGTTTGTTTGCAGCAGCTGGATGCTCTGGCATGCTCATTTTCTCTCTCTCTCTGCCTCTTTCTCTCTCTCAAATAAATAAAAATAAAAAAAAGCATCAGGCTGGAGAGATGGTTCAGCTGTTAAGACACTTGCCTGCAAAGCCTAATGACCTGGGTTTATTACCCAGTACCCATGTAAAGCTAGATGCACAAAATGGCATGTATATCTAGAGTTTGTTTGCAGCAGTAAGAAGTGTGCCCATTCTCTCTATCACTTTCTGTCTGTCTCTCTTTGCTTGCAAATAAATAAAATAATATTAAAAAAAAATCCAATAACAGGGTTGGAGAGATGGCTCCGTGGTTAAGGTGCTTGCCTGAAAAGCCTAAAGACTCAGGTTTGATTTCCCAGCATCCACGTAAAGCCAGGTGCACAAAGTGGCACACACATCTGGAGTTCATTTTCAGAGGTGGCACATGCTTTTAATCCCCGCACTCACAGGCTAAGGTGGAAAGATCATTGTGAGTCTGAGGCCAGCCCGGGGCTACAGAGTGACTTCCAGGTCAGTCCAGGCCAGAGTGAGAAGCTACCTTAAAACACAAAACAAAGCAAAGCAAAACAAAACAAAAGCATCATGGGTAACGTTGCTGTGACACTCACAGCGAAGACACTTATGTTTCAGTGACATTAGCCAGGACTGGGCAAGAGCTCCCCCCTGCTGCCTCGTGCATCCCCACAGGCTGGGCAGCACGACAGCTGGTGGGAGCAGGAGACGGTGGGAAGGTTTTAGAAATACCCGCCATGGGTAATGAAGAAGGACTGTATAGAACAGCAGATTCCCAGTGTCCATGAGCCTGGCTTGTTTTATGAAGACTCTGGAAACTGAAGCCACTGAATGCTCCAGGCTTTAAATAATTCAAAGATGGGGTGATTAATTATTTATAGTAAGTGTATGTTAAATCAGGCGTCAGAAACACACTTCAAACAAGGTTATGAATCAATCTGTTGACAGAAGCTTTGCAAGCTTAGCCTTGTAGACGCCCGAGCGACAAAGGCTCCGTGTCCACTAGTTCAGCGTGCAGGGTGATTCTTTAAAGCTCAACCACAGCACTTACCGAGAATCTGCTTCTCACCGAGCACTGGAGGGGTTGTCCTTATTCTGGGGTTTTGCTGGGCAGTCCAAAGTTTGTAGGGAAGGCAGCTGGCCGGGAATGCTTGGCCAGGTGCTCAGAATACAGTGTGCAGGCAAAATTGTTTCCTTCCTATGGGAAACCTTGGGTTGGCTCTTAAAGCTTTCCAACTATGGGATGAGGCCCACCTAGATCATCAAGAATAATTTCTCCAGTGACTGCACTTTTACTTTCCCAGAAGCAGTAAATGCTATTTCTGGGCAGTTTTAGCCACAGTCAGCATTGAGTGCCTAGTGCTTGTTACTGTTGTCACATGTATGTGGTGGCTTCTCACTGTGCTTTGACTTACAGTCCCCTGACCACTAAGTACTGGGCATCGTTTTGAACAGTTCTGTGGAAGACAGTCTGCTAAGAAATACGGCCATCATGGCCCATACTTGCAATCCCAGCACTTGGAAAGCTGAGGCAGGAGGATCATAAGTTTGAGGCCAGACTGGACCATATAACAAGATCTTGTCTCAAAAATTCATTCATTCATGTTTTTTTTTTTTTCCAGGTATGTGACTTTCAAATATTTTCTGCCTCTCTGCTGGTTTGTCTTTTTGTTCTTTTGGCATTGTCTTGGGATATAAATAAAGTTTTTTTTTTTTTGAGGTAGGGTCTCACTCTAGCCCAAGCTGACCTGGAATTCACTATGGAGTCGCAGGGTGGCCTCGAACTCACGGCAATCCTCCTACCTCTGCCTCCCGAGTGCTGGGATTAAAGGCGTGCGCCACCACGCCCGGCAATAAAGTTTTTAAGTTGTAGAGAAAGGGTGATTTCCTCACTTAAAACCAAATAATCATATATGTTGGCCACCTCTACCAAACACCTTCACGACAACACTGGAGTCATGCGACTGAACAGGCGGAGCTGTCCTTGGCCACGATGACAGGTGAACCGGCCCTCACATAAGCTAATGCAGAGTATACCCTGCGCTCAAATGCTGCTCTCAGATCCCTGTCCTTCCAGAATCATCACAAAGCAACCGTATGCTTTACATGTTGTTATGATCTATATTTTATAGTCAAGAAAACGTGGTAATCAGAAGTGACTTGCTCAGGATCGATCCGTCAGTGTGTGGTCAGGCTGGAAGTCACATCCCTACCCTGTGACTAGGACCAAGAGCTTGCTCAATGCGCAAAGGCTCACTCACTCACCTTGTGTCAAGAAAAGGGAGCGTGGCAGTTGCGGTGGTTTGAATTAAGTGTTTCCCATGAACTCACGTGTTTTGAGTGCCGGGTTCCCAGCAGGTGGCAATTTGGAAATTAGAGCCTGGCTAAAGGTGTGTGGCTGGGGACGGGCTTGGGGTGCCATGGCCAGCTCCCTCTTGCCGGGACTCCGCTCACTTTCCTGCTGCTGTTGTTCACCCGCTGTGGCACAGGTGATGTCCAGTCTCTGCTCATGCCATGCTGTCCCCTGCCATCACGGAGCTTCCTCTCAAGACTGTGAACCAAAATAAACGACTTTCCTGCCATCAGCTGCTTTTTCTTTTTTGGATCGGGTGCTTTGTACCATCAACAGAACAACCTCTACTACAAAAGGTCATTACCTCAGAGGTCGGCAGAATTTCTGCCCTAAACACAGCACCATCTTTGCTGACGATGAGGGTTTATTCCCTGCGGGAGGCCCTGGCTCCTGTGGTGGTGGTCCTTCTTTCTGTCTGGAGTTAACTTCTGCCCACTTACCCAGGCTCAGCCTGGTTGTGGGTGTCAGGAAATCATATTTAGGATATGACTGGTTTTCTAACAAGTGTACATGTTAGGCCTCAAATAAATTAATACTTGTGACAGGAACCAAATACATTTGAGAAACCAGTTCACACAGACAGATCCACCAGATTATGTTCTGACAATGTTACCATAGGACTGAGAAAACTCCGGAGCTCTCAGGTAATCCCTGTAATCACAGTGTGGCTTAAAGGGTTTGTAATGAAACCATTAAATGCCTCCAGGCAGGAGGATCTGACTACTAGAAATAGCTGTTATAACTGCTTTTGTGTAAAATGTAGAACAAGAAAATAGAAATGCAAACTAATGCTGAAACGGAAACAAAATACATTTAAATAATGCCGAGTTTCATAAAATATTGACAATGGCGATTCAACATGAAAATCATGGGAAATGTGTCACAGTTCAAAGATTAATTTTCAAATGTTCTTGTCACTCTCTCTCTCTCTCCGGTGTGTGTGTGTTTTGAGATAGGATCTTGCTACACGGATCAGATGATCCTCTTGCCTCCTCCTCACAAGTGCCAGGCTTATGGGAATGAGCTACCATGCCCAACTTGGTTTGGATGTTAAATATCCCTTAGAGGCCCATGTGAATACCTTGGCACCAGACTGTGATGGTGTTAGGAGATGATGGAATTTTTTAGGAGGCGGGGCCTAGTGGGAAGAAGCTGGGTCACTGGCGATGAACAAGGAACGTTAGAAGAGGATATTGGGACCCAGCCCTTCCTCCGTCTGTTTTTGCTTCCTGGCCATTATGAGGGAGATAGGTTTCCACTGCCCCTCACTCCTGCCACATGTGATGCTTTGCCACAAGTTTAAGAGCCATGGGGAGAGCCAGACATGGTGGTTCAGGCCTGTAATCCCAGCACGAGGGAGGCTGAGGTAGGAGGATCACTGTGAATTGAAGGCCATTCAGGGCTACAGAAAGAGCTCCAGGTTAGCTTGGGCTACATTGAAAATCTGCCTTTAAAAAACAAACAGGGCTGGAGAGATGGCTTAGTGGTTAAGGCATTTGCCTATAAAGCCAAAAGATCCCAGTTCAAACCTCCAGGACCCACGTAAGCCAGATGCACAAAGGGGCGCATGCGTCTGGAGTTCGTTTGCAGTGCTGGAACCCCTGGTGTGTACATTCTCTCTCTTTCTCTGCCTCTTTCTCTCTCTGAAATAAACAAAATGTATTTTAAAAATAAACAAATCAGAAGAGCAATAGGCCAAGCTACCATGGACCAAAGCCTCTGAAACCGAGCAAATTTCCTCCTAAAAGTTCATTTGCTTCAGGTATTTTGTTCCAGTGGTGGACATGTAACACATGTTTCAAAATATTTTGTTTAGTTTCTAGAGCTGTCAAAATAATGTGATTTTTTTTTCTTCTTGGCTCATGAGCAGGTCATCCACCCACCACTCTGAAACCTGCAGTCCTAGGAAAGAGTCTGGAAACTGCGAGGGAAACTGAAGCATTGGCGCCCTGGGGAGAAGAGAGGGGCTCATCTGTCTGAAGCATATAGTGCCGGCCATGGGGTCACATGACAGTCAGGTGTAGCCACTTCACTGCGAGGGGCCAACCCAGCTTGACATTGGAGAAGACACGCACTCTCCTCATGGAGACCTCACTTCCTCTCTCCTGACACTGGGTAGGACACGCACTCTCCCCGTGGACATCTCACTTCCTCTCTCCTGACACTGGGGAGGACATGCACTCCCCCCGTGGACATCTCACATCCTCTCTCCTGACACTGGGGAGGACACGCACTCTCCCCGTGGACATCTCACTTCCTCTCTCCTGACACTGGGGAGGGCACGCACTCTCCCCGTGGACATCTCACTTCCTCTCTCCTGACACTGGGGAGGACACGCACTCTCCCCGTGGACATCTCACTTCCTCTCTCCTGACACTGGGGAGGACACGCGCTCTCCCCGTGGACATCTCACTTCCTCTCTCCCGACACTGGGGAGGACACGCGCTCTCCCCGTGGACATCTCACTTCCTCTCTCCCGACACTGGGGAGGACACGCGCTCTCCCCGTGGACATCTCACTTCCTCTCTCCCGACACTGGGGAGGACACGCACTCTCCCCGTGGCCATCTCACTTCCTCTCTCCTGACACTGGGGAGGGACACGCACTCTCCCCGTGGACATCTCACTTCCTCTCTCCGGACACTGGGAGGGACACGCACTCTCCCCGTGGACATCTCACTTCCTCTCTCCTGACACTGGGGAGGACACGCACTCTCACCCGTGGACATCTCACTTCCTCTCTCCTGACACTGGGGAGGACACGCACTCTCCCCGTGGACATCTCACTTCCTCTCTCCTGACACTGGGGAGGTCACGCACTCTCCCCGTGGACATCTCACTTCCTCTCTCCTGACACTGGGGAGGACACGCACTCTCCCCGTGGACATCTCACTTCCTCTCTCCTGACACTGGGAGGACACGCACTCTCCCGTGGACATCTCACTTCCTCTCTCCTGACACTGGGAGGAGCACGCACTCTCCCCGTGGACATCTCACTTCCTCTCCTTCCCTGACACTGGGGAGGGCACGCACCTCTCCCCGTGGACATCTCACTTCCTCTCTCCTGACACTGGGGAGGGCACGCACTCTCCCCGTGGACATCTCACTTCCTCTCTCCTGACACTGGGGAGGGCACGCACTCTCCCCGTGGACATCTCACTTCCTCTCTCCCGACACTGGGGAGGACACGCACTCTCCCCGTGGACATCTCACTTCCTCTCTCCTGACACTGGAGAGGGCACGCACTCTCCCCGTGGATATCTTACTTCCTCTCTCCTGTCACCTGGGGAGGGCACGCACTCTCCCCGTGGACAATCTCACTTCCTCTCTCCTGACACGAGAGGGCACGCACTCTCCCCATGGCCAATCTCACTTCCTCTCTCCCGACACTGGAGGAACACGCACTCTCCCCGTGGACATCTCACTTCCTCTCTCCTGACACTGGGGAGGACACGCACCTCTCCCGTGGACAACTCACTTCCTCTCTCCCTGACACTGGGGAGGACACGCACTCTCCCCGTGGACATCTCACTTCCTCTCTCCTGTCACTGGGGAGGGCACGCACCTCTCCCCGTGGACTTCTCACTTCCTCTCTCCAGACACTGGGGAGGGCCACGCACTTCTCCCCGTGGACATCTCACTTCCTCTCTCCTGACACTGGGAGGGCACGCACTCTCCCGTGGACATCTCACTTCCTCTCTCTGACACAGGGGGGAGGACACGCGCTCTCCCCGTGGACATCTCACTTCCTCTCTCCTGACACTGGGGAGGTCACGCACCTCTCCCCGTGGACATCTCACTTCCTCTCTCCTGACACTGGGGAGGGCACGCACCCTCCCCGTGGACATCTCACTTCCTCTCTCCTGACACTGGGGAGGGCACGCACTCTCCCCGTGGACATCTCACTTCCTCTCTCCCGACACTGGGGAGGGCACGCACTCTCCCCGTGGACATCTCACTTCCTCTCTCTGACACGGGACCCCCTCCCCGTGGACATCTCACTTCCTCTCTCCCGACACTGGGGAGGGCACGCACTCTCCCCGTGGACATCTCACTTCCTCTCTCCCGACACTGGGGAGACACGCACTCCCCCGTGGACATCTCACTTCCTCTCTCCCGACACTGGGGAGGGCACGCACTCTCCCCGTGGACATCTCACTTCCTCTCTCCTGACACTGGGGAGGACACGCACTCTCCCCGTGGACATCTCACTTCCTCTCTCCCCCCCGTGGACACCACTTCCTCTCTTCCCCGACACTGGGGAGGGCACGCACTCTCCCCGTGGACACTCACCTTCACTCTTCCCCTCCCGTGGACATCTCACTTCCTCTCTCCTGACACTGGGGAGGGCACGCACTCTCCCCGTGGACATCTTACTTCCTCTCTCCCCCTCCCCGTGGACATCTCACTTCCTCTCTCCCGACACTGGGGAGGGCACGCGCTCTCCCCGTGGACATCTCACTTCCTCTCTCCTGACACTGGGGAGGACACGCACTCTCCCCGTGGACATCTCACTTCCTCTCTCCCGACACTGGGGAGGACACGCACTCTCCCCGTGGACATCTCACTTCCTCTCTCCCCCTCCCCGTGGACATCTCACTTCCTCTCTCCCGACACTGGGGAGGGCACGCGCTCTCCCCGTGGACATCTCACTTCCTCTCTCCCCCTCCCCGTGGACATCTCACTTCCTCTCTCCCGACACTGGGGAGGGCACGCACCCTCCCCGTGGACATCTCACTTCCTCTCTCCTGACACTGGGGAGGGCACGCACTCTCCCCGTGGACATCTCACATCCTCTCTCCCGACACTGGGGAGGGCACGCACTCTCCCCGTGGACATCTCACTTCCTCTCTCCTGACACTGGGGAGGGCACGCGCTCTCCCCGTGGACATCTCACTTCCTCTCTCCCTGACACTGTGGAGGACACGCACTCTCCCGTGGACATCTCACTTCCTCTCTCCTGACACTGGGGAGGACACGCACTCTCCCCGTGGACATCTCACTTCCTCTCTCCTGACACTGGGGAGGACACGCACTCTCCCCGTGGACATCTCACTTCCTCTCTCCTGACACTGGGGAGGACACGCACTCTCCCCGTGGACATCTCACTTCCTCTCTCCCGACACTGGGGAGTGACACGCACTCTCCCCGTGGACATCTCACTTCCTCTCTCCCGACACTGGGGAGGGCACGCACTCTCCCCGTGGACATCTCACTTCCTCTCTCCCGACACTGGGGAGTGCACGCACTCTCCCCGTGGACATCTCACTTCCTCTCTCCCGACACCTGGGGAGGCACGCACTCTCCCCGTGGACATCTCACTTCCTCTCTCCCTGACACTGGGAGGACACGCACTCTCCCCGTGGGACATCTCACTTCCTCTCTTCCCCGACACGGGAGGCACGCACTCTCCCCGTGGACCATCTCACTTCCTCTCTCCCGGACACTGGGGATGGCACGCACTCTCCCCGTGGACATCTCACATCCTCTCTCCCGACACTGGGGAGTACATGCACTCCCCCCGTGGACATCTCACTTCCTCTCTCCTGACACTGGGGAGGACACGCACTCTCCCCGTGGACATCTCACTTCCTCTCTCCTGACACCGGGGAGGACACGCACTCTCCCCGTGGACATCTCACTTCCTCTCTCCCGACACCGGGGAGGACACGCACTCTCCCCGTGGACATCTCACTTCCTCTCTCCCGACACCGGGGAGGACACGCACTCTCCCCGTGGACATCTCTCTTCCTCTCTCCCGACACCGGGGAGGACACGCACTCTCCCCGTGGACATCTCACTTCCTCTCTCCCGACACTGGGGAGGACACGCGCTCTCCCCGTGGACATCTCACTTCCTCTCTCCCGACACTGGGGAGGACACTCACTCTCCCCGTGGACATCTCACTTCCTCTCTCCCGACACTGGGGAGGACACGCACTCTCCCCATGGACATCTCACTTCCTTTCTCTAGAAGTGCAGGCATATCTGGGAGTATAAAATGTGCAACGTCGTTCTGGATCAGCAAAGAGTGAGTCCCAAGTCTGGGGTCGCCGTTGGCTGCTCAGTGAAGCAGCACACATACCAGCCAACACACTTTTGAAGGGCACATCATATACTTGAGAGGAGACGTGCACGTTCACTATGAAAAAGTCACAAATATATGTGCCTTACTCTCAGAAGGAAGTCACACATATTTTTCCCAGTATGGTATTGGATATAAGTCTTCCAGAAAATGGAAGTGAACAGTTTGGAGTACATTAATGTTCTATGGAAATTGCGACAGCAAAAGCGGGGAGGGCTTGTGTTGTCCAAGCGGAGAAGTGGGACACTCCGTCAGAGAGGAAGGCAGAAGTGGTGAACAAATGAGAGAAGTGTTGGGGACAGAAGGATGACAGTCTGCCCACACTTTGAGGCAAAGACCAGTGGGGAGTAAAGGCTTCAACTCAGATGTAGACAGGCACCCAGCCAGCCTGACTGCGCTCTATTCCAGCCACAGCTAGAAGGAGGGGGCAGAATTGTTAGGAATTCTGACCAAAGTGTGCTCTCTTTGAAGGAAAAGAGACTGGGTGGTGGTGGTGGTAGTGAGCAGCTGTGACCTTAGGTGACAATGGCTTGTGATGTTATAAACAGAATGTAACAGCTAACTGATTTCCTGGAGAACATGGAGGCGTTCCCTTCCCTTTGCCTGTGGCTTTTATGTCACCACAGTCATTCTCATGCGTGAAGCCTGAGGCCGGAAACACTCTGGGCCTGGAGGCTGACACTGTCACCAGAGATCACCCTTGTGGGGTTCTCAGAAGGTGGGGACGGGTTGGATGAGTGGGTCTTCGGGTACCCTGCTATTTCACGTTCAGTTGTTGTGCTCACCATGTGTGACCTTGGGAGTGGCTTTCTGAATCTCAGTTTCCCTGGGTGTAACACGGGAGCAGTGGTAGCCTCTCCCACAGGTTATTATTTTTCCTGAAGAATCTGCCTTATTTTCCCAGCTTATTGTGGTGGTTTGGATGCAAAATGCTCCCCCGTAGACTCACATGTTTGAATACATAATTCCCAGTTGGTGGTGCTGTTCTGGAAGGTTGTGGAACCTTTAGGAGGCGGAACCTTATTGGAGGGGGAGATCGAGAGAGAGAGAATGGGTGAGCCAGGGCCACCTTGTGCATCTGGCTTATGTGGGATCTGGGGAATTGAACCTGGGTTCTTTGCCTTTGCCGGCTAGGGCCTTAGCTGCTAAGCCATCTCTCTTGCCCTTTTTTGTAATTTTTAATTTTTATGTCACATTTTTAATATATATATTTTCTTTTTTATGTTTTTTTTTAATTTATTTTAATATTTATTTGTGAGAGGGAAAGAGGCAAAGTGACAGAGGGAGGGAGAGAGAGAGAGAATCCAGGGCTTCCAGCCACTGTAAATGAACTCCAGATGCATGGTCCCCCTTGTGCATCTAACTTACATGGGTCCTGGGGAATTGAACCGAGGTCCTTTGGCTTTGCAGGCAAGCACCTCAACTGCTAAGCCATCTCTCCAGCCCTATATTTTTTATGGACAACTTCTATACTTACAGACAACAAACCATGGTGTTGCAGTTAGGTTCACATTGATTGTAGAAATCACCCAACCAAGAGCAGCTTGTAGGAAAAAAGAGGTTTATTTTGGCTTACAGGCTCGAGGGGGAAGCTCCATGATGGTAGGGAAAAATGACATGAGCAGAGGGTGGACATCATCCCTGGCCAACATAAGGTGGGCCATAGCACTAGGAGAGTGTGCCTAATACTGGCATGGGGAAACTGGCTATAACACCCTTAAGTCTGGCCCCAATAATACACACCCTTCAGGAGGTGTTAATTCCCAACTCTCCATCAGCTGGGAACCTAGCATTCAGAACACCTAAGCTTATGGGGGACACCTAAATCAAACCACCACATCATGGTATTTTCCCCCTCCCCCGCTTTGCCCTTCGTAACTCTGCTCTCTGTCATATCCCCTCCCTCTCTCCATTAGTTTCTCTTTTAATTTGATGTCATCATCTTTTTCTCCTATTATGAGGGTCTTGTGTGGGTATTGCTAGGCACTGCGAGGTCTTGGATATCGAGGCCAAGTTCTGTCTGGACAGTTGTATGTAGGGAGTCCTACCTTTCCTTTGCCTCTTACATTCTTTCTGCCACCTCTTCCACAATGGACCCTGAGCCTTGGAGGGTGTGAGATGTTTCAGTGCTGGACACTCCTCCATCCCTTCTTCTCAGCACTATGTTGCCTTTTGGGTCATCCCAGTGGTCATCACCATCTGAAAAGAGAAGCTTCTCTAACCAGAAGTGAGATTGGCATTAATATATGAGTATGAACATTAAGTGTAGTGCTTTCAGGGCAATTTGATGAGAGTAATATATGCATTTATCCAGACAAGAGTAGGCTTTATACCCCTAAGGCTCATGACCTTCCCTGCCATAGGCTTTTGATTAGGTTTTCAGTACCAGGCACATATTCCCTCCCATAGAATGGGCCTTCAATCCAATTAGAGAGCAGTTGGTTTCCCCCAGAGCAGACATGCCACTATTGTTCTTGTTCAGACCTTTGGCCTGTCTGGCCAAACTTGAGGCTTCCAGTATCCACTGTTTTCACCGCTGATGACTTCTGTCTCCCATAAGGCTGCATACAGTGCAGCTTTTTCCAGCTTCCAGTTGGCTGGGCTTCATGTCACATTTTTAAAGTGCATGGATGTGCATGACTCTGCTGTGGTCAAGTGTCTTTTATGTGGACGTATTTTTTTTTTTTTTTTCCTTTCCACTGTCTTCCATAGTTTCCCTGAATGTGCCAAAGATGACTGGCAATGCTGTCCATGGATTATCTTACTTTGCGGTTCCACAGGCTGGTGATGCTACTTGATTATTCTGTCTGCCATTTGTGGAGGACAGACGGGCCGAAAGAGGGCCTGGGCCGAGCTCAGCCTGCCGGGGTTGGCGAGGGTCCAGGTTCTCTTGGGTCCTGGCAGTTTGCTCCATAAAACATAGTTACACTTCCTTAAGATGCAATTTAGGGGTGACAGGCCCCAAAAGTAAAGCCATTGAGAAAGGGAGATCTGGCTTTTCCTTATCTTTTTCCCTAAAGGGGTTCTGCAGCCTCACCAGCATTCTTTGTCCTTAAACCTGACTTCCACCCTAGATCTCTTCCTCGCTAAAGGAGTTCTCTTCCTTATTAAAAAAAAAATAAAATAAAATAACAGGTGAGGGTTGGAGAGATGGCTTAGCAGTTAAGGTGCTTACTTACAAAGCCCAAGGACCCAGGTTTGATTCCCCAGGACCCACGTAAGCCAGATGCAGAAAGTGGTGCATGCGTCTGGAGTTTGTTTGCAGTGGCTGGAGGCCCTGGCACACCCATTCTCTCTGTTTCTCTTCTCTGTATCTCTCTCTCGCTCTCTGCTTGCAAATAAATAAATATTAAAATAAAAACCCAGGTCAGAGTCACCAGGTGAATTACCTGCTTGAGAATCCCTTCCCCACTTAACAGGCTTTCTGTCCTCTTTCCTCCTCTTAAACTTAAAAAAAAATGATACAATTTGCTTATGTACTTATTTTATTTTATTTTATTTTATTTTATTTTTTGAGGTAGGGTCTCGCTCTAGCCCAGGCTGACCTGGAAGTTTTCATTATGTAATCTCAGATTGGCCTTAAACTCACCACTGTCCTCCTACCACTGCCTCCCCATTTCTGGGATTAAAGGTGTGTGTGGTCACCCCACCCAGCTTAATTTATCATTTAAAAAATATTTTTAGGTGGCTGTAGAGATGGCTTAGCAGTTAAGTGCTTGCCTGTGAAGCCTAAGGACCCCGGTTCGAGCCTTGATTTCCCAGAACCCAGGTTAGCCAGATGCACAAGGGGGCGCATGCGTCTGGAGTTCATTTGCAGTGGTTGGAGGCCCTGGCACGCCCATTCTCTCTCTCTCTCTATCTGCCTCTTTCTCTCTCTGTCTGTTGCTCTCAAATAAATAAATAAAAATAAACAAAAATATTTTTTAGGGCTTGGAGAGATGGCTTAGTGGTTAAGCACTTGCCTGTGAAGCCTAAGGACCCCAGTTCGAGGCTCCATTCCCCAGTACCCATGTAAACCAGATGCACAAGGGGGCACATGCATCTGGAGTTCATTTGCAGTGGCTGGAGGCCCTGGTATGCCCATTCTCTCTCCCTCTCTCTCTGTCTCTGCCTCTTGCTTTCTTAGTCTGTCACTCTCAAATAAATACATAAATAAAAATAAAATTAAAAAAAAAATTTATTTATTTATGAAAGAGAGGGAGAGAGAAGAAAGTCTGGGTATATGTGCCATTGCCTGTTGTCACTGCAAATGAGCTCCAGACACAAGCACACTTTGTGCATGTGGCTTTACATGGGTACTGGGGAGTCAAACCTGGGCCCACAGGCTTTGCAAACAAGTGCCTTTAACCACTAAGCCATCTCTCCAGCCTCTCTCAAGCTTTAAATACAATTTTACTCGGCTTGACTTCCACACTTTTCCTGCTCTCAGAACGTAGTTGTTGAATGAATACGTTCCTGCATCCCCTCACGGTGTCTTCCACCTAAACTGAGACCCATTTGGTGTCTGTTATAAATAAGCAATCCCCATGGGCTTGAGTCATGTAAGAGAGAACATGGAAAACAAATACCATGTGAGCTTTTACCCTCAGGGAGTTTCTGGTTCTGCAGAGAGAAAAGGAGTTTCAAATCCCTACTTCTCAGTGAAGTGCTGGGGTGAAGGGTGGGCAGTAAGCAAAGAAGACTCCTCAGGGGAGATGGGAGAACTTGTGGGGGCAGAACGTGCGGAGCAAGACCTGCAAGCGAGGAGAGGAAGACCACGCAATGCAGAGAACCCCAGGGTCTGGGACTTCCCCCGCCGTGGTGCGTTCTGCCACTGCCTTCTTCCCTGGGCACTAAACACATGCTTACTGAAGTCAGTGGTGAAGGCTGGAGCTAGGGTCGGAGTGAAGGACTGTTGAAAATTTGGGATAAGCTTTCTTCTTTATTTTCATTCTTTTGTTTTGGCCACAACTTATAAACAAATAACAATACGAATAGCATCAACAACAAAATTAGGAGCAGCAAACCCAACATTCTATCAACTTAAAATCAAAAGGAGGCATGGACACAGACATGGGATGGGCCTTCCGGAGTGAGTAAACAGGACAGACACTGCCTGTTATCAAAATCTCCCTCAAGGGCTGGAGAGATGGCCCAGTAGTTAAGGTGCTTACCTGCAAAGCCTAAGGACTTGGGTTCAATTCCCCAGAACCTATGTAAAGCTGGGTGCATACAATGGACTATGCATCTGGAATTCGTTTGCAGCTGCTAGAGACCCTGGTACATCCATTTATTCACACACACACAGTCACACACACACACACACACACACACACACACACACTCTCTCTCTCTCTCCTTGCAAATAAATAAATAAAAATATTTAAAAAAATCCCTGGAGTAATATTCTGGGAACTGTAAAACTATTCTAGTCATTTTAACAGAAATAATTGTTTGGGGGACAGGAAGATGGCTCAGAGGTTAAGGCACTTGCTTGTAAAACCTGCCAGTCCAGGTTCACTTCCCAAGCCACTCATACAAACTGGATGCAAAAAGTGGTGCAAGAATTTGGTGTTCATTTGCAGAGGCTAGAGGCCCTGGCGTGTGTGTTTGTGTGTGTGTGTGTGTGTGTGCGCGCGCACACACACACACAGATAGATAAATAAATAAATAAACTTAAAGTAAAAGAAATAGTTCTGTGGACGCCTCTTCCCAAGTGGCTGAATGTGCCTAGAGCCATTGTTCCAAATGGAAACATCTGTTTTAAAGCCCATTAAAGTCCTTCCAGAATCCCTTCATCACAGCCCCATGGTTCAGCAAAGAATCCAGAATGTGGCTGGAGGTAATTACTTCAGACTAAGCCTTAATGCTAATAGTGCTACCTCATTAGCGTTGGGGCTCAGAGCAGAGCAGAAGTCTATTTTCAGTGCGTTTAGAATGGTGATAAAGTGAACGTAGAATTGTTGGGCAGAAGGAACATGTAATCCTATTATGCTAATGTCTCCACATACGGGGGAATGGCGGGGCTTTGCTTTGCTTTTGTTCTTGCCTCTGCCTTTAATGCTTCTGGCTGCCCAAGCTCTTCCCTTTGGGGCCTGCACACCTACCTCCTGACTAACCCTTTTGTTGCAGGTGCCAGGGAAGAATTCAGTGGAACTATTATTTTTTTGAAAGGATGGTCAACCAAATGAAATCCCAAAACAAGTATATATATCTGCAATTCCCTGGTTTCCTTGTGAAGTTCTTTTATTAAAAAAAGGTAAGCCGGGCGTGGTGGCGCACACCTTTAATCCCAGCACTCAGGAGGCAGAGGTAGGAGGATCGCCATGAGTTTGAGGCCACCCTGAGACTACATAGTGAATTCCAGGTTAGCCTCGACTAGAGTGAGACCCTACCTTGAAAAACCAAAAAAAAAAAAAAAAAAAAAAAAAAAAAAAGGTAGTAAAGCGCTCATTTTTAGGTATCACTCAAATAAATCTCATATGTCATTTGTAGAGAACAAACCCTTTGGAAATATTAGAGAAGTCATCACAATCCATTCTTGCTGTCCTCTATTTTTTTTTTTTTTTTCTGGATATCTGTTGTAAACAAATGTCATAGTAGACACTGGAGGCTTGCAAAAGAATCCAGGAAGACAGGACATGTTCAGGTAAAAACCAAAGAAAAAGCCAGTATCAGGCAGAGGTAGGAGGATCACCGTGAGTTTGAGGCCAGCCTGAGACTACATAGTGAATTCCAGGTCTGCCTGGGCCAGAGTGAGACCCTACCTTGAAAAACCAAAAAAAAAAAAAAAAAAAAAAAAAAAAAAAAAAAAAAAGCCAATATCACACCAAGTGCTCAGGGTGAGGACAGGGTTGTAAGCTGCACAGCGCAATACCTAGACAGCAACAGAGAACGGGGATTTCACAAGGAGACGGCCAAGAGCGCTGGGTGTTATGGCAGACGTAATGAAACCAAGCACTGAACTTAAGTAAGGTAAGTGCTTTTGGCTATTTGGAGGTCATCAGCAACTGAGCATGTGGCTCCAGTCGACTGAGGACAATGATTGAGAAGTATGGACGTGCCCACGGTGGCGCAAACTCACAATAATACCTCGTCACAAGGCACAAAATATTAGAGGATTAAACACAGCCACATACGATCACATGCCATCATAAATTAGATTTGTAATCGCTAAGCCGTCTCTCCATCCCTCATGTCTAACTTTATTCAAAGAACTGATAAAATGAGACTGAGAAGGTAACTATGAACTTATTGTATTTATTTCGGGAAGTACAAGGGGAGGAGAGTGAACACAGCCATGTGGCTTGAGTGCCCACATGGTGGGCCTGGAAGAACTATGGAGAGGATGGTCAGTGAGCTCCTGAGGTGTAGAGGGCGGGACGGGGTGCAGAGCCCACGTGAGCTCAGCCCGGCCAAGGACAAGCTCACCAGAGGCTGGAGGTCCACCAGTGATCAGGGATCCCAGCGACAGCTGGCCCTCTCCCCACAAACGTTTTTATACCTTTGTGGAGGTGGGTTTCACCTTCTGGCTCACGTGAGGCAGCTGGTTGGTCTCGGCTAGAGGCCTGCTCAGGACTAGGCCAGCCACGACACCAAATTCTGGGGTCTAAACTCCACCAACCACAATGTCAGGATTCTGAAAAAAGGCGTCCACCCCAGGGAGGGACTCAGATATGGAAAAACAGTTCTAGGGAACTAGACGAGATTTTAAAAAGTCAGATTCTCCTTTGACCTCTAACAAGTGTAGCTCTTCCTGCCTTTTTTACTTTCAGGGGCCCAGTCACCCTAACTGCCTAACAAAGTTACTGGGATCCCTCTCAGGAATACCCTGACGCTTGGCCCCCCTCTCCCCCACAGACTGACTGAGGCCTTCATGACCAATAACCCCACTGAGGAGGGACCCCAGGGGAACGAGAGCGGGGTCCAAGGGATAAAAAAGTATATATATAGCCTTTTATAAAATAAAATACATTGAAAAGCCTCTCAGCAAACTGAAAATTATGGAAATGCCCCCAACCTACCAAAGGTATGAAAAAAGAAAACCAACCAGGACCCTATAATTAATATATTTTATAGGGGAGGCCTGAGTTTCATTATTTATAGTCTGTTGTTGAACTAGACTAGAAAATCTATAAATGGACACAATTTGGAAAAAGAAAAACTGGAATTTATTCACAGATGACATGATGATGAGCATGCATGAACCTAAACATTCAGAAAGACTATTTATAATAGAATAATAATATGATCACATAATATGACTACCTAGCGAGCTGGGACCGTGTGATGGGGAATGTTGCCTGATGCCAATGTGACTGGATTGAGAAAGCAATGGCTAGAAATGGGGAAATCCCAGTTCTGGTGGCTCTGAAGGTCCTCCAGTGAGGGTAGGCTTGTGGGTCAGCAAGCTGAGGGCGGAAAACCTACTCCAAATCTGAGCAGCAGCACTCCACGGCCCCCACGGAACAAGACGGGAAGCGTCTGTAGGTGCATGTGTTGGACTGTCATCATCCGCAGACCTCCGACTCCAGATTCTTTATCCCTTGGATGTGAGCTCCGCAGTGACTCTGCCGGTGTCCAGCCCGCGGTCATTCTGGGGCTGCAGCTTTGGCCCCTCTTGTTTCCGCCCTCCAGTTTCTTGGGTTGCGTAGCTACAGGCTTCCCTGGCGCTTTGGCCTGCAGACAGCCGCTATGGGACTGTTCAGCCTCTGAGCTGAGAGTCAATATGATAAGCTCCCTCACAATCACATGCACCCCTACTGGTTCTGTTCCACTGCAGAAACCTGACTGATACAGAAGATAACGGGCTGCAAAATTAGCATGCAAAATGAAATTAAAGTAGTAGCACTTAGAATAGCCCAGACCATGAAGTGCTTATGTACAATTTTATCAAAATGTGTTCCACATCTGTACACTGAAAGTTACTAAACATTGCTTAGAGAAACTAATAAAGACAAAAGAAACACACACTTTATTGTGTCGTATTTTTTAAATTTTTTCTTGTTTATTTTTATTTGTTTATTTGAGAGGCAGAGAGAGAGAGAGAGAGAGAGAGAGAGAGAGAGAGGTAGAGGGGGAGAGAGAGAGGGATAATGAGCACGCCAGGGCCTCCAGCCACTGCAGATGAACTCCAGACGTGTATGCCACCTTGTGCATCTGGCTAACGTGGGTCCTGGGGAATTGAGCCTCAAACCAGGGTCCTTAGTCTTCACAGGCAAGCGCTTAACCGCTAAGCCATCTGTCCAGCCCCGTATTGTGTTGTATTTATGATTCAAAACAGTTAATATAATTCAGATGTTGATCACTTCACGTTGGTCTAATCTCAAGGCTTCTTAAACCTTTTCCTCTTGTGATGCCTTTTTGTCTCAAAAATTTTTCTGCGACCTTGGGTATATAAAATAGGAATACAAATTAGAGATTAACTGATACTAAAACATCAAGAAACTTATTTTATTTATAGACTAAAGCAACTTTGCATATCAATAAGGTAGATGTGCCAGTTTGTTTTTACATGAAGAATTAAACCTTGGCTAAATATGAAGGCTGTAGAGCATCTGCAGCATTTCAGAGTTGATCAAAGTTTTACTTTTATAATCAATGCCAAGAACACCACTTCACATAGCTATGCAGTACTAAATGGCAGAGGTATGTTTAGGGCCACTTCAGAAATGTTGGAAATTTTGCTGTAATCACAAACTAAAATTCACTTAACTAATAGTTCATGCAGTTTAAATTAGGAACTCAAACATTCTAAGAAAGTACAATCCAATGATATACTAATTTTATACTTAAATGCTGAGGAATGACAGTAGGAGAAGATTACAATTAATTACATAAATTAAGCCATTATGTTCCCACAGGAACAGAAAACTATACGTATTGTGAAATATGCCTCACAGTTCATAATATACATAATATACTTCTCTGAATTTCTAAGCTGAGGTGTTTCAGGAAGCACATGTCGGCGTGTAGTGTGACGGATACACAGTGCGGAGTGCACACGTGTGTGTGTGTGTGTGGAACCATGGCTGCAGTGATCAACACAGGTGAGCACCGCCGGAATCACCACAGGACAACCGTGCGTTTGCTTCTGAATGTTTCACAAATCCCTTACTGCTGTCAACATTCTTCACAACCTCCTCATTCAGTCACAAGACCCCACATGGAATTCAAGGCGACAATTAAAAAAGGTAAGGGTCCAAGGCTCTAAAAACCCCATGTTCATAGTCACTGAGGGCACAGTTTTAACTTCTAGCATGGTAAGAACTAGTGACGCACAACACCAAGAACGAGGCCACGAGACAACTGGAAAGAGGCACATTTTCAGTTCAGTTAAAATAACGCAATAGTTTGCGAGACAATTGGCAGCCTTCCAGGAAGTTAAATGTACAGTTAGCATAAGACCCTGCAATGTCACTCATTAAGTACCCAAGATAAAAGGTGTGTTAACAAAAGCATTTGTGCAGGAATACTTATAAAAGATTTATTCATAATACCTAAAACGGGGGCACCCCAAAACTCTGCCCACGAGTGTATAAGTGAAATGAGGCACAACCATAAAATAAAATGGCCCTCAGCGAGAAAAGGCTACAAATTCCTCACATGTACGGCAGCATGGATGAAGTCTAAAACCATAATGTTAAGTGAAAGACACCAGATCCCAAAGAATATATGTTAGGTGAAATTCTAGAACAGGTATAGTTAATTTATAGTGACAAAAAGCAGATCAGTGGCTATTCATGGAAGGGGAGGGTGCGGGCGGTTACAAAGGAACACACAGCAAAGCTGGAAGGAGATTGAAATGTATCCATCTGTCAAAACTGATTTGAATGTGCATTTAAATGTGTGCATTTATTCCATGTGAATTATGCCCCATGCTGATGATTTGAGGAGTCAAAAATCATATTATCCATCTATCTATCTATCTATCTATCTATCTATCTATCTATCATCTATCTATCATCTATCTATCTATCTATCTATCTATCTATCTATCTATCTACCTACCTATCATCTATCTATGGTTTTGTTTTGTCTTTTTAAATAGCACTAATGTTACAAGTAGCTCTGTGTAATTATGATGTGATTGAAAATCGGTGGGGAAATCCTACAGTCAATATTTTAAGCTGTATTTGGATTACAAGCTCCTAACACGTGGCCTCCAGGGCTGGTGATTCAGCTCTGTGGGAGAGCCTGCCTAGGACACGGCAGTCCCTGGGTTCTCTTCTCCCACCACAGAGGAAACTCTGTAGTGTTTCAATGACCTGCAGTGTTTTGAGGGTACTAGACAAAAATCCTGAAACCTATTAAACTATACACACTAGTTTATTCTAAGGAGCCAGAGAAACTACTCTCATCTCTTCTTTTTCTCCTTCTTGTAACTCTAATAAAATGAAAGCATAAAAATATTATGTTGGCTGATTTCGGTCTGATGAACAAATCTGTCTGATAGCCATAAAGGGTGAATGGGAAAATTCTCATTTTCTTTTCAGAATGAATAAGCTTAAAGCAGTTAATGTTTATTTTCTACAAGAGAAACACTTGATTTTCAATGCTTGCTTTTATCTCTAATTTTTTTTAAAATTTTGACACTTTCATACATGTGTGCAATGCATGTTGATCCCACTCCCTCCAACTCCTTCCTTTTCTCCCCCTCAAACTGAAACCCCTCTTCTCATCACATCCCCACCCTACTTTCATGCATTGTTTATTTGTTTGTTTGGCTGTTTTGACCCACAGAGTTAGACTAGGGTTGTTTTCATAAGCATGGATAGGAGGTTATTTGCTGGAGAATGGGCAGCCCTCCGGTGGTCACACCACTAAAGGTCATGACTCCTTCCCTCCCAGCCGTCATCTGTTACCACTATTTATTCTGAGCAGTTCAAGGTCAGTCTAGGTTACATAGTGAGCCTGGTCTACAAAATAAGACCCTATCTCAAAAACCAATGAACGAACGAAAGAAAGAATTATAGAAAATAACCTTCCCAGCCCAGTGTGGTGGCACATCCCTTTGATCCCAGCACTTGGGAGGCAGAGGTAGAGATCTCCGTGAGTTCGAGGCCACCCTGACAGTGACACCAGTGATACTGGTTAAACCTGGTCACAAGAGAGGAACAGAAATATTAGTCTGAGTTCTCTGACTAAATTAGTGGCATGAGATATTGAGAAAAGTGTTGAACTCATCAAAAAGAGCCTAAATTTTATTTTTGACACTTTGACACTATATGACTGTGTGACTTCATGCAAGCCAGTTAACATCCTTGGCTTTGTTTTTCTTGTAAAACTTTAGGAGTTTATGGCTAGAAATGTGCTAGAAATTTGACTGTCATTCCACTAGGATTTCAGACTGGCTTCCAGAACTGGAATGATATTCGCATGCGCCTCACATATCCCGTTTTGATGTTCCCTGCTATGAGATAAGGGGAGACACGTTCTTGTGCATGTAACACTTTCTCTGTAAGTATGCTGGGACAAGGGTTAGCCGTGGAAGAAGACGTTGAAAGCTAACTGAGCCTTGCTCTGGAAAACTCCAAGTGCCTTCTTCCTTCTTTGGTCGGGCAGCATCCATCAGAAACTGCCTTTGAAGATCCGAGATGTCAAAGGTTGTCCAGCTCTTCGCGAGCGTGTGAGCGAGGCCTCGGTGGTCAGCTTCCTTCCCTCACCGGGGTGCAGTCCAGAGAGGTTCAGACCCAGAAAGCTTTAAGCTGTCCTAATGTGGACTCTGTTGTTATTGCTCCTTTGGCTGGCTGAGGAATCTTTGTTCTACTCTTCAAAGGGAACATGGTTTCTGGATTTTTTTCTAAAAGCTTTGAATTCAAACAATTTCTTTTTAGAAGATGAGAGTCTTTCTTCTTCTTCTCCTTTATTGCCTAAGAGAATAAGGAAAACTATTACTATAATTAATTCTACCACACTGTGCCTCTTTTTTTTTAAATAAACATGGGTTTTGAGGATCCTACTCAGGTTTTCATGTTTTACTGGCTGAGCTATCTTTCTAGCCCCCAGGTAAGTAATTTGTTTTTCTTTTTGTACTGATGGGAATTGAATGTAGGACCTCACACATACTAGATAAGCATTCTACCACTGAGATACATCCCTAAGCCCTAAGGTAATTGATTTTTGACATCTCTTCAAACACATACATTATATATATATATATATATATATATATATATATATATATATATATATACACACACACATATACATATAATGTAGCTTTTACTGTATCTCATAAGGTCTTAATCTGTGGGTCTTACAATCTTTCCACCTCCTCTTCTGCAAAATTCCCTGAGCCATGGTGGGTGAATTTTAAGTCTACTTCAGTGATGAGCTCTTAGGAGCCTCTGGATCTCTGCTTTGGTGGGTGTTGAGTATCCTCAGGGTCTGTCTTTTTTTGTTTTTAAATATTTTTTATTAGTAATTTTCATTTTTCCTCCTTTGTCTACAAGCTTTCTTCATTCCACGACTTCTACAGGCCCCTCTCTCTCTCCCTCTCTCTCCAGCCCAGCTAGGTTCTTTTCTTTACTCTGATTTTCTTAGGTGTACGTTTCATACTTCGTGACCTCTGAGCTTCCTGGCTATGGTTAGTGTCTCCCATAACTCTGGGGGAAAAGCTCAAATGTTATTATTTAAAATATTTCTTCTATTCTTACCATGCTCAAGTTGCACCTGTAGTCATCCAACTGTTTTTAGATGTTTTGTTATGTTTCCCCACGCCCCTCCCCAGTCTTTTTTTTTTTTTTCCTGTTTGCTCTTCAGCCTTGGAGGTTTCTATTGGAATATCCTCAAGCCCAGGGATGCTGAGCGCTAAAGCAGGGCCTCAGGTGTGCCAGGCGAGCGCGGCATTCGGCATCCGGGAGCTGCAGCCCAGCCCCTCAGAGACGCTTCCTTCCCGTGAGCTGTGCTCTGGTCCCCCTGCTGACGATGCTCATTGACTGCTCGTGCAGTGTGATCAGCCTTCAAAGCACTCAGCACTGTCACCCTCTTTGGTTTTAATCCCCACTGCGATAACTCCAGCATCCCGGCCATATCGGAGTCTGGCTTTAATGCTCGCTCTGTTTCTTCAAATTATGTATTTTGCCTTTTAATAAGCCAGGTAGCTTTCTATTGGGAGCCAAGCATGGAGCCCAGGAACTGCGGTGACGTGCCTCTCTTGACATCACGACCTCAGAGGAAATAGCAGCAGGGAGAGCTCTGTTTAACTTCTCCTGAAGACATATTTTGTGTAGAGCGGGTCTCAGGTGAGCTGAGGCGTGTTCAGGGTGGATTTCAAATGTGTCATTTTCCCTTCTGGAGGGGATTTCCCCCAGAAGCTCTCTGAAGAGCCGTCGTGGTACAGGAGTAAAACAAAAAGTTTTTTTTTTTTTTTTTTTTTTTTTCAAGGTAGGGTCTCACTCTAGCCCAGGCTGACCTGGAATTCACAATGGAGTCTCAGGGTGGCCTCGAACTCATGGCGATCCTCCTACCTCTGCCTCCCAAGTGCTGGGATTAAAGGCGTGCGCCACCCCGCCTGGCACAAAAGTTGCTATTGTTAGCATATAAAATAATGGTTTTCGGCCAGGTGTGGTGGTGCACGCCTTTAGTCCCAGCACTCGGGAGGCAGAGGTAGGAGGGTCACCATGAGTTCGAGGCCACCCTGAGACTCCATAGTGAGTTCCAGGTCAGCCTGAACTAGAGTGAGACCCTACCTCAAAAACCAAAAAAAAAAAAAAAGGTTTTCACTATGACATTTTCATATATCATTACACTTGCTCGTATTTGCCCCTCCTCCCCTCCCCTCCCCTTTCTTCCTCCTTATCAGTTTTTTTTTTTTTTTTTTTTTTTTTGCCTTTCACAGTGATCCTCCTACCTCTGCCTCCTGAGTGTTGGGATTAAAGGCATGCATCACCACGCCTGGTGAAATAAAGAAACTTTTGCTAGTGTTTTATCTCCAGGCTTCCAAGAGTTGGCATCATTCCACCTGTTTGGACACAAAAACCAACAATATTATGCATCACATTAAAAATAACTTTGAGGAGGCTATGTGAGCAGAATGATCAAGAGTTTGGATTTTGGATGGTAATGCCTGGCACCTGCCACTTACAATATGGAAGTCACTGGACAAATAATTCAACTTCTCTAAGTCTTGTGCAGGCTGGAAGAGCAATGAGGTGGCCATGGAATCTGTCCCCTAGAGTCATTATAGGACTCAGAAAATGGCCGGCATTAGTTATTTTCTCATTGCTGTGACCAAGTTCCTGACAGAAACAAGGAAGGAAAGGGTTGAATTTGGCTTACAGTTTCAGAGGCAGGCATTCCAACACGGTGGGGGAGGGGCATGGTGGCGAGAATGAGAAGCTAACTTTCCACACTGGGTTCAGGAAGCAGAGGAAAAACAGGAAGTTGTGCCAGCCTAAAAAACCCTCCAGGCAAACTCCCAGTGACCCACTTCCTCCAGCAAGGCTCCACCTCCAAAAAGGTCCCAGGACCTTCCCAAAGAGCACCCAGAGGTGGGGACCAAGTGTTCAAACACATGAGCCTGT
Source organism: Dipus sagitta (assembly GCA_036346955.1). NCBI lineage: Eukaryota > Metazoa > Chordata > Mammalia > Rodentia > Dipodidae > Dipus > Dipus sagitta. The sequence continues at coordinate 1,226,490 of CM070789.1, forward strand.
GGGGGACATGTTACACCCAAACCACAGCAGTGGCACATGCCTGTTACCCCGGCATTTGCAAGAGGACTTCAAGGCTATCCTCAGCTACACAGTGAGTCAGAGACCAGCTGGGGAACGTGAGATTCATGCCCACCAGATGCTTTGCTCTCTGCAGGTGAGGACACTCTTGCGACTGTCTTTCTACCTGTGGACATTGGTGGTCTCTGTGCTATGCTATGCTTTCTGGAGCAGGAGAACCTACGTTCATTTTTACACTCAGAAAGTCAGCAGAAATAATATTTTGAAACTTAATCAAGGTTTTTGTTGGCTGATTTTTAATGACCCTACTAAGAGATTAGAATGGCAAATAGAAAGGAACAGTTATTTTTGCAAACATACATTCAGCTATATCTACCATCTGCCCTTAAGAGTACTAGGAATGTGAGAATAACGGATTGTGTTGCTGTATCTCCTTCTGTGATAAACCTTTCCTAGAAGTTTATGGTGTTGACTAAGGTGCCATTTAAATTTCTATAATACTCTAATATATGGGTATCATGTATGCCATATATATATCTCCATTTGTCTATCATCTATCTATCTATCTACCTATCATTCATCTATCCATCCTATTTAAGTAATAAGTTGGTTTGCTGAATTCACTTTTTCTTCCCTTCCATTTGTCTTTGACTTGAGATCTATGTCTTTAAAGTATTTTATTTATTTATTTGAGAGAGAGAGAGAGAGACTGAAAGCGAGCGAGAGAGAGACAGAGAGAAAGAGGCAGATAGAGTGAATATGGGTGCGTCAGGGTCTAACTTTTTAAACCAGGAATTCCAGAATTTCATTTGTGGAAAGGAAATTTTGGAGGATGCTTACTGTCCATGCTACTAATTAGGCCTGTTATACTATCCACACAAATGTATTTATAGGCATTCAATAAATTCTCTCTTATGTCTCTTTAAAAAAAAAATCTTTAAAACGGCATGCCTGGTGACACAGTCAGACCAGGCCCTAGGTTCAATACCCAGCTCTAAAATAAAGTAGAAGAAATTAAATAAAGCTCTGAAACTGATTCTGAACAGCATATGGAAAGCTACAAGTGTTTATTTGAACATGAGGTAAAGCAGAGTTGGATTTCTTTGGGAAGTTAAATATGAGTGAAAATCCAGCTTCGTTGCCACGCCACATGTCTCACGCCTTATTTATAATGTAAATCGAAGCTCCAGTGGCCTATTAGATAAGGCATTGGCCTCCTACAATGTAAATAATAAAATGTTCACACTTCAAATCTTTCCTTTTTAATCTTAAAAGTGACCAGTAGTGAAAACTTCTTTTGATGCTTGTCTTAGCTGCTTTAGAATGAGCTAAATGAAGTTTCTCTTGGCATGAAAATGTAATTTCAAATTAGGCCTCACCATTAGCTAGGCTGCCCGATTCCCATCACTCATCATTTGGTAGGAGCATACAGAGCTAAGTGGTGCAGACGGTGGGGGATGAGAGCTAGTGAGAGAAAACTAAACAGCCCAACACTGGCTGCTTAGGGTGTTTTGTTATAATTATTATTACATTTATAATTATATTTTGGAATGTAATTAGTAGTTTATGATTTGAGTTTATCTATCTATCTATCTATCCATCTATCTATCTATCTATGTATGTATCATCTTTTATTTATTTTTTGAAACAGGGTCTCACACTATAGGCCAGGGTACGACAAAACTCACTATGGAACCCAGGCAAGCTTTGAACTTGCAGTAATCCTCCTACCTCAGTTTTTCCAGTACTGGGATCACAGGTGTAAGCCAACACATCTAGCTCCGTCTTACACACACACACATGCAAATAAATAAATTTAAGTGTGTGTGTGTGTGTGTGTGTGTGTGTGTGTGCATGGCATTGTGCATCAGGGTACAAATGCCTGTCTGGCTTTATGTCAGTGGCTGGGTGGCTGAACCTGGGCCAGTAGGTTTTGCAAGAAGGCGCGTTTAGCCATCTCCCCAGCCCCATAACTTAAAAAAATTTTATTTATTTATTTATTTTATATATGAGAGAGAGGGAGGGAGAGAGAAAGAGAGAGAGAGAGAGAGAGAGAGAGAGGCAGATAGGAGAGAGAAAGAGAGAGAGAGAGAGGTAGATAGAGAGAGAATGGGTGCACTAGGGCCTTCAGCCATTGCAAATGAACTCCAGACGCATGTGCTACCTTGTGCATCTGGTTTATGTGGGTCCTGGGGAATCAAACCTGGGTTCTTTAGCTTTGCAGGCCAGCACCTTAACTGCTAAGCCATCCCTTCAGCCCCAGCCCCATATGTTATATATTCTAATTGCCAGATTCTACTGCTTTCTTTATTTGGCAAGTTTTCATGAATTGTTACTTTTATATTCTATTTTATTGTGATATATTTTTTAAATATTTTATTTATTTATCAGAGAGAAAGAGATAGAGAGAAAGAGAGAATGGGCACGCCAGGGCCTCTGGTCACTGCATACGAACTCCAGACACATGTGCCCTCTTGTGCATCTGGCTTACGTGGGTCCTGGGGAATTGAACCCAGGTCCTTAGCCTTCACAGGCAAATGCCATAACTGTTAAGCCATTTTCCCAGTCCCTTATTGTGATATTTTTGTAGCTCATTTTATACTTTTTATTTCCAATGAGAAATATTAACTACCAATTTCATTACATATTTTTAACAACAACACATTTTAACATAGCTGTTATTGTTACTTTTAATATCTATTTTAATTGAATGAATTAATCTTGAACACCCTTTCAGGGATGAAACAAAATCCAAATTATATGCCAGCTCTCACTTTTTAAAAATTTATTTTAAAATTTTTTATTTTTATTTATTTATTTATTTGACAGAGAAAGAGCAGGGAGAGAGAGAATGGGTATGCCAGGGCCTTGAACCTGGGTCCTTTGGCTTTGCAGGCAAACACTTTAACCACTAAGTAATCCCTCCAGCCCACAGATCTCATTTTTGACCTAGCATTTTTTATTTCAAAATTTTACATATAAATGTAATATTTAATAAAGATATTTAAATATTACTTATATTTTTGCTTCTCAAAAATCTCGTTTAAGTAAGTACTTATTTGCTATCTATAAGTATTCTTTTTCCTACTTTTTCAATACCCCAATCACCAATGCTTCAGAATGGCCTTTTTTTTTCGAGGTAGGATAGGGTCTTAGTCTAGCCCAGGCTGACCTGGAATTTACCATGTAGTCTCAGGGTGGCCTCGAACTCACGGTGATCCTTCTACCTCTGCCTCCTAAGTGTTGGGATTAAAGGTGTGCACCACCTTGCCCAGCTCAGAATGACCTTTCATTGTGTTTAATGTACATTTATCCTCTATGGGATATTTTCAGCTGTGAGACTTTATTGATGTAGTGTTTGTTTTTTATATTTTTTTTATTTATTTGAGAGAGAGAGAGCGAGAGCGAGAGCGAGAGAGAGAGAGAGAGAGAGAATGGACACACCAGGGCCTCCAGCTACTGCAAACGAACTCCAGGTGCATGCGCCCCCTTGTGCATCTGGCTTACGTGGGTCCTGGAGAGTCGAACCTGGTCCTTAGGCTTTGCAGGCAAACACCTTAATGGCTAAGACATCTGTCCAGCCCCGATGTAGTGCTTAATGTTTTCAGTTTGTTTTTACTTTAAAAATTGAATTTTTGTCTTCAGAGAGAAAAGTCATTTTTTGGTGGATTCTGGATTTTTCCCTTGCCCTCAGGTTGGGTTCCTTGGGAGCCTGTTTTGTGCATCAGGGCACCCTTACTGTGTACTGACATGCGGCCTGCTCCCTGAAGTTACCTGTTTCTAGAGCAGCCAGGGGTCTCCCGGGGCCAGGACCGATCTGCCACACGTGCCCGCAGTTTACTAGTCATCCTTGGGTCTTTCGGTCCGTGGCTCACCCCTTCCCAAACTGCCACTTTACCTGCCAGAGAAGTTTAGTTGTGGTTTCTTCCCACCTGGGGCCCCGTGGAAAGAGTTCTGCCCTTTCTCTGGTGGATACCAGGTGTGAAATTGTGCATGGGCTCCTTCACGTGCCAGGCCTTTCTTTCTGCTCTCAAGAAGCCAGACACGAACTGCTGCACCATTTTTCTTGGTGAGCAGAAACACGCGTGTACTCACCCCAGGATGGACATTGACGGGCCAAAGAAATGATCCCATCCGAGGCCAGAGTGGAGTTCACTGGGGTCTCTCACAGAGGAGCAGGGGAGACTCTGAAGCGGACACAACCCTGGGAAACCCCACCCCGGCACAGGTGACGACCCCATGGAAGCCGTGTCAGAGGAGTGCCACCTTCAGCTACCCTTCTATCCCTGTGCCCTCTAGTGCCCCACGCCCCAAACCAGGAGCACAGTGGAGGGCTCGATTCTCAGGGCAGGGCCTGGTGACCCCCCCATTGAGACAGGGTCCCACACTCGAGAGGCGACAGCCTTCTGGAGTGGCCACAGCCTCTTACCATTACTCTAGATGGAGATACCACTGTCTTGATTCGGCTTGTTTCGTTGCCAACATCTCTGTAAGTCATCCAGTGATCCTTGCTCTGTGGTGGTCATGGTCACGCTACGTCCAGAGACAGCAGCTGTTGACAACACAGACATGCTGTAAAAGCGATTCCTTGGCGGAGGACTACAGTGGAGGTCTCACCCACCATGCCCCTCCCTGAGTGTCTGAGTGTCTGCACTGAGCAGTGGGCATTATCGATGCCGTCCCAGGCCTCCCGTTAACACACCACAGCCTCTTCAAGCCCTCACATTCTTCTGTTCTTTTGTGTCAGACTTTTGAAATGTGACAAGCAAGTAAACCTTGTTCCCAAATGGCTTCTCATATTCTTCAAGATGTCTTTGTTAGAATTTGATGTCTTGACAGTCCACAAAATTACCTGTAATTTATTCCCAAGGTAAGAGCTCCGTTTTGCTCACATTTTCATGTCTTTTGAAGTCTCTGAGTCCTGGTTCCATTTGTTCCCAGTCGGAAGGTTTCTCTCTCTCTTTGTCATCAGCGGTGACTTGCTGTGCCTCCCACAGCCTCATCATTCTGATGTTGGGTTTGTATCTCTGATCTCTGACTTTTGTGTTGTCCATAAATTCCATTTTTTTTTTTTTTTTTTGGTGTTTTGAGGTAGGGTCTCACTCTAGCACAGGCTGACCTGGAATTCACTATGTAATCTCAGGGTGACCTTGAACTCACGGTGATCCTCCTACCTCTGTCTCCTGAATGCTGGGATTAAAGGCGTGCGCCACCACGCCTGGCTAAATTCCATTTTTTGTTTATAGTTTGATACATGGGAAGTATGCACTTACACGTGCAGTGTATCACTTTAACAGTACACAGCTTGCAGTGAGGAGATCAGGGTGACTATCATATCCACTGCCTCAGACATTTGTCAGTTACTTGTGTTGTTGGGAATTTAAAGGTCCTTCTCTGGCTGGACGTGGTGGCGCACGTCTTTAATCCCAGCACTCGGGAGGCAGAGGTAGGAGGATCGCTGTGAGTTCGAGGCCACCCTGAGAGACTACATAGTTAATTCCAGGTCAGCCTCAGCTAGAGTGAGACCCTACTTCGAAATACCCCCCCCAAAAAAAAAAAAAAAAAAAAATCCCTCTCTGGTAGCTATTTTCAGATATATAATTAATTGATGTCAACTCTACTTGTCTTACTGTTTGGTGTACATTGAAAGTTATCCTTTTCTTTAAATTTGTTAGAAACAGAGAGAGAGAGAGAGAGAGAGAGACAGAGAGAGAGAGAGAAAATGGGCACGCCAAGGCTGCTAGCCACTGCAAATGAATTCCAGACGCATGCATCACCATGTGCATCTGGCTTACGTGGGGCCTAGAGAATCGAATCTGGGTCCTTAGTCTTCACAGGCAAGAGCCTTAACCGCTAAGCCATCTCTCCAGCCCGAAAGTTATTCCTTCTCTCCAACTATACCTTTGTGTCAACTAACCACCCACTCTCTAGCCCTCGATCTTTCCTTCTCCTTCTACCCTCTGGCACCCAACATTCTACTTCATACGTACAGAAGATCAACTTTCCTTTCTTTCTTTTCACTCCTTCCTTCCCTCTCTCACACTTTCTCTCCTTTTACTTTCTACATGTAAGTGAGCATGCGTAGTATTGTCTTTCATGCCTGACTTGTCCATTGAACTGCAATGCCTTCAATTTATTGCTACGCATGCCAGGACTTCATGGCTTCATGGTTTCTGTGGCTACATGGCATTCTTCTGTGTACAGACACCAACTTTTCTTTACCCAGCCATGGGTGGGCACTTTGGTTGCGTCTTTTTTATTTGGCTGCTGTGCATACAATTGCAATGGGCATACGGGTGCAGCTCTCTCTCTGACTCCTGACTTCCTTGCCTTGGAAAATAGAGCCACTGGAGGGAGAGCTGGGTCACATCGTAGTTCTATGGATAGTGTTTTGAGGATTCTTTCTGTTGTTCCCACATTCCCATCAACACTATGAAAGATTGCCTTTCTCCTGGTTTCCTTTTTATTTTGATTTTTAAAATCTTTATTTATTTATTTGAGAGAGAGTGAAAGGAGAGAGAGAGAGAGAGAGAGAGAGAAGAGAAAGAGAGAGAGAGAGAGAGAGAGAGAGAGGCAGATAGAGAGAGAATGGTGCACGCCAGGGCCTCCAGTCAATGGAAACGAACTCCAGATGCATGCACCACTTTGTGCATCTGGCTTACGTGGGTCCTGGGGAATCGAATATAGGTCCTTTGGCTTTGCAGGCAAGCACCTTAACTGCTAAGCCATCTCTCCAGCCCTCTTTGTTTTTGTTGTTGTTGTTCAAATGAGTTGGTTTAATTTGAGGGCAACATAGAATTCAGAGTAGAACAAATGTGAAACAGTAGACCCTGGGTTTATTTTTAAATTCACAGCTGAGGTAAGAATGAGTGAATGAAAGCTAGAGACAATGAGCCACTGCAATTTTTAAACAGAGGTTTATTTTAATGTAAGGCAGACTCTAAGACTGCACTTCATTCTAGTTATAATTGGGTGGCAAAAGATGTTATGTCAGGGAATCCAGATGTCTAAACTAGAATGGTGAAGGGTGACCATCGTCTTGAGTCTAGTTCTTAATTTTTATTTTTGCCATATTCTTAATTCCCTTCTTAAGCCCTTCCCTGCTGCCTTTGCTTTTAGCTCTGCGAGTTTCTTCTGCTCTTCCTTTCATTACTGCTTGACAGCCTCGTGGTCCTCGTCCAGCTCCTTGGTCTACTTGTTCTTGCCACCTTTGCAACCCAACATGGTGCCAGCCTTCCCCTCCCCAGTCCTTCCTTCTCCTTATTTTGCACCTGTTGTCTTTTGTCATCTGTTAACTATCATTTTAAATGAAGTAAAGTGAGGTGTCACGGTGCTTTTGACTTGCATTTCTTTTTTTTGTAAGAAATATTTTTTTCTTCATTATTATCATTATTATCAACATATTTCATATGGATACATCATGTGTTGGTACCCTCTTTTCCCTCATCCTGCCCCCATTGGGGACCCTCCCGAGAAGGGTTGCAGGTATTCCCTATGGGGTGGCTTGCATTTCTTTTTTAAATATATTTTTATTTATTTATTTGACAGAGAGAGAGAGAGAGAGAGAGAGAGAGAGAGAGAGAGAGAGAGAGAGAATGGGCACACCAGGGCCTCTAGCCACTGCAAACGAACTCCAGACACGTGCACCACCTTGTGCATCTGGCTAACATGGGTTGAGTCCTGGGGAATCGAACCTGGGTCCTTTGGCTTTGCAGGCAAACGTCTTAATCTCTAAGCGATGCCTCCAGCCCTGACTTTCATTTCTTGCTTGGTAATGGTGAACATTTCTATGCACCCCTTGGCCACTGGTACATCTTCTATTGAGAAATGCTATTTAGACCATCTGCCTGTTTCTTTTTTTTAATTTACCTGTTTTAAACAATTTTTTTTTCTTTTTACTGTTGAGTTGATCGAATTCTAATGGCTACTAGAAGTTAATCTCTTGTTGGGTGAATACTGAGTATTTTCCCCATTCTGTAATCTCTGTTGATGGTTCTTGTGCAGATTTTTAGCACTAAGAAAACATTGTCAAGGTGAAGGGAGGGCATGGAAGGGCAGTGGGTGTGAGTATGAGCAAACCCCAATGGTAAATGCATGAAAATGTCTCAGAAAACCAATTATTTTACATACCAACTTAAAAAATTTAAGACAATGCAGAGAAAATATGGTTTTTGAAAACCCAGGCTTGGGGCTGGAGGGATGGCTTAGTGATTAAGGTGTTCACCTGTCAAGCCTAAGGACCCTGGTTCAATTCCCCAGGACCCACATATTGGTTAGAGGTCCTGGCACATCCATTCTCTCTGTCTCTCCCTCTTTCTCTTTCTTTCACTCTCTCTCAAATAAATAAATAAATAAAGCTTTATTAAAAAAAAGAAAATCCAGGCTTAAGTAGTAGAATGACTACTAGAGAGAGATAAGAAGCTACAGAAGGCATATATCATCCAATTGATAAGTCTGGGCCTCTAGAGTGCTTTACCGATTGCTACCTACACGACTGTGGATGGGCATGTGTTTTCATGTAGCAACTGGGTAAACTGAGTCTGAAAAGTTCTTGGCCATTAAAAGAATTTTTCTGATTATTTATTTATTAAAGACAGAGAGAAGGAGAGAGAGAGAGAATGGGCCCACTGGGGGCTCTAGCCATTGCAAACGAACTCTAGATGCATGCACCACCATGTGCATGTGGCTTACATGGGACCTAGAGAATCAAACCTGGGTCCTTAGGCTTTGCAGGCGAGTGCCTTAACCACTAAGCCATCTCTCCAGCCCAGTTCTTGGCTATTTGTTATGAGCAGACCTTGAACTCAGGTATTCTAGCTGTAAAGACCAAAACTTTTCATCTGTAATGGTCTATTTTTATTTTACTTATTTCTTTTAATTGTCATCGTTTATATAGTATGCACTTTATTGTATATAGTACTATTACATAAGGACATTTTTCTTTCTTATTAGGTGTGTGAGATATGCGTTGTGTATACATGTGTGAACACGTGTGTGTGTGTGGACATGGATGTATATGGAGACAGATCTACATCTGGTGTCTTCCTCAGTTGCTCTCTTCTTATTCTTTGAGACAGGGTCTCTCATTGAACCTGGAGCTCACCAGTTAGACCAGACTAGCTGCCCAGAAATCCCAGGGGACCCCAATCTCTGCCTCCCCAGTGGTGAAATTATAGGTGCCCTGCTGTACCTGGCTTTTCCACGGGTGCTGGGGATCTGAACTCAGGTCTTCATACTTGCAGGGCACTAAGCCATCACCCCAGCCCACATAGGGATGTTTTTTTCATACAAGGGTCTATTGTAGGTTGTGAACGTCAGTTAATTCTAGAGCTTGGATTGGGAGGAAAAGATTGTGTCTTTAAATCTGGAGTTACTGTTAGTCCGGTGGCATCCTTCTGTCTTCTGGAGGTCTTGCCAAGTTCCTCACCCACTGCACGGCTTGTAAGACCCGCAGAATACACACTGCCCACAGAGGGCTCCTGGCACAACTGAGAGACTTATGGTCCCCAACGCTTCGATGACTTTTGGGACTTGGCTTCTTAATTTTGATTAGTTGGCCTGTCAAACCACTCAGGGGACCATCACTAACTGGGATCATTACTTGGGGTATGCTAGTGACAAGAGTCATTTAATCCCTCACGTTTGCATTTTATCTCAAGCAGCCAATTGCAGGCTGTCAGCATTTCTGTGCCTGGTCAATAACTTTTCCAACCTGGGGTGAATAGAGTGTGCAGATCAATTGAATGGCATGACATTGACTCGTAAATGTGTCTGCTTTCGAGTCGTGTCCAAAGCTGTAATTAAAAGTCAAAGAATAAAGAGTCATTGCATTTTGATTACAGCAGAAGGGAAACAGCTTCTGAATTGTCAATCTGGGAGACGGGGACAACTTCCTCCCGCCTGCCTCACCCTCAGGGCTCTGTCTTGTTGACTCATCAGAGGAAAGTGATGGGAATCAGCCCTTAGCCTGGGTCCTCAATGGCTGAGACTTAAATGACAGTGGTTCAGTTTCTCCTGCATTTTGTGGCATTATCCATCGCCCTCCTCGCAGGCATACATTCTTGTGGACATCTCCCATTTCACTATATATATTTTTCATGATGAATTTACGACTCATTTAACCCTGTCAAAACCCTCCACTTACATGAATGTGTTACATACATGTCCACATGTGTGCATCGTGAAAGTCCTGCATTCTTTCTGTTTTAGCAGGTACTTCTAGGGAGAAAGTGCTATGTCAGCACATTCTTAGCAAAACGAAACAGAACGCGAGAAGCAAAGAAGACCAGCAAAGGAACTAAGTAGAAGCAAACGGAGTTTAAGAACGCTGAAGGAGTGAGAGCCAGGAAGTTGATCTGGGGGCCCACGGAAGTGGAAGGAGGAGTAGCCTAAGAATTAAGTGTGCGTTAGAGAACAAGGAACCCTGCATCAAAAAGTTGGCACCAAACACATACGAGAATGGGCAAAGGATGGGGTGGCTACCTAGCACCAATTCTGGTGTCCTTGACTTGACCTGAGCCAGATGAGCTTAACACCTGAGTGCATTTGTAATCCCAGTGCCTTGGCCAGTCAGTCTAGCCTAACTGGTGAGCTCTAAACCAATGGCAGATCCCGTCTCAAAAATAAAAGGACAGCCTGGGATCCATGAGACCCTACCTCACAAAACAATACTGAGAAGGAAGCACATTTCTGAGGAATGACACCGAGGTGGTCCTCTGACCTACACCTGCACACACATGGCCCCCATGAACATGCATACACCTATACACCCGTAACAAGAAGCTGGAGGAAAACACATTTTAAACTAACAGTACAAGATGAGCTACATATTTTAAGCTGATATTTAGCTTTTCTCTTGTTTAAGACAATATTTCTCAAACTGCACCAGGGATCAGAATTCCCAGGAGACTTGCAAAAGCACCCGCGATCCCTCCTTGAAAAGTCTCTGGTTTAGGAGGTCAGGAGCACACACGAGAACTTGTACTTCTGAAACGCTCCCAGAGGCTGCCGCCACGGCTGGCCCCGAGGCCACGCTTTGATATCGACACACGTTTGCTCCTCAAACCAGAGCGAACGTCAGAGCACCCCGAGGGAATGCCCAGTCACCATCTGTCTCTAGGAATCATTGCTGGAAAGTATGACATAGGAGGTCTGGGTCTGGGGACCGTGGACCTAACATGATGCTAAATATCACTGGAAATTTTGGAGTCACCTCCAGGGGGGAGGGTCGCTAAGTATAATGACATCTCTGATACCAGAGTCCCACTGTGTGTTCACATAGTCAGTGCTGTACTCACGGAGTGGTAGACTCCGGGCTATAGAAGAGATCTGGTTTGGTTTTCAAAACTCAAATACGAGGCCTGGGGAGATGGCTCAGTTGGTTTGTGTGCCACGCAAACACAAGGACCAGAGTTTGAATCCCCAGTACACATGTCAAAAATGCCAGGCATGACATATACCTAGCAAGCATCTCGAGGACCGGACAATAGGGTCGGGGGGGGGGGAGGGAAGGGCAAGGGAGGGGATGGGGGGCACACAAAACTGGACCCAAACAGTAATGGTACCATAAAACTCTACATCCTAAAAGACAGACCAAATGGTTGAACCTTCACCAGGCCCTTAGAGGGAACACCTGAGTCACAAGGCCCTGGAGAGGGTACTACAAAAACTGACCTTTATCTCCTCCTGTTTCTATTTCTCTCTCTCTCTCTCCCTCTTCTTTCTCACCTCTCTTTCTCTCTTTTATATCACTTATCTTTTTCTTCCTTTTCTTCTTGGGTGCTGACCTGTAACTCCCGGTACCAGCATGGGGCTATCATCCACAATGAGCTTTTGATCAGAGAGATCTACAAGGTCTCCCAAAAGAAGACAGACTTATGTCAGAGCGCTTGATGTCCCACCATAGGATAGTGGTAAGACCCTACTGTTGAACACACCATACACTGTTGGCATGTAACATGGAGTGACATGGCTGGAAGCTGGAAGAGAGTCAGTCCCCAGACAGTCAGTGCGTCTAGTGCTGGAAGGTGCTACGTGGGAGACTGGGGGAAAATGACCAGTATCCATCCAAGCAATGCATGGTCTAACTTACTTAGCAGCGAAGAACCTGACGTGATGCTCATACAAGTGCAATAGTGGTTCATAGCCATGGCAGGAAACCAACTGCTCTCAATTTGGCTAACTCATCTGCTCAGTGGAGCGGAACCCATACCTGGAGCTGGGAAACAAATCAGAACCATATCCAAAAATAAGCCCACTCTCCATCAAACTCTTTCTAAAAAATAATGGTTATCACATTTACTTGGTGCTAACTTTACTCTCCGTTGGAGAATCTGCTTCTCTTTTCAGAAAGATGCAGATCCTAAGGAGAGAACCACCCTGTCATACCTCAAAAGGGCCCCGGCTGAAACTAAGAATAGTTGGCAAAACAAGAAAGGGTGCTGTTTTCTTGGTGAACCTGGTACCAGCACAAGGGTGAAGGAGATTGACACAGAGAACAATCAACTCCTACCAAACCAGATATCCAGAGACACAGAGGCTCCCAAGACCTCATCATTGAAGCAGACTTAAAATGAACCCAACATAGCTCAGGGAAATTTGCAGAAGAGGGGCTGGAAAGAATGTCAGAGCCACACATTGGGTCATGACACACAGAGACATTTCCTCCTACCCAAAACTGAAGGCTAACCCCACAATGCACGACCCATATACCCCAACAAGAAGGGTCCCTGTGGAGGGGGGAGAACAGGGAGGAGGCTAACAATGGTACCAACTTGACTGTATTTACTGAGTACAAAAATTAAAAAAAATCATTAAAAAGAATGCCAGGCATGGGGCATGCCTGCAATCCAGCGCTGGGGAGATGGACACAAGAGCAGCTGAGGCCTTCTCAGTATCTAGTCTAGTTGAGTCAGGCGAGTGCCAGGCTCAGAAAGAGAACCTATCTCAAAAATAAGGTAGAGGGGGCTGGAGAGATGGCTTAACGATTAAGGGACTTGCCTGTAAAGTCTGAGGACCCAGGTTTGATTCCCTAGTACCAGATAAAACCAGATGTACCAGGTGGTGCATGCATCTGGAGTTCACTCTCAGTGGCTGGAGGCCCTGGTGCACCCATTCAATCTCTCCTTCTCTATCTACCTCTTTCTTATCTCTCTCTCTCAAATACATAAATTAACAAATAAAAATTTTTTAAAAGGTAGAGAATGAGGAAGAGAATACCGAAGCTTCTGGCCTCCACACACAATGCATGTGCACCCACATGCATGCACATAAAAATGCATACACACTCACCATACATGTGAAAAAATAAGAAAATTCAGATGATACAGTGGTTAAGTGAGTTGTATTAGATTCAGCTGGGTTCTCTGGAATAATACACATACACATATAAAATTTACCATATATGTATATATATGGCAATATGGGATTTATTAGATTGGCTTACATAATGGGGCTGGGTAGCTCAATAAAATAACTTGGGTATCCTTCATCATCTGCATGGGGAAGGCGGAGAACTGAGCAGCTGCTCAACCCATGAGGCCAGGGTGCCTTAATGGTCTCAATCTGGCACTGAAAGCTTGGAACTGTCTGGAGAGTTGAGGGCACTTTGGAAGAGGTCGGAGGCTCTCTGACCTTTTTAAATCTGGGCCACCTGTTAGTAGGTGCCCACTGTGAGGGCACATCTTCCCGCTCAGTTAAACTTCTCTGGAAATGCCCAGAAGTGTATCTTAGGTGATTCTAAAGCCACCGAGTTGACTGTGATGGTTAGCCATCACGTATGGAATCACGTGTGGAATGTTCTTGTCATGGTCCCTGGAAACGAAAGGAAATCGCACTTGATGAGGCGAAGAGCAGGGCTTGCCTCTGAGGATGGGATCTGAGGGGGAGCTGGAGTGTTAACCTACACAACATTTGCCTCTGGACATTGGACTGGCAGTTGAAAAATGCCAGTCCAGTGCAATGGGCATTTTACTTCTTGAACAAAATGGCATATTATGTTTCTATTAAAATCGTCAATTGCTGAAAAACTGGTTAAAGTTAAGGGAGTGATCCTTTTGTTCAAAAATTGGAACATAATGATAAAAATCGTTTTCATAATGACAAAAGTGCCAGGCTGTGATGAACGCTGCGCAAAGCTTTTAATTTAAGATTTTGTTTCTTGCTGTGTGAGGCTCCGACACACATTTTCAGCAGCGCGATCATCTGCTGACTGTCCGCAGGGCGGGGAGCAGGCTGTGTCCTGCGTGGGCTTCTGTCAGTCCTGACTCGGACGAGGCTCCGGTTCGCCTGACCTACCTGGATCTAGGCAGGTACTGCCCAGAACAGTACCTGACGCTCGTATTCCAGCGTCCATTTTTGATGGGAGCAAGGACCGGGAATGATGCAGCAGAGAGAGATGTGGATCTGGGGCAGAGAAGCTAGTGCCACACAGTGTCTGCTGTGTACTTGGAGTGACCTTGAGAGAACCATGTCTGCCTCTTTAGGCTGATTCTCCCTTGGTAAAAGTGATGAGGCTTTGGGAGCTGGGGAAATAAATGGCTTAGTGGTTAAGGTGTTTCCCTGCGAAGCCTAAGGACTCTGGTTCGATTCCTCAGGACCCACATAAGCCAGGTGCACAAGGGGGCGCACGTGTCTGGAGTTCGTTTGCAGTGGCTGGAGGCCCTGGTGCACCCATTCTCTCTTTCTCTCTGCCTCTTCCTTTCTCTCTTTCTCAAATAAATAAAGAAATAAAATATTTTATGAAAAAAGCGATGAGGCTTTGCTGGTGTCAGGTGATTCTTACATAAAAGTGCTTTGTAGCCTGGAGGAATTGTGCCCACTCATGGAGTGGTTCATGTGTTCATTGGTAGACAAACAAGACGCATGTCTTGAGGTCTGGAAGCCTGTGTCTCACATAGCATGTGTATTCTGCATACTGCTGTTGAATAGAGACAGAGAATGAAGTCAGAGAAGGAAACTGTATTGGTTTCAAACATGTAAATTATAGAACAGAGCTTGATGATAGGTAAGACATGAACTAAGGATGTTTTATAGAAGGGCTCATCATTGCTTTCATCGACTAGGTGCATTTCTAAGTATAGACACTTTACCATTTAATCCTATGAGTAGATCTCTAGTCATAATATAACTGTACTGATGCCTTATTAGAAAAACTCAGGGTCTTAATGGAATTTCAAATCTACCATGTATTTATCCATGTAAGAAAAGTCCTCATTTAAACTGTATCAATGCAGAATAGAAAAGAATGTGATGTACCTTCTGTGTCGATATCTCTGTGGCCCACAAGGGCTCCTGCCTTCTCACTGGCCGGTTGCTGTAGGTGTTGAGGGATTATGTAAAAGTTAAATTTCCAGTGTGTGACCCCTGTCCCCCGCAGCTGGGGGGGGGGCTGCACATTTGGAAGGATAGGCAGGTGCTGATGCAGAAAGGTCGATATTCTTGCGTAAGCAAGGAGTACAAGCCTGAAGTGTTCCATCGTAGGAAGTGCCATTTTCATACAGGGTTGGCTTAGTAAAGCCCATTGACGAGGGAGTCTGCCCTGTTTCCAGAGTCAGCTTAAACGTCACGTGACAGCTTACTAACATAATCTGCACTACGAGGGTCTCTACCCAAATGAAAGATAAGGACTGATCATCCATGTTTTCCTGAGGTTAGAGGCAGAGGTCAGGTAATCAGGAAAACTGATCCTTTAATTCTACACACACCACGTTCTTAGCTAGAAGCCCAAGAGTTGGCTATCATTTCACAAAAATATCCTCCTCCAGACATCTTTTTATTAATATTTTATTTTTATTTATTTATTTGAAGCAGAGTAACAGAAAGAGAGAGAGAGAGAGAGAGCGAGAGAGAGAGCGAATGGGCGCACCAGGGCCTCCAGCCACTGCAAATGAACTCCAGATGCATGTGCCCCCTTGTGCATCCAGATTACATGGGTCCTGGGGAATTGAACTGAGGTCCTTTGGCTTTGCAGGCAAGCGCCTTAACGGCTAAGCCATCTTTCCAGCCCCTGTGCTACATCTTTGAGCTGCAAATGTCCTTCTACGACATGGGACTCCCCTTGCCAACAAGCAGACTTGCTCTCTTGCCCACAACTTTGTTTCCCTTCCCATAGGCTCTGCCCAGGCCATCCTAACTCCCAGTCACCTATCAGAGTCGTCTCTGACAAGGCCTTCCTTTTTGTCTCGGTATCAGAATCCGTATTTTGTTTTGTTTCTTTAAAGTAACCTTTCTCCATTTCCCTTCTGCTGCCACTGTCTGCCCCCAGCACGAGGTGACCGTCACCACTTTGTGCCGTTAGCTTCACCAGGTCAGTCTTTGTAGCTTGCTGATCTTGTTTGTTCTGAGTTCTCTCCTGTTTGAAATCTACACCAAAAACTCTAAGAATAGATTTTATGACTTGGGATTTAAGGTTCTCTATGGCCTTCTACAAATGGCCACCTCTCCAACCGCATATTTCTCTTCTGTAGCACACAATGTGAGCTGTAATTTTATTGGTCTTACTAATAGTATGAAGATGTCTTAGTCCAGTGGTCCCTGCCAGGTTGACATTTTCCCCACCTTTCCATCTACCTGAATTCTGCCTCCATAACAGACCGATCTCCCAATAGTCCTTCATGTCTCCTGTTTCTGTGTGTGCGCATGGAGGCATGCTTGTATGTGTGTGGGCACCCATCTGTGAAGGTGTGTGTGCACATGTATGTGTGAAAGGTACTGTGCTGCCCACTTACTTTGAGACAGGGTGTCTCATTGGCTCGAAGCTCCCCAACTCATTTTAGGCTGTCTGGCCAGTGAGCTACAGGGTTCCTCTGTCTCTGACTCCCCAGTGCTTGGATTATAGGCATAAGCACACCCGGCTTCTTTATATAGGTGTGGGGTAGCTACTGTGCTTGTGAGACAAGCTCTTTGCTGACTGAGTGCTCTCCTCAGACCCCTTTCTCACTTCTTTTAATACTTTATATTTATTTATTTGACAGAGAAAGAGGGAGAGAGATAGAATGGGTGCACCAGGGCCTCCAGCCACTGCAAATGAACTCCAGACATGTGCACCCACTTGTGCATCAGGCTAACATGGGTCTTGGGGAATTGAACCTGGGTCCTTTGGCTTTGCAGGCAAATACCTTAACTGCTAAGCCATACCTCCAGCCCCCTCTCTCACTTCTTGAACTCTATTTGCACTCAGTGTTGGTGACAAACCATTCAGCCATACAGTGTGTGTGTGTGTGTGTGTGTGTGTGTGCACGCACGCATGCACACAGCCTTTCCCTGTGGAGTGTAAGCCGTGTAGGGCACAGTCTCCATCTTTATTAGATATTGTGCTCTATGAAGAGAAGTGCTAATAGCAGTGAAGGTCAGCAATGAGAGATTTGCAATGCTAAGGACCTTTCTAAGGTGACATCTCGTTCACCTGTTGTAGCAGGTGCCAGATAAGACGCAGAGGCTCTGGGAGGCATCTGCGGTGAGTTTGGAGAAGCAGAGGACAGCATGGGCAGGCAGCTCTGACTGCTCACAGCCGGCGGGTAGAACAGACGCTGTGGCGGTGGGTTGGGGAATGCATCTGCTTTAAAGCAACCCCATGCTGTGTCTGGCTCTTTGGCAGAGTAGTCAGGGCTGTTTCCCACAAAGGAGGTGGCCTTAAACAGATTGACTTACCAAGTCTTTATAGAGTCAAATGATTTTTAATACCATTGTACCACCTAATGTAAGACTACCGCTTCATCAAAAACCAATGTGTTGGGCTGGAGAGATGGCTTAGTGGTTAAAGCACTTGCTTGTGAAGCCTAAGGACTCATGGTCAACTCTCCAGGTCCCACGTAAGCCAGATGCACAAAGTGACACAAGTGCACAAGGTCGCACATGTGCACGAGGGGCACACACGCCTGGAGTTTGATTGCAGTGGCTGGAGGCCCTGGGATGCCAATTATCTCTGTCTCTCTCTTGCATGAACAAAAGGCCACTCTGTTGGGCTTGCTCAAAACAAAAACTAAAACAAAACCAAACAAAAACCCCAGTGTGTCAGAGTCTGCAGGACCCTTTGATTGGGACCAGTTCATTCTCATGTACAGCAAACAATTGTGGCTTGGTGTTTTGTTTGTGTTTTATGTTTTATCAATCCCAAGCATGTTGATTGGTTGTTTATGTTTTATGTCTTACCTGTCAATCACAGGTTGTCATGACAAGGAAGAGCGCCTGACTTCTGGTAATTCTTTACTAAAATCCTTTTCTCAAAGGCAAAAGCACAGAGCTCTGATTTTCCTTTTGAACTTAATGCATTCTGGAATTTTTTAAAAGCTTACTTTCCTGATTAAAAGATGATTTGAATTTAAAGGGCCAGACAATTTAATTCAGTGGCTGCTGATGAATGCTGCCTGCTCCCCAGCCTTGTCGACTCCTTCCCTTCTGTGTGTCTTTGTTACAGGCCTCTTGACTTTTCCTCAGTAAACCAATGAACGTGTGTGACGGTGGTCTATTTTGTGGGTGAGTTATTTTAATGGTTTTCTGCCTATGAGCAAGATTGATACTGTGAAATTGCTTTTGCTTTTTTAAAAAGGAGACCTGACAGAGCAGAAATTTTAAGCTTATCACTTTGTTTCTGAAAATGTAGTAGGAATAAACAAGATGACTAGCTTGACATGTAATTAATAGTCCATGGGTTAGAAAAAAAAAATGCTTGAGTTGATGATTACCAAGAGCTCAGATAGATGCCCTAACATTCAGCCCACTGTTGGAGCTCCTGCATTCTACAGGAGACAGAACCACTGGTGTGTACGCATGAGTGTGTGTGGTGTGAGCGTGCGTGCTTGCACACAGGGACAGAGAAGGAGATAAAGAGGCGGAGAGAGATTTATGGCGGGAATGTTCTCACGTAATTCTAGGAGTCCTTCAATATGCAATCTGTACACAAGAAATCCTGAAACACCAGGGTTGTAATTCAATCCTAGCTTTAGGTCCCGAGAACATCAAAGGTTGGAGCAGAAGGGTGCTGGTGCAAGTCCTGGGGCTCAACATCCCTCAACCAATCGGGGGTGCCATGTCTAAAGGCCACCGGACGCGGCAGGGGGATCCGGCCAAGGTGAGGGCGATGGTGAACTTGCCCACCCTTTGCCTTTCTGTTCTTCTCGAGCCCCCTGCAGGTTGGATGGTGTGTGCTCACACTGGTGGGGCCGGGAGATCTTTTTCACTCTGTCTTTTGACTCGAATGGTGTGAACAAAATGTCTGGTAAGAAGCAGCTTGAGGCAGGAAAGGTTTATTTTGGCTCACTGTTTGTGGGGACACAGTCCATGACGGTGGGAAGGAAATGGCGGCAGCGGGGGTGGCTGTTCATATTGCAGGTATGGTCAGGAAACACAAGGGGAGGCCAGTGCTTTGCTGGATTTCTCCTTCCTTCTGTTCCATCTGGGCCCCTAGCTGTGGGTGGTGCTACCCACATTCAGGGTGGGTATTCCCTTCTCAGTTAAGCCTCTCTGGAAATACTCTCACAGACCTACCACAGGTGTGTCTTCTAGGGTTTTTCAACTCCGTCCAGGTTGACAATGAAGAGGAGCCACCATAGTGAAAGTCTTCTAGATCACCTCACAGAACAGCGAGAAATAGTGTTTCCCCAGGGGTGTGGACATCTGTCACCTGGTCAAGGTGGCACAAAATTATTCATCACACCTTCTTTCTGCTCAATTTTTCAAAAGTTTCAGTAATATTTTAAATGGTGTTAAAACAGTTTGTGGATAACTTTAACTTCTAATGCACTGAGTGGCAGGGGTCTCCTTGAATTGTCTAAGTGCAGTATGTATAAATTAAAGTGATGGTAGTTTGGGTAAATGCATTGCCCTGACTTTTCCTTTCTAATCAATGCATTTTTGCTTTTAAAACATAATTTATTTATTTATTTGAGAGAGAGAGAAAGAGGGAGAGAGAGAGAGAGAGAGAGAGAGAGAGAGAGAGGGAGGGAGGGAGAAAGAGAGAGAGAGAATGGGCGTGCCAGGGCCTCCAGCCACTGCAAACGAACTCCAGATGCACGTGCCCCCTTGTGCATCTGGCTTACATGGGTCCTGGAGAATTGAACCGGGATCCTTTGGCTTTCCAGGCAAATACCTTAACCGCTAAGCCATCTCTCCAGCCCTCTTTTGAAACATTTTATTATGAGTGAGCAGCTTATGGATCACCATGTTTACAACAATTAGCTTCAAGAATCAACTCACACTGGACTTCTTTCTTCTCATTCCCACCTATGTTTTCTTTTGCACCTATGCTGGATAATTTTGATGCAAATTTCAGGTGTTCAAGTTGGAACATGCATAAATTTTCTAGCACAATCTCTATATTATAAAGATTTTTTTCAAAAACATAACTTTACTATCATTCACATCTAAAAAATTGACAGAATTTCATCAAATACCCAATTTCTTGTTTGGTTCTCTTTTAATTATTATTTCCATTCTCTCTCACTCATTTTTTTCTTACAATGTAGTTGCTGGAAAACTAGTCATTTATTTTACATATTTTCCTACTATCTGAACTTTACTATTTGTATGCCCTTGATTTAATTTGCTATCTTGCTCGGTCTCTTATTTTCTTGAGTCATCTTTCTGGTAGATAGACCAGATTCTGGTTTGATTTTGTTGCTTTTTTAGGAGATGTTCTGAACTGAATGTGGTTCTCTGCCTCTCTGTGTGGTGTTAAGATTGGTCATTAACGTTGGGTTCACACAGTCCCGGGATAAAATCTCAGCCAGCTCGTGCTCACGTGGTCCTGAGTCAATCCAACTCCCTCTACCCTGCTTCCCTCAAAAGCTCCCCAAGGCCTAGAAGTCCACAAGAAGGCAACGCTGAAGGTGGCCAGTTTCCTGCGTGCCCCCTTCTCATTAACTCCTCGCTTTTATTCTTTCTCCCCAACGTTTTCTTCCAAGACTATCTTCTGCACTCCACCGACATACTTTTGGGATCCTTTAGAACAGTTTCCCTCTGTGGGAGAGAGTCTCTAACTGCCATATGTCCACACCTCCGTTCAGCCAGAAGCAGTTGTCATCTGGATGACCAGTCTTCATCCTCTTTCCTCTAACTGCAGTTAGAGTGTCTTCTCAAGAAAGTGGGGAATGAGAGGGGGTGGGCAGTTAGGGCGACTGGGCCCCTGAAAGTGAAAAAGACAGGAAAGTCTGCGCTTGCTAGAAATCAAGGATGATCTGAATTCTTAATCTCTTGCCTATTTTCCTACACCCATTTTTCTACAAACAACCTGGACCCCTCCTAGGAGGGAGGTCTCTCATAGGATTTAAACATTGTGGTTGGTCAAGTTCAGCTCACTGGAGCTTGGTGTCAGGGTTAGCCTCTTCTGGAGACAGCTCCTAGCCCAAACCAACCAGCTGTCCCTCTGGTTCACCTGAGCAGGAAGGTAAGGCCCACCACTATAAGGTTATAAATACCTTTGCAAGGGGAGGGCAGGCTCTCTGAGCTGCCTGACCACTTGGGAACTTCCAGCTGTTGATGAGTTTTCCCTCAGCTACGTCCAGCTGAGGGGGAGAGTCCCCTATTCCTTATTCTGCACATGGGCTCTTTATCCCCTCCGGCTCTTTCTTTTCTCTCTTTTCTTTCCATGGTTTTCCCAGGCCCTCCATGTGGGATCTCTAGTTATGTGGGTACCTTTCCTTGGATCTGTACTTCCCTCAATAAATATGATAATTTAACAATTAAAAAAAAAGCTTGGGTTCACATGCTGTCAGACTGTTCCATACACCCACATTATTGATTGCCTCAAAAATTCACTTAGCCACTACGTTCCCCTTACATAATTTAAATAAAAATCGTTACTTTTACAAATACTTTTTATAGTCAAGTTATGACTTATGACAACATGTGGTTTTCCTACAACTTTTTTGTGGCTTAACCCTTATATATGCATACGCTAATGCAGAGTCACCAGGAATCTTGAATTAGCGACTAGGCACATAGTACTGGTATAGACACAGCATAAAAGCAAGCCCAGGGTGACCCATGAGTCATTGAGAACTGGGGGACAAGACTAGGAAAGCAAAAAAAGATAAGTTTTTTTTTTCTTAAAGGTAGAATTCATGTAATTTTTCTGTTTGTCTACTTTAAGAGTAAACATTTGATTGATTATAAATAGATAATATAATTTCAAGTGCTCAAAGTTGAATACAAGTAGAGTAAAACCAGAAATAAATTTAGAACTGGCATTTGAATATGAAGCATAGCATTTCATTTCTGAAATTTTTGCAGAATTTTGCTTAGAATATTTCCACTTAAAAGGAATAATAATAATAATAGATATCCCTTTAAATCAATTTATATATGGGTTTTCATAAATCATATAAAAAACCATATATCAATGATCTTTGGAAAATCAGTTAGTTACACATTTCAAAGATCAAATTGTGTCTTCTCCAGTATCCAGATCCTGCTGCTGAAGATGGTGGGGGATTTGCACTTTTTTAAAGAAACCCAAACCCAGCAGCATTCTGAAGTGTTGGAGATGAATATGAAATTGTAGCATCTGGCCTTAGCTTAGGGCTTAGGACATCTGCTGCATTATACTCAACCTGCAGGAGCGGGGACTGGTGTGTCATAAGTGGTTTTCTTCCTTTCTTTCTCTCTCTCTTTCTTTCTTTCTTTCTTTTTTTTTTTGGTTTTTCTAGGTAGGGTCTCAGTCTGGTCCAGGCTGACCTGGAATTAACTATTCAGTCTCAGGGTGGCCTCGAACTCACAGCAATCCTCCTACCTCTGCCTCCCGAGTGCTGAGATTAAAGGAGTGCACCACCACGCCTGGCCATAAGTGCAAGCAGGTTAGGAAATCGGGGGAATCTTTGCGGACAGTCACCTGAGGGTGTAGAACACAGCTCTCATCTCAAATAGAATTAGCGGTAACTTATTCTAAGCTAAATATGAGTGACTGTAGCCAGGAACACAGACTTGGGTTGTCCTAATGACCCGTTCCACTATGGATGCACTTATGTGAGCTCTGGCTAGGACAGAACAAAAGAAAGTCATAAATCCATGAATTTACCAAATACGTTTCTAGGGACCACAGCTAGGCAGGTTGCACAGCAAGGCAGGGGAAGCTTTGCTACAGGTTTCAGATAGTGTCTAATGATGCTCTCTGCTTTTCTACTGCTGCATAGTCTACTAAGTTAATTCATTTCTAAAGGTTAGGTGATAGCCAAAAGGATTTTAGGTCAGATACAGAGATGGAAAATCGAGGGTTAATAAGGCTATCTAAGATGATCTGGCTTTGGACCAGCAATATTTCAACACTCCATAATCACTATGTGCTAATTGTTCTAATCCGACACCAGCCTTGTAGAATCCCAACGTGGGTGTGGCTTTAAAAATATTTTATCCATCTCATTCAGGTGTGTCAAATATGGACTCCCATCTTCCCCTGAGAGCCTTTGTTAACCTGAGGAGTGAATGGGCATTCCCACGAGAAGAATGGTAAGGATTTTCTTTTGGTAGAACTTTTTGTTGGTAGCACTCTCACTCCAGCTCAGACTGACCTGGAATTCAATATGTAGCCAAGGATGGCATTGAACTCACAGTGATCCTTCTACCTCGGTCTCTCTCAAGTGCTGGGTTTAAAGGGGTGAGCCACCACACCTGGCTTTGGTAGAAACTTTATTTTATTTTTCCAAGGTGGGGTCTCCCTCTAGCTCACGCTGACCTGGAATTCACTCTGTAGTCTCAGGGTGGCCTTGAACTCACTGATCCTCCTACCTCTGCCTCCCGAGTGTGCTGGGATTAAAGGTGTGCGCCACCACGCCTGGCTTGGTAGAACCTTTGAAAGAACCTGTAAGTGGCATGAAAAGACAAAAGAAATACTAGTTACAGAGGTGGTACAGGTTAGCCCCCTGTGGTGATTTTCAACCTGGAATGAAAAGCATTCACTCATGCCATCCTTCGACTCTACATTTTGTTCTTTTGGAGCATGGCCACAAAGGTTTGGCTCCTGTCAGATGTGTCTGTGGTCTGGCCTCTCTTTCTGGATGGGTTTATACACTGGAAAAGACATGGAGACCCTAGGATTTAAAAGTCAGGTTTCCGTGTTTGTTAGTAACCGCCAACAGGTTATCTTGCCTCAGTGGTTATTTTTAAGAATCCTGTTTCAAGGGCATGGCTAGGTCCCAAGGCAACAACCTTAAAGACTTTGCTTGTCACTGAGCAGGGTTACATGGACAGGCAAGTGGAGGTCCTGCCCAGTGGACATTCTTCTGTACTGTGAAAGAACAGTAAATGACCACAAAGCCGCCAGCAGAGCAGACATAGCTCCGAGGACCTAGAGCTGCTCAGTCATCTGCTCCCTGTGTTCAGAGCATTAGGCTAAAGTCACTGTGCGACTCCTATGTCCTTACTGGACAGGAAAACACGCGTATATAATCCTGAGGACCATGCCAAATGTTTCTTCCATTCTTGTAATTAATTTTTTTAAATAGTTTAAAAAATTATTTTTTGTTCACTTTTATCTATTTGAGAGCGACAGACAGAGAGAGAAAGAGGCAGGTAGAAAGAGAGAGAGAATGGGCGCGCCAGGGCCTCCAGCCACTGCAAGCAAACTCCAGATGCATGTGCCCCTTGTGCATCTGGCTTATGTGGGTACTGGGGAATCGAACCTGGGTCCTTAGGCTTCACAGGCAAGCACCTTAACCGCTAAGCCATCTGCCCAGCCTCTTCCATTCTTAATTCAACCTTGACTGAGATCACGGGAAACCCCTTCTGCTCACTTCCTTGTTTTCTTAGTATGTGTTGCTTGTCTACTACAGATTGAGTACTTGGGCTAGGATTATAGCAGTGAACAGAACCAAGGTTCTAGCCTCATGGATTGGGTGACAGGGGAGAATAATCAGTAAGAGTTAAGTGCTGGTAAAGGGTTGAGTGGATGTCCTAACAGTCACCAAGCATCAAGACGTTGTTCTAAGTCCAGAGATTGTGAGGATCTCATTGGATATTTCTGGGAAGAGCATTGCAGACAAAGTGAAGGGAGGTGTCCAGGCCCTAAGGAAGGAGGATGTCTGGCATATTTAAAGAGCCACAGGGAACAAGGGGCAGTGTTGTTAGAGGGGTCCAAGCAGGCACAGCACGGGGGCACAGGAGGGCACAGCCAGGTCCAGATTGGAAGTCCTTGCTAATTGTTTCAGATTCTCTCATGCCAGTAGGGGGGTTAGCATGGGCAGGAGATGCAAAAGAATAGATGTTGGAATTTTACAAGAGAGTGTCCGTGATTTGTTAAAATGACTTTTCTTTATAAATCATTGCAGATTGAGTGCAGGGTTTATTTCTAATTATGATTTGTTTTTATTGTGTGGGAGATAAGAACACAAGCTGAACTTCTCACTTGTCACAGAAGAGCTCACATTGCACCTCTAGGAACTGCACCCCTTGGGAAGCGTCCTGGAGAGAGTTTGTGTTTAGAAGTGGGCTCATTCTACGCCTTACCACGGCCTCACACTCTGTTCTTCCTACCCGCTCTAACGCTTAATTTGGGTATACATTAAATCATGTACACAGCAATTAAGGAATTTAGTGCTGGTTTGAATCTTTTGTTAGCAATAAATTTTGAAATGAACTAATTTGCTGTTGACCATTGTGATTACAGTAATCACCCCAGTGGAGTGTGTGTGGCAGAGATAAAGGGAGTTAAACCTCCCAGGGCTGATCATTCTATTTTCTTCTATGAATAGTTAATGCTGGTATCCCAGGAGGACTATTGTCTGCATACACACTAAGCTCTTCCTTGATGGCTCTTGCAGATTTAAGCTGGACTAGGCATGTTGGTTTGTAATAAATGGAGACATAAATAAGGCAAAGAGCCAGTCTAATTTTGATTGGGAGAATAAAAGTCTGTTTTTTATAGTTTGCTATTTCTCAGTCTTTTAATGTGTTTTCCCGTGCAACAAGAAGAAACTTCATTGAATTTTATTTATGATTAATTTATTTGGTATTGGTTTTTATTACATTCTCACAGGCTGTCTTGGGGTTTAGGGGCTTTTTTTTTTCACTATGCCTTTTACAATCATGTGGCATACTTGTAAATGGAGAACTTTGGGTGGGTTTTGGAGCCGAGGGAAGACCTGACTTGCCTAACAATGGCCCAAGGGGTGATATGTCCTTTGCTCATGGTGTGAGGCCGGAGAGACCTGACTTGCCTAGCAATGGCCCAAGCACGGCATGTCCTCTGCTCATGGTGTGAGGCAGGGTAGTCTCCTTTGCAAAGATGATTTGAATGCCTTTTCCCTCCAAAGGTAAAAGTGACCATCTGTCTCAATTTATCCATCCATCCACCTGTCCATCTTCTCTCACCTCATTCCTCTGATAACCAACACGAATCACAGGCTGTGGTTCATAGGCTGGAGACAAACGCAGCTCGTCAAGTCCACGTGAGAGTGAATCTGAGGATGACCAGTGGAGCCCACCAGGAGAGGTGGGGTTAACACGTCCTCACTAAGGGGGCAGCTGCTGCTGTCTTGGGGACCTTTCATGCCCGTTCTTGGACCCGCTCAATGTTCATGTGGATCACACCCTCCATGTCATCTCCTCGTGCTCACGCTAAGAACAGACATTGTCTGACATTCAGAAAATGCCAAACATCTGTCTCAGCACACGTGGATGAGCACATATACATACACAGGAATGCCATGAAATCACTCACTTTTGTATTTATGCACACATGTCACTGCCAGTGGATTTGAGGAACATTCGAAAAATGCCTACAAAACAATAATAGGCCATTGTGAGTCCAGAGAGAAGCAGGAGAAACTGAGGCTGCTTGGTGGTGTTGAGGGGACACCTTGTATCTGAATAGAGTGTGTTAAAGGCTTATAAATCTTTATGGAAGAGAGGTTGCTTCAGAATATTTCTAAATTCCAAAAGAAGCTATTGTGAAGAACAATAGAACTGAATAATTACTATGTGGTAAGGAATAAAAAGATAAGGGTATGAATTCATTATAAAGATATAGTGCTATGATTATATCCCCCTTTCTGGCCTACATTTCTCTGCAGGTCTCTGATTTTTTTTTTCAGGGTACAGTCTTGTTCTACTCCAGGCTGACCTGGAATTCACTATGTAGTTTCAGGGTGGCCTTGAACTCACAGTGATCCTCCTACCTCTGCCTCTCAAGTGCTGGTATTAAAGGTGGGTGCTACCACACCCGGCTCAAGGTCTCTAATTTTTAAGAAGTGAACACTTCTGAGGGGAGTGGGCCAGAGAGCTGGGAAAGGTCAGCAGCTCGATGGGGCTGGGCCAGAGTTGTGACCCTCTGGGCTCATTTACATAGTGCCTGCCATCTTCCACACATGTTCTGTCCCTTACATGTAACCCTGGGACAGGGCTTCAAGTCTTTTTCTGCCACTAATTTCTCTTATATGTTAATCTTTTTTAAAAAATATTTTATTTTTATTTATTTGAGAGAGAGAAATACAGAAATAGGCAGGTAGAGAGAGGGAATGGGCATGCCAGGGCCTCCAGCCACTGCAAATGAACTCCAGATGCATGTGGCCCCTTGTGCATCTGTCTTATGTGGGTCCTGGGGAGTAGAACCTGGGTCTTTTGGCTTTGCAGGCAAGTGCCTGAACTGCTGAGCCATCTCTTCAGCCCCTGTTAATCTTTTATTCTTTTAAATTTAAAATATTTAATTTGTTTATTGGAGCAAAAGAGAGAAGGAGGCAGATGGAGAGAATGGGCATACCAGGGCCTCTAGCCACTGCAAATTAACTCCAGATGCTTGTGCTATGTTGTGTATCTGGCTTATGTGGGTCCCGGGGATTGAACTTGGGTCCTTAGGCTTCCACAGGCAAGTGCATTAACTGTTAAGCCATCTCTCTAGTCCCTCTCATGTGTTAATCTTTTGCCTTGATGTCTGTGCTAGTTGGGTTCAGGTGTTCCCCTTAAACTTAGGTGTTGTGAATGCTAGGTTCCCAGCTGATGGCAATTTGGGAATTAACACCTCCTGGAGGCAGTGTATTGTTGTGGGCAGGCTTATGGGTATTATAGCTGGTTTCCCCTTGCCAGTGTTTGGCATACTCTCCTACTGTTGTTGTCCATCTGAGGTTGGCCAGGAGGTGATGTCCACCCTCTGCTTATGCCATTGCTTTGGAGCTTCCCCCTCGAGCCTGTAAGCCAAAATAAACCCTTTTCCCACAAGCTGCTCTTGGTCAGGTGATTTCTGCCAGCACTGTGAACCTGACTGCAACAACGCTCTACTCTCTCGCCACAAGTGGCCAAATGTCACTGTAGCCAGCACTGGGGAGCTGCTGAGCAAAGTCAAGCCCGCTGTCACCCACAGGAAAGTTACTGGTGAATCCAAGGTTCTTGACCATCCTGTGGCCTCCCAGGGCCTGCTGCTTTCTACTTCCACGTCCCTTTTGCCACACTTGCCAAATTATGTTTCTCTGATCATATTAGGTAATTTCTCTGTTGATGATATTAACAACAACTATATTTCATGTCAGTTACCCACATCTCTAAGAGTGCAGAACCAGAGGTTAGTATTCACAGCTGACTTCCCAGAAGCACCCCATGTGTCAGATGCCACCCATGCTAATGACCCTAATTTTATATTTCATTTTTTAAAATTCATTCATTTGACAGAGAAAGAGGGAGAGAGAGAGAGAGAGAGAATGGGCGCACCAGGGCCTCCAGCCACTGCAAATGAATTTTAGACACATGTGCCCCCTTGTGCATGTGGCTAGCGTGGGTCCTGGGGAATCAAGCAGGGTCCTTTGGCTTTGTAGGCAAATGCATTAACCATTAAGCCATACCTCCAGCCCATGACCCTGATTTTATAGTGCAAGAAATAAATACCACAGCAGTCGCTATAAAAATTCTTATTTTTTTACAAATGCTTTTCAAATTGATTGCCAAGATTTGAAGATTTTACTCGAAACTGAGAATCGCTATTTTCTGTGTCGCGTGTGTGTGTCAGCTTGAGGACTGAGCAGTCAAGGATCAACTCTCGGACAGGAGCTGTCTTTAATTTTCCTCTTTCCCAGCAGTGTTATCCAGCTCGACTCCCACAGTCTACATTCTCTCCTTACACGCTGTGGCAGCGTTTCTCATACCAGCCTCCCTTTCCCTTCCTCTCCTTCATAGTTTCTCAAATTCGCTTAGGAATGTGCTCTTGGGTGCTCACGTGAATCAGTCTCCCCGAATCCAGCGTGTGGTGAATACCTGATCACATTCAGACACTTGCCTTTAAGGGCTCTCATCAATGATTTCTGCTTCATTAATCCTAAGCAACTTAAGACATTTGACCCACTTGAATGTGAGCTTTATAATCGCAAGAAAGGGATATGAAGGTCTGATCTCAGCATAAGAATAAGGGATCAAAAGTTCTGAAAGGAATAATCCAAGCCACAAAGACCCCTGCAAAGGGTGCCTGTAATTCCTGCTCTTTTATTCTGCCATTCCCCACTTCCCTCACAAAATAGTTTTCTGATTCTAGAAAGCTCTGTACAACTCTTAAGTGGGAAAGCTGAGTTACTTCATTTGTCTTTGTCAAGTCTTTGTTGCAAAAGAAAAAAAACTGGGACTTTGATGGCAAGATTCTTGGAAGGATCAAGTTTTGATCATTAAGTAAAGTTGAAAAACCAACATATTTTACTGTTCACAATATTAACCATATATGCTAACTGTGCAATTTAGCTATAATGTAGTTTGGAAGTTGAGAAATTTGGTACTAATAATAAACGTTCCAAGTCTACTCAATAAATTCTATATCACAGGGCAAGTTATGCACTATTTAAAGCCACTCCTTGTATGACTGGCCAGTGAGAGCTAGTAGTGATAGTAATGATTATAGCTAGCATATGTCAAATGTGTACCATTCTAGGCATAGTTCTAATTATTATTATTATTTAATTTATTAATTAATTGATGTATTTATTGATAATTTCCATGATTGTAAGCAATATCCCATGGTAATTCCCTCCCTCCCCCACTTTCCCCTTTGTAACTCCACTCTCCGTCATGTTCCCTCCCCCTCTCAATCAGTCTCTCTTTTATTTTGATGTCATGATTTTTTCCTCCTCTTATGATGGTCTTGTGTAGGAAGTGTCAGGCACTGTGAGGTCATGGATATCCAGGTCATTTTGTGTCTGGGGGGAGCACGTTGTAAGGAGTCCTACCCTTCCTTTGGCTCTTACATTCTTCTACCACCTCTTCCGCAATGGATCCTGAGCCTTGGAAGGTGTGATAGAGATATTGCAGTGCTGAGCACTCCTCTGTCACTTCTTCTCAGCACCATGGTGCCTTCTGAGTCATCCCAAGGTCACTGCCATTTGAAAAGAGAAGGTTCTCTACCAAAAGTGAGAGTAGCATTAATATAAGGGTATGAACATTAAGAGAAGTGTTTACTGGGCAGTTTGATATGCATAGTATATACATTTAGCCAGACAGCAGCAGACATTACACCCTAAGGGCTCATGACTACCTCTGTTTTAAGTTTTCAGTATCAGGGATGTATTCCCTCCCACGGAGCGGGTCTCCAGTCCAATTAGAGGGCAGTTGGTTTCCACCATGACAGACATGCCACTATTACACCTGTTGGCTCATTTGGCCTGGCTGGCCAAATATAAGCTTGCAGTGTCCACTGTTGAGTATCTTCACTGGTGATTTCTCTCTCTCCTATTGAACTGTAAGCAGTGTGGCTTTTTCCAGCTTTCTGTCAGCTGGTCTACATGGAGGAGGTTTTCAGCTCAGCTCCAGCAGGATTTCTCAGTGACCTTGCAGCCCAAGTATGTGGGGTCTTCAGCAATAGGGTCTTACCATCTACTCCTGGTGGGAAACCAAGGGTCTTGGCAGTGGCCTATAATGTTTTGGAGGCATCAGGGACCTCCCTGGCCAACAGCTTACTGGAAGGCATCCTATTCCTGGTGATCGTGATATTCACAGTACAGACAGAAAGGAAGAGAAGCTCATACAAGCAGGATGGAGGGAACCCATCCCTGGCACTGAAAATTTTCTAGTAACAATCTATGGCTCCTGTGTTTTCCATTGTCCAAAAAAGTAGGCTTCCATATGACTTATTTATATCCTCTTAGATTTTTGATTAGCTGTCCCTCCACCTTTCCTTTACTCAATCTCTTCCCTTGACCTCACTTAGGCCTTTTCACCCCCATTAATCTGTTCTTCTACTTACATATATACAAAACCATAACCCCCTTCCCTCCATTTCTATTCCCTTTATATCTCCTTTCTAGCTTACTGGCCTCTGCTACTGAGTTTTCTTCGTACTCACACAGAATCTGGATCTGGAAAAAATTGTACTAAGTGAGGTAACCCAGGCCCAGAAAGCCAAACGTCACATGTTCTCTCTCATATCTGGATCGTAGCTACAAATGGTTGGACTTCTATGTGAGTAGTTCTAATTATTTAGACATTATTGTTTAATTTAATCCTCGAAACACTTCAATACAATGAGGCTTGAGGTTATCACGACCAGTGGTTGAACTGCTATTTGAACTACTTGCCAAAGCATTACTTTTCAGAGGATTATGAAGCGTCAGTAATACTGAAGGCAATGTTAACGGTCACGAATACAAAGCTCTTAGGATTATGTTTGGGCTGGGAATATAGGCAGAGTGCTTGCCTGGTATGCATCAGGCCCTAGGTTCAATTCCCAGCACCATCACAAAAAACAACAACAAAATGATTTAGGTGGAAGGATTATATTTGACTTATAAAAGCCCTTCTACCGGCTTAGTAAGGATGTGCTAATATATCTTTATCAAATCCAAAACATACTTGGATAGTAGGAGAGTAAGTTGCTATGTTAACATTTTGGGAAACAGTGTAGCTTATTGTGTGCTCTGGTTAAACGTTGACTCTAGCAGCCATCACTCCCTTGAGGATAGGCACTGAGTGACATTTGTTTTTGTAGTGTGAGCACCTGCTTTAGAGCAGGTGGTGTGAGACAGGTGTGGTGACACAGGCCTGTAGTCCCAGCACTCAGGAGGCTGAGGCAAGAGGACCGTCCTGAGTTTGAGACCAGCCTGGGCTATGTAGTGAGTTCCATGCCAGTCTGGACTACAGAGTAAAACCCCATCTATAAATAAAAACAAATAATATAGAGTATACATCTATGGAGTATAAACTAAAAAAACATTCAGAACGGCTTGTGAGTCAGCAACAGACGATTGGGATGTGTACCTGTTAAAAAGCATAACCATGGACAAATTAATTTTCACTTAATTCTACTATGTTGGCCTGTAACCATCTCTGACAGTCTGCAAATTCTCACTGGAGGAAAAATAAATTAGCTGAATGCAAACCTTTGATGAGAATGCTGGATTTAAGAGAGTAAGCCTGGCGCCTCAGAACTAGAAACACCTGAGGGGTGTACAATCTAGTCACTGCGTCATGGCGAGACATAACATCCATCAAAGGAGACCCCAAACTTCATCAGCTCTGTTATTGGCTGCCTGCCCCTTCAGCATCTCTGTCCTCAAGACAGCCACTTCTTCTTGTTCTCCTTCTCCTTCTTTTGGTTTTCCAAGGTAGGGTCTTCCTCTAGACCAGGCTGACCTGGAATTCACTATGCAGTCTCAGGGTGGCCTCGAACTCACGGCTATCCTCCTACCTCTGCCTCCTGAGCACTGGGATTAAAGGCGTGCGCCACCACGCCTGGCTAAGACAGCCACTTCTAAGCAGCTAGGAAATGCACTCACACTAGCAGCTTGGAATGTTGAGGTTGTCTTTGTAGACGGATTATGGGAGGAGAGGGCCAAGCACCAGAGGGAGGCTGAGGTGTGAGGAAATGACTCGGTAATGGTGGTATTTTTGGTGTTAGGGTGGGATCCTGTTGGAGCGGGTGTGACACCTGCTATGGGCTGAATATGTGCACCCCCTGAATCCCAGATGTGGAAATCTTGGTCCCTAGTGTGGTGGTATCAGGAGTCAGAACCTTTAGGATCTGGCTAGGTCATGAGGGAAGGGGGCTCATGAGGAATTCAGTGCCTGTATAAAAGCAATCTCAGAGACCTCTTTTGCTCTCATTGTACCATGTGAGGATATAAGGAGAAGGCATCAATCTACAAGACAGAAGAGGGACCTCACTTCAACATGACCCTGTTGTCCCTGGATGTCCGGTTTCCTGCCTCAACCGTGAGAGACAAATTCCCGCTGCCTTCAGCCACTCCCTGTGGACCTTTGTCATCGCAGTCCAAATGGACTGGGCACCTCTGAGTTACACCGTTACGTAGGAGCATGCTGGGACCTGGTGCAGACCAGGAAGACGTAAAGGCCACAGCCTCACCGAGCTCTGTGACGGTTCATCTTCACGGTCACCTTGACTGGATTTGGAATCATCCAGGAGCCACATCTCAGGGCACGTCTGTGAAGGCATTTCCAGAAAGGTTTAAATGAGGAGGGAAGACTCACGTGGAATAGAGATGGCGCCATCCCATGCGCTAGGGTCCAAGATGGGGCTAACACCAACGTTCATCTCTCTCTGCTTCCCGACTATAGATTCAATGACTATTCACCTCACTCTCCTGATGGCATGCCTTTCCCATCACGAGTAGCGGAATTCCCTGAAATTGTAAGCCTAAAATAAACCCTTGATTCCTCACATTGCTTTATGCATTTAAAAAAAATTTTTTTTTAAATTTTCTTTATTTGAGAAAGAGAGAGAGAGGGAAGGAGGGAGGGAGAGAATGGCCATGCCAAGGCCTCCAGCAAATGAACTCTAGATGCATGCACCACCTTGTGCATCTGTCTTACATGGGTCCTGGGGAATTGAGCCTCGAACCGGGGTCCTTAGGCTTCATAGGCAAGCACTTAACCACTAAGCCATCTCTCCAGCCCCTGCTTTATGTATTTTTAATCTTTTGTTGAGTTTATGGTATGTGCGTACGTGCGCCCAGTTGCAAACGTGCAGTAGCACGTGAGCAGAGGACAGAGGGCGACTTGAGATGCCGGCCCTCACCTTCCGCCTTGTTTGAGGCAGGGTCTTTTCGTTGTCTGCTGCTGCTTTGGTCAGACTAGCTGGCCCGTGAGCTCCTGGGGTTCTCATAGCTCCCCTTCCCATCTCACTACTGGAGGGCTGGGATGCTACTGCACCCAGCTTTATGAGGATCCCGGGAATCTGAGCTCTCATCAGCGTGCTTACAGGGCAAGTGCTTATCCACGGAACCATCTCCCCAGCCCGAAGTTGCTCTCGTCAGGTATTTTTTTTTTTTTTTTTGTCACAGCAACGAGATAAGAAGTTAAATACAAGAGCCATTTGGAATTCTTTAAACGCCGAGTAGCGAGGAAGGCATGCAGGAGGTATAGACGAACAGGAGCAGTGGGGAGTGAGGGTCCAGCCCAGCCCGGGAAGCCACTTGGTGGAGGCTGTGTGCGCAGCAGCAGGGAGACGGTCCGAGAGCCCTGCGTAGCTCTATACTTTTGCTTTTTCTCTCTTTGTGGGCCTGAGGAAATGTGCAGGCTGTGTGAGGCTGT
Source organism: Dipus sagitta (assembly GCA_036346955.1). Classification (NCBI taxonomy): domain Eukaryota; kingdom Metazoa; phylum Chordata; class Mammalia; order Rodentia; family Dipodidae; genus Dipus; species Dipus sagitta. The sequence goes on from CM070789.1 coordinate 1,260,945, forward strand.
GACTGAGGAGATAGCACATGTATTAAAGGCAGTGGCATCTAAGGTATGTCACCCCGTGTCGTGAGGCCATCACAGGGCAAGGCGGAGGTGATCTCAGTGTTCACTGTGGGCTCTGCAGGCCACTGCTCCCTCTTTCTTCCCGCGCAGGGGCCTGCACAGGCCGAAGGTGCATCTGTGTTTTCATTTATTTTTAAAATCGTCAATAAAAGGCCATGATAAAATACCCAAACTATACAAGAATAATTTTGAAAACAGGAATTGTCACAAGTTGTCTTTAACTTTAAATTTTAGCTTTCATAACACTGTTTTCCATCCTTCTTCTCCAATTAGACAAGTTGGGTTTAAAATATTTATGATGATATTTCTTGAAATTGCACACACATCTGCCAAGTAGAAAGTTGGAAAATGATGTAAAAATATGCCACTGAGATATGCCTGCCTTTCCAAGGATAAGAAAGATTGGGAGTAAAGCCCAATTCTGAAAGTGGGGATCACAAATTGGCTAAACATTTTTATGGCTTATTTGACAAAATTGTCTAAAAAATTATAGCTTACTTCATCCAACTAAATTCAGACAAAACTCAAACATGATGTGAGGACCAGAGAAAAGGCGTTTTCCAAAACAAACACCATGCATCCATGTCTGAGGAAAGAGGCCAACGGAAATGAATATATTCAACTGGGTGTGGCGTAACATGCCTTTTAATCCCAGGAAGCATAGATTGGAAGATTGCTGTGAGTTCGAGACCAGCAGGGGACTGCAAAGTGAGTTCCAGGTCAGCCTGGGCTAGAGTGAGACCTTACCTCAAAAAATCCCCCCCCTCCAAATGAAATGAATGTATTCCTAATTATACTAAGGTAGGAGAGATGTGAGAGTCCGCATAGCTAATGATACAGATGATGCCGACGCGCAGCGTTTCTGCCTCTGACCGACTGTGCTTTACGGCCCGGCTAGTTCAGAGGCGAGCACTGATGGCTGGTCTGCCTGCAGCGCCTTGTGCGGATCAGCGATGACATATTCACAGATGCCCTGGGGCAGGGCTGACTCAGCTTGAATTTCATTTTCTGGCTTGCGTGGGTCTTCTTGAGCTCCTAGGCTGTAAATATCTTGTCTCCACACTCCAGCTTGTCCCCCTACGTTGACAAAGTGTAAGTCCAGAGCATCACGCAGCTGCCGTCTATGCAGCCGCACATCTAGCCTAGCAGCTGAGAGGGCAGGAGCCTGTCTCATGACTGTGCAGAAGAAACAGCCTGGGGGCCCGAGTAGAACCTAAAAGCTCAGTTTCCATAGCACAGAGGTAGAAACACACACACACACACACACACACACACACACAGAGAGAGAGAGAGAGAGAGGCACACAGATACACAATACATTCTCACATGTACAGAGACACACCTACACACAGGCACATACATACAACCCCCACCCGCACATGCCCAGTCAATCCCGTCATGGGCAATCCGACACACTGACACAAATACACACAGGCACACAGAGACATAGAAAAACATTCTCATGCCTATAGACACACACAGATACACTGACACTCACATACTCCTCCATTCCTGTGTGGAAGACGGATGTGAGCATTCACGGAGACACATACACACACAGACACATATGAGCCCACACATGTACACAAAGACACACATAGCTGCCACCAAGACAGAATCAGATACATAGAAATCCCTACACACCACACACTTCCCCAGATAGTAAGGGAGGGCCAGCATGGGGGGTGAGCATGCACTGAGAAAGGGCTCCCCTCACTAAAGACAGCTATTGTCTTCCCACAGAGGCACAAAACCAGCCTCCTAGTGCTGAGTTATTATTACTGCTTCTAATATGACATGTTTGAACTCTACCAGGATCCTGGATGTGTTCAGGGCCTGTGGGTGTCTCTCCTCCCTTGGAGCAGAGCAGTTAAACTTCAGTCCTAAAGATTTATTTGGCAGCTCTAGGCTTCAGCTGTCTGCCGTCAATTCATCAATCTTCCAGAGGCTGCTGACGGCAAAGCTCCCATCAGCCCTGGATTAAGACACTTGCCAAGCTGAGAACTGGGAGGGCGGCACTTCCGCTCACGGAGGCCGGACGCCCGTCACAGCCCTGCATTCTTGGAAGCAGAGCCCCAGCACGCAGCACGGTGTGCGACTCGGGGGTCCCACATCCCTCTGGGCTTCCTGTGTCCTGCAGCCCCTCCTGGGACAGCTCAGCCACTGCCTCTCTCCTCCTTTCCTCCAGCTAGAACCCCAGAGTGAAGCTTGCAGATACGATGCTGACTGCACAGCACCTGACCCCTTGAGCAGCAAGGCATATTACAGGCCCTCCTTATCCGTTGCTCACCTGTTCTCGATATTTCCAACACACTAGACTGACTTCTATTGTCACCCTTCGCACACTCTTCCGTATCTGTCAGGTGCCTGGTGTGTGCTTGCTTTGTTATTGTCCACGACACTGGGAGATCATGTGGACCTTGCATGCTATATTCAAATTTGGCATCTCAGGAACACACGGGTACATAATAGGTGTTCAGTGGAACTATGACATGCATACAAAAATTAGTGACCAGGACACTTATTTGTCATGAAGATTTGGGGGCCCTCATTCTCTTTCTTGATGATGACTGTTCTGATTGGAGTGAGATACTATTTCAAAGTGGCTTTGATTTGTGTTTCTCTGATGGCTGGTGTTGCAGTCAGGTTTCCATTGCTGGTAGAAATTACCCAACCAAGAGAAGCTTGTGGGGAAAAGAAGGATTTATTTTGGCTTACAGACTTGAGGGGAAGCTCCACGATGGCAGGAGAAAATGATGGCATGAGCAGGGGGTGGACATCATCCCCTGGCCAACATCAGGTGGACAACAGGAACAGGAGAGTACGCCAAACACTGGCATGGGGACACTGGCTATAACACCCATAAGCCCGCCCCCAACAATACACTGCCTCCAGGAGGCGTTAATTCCCAAATCTCCATCAGCTAGGAACCTAGCATTCAGAACATCTGAGTTTGTGGGGGACACCTGGGTCAAACCACCACAGCTGGATATGTTGAACACTTTTCACAATACTTATTGGCCACCTGTGTTTCTTCTTTTCGGAGCTGTCTATTAATTTCATTAGCCCATTTGGTGAGTGGCAGATATATTTTTTCTGGTGGTTAATTTTTGCAGTTCTTTGTAAGTGCTCCTAGTCTGAAGTATAGCTGGAAAAGCTTTTCATCCATTCTGTAGGTTTTCTGTTTGCTTTGCTGATGGTTTTTTTAAAAATTTATTTATCTATTTATTTATTTGACAGAGAAAGAGGGAGAGAGAGAGAGAGAGAGAGAATGGGCACACCAGGGCCTTCAGCCACTGCAAACGAACTCCAGACGCATGCGCCCCTCATGCATCTGGCTGATGTGGGTCCTGGGGAATCAAACCTGGGTCCTTTGGCTTTGCAGGCAAACACTTTAACTGCTAAGCCATCCCGTCAGCCCTGCTGATATTTTTTAATTACCCCGATTGCTAAAGTGGATAAATACACAGCAACAATAGCAAAAAAGGAAAAAAAAAAAAAGAACTACAGATCAATTTTCCTGATGAACATAGGCACAAAAATTCTCAGCAGGACTCTCACACACGGAACTGAAGAGCACACTGAGAAGGTCACAGTCATGACCGAATTAGCTCCATATTGGAGGCGCGTGGCCAGTGCCGCACACACAAATTTACATGCGTAGCACACCAGACAAATGAAGATGGAAGGCACACGGTCATCTCTGTGGGCACAGAGAAGGCGTTTGACAAAGTTCAACACGCCTTCATGATGAACGTTCTGGAGAAAGTAGAAATAGATGGGACAGTGCCTCAGAGTGACAGAGGCCACAGGTGACAAACCCACAACCAGCAGTGTACCAAGTGGCGAAAAAACCGAGACCACGTTCTCTAAAACGAGGAGGGAGACAAGGATGTCCGCTCTCACCACTGCTGTTCAAGACACGGTTCTAAATCCTAGTGAGAGCAATGAGACAGGAAGACGTAAAAGGAATGAACACAGGAAAGGAAAAAGTCAAACTACCCCTATCTGCAGATGACATGATTCAGCCTTTTTATATATAAATAGTGAGACAAAATAAAATCTGCTGATCTCAAGCCCTTTTTTCTGCTGAAGAGAGATTACAAAAGAATCATAACATAGCAGTGAAATAAAATGCAATGTGGGGCTGGAGAGATGGCTTAGTGGTTGAGGCACTTGCCTGTGAAGCCTAAGGACCCAGATTCGACTCCCCAGAACCCACATAAGCCAGGCGCACAAGGTGACGCGTGCACACAAGGTGGTGCATGTGTCTGGAGTTTGATTGCAGTGGCTAGAGGCCCTGCATGCCAGCTCCCTCTCTCTCACTCTTTCTCTCATAAAAATAAAATTAAAAAATATTTTTTAAATGCAATGTGCTTACTTGTGTGGGGACTGGAATCAGACATCCTAAATTCCTCTTCTAGGTCCACTGCTGAGTTTCTTCATTTGTAATCTGGAGTCACAATAGTACCTACATCATATTAGGATAAAATTAACTAATGCTTGGAAATTGTTACATGAAAAATATAAAGCAGAAGCCACCAACGCTGTCCATGAGTTAACCAAGACACAAAGACAAACATGCCACTGTCCTTGGCCAGTGGGAGCCAGAAATGTGTGACACAGACTCGGAAAGCTTCTCGGGTAATAAGGCAGCAGATGTGGTGGCTGAGGCCCAGGTTTGTGAAAGGCATGCAGGGCGAACAAGGCTTCTGAAGGTTGGAGTCTGTGAGCATGAATTAAGTTTTGAAAGGCAAGCCAGTCTCAAGTCAGTCATTGTGGACAAAAGCCAAGAGCTGGCTGTGCTGAGATACGGTGGTCATTTCATTCGCTTGCATATTGAAAGCCCAACTGCCAATTCCTTCATGACTGGCTTTGGGAAAGCAGCAGAAATGTCAACAGTTTGGGTAAAAACACTTGGCAGAGGCCTTCTGCAGTGTCCCCTCAGTTCCAAACTGTAATCTACCTGACCATTCCCAGGGCCTAGCCGATGAGGTGGGGTGAGTGGGCCCCTCACTGCAAAAACACATGCATACGCACACACACACACACACACACACACACACACACACACTGTCCACAGAGCCCACCAGTCCAATGTGCCTTCAGGAAAGACGCAGAGACCCTCCTCCTCTGCGGGGGATATGATGCTATTGGCAAGAGCAGCAGGGAACCCAAGAACCCACAAAAGGTGTTCCCCTTACACCTAAAGAATTAGTTTATTGTCATGAGACAGGAATGCAGTGCTGAGTAATTACTGTCAGGGAGATTGTTGGATTACTTCTGCGGCTGCTATAATAGATTACGAGTAACAAACGTATTCTCTCAGAGTTCTGTGGACCGGAAGTTCTGATTGTGTGTTGCTAAATCAAGGCACGACTGTGGCTGCTCCCTGTGGATACCCAAGAGGAGAATCTGGTCTTGGCCTCTTTCATCTTCACTGGCTGTTGGTGTTTCTCTCATCTTGGTCCATCACTGTACTCATTAAGAATTAGCATTTTCAAGCCAGGCATGGTGGCGCATGCCTTTAATCCCAGCACTAAGGAGGCAGAGGTAAGAGGACTACTGTGAGTTCGAGGCCACCCTGAGATGACAGTGAATTCCAGGTCAACCTGAGCTAGACTGAGACCTTACCTCAAAAAAAAAATTAGCATTTTCAGGCTGGAAAGATGGCTTAGTGGTTTAGTGGTTAAGGTGGTTGCCTATGAAGCCAAAGGACCCAGGTCCAATTCCCCAGGACCCACATAAGCCAGATGTACAAGGTGGTGCATGTGTCTGGAGTTGGTTTGCAGTGGCTAGAGGCTCTGGTGTACCCATTCTCTCTCTAATAAGTTAAGAGAAAGCATTATAGTTTTCACTATGTAGTCTCAGGGTGGCCTTGAACTCATGACAATCCTTCTACCTCTAAACATTAGATTTTTCAAACCTCTCTCCACCTTCACATTGTCTCCTCTGCTTTGTGTGTCATTTCTTGGTTCTATATGGGTACATAGGATTGCATTTAGGGTATATCCTGACGATCCAGGCTAATCTACCTCAACACTCTTTTTCTGGGGGGGAGGTTTCCAGGTAGGGTCTCATTCTAGCCCAGGCTGACCTGGAACTCACTATGTAGCCTCAGGGTGGCCTTGAACTCACAGCGATCCTCCTACCTCTGCCTCCTGAGTGCTGGGGTTAAGGCCATGCACCACCGCGCCCGGCTTACCCCGACACTCTTATCCTCATCATAGCTACAAAGATTTTGCCACACAAACGAATAGCCACAAGTTCTAGGGATGGGGACCTGCTATTCTGAGGGCCCTTTTCAGTCTAGTATAACTGTCTTTAGACCAATTTCTCTAATTGTATTTAGCTTTGGCAGAAATTCATTATAACCAATAGCCAACTTCAAAAGGAAAATACATTAGTTGCTTATAAACACATCGTACAGTTACTGTGTTCTCATAATTATGGGCTTCATCAGCTAAAAATAGCTTTTGAGAGGGAAAAGGAACACTAATTAAATGTCCAAATTAATTCTGATTTCAGAAGCATTATATTATAGAAAAAATGAATATTCTAGAATTGAAGAAATGTAGTAGTTTATCTTGGAATTATCACCAGGAAGTCATATGGTTTAAAATTAGATGTTTTGTGGGTATTTACTAAGATTTTTCAAAGTAATTTTTTTGTTTTATTTTTATTTATTTATTTGAGAGCGACAGACAGAGAGAGAAAGAGGCAAATAGATAGAGAATGGGCATGCCAGGGCCTCCAGCCACTGCAAACAAACTCCAGACGTGTACACCCCCATGTGCATCTGGCTAACATGGGTCCTGGGAAATCAAGCCTGGAACTGGGATCCTTAGGCTTCACAGGCAAGCGCTTAACCACTAAGCCATCTTTCCAGCCCCTAAGGTTTTTTTAAACCACCCTCAAATATGAGTGATCTTGCTTCCCTAGGCCCCTGCTAAGGATAGAATTTAAGTCTATGTTCTACCAAATTGGATAATCTAAAAGAAATGGATGAATTCTAGATGCACATGGCCTACCAAAATTAATCCAAGATGAGGTCAAGAATTTAAACAGATCTATAACAATCAATGAGATTTAAGCAGTAATAATAATAATAATAAAATCTCCTGACCAAAAAAAGCCCAGATCCAGATGGATTCATTGCAGAATTCTTCCGGACGTTTAGGGAAGAACTAAAGCCTAATACTTCTCTAATTATTGCATGAAACACAAGGAGAAGAAATAGTTTCAAACCTTTTCTTTGAAGCCAATATTACTTTGATACCAAAATCAGTTAAAGACACAATCAATTACTCAGGACATAGGATCAACCAATGACGAATGGGGCCACATGAAATTAAAACTTGTATAGCACAGGAAATGGTCAACTGTGAATAGCCAGCCTATAGAATGGGAAAAAATTCTTTGCTGACTACACATCTGAAAGAGGATTAATATCTAGAATATGCAGAAAACTAACAAAAGAGCTAAATATAAGAAAACAACTCAATAAAAAATGGGCTGAGCAGGTAGGGTTACCCTGAAGTGTGGTTCCCCTACTACCCCATAGGGACTGATTGAGGCCTTCTGGCCTCTGCTGTGATTGTAATGAATAGTCGATCCCACTGACGAGGGCCCTCAAGGTAATGGGAGCTAGGGTGAGGGGATAAAAGACTATAACCTCTCTCTCTCTCTCTCATATATATATATATATATATATATATATATATATATATATATATAAAATTAAAGTGAAAATGAACAAAAAAGTGGGCTATAGAATTAAGCAGAATTCATAAAAGAAGAAATAAAAACAACTAATAATTTTTTTCAAGTGTTCAGTGTTTGTGGCCATCAAGGAAATGAGAATTAAAACTACTTTGAGATTGCATCTCACTTCAATTTAAATGGCTAACACAAAAATCAAATGGCAAAAAAAAAAAAAAAAAAAAAAAAAAAATGCTGGTGAGGATGAGGGCAAAGAAAGACCCTTATACACTGCTGGTGGGAATGCAAGCTTATGTAGCCATTCTGGAGGGCAGTGTAGAGTTCAGCTCAAAAAGCTACAAATAGATCTAACGTGTGTAAGCCAGCTATTCAACTCCTGAGCGTGTACGGTGGAGGCTGTACACTCTCCTTCAGAGACTTGCTTGGGCATGTTTATCGCTGCTCTATTCACAGCAGCTAGAGAACGGAATCAGCCTGGATGTCCGTCACCTGATGCACGGATAATGAAGATGTGGTGCATGTATACAAGGGAGTGTTACTCATCTGTAAAGAAAACACTTGTTATCATTCGTCACCAGGGGAATACAAATCCATACCAAAACAATATTCTCTCCTTTTTTTGATAAAGGGGCTATGTGTTTCAAACTGGCCTTACACTCACTACATAGCCAAAGATAACTTTGAACCCCTGATCTTCCTTCCTCCGTCTTCCAAGTGCTGAGATTATCATTGTGCACCACCGCGTCTGGCCTAACTGTCTCCTGCAATGGGGTGCCTGAGTGAGAGCAGTCATGTGTTTACCATCATGCCGTGACTCTCCACTACTTGAACGTGAACCCTCAAGTCTCAGATGTGACCCTCAAACTCTGTCAGGGCTGCTTCACTTCCAGACTCCCTGTAAGCTCCAAGCACCCTGAGTTCTTCCAGTCCCTCAGAAGTGCTTTGTTTCTTTTCTGGACTCTGTAACAGAGAGGTGTGTTCCTTCTCTTCCTCCTACCACCCATTTTCTCTTTCTCCCCTCCTGTTCAACTAATTTCCACCTAGTCTTAAAGGCTCAGTTTAGCTGTCCCCATCTGTTGTGGCCCCCAGGTTTGGGTTAGACGTGCTCCTCTGCCTCTGTGAGGCGGAGCACTCACTCCTGTACAGCGTCTCCCGATTCACGGATCACGACAAGTCCTTGAGGGCAGGAGCACTGCTGTCCCCACACCCAGCGCTGCACTCGGCACCTGATACACTGAATATTTATTAAATGGTGGTTCCCATTGTTTCACACTGAGAAACATGAAAATTAGTTTAATCAAACTACCTTGGTTCAGAAGTCCCTCCTCCTACTAGCTCCCTGCCCTTTTGTCCAGTGCTGAGGGAGGGCTCTACCAGTAAGCTAATCCTCTGCCCTTGTTTGTTTGTTTATGAGACAAGGCTTGCTATATACTTCAGGCTGGCCTCGAACTCACCATGTTGCCCGGTACCTATTGTTTTCCTGCCTCTTTCTCTAGAACGTTGGGATTATAGGAGTGTCTGCGTATCATTAGTGTCTATTTACACTGCATCTGGCTTGGGTAGATTCCCCTGTTAGTGTTTCTACTGGGCTCATGGACACCTTTATTTTTTCTTCCCCTGTGCTTGGAACTGTGCTCTTCACACTGGGTCCAGGCAGGCATGGGGATCACTACCTCACCCACGCCTGTCTTTACTGCTCTTCACAATTTATCCTTGAGCTGCCTACACAAGTCCCCCGTCACAGTCTCTGTCGGGAATGTGTCTTCTTTCCAAACACAGAACCTCTGAGATTTACCCAAACAGACAAACAAGCAGAAAACCTGGAGGAAGATAGAAGAGAGCCTTTGAACTGTCTTACTTGCCAAATGAATCTAGTGTCTAGTGGCCCAAACTGGAAGGGTTAGTAAAAGTAACAATCAGAGGATGAAAGTGTCCCACATGTTCTAATGATTTTCTAACTCATACAGACAAGGTTGTGATTATAGGATATAGTCATCTATGAAAGCAATTTGTTTTTGATTTTTCAAGGTAGGGTCTCACTCTGACCCAGGCTGACCTGTAATTAACTATGTAGTCTCAGGGTGGCCTTGAACTCACGGCGATTCTCCTACCTCTGCCTCCTGAGTGCTGGGATTAAAGGCGAGCACCACCACGCCCGGCTATGAAGGCAATTTAATCCTTCATCTTATTATGTTCAGACTGATGACTGAGGGTGTGCCATCAAGCCTCCATAATGTCGGACAGAAGCAGTGTTCCACCTCATCCTCTGGCCATTGCGACCTGCAAGAGGAATGCCAGAGCATGACTGTCTTGCTGTGCCCTGTGCCCTGTGCCCTGAGGCCCCTGGTTAGACCTTCTGAACTTTAGATGACTGAGCCCAGGCTCCATCCACATCTCTGGTCTATCATCTCGAGAGTAGACATATTTAACAACTCACACCCTCGCTTGCTTTGGGATTATTGGCTTAGAGAGAATGCATCATTTCTAATATAAGTTCATAAAGTCACGAATAAAAACAAGAGATAAAATGTCAAACTCTTAGTTATTATTCTTTGTCATTTTTCCCCCTTCTTCATTATTTTTAGCTCAGAAGTTCAAATCTGCCACAAAGTACATGGATGTGCAACGTGTATGGAATTTTTCTGGAAGCCCAAGGTGGGAACAAGGGAACGACTTCCACGGTGCCTGGATAGGTGCCCGAGGCTTGTTTATCTTCTGAAGACCATTGTTTGTCTCACTTGTCTTCCAGTACATCAGGTGTCTTGTGTGTGTGTTTCCCCTGACAAGGAACACACCCTTGGAGAGGGGTAGTTCTTGGCCCCAAGGCCTTGGCTCTCAGTGCTGAGTTTATTACTCAGTACAGTAATACTAGCTTGAGTTGTGGTTCTTTGTACTTGTACATGAAAGTTTCTATAGTGCTTCCTTGAGAAACAAAAAAGTAAAGCTAGAATTTATGGGGAAAACAGGAGGTAGCTGTCAAAAACACTTCAGTAAGTTCTTAGGACATCATTTTTCAAGAGTCACTAATGGCACATCTGGTATATTCTGGGATGTTACAGCCTGAGAAGGATTTATATGGAGACATTATGTAGCAATTTAAACATTCTGCCTCCTTAGCTAGACAGATTATTAAGGAAGGTGGCATCTTATTGCCATGTTGAGGATGTGAGACGTTAAAAAGACTCATATACATATTAACATTTATAAAGGAAATAAATCATCTTACAGTCTTCTATTTTTATCCAATACAAACCCAAATGCCCATGGATAGTAACTGGCCAAAGGCCTTAGCAGACACTTTGCCAAAAGTCCATACTGATGACTTTTATGAAAGCGAGCACGTGCGAGAAGATGTTTCCTGTCGTACACCTCAGGGAAAGTGCACTTTCAACGTCAGTGGATGCTACTGCATGCCTGTTACAGCCCAGAATACACAGTGTGAAATATTTGGGAGGGTGTGGGAGCTTCTGAAACTCTCACTTGCTGCTGATGGAAATGCAACATAGGAGAAATAGTTTGGAAGATATTTTGGCAGGTTTCTTACAAAAGTAAATGTACCTAATGTCCACAAGAAAAATGTATCAAGATATTTATAGTATTTTTACTGATAGCTGTCCAAATGTAGGTGTGATCAATGTGTACCTCAGTAGGGAAAAGGACAGACTGTGGCGCATCCACATGATGGCATATTGTTTATTTCTAAAAATAAGCAAGCTACCAAGCTATGAAAAGACATGAAGGAAACTTCTACTTACCTTCTTGTTGTTAGGACAAAACACCCAACCAAAAGCAGCCGATGGGAGGAAAGGGGTTATTTAAGTTTACAGTCTTAAGGGGAACTTTCATCATGGAATGGATGGCAGAGGTAGGGCATCATAACTTACCACAGTAGCTGACAGGAAGCAGCAAGAGCGAGTTGAGTTCCTATGGGCAACGGGAACTAGGCTATAACACCCTATATTTTCTGGTCCCCTAGAAACACACCGCTTCCAGCAAGGCTCCACCTCCCAAATTGCCAACAGCTTGGGACCAAGTATTCAAAACACATGAGGCTATGGAGGATCCCATTCTGTGGGTCCCTGGGTCCTTTGGGCCCGGCCATGGTTCCCAGACCATGCCCAGGCAACCGTGGTGAGTGTGCAAAAGAATCACTTTCGGGAGACAGTGTCTGTGAACGGCTTGCTTTAATCAATAGGGAAATGGGTTTATAAGCACTTGAGGGCCCTAAGGGGACTGGATGAACAAGGTTGTTTGCTGATGCCTAATTAGGAGATGGGGACATTTATTCCAGCATGTAGGCAATGGCAAAGGGAAGGTACAGGGTACAGGGGGAGGGGCTGTGCACAGGTTGCTGGCTGATACCATATAAGGACTTTCCTAGGCAACTGGCCAAAGGTCACAGGGCTATGGGCAAAGCCTAAGTTCAGGTGTGCTTGGAGTGGAGCCCAGGGTCCTTAGCCTTGCCTGGCAGCTCAGGCCTGTCTATTGAAGGCTCCAGCCTGTGCCTGGCAGTGCCCGACATCATTCAAACCACCACATGCTGTCCCTGGTCATCATAGATTCATGACCCCATTTCATGAGACAAAATATGCTCAGTCCAACTTTAATTTCACCAAGTTTTCTTTTTTTTAAATCAATCTTAGCACTGTCTAAAAGCCCAAGATTCAAAGTCTCATCTGAGATAATCCCTTACCTAAGAGCCTATAAAATTAAAACACATTACATATTTCCAACCCATAATAAAACAGAGTAAACATTCCCATTTTAAAAAGAAGGCAGAATAAGGAAAGACTGGACCAATGAAAGATTAAAAATTATCTGGGCAGGGCTGGGGAGATGGTTTACTGGTTAAATGCTTGCCTGTGAAGCCTAAGGATCCTGGTTCGAGGCTCAATTCTCCAGTATCCACAAAAGCCAAATGCACAAGGTGGCGCATGCATCTGGAGTTCGTTTGCAATGGCTGGAGGCCCTGATGCACCCATTTTCTATCTCTCTCTTCTCTCTTTCTCTCTCTCTCTCTGTCTGTCACTCTCAAATAAATAAAAATGAACAAAAAAATTAAAAAAATTAGTAGGGCAAATATCAAATCTCACAGCTCCGTGTCTGGCATCTGCGAACTATGAGGAAATCTCTGTCTTCCCCATTCCACCTCTCCAGCTGGTCCCCAGGAAAAAAAAAATCCACCCTGAGTCAGCAGTTTTCCTTGGCATCCATCCCATACATCTGGCATGTAAAAATTCCTGAGGTTCTACTGCAGTCCTTGGCTCATCTTCATGGCTCCGTGCTATATCTCTCCCAGCCTCCACACAGAGGTTAGACCCTGCTTCACATTGTTTGGGGCCATCTCTAGAAAACCTCTGCAATTCCAGTGGTCCTCTTTCCTGTATTTGCCATACTTCCAAAACCAGTATCCGGTGGGCGAGGCTGCCAAATTTGTTAATTCCAGGTGAGGGATAATGCCAACCTTGAGGAATAGGATACTCCTCTAGCATTCTCCCTTAAAGCCCTTCTGTGTTGAAAGAATCAGCATTTCCTCTATTGCTCCAATCAGAACATCTGGCCCAGTCTCAATGGTGGCAATCTCTCAAGCAATTGCAGCCAAAACTTGCCATCTCTGTGCTTGGGATCTGAACCTGCTCACATTTTCCAGTTCACTTCTTTTTTTTTTAAATTCTATATTTTATTTTTATTTATTTATTAATTTGAGAGAGAGATACAGAAATAGGCAGTTAGAGAGAGAGAGAGAGAGAGAGAGAGAGGGAGAGAATGGGCATGCCAGGGCCTGTAGCCACTGCAGATGAACTCCAGATGCACGCGCCACCTTGTGCATCTGGCTTATGTAGGTCCTGGGGAGTCGAACTTGGGTCCTTTGGCTTTGCAGGCAAATGCTTTAACCGCTAAGCCATCTGTCCAGCCCAAGTTCACTACTTTTAAATTCTGCCTTGCTCAAGTTCTTAGAACATGGGAAGAACATAGCCAGCCTCTTACATGAACTGCTTCTAGCCTGGTCCCAACAAAGTTCTTTTTCCCTTCATGAGCCAAACCTCCACTGTTGCAGTCAGGTTCGCATTGCTGGTAGAAATCACCCAACCAAGAGCAGCTTTTGGGAAAGAAGAGGTTTATTTTGGCTTACATACTCAAGGGGGAAGCTCTGTGATGGCAGGGGAAAACAATGGCATGAGCAGAGGGTGGACATCACCCCCTGGCCAACATCAGGTGGACCATAGCAACAGGAGAGTGTGCCAAACACTGGCATGGGGACACTGGCTATAACACCCATAAGCCTGCCCCCAACAATACACCACCTCCAGGAGGCTTTAATTTCCAATTGCCATCAGCTGGGGAGACTAGCATTCAGAACACGTAAGTTTATGGGGGACACCTGAATCAAACCACCACCTCCACCATCCACAGTTCATATTGCATTTAAGTCTTTCAAACTTGAACCAGAATGGCCAATCAGTCTCTGCCTACAGCACTGAAAAGTCTGCATATTCTTCCCATGAATCAGTTACGAAAGACTAGAAACCACATACTCAGGCTTCTTATAGCGATGGTCACACTCCTGGATACCAATTGTATGTTTTGTAGTTCCTTCTCGTTGCTAGGACAAAACACCCAATTAAAAGCAACTGACAGGAGGTAAAGGTTTATTTCAGCTTACAGCCTTGACAAGAAGTTTGATCATGATGAGGAAAGGGTGGCAGAGGCTGGAAAAGTATGACAACCCCAGCAAGGTAGGGTGACAAGTGGCCCAGACTCTTCAGGAATACAGGTATGAGTTAACCCTCAGGTAATATGCTGAGGTGCCTACTGAGTGTGGAGGAAATATAGATTAACTACAACAACTCTTCTGTTGGTGTTGTCCAGTACAGAAAGGGAAGCAACACTCCCAGTTTAATTCTCTGAAGCCAGAATTGCCATGATCCCTAAACTGGATAAAGACATGACTAACAAAGAATACTACGGACCAATTTCCCTGCTAAACATAGATGTAAAAATTCTCAAAAATATTCTTGCAAGCTGGATTCAAGAACATATTAAGAGGAGTAGCCATCATGATCCCATGGGATTCAGACTGGGCATGCAAGGTTGGTTCAACATGTACAAATCAATGAATATAGTATGCCACATAAACAAACTTAAGGGTAGAAATCAATTGACCACTTTGATTGAGGCAGAAAAGGAATTTGATAAACTCTAGCATGCCTTCATGATAAAAATCCTGGAGAAAGTCAAAATAGATGGAACACACTTCAAAATAATAAAGGCCATGCATGATAGACCCATAGCCACATCATACTAAGTGGGGAAAAACTAGGACTGTTTCCTCCAGAAAAAGGAATTTAGACATGGAGGCCAACTTTTAAAACTTATATTCAACCAAAACCACATGTTCTGTCAGATATACAGGTCTTAGCTTGGGATATCTGTAAGTATGCATATGTGCAGGAGGGAAAATGCAGATAAAACTTATAACATAGACTCACAATGAAAAATGAGTACAAAGAGATGAGCCGGAAGAGGGAAGGGCAAAAGGGTGTATGTGACATGTAAGCAGAAGGGGAAGATATGGGGAGCACTGGGTGTAAAGGAGGAAAGGGGGTAGGGTGGGACGGGAATGGGAAAAACAATGGTATTTGAAGATTTCAGAATGAATGATACCTAACTCCCTGTATGACAACTGAAAAATGTCTATCAATGATCTTCCCAATAATCACAGGAAATATAAATTACACATGGAAACTTGGACCTAACTTTCATGTTTTCTTGAGGAGCAGAAGGTACGTTTGAGATTTATGAAACATTCATCTTCCCTCGCTGGGAGACGGTTTAGTGAAATTGATAATGATTACCTGTGGGTCATGAGCTCATTCTTTTTTTTTTTTTCTTTAGGTGTTCTTATTTGACAAACACTTGTAATGAATGTTTGTTTCCTTAGCTATCAGAGAGCATCACTTTTAACTGAGAGGAGACCGATGAGGTAATATTGACTTTAACAATTAATCAACACTTTGCCATGGTAGATGCTGTTTTCAAGTGAAGAAAAGAAAAGAAAACAAAACACACTAGGTTGATCTGAGATTTAAAGGCTGTAAGGAGAGGTTTTAATGATTTCTTCTCATTCTAAATCTATTTTTTTTTTCTACCAGGTTCAAATGGGGGGAAAGCAGTCCTTAGAGCAAACCTCAGAATCAGGATATCAAATGAACCCACCAAGCTAAGTTTATAGGATTATTGGAGCTGGTTAGGTCCTTGCAGCTTTTCTCTGCTCGAATTATAAAAATAAATCATGTTTTATCAACTGTGCTTCTGAAAGAACCATCTCTCTTGAGAAATGAAAAAATAACAGCCTAAATATATTACATAGTGATTTTCTGAAATATTTTATCTCACACTTTCTGTTTTGAAAATATCATTCTTTGAAGGAGCTCCTTGTAGAAAATATTGAATGGCATTGGTCATTTTGAAATAAATTGTTACTTTGTAATGCGCACTATGGAAAAAGAAAAAAGGCACAAGGACCATTCATAATTTTGATGGCTATCTGCACAAGTAATTGCAAGATTGCCTTTGCTTTAAGGTGGCCGTTTTCTTATAACAGTTCCTGAGGGAGCGTCCTCCCCACCCCACTCTGAGAGACAGCAGAATAACTGGGGAACGCAAGGCTAAGGGAGAAGAGAACTCAGTTCTAACAAATGGCTATTACTGCCACAACGAATACACGACATGTTTCTTTTATCGGGGTTTTATTCATCTGTAACCAATGTTTAGTCTTACAGCTTCTGGTCAAGTTAGCACCATGTTAAATTGGTCGTTAGTGGCCGTGTGAACATTTTGCCCCTTTAACTTTTTAAAAGTGTGTTCCTGTGTGTGCCTGTGTGTGTGCACGGGTATGTGTGTATGGGTATGTGTGCTCATGTGTGCATGCATGGGTAGAGGCCAGGGAACAACCTCAGGTGTCCCCCAGGAACAGTGTCCACCCCCTTGAGACAGGGTCTCTCATTGGCTTGGTGCTCGCCAATTAGGCTAGACTGGCTGGCCAGCAAGCCCAAGGGGTCCTCCTGCCTCTGACTGGCATTTCTTTTTATTTATTTATTTATTTATTTATTTATTTATTTTTATTTGTTTGGTACTCAGTGAATACAGCCAAGTTGGTACCATTGTTAGCCTCCTCCCTGTCCTTCCCCATCCCCCTGGCCCCTCCTTGTTGGGGTATATGGGTCATGCATTGAGGGGTTAGCCCTCAGTTATGGGTAGGAGGAAATGACTCTGTGTATCATGACCCAACGTGTGGCTCTGACATTCTTTCCGCCCCCTCTTCCGCAAATTTCCCAAGACCTCATCACTGACTGCCATTTTTATGCGGGCACTGGAGATTGAACTCATGTTCGTGCTTGCAAGGGAAGCACTTTATCCAATGAGCCACTTTCCCAGCCCCTGTTCCCTCAGCTTTTTCTTTTATCTTCAGAATCTCTCAGAAGCTTCTCTTTTTTTAAAAAAAAATTTTTGTTTGTTCATTTATTTATTTGAGAGCAGCAGCAGCAGAGAGAGAGAGAGAGAGAGAGAGAGAGAGAGAGAGAGAATGTGTGCGCCAGAGCTTCCAGCCTCTGTAAACGAACTCCAGATGCGTGTGCCCCCTTGTGCATCTGGCTAACGTGGGTCCTGGGGAATTGAGCCTCGAACCAGGGTCCTTGGGCTTCACAGGCAAGCACTTAACCGCTAAGCCATCTCTCCAGCCCGAAGCTTCTCTTCTTAGCAAAGTGTATTTCATTTCTCCTCTATGAGCAAAATTTCTCCTGGAAACGCTGCTTCTGCAGTTATAGATTTAATTTAAAACCTGAATCAGAGAGGAATGTCAAAGCCTTTGCTGCATGAGTGCTAGCTTTCTTTGGGAGCAGAGGGATTTATTGTTTGTACTGTCATTATTCATTCTGGACCGTGATGTATGTCCTAGACGACCAGAGGACCCCTGGAACACCCACCAGGGTTCCCGAGGCTTCGTAACCACTAGGCTTTGTGAGTTACTTCCTGTCACCAGGCAAACTGCCCCCCAAAGGAAATGACCTAAAATAACCATCATTTCTTCGCTTACAGTTCTGCCATCAGGGTGTGTTTGGCTGGCCAGCTCTTTTCTGCCCCATGCAGGATTATCTGGGCCAGCACATGTATCTGCTCTATGCAAAATAAACTTGCTCATGTGTTTAGCCCTCTTGTTTGTGGCCACTGGGATGGATGGTGCTGGCTGGCCTTGTCCTTCAAAGTGATCTGTGGTCTTCCAAGGGCTCTATCTGGTTTGAGTTATGTGAGAAGGCTAACTTGGGCTTCCTTGCGTGGCATCTCAGTGTGGCAGACAAGCAAGAACAGAAGGTTCCAGGCTTCCTAAGCCCATGCCCAGTCATGTATCATCACTTCTGCCATATTGTGTCAGTCTATAAAATCACCATTGGAGATTAACAACAAAGGGTGTAAAATCAGGAAGGAAGGAATGGCTGGTTTGTAACAGAAGATCCCGTTACCCCTGCGGTGGCTTTTAACATTCCAATGCAGTCACTACCAACAATAAGCTCAGCATGTTTTCCTCTTGCATTGACCATTCCAGAGCATCTCATGATGCAAGAATTTCAAAGGAAAAACACAGAAGAAATACAATTTATTGTTTCTAAAAATTTTTTTGTTTATTTTTACTTACTTATTTGAGAGCAACAGATGGACAGAGAAAGGCAGATAGAGAGAATGGTCACGCCAGGGCCTCCAGCCACTGCAAATGAACTCCAGATGTGTACGCCCCCTTGTGCATCTGGCTAATGTGGGTCGTGGGGAATCGAGCCTTGAACTGGGGTCCTTAGGCTTCACAGGCAAGCGCTTAACCGCTGAGCCATCTCTCCAGCCCCTATTATTGTTTTGTAAAGACAGGATCTTGTTATGTAAGCTCTGGCTGGTCTAGAACTTGCTTTGTAGTACAAGCTGGCCTCATAGACCCAGAAATCCTACTGTCCCAGCCTCCTGAGAGCTGGCATTGTAGGCATGAGCCACCATACCCAGCAAGAAACCCAAGTGGATGCATTCTTTGCTAATAGCTGCTTAGTTTTAAAAGTCAGTTAAAAGTGGGGAACAAATTCCTTGTGATTTACACTTCATTTTAACTTGATATGAACAAATGTACACTCATTAACCAACAGAAATAAGAGGTTACAGACTGCAACATCCCTTGGTCTTGTATGGCTACAGCAATGGTCCTAGCCAATGCTAGTAAGTTTGAGAACTTTGAGGTACAGTGGTGACTTGAGCAGCTGCATTTGAATGTGTGTAGAGAGTCTGAGATGTGGGCACTTCTTCCCCTCTCCTGTAGTTCTCCCCTCACCTGCTTCAGAAATACAATTATTTAAGCAACTTCTTTATCATGTTATCTTTACACACCACCTAAATGCTTTCGACACAAATAGCAATTATTATCATCATTTTTAAATTTTATTTATTTATTTGCAAGCAGAGAGAAGAGAAATGGGCATGTCAGGGCCTCTAGCCACTGCAAACAAACTCCAGACACATGTGCCCCTTGTGTATCTGGATTACATGGGTCCTGGGAATCAAGCCTGGGTCCTTTGGCTTCTCAGCAAATGCCTTAACCACTAAGCCATCTCTCCAGCCCTAGCAATTATTATTTTTTAATTTAATTTATTTTATTTATTTATTAGAGACAGAGAGAGGGGGAGAGAGAGTGAGAGAGAGAGTGAGAGCATGCCAGGGCCTCTAGCATCTGCAAATGAACTCCAGATGCATATACCACCATGTGCATCTGGCTTACATGGGTACTGGGGAATCAAACCTGGATCCTTTGGTTTTGCAGGCAAGTGCCTTAACTGCTAAGCCATCTCTCCAGGGCCCCAGAAATTATTTTAAATATAAAACAATTGTTATTTATTATATTATGGACATTGCAACAACAATATAATAAAACTTAATACTTATATTAAATAAAATAAGCATAGTGTTTTAATAGCAAATATATACCTCTATTTTATAACTTTAGGTAATGTACTTTATGCAATACTTATAGAAAGTAGAACAGGGGTAAGTTTAGGAATAAACTCAGCCAGTTCTCAGTAGCTGTACACTGCAAAACAACTTGAAGAGAGTACACAAGCTTTTAGAGAATGTTATTAGGTTGTGGGAGGCCACAGGTACTTTAGAGAGGAAATGGGGAGTGTGTATTAATTTAGTGACATGCTGAGATTGTTTAATAGCCTCTACTATGGATGACATATATCTGTCATAGGTAAACTGGGACAAGCAATGAGTGTTGCTATGACTCAAACTCCCCATGAGACTCTGTTAGTTGATGAATTCAGGCTGTTTATTAAGAACTTTGCATCTAGGAATGTAAAATCAAATTTCTTACATTGAGTGGTTATGCAGGTCTCAGAACTGCCACGTTCCATTGCATATTCATTCGCTTCAATGCCCTTCCTCAGACTGCGTTGCAGTGAGCCTGCTGTCCCCCCAGGCCGCGTCCCTTGCTCCTGTGCTCCAAGTGTTATCCGTTTCATGGAAGGTTCGGGATCCTCAGTGTACCTGGAAAGTTCGTTTCTCCTATACAAATGTTGGTCGTGGGACTAGCAGAGATGGCGCAGTGGATAAAAGCGTTTGCTGAGCCAGGCGTGGTGGCGCACGCCTTTAATCCCAGCACTCGGGAGGCAGAGGTAGGAGGATCGCCGTGAGTTCGAGGCCACCCTGAGACTACATAGTGAATTCCAGGTCAGCCTGAGCTAGAGTGAGACCCTACCTCAAAAAACCAAAAAAAAAAAAAAAAAAAAAAAAAAAAAAAAAAAAAGCGTTTGCTCTACAAGTTTGACGACCTTCAGGAATTGCGCTCATCCACGTGACCTGAGGTATGTCCTGGGATGGACAGCAGAAAAAGGAAGTGGCCTGTCCAGAGAAACGATGCATAGTAGAGCTGTGCCTGGCGCTGTAGGCTTGTCATCCCAGCCACTGGAGAGACTGAGGCAGGAAAGTCATGAGTTCAAGGCCTGCCTGGGCTATAGTGACTTTAAGACCAGCATGGGCACCTCATGTGGGTGAGACCATTCCTCAAAAAAAAAATTAATTTAAAAAAATTTTTTGAGGCAAGACCTTACTCTATCCCAGTCTGGCCTTGAATGCATGGTGATCCTCCTCCTACTTCAGCCTCCCAAGTGCGGGGATTAAAGGCATGAGCAACCGTGCTCAGCTTTATCTGTGGATTTTAACTTGAGTAAGTATGGAATCTGCTTGATGTTGACCTATGAGAGCCTAAGGGAAACAAACTCAGGTGTCTGTGAGGTCCCTGCTCTGGATACTGAAGGACCGACCGACTTCTGACAGACTTTGGGTAAGCCTTCACCTACGCTTTGTTCTGATCTTTCACAGCCAATAGCACAGGGTGTCAGAGAAAACCGTCAAGTGTCATAGCATCAGTGACGGAGATGCAGTAAGTGGCGTCCTGTCTGAGGAAAGCAAGACAGGCAGGGACAGCAGCGAAGAAAGGCATCTTGGGGCACGAGAACGGCCAGGACTAAAGCAGCAGCTGCTTTTTCCCAGCACGGGATGTCCGGCCATTGCCCGGGCTTTGTCCCCACTCCAGAAGACAGAAGGGAGACCTACCTGCCTCCTGGGACCAGAGCCAGTGTGAGGACGGCTACAGCCATGTTCCCGCAGATGCTGCAAATGCAGTCATGGGTGGATTAGCAGTTAACTTCTAGCTGGTGGGATAAAGCACTTGGCCGGGGCTGGAGAGATGGCTTAGCGGTTAAGCGCTTGCCTGTGAAGCCTAAGGAACCCGGTTGGAGGCTCGATTCCCCAGGACCCACGTTAGCCAGATGCACAAGGGGGCGCACGCATCTGGAGTTTGTTTGCAGTGGCTGGAGGCCCTGGTGCACCCATTCTCTCTCTCTCTCTTTCTATCTGCCTATTTCTCTGTCTTTCGCTGTCAAATAAATAAATAAAGAAAGAAAGAAAGAAAGAAATAAACCACACTTGGCCAGAGGCAGCTTGTGGAGGAAAGGGTTTATTTCAGACTTATGGCTTTGAGAAAAGTCTCATCATGGCAGGGGAAAAAGAGGCTGGGCATCACATCTTGCCATAGCAACAGACGGGAAGCAGTGAGAGTGGGCTGGCTAGCCTTGGCGAGCCGGGCTGCAAAACCCGCAGGCCTACCCCGAGCAGCACACACAAAGCACACAATCCAAGCCATGTCACAGCAAAAAGCAAAGTTACTTAGGGTCATGGAACCCAAATCCAGTGCTCTCTCGCTTTCTCGCAAGTTTTGTTATCCTCACTCTTAGCACAACAAAACAAAACCCATTAACTTGGGAGTGCAGCCGTCCATGTAAACGAGCAGAGAAGAGTTATGACCCTTAGAATTGCAATTTAGAATCCATTCAGTAAGATCCACGCCACTGAATCCATGCCAAGTACAGATCCATTGTACCTGAGGGTTGGTTAGCCCATCATTTCTCAAGCAATTTAGTCATTTACCCACAATCATTTCATTTTTTTTCTGTTCTTTCTCTTCTTTCTTTCCTTCTATCTCTCTGTTTCTTTTGAGAGTCTCATGTCACCCAGGCTTATTATGTAGCTGAGGGTGGCTTTGGACTTTTCGTCCTTCTGCCTCTACCTCCTCGAGGGCTAGGTTTGCAAGCCTGTATCCTCACACCCTGTTTTCATGGTGCTAGGGGTAGAACCAGGGCTTCATGCATGCTAGGCAAATACCCTGCCAATTGAGCCACATCACTCATTCCTTTTTTCTTAAAAAAAAATGTATTTACTTGAGAGCGAGAGAGAGAGAGAAAGAGAACAGGCGCACCAGGGCCTTCAGCTGCTGCAAATGAACTCCAGATGCATGTGCCACCTTGTGCATCTGGCTTACATGGGTCCTGGGGAATCGAACCTAGGTCCTTTGGCTTTGCAGGCAAGAACCTTAACTGCTAAGCCATCTCTCCAGCCCCACACTCATCTTTTTCTTCCTTCCTTTCTTTTTTCAGGGCAGAAATAATTGTAATGCATGATATAAACAGACTCAAGGACAACAATCACACGACCATCTCTATAAATGTTGAAAAGACATCTGACAAAAATCCAACATCCCTTCATAATAAAAGTTCTGAGAAACCAATAGAAGGAACATATCTCAGTATAATAGATGCTACATGTAACAAACTTATAGCCAATATTATACTAAAGGGGAAAAACTTAAAGTATTCCTTCTTTTAAACGTTTTAAAATTAGTTATGTATATAGTGTGTATACAGCCATGATGGTACCATCGTTAGCCTTCTCCCTGTTGTCCCCCCATGAGGATGGTGGGTGTTGCATTGTAGGGTGGCCATCAGTTATGGGGCAGAGGCAATATCTCTGTGCATAATGACCCAACTTATGGCTCTAACA
This sequence comes from Dipus sagitta, assembly GCA_036346955.1. Classification (NCBI taxonomy): domain Eukaryota; kingdom Metazoa; phylum Chordata; class Mammalia; order Rodentia; family Dipodidae; genus Dipus; species Dipus sagitta. The sequence goes on from CM070789.1 coordinate 1,284,150, forward strand.
TTCTTTCTGCTCCCTCTTCGGCGAATTTCCCTGAGCCATGTTGGGTTCATTTTCGGTCTATTTCAGTAACGAGGTCTTGGGAGTCTCTGTGTCTCTGGATATCTGATCTGGTAGGAGTTGAGTGTTCTCTGTGTCTGTCTCCTCCACCCTTGTGCTGATACCAGGTTCACCAAGAAAGCAGCGCTCTTGCTCATTACTCCACTAACTCTATGGCTTCAGCTGGTGCCCTGGTAAGGTGTGATGGGCTGGTTCTCTCCTCAGGTTCTATATCCATCTGAAAAAGAGAAGCGAATTCTCCAATGGAGAGTGAGGTTAGTGCAAGATACATGGACACCCATTATTATTTTAGACAGAATTTAATAGGTGTAGGCCCCCTTGTAGCCCACTACTGGTGGGAGCTTGATATTGGAGAGTGGGCTCATTTTTGGGTATGGTTCTGACTTGTTTCCCAGTTCTGGGTATGGGTTCTGTTCCACTGAGCAGATTCGTTAGCCAAATCAAGAGCAGTTGGTTTCCCACCATGGCTGTGTGTCACTATTGCACTTGTGTGAGTATCACGTCAGGTTAATTGCTGCTGAGTAGCTTAGACCACGAGTTGCTTAGACAGATGTTGGTCATTTTCCCCCAATCACTCATGTAACACCTTCTGGTACTAGACAAGCTAACTGTCTGGGGATTGACTCTCTTCCAGTTTCCAGCCAGGTCGCTCCATGTTTCATCCCAATAGCATATGGTGTCTTAGGCAGTAGGGTCTTACCGTTAACCTTTGGTGGGTCATCAAGTACTCTGACAGAATTCTGTCTTCTTTTGGGAAACCTTGAAGGTCTCTCTGATCAACAGCTCACTGTGGATGTTACCCACATGCTGGTACTGGGAGTTACAGGTCAGTGCCAAGGGAGAAGGAAGAAAAATATAGGTAATGTCAAAGAGAAAGAGAGAAAAGAGAAGGAGAGAGAAACAGGAGAAGATTGAGTATAGTCTTTATCATACCCTCTCCAGGCCTCTGTGAATCAGGTATTCTCTCTAAGCACCTGATGAAGGTTTGACTTTTTAGTATGTCTTTCAGGATGTAGGATTTTATGGTACCATTTCCATTTGGGTCCATTTTTTTTGTCTCCCTTGCCTTCCCCACACTCCCCACCATCCCTATTGTCCAGTCCTCCAGAGGTTTATTAGGTATGTCAGCCTCATGGGCAGGTTCAGGTGAGGAGCCACAGATGAGTGAGACCATGCACCAATTATCTTTCCTTGATTGGGTGAATTTGCTGAGAATGATCTGTTCCAAGTTTGACCATTTTTTTTCTTCAAATTTCATTGTGTCATTTTTTTCCTTACTGCTGTGTTTTGAGGTAGCATCTCACTCTAGCTCAGGCTGACCTGGACTTCACTATATAGTCTCAGGGTGGCCTTGAATTTATGGTGATCCTCCTACCTCTGCTTCCCAAGTGCTGTGATTAAAGGCATTCGCCACCACGCCCGGCCCAACACTCGTTTCTTTCTTTCTTTCTTTCTTTTTTTTTTTTTTTGTTTTTTTGAGGTGGGGTCTTGCTCTAGCCCAGGCTGACCTGGAATTCACTATGTAGTCTCAGGGTGGCCTCGAACTCACGGCCATCCGCCTACCTCTACCTCCTGAGTGCTGGGATTAAAGGCGTAAGCCACCATGCCCGGCTCCCAATACTCGTTTCTTGAGAGAAGCAGGCAGTAAATGTCTTACTTTAGATTGTCTTAGAAGATAAAGCAGTTCATTCCATGGTGTCATCTTTGGTTAACCTATGTGTGAAGTCAGGCTGTTGAGTGCACCCTGCACGCGAGAATGTGTCATGTGTTCCTAAATCAGCATGGAGGTTGTAGGTCTCTCCCCTGAGGACAAGGTGGGGTGCAATCAGAGCTGAAGGGAACTGAGCCATTTGAGCCAGTTTCAAAGAATGAAGACAGCAGACCAGTAGGATGGCCGACTTTCGTGGGAAGCCCTTTGATCTGATAATTTCATGATAGCAGAGGAATTAAAGTCAGATGCAATGCTTCCCAGAGTAAGAAGATCTAGTCTCATGATGGGTGACAAGCCTAACATGAGTGAGACAGTTTCTCTGCTTATTTCTTAGGACCCTGGAAGTCGGGTTTATGAACTTCCAATCATCTTTCTCCCTTGGTTTTCCTTCTCATCAAGTAGTAAGTAGACATGTTTCCTTAAATATAGTTAATTCCAAAGAAATTAATTAGTAAGAAGACAATCAGACATCTATCTATCTATCTATCTATCTATCTATCTATCTATCTATCTATTTACTGTCTAGATGATAGCCCCATTTTACTGTTTTCCTGATTGTAGACTGTGGATTTTGAAAATAAGAATGGTAGAAATGAATTAATGTTACACACACACACACACACACACACACACACACGTACGTATGTATTTATTTATTTGAGAGAGAGAATGGGCATGCCAGAGTCTATAGCCCTGCAAATGAACTCCAGACGCATGTGCCACCTTGTATATATGCCTTATATAGGTCCTGGGGAATTGATCCTGGGTCCTTTGGTTTTACAGGCAAACACCTTAACCACTAAGCCATCTCTCCAGCCCTAATGGTATATTTTAGTTTTCCATTGTATTAATGTAAATTTATTGTACAAAATAATGGATGATGCCACTTTTATGTAGGCAAATAATGTACTTTATTCATACTCAATCCCCATTTATCCTTTCTGCCTCCAGCCCCTTCCACTGACCCCTTCCTCTTCTCAAATGTCCCCTTTCTACTGGCATGTCCTTTTCTTTTAAAACTAGACTCCACATATGAGAATAAAAACATATGATATTTGTCTTTCTCGGTCTAGTTTATTTTACTTTGTTTTTCCATAACACTCAGGAAGCCAAGTTTTACACAATGTCCAAATGTCATCCATTCTAAATTGGCTGCACACCGTGCTGGGCTCTTCAGGGACACGGTGCTCATGTTGTAATAAGCAAATTTCTGTTGAAAGACCTAAAATCCCGTGGCTCCCAGCAAAGCTGCAGCGCTTCCACGTAGCTGCTGTGGACAAAAAGGAGCCCGAGTGAGCTTCCCGCGACGGCTGCGGTCCTGTTTGCGGAAACCGTCCTGCAGCATTTCGGGAAGAGGTGGTTCAAAAAGAAAATAAAATCTCAGAACCACAGGTTCTTGAAAATTGGGCTTATTTGACTTTTCTCTTTGAGAACTGTTTCCTAAATTGTCAATGAAACAAAGTAAAGTAATTACCCCAATCCCAGCTGCACATTTACCATTTCCTCCGTGGGCTACTTTCCTTACAAGTTTAATTGAATTATATTTTTGGAAAATTCATAGACTTCCTCAAAATGTTTGCTTCTTACTAACAAGATTGATGTAATTATTTATAATTAAAAATAGGCTGGGCGTGGTGGCACACGCCTTCAATCCCAGCACTCAAGAGGCAGGGGTAGGAGGATCGCCATGAGTTCGAGGCCACCCTGAGACTACACAGTGAATTCCAGGTCAGCCTGGGCTAGAGTGAGACTCTACCTTGAAAAAAACAAACAACAACAACAACAAAACCCCAAAAAACAAACAAGAAAATGGCATACAATCATTGTGCATAGTCCTAGGTTTCATAAGGATATTTTCATGCAAGTGTATAATATGCACATCTCCCCTATGTTCCCTTATCTTTTCCTTCCTCCTTACTGTTAGTCCTCTTGGACTACTGAGACAGTTTTGCTTTGATTTTCTTGCCATATAGACATATATGGTTTTATGTGTCTGTTTAAAACCTAGGATCCACAAATAAGAGAAAAGATAGGATATTTGTCTAAGACTGACTTAGTGCCTTCAATAGGATAATCTCTGTTTTTCTTCAAATGACATGGTCTTATTCTTTCATTTTGTTTATCCATTCTTCTCAAAGTTGATTGACACCTAGGTTGATAGCCTAGCTCAGCGATTGCAAACAGTGATGCAATAAATATCAATGTACAAGTATCTTTCTGTATTTTGACTTAGAATGCTTTGGGTAAATATCTGAGAATGGTATCGCTGGATATATGGGAGGCCTAATTTTAGTTTTTTTTTTAATTTTTGTTTGTTTATTTATTTATTTGAGAGCGACAGAGAGAAGGAGGCAGAGAGAGAGAGAGAGAGAATGGGCACGCCAGAGCTTCCAGCCTCTATAAATGAACTCCAGATGTGTGTGCCCCCTTGTGCATCTGGCTAATGTGGGTCCTGAGGAATTGAGCCTCGAACCGGGGTCCTTAGGCTTCACAGGCAAGCGCTTAACCACTAAGCCATCTCTCCAGCCCTAATTTTAGTTTTTGAGGCATCTGCACACTCACTTCCATAGTGGCTAAGCTAGATTGTATTCCCCAGCAGCGTCTACGCCTCCTCTTTAGTCCACACCCTTGCCAGAATTCATTGTTGTTTGTTTTCTCAATGACTGACCCTCTCAGTGGGCGAGGAGGAACCTCCCTGAGGTTTTAATGTGCATTTCTCTGATGGTTAAGGATGTTGAACATTTGTTTCATGTGTTTATTGGCCATTTGTACTCCATTTTATCTAGGCAGTTTTTAAATGACTGATTTCTTCCTGCCACCTTTCCTCAACTGTCAAGTAGGGACAATAATCATTTGACTTTTTTTTTTTAAATCTTTTTTTATCATTTGACTTTTTAAAGAAGAGTGAAAGCTGCCTGATCTCATGGAAGGAAAAAACTGTATGAACTATAACGTATAATGCAAATTACTGACCTCAGGCCATAGCTGCCTTAGACTTATTTCTGCTTTCCATGTTGCCTTTAGACCCATCCTCCCCCCTTGTCCCGTGTCACAGATAACAATGACAAGACTGTCAGGGAAGACCAATATACTCGCCACTAGTTTACCAGTTGTGTTAAAGAAAATTATGCTAGATACAAATTATGAGCCCCTGGAAAGATCAACTAAATAGCTGCATTTATTAAGCATTTAACTTTCTCAATGTTTTAGCTAAGGAGATTAAAATGTCCAGTTTATTAGATATTATTCCCTTGACAACTAATTTATCCCTTTTCTGATCAGTTCATTAAACTTCATTTCTGTATTTTGTGCCTTAAATGAAAACGTGCTTTCTTCCTTTGGAACACTTTAGAATACTAAACATAGTATCATAGTGAATTTTTTAAAAAACTCAATTCACAATAAAAAAAAAGAGAGAAAAAGCCACGAGGAGCTCCATGAACTCTACGCAATGCACAGGACTGTGAGGAGAAGACAGAGGCTGTTCACGTTGTTCACAAGTCCCAAGGCAAGTCGCTCACCACTTCACTGCAGTTCAGTGGGGCATTGGTCCAGCTGTATCAACAGCGTTCTGGTGTTTTAAAAGGATGTTACAGTGATTAATCACTAGCAGGATTTTGTAGGGCATACTGTAGGAGCCCAAATCAAATGAACTTCAATTTGTTCTGACAGATAGTTCTTGAATTACTCACCTTTCCACTAGAAAACACCTCCCCTTGTCTCTTCTGAACATCTCAAACCCTGGTCTGCTTAAAGGACTAGCACACAGTGTGCCCTGCTTCTCGTGGGTCCACAAAGACTTTAAAGTGCACATTTTAAGAAGATGTATACTTACAGCAAATCCACATAAAAAGTGATTTTTAAATATTTATTTATTTGAGAGAGAGAAGGAGAGGCAGATATAGAGAACTGGGTGCACCAGAGCCTCTAGTTACTGCAAACAAACACTAGACACATTCATTACCTTGTGCATCTGGCTTATGTGGGTCCTGGGGAATCGAACTTAGGTGTTTAGGCTTTGCAGGCAAGCACCTTAACCACTAAGCCATCTCTCCAACCCCCCAAAGTGACTTTTTAAGGAATTCTTTAAAGGAAGTTGTAATATACCTAAGGCCATGCTCACACATGGTTAGGTGAAACCTAAGTATTTTCACCTCATCAGATGCCCAGTGAGGGAGGATATTGTTTCAGATTCTTAGCATTACTGGAAACAAAAACCTCTGCACGTTGTCTGGACGGAGGGCTGTGCTTGGTCACAGCTTCTGCACATTGCTACGAATGCTGGCCGCTCCACGCTCCCGGCCGGCCGGGGCTCTTTTGTCCCGGAGTCCTTGTCTTGGCTGTGAGCCTCGCAAAGGCCTCCTCCTGTAGCTTCACCACGCAGCAGCTGCGTGCACTTGTCTCACAGAGCTCATAACGCTTCCCCTCCCCAGAGAAGGGCCCTCTTACAAACACCTCTCAGCAATGCAGCGTGGGAAGATCTCAGACACGTTTTCTTCCCTTTTTGTGTGTTTGTATGCAGCGTGTGTGTGTACATACGTGCACACGCACATGTGCACGGAGGCTACAAGTGACATCAGGTGTCTTCCTCCAATGCTCTGCATCTTGTTCTGTGACACGGGGTCTCTCCCTGAGCCTAAAGTTCATCAGTTCAGCTAGACCAGCTAACCACTAAGCTCCCGGGATTCTCCTGTATCTCACTCCTCAAGACTGTGCACCATTGTGCCTGGATTTAAAAAAATAAATATATTAGGGGCTGGAGAGTCGCATTAGCGGTTAAGGCATTTGTCTGCAAAGCCTAAGGACCCAGGTTTAATTCCCCAGTACACATGTAAAGCAGATGTGTATGCATCTAGAGTTTGTTTGCAGTGGCTGGAGGCCCTGGTGTGTCCATTCTCTCTCTATCAAATAAATAAAAATAAAATGTTAAAAAATTATTTACTTGTAATTGGTGGAGGGACAAGTTGTTACCTGAATTCACTGTCTTGGCACAGGAAAAACTGCAGACGGAATTTGCAGGGAGTCACTGGGTCGTCTTCGTCTGGCTGCCTCACCCGTGTCTCAAAACCACCCTCCGAGCTCCTTTGAAACCAATGCAGCTTGGACTCCTCGGCTTTTCAATAGGATTTTTTTTCTGTCTCCAAATTAAACTGGCAGGTCACAACAGAGCCAGAGCTACGTTTAATTGCCCAGCGACGTGACAAGCATGGATCCTGTTTTTATTATCTTGGCATTATCTTGGCTTTTCTACACAAACAGCAGTCCCAGTGGTTTATTTTCGGTACATTGGGTGACAGAGATGGAAAAGGCTTATTAAACGCCAAATTTGTCTGCTCCAAGGCAGCAGAAGCAGCTACGTCAGATGGTGACAACGGGGTGCCTTAGAGTTCTGGGGTGAGGCAACGTGCTAACCCTCTGCTTCCCGGCTGCTGCAGGAGTTGGTCTGTCTGCAGAAGCCCGGGCGCTCTTTCCTCCTCCGTGTCTGCCTGACACTGGGAAGGGCAATGTGTTTTCTCACATCGCTGTGTATTGCTTAAATAGTTTTCCAAGTGTTTTGTGAGGATTCCAGTCCTAAGAAGTATGCCAGGCAGATTCTGCTGGCAGAAGAAAGATGAAATTGGACAAGACTCTTAGCATTACCTGAAACAAAAAATTCCTGCACATTGTTCAGACGGAGGGCTGTGCTTGTGCAAAAGCAAGGAATTCTGTTGTCTTGTGCAGGAGGAGCCTGGATGCCCCGGTGGTCGCAGGTAAAGCCACTGAGCCAGGGTGCATCTCCTGCTGCAGGAATCTGAAGCATGTGGGAGGCTGGTAACATTTGCCTCGTGACTGTGTGAGTGGGTGGTTATTAATTTTAATATTCTGCGGAGACGAGTTTCTGGTTGAGGGAAACCTCATCAGCATTTGACTTGGGTAGCAGGATACCGAGGGATCAAACAGGCCAACTGTGTCTACCTCAGGGTTCTATTACAATCTGATGACTCAATGTTTCCCTTCTTCCCCACCACTGAGCATTCTGAGCAATGCAGCCAGCAAGGAGAAACAATCCTACTAGAGGGTTCTCCACCTGCATTCTGAGTCTGGCTGGTCCACACTACACCTTGCCAATACCTTTAAGGAAGTGCACCGTTGCGAGCTCGGCAAGCTTTCCAGGTTTGGTTCTGGAGTCACAGCAGCCTTCTGAGCAGAGTAATTAAGACGTTCAGCTTTGGATGGATGTAACATAAGGCATCCCAATTACTTCCTCCCCTGATGGTCAACAGCATTCCTCACAGTGTCTTGCTGAATGTGCTACTGCCCCGCTGCCGTTCTTAAATGAGCGAGGTGGAGCGGGGAGCCCGCCGCCCGGACCAGTGTAGGAAATGCTGGGTTAAGCACAGTTAATAGCTTCTTTCTTGCGGCTCCCTTTAATACACAAACACGTCCTGAGAGTCCTTTAAGAAACAAATATGGGGGACTGGGGAGTTGGCTTAGCGGGTAAGAGTGCTTGTTGAGTCTGCTTGCCAGCGTCCACATGATGAAAGTCAGGAATGGCCATACATACCTGTAGTCCCAGCACTAGACGGAGGGTGGCATGGGGACAGGAGGAGTCGTGGAGCTCACGGAAAACCCCAGATTCAGTGAGAAACTTTGTCTCAGGGAAATCAGCAGAAGAGCAATAGAGGAAGACACCTGACATTTTCCTCTGATCTCTGCACATGTGCATGGGGCATGTGCATCTGTCCACACATGTGCATATGTCACGTACACCACACATAACACACCACACACACACACACACACACACACACACACACACACAAAACAGAAACAAACATGGATGGAGACAGCATTAGCTAAGGAATGATTTTCTTTAGACAGAGTGTTTCTCTTTTTTAAAAAATATGTTTTATTTATTTGAGAGAAATAGGGAGAGGGGAGAGAGAGAGAGAGAGAGAGAGAGAGAGAGAGAAGAGAGAATGGGACTGCCAGGGCCTCCAGCCACTGCAAAGGAACTCCAGATGCGTGCGCCCCCTTGTGCATCTGGCTTCTGTGGGTTCTGGAGAATTGGACTGCAGGCAAACGCCTTAAACTCTAAACCATCTCTCCAGACCCCAGGAGTGTTTCTCAAGAGCAGCATTCTAGCACGCAGAGAAAGTATGCACCAAATAACTTAGTGACAAGGCTCAGCGTACGCCCCGCGAGAAGCAGCGGTCACTTTTGCTCGTGTGAACAGTGCGCGGCCTCTGCTGTTGCCATGCTATGAGCTGACTGCAGTTCAGTCTTGAAGGCTGGACGTGTAGCCTTGGACTACATTCAGTAACATCCATCTTACACAGTGATGTGAATGATGGAAGAGATGATGCTATTTTCCTTCCCAAGCAGTCAGAGTGAAAAGAAAAGCCCACGAAATTAGAAACATTAAAAAGTTTGGAATCAAAGAATGGTGACACATTCATATATGTCTTAAGCAGCTGAGAGTTCCCACACACAGTGAAATGGTTTCTGTGCTTACAAGCCTCTCTGTGGTAAGGAACATGTTCATTCACTTATGTATATCTTTTAGGAAGCTGAGCGTTCCCACACACACTGAAATGGTTTCCGTACTTACAAACTCTAGAGTGTAAGAAACATGTGCACTCACTTGTGTGCACCCTTCTAGGAGTGGCCCAGGCCATGAATGTCAATTAAGGATTCCATTCCCCTCAATTAAAACAACTCACCACATCTCATGATGATGTCATGTCATGCCATTCTCTGTCAACAAAGAAGAAAGTGGCAATTACCAATAAACAGTTCTCTAGTCATATTTTGAGTTTAGGTTGACAGAACAATCAAAACTCCTTTAAAGGGCTTCCTATCAGAGATTTAATAAACTAATTTCAAGGTGGCAGTGAGACTGGCTTTTACTTTTACGAACGTTTTTGTTCCATCAGCATGAGTGAGGGGTCAAAAGTTTTCTCATGCTTCGTAAGTATTACTATCATCACACATCATCTCATCTCAGCCTGACAGTGTGAAGTCATGGTCACCCGGCTGAGTGTTCACAGACATGATTGATTGACGTGGCTGTCCCCAGTGTCTTCCTCTAATGCTTCCTCTGGCTGCTCTCCTGAGCTCTCCTTAATGGGGTTGACGTCATCGCCTTGGTAACAACGCTTGCTGAGCCTTCTCCATTACCTGCTGTGCCTGGTCCTGGGGTGATACTCACAGGGAGACTTATGCTTTCCACTCAGCACCCGTGTGCTCGTGGTTTTCTTCAGTGTCATTGAGTGGAACCCCCTCGGTTCACTATGGAGTAATTTTTAGTATGGGTAACATTCATCATGTGTTGTTCTTGACATATGAATGTGTGTATGTATACGTGTGTGGGTGCACATGTGTGTGCATGAGTGTGGAGGCCAGAGGTTAATGGCCAGTCTTCCAGTCTTCCTCAATTGCTGTCCACCTTACTTGTTGATACAGAGTGTGTGTCAAAGGAAACCAATTCCAGTTCACCAATCTGGCGAAGCCTCGCTAGCCAGCTTGCCCCGAGCTGAGGTCCTTATATTTGTACATCTGCACTTTTCTTTTCTTTTCTTTTTTTTTTTTGGTTTTTCGAGGTAGGGTCTCACTCTGGCCCAGGCTAACTTGGAATTCACTATGGAGTCTCAGGGTGGCCTCGAACTTACGGCGATCCTCCTACCTCTGCCTCCTCAGTGCTGGGATTAAAGGCGTGCACCACCACGCCCGGCTTCATCTGCACTTTTCCCACTGAGCCATCTTCCCGGCTGCCATCATGGGTTTTGAAGTGAGCTTATTGCTCAAAAATGGCCTTGGGTCTCATGATCCAACAACATGAAGCGAATGCTTCCTGTACCTACATGTACACACACAATAGAAGTCATGACTATACTGTTGAAGCTGGAACAAGTCAGTTAAACAATTAAAAACTCAATTTCGAAACTAGGTATTTGGGAACAGACACTGAGCAGGAGGAGCACGGAGGACGAATGAAGCGTTCACTACAGAAGCATGAACCCCGCTCTAAAGCTAGCCCAGAGAAACAACAGGAAATGGGAAGTGGAGGAAATGCCAGCCCGGCTCCTGTCGTATTTACTTACAGTACAAGACTCTGGGGGGTCGATTGTTACTCTACCGCTGCTGATCTTTACGACCACTCATCTTCCAGGGACTAATTTGTTGTTGGTACTGTGGCTCAGTATGTTCTACTCACAGCCCAGATGACAGAAAGTCTGGAAAACACTTCCTGATGCTTTGCAGGGTCTGTGGATCATATAATGCAATAAAAAATTGACTTCAAGTACTATGTAGATATATGGAGGGTTTGTGTTTGTTTGTTTGTTTGTTTACCACTTCTTTTTTTGCTAGGAAAGCAAGCTTTCGTGGCCTGGCTATGCAGGGACGGTTTATTCTTTCTTTCTTTCTTTCTTTCTTTCTTCCTTCCTTTCTTTCTTTCTTTCTTTCTTTCTTTCTTTCTTTCTTTCTTTCTTTCATTTTATTTTTTTTTGTTTTTTTCAAGGTAGGGTCTCACTCTAGCCCAGGCTGACCTGGAATTCACTATGTAGTCTCAAGGTGGCCTTGAACTCATGGTGATCCACCTACCTCTGCCTCCTGAGTGCTGGGATTAAAGGCGTGCGCCACCACGCCCGGCGATGGTTTATTCTTATGAAAACACGTGCAGCTATGTGCTGACATTTTGCTGCTTGGCCCCTTAAGAGATAGAAGGCAGAGATCCTTCTAAATTTTATTTTGTTAAGACCAAAGCAAGTGATCAAAACTACAATTGTTCCTTTTCAGTTCACATAAATTGCTCATCACCATTTGAATACTATAAGTCTAATTGTAGAAAAAAAATTACACACACACACACACACACACACACACATATGTATTGGTTTATTTGCAAGCAGAAAGAGAGAGAATGAGCCGGGCGTGGTGGCGCACGCCTTTAATCCCAGCACTCGGGAGGCAGAGGTAGGAGGATTGCCATGAGTTCAAGGCCACCCTGAGACTCCATAGTGAATTCCAGGTCAGCCTGGGCTAGAGTGAGACCCTACCTCGAAAAACCAAAAAAAAAAAAAAAAAAAAAAAAAAAAAAAAAAAAAAAAAGAGAGAGAATGAAAGAGAATGGGAATGGACACACCAGGGCCTCTTGTCACTGCAAATGAACTACAGATGCATGCATGCGCCACTTTGTGCATTTGGCTTTATGTAGGTAGTGGGGAATCAAATCCAGGCTACTGGGCTTGGCAAGTAAATGTCTTTAACTGACATCTCTCCAACCCCCAAAATTATAGTCTGGAAGCTGATCCAGGCACTAGACAAGGTCAAACACAATCACCTTAGGAATTCTTTTCAGGGCTCCTCATCTCAGTCACCTCTGCAGCCATGCTGCCCCAAGCGCTCCCACCATAAGCTAGGTTGCAGCTCCCGTTTCACAATGTGATTTCCTCTTTGCAGAAAAGTGCTCTCTCACTCTATCTTTCTGAAGAAAATATTAAATTTCATTTACATCCCCCTGAGCCAGCATCTCTGAGTGGCAGAGAGGTGACCCAGAAAACAGCATGACTAATACACATTTCGAGAGCTCTGGCTTTATTTCTACTTTCCGTGAGCTATTTATACTCCTGTGTAGCAGAGGGTCAAAGGCGGGATCAAGGAATCATATTTTAAATTGAATTTTGACTTGATTTGTTTTCAACTTGTTTTGTCTCTCTGCCTCACAATAGAATGCTGATTATTTTCCAATTGTGTCCTGTAAAAAGCAAACGTTTAACCTGGGTGTTTATTCCAAGAGCTAGAGTCAGCTTGCAATATGAGCAGTATGGATTAGATTTGAGCACCCTACAAGGTAGGGGACTGTCCGTACTCTTATTTCTAAGAGACAAAACTAGTATCCTAAGAGACACCTGGACTAGAACCCAAGCTGCGCAGTGGGAGCTCCAACCACTCTTCACTGCCCTCCTGGCGCTACCTCGAGGCTGGGGGGCTTCCCGGAGTCCGTGGTAAATGCCTTAGCTGAAATAAATATGTGGTGTTGATCAGTCTAGAATTTCTGAAGACTTCTTTAGATGAATGAATCAGGCAGCCTGTGAATTATAGCTCAATGAAGTTGTTTAAAAGAAGGAAAGACACAAGCCATCAGAGACCTCAACTTTAGAGAGACAGGCAAACTTCTTAAATAGGTTTTCTAGGGATTATTTAAATGCAAAAGAGTTTTTTTTTTTAAATAAAAACTACAGGCAATTCCAGATATTAGGCAAGTTCTTATCAATGCTTTTTATTTATTCTGACATGATAATGTCAAACGACATTAAAACTTCCTAATGCATTTGAACATGTAAAAAATAATTTAGGGTAACCAGAAGCCAAGCGTTGCTTGGATCCAATCTACAAGGACACTCAAGTACTGTATGAACTGGATTATAGGTGTTGACAGGTATATTGAGAAATAAACAATAACAATCCAGGCAAGTGTTACCAGTAACAAAGTCTGTAGGCTGATTTTTTTAATATTACAGTGATAAAGCCTGAAATCCCTGTGATAAGTGTTAAAGGAAATAGGTCAAATAAAAATGTTTGAACAGCCAGGTGTGGTGGCGCACGCCTTTAATCCCAGCACTCGGGAGGCAGAGGTAGGAGGAGCGTCATGAGTTTGAGGCTGCCCTGAGACTACATAGTGAATTCCAGGTTAGCCCAAGCTGGAGTGAAACTCTACCTCGAAATAACAACAACAACAAAAACAATTAAAAAAAAAAGAATGTTTGAACAAGGTGAATAATGGCAGACAGAGCGCTTCAGTGTGTGCCCTGCCCAATGCCACAGAGCCATGTTGATGTGAAGCTAGAGGCAGGAACCCTCCGGATCCCTGACAACCAGCATGTGATATCAAAGGCAACATGTTAATGACTCTCTGATCTTCCCCAGGGGTCACTGGATGGAACAAGGCTTCCTGGTCAACGGGGTGAGCAGCTAAGGGCAAAATGGCTGCGCATCAAGCACTGTGATCTCCCTCCAGAACCCTGTGTTTCCTCATCACTCACATGACGCTGATGTGCCCTGGTCAGCAAGTGCCAAATGTGAGTGCCACGCGTGGAACTTGCAGGGCCTGTCACAGAGTGCACAGTGACACTGCATGGGAGGATTGACTCCTAGTGACCCGCTTCCACAGAAGTGCTGGAGACACCCTGAGAAAGCTACCATGTGGGAGCCTCCCGGACCCTTGAAGCTTTACGTCAGGTGTGCTGTATCGAGATGGTGACAAGGAAAAAGACTTCTCTGGGACAGTCTGAGCAGGAGTACCACATTGACTGCCCAAGGTGACTGGTTGCCGTGGTGACCGAGGAGGTTGGCACAGCGATGGCACCGGAAACGTCTCAGTGGCAAGGAGTATTTTCCCCTGTGCTTATGAAGAAAGGCAATTCTTCCTCGTCGGTTAGGTGCAATGATTTTCACCTCCCAATTTCCCATCTTGTTTGGAGGACGACGTGTTTAGCAAAAGTAAACAAAGCTTCCTCATGTTTCCTTTCAGTAACTTAAGGATGTACCATCGCTGCAAACTCCCCATTTCAAGTTTTCGACACATGTATTTAAAGCAGCAGCAGATGTTTGTTTTGCTCCCGAGCATGCTGACATGTGGGCAGCCTGCAGCGGAAGGAAAAAGACCGGGCGAGACATTGGCAGCGCTGGAAGCCCCTTGATTACTGAGCACGAGGGGACTTCGTTTGTGGTAGCTATGGGGCAAGCAGTGAGAACTGGATCTCAAGCCACTGAATCTCAAACGAATAAACAGTGGCTTTCTTTTGTCTGGTAGATTATGCTACATATAAAATTATACATCACCACTTTCCAACAGCTATGAGTTTTGAGATGTAGTTTCAAAACAGTCTGATGCAGAGTATATTTTTAAAAAGAACCATTGTTTTCCATGCAGGCAGTGTGGATATGCGTACCATACCAAAGGAGGGACGTTAGGTCGGGTGTTGGGGAATTGCTATCAGGTGTAAGTTGACCGAGCATGCTGGAGATAGAGCTCAACGGCCGCGTGCTTGCCTAGCACACAGGGGACTCTGGGCTTGATCTCCGACACCAACAATAACGACAACAGTAACGAGCTGACTGAGCCCATCTCTGGCTGTGGAATGAAATGTGGCATCTGAGTTACTGGCTGTGGACTTTCATGGAAGCTGCACAGCAGAAGTGGATGGGGCAAAGATTCATGGTATGCGAAATGTTTCTTCTCATTCCAAACTTACATACACTACCATTACCTTGCAATGAGAAGACTACCTGTACCCCACCTACATCCACAGTGGATTCACAGGAGCAGAACTGCAGCAACCACTGGACCCCAAAGAGTGGACAGATTCTGGAAAGTTCTGAACTGTCCAGTTGCATGGCAGCAGCGACAGGGTGGACCCATGTAAGGACCTCACATAGGGGTCCCTGCATTCTCTACTCTGGAGTAGCGTTTGATGTCTTTATTGTCACGTCTGCCAGGTCCCCTCTGTGCACCCAGGCAGTAGCATGCCTGCCCGTCCCTCCCTGCTGTGGTTCTTCCTTTCCTTCCTGCATGCACCCTGTTCTGTGCTGCCTACTATGCTGTGTTTTATATATTTAACATTTACATTTTGATCTGTTGGGTTGACTTTTACCTGTGGTGTGAAATGAGAGTCCAGCTTTATTTCTTAAACGTGTGTGCCAGGGCCTCTTCCTGCTGCAGTTAACCTCCAGATACAAGCGCCACTTTGTGCATTTGGCTTTATGGGGGTATTGAAAGTCAACCCCAGATTGGCAGGCTTTTCAAGCAAGCACCTTTAACTGCTGAGACAACTGCTGAGCTATCTCCCCAGCCTCGTTTTTAATTTTTATTTATTTTTAGAGAGCGAGAGCGAGAGAGAGAGAGAGTGTTGGTGCACCAGGGCCTCAACCACTGCAATTGAACTCCAGGAGCTTGTGCCACCTAGTGGGCATGTGTGACCCTGCGCTTGCCTCATCTTTGTGCATCTGGCTTATGTGGGATCTGGAGAGTCTAACATGGTTCCTCAGGCTTCACAGGCAAACGCCTTAACCACTAAGCCTTCTCTCCAGCCCGGCTTCATTATTTTGTACACAGCTTCCCATCAGTGGGACAGGGTCTTTCCACGCTTCCTTGTTGTGGCATCTTTATCACAACTCAGATGCCCATCGAGGAACAGGCTCATACAGCTCTCCTACTCTGTTGCAATGGTCTGTATGTCTGTCCTTGCGCCCCTGCTGGGTGTCCTTCATCGCTGCTGCTTCCAAATAAGTATAAAATGGGGAAGAAGCAGTTCTCCGACTTTTTCTCCCGGTCGTGGCTGTTTTTGTTCCTTGAATTTCCACATAAGCTTTAAGTTCGTACAAAGTCCACACAAGGAACTCAGCTGAAGCTTCAGTAGCCCGTTGAACTGACTCTGTCGATCAGCTTGGGGAGTGCTGCCGTCTTCATACTGAATTTTATATGCCGTGAATGTAGGATATTTTTTAGGTATTTAGTTAAAAAAAATATTTCTATTTATTGATTTATAAGCAGAGTGAGAAAAAGAGATGGGAGTGCCAGGGCCTCTTGCCACTGCAAAACAAACTTCAGATGCATGCATCCCTTTGTGCATCTGGCTTTACGTGGGTCCTGGGGAATCAGACCCCGCCTGTCAGGCTTTGCAAGCAAGTTCCTTTAACTGCTGATCCACCTCTCCAGCCCATGTCTTTGCTTTTTTTTTTTTTTTTGAGGTAGGGTCTCACTCTAGCCCAGGCTGACCTGGAATTCACTATGTAATCTCAGGGTGGCCTCGAACTCCCGGCGATCCTCCTACCTCTGCCTCCCGAGTGCTGGGATTAAAGGCGTGCGCCACCACACCCGGCTCATGTCTCTGCTTTTTGACTGCTGACTATTTCCCTGTGTAATGACCGGCTCTCGTGCTCCTGTAAACACAGCCGCGAGACACTCCTGCTCCCATGCCCTCCCCACCACGACGGACTGCATCCCTTCACACTGTACACAAAAGGAAGTCCTTCTTCCCTTACATCATTTCTTATCGGATATTTAACTACAGCCATGACATATATTTTCTTTTATTTGCTCCTAATTGAAAAATTCTTTCTGAGGTCATCTTAAATGATATTATTTAATTTCACTTTGCTTGTTCGTTGTTACCATGTAGAAATGCAATTCTTTTTCATTTTTGTTCTTTTTGAGACAATCTTGCTACATGGCCTAGGCTGATCTGAACTCACTGTGTAGCCCAGGCTGCCCCAAGCTCACGATCCTCTTGCTTCAGAGTCTGATGTGTTTGGATGACCAGAGCGCCCCATCACACCCTTCTCCTCCAGCTGATTTTGTATGTTGGTCTCTGGATTCTGAAAAGCTGTTGAATTGCTTTACTCTAACAGTTTTTAGTGGATCCCTAAGGATTATTATTATTATTATTTTTAATCTATAAGGTCATGTCATCTTAGAATAGAGATGGTTTTATTATTTCTTCCTTTACAATTGATCTGTTTTCACTTTCAGTGCCTAGCTGCCCTGCTGTCACATCTGGTACTAAAATGCTGAATAAAATTGCTTGGACCATTTATGTCTAATCTCTGATCTGAAGGGGAGACTATTGTCTTTTACCGACATGATTATTTTTGGCTAATTATTCACCTAAGTATGACTCCTACAAAGGGCAACTCTACTCCTATGCTGGACCCTCACATCAGGCAGCGTGAATCTGAGCTGTCAGCTGGCAGTCTGAGCTTCCTCGTCTCAGACCTTGCTTAGGGTGGGGCTTCAGGGTGATGAGTAGCCTTATTAGTGAACTTGTTTTACACTTTGTGCAAGTCTCTGTGTGTGCTTTTGACATGAATGCAGTACGTAGACTCTTTCAAATGTCTGTTCTGGCATCTGAAAAACCACTTAGGGTAGAATCATCCTGAAGTCTTAGCTAAGCTAATTCCAAGGGACAGAATGAACTATCAATTGTTTCCTTTATTTTAATCAGAAATGGTGGCATGCACTTTTAATACTAGTACTTGGGAGGCTGAGGTAGGAGGATCACCATGAGTTCAAGGCCAACCTGGGCTACAGTGAATTCCAGGTCAGCCTAGGCTAAAGTGAGACATTGCCTCCAAAAGAAAGAGAAAGCGCTGGAGAGATGGCTTAGCTGTTAAGGACGCTTGCCTGCCAAGCCTAAGCACTCATGTTCTGCTCTCCAGGTTCCATGTAAACCAGACACACAAGGTGACATAGCATGCAAGCTCGCACATGCACACTAGGTGGTGCACGCACCTGGAATTTGATTGCAGTGGCTGGAGGCCTGTGGCACACCAATTCTCTCTCTCTATCTCTTGCATAAAATCAAGGACAGTCTGTTGGGCTTGCCTAAAAAAAAAAAAAAAAAAAATAAAAAGAAAGAAAGAAAGAAAAAGACAGTTTAAATTGATGATTTTGAATTTTTAAATAAAATACTAACCAAAAAACTGTCTTGTACATAACAAGCTCCTTCCAATAAAACTGTGTGTAAAACAAAACAAAACAAAACAAAGCAAAACACAAAAGGCTGACCTTCGTTTTCTGCTGATGTGGTGTGTGCCTTGCAGTTCCGTAGGTTATATGTAAAATTCATGCGTCTTTAATACACAGGCAGTCCAGTCCCTAGCACGGCCCTCAGCAACCCCGCGGAGTACAACCTGCAGTGGGGTGACTCGTACCCAGTGCCCCTGCCGTACTCTGGAGCTATCAGGTATTGCCCTGGAAGATGCTTTGCTGAAGGTCAAGTGAAGGTCTTGGGAACATCTGTGTGCTGTTAAACCAACTTGCCCAGAGCGTGGCGGGAATGCGGGCGGGAAAACCAGACAATGTCCTGCAGCTGCGTATCTTCACGCCCTCCCTGCCAGGACGCAGAGGTAGAAGGCCTGCTGGGAAAATCCGCAGTCTTTGCAAAATCGTGTGTCATTAATAATCTGCAGGTCTTGGAAGAACTTGGGAGGGCGCTGTGCTCTTAGCGCAAGGGTCCTCCACATATGCTGCGGGGTTGACAACGTGGCATTCGGGCCTGACTGCTGCATTGGCTGGGCAAGTGCTCCTTCCCATGCCACACTTTCAAATTGTCACTATAAATCAGGGGCATCCGTTCCATAAATGAAGACTTTAGAAATAGATTTTACAACTTCAATTTGCAAGCTGATAATTGACAGTAATCTCCATGACGATTTTCTCTTACTGAAAATTATAAGCTAAGATTTCTGACACAGATACTTATGACGCCACATCAGGAAGGTTTTAGGCCAGGGTAATCCATTCAAACGATGCGTTCCCCATCACCTCATGGGTAGACTAGTCCATGAACAATATGAAGGTTTTTTGTGGCTTTTATTAATCGCTTTCTCCAGCTTTACATAGGAATTCTTTACACTATAGCTCAAATGGATCTAATTACTGATAATGTTTGAATTTGCACCCAATACCTTAATACTGAGGGCAGCTCTGAAATCAGACCCACACAGAGAATCTCCTCTTTTTTTTTTTTTTTAAAATTTGTATAGATTACGTGACAGTACTTTTCGACATTCTGGATGCATGGCTTCTGCTGTTGAGGTTAAAAGTATAGCTGATCTCTACAACAATCATCTAGCTTGGTGTTGCAGTCAGGTTCGCATTGCTGGTAGAAATCACCCAACCAAGAGCAGCTTGTGGGATAAATGTGGTTTATTTTGGCTTACAGGCTTGAGGGGAAGCTCCACGATGGCAGGAGAAACGATGGCATGATCAGAGGGTGGACATCACCCCCAGCCAACATCAGATGGACAATAGCACTAGGACAGTGTGCCAAACACTGGCAAGGGGAAACTGGCTGACCCCCATAAACCCAGCCCCCAACAATATACTGCCTCCAGGAGGCGTTAATTCCCAAATCTCCATCAGCTGGGAACCTTGGATTCAGAACACCTGAGTTTATGGGGAACACCTGAACCAAATCACCACACTTGGTAAGAGCAAGATTGGCCCCTGAATCGATAACAGGCTCACCCTCTCTTTCTGTCTCCCTCTCTTTGACAACATCAAAAGCAACGCTCCTGACAGATGCCCACAGCATTTGCCTGGCTTATGTTCAGCAAATGCTTCTGTACTGCAGGTCAGCTGCCTAAGGCTGCGATGTGTATCCGGGGATCCTAGGCAATTCACCCAGAAGCAAAATTGGGGCAGGGTCTGGAGATTTTAGGAGAAGTTTTCTGTAGCTGTGACACATGATTTTTAACACATGAAGGGTGTGTGTGTGTGTATATGTGTGTGTGTGTGTGCGTGTGGCAGTGTACTTACTTGTGTTTGCAGACATGTGCATCCTTGCATGTGACTGTGGACATCAGAAGAGGACACTGATCAGGTGACCTCCTCTTGTTCTTCCACCTTATTTCCCTGAGGCCTAGCCTCTCACAGAACCCAGAGTTCCCCTATTTTTTGGTTAGACTGCCTGACCAGGATTCTCAGTGGTCTTCCAATGCGCACCCTCTCAGCACTGGGCTTCCATCATGCACGGTCCCATCTTGCTTTTTAAGTGGGTCCTGGTGATCAAACTCAGATTCTCACACTGTGCAACAAGTGCTCTGACCCACTGAGCCATCTCAGCAGGTCCACATGAAGGTTTTTAAAGAGCATATTTGGGGGCTGGAGAGATGGCTTAGCAGTTAAGGCACTTGCCTGCGAAGCCTAAGGACTCATGTTTGACTCTCCAGGTCCCACGTAAGCCAGACGCACAATGACGCAAGTGCATGAGGTCATACATGCACACTAGGTGGCATACACATCTGGAGTTTGCAGTGGCTGGAGGCCCTGGAGTGCTGATCCTCTCTCTCTCTCTCTCTTTTTCTCCCTCTCTCTCTCTCTCTCACACACACATAAAGAGAAAGGCCAGTTGGTTGGGCTTCCCTCAAAAAAAAAAAATATATATATATATATACTTGGACTAAATGTATTCTGTGGTAACACCATTGCTACCCCTCCCCATTTATTACTATGGTGAAATACACTATAACACTCTTTGACAAAGTTGGTTGTGACCTGTTGTGGTCTCAAGCCCACCTTGTCTTGTTCCCCCAAAGTTCAGGGGAGGGTCCTCATTCAGTTCTTTGCTTGGCTCGCTATAAGAACTGAAATATTCTTACCCTGCAACTGAATCTTTCCACTACAACATCTGGCTGGAGGCTGCAGCTTTGTATTTCTCTACTAATAAATTCTCACTAAAGCTCAGTGTCAAGGAACAAATGTATATGAAGATATGAACCAACATTTTCCCTGTTGTTACTTAAGCATTTTATTTTAGGGTTTTTTCTTTTAAATTCTGTTTTTTAATGGACATACTTAGTATGGCTACACCATGTGTTGGAACCATCTTTTCCCTCATCCCTGCCCCCATTCCGCTGGGGTGCTCCTCAGTGGGGTTGCCGGTACTTCCCCATGGGGTTGTGGGTTATGCGTTGTGAGAGCAGCAGTCAGATATCGAGGGGCAATGCCTCTGGGTATGACATCCCAACCTGTGGCTCTTACAATCTTTCTGCCCACTCTTCTGCAAAATTCTATTTTAGGGTTTTTGTGCACTTTGCTCCTTTTTCTCCTAAACATCCCTCTAGCTGTCCTCCCTCGCTAATGGATGTTTCTGTTCAGATGCTGTCCTGTCTGAAAGAACCGCTGTGAGGACCTGCTGGGCTGCAGTGCCCAGCGCTCACGTTCGTGGTCCGCTGCATGGTGCACGCTTTCCCCCAGCATTCAGCCATGATGTGCGTTTTCTTATCAGCATCCCCCAGCACAGTATGGTTTACTGCGATCTGATTACAACAGGTGCTTGTGGTGGTTAATCTTGATTGCCAGCTTGACTAGATTTAGGATCATTGAGAAAACACACCGCTAAGGGGTATCTGTGAGGCATGTCAAGTGCTTTAGCTGAGGACTGTGGGTTGTACCAGTCCGTGGGCCAGGGTCCTGACTAAGTAAATAGCAGAAAGTGAGCTGAGAAGCAGAATTCATCTCCCTTTCTGCCTGGATGCAATGAGACCAGTCCCCTCATACGCCCACCACCCTGCCTTCCCCACCATGATGGGCTGAATTCACTGGACCTGTGAGCCAAGATAAACTTTTCTCCTCTCTCCTCCTCCTCCTTCTGCTTCTTTTGTGGTCAGGCCTTTTGTCACTGCAATTAGGAAAACAACTAATCCAGTGCTGCCACTAAGTTTATGGAATGAGTGAGGACGCCGGCTCCACTCATCCCCATGTGCACCTGCGGCGCATCTCAAGACACCTGCATCACTGAGGATGTGGGACAGGAGGCGCCCACTACTCGGGGCCCCTCGCAGCATCACTTTTAACATGCTGTGCCTTAGCATAGTGTTCTGCATGAGGAGAGTTACAAGAAAAAGTCATGTGGGGCTGGAGAGAATGTTCAGTGGTTAAAGCACTTGCCTGCAAAGTCTAAGGACCGGAGTTCAATTCCCCAGTACCCATGTAAAGCCAGATGCGCAAGGTGGCACACGCATCTGGAGTTTGTTTGCAGTGGCTAGAGGCCCTGGCACGCCCATTCTCTCTGCCTGCCTCTTTTCTCTCCATCTCTCTCTGCCTGCAAATAAATAAATAAAATATTAAAAAATTATAAAGAAAAAGCCATGTGATCTAGTGCTGGAAGGTGCTACATGAGCTACTGGGGGAAAGTGGCCAACATCTGTCTGAGCAACTCAAAGTCTAAGTAACTCAGAAGCAAACAACCTAACGTGATGCTCACCCAAGTGCAATAGTGGCGCACAGCCATGGTGGGTAACCAGCTGCTCTTGGATTGGCTAACAGATCTGCTCACTGGAAATGAACTCATATCTGGAACTGGGAAACAAGTCAGAATCATATCCAGATAATGATTCTGCTTTCCATTGTCAAGTTTCCCACTAATCTTGGGCTAGAAGAAGGTCTACACCCTTTAAATTCTAAATTAATAATGGTTATCTCACTTAACTGGTGTTGACTTCACTCTCTGTTGGAGAATCTGCTTCTCTTTTTCAGATGGGCGCTGGACCTGAGGAGATAAATGACCCAGTGCACTCCACCTGGGCCCAGCTGAAACCACAGAGGAAGTGGGGAAATGAGCAAGAGTGCTGCTTTCTCAGTGAACCTGGTATCAGCACGAGGGTGATGGAGGTAGACACTGAGGACTCTCAACACCTACCAAACCAGAGATCCAGAGGCTCCTAAGAGCCCATCACTGAAGTAGACTTAAAATGCTCCCAGCATGGCTCAAGGGATTTTGTGAAGAGGGGGCAGAAAGACTGTTAGAGCCACAGTTGGGACATTTTGCACAGACATTGCCTCTCTCCCCACCCATAATTCATGGCCCACAATCCCCATGGGGTTGACCTGCATCCCCAACAAGGAAGGCCTCTTTAGAAAAGGGGCAGGGAGGAGGGAAAGGATGGTGCCAACATGTGTTGTTTACATACTAAATATGTCCATATCTAATAAAAAATAAATAAAAAAGAGCCATGTGAATTGTCAAGGACCCCAGCTAAAATAACACTAGGTAGCATTTTTATAAAAACATAAGGGCAGAATGTCCCTCTTGACTTACAGCTGTTTTCCACAGATGACTTAGTATCTTTGATAGTCAGATTGGGTCCTGGGTGGTTCTGCAGATTGGCTTACTGTTGACTAGGCTTATACCTACTCCTGGCTCATTATTTCCCCACAGAAATGGAGTTTATCCAACAGACAGCAAGCGCATTTGCTTTTACTGAAAATGAAATTACTGTTACGTAATAGAGGTGATGGCCCACTCACGTGTTTGGGGAGAACTTTACAGATAAGAGTGTGATTTATAGTTATTCACGTTTCCGTCGTCCTGTACTGTCATCTTCCTCTCTTCTTTCTTTCTTTCTTCTACCGATTCTTCAAATCCGATTGCGTTTCCTCTTTCTCCCCAGAGCGTGTTCCCACCTCCCCGCCGTTGCTCAGCGCTCATGTGCTTTCACTCCCGGGTCAATACCCGGCGTCCTGGTTTAAGTTGTCCCTGGTATTTAGGCCTCCAGCTTTGCCTGATGAGGTAAAACTGTCCGTTTCTGTAAGAGAAGCACTAAGCCCTTTGCTATTCCTGCTGCTTCCCAGAAAGTCCAGGAAAAGAAGTGTAAGCCTACCTGGGCGAAGGAGAGACACATTCAGAGAAATGGGGTGTTGGGCTTAGAAAGGACACGACTGGGAGGTAACACCACGGCTGTGATCCCATGCAACGGGGCTGTCAGGTGGGAGGACCAGGCTTCACGTGGGTCATGGCAGGGAGACAGGTGTGAGAGCTTTGACAAGGTTTTGACCGCACTGGGTCTCAGCTTCCAAGTCTAAGCGCTAACGCATGTTCACAATTATCTTTACCCTTCCAAATGTAGAAGCTGGGATTTGTAGCTCCATCCCTTTTGATGTTAACAACCAGTATTATAAGGAATAACATATCTCCACTGTAAGTACAGCCATCTTCCCAAAGCACATCAAATATTAACATTTTAAAATAGCAATTGTTTTCAACAACACCTGATAGACAGTTAGACATCTATTTATTTATTAACTTTTTATTTGAGACAGGGTGCATCCTGCATCCTAGTTCTCAGTCTGGTCTAGACCTCACTCTACAGCCGAGCATGGTCTCAAGCTCACCATCATCTTCCTGCTTCAATCTCCCCAATGCTGCCATCAGGGGCATGAACTTCGCTCTGAACCTTCTTTTAAAAAATACTTTATTTTATTTACTTGTTTGAGAGACAGGGAGAGACAGAGAGAGAGAGACAGAGAGAGAGAGAGAGAGAGAGACAGAGAATGGGAGTGACATGGCCTCTAGCTGCTGCAAATGAACTCAGATGTGCGCGCCATCTTGTACATTTGGCTTATGTGGGTACTGAGGAATCAAACCTGGGTCCTTGGTCTTTGCAGGCAAGCGCCTTAACTGCTAAGCTATTTTTCCAGCCCCAGCTCTGAACCCTCTTAATGGCAGTTTAAAATTAAACCTTACCTTTCGAGTGATTCTGATTCAACATTGGTGGACTTCAGGTCTATGAAGTTACTACTTGAAAATGTTTGAGAAGTTTACTAACCTTGAAATTGGCCTTAGCCTCTTCCTGCTGCTTTTCACATCCATCTCTGCTAACTGACAGTTTTTCTAGAAGACGGAAGCTTTAAAAAGATAGTAAACGTACATTTTGCCTTCACTTATGTTTTAAAAATGACAAGCGTCATATTTGAGAATCAATAATATGATTGCTACAATATTAGGAGCCCTCAAGGGTACATTGATGTGAAATTGTTACTTTTCGCATATTTGAAATTGTGAGTAATTTTAAAGAAGAAGCAAGCATTAGTTAGACTATGAGTTTTTTTTTTTTTCTTATGTCTCGAGGTCATATCTTCTGCCAGTCTTTCTTATATTAAATGTAAGTCTAAAATGTTATGAGACCTGAGAAATAAATTGAAAGTTTGGGAGAGTCTTTCTTGAGATTTTAGGGCAATTGATGTTAGCATCCAGGCAAGAGTAGCCACGGGGCATAATTCAGGGTTGCCGCCCCTCTTTGAGTTTTGAATTCTGTAATGCCTGGACTGTGGTCCTGTAATGGTTTGGATATGAACTGCTTCCCCGCAAAGGCTCACGTATGGAAGGCTTGGTCTCTGTGTAAGCAGGGTTCCGACTTGGGGCTTGGGGAAGCGATTGGGTCATGAGAGCTCTGGATGACTCTACTGATGGTGGAACTGTAGAAGGCGGAACGTGGTTGGAGGAAGTGGGTCACCGGGTGGGGAGGGGGACTGTAGAGGCTATTATCTTTCCTAAGCCCCTTGTTCCTAATGCTTTGCTTCCGGACCATCTTGAGATAAACCATCTCTCCCCATTCAAGTACTAACCAGGCCCAACTCTGCTTAGCTTCTGAGATCAGACGAATCCAAAGCGTCCAGGGTGGGAGGGTCGTAGCCCACAGCCTCCTCTTCTGCCTTCCTGCCTCCCTTATATTCTGCCCCAACTCTGTCCGCAGTAAGGGAGCCACCGGCCTCGCTGAGACACTGTGAGCCAAACTACATCTTTCTTCCTTTGAGTTGTTTATGGCAGATTTGTCACAGCAGTCAAAAAATGAGCACAGCTCCTGTCGGCAAGAGGATCTGGTCACAGGAAACCCCAGGGACCCAACAGTCTTTGGCAGAAAACAACTCCTTTTGTGATGATACTGTTTTGTCACCCCAACATTTCAGACACCTGTGTCATGTGAAATCATCATTTACAAACCTTCATGAGTTGGTCACAACTTAGGAAATGTCTCGCCAAACCCCTGTCATTTTTCTTTTTTCTGGTGGCGCCATTTATCCACAAAGAATAGCTCAGATGTATTTTAGATGTGCATATCCAGTAGAGAAGATAAGAGAGTTTTAGACAGGGGCAGACATCTGATGTGATTTCTCTTTCCTCAACCCAACCTCCAGCAAGATGTAAGCAACCTCACATAATACCTCAGAGGTATTATCCTGTGTCTTTTGCTTGGGGCCAATTGAATGACCAGGGGGTTCCTGTCTACTCACCTAGCTAAGATCTGTGTCCCCATAATCTGCCCTTGATAGGGCCTGGCCCCCTTCCACCATGGGCCTGTGAAGCACATGACCACAGGAATCACATTGCTTCTCGAAACTGCATCTTTTCTAGCCAAATGCTCCATTTTATTCCCGCAGCGGCCCTCCTATGACCAGATTTCCATAGATTTATCATTCTGACAACACTGCCTCGCCTGGCCTTCAGATCTACTCACTGATCCCGTTAAACATGGGATCGAGAAGAGAAAAAAGCGTGTTTGAACTGCAGCTCAGTAAGCTCAAGAAGAAAGAGAACCTTCCCTTGCTTGACACTGGAATGTCCCCACGCAGCCGTGTGCCGTCCCCAAACGCACGTTTCATGCTGTTTACGTGACTGTGTGGCTTATGCCGAGATGCAGCTGTCACAGATCTTCTTGATGCACCGTGTGAATTGTTACTCACCCACAGCGAAGCAGACCTGAGGGGAAGGGTTCATATTTACACATGCATAGATGCTCGTTGATTTATGAGGGTTATAGCCATACAACATCATCACAAATGGCCAGTGGTATAGTTGAAAGTTGATAATGCTGGAAACATAGCTTTGCCCAACCTGCCCAGAGCATGCTCAAAGGACTTACACCAGTCCATGGTTGGGCAAAATATCGGTACACAAAGCCATTTTTACAATAAAGTGTTTTCTATGTCATTTAACATATTGGAGGTGGTAGGATACAAAAACAGAAAACGTACCCCCAAACACTGTCAGCATAGCACACTGCTCAGTATGCAGGGGGGCATCAGGGAGACCTGAAACATCCATGTACCATTACCGGTCTGAAGATGGAAGGGGGGCTGGAGAGATGGCTTAGTGGTTAAGGCACTTGCCTGCGAAGCCTAAGAACTCATGTTTGAATCTCCCGGTCCCACGTAAGCCAGACACACAGTGACACAGGCACACAAGGTTGCACGTGTGCACAAGGGGGTGCAAGCATCTGGAGTTCATTTACAGCAGGCTGAAGGTCCTGGCATTCCCATTCTCTCTCTCTCTCCTTCTCAAAACAAACAAACAAACAAACAAAACAAACAAAAACAATGATGGAAGGGCTCTTTGAGAAGGAAGACAGAAGGCCTATAGAGGGCCAGCTCCCAGACAAAGCCATCGTAGAGAAAGGGGATCTCAGCTGCTAATCCACAAGCTGAATGAGCTTATTGTTCCCCATATCCTTTGAATAAGAGCCAGCCAAGCCCACCTTGACATTGGTCTTGTGAAACAAGACCACCAAAATGTACATCAGCATCAGATCTAGAAGTATGAATTGAAAAATGAGGGCTGAATTGTGTTAATGTGCAACAGCATGATATAAAGATGAGTGTCCTACCTCTGTACTCATACATGTTAGGCTTGCAAATGTATGTCTTGTTCTATGCATATATAAAGTGCTACACATGGTTTTGTATTTATAATATTTATTTATTTGAGAGAGGGAAAGAAGAGAGAGAGAGAGAGAGAGAGAGCGAGAGAGAGAGAGAGCAAGCATGGGTGCACTAGGGCTTCCAGCCAGTGCAAAAGAACTCCAGATGCATGCACCACCTTGTGCATATGGCTTACATGGGTCCTGGGAAATCGAACTGAGGCCCTTTGGCTTTGCAGGCAAGTGCCTTAACCACTAAGCCATCTCTCCAGCCCTACACATGTTTTCCTATGTTGCCTTTTATGGCCTTCATGGATACCAAGTGCTGACTATTCCAGACTTTGCAGACTAGAGCTTATTTAATAAGTACCCAGGTTGACAATTAAGCTTCCATTCTCCTTCTTGAGGAGGAAATTTGCACGCAGATGACTTCTAAGGATGTGCTTGTGGGCAATCAAGACACATTGAGAAGGTAGAAATCTTGGGTCAAAAGGTCCAAGGCATTTCACAGTCATTTGGCTCATTACGGGAATGGCTGTCGACACACACTAGCGGTTTGCAGAAGGCATCAGGAATGCACGCTGTACTATGCCTGGAAATGGAGAAAGGAGGTTGAAATGGCATGAGATGAGTGAGTGGAAGTAGAAGCTGAAAACAAATATGAGACACAGCAAATCGTTTTTGTTTCTTCCCTTTGTGTTTTCCTGGCAGCGCCGTGGTCCCCCGGCTCATGCCATGCTCTTTCTGTGGCTGTTATTTGATGACATTGGACATTTCTTCTTGCGAGTGATATTTCTCTGTGGCTTTATTTGTCAGTTTGGTTTGGTATTGATCACACCCTCTTAGCTGCTAAGACAATCCCTGATTAGAAAAGAGGTGACGTTTGCTGAGTAGAGGAATGGGAGAATGCCAGGTTAAGTCACTCATTTCAGCCGTGTGTGGACGATGAATTGGAGGGCAGAGATGGAACTCCTCATGAAATGCCCACACGGGTGACAAATGAATGAGAGGGTGAGTCTGCAGAGGAGTTAAGTACAAAGGTAGAGGTTCTGTGTCTGCTAAGTCTTTTGAGAGCCTGTTTGGAGGTTCTAGCAGGGGAGGGCAGCTACTCGCATACTCTTAATGGACGACTGGAACCCCACTGTTTGGGGAAGGTCCTCCTCTTTTAACAAGCACACAGTTTTGGGGGGGGATGCACATGGAGTGGTGAGGGAGGATGGAGACACCCACCTAGCCAGCCTGATCAATCAACCCTGGCGATCAGTCGTTGACAGATGTCACAGTCAGGTTGCCCTGACATCTTTTGAATTCAAGGGTCTTCGATGGCATATGTCTTAAAGAAATAATTGTACAACAAATCGAAATCCTCCCAGGTCTTTGTATAAAGCCGTTTCACTCTGGCTTATCGTCTAAGAAGGAATGCAGTCCGTCGTGGCAGGGGAGGCGTGGTGGCCCAGGAGCGAGGCAACCTGTGACATCGCATCTGCGGTTGGGAAGCAGAGAGACAGGAGGCGGGGCCATGGTGAGTCAGCTCTTCCAGGAAGTCTCTGCCTCCTAAAGAAGTTCCACCAGCTGGGGACCAAGTGTTCAAACACATGAGCCTTTGGGGAGCATCCCAAATTTCAACCACAACAGTCCTTGTTGACAGGTGACTTTAAACGATTAAATTTATTATTATACACAGACATCAAGTGTTAGCAGGGTCTCACTCACTCTGAACACCCTAGAAAAGACACCTTCCTACCTCTTCAAGCTTCTGGTGGCTCCAGGTGCTGCTGGCTTCCTTGGTGCTACTCCCTTACTCCATTCTGTCTCCCGTGTGTCTTGTTCGCTGTGCTTGTGTCTCCTTTTGACTCTTTGGAAAGAACACCAGTCCTTGGATTTAGGGGTCACCTGTGTAGACTGGATGGTCTCACTCTGAATTCTTTAATTAATTATATCTACAGAGACCATTATTACAAATAAGTACACATTCAAAGATTCCAAGGACTTATAGGTGGACACATTCAAAGATTTTAGGGACTTGTAGGTGGACATATATTTTTGGGGTCCACAATTCAATCCACTATTGTCCTTAATTTTTTATTTTTATTTATTTATTTATTTGACAAAGAAAGATGGACAGAGAGAAAGAGAGAGAGAGAGAATGGGCACGCCAGGGCCTCCAGCTACTGCAAACAAACTTCAGATGCATGTGCCCCCATTGTGCATCTGGCTAATGTGGGTCCTGGGGAATCGAACCTGGGTCCTTTGGCTTTGCAGGCAAATGCCTTCAATCGCTAAACCATCCTTCCAGCCTTGTCCTTAATTTTTTAGATGTCTTCTATCTAAGAAAAAAAGTTGTATGAGAGATAATTTGTGGCTCCTCATTAGCTACAGTGATGGCAGAGCAACTTCCCAGTGGTGGCACCTCAAGTCCTCCCACCTCTGTGCAGCTCCTTCAAGGGCATCGTGTACCAGGCTGACCCTTCTATGCGATAAGCATATCCTACTGGATAATGTCCACTATGCACCGGGTGTGCATCCCTAGTGTGGTATTCGCCAATTTCTATGGTATAAATCCTCCCGCGGGCTGATTTCAACCTCCCCATGTGATTTCACTGATACACACTTGGGAGACATGCCTTGCTGGATTCAGCTTCCGGCCAAGGATCAGTATGTCAATCAGAACCATTCTCTGTGTCCCAGGCATTTTTATATAGGGTGACTTATATGCATTTAATTTTCTTTTCTTTTGAACTTACAATGTCTGTGGAGATCATGAATGTCGAGTATAGTTTAGGAACTTCTAACTTGCTGAATTAAATGGCAATGCCTGAAATTAAGCTTCAGTATATAGAGTATGGAAGATAAGTGCCCTGCTTATAGGGAGGACAAAACAACCAGGAGGTTTTGAAAATCGTACATTTTCTTCCTGGTAGTTTCTCTGCATGTTTTGCAGAGTAGAGTATAAATTCTTCCTTGAAATTCAGTCATGAGTGGAGAGAGAAATACGGCTGATGTTTCCCACTGAGCCACAACTGTCACGCTGCTCTTGGAAGTAAGGAAGTAGATCCTGAGGTGTGCACAAACCTTCCTCTGTAACCCCAGGACCCAGACAGGAGGATTGTATGAGTTCAAGGCCATCCTGGGCTACACAGTGAATTCCATGCCAGCCTCCTCTAGACTACATTGTGAGACCCTGTCTAAAGAAAATGGATTTCAGATTTCTAAATCTAGCTATGCAATATTTACAGGAGGGAGAAGTTTTAGAGGAAAAAAAAATGTGAGGACTGGACCTATTTTAGAACAGCGAAAGGTGTGGGCAGTCAGTGTGACTCAGGAAAGGTAGTGACTGCCACGTTGGATTTAATTTTGATGTTTGCCTTTTCTGTGTGTACTGTGTATACACACGTGTGTGCATGCCTGTGGAGGCCAGAGGTCAATGCTAGATGTCTCGTTTGATTATCCCTCACCTTATTTAGAGATGAGGTCTCTCACTGAGCTCTTGGCTAGTCTAGCTTGTCCAGGGATCCTCCTGCCTCCACATCACCAGTGCTGGCTTACAGGTGCTCATCCCCGGGCCTGGCATTCGTGAGTTCTGAGGGTCTGAACTCAGGTCCTCACACCTCCAACAGAAAGTGCTTTTCTTACTGAGCCACCTCCCCTGACCCTTCTATTGCCTTTAAAAACGTATGTTTTATGAACTGGGGAGATGGCTCACTGGGTAAGAGCACTTGCCACACAAACATGAGCGCCTGGTCCACCCTGGATTCACAGCTGGGCCTGGCCTCACATGCTTGTAACCCTAGTGTTGTGAGGAACATGGACCAGAGAACTGCTGGAGGTCACTAGTCAGCCAGTCTGACAAAACCCATCAGCTACCAGGTTCCGTGAGAGACTGCCTCAAGGAAACATGTGGGTGAGCGATAGAGAAGGAACCTGAAGTTGTCCTCTGGCCTCTACATAGGCATGCATCATGGACTATGAACATTTGCACATATGCCACACACACACACATACACACACACATACACACACACCATGCATGTTGTACACATGTGAAATAAAATGAAAACACTATTTTATATTCTGGAATTCTTTTTGGTTTTTCAAGGTAGGGTCTCATTCTAGCCCAGGCTGACCTGGAATTCACTATGGAGTCTCAGGGTGGCCTCGAACTCACGGCGATCCTCCTACCTCTGCCTCACGAGTGCTGGGATTAAAGGCGTGCGCCACCACTTTTATACAGATACACATCCCTCACTTTCTCTTTTCCTGGCCCTCTTGTTTGTCCCCTTTGATGCCCGGTTTCACTTCTACTTGCATGTCGTGTGTGCATGAGTGACTAAGCAGCGTCATATTCTGTTTCAGAAAGTCAATTTCAAGAGAATTATAATTCTTTTAGGGAAACACTTCTTATGAATTGGTTCACAAGGGTGCCCACAGCATCCATGGATTACTCCAGGCATGTATTTACATGACACGTGAGGGGGGATCCATGCATGGGGGCCTTGTCTTGAGGACTTCGGGTGGACCCTGTCCCCTTCCACTCACTGACCTAGGGAGGCCTGACTGTGTCTGTTGGTCTCTATCCCAGACGGCAACATTCAGAAACTTCCTCAAGGTTTTCCCTGAATTTTCCTGTGACATCCTTGTAGAGTCACCATGTCATTAAAAAAAAAAAAAAAAAAAAAAATCCCACGGCCTAGAATACCCTTCAATCCTGGACAAATTAGGACCAGGAGTTTGATTCCCCCAGAGCCTGAGGGACAGTGTGGGAAGAAGATCCGGTAAGGACATGATAGAACCCCAACATCTGTGGTCCCAAGGGGCTCGTGTTTAGCCTATAGCGATTTATTAACAGTTCTAGCTTAATGCTCCTACCAGCTTGTAAGGCAGCCGGTAGCTTCTGACACCGCTGAACCAGACACCAGAGCTCGGCTCCGCTCCCTCCTCCCTGCGCGCATCTGCGTCTTGAGTTCGTTGTTTGCCCTGTGGCCTAAACTATCTGATGGATTCTAGAAAAAGAAAACAGTTAATTTGCAATTTTCCCAGCTTTGATTTTTCTATTTTAAGAGTGTGAGTGATGATCTTTCCACTCTACATCTTCCAGCTGACAACGGAATCATCCCAAGGGCTTCTGCTTTTTAATGCACGTGTATGTGCACGTACGTGTCTGCCTGTATGTACGTGCATGTGGAGGTCAGCGGGCAGCCTAGGTGGCATTCCCCAGGTGCCGTCCGCCTCTTTTGAAGCAGGGTCTTTCATTGGCCTGGAACTGCCCAAGTAGGCTAGAGTAGCCAGCGCACGCTGTCCACCTGTGTCCACTTCTCTGGGGCTGGGGTTACCAGCACGTGTCACCACAGCTGGCATTTCCGCATGGGTCTGGCAGAGGGGACCTGAGCCAGCACTTCCCTGACGGACTGAGTCACTCTTCAGCCCCTGTCCTGAGGGCCTTCATACCCCAAACGGAAGTGCATGACCATGGGCAGGAGTTGTGGGGATGTTTGCCGGCTGGCTTTGACGGAAGCACTCCACAAACAATGGACATATGCTTGGCACATAGATCGGTGGATGATTAGTGGGCTTTTGTTCTTTCCCAGTTTAACCTTTCCTCCACAGGAGAGTGGATATGTTAACTTCCTTTAATCTTTCATATATTCTGTATTCATGATGTAATTTAAAGGAGACAAAATAAATTAAGGTAGAATAAAGAGTTTTCTAGAGAGCTCAGACTTATATGACAGCTATATTTTGCTGCTGTTTCCTGCTTGTTTTGGTATGTTTTACTTCTTTTTATTTATTGAGAGAGAGAGAGAGAGAGAGAGAGAGAGAGAGAGAGGGAGAGAAAGCAGCAGATAGAGAGAGAACGGGCATGCCAGCGCTTTCAGCTACTGCCCAGATGCCTGCGCCACCTTGTGCATCTGGCTTATGTGGGTCCTGGGGATTCGAGCCTGGGTCCTTTGTCTTTGAAGGCGAACACCTTAACCTCTAAGGCATTTCTTCACCCCTTGCTTTGATTTTTGTTTTTAGCTGGTACTGACACTGTAGATGAAGGAGAGCCTGTTTTGTTGAAGATAGCTCATGCTGGTCATGTGTACCCATCAACCAAATCTTACTAACCCAAACAACGCCTCAGAATTAAAAGTCCTGGGCTTGGCAGGAAGCTCAGACGCTGGTGTCCCACTGTGCCTTGGCCATGATTTCTCTAGCTCTCCAAATTAGCTAAAACCTGCCCAGTTCTTCCACTCACATCTCTTAGAAAACCTCCAGAAAAATAAAGCACAGGCATATTTTTATATCACTTCTACAAGATTTTGTAAATCCTCAACTCAGAGATAGTCTTCCATATTGATGTGGGAATATCAACGAAATATGGATATGGGTGCAAGGTAGACAATGGCTCTGTACAGATAATTCAAGCCTCCAGTATTGACTTTCTTTCCTGATTTAATATACATTATAGAGCCAAAATTGGCTGTATCCTATAGCTAGTAGACTGCTCTTACACATAAGAGACTCTATAAAAGCTTGTCTGTGTGTGTGTGTGTGTGTGTGTGTGTGTGTAATATGTGCATGTGTGTGCATGTGTGTGTGTGTACTTGTGCGGTGGCCGAGTGTGTGAAGGTTGGAGGAAACTTTGGGTGTCAATCCTCACATTCCCTCTTGTCTCAGTTGAGGCAGAGTCTTTCCTTGTTCACTGCTGTGTTTCCCAGACTAGCTAGCCTGGAAGCTTCCAGCATATTTTCTTTTCTCCACCTCCCTTCTTGCTCTACATGTTCTGAAATTACAGATGTTCATGTTACAGGACCTGGAAATCTGAACTTGAGTACTCAGTCTTGTGTGGCAAGCACTTTATCCATAGAACCATCCCTTCAGACCCTTTAAAGACTCTTTTTAAAAAATATTT
Source organism: Dipus sagitta (assembly GCA_036346955.1). NCBI lineage: Eukaryota > Metazoa > Chordata > Mammalia > Rodentia > Dipodidae > Dipus > Dipus sagitta. Next base: position 1,318,772 of record CM070789.1, read on the forward strand.
TAGGGCTGCAGAGATGGCTTAGTGACTTGCCTGCAAAATCTAAGCACTCATGTTCGACTCTCCAGGTCCCGTGTAAGCCAGACACACAGTGATGTGAGCGTGCAATGTCACACCTGTGCACAAGGGGTGCATATGCCTGGAGTTCGATTGCAGTGGCTGGAGGCATGGCGCGCTACCTCTCTCTATCTCATTAAAAGAAAGGCCAGGTAGGCTTGTCCCCCAAAATATTTTAGTTATTTGTTTGCAGAGAGAGAGAGAGAGAGAGAGAGAGAGAGGGACAGAGAGAGAGAGAGAGAGAGAGACAGAGAATATGGGCACACCAGGGCCTCTAGACACTGCAAATGAACTCCAGATGCATGTGCCACTTTGTGCATCTGGCTTTACGTGGGTACTGGGGAATTGAACCCAAGTCGTTAGGCTTTGCAGGCAAGTCTTACTTGCCGTACCACTGAGCCATCTCTCTAGCCCAAGATTCTTTTCTTGAGTCAGGGTCTAACTCTATCCCAGACTAATGTGGAACTCACTCTGCAGCCCAGGCTGGCCCTAAATTCATGACCATCTTCCTACTTCTGCCTCCAGAGTGGTAGGACTAAAGGTATGAGACACCACGCCTGGCTTAAAGCAGAAGTGTATAGGAAGTTATTTTATTTTCTTTATGATCTGAACAGAAGCACATACTCCTGGTGCACAGTGAAGTTTTATAAATAATGGGAAAAAAAAAATCTCTAGATTTAATTGCAAAGCTTCATGTCATTTTCCTGGCCCAGCAAAATTACCTGCCCTGCAGTAAAATTTTTATTAAATGTTTCCAGCCTCAAATTTGTAGGCATCTTGATTTTAAGATTATGAATTTAGAGTTTGGATTTGTTTAATATTGACCTGCCTAAGAAGTCTGAAACTTAAAATTATCATATATTCCTATGTGCTGACTTGTTGGCAAGCAACACAGTTCAAATTAGGAGTTTTATGTATTAAGAAGTCAAAAGTCAGAACTGACATTAAGGAACCGACTGATTCTGATCTTCTATTTCAATACCAAACAGCCCTTTAAACAATCTACTAATTGCTGAGATGATCTTGCCACACCATGATTTCTCTTTGCGCTTGTATTTGCATGCGTTTGGTATCCTCACCCCTCCCCTGCCACCTGCTGAAGAGCCTTTGCCGCCTTCCAGTTAAACCTACATTCTAGAAGGTTTCTGGGAAGAAAGTGATCATCCCACCAGGGAACAGGTAGCAGTCTTAGTTATTTGCACATAGTCTCACTAGAAGGCTGCTCTGGAGAAAGTTCTGGATGACAGAAAATCGGTCTCATTGCTCTCCTGAGCCTCACTTGTTAAGCCATTTGGTCTCCTTGTGCTTTTGTGAAATGGTTAATCTGCTTCTTTCTTTTCTTCTTTACTTTTCTTTCTTTGCTGAGACAAAGGTCTGACCATGAAAGCCAGGCTGGCCTGAACTTGAGATCTTCCTGCCACAGCTTTCTTAGTGCTGAGGATGACAGTGTTCACAGCTGCACCTAGCCTGTCCATTTCTTTATGTCTTTTGCATACCAAGAATGACTTCAGGCAGCTAAAGTCATTTTTAAAAAATTTGAGGGCTGGGGAGATAGCTTAGTAGTCAACGGCTTACAAACCCCGGTAGCCTGGGTTCAATTTCCCCAGTACCCACGTAAATCCAGATGCACAAAGTAGCACATGTGTCTGGAGTTTGTTTGCAGTGGCAAGAGGCCCTATTAATGCATACATGAACACATACTCTCTATCTCACCAATAAATAAAAATTAAAAACATATATTACATTTGACAAGCACACAAACGGGGGTTTATACTAGCACATACATGTGCATACCCCCACATACAAAGAAAACACACCTTAGAATTACATGAGATCATACAAATAAGTCTACATCCTTTAGTAGATAAACACAAGATGGTCTTACTTATGGTTGAAATAGTTAATCAAAATAAAATCAGCAACATATGTAAAATGACTTGGGAAGAAATTTTCAGGCTTCCCACAATATGTACCTAGAACAAATGTGTGAATCATTGTACCTCAGCTCAGTAATGGAGACAAATGCTTGAGTTTGGCCACAGGCTGATTTCCTTTCTAGAACAGTCATTATTATTTATCTCAATGAAAAACCTGAATGACTTGGATGAGTAAATCACTGATAATTTCAGAATATCTCAGTAGCTGGGATGCTGGCCAGCAAGCACTGTTGTTTCACACCCACAAGTAAGAATATGTAGAATTTGTCTGGCTTCTTATAATTCTCTTTTTCAGTACTTAGAGGAAACAGCGAAAGGTTGGAAGCTTGGCAGTGGAAAGCAGATGAAAATAAATAATTTATGATGGCAATCACAAGGAAGCTAGAATAGAGACTGGATTAGTTAAATACTGAAGTATTTTATAAGCTAAAAAACACAAACAACCTGCCATGATGATACCTCTGCCTGCACAGGGTTTCAGAAAAGACAGCACCCACTGCTGACAAACCATCAACCACACTTGAATCCGCACATGGCCATGGAGACCAGAGAGACTCTCCAGGCAGTGGGGAGGAAACAGCAGGGACAAAGAGTGCTAAACAGCCCTTTCTTCACTTTGCAAGTTGCTCAAAACCTATTCACTGCTTGCTAACCTTCCAGCTACTTCAAAGACACTTGCTCTTTAATGTATTGGCACATCTCAAAATTTTAGGTAGTGTTGATATTTTTTCCCGTGAAAATATTATAAAACCCTATCAACACTATTGCAATTAATAGCTAGCTGATCACAGTGATGCTAAAACCAAAGCTGATTCTTCAACATGTCATTCCAACCACTATTTCTGTATCTCTAACAAACATAAGCATAGTTTTAGAAAGGTGGTGGTTTTAATGGATTTTCTCATCGCTGTGGCAAAACAGTTGGCAGAAGCAGCTTAAGGGCGGAAGGCTTGGTTTTGGCTCAGGGTTTCGGAGGACTCAGTCTACCGTGGTGCAGCCAGCATGGCTCAGTCTGTCTCTCTCCTCTTGGAGGACCAGGAAGCAGAGGGCAGCTCGGTGAGTAGCTGACTGCGGTGCAGCTGGAAGATGACCCATGGGCAATGCAGGGCGGCTTTGAAGCAGAGAGGGACTCTAGCCTGGAAAGTGACTCACACTCACCAGCCAGGCCCCGAAGCCTCCCCACACTGTGCCACTGGCTGGTCCAGGTGTTCAGACATACGAAGCGGTACAGGAAGAGTCCACACTCAAGCCATAGCAGTGGGTATGTGCAGGAAAGCCCATGTGCATGCCAAGTCTATGACCACTGACAAGAACAGCCCTGGAGGCTCTGGTACCCTATTTGTACCTCGGCAGAGAAAGCTGATTTTCTCTTTTTAAAATTATTTATTTATAAGAGACTCTCTAGAGAGAGGGAGAGAGAGACAGAGAGAGAGAGAGACAGAGAGAGACAGAGAGAGAGAGAGAGAGAATGGGTGTGCCAGGGCCTCCAGCCACTGCAAACGAACTCCAGACACATGCTCCGTCTTGTGCATCTGGCTTTCATGGGACCTGGTGAATCAAACCTGGGTCCTTAGGCTTCATAGGCAAGCTCCTTAACTGCTAAGCCATCTCTCCAGGACCCTCTTTTCTTTTCTTTTTTAATCAAGAACATACTTTGTATGTATACATCATGTGGTGACATCCCAACCTGTGACTCTGAGAATCTTTCTGCCCTTCTTTTGCAAAATCCCCTGAGCCGTGGTGGGTGGGTTTGAAGTCTACTTCAGTGGTGAGCACTTAGGAGCCTCTGGATCTCTGCTTTGGTAGGTGTTGAGTGTCCTCAGGGTATGTCTCCTTCACCCTGGCGCCCTGCTTCACCGCGGAAGCAGCACTCTTGCTCATCTCCCCACTAACCTTTGGCGAGTTCAGTTTGACTTTGTTATGGCAGTGCTGGGGGTAAAAGCCCAGTCCTGTGCGTACCAGGCAAGGGCTGAGGCACTGGGTCCACCCTCAGCGCTGCTTGTCTTATTTGTTGTTGTTTATTTTTATTTGTTTATTTGAGAGTGACAGAGAGAGAGAAAGAGGGAGAGACAGAGAGAATGGGCAAATCAGGGCCTCCAGCCACTGCAAATGATCTCCAGATGCATGTGCCACCTTGTGCATCTGGCTTACATGGGTCCTGGGGAACCGAGCCTCGAACCAGGGTCCTTAGTTTTCACAGGCAAGCGCTTAACCACTAAGCCATCTCTCCAGCCCAGCTCTGCTTTCCTTGATATGATCTCAAGCATCCTATGAGAGCACTAGTCTAAGGATATCGTCTCCGAACCTCTAGCAGCATTTAGAAATGCTCCTTAGGAAAGCACAGTTTTGCTGCTGCCAGTGGAGACAAATGGGAGGTGCTGTCTCTGGGAGTGATGGCCGTTGCAGCAGGAGGCTTGGCAGATTCCCGGAGGCTGCAGAGGACAGGAAGGTTCTCTTTCCCTGGCCAGTAGTCCACGGCAGCAAGCGGAGCTAAGAAGACCAGTGCAATGAACAAAGCAGGGAGGGTTTGATGACAGGAACTGGACTGTCTACAGGATGTCTGTTAAGTAAATGTTGATGTGCCATGACACCAGTATAAAATCCCTTCACCAAAGTCACAGACACAGAAACAGCTGGTTTTTTTTATTTTTTTTTCAGATAAGGTCTCACTGTAGGCCAGGCTCACCTCAAACTCACAGTGCTTCTCCTACCTCTGCCTTCCAAGTGCTTAGAATAGAGGTATGCACCACCATGCCTGGCCAAATCAATTTTTTGTTTATTTTTATTTATTTGTTTGAAAGTGACAGACAGAGAAAGAGGCAGAGGAAGAGAGAGAGAGAGAGAGAGAGAGAGAGAGAGAGAGAGAATGGGCACGCCAGGGCCTCCAGCCACTGCAAATGAACTCCAGACGCATGTGTCCCCTTGTGCATCTGGCTAACGTGGGTCCTGAGGAATCAAGCCTCGAACCTGGGTCTTTAGGCTTCACAGACAAATGCTTAACTGCTAAGCCATCTCTCCAGCCCCCAAATCGATTTTTAATAATAAATTTTACTTCTGTAATAATTCTTCCTTCACATTAAGTATACACATGATTTTTTTTTTCATCCTACAAGCATGCTCTCTGCTTGTAACTCTGTGTCCAGATTTAACACACTTTGCCAATTTGTTATTTAACAGCACGGATAATTTCCTCAGGCTTCTTTGGAGATCTTCCCATGCCACACACAAGTGTATGCGCATATGCACGAGTGCACGCACGCACGCAGTGGTATGTGCACACACTCATCCAAAGAAGCAGAAACTGTAAAACACAGAGCTTCCGTGAGCCACTTAATGCGGAGCACTGTCTAAGCGCATTTACTTGAGGGTTCTTTCTAGAATAAGGCAGGGATGCAGCATCTCCGAGCCTCCCTCGGTGAACCTGGTGGTCTCCCATTTGGCGGTGATGGCTCAGGTGACAGCCGTTGAAAAGATGGCTAAGGGCGCTGTGATTGGGGAGCCGGCGCCGGCTCCGTTTTATGGGCTCTTTTCATAGATCCCCATAGATTTCTTGGATTTTCACCTTGAAGTAAAATCTGCTTGACTCCTGTCTGGTATGAATTTTTTTTTTTTTTTTTGTGGTTACGATTTCAGCTTGTAGCTATTCCTGTCATGAGGAATATTTGTATTTCCACGCAGTGTTTGCCATGTTCCTCCTGACATATTGACCCATTTCTTTTCCTTGTAAAAGGCTTGTAAAACTCTGTGTGGCAGATGAACCATCTCATGTCGGAGACGTTAACATGATCTCCATTTAGAGTCACACCACCATTAAATGGATGAGCTAATTTGCCAATTATTTATTGAATTCTTCCCTCTACTACATAGTGTGGGAGTCAGTGGGTGGGAATGGAATGTTGTTAGCAGAATAGATAAACGAAGGTCCTGCGTTCATCTTCATGCAGCGTGCAGCCCAGATGGAGGGCAGACACTGAATGAATGATCACACCACAATCTATAGAAAATCAAAACTGTCCCCAATCCTGACATGAAGAATAACAAGGTCTCGAAAGAGCAAATGGGAGCATGAAAGTTGCAGGTGAGGCAATGGTGCGCCCAGTGGCCCTGAGGGGGCCGAGAAGACGACCTGTTTGAGGAACTGGGGAGGAGAGAGAAGACCTGTTTGAGGACAGAAAGGAGGGAGCAGAAATGTGATATGGAATGCAGATGCAGGGCCAGGCCAAGTAATTTGTCTACTGTCCCATCAACTGTGGAGGACTAGAGGTTCTTCCCAGAAGAACATTGTAGTCAGATATGTGTCTGGTACCTTGTGGGGATCTTGGGCCACATGCACACAGTGAGTGTTGGGGACAGAGTGGACGCTGGGTTCCCAGAAGGGACTGCTGCAGATACAGAGTCAGGGCGAACACCTGAGCCCACATCCCATTGTCTTTAGTGTGTCACGTGACTTCCCTGGACAGCGGGCAGGGCCATTGTCACTCATTTAGAGATGGGAATCTTTCAACCTGTCAGAACCACATTTCTCAATGAGAGTCAGGTGGAATAATAAGATGTCGAATCATGCTGCCACTGCATTGAGTTTAAGACACTGTGCCCAGTAATGCACAGGAACAGGTCTTCTTGATCTAATTTCTCTCATTCTGTCCTGATTTCCAGCCCCTGCAGTCATTTCATGCTAAAGAAAAAAACAAACAGGGACTGTGGACACAGCTCAGTGACAAAGAGCTTGCCTAGTACATCTGAAGTCATGAACTCAATATTTAGTACTGAGAAAGGCACCCACAAACCCCTAACCACTCATTGAAGCTCACACTCACAATCCAGCATTTGAGAAGCTGGTATGGGAGGACTGCTAAAAATAGGAGGCCAACCTGGGCTACGTAGAGTGAGTTCCAAGCTAGTCTGGATTATAAAATGAGATCCAATCTATAAATAAATAAGTAAAAACAGCAAATAACACACACATATTATAAACTAAGAGAACAGAACCTCCTTAATAAGGCTTTTGTAATAAAAATATTTTATGAAATGTAGATGTTGAGTTCATGAATGAAACTAAGTAACTCTGTCAGTCTGCATATACATTTATGCATTAAAAATCTGTGATTGTTGGTGTGGTTTTGGAATTAGTCTTCTGATAATTTACATTATTCACTTTTATAAATGAACTTCTGTTTTGTTTTTTCTTTTTTATAATTCTTTAATTTGAAATTTATAATATCTCATACTTGGCCTTAAACCAGCTCTTCTCCCTCTTCTCTCTCTCTCTCTATCCCCCTCTCTATTATTCTCTCTGCAAGAGCTCCATACTCCATTTCAGCCATTGCCTGGGTAGTCACGGGTACTTCTGCATCTGCCCATGCATAGGAGTGGTTGGAATGGCTCCCCATTCTGATCTGTACCCCCCCCCACCCTGAAGATGATGACATCATTGTGTCTGCTTTCCTCGGGAGCCCTCACGAGCATCCCTGCTCACAGTGCCTTTGCTTCTTCGATACTTTTAAGACATCTTCTGAAGTGTACACCAATTGTTTCATGGCCCCGTGACAGTTGCCAAACTGACAGGACAGATTATAACCATGGAGAGATTTCTAGGTATGTCTGTGAGGAGTTTCGAGATTAGACCCAACCCAACTGTGGACAGCGCCATTCAATGCGGACTGGATCAAAAGGGGAAAGCTAGCTGATCTCTGTATACTTCCTCCCTGCTGATGACACAGTGTGACAGTCTGCTCCTGCCACGCTGTCCCCACCACAATAGGACCTGTCTAAACTGTGAGCTGGAAAGAAGCCATTTTCTTCCTTACGCAGTTTCTGGCTGGGCATTTTGTCCCAGCCACAAGAAGGCATCACACAGCCACTGCATGTTATGTATAATCTAAGCAGGACACGAGCTCCTTGAGGAACGTCTCTGAATTGAACGTGAAATAAAAATAAACAAATAAAATCTACAGACAGCTCACATTTCAGTAAGATATTTATAAATGAGTATGAACACTGTAGCAACACTATACCTTTATCCTTTTCGTGATAAAGCAATCTTAAAGTCACAGAGCATATATTGATATTATGGACAGAGCAAAATTCCAAATTATAAAGTGATCACAAAATTAAGTACTGAGCTGGGCATGGCAGTGACACATGCCTATAATCTTAGAGTTTGGAAGACTGAGGCAGGAGAATGACAAGTTTAAGGATAGCCTGGGTTAAATAGCAAAATCTTCTCTCAGAAAATTAAAGGCTAACTTGTTTTTTAAAATTGTATTGTCAATATTATTAATAGTGATATCAAGAAGTAATCAAAAAAATTTGGAGAAATGAATTCTACATTGAATCTTAAACTATAAAACCATATTAGATTTAAAACAGAACACACACACACACACACACACATATATATATACACACTTTTGTGGGTGTAGGCATGTGTGTGCTTGTATGTGTAGGCATAGGCACACACATGTTACTGTGTGTGTGTGTGGAGGTAAGAGGACAACCTCAGACGTCAGTCCTTGCCTTTCGCCTTGCTCGACACTGGGTCTGTTCTTCATCACTGTGTATGCCGGGCTAGCTGGTCTGTGAGCTTCTAGGAAGTCTCCTGTCTCCACCTCCCATTGCGCCATAGGTGCTCTGAGATCACACACACTTGTACTGCTCTGGAGATCCAAACTCCGGTCATCACACTCGCACTGCGAGAGCTTTACCTGTCGATCTATCTCCCCAGCTGGTTTATATATTTTTTAAATTAATATGACCTTAAATTGGCAAATCATACATGTATATATTTATGGGTAATTTACAATGTTTGAATATGTACTTAGTACAGAATGACTAAATCAAGCTAATTAACATTGCTATCGCTTTCATGTATCATTTCTGGGGTGGTATATTTGATGTTACTCTCAGTTATTTCCAGATAAGTAAAAAAAAAAACTAGAGTAATTTTTGACTACAATCACCCTGCTGTGAAATGAATGTAAAACATTATTTGCACTTTTTTTTGGGGGGGTAGGGTCTTGTTCTGGTCCAGGCTGACCTGAAACTCACTACATAGCACTCTGCAGTCCCAGGCTGGCTTCAAACTCACAGCAATCCTCCTCTCTCGGCCTCCTGAGTGCTGGGATCAAAGGCATGTGCCACTACGTCTGGTCCTTATTTGCACGTTTTAACTGTAGTTTTTGAACCCTTCTTTTAATTTCCGAGAGAGAAAGAGCAAGAGAGAGTGGGGGGAGGGAGAGAATTGGCCTGCCAGGGCCTCAGCCACTGCAAATGAGCTCCAGATGTGCGTGTGCCACTTTGTGCATTATGCACCACCCTGGGCATCTGGCATGCTTGGGTGCTGGGGAGTTGAACCTGGCTCCTTAGGCTTTGCAGCAAGCACCTTAACAGCTAAGCCCCTGACCCTTTCTTGTGAGTACGGTGGATGTGGGTGGGGAAGAGCTCATTCTCACCCAGGCTGACCTAGAACTCACTTTAGTTTTGAACCCTTTTACTAACAATTGGCCATTCCCTCTATTCCCCAGGCCAGGCGGCCGTCAGTCCACCTTGGACCAGGGGAGTTCAGCTTTGTTAGACTCTGTTTTTACATGCGGTCTTGGGATATCTTTCTCTGTGTGTCTGGCTTATTTTCCTGAACATCATGTTGAACAGATACACCCATGTTGCCCCTAAGGAGGTGATTTCCTTCAATTTTAGAACTGAATGGTATTTTGTTGTGTGCAAAACTGTGCGCATACAGGTCACATTTGAAAGTGGTTACGTCTGTGAGAGTGTTTCCAGAGAAGTCCAACCTCGAATGTTGGTAGCACCTTATCCTGAGCTGGGGTCCCAGGTGAATAAAAGGGGGAAAGGAGGGGGCCAGCTGAGCACCAGACTCCATCTCTGTCTGCTTCATGGCCCATTCAGATGTGAGCGAGCGGAGCCAAACTAAGTCCCTCCCCCTTACGTCACTTCTTACAGAGCAACAATAAAAGTAACTCATATACATGCCTTTCATAGGGGAGGGGAATCTCACTGTGGGATTTATGTAAACAGGCTGGGTAACTGTGTCGGCGGAATTGTAAAAGGTATGGCTGTATCGTGTCGAGCTGGGTGAGACAGCTACTCTAAGATTCTATGGTGATAAAAAAAAATTTTTTAATGGCAAACTCCATTTAAACCCCAAACAGCTGGAAAGTACAATTTTCTTCCAGGTCACAGCCAGTGGGGAATAATACACTGTAATAGAAATTGCGTGAATTCCTTGCAGGTATCTTTGGCCTCTTTAATCCACAAGGTTAGCTCTGCAGGAAAATTATAGTTCTCAGTTTCCTCCTCTTTGGAATGAGCAACGAAAGAGACTTCAGGAAGTAAGTGTTGCTTGTATCAACTAAACTCTTCTCTCTCTCTCTCTCTCTCTCTTTTTCTCTCTACATATATATATATATATATATGAGATTGGTGTATGCTTTGTTTACTAGGTACTGAACAGCGTGAAATCCTTGTCCTGGTTTGTTTTGTTTTGAATGTGTCCATGTAAATTGGGTAGTAAGATTTTACTGATCAGAAAGAGAACTGTATATACTTATATGATGTATCATTTAACATCAGTTTAGTTACTTATCTTGTGGACTAAGATCATGTCAGAACATGATTCTCAACTAAGATTTCTGTCACACAGGGAACATTTGGCAATTTTTTCAGGCTTTATTGAGGCATGACTGATGTTCAAAAAGCTGTACATACCTTGCATGTATAGGTCTACTAGCTTGGGAACAACTATCTAATCGTGACATTATCACCACAATCCATTCCACAGCCCCCCTCATCACACCCAGAACTTCTTTCCCACTCTCTTATTCATTGCTAATTTTTTTATAATAGGACACTTGAAAGAAGATCTACTTTGACAGCAAATTTTTGAGTATACAATACAGTTTTTTAAAATATATTTTTATTTATGGGGGGGGAATGGGCACGGCACGCGTATGCTCCCTTGTGCATCTGGCTTACGTGGGTCCTGGAGAGTCGAACCAGGATCCTTTGGCTTTGTAGGCAAACACCTTAACCGCTAAGCCATCTCTCCAGCCCTACAATACAGTTTTGCTAAGTATGGGTGTTCAGCACTATTAGTAGACCTCCAGGACACACTCTCCTGTAAAACCTGAACAATTCCCTACCTTCGGCTGTTGCTCCCACTGCTTTCTCCCCAGCCTCAGGGAAAGGGCACTCCGCTCTCTGCTTCTATGAATGTAGCCAGAGCGGTGTTGTGTGGGGCGGGTTCTGTGTTGGGGCTTAGTGTACTTCTTCTACGTTTGTCTATGTCCTAAAAATGGTGAGACTTCCTCTGTTAAAAGGCTGAATAGCCTTCCGTCGCATGCGTGCACCACAAGGTCGTCGCCAGCTCCTCGTCACAGGCAGTGCTCCTATGCTTGGCATTGTGAATGGTGCTGTGAGGAGCGTGGAAGTGTGAGCGTCTTCTGATTTCATTTTCTTGGGATATGTACCCGTAAATGTAATTGCTGGACCAGATGTAGGCCTTTATTTATTTATTTATTTATGCCGAGGAGTCTTCATGCTGTTTAACACAGTGCCTGGAGCACTTCACATTCCCACCAGCATGCTCATCAGCATCCCCTCTTTTGGGTTTTTATCACACTAGCTACTCTAACAGGTGTGAGGTGATGTTTCACTGGGGTTTGATTTGCTCTGACCTGATGATCAGTGATGCTGAGCGTCTCTTTCCTTGTATGTCTTCTCTGGAAAAACATCTGTTTAGTTCCTTTGACCACTTTATTATTTTTTAAATAATTAATTTATTTATTTATTTAAGAGAGAGAGAGAGGAGAGAGAGACAATGGGCATGCCAGGCCCTCCAGCCATTGCAAATGAACTCCAGACGCATGAGCCACCTGCAGCATCTGGCTTTACGTAAGCACCGGGAAACAAAACGTGGGTCCTTAGGCTTTGTAGGCACGTGCCTTAACCACTGATCCATCTCTCCAGCCCTCCCTTCAACCATCTTTAATCTGCTTATTTGGGGGCTTATTGCTATTGAAAATACATGGTTTTCCATCATACATTTTTTCTGTTCCATAGGTGGCTTTCTTATTTTTTGGTTGTTTTCTTTTGTTGTAGGAAACTTTTACGTTGGATGGGATCTGTCCGTGGACAGCACTGCCGCTGGTAGCCTGATGACTTCCTCTTACCATGGGATCTGCACTCAGCTAAAGACGGATCCTTGACACATCACAGGAAAGAATTCCAGAATGAGTTTTTAAAAATGTAACGAAACCATTTCTCAACTCCATGTAACCTTAGAAATTAGAGTTTCTATATCCGGGCATAATGGACATTGTTTCTTCTGGCCCAGAGTCCAAACTGTTTGAAAAAATTCTTCAATAATGTGAAATAAACAACAAACAGTAAAAAGTAAGCTGCTATATATATATATGATTTGGATGCAAAAGCAGGTGAGGCAGATCAGGAAGACAATGGGCTGACCACTAGAAAGGCCTGGACAAAATTCGTAGTTGGGGTGGAATGGGAGACTTTGAACACAGCGGACCTGAGGGTGCCTGTAAGGAGTTGGGCTACAGGGCAGACGTAGTCTAGCAGGTCAGGAGATGGCCAGACAGGAAAGAGGCCATGCATTCCCTCCTGTGTCGAGATGCCTGGTATGAAGGTCCTGGATAAGTCATGGGATCTGAGTAATGTTTGTGTTCATGGAAAAATATTTATGTTTTCACTTAACCTGAATTATTTAAAAGATCCATACTGTAATGACTTGGCATGTTAACTCAATTTTGTTAAGAAGTGCCTAGTACATCAGTACATCATACCTCTAGGTGTGTCTGTGAGGGTGTTTCCAGAGGGGGTTAGCTAAGGGGGACACCCACCCTGTGCGTGGTGGCAGAATCCCATAGGTAGGGAGTCCAGACGGAATGGAAGGAGAAGGGGCGTCGGTGAGCGCAGCACGGCTGTCTGTTTTCTGCCCGTTTGGAGGGGAGCTGCTTTGATCTACCCCACCATGACGGACTCAAACCTGCAACAGTGGCCACAGTAACTAATTCTGCCCTTTAAGTTGTTGGCTTGCATATTTTTATCACAGTAATAAAAAGCTAACTAATACATGTGCAATATTTTAAAATTTAAAATGAGTCTATCCTCTCAGGAGGTATGAAAAATCTTCACTTTTATTATTACTCATTTAGTTTCAGTCATTGATTTGCTTTCTCTGTTTCTCCCTTTTTTCATTTCCTCTTTCCCTCTCTCCTTCAGTGTCATAATATAGTTCTCTGGACAAGACTCCAGTTGATGAGGACACTATGAAATGATGGCCCAGATGTTACTGCCAGAAGGTCTCGTGGATGTCCTCAGACATTTCACCAGCAGAACTGCAATTTCTACTCTTCTCCTATTTAACCCTGTGGTGTGACTCCTTTCTCTCATATGCTGTTTCTGGCCAGGTATTTATCACTAGTAATGAGTCTGTCAAGAGCCTCAAAGATATGACAGGATAACATCACACACACACACACACACACACACACACACACACACACACACACAGAGAGAGAGAGAGAGAGAGAGAGAGAGAGAGAGAGAGAGAGAGAGAGAGAGACTTTTGCTTAGTCTTCTCCATCTTTCTATGGGAACAGTCTAATGAATCAAAATTTAATTGTTCTTTTCCAGAGGGCCTGGCTGTCTGCAGAGATATTTATGAGAAAAATCTTGCCACTGGTTTCAGATAGCACATACATTAGTATCTTCCCAAACTAAAATGTCTAGAAAAGATACTTGAAAGAAATTCAAGAATAATGACTAGGACACAACATTTGTACCCAACACTGCGAGGTGGAGGCAGGGGGTGGTGCTGATTCTGACCTGGAATGGGTCAACTGCTGTGCTGGTTTCTCCTCAGTGAGTAGCGGGCAGTACATCTGGAACGCATGGCCAGGACCCTGGTTCTGAGGGCATTCTGCTTCTGTGGAAGAATACCTAAAGTGCAAGCAAGGATGGAGACGGAAAGGGGTGGGACCCTCACACCCCTAAGCTTGGCTAAGGACCTGGTTCTCCTGTGCCTGCTACTCCACATGTGCTGGTGGGAAATGTGACCTCACTTCTCAGCCATCTATGCCCTCCTTTGTGGGTGAGCTATTTCAAGCATGGCAGCTAGTCCAGGAGTAAATCATCTGAGAGGTGCTGTGAAGAGCAGGCTCGTGGAATTCCCAGACTAAGAGTGGAAGGGCAAGTTCATGTGCACAGATGGTGTCTGCAATTTCCGTTGTGACCACGTCCCAGGATGGGACAAGAACGATGACTCGGTGTGATGTGATCTCCTTTTGACCTCCAAGTCCTTTGTGTTTTGTTGTTTTGTGACAAGGTCTTACTGGAACTCACCTGTAGCCCAGGCTGACCTCATACTCATGATAATCCTCCTGCCTCAGCCTGGGATTACAAAAGTGAGCCACTATACTTGGCTTTCGTTTATTTTTTTTTCCACAATAGACACTGAAGTATGTCAGAAACATATGTCCACTTCCATTTGAGGCAATTTCCTAGCTTGGTAGGAACAGAGAAAACTTATTTCACTAATAAAGTAGGAGTTATATTTAAAAACCAGTGTTAACTAGCCATATATTTCCAAAATGAAGATAAAAATAACTTTTTTACAATGTTGGCTATTCTCCTATTTTTACTATAATTGGCCATTAAAACCCTCCATTGCTTAGAGGAAGAATAACATTACTCAAGGAAGAAAATGTAAGTTTACAGGGTATTTATACACCTGAAGAGGTAGGAGTTTGTACTTCTACCCAGGACACAAGGTCCACAAGCAAAGGTGGAGCTTTCCTGCTTACTGCGCTGTGTGATTCCCACCACGTATTTCTTCTCAGACATCCTTGGCTTTGTGCTACAGGCCTTGATAAAGTCAGATAAAGTCAGATATCTTACCTCTGGAAAAAATAAAACCTGAAGCACTGATTAATACACTGGGCCAAATGTTCTAATTTCTGAATCGACATGGTGTTGCAACTTAGAGTTAAAAGATATACTACGTCAAGAGGAACCAGGATAGCCAAGGAACAAGACATTTTATCCAATAGAAGGGAAAATATTCTTGCAGTACATAAATGTTATTTTTATTTATTTATTTATTTATTTATTTAACAGAGAAAAAGGGAGAGAGGAGAGAGAGAAAGAGAGAGAGAGAGAGAATGGGTGCACCAGCCACTGCAAACAAACTCTAGACGCACGCGCCACTTGTGCATCTGGCTCACATGGGTCCTGGGGAATTGAACCTGGGTCCTTTGGCTTTGCAGACAAACATTTTAACTGCTAAGCCATCCCGCCAGCCCAATAATCTAAAATCTTTACTGAAGTCCTACTGATGGCTCTTGTTGCTGGACATCCAGGATGCCAACTGATACACGGGGCACACGCGCACATTGCTCCCAGACACGCAAGGGGCCTTGGAGGCACCATCGGTCTCTGTCCAGATGGGGAGGATGAGGCAGAAGAATTTTCTTTTTTTTAATATTTTTATTTATTTATTTATGAGAGAGAAAGAGACAGACAGAGAGAGAATGGGTGTGCCAAGGCCTCCAGCCACTGCAAACGAACTCAGACACATGCGCCCGCTTGTGCATCTGGCTTACGTGGGTCCTGGGGAATCGAACTGGGATCCTTTGGCTTTGCAGGCAAATGTCTTAAGGGCTAAGCCATCTCTCCAGCCCCAGAAGAATTTTCTTATTGTCATAGTTTTAAGGAGCAATTTGCTTGTGCGTGGCAGGCTCGAAAAGATCAGATCCAACGATTCACTTTCTGCTGGGGCACACTATTTATTACAGAGGCTGGCCTACCTGACAATTTAAGAAGGAACCTGAAATTTTTTTTGAACACCTACTGTAAAGCAAGCATTTTATTAGATATTATCTGAACTCTGCTTAATTCCTGACGTCCATCATATAAACAAGCACTATTACTCCCAGTGAACAGAGACTCGAAGATTAAGGTACTCACGTGAAGTCACGTGGATGGCGCACAGCGGAGAAGCACTCCAGAGCTCATTCTGTCTCCTCAGGGCCCACAGCATGCAGGAAACCAGGCTCTCGTGGTCCAGAAACTTCCTGTGCTTGATGCAGCAGAGCAGAGCGAGAGCTTCATTTACTGCCCAAGCTACTGAGCTATTACTTCAGGGGAGGAGAGGCGGGGCTCGGGACTGAGGGCAGCTCTCACCAAAGCCACAACGTCATGCTGTAGTACAGGGGTCCTACTGGGGTGATGACACCCGTTGACCTACAAGAACCCGAGTCCTAGGTTGGGAAGGAAAACGTCCTCCTCCTTCTTACCCTTCATTTCCTAGGGTATAATCTTGTACCAAACAAGAGTCCCAGAACTTTCTGCTAATTTTTTTTTTTTTTGCCTCTTTCCTTGTTATTTATTTTCTTTTAAAAACTGGCCTGCTTTTATAAAGGTCTCTGCTCAGTGTTCATGAACTATGCTGTTGTTTCAAATAGTGAATAAAATGCGGAAAGGTTCAACATCATTTTAGTTACTTTTCTCATTGCTGGAACCAAATATCTGAAGAAAAGCAACTTAAGGAACAAAGGAGGGAGTTCTTTTGACTTGTGGTTTGAGGGTATGATCCACCATAGCTGGTAGGGCATGGCAGTGAGAGTGTGAAACAGCTGGGCATGTTGAGAGAGAGAAAGAGAGAGAGAGAGAGAGAGAGAGAGAGAGAGAACGCCGGTGCCCAGCTTGCTTTCTCCTTTTTATTTATGCTGGGACCCAGGCCTGGGGGATGGTGCCACTCACATTGGGGATGGTTCTTCCCTCCTCGGTGAGACCTCTGTGGCGTTGCCCGCAGAGACAGGCCCATCTTGTCTCCTAGGTGATTCTACATCTGGTCACGCTGACAACGAAGATTAATTATGACAGACATTTTCTCTAGCAATTTGTGGAAATGTAGTGGTCTGGGAGAAACATGGAGGTGTTGATATTAGCAACATGAGAGGTCAGATTACTCTCTTTTGACAAAGGAGAGTGTGGCAAATAACATTTGGAAGAGAGAGTAAGTGGAGAAACAATAAACTGTGCATTCTCTGCAAGGCTGGTGTGGCTGTCATTTCAATAAATGAAGAAGTGTTATCTTTTTTTAAAAAAATTTTTTTTGTTTTTATTTATTTATTTGAGAGTGACAGACAGAGAGAGGAAGAGGCAGATAGAGACAGAGAGAGAATGGGCGCGCCAGGGCCTCCAGCCACTGCAAACGAACTCCAGATGTGTGCGCCCCCTTGTGCATCTGGCTAACATGGGTCCTGGGGAATCGAGCCTCGAACCAGGGTCCTTAGGCTTCACAGGCAAGCGCTTAACCGCTAAGCCATCTCTCCAGCCCCCGAAGTGTTACCTTTTATTCTGTTTATTTATTAGGGAACCAGAGGCTTTCACTGGTTAAAATGGAGTCCCCCTTCCTCATTTGGGTCATAAAGCCTTCCCTACATTTTGTAGCACAAATATGATCATAAAGACCCTGGGCTGGGAACAAAAGGGTGGGTGTCTCATACCGGAGTACGAGAGAGGAAGAGTCAGAGGTGACTGTGAGAAGAAATATCACAAAGGAACTCTCCTGAGAACCTCCACCCAGTGTTCTAGCAGAGGGTGAAGGTGAAGAGTCCTGTGATAACTGGATTTTCCTAAAGTGACGTGACATACACTTTCAAACTGCTGCGCCTGTAAGGAGTGGTCCTAGGAACTCAGCAACTCGACTCAGCTTTGTGTCAGGTCAACGCTGGGTCTCAGGAATTATCCTCCCGAACCTCTGTTCAGTAAATCTTTTATGTTCTTATTTTTCAAAAATTATTTACCTATTTGCATGTATATATGTGTGTGCATGCACGTGTGCATATGCATGTATGTGTCCACTTGCCAGGATGTGCATGTGGAGTTAGCATAATGTTGTATAACTATGCTATAAAAATAAAGTTTGGAGGTGGCTGGAGAGATGGCTTAGCAATTGAGGCCTAAGGACCCATGTTCAATCTCTTCCCAGATCCCACATAAGCCACACACACAAAAGGTGATGCAAGTGCAAGGTTGAACATGCGCAGTGGGTGGCGCAAGCGTGTGGAGTTCAACTGTAGTGGCTGAGGCCCTGGCACACCAATCCCCCCCCCCCATCTATCTCTCTTTCACTCTCTCTCTCCCTCTTTTTCACTATCTCTAAAAAAAAAAAAAACCTAAAGATTGGGGTTATTTTGTTTTTGTTTTGAGACAGGGTCTAGCTCTGTAGCCCAGGCTGGTTATTAACTTTTAACAATTCTCCTGACTCAACCTCCCAATTGTTAGGACTATAAGCATGAGCCACCCTACCCAGCTACATATTTTATTTATTTACTTTTATTTTTTTATTCAAAGTCTCATGTAGTCCAGGCCGTCCTCAAACTTGATATGTAGCTAAAAATGACCTTGATTTTCTAATGCTCCTGTCTCTACCTCCAAAGTGCTGGGATTACAAACCTGGGTCACCACATCTGATCTAAGTTCTGGATTGTTTTAGATTGAGAATTGAGATTTCTTATGTTCTAGATCAGGTCCCCAGTACCATTTGCAGAAGGTATATGAGGACTTGAATAATAGATTTGGAGTAGTCTTCCCTTCAAACACAACCGAGTCCCAATTTCTTTTTTTTTTTTTCTTTTTTTGAGGTAAGGTCTTGCTGTAGCACAGGCTGGCCTGGAATTCAATCTGTATTCTCAAGTTGGCCTCAAACTCACGGCCATCCTCCTACCTCTGCCTCCTAAGTGCTGGGATTAAAGGTGTGCCACCACCACACCCAGCCCCCCAATTTCTTTTACTTTATGATTGTTATATATTTTGCATCTATTTGTGCTTAATAGATGCTAAGTGAATATTATCATAATGTTAAAGACAGCAAATAAAGGACTCAGGCTAAACACTGTCTCCCTGCCTGTATTCATCAGGGTTCTCTAGAGGAGCAGAAATGATAGAATGAACATATATTAGAAGAGTTATTAGATTCGCTCACAGGATAGGGCTGGGCAGTCCACTAATAGCTGTCTGCAGGCTGCAGAGTCAGGGAACCCAGGAACTGCTCAGCTCAGTCCATGAGGCTGAATGTACTAGTCTCAAGCTGGTACTGAAGGCCTGGAGGGTTCCTGGAGAGCTGCTAGTTTTCAGTTCACACTGGAAAACTGGCAAACTGGGTTTCAATGTCTGCCAAAGATTGTGCCAAAGGGTGGATGCACACATCAGTGAATAGCATGAATAGCCAGGCCAAAGGCCCTGTGTTTTCCCAAATCCTTACATGTCATCCACCACCACAAGGGCTGACAATACAATAAAGTCAAGGGGCCATCTGTGCAGGTCAGCTTGGTTTGCGATATTCTGACGTCATCTGAGCAAAAGTTCTCTCTTCGAAGCTCGGATGACTGACTCTTCTGTTTATACCTTGTTTTACCTCCTCGTTCAAGCAAGAGAGTTCTCAGACAGAATGCTATCAGTGGCATTCAGTTTCACAGAACGGTACTTCCATCCGCTCATGAGCATTGCTACATGTTTCCTGACTCCTATTATCAACTATGAAATGCATGAGTGGACAATGTCTAATTCAAAATCAAGATGCTACAGGGAAATAAAGAGTTCTAAGTATTTGCCAATTTTAAAAAGAAGAAGTAACTCAAGGAAGAGCAGACTCTTCCATTTGTCCATTCACCCACCCACTCACAATTCCACAGAAATTACGTGGAGCCTCACAAAGACGCTTCCTTATTCTGAGGATTCTTAGCCCAGCAGAATAAATGAGCAACCTATGTGTGAAGGGTCGTATGCGGTTCTAGAAACATCAGAAAGCACACACAAAAATCACACCCAATATCTTGCACTTGTCAAGCATTCTTATCCAGGATGACCACTAACTAAAATTCCCCAACTGATTTATTGTAAAATCCATGTTTTGCACATTCTAAGGCCTGAGGGATCTGTGTCTTACCAGCCAGCTGACAGCGAAGACCAAGTCGTCTTCCTCGTGTGACACCAGCTAGGAGGAAACCCTGCAAAGCATGGTGTCACGTGGAAAACCGCCCAAGTCACGTGATCCAGGAACCGCTGAGCTGTGAAGCGCGTTTGGGCTTGGCCAGCTGTCTGCATGACCAGCTTTGTCCACAAGAGGCGCCAGAGGCGGCTGCTGGCCCAGAGGAGGAAGGAGTCACTTTTGTAACCAGCTTGTCAGTTTTCTACCACTTGCAGCCCAGCTTGGTATCATCCTTCCACAGACAACCCATTGCTCATGAATAACGCCTGCATATACATTTTAAATATACATGCAAAACTATGAAAATGACAGATATTTAAAGGGGTTGAGAACTGTGGGATAACAGCAGGCCGGTTTGATGAGAGGTAGCTCAGATGAAGTGCCCTTTTAGAATCAAAGCTCTATTGAGAGAGTTAAAGCACCCTTCTCCACGGGCTCTGAGGGCTGCTCTGGTCTCCAGGCAGCAAGGCCCCTTAAAGTGACAGCACATGTTCTAGCAGAAAAGACTTGCGTTGATCTAATTCTCAGAACATAGTATCAAACAAAAATTATTTTTCTTTGAAGTAAGGTTTGGATGAAAGTAAAATTCCCAATTTCCTTTGCTTGTGTATATCGTGGCTGTTTCCCCACGGTTTTTCAACTCTGAATGCCTCTGTGGAGAAGTCTGATGTCATCTCCACTTTCTTGCCCTTAAAGATGAGGTTGCACCTTCTTGCCTTAAAGGTGAGGTTGCACTACTGTCTTCTTCGGGTTTTAGGATCTCAAAAAGGATTTGTTTCCAGCTTAAAGGTAGCAACTTTACCAAAGTGTGGTTGAGTGTGGATGCTTGGGCCAACTCTGTTTCTCCACTGTACCCCGGCTGTTCTTCACTTATATTAATATATTCATTCCTCTGTTTCTGTTTGCTTTCCTTCTTTGGAATTCCAGTTAATCATATGTGCTGGTTTGATTCGGGTGTCTCCCATAAACTCAGGTGTTCTGAATGCCAGGTTCCCAGCTGATGGAGATTTGGGAATTAACGCCTCCTGGAGGCAGTATATTGTTGGGGGTGGGCTTATGGGTGTTACAGCCAGTGTCCTCTTGTCAATGTT
Source organism: Dipus sagitta (assembly GCA_036346955.1). NCBI lineage: Eukaryota > Metazoa > Chordata > Mammalia > Rodentia > Dipodidae > Dipus > Dipus sagitta. The sequence continues at coordinate 1,339,888 of CM070789.1, forward strand.
TGGCACAGTCTCCTGTTCCTGTTGTCTACCGTATGTGGGCCAGGGGGTGATGTCCACCCTCTGCTCATGTCGTCATTTTTCCTGCCATCGTGGAGCTTCCCCTTGAGTCTGTAAGCCAAAATAAACCCTTCCCCCCAAAAAAACCTGCTCTTGATCAGGTGATTTCTACCAGCAATGCAAACCTGACTACATTATATATAAGCTGTTCTTTATTTCACCTCTATGTTTATGATTTATCTATGATCCTGTCACTTTATTTCTCTCTTACTTGGTTTCTTCATTTCTATCCACTGTATCCATGGTACAATCGTGTTCAATCTCCCTTGGGATCTTTTAAATTTATTATTGTTTATTTACTTTCTTTTTTCCTTTTTGAGTCAAGCCCAACAGACTTCCCTTTTTTATTTTTATTTTTATTTTTTTCTGAGGTAGGGTCTAACTCTAGCTCAGGTCTTTTTTATTTTTTAATGTGAGAGAGTGAAAGCAAGACAGAGAGAAAGAATTGGCATGCCAGGGTCTCTAGCCACTGCAATCAAACTCCAGATGTGTATGCCACCTGTGTGCATGTGTGACCCTGTGTGCTTGAGTCACTTTGTGTGTCTGGCTTACGTGGGATCTGAAGAGTCCAACATGGGTCCTTAGGTTTCATAGGTAAGCACCTTCCATCTCTCCAGCCTAGGTGCTGGGGATTGAGCCTCCTAGGGTCTCATGCATGCTTGGTAAGCACTTTACCATTCATCTACATCTCCAGCCCTCTTTTTACTTTAGATTAGAGATAGTCTCATTAAGTTTTTCAACTTGGCTTTGAAGATTTGATCCTCCTTCCTCAGTCTCCAGAGTAGCTGGGATTCAGGGCATGTGCCATAATGCCTGGATAGATTCCAATTAATTTTTTATCATATATATGTATATATTAGTTTTATTTATTTATTTTACAGAGCGAAAGAGGAGGGGATAGAGAGAGAAAGAGGGAGAAGGGGCATGCCAAGGTCTACAGCCACTGCAAACAAACTCCAGACGTATGCTCTGCCTGATGCATCTGGCTAACATGGATCCTGGGGAATTGAACCTGGGTCCTTTGGGTTTGCAGGCAAACACCTTTAACCGCTAAGGCATCCCTCCGGCCCTCCAATTAATTTTTTGTTTTGTTTTGTTTTTTGAGGTAGGGTCTCACTCTAGTTCAGGCTGACCTGGAATTCACTATGTCGTCTCAGGGTGGCCTTGAACTCATGGCAATCCTCCTACCTTTGCCTCCCAAATGCTGGGATTAAAGGTGTGCGCCACCACGCCCGGCCCCAATTAATTTTTTAAATCAATGACAGATTGTGCTTTTATCTGCTCGTTGTAATTTTTCCTCAAAACTTTTGTCTAAAGAAATTTCTTGCTGTTCTTTTTCACACACCAGAATATTTTGTGGGTAAATATGGCACATTTGAAAGCCATCATCTTGGAAGAGGTTAAGAGAGAGGAGGAAGATAGTTAGGGCCAGAGTAGTTCTGCTGGGTTGTACAGTTTTTTTGTGTGAAGAAGTTGAAACATTCTCTCCTATAGGCAAGAGGGAGGCTCTTTAAGCCTCAGGAAGAAAACAGAACTTAGAAGGTTCAGGAAGCTCCTGAGTGTCAGAAGATTTATAAGGCCCCTCCATGGGGTTAGAGAAGCAGTAATGGAGAGTGAGAGGAAAGCTCAGGTCAGCTGGGTGCCTGCAGGTGTGCAGAAACCTCCTCCTCGTCCATGCCGAGGTGGGACTTGCAGTGATGTAGCCCCCATGAGTCACTCATGCCCTTGATTGGACCATTGCTTCACCAAGCTAGACTAGGGTGCAATTTACTCCTTTGGTCTATCAACAGCTCCCCATCTGGGGTGAATAGATGTTTGTTCTCGTCTCCCCAGGAAATGTTACAGAATCCCTGGGAGGGCAACTCCAGAGCCCTACCTCCAGAGAGCACGGTGGAAGGTTGTTGCTTTTCAACATGACACTGGTGTGTAGCCATATTCCTGTGCCTCTCCGAACGAGTTCAAAGTCCCCTCTCCAGCCACCGTCTATGCCCTCAGTTTCCTTGCCAGCTCCTGCAACCAAAGGCCGAGGCTTGCCTTCTGAGGTGGTCTCCACGTGCTCAGAGTACCTCTTTTGTGACCTGTACCAACTTGGGTTTGCCACCCCTACGTGGATGCCTCCCACACTGCCCCTCTTCCCACTTCGATGTAGCTCCTACAGGGTGGAGCCCGCCCCTTCTGAGGGAATAACTGCAGATTGCTGAGATGCAAGGGCTTGTCTGGGCGTCACAGCTCCTTCAGGTAAACGGTGTTCACGGCTTTCACTGTAAACAGGATTTAAATTCTTAAGAAAAAAAGTCTGCTCTATGTGGCTTCCAAGAGAAATGAGGCACGTTTCAGAGTTACGCTGGCACCAAATTCACCCCAGAGTCCTACAGTCTGCCTGGGTAGAGGGGAAGCCCGCCATCATCGCCATTGACTCAAAATCTGTTTTCTTTTAGCAGAAAGATGTGAGAAATGGAGTTGGCCTGAGATTTGAGGCAGATGTTTAGGGAGTGTGGTGGGCGTGGTGGGTTGAGAGCCAGTGCTTTCCTGGGGCAAATGTGAGCTTCTTCTGTGAAGGGAAGTCGAAGGTGCAGGGAAAGAAAAGAGAAGACACACTTTTACCATTTGGCCTGTGAAAAGGAATAGAAAAGGCCAAGGAGATTGAGGATTGAGCCAAGTAGAGAAACTTAAAAGCATTACTTCCTCTGCCAAGAAAAGCAATTACATGAAGGTTGGTTCAGAAATACAATTTCAGAGCAGTATAATCTTAAGAAAAATTTCACTGCAATTTTGAAAGCTAAGCATAAGTCAAATTGCAATTGATGACTGTTAATGTCCAGAAGTACATCAGTCATCTCAATGTGTTAAACGTGGCAGGTCTTGCTCTTGGCTAATCTGTGGTCCTTTTAACAGCACAGGATGCAAAGACTGGTCCTCTGTCTTGCTACTTTCCTCACTTCCCTTGGGTATCCATACTTAGCTGAATCGCCATCTATCCAGTGACAGCAACCAGAAATGGCAAGTCTTGTGTCCTGAAGAAAGACTCGACATGTCTTCTTATGAGCAGAAATGCTAGAAGCCTGGGAAAGTGTTAAGACGCAGGGGACAATGACCAAGGCTAGATCTCAGCCATCCTAGGAGAGGACAGGTGGTGTTATTTTGGTCAAGGGACTCTTTCCAGCATCCTGCACATGTCACTCACTACAACAGGTGATGGTCCCCTTGTATTCTGCCACTCTTTGGGCCCCTAAGAACCCTGACAGCCCATTCTCTAGACGGCCTGGATGGGTGCCCAGCTCATGGGAGGAATGTTCTGTGAAGCTGGGTCTGCCTGGCTGGACTGTGGCTCTGCTGGGCAGATAATACAGCACCCAGTTTTGGCATGAGGACTGAGCCCCGGGACTTTGACCTGAGGACTGAGCCCCGTGACTTCAGGACTGCAGTCCCTGGCCATCCTCTTTCCTCGAGGCTGCCTGAGCCGCTGCTCTTTGAAGCCATTGACTCAGTGCCATGGGATGGAGTCAGTTTCACTTCCTGGGTCCCCACCGCCTTAATTGCACTATTTGGCATGCGGCTGTCCAGCCTCACACCCTTCCTATGCAGCAATGTTTAATTGAGTAGAATTACATTAAATTACTCTGACTATAGAAGTGACTGTTTCTTTGCCTATCCTGTGTTAAGTTTTAATTTTAAGTTTTGAAAGTAAACTTCAAGGTATTGATCCAATTTCTTAATGTTTCTTATATAAAGTTAAAATATAGGAAATAAAATAATACCCTGGTGAGATGATTGGTGACAGTTTTTGAATTTTTTTTTTGCCCCCTTTCAGGGACTTTTGTCATGTTTTGTTTGGTTCAAAGTCTCACATAGCCCAGGCTGGCCTGGAACTTGCTGTGTGGCTGAGGATGACCTTGAACTCCAGATCCTCCTGCGCCCACAAGTGTGCACTATCATGTCCAGCCATTTGCCGCTTACTGATAATGATACCTTGTTAAGAAAGAGGAAGTCCGGTGCTGTCGCGTGCTGAGGACAGGCCTCGGGGTGAGGCGTTCGTCCACTTTAAAGTGCGGCAGCGCGTCAGGCTCCGGGGTGCTCATATGCCTCTGTGCCAGCCTTCCCTTCGCTGAGACGTCAAGGGGCAGGGGCAGGTAGGGCACACTCCAGGCCCTCTTCTCACGTTTTCTGGGGGCTCTTGGTGTGCTAAGTCATAACATCGTAAGCCACATTCAAGGAGTTAGACCAACCCTGCCATTCTGGTCAGTACTGATTATCAGGGGTTGTTGTCTAAACCAGGGCTTCTGATACATATCCACGTGTGACTCCTTTCGACTACAGATTCCCTTTCCTGCAAGGTGTAAATGGCTTGTCCCAGGGCCATCATGTCTCCATCTCCTGAGTGCTGGGGCCACAGGTCAGGGCACCATGCCCACCCAGCATTTGTACTGGTTCTGGGGATCCAAACTGTGGTCTCATGTTTGCAAGGCAAGCTCGTTATCCACTGAGCATCTCCCCAGCCCTCTAGACTCCTTTTTATAGGGTACATGGGTGTATAAAATTGGCATACAAATCAAACATTTACTGACACTGGATGATAGGAGTTTATTCTAAAACAAATCATAGGCATACATTTATTAAAATTAAAGGCTGAAGTAAATTTGTATACTATAATGAGATGGATGTGTTTGCTTGTATAATCCAATCCAATCCAATCCAATCCAATCCAATCCAATCCAATCCAATCCAATCCAAAGAGTTCCTATCTTGATACTTGAGTGCTGAGGAATGATGGTAGGAAAATATTAAATCTTTGTATTGCGTGATTACGCTATTATGTTTCTAAAAGAAGAAGAGAAAAACAGTTATGTGCAAAGAAGACACTGCAATTCATCACACGCAACAGTCTTGACTACGAGCTGAAGTGTTTTAGGCAGCACTGATGGAGTGTGGCACACACAGAGAGAGGACACGTTGTTACACGTTCTCAGCCAAGGCCGAAGCAAGGTCATGTGATGCAACATGGCCAGAGACACCTCAGGTTTGTTACATTTGTTTTGAGAGAGTGAGAAAGTGGGGGGGGGGGGGCGAGAATGTGTGCCGGGACCTTCGGCAGCTACAAACAAACTGCAGATGCATGCGCCCCCATGTGTGCATGTGGTGCATTGGTGCTTGCATCCCTGTGCGTCTGGCTTACGTGGGACCTGGAGATTCGAACATGAGTTCTGAAGCTTCACAGACAAGCGCACTAATGCTAAGCCATCTCTCCAGCCCCACATGTTTGGTTTTGAATTAACTTTTGGTCACTGAGTGTTCAGAAACATGTTACTGGTTCCAAATTCTTCATGACCCCATAATCCAGCTTTGTGACCCTACGTGGGATCAACAAAGCTTAAGAAGGTTAGGTCTAAACCATCGGGTTGGACATGAGGGAGGCTGAAGCCCTTCTCTGGGCTTTGACCAATCTCTGCCCTGCAGAGGAACTCCCCATGGATGGCGATGGCCTGAGTGAGATGTCCCGCTCTCTGGAGGAGGACCCGAGGCGTGCAAGTGCATCGAGTACTCCCAGAGTTCGTGCAGCTGTCCTTCACCGCGGGGCTTGCTGCCTAGCTGGATGCTGAAGTGGGAGACCTTTGAGGGTGACTATATCCAAGGAGACCAGCCCTGGATCACAATCCCATCACCAAGGCAACCTGCGTGCCTCACCTTCTAAGATGTTACAAAACCATCTCATGTATCAGCAGGCACAGTTCCATTTTGCCTCCCAGACCACAGATAGTATGAGGAAGAAGGAAGAGGGTGAGCGCAGTAGGCGGGGGGGGGGTGTAGCTCAGGGGTACAGTGTTGCAAACATAAGCAAAGGCACCAGACGGGTTCCAGATGAGGGTGGGCTCTATTTCTGTCCTTGCTACTTACCAGGTGACAACTACTGTCAGATCTTCTCCGTTCAGATTCCTTACTTCTAAAATGGTGATATTCTATATATATCCATTCTACTTTGTTCCCCACCAGAATCATTTACTATAACATACAGTGTCACTTATTTTTCACTCTGAGCTACACAGCAGATGTCTCCAGTACTGTAATTCTTTTGTCCCCTGCTCTGCACAGCGTTTGGGGCCATGGGCACACCTCATCAGTTAGAGCTGTGTGTGACGACTATGTGATCGTGAGCTACACAGTGCGCTTGAAGGTGCACCATCTTGGATGAATTCAAACTTTCTCTTGTGCTTTGTTGAAGAAGGCAAAACACAAAGGGAGATCTTATGAAATACCACTCAAGTCCAGTCTCCAGGGGCCTGCTGACCACCCCACTTAGCTCCTTTTCTTCAATTCCTGGCCTTTCCCATAAGTCTTTCTTCTCCCTTCCCAGCCTCTACCCAAGCTGATCATCACCACCACATCTTCCACCCTCCCCAGGACCAGCTCTGGACTCAGGAGAGAGCCTCTGGGAGAGAAAGTTCCACGAACTTTCACAGGAATGGGGTGTTGAGTCATCAGCTCACCTTCCTGCATCTCATCATCAGAAACTCGTGGCACCTGCCAGTGAATTCTTCTCCAAGAGAAGCATAGGGGCAGGAACAGTGCTGAATTTAACCTGCTGGAGGTTAAGTCCAGGAATACTCACCTGTATTTGTCTTGGTTCCCTGTTGCATATAGAATGACAGGATGAAGCTGAGACAAGTCATAAGTACGCACGGTGTTTTCCCTGAAAACATGGCTGTAGTAATGAATGGTAGAATTGAGCACCTCTGCCTGTCCTTAAAAGCTGCAATCGAGAGATCTGCAGTGTCTACTTAGCACAGAATGTGCTGTGGGTGCGATAACTAGAGGCTTTTACAAGATCAAGGGCAAGGAGGTCCAGAAACTGCTGAGCGCATAGAGATTACAAGCTGTGTTTAGGGTGATGTAACAATAAAGATTCCAACTGGAGTAAGGAGAATTGGCCGTGTGTCTGGTAAGCAGAAAAGACACTAATTTGATAAAATAAAAAATCTCTGAAAATCTGGCCTCTCCCTCTACAATCTGATGGGTGGAGAAATGCAAAAATTTTGGACTAGAAACTGCTGCATTATCATTTTTGGTTCTGTTTAAATCGAGTTCACAGCTTCTTCATAGATGTGACCAGATAGAAAACAATTGGAACTGAGAGAGAAAAAATACTTAGTGAACCTGCACTGGAGCCGTCTCAGCACCAACCAGTCTTGGAAAAAGACCATGGGCTGTGAACCTGCACTAGAGCCGTCTCACCACCAATAAAACTTGAACAAACAACATGGGCTGTGAACCTGCACTGGAGCCGTCTCACCACCCACCAATCGTGAACAAAGACCACTGGCTGTGAGCCTGCACTGGAGCCGTCTCACCACCCACCAATTGTGAACAAAGACCATGGCCAGTGACCTTGCACTTGAGACATCTCACCACAAACCAATATTCAACAAAGACCATGGGCTGTGACCTGCACTGGAGCCGTCTCACCACCAACCAGTCGTGAACAAAGACCTTGGCCAGTGACCTTGCACTTGAGACATCTCACCACAAACCAATATTCAACAAAGACCATGGGCTGTGACCTGCACTGGAGCCGTCTCACCACCAACCAGTCGTGAACAAAGACCATGGGCTGTGAGCCAGCACTGGAGCTGTCTCACCACCCACCAATTATGAACAAAGACCACGGGCTGTGAACCTGCACTGGAGCCATCTCACCACCCACCAATTATGAACAAAGACCACGGGCTGTGAACCTGCACTGGAGCCGTCTCACCACCCACCAATCATGAACAAAGACCACTGGCTGTGACCTGCACTGGAGCCGTCTCACCACCCACCAATCTTACTGTCCATGTGTTCCAAAAAGGTAAAATTCAAGTAGGATTTGTGGAGAGTTCACTTTACCCCTGACACTGTGGAAGACACTAAAAGGTTTTTCCTTCCACGTTGGGAAATAGAAATGCCACTAATAATATCTTGTATGTAGATTATGAGCAACAAGAATAAAAGGATCAGGAATGTGAGATGATAAACACAGAGACTGATGGTGACAGGGAATGAGCTTGTAAATATTTATGAGGGGTGGATGTGAATAAATGAATATACTACAAGGGTAGATTCAAAGCTACCCTTTGTGAATTTTTTAAAAATATTTTTATTTGTTTATTTGGGAGAGATAGAAAGAGGCAGAAAGAGAGAGTAGAGAATGAGTAGGAGTGTGCCAGGGCCTCTCCCCACTGCAAATGAACTCCAGATGCATGAAACACTTTCTGCGTCTGGACTTGAACCCAGGCCATCAGGCTTTGCAAACAAGCACCTTTAACCATTGAGCCACCTCTCCACCCCCTCCTCCTCCTCTCCTTCTCTCTCTTTCTCCTCTTGAAATGAGTCTGGCACTCACACGTCAAAAGAATGAATTCTGAACTGTGATCAGCTCAGAGTCACACACTAATTAAAAATAAGATTTTTGTCTCAGGTTGTTTGACCTGAATAAAACTTGTCAGTTTTATGACCAAGGCACGTTACTTTATTCTTTCAGCCACCCTTCACTTTCCCTATCTGAAAATAGGAGTGTAACAGAATCAAGCTCCCAGGATTGTTGGTAAAAAGCATTTGAAATCCTATTATGATCAGAAATCTTCTGACTCTTGCATTAATCACAATCCCACCCACTCGGTTTCTTTTTCTTTCCCTTTCCTTTTTTCTCTTCCCCTTCCCCCTCTCCACTTCTCTCTCCTCCCCTCCCCTCCCCTCCCTTAAGCCATAAAAGACATATGCACCATGCTTGTATCCACTTTGGGTAACTCTCCTGCCTTCGTGCCTTGTCTTTCATCCAGAGTTCTGAGCCCGTGGCCTGGTCTCATGGTGTCTTGATCTCTTCCACTCGATTGGCATGCACCATGGCTCCAAGTCTGCCACCATTCTTATTCTTGTTTATATATATATATATATTTTTAAATTTTTGTTCATTTTTATTTATTTATTTGAGAGTGACACAGAGAGAGAAAGAGGCAGATAGAGAGAAAGAGACAGAATGGGTGCGCCAGGGCTTCCAGCCACTGCAAACGAACTCCAGACGCGTGCACCCCCTTGTGCATCTGGCTAACGTGGGTCCTGGGGAATCGAGCCTTGAACCGGGGTCCTTAGGCTTCACAGGCAAGCGCTTAACCGCTAAGCCATCTCTCCAGCCCTCTTGTTTATATTTTTTATCCCCTAGGTCTTTTCTTCTGAAATTTGAAATTCCCACAATATATTCTTTTCCTAGATCTTTTATACCCTCACCCACTTCCTCGGTTGCTTGACCTCTACGTTGTCCCAGCATGTTTTTGCTTCATACAAATACACTAATAATAAAATATCTGGATGATTTCCACTAACGACATACACTATGCAGTGTGGTGGAGGGAATGCTATGCTGTAACAGAGGAGAAGGAACCAGCACTCAGATTTGGGAAGGATTCCAAAAAGTGAGACCAGCAAGTGCAGAGGCTATGCAGGAGGCTAGTTTGATATGTCCCCGACACACAAACAGTCATGGTAACTAGTGTAGTAGAGGAGAGGAGGGAGGCAGCGGCCTCATAAATCCAGCCCATCTACATCTTAGGATTCATTCTTGTCTGGTTTCTCTTCTGCACCACTGAAATGAATCCTGCCAACTTTACCCATGTCCCCAGTATTGAAGTGTGTCCACTCTATCCCATCCCCTGGGTCATTGTCCCACCTAGGGCCTCTAGTCTTTAGTCTTCCCTTCTCAAGTCTAATCTGAATCATCAACTGATCTGAAGAGAAAACCTAATTCTGTCACTTTCTGTTATATAAAATCCAACCTTCCTGTCATGATACATAGCTTGTATCATCTGATGACACCATTTGACAATGGCTTAAGACAAACAAACTGGAATTTCAGCTCTATTCCTTACTTGTAAGGTCTTAGAGAAATCATTGTATCTCTGTGAATTTGAACTTCTCATTTAGGGATATAATAATAGTAATTATTGTACTTATGTAGTAGGTGGTGAACAGACTCTGACATGGCTTCCATTCTTTCCTCTTGATAGTCCCAACATTGTATAATCCCCTTGGATGTCGGGAAGGCCTGGGACTTGCTTCTAGCCAGCAGAATGTGGTAAATATAAAGGGCTGTCACTTCCGCCAATACATTACATGTGCTGCCACACTCGTTTGGCTAGGAGACATCTTTCCTTTCTTTGAAATGGGAAGACCACGTAGCCAGACCTAAGAGAGACTCCAATGGAGAGTCAGTGACCTAAGTTCCTCAGTCCAAGAGCCCATGAGCAACTAGATGTTGAAGCAACAACCATGGGAGTGTGGACGCATCTTGCCCCACCTGAGCCTCAGCTGAGACTACAGCCCTAGTCAGCACTCTGTGTCTGAAGCCATGTGGGACTCTAACGCAGAGTTTTGTTTGTTTGAAACAGGGGTCCCATGGAGTCAAGGCTGGCCTCATACTCACCATGGAGCCAAGGATGGCCTTGAACTCCTGTTCCTCTTGCGCTTCCCCAGTGCTGGGATTACAGGTGTGAACCACCGCACTCGGCTCTACGTCCCATTTCCACGGGCACTGTGCCACCTCATTCATGCCACTTCCCCTGCTGCCGGAAATGTGCTCCGGCTTACAGTTCCTTCCAAACTGGACTGAAGTGGCATCTTCCCTGACTTCAGCATCCTTCCCTGTCCTTTCCTTAGCAAAACGCTCCTCTGAGCAGGCACCACTTCCCTGGGGAGACGGACAGCACCTGGGGGCAGGGGGGTCAGACATGAGGTTGCGTTTTAGGCACTTGATAAGAGTTTATTATTTACCATGTCCACTTTATACTTTTTACTTACACAGCCATATTTCATTTGTTAAAAACCTTTAGCAGGGACTGGAGAGATTAGTGGTTAGGGCATTTGCCTGCAAAGCTAAAGGACCTCTATTTGATTCCCCAGGACCCACATAAGCCAGATGCACAAGGTGGAACATGCATCTGGAATTCATTTGCAGTGGCTGGAGGCCCTGGCACGCCCATTCTCTCTCTCTCTCTCATAGTTAACAACAACAACAAAAACCTTTAGCAGTTTCCTTCCGGACTTCCCTGTGAAATCCCCAGGTGCTCCCCTTAGGACAAGAGCTCTACTAATGTGAACAGTATTAATTTCCCACCATCGTCCATTGCTTTCTGGTTTAGACTGAGTCCCAAGTACTCATCTTTATGCCATAATTTTCATTCATTTCTTTTCACTCTCTCTAAATGTAAAGTGCAATATTAGATGAGGAGCTGTAGAAAGATCCTGATCATGGCCAGGACAGATGACCAGCCTTGTCTCTGTTCTGTGATTTTGGTGGTGTTCTTTTTTATTTTTTCAATTTTAGAGAAGAGAGAGAGAGAGACAGAGACAGAGAGAGAAAGATTGGCACGCCAAGGTCTCAGCCACTGACATGGAACGCCAGACTCTTGTGCCACCTAGTGGGCATGTGCAACATTGCGCTTGCCTCACCTTTGTGCATCTGGCTAATGTGGGATCTGGAGAGTCAAACATGGGTCCTTAGGCTTTTCAGGCAAGTGCCTTAACCACTAAGCTGTCTCTCTAGCCCCTTGGTGTTGTTCTTGAATTCATTGTGCTGTCTGTCTCTGGGATCCCCCAAACCTATCCATCATGCAATTATGTTATATTTCATGTGTTCTACCTCTAACATCCCCAGAGAAACTTGTTGAGAAGTTAATTTTCTCACTGCAGTTTCTCTAATTGAGATATATAATTTAAAATTCTAATTCTATATGCTAGTAGGTTTCTTCCATTGCATAATGACACTTTCTATAAGCAGACTCTGTCTTCTGGGCCCTTGGTGAGGAGGATTTGAGTGTCTCAAGCTCAGCACCCTCTTTGGTGTCTCAGCTTTGCACATCTGAATCCCTGGCATGGTGGTAATTACAAACCTCCATGTATCATTGGCAGTGTTGTCGGCAGCGTGAACGATAAGACTTGCAAACGAGCCTGTGAGCTGCTGCACGTGTTTGCTGCAGATTCCCCGGCACGAGGACACAGCGGCGATGCTAAAGCTTTTCTGTGTCTCACCTTGGCTCTGAATGTGGCAGCACTCATGTTCTTAGGTGCTATTCACATCAGCTTTGCGGTGCAATAGACTTCTGTGTAGACATGTCATGGCCAGTGACCAGAAAGGAGAAAAATCATCTCTCATTTGGAAAATTGCTCTCTGCATACGACAAATGCTTCCCCATGAATCTGTTATCCCAAGAGCTCCGATGTGCCTAAAAGCAATATGTCATGCCTTAAGAATTTCATAATATATGATACTATCTTTAATAACATTAATGGGAAGGATATTTTAAATAGCACTCTCCCAATTTTTCAAGTTTTCACATATCTTATTGCATTAGCTGATTGCAGAATCCTATGCTTAGGTCTACCATGTAATTCCTCTTTAAGATGGGCTCAGAGGAGCACTTCTTTCTGATCTTACAAACAGCGAGTTGGAAAGATTATTTGGGATCTTCACCCCAAGTCACTTCGATTTTCACACATTTTGCTCACTATCTGTCCAGCCACAAGTAGCCTTTATTCACATCAGTCTTAGATTCTCTCCAGGGCTGAGGAAATGGCTCAGTAGGTTAAGTGCTTGCTGCACAAGCATGAGGATGTGAGTTCGAATCCCCAGCATGCACGTAAGAGCCAGGTGTGGAAACATGTGCCTATAATCCCACTGTTCGGGAGGGAGCGACAGGAGGACCCCTGGTGACTGCTGGCTGGCTAACCTAGCCGGGCTGGTGAGCCCCAGGCTTAGTGCAAGAGCCTTTCTCAAAAAAAAAAAACTAGGTGGAGAGAGAACGTGGAAGACACTGGACATTGACCTGTGGCGTATGCATGCACACACACACACACACACACAGACACACACCTATTCTAAAAGCTCCTTTCCAGGTTTGAGCTTACTTTACTGCCCTGGGTCCAGGCCACACCAGCACGACTGTCATTGGAGGGTTCACTGAATTATCCCCTGGCCTTTTGTTCACCTGGAAACAGGGTCCGTCTCAGGTTGTGATTGCCTCACATTCATTTCCGAAAGATATTTTCCTTGTAGGCAGAGCTCTAGAATCACGTTTGTTTTCTTTTAGTCTTGCACAGATGTTTGGTGTTTGCTCAGCATCTTCTGGCTTCCATTGTTTTAATGTTCTGTTTATCTTGGGTTTGTTTTTCTTTAATACTTGATATTTGCCACTTTTTCGAAGTCTTTCCCCACTCACTATGTTCTGCAATATATGCCGTTTTAGGTTTTATTTCCATTGATGGATTTTCTTCTTGGTTATAGGTTTTTTTTTTTTTTTTTTTCGAGTTAGGTACTCACTCTGGCCCAGGCTGACATGGGACCCGCTCTATCCCAAGCTGGCCTTGAACTCACAGTAATCCTTTTATCTCTGCCTCCCAAGTGCTGGGATTAAAGGTGTGTACCACCATGCACAGCTTGATAGGTCATATTTACTGCTTATTTTTTTAGTCAGCCTATTTCTTTATTGTATCCTATAAAGTATGTATACTATACTAACTTTTTTTTTTTACTATTTGAATTTGGTAATTCTTCTTTCCAAAACAGGTTGAATTTGTTTCGTCAACTTTAGGTCTACCAGAACTTAATGTATTATGGCCATTTTAAGTCTTGTTTCTAAGTTTTACTATACTAATCTAGGGTGGTTTTTACTCTGGGCCTGGTTTCACATGATTGTGACAGAGTAACAGTCTGCTTGTCCCAAGTATTCAGTGATGACCAGATAAAAACGCAAATGTTAGCAGCCCTGCAGTAGCTTTGGGACTCGGTAGCTTTTAGTTGCTTTTAGCTTGTGATCTCATGGAGTTTTGTCCTCTTAATGTGTCAATATAAAGCAACTACTCTATTTTAAAGGAAATAAGAAAATAGCTTATGGTGAGCCAAATGTGAGTGACCATGGCCCAGAAGTGCAGGTTCGAGTTATCCTGAAGGACACATTCCATTGTGAAATAGGTTACATGATCTCTTATAGTCACAGGAACAGACAACGTCACAAGCCAACACAGTTACCAAATATATTCACGGCGCATCAGATGGCAGAGCTTACTGCAAAGTGGGGAGGCCGATGTTTCAGGCGCTATCTTAAAACATTCTGAGCTAAACGGCTGGTGGAGGCTAGAGCTCTGCTAAGTATAGCTCTGCATTCAAGAGCTTTCCCTAATAGTCACAAGAACGTTGGGTCAAACACAGAGGTTAAAGTAAATGGCTTTCTAAAGGACTGAGGTAGACCAAGGTAATTTGGACTGTAGCCGACGACATTCCTGGGCTCCATGATCACAATGTCCTCAGTCAAACAGTCTGAGAAATCTTTAATAGAGACGTGACGTCTTTCGGGGCCTCCCTTAAACACGCGAAGAGTAATGTTCAGTGTCAGATTCATGAAGCAATGATTCAGGTCTCAGAGACTCTCTTTCCATGGCTGCTTCCTTGCTGATATTCTTTGCTTCAAATGCCAGCTGTCTCAGCCTCCCCTGACCCTGTGCTCCATTCCCATGCCGTGTTCCACCACTAGGAAAGCAGTTCTGGGGCTGGTTCGGCTCCACCTGCCTGTTTCCCTTCCCTCAGTCATAGTCCTGTGGTTTCTGTGTTCCTAAGGTCTAGAAAGAGTTCCTCATATAGTTTTACCTTTTCTGTATATTTTCTGTGGGAGGGCAGATTCCCTGCAGTTCCTTCCAGGCCTGGAAAAGTCCTGCCTTATGGATGTGGCTAAGCTACTTTTTGGTGGCAAAAAGAGAATCATCTTTTCTTTTGAAACATGCATGGCGACGTCTGATAAATATCATTGCAAACCACTCTTAATGGTCTTATTTTATTTTATTTTTATTTGCAAGCAGAGAGAGAATGGGCACGCCACCAGGGCCTATAGCCACTGCAAATGAACTCCAGATGCACTTTGTGCATCTGGCTTTATGTGGGTACTGGGGAATCAAACCCTGGTTGTTAGGCTTTGCAGATAAGTGCCTTAACTGATGAACCATCTCTCCAGCCCAAACAAACCACTCTTAGTAGTTGGGAAAGTATGCAGTTCATAGAGAAACCCATTCTACCCTAAGAATAATGTGATGGCAGAGGAGAAAATAGTTTCTTGCTCAGGTACCATGTGCCAAGTAGTATCTTACATGCATGAACATATAGACTAACAACAGCCAACACTGATTGTCCACTCGTGGATCAGGCGCCATGCTCATTATCATATTTCTATACATTGAGTACTTTTATCCCTTCACGCAAAATGTTAGGGGCCAGAAGTCTGTGGATGTCAGATGTTTCCAGACGTTTGCAATATGTACGTATACATAATGAGATATCTTAGGCAGAGGACCCAAGTCTAAACCACAGAATTTATTTAGGTTTCATGTAAACCTTATACACATAGCTGGAAGTTAAACTGATGCAATGTCTTTAGTGCCTCTCTGCTTGGTTCTGTCCATTCCATTAAGACAGATGTGGACATTTCCTTTCAGTCATGTTGATGCTCAGAGAGTTTCAGGTTTTGGTGTATTTGAGATTTTTAGATTAGGGATATTTAGCTTGTATTTTAAATTACCACAAAAATATTTTGAATAGGTATTCTATTCTCCATGTTACAGATAATAAAATTAGAGTATGGAAGTTCAAGTAATTGGTCAGTGGTCCCCCCCAGCTCCCAGATGGAAGAACTGAAATTTGAATGCACACAAGCCTGGTCACAAGTTCACAAGTGTCTGCACGTTTA
Organism: Dipus sagitta; assembly: GCA_036346955.1. Classification (NCBI taxonomy): domain Eukaryota; kingdom Metazoa; phylum Chordata; class Mammalia; order Rodentia; family Dipodidae; genus Dipus; species Dipus sagitta. The sequence goes on from CM070789.1 coordinate 1,355,697, forward strand.
ACTCCATGATATACTTGGCTTTCCCTAGGTCTCACTTAATTGTTTGAAATACTCTGTGTTATTACCCTTTCAATTTAATGATGTTAATGCAGCAAATGCATAAATGTGCTTTGACTTGACAGACAATATTTTAAACATTTAACAAATTTTGAATCATTTCATCTTCAAAAAACCCTAAGAAGTGGACCCATTTGTTCCCTTTCTGTTCAGGATGCTGAAGTCCACAGTGGTGACATAATTTCCTCAAGGTCACAGCACAAACAGCCAGTAAAGGAACAGTCTGAACCCTCCCGTCCAGGCTGTGACCTCATGCTAGTCTATGCCTCATGCTGCAGAAGTTGAGTATTTGGCCACAGTCACACTGTATGCTGGGACTGGATTTGTACCTAGGTCTCAGACTGCTGACCTCACCTGTCTCCTCCATTTCCACCCTCTGCCCACCCTCCTAGTGCCCCCCAGATTCATTCTGTGCATGTGTGTGTGAAAGTTTGTGTGTGTGTGTGTGTGTGTGTGTGTGTGTGTGTGTGTGTGTGTTCATATGCATGAACCTCAGGCATTGCTTATCAGATAGCACCCGCCTCTTTGTGAGACAGGGTCTCTCACTGGTTTAGAGCTCAACGATTAGATTAGGGTAGAATGGCTTGCCAATGAGCCCCAAAGATCCACCTGTCTTTATCTTCCCAGCACTAGGATTACAGGCATGTGACACCATGCCTGACATTTTCACTGGGGATCAAACTTGTGAGGGAAGCAGAGTCTCCCCAGCCCCCACCTGGCTTTGTTTTCATCCGCTAGTTGATGGTGCTGGCTGGTCTCCCTGAGTGCCCCGTGCTTCAATTTATTTGTTTTTCAAAAGGTGGGTAGGAAAGGAAGGGTGTTAAGGAAGGGCAATGCCTTGGAAGAGAGCTCTGTTTCTCCTCAGACTGGGCACATTCGGATTTGCAATTTCCAAGTGTAATTGCCTTTAAGCATTTCTTGGATCTGGAAGGGGCGGGCCTTCATTAGGCAGGGCATTGTACACAGATTACTGGAGTTTATTATTATATTTATAGAAGTTGTGTTTGTCACCAGACCTCAGGGAATATGCACTCTATTAAAATATAAATCAGAAAAATATGCCGATGTAATTGTCTGCCCTGAGGAATTTTCTCCTAATCACAGCCTTAATGTCAATGTGAGAATGTTCCCACTTGGCCACCCCTCCCTAGGCCGGAGTTGGGGTATGCAGTTGAAACTAAAAGGAAGTAAGAGATGCTCGTCACGACACAAATTCAGTGCAGGCTAGGATTGCCCGTGTATGCCACTCTTTCCTCCCACCTTCCTCCCGTCCAAAGGAGCGCCTTGCTGCTCCCACCCGCTGGCCTCTGTGGCTTTCCCGTGGTGGCCCCTTCTGGAATGTCTTCAGTGGCTCCTTGTGCCCACCGTGAGCCTGTAGCTGCCTTTAGCACTCTTTGTTGTCTGGAACCTGCCAGTGCTCCCTAATCTCCTGCCTCCCCATACTTCCTCGTGAGTCCCCTGTGTCCATCACGTCTGTCTCCGCTCTTCACCCTGACCACCGTTTTCTTCCTGCTGGTACTTGTGATCTGTGTGTCTATGCCGGGGTTGTCTGTTCCATGAAGTCTCCATAGGACATCCAGTCAGAGGGGACCTGCTGGTGCCTTGTAGAGTTACTAGTGCTATGTTATAAGCTTGGGAGGCATTTTGCTTACATTCCCCACTCTCCCCGACCTGCAGAAGTGCAAAGATTCTGAGAGAGCTGAGGAAAGCTCCTGGTCCCCTCTGGCAGGCCCTGCAAAGGCTTCAGTGAGAGCTTTTCACCTCTTTCTCCAGTGTGAAACATCTGGACTGAAGTAGATGATTGAGCATGGTAGTTACCCACCAGTTGCTGGGACAAAACATCTGCCCAACGGCAGCTGATGGGAGGAAAGGGTTCATTTCAATTTGCAGCCTTGAGGGAAGCTTTAGCATGGCAGGGAAAGGATGGTAGAGCAAAGGTTGGACATCACTTCTTGCTACAGCAACTGGCGGAATGCAGCCGGAGAGTGAACTGAGCTCTGGCGAGAAGTAGCTGGCTATAACATTCCTAAGTGCACCCCCAGAAGCACACCTCCTCCGGCAGGCCTCCACCTCTCAAATCGTCACCACCTGGGGCCTAAGCATTCAAAACCTATTAGTCTGCGGGGGACATCTGATTCAAACCACCACAATGGTCAATAAATCCTTTAAATAAACTATGTATCGTAACCGAAATTATTAAAAAGAAACCTGAAATGACTTGGTTCTTAAGGAACCTTTCTAGACTCCAGGTTTCTCTGGGGAGAGGCTAGAGTCTGATGTGAGACCAGCACACTTTGATACAGAGCACAGAGCCTGCTAAGATGCAAGTCTGAGCATGTCAAGATTTTACCCTGCAGCAACCCTGTCAGTGCTTACAGAGCCCCATCCCAGGAAGACCCCTGTCCTGCCCAGCTCTGTCCTACCGTCACTCCTTCCCCTGCCTGCCCCAGGCACACTGGTCCCCACCATACTCCTTCACCATGCAAGGCATATTTCTTCTCAGGGGTTCTGTAATCCTGCTGTTGGCTTAGAATGTTGTTAAGACATCCGTATAGCCATTTTCCTTCTTGCATTCAAGACTTCTCCCAATATCGCCTTCTCAGTGACATTTTTCCTGAATTTCCTATTTGAAAATTACATATACACATATGCACGTACAATCTTTCTCCTTTCATGTTATTTCTCCTAAAGGCACTTACTTTAAATTATATTTATATTGTTTAATTTTTTCCCCACTTTCCCTGAAGTCAGGTTTGTTCTTATTTTCTGTTTTGTTCTCTTTGCCTCCCCAGCCTAGACCACTACTTGGCAAGCAGCAGGCCATCCATAATATATATTTATTGCACTAATGAATGAAAGCAGCTGACATTCTTATTTCTTCCAGCACTCTGAAGAGACATTTCTTTCACTTATGGCCTTTTCTTTGGCTGTGGTAGTCTTCCAATCACATTGACTAATGAGCCAGGCTTGCAGTAGAATAAATACTTGTTCTTTTTTAGTCTAAGCATTGATATCTACTTGTATTAGAATAATGATGACTGCTAAAATACAAAGCTAGAATATATTTACTAACATTGTAGACACAGTTAAAAGTTCAAGGAAGGAATTAAGAACATAAAACAGAATATAGTTTATTCTATAAATAAAATCACATTCATTCATTACTTTAAAATATTTCCTGAGACTCTTATATGATCCAAGCACACCTCTAGGAACTGGAGTCTCAGTGGTGAACAGAGCTAGCCCCTGTCTTCTTTGAGCCATGTTGTCAAATAACCAATGAGCAAACACATGATTCAAAGTGAGATAAGCTCAAAGTGAAATGTGTCTGATGTATGAAGGTGGCGTATTAGTGTCTACTCTACTTAGAGTGGTCAAGAAAGAATTTCTACTCATGTGACAAGTACTTGAGAAAAGCAACTTAAAGGTAGGAGTTATTCTGACTCACTGTTCACAGTCCTTGGCTTCCTGGATTCTAGCCTATGGTGAAGCAGAGCTTCATGGTGGCAGGAGTGGGTGGGAGAGGCTACTCATCTCCTGCCAGAGAGGAAGCAGGAAGAGGACAGGATGATGGACCCCAGGACTGGAACTGTCCAAGCCTACTATCATGCCACTACACGACCCAGATGCTGACACAGACCAACAGGATTTAGTGTTTCCCCAACTTTCAGAGGCACAAGCCCAGTGACCCTCTTCCTCCAACTAGTCTCCCTCTTCCTAAAGTGCCCATCACCTCCCACAATAGTGCCAACAGCTGGGGCATTCAGTATAAAAGCCGTAAGGGACATTTCATATCCAAACCACAACATTTTGCCTGTAGGCCCCCAAATCTCATCTGTAATGAAAAATTAATTCAGTCACTCTAAGCACTGCCACAGTTTTACCCATTCCAACATTGTTTAAAAGTCTAAGTCCCAAGTTACCTCTGAGACTCAAGGCAAATATTAGTATGAGTCGCTATAAAATAAAAAAGGAGTCACATACTTTCAGCATACTATGGCACACAGCAAACATTCCCAGTCTAGAACAGGAGAATAACCAGGAAGGGTCAAGTCAAAGCTAGACAAAGAGCCGACAGCATCCACAGTGAAGCCTGCAGCTCTATGTCCAGCATCTGGGATGCATATGGCAGTTCTTTCTCATTACTGGGACAAAACACATGACCAGAAGCAGCTTATGGAAGGAAAGGGTTTATTTCTGGCTTACAGTTTTGAGAGGAAGCTTAATCATGGGGTGGGGAAAGCATGGCAAAAACATATACCCAGGTGCCACATCTCCACATCAGCAGGGAAGAAATCAGAGAGTAAGTTATGAATGCCCAGTGAGGCTGGGCAAATAAACTACAAGGCCCACCGCTGGTGGCACACCCCCACCAGCAAGGCTCCATCTCCCTAAAGCTCCACCAGCTAGAGACTCAGTATGAGGCTTAATCAATAACACACGAGACGACTGGGGATGTGTGACACTCAAACCACTACAGCATGTGATAGTGTGATGTGAATTCCGACACGCTTGGGCAGCCCCACTCTTGCGGCCTTTCCACATGCAGCCCACGTGGCACCTCTTTTGGTCTAGCTTCACATGCTGACTGTGGTTTTCCTTGGCAGATGTTACACATTTTGTCATCTCCAGCTTTATGGGGCTTCTATTGCCACTCAGGCTTTGCCCTTATATCTTCACACTCTGCTGTCTCTTGATTTTGGCTTACAGTCTCAAGGGGACGCTTCATGATGGCAGGGGAGATCATGGCATGAACAGAGGCTGGACATTGCCTCTGCTGCAGCAGGTGGAAAAACAGCAGGAGAGAGAGTCAAGCTCTGGCAAGAGGGAGCTGACCGTAACACCCCTAAGTCCACCACCAACAACATACCTCCTCCAGTAAGGCTCCACATCTTAAATTGCCACCAGTTGGGGACCAGGCATTCAGAACACATGAGTTTATGGGGTACACCTGATTCAAACCACCACAGTCCACCACCAGCGCAAATAGTGGCTGATGTCTTTGGACTATGATTGCACAGGTCTCTGTGGGCCTACTGTGACTAAGTAAAATCAACCCTGAGGACATTTGTAGGTGGCCCTGAGAAAGCAGGAGATCATGGAGGATATCTATTTTCTCAAGTAAAAGCCTTCCAAATGAGTTTACTCTTTATACCCTTCAGCTTGCAATGGATGGGGATCTGCACAGTTCCTGAGATGCCATCATTCCAATTGTCCTGATGTAAAACATTTGGCATCTTTTAAAAGAATTTAAAAATTTGTTTTTATTTATTTATTTGAGAGAGTAAGAGGCAGAAATAGAGAGAGAGAGAGAAAGAGAATAGGTGTACCAGGGCCTCCAGCCACTGCAAACAAACTCCAGACACATGTGCCACCTTGTACATCTGGCTTCTGTGGGTCCTGGGGAATTGAACCTGCATCCTTTGGCTTTGCAGGAAAGCACCTTAGATACCAAGCCATCTCTCTAGCCCACATTTGGCATCTTTCATGACTCATGCTTTCTTTAGCCCCAACCTAAGGGCTTTCTGTTCTAATTGCAAATGTTTTCACGTCTTTCTACTTGTGATTTGTTCCTGATTCTCATATTAACCTATTTGTGAGCAAGTGTCAATAGCAATGATAACTGCCTCAATATCTTCTCTCCAAGATTAGTTTGTCACAGAGTCTTGGTGCATGCATCTGAGTTCTTTGCCATGGTATAAAATGTGTGGCCTCTACCACATTTCCCAAATAGTGTATCTAAAGCTTCATGAGCACAATCTTTACTCTCCACATTGCTATTGGCATTCTGGGTTTCAAAGTTCTCACCAGAATTGCCCAAGTAAGATCAACTTAGAGCATTCTAGGCTTTAAATAGCTTGTATCTCCAAACTATTCCCAAATCCTCTCACAAACCAGTTCCAAAAGCTTAAGAACGATGGGGTCAGGTTTATTTATAGTAACAACCCTGCTCCTGGTACCAATTTTATGAAACATATTAGTCATAGAATTAAAAGGATGATAGGAAGCAAAGAGAGACAAGGGGGCTATGGTTCAGGCATAACTTTCAAAGACATTCCTCCAGTAACATATTTCCTCCAGCTAGTGGCACCCACCATATGTCCCTCCTTTCCCAAAATGGTTCCAACAGCTTGGGACCAAGCATTCAGCACATGAGCCTGTGGATAATGTCTCACTCTGACACCATAACAGACAGAGAAGGGAGACTTCGAGCAGTGATGCAAACAAAGTAAGGGAGAAAGTCATGTGACTATAAGGACAGCCTTTTTAGGCTAACATATTAAAAGTACAAGGTCCCTAAAATATGAATGAGTATGTGATACATTTGCCAACCTTGTATCATTTAATGCTATTAATGGTTGTATGAAGCAGGCACAAAAAATCCAAGTGAACCTGTCCATCTGTCAGGGCAGAAGACAGAAAAGGCTGTAGAAATCTGAGCAGCTGTCAGTCCCTCGTCTATCAAATAGATGAATTAGGGGCTGTGGTGATTCGAAGGCAAAATGTTCTCCATAGCTGACGTGTTTGTGATTAACCTCACACTGAGTCCCCAGCTGTGGAGACCTTGGGAGGTAGAGTCTTGCTGGAGGAGATGCCTCACTGGGGCTGGACCTTGAAATTCATTAGCCCAGTCTTACTGGGTGAACTGATTTAGCAAGCTCACGCTTGCTTGATGTGACCCCTGGATGTCTGCTTTTTCCACACCTCCCCTGCCATGGAGAACGTTCCCCCTGAAACTGTGAGCTGAGGCAGACCCTGGCTCCCACACGTTGCTGCCCCTCAGGTGTTTCGGCCCAGCAGTGGGAAGGCAGCTGCTGCAGGCGGGGCCTTTCCAGCGCAGCTAGGACGCAAGCAGTCAGAATCAACCGGGAGCTTATCGGAATACAAATTCTTAGATCCACCCCAGACTTCTTGAATCTAATATTCTGGGGATAGACTTTAAAAATTTGCATTTAGATAAGCTCTCCAAGCGATTTTTGAGAAGTGTTGAAAGAGATGATTTCAAATATCTTCTTTTCAATATTTTTTTTATGAAAATGAACAAGATTGAAGTGAGCCATGCGGGAAAGACAAAGGAAATAACATAGAAAGCACGAGAGAGATTCAAATCCTTTTTAGCCTTCCTCCATCTTTAGAAGCCTGCAATCGTTTGGAGACTGGGCACCTCTGGGAGGATTCATTAAGATGCACACATTATGTAAATATCTACAAGTGCTCATAATTAAAAAAAGTTAAAGGGTCTGAGAAATCTATAGAGTTAGCTGGTCTGTTGGATAACCCAAAGCATAAACGTTTGCATTTCACATTCCAGTGGGCTTAGGGGGATGTTTTGTTTCGTTAATTAATAGTTTAGGGACATGATAAACTCCTTGAAAACTTTTGCAAAGTTATGTGTGTGTATTCACTTCAAAAAGGGAAGGTCGATAGTTTTCATAAAATAGAAGGGTTCATGAGTCCAAATGATTAAGAGCCACAGCATAAGATGAGTGGTTCTCTAACTCTGGCTCAATGTTAACTGCAATGTGAAAATGGCTTTAGAGTCTAACTTACACACACACACACACACACACACACACACACACACACACACACAGTGTTACTTTGGTCCTAAATTAATTCTTCTCTCCCTTATTCTTTATATTCTCCTTTTATTTCCTTGGCTTCTCCTCTGTCCAGAAGATATTCATTGAGTGGCAGTTCTCAGGCAAAAACAAAACAAACAAACAAACAAAAAACTAGACTCATAAACAACTATGGTGCTACATGATGGCAATTTAAGAATTCTCTTGAATGTCCTAGAATCGCCCCCCTCCCCAGAGAGAGCTTACTGGGTAAGTCGTGGTGGACTTTTAAGGAGATGATCTATTCTACAGTATTTGTGGACTGATGGCCGTGTCTCTCATTTTATGCCACACTGTGTGTCCGTTCTCCCAGATGTCTGAGAAGACAGGTGTGGTTAGCTACATTAAGTGATGGAGAGTTACCGTGAGAATAAAAGAGGAAATGGAGGAGAAACGGAAGGTCACGCAGCTCTCCACATACACGGATCAGCAGGCCTCACTTTTTTACTGCTCAGCTGTGAGGCTGGGTGGACGTGTCCAACAGCAGCTACTGGGCTGGCAGCAGAGTGGGGGACTGTGTGCTGGTCTAGTCCTAGTGCTCCTCGGGGCCCCTGCAGCAGCCCATTTCTGGGTTCCCTAATTCTGCCACAGCCTCTCTTCCCTCTTTTCTCAGCCCAGCATCTGGAATGATGCTCCTAGAATGCATCCTGGATTATATCACTCCTCCATAATCCCCACATTTTGCTTGGAATAAAGTTGGGGGGGGGGTCTCTGGGTCCCCAGTGTCTGCAACTGTTTCTCATGTCACGTGTTTTTTTTAGGCAATATTACTTTTCTTGTAAATTTCCTTTGAAAACTTCAAGGTGTTTTTTTTTTTTTTTTTGGATGGTTTTAGAAAACCAAAACTGAATACTATGCTCTGGGATTTGGACAGACTAGAGAAAGCAATAGAGATGGTAGCGCTGATTAGGGTGTGGGAAGTAGTCCAAGGTAAGAGCATTTGTCTAGCACGTGTGAGATCTTGGGTTCAGTTGCCAGTACCAGAACTTTCCGTTAACATCTTTTACATGATCTTTATTTGTGGGAGGAAAACTGCCCTGCTCTATGACCCATGAGACTGATGTGCTACCTACAAAGTCGGGTGACAAAGAGTTATAGTCAACTTCTTGTTTCTGGGACAAGCACCTGACCAGAAGCAGCTGATGGAAGGAAAGGGGTCATGTTGCCTTACAGACTGGAGGGGAAACTCCATGATGGCAGGGACAGCATGGCATGAGCAGGGGCTGGACGTCACCTCTGCCACAGCAGGTGGACAACAGCAGCAGGAGAGTGAGATGAACACTGGCAAGTGGGGAGCTGGGCTATAACACCCACAAGTCTGCCCCTAACAACTCACGTCCTCCAGCAAGACTCCACCTCCCAAATTGCCATCAGCTGGAAACCAAGCGTTCAAAACACAGGAGTTTATGGGGGACACCTAATTCAAACCACCACACAAAGTAGGGTGAGTCTTATCAGACAAGACCAATGCCGTGATGGGCTGCAGAGATGGCTTAGTGGTTAGGGTGCTTGCCTGTGAACCTTAAGGACCTAGGTTCGATTCCCTAGTACCCACATAAGCTAGATGCACAGAGTGGCACATGTGTCTGGAGTTCATTTGCAGTGGCTGGAGGCCCTGGCATATCCATTCTCACTCTCCTTCTCTCCCTCTCTAATTAAGTAAATATATATTTTTTAAAAAAAACAACAATGCTGTGAGAAAAATTCCTGGAGGATTAACCAGAAACCCAGCTGTAATGACATAGTTGATGTCACTCCTCCACCCTTCACAGGAACAGCCAGATGCCAGAGGAGATGCTGGGATATAGTACATGACCGTCTCTTTGTTCCATAGTCAGATGTTGCTTCTGTCTACAATTATATTTTTGGTAGACCTTATTAATTATCACTGCCAAAACCGTCGATCCCATCCCACATCTAATTAAGTTGCACACTGTGATTGTGGTAAGTCCCGGGACACACTCGCTTTTCATCAAGCTTTACACCAACTTTAAATAACATCTGTTTGATCAGTGGATATCCACATGGCATACCTAATTCTCCAGTTAGCTAATGTCTGTGTGTTTCATCTCTGCAGAGAACATGGATCTGTGGGAACAGCATGGACTGTGGAGTCAGGCAGACAGACATGTGAGACGAGTTAGTGTCTGTGTGTTTCATGTCTGCAGACAACATGGATCTGTGGGAAAAGCATGGACTGTGGAGTCAGGCAGACAGACATGTGAGACGAGTTAGTGTCTGTGTGTTTCATGTCTGCAGAGAACATGGATCTGTGGGAAAAGCATAGACCTGGAGTCAGGCAGACAGACTTGTGAGACTGGGCCCCTTATTTCCTGCCCATCACTGGCACAAACCTGGGCAAGTTACAGACCCTCTGAGCCTGTGTTTCCTCATAGAGAAAATGACAACAATCTGATCACCAAATACATTCGAATGCTTTAGCTTTAAATGCTTTTTCACAAAGCCTTCAGGTGATGGGCATTAGGGACATAGCAGACATCTTGTATTGCACGCTTATTTGTGACTAGTATGTGGCAGGAACTACAATTGGTCCTGAGGATGCCTCCATGGAAACAGCAGACTATGGTCACCCTCCGTCATCAGGAAATATGGATGCTGACGGGTCTGGGCTCATGGCTGTATGTCACACAAAATTTCTATCAGAGCCAGCCGAAGAAAGAGGCGAGCCTGGGCTATAGAGTGCACGACAGTTACAAAGGACTGAAGCGTCTCCTCTGTGGTGAGATTCCAAACAGCCAGGAAGGTGGTGGCACACAAATGTGAGGTATGAACCCACTTTGTGGCAGTTAACTGTGAAATTTAAGCTGCTTTACTCTGATGGTCCAAACTTGAATCTGAAATATACCCAAGACCAATCATCGTGATTATGTTACAGATCCCGGTTGGTGGCAGTGGTTATAATGTCATGAACTGAAGTTCCCAGAAAAAAAAGAAAGCCACACCTGTATTAAAGATTCTACAAGGCTGATTAACTGGTTAGAAGGAGTTGGGGTGTTACAGATTTAGAGTCAAATTGTCTGGGGCCATCTTTAATCCCCTTACTTGCCCGCCTCTGTCTGACCTAACACCAAACTCAACAGCTAAGGAAGTCATGAGATAACATCTGAAATCCACCCCAAAGTTTCCCCTGCTTGACTGTGCCTCACCTGCCTGAGTACCCACTAGTGTACTTGGCAAATGCCTTGCTTTATGACCTTCCTTTGTGCTATGACTATAGAGTTCCACGTGGGAAGGTGCCATTTGGAGCTACCAGAATCTGGGTTCATGGGCCAGTTACTCATGTTGGCACAGAAAAAAATAAAATCATTCTCCTTGTGGTGAGAGCTATGCCTTGCAGTGACGTTGCCAAGGCATTTACTGGAATACTCTTTTCAGATATGACCAGACAACCTAAAAAAAAAACAAGGTTGACTTTATGGAATCATTAAAGCCTTTTGTAAAAGCTGACCTGGTGTCTAGCTCTAAGATCTCTTATCCTGAAGGCGGAATGAGGAACATCAAGAAATTCTCATGATAGTTTAAGGAACTCAGTGATATTGAAGGTGAAATCTGACAATAAGATTTTAGCTTGCCTTCTTAGCTTTAAAAAAGTCTGGAAGTCCACCTTAGGGGCTGAGGATATGGCTCAGTGGTTAAAGGCACTTCCTGCAAAACCTGCCAGCCCAGAATCAATTCTCTAGCACCCACGTAAACTAGATATCCAAAGCGGTAGGCACACGTACCTGTGCATCTGGAGTATACCTGGGCTCGCCGGTTGGCCAGTCAAACTGAAAATGATGACCTCGAGGTTCAGTGACAGACACCATGTCAAGGAAGTAAAGTGGAGGAGCCATAGAGGAGACTCATCATTCTCCCCTGGTTCCCACATGTGCACAGAGAGCACATGCATCTGCACACACATGCGTGTAACACACACATGCAATCATACACAAAGAAAACAGTTTTGGACAGGAAAACTTGTTTTTGTTGGTTGCTGTGGCAATTTAGCTTCCCATTTCTTGGGGAAATGTGCACTCAAGACTTTCTGACCATGGGCATTTTGAAAAGCCCTCAGCAACTTCTTGGATGAGCTACTGTCTTTCCTGTCACGTCACCAAGCACGTCTGCTTCTCCAGTCAAGATGGCTTTGTTCACGTTGCTGCGCACACTCTCTCTTCGTTATCCCTTAACTCTTTTTTTTTTCTTTTTTTCTTTATTAATTAGTTTTGTATTCAGCAAATACAGTCAGTTTGGTACCATTATTAGGCTCATCCGTGACCTACCCCCTCCCCTTGGCCCCTCCTTGTTGAGGTATAAGGGTCATGCATTGTGGAGTTAGCCCACAGTTATGGGTAAGATAAACGTCTCTGCATATCATGACCCAACATGTGGCTCTGACATTCTTTCCGCCCCCTCTTCCGCAAAATTTCCCTGAGCCATGTTGGGTTCATTTTTGGTCTGCTTCAGTGATGAGGTGTTGGGGGCCTCTGAGGCTCTGGCTCTCTGATTTGGTAGGAGTTGATTTTTCTCTGTGTTGATCTCCTTCCCTCTTATGCTGGTATCCGGTTCACCAGGAAAACAGCACCCTTGCTTGTTTCTCCAATTTTTCTTAGTTTCAGCCGGGGCCCTTTTGAGGTATGATGGGGTGGCTCTCTCCTTAGAATCTACATCTATCTGAAAAAGAGAAGCAGATTCTCCAGCAGAGAGTAAGTTAGCACCAGGACAAATGAGATAACCCTTACTTTGTTTATAGAGAATTTAATACTCTTATGACAACCGGCACAAAGCAAGTCTCAATGCGGCTGTGTTACTCACAGAACACTCGGTCCACCTCACTGAACAGCCCCTTCCTCCTTCCCAGCACTGTAGTAGCTAGGCCATAGGGCCAGCGAGTCTGCGGCCCTTACAGAGCTCACAATCTAATTTGGAAATTCATTAAAGAACTTGATTACAGTACGGGGAGCTATGGAAACATGCACCAGAGGGATCCAATCTAATGGGCAGACGATCAACTGCACACGCATGTGTGTCCACACACACATGATCACACATACACACTCTCATACAACATACACATTCTTCATTGAAGAAATAACTGACTTTTGCACCAGGACCTGAAAAACAAGGGTACAAGTTCAGCCAAAGGGGGACAGAGAGTGTCTTTCAGGCATCCTCCTCCCTCAGAAAAAACAACAAGAAAAAAAACGAAAGAAAGGGAAAGTGTGCCTCAAACCTGCACGTGAGAAGGCAACTGGCTGAAGAAAAGACGTGACAAAGGTTCCGTGCCCTTGGCTGGTTGGTACTGGAGGACGAGTGAGTGGACAGCTGGGCCAAGGCACCCAGCCAAGACTGGGACTCAGGCCTGCTGCGTGTGCCAGCGTCTCACTGTCTGTTCTGGATGCCTCTCTCCAAGGTCTGCTGGAGCCTGCAGAAGAATTCCGGCTAAGCAGCCATTTTTAGGTGTTCTAAAGCCTGTGGTAACTCACTGCTGTGCCACTGTGCAGGTGGGTAGCGCTGAATAGCAAGGAGCCTTTGCATGTAGCTAATTCTGAAGAGTTAGGACTTTTTGCAAGTGACGATGCTTTAAGCAAGTATATTATTAAGATGAAATGACAGGATATGAGAGAGAATGGCTGGCTCAGTGGAAATGCACTTGCTATCTAAGCATGAGAACCTGCTTTTTGGATCCCCAGAACCCATGTAAAAAATGCCAGGTGTGGTGGTGTGTCCCTGCAATCCTCTCGACGTGTAGAGACAGGAATTCTCCAGGGGTTACCGACTGGGTAGCGTAGCTGAGTCAGTGAGCTCCAGCTACAGCGAGAGGCCTGGTGTCAAAGAATAAGGTAGAGAACAATTGAGACAGATTCCAGACATTCACCTACATGTACAACTCCCTCCCCTTACATATGAACATTCATAATCACGTGAACTCACACACACACACACACACTCACATACAAAATGGTAGGAATGGCATCAGGCTATCTAAAACACAAGAAGGAAATTTCAGTGGGTTAAAAGGGAATTCAGGGGCTGGAGAGATGGCTCAGTGGTTAAGACGCTTGCCTGAGAAGCTCAAGGACCCATGTTTGACTCTCCAGATCCCGTGTGAGCCAGACACACAAAAGTGAGGCAACCACAAGGTCGCACATGTCACTAGGTGGCGCAAGCGTCTGGAATTCGATTGCAGTGGCTGATGTCCTGGAACACCAATTCTCTCTCTGTCTCTCTCTCTCTCACTTTCTCTAAAATAAAGATTAAAATAAAAGGGAATTCAGAGAGGACATATCCAGACATCTCTAAGGGTGATCGCATGAAATGGCTTAAGGTTGGTGCTCACTATATAAAAAGTGTCTAAAGCTTGAGGCCCAATAATAAACTTGTTATGTCTGTGGTAACTATGCTCATTTTCAGAGTAGACCCTCTGAGAACACAGACTTCAAATCAGCGAGACAATCACATTATTCCATTTTGGTATCTTTAACCCAGAGACAAGGTTTATTTGAAAAATAAATAAGATATTTTTGATAAGCAACTTTTTAAACCTTAAAAGTATAGAAAAGGGGTTTGTCCTATGCATCATCATAAAAAGCTATTCAAATATACTTAATGAGTATCTGTATGACTAGAGCGATGTTTACATTCAAATTGTTTCTTTGCTTTTCCCTTCCACTAAGCGACTAGTTCAAATACCAGATTCTCAGGGCCACTGAGGTAGGTAAGACCAGGAGAGTTCAATCACTAGTCATTGGGAAGCTAGACAGAACAAAAGGGATTCAAACAACATTCACCAGACCAAAACTAATCCTTATTGGAGAGTGTAGACTTGCCTGTCGGATGTGAGATTAAAATCAGAGCTGTATCTTTACCTGAAATTGCTGTAGCAGCAGCAGTAACCAAGGGAACATTATCAGTCGCCCTTCTGCATATGTAAGTTGTGAATGAACAAAAAGATGCTCCATCTGTCAGAAGTCTTTTTCTAAATATCTGTATACAGTTTAGGATTTTAAAGTTATTCTTCATATTCACATTAATATCTTATTTTGAGAGCCAAAAGCAATGATTTATGAAGCAAGCTTGTCTAGCTGGATGAGTGAGGGCACGCATAAATAAAATAAAATGTTGGGCATAGCTTGAAGTTATTGGAATAATAAAGTATGATAAATGCCATAATGCTGATTCTATAAATTATAGGAAGGACTTGGCCCTCCCCCCATGCCTATAAAGTGAGCCTAATAGCATGGCTTGCTTTGTAGGGATCTCTGAAGGCCTCGGCGACATTGAGTGGGGCTCCTGGTCTCAGGAGGAGCATAGCACCTATGCGTTACCGTATTGCTGCTCCTGGTGATTCTGTGACTACCTCGTCTCTGGTTAACGCACAACTCTGAGCACTGTCGGGCTTCTGTTTACTCTGATTTAATTCATATTCATGAAGCAGAATTAAGTACTTCGGGAGCTGGAAGAGATGTCTAATAACCTCACTTACAGACTTTGAAGTGTGGGCATAGGGCTAGAGTGACTCCTTCAGGCCTGTGCAGCAGCTAGACACTGCTAGATTTCCAGTCAGCCTCCTTCTCCCCGGGATTTGAGCCCTTTGGAGAGCATTTGCTATGCTACATCTGCTTCAGTAAAATTCAAGCACCTTGAGGGCATGGGCCCAGCTCTGCCAGTGGTGAATGGTCAGCAGAAAGTTCCATCACAATGCCAATGTAGAACTGATCTCCATGCTTTATGTCACAAATGATCATCGATGAACCCATAGACTAAGCCACTTTTCATTCCTCCTCAGAACAGAAAGGAGGTCATAGCACCCTAGATGCTTTAATAAGCCATCTACCAGGAGTTCAGAGTCTTTCTAAAATGACGCTTTGAGCCGGGCATGGTGACTCATGCCTGAATCCCAGAATTTGGGGCTTGGGAGGTTAAGGCAGCAGAACAGCTGTGAGTCCCAAGCCAGGCTGGACCACAGAGTGATGCCTTGTCTCAAGAAGAGAAGATGAAAATTTCAAACCACCAAAAATGTAGTGCTTTTCAGCCACTAAATGGGCTAACAGCCTAGGAACTGGCTTCCTGCTGGGGGAAAATGGCCAGCAAAGTTGTGAGCAAGCTATGGGATGTAATTGTCTGTGAAGGGAATATGTCTTATGTTGTTCCATGCAGAGTGACAGTATATAGCATGTTACATATAGTAACTAACTTGATTGTGACAATCATATATATATATATATATATATATAGACACACACACATATATAAAGAAAAAAATTCATTTGTTAGGAAAAGTTGTCAAAGCATTGGAAATGTCTCTGTCTCTCCCTGTCTTTGTTTCTAAAAAAGATCACCAGGTATGCATTAGATCCATCCTGAAAATGTCTAGCTGAATGTCCTAGGATTCTGTGGGGACACACTTTTCTTTGACCAGGCCATTTTATGAGCCTATAGTGAGTTTTGTAATTTTTTTTTTAACTTCAGGTGAGCCCAACAGACTGACCTTTATTTATGCAAGACAGTGAGAGCAAGACAGAGAGAGAGAGAGAGAGAGAGAGAGAGAGAGAGAAGAGAGAGAGAATTAGCACGCCAGGGCCTCCCGCCGCTGGAATAAGCTCCAGACGTGTGTGCCCTCTTGTGCACATGCGTGGCCTTGCATGCTTGCATCACTTTGTGTATCTGGCTTACATGGAACCTGGAGAGTCGAACCTGGGTCCTTAGGCTTCGCAGGCAAGTGCCTTAACCACTAAACCATCTTTCCAACCCTGTACTTAAAAAAAAATTATTGGGCTGGAGAGATGGCTTAGCGGTTAAGGCGTTTGCCTGCAAAGCCTAAGGACCCAGGTTCAATTCTCCAGGTCCCACATAAGCCAGATGCACACGGTAGTGCATGTGTATGAAGTCCGTTTGCAGTGGCTAGAGGCCCTGGCACACCCATTCTCACTCTCTGTCTCTCTCTCCCTGTCTCTGTTTCTAATAAATAAAAAAATAAAAATAAAAATGCCTTTAAAAATTATTTAGTTGAGGTGCCAGGGTCTCTTGCCACTGCAAACAAACACCAGATACACAACTTTTTATGCCTGGCTTTATATAGATTGTGGGGGAATTGAACCCCGGCTGGCAGACTGTGCAAGTAAGTGCCTTTAATCAACGAACAATCTCCTTAGCCTCTACTCTTGTACTCTCGTAAAAAATTGATGAGAAAGTGAGTGTGTTTCTTTCCATAGCAAAGCAAATGGTGCCTGTTCACAGCGATTACAAATGAATTTGTCCAGCCAAGAATATAGTTTCGCATTTGAACCAGCTTAAATATCTCATTTGTTTCCTCATTAAACAGGGCACTAAATAACATATTTGACAGGCATCCACTTTGTACTTGTGTGGGGATTATAGTTTCACCATTTGAAAAATATCCTTTAACATGACTTTGCCCTGGAAAATTTGTTTAAGATCTCTAAACTTCTATTCTATCTTCAACAAATGGAACAAAGTATACTTTATTTGATTTTTTTTTCAGGATTTTGCAATGGCTCAGGTTTTCACAGCAGGCCTTGATTTCTAGCTATGCGGATATGGAGGGCAGGTGGCCTGGGTATGAACACATGGGGGTCAGAACTGTGACTCTGTCCTGCATCAGCTGCGCACCTTCTCGCTAGTTACTTGGCTCCTTTGTATTTTTGTTTCTTCATGTTAATGTGACTTTGATGTGAAAGTTAAATGAATAAACATGCATGGAGCCCTTGAGGCAATTGCAGGCTGTTTTACTTTGTTTGTATTGTCTTATCACGCTTCAGATGTGTTTAAATTCTGGATGCTTCAGCTAGCCATGGGGAGAGAGGAAATCCATTGAACCAAGGCTGGTGAGCAAGTCTACGTGAATGAAGGAGCCTGTGAACAGGTAGTTTACGTGAGAATCTCACCTGTGTGATAAGCCAGTTTGGCCTCTGCTACAGTCTGGCTGTGTGTCCCCTTGGCTAGTCTGACCTACATTTCCAAGAAGTTTCTTTTTTCATGGTCAGGCTGAGTCCCAAGAGAGATTCTTGCAACGCTTTTGGAAGGCGGAGACAGACAGCCATTTGGTCAGTAAGTGGCAGGCATGGTTAATGGATCTGCCTGGCTCACCTTGTTGGCTGGACTCAGCAGCTGGGCCTAAAGAGGTTCTGTATCCCCAAACCTCCCTTCAGCTCTCTTGAGGTGATGGTCCTGGAGCTCCATGCCAGGAGCCCAGCCTCTTCCTGCAGAACACCTTCCATCAGATAGAATTTAAGAGCACGGGGGGTGGAGGGGGGGACAGGGCACAAGGCTGGTTTGCTGAGAGAGAGGCGGCTGAGACAACCGCCCTTTGAGAGCTAAGGCTTTATTAGGAAAGTGAAGCCAGAGAGCAGGAAAGGCTCAGGAAATCCAAATAATGAAGACCATTATCCGATTTTTATAGAATTTTCAGAGGGGGAGGGAAAGTTTTGTACCGTGTGACCCAGCCTGCAATCTAGAAGCCAGGAGGCGATGGGAGGGTGGGGGGTGAGGGCCTCTTAGGCAGGCAGCTGTTCTGCTGCTGCTTTTCTCCTAGTCAGGATCCAAGGCCATAACTCAGATGGCTTGGTTTCCCTGGAAACAAGGGGCTGGTCTTGTTTCCTTGCCTGGCTCTGGTACCTGGGCAGTAGGGACCTTTTAAAGTGACAGCATCTTAACACCTTTCTCACTAAACACACGTACAGGGGTTCCCTCCATCCTGCTTGTATGAGCTTCTCTTCCTTTCTGTCTGTACTGTGAATATCAAGATCACCAGGAATAGGATGCCTTCCAGTGAGTTGTTGGCCAGGGAGGTCCCTGATGTCTCCAGAACATTACAGGCCAATGCCGAGGCTCTTGGTTTCCCACAAGGAATAGATGGTAAGACCCTGTTGCTGAAAACTCCACATGCTTGGGCTGCAAGGCCACTGAGAAATCCTGCTGGAGCTGAGCTGAAAACCTCCTCCATATAGACCAGCTGACAGAAAGCTGGAAGAAGCCATCCTGCATGCAGTTCAATGGGAGAGAGAGAAATCACCAGTGGAGATACTCAACAGTGGGCACTGCAAGCCTTAAGTTAGGCCAACCAGCCAAACAAGCCAGTGGGTGCAATAGTGGCACATCTGTTATGGGGGAAACCAGCCGTTTTCTAATTGGAGTGGAGGCCCACTCCTTGGGAGAGACTACATGCCTAATACTGAAAACCTATGCTGAGGGAAGACATGAGCCCAGGGGGTGTAATGCCTGCTGGTGTCTGGCTAAATGCATACATTATGCTCACCAAACTGCCCAGTAAGCACTTCTCTTAATGTTCATACCTACATATTAATGCTACTCTTACTTCTGGTAGAGAAGCTTCTCTTTTCAGATGGCAGTGACCTCTGGAATGACTCAAAAGGCACCATAATGCTGAGAAGAAGTGAGAGAGGAGTGGTCAGCACTGAAATATCTCTATCACACCTTCCAAGTCTCAGGGTCCATTGCAGAAGAGGTGGTAGAAAGAATGTAAGAGCCAAAGGAAGGGTAGGACTCCTTACAACATACTCTTCCAGACACAAAATGGCCTGGATATCCATGACCTCACAGTGCCTGACACTACCTACACAAGACCATCATAAGAGGAGGAAAAGACGATGACATCAACATAAAGAGAGACTGAGAGGGGGAGGGGATATGATGGAGAATGGAGCTGTGAAGGGGAAAGTGAGCGGGGAAGGGAATTATCATGGCTTATTGTCTATACTTATGGAAGTTGTCAATAATAAAAAATAAAAATTAAAGGGCTGGAGAGATGACTTAGTGGTTAAGCACTTGCCTTTGAAGCCTAAGGACCCAGGTTCAAGGCTTGATTCCCCAGGACTCACGTTAACCAGATGCACAAGGGGGCACACGCGTCTGGAATTCGTTTGCAGTGGCTGGAAGCCCTGGAGTGCCCATTCTCTCTCTCTCTCTCTGCCTCTTTCTCTGTCTGTTGTCAAATAAATAAATAAAAGTAAACAAAAAAATTTTAATAAAAAAAAATTAAAAAGAAGAACATCTTGTTTCATGTAAGTGCCTCATATGTTTTAATGAATTGATAGTCGTTTAATTGTGTATCGTAATCTAAGAATTAAAACAAGCACTCACCCTGCCTTTAATAACAACATCACAGTAAGCATTTCTATGTGTCTGTCTGCGTAGTTTCCCGAGGACACTCTTAAAACAAGTTCCCAGAAGAGAAATTGTTTGATCAGAAGATATGCACATAAAATGTTGATATATTTTTATCAGAATAGCTGTTCTAATTTTCTCTCCTACCAACTGCAGATGAAAGAGCCTGCTTTCTCAGAGTCTAATGCTTGAAACCAGGGCAGCCCCCGCTGGATTTCAGAGCTTTGTTTCATGCGCTTACTCAGGCTCTACTGTTAGAGAGCTCTCACAGCTAAAGGCTGTCGGATGGGCCCATCGGCTACTCTGCTTCAAATTACGTCTCCGTAAGTGATGTTTGAACTCTTTGGGCCAGTGATGGAAGTTGCCATCCCTCTGTCCACCTCCAGGGATATCCTTCAGGGCTGTCTCTCATCCTCCTGGGCAAAGCTCAGGGGAAGAAAGTCAAAGAGCCAGCTGAGGAAGTTGGCTCAATGCAGATGGACTCTCCATGGATTTCCTTAGCGTTGAAGTTGTTTTCATGCATTTCTGTTTACTGAGTGTCAGAGTGGTTCAAAAGATTTTCAACAGAAAATCCTCTGGTCTGAGAGAGGAGAAGCTGCACAGCTCTCTGGGCTGTATAGTGCTTACTTGGAATTCCTGAATGCATTTCAAGTTCCTTTTAGAAAAGATTCAAAGGGGGGTGACGTTATCAGCAGAGTCTGCCCATATGGCAATTCTCCCATGACTATATTTTTCATCCTGTTTAAAAGGATGCTTTCACAACACAGAGTTAGAGGTAATGAGAGTGTCTCAGTATGACACAATCCATTTTATTTACAAACCACAAAATATCCATTAAATCATATCTGCTTGCTTCTTCTTTTCAAATATAAAATAAAATTCCCCTCCTCCTTTCCATAGACAACTGTGGTGGCTTGAACGTAAAACGTTCCCCATAGACTTATGTTTTTGAATACTTAATCCCCAGTTGGTGGCACTAGTTTTTCAATATCTATTTGAGAGCAAAAGAGGCAGATATATAGACAGAGGCAGAAAGAGAAAGACAGAGAGAGAGAGAGAGAGAGAGAGAGAGAGAGAGAAGGAAGGGAAAGAATGGGCACACCAGGGCCTCTAGCCACTGCAAACAAACTCCAGACACATACGCCACCTTGTGCTTCTGGCCTACATGGGTACTAGAGAATTGAACCTGGGTCCTTAAGCTTCACAGGCAAGTGCCTTAACTGCTAATCCATCTCTGCAGCCCGTGGTGGCACTATTTTTGAACACTGTGGAACCTTTAGGAGGTGAAGCCTTGCTGGAAGGAGGAAGCGTGTCGCAGTGGGGGAAGGTGGGAAGGCCTCAAGGTGTTATAACCTAGACTCACTGGCTGCCTACTAGAGTCTGGCTGATGTGAAGATGTGATGCTAGCTGTCTGTCCTACCATTCCTCCCTTACCAGGGTGAAATCTACCCTTGAAATTATAAGCCAAAATTGAACTCTTTCTTTCATAAGCTGCTTCAGGTTGGATGTTTTTATCCCAGCAAGGAAAAAGCAGCTGATACAGAAAATTGATACCAAGAATTGGGGTTATTACTGTGATAATCCAGACCATAATGGTTATTAATCTTTTGGAACTGGTTTGTGGGAAAGATATGGAAGTATTTGGAAATTTGAACTAGAGAAGCCCTTGTAATGTTTCACGGACCATTCTGGTGGGAGTTTGAAAGATGCTACGGAAACTTGATTCATGAGATTTCAGAGGAGCAAAAGGACTTTGTTGGGCTTGAGGCTAGAGCTGGGCTAGAGGCAGTTCACATGACATTCTGGCAAACAATCTGGCTGCATTCTATCCATATCCTGGGAACTTGGGCAAAGTTGAATTTAGAATTAATGGACTTATGTGTTTGGCAGAGGAAATTTCAAAAAAGGCAAAAAAGCCTTGAGTGTATGGCTTCTCTTATACAGATCTACAATGAAAGAGAAGAAAATACAGATCAGAAAAATATTAAAAATATAGTTTGGCACAGAGAGGAACATAAGCAATTTTGAAGTCTGGGGCTCAGAAACGAATGCAACTGCAGCTGCAATTACTAAAGGCATTGCCACGATTAAGAACAAGCTGACTGCTCTGCCCTGGACCATAGGAAGGATGCCCCAAGGACAAGACCCAACCCACTGAAGGCTCTAGCTGGTAAGAATTCCAATCCTTTTGATAATAAAAGTGCCAAAGGAGGTCACTGCTCCCCAGGGTCAGTACGCGCAGGCTGATCCAGGTGTGTTTCCCAGGTTCCAGGTGTCATCCTGATCTGATACCAAGCTCGGCAGCACCATCCATGTGGTACTGGTCTTGGAAGAGTGAAAGATGCAAGACGGAGGTCATGGGTGGCACTACGCTTCCAGAGACCTGCTGAGGCTGACCATTGTGAGGCAGGGTTCCTGCAAGGAAGCCCAGTGAGGCCTCAGCATAAAGGTGTAAAAGTGAACCCAAACTTGCAATGAGACCTCAGGATTTCGGGGATACCAGGACTATGGGGCAGTTGCCAAGGAAAGCTGTGGGTTTGGGGCAGGGGTCGAACACCCAAGCCTTCTGGAGCCCAGAGGATTTCATAATGGGTCCTATATTCTGGACTTGCAGCTGCAGGATTGAATATTTGCCCTGCTGGTTTTCAGTCTTGCGTTGGCCCAGTCTTTTGTCACTATGGTGTCATTCCTCCCTTTTGTGATGGGAATGTTTATTCTGTGCCATTATATATCACAGTATGTAACTGACATTGTGATTTTACAGGGCTCAGAGTGAAGAGACTGCTTTGAGTCTCAGATAAAACTTGGGACTTTTGAACAGTGTTGGGACTGATAAAGACTATGGGGATTTTGAAGTTAGACTGGATGAATTTTGCATGATGTGATAGCCATGAGTCTGTGGGGCCAGGGGCAGAATGTGGCAGCTTGAACATAAAATGTGCTTCATAGATTCATGTGTTTGAATATTTAATCCGCAGTTGGGGGCACTGTTTTGGAATGTTGTGGAACCTTTAGAAGGCAGAGCATTGCTAGAGGAAGTGTGTCACTGGTGGTGGTCCTTGACGTGTTACAACTCAGCCCCTCTGGCTCTCTGAACTGCTTCCCTACTGATACGAGGATGTGATTCCAGCTATCAGATCCTGCCATGCTTTCCCCACCATGATGAAAACTTCCTCTCAGAACTATAAGCCAAGCTGGGCATGGTGGCGCACACCTTTAATCCCAGCACTTGGGAGGCAGAGGTAGGAGGATTGCTATGAGTTCAAGGCCACCCTAAGACTCCATACTACAGGTCAGCCTGGGCTAGAGCAAGACCCTACCTTGGAAAACTAACAAACAAAAACTATAACACAAAAGTAATCCCTCTTTTCATGCTTCTTCTGGTTGGATATTTTGTCCCAGTAACATCAAGATGACAAACACAGCAACTATGAAATTACTTCACTTCAGTGTAACAGGTGACATGGTTTTGGCCCATAACCATGGCCTTCTTTCCTTTCGGTCTTTCTGCCCTGGGTTTGGTTCAAGCAAAGAAAATCACCTCCTTCCTACAGATGCTCACACAGGGAGACCCTCACATGGGCAGAGCTTCAATGCATGAGGAGCTCAAGAAGTGGGCCAGGGCTGGAGAGATGGCTTAGCGGTTAAGCGTTTGCCTGTGAAACCTAAGGACCCCGGTTCAAGGCTCGACTCCCCAGGACCCTACGTTAGCCAGATGCACAAGAGGGCACATGCGTCTGGAGTTCGTTTGCAGTGGCTGGAGGCCCTGGTGTTCCCATTCTCTCTCTCTCTCTCTCTGCCTCTTTCTCTCTCTCTCTCTCTCTCTGTCACTCTCAAATAAATAAATAAAAATGAACAAAAAAATTAAAAAAATAGTAACAACATTAAACATTAAAAAAAAAAGAAGTGGACCATCCATGAATCTGCTGAAGATCTCAGCTACCAGTGTCCATTGCTAATATTAGATCAGAACTTGACATCTGAGAAAATGTTAGAACGAGTGAAATTAGAAGACTGAAAACCAATTAAAATAAGGGACACATGACAAAGTAGCATTCAAATAACTTTATTTCTGAGATGTGCAACAGAAGGGGTTTTTGCAAATGAGATTTATTTAAAAGTCTCGCTGAGGGCCTGGGTTCGGAGGCTTTTAGACAGGCGGTGGCTGTCTAATTAGTAAGAGGAGCTGTTCTTTTCAGTGCAGCTGGGATTGTATTTCAGTGGCTAGTTAGGTCGAAATTCCTCTTCCTGCCAACAAGGGATAAAAGTGCCTGTCTCCTTGGGAGTTACTGAAAGGGGTTTTTAGTTTCTCTACAAAGTTTTGATTCCTAGAATCCTAGTGATCGCAATGTTCAATTCTATGGTTTACCTATAGAAGCAGAACTCCTTCTCTGGGGCTCATCTTTTGATATCCTGCAGTTTTATGGGTGCTGTGGTTTGGGTCTGGAACATTCCCCAGAGAATCAAAACTGTGTAAAACTGTGTAAAGGCCTGTTCCTCAAAAGGGTGCTATTGAAGTGATAAAGTGATGCTGAGGGGGAGCTCTCTGGTCCCTGGTGGCATGCCCTTGAAAGGGGTCATGTAACTCCAGTCTCATCCTCCCTTTTTTTTTTTTTTTTGAGGCAAGCCCGACAGATGGGCCTTTTTTTATGCAAGAGAGTGAGTGAAAGAGAGAGAGAGAGAGAGAGAGAGAGAATTGGCTCGCCAGGGCCTCCAGCCACTGAAATCGAACTCCAGCCACGTGTGCCCACTTGTGCACATGTGTGACCTTGTGCACTTGGGTCACTTCGTGCGTCTGGCTTATGTGGGACCTGGAGAGTCAAAAATGAGTCCTTAGGTTTCGCAGGCAGCGCCTTAACTACTAAACCAACTCTCCAGCCCCTCTCTCTTATTATCATGTCCCATCCATAGAGCTTTCCTTCACCATGTACTCCAGTCTTGGCTAATAGAGCATTCCTCTTTCTCTGTGAACCAAATCTTCCAAAACCCAGAGCTTAAATTTGCAGAAATGAATAAGGAAACTCTGCAGGTGGGTTATTGGATATGATAATGAGACCCATGTACTCTGGCTGCTAGAGAGACAACAGCATATACTATTCCCTGACTGAAAGTGATTATCTTAGATGACAGAGCCATATCTTTTCAGGGCTCTCTTTTTTTGATGCTATTATATAAGGATGTTTTACATCTTAATTTTCAAATTGTCTGCTATAGAATAAAAAAAATGAAACTGATTTTGGATATCCCACATCTGAAATGCTTGGGACCAGAAATGTTTCAGGTTTTGAAACATCTGAATACGTCTAATGAGATATCTTGGGGATGGGATGGACTTCAGTCTGAACACAAAATTCATTTTTTTTTCACACAAATAGTCCAAAGGTGATTTTATACGATACCTTTAGCACAACACCTACATCCTGACTGCGACACACCACAGGAAGCTTAATTATGGAACTTCTTGCTGTGGCTTTGTGTTGGTACTCAGAAAGGTTCAGAATTTTGGAGCATTTCAGATTTGGATTGGGGGTGCTCAGTCTGTACTCTCATTGATCTGATGACTGCTAAATCCTCACCTCTAGTAACTGTCTCATAAATTCCTTAGAAAATGCCATGTGAGGGGCTGGAGAGATGGCTTAGCGGTCAAGGTGTTTGCCTGCAAAGCCAAAGGATCCCTGTTCGATTCTCCAGGACCCACATAAGCCAGATGCACAAGGAGGCGCATGCATTTGGAGTTTGTTTGCAGTGGCTGGAGGCCCTGGCGCCCCCATTCTCTCTCTCTCTCTCTCAAATAAATAAATAAAATATATTTAAAGAAAAAAGAGAATGCCATGTGAGTAATTCTGCTACCTGCAGAGAGAGTTTGGCTGGCATCATTGCACCGGCCAAGCCCCACAGCAACGGTACACGTCCTCTAAGAAGAGTGCCCTGCCCTGGGGTGGGGTCCTGAGCTCACAGAGCCCTGAGAGCAGCGCTGCTTAGCTGGTACAGCTGTTTCCTGAACTTGGAGCTGCAAATGTTAGAGAAATGTCAAATAGGATTTAACTACTGCTGCTACAAGAGGGGACTGTCACTGTCAAGGGGAAGAAGCATTGTGAGGATGACGCGCAGGACAGAGCAACAGACAGGAGAGAACGCGGGGAGGAGCAATCTCTCTCCTTCCTGCTCGCCTGCTGGTTTTCCTCTGGTGCCCCTCATGGCAAACAGAGCCTCTGACAGACAACTGGTTGGTAAAATACAGG
Source organism: Dipus sagitta (assembly GCA_036346955.1). Classification (NCBI taxonomy): domain Eukaryota; kingdom Metazoa; phylum Chordata; class Mammalia; order Rodentia; family Dipodidae; genus Dipus; species Dipus sagitta. The sequence goes on from CM070789.1 coordinate 1,381,765, forward strand.
TATAGTTTATGGACTCCCAGGCCCAACATTATTACAAGGCTGAGTATGGAAGGTGGGTCTGAGCTGAGGGGCAATAGCTTACTAGCAGGCGCTCCAGAAATTCACTACAGACTTATTAGACCCAGATGTGTCTTCTTTTAGATCCCAGAGCAAGTCCTAGAAGTCACTAGAACTTTACCTGTTTCGTTTCCTCAGCACAGCTCTGGAAGGATTCTCATGTTTATAGCAACACATTCACTTTGCTGTGAGCTCTGCCTCCCTTGGAAGTACTGGGGGCTCAACTCTGGGGATCCAAGTTGGCTACCCAAAACCTCTCTCTAGTTTCACTTCTACCTGAACTCATCCCACCCAAGCCTGGAACTTTCCTCCACAAAACTTTTTATTCCTGAGCTTGTGGAAAACATCTTAGCAGCTCCTGAGTTAAGTAAGATTTCATTCAGTGGGCCATGAACATGCGATTTCACCTCTCACTCTTACAGCCTCATGCACACACATTCATAAACACACATGTAAGTACACACATATGCACACACACACACACACACACCTGGCGACTTTAGCATAACAGTCCTCCTGTTGCTTGCTTAAAGAGGTTAAAGGAATTTTTACCACCATACAAGTAACAAGAGAGCAGGGCATTCACCTCTGACACTGGCTGCCTTTAAAGCGCTCACTTCTGGCTTCCCCATCACCTTTCCCGCCGTTTGAGTGCATGTGGGCTTAGAGTGTGGTGTGGTGTGGTGGATGTGTGTGTGTGTGTGCATGCGTGCACTTGCACACGTGAGTGTCCCTTGTGTGTGCGTGTGGAGGCCAAAGGAGGACATTGGGGGTCCTTCTCTTACTGCTCATCTGCACATTTCCTGGAGATGGGGTCTCTCCCTCATTTTGGAGCTGTTGTCAGGCAGCAAGCCCCAGCAACTCTCCGTTCTCACCCCTACAGACTGGGTTACAGGCATGCGTGGCCATAGCTAGATTTTCCTTTTAATATTTTATTTTATTTTACTCATTTGTTTGAGAGAGAGGCAGAGAGAGAGAGAATGGGCATGCCAGGGCCTCCAGCCACTGCAAACAAACTCCAGACACATGCTCCACCTTGTGCATCTGGCTTATGTGGGACCTGGGGAATCAAACCTGGGTCCTTTGGTTTTTTCAGGCAAGTGCCTTAACCACTAAGCCATTTCTCCAGCCCCATACCTAGCTTTTTAAGTGGACTCTGCGGAGTTGAACTTGCTGGTCTTGGGCATCAGAGGCTAATCGTGAGTGACAAGTGTTTTATCTGCTGAACCATCTGCCCAACCTCAGTCTTCCTTCCTTAATACTAAGCTCAGGCCTCCCTTGCACCACCTCATTTGTCAATGTGCTTTCACATATTTTGTGTATATGACAGTCACACCTCCTGAAAAAGCAGGACAGATCCTACTCGTTCCCCTATGTTGCAAGAGAAACCTTGGCTTAGATTGTCGCTTAGTAGAGGGAGGGATGAGCATGTTCACACATTTTAAAATTAACCCCACGTTCATGATCCCATAGAGTCTTGTCTTCCCTTAGCCTGTGCACCGGTGGGCGCTGTGCTGTGAGGGGCGCCTTCGTTCTCTGGCGGGGCACTGCGAGCATGCAGTCTTTGCTGAGCATTTCTAAGTCTTGACAATGTCAGATGCAGACAAGGTCAGAGTCATAGTCAAGTCAGAATGAAATCTGTGTTGAATTTACTCATAGGAAACTTTAATTTCTTCAGTTTGTTCCCCACTGTATTTATCAGCGCATTATCATTTTATTCCAATTCTGTCATTCTCGCTATTTGGAGAGTGTTATGGTCTGAATGTTTGTGTCTTTCCAAAATGTGATGTTGCCTTAATTCATGAGCGTTTCACCCCTATACATTGCATCAATGGCCTCATAAAAGAGGCACGAAGATGCCGTTTGCCCTTCCACCATGAACGCTTGTCTAGGAGGCACCATGGCGGAAGCAGAGTGCAGGCTGCCATCTGCTGCCACATCTGCTACAACTTTAATCTCCGGTCTCCCAGCATCCGCACCTCTGAGCAGCAAGGGTCTGGCTCTCCAGGACCACCCAGTCCACTCTGCTTCATTGCCGCAGCCTGGATGAACGGGTGGCACGACTCTTACGACGTCTGCTTCTCTTTGGGTGGGTGTGGGGGAGAAGACACCAGATGAAAGGTTTGCGCTTGTCTCTGTCTGCTATGTTGGCCTTGCTTTACCCCAGAGCTAGCAGAATGCATCTAGTTATCACATGGCAGTCACCATGAAGATCTCTTCAGCTGCACATCCTTCCAGATCTTCTTTCTTTGGGGAGAACAGTAGTCGATTTGCAGTTTAGAGAGAGAGCTGAAGTTCTGGCTGATTCCAGGATCCACTCCACCACTCCTTAACTAGAGCCCAGTTGATTATCTCTGGTTTTTGTTTTTGTTTTTTTTTTTAAGGGAAGGGGTTATGCTGAGGCTGACTTTGAATACTGGGTCATATTTGCTCTACCCCTTTAGTCCTGGGATTATAAGTGTGTGTTATGTACAGTTAACCCAGACAATTCTTTTTTTTTTTTTTTAACTTGAGAGAGGAAGGGAAGGAGGGAGGGAGAGTGAGAAAGAGAATGTGTGTATGTGTGTGTGTGTGTGTGTGTGTGTTTGTGTGTGTGAATGCTAGGACCTCTTTCCACTACAAATGAGCTCCAGAGCCATGTGCCACCTGTGCATCTGGTGGTTTTACATAGGTACTGGGGAATTGAACCTGGGTCAGCAGGCTTTGCAAGCAAGAATGTGCCTTTTACTGATGACCTATCTCCCTAGCTCAATTCCAGCCAATTCTTATCAAAAACATGTAGAGAAGAGCTTCTTTTTTTGTTGAGAGCTACAGACAGAGAGAGAAAGAGGCAGAGAGACAGAGAATGGGTGCACCAGGGCCTCCAGCCACTGCAAATGACCTCCAGATGCATGCGCCCCTTGTGCATCTGGCTAACGTGGATCCTGGGGAATTGAGCCTCAAACCACGGTCCTTAGGCTTCACAGGCAAGCGCTTAACCGCTAAGCCATCTCTCCAGCCCGAGAAGAGCTTCTTTGAAACCTAACAGCTCTGTCCTCGCCCCATAACATAACAAGAAGTGTCTACTTAGTGCCTCCTACCACCGGTCTCTCCCCTTTCCCACCTGCTTCAAAGTCTTGGTGAGTTTCACGTGCCCACTTAGCTGGTCACTGTCCCACTGCTGAATGTTTGGATGATGGTGTCTTTTGAAAAAGGTGATGTTGGTGGAACAGATCACATTCCACAGCTTGAAGGAGAGGTTGATAGACTGTGATTAGGTGAAGACCAGGCTCCCCAAGAAGGCCGGAACTCTGCTTGGAACCAGCTTCTGGCCAGAACCGTCATTCTCCTCTGGAGAACCCCGGCTCCATAAAGTGAACAGGAGGAGGAGAGACTATGGCAGCATGAAGGCCGGTCTAGCCTCAGCTAGTGCTCTAACTCCCACACTATCTGTACAGCTGGAGTGCTACTGGGAGAGGCAAGCATAGAAAATAGCTTAGCAACGTGGGTCACCTCTCGGCTCGGCTTGAGCAGTGAAAACACTCTTTTCCTAACAGTGCACCTAGCCACCTGTTGACAACCTGGGACCCCATCTGCCTTAAGCTTCATGTACCTCCTATTTAGAGAGTGGACTGGTATCCTATCCATGCCAGGGATTAGGAAACAGGTGGCCATCTGGTCTGGACTGGTTTTGGGTGCACCCACAGCAAGGCAAACTATATCCCCTAAGGGAAGTTTTAGGGAGACTCTCCTACTCACCACCTTATTCCTGCACATAATTAGGTGTATATATGATTAAAGTCAGATGCATCATGGGAAGGGACATTCACAGTAGAGGAAAAGGATATCTAATTCTGGTCAGTCAATCAAAACTGAGAAGCACCCAAATTGTACCTTAGCAATCAGCTTTTCCCTACTCCAGAAGCCTCAGACAACTATATGGGGCCAAGGGCACCATCACTTTGCTCTTAACAAAGTGTTTTGCTGCTTTAATTTTGCATGTGTCTTTTCCAGTTATTCGAACAAGACACCAAGAACCTGGGAACACTATGCATTGCCCTATGGACAGAGACCACTGGTAACACTATGCATTGCCCTACCATATTACAGATAATCTTCATTAAAACTTGGAAGCGCGTGCACAGATCCAGTGACACTGAATATTCCAGAATAGTTTTGGGGATACATGTTGTATCTCATATGACATTTGGCATAAAGTCATGTACTAGCAATGTCAGATGTCTGTTTTGCCTGGCAAATGTTTAATGATTTTCTTCAGGAAATGCCACAACATTTGATGGATTGGTGACCTATTTTCAAGATTTTTTTGTTTATTTTTATTTATTTATTTGAGAAAGACCGACAGAGAGAAAGAGGCAGAAAGAGAGAGAGAGAGAGAGAGAGAGAAGAGAATGGGCGCACCAGGGCCTGCAGCCACTTGCAAACAAACTCCAGACATGTGGATCTGGCTAACATGGGTCCTGGGGAATCAAGCCTCGAAAGGGGGTTCTTAGGCTTCACAGGCAGGCACTTAACCGCTAAGCCATCTCTCCAGCCCCTATTTTCAAGATATTTAATAATACCAATTAATTTGAGAGAGAAAGAGAATTGGCATGCCAGGGCTTCCTGCTGCTGCAAACCAACTTCAGATACATGCACCACTTTGTACATCTGGCTTTACATGGGACCTGGGGAATCGAGCCTGAGTCACTAGGCTTCATAGGCAGTGCCTTTAATTGCTGAGCCATCTCTCCATGTCACCCTAAAGATTTTTAACATCTCTCCTCATCACGAATCGACTCTGACTGAATAGTGTGCTACAGGTGACATGATGCCAGTCAAATGAAACAAGGTGAGAGCGAGGTGAAGAAAATGTGGCTAGGTCTAGTTTGGTCATTCCAGCCACCCAAAGACTTCACGTCTTCCGTGTCATCTCATGTGCCTCGGTAACATTTTGTTTGCAGTTGTAATTGCAGTAGAGATCCCATTCTATATTGTCTTTTTATTTTCAAAAAATATTTTATTAGAGGAAAGAAAATGCTTTCCTTTTTTTTTAACTTCAGAGGAAAATTCTGGAGCAAATAGTGGGGGGAACTTGGTGTGCTTGGACCTTGCATACTCACTGAAGGGGAAAATTTTAAGCCACAATGTAGGGCTAAGGAGATGGCTCGGTGGGGAAAGTGTTTGCTTCTCAAGCATGAAGATCTGTGTTCAACCCCCAGAACCCGCGTGGGTGTGGTGCACGAGCCCGTGCCATCTCGGTGTTGGGGAGGTGAAGTAAGGAACACCCCTGGGCTCACCGGCCAGCCATTCCAGTCGAAACGGTGAGTTCCAGATCAATAAGAAAGCACAGCTCAAAAGGTGGACTGTGCTCCCGAGGAAGAGCACCCACACTTTTCCTTTGGCCTCTAAGTGTACACACACACACACACACACACACACACGTACTTGCACAAACAGGAACAAGCGCACACAAAACGTATACATACATTTTTTAAAGTTTTAAAAACAAATTGTCCTGGCCGACTTAATAATTATTTTCTTGGATTCAGTTCACGTAATTGGAACTTGGTTTGCGTGGCTGTGGGTAAAGACGGGCGAGGGAAGTCTAGGAACTGTATCTGCTCTCTAGTCCATTATCATTCCAAATTCGAACACCTTGTATAAGCTTTCTAAGCAGCAGCACCCTGCTCATTTGCATAAGCGCTCAGAGACGAGCCAGAGAGATGGACTGAAATCGAATCTTCTGTCAGATAGGAGAAGCAAGTAAGTCCACATGGGAGATGCTGGGAAGGCGTAAGAGGCGTAGAACTGTGGCCTGACGACGCAGTCCGCGTCCATACTTCTACCGACATCGCCAGTGAATAAAGGAGCCGGTGCTGCCTAGACAGTGGAGGTGAGGTCTCATGCTTGGCTATGTCACGCTTTGTGATTCTGCCTTCCTTTCTCCTATCAAAACCACGGGGTTTCTGAGGAAAGCATTCATTTTTGTAAAACATCCTAAGAAGGGTCCCTGGCAAAGTGGGTTAAATTTGGTTTGGGATAATGGAGGCATAGATAGATAAATGATAGATAGACAGATGTGTGCGTGTGTGTGTGTGTGTGTGTGTGTGTGTGTGTAATGCCTCCCACAGGAGATGACAGGGCAGCCAACAGTTTACCACGGAAGCTTGTGCTAAGTGTGGTAAAGAAGTTGACGTCCTCAGGGCTCAGTTGGCAAAGTGCTTACATTACAAGTGTGAGAACCTGAGTTTGAACTACAGAACTCACATTAAAAAAAAAAAAAAAAACTGGGCTGAAGAGATATGGCTTAGCAGTTAAGGCGCTTGCCTGCAAAGTCTAAGGACCCATGTTCGACTCAGCAGATCCCACATTAGCCAGTCGCACAAAGGTGAGGCAAGCACAAGGTCACACCTACCCACTAGGTGGCACAGGCATCTGGAGTTCAGATTTCAGTGGCTGAGGTCCTGGAGCAGCAATTCTCTCTCTCTCTCTCTCTCTCTCTCTCTGTTTCTCTAATTAAAAATAAATAAATAAATCCAAGCTGGAGAGATTGCCCAGAAGTTAAATGTTGCTCGTTTGCAAAGCCTGACATCCCAGGTTCAATTCTTCAGTACTGATGTAAAGCCAGATGCACAAAGTGGAGCATGAATCGGGAGTTTGTTCGCAGTGGTAAGAAGCCCTGGTGTGCCCATTCTCCTCTCTCTCTCCCTCCTCTCTCTCTCTCTCTCTTTTAAATAAACGTTTTTGCTTTTTTTTTTAAATAAACTGGGCATGGTGGCTCTTGCTTGTAATTACAGCCTTGGGAGGTGCAGACAGGAAGATCCCTAGGTCTCGCTGACCTGCTAGTCTGGTTGAATGGGTTCAGTTAGAGAGCCTGTCTCAAAGACTAAGGTGGACTGACAAGAGGAAGACACATAACAACCTCTGACCTTCACACACACACACATGTACCGATGCACGCACACCAGAAAATAAAGAATTTGACATCTCTACTAACGATCTGGAAGAAAGAGCCAGTGGCTCATTAATAGAGCCCACAGCTGAAGAGGAATGATTGAGTGGATGCAAGGAAGCAAAGAAATTAGTAGTATTAGGAAAATGAAGTGCGACTTGTGGAAATACTCGCTCATCCTTGAAACAGAAAATCGCCATCTGAAAGTCATTTAATGGGAGCAGTCAGTCCAGAAAGCACCAGCGTGGCAGATACTGGGAGGAGGGGCCTGGAAGGGGCAGACAGAGGCGGGGATGAGAGCTGAGCCAGGGCACGGGGAGCTCCTCTCTGCAAAAACCCGTCGACATTTGGCAGCACCTTTTGAGCTTCTCCCTAGCTCCTGATGCCCAGCCAGGGCCCCTGAAATGTCTTCTGCTCTGCCTGGTGGCTAGCCTGGCCTCTGGCTGAGGACCCGGGCTCCAGATGGGCTTCTCATTACTGTCGCACCAAGGCCACGGTGGCGGTGTTTAACGCTTGGCTCCTTGGAGGCCAGGGTGTGGGCCCGGCAGCCACATGTGAGGTTGGACAGTGTTCATCTGCCCACACTGGAACACGGGAGGGTGCCGTTTGCTCAGTCCTGCTGTCCGGGGTGTCTGGGGCGTTTGTCACCGTACAGCTCAGCCATGGGGCCTGCTGGGGTTTTCAGGGCAGCAGACATTGAACTCTTTCCACCTTCCGATGCCCTGTGACATCCCCTGGCCACCCAACTTCAGGCCCTGTGGGACTGAAGAGCATATGTGCGTCAGCATTATTAAGATTTTTACCCAGTTGGAATGGAGAGGCGCTGAAGTGGGTGTCTTTATTGACACGGACCACCCTGCAGCAGCAGATTCCCAAGATGGCCAAAGGCAGAGGCTCACAGGACACAGGAAATGGCTAACTTTTTTGACCTTTGGGGTGTTATCTCTACCTAGAGATAAGGCCTTGCCACAGGCTGACTGTGACTGGGTTACTAGTGTCAGGGGCCAAGGAAGGCACAGGATAAGTCACGACGTGATACACTGAGCGCTGCTGCCCTGCCCAGGCTCTCAGCTCTCCTCGCCTGTGGTACTTGGGGTCAGAAGGAACCACGGAGGATGTGGCTACTTGGTCTCATTGGACTGACATCTGTCCTCTTAAAGGAGCAGTGTCTGTGTCTTAACTGGTACCAACTAATGAAAGGCTGGGACCTAAAATGGCCTGATGTCAACCCTCTGCCTCCTCCAACCTGGAGAACACAGCTCTGCCCTGAGAGTCCGGATGAACTTCTTATCCCCTGTGTGGCTCTCTATCTTCTTTTTATTTTCCTCTTCTTTCTTCCTTCCTTCCTTTCTTACTCTTTCTTTCTTTCTGAGGTAGGGTCTCCCCTCTGCACCTCACTCTGTAGTCCCAGGCCGGTCTTGAACTCACAGCAATCTTCCTACCTCTGCCTCCCAGTTGCTGGGATTAAAGGTGTTTACCACCATGCCTGGCTCCCTCTCCACCTTTTGTTGTTGATTTTATTGTTGTCCTGAGGCAGGGTCTCATGTAGCTCATGCTGACCTCAAAGCCCTTATGTAGCCAAAAATGACCTTGAACTCTTGGTCATCCTACCTCCATCTCCAAAGTGCACCACCACATGTCGGGCTTTCTTCTCTCCCATCTCTGCTGTGAGCTTAACCAAACGTTGCACCTCTTCTGAGAAGAGCGAGCTCAGATCACAGGGACCAGCAAACCTTTTCTTTAGTGGTGGTCCTACCTGGAGGGAAGGCAGGAAGGCAAAACCAGTTTCTCTCACATGTCCCAATGTCATATAACACATTAGGTTTCTAAACCCAGGAAAAAAAAAATAGTTACTATCTTGCAGGAGCCCAAAAGTTCAATGTGCCTGGTCCAACCATACTTTCTTAGACAATTGAGAGAATTGAGTTTATTGTGATTTAGCATTTGGAAGAGCTGTGGATGATGGGGTGAGCCCAGAATTGAATTGCTGGAAGAGTACCGGATTAGCAGAGGAGGGAGGAGGGTGGGCAGGACCCATAAGGCTCTCGCCGTGTTCTATAGGGCTGTGCCCGTGGGCTGTGGCTGTGGAGAGCCCTGCGGAGGGAGGTACACTGTGGCATCGCTGCACTGACCAGCCAAGACCCCCCTGCTGCCCCACACCCCAGTGGTGTAGACCTCATCCTGGGCTCTCCTGAGGACTGAGTTCCAGACACACTCCTTGTCCTGCTCTGTGACCAGCAAGACCAGTGTCAGGGCAGCTGCTAGAGCAAGGCTGGCTGTGCCCAAAATGGCCTCGAAGGAACTGGCTACGGAGAAGGGTCTCTGTTGCTATAGGCAGAGCTGTCACTCATCAGATGTCACCTGGAGTGCACAGCTGACACTTTTGATCCACAGCCTTGCTGGCCTTTCCTGTGAAGCAGTCACAGAAGGTGTGAGGTCACATATCACATCACCTTCAATTAACCTGACAGGAATGCAGCACCCCCCCTTACAAAAGCCTCCCCCTTACAAAAGCCCCCCCCCTTACAAAAGCCCCCCCCTTACAAAAGCCCCCCCCTTACAAAAGCCTCCCCCTTACAAAAGCCCTCCCCTTACAAAAGCCCCCCCCTTACAAAAGCCTCCCCCTTACAAAAGCCCCCCCCTTACAAAAGCCCCCCCCCCTTACAAAAGCCCTCCCCTTACAAAAGGCTCAGGGTGGCAAAGGAAAAAGGCTTTTATGTTCTTGGCTCTTCTGCAGGTAAATCTCTTGGAAAATTGCAGTTTTATTGTTTCCAGGTCCTGAGCTCACATTCCAGCAGCTCAGGCCTGGAAGGTTCTGTCAGCCCATCATCGTCAGCTTTCACAGGGTGGAGACTTCTGGGAGATTGGAGACCACTCTACGCTGGAGAGGCTAATGACATGCCCCAGGTGAATACCAAGTCCTCCTGTGGTAGAGAACCTTCCCTTTCATCCGTTATCTAAAAATAGCACAGAACATGATTGCAACAGAAATAAAGTGTGGGGGGGGAGGGGTGCATGTGTACATGGACATGTCCCCACAGGATAGTGTCAGGGCCAAATGCTTCTGGAATTTTCCAAAGGAAATCCAAATGTAGTTCCAGTTAGTCTCTTCAAGAGGAGCCATGTTTTTCCTCTCTGGAATTAGAGTATATACAACCAGAAGCGTTGCCCTTTTTACTGGAGTAACAGACATTTCCCCATATAAAAAGGGGTTCATTACTCGATTTCTTATGTTTTCCATGCAACATATAACATTCACTACCCAGATACCACCACTGGCAATTTAAATGAAAGATATGGAACAAACTAAGCTAGCTATTTCCTTTTCAGCTTTGGAATCAGCCGAGCATATTTTATTAACCTTAATGGATGATGGGCTACGTTATACTCATCATGATATGACCAAGCGATAGGGCTGGCAGATTTAGCAAATAAAAATACAGGATACCTAGTTGATTTTGATTTTCAGATAAACAACAATTACTGCATGGAATGCATTATGCCAAAATATTTATCTGAAATTTAAATTCAACGGACCATATACGTTATCTGGCAATTTTACTAGAAGACTCATTTTGCTGTGTACGCTGGGGCGTATCAGTGGTCCTAGCTTCTTGAGAGGCTGAAATAGGAGGATTCTTTGGCCCCATCCTGGGCAACATTTTTAAAAGATGCTGGAGAAAACAAGGGAGAAGATGTGTTTGGGCTCATTGTTTAAGTTGTGTCGGCACGTGTTGCTTGGCTCCATGCGCTTGGGCAGAGCATTGTGGTGGGGAGAGGACTGAGCCACCGAAATCTCTTCACCTTTGGGTGGCTAGGAAACAGAGAGCTGAGGGACTGGAGGCTAGGCGTCACTTTGAAGGCACGCCTCCTGTGGCCCACACCGGCTAGGCTCTGCCTCCTGCAGTTTCCAACACCAGCTGGGGACCAAGGGATCTGCAACAAACCTGTGGGGCCATTTCTCATCCAAACCACAATGCCAGAAATGCTCTGAATGTGTGTTGCATCAGCCCTCATCTGTTTAAAAGTGGTGACCCCCAGACAGGTGATGTCACTGTCCAGATATCAGCAACACTCATATTAAGAAAACCTGAGAGCTTTGACAAGATGGTCCGGTTGGTAAAGCACTTGCCACACCAGTATGAGAACCTCAGCACCCATGTAAGGACCCAGTGGTAAGTGGGAGGCAGAGGCAAGAGGATCCCTCGGGAAATCTGGCCAGCTAGATTAGCCCAACCAGTGAGCTTGGGGTTCAGTAAGAGACCTAGTTTCACTAAATAAAGTGAAGAGTGATTAACCCTGCCTTGAGAAACCAAAAAAAGGAAGGGAGGAAGGAAGGAAGGAAGAAAGGAAGGAGGGAAAACTTTGGCAGTGTGATTGACTGGAATTATATTTAACATACCAATCAATTTATAAGATCTGGACCACACCAAATCTGCCCTTCCATGAACATGGGATATGTCTTCATTTACTTAAGTCTTTAGTTTTTCTCAGCTGTATTTTGTGTGTTTTTGTTTCTGTTTGCTTGTTTGATAAAGGTCTGGAATACATTGGGTCAAATTTATTTATAAATTTATAAATATTTATTAAAACTATTGCCTCTTTTCTTAATTTACTTTTCCAATTTTTTGATGCTAGAATTTAGAAACAGATTTTTAAAAAAAATCACTGGGGCTGCAGAGATTGCTTAGTGGTTAAGGCACTTAACTACAAAGCCAAAGGACCCAGGTTCAATTCCCCAGGACCCATGTAAACCAGATGCACAAGACGTCATATGTGTCTGGAGTTCATTTGCAGTGGCTATAGGCCCCGTCATGCCCATTCTCTCCCCACTCTCTTAAATAAATAAATAATAATAAACACTTGGCCTTATGGAACGCAACCTTGCTAAATTCACAAAAGCTATTATTTGTAATAGCTTTCTGGGAAGTTCTTAAGGACTTTCCAAATTCAAAATCACTTAATGCTAATGAAGGCACTTTCACTTCTCCTTTCTAATGTCCACACACATAAGGAAAAGTTAGAGAGTGAGTGTTCATGATTTTTACCCAACCTTAGGAAGTAAGTGATCATAGAATATCATGTTAATCATTTTAAAATATTTTATTTATTTATTTAATGAGATAGATAGATAAAGAGAGAGAGAGACAGAGACAGAATGGGTGCACCAGGGCCTCCAGCCACTGCAAATGCACTTCAGACATATGCACTATCTTGTGCATCTGGCTAACATGGGTCCTGGGGAATCAAGCCTGAGTCCTTAGGCTTCACAGGCAAACGCCTTAACCATGAAGCCATCTCTCCAACCCATCATGTTAGCAGTTTTTACATAGGCACAGTCTATGAGGTTCAGGGAAGTTCCATTTTATTCCCAATTACCAAGAACTTAAAAAAATTAACTGGGTGTTACATTTTTCTCATGCTTTTTGTGAATTTTTGAGATGGTCACTCATTTCTATATTAATAATACAGTGAACTGTCTTGACTGAATGGAATGATTGGTCCCTAATGTGTAAACTTGTCTTGCTCTCTAGAATAAATATTATGTGATCATAGTTTGCTTTCTTATATAAACATATGTAATTGATTCTAAAATATTTCCATTAGAATATTTGAATCTGTATGTGAGTGAAATCTGCCCTCTGCTTCTGTTTTCATATCACATCTTTGATTTTGGTAATAGTGTAATTCTAGACTTAGAGAAGAATGGAGAAATGTACTTTCTGTTTTCTATTTTCTGAAAGAATCAATACAATGTTGCTGTTATATCTTTCATGAATATTTGATGGAATTCGCTAGAGAAATCCTTTGTGCTTGGAGTTTTCTTGGTAAGGATGTTTTTAATTATAAAACTAAAATGTATTCATCAAATTAATTATTATTTACTATTACTTATTGATAACTATTTATTAGAATAATTTATTCAATTTGTTTTAGTCTCTCTCATTGGTTTCTGCTCTTTCTTTCTCCTACTCACCGAAGGCTTAATTTACTCATGGATTGGATTGTAAAGTTCTTAATGCAGGAGTCTTTACTGTGGGCACTTTCTTAAGGCAAGGGTCAGTGCAGGTGAGATGAAGTTCTGAGTGAAAGGGAGGAGCCATGCGAGTCGCAAGCCATTCTGAGGTTGAGCTAAATGATGGATGTGGATGGTGGTGTACCTCTTATCCCCTTCTGGCCATCTCTGGGCTTGCTGAAATGCTGGTTACAAAATGAGTTGTGCTGCAGATGATTTTTGTTGTCTCAATATAAAAATTTGGAGACAGAAGAAAAATGAGAGTGACTATGTGGCAGCATTTAAAACCCTGTAGTCCATGCTTGGATGGGCAGACTGCAGGGTGTTTCCAGTGTCCCCCAACTAAGGACCCAAGCTAGTAACACTTCTCCCAGGGACCCCTTTGTCCCCACTTTAGTGATCCAGAGACCACCTCGTTTGGCTTAGAGATGCATTTTTCTCCCTGATTAGCAATCATTGTTGGCAATGGCACAAATCTGCCTTGGTTCGCTCAGAGGAGTCGAAAGTTATTTGACAATCTAGAGCCATTTGTTTTGCTGTGGAAATGTCATGTTTAATTTTGCCAACTTAAGTACTGTATTTCTAACACATTTTTCAATTCTATCTCCCTTATTGGATGGTGTGCATAAAAACTGGATATATCTTTGGGGTATAACTCAATTCTCATCTTGTAATTTCTGGACACACACTTCAGTCAAGTGTGTTCCCCAGGGAATGTGGGAACCTGGAAAACACGGACATATCCAACAGGACCCCACAGTCGTAAGTTAGGCTTGTGTGTAATCAATAAGCAAAGGCTTGGTATCCAAATGATAAGCAGTTCTCTGAGCAGTCTAGATGTTGCTCAGGACACATGAATCACTTAGCAGAACGCTGCAAGCTGTCCACCTCTTGAGGAGGACCGAGTTCTGGGGGACGCTTGAAAGCCTTCTCAGGAGGCTGAGTGCAGGAAGGGGCGGTTGTGATGTGTGCTCCTGCTGTTGTGGCATTGCTGGTTACCAAAGCCAGGACTGTGACCACTGCTGAAGACAACCTGTGATGCTTGGGTTCCAGTCTTCAAGTGGGTGGAGGAGTGGGTTAGTGACAGGCTGTCTGAGGGCCCTTGAAGGCACCCGTCACTGGATCTTAATGTTCCAGGAGCACCAATAGATACTATAGAATATATTTTATACCAAAGAAGTCACGTGTAAAATAAACCTGTGAGTTTTCCTTTAATAGCTAATGATGTCTTACAAGTGTAAAAAACACATATTTATAATTTGTAAAGCTATTACCTATCTTACTTTTATTCTAAAGTTATCTTAAATATTCTGCCAACTCAAGTAGAGATGAGGGAAGCTATTTCCGATTCTAGATCTAACTGAGAAACCAATTTCCCCTAATTCTATCTTCAGGCTCATGCGCAAATAAGCACATTAGATACAGCAGCCTTTGGGTCTACCAGAAAGCTGTCAGTAGGAATTGAACAGATTTTCAAATGTTTCTATGAATATGGACATTGTGAAGAATGCCTGTAATCCTAGAAACTGGGAGGCCAATGGAAGAGAATCAGGAGTTCAAGGTCATTCCTGGCTATACAACAAATGGCACGGGTAGCCTGAGCTACACAGGAGATCCTGTCTGAAACAAAAGAAAATAAAATAAAATAAAATCTCCTATGAACTTTCTCTCTTTTCTCACCAGCTGAATTCTCCCCAAGTCAGTATTGACTAGAAACACAAGAATGGCCTCAGTAAACAGTTTGTCATAGCAAATGTTTTCTGTGTTCTGTTGTCCCTGTGCTGCTAAGTAGATCAGGAGTAGATGCTGGTGCAGTTATCTTCTTGTTGCCAGGACAAAATTGCCAGTAGCTGGACACCAAGCATTCAGAACCCATGAGTTTATGGGGGACATGTGATTGAAGCTACCATGGATCCCTTTCTGAGTTCTGTACCCCATGTTGTAGGGACAGACTGTGGTCTGTACCCCAAGTTGTATGGACAGACTGTGGTCTGTACCCCATGTTGTGGGGACAGACTGTGGCATCGGAAGAACCCACTGACAGGGGAACACTGACTTACCTCAGACAGGCCAGGATCCTGTTCCCGGCTGGTATGATTCTAAATTCTAAGCAAGTGTTAGTCTCTTTCTCTCAGGGCTTGGGGATGTCTTCTTGTTGTCTTGGAGACCTGTTCCCACAGGAGCCTGCTCTCAAAAGATGGGCCCAGAGCTGCAGGAGGAACCAGGATGGATGTGGTATCCGAATGGGGATTGTGGGAGAAAGGAACAGGATGCTGGAAAGAATAAGAAATTGGCTGCTGTTGGTGGGCAGGGAGGGAAGTTCTCATAAGAGAAGTAAAGGGGGATATAGCAATTAATGAGTTTTTAGTGAAATCAAAAAGCTAGGAGTCTTTATACATTTATCATGGGCTTTAGAAAAGGAATCCTTTAATGTTGACCTTTTGGTTTGAAGTCTCTCCTTTTTTTTTTTTTTTTTTTTTTTTTTTTGGTTTTTCAAGGTAGGGTCTTACTCTGATCCAGGCTGACCTGGAATTAACTATGTAACCTCAGGGTGACCTGGAACTCACGGCAATCCTCCTTCCTCTGCCTCCTGAGTGCTGGGATTAAAGGTGTGCGCCACCACACCCGGCTTGAAGTTTCTTCTTGAGACTAAATTAAATTAATTAACTAAATTAAAACTAAGGGCAGACTATTCAATATTAGAAATTGTCTAGCCTCGTCACTCTAAGTTACCTCTAAAATGAACATCAAGTATGTTGAACATTTGGCAAAGTGACTATTTACTTTCTGAATCATCTTGAGTAAAATGTGTAAGATATGCCTAAGAATTCAAATGATACTGAGAAGACCTATCAAATGAAGATGCCCAACATGGGAGGCATTAATAGAGAACGAGACAACCACCAGAGTTGACAGAGATCAGTCACATGTGACGTACCGATGAATCCAGGCCCCCAGGCAGAACTTAGTCATTACTAACCGTAGAATTATTCCTTATGTTTAAGGTCTGTAGTTGATGAGGGTGTGAGAAATTATACCTCTCAAATCAGTTTTCAGGAACACAGAGACAGAGAGAAGATATGACCTGTAATGTTTCTAGATGGTTAACCCAGACAGAGCTCATCTAGTGGAAGACACGGCCTGACCAGGTCTTACAGTGGCCGGTCGTCAGGGCCCGGATTCAGAAGGTAGCAACTGCTCCTCTCTTCGCTGACTCAGGTTGACACTGAGCAAAAGGAGCTTGTCACAGCGCCCCGTGGGGCTTGGTGGTCAGCATGCCTCTGTGAGCTGGGCCTGAGGGCGGGCAGAGGTTTAACTCCCCAGCCTGCGCTGTGCCTGGCTGTGTGTTAGGCTCACCAGTCCTAGCACAGTGTTCCTGATGCCCGTGGACACTGTTCCCTCACAGTGGGGTGCTTTCTGTGCGTCAGAGTCTCCTCCAGGAGCTCTGTAGGAGCTCATCTGTCCAGACTCATGTCAGGACTTCCTGACCTCCACCCAGCTAGGAGAGGCAGGCCTGGGATCTGGTCCCTTCTGGTCTGTGTGTTTTCAGGTCTCTGGTCAGACAGAGTGGGAGTTGTAACCAGAGCCAATACTCATGAAGTGCACAAAACAGGTTGTTAAAATACCAAAAACCTGGAGAGATGGCATAGCGATTAAGGCATTTGCCTGCAAAGCCAAAGGACCCGGGCTAAATTCCCCAGTAAAAGCCAGATGCACAAGGTGGAGTTCGTTTGCAGTAGCTGGAGGTTTTGGCACACCCGTTCTCTCTCTCTCTCTCTCTGCCTCTTCATCTCTCACTCTCTCAAATACATAAATAAATAATGTTTTTTAAACTACTGGAAATCTCAAAATACCCTTTGCTGCCTCAGCTTGGTGCTTCCCTTGGTACTGTGACTCCTGACTCACTAACAATACAGGCTTACTGCCCAATGCCACCGCGAGCTTCCACATGCTAGCTCACGAACCAGGTCACGCTCTTTCCTGATTGGCCATGTTGGGCCCCCATCCATATTGTGAGTCCTTGGATGTGGGATTTTCAGTGCATGGCTGGAAGTGATTATAAAGACCCTGACTCTAGGAATGTGTCAGATCACTATGATTTACATAGAATAGTATTTAAAGTAACAGTAATTCACACATCCCACTATAAAAATCCTTATCCAAATATAGAAAAGTGCCTTCTAAAAATAAACATCACCTTCTTCTAATGAATGTTTTTCTCCTCCTGAAACAAAACTAATTTTCTACCGCTGATTTTGTGCTAATGTTTCTCTTCTGCTCCTCAGCGCTGCTAACAGTCGGTATGTCTACTCCAACTGTTTGAAGACCATCTGAGTCCAGCTCCTAGCCAGACTGAAGTCTCCTCTTAGGACTTTTACTTCCGGTGTAACTCTCTATTTAACCAGTTCCCCATGCATCTCTGAGCTTATTTCATTGCACACCAGAAGCCTCTAAGATCTGAGAAGTGTTGGCCCATAGCCTCCCTGCCCAGCTGACCTCACTCAGCCTCAGGAAGATGAGCTTTGATCTCGTGGTTATACTCAAGCCTCTTCAGCTCTGGTGTGTGTGTGTGCGTGCGTGCACGTGTGCCCTGTGTGCTTGTGAGCCTGTGTGTGCATGCGTGTGGAGGACAGAGGACAGTCTTGGGTGTCATTTCTTAGGTGTCATCCACCTTTTAAAAAAAACTTTATTTTTATTTATTTATTTGAGAGATATAGAAAGTGACAGAGAGAGGGAGAGAGGGAATGGGCGTGCCAGGGCCTCAGCCACTGCAAACGAACTCCAGATGCGTGCGCCGCCTTGTGCATCTGGCTAACGTGGGTCCTGGGGAATCGATCCTGGGTCCTTTGGCTTTGCAGGTAAATGCCTTAACTGATAAGCCACCCCTCCAGCCCTGTCCAGCATTTTTACGTGGGTGCTGGGGATTAAACTCGGGTCCTCATGCTTACGCACCACCTCATTGGCACCTCCCCACAACGTTTTTGTTTGTCTACATAGAGTCCCAATTCCTCTTCTGTGCAGAGTGTCTTGGGCTTAGATGCCTGCTTTCCGGCTCCAGAAGGCTGGAGAGACGGCTTAGCAGTTAAGCGCTTGCCTGTGAAGCCTAAGGACCCCAGTTCGAGGCTCAATTCCCCAGGACCCACATTAGCCAGATGCACAAGGGGGCGCACGCGTATGGAGTTTGTTTGCAGTGGCTGGAGGCCCTGGCGGACCCATTCTCTCTATCTGCCTCTCTCTCTCTCTCTCTCTCTCTGTCACTCTTAAATAAATAAATAAAAATGAACAAAAAAATTTTTTTAATAACCTCCAGCACCTTTCTTCTGAGAACTTCAGCTGCGGAGCCACCGTCTCGGCCCCTACTCTGCTCTCTGATGGAGACCTTGCCGGGGGCACCTCCCATCCCCCACCCCATCGGGCCTGGTCTCCACTTTTGCCAAACCCTGTGCTACAAAAGGAGCATTTCCTGAGATGAAATTGAGATGCTGTCAAGCCCTCACTGAGTTCAGTTAAACTCTCAGACAGAAGCTGGGCAGGCAGCTTGGTAAGATGAAATTTCTTTTTTTAAAAAATATTTTTATTTTTTATTTATTTACTTGAGAGCGACAGAGAGAGAGAGAAAGAGGCAGATAGAGAGAGAGAATGGGTGCACCAGGGCCTCCAGCCCCTGCAAACGAACTCTAGACACATGCGCCCCCTTTTGCATCTGGCTAACGTGGGTCTTGGGGGATCGAGCCTCAAACCAGGGTCCTTAGGCTTCACAGGCAAGCGCTTAACCGCTAAGCCATCTCTCCAGCCCTGAAATTTCTTTTGTTGTTAATTTGTATATGCACACAGTGTATGGCAGGGTTTCTCTCTCTTGATTCACTCTGCTGTCCTTATCTTGAGCTTCCGGGAAATTCTCCTGTCTCCACCTCACATCTACCGCAGTCAGTGTCAGTGTGCTGAGATTACAGAATCCCACCACAATTTCTGGGGATTGAATTGGAGTCCGGAAGCTTAAGTACTAAACACTTTATCCACTGAACCATCTCCTCAGCCTATAAATTGGATTTTAAGAAGGCCACATTCATTTAAAAATTAAGATGATAGTGTTATATGAGAAAGTAACTGACAGGAAAAATGTGAGTTCTTCACTCATTATTAGAAATAATCTATGGATTCCAATTAGCATTAGGTAAAAGAAAAGCCCAGAGAAAGGTTTTGTTAACTTTTCTACCTTGGTGCGTCTACAAGATTCACAGTGGCTTTTGACAAGTGTCCCCAGAGGCTGTGCTGGAGCCAGAAGACATGGTGGCCAACTTCCAATTCCATTTCACATCTATGGTGAAGCTTTCCAGCCCCCCAACCCCCGCAGCCCCTGCTGGCATTCAGGTCTGGAATGAGCCCCAGAGACCCATGTCTTAAAGCCTTGGTCCCTAGTTGGGTTTTTCTGGAGGTTGGTGGGAACTTAAGAAGTGTGTGACCAAGATGGATGTCACTAGGTCATTGGGGTGTGCCCTCAAGGTAACTGTGGGACCCCGGGCAATTCCTCTTTCTCTCTTCTGTTTCCCAACCTGGCTTAAGCAATGCTGCTTTTCCATGAGTGCCCACTATGTTGTACCACCACAGGGGCAGTGGCTTAGCCATGGACTGAAACGTCTAAACCTGTGAACCAGAATGAACTGTATGACTTGATTATCGTGTGTGTGTGTGTGTATGTGTGTGTGAACATATGTGTGTATATTTACGGTTATGGGAATCTGACGACACATGCACAAGGTCGTCAACCAGGATCCACAGTCTCCTTTGGAAGACTCGTTTTGATTCAGCCCTCACTGATCCCGGAGCTGCAGAGAGGGAACCAAGTGTGGGACTTGAACTCACTGACTCCTGGCCCAACATTTTTCTATTATTAATGATCTGAGGTTAGGAGGCAAATGTTTTTGTCTTTGCCGTTTAATCTGGCTTTCTGCATACCTTCGGAGAAAGCATGGGTTGGAAGTCTCCTGTCTTGTTTTGAAGCGTGAACTCTCCCCTGCCTTTTCCTGTGCCTCGGGCGTTCCCATTTGCTGTAGGGAGCAGTGAAAAGAGATCAGCTTGCTATCCCCTCCGACCTCTGAGGGACTACAGATGGAGCAAAGGAGACTCATCTCTGTGCTTGAATTTTAAAGAAAATAAAAGCTCCAAGTTTTCCTTAAATATAAAATAACCAGGACAAAGGCTGTCTTTGGGAAAATGTCTTTGTCATGGCACTTATTTTTAGCTAGTTCATTTTCAACATTCTCCCCCCTTTACCAAATTTCTTCAAAAAATTGAGACAAATTGAGAAAGGGGAATAAATATTCGTGATAAAATAGCCCAGAGGGTTCCGAGCATAGTATAATGTGTGGCTCCTTCATGCTCATAGGCAAATGTGGAAGCTTGTCTCTGAATAAGCATTTGCAATTTAAGCCAGGGATGGTAAAGGTTGATGCATTGGGAAGGAAATTGCATTTTGTGTGTGTGTGTGGGGGGGAGGGTTGATCCTGGCAATCAAATTGGAAAAATATAGAAAATCTGGGTGAGTCATGGGTGAGGTTTTCTGATACTGCAGCTAAAAAGATTTATGATCTCCATCCTACTCCTGCCCCCAAGTAACGGGGACCATAGTGGACAATGGTTAGGTGAGTGGGCAGCCACAGTGAGTGGACAAGTGGTTGGAAACTAGAGAAGAACAGATATCTAAACATTGCTTGGTTTGAGGCTTCCATTTTTCCATAATGAAGGGTAAGTAGAGTAGCAAAAATAAAAAAGAAAAGAAAAAGAAAAAGAAAGAAAGACGAGGCAGGAACCCCGTCCCCGTCACAAGCATGGTCTTTCATGAGGGCCGGTTTCACTGAGCTCACCTTGCCGTGTGCCCGGCACTCTGCAAAGCCTGCATCCGCTCACTTTGCGTTCACAAACGCCCTCAGAGTTTCTGGAACAGTTCAGAACACTGGAGCGCGATCTGGCAGAGAGCTGGCTGAGAAAGACCAAGCTCTACTGGACATCTTGCCCAGAATCTATTTGAAAGCAAAATAAAGCAATTAGCTCAGGCACACGTGTGAGAAGTTGGAGAAGCAAAATTCTGGATGGGAATAGAGATTAAACAGTAGCTTTATTTTTATCATAAGCAACTATTTTTTAACTTGGGGGAAGACAAAGAATTCAGGGTTCGATCCAGTGATGATAATTTATAGCTAAAACTCGGCTACGGGAGCATTCATTTGTACCAAAGATTTCTTTAAAAATGGCTTACAATCATACTTTTCATATTTCCTAGGCATGTCACTCATAGAAATATTCTACTCTGACAATTTAATTGCAGATAGCAAAACTTAGTGTGAAAGACTTCCTGTAAGAAATATCCAAGGTACAAAAAGTATTATGTCAGTCTGGCTTAAAACTGTGTCAGAAATGCGTTTATCCAAATGAACATCTAAACATCTGAAGCTTAAAGTGCTAACCGTTAATTCACGCTTAAGGTGTGTGACTACACATGCTGCAGCCCTGTGACCTGCCCCTGACTGTGGGAGGGCCCATGGAGATGCATTCTGAGTGGCCTCCAGAGTAGTTAAGAGACTATCATGATTGGCTGCTCCCATTTTTTTTTAATAGGCACAGAGGGCAAGAAGGTTTGTTTTACAGCTTGGGCTCCCCAACACCACCCCTCAGTAACTGTTATCTGAAATCTTAGGAAAATACAAATTGGAAAAGTTAACACATTTAGGTATTTCCATACCTACAGTGGGTCAGCAGTGAACAGCTTTACAAGGGAGGCTAAGTGTGATGAACCCCTTTGAAAACAAGTTTGGCAGTGGGCTAACATACTGCAGATCCCTCAAACAACAGAACGGGAACGCATGAGATCACCTGAGCAGAGGGAAAGGAAACAGAACTCCCAGGATGCACTGTGAAGCCAGAGTCTGGGTCCACTCTCTTCCGTATGACTGGAAGACTCACGGTGCTCTGCTCTTATCCAAGACTTGCAAAGACCTGAAACTATTTAAAATCCACTTACCATTCCTACCCACACCTGGCTGCCCATTACAACATAGCAAAAGAAAAACACAACAAAGAAAGAGGAAAACAACAGCAAAATGAATCTGAAAGACATTTTTCATATTTTTTTGTTCATTTTTATTTATTTATTTGAGAGCAACAGACAGAGAGAGAAAGAGGCAGATAGATAGACAGAGAGAGAATGGGCGCGCCAGGGCCTTCATCCACTGCATACGAACTCCAGACACTTGCGCCCCCTTGTGCATCTGGCTAACGTGGGTCCTGGGGAACTGAGCCTTGAACCAGGGTCCTTAGGCTTCACAGGCAAACGCTTAACCGCTAAGCCATCTCTCCAGCCCCATTTTTCGTATTTTTGTAAGCTATAGTCGGGCCTGAAAGGATTCACTTGTATCCCTTTAGTTTAATTCACACATAGCCCAAGCACTAAGACTGGACAGCACTGTGGGAAAAGATGGGAGACGGTTATTTCTCAGGGGAAATAATTAATCTCCAGATGGAACCTTCGTTTCTCAGCAAAGATAAGCTGTGATGATGGGTTTGCCAACTCCCTTAGTAACAGGATGCAAGGCGTGACATTGACTTATGGCAGGGATTTTATTAGGTCCTTTGTGTCCTGCACCCATTAATTTCAGCTGTCCCAAGCCCACTGCTGACTGAGTGTGCCTAAGCTAGCTAGAGAACCCCGTAAGCAGGCCTGAGTCGGCGGGTGTGCAGCCTGTGCGGCCCCAGTGCCCTCAGACACCCCAGCACTCAGCAAGACTCCACCTGGGTTTGATGAGCTTCCATGGAGCTCAGCTAAGACTCAGACTTACCAGGACATACAGTTTTTTAGGTTGTCCTCCAGGAAAAGCCTGTGAGCCTTTCATGAGTGATTCCCAAGCTTGGAACAGTTTTTCACGGATGTTCGTGAGCAGGAGAAATCTTGTCTGGCTAGTGACGTCACGTACTCACAGTTCCCTATGCAGAGTATAACTCCCCCAAAGATGCCGGTGTCCTTTCTTATCCAACCAAGGTATAGCTTCTCTTCTCCCTCTGCTGTCAACAGACTGGGGAAGAAGAGATGAGCTTGGGTCCTGCCCTCCTGGCCTGAAGTCTGCATAGTAAAGCTTTTCTACCAGAATCCAATGCCGGGCTGGGGTGGGTAGCTCAGTGTATGTGGTGCCAGGGATGGAACCACAGGCCTGTGTGCTGGGCAAGCCTGCGGTTCCATCCCTAGAGCCACATACACTGAGCGTGGTGGTGCACGCCTGGAATTCCAGAACTCAGGAGGTGGAGCTCCAGCAGGGGGACCGGAAGTTCAAGCTTATTCTCTGCTCAAGTTTGAAGCCAACCTGGACAACATGAGACACTGTCCCCAAAATACAATCAAGTCCCCACCAATACCATCCTGTTATTGGTTTCTACGCGTGTGAGGCAGTGGGTCCTCACTCACTAACAGTCACAATCTCAGACTTCTTAGTAATTTTGGAAAAGGCATCTCTCACTTTAACTAACACTGGTCCTACAAATGAGGTCTCTGAGCTGCTTAGATGGGGAGATGAGGTATGGTGGGCCCCGGGACCATCTGCGAGGTGGTGAATTGCTCAACAGGATCATTTTTATAATTCAATAAAACGTGAAGAAGTCTGGCATTAAATTAACACATTAATACAAAGCACGAGTATACAGTGTAGAACATAAAACATCTAATATTTCTGAGTGTAATAAATATTTTATGTGGGCCAGCCAGGCTCCCAGAGTTCTCAGCTGCCTGCCCTCTCTTTCCCACAGTACCTCTGGGTTTGGGTTTCTTTATCTGCAGTCTTGTCCCACGTGAATCCCTGATGCTCACCTGTAGTAGCACCATGCTGTGGCTCTAGCTTGAGAGGCCTGTTTTTTTTTTTTTTTTTAAAAAAAATTAGCTTTAGAAGGACCTATTGCTGATTTTGATCATCTTAAAGGGTAATTTTAAAACTTGTAGAAAAAAATTAAAAGTAGGTGTGGTAGTTTGAATAAAATAGATGGCCCCCAATATATTCAGTTGTTTATTTGTTTGTAGTTTGCATCTCTAGCCATCTGGCTGGAGGCAGTGCCATTGTGTAGATCTTAAGGTGTGGTGGTGGGTTTCAGATTTCAATCTAAAGATATGCAAAGTGTGCCTAGCTGGAGTTCCTGAAGTGTGCTGTGCTGTGTGGCTTTTAGGCTTGTACTTTTCTCTCTCTGCTTGGGCCTGTGAAGGCAGGCCAGTTTTTTTCTGCCATTATGGGTCTTCCCCTGGATCTGTAAGCTTCAATAAATCCCTTCCTCCATAACTGTGCCTGGTCTGGAAGTTCATCTCAGCGAACCTGAAGCTGTCTGCTACAGTAGGAAAATAGCATTACGGATAGCTCTGGGCACTATCTGTACAAAACCTCCCTCATCTCTCATATTGTAAGTTTAGATCTTGGAACCACCCTTAATTTTCAGAAGGGCTTCTGGAATTCACTGGAAACAATTATGCTCAAAGTTCTGGGTGATTCCAGGAAAGGACACAGATGATAGACTGGCAGCTGAGGGAAGAGAGCCTTTGAGTGGAGTCCAGTAGTGCTGGCGATGGCCTTCCTGACCCTTTCCCAGGCAGTCAGGACATGATGCGCTCCAGCTACGTGCTTTTATGTGACAACACGCAGGAACCGTTGCCAACCAGGGAAGCTCACCAAGTCTCCAGTGTCAGAGTTTGCCTGGGGACCATCACACGCTGTGCTGTGCTGTGCTGTGCATATGGCTGACCCCCAGTCTTCGGTGCTCCCAGAGGTGCGGCCACTGCCTATAGAAAAAAGGAAAAATATTACTCTGCTCTCCTATGTTCAATGGCTGAGCACTGACCAATGAAAGACAGATCAGCAAGAGAGAAAAAAAAAAAAAGTACTGTAGCAGACAGCTTCAGGTTCGCTGAGATGAACTTCCAGACCAGACACAGGAAGGGATGGAGGAAGGGATATTTATTGAAGCTTACACATCCAGGGAAGTTCCATAATGGCAGAAGAAACTGGCCTGCCTTCACAGGCCCAAGCAGAGAGAGGGAAGTACAAGCCTAAAGGTCAAAAGCCAGAGCACACTTCAGGAACTCCAGCTAGGCACACTTTGCATATCTTTAGATTGAAATCTCAAACCCACCACCACACCTTAAGATCCACACAATGGCATTGCCTCCAGCCAGATGGCTAGAGATGCAAACTACAAACAAATAAACAACTGAATATATTGGGGGCCATCTATTCTATTCAAACCACCACAAGTACTTTCCAGGAGTGGTGGCACACGCCTTTAATCCCAGCACTGGGGAGGCAGAGGTAGGAGGATCGTCGTGAGTTCGAGGCCACCCTGAGACTACATAGTGAAGTCCAGGTCAGCCTGAGCTAGAGTGAGACCCTACCTGGAAAAACTAGAACCAACAACAACAACAAAAGGACTTAATTACACATTTTGGCATGGGAGTTCCCAAAGAATTGAGACCCAAGGAGGTTGTTAAACTGGGGGTTTCTACATCACCTTAAACTAGAAAGGAGAGAGGCTGGGGAGACGGCTGTCTGTAAAGTGGTTGCTGCACAAGCATAAAGACATGAGTTCTTGTCCCCAGAACCCGTGTAAAGAAGCCGTGCTTGTGTGTGCAATCTCAGTGCTGGGAGGCAGAGCCGGGAGGATCCCTGGGGCTTGCTTGCTAGCTTGTCAGGCTGAATAGGTGAACTCAGGGTTCAGGGAGAGACTCTGCCTCAATCAATCATGTGAAGAGCAATAAAGGACACCTTGCACGCTGACATTTGTGCACACGTCCACACACATGTGTGCTCACATACATGACAGATACGGATGAACATGCATATCCCCCCATACACACAAAGAAAAAGAAAGGGCTATTTGTTTCTCGGGCAGAGGGCTCGGTTTTCAGAAGGAAGGGAGGAAGCGTATGGCAAACAAGGGCTGTATAATAAGATTGGTTACATGTAGGTAACAGTCATGTCTCTGAAGTCGTTCTCTTCCTGGTCTGCAAGAGGGAGGCACCTTCAGAGATGAACAGGAAAGAGGACAGACAGCCCGTTGCTCTCATCCCCAGCCAATCCTGATGCCAGAGTGGCATGCTTGCTGGCGTCATCTTGTGGTCCCCAGACCACCTGTGGTCTCCAGTTTCCCTGGAGGGTAGAACTGGTACCCTGCAGTCCAAAGTCCAAAGCTGTAATCAGTGTCAGCCAGGCCAGTGGCTGATTCCACAGCGATGACTCCCCTGTTAGGCAAGCCATTCCAGGAGCCTGGAGGCCACATCCCAGTGGTCAAAGGCAAAGGCCAGAATTTGTTTGGAAAAGAGCCATTCTTTGCTACCCAACTACAATGACTCCCAATGCTTATCACTCAGTTCATAATTATAACCCAGCAGTGGCCAATCACATTTCTAATAGTGGGTGGAATCAACTTTCACAGGTTCACAAGCTGATTGTCTAATTCCGGGGGCTCTGTAAGTCAGTTGTCAAACACTGCTGTTATAGAAAATTAAGTTAGAGATGGAGAGATGGCACAGTGGTTAAGACCCTTCCTGCTTGGGCCTAAGGGGGCCTGAGGCTGCCTGAGTTTGAACCTTCAGATCCCATGTACACAGCTGGGCATGGCTGCTCATGCCTGTAACCCCAATCCCAAGGGAAGCAGAGACCAGAGAATCATTAGGAATGAGTAAAAAGAAATTCTGGCTCAAAACAAGACCAGTCTTTAATCTCAACACTCAGGAGGCAGAGGCAGAGGCAGGAGGAGTTTTAAGCCAGCCTGAAATTACACAGTGAATTTCAGGTCAGCCTGGCCTAGAGCAAGACTTTGCCTTGAAAAACCAAATTAAAAACAAAACAAAAAAAAAAAAAAAAACACAAGACCAGGTGGAAGAGTGGAGCGGGTCCACCGCAGGCTAGCATATGAGGCGCTGCAAGGCTATACACACGCGCATATGCCACACATACATGCCACACATGACACGTTACATACATTATACCTACAAAGCCAAATTAAGTTATATGATTAACAAGTATATAAATCAGATTAACATGGAGATAATAAGTGAGGCAGGGTCGTAAGGGAAAATTAAGTGTTCATGGGGAAGGGAAAGGAGCTCCTCACTACAGAGTCTGGTTGAAGACGTGGCCAGCTAAAAGTCAAGAATTCCATCATCTCCAAAATCTTCCATGAAGATTGTCTATATGCAGACAACATGGGCAGATATTTCAAAGAAGAGTATTAAAATAGCAACACGTTATGCTTAAGTCCTAAGTATGTATGACCTTTCTCTCTTCCTAGCTGTAAACCTGGAATATTCTAGGAATCTCACACACCAGACAATCCACTTCATTTGTAGTAAAACTGTGTACTGACCCCCTTGTACAAGCCTTGCAACCTGTGGCAACGCTAGCCAGTGTAGCTCAGGGACCACCCTATGATCTCACTTACTGAAAAAGAGAGCCAAAAAGGAGGAGGGCTCTTAGAAGCTCTTTGAACAATGTCACTTCAGGAGCCACCCAAATTATATATTTGGCTATTGTCAAGACCAGTGTCACTCTATCCTGAGAAGCCCCTGCCCTGTCCACACTTGGGTGTGCACTGTCCTTTTCCTAAATGCCTCTCTTTCCATAAACCCTGTGTTAGCGTCTATGTTAAGTCTCGCCCTGGAATTCTTTTCTGCGTGGATCGAGAATCCGAAGTTGATCTGTCAAGCACTCTGACAGGACTCCTCAGGCTGTTGTAGGTGACAGTGCGGAGCTGTGTTCCCAGTTCCCGCTCCCCGCTGCTGACAAGCTCTAAATCTACGGCTAGCTTATAACCCCACTGTTTGTATGTGCTCAATCTTCTCGACACACACGGTTTCCACTGGAAGAACACTGTAGAGCACTGTGCTACGAGGCGTCTCTGCATCTCTGTTCAGTGACATCACCTCGGAAGAAAGAAGTCCCTGTGGTGAGGATATTTACCCCAGAAAAATCAACAAATGTCATGTGACCTTTTGGTGTTCTTTGACTTAAGGAAATGTCTTTCTGCTGACGTAGCAGTTACAAGAGCTGTTAAGAATATTTTATCAACTGTGGCAACACTGGGTCAAATGCCTGATGAGCTGTCTCAAAAGATGAACTTGGGCTGTGAAAGATTACCAATAAATACAACTAACCTGCTTCTTTGGCTTCTGTACAATTGCTTGCTTTACCTAGACATAAGGACAGCCATTTTATGAAGGAAAAGCATGTTATACGTGACTTTCTGCCGTACGTGACTTTCTGCAACTAGCCGCCCGGGCCCAGATAAGGAACTAGTTAACTGAAATGCTGACCTTTGCCTTAGAAATCTCTGTGCTTGTTTGCCCACCTGTGCTTGTTTGCCCAACCCCTGTTTGTTCAACCGTAACCCCCTTACCCAATTTCTGGAAAGCCTCCGCTCAGAGACAATTGAACAATGCCTACCGCAGGGGCCCTAGCTCCCTGCCTGGGGTCACGATCCCTGAGCCGAGGCGACACCCTGACGACATCTGAAGAATCCCTGAGCTGAAACATGTTTGAGATATTTCCGCATGTTTTATGATCTTTCCCTTTAAAACTCCTACCTCCCGGCTGCTCGGGGCTCTTCACCCCTCCTGCGTGAGGACTTCGTGTCGAGCCCCGGTGCACCGGCTTCACAATAAACCTCTTGCGGCTTGCATTGAGAGCTCTCCGTGTGAGTGTCTTTGGGTCTGGTAGACAATCCCGCTTGGGGACCCTCCGGGGGCTCCCCACAGGCTGGAGAGATGGCTTAGCGGTTAAGCGCTTGCCTGTGAAGCCTGAGGACCCTGGGTCGAGGATCGATTCCCCAGGACCCACGTTAGCCAGATGCACAAGGGGGTGCATGCGTCTGGAGTTCGTTTGCAGTGGCTGGAAGCCCTGGCGTGCCCATTCTCTCTCTCTATCTGCCTCTTTCTCTCTTTGTCGCTCTCAAATAAATAAATAAAAATGAACAAAAAAAATTTTTTTAAAAAAGATGAACTCTACCTCAAACTCTAGAGTCCAATGGAATGATTTTTCTTTCTTTCTTTTTTTTTTTAAAACCTTATCACACAGCTCTGTTTTGTCTAACTGTGAATTTAACCTTAAAAGTAAATTTATACAACACATTTTAGTACTTCTGACATTTTTGTAAATTGTGGGTGTTGAATGAGAAACTAAAAGTAGCTTTTTGATTTGTATGTAAAAATGTACGCAATTAACATTTCATTCATATGAAAATAGCATTATTTTCTGTTATGCATAATGATGTAGAATATAATTTCTAAGACCTAGAACCGTTTACTTTGTAATATTGCAGAAATTTCTCCAACCAATGATTCTGAACTTGTTGGAGAGCTCAAGCCGTTTTGGTGATGGGGTTCAGGACATGCCACTCCAGTGGCTCTTGGGCACTGTGAGTGCTCTAAGCTGAAGGAATTCAGGAAATGAGGCTGAAGAAAAGGCTGTTTGACCTTCCCATGACCTGGGTCACAAGACCTGTGCCAGTAAGATCCTCACCACGTAACACGTGTCAGAGACAACTAACTTTAAAGTGAGCATGTGCAGTTAGTAGGAATGCCTCAGTCTCCAAAGATGGGGCCACCAGAGGGAGCCAACTTGGGTAAGCCTGGCCCAGTTTCCTCGTTTACAGCCTCAGCCTGCACCGTCTTTGTCCCAGCACATCTCCTATGACTTTCTGCTCTCCATCAAACCGAGTATAAAACCATCAGGTTTAGTTGGATCCTGGGTCTTCATTTCTTCATGACTCATGTGTCTTTAAAATCTCATTAAATCAATTTATTAGTTTTTCTTGTTAATCTCTTTCTTTTTCTTTCTTTCTTTTTTTCCAAGGTGGGTCTCATTCTATGCCAGGCTGGCCTTAAACTCATAGTGGTCCTCCTCTTTCTGCCTCCTGAGTGCTGGGATCGAAGGCAGCACCACAGGCCTGGCTAATCTATCTTTTGTTACATGGAACCAGCCAAAAAATGATAGAAGGTACTTTCCTTTCCCTATAGTAATGGTATATTGCAGTGTCTACAGTATGTTTTTTTTTTTTTTTGTAATACTTTATTTATTTGAGAGGGAGAGAGAGAATGGGCATGCCAGGGCTTCCAACTGCTGCAAACAACCTCCAGATGGGTACACCACCTTGTGCATCTTGGCTTTCGTGGGTCCCGGGGAATCGAACCTGGGTCCTTTGGCTTTGCAGACAAGCGCCTTAACCACTAAGCCATGTCTCCAGCCCAGTATGTTTTTACTTTGTAGGTTGTGTTATCCACATGCCAGAAAATGCAAGACAACAGAACATTTTTGGTACTTCCCCTGTTTACTCTGTGAAGATGCTATAGATACACGTCCAGGTCGTGGGCGGAGGTGACTCACCACCATGAAGAGCCCCTGGTGTGGCGCTCACTGCCACCGCTGTGAGCTCAGTGCCAAGACACCTCCTCAGGCCATGTGACAGCATCGACATTCCCCCACTTCGGGCCAGGTGCTGCCTCTGCTTTTAGGACACAGGTTGCTCATTACCAACACGGTACTTGGGTAATTAGAAATGTATTATCACCTTCCTGGGTATTTATTTTTATTTTCATCAGCGTTTATTCAGGATAAAATACCTGTGTGTATGGGGGGGGGGTCTTCGGCAGATAATCCAGAGCCCACCTTCCCTCGCAGACTGGGGTACTTATAGGGTCGTTAGGAAGAAGGAAATGAGGTGATGGTGGAAAGTTTTGCAGCTGGCCAATCCCATTAAAGGAGGAAATGGGGGTGGCTCTTACTGATTAGAAAGAAGGAAGTAGAGGTGGAAAGTTTTAAAGCTCACTATTTTAATTCTGGGGATTTTTCATTGCACCATAGAGGCTCTGAGAGCTGACCCTCTGGACTGTTGTTTTTATTACCTGTTTGTCTTAAGTGGCAGGATAGGATCATCTCGGGAAGCTTGTTTGTACCTCAGTCAGTGGATGAAGAGGATATTACTTACCTGTTATTCAGTAGAGGTTTGGATTAGGGAGCCTCTGAGAGACAAACTTGGCCTTCTGTATTTCTCTTTAAAGACAAGTAATACTGGCTGGAGAGATGGCTCGGTGGTTAAGGCACTTGCCCGCAAAGCCTAATGACTAGAGTTCTGTTCCCCAGTACCCAGGTAAAGCCAGATGTACAAGGTGGTGCATTTGTCTGGAGTTTGTTTGCAAGGCCTAAGGCCCTGGTGCATCCGTTCTCTCTCTCTCTGCCCCCTCCAATAAATATAAAAGAAGTAAAAAGTGGCACATGCATCTGGAGTTCATTTGCAGTGGCTAGAGGCCCTAGTGTGCCCATTTTCTCTTTCTCTCTCTTAACCTCTCTTTCTGTCCCCCCCCTCTCAGCTTGCAAATAAGTAAATAAATATTTTAAAAATAAAACAAGTAATAGTTAAATTACTAGACATGCCAAAATTTATTTTCAAATAAATTTTAAATGTCTTAGGTAAATTATGTTATCAATCATTTTGCTGAAATTGGCCTCTTGTATATAACATACCTAGACAGGATATATCATTAGACTTTGAAGGCCCAGTGGAATGTGTTAAAGGGAAAAATACTGAATGATATTTGTTAAAGGTCAGTCAGGCTGACTTCAGTCAGGGCACGGTGACAGGCGTAGGACCATGGCAATGGGATCTTACAGCAAGGAGAGAGCCCGAGCTCAACTTAGAATGCAGTCTGGGCAGCAGGAATTGATAGCCAGGGAGCAAAATTGGGGTCAGTGGATGGAATACTGCTAAAAGAAAAGGCTAAAGTAAAGGCTGTGTTAAGTTTTGCACGTGCAATGTCCTCCAAATCTCATGTGTTTGAATACCCGGTCTGCAGGTGGTGGCGCTGTCTTGGGCGGTTAGGGAGCCTTCAGGCTGTGAAAGCTTGGAAGGAAGTGAGTCACTGGTGGCAGGGGTCCTTGAGGCTTATAGCCTGTCCCCACTTCCTGTCCCATGTCCGCTTCCTGATCCGACCAGGTATGACGAGGCTCTTGCCATTGTGCCTTCTCACCCAGGTTTCTCCAACCACCAGGGACCGTGTGCCCCGAAAGTGCGAGCCCACAGAACTCCTCCCCAAAGTAACTTCTGTCGTGTGTTTTCTCAGCGCCAAGAAAAGCAACGGCTACAAGAAGGTTCCGGCTGAACTGACATGCAGGGATGGCTGGTGAAGACAGACTAGGGGGTCCGACATCACCTGGGGGAGGTGCAGGACGACGCACCCCATCATGTGAGGGTGGTGGGACACGCAGTGATTCAGCCTGGCTCTTGGATTTCAAAGGAAGTAAACATTCCCCAGGACCCCAGAACAAAGCTCAGTTCAGATTTTCCCGTTTTAAACATTTGTTATACTAGAATGCCTACTTGTATCTGTTTGACATTTATTTATTTAGGCAATCCTAACAGACTGGCTTTTTTTATGAGGGAGGGAGAGAGAATGAATTGGCATGCCAGGGCCTCCAGCCACTGCAGTCGAACTCCAGATGCATGCCCCCGCCCCCCCGCACATGTTTATGTCACTGGGCCTTTGACTTATGTGGGACTCGAACATGAGTCCCTTAGGCTTCTTAGGCAAGCAACTTAACCACTAAGCTATCTTTCCAGCCCTTGATTTTTTTAAAAAATATTTTCTTTCTTTATTTGAGAGACAGAGAGAGAGAGAGAGAGAGAGAGAGAGAGGAAGGGGAGAATGGGCACACCAGGGCCTCCAGCCACTGCAAACAAACTCCAGACGCATGAGCCCCCTTGTGCATCTGGCTTACGTGGGACCTGGGGAATCAAACCGGGGTCCTTAGGCTTTGCTGGCAAATGCCTTAACCGCTAAGCCACTTTCCCAGCCCCCTTGACTTATTTTTATTGTCCAGATATCTTTCAGGAATCCTGTCCATGTAATTTTCATGAATGACTCAATCTGTATGAGTCTCAAAGAGGCACTTGTGTGGTCATTTATAGTTTAAGTTACTCTGAGTGGACAACAGGGGATCTTAGAAGGTAGAAGTGTAATTACCAAGCCTTTAAAAGTCACCAGTGATTATGTGAGCAAGAGTTAAATCTAATTCCTGTTGGTCCCCTTGAGCGTTTCCTACGGCACTGGGCTGGCCTGTCAGTGGAAGCCTCTCTGATATCGGTGCCTTACGATCTTCCTGGGACGCAGAGCGGTACTGAAATTGCTCCAGAGGACGAGGGGCTGCTGAGACATCTACAGACGCTCCTGGACTCACAATTCTGTGATATGTCAACTGGTGCATCATTCACTGAAGAGATCTTAAGTGCAAACGCAGTTAACACCCCTAGCCTATCGACTTCTAGCATAGTAATGTGCCCATCACTCACCCTGTGACTGTGTGGTTGACTGCAAGAATCAGAGAATCTGTTTTTCTTTATATGTATGTATGTATATATATATATATTTGTTTGAGAGCGACAGACAGAGAGAGAAGGAGGGAGGAAGGGAGAGACAGAGAGAAAGAGAAAAAAAGAGAGAGAGAGAGAGAATGGGTGCGCCAGGGCCTCCAGCCACTGCAAATGAACTCCAGACACGTGCGCCCCCTTGTGCATCTGGCTAACGTGGGTCCTGGGGAATCAAGCCTCAAACCAGGGTCCTCAGGCTTCACAGGCAAGTGCTTAACTGCTAAGCCATCTCCCCAGCTCTGTTTTTATTTTTCAGAAGGCAGAAAGCACAGAGGACAACCAAAATCTATGAACAAGACAAGAATAGATAGCTGACTCCCTAGCAGGAGATGAACCACCGCTCACACAACAGCTAGGGCCCAGATTAAACCGCAGAGCAACTGGAGATAAACAAGAGTGCTGCCTCCACAGCCAGCCTGACAACCTGGGCCAGGATGATGGAGGCAGACACTGAGGACACTCAAATGCACCAAAGCAGAAATCCAGAAGCTGCTGAGAGCTCAGCACTGAAGCAGATTTAAAGCACATGGAAGAGGGGGCGGAAAGAATGTAAGAGCCGCAGGGTGGGAAGGAGTATCCAGAGGCATTGCCCCCGCCCACAGTGACTGCTGCGCTCCCAACCTCATGGTGGATACCAGCAATCCCACTGAGGAGGGTCCTCAGTGGAATGGGGGCAGGGAGGAGGGAAATGATGGTACCAACGTATGCTGTGTTCACATAAAGTTCCTACTTAATAAAACATATATAAAAAGAAAGACCAAATTAAAAATTCTGTGTTTTCTGCTGCATGTGTATGGCTCTCACAGCACTGTTGAAATGAAAAATCCTAAGTCGAGCCATTGTAGTCAGAGACTGGCTTGAGTTTGAATGAATCCCAAATCCATCATCTAAAGCAAGTAGAATAGAAATGCCACCGGACCTGGGAACAGCATGTGACTCAACTCTTCTTGCTCAGAACCTGGTTCCCCTCTGAGCACCCTCACTCCATCTCCCTCCCTCCCTCCCTCCCTCTCTCTCTGGACTTGGTTCTTCCTCACTCTCATTGTCAAGGACAACTACCATCCTGCTTTAGCTAAAGGAACCAAACGGCTCAGATTAGGGGTGAGAAGAGCTGTCCTCCTTCAGAGGTGACTAAGCAGCGACTGGGAGGAGAGACAGTTTACTGTCACAAGTCTATTCTTAGAATCGCTCCTAGGTTCAGTTATTGTCTCTAGAAAGCTCCTGTTAATTACACACTAACCCATCATGTCCCCTGTTATGACATGTGGAAAGCTGCATTCCGACGGTGTTCACCTTGGCAGTGGCATGTTACCAGCATGGGCACCAACACACACACAGGGTATTTGAGAAGCTTTGGATGCCCACCCCTCCTTAGCATCCAAGGTACCAAGCAAACCCCCCATCAGTTTCGTGAACTGAAGAGGAAGGGCTGCATGGCTCTGGGGGAAACAGGACCCTCAGCTGAGTGGGGTCCTGCTAGCAAAGCCAAGAAGGGTCAAAGGTTTGGCTGGAGAATGGAGCATGCTTGTTTAGGATTTCTAGTCATCTCAACTCTCCTTCAATCCCAGCACTTGGGAGGCTGGGGTAGGAGGATCAGTATGAGTTTGAGGCCAGCCTGGGACAACAGAGGGAATTCCAGGTCAGCCTGGGCTACAGTGAGACCCTACCTCAAAAAAAAAAAAAGGAGGTGAAATGTGTCCTGCCTTAGAGCATGTCTGTGTTGGCTTCTCAGCTACGTCTTAAATTTGTTACAACTTGCTGTGTGTCGTAAGGAGCCACACATGCCTGGGCAGTTGAAGAACGATTTCCCCTTTTAAGTTTT
The DNA here is from genome assembly GCA_036346955.1 of Dipus sagitta. NCBI lineage: Eukaryota > Metazoa > Chordata > Mammalia > Rodentia > Dipodidae > Dipus > Dipus sagitta. The sequence continues at coordinate 1,417,033 of CM070789.1, forward strand.
CCTTCACTTTTTTTTTTTTTTGGTCAAGAGTTCCTTCTTCGGATTTTGGAAGAATGGTCATAAAATGGTCACTTAATTTTCAGTTTCGCACTCTGTTGTGTGAAGTTGAAACTAACTTCAATAACTTCTGACCTAAGTCAGTTTTTATCAGAGGTCTGAGAGAATGAGCAGATTTCTCGGTCCTGGAGAAACTTCGTAATTATGACTCTGGAATACCTGCTTTATTTGCACGTTATAATTAGCATTTAAAAACAGAACAGTCTTTGGAAAGACAGGAAGTTTCAAAGCCACTGCCAAGGCGCTCACAGCGTTGTTTTAATGTGGACTGACAGGGCAGAGACGGTTCCCACCCAACCGCCCAGGAAATAATAACCACGTCCACGAGGTCCACTTAGGGAGGAAGGGAGTTGGCCAGGGAGGCTGAGGCAGGAGGATTGCTGCCAATTAGAGGTCAGCTTGGGCTACCGAGTGAGAACCTGTGGCAGAAACGATGAAAGTCATAATGAAACCACTTATTTCGTACACTAAGAAAATAATTAAAACATAAATAAAACCGATCAACAAAGAGGACGAAAAGTGATTTGCTGGCCTCTCATCATTGCCTTATGAGTATAAAGAAAAAAAAAAAAGGCAGCTGTCAAGAGTAGCGGGGTTCGGGCGCAGTCCCCGGGAGGACAGGGAGGCGACCCCTGGGCTCCGGGGCAGGGACTCGCCGGCCGGTGTCCCCGAGTCTGGGGGAGCAGCGAGCGCAGGGCAGAGAGCGCAGCGCGGCGGGAGACCGAAGCCCCGTAGGTGCCAGCGGCCGGGGTCCCCTGCTGTGCCCGCGCTGCTGCAAGCCGGGACCCTGGGGAGGGCCTTGGGCCACTTTTCTCCGGCCCAGGGCGGGTGTCAGGGTCCCACGCTGCGCACCTGCTCGGCGCGCCGACCCCCGTCTCCAACGCCGGGCCGGGGAGGCGCTGGCCAGATGTGGCGCTCATCTGGAGAGACGGATTGGGGACCGGGGCCGTGAGCACAGCAGGGCACACCCGGCGGGACCCCGGCGAGCCCCTTCCCCAGCGTGCAGGGAGCTCCCCCATAACCCGGGGGGACGCGTCGGCCCGGGCGGGCGGAGGCCAGGTGTCGGGGACCGCCGGGTCCCGGGATTCCGGGGGGCGGAGGCGCGCGAGCGGGCATGCGCGGTGGGCGGAGGCGGCGGCGATGGCCCGGGGAGGCGGGGGCACGGCTGTTTATCTGCGGCTGGGCCGCGGCGGCGGAGCGCGGGGCGCCCGGGCGGGGAGCGCGGCCGCGTCATGCCCGAGCCCCGCCGCAGGCCCCCGCGCGCCCGGGCCCGGCCCGGGGAGGATGCGCGCGGCGCGGGGCCGGCCGGGCTGGCGGCGCGATGCCGGTGACGGGCGCGGAGCGCGGCGGGCTGGCTCGGGCCGGGGCCGCGGCGCTGCTGGCCGGGGCCGGCTGCCTGTGCCACTGCGGCTCGCTGCGCGGCGAGTTCGTGCACGACGACGTGTGGGCCATCGTGAACAACCCCGATGTGAGGCCCGGAGCCCCGCGGCGCTGGGCCGTCTTCGCCAACGACTTCTGGGGCAAGGGCCTGGCCGAGAACACCAGCCACAAGTCCTACCGGCCTCTGTGCGTCCTGTCCTTCAGGTGGGTGAGCGCCCGGCTCTGCGCCCCGGGGACCCCTCGGTGCCCGGCGCCGCCTCCAGGCTGTCTCCCGGGCTCCGTCCGGGTCCTAGCCGCCCCGCTCTCCATCCTCGCGGCTCTGCGCCCCTGTGCCGTGGCTCTTCCCAGACTCCGCCGGACTCTTGCCGACTTCTCCCCGCTCCGTCCGAGGTCCTCCCTGCTCAGTCCCGGTCCTTCCCGCTCCGCCCCGGGCAGGCGGCTCTCCCAGGTGTCCCCGGTCCTCCCGGCTCTGTCCCGGGATCCCCCAGTTCTCCCCGCCCCGGGGTGTCCTCCCAGCTCTGTCTCGGGTCATCCCGGCGCCTCCCAGCTCCCCGAGGTCTGCGCTCCCGGCCAGCCGCCACGCACCCGACCCAGCCGGACTGGGCGCCCGCTCCGGCCCCGACCCCGCACTCCGCAGGGTGGCCGCGCTTGCGAGTTGACAGTTTCTGGACAGCTGTCGCACTGCTTTGCAGACGGGGCGATGGGGGACCCGCTTAGGGGGCCGCGGAGGGTGCCGTGCTCCGCCGCCAGCCACGTGCAGTCTGGGAAGGGCCAGCAAAGCACACGCGGGCCGGGGGCACCCCTGTGCCACTGAGCCGCGCCGCGGCCCGGAGCGCCCCAGGTCCAGGCTCTGCAGGAGCACTGGGGCGCAGGAGAGGGCGGGCCCGGGGGGTCCCGTGGTGAAATGCCCCGTCGTGATTCAGCATTCCTGGCGAGGATCGGTGGCGCACACCAGGTGCGCGAAGGGTGGAGTCTGGAGTTTGGCATTCGGTGGGCAGCGGGGGCTCGCGGGAGAGGTCCGGCCCCGGAGCCCGCGGACTGCACCCGGCGTAACCTGGCCGCGCGTGTCAGGTCGAGTACGCCCCACGCGGCTCGGTGGGCGTCCGTGGGAGCGAGGGAGGGAGCCCGGGCCACGGCTGCCCATCCCTGGGGCGGAGAAGCCGGGCGCGGGTCGCCGGACGGTGACGCGCCTGGCTGATTTAGGAAAGGAAACGTGTCCCTTGGCTACAGCTCCCGGGCTGTTCCCCGAATTCTTCCGTGAGAACTTTAGTGTTTCGGAGAGGGCGAGAAAAATAACGCGACCGACTCCGAAGAGAAGCGTTGACGGAAAACCTGGTCTCTCCTGGAAAGCTGTATCGGTTATCAAGAGGACCCAGGCGACCTTAGTGGCCGGCACTGCTCAGCACTTCCAGTTTTTCAGTGTTGATTACGCTCTTCCTCAGATGGATCTGAATTTTTGTCGATAGACTTAGGTTGTTGACACACCTTTAAGGCGCGGAAGCCAACACCATCAGTATGGTGCTTTTTTACAGCCTTGGAGGCCACCCTGGTCACTGGCCAAGAGCAGTTTTCCATGTGAAAAGCTCAGGGTTGAAAGGCTGCACCCTCTTGGCCAGAGACCGAACAGTATTCAACAGTTTGAAAGCAGCTTAGTGTCCAAGACCCCAAGTTCTTTGCATGTCACTTGCTGTAAGAGACACACGTTTAAAAAAATTAAAAAAAGGTTGACTTGGGAATCTAGTGGTGACTTGGAGAGGCAAAGATGCTGAGTCTTTCTTTGCTAGTGCTGTAGCCGGAAGCCGGAGGCTGTCGGTGACTTTAGACCCGCTTAACTTCTGTTTTCTTGAGAAGAGTGTCTCAACCTGTAGCCCAGGCTGGCCTGGATCTCACGGTGTAGTCCAGGACAGCATTACATTCGTAGTGATTCTCCTGTCACAGATTCCTGAGAGCCAGGATTACTGGTGTGATTACACGTCCAACTAGACCCATGTAAATTAATGCTAGAAGGAAATATGAAAACCTGCACTGATTAACTATTCAGTATGAGCCAAGCGCAGGCCTAGACACTTTACATAGATATGCCATTATGATTTTTATTCTAGACCGTCGATGAAACGCAACTCAAGTGGCCCTTTAATGGTGACAACCATTTTAACTGTATCTGGTTTTCCTTTTGTTTTTTGAGGTAGAGTCTTGCTTTAGCCCAGGCTGACCTGGAATTCATTCTGTAGTCTCAGCGTGGCCTTGAACTCACGGTGATCCTCCTATCTCTGCCTCCCAAGTCCTGGGATTAAAGGCATGCGCCACCATGCCCAGCTTTAACTGTTATCTTAAGTAATGTTTGAGCAAACACCTTTGAGACTTAAACTCATTTTTAAAGTTTTTGAGATAATCGTACATTCTTGCACAGTTATAAGTGATGTCTGTTCTGTCACAGCCATAACATCTTGCATAGCTATAGGGTATCACCACAACCAGGAAATTGATATTGATTTAAAAAAAAATCTTCCAGCTCCCCCCACCCCAGATTTTGCCAGTTTCACCTGTAGTCCTTGTTTATTTTGGTAAGTGTGCACTGAGTTCTCTGCAGTTCATCATATGTACCAGTTTCTGAGATTCCCAGTACATTCGAGAAACACAGAACAGTTCTACCGCAAGGATCCCTCTCCTTCCCATCGCTTCAGTAAAAACACCTACGCTACATCAAATGACTGATTTATAAGCCTCCTACCTGGTCCCTAATAACCACTAGCTCTCTGTCTGCATGTTGTTGTCACTTTGCTGTTATGTAAGTAAAGTCGTGCAGTATGTAATTTGTTGAGACTGGCTCCCTCCCCCACACTGTGCCTCTCTCTGGAATTTCAGGTTGTGCGTTTCCGGTTTGTTCTTTTAACTGCTACCCTACAGGTATACCACAGTTTATCCCTTCACTTGTTGACGTCTGGGTTGTTTACTATCCCAGTTTTGGCTTGTTACAAACAAACTGCTATAAATATTCACTTGTGTGTTTCTGTGTAAACATGAGTTTTTATTTCTTTGGGGAAAATGCCCAGCAGTAAGTACAACTGTTGGATCATGTGATGGTCACATGCTTAGTACTTTAGGAAACTGCCAAACTGCTTTCCAGACACTCCTTCCAGCAGCGCAGGAGCAAGTGGGCTTCTTGCTTCTACGCCAGCACTTGCCACGGCTCCGGCTCCGGCTCCGGCTCCGGCTCCGGCTCCGGCTGTTTTCTTCTTGTAGCTATCCAGACAAGTGTGTGGTCTCTTGCTACGTGTGGTTTTTATTCCCCATGGCTGGTGGACATTAAGCGTCTTTCAATATGGTTATTTGCCCTCTGTTACATCCTCTTTGGCAAATGGGCTCTTGGTCTTTTATCTGTTTTCAAGGTGGATTTTCTTTTTAAATGTTGAGTTTTGAGGTTCTTTTTATCTTCTACGTGTCCTATGCCAAGTTTCACATGGTGCACTTTTACTTTGGTTTTTAGAGTCCCAGTTCAAAACTCAAACCCATTTTGTAGTAAGGATAGGTTTATTATCCCTGATCCACTGGATGTCTGTGACATACTGAGAGCTAGGAATTCCCTTAAGAGGAAACAAAGGTATATAACTCTTGGACTGTAAACGTGCTTACCTGTGTACTCGTAAATAACAAAGGTGCTCGCTCGTACAGAGCTTAGAGGGGCCGCTCCCCGCGCAGCCCAGCCTGTCCTTACGGCTGAGCCTCAGAAACAGCTGTGTGCCCAGCCTTCCTCGTAGGTTCCGGCTCATCCTTGTTTCCTCACTTCCTGTGCAGACAGCCCCCCTTCTGAGCGGCGCACTGCTGGCCTTCGACTTCTGTTCCGGGTGCCCAAGCATCGCGTCAGGCTGTTTCACCTCCTCCTCCCATGGTGAACTCTCAAGCCCCCCCCCCCGGAAAATCCTTCTCTTAGACCACCCTGGTGGTTCAGCTTTGCTGGCCAAGCCCTAAGTGACACAAATGGGTGGGTGTCTCCTTGTGTCCCTTGAGTGAATGTCGGATGCTGATGGATTTCTATTGCCATCACTCTCATGTTCAGTCTTTGTAAAAACTATTTTATTTTTATTTATGAGACAGAGAGAGAGAGAGAGAGACTGTGGGCGCGTTAGGGCCTCCTGACACCGCAAACGAACTCCAGACACATGTGCCACCTTGTGCATCTGGCTTACATGGGTTCTGGGGAGTTGAACCTAGGTCCTTAGGCTTCGCAGGGAAGTGCCTTAACCGCTAAGCCATCTCTCTAGACCCATTAACCGTATTTGATTTTGTTTCTTAATCTTTGAAAATGTTTCCGATTGGTGTACCTTCATAGTGACGGGTTTCATAAACATTTTCATTCAAGTTTATTGTGTACTTTGATCATATCCTCCCTTCATTCTTCCCCTTTCTCCTTGCTGCTCCAGCTATTGGATATTTCATGCCGCATGCATGTATATGCTCCTGCTTTCATGGACTACGTATATGATTTTTATGGGTCTATAAAAATCCAGGATTCACAAATGAGAGAAGATATGTGATACTTGTCTTTCCGAGTCTGGCATGTTTTGCTTACTGTTTCTCCAGTCACATCCATTTTCCTGCAAACAACATCATGTCGTGTCCCTCCCCGGCGTAACCTGTTTGTAGTTCTGCAGTCAGAAGGAATGAATTAAGCTGCTTTGTAGGTACTGAGTGACAGAGAGCCAAAGCCCAGGGTGCCTACGACTCCCCCTTGAAAAATGGCCTTGGAAAATATCCTTTTCCCCTTTCCTCTTGGGAAGAGGCTCCTGTGGAAATTTCCATTCCGTTTGTGAGCAGAGCCTGGCTCAACAGAAAGAACCAATGCTCTTTAGTGCTAAAGATGGAGAAACTAAGACAAATTAAAGGACCTTAAGTTTTTGGCTTACCTTTCCATGTTTAGGCGATTAGATCGTTGTTTGCTACAAAGTTTTATTTTACTGAATACTTTTGATGGTAATATAAACCATAGGAGTGAAGTGGGTGGTTTAAATGTCAGAGCTAAAAAATAGAATATCTTAATATGTGCAGCTGTGAGAACTTGCAACATTTTCACATTTGATTGCATCTTTTAGTCACAGCACTATGTCAACTATGAAAATAAGCAGTGGCTTCCATGCTCCAAACATGAAAGAGTTGGTGATAGGTACCTTTTGGATCTGTTCCTTTGGACTTGGCCTCTTCCAGATTTCATTGTGAGACAGTCTGTTTCTCCAAAGGTGGTATTTCTTTTCTGTCCGTTGTAGGCGACGTTGAGAGATGGCCTAGGATGCTTGACTAAGTTATCCGGGATGTTCAGTAATAGAAACAGATAAGGAAAAGTAGGACTAGAGGCAATAAAGATTTTTTTTTTTTTCTGTTTTTTCGAGGTAGGGTCTCACTCTGGCCCAGGCTGACCTGGAATTCACTATGGAGTCTCAGGGCTGGCCTCGAACTCATGGCAATCCTCCTACCTCTGCCTCCCGAGTGCTGGGATTAAAGGCGTGCCCCACCACTCCTGGTGGCAATAAAGATTTTATGGAGAAAGAAATGGGGAAAATGTCTTTGACAATTTTATAGTGAACGGAGAAGGCCCTGGAGGAGGGGTTGCGATCCCGCTGGTGCAGATAAGCCTGGACTACAGTCTGCTCATGTAGGTAGGATGGGAAAAGAGGAATCTATCTTTTGGGCCATAGGAGTTAGTTTGGCCAACAGATGTCTTCCCACATTCATGTTCCCCCTAGACTTTCTGTCTGTATCCATTCCATTTAGCAGCTGAGGAGTGCTTGCTCGTGCCAAAGGAACGTCTCTTCTGACTACCTGCAGCCACCGCAGGCTGGACCCTCAGCTGCAAAGGCCTGTGCTCTGTGGTGTCCTCTGGAAAGCCCTTTTCAGAGCCCTGTGGAGGGTGGCTTTCCATGTCCAGCACCCGCTTGTGAGGGGGTCAGGTAGCCTTGTTAGGCAGTTAGCCTCTGAGAGTGAAGGTCTCACTTGCTGGAGATCAAAGGGTGATCTCACTTCTTGTCTCTTGCCTACTTCCCTAGACCTGTTTTTCCATACTTGAGCCCCTCCGTGGGAGGGAGGCATTTTTCTAAACTCCTGACATTGTGGTTGGTCAAGTTCAGCCCCCAGAACTTGGCATCCCGGCTGGCCTCTCCCTGAGACAACCCCTAGCCCAGACCAGTTGCTGTCTCTCTTCAGCTGAGCCGGAAGGTGGGGCCCACCACGGTCAGGCTCTAAATACGTTTACAAGGAGAAAGCAGCCTCTCAGGCTGCCTGATCACTGGCAAACCTCCAGCTGGGCTGAGGCAAGAGGAGAGCCCCTTAACCCCTACTTCCCACATGCGCTCCTTACCCCCTTCTGCCCTCCACATGGCTGGAGCTCTTTGAACTTTCTTTTCTCTCCTCTCCATGGTTCTTCCAGGCCCACTACATAGGCTCTCAAACCACGTGGGTATTATTAATTCTCCTTTCTTGGTTCTGTACTTTCCTAAATAAATATAATAACTTTAACAATTATATTTCTCCGTCTTATTTTTTTTTTCAGTTCTTTGGTTAACATTAGACACAAACCTAGAGTTTAGGGTTCAAGAACTTTCTTGAGCCCCTAGCATCCCATTTCACACTGAAGTGTGACTTCATTACACTGGCCTTCCCGGCACCCTGGCATCCCCCTGTGGTTCACCTTTGCTTTTTCAATCATCACTATGACACCATGCCTGACACCAGCCTAAGGGAGGAAGGATTTGTTTGGGTTCACGGTTTAGAGCGTGCAGCCCGTGGTTGGCTAGCTCCATGGTTTCGGGGTCTGTGGTGAGGCAGTCGGAGGGCAGAGGACGTGGGAGGGTAGAGTGTCATGCTTCATGACAGTGAGGAAGCAGAAAGTGAGTCAAGGCAGAGGTAGAGCCCCCAGGAACCCACTTCCCCAGTAATCTGCTTACTCCAGCCAGGACCCAACTCCACACTTCTGTCACCTCTCAATAATACTAGCAAAGAGTGACACAATCAGGGATTAATCACCGATTAGTCAGAGTCCTATGACACCATAACTTCTTTTTATTTATTCATTTGACACACAAAGAGGGAGAGAGAAAGATAGAGAGAGAGAGAGAGAGAAAGAGAGAGAGAGAATAGGCACTCCAGGGCCTCCAGTCACTGCAGACAAACTCCAGATGTATGTGCCCCCTTGTGCATCTGGCTAACATGGGTCCTGGGGAATTGAACTTGGGTCCTTCAGCTTTGCAGGCAAATGCCTTAACGCTAAGGCATCCGTCCAGCCCCACAATAGCTTCTTAATGGGTTGATCTACCAACTGGGAATGAAACCTTCAACACATGACCTTTGGCGGGGAGGTGGCCAGTTCCTATCCAGACCTTGAGACCGTCTCTTGTCTTCACATCCCTCATGGCCATCTGGCATGATTTTTGTTGATAGCTTTAGTGCTTCTCACTGCCTGTGAGCTCCATGGAACTGTCTCTAGCTCCTAAGAACTTGCCTGGCTGGCAACATAGGGTTTCAAGAATTACTGTTGAAAGAAAGGATGGATATTTTATTGTCAATAACAAATTCAGAAAAGAATACATATATAAATTTTTATAAATGCTCAACTTTTTCAAGTACATTGTAAGGTGGGGGTGAACTTTTATTTAGGGAAACCTGTTTGGTTTATGTCTTTTTTTTTTTTTTTTTTTTTTTTGCCTGGAGCCAGATTTCCTTGGATACTGCAGAAAGTCTCCTGGGGTTTTGAGTCCCAGAAGGTCAAGGGTGGCATTGGCTGCAGCTCTCTGTTGTAACCTGCTCAGACTTTACCTAACTGGAGAGAATGACAATCTAGCTCCCCACCATCTTTCTCCCCTTGAGGGTGCTGATATATAAATAAGTTACGGGGTGCATGCTGTAAATTTCAAGGCTGGCAACAGCAGTTGGTCTTCAGAGGCAAATCCCAGAACTTTGCAGTAGGCTCTCTGTATTCTACCCCAAGTCCATCCCTGACACTGCTCTGTTTTCTATTGGCAATGAACTTAAATAATGGAGTACAAGGAGCTTAACGGGGCTGGAGAGGTTGCCTAGTGGTTAAGGCACTTGCCTGTGAAGCCCCAGGACTCATGTTTGATTCTCCAGATCCCACGTAAGCCAGATGCACAAAGGTGAGGCAAGTGCAAGGTCACACATGTCCACTAGGTGGCGCAAATGTCTGGAGTTTGATTGCAGTGGCTGAGGCCCTGACACACCAATTCTCTTTCTCTCTTTGTCTCTCTTGATCGCTCCAAATTAAAAAAAAAAAGGAACTGAGAGCACTTTGTCAAAGGAACTAGGAAAGGACTATGACTTCTTCCCCAGTGTTGTGGCTGATATTGTTTGGTCTTTGTCTTCTGCTTCCTCAGGAGAACCTTCTTTCCAAATGTGGCGTATTTTCTCTTCTTCACAGCAGATTTCTGCATGCACCATGTGTGAGTCAGGAGTAGAGGACTTGTGGGAGGCTCCCTAGAGGGGGTCAGGATGGAGGAGGCGGGCCATGTTGGGAAGATCAGCCATGATTAGAGAGCTGGGCCATTGGACTGTGTGGCATCCCCTGGTAAGAGGGTCGAGGGGGTTGGAGGTCAAGTCCAGGTATCTCTGGCCAGCGGGTCAACCAGTCCTGCAGCTCCAGCAGTTTCCTTGGAATTGAAGCATCCCACTGGTTAAGACTCAGGAAGTAACGGAGCTTACAAGTTCACAAGGCCTCTCCCGAAGGTAGTGTCGGTAAGGGAGAGGAAAGTTCAGGTCAGCAGCTCCAGGTCTGCAGCTTCCGTGAGCCGTTACCCGTGCTGGCGTGGGCTTGCTGGTAATGCAGCTGCCCTTGAATTGTCCATGTTCCTGTCAGTAACACCTCCTCATCATCCTGATGTAACCGCAGTAAGCTCACTGGTTTTCCTAGTTGGACTTTGGTAGAAGAGTGATTTTGAGGCTGGAGAGACGGTTTACTGGTTAAGGCTCTTGCCTGCAAAGCCAAAGGACCCAGGTTCAGTTCCCCAGGACCCACATAAGCCAGCCTGATGCACAAGTGGCACATGCTTCTGGAGTTTGTTTACAGTGGTTGGAGGCCCTGGTGCACCCATTCTCTCTCTCTCTCTCTCTCTCTGTCTCAAATAAATAAATTAATTTAAAAAAGAAAAGTTATTTTGGCCCATCATCGATGCAATGTCTGGGGTGAGTAGACATTTGCCCCTATTTCTGCAGTAAAATTCACACAATACATGTTCATACAATGAAGTCTGATAAAAACCATGGGCATCAAGGCTTGCTGGAGCTTTCTTGCCTGTCAGGCATGGATGTACCTGGATGGACGTGCTTCGTGAGGGCAGGACATGTTTTTCTCAGGGCTCTCCGGTCCTCTTGCCCCAACGTGGCTCTCTTCCTTTGGTCCTGATTCATGTCCTTCATGATCAAACTGTAATAGTGTCGTGACTCCCTTAATTTCATGAGTCATTCTAGCACATGTGGAACCTGATAGTTGTGGACCGCCCTGATTTTGCAATCAGTCAGAGGCACAGGTGGTCTTGGGAACTCCTGAAGTTGTGGCTGAGATACGAGGAATTAACCTGGAAACAACAACCAAATGGGGTGCAAGGATGGCGTCTTGGAGAAGACTTTGCCCACAGCCTGGGTTGTCTCCTTTAGCTCTCCACAGTTGGTGTCAGAATTGCATTGTGTCCAGGCGTCCTACGTACCGTACACCTTAAAAGAAAACAAATGTTGAAGTTGGCCATTACACTTATAACTAAGACATTTGGCACTGGGCTGATCTAGTTATTTGCTGATTCTCTTTTGAGAAATGTCTTCCTGAACTCACTTGTGACCCGTGGTCTTCCTGCCCTCCATTTCCTTCCCTTTGTTTCGCCAGTGACCTTAGTGCTATTGAGACTGTCATAGATTACCACCCATCCTGTGGACTAGCCAGGCGAGGAGGGGCTGACCGGCTGGTGCGGCTCTGCTTGCTGGTGCCCGTCAGCGGCATGGTCTGGCCTTCAGATGCGTGCTGGTGTCTCTGGTCTTGCATGAGGTAGAAGGGGAGCAGCCGGAATGACGGAGGGCCAGAGGGATTCCTGAGCAGGAAGAGGAGCAGAAGCAGATGTTGTTATTAGTTGGCTGACTGATCTAAGAAGACCGTGGGAAGCAGTCCTAAGCATTTGAGAGCCGCACCAGCAGCAGGAGGGGAGAAGAACCCACCAGAGGAAGATGGGCACGAGCCATAGGCCAGCACTAGGCCATGAACACCCACCAGGAAAATGTTGGGGAAACCATCTTTTGAGACATCAGAAATAATAGTAAAGGGTGTACATTTAATTTTATATTGCCTGTAGTGGAGCCTATCTCCTGCCCTCCTTGGGAACGAATGGTGTATTACTGCAGAGGAGACAGGGTTTCTCGGGTAAGACTCCCTCACGAATCACCTGCCTAGAATCACTTGGGCTACCTAGGGGCAGATATTGGGGCTCTGCCTCAGATGCACGGCCTCAGACTGTCTTGGAATGGGAGCTGGAAGTCACCGCTAAACCACGCTCAACAGGTGTTGAGTGAGCTTGGAAACGCGGGGACCCAGTGCAAGCCCGTGTTTAAGGAGGTCGCCGTGACACGAGGGAGCGCACGTTAGGAGACATTTACCACAGGCTGCCAGCACGCATGCTCCTGGCAGGCCAGCACCGTCCCTGAGAGGTCAAGCTGGCATTGCCTTCTTGGAGGCATGGGCAGAGACGTTATTGACGTACCCACGGCCTGGAGAAACTGCATGGTGGTTCCCTTCTGCAGGCTGATCGTGACGTATGTGTGGGGAAGCTGCCTGTATTAGTTACGTTTCTTGTTCCTGGGAAAAATACCTGAAAAAAATCAGTGTAAGGGAGGAAGGGTTTATTTTTACTTACACAGTTTGAGGTTGTAGGAGAAGGCATGGCAGCAGGATGCTTGAGGCGGCTGGTACCACTGTGAGAGAGCCAGGAATGCTGGTGACCTGCCAGCTGTCTCCTTTTTCAAAATTTTTATTTATTTAGAGACAGAGAGAGAGAGAGAGAGAACACAGAGAGAGAATGGGTGCACCAGGACCTCTAAGCTACTGCAAATGAACTCTAGCTGCATGCACCACTTTGTGCATTTGGCTTTACGTGGGTTCTGGGGAATCGAACCTGGGTCTTAAAGCATGTGCCTTAATTGCTAAGCCTCCTCTCCAGCCTCACCCCACCCTTGAGTGGACATTTCTGGCTATCCAGGTACCTGATTTCATTTTAGATGTTTAAATGGATGCTGGCTGTGTTAGGGCAGGGTTCTCTAGAGGAACAGAGCCAGTAGAATGCATAAATATTATAAAAGAGCCTATTAAAGAGTGGCTTTAAGCCAGGCGTGGTGGTGCACGTCTTTAATCCCAGCACTTGGGAGGCAGAGATGGGAGGATCGCCGTGAGGTCGAGGCCACCCTTGAGACTACACAGTGAATTCCAGGTCAGCCTGGGCTAGAGCGAGACCCTACCTCAAAAAAAAACAAACAACAAAAAATAAAATAAGAAGAGTGGCCTTACATGCCAGGAGCTGGGTGGTCAAGGAGGGGCTGACTGCATGCTGAGGAGGCAGAGAACCTGGGTCTCAACAGCCCCAATCTCACCTGAAAAGACTGGGTTCCCGGGACACTTGCTTGTTTTCATTCACATGAGAAACAAAACCTGTTGGCAGCAGAGGCTGGGAGCAGCAAAGGAGGAAGAAGACGCGAAGGCAGGGAGCACGGCCTTTTCCAAGACCTCTTCATGTACGGGACAACCCTGAGGAAGTCCGTCCCCCACCGCCCAGCTTTGAGGGTGGGTCTGCCCTCCGTCACTTCTTTCTGGAGATACCCTCACAGACAGATCCAGAGATGTCCCCTGGGTGATTCCAGATCCCAGCAAGTCAACAATCAAGCCCAACACACTAGTTCAGATGCTACTGCTGTGTGGTGTGTGTGTGTGTGTGTGTTTGTGGTGTGTGGACAAATGTGTGCATGGGTGCACATGCACGTGCGTGTGCACATACGAAGGCTGGACCTTGGCATTGAATGTCTCCTTCATCCTACTGATTCCTGGTCGTTCACTTGAACTCAGACCTTGAGGGCTCAGCTAGTCTTGCTAGCCAGCCTTTGTGGGAAACTCCTGTCTCTGTCTCCTGTGCACTGGGATTACGGGCGGGTGGCCACACCCACCCAATATTTACGTGGATGCTGGGGGTCTGAACTGGGGTCTTCAGGCCTGTGCAGTTATCTGCTGAGCCCACTCCCCAGCCCATGTTTTCTTTAAGTAGAAACCTCTTAGTATTTGCAGACTGCACTGAAATCTCAGTTGCTGAAGAGTTCCCTGATACAGTCAGTATGTTTGCATTCTTTGATGTATAATCCTTTGCCTATTGGACACATGGGCATATCTCCCAGGAATACACTTTCTTATGTTTTTCTTCAAATAAAAGTCATTTTTACTGTTCTTAATTTGCTATTTGTGATAGTAGTATAGGTCCTAGAAACAATCGGCTTTTGTCTTATTGAAAGAAAAGCCGTGTGTGTGCAATGTAAATAAGTGTCTTCTGCCCAGCACAGACTGTGGCCGTTGTACGCATTTATCTTATTGAAACAAGCGCTCAAGTATTCTGTGGAGCAAGGCTTGCCTGGAGTTGTCTGGTCTTCTAGTATTTCAAGATAAACAAACAAAAAAGATAAGCTAGAAACTTTTACATGCACACATCTGTTTTTAAAATAATGAGCTGGGTGTGGTGGCACACACGTTTAATCTCAGCATTTAGGAGGCAGAGGTAGGAAGATTGCTGTGAGTTCAAGGCCACTTTAAGACTACATAGTGAATTCCAGGTCAGCCTGGGCTAGAGTGAGACCCTACCTTGAAAAACCAATATATATAGGGGCTGGAGAGATGGCTTAGCAGTTACTGCACTTATCTGCAAAGCCAAAAGACCCGGGTTCGATTCCCCAGGACCCACATAAGCCAGATGCACAAGGTGGCACATGTGTCTGGAGTTTGTTTGCAGTGGTTGAAGTCCGTGGTACACCCAACCTGTCTCTCTCTGTATCTGCATCTTTCCCACCCCCAATAAATAAATAAATAAATAAATAAATAAAAATAAAAGAGACATAAAGGTGAAACAAAGGTATCTGTAGGCTGAACCTCACCCTTGGACAGTGTGTTAATTACTTTTCTCACTGCTGTGACAAAGTACCTGCCAAAGGCAACATAAGGAGTGGGGATTCATTTTGACCTGACTCCAGGAGGACACGGTTCGTCCTGGCAGGGCGGATATGGCGGAAGGAGTGCGAGGCGGCTGGTCACATTCAGGCCACCGCGCTGAAGCAGAGAGGTGCATGCTGGTGCTCAGCTCACTGCCTCTTTTCTATACAGTCCAGAATTCTGCCCCTGGGATGACACTGCTGGCATTCGGACCGGGCCCTTCCCACTCCAGGTAACCTAACCTAGGAACTCCCTCACAGACTTATCCGGAGGTTTGTTTCCTTGGTGATTCTCCGTCTCATCAAGTTGACTTTCTTATGTTATCATTGGATCTTACTTTCCCCTCGGGGAGACTTAGAGTAGGTGTACTGTTTGAGTATTTCATTTGCCCAATGGGGGGGCACAGCCCTGAATTAGTGAAGATTAACCTCTGGAGCGTTCCTGTCCACAAGTGGGGAAACTGCTTCTAGGAGCAGAGCCTTGAGGGTGAGAGAGCTAACTCCTGGTACGCCCAGCCCAGGAGTGGGCTAGCTGCCTCTCACAGCAGCCTGAGGCAGAAGGAAGTTGAAGAGAAGTTCAGTTGAAGCCATCAGTGAACCTGCTGCACCTGCTGTCACCTCTTGTCACCTCTGCTCTGATGTTGCTGGGCTGTGGCTTTGTCCCTTGCGTACGGGTAATCATGGGCGTCTGTGCTGAACAGCGAAAAACCAGCAATCCATGAACAAGGAGCACATTGTATGAGGAAAGGAGAAAGAAGTCTCAGTCTTGGATGATCTTTAAACATTTGTTAAAGGAAGGGGTTTGGGGGCATGCCCTGCTGGAGTCTGCTGATCCTGAACACACACACTGATCACACGAGCAATCATATTAACCCCCCTGTTCCCTTCAACAGACCTGGGACCCTTAGTTACTGACTCATCGTCGTCAGTGCTGTGATCAACATGTCTTATACATGTATGTTTGCTCTGAGTCGAGAGTCCAAGCGGACCACTGAGGAAAAGAGCGTAGCTTTCCATCAGTCAGCATCTCTTAAAGACTACTTGTCAATATTGGCCATCTGGCTTGCTCAGGCCAAAGGTGACCAAGGCAGAAGAAACCTGTTCACATTACCTTAAGCAAGTGGATTGTAGGGCTAACCTTAGGGCAAGTCACAGGTAAGCAATTCAGCATCTCATAGCAATAATATCACCAAAGTTATTTGTAAGGCCTGTAAGAAGTACTCCTGTAGTTCTTTCTCATAGTTCATTCCCATATTTCATTCTCACAGTTTGTTCTTTTTTATTATTTTTTTAATTTTTGTAATTTTCTATGAGAGAGAGAGAGAGAGAGAGAGAATTGGCATGTCAGGGCCTCCAGCCACTCCAGTTGAGCTGCAGATGCATGCACCACTTTGTGTGCATGTGCGACCTTGTGCATCTGGCTTATGTGGGATCTGGAGATTTGAACATGGGTCCTTAGGCTTCGCAGGCAAGTGCCTTAACCAGTAAACTATCCCCACAGTTTGTTCCTTTTTTTTGAGGTAGGGTCTCCCTGTAGCCCAGGCTGACCTGGAATTCACTATGTAGTCTCAGGGTGGCCTTGAACTCACTGTAATCTTCCAACCTCTGCTTCCCCAGTGCTGGGATTAAAGGTGTGCTCCACCACGCCCAGCCGCAGTTTGTTCTTATAGTTAATCCCCACATTCATTCACTTATTCACTCCTTGCTTCATTCATTTACATACTTGTTCCTATAAATATTTATTGTGTGACAATCATGAATGATACATTGCACTAGACATTGGGTATGAGAGCCACAAATAAGCAAATATCCTTTATTTCTTGCCCTCTGAAGATGCTGGGATTTCTGCCATCAATCTTTCTCTTGTTGAGCACTCCCACCCCCCAAACTGCCTTTCTGAGACTCTGTTTCAGAGGCTCTTGTTCTTCTTAGAGCTCCTCGGTGCAAGTGGCCTGATGTTTGAGGAACACTTGGAAGCGTGTGGCCCTTGCCCCTCCTGCCCTCTTTGACATCCCAGTGTCAGAGCTCTGTCGCTCCCGAGTCATGATCTGTGCAGGTCTTTCCATTTCTCCCACTCTACTGCTGATCCTTTATGAACGGGTGCCATGTCTTTTCTTAGCTCTGTCTCATTCTGACATGTTGTAGGCTCTCAGGAAGCCCTGTTGGAGCTGGAAGAGTAAGTAGTGTGACCTCCTGGTTCCCTGTCTTTCTGTTAGTTGGGGTGTCCTCTTGGGTAGCTGGGACACATTTACCTTTGGAGTTGAGGCAGCTCATAGGCGCTGCAGCTCAGTCAGCCTTCCAGCGTCCTTGCCCCTTCCCAGGCACAGGTGTGTTGTTATGGCGACATCCATCCTAGGCACAGGTGTGTGTTGTCATGGCGATATCCATTTTATAGTTTCCTCTGGACTCTGGACCGAGCAGAGACAGTTCTACAATTCTGTGACACACACTGAAGTCTCAACCCAAGAAAATGATGATTTACCGGCCCCACCCTGTGCTTGCTGCAGATCCACACGTCTGTCTGTGTGTGGACAGACGTTAAGAGAGGTGGATGAGTGCTTTTGTTCAAACAGAGCTGCGGAGCACTGGTCACAGCCCCTCTCCTGTGAGTCGCGAGGTGTAACTAGTTCACCCCTCGTTTTGTGAATTCACACTGGCTCCCAGAATCTGAGATCCCTTTTTTTCTGTTCTTCAAATGCGACAGTTTGAAATTTCATAAACATCTTATATCAAGCGAATGTACTCTCCTTTTAGATTTTTATTAGTATATTGCCATTTTTATGAACAGTATTATGAGAGGCATTATTTTGTGTGTGTGTGTGTTAGCTTTGAATTTATTTTCTTATGGAAAATTCCTGCAATTGGGATTTCCAGCCAGTGGGTATGCACTTTGTAAAGGCCTTAATATGCTTTGCCAACCAGAAGACTTCTAACTTAGACACCACACCTATCAACTACACATGATTTATTTCTTTTCTCTCATCATCATTACTAATGTGAACGTTCTTTTTTAAGGAGAGCGAGAGAGAGAGAGAGAGAGAAAGAGGCAAGGAGGGAGGGAGGGAGGGAGAGAGAGAAAGAGAGAGAGAGAGAAAACGGGTGTGCCAGGGCCTCCAACCACTGCAAATGAACTCCAAATGCATGCGCCCCCTTGTGCATCTGGCTTACATGGGTCCTGGAGAGTTGAACTGGGATCCTTTGGCCTTGCAGGCAAACGCCTTAACCGCTAAGCCATCCCTCCAGCCCATGAATGGATTTTAAATGAATGGTTTAGTTGGTCTGCTAAGCTCAGATGACCTGTAAAGTCCACCCCAGGGGTTGGGGCCGTAGGCACACTTTGGTGTAACCTTCTTGTAACTCTTCAGACACCAGCTTTGTGATTTCCAAGAACCTGGTCAGCACACATGGCTTCTCTTGAGCTGAAATATGACCGTGTTCTCCACCCATCCCTCTTCCCCTTGGGGGGACTGCTAAGGACGTCGAAGGATGTGCAGGCTCTTGGATTCTCGGCACGTAGCTGGGTTGAGCCTTGCCCGGGTGCAGTGGAGCTGGAGCCCACACAGGGCCTTTCGCTGTGCTGAGTGTCCCGTGCCATGATTATGTCAGGGGGAATGGACTGGCAGCCGTGGCGTCACGTGGACTCCTGGGCTGATTGGATCTTGGGATGCCTTGTTCTTCCTTTCTGCGGGTAAAAGCTGGGCCTCAGTCGGGTCGGTGTGTAGAATACGTGTGTGTCCTCTTCTGACGTTGACTTGCACGCCTGGTTTGTTTGGACAAAGAGCCATGCTGTGAGGTGGGATCAAAGGCAGCGGGAGGAAGAGGGTGGTTGTTTTGGTGACATGGACTAGAGGCCACATGGTCTCCGGCGATGCCACTTCGTATGCATACGCTTATCCAAAGAACCTTCCCTGGATGAGAGTCAGTTTCATTTGTTAGCTTGTTTTCTTTGAAGCAGGGTCTCACTTTGTAGCCCAGGTTTGCCTGGGCTTTGCTTTGTAGTCCAAGTTGGCCCCAAACTCACAGCAATCCTCTTATCTCAGACCTTCCAGTACTGGGATTATAGATGTGCACCACCCTACCCTGAAAGAGCTTTTTTTTTTTTTTTTTTTAATACACCATAGACTTAGTTCAGGACCATTATATTTGGTTTTTAAATGTAAGTCAGCCTTTAGATGTATCTGTCCTCTATTTTTGCTCCATGAAAGTTATGTTTTTTTGTGGTGTTGAACACCTGATTTCCTTTCTGCCTATTGTATTCTTTTTTGTTTCTTTGTCATAGTTTTAAGAGTGAGATTCCGAGATCGGGGTGGCTTAGCGGTTAAGCGCTTGCCTGTGAAGCCTAAGGACCCTGGTTCCAGGCTTGATTCCCCAAGACCCACGTAAGCCAGATGCACAAGGGGGCACATGCATCTGGAGGTCGTTTGCAGTGGCTGGAGGCTCTGGTGCGCCCATTCTCTCTCTCTCTCTTTCTCTGTCGCTCTCAAATAAAAATAAACAAAATTAAAAAAAAAAAGAAAACAAATCCTGTGAACACCAAAACTTGACACTTCGTTTACTCTTTGCTCTGTCTCAGCTGCGGCTGGGAATAGCATGTGCTGCTCATGATCCTGTGTGGGGACGTGGGGTGGGAACTGGGTGAGGATTCCAGATTCACAATCTGGAACATTCCTGGTGGCAACACGGCGAGAGCGCCTGTCTGCGCTTGCTCTGCTGTGACTGCGGCCGTGAGCCCAGGGCCATGGTTTCCGCTCACCTGCAGTGGCCGTGGCTCTGACACCAGCACTGCAGGCTTGCGAGCCCTCCGGTGCGAGGCGTGTTTGCATGACGCATGGGGTTGTGGGAAGACAGGCTTAGGCTGTGTCTGTCTGTCTCAAAGTTTTCCTGAATCATAAGTATTATACTATTGATTTCTGTAGATAACACAATTCTGAGATAGGAAAACGGTGACATATACTCAAGATAAAAATAACCCAGTAGGGCTGGAGACATGGCTTAGTGGTTAAGGTGCTTGCCCGCAAAACCAAAGGACCTCTGTTCAATTCCCCAGGACCCACATAAGACAGATGCACAAGGGGGCGCATGCATCTGGAGTTAGTTTGCAGTGGCTGGAGGCGATGGTGCGTCCATTCTTTCTCTCTCTTTCTCTCTCATTCTGCCTCTTTCCCTCTCTCAAATAAATAAATAAATTAAATTAAATGTTTTTTTTTAAAACCCAATATTTGGAATCACTTAAAAACAACCAAATAGTTTATTTTCTTTTTCTTTTCTTTTCTTTTTTTTTTTGAGGCAAGTCCAACAGACTGACCTTTATTTATGCGAGAGAAAGAGAGAAAGAATTGGCACACCAGGGCCTTCAGCCACTACAACCCAACTGCAGACACGTGTGCCCCCTTGTGCGCATGTGTTACCTTGTGCACTTGTGTCAGTGTGTGTCTGGCTTATGTGGGGCCTGGAGAGCAGAACATGAGTCCTTAGGCCTTGCAGGCAAGCGCCATAACCACCAAGCCATTTTCCAGCCCTATCTTCTTAAATTTTGGATTCCTCTGTGCTCATGATTGTATTTAATGCTTAATACAGATCTTTATATTTTAATTTGTTTTTTTTTTTTACAGGCTAAATATATTTTTGACTGGGATGAACCCTTTCTACTTCCATGTGGTGAATGTGATTTTGCATTGCCTGGTCACGCTGGTGCTGATGCACACGTGCGACAAGACGGTCTTCAAGCGCCGCGGGCTCGCTTTCGTCACGGCGCTGCTTTTCGCGGTGCACCCGGTTCACACCGAGGCCGTGAGTATGACTGCGAAGCAGCACATGACACCGGAAATGACGTATTTGTACACATCAGCTAAACTGATGCTTTCCCGTTCCAAAATCATGAGAATTTTCAAAGGTCTACCATTCTAAAATGTTTGCCATTACATGTGCATCAGTCCTTCTGCTTCATAATTTTGCTTTTACTTGTGTGTGGTGTGTGTGTGTGTGCACGTGCATGCATATGTGTGTGTGTGCATGGGTATGTGTGTATATGTGTGTGGAAGTCAGGGGACATCATTGAGTTTCAGCCTCAGGAATGCTGTCCACTTCTTTTTGAAAATTTTTTACTGGATCTGGAGAGAGGGCTTAGTGGTTAAGGCATTCGCCTACAAAGCCAAAGGACCCAGGTTCGATTCTCCAGGTCCCATGTAAGCCAGATGCACAAGGGGGCACATGCATCTGGAGTTCGTTTGCAGTGGCTGGAGGCCCTGGCGTGCCCATTTTCTCTCTCTCCCTCTCTCTCTTGACACACACTCTCTCTCTGTGTCTCAAATAAATAAATAAAAATAAAGTTAAAAAAAGGCTTAAAAACTTTTTACTGACAACTTCCATACCTACAGACAATACACCACGATCACAATCCCCTCCCACCAGCCTCCTTTCTCCCCCTCCTGAGCCCCCCTTCACTGAATCCCTTAACACTTTTCGCTCTTCTATGTTCATGTCATCGTTTTCCCTTCTGTCATGCAGGTCTCCTGCAGGTAGCTTCAGCCACTGTGACGTCGTGAATACCACGGCCCTTTGTGTGGGGAAGACCCTACTGCAAAGCACTCCTCCTCCTTTTGGCTCTTTATTCTCTCCGCCACCTCTTCAACAGTGGTCCCCGAGCCTTGGAGGCTGTGATAGAGATGGCTCACTCAGCGCAGAGCACACCAGTTTCACTGCATATGTCCACTGCTTTTTGAGACTAGATCTGACACTGGCCTGGAGCTCTAGGGACCCTCCTGTCTCTGCCTCCCCAGTGCTGGGATCTCAGGCTGGCCCCTGTCCACATGCTTACAAGACACGCACTTTTACCCACTGAGCATCGACCCAGCCCCCATCTTTGCTCTTCGAGTGTTTACTTCATTCAGGGCTTAGCTTTTCTGAAGAGAAAGGCTGTTAATTATTATTATTATAGGGAGTAGTGCGTAGTTCCAATTTTGTTTTCTTTGCAGAAAATTTAAATCCTGTGTGCTTTTAAATTAGCAAGGTGCATTTTGAGATCCTCACTAGGCTGCCACGGCCTCTGCTCTACTCTTTCCTAGTTTGCTTTATGGTGATTATGTTTGATGTGGAACTGGACACTGGGAGGAAGGGCCCCAAAGACTTACACTGGCATTCTTCAAGTTAGAAAGACAGATGTAGGTGATGCACACATTGTTTCCAAATTATTTAATAAGAAGTTACTTTGTGACTGATGAGGAATTTGTTCATAAAGTACTGAGGGTGTGGATCTGTGGTCCTCTTGAGAATATTGTTGGTCGGGCATCAAGGGAGATGGCACCTTTAACTGCGTTGTTCCACGTCTTAGTAACTGACAGTAGATGGCTTATTTCATGTACCTTGCTAGGGTAGGCGGATGCCTTCTGACAGGTACATGGGCACCATGGTTTACAGACCCATGCTGGTGCCTGGGCACTGCCCTGAAGATCTGCCTGAGAACATCCCTGTAGCAACAACACCACACTGGGCTCAACTCGCTCTCGTGTTTGCCCTTGGCTCGTGTGAATGAAAGTGAGAAACGTCCCTCCTGCGTCGTGAGCTTACCTGCCCAGGTGCAGACGTGTTGCAAAGCAACGATTTGCTACTTTGCTGTTGGGAGGCATCCTTCGACTGAGGCATCATGTTTGGAGAGAAGACCTTCTCGTTTTTCCTGTCTTAGACTCATCTCCTGATGGGTGTGTGTGTGTGCGTGCACACGCACGTGCCTGTGGAGGCCAGACAACAGTCTCAGATGGGGTCCTCAGGTGCTGTTCACTTTGTTGGGGACAGTGTGTCTTACAGGCCTGGAGCTCACCAAGGGGGCTAGACGAGCTGGCCAGAGAGCTCCAGGGGTCACCTGTCTCTGCCTTTCAGATCTGCGATTACAAACATGTGCCACCACACCTGGCATTTTTATTTTCTTGAGCTCTGGGCATCTCAGATCCTCATGCTTGCAAAGTAAGTACTGTACCAAGTGAGCGTCTCTTTAGTCCCAGTGTATTTTTATTTTATTTTATTTATTTGAGAGAGAGAGAGAGAGAGAGAGGCAGATAGAGAGAGAGAATGGGACCATCAGGGCCTCTAGCCAGTGCAAACAAGCTCCAAACAAATGCTTGTGCCCCCTTGTGCATCTGGCTTATGTGGGTACTGGGGAATCGAACCTGGGTGCTTAGGCTTTGCAGGCAATCCAGCCCCAGTCCCAGAGTATTTCTGTGAAGAATGAGAACTGGTGTCAGAAATGGGGAGGGGGCTTTGTGCCAGTGTCCTGAATTCAGAAGTGAAATAGTTGTCATAGGGACTTGTAATGGTTTGTGTGATCGACACAGGGAGTGTGGTTTGATTTAGTTGTTTGATAATGAAGACTGCTTTTGCCGATTGGGTTATATGATGGTCGTTGTCCATGAACAGAATTCTAAATCTAGCCATCTGAGCATATGCAATGCTGGGGTGTGGCACGTTTTCATCAAAGGCCGTAGACATTATTATATTTCTGAGAAATAATTTTTCAAGTAGAGTTGAAAGTCTGTATTTATGGTGTCTAGGAGATAATGATGGCAGGAAAGATCGAGTGAGTGGGGCAGCAACCATTCAGTGATTGAGAAGAGGGGATGGATAAACCAGGCACCATTGGGCAGTGGGAACTTAAGTCAGGAGTTTAGGCTGATTCCTAAGGAAGGTTAATCCTGTTAGCACATGACCTTGAGCAAGGGGTCTCTGCAGGCATTTGTGCTAATAACAAAACCTGTAGTAACACAGCAACAGAGGTAAAGGCATCTGAGGGCTGAGCATTTATTTAGAGGAGGGTGTTAGGAAGGTTCCTAACAGGCAGCTGTTCAGAGGCGGCAAAGAAATCTGACCTGCCAATTTACACTACAAAGTAAAGTCGAGGCGCTGTTTCATTATAGATTTGAGTTCAGGTTTCTAGGGAGGAGGACTGAGAAACAGAAGAAGCCAAGCACTGTATAGATGATACAGTAATAAATTATTAAACGCACGCAGGACACTGGGGGAGGAGGCAGGGGAGGGAGGTACTGGGAAGTGCCTTGTCTTATTTAATAAGAACAAAGATGGGACCGTGTGTTATCCCAGGAAGGATGGGACATTTAAGTTTGGGGACGGGGCTTAGTTTAGGAACATAGATATGAGTAAGCTTGGTGAGGTGGCTGCACAGTGTATGACCAATGCAATTAAGAGACAGCGAATGAGTGCGTGTTGGAGCAGCTGCCAGGAGAATCTAGCCAGAGAGCTAGGTCCCTCCCACCCGTGATTCCCAAGCTCACAGAAAGGCCAAGACCATACACATGGAGACACAGGGCTGCATGTTAGAACAACACAGGCCCAGCTTTAATTTAAGGACGTAGGGACACAATCCGGAATTTAGACATTAGTTTAGTCTTGAGTCTCATCCCCACGATATCGTCAATCTTTCAACAAATATTTGAATATCTGTAATACAGAGAGGCTAGAATAGCAACCCTACAGGGCATAACAGTAAATTACTGTGGACTCAGACTTATTTCTGGGTCCATGTGTAAGCCCTGGGGATCCTTAGGAGGATGCCCAGCAGGGTATTTCTTAGGAAATACATGCTTTTCTAAAAGTGAAAAATCAACAAAATTGAGAACCTATTGTAATTCTATGAGAATGAAGAGTTGCTCACCTAGGCACATGACTGGCTTGCAGAGGCAGGATTCTGCCGGCAGGAGAAGCTGACCCATGGGATCCAGGATTAAGCTATTTCTCGAGTTGGGACAGGAAGATATAGGAGAATGGCTAGATCCAGTCAGTGTGCCTGGCTTGTAGCTGCCGACATGGCAAGTTCATATTCTTGGCCTCAGCAGACGCTGGTGGAACTTGGTCTTGCAGATAAAGAAATTATCAGGAATTATACAGAGTGCACTCTATACAAAATTTAGGAGGAGAATTAAGAAAATAACACTTTGCAATCTGAGGGCAAATTAACTTACTGTTAAAAATATTTTTATTTATTTATTTGAGCATGTGCCAGGGTTTTTTTTTGCTGCTAAAAATACCTGTCAGCTTTATGTGGGTGGCGGTGGAATTGAACCGGTTTTTGTAAGCAAGTGCCTTTAGCCTCTGAGCCGTCTCCCCAGCTCCCAAAGTTATGTTATAATAGGCATTTTCCATCCATGATATATGTGATTTTGTTAACCTTGCTGGGAGCTCTACATGTTCCAGTTACAGGTCAAACATCTGTAACCCGAAAATCTAGAATGTTCCAAAACCTCACACCTTTGGGTGCCGGCATGGTGCTACAAGTTCAAGAGTGAGGTGCAGAGTTTTCTTTGGTGACAGGTCACAGTGAACATATAGGGCACACTACAAATATTGTATAAAATCACTGAGCTGGGCGTGGCGGCGCACACCTTTAATCTCAGCACTCGGGAAGCAGGGCCAGGCGGATCACCGTGAGTCTGAGGTCATCCTGAGACTACGTAGTGAATTTCAGGTCAGCCTGGGCTAGAGCGAGACCCTGCCTCAGAAAACAAAACAAAACAAAAATCACCATCAAATTATGTGCATAGAGTATACAGAAACAGATGACTTTTATGTTTAGACTTGGATCCCATCCCCAAGGCGCCTCATCATGTGCGTGCAGATATCCCCATATCTGAATTCCGATTCACTTTTGGTTCCAGGCCAGGCAGATAATAGAAGTGCATCAGGTTCTGCACTCTGTGCAGTCCTGTCCACTGACGTTTCCCAGCAGTTGGCCGTAGGAATCCCCTCGGTGGGGGAGCCCTGCAGCGTGCGGCTGACAGGCACGCCCCCTCAATATAAGAAGACCAAGAGGATTTTGTTTTCTAAGTCTGACAAGTTCAGCCAGTGTTTCAGAGTGTCAGCTCCACTCAGCTCAGCTTCACCTTCCGTCTCTGCTGTGCTGATGCTGCCCCGTCCACTCCCCTGCCTGCATGTGCCCCGTCACTGTGCCTCTCCCTCCGTCCCTGTGTCCCCTGTTCCATAACTGGGTCTCCCTCCATCTCTGTCTCCCTCCATCTCTGTCTTCCTCCATCTCCGTCTCCCTCCATCTCCGTCTCCCTCCATCTCTGTCTCCCTCCATCTCTGTCTCCCTCCATCTCTGTGTCTCCCTCCATCTCTGTCTCCCTCCATCTCTGTCTCCCTCCATCTCTGTGTCTCCCTCCATCTCTGTCTCCCTCCATCTCTGTCTCCCTCCTTCTATCTCCATGTCACCCCTTCCGCAATCAGCCCATGTATTGTCAGAATGGTCTTCCAGTATGAGTCCATGTATTGTCATAGCGCCCTTCCAGAATCGGCCCATGTATTGTCAGAGTGCTCATTTGTCCCCTGAATGGAATGCTTATTTGTTTCTTTCCTGGCCCTGACTCACATTCTCGAATCTCGATCTTCGAGACATTTTCTTTTTCTCTTCTTTATCCCTCAGACTGCACAGTCAGTCCTCCAGGGAAGCCGTCCCAGATCCAGAGGTCAAAATGAGTCCCTTTGGTCTTCTGGAGACAATCTTCCATCTTGTGAGGCATGTGGTTTTGAATCATATTTAAGGCCCTCTTCTGACTCCAGTGCATGTTACAGTCCCTTAGGGAGGTCGTATCCCTCCTGACAAGGTGTCTGCCTGGAAAGTTCTTGATAACTGGACAAAACATGCAATTACTGAACATGATCCTACTGACTAATGGAATCCCATGGAATAGCTGGAGCCATGGAGACCGTGATGCCAGATGCCTTGTTTTAGATATGTATCCCTTTCCCCAAAGATTTCAGTGCCCAGGTGTACAGAGCAGAGGTTCAATGCATGATTTGTAGTTCGGACTATTGAGGGAGCTGCTAGTTTTAGCACCAACATCTGTTTTTAAAAGATATTTTTATTTATTTATGAGAGACAGAGGGAGAGAGAGAGAGACAGACAGACAGACAGAGAGAGAGAGAGAAAAAATGGGCGTGCTAGGGCCTCTAGCCCCTGCAAACAAACTCCAGACGAATGAACAACCATGTGCATCTGATTTAAATGGGTTCTGGGGAATTGAACCTGGGTCCTTGGTCTTTTCAGGTGAGTGCCTTAACAGCTAAGGCCAGCCCACTTTTTTTTTTATTTAAATTCTTCATTTGTCATGTATTTGTATGCATGCATATGCCAGGAGGCATACATGGAGACCAGTGGACAACCTCGTGATGTCCTTCCTGTCCTTCCACCTTTCCTGAGACCGAATCTTCCTGGCTTTCATTGCTGTGTGTGCAGACGGGCTGGCTTGTGAGCTTTGGGCTCTCCTGGCTCTGCCTGCTGTTGCTGTAGGTGCGTTGGGATCACAGGTGCACACACAGCTCTTTGCATCTGGCTTTATGTGGGTGCTGGGGAAGATCAAGCTTGGTGGACAGGTTTGCAAGCAAGTGCCTTCAAGTGCAGAGCATTTTCTCCAGCCCCAGCGTCATGACATCATCACACCCGCTGTGAGCGCCCTGCTGGAAAGGGAAACGACTTGGTTTTGGGGTGGGGGGAAGTGCCAGGTCTTGCTTGTCGCTCAGGCTGGCCTTGAACTCATGACCACCGTCCCACTCAGTCTCCTGGTGCAGGGAAGACAGACGTGGGCTCCCTTGCCAGGTCAGAGCGTGCAGTGCGTCTCGGCACATTTATCTGGCACATTCTGCTCTTTCTGCTTTCAGAACGGCCTGCCATTGCTTCGCTGCACTTGCCACACCCGGTATCCACTGCGGGTCTCGCTGTTGGCCAAGTCACTTGTCCCGGGATGAGCATCCCTCTGGGCCGACTCTCGGCTTTGTCCCAGCACTTCGTGGCAGGCAGCTGGTGTCTGCTGACCTTTCTGAGGCTTTGCAGTGACTTTGAGATAAAGCCAGAGGTCGGCCGTTGACCGAGCCGGTCAGGGCTCCGCACATTACCTGCGCACAGGTAGAGCCTGAGGCGCGCCTGGTCCCCACGGAGTTTGTGCGCTGTCACAGTGCGCCTCCCTTGAGCCACGCAACCTTCCTTCACAGTTGCTCATCTATGAACAGTATATGTAGTCCCAACAGTCATGCTGGGACGTAGCTCTTAGCACTGTGCTGCCCTGTCCAAGTTCCTCCTCTTGTGTAGACTAGACTCGGGGTTTTTCCCCTCAGTATGTGACTTGCTGGGAATCCGTATGTGCCCACATAATTTCATCACTTTTTATTTGTGGTGCCGGGCATGGAACCCAGAGTCTTGGGCAGGCCAGGCAAGCACTCTACTGCCCAGCAGCGTCCTCAGCCTGCATTGCCTTCATTTACATTTTTTAAGGCAAGCCCAGCAGACTGCCTTTTTAATGCAAGAGTGAGAGAGAGAGAGAGAAAGAGAGAGTGAAAGATTGAGAGAAATAATTGGTGCACCAGTGCCTCCAGCCACTGCAGTCGAACTCCAGATGCATGTGCCCCCTTGTGTGTGTGTGCGACCTTGTGCATTTGTGTCAGTGTGTGTCTGGCTTATGTGGGATCTAGGGAGTCGAACATGATTCCTTAGGCTTCACAGGCAAGTGCCTTAACTGCTCAGCCATCTCTCCAGCCCTCATTTACATTTTTTTTGTTTTTTTGAGGTAGGGTTTCACTCTAGCCCAGGCTGACCTGGAATTCACTATGTAGTCTCAGGGTGGCCTCGAACTCACAGCAATCCTCCTACCTCTGCCTCCTGAGCGCTGGGATTAAAGGTGTGCACCACCACGCCCAGCAAGATGGCAGATTTCTATCCTGAGACCTGGGATGGCCTCCTCTCTCTACTACTTCTCTTGTGTGACTGACTGGGAAGTGTCCTCACGATATGGGATGCTCATGTCTCTGTTTCTCTGGAGATTATTTTCTGCTGTTGTTGGTTGATTCTCCAACGCAGCATGGACCGCAGATCCCCTCTGATTTGAGTGACGTTGTTTTTTGTAAAAGACTCTGGGAATCTTCCTTAGACGATATTTTACTTTTAGGTTTTGCTCGTGTGTGTGTGTGTGCGTGTGTGTGTGTACACACATGTATGTGTCCTTGTAGCATCCCATACACTCACCTGCAGAACTGGTGGGGGTAACTCACCTGTGGTTGCTGGTGTGCGACATTGGGTGTCCCACCCCACTGCTCTTCAGCCTGGTCTCATTTTACTGGTTCTTGACCTTGTCGGGCTCTGTCAGTTCTTGGGCCTCGGCTCCCCTGAGGGTCTGCAGTTGCAGGAGCACATGGCTATGCCCAGCTGTGTACAGAGGAACTGGACGTTTGAACTCAAGCAGTCTCTGGCCCCCTTGGGCCCTTATTATTGTGTAGGAAATGCACCGAACTGCTGAGCCATCTCCCCAGCCCTGGAAGCATTTTCAACTCCATACTCTATTGTTCCTTTATAGTTTTATTTATTGGATTTCAAAAAATTAAAAGAAGTGCACATGGATCTTATGCAGCAAATGCAAATATAATACAAATATCTTCAGGGTCCCCTGTTTCCCACTGTACACCCATTCCAATCTTAGAAATAAAAATTTCAGATGAGATCAGAGCACAAGCTAGCCAAACACGGTGACCTATACCTTTGCTCTTGAAGACATTTTTTGTTTGTTTTTCAAGGTAGAGTCTCACTCTGGCCCAGGCTGACCTGGAATTCACTATGGTGTCCCATGCTGGCCTCCAACTCACAGTGATCCTCCTATCTCTGCCTCCCGAGTGCTGGGATGAAAGGCGTGCGCCACCACGCCCGGCTTTCTTGAAGACTTTTTAACACATCAGTAAATGAATAAACTTTTAAGCTGTGATTTGACGCTCTATGGAAGAGAGATTAAAAATAAAATAAGTATGCAAACCTTTCTGGAATTTTAAATGTTTCATTATGTTAACTTTTCCTAGGTGGCTGGCATCGTGGGCAGAGCTGACGTGTTAGCGTGTCTCCTATTCCTGCTAGCCTTCCTCTCCTACAACAGGTAAGCGGAGCTAAGCAGACCCTTTTCCATCACAGTCACACTGTGCCCTGGGTAGACTGAGCCTGTGCTTGAGAGGAAAGAGGCTCGGGGCTGTTCCATGCTCCATGAATGTCTGGGATACAGAGCTTCTCTCCCAGTGTTGGCTGTTGTCTGTTCAGCCCCAGTTTTGAAGCATGTTATATCATCTTCCCGTATCATATAATATTTAAAAGACTACTCTTGGGCTGGGGAGATGGCTCAGAAGTTACAGGCTCTTGCTTGCAAGCCTGCTGACCACACAAAGCTTGATGCAAAGTGGTGCAGGCATCTGTAATTCTAGTGCACCTAAGGTAAGGGGAGACGGAGCCAGGAGAACCTGGAAGCTGGGGTCAGGGGTGGGGGTGGAGAATGGGTAGCTAGACTGGCCTCTCCAGCAGCAAAAATAACAAGGGCGTCCCTTTCTCCAAAATGAGCGCATGGGAAGGTTCCACATGTGTGCCTCCCCCACTCACATAGAAGTAGGAGGATTGCAGTGAGTTTGGGGTGAGCCTGGGCTTCAAAGTAAGTTCCAGGTCAGCTTGGGTTAGCATGAGATCCTGCCTCAATAAACCAAAATAAATAAATAATCTGAAAAAAAAGGAAGCAAGTCTGCTTTCCCCCGGCCAGGACTCAGCTCTGCCTCCCGGCTTCTTGTCGTTTCTTGCTGAGAATGGAATTTGGAATCTTAGCTCTCAAAATAGACCGAGGGGGTGCAGTGCTCTGTTCTGTTTGCCTGTGGTTGGTTTAATTTCTCCTCAGTTTGTCCCTCCTTTATTATCCTCAGTGCAGTAGCTTGGAGTTTTATCATACAAGACTGCATGTCGAGCTCCTCAGCCAAGCAACCTTTGGTAATTCATTCTACACCTGACCTTAGCCAAAAGGCTGAGAAGCGATACCTTTGGTAATTTAAAGTCCTTCCATCAAAACATAGAAAGTAACTTTCTATTACATTGTGCCTTTATCCCCAAGTGGTCATATTCTCACCAGATTTGTGACCTGTTTTCATAGATCCAAGAGAACGTGAGGGAGGGTAGAGGCTCAGAGCATGGTTCCTAAAGGAAGGCAGCTTAACCATGCCACTCTCTGTCACCAAGAGGTGGCTGGCTGAGAATTGTGAACCCTTGACCCTCAGGGGCGTTCACGGACCTGTGATCTTACAAGCCCGGTGACGGTTCCAAACCAGCCATTCCTTGTTAGGAGCTGTCTCCCTCCCTCCGCTAGTTGTCACTTACCCTGCATAGCCGTGGCTAAGGTGTCTGAGGACAGCTTCAGGGAGGACACAGTTTTGGTGCCCATTGACCGGCCCTGTGCACTCAGGCAGAACAACATGGTGGCAAGGGCATGGAGCAGAGGTTGCCCACCTTGTGGCAAGCAGAGGCAGATTACAGCTGTTAATAGAAAAGAGGCCCCCAGTATAGAGCCCCCAAGAACACACCAGAGCCCCCAAGAACACACCATCATTGACCTACTTCCTCCAAGCAAGCCCTGCCTTCCACAGTTCCCCCACCTCCAATAGTCCATTCAGATTTTTTAATGAGAGAGAGAGAGAGAGAGAGAGAGAGAGAGAGAGAATTGGCATGGCAGGGCCTCCAGCCACTGCACTCAAACTCCAGATGTGAGCGCCACCTTGTGCACATGTGTCAACTTGGGCATATGGCTTCCATGGGATCTGGAGAGTTGAACATGTGTCCTTAGGCTTCGCAGGCAAGCACCTAAACCGCTAAGCCATCTCTCCAGCTCCATCTCTCAAGCCCCTATTGGGATTTTGAATTCCTTAATGAATAAACCATGGATCAGAGCCCTCATGGTGTGATGTGATTCGCAGGCACAGAGCACTGGCCTTCACTTCAGAGGTGGAGGGGCCAGGGGGCTTGCCTCTGCCCAAGGGAGCCGTGGCGTTTCCCGGGGCTGCTTCTGTTTCGTAATTTGGAAAATAGCATTGCCGAGGCTGAACATTCCTGCTGGAAATTGAGCAAAAAAAAAAAAAAAAAAAATCACCCAGCATATGTACATGGAAAATAAATTTATACAGTGCAGGTGAAAACAAAGTTAAAGACACCTGCGTTTCCATCCCAGAGCGATGCTGTTACAGACCCACCGATCTGTGCAGACGGGCGCATCAGAGCATTGGTGGCGATGATGAGGAGCCGTGGGCATGTCAGCCGGGTATTGAAGTTCCTCCCGGGCGGTTCTTGCTGTGTGGTGCCCTGTTTCCTAACCACAGAACTGACTGAATCAAGGAGCCTGACTCTAGAACTCACGCTTATTACTTGAAACGTATCCACTCAGACAAGACATTCCTCTGCATTAAGTAAAGCTCTGTGTCAGCATTTTAAGTGTTCATTTGTTATATGCCAGATCGTATCAAAATGTACAGATGCCATAATTTAAGTACCAAATTTAGTATTTTTAGTTTTCTTTCCATATTAGTAATTTTAAACTTCTTTTAAATTTAAATTTATTTTATTTATTTGAGAAAGAGAAAAAGGGAGAGAGAGAGACAGAGAGAGAGAGAGAGAGAGAGAGAGAGAGAGAGAGAACACCAGGGCCTTCAATCACTACAAAATGAACTCTAGACACATGTGCCACCTTGTGCATCTGGTTTATGTGGGTCCTGGGGAATCAAACCTGTGTCCTGTCCTTTGGCTTTGCCTTAAGCGCTAAGCCCCATCTTAGCAATTTTAAATAATTACGGGCGAATGCTCTTGGAGGAACCTTTGCTTGCCTACTTAATTGCTTAGGAGCAAATGAAGTTGACACCATTATCTCTTTAAAAGGTAGTATTTCCACCCAGTGTGGTGGCACAGGCCTTTAATCCCAGCACTCGATTACAGACCAGGCTGTGCTAGACCAAGACCCTGCCTGGAAGTTACCCACCCCTGTCTCCATTCCCAAAACGTAGTGTGTCTTAATATATTTTATTTATTTATTTGAGAGAGACAGAGAGAGAGAAAGAAAGAGAGACTGGGTGTGCCAGGGCCTCCAGCCACTGCAGATGAACTCCAGATGCATGCATCCCCTTGTGCATCTGGCTTACATGGGTCCTGGGGAAGTGAACCTGGGTCCTTTGGCTTTGCAGGCAAGCACTTTAACTGCTAAGCCATCCCTCCAGCCCAGAAGGTAGTGTTTCTTAGCCAAGTATGCGTCTTAGCTGAGGCCATGTCCACCTTGCTTTCCAGGAGTCTGGGTCGGCGCTGTGTGGGGCAGGGTTTCCCGCCCACGGCTTCCCCCCTCTTCCTGCTGCTCAGCCTGTTTCTGGGGACCTGCGCCATGCTGGTGAAAGAGACGGGCGTCACGGTGTTCGCAGTGTGCTTGGTCTACGACCTCTTCTCCCTCGCTCACGGGCAGGACAAGTCGTAAGTCATTTTTAACCTTTGTGAATTTACGAGCGGCTTTCCACATTGCTGTGACAGAAAACCTGACAAAAGTGACTTTTGGGAAGAAGGGTTTGTTTTGGCTCATGGCTTAAGGGCGCAGTTCATCATGGAGGGGAGGTCTTGGTGGTGGGAGTGTGAGGCGCCTGGTCACATTGTAAATGGGAACAGAGATGAATTCCGGTGCTCCACTGGCTTTCTCCTGTTTCTTTTAAAATTTATTTATTTGGGCTGGAGAGATGGCTTAGTGGTTAAGCACTTGCCTGTGAAGCCTAAGGACCCCGGTTCAAAGCTCGACTCCCCAGGGCCCACGTTAGCCAGATGCACAAAGGGGCATACGCATCTGGAGTTCGTTTGCAGTGGCTGGAGGCCCTGGCGTGCCCATTCTCTATATATTTCTATCTGTCACTCTCAAATAAATAAATAAACAATTAAAAAAATTTATTTATTTATTAGAGAGAGAGAGAGAAACAGAGTCAGATAGAGAGAATGGGCGTATCAGGGCTCCAGCCACTGCAAACAGACTCCAGATGCATGCGACCCCTTGTGCATCTGGCTTATTTGGGTCCTGGGGAAATCGAACCTGGGTCCTTAGGCTTCTCAAGCAAGCGCCTTACCTGCTGAGCCATCTCTTCAGCCCTGCTTCCTCCTGTTTTACTGAGTGGAATGGTGCCACGTCCGCTCAGGGCAGGTCTTCACGCCTCCGTTAAACATCTCTGGAAATGCCCACTGACACAGGCACACCCAGAGTTGTCGGTAGGTGTTTCTATATCCAGTTCTCAGTGCCGACCAGCATTGCAACTGTCAACTGAGAATTATTAAAAGTGATCGTTTCTAATTTTCATCGAAAAGAAGCTTAAAAAGATAACACCTTCAGATTGAATCTGCTCTCCTCTTAGACTGTAATATGTAAGGTGGAGAATGATTGAGGAAGACACCCCATATGAGCCTCTTGCCTCCACATGCACTTACGTGCATATACATCTATACCCACACCTGTGCTTATATGCATGTGAAAACACATACACCCAAGTACACCACACTTGCAAAAAAATAAAATAAAATAAAACCAAGACAAATTAAAGTTCAAGCACATAATTTTCTTCCCCTGCGTATCCATAATTGCCAACAGTTTTACACACAGGCCTTGTTTTGCCATAATTAGAAGGCCATTCCTTACTTTTGAACTTTTCACTAATGCGTCTACGGCTGATTATTCTCCTGCCTTACCAAATGAAGAATTTTTGTTTTTAAAAGAATCCTGCTTCTTTTATTTTTATTTTTATTTATTTATTTATTTGACAGAGAAAGAGGGGGGGAGAGAGAGAGAGAGAGAGATTGGGTGCACCAGGGCCTCCAGCCACTGCAGACGAACTCCAGACACGTGCGCCCCCTTGTGCATCTGGCCAACGTGGGTCCTGGGGAATTGAACATGGGTCCTTCGGCTTTGCAGGCAAATGCCTTAACTGCTAAGCCATCCCTCCAGCCCAAGAATCCTGCTTTTTATCTCATTCCCTGCCTCTTTTTGCTTCTTGTCATAAAGATGCAAGTTAGGGTTGTTGAGTGACTACAAACTGGGATAAGCCATTAAATTCAGATCACCTTTCTGCCTGGGAGTGTGGTCCTTGGAAATAATTTAGAGTTTAACGCTCTGCTGGCTTTCTGGAAATCTCAGGGGTGTGTAAAAGGAGCGTCCGGTTGTAACTCTGATCCAAGCTCATGGGAGAAAACTCTGAGCAGAAGGACCTCCCCCGGGTGAGGCTCACGTGGGAGTCTTTGCTCTGTGTTCCCATGGTGGTGGGTGGATTGCAGTGCCTGCCTCCGTACAGACAACAGCCTGCCAATCCCACTTGCTCCCCGCTTGCTCTTGCATCCACCTTGTCTCTTTATGCAAAAATAGCTTTATGCAAACTAGTCCAGCCTCTATGGAAACCAGCATGCTCGTCCTCCAAAAAAAAACCCCAACACACTAAAAAGTACATCTATCCATATGACCCAGCTATACTATTATTCCTGGGTGTTTACCCAAAGGACTTCCAAGAGATACTTGCTCATTAATGTTTGTTGCAGCATTATTCATAGGAGCTGAATTATAGACCCAGCCAACCTAGATTTCTATCAACAGAAAATGAATAAGGAAAATGTGATATATATGAATTTTATTCAGCCATAAAGAATGAAATTATGCAATTTTCAGAAAAATGGGTACAACTGTTGTTAGTAGTAAATGAATTAAATCAGACTCGCACAAAGATTACATGTTTTTCTCTCATTTGTAGATGCTAGATTTTCTAGAGCTACATAAAACCATATAGGTAGATATGACATGAAAATAGAAACAAAACTGTCTGCAGGAAAGAAGGAGACTAAGGGAGGGAAGGAAAACAAGAGGCGGATATAGGAGAAATACGGTCTAAGTACATTACATACTTGTATGAAAATGCTGAAGCCCAGAACTGTCTACAATGAAAGCATGCCAATAAAAATGAATAAAATTGGGCTGGAGAGGTGGCTTAGTGGTCAAGGCATTTGCCTGAAAAGCCAAAGGACCCAAGTTCCATTCCCCAGGACCCACGTGAGCCAGATGTACAAGGGGCACAGGTGTCTGGGGTTCATTTGCAGTGGCTGGAAGCCCTGGCATGCCCACTGTCTGTCTGTCTCTCTCCTCTCTGTCTCTCTCACTCTCTGCTTGCAAATAAATAAATAAAATTTTTAAAAAATGAATAAAATTGAAGAAAAAGAGCTAATGATGTGGTTATGTTTTTGACACAAGAGGTAGTGGTAAATACCAGAGACAAAAGGGTCCAAAGACCCAAGAATGCTCCTTTCCAGGGAGGTGGGCCGGGAGGAGGTGAGGGCAGGGGACTGGTTTCTCCCTGCAAACCTTGTCATTCTACTTGACTTTGTTTTGCCTCAACTTTTCTGCGCATTCTTAGGAGCAACGGGAACATCTGTCAGCACAGCCCACAGCGTCTGGGGAGTCCCCAACCTTCCTTACAGCCAGCCCACCCCAACCCCCACCGGGAGAGCAGGAAGCAGAGGTTCCCACACAGAGAAGCTTGGGGTGGCTGCCACGCCCCACTGCCACCGGAGCCCAAAAGCAGTGGATTCCCGGTGTCTTCAAGAGCTGTGTGGTCCCTGATGAGGTACTGGGCAAGCTGGCTGGGTAACATGCGTAGTGTGGCTGGCAGCCGATGGTGTCTGGAGAGCTCAAGTGCTGACCCAGCACGTTGTGACCTCTTTCCCTCCCTCCCTCCCTCCCTCCCCCCTCCCTCCCTCCCTCCTCCCTCCCTCCCTTCTCCCTTCCTCCCTCCCTTCCTCCCTCCCTCCCTCCCTCCTCCCTCTCTCCCTTCCTCCTCCTTCCCCCCTCCCTCCCTTCCTCCCTCCCTCCCTTCCTCCTCCCTCCCTCCCCCCCTCCCTCCCTCCCTCCCTCCCTCCCCCCTTCCTCCCTCGCGGGTCCTGGCTGTGAGTTGGAGACTCAAGGTCGGAAGTTAGATTGTCGCATGTGTGGGAAGATTGTGAGGCAGGACCTTGTTCTGTTTGCTCATAGTTGATCCTCACTTCCTGCCATAGACCTTGCCTAACGGCAGTTTAAGTATCCGCAAAATAAATGAGTGGGTCATAAGAAAGGATTAGAATCAAGAAGAGAAATAAAAGCATTTTCAAATAAAATTGGCAGTGAACAAACAAGGAGAAAAGTCGTGAAGTAGAGGCATGTTAGGATTTTGTTTGCACTTTTATTTTTAATTTCATGCATGTGTGTACGTAGGACGGTTGTATTTGTCGATAAACTGCGTAGGCGAGATGAAAAGATGTTGGGACGGAAAGGGAAACCATTGGACGTGCCCGATGGCGTCTGATCTCGGCAGCTGAGCAGGGTCGGGCCTGGCTCGTCCTTGGATAGGCGAAAGGAAAACCATGAAGTGTGTGCCAGTGCTGGTACCCACTGCCCGTTCCCGGCCTTCCGATGAGGGAAACTGATGCATCAGTGACTTCCTCATTTCTGGGACAAAATGCCAGACCAGAAATGGCTTAAGGAAGGAAAGGGCCTGTGCTCAGCTTGCACTTTTAGGGGAGGTCTTTGGCGGCAGGGGGAGCACGGCAGGAGCAGGAGGCCAGCGCCGCCTCAGCCTGTGTGCAGGGAGGACGGGAGTGAGGAGCGCGGGCTCTCCGCTCGCTTTCTCCTTGTCCTATGGCCCACCACGCCCGCATGTATGGCATGGTGCTGCCCACGGCGAGGGGGTCTTCCCACCCCAATTAAGCCAAAACAGACATTCTAAGAAATTTGTTTCCATAGTAGTCTGAATCCTGTCCAGCTGACAACCAGAGGTGAGCCACCACACCCGATGTGTCCTGTGTGTGCGCCCATTTGTGTGTGAACGCTCCCACCAGAGCGGATGAGGGGCACCGCTGACCGTGGCGTGGGCAGGGCCGAGTCTTCCACTCTGCAGTTTCCACCAGACAGCTGCAGCGGACATAGATAACCTCAAGACAGAGGTCACGGTGCAGTGAGGCGCTAACAAGAGGGTGCAGGGGGCTGGAGAGATGGCTTAGCCGTTAAGCGCTTGGCTGTGAAGCCTAAGGACACCGGTTCGAGGCTCAATTCCCCAGGACCCATGTTAGCCAGATGCACAAAGGCGTGCATGCATCTAGAATTCGTTTGCAGCGGCTGGAAGCCCTGGTGCGCCCATTGTTTATCTGCCTCTTTCTCTCTCTGTCTGTCACTCTCAAATAAATAAATTAAAATAAGCAAAAAAAAAAATTAAAATTAAAAGAAAGTGCAGGCTCGGGATGTTTATCACCGTTGCTTTTGATACAGTTCAAGGTTATGTAACTTAATTCTCATAGTGACTGAGGGTAACAGCTGCCTTACAGAATCCCTAAATAATTGAAAACCTGCTATTCCAATCCACCGTTAGGTCGGGCGCACCATTGAAGAAGGCCCTTAGGATGTCATGTGTGGGGAGGAAGGCTTGCATGTTCCCTGTGTTACCCCATGAGCCTTGCCACTGTGTCCACTGAGGGCCAGTGTTATGACCGTCGAGGGAGAAAGAGTTTTACAAACTTTACCCACATTCACACCCTTGGCACGTGCCGAGGTCAGGCCGGGAGGCAGCTGTCACTCACATATGTGCTTAGCAGTTGCCGGGGTGTGACGTTCAGAGTTGTAGGTGAGCATGTCGAGGTGGAGGCCGGAGCACAAGTGTGACACCTCCTCATTTGCTTGGCGTGTTGGCGTTTTGTACGTTACTTTCCGTCTTTCCACCCCAGACACTGGGTTGTTCTGGAATGAGCCTTGGGGAGCTCTAGCACAGCAGAAGTGGGCCAGGTCCGTGTGCTTGTGGGTGAGACCGTTTCTCCTCCTTGGAAAAGGGAGGCCTTTGGGTGTCATGTGTGAGTGTATACCAGAGTGGTCTTAACATCGGTTTTGAAAACAATGCTTATACTTCAGTCAGAAGTGGGTAAAGCCAGGGGAAGTTCGAAGAGGCGATGGCACCCCGCTTCTTAAGATCGGAGTTAACACATTGTAGGTCCTGGTTTCTTCTCTTTCTCACCAGTTCTCCAGGCAAGTCATTTTATCTCTGTGAGCCGTTGTGAGCACGTGGCTTTTGGCTGTCAGAGCTGAGATCTAGGGCAGCGGAGATCAAGGGCATGGAAATTGATGCCTGCTCTGCTGTGGGAGTCTATGCCCGGCGCCCCCTGTGTCACCACCGTCAGCTCGGGACTGTGACTGTTGTGCTGTGGTTAAGCAGGTACATGAACGCCAAGGCCCACTGTGAAGTGGCAGACCTGCAGTATGGGGGCAGTGAAAGGTTTACCTGGGATTCTTCTTTTTGGTTTCAACTTAAAATATTTGTATTTTTAACATTTTTATATATTTACGAGAGAGAGGGGGGGAGGGAATGTGTGCATGCGGTGTGGGGGGGCAGTGCCAGGGCCTCTTGGCACTGCAAAAAGACTCCAGACACATGTGCTACTTTGTGTATCTGGCTTTATGTGGATATCAGGGAATTGAACCTTGGGTTGGAAGGCTTTGTCAGAAAGTGTCATTAATCTCTGAGCCATCTCCCCACGCAGAGTTGTGTTTTATGCCTGGTGTGAGGCCGGCAGCATCAGACAAAGTGTTGTTTTCAGAAGTTACCTAACACAGGGTAAAATAAAAAGCCAGGAAGAAATGCTGTTGTAAGCCACTTACTTCACCGAGAGTGGAGTCAGATCTTGGTTCACCTGGTGCTGCTGTGTGCTCAGTTAGTGCAGGTGAAGTGGTTGTTAAGAAGCCCCCCACTCTCTTCAACACTCCAAACCCACATGCCCAAGGACTCGCCTCCCCTTTCATATGATGGAACTCAGTGAATCCTGAATGAAATCATGTCTTCATTCTCCGCACACGTACGTGATTGGCACAAATGGCAGTGAGCACAGCAGGCAGCGAGCGCGATGGGGGCTTGTCTGCGTCCTCTTCACGCTGTGCGGTGGGATCACTCATTCTCTGTGACTTACCCTGTACCTACTGCGTGTCTGACATTGTTTTCAGTGATGCGAATGCCAAGTTGTAATGTCTTAGCTCCGGAGAACTCAGCAGTGTGGTGACCGTGACGTTTCCATTTTAAGACGGGCTTCTCTTCTGCCTCTGTGGGTGAGACAGTGGAAAGTGCTTACTTTAGTGAGACAGTGCTAATGCTCTTGACTTCAGAACATTCAGGACTAAGAGGAGCTTGACACAGTAGTGAAATTCTAAGATAACTAAATTCAGGGGACGCAGGAGCCACGTAAATATTTTACCTTTCCTGATGAATTGGGGAGCAGATCTTTTAAGCGATGTTTCATTGCTTTATTGAGGTAGACCTTCACTATTTTCTCCAAAGCAAGAAATGTTCAAATTAAACTCCTGAAGGTAGGGTTTTGAGCCCATGCCCCCATGAGGAGGGTGAGTCATTTCTAACAGCCTCATACTGGTTTAGAGTCGCTCAGTGAGCTGGTGAGCGGGGGTTTGCAGCGTTGTAGAAGGTCTGCATTGCTGGTGAATAGAAACTCCACTCCTGCCCCTGCCCCTGTGCTGGCCTTGGGGTGGGCCATGCCCACTCTCCCTCAGCTGCTGCTTTCAGAAACAGGCTGCAGATGTGGACTTTACTCATGGGTCTCCACAGAAAGCACAGAAAGTGAAGTTTGGGAATTCCTATGTACTTAAAGGCTGTCGTTTTAAAGTCTCTTGTGAAGTGTAAGCCTCGGTGATAGGCGCACGCTAAGAACACAGGTCACCTCGCGGAACAGCTCGCAGTGACTCCTGTCCCCTTCTACGGAGACTTCGCACATGTGTGTGAGCGACTCAGGTCCCTTCTACGGAGACTTCGCACATGTGTGTGAGCTACTCAGGTCCTGTTCTATGGAGACTTTGCACATGTGTGTGAGCGACTCAGGTCCTGTTCTATGGAGACTTTGCACATGTGTGTGAGCGACTCAGGTCCTGTTCTATGGAGACTTTGCACATGTGTGTGAGCGACTCAGGTCCTGTTCTATGGAGACTTTGCACATGTGTGTGAGCGACTCAGGTCCCTTCTACGGAGACCTCACACATTCATCGTTCTTCGTATCCAGTACCCGTTCCTCATTGCCTTTGTTCTCTTGAGAGATGGAGGGGCCCTGTCTTGCGGTCAAGTCATTTCTCTTATGTGGTCTTAACGTGGTTTTCAGCTGTACCTTCTAGAGGACCACAGCCAGATCATGTGACCTTTGTGAGGAGGTAGAAGTGTGTCAGTGACAGGCCCCCGTTTGGAACCACTGGAAGCCCCATTGTCTGTTCTGTTCGTCTTGATGGGGAGCTGCGCCTTGGCAGTCTTCTGTCCTCTGTGAATTGCAGTTGGTGGCTGGTAATTTATCTTGGTGTAGAGCAGTCACTCTATAGGCTTCTTCTGAGTGGATAAACAGGGACATATGTTGAAGGAGAAAGCGGCCCGGTGCAGGCATTTGCGGTCGGCTTGCGATCCCGTCACTGTCACAACAGGCTCCTGGAAGAGCATCTTGGGTCTCTTGCTCTTCCGTCAGGTCTAGACACCATCTGGAAAACTCAGTGCCTGGTTCATGTGGTTAAGAGGGTGGCAGCTGGGACTTGAAGGCCTCCAACCATTCTCTCTTCTTTGTGCAGAGCACAGCGAGAGCTCTCGGGGCGTTGCTGACAGTTGGCTCTGATTTCTTCACTATTTTCATTAATTCTGCTGTCATCTTGCTTGTTCCCCCTGCCTTTGCCATGCAGCCTGTGGAGTGGCTGTAAAGAAAAACAGTGTTGCAGCTGGGGAGATTGCTCAGTGGGTAAATGTGCTTGATTCCAGAGTCTGATGGCCCCAGTTCCAGTCTCTAGTACTCACATAAAGCCAGATGCGTAAAGTGGCATATGCATCTGGACTTTGTTTGCATTGGCCAGAGGCCATGGTGTGCCCATTCCCCATCTCTCTCTCCTCTTACAAATAAATAAAACAATTAAAAAAAATTTTTTTTTTATTTTTTAGCGAGCACAAGAGAGAGGGAGAGAGAGAGAGAATTGACTGTCCACGGCCTCAGCTCCTGCAATTGTACTCCAGATGCTTTTGCCCATCCTAGTGGGCATGTGTGACCTTGCGCTTGCCTCACCTTTGTGCATCTGGCTTACGTGGGATCTGGAGAGTTGAATATGGGTCTTTAGACTTCACAGGCAAGTGCCTTAACTGCTAATCCTTCTCTCCAGCCCTAAAACATACTTTATTTTATTTTATTAACAACTTCCATTATTATAAACAATATTCGATGGTAATTCCCTCCCTCCCCCCACTTTCCCCTTTGAAACTCCATTCTCCATCATATCCCCTCCCCATCTCAATCAGTCTCTCTTTTATTTTGATGTCATGATCTTTTCCTTCTAGTATAATGGTCTTGTGTAAGTAGTATCAGGCACTGTGAGGTCACGGATATCCAGGCCATTTTGTGTTGGGAGAAGCATGTTGTAAGGAGCCTACCCTTCCTTTGGCTCTTACATTCTTTGTGCCACCTCTTCTGCAATGGACCCTGAGCCTTGGAAGGTGTGATAGAGATATTTCAGTGCTGAGCACTCCTCTGTCACTTCTCAGCACCATGGTCCCTTCTGAGTGATCCCAAGGTCACTGCCATCAGAAAAGAGAAGGTTTTCTAACAAAAAGTGAGAATTAATATATGGGTATGAACACTAACAGAAGTGACTACTGGGCAGTTTGGTGAGCATAGTATATACATTTAGCCAGACAGCAGCAGACGTTATACCCCTGGGGCTCATGACTACCCCTGTTGTAGGTTTTCAGTATCAGGCATGTATTCCCTTCCATGGAGCAGGCTTCCAGTCCAATTAGAGGGCGATTGGTTTCCCCCAAAACAGACGTGCCACTATTGCACCTGCTGGCTCATTTGGCCTGGTTCTTCACTGGTGATTTCTCTCTCTCCCATTGAACTTTATGCAGTGTGGCTTTTTCAGCTTTCTGTCAGGTGGTACACATGGAGGTTTTCAGCTCAGCTCCAGCAGGATTTCTCAGCGACCTTGCAGCCCAAGTATGTGGAGTCTTCAGCAATAGGGTCTTACCATCTATTCCTGATGGGAAACCAAGGGCCTTGGCAATGGCCTGTAATGTTTTGGGGGCATCAGAGACCTCCCTGGCCAACAACTCACTGGAAGGTATCCCATCCCTGGCACTGAAAATTTTCTAGTAACAATCTATGGCTCCTGTGTGTTCCATTGTCCAAAAAAGTAGGTTTCTATATGACTTATTTATATCCTCTTAGATTTTGATTAGCCCTCCCTCCACCTTTCCTTCACTCAGTCTCTTCCCCTGATGTCACTTAAGCCTTTTCATCCCCATTAATCTATAGTACCATCCTATTAAGTATCCCTCCCACCCTTTCTATTCCCTTTATATCTCCTTTCTAGTTTACTGGCCTCTGCTACTGATTTTTCTTCCTACTCACACATAAGTCTAGTCATTTGTAGCTAGGATCCACATATGAGAGAGAACATGTGACATTTGGCTTTCTGGGCCTGGGTTACCTCACTTAGTATAATCCTTTCCAAGTCCATCCATTTTCCTGCAAATTTCATTTTTCTTTACTGCTTTGTAGAACTCCATCGTATAAATGTGCCATATCTTTATTATCCACTCATAAGTTGAGGGACATCTAGGCTGGTTCCATTTCCTAGCTATTGTGAATAGAGCAGCAATAAGCATGGTTGAGCAAGTATCTCTAACGTAGTGAGATGAGTCTTTAGGATATATGCCTAGGAGTGGTATAACTGGGTCATATGGTAAATCTATTTTTAGCTGTCTCAGGAAACTCCACACTGATTTACACAATGGCTGGACCAGATTGCATTCCCACCAACAGTTTAGAAGGGTTCCTCTTTTTCCACATCCTCACCAGCATTTATGGTCATTTGTTTTCATGATGGTAGCCAGTCTGACATGAGTGAGATGGAATCTCAACATAGTTTTAATCTGCATTTCCCTAATGAATAGGGCTGTAGAACATTTTTTTTAGATGTTTATATCCCGTCTGTATTTCTTCTTTTGAGAACTCTCTATTTAGTTCCATAGCCCATTTTGTAATTGGGTTGTTTGATTTCTTATTATTTAATTTTTTGAGTTCTTTGTATATCCTAGATATTAATCCTCTATTGGATGTATAGCTGGCAAAGATTTTCTTCCATTCTGTAGGTTACCTCTTTGCTCTATTCACAGCATCTTTTGCTGTACAAAAGGCTTGTAATTTTATGAGGCCCCAGTGGTTAATCTGTAGTTTTAGTGCCTGAGCAATTGGGGTTATGTTCAGAAAGTCTTTGCCAAGACCAATATGTTGAAGGGTTTTCCCTACTTATTCCTCTAGCAATTTCAGAGTTTCAGGTCTGATATTAAGGTCTTTGATCTATTTGGACTTAATTTTTGTGAATGGAGAGAGATAAGGTTCTATTTTCATCCTTCTACCGATACATATCCAGTTTTCCCAGCATGATTTGCTAAAAAGCTCTTTTCTCCAATGAGTATTTTTGGCAATTTTATCAAATGTCAGGTGGCTATAGCTACCTGGACTTACATCTGGGTCCTCTATTCTGTTCCATTGATCTACATATCTGTTTTTGTACCAGTACCATGCTGTTTTTATTACTATGGCTCTGTAGTATAGGTTAAAATCAGGTATGGTGATACCATCAGCCTTATTTTTGTTGCTGAAAATTTTTTTAGATATTCAAGGTTTTTGTGCTTCCAAATGAATTTT
Source organism: Dipus sagitta (assembly GCA_036346955.1). Classification (NCBI taxonomy): domain Eukaryota; kingdom Metazoa; phylum Chordata; class Mammalia; order Rodentia; family Dipodidae; genus Dipus; species Dipus sagitta. Next base: position 1,461,257 of record CM070789.1, read on the forward strand.
CGATTGTTTTTTCTATTTCTGTGAAGAATGCCATTGGAATTTTGATGGGGATTGCATTAAACGTGTAGATTGCGTTTGGTAAGATTGCCATTTTCACAATATTGATTCTTCTGATCCAAGAACAAGGGATGTCTTTCCTTTTCCTAGTGTCTTCTGCAATTTCTTGCTTGAGTGTTTTAAAGTTTTCATTGTAGAGATCCTTCACTTCCTTGGTTATTCCAAGGTACTTTATTTATTTATTTTTTTAATGCTACTGCGAATGGGAGTGATTCTCTGATTTCATCCTCTGTGTGTTTGTTGTTAGCATGTAGGAAGGCTACTGATTTCTGTGTGTTTATTTTGTATTTTGCTACATGGCTATATGTGTTTATCAGCTCTAACAGTTTGCTGGTAGAGTCTTTAGGGTCCTTTATGTATAGGATCATGTCATCTGCAAATAGTGATAACTTGATCTCTTCCTTTCCAATTTGTATCTCTTTTATGTGTGTCTCTTGCCTTATTGCTATGGCTAAGACTTCCAGTTCTATATTAAATAAAAGTGAGGACAGTGGACACCCTTGTCTTGTTCCTGATTTTAGTGGAAAAGCTTCAAGTTTTTCTACATTTAGTATTAGGTTGGCTATAGACTTGTCATAAATAGCCTTTATTATGTTGAGATATGTTCCTTCTATTCCCAGTCTCTGTTAGACTTTTGTCATGAAGGGATGTTGGATTTTGTCAAATGCTTTTTCTACAACTAATGAGATGATCATGCGATTTTCGTCTTTCAGTCCATTTATATAATAAATTTATATAATAAATTTATCTGTTTGTGTGTGTTGAACCATCCCTGCATCTCTGGGATAAAGCCTACTTTGTCAGGGAGAACGATCTTTCTGATATATTCTTGTATTCTATTTGCCAATATTTTGTTGAGAATTTTTGCATCTATGTTCATGAGGGAGATTGGTCTGTAATTTTCTTTTTTTGTTTTATCTTTGCCTGGTTTTGGTATCAGGGTGATGTTAGCTTCGTAGAAGGAGTTTGGTAGGATTCCTTCTTTTTATATTTTATGGAAAAGTTTAAGAAGCATTTGTGTTAGTTCTTCCCTGAAGGTCTGGTAAAATTCACCAGTGAATCCATCTGGGCCTGGACTTTTTTTAGTTGGGAGATTTTTGATAACTGCTTGGATCTCCATACTTGTTATAAGGTCTATTTAAGGGGATAATCTCATCTTGATTTAAGTAGGTTATATAAATCAAGGAAATTATCAATTTCTTTCAGATTTTCAAACTTAGTGGAATATATAGTGGAATATATTCTTATAGTATGTCCCTATGATTTTTTTGAATTTTTCTGTTATCTGTCATGATGGTGCCTTTTTCATCTGTAATTTTATTAATTCGTGTCTCTTCTCTCTTTCCTTCAGTCAGATTTGCTAAGGATTTATCAACTTGTTTATTCCTTCAAAGAACCAACTCTTAAAAATATGGAACATTTTACGAATTTGCCTGTCATCCTTGTGCAGGGGCCATGCTAATCTTCTCTGTATCGTTCCAATTTTAGTGAAGTGAGCACCTAAAACATATTTTAAAAGACGGTATCAGCTCATCTTAAAGAACACTCAGGGAATAGGTAAATGTTCTCCTTCATGAGAATATTATTCTGTGCCGGGCCATAGGTGGGTTCATATAATTTGGTCGAATTCCCAGTCTGTGTTTCCAGTTTTGTTCAATTAAGCGTGTATTGTGGATTCCATGGAGTCCAATCTTGAAACTGCCCAGAACTTACAGGAATTTTTTTAAGAAAAAGTAATATTTGGAATGATAGTTGGTCAGTTAGAAGGAAAATAGAATTGCAGAAATGCAGATAGTTTGAAACTTCTCATAATTGGATGCAAGCAATATGATCATGGTTTTCATCATGATCAATATTACGGGTACCACAGTGGTGTGTACCACTGGCCCACGTCCATATTACTAGCGTTAGGTACAGCTTGCAGCCTTAATTCATATAAACATCTGAGGCAAGCAGAGTACCCAGCTCACCAGCTCTGAGTTTATGGCTTTCCTGTATGAACAGTTGCAAATTGCTTAAACTTTCTGTCTCCTCCTTTGTAAAATGCTGTAATCTTTGTGCCTACCTCATGGAGTCAGAGTGAAAAGCAAATGACCTAATACAAGAAAAGCTTGTAATAGTTTTTATTTATCTTTATTTTTAAATAAAATTACTTATTTGAGAGAGAAATAGAAACAGAGAGAAAGAGGTAGACACAGAGAGAGTATAGGTGCACCAGAGCCTCTTGCCACCTGCAAACAAACTCCAGATGCATGTGCCACTTTGTGCGTCTGGCTTTGTGTGGGTACTGGGGAATCGAACCCAGAACATCAGGCTTTGCAAGCAAGTGCCTTCAACTGCTGAGCCATATTTCCAGCCCCCGATAATGCCTTTTAATTATGTAGCTTCTCCTAAGTGCTAAGATTTGTACTCCGTCCATGTTTATTTTATGTCAGTGTGGAAGAATCAGAGCTTGGGAGCCTTCTCACAGCCTTCGGCTTTTCTTTGCTGTTTATGGAAGGAAGTTGCACAGTCTTAGTTTGACTTACTTATAATATTGTATTACTTTCTTTTTATGAGATTATAACACTCTGAGGGAAAGTGGAACTTGAAAGACAAACACCCCCGCGGCGGGGATGGAATGGCTGCCCCAGTTTGGCGGAGAAGGCGGCCTGCGGCAGCACTGGTATCTCTCTCGTGGATGCTGTTCTCACGAGCGGCTTCACAGCTTGCTGTTCAGCTTCTGAGCCATTGACTTTTTAAGAAATAAGACGTTGCTGTGGTCGTCGTCTTCTCAGCGTGTGCCCGTGTGCCTGTGTGTGCACATGCCATGTGCCCCAGCGTACATGTGAAGCCAGAGGACAGCGGTTTGGGGTTGCCCCCTGATTTCCGTCTTATTTGAGGCAAGGTCTCTGTTGTTCACCACGATGTGTTCACCAGGCTGGCAAATTCTCCTGTCCCCACCTCCTGTCGTGCCCTGGGAATGCTGGGATTATAGACGTTCACAGCTTTTGTCTGGCTTTTATGACTGGCTTTTACCTGGTGTCTGGGGATTTGAACTCGGGTTTTGCACGGCACGTGCTTTAACCACTGAGCAACCTCCCCGTTCCTGGTTGTTGTTTTTTGAGACAAGGTCCCCTGTATCCCAGGCTGGCCTCGAATACATTGTGCATCTGGAGAATGACCTTGAATCCCCGATCCTTTTGCCTCATCTTAGAGTGCTGGGATCACAGGTGTGTGTTGCCACACTCAGCTTAATTAACATTTTTGATGTTTTTAGAATTACGATTGAACAAAACATCACTTTCATAAACAAACCAGGGTAAACTTCAAGTAAAGACTTGGTATACAATTTTTTAAAGCAAATGACCTAATAACAATGGCAAGATATATTCCATGTTATGAACGATCTCTACTTTATATATGAGCTGAAAATGTGCATCGATTTTGAAATCACCCTAAGCTACTGTCTCCGTGAGGGGCTCAGTATTAAAGATTTGTCCTTAACGATTTAACCTACACAAATATTGCTAAAGTGTATACAGAAACATAATTATTGATTTTTAGGGGATGAAGGCAATTAATATATCATAACTGGAAAAAAAAAAACAGGATTGTATGGAAGGAAGGAAAGGCTAATGTTTGTGTTTTATGTTAGGAGTTGACATGCCCTGGATGCACTGTAGTGAGTAACCTATATATTTTAGTTCCTGAATGGTGAAGGGTTTTGTTTTCAACAGTTAAGTCTTTATAATAGATTTTCTTTCCATTCTTTGTACTTGGCTTCTGTCTGTGATTTTCCTCTGTGACTATGAAAGAAATGTGGTTTTTGAAAAGCAAATTGATCTATAATTCAAATGATGGTGCCCAAAAGCTTTGATTTAAAAATGCTCTCTTTAATGATAAAACTGCAATTAGGAGGGGAGAATGGTTTCCCGAGCACAGCTTGTTTCTCCCTACTCAGCAGCTGTAAAGGGCAAGGACACCTTCCGGAGGGGCACAGGTGTGGTGCCAGTCACCCGACTTTCTGTGGAACAGGGTGGCTTGACCGTTACACGACTCTGTCATCGTTGCCCCTTGTTGGTGTTGATGAGAAACAGAAGCAAGGCAGAGTGGTGATTAGGACTTTCTGTTTGTTTCTTCTTGGAAGAGACTAGCTGTTTCCAGGTTTTTGCTGGAGCCGGAGACAAAGAAATGAAAGGCAGCTTGGGCTTCCAGCAGGACGTGGACTTGCTGGGGCTCCTCGCCAGTCATGGACTTCTCTGGATCTTGGCCTGCGGCGAGCCCCCTGACCCGCAGGGAAGAACGACCACAAGACGAGGATCCTTCTTGATCACACTTTTATTGGAGAGCTCTTGGTTAACAGGAGGGTTGATGGCGAGGGGCGCGAGGCGGAATGTGCAGCTACTTTTATAGTGGGGAGTGCAACGAGGCGCCCACTGATTGGTTGCTACCAGCTTGCCACCACCAGGCGCCACGGGATAGGCTCGGGACAGGTTGCGTCAAGCGCATGCGCATACCTTGAACACGGTTGGCACCAAGGCACTGCCTAATATGGAGTTATTTACCTCAATACAGACAGGAAGCCAGCGCCATCTTGTAATGGCGTTCGCTCTTGGTCCCTGCAGTTCCCCCTTCTTTATTAAAAATGCAGGAAAGGCTCAGGAACAGACATTCTCCCAATCAGGCCCTCACCTCATGATGTGCTGACCGATCAAAGGAGACCGTTCAGCCTCCCCTTACTCAGTGCAATGGGAAGAGTCCCTTGAGTGTGCAAAGGCGGAGGTCAAACATATTCTGTTATAACCTGCCCATCCTCGTGCAATGGACCTTCAGGGTCCTGAGGGTGCAAGGGCCAGGGAAAATTAATTGCCTTTCAAGGCTGATAGCCAAATTTGGGGGGAGGATCCACACTCCAAAGCAGCAAGTGCCTGAGAAATGACCACCTTGTCCCGCCTGGTCTGGGCTGTCTGTACAGATGTGGCCATTGCCAAACCTGCTGCTGTAGCAGAAACTGCTATTGCAGCCATAGCTGCAATCACTGCTGCTGTGATACCGAAATCCCTCTTTCGCCTAAACAGGGTTAGCGTGCTGGACACCTCCACGGGTACAGGGACCCACCGGGGCACCCTAAGCACCATAGCATTTTTAAAAATCTTGGAATCCCAGCACTGAGATAGGTAACAAGAAGTATTGGTACACTTGTCGAAAGTAGAGTTACTAAGAACAAACAGAAATGGGGGATGAACACACACAGGCGCAGGGGTATAGGAAGCATTCCTCCCAAAAGTATATATGACTTTCTCAATACCCCCAGAAGTATTAAGACCCGTCCAGGCTGGTCCCCAGTCACTGTCCCCCTCTTCTTTCAGCTTGGACATGGTGTGGAGATTCCCAGACACATTACTGTAGGCCACAGTACCTCCTTGTAGCAGCACAAAAGGTGTCAAATCCGAGCAGCTGCCATTCACTCCACACAACACCCATTTTGAGAATGGGTTAAACCTTGGATCTTGGATAAAAAGTCCATCGGTCCAGGAGGCAGGATAGGGGTGGTGGCCTCTCATTTCCGGGGAGAAAGTAAAAAGGTGTCCTTCATCCGCCCATCCCACAGCTGTGGATTGACATTCTGACCATGGCCAGAGGTCCCCTTCATAAGTTCCCCAACAGTGGGGGGCAGGTGTTGTTGATATAGTTTATTAAACCAAACTGCCTGATCATAGAAGGTATAATTTGCAAAAAGATATTGAGAAGTACTATTTTCTGCACCAAATCTGGAATTACGTCTCTCTTGGGAATTTTTTCCCCATATCCTATCATCCTTAAACCAGCCAAAGGCCTGTTTTCTCAGCCCTATACAAGAATTACGGGGTGAATCGATTGTGAAGCAAAGGGCTCCGATTTCCTTAAAATTCCGATCTTCCCCTAAGCTGACATACGTGGTATCCCCAATCACAGTGGGGAGACCCAGCTCCTTCTGAGTTGTGAAGAAGCGAGGGAAGACCGCTGCAGCATGATGTACCGGCAGGGGCTTAGAAAAGGCTGACAAGATGCCCCAGCGTTGTTCTCCTCTACTGAGTGCCAGGCACTGGAAGGCCAGCATCCATAGATTCCTCTACATCTGCTTCTTCAGGATCATTCTGGATCTCCGGGTTGTCCTCTGAGGAGAGTCGGACCGTCTTTACCAACCGACTGGGAACCCAGTGAGGTGATTCTTGGTCCTGTGGGAAAACACAAACAGCTCCCCTGGATCTTATTAAAATAGGATCCGGGCCTCTCCATTGACCAGTCAAAACATCTTTCCACTTAACCATCTCCTGTGGCCTGTTAGGCTCTGAGCAATGACGGTCAGCCGCCGAATGGCCCTGACTGTCCAAATTTAAAAAATTAAGAGTAAAGAGTGCTATGGATATAGTCACTCATGGGACTGAGGGCAGAGCCTCCTCGACTCCCCCTTTTTGTTTTATTAAATAAGACTTTAGAGTGCGATGAGCCCGTTCTATAATACCCTGTCCTTGAGGATTATACGGGGGACCTGTCAAATGGGTCACTCCCATCTGGTGACAGAACTGTCCAAATTTTTGAGAAGTATAAGCTGGTCCATTGTCAGTTTTAAGAATTTTGGGCTTCCCCCAGGCACTCCACGCCTCGAGGCAGTGTTGAATAACATGGGCTGCTTTCTCCCCGGTTAATGGGGAAGCAAACATAACTCCAGAACAAGTATCAATGGAAACATGTAAATATTGTAATTTGCCAAAAGATGGGACGTGAGTAACATCCATCTGCCAAATTTGTAATGGGCGAATTCCTCTGGGATTAAAGCAAGGAGAGACTAAAACAATGCAAACTCAACCACCATCAAACAAACATCAAACTTCTGCAGTTCAAGTTCAATAGCCTTGAAAAGCAGGTTCCTCCTCCAGTCAACTCTTTCCAAAAGTGTTTGCATTTCTATGATAGCCTTTCCTCAGGCATCCTTTCCATTGTTTTAATGTAAAGCAGTTGGAACATCTTCCTTAAGATTGCTAATGTGTTTGACAATAGGAGGTTCAGCAACCTAAAACCAGTCTCAGTGCCTGTAATTTTAACTTGCTTGAGGTTTTCCAGCTTAAAATCTTAAATCTCTCAGTCCAATATCTCTAGCCAAGCACATCAGTCCATTACAAATTTAACCTTGATTAAACACTCTGGACCTGGGCAGCAGGACGTAGCCAGCCCTTATGCCAGTAGCCCAGTTCTAACAAAGTCCTCTGCAGTCTTTCCTTCCCCTTAGAAAGCTTAATGAGGGCATACTCTACCGGCGCATGGACGCAGCCTCCATCCGCAGCCTCAAACACCGGGAAGGCTTGTAAGAACCTCCTTCTGTCCCCCTCTGAAAGGAAAGAATCTGAACAATGCTTGCCGGCATAAGGCGGAGGAGCACTGGGAATGACAGGGGCGGCAGATTGAAAAGCCGCGCGGTTCTTATCTCCTATCTTCTTTTGTTTTCGATTTTGCGGTAGCGGCTGCTCATCAAGATAGTATCTCTCCTCCCCGTAGCGAGCCGCTTCCCCATCTAATTCTTCCTCCTCTTCAGAGTCTGAGCTAGTCTCATCATCTGCCTCCAGCACATTTAAATGCGCCAGATCCTCAATGACAGGGTACAGTCTAGAGGAAGCTTTTCTGTCCCTGTTGGTGGGTGAGCAATCATAAACTTCACCCATTTCTCTGAGCTCATCTTGTAAGCTTTTATCCTCTTCTCCCCTTTGCATTCCCTTTTTTGTTTCTTCCCTTTTCCTAGGCCTAGCTGGGGTTTCCCCATTTGTATCTGACTCAGAAAGACTATCCTGATGCCTTGCCAACGCTCTCCGTCCCTGTCTAATAATGTCTGTGTGGCTACCTTTACTTAGACAAGAATGAATCAGCCGCCAGAATGGCAACGTACCTTTACCGATCCTATCCTCCTGTTTTGCCGCTTCCAGATCCCTGCCTAGCTTCTCCCAAGTTGCGAGGGAGAGATCCCCCGACACCGCAAACCACGGTGCAAGTGTGTCCAGGTCTTTAACAATCTTTCTTATCTTTGCAGTAGAGACCTTAATGTCCCGCTGCTTAAGTAATTCCTTGATCGGTGTAACAAAATCAGCAGCAGCAAAACTTGCGCTTTGAGAATTGCCCATGATGCGCGCTGTTATCTACCAGCGACCTTACCAACAGGGACAAGAGAAAAACCTGCGCGAAACTTCACTGAAAAACCCTGTTGTCTACCAAGGATTTACTCTCGATTCGCGCCGCGAGGTTAATCCTCCTCAAAGCAAAGGCACTCTTTGCCAGGCTCATCACAGCGGAGACAGTAGCAACAGGCAATAAAAAACAAAACCCAGAAGGGAAGGAAAACGGCAAGGATCAGATTAAAGTCCAGGTCAGAAAACTGCATGACTGGGGATGACTTACCGACGTCTTCCTCTCCGTGTGTCAAGTTCTGAATCCTCTTCGACCCCTCGCCTGGTGACCACAAGGCTCCCGGCGTCCCGGGTTTTCGGCACCAGTTTGCGGCGAGCCCCCTGACCCGCAGGGAAGAACAACCACAAGACGAGGATCCTTCTTGATCACACTTTTATTGGAGAGCTCTTGGTTAACAGGAGGGTTGATGGCGAGGGGCGCGAGGCGGAATGTGCAGCTACTTTTATAGCGGGGAGTGCAACGAGGCGCCCACTGATTGGTTGCTACCAGCTTGCCACCACCAGGCGCCACGGGATAGGCTCGGGACAGGTTGCGTCAAGCGCATGCGCATACCTTGAACACGGTTGGCACCAAGGCACTGCCTAATATGGAGTTATTTACCTCAATACAGACAGGAAGCCAGCGCCATCTTGTAATGGCGTTCGCTCTTGCTCCCTGCATTGGCCCTCTCCAACTCTCCTTCCTTATTTCCTACTCCTCCCTTTCCCTCTCCTTCTCTTTCTTTCTTTTTTTCTTCTGGAATTAAAAAAAAATGTTTCGTTTATTTATTTGTGAAGAGAGGGAGAAAATATGAGCATATGGGCACCCCAGAGCCTCTTGACTCTGCAAACAAACTCTAGACGCATGTGCCACTTTGTGCATCTGGCTTTATGTGGGCACTAGGGAATTGTACCCATGCTGGTATGTTCTGCAAACAAGTGCCTTTAGCTTTCCAGGCTGACCTCAAACTCATGCCCCTTTGTGTCTGGTTTGGATCTTGGTTTTTCTTATCATTGGAATGACCCAGGGAGACTCTTAAGTTCCTTTGAACTCTGCAGAACAGTCCCCTTTTCCTCTTTCTTTTAAGTTACTATCTTCTCCTAACCAGTATCACTTGGAAACTGTGGGACTTGGAAGTCAATGTTAAATGAATTTCCTTGGTGGCTCTTGTGTCTGAGTGGATCCCGGTGGTGGTTGGGGGGTGGTTTGTGGGTTTTGTCATTTTTTTTTCTCATTTCTTTTCCATCCTGGATTCTTGACTATAGGAGTCTTTGAAACTTGGTCAAATATATTGATAGAAAATGTCAACATTAAAAAAGATTAAACTTCCCCCAAAAGATTAAACTTCTAAAGATTAAATGTGTTGCTTCCAGCTCTCCTGGATTTCCTCAAAGGACACTGATTCCTGTTGACTTTTGAAGGGCAGCTCACTAACTCATCCGATTAATGCACATTTTTAAAAAACACTTAGGGCATACAGCTGTCTGTGGGATTGTTTAACTTGCTAAGAGGAAAACTTATTAGGCACTTGGCTGAGGTGGCCAGCTCTGGGGTATGGGTTGGAAGGATTCATTTGAATTTTTTTTAAAAAAATATTTTATTTATTTATTTATTTATTTATTTGAGAGAGAGAGAGAGAGAGAGAGAGAGAAAGAGGCAAAGAGAAAGAAAGAGAGAGGAGAGAATGGGCACACCAGGGCCTCTAGCCTCTGCAAACCAACTTCAGATGCCTGTGCCACCTTGTGCATCTGGCTTATACGGATACTGGGGAATTGAACCTGGCTCCTTAGGCTTTGCAGGCAAGCACCTTAACAGCTAAGCTATCCCCCCAGCCCTGAATTATTTTTTAAATGGGAGAGCCACGAGGGGTTGTTACCCAGGCGGTCCCTGCCACCTCAGCTCCCTCACTTGAATTTTTGATGTTCATTCTGGTTTTAGATGTAGGAGCCAGCAAGATCAACACATGCACTTAACTGTTTTTTGCCTTTTTAAGACTTCTAGGGTCTCTTTTGCTTTTTTTGTTTTTGTTTTTTTTCATCTGTTTTCATTTCCCCCTCCCTTTAAAGACTGGCTTTTTTTCTCTCTCTCTTTTTTTAACAATTGTGGCATCCTGCACTCCAGCCTCATATCTTCCCTCCAGTTCAGTACTTTGTGAAAGATAGACTGCACCTGCCTTGTTCTGACTCACATTCTCAATGGAGATGTTGCTTGGCCCAGCCTGGATCAGCTCCCATCCAGCTGAGGAAACCATAAAGATAAAGAAATGGCTTCTCCTTGGGTAGCAAGTTCAATGACAGGAGGACGTCTTAGCAGACTGTGAAGGTTAGCTCACTGTGGTGGTTTGAATAGAATAGATGGCCCCCAATATATTCAGTTGCTTATTTGTAGTTTGCATCTCTAGCCACCTGGCTGGTGGCAAGGTCACTGGGTGGATCTTAAGGTGTGGTGGTGGATTTCAGATTACAATCTAAAGATATGCAAAGTGTGCCTAGCTGGAGTTCCTGAAGTGTGCTGTGGCTTTTGACCTTTAGGCTTGTACTTCTCTCTCTCTCTCTCTGCTTGGGCCTGTGAAGGCCGGCCAGTTTCTTCTGCCATTATGGAACTTCCCCTGGATCTGTAAGCTTCAATAAATCCCTTCCTCCATAACTGTGCCTGGTCTGGAATTTCATCTCAGTGAACCTGAAGCTGACTAATACACTCACCTATGTCCTTAAAGATGAGACCGTGGGCTGAGAAAGTAGAGAAGTCTCTCAGGCGGAACAGGCGAGTAGCTCAGGATAATCCTGATGGGTAGGAAGCCGGGAACAAAGCGTGGGCACTCTGTGACCCTGTGGACGAGGGCAGCCTTGCTGTGCCCAGCTCTCCTGAATTCTGTCCTGCGCTAGGAAAGTCTAAGCGTACGGCCAGGTGGGCTGTATTACTTATATGTAAGTATTAGAAAATTCAGCTAACCTGTGGCCTCTGTTTTCCGTCTTACTTAAAGAACTGGAGATGCCTAGCCAGGTAGTGCACAGGGCTTTTTATTAGCGAAAGTACAAAGGTGGGAGGCAGTTAGGTGCGAGAGAGCAGGGGGATCTGTGATCTAGACTGCCCAGGAGAAGGGGCTTTGTGCCTGGGACTTCCCTTTCTGTGGTCCGTGGGGAGGAGGAGCTGGCTAGGGCTGGTGTAGGCTGGTCTTTCTGGTTTGATTGGCAGGTTAGGTTATATATGCTTCTCTGACCGCATGTCACATCTGCTTTTAATCATATGCATGCCCAGTCATGTATAGACGTGAGGTTGCAAATAGGGGATTCTCCCTAAAATGCATTCAGAGGGCTCAGTTTGCCTCAACTGCGCATGCACCCAGGCCAGCTTGGCCCTCTGTCTCCTGGTCTTGGATGTGTCATAGAACCTGATTGTTAAACAGGATTGTTAAAGGGAGTAACTTATCTCTATTGTTCGAAGTAGTTAGAGGTGCAGCTCAATGCAGGTGGGGGTCCCAAGGTGGCCAACAGGCTGTCAGGTGCATCGTGAGGAAAGGAGGCCGTTTGCTGCCCAGCCAAGTGGTAGTCTGTGTCGCTAAGCTGCTTGCTGTGCTTGCCTGCCTCGAAACCATATGCGAGTGACATCACGGTAGTCCTGAGATTGTTTTTTTTTTTTTTTGAGGTAGGGTCTCACTCTAGTTCAGGCTGACCTGGAATTCAGTATGTAGTCTCAGGGCGGCCTTGAACTCACAGCGATCCTCCTACCTCTGCCACCCGAGTGCTGGGATTAAAGACATGTGCCACCACACCTGGCCTGAGATTATTTTTTAAGCATACTGTAATCTTGCATAGTAGCAGCTCAGTATTTTCTATTTTTTAAGATTGCCAAACATCATATAATATGGAATATATATGATGTTTTCCCATATATATATATGTGTGCATATATATATATATGAAAACATCTTTTGTTTTTGGTTTTTGAGTCAGAGTCTCACTATAGCACAGGATTGCCTCAAACTTGCAGTAACCCCCTACTGGAGCCCTTTGTAAAAAGTGTATTTAGCCATTCTTAAAAAAAAAAAAAAAAACTTTTGTAAAATGTTCATATTTAAGAAATGTTCACAGGAACTTTGGGGGAGCCTTGTTTTCTTCGCTCTTAATAGAGAGAAAATATCTATCATTTATCTACACCTGCTTGCAGTTTGTGACTCTTGCAAAGAACAGAGGTGGCTAGACTCTCCCAGGCTGCTAATCTTGTCCTGCGATTAATTCGCTATGCAAAGCTCGTACACGTGATTTCCAGTTTCTTCTGATGAAAGTCGTCATCTTGTGCGCATTGTAGCCAAACAGATGTTGAACTTGGTGCTGGAGAAGATAATTGCTTTTCTGTATGGCAATGCAAATGGGCAGATGCAGAGCAAATATCTTTTCTGGCTTACCGATATAGCTCTGTGGCTCCTTAGGACTGCGTTTCCTCAGCACCAGAGCAAGTGCGGCTGACGTTCGGTGGCAGCTAGTACCTGCCAGGACACGATGAATCCTGCTGGCTCTGGACATCAGATCCTGAGTTCTAGGGCTTCAAGTGCAGCTGAGTGCTCACCCAAGGTAATAGTCTGCTTTCTTGAAGGGCCCCTTGGATGCAGTTATCTCAGAAAGTCCTAGAAGCTCATTCCTCGTTTACTTGTGGTGATGGTAGGGTCGTGGCGTACTCAGTGGTCAGGTACATGGATCCCAGAGTCCCAAAAAGGATGTGTAAGTGAGACTTCTCATCTAGTGGCAATAGTAACTCAGAATCGCTGATTTTCTTTGTCACACAGAGCAGCTGGTGGTAATGATCGCGAGTGGCACGGCTTGTCCCTTCGCGGGGGCTGTCCAGTCTCTCTGACAGTCAGGACATACCTGACGCCACTCCGTCGCTCTGTGGAGCTACTCTCCAATGTCTTAAAGGTTTCGCTTTATGATTCCATGTCCCTCTGCCATTTCGTAAAACGGAACAGATGTGGAATGCCGGTTACAAATCAGGAGATCAACATGGCTTAGCACGCATAAATGTCACCGAGCCCTTGGGACACAGTTCCCCGCTCTATCCTGTATCCCCGCTTTTTGTGAAAGGCAGTGCTGAACTGTTTGGCTTCATCACGTCTGTAAGAAGTCTTAATAGCTTGTGTTTCATTTTAGTAGCTCTGACCAGTTAATCCGAATTTTCAACACTGTCAAATCAGGTTTAAAACTGGGACCCGCAAGCCTAACTGGGCACACGGCAGCTCCACCGTCATTACATGTAAACCCCCTCACCTGCCTAGCCTGGCATGGCTAGAAACCGGACATTGTGCATTTGAGCCCCTAGCCATCTGTGCCCCTGTCTGGGCTATACCTCAGCTTTTCTGGAGAGATTTGTGAACGGTTTCTAGAAAGGCCTGCCACGGGTAAAAGGAAACCCACCGGGGCACCCATCTGCTCCCTGTGTGTACTTCCTGGGGGAGCCCCGGTGGCCTCTCCTGCTTTTCCCGTGAGGTGCCCGGGCTCTGCTCGGCTCTCAGACTTGTCACTGTCACGACGGACGTTAAGTGGGACTTGTCGGCCCATAGCACTAGGTTCTGCGCTTTTCAGAAAGGTGTTATTCACTGTGAGCCATGTCGTAGGTGGGACACGTCACATTTCTTCTGTAAGAGGACTTTAAGTGTAGATCTGAAAAGCTCTGCAGCATCCTGGTTGCCCAGGGACAGGCATCCCCTGGTTGTTCCTCCCGCTGGGCTTCATAAGGTCATGTTGCACGACTCTGGAATCTTCTTAGGTATGGCCATTTGGCGCCATGCAGTGACAGGCGGGGGTGATGAGGAAGAGAGAGGACAGAGCCATCGGCTTTGTAGACATTTAAACCTAATGCTTATCTGTGGAAATAGTCAACATGGACATGCAAACATCACATCACATGCATTGTGATGCACCATAAATTTTTCTATTTTTTTATAAATATTTTTTGTTTATTTGTACTTATTTATTTAAGAGCAGGAGAGAGAGAGAGAGAATGGGTGAGCCAGGGCCTCCAGTTACTGCAAACAAACACCAGATGCATGCGCCCCCTTGTCCATCTGGCTAATGTGGGTCCTGGGAAATCGAGCCTCGAACTGGTGTTCTTAGGCTTCACAGGCAAGTGCTTAACCACTAAGCCATCTCTCCAGCCCAATTTTTCTATTTTTTAAAGAAAGGCAATGAAAGTGAAAATAGGTTGCTTTTCTGCTTTTGTATGAGAAATTTCCAACGTTGAGAATATGAGAAATAATACGACAGACATCCACGTTTCTATTCAGTCTTCTTAATCTCATCTTCTCCTGAGGCATGATAGTTAAGGGTGTGCGTGACGTCACCGTGGCTCTCACTCTCTGAGACTTCTCAGGGGTGAGGACTGGCGCCGGTTTTCTATGAAGACACTGCTTTCCAAGACCATGTGCCCCTCTCGTGTTATGCTGCCCTGTGATTAATCTGACCATTCTGTGTATTTCCACAGAGGAATGCATGGGAAGCGAGTGGAGAGGTGGCTCAGCAGCTTGCAAAGCCTGCTGGCCTGGGTTCGATTCCCCAGTACCCACATACAGCCAGATGCACAAAGTGGCATATGTGTTTGGAGGCTGGTGGCTGTGGCAAGTGGCCCTGGCATGCCTGTTTATTCTCTCTCTCTCTCTCTCCAACTGCTTGCAGATAAATAAATACATTTAAAGAAAGAGACATGGATGGAAAGACCCATCCATGGGAGAAATATTGAGGTTTTTATCTTGTCTTGAATTCCTGAACTTCTAGGCTATGATAGACTTGGGAGATATTTTTGAGTATACAAAAACCTAGAGAGATCTCTGGGTCATCTGCAAATGACACAAGTAACATCAGGCTGTTTCAGATTCATCTCTGTTTCTCTTACTTCATGGTCACCTTCAGTAGCACGCACTGTGTGTGCGGAGGACGCTGGGTGGGTCTCTTGACCATTTTGTCCTGAAGCCTTCTGAGCCAGCAGCGGTTCCCAGCCCAGCTCACCTCACTGAGGAAGTTTCTTTGCTCCTCAGTTACAAGTGCAGTTAACTCTCCTCCACGTCCACCAACAGGATATACCAGATGTCATTGAAGTGATGGGTGTACCTTCATGGGTGTGTATTAAACACCAACTGCCTGGTGAGCTAATCTTTTATTGGACATAAGAGAAAATATAGTCCCTCTCAGAATACATTGAGCTCATTTGTGTAGTTTTTTTTGTACTCACACACTATTTCAAGGACGGTCTATAAATGAACTCCCAGAATCCTCACAGGACTGTCTGGTGCTGTTACAGTCCACACATTACAGACTTCGAGTGGAGACACAGGAAGGATCATAGCCTTGCCAATACTCGGCCCAGAGAGAAACCGGAAATCCCTCTCCTGCAGCCAAGATGGGACCCTGAGTCTCCACAGTTGGGTCCACGTACCAGGAGGCTTGTTTCTGGTGGAGACTCTCATGGTGTCCCACTGTCTGCATAAACATGACATCTTCCAGAAGGCTGAGTGCCGGTGTGTGTGCGTAGTGTGTGTGTGTGTGTGTGGGGGGGTTCACTGGGGTCCAGTTTTCTGAGCAGACATCGCGGGTTTGGCTTCCGACCCTCTGACCCAGGGGCTAGGAAACGACTGGTCGTTGGAAGCTGTTAGGTATTTTTAGCCTGGAAGAAGCCCATGGTTATGATGGAAGCCAAATGCTGCCCGAACGAGCCTGTGTTACGACCACGTTTACACGGAGTTGGAGCAGCCCCAGCCATCCCAGCAGTCCCCATCATCACAGTATGGCTTCAAGTGGCAACGAATATTTTGTGGGAGAAACATGTGTGCCTCCCGGAAATGTGGGTAGCTTCTGTTCCAAAAATGAAAGCGAGAAAATACAAACTCCCAAGTCATCAGTTACCACAGCTGAATAAAGTGATTAAAAAAAAAAAAGTCAGGGCTGAGAGAATGGCTTGGTGGTTAAGGCGCTTGCCTGCGAAGCCTAAGGACCCAGGTTCCATTCCCCGGTGTCCACATACAGCCAGACAGACAGAGTGGCGCATGCGTCTGGAGTTTGTTTGTAGTGGCGAGGAGCCCTGGAGCACCCATTCTCTGTCTCTCTCAAATAAATAAATAAAAGTGAAATACTGAAAAGAAATCAAGCAGCCAGTGGCAGCGTGGCATGGGAAGTGCGTCCCCTTCCGGCCTCCGGCTCACGCTTTCACACGGGACAGATGTTTTCCTGTTCGGCTTGCGGAACTGTCCGTGTGGCGTGGGACCTTGCAGTTCACTTTCACAGGTCACCTGCTGCTTTCTACGGCAGCTCAGGGAGGGTCAGCCAGATGTCAGATGCAGGCAGAAGGGTGGTACCCCAGGAAGGGTCAGAAGTTCATCCATGTGGGGGATTCTCACGTCTGCTGGATTCCTCTGGAAGGAATCAGAGCAGGCCGGTTACTCTTCAGGTTGGTAAAAGCCTGTGGCCTTGAGAAGCCGGGCAGCACCCCAGGGCCTTCCAGAGGAATAAACCATCGCTGTGGGCATCACACTGGGTTTCCTGAAGTTAAAGTTAAGAGATGTGTGGAAACAAAGGAAGACAAAAGGCAGTGTCGCCGTAGGAAAGAAGGTTGTGTGGTATGATGATAACCTTTGACTGCTCAGTGACAAGGAAGCTTCCCAATATCTTTAGGACCCCTCTGTTCCATGGCCAGGCCAGGAGAACAAGGCTCCCTGCGTGGTGAGAAACTGTTCTCTATAGTAAAGTCTCAGGGGCAGCTCTTTAATATCTTATTTTTATTTATTTAGAAAGAGGGAGAGAGAGGGAATGGGTGCACCAGGGCCTCCAGTCACTGCAAACGAACACTCCAGACCTGTGTGCCCCCTTGTGCATCTGGCTAACGTGGGTACTGGGGAATTGAACTTGGGTCCTTTGGCTTTGTAGTCAATCGCCTTAACCACTAAGCCATCCCTCCAGCCCCTCAGGGTCAGGTCTTTAAAGAAAAATAAGTAGAAAGCTCCAGGGTGTTAATGTGTGGGGTGGAAGGGGCCATGAAAAAAAAACAAAACCAAAAAAATAAACAGGGTCTTGGGCTGGAGAGATGGCTTAGCAGTTAAGGCACTTGTCTGTGAAGCCTAAGGACCCTGGTTTGATTCCCCAGTACCCACGTAAGCCAGATACACATGGTGGTGCATACGTCTGGAGTGCGTTTACAGTGGCTAGAGGTCCTGGCGTGCCCATTCTCTTTCTCTCTCAAATAAAAAATAAAAATAATAAACAGACAAAGAAGTGGGAAGTGTTCCAGGTGAGGCCGCAGGGGGTCAGCAGTGTGGAGAGAGGTGAGGGTCAGCGTGCCCCTTCCGCACAGAACAGTTTTGAGGCTAGTAAAGAGACGGGAGGCCGAGCGGCTCCTAGGAAATTCGGGTCACAGTCGGCGTGCAGCCATCCCCGTCGCAGACGGTTCCAAGAAGGTGGGGTGTGGTCAGGATATGGAAATGTCATCAAAATGTGGAAGGAGACGTGATGTGAAGACCAGCTGGGGACTTAGCTGGACTCTGGCCTCCCGGTGTCACAGGAGTGGCTTTCAGCACTGGGTGTGATACAAGTGGCGACGTTGGGGCCTGGTAGTCACCCTCTGGGGGGTCTCTTGAGAAGGTGGCGTAGGAGCTGACAGTGACATAGAACCTTGGGCTCAGACTCTAGTTCACATGCGGCCCTGAGCCCGCCCACTGCTGACCTGGCAAGTGGCCTCACCTGTCTAAGCCCCGCTTCCCCGCGGGAGGAATGGGAAGAACCGCTTCCGGCGTGGAGGTCGCCCTTGGCATCTGGCACGCAACGTCCGGGTTTTGCTTTTCAGTCACTTTGCTCACTTAAGCCAACGCGTGAATGTCTTCTCTATGTTGACATTATTTGGTTTTCTTTCAAGTAAATGAGAGGAGAAAATAGCAGAAACTAAGAGACTTTCCTATTTCCTTGGATATGGTACCTGCATTAGAAGGTGTTGTTCCCACAATTTTTATTTTACTTTTTATTTCAAGAGCATAACATTCATTGGCTATTGCTTTTCTGTTTTGTTTTGTCTTTAGTTTTTCAAAGTAGGGTTTTCCTGTAGCCCAGGCTGACCTGGAATTCACTGTGTCATCTCAGGGTGGCCTCGAACTCATGGCGATCCTCCTACCTCTGCCTCCCGAGTGCTGGGATTTAAGGCGTGTGTGTGCCACCACGCGCAGCTGGCTTTTTATAAAATGTTGTCAAATTTCCACTTCACTAGAACTTTCTTCCTCCATCAGATCCTTTGCTCCATTAAGTCCTTTTAGTAAGAACTAGAGTGCACAGACAGAAAACTGCCAAAGAATTATTTTTATTAATTTGACCTTACTCCCAAGTGAATACTGCTTCCTCCAAGTCCCAGTTCATCACATGTCTGAGAAGATGAGGCATTCACTCTGGTTACTTTAGTGTTGACAGAATGGGCTTCACAGGAAGCTGTGCACTGAACCTTCCGTCAAGCTTGGGTTAAGGGCACTCCCTTACCTCCACCAGAGCCCAACGGAAGTACCAGCACTGTGAGGACCGTCCCTCCTTTTTTGTTTCGAGCTCTGGTTTCACTGTAGCCCAGGCTGATCTGGAATTCACTATGTAGTGTCAGGCTGGCCTCGAACTCACAGCGATCCTCCTACCTCCGCCTCCCGAGTGCTGGGATTGAAGGAGTGCGCCACCACGCCCGACTTGGACCTTTCCTCCTTGTTGAACAAGGGCTGAGTGGTGGACCTTGTGTCGTGATTCCTGTCCCTTCTTATATCCCGAGTGAATTAGCGCAAAGAAGTTTTGGAACCTGAGGAGAATTTCAGCGGTCTCTCGGTCTCTCGTTGCGGTTGGGAAGAGCTGGAGAAAGAGCAGGTGGAGCCCTGTGTTAGCATCAGGACGTAATTAAGCTGTCTTGCCGCTCGTCCAGTGTCAATCTCCAGGGCCGGCGCCTTGGGTGGCCCTCTCCTGGGCTGCTTGTGGGTGGCTTTGTAGGAAACCCGGCTCTCTGGAAAGCAGGAGTGGAGGGAAAGAATCACTGGTGCCCCCGTCTTGAGCCATGGCTAATAGTTTGCTGAACGCTTCCAGCAGATGTGGAAAGATGATTCCTCAATGCCTCCATCTCAGGGTTTCACATGTAATGCTAATAACACATTTGCCCCATAAGAAGGGGGGGGCGGGCTGGTGGTGTGCGGGGCATATTTCTATGGAATTGGGCTATACATGGTTATTTGATCTAATTTGAAAAAGGTCCACGATTCCTTCACCTTTTATGCTTACTTTTAAAGATGCGTTTAAAAGTCTCACTCTCTCACATACAATATTTCCAAAGTCCTTATTTTATTAGACAAAAACGAGCAGATTTAAATCAAAATCCATAATGTGCTTATTTCAGCTCTGCCCTCTGGCAGGCTGGGGTCACGTGAGTGGTTTATCTCCTTCCCTGCCCCCTCCTTGGCGGCCTTTCTGCTGGATGTGTACCAGCTGGCTCTTGGTGCACGGTGGCAGGCTCTTTGATCCAGGATTGAGGAGTAGTTTTATTGAGAAGAATAAATTACACTTAGCTGTTTTGAAAGAACACCGGACCCTCCTCAGGCATGATAGGCCCAGAATGTGAACTCAGTCAGGCACGGATGACTATTTGACTTCAGCCTCCTTGTCTCTTCCACACAGGAAATGCTTATTGCAAAAGGCGAAATGAAATAATGTATCGATGGGGGTGGGGTGGCTCACACTTTTAATTACAGCACTTGGGAGGCTGAGGTAGGGTTGGTGTGAGTTTGAGGCCAGCGTGGGCCAAAGTCAGTCCCTGTCTCAAAACGGAAACAATGGGCTGGAGAGATGGCTTAGCTCTTAAGGCACTTGCCTGAAAAGCCAAAGGACCCAGGTTTGATTCCCCAGGACCCACGTACGCCAGATGCACAAGGTGGCACATGCATCTGGAGTTTGTTTGCAGTGGCTGAAGGCCCTGGCACACCCATTGTCTCTCTCTCTTGCCTCTTTCTCTCAAATAAATAAATTAAAAAAAAAAACAGAAACAACAACAACAACAAAAAAGAGGGATGACACACTCAGATGAGGACACTTGGAGGAGGCTATCTGAAGGAACTGATTCGCAGGCCAGGCCAGTGTCCTTGGGCCAGTGGCAGTAGTGGAAATGTCATCAGCCTTCACTCACGGGGAACGTCCTGCAAGAGGTCACCTTGAGAGAGGAGCCTTTGGTCCTGGCACCAGCCAGCCTGTGTGGACTCTCAGGCAGGAGTGAGAAAACTAAGTTTCCTGGCCTCCAGCCTATCCCTGCTTCTGTTTCTTGGCTGGGTCTCCCCACCTGAGTCACACCGGAAGCGAGGGGCTGAGAAGGCCTGCCTCACCCCGTGGAGACCACACCGGTTTGCCTGTGGTAAAGAACAGGGTGCATCTGGTGGCATCTGGGTGGCGAATAGGAGCTAGCCACACTCCCACGTATGAAGCTCTGTACCACCGGGGGTCTTCCAGCGCGGAAGGAAAACGGAAGAGTGAGCAGACATTTCAGTGCAGTTTGGACAGTAGCTGACAATCAGTGAACGTGGGTGTGAGGGCCCATAGTACCTCTATCCTCTGTGCTGCTGGAAGGGACTGTGGAATAGCTCCGGCCCGAAAGGGAAACCAGGGCCCGGCCTCCTGCGGGTGCTGGGCGCTCACGTCCCTTCTGGGGTTTGCAGCTGACAGGGTCACCCTGTTAATGGCTGCCTCCTTCAGGTCCCAGCCATCTCTGTCATCCGTCACTGCCCCTTCTGTCTCTAGAGTCTCATTTCCTGGCACAGCTCACTTGGGCACTGGGCCTAAAAGTAGAGCCTGCTGCTCAGGGTCCAGCACGCGGTGCCGTTTACTGTGTGCCTTGGCATTTGAGTCCAGAGATGGCACAGCTCCTGTGAAGAGCCATGGAGCGTCAGGCTGCGGCTCCTTCCCCTGCAGAAGGGCTCCGACTCCCTGACTGGAAGGTGAGCCTGTGTCGTGTGGACAGTGTCGGTTGGAAACTTCCAGTCCTCAAGTTCTTGTTCTCGGGTTGCAATAGTTGGACATTGCTGACTGTGGGGGATCCTGATAACGCCCCCCCATCACTTAACATTCAAAACAGACGCCGGTGTTCAGGTTCCCGAGTGGTCCACATGTGACCTGGGCTCCTCAGCAGTGTGCGGAGTCTGGCAGTGCGTTTCTGACAACAGCAGGCCATTTCTTCTGTCGCTGCCCAGTGCAGCGACGCGGCACGGGCCCCGCCAGTCCGATGCGTCGCACTGCGCAGGTGTGCACTACGTGCTGAGGGTTCTTTGCTTCACTCTGACATTTGGGGTGATTTAATTGCATTTGATGCTGCTCTCTGCCTCATCAGGACCAGGCAGGAGGGCTCCACCCTGCCGGGCCCAGCAAAGCCTCCTGCAAGGTTGAGAACGGCTACTTGCTATCTGGTGACCCTGTTCACACAATCCATTACCTGCTCCATCCTCTGGTCCTCAGGAGCGCTGCAGATAGAATATGTGCGCGGGATGATCTCACCTGTGTACAGATGTCTCAATCCAAAGGTGCCTCAGCCTGAGAGCGGTCTTTAAGCTGAAGGCCCTGCCTTCCCTGGATTTCTCGTGCTCCTGCTCTGGCCTTGGCAATGTTTCTCCCACCTGCTATGGCTCGAGCGCCCTGTTGGGATGGCCCGCAGTTCACACAGGCTAGGAATCTAGGATCGCTGAACTGGCGTAGCGTCACATGTTGTTACAACGCTACAGATGAGTGTGGGGAGAAGACAGGAAGATTCCAGAACAGCTGCTGGGAGTCTAGCGTACATTGCCACCCAGGGAAACAATGTGGGTTGGTACGTCTGCTGATGTGCCTATCTTGGCCGCATGTCTGGTTTCCTGTTGAGTTCACAGGCTCGTATGAGACTGAAGAGGACTTTCTTAAAAATATAGGGAGAGGGCTGGAGAGATGGCTTAGTGGTTAGGTGCTTTCCTGTGAAGCCTAAGGACTCCGGTTCGAGGTTCGATTCCCCAGGACCCGTGTTAGCCAGATGCACAAGGGGGCACATGCGTCTGGAGTTCGTTTGCAGTGGCTGGAGGCCCTGGCGCGCCCATTCTCTCTCTCTCCCTCTCTGCTTCTTTCTCTGTCTGTCACTCTAAAAAAAAAATAAAAGTAAACAAAAGATTTCTTTTTTAAAATATGGGGAGAGTTTCACTTGGGCTGTGGCACAGAATCTCTGTTACTATCAACAAATATTGTACCTAAGTGCCTCTGGTATCTTTAGAAGCCAGCTATCAAGATAATTGCCTTTGTCTCGAAGATATCAAATCCAGGCAGTGAGCAGAAATCGAGGGTGCTTGCATGAGGAAAAGGCCGCTTCCTTTCCACCCCCACCCTTCGTTCTCTGGGGCCAGGCAGTGGGGGCAGGGTGGGAGGACTGCGTGGTGTCCCTGGAGTGCACATTGTTTCCCCAGTCATGCTGGATGGCCCAGAACACTGTGTATGTTTTTAAATTCTGCTCAGACCAATGACTTGGCAACCACTCTGTGAAGCCTGGACTCCAGGGCTTAGGCGGGTCTCTAAAGTCTTGGGTTTCACAAAAGTTAGGAGAGGCCAGGATGGAACTTTCCTCCTAACAGGCAGCCAGTTCTGGCAGTGAGGGGCTCCTCTTTGAAGTGTCATTCACAGAGGGAAAAGCCAACACTTTGAATTTGAATAATAGGCTTAAACCACTGTACATCTTCAATGTCATTGTTTTCGCTCTGCAAGTCAGTGGAGTAATGACTTTGAAATGCTATTTATGGAAAATTGATGCCATAACAGATGATAGATGGGGGCAAAGAAGCAAATCCAATAAATACCATGCCTGAAATGACAAAAACTTCATTACTAAAGCATCTTGTCTTTGTAGGGCAAGTAATTAATTATGAACCAGAAATAAATTGTACAGTTTATGGTACTACTGACATTGATCTGGCATACTGTTTTATAAACACAAGTCACGGGTAGTTTTTAATTCTGCCTTTATCACACCGTGATCGGATCATCCAGAAGGAGGAATTAACCACATTAAGAATGTGGCAGGGACACAGCCCAGTTTTACAATGAATCTTAGATTATTTATAATAAAATAATTTGAACAGTATGACTCCAGTTCATGTTTATTGGTTCACTTTTATGTCTGTTTTGTCTTAAAAGTTAAAGTTTGAATAGATAAAATTTTCACTAAATTTATGTCAAGTTTAAAGGATCCCTATGTTTTCTGTCCCCTTCTTCCAACCCGACCTCTTCCCACGCAATATCCTAACATTCTCAAATGTTGCCCTTAGCTTTCTGCTTATCTTTCCTTTTCTTTGACTACATCACGTGTGTTTATATTGCTAAATGGTGAAGTCATGTATACAGTACAAGTTATCTGACGACCTGCTTTTGAATTCGCACCACGTGCGCTGGGTTCCCCAGTGTCACCGCTGGTAACCGCATTCAGTTTGCAGCTGTACGGTTTGTGGAGCACAGCGTCAGACACATGGCGGCTCCGTTTCTCAGTCTCCAGGACAGCGTCAGCTAAGAGTGAGTTTCCAGCGTTTTCCTGTCACAGCAGCAACTTTGTAACCATCCTCGACGTGTTTGTTGGATGTGTACACAGACAGAGTTATGTTCTTAGGAGTGACATTCTCAGGTCATAGGATGTTCGTTCATATTCTCGTCATCAGTAAAGACCGTAGTAATGCAAACAGTCTCGCCAAAGCACACAGAGTGCTCCACGCTTTGGCCGACACTTGATCTGATCTGATTCACAATTTGGAGATTTGGTATGTTTTGGTTTCCCCAAGTGCTAAAGAGACTGACTGTATATTGACGTGAAGAGTGGTGTCCACTTGCGTATTTGTTTCCTCTTTGGGGTGCTTGTCCATGTCATTCACTGATTTTTAGAGCACTGTTAATTTAGTGGAACCCTGTATCCATGTTTTCCATCCCAATCCTTCATTCTGGAATCTTCTCTGCCCTTGAGTCAGCAAGATGCTTTATGATGGTCTCCAAACTTGCCTAAAATCCTTGATGCTTATGTCTTAAGTCTTCCCTTTATGTTACTCTTATTCTCTTGGTAGTTCTCACTTCTTTCTTACTTTCTTATTTTCCATATGCCCAACAAGCATTTCAGTGTGGTTTGTTCAAAATAAGGTAGGCATTGTTCTCAGAGGGAAGGCTGTCGTTTAAAGACTGCGAAGCTCAGCTGAAGATGTGGCTCAGTGGTAGAGGCTGGCCCAGCGTGCACAAGGTCCTGGTGTGACTCCCGTGGTAGAGGCTGGCCCAGCGTGCACAAGGTCCTGGGTGTGACTCCCGTGGTAGAGGCTGGCCCAGTGTGCACAAGGTCCTGGTGTGACTCCCATGGTAGAGGCTGGCCCAGTGTGCACAAGGTCCTGGTGTGACTATTGTGGTAGAGGCTGGCCCAGCGTGCACAAGGTCCTGGTGTGACTCCCGTGGTAGAGGCTGGCCCAGTGTGCACAAGGTCCTGGTGTGACTCCCATGGTAGAGGCTGGCCCAGTGTGCACAAGGTCCTGGTGTGACTCCCATGGTAGAGGCTGGCCCAGCATGCACAAGGTCCTGGTGTGACTCCCGTGGTAGAGGCTGGCCCAGCGTAAACAAGGTCCTGGTGTGACTCCCGTGGTAGAGGCTGGCCCAGCGTGCACAAGGTCCTGGTGTGACTCCCATGGTAGAGGCTGGCCCAGCATGCACAAGGTCCTGGTGTGACTCCCGTGGTAGAGGCTGGCCCAGCGTAAACAAGGTCCTGGTGTGACTCCCGTGGTAGAGGCTGGCCCAGCATGCACAAGGTCCTGGTGTGACTCCCGTGGGAGAGGCTGGCCCAGCGTGCACAAGGTCCTGGTGTGACTCCCGTGGTAGAGGCTGGCCCAGCGTGCACAAGGTCCTGGTGTGACTCCCGTGGGAGAGGCTGGCCCAGTGTGCGCAAGGTCCTGGTGTGACTCCTGTGGTAGAGGCTGGCCCAGCATGCACAAGGTCCTGGTGTGACTCCCATGGTAGAGGCTGGCCCAGCGTGCACAAGGTCCTGGGTGTGACTCCCAGCACCATTGTACATTAACAATTAGGCATCCACCCAAGTCATTGCTGTCAACCGAAGGGCTATGCTTCTCCTGAAATACAGTACATGACATTAAATTGTGGCATTTGAACATGCCTGTCATATGCCCTATAAGCGAAAGATGCTGTAAATAGTAACCAAAATGAAATGAATTCTTATAGCTGTAAACTAATTCTAGTGCCCATCATAATAACTATTCTATAATTCTTTATAATTGTCTTGGTTATTTTTATGACCCTTTATGGTATCATTAGTATTTTAAAAGGTTTTGACTAGAATTATGTTGAGACTCCAGATCAATGGCATCTTGATGTCACTGAAGTTTCTTAGTGTAGGTCAGAAATCATGTTTATCCAGGTTCTGATGAAAAGTCCAGCAGGCAGCCTGAATAAGACAGTTGTAAATTTCGGTTACTCTCCAGTTCCTGACCACTTCTTACTGTCACGAAGCCGAGCCTTGACTTTTACATGGATCCTTTCCTTTAATCTTTCTCACCCCGCTTATCTGGGGACTGTTCAACTGCAGTCCTCACAGAATGCTGAAGGTGTATTTTCATTTTGAACCATTTCATTAGAAATGAAAAAGGGACATAGCTTAAAAAAAAAAAAAAAAAACAGGTAGAAATACTTCTCTGTCCATCCTGACGCTTAGTCTTGGTTTTTCACATGTGTATGTATTCGTCTTTTTTTCTACTCATTTTCACTGACTTTATGTTCTTATCTGTTGGGTGGTTATTTCATTTCTTTTCATTGTTTGTTTTAATAACTTTGAATCATGTGTTAGGAATGGAATAGCAAATGAATAAAGAACATAAATTTTATAACAGAAGGCACAAATGTATTTTTTTGCCTTTAAAAAGACTTGGTGTCTTGAATAACTAAATGTTTTCAAAATCAAATATGAAAGCTACACATGGATATTCAGTGAGAAAGTAGTCTCCCTGTTTCCCTCCCCCATTCTATCTTGCTCCTTCTGTCAGTGACAAGGGGACGCCCTTCTTCTGTGATCCCGTTGTTTCACATATGTTCTAAAATCCTTTCGTCACATTCATTCCTTAAACTTATATTTCTCTAGTTTATTTTACTTGTACTTTTTGCAGTGCGGAGGCCTCGTGCATACTGAGCAAGCACTTGATCAGTGACATAGAGTCCCCACTCAATCTAGTAGCAGTCTTTGAATGTTGGCTCTCTCCTTATTTTCTTTTGGCATTTTAAAGTAACACGACCTGCCTCATGTCCTCTGCGTTGAGTACTGGGCCACCGACTATTTGTATTGTCATTCTCCGGGGCCAGTGTGTGCTTTCTCCTAGGCTGGCTGGCTCTGCATTTAAACTGACTGGGGCTTGCTGAATGACTTGTCTCTAAATTTATACCTTTTACAAACTTTGAGAAAAGTTTGGGGGCATTCTTATTATTTTTCTTCTCTATTCTCTTTCTTTTTTCTCTGAAACTCCTTGTTGGAATGTTAAATACTATTTTACGTGATTACTGAGCGACTGTTTATTTTTCTTCCTTTTCTTTTTTTGGTTGTTGTTTAGATTTGATAATTTCTTTTGCTTAATCTTCAAGCTTACTGACTTCCCCATGTACTTGTATGTGTGGTGCTGGGGACGGAGGGCTCAGTACTCTACCGCCGTTATTATATTGCCAGTCTTCAAATTACTGTTAAGCCCATTTGTTCAGTTTTTGAGGGACATTATGTTTTCCGGTTCTTGAATTTCCTGTCAGTTTTTGTCGTTTTGCTTTGCTTTGCTATGTAATTTTGAAACAGGGTCTTACTGTGTAGCCCAGGCTGTGCTGTGTCCTCTTCCTTCGTGTCCCAAGTGTCTTGCATCATTGTGCCTGCCTCCAGCCACTGTTTTTAAATATAATTTTCTTCCTTTTTTTGCTGAAATTTCCTATTTGCTCATTAAACAGAAGCATATTTTCTTAGCATAGTTATAACAGTAGCCGTAGGCTCTTTTTCTCCTAATTCTAACAACTGAGTCTCTACAGACTGACTTTTCTTTTGGATTGAATTACATTTCCCTATTCTGCATGTAGCTAATGACCTTGGACATTGAGAATGATCCACTGTAGAGCCTCTTGCTTCTTGATTCTGCTGGATTCCCCTTAATATTCTTGATTTTCTTTTGTCTTAGTGGCAGTTAATGTGGCTGAACCCAGACTTCGTGTCATTCTCTCCAGTAACCGAACAGCTGCCGAAATCTCTCCTGACCTTACGCCTTTGCTGGCTGTGTGGACTTCCGCCCTCGGAGATTTGGGCAGAGTTTGGGATGAAGATGTTGGGACTCTGTCTGTGGTCTCCCTCCATCCCTCCCAGAATTTGCCAGTGTCCCGGTTTTCTGTGAGCTCCTCTGAGTTCTTAAGCTGGTTAGACCAGGCTTTTCCATCAGAGGCTTAGCTGTGTTGCATAGTAGAACTGGCTGCGTCCTCCCTCGGATGGAAACCCAGAAAACAGTGATTGGCCTTCCTCTGGGGTCTGTCTGCAGGTGATTACTCTTGAGTGTGTCCAGACACTTAGTTTTTTATTTTTAAAAAAATATATTTTATTTATTTATTTATTTGAGAGGGAGAAAGAGAGAGAGAATGGGCATGCTAGGCATTCAGCCAATGCAAATGAACTCCAGATGCATGTGCCCCTTTGTGCATCTGGCTTATGTGGGTCCTGGGGAATTGAACTGGGGTCCTTTGCCTTTACAGGCAAACACCTTAACTGCTAAGCCATCTCTCCAGCCCCCAGACACTTATTTTTGATACTGTATTCAGGGTCTAAAAGATTTTGGGGGGATGAGGGTCGGGAAGTGTACTGGGATATAAGGCGTTCGAGTTGTGACGTGTTATCTAGTGGCGTAGTTCTTGGTCAATGTCTGTGTCTGTCTTTGTCTCATCAGTGCCATGTTTTGTCTTGTTTCCTTGAGACTGGGCCTTGTGTAGACCAGGTTGGCCTCAGACTCCCTCTGTAGCTGAAGATGGCTGAACTTCTGATCCTCCTGCCTCCACCTTCTCTAAGTGCTGGCATTACAAGAATTTGCCACTGCACCTGGTTTATGCAGCGCTGAGGCTTGAACTCAGGGTTTCCTGCATGCGAGGCAAGCTTTGAACTAAATCCCCAGCCCTTGCTGTGAGTACGCTGTGTTCCCACCGAGATGCAGGCTGAGGTTTAATCGTTCTGCGAGGAATGGACCAGGCCTTTTCCTGTGGGACTGGCTTAGCTGGCGTGTAAGTTTGGTCTCCTTTTCTCTCATCTGCGCTGAACCTCCTCCTAGCTCTTCCAGCTTGAGGCCCACACTAGAAGCGAACCAGAATCAGTCGCTCAACGTCAGCTTTCAGAACCATGAGGCAGTATAAATCTCTCATCTTTATTTTTATTTTTTGTTTTTCGAGGTAGGTTCTCACTCTGGCCCAGGCTGACCTGGAACTCACTATGTAGTCTCAGGGTGGCCTCGAACTCACTGCGACCCTCCTACTTCTGCCTCCCGAGTGCTGGGATTAAAGGTGTGTACCATCATGCCTGGCTAAATCTCTCATCTTTATAAACCACTCCGTTTCAGGTGTTCTGTTGTAGCAATAGGAAACAAAAACTTATCTTGGTTAAGACAACTGTGGTAAGATTCACTCAGTTGAGGTGCAGTTGTTGGGTCACTAGTTTATAATGAAGTCCATGTCCTTTCATTTGCGGAAGGAATTATGAAATCTCCCACGACACAACTTTGAAAATCCCGTAATAGTTTCTAAAGAATACTGTCGTAGTGATGTTCTGATGACTATTTTGGGCAAGACTGTTTTGTCATATCTAACAAAACACCTAAAGAATGTAACTGCTAGCTCTCTTCAAAACTGCACATTGTTGGGCTGGGGGATTGCTCAGTGGTTAAAGACGCTTGTAAAATGTGCAGGTCCAGGTTTTCAGTTTTCTAACACCATGTGAAGCCAGATGCACCAAGAGGCCCATGCATCTGCAGTGCGTTTTCAGCTGCAAGAGGCCTTGGTGTACCCATGCTCACTCCTTCTTTCTCTGTCTCTCTCAAACAGATAAATTAAAATTGCTTTAAATTAAAAAAAAAAAAAAGCACTGGAGGTTGTTGAACTGAGCTGTTAAACTTAATTGTTGAACCAATATTTAGTTTTTACATAGAAACATGGGCTTTTTAGAGCTTTTTTACATAAATAAAGGCGCTTCTCTTGTTTGTTGGGAGAAAAGATGAGTTTTCAATGGAAGCCCATTAGTAAGCTGACAGTGAATTGCTTGGCAGCTAAGGCTGAGCTATTTATAGTCAGCTCCTGTGGGCACCATTCAGTTCAGACCCTGTGGAGTTCAGGCCACTCTGGGAAAATTCTTTACTCCCAAGCACAGCTTTCTTCTCTCAGGATGGTTCCCTTTGAACATCTGGGTCACACGCCTCTACGTTTTAGGGAAAACCACTTCTCACAGTTGTGTTGGCATGTAAAACTTTTCACCATAAAATTTTAGTACTTACAAAGCCCAGTTCCTCATGTATTGTTCCCATTTACAGTTTAATATAAAATTGTTATATCCCTGTTTTAATCATGAGTCATGGAATACCAGTCCTAAGATTATTTTTTTTTAAATCTACCATCACACATTAAAAAATAAATCAGTACAGTCAGTACATTTCTCTTTTGCACTCAGAATGTTACATTATTCTTTTTTCCACTTTGAGCTAATTTTTTCATTCCATTTGTCTTGTAGAAACTTTTTCTAATATCATAGTGTTATGTTATTATTAATCATGTATATTTACTATAGATCACATTTAATACCTATCGTATTTCTTTGCAATACCAATCTGCCACGAGTTATACATAGTGGTGCACGCCTATTATCCCAGCACTTGGGAGACTGAGGCAGGAGGATTGCTGCAGGTTTAAGGGCAACTTGGGCAATATCATGCGTTCCAGGGCACCCTAACCTACATAGGCAGACCCTGTCTTAAAAATAAAGTAAAATAAAATCTTCAAAAAACTGGTATGATTTTTAGGGCTGTAGAGATTGCTCAATGGTTAAGGCATTTGCCTGTGAAGCCTAAGGACCCAGGTTTGATTCCCCAGAACCCATATAAGCCAGATGATGTACATGGTGGCACATGTGTCTGGAGTTCGTTTGCAATGGCTAAAGGCCTTGGCATGCACTTTCTCTCTCTGTCCTTCCCTCTTTAAACAAATTTTTTTTTGTTGTTTGTTTTTTGTTTTTCGAGGTAGGGTTTCACTCTAGCCCAGGCTGACCTGGAATTCACTATGGAGTCTCAGGGTGGCCTCGAACTCACAGCGATCCTCATACCTCTGCCTCCCGAGTGCTGGGATTAAAGGCGTGTGCCACCATGCCTGGCTAAATAAAATATTTTTAAAAGACTTGTATGATTTTTAAACAGACCATGTTCTGAGGCTGTAAGCGTTAAAAGTCCTACTGTATTAGCTATAAGTGTCATAATCAATTTGCCAAAATAGTGCCAGTGTAGTTTGTTAAACTGTATTGAGACAGCTCAGTTGAGTAGTTAAAAGCTAGATTTGGGGACTGGAGAGATGGCTTAGCAGTTAAGGCGTTATGAATGTGCCCCAACATATTGGCAGATGACGATACCATGTTGAAGTGTCAGAAGACTGGACATCTCCTGAAACATCTCTTCAGTATTAAACCTCCACTTCCTTCATACTTACATTTATGTCTTTATAGAAGAAACCGAAATTTTTATTTTCTTATACACATAATCTCTAAGGAGACAAAAAACATCATTTAAAGTACTTTTTCTCAGCTTAATTCTTGATACTTGTTTAATAATCTTTCTTGGTGACTCCTCCCCGCCCCCCCGGTTGTAAAGGTAGTCTGAAAGGCATGCTCTTGGCAGAAACCACACTTTTTTATATCCCCGTGTGAGTGAGCCAAAGACATTTCTTCTGTTTGGGGAGCAAAGCAAGATGAAGCGTTGTTGGGACTTGGCCCTCACTCAGCATGCCGATTTTAGTTGGAAAGTTCCAGAACTTGGGATCTGTTGCTTCGGAAGGGCTACCTCCTTTTGTGTAACTCCTGAAAGCAGGTGTTAGACCAGGCGCTCCAGGAAGCATATTCTGCGAGTATGTTTCCTCTGCTTTTCACATGAAAACTCTCTTGTCTTCAGAATGCTCCCAACAAGCCCGGGTTTTCCAACGGGCCTACTAGTCTGCTTGGAGAGGGCATTGTGGGTAAAATTCCTTAAACTATGAGTCCTTATGAGGGGCTCCATGAACTTTTAGGAATCCCACCTATATAGCCACTGTGAAACACATTAGATTTTTGGTAGTTTTGAGAGAGAGAGAGAGAGAGAGAGAGAGAGAGAGGGCTCATTGCTTAGGAACTCTTGGGTGATCTCTGAACTAACTTTCACCCAAATTGTTCTGTGATTTTTTTTTATGTCTTATTATAACTTCCCTTTCCACTGTGCTGGTCACATTCATTTCTTTTTTAAAAAATTATTTATTTATTCATGAGAGAGAGAGAGAGAGAGAGAGAGAGAAAGAGGCAGACAGAGAGAGGGTGGGTGTGCCAAGACCTCCAGCCCCTGAAAAAGAACTCCAGACACATGTGCCACCCTGTGCATCTGGCTTACGTGGGTCCTGGGGAGTCGAACTGAGGTCCCTTGGCTTTGCATGCAAACGCCCAGACCACTAGGCCATCTCTCCTACATTCATTTATTTACTAACATACATTAAGTTTTTGGTAATTTCTTATTCCTTAGCTGTTGTTGCAGTCAGGTTTACATTGCTGGCAGAAATCACCCAACCAAGAGCAGCTTGTGGGAAAAAGAGGTTTATTTTGGCTTACAGGCTCGAGGGGAAGCTCCACGATGGCAGGGAAGATGATGACATGAGCAGAGGGTGGACATCACCCCCTGGCTAACATAAGGTGGACAATAGCAACAGGAGAGTGTGCCACACACCGGCAAGGGGACACTGGCTGTAATATCCACAAGCCCCCCGCCAACAACACACTGCCTCCTGGGGGGCGTCCACTCCCAAATCTCTGTCAGCTGGGAACCCAGCATCAGAACACCTAAGTTTATGGGGAACACCTGAATCAAACCAGCGCAGCCATGTTTGCTGATTTATTTATGAAGACCTCACTGTACCGGGCACAACACTAGTGCAGGCTGTGTCCCTGCAGAGCAAATCAGATCACCTCATTAAAATCTCATTACGCCATCTTGTGCTGTTCCATTTCAGCTGTCATCGCGCTGGGCAATTATGTATTTTTGTGGCGTCTGCCTCGGGAGAAGGTCAGCACTCATATCTGTTTCCCTGTAATGAGCCCCACAGTGCTGGGCACATGGCCTGGCGTAGCAAAGGATCTGAGGCAAGATTTGCTGCTCAAAGCCATCTTGTACTGCTGCAAGGTGTCTCAATATGTTATATTCCATATCCCCGTGAGCTCGTGATCACCAGGAACTCCAGTGCTTGGCTCTGTTTTGAGGCTGAAGGGATGGAGGCAAAAATAATAATAAAAAAGTTCCGTGTGATTCTTCTGCCTCAGAGACTGTTTGCAGTGCCACATTGGGGCAGGGAAAGGACAAGGAGAAAAACTGGGTGGATGACAAGAACGGTGTTTCCACGGAATGAGATGGGGGTGCTGGAAGGGGGGCATGATGGGACCCCATTTCAGCCAGGTGAAGAGCAGGGTTAGGAGAAGGGTAGGCTGGTGCAGAGGTCATTCTGAGAATAGCACACGAGAACAGGGTGCTGGCTGGCTGGCGTGTTTGAAAGAGAAGTGATCACAAGACAAGATTCAGAGATACATTCCGCATAACCAAGCTGGCTTTTTCTAGAAGGAAACAGAATGCATTTTAGCCAAGCTTCATTCATGGTTTGGTGAGATTATGAAGACCATAGCGCTGATGGTTGGGGCAAAAAATAGTCCAAAGAAAGGGCATCATGCTGCCTGCCACAGGGGCTGGCGTAGAGGCCCTGGTGTCTGGTCGGAGTAGTCCAGCATATTCCCAAGCTGCATCTTGGTATATCCACGGAGTCAAAAGCAACAAGTTTGTGAGGAGTGACTCATGGCAGGCCAAGTAAAAGTCTGTGATCGTGCTCAATGGTCCCACATACCCAAGGCTTCCAACTGAGCTCTGTCTCCTCTAGGGTTTGAAAGCGCCTGCCTTCTTGTGCCATCACTGCGTCTTTCAACTACAGTGAAGCCCATTGTTTCACTGGCTGCTTCTGTCTGCTTTCAACCGCTCGCTTTCCCAGTATCACCTGCCTTTAAGCTTGATTTCACTCTTACCTTTTAAGCACACAGACACACACCATTAACAAAATGCTGTCACAAAAATCATCATCTCACAGAACTAAAGTATTCACATGAAATATCACTGACAAAATTCACAGTGCCAGGAAGATAGTTCAGTCAGTAGTTGCCTCCTAAACTCGAGGAACTGAGTTCAGTCCCTCAAACTCATGTGAAAATGCAAGGTGTGGTGGGGAGGTGGAGATAGGAGGATCCCTAGGGCTTACTGGCCTGTGAATCTCCCCTAATTTGTGAGCTCCAGGCCAGTGAGAGAAGGTGTATGATGCTTGAGGAATGACACCAAGGAGCAAACACTTGGGATTGTCCTTTGATCAACACACATGCACAAGCGCGCGCGCGCGCGCGCACACACACACACACACACACACACACACACACACACACGGGGGGGATGGGACTGATGTGTGTCATGATGAAATTCTGATGTGAAATTCATGACACCAGTGTGTCATACACATCAACTGATTGCATTTCCAGAAAGCATAAGTAGGGAGACCTGCAGGAAGCATGCTGTGATGAGCCAGTGAGGATGAGATAAGAGATAGACTACAGTTAGTCTTTCCTTTAAATAGCTTCTTTTAGATTACTTAACATTGTTTTATTTTAGCCCAACGAAGCCATTTCCTGAGCACTAGAAAAATTCTGTCATGGGCCTGGGAATTTAACTTAGTTCAATGGTAGGAGACTTGCCTGGCAAGTGCAAGGCCCTGATTGTTTTGTCTCCAGCACTGGGAAATAAAAAAGGAAAAATCTAGTGATATAAGTGGAACATACAGTTTTTTAGCATCAGCCCCCACACCTTGGGTTGTTTCTGGAAGGGTTAGGGTTAGGGGTCAGGGTCAGGGTTAGGGTTCAGACTTGGTGTAGTGAAGGGTTAGGGTTAGGGCTTAGGGTCAGGGTCAGGGTGGGGGTCAGGGACAAGGTCAGGGTCAGGATTCAGACCTGGTGTAGTCGAGGGTAAGGGTTAGGGTTTAGGGTCAGGATCAGGGACAGGGTCAGGGTTCAGACCTGGTGTAGTGGAGGGTGAGGATTAGGGTTTAGGGTCAAGTTCAGGGCCAGGGTTGGGGTTGGGGTCAGGGTTAGGGTTCAGACATAGTGTAGTGGAGGGTTAGGGTTGGGGTTTAGGCTCAGGGTCAGGGTAAGGCTCAGGGTCAGGGTTCAGACCTGGTGTAGTGGAGGGTCAGGGTCATGGTCAGGTCAGGGTAGGGGTCAGGGATCAGACCTGGTGTAGTGGAGGGTCAGGGTCATGGTCAGGTCAGGGTTGGGGTCGGGCTTAGGGTTCAGACCTGGTGTAGTGGAGGGTCAGGGTTTAGGGTCAGGGTCATGGTCGGGTCAGGGATCAGACATGGTGTAGTGGAGGGTCAGGGTTTCAGGTCAGGGTCATGTTCGGGTCAGGGTTGGGGTCAGGGATCAGACCTGGTGTAGTGAAGGAAAGGGGTTGTCCTTTCTGCCTTCCATAGTTCTTAGGTGAGATGGGCCTGTCCTACAAAAGACAGGCGAACAAATTTAAGAGCCCCTAGTCACAAGGAGTAGTCAGAGAAATGAGTACACATCAGAAAGATAGTTTTTGGATCAGACTTGAGCTCCTCCTCCCTGTGGTTGGGAAGGAAGGCCGTGGAGAAGCCCAGTGTCGGGCTTGAAAAGCAGGCTGTGCAAAGCCTGAGGTCTGCTGTTGTCGGAGAGTCTGCTCTAGTGACCGGCTCGTCCTCTCCTCCCTGGTACAGAGCGGGAAACGCTTACCAACGGAGACTTCCTCTGCGGGGTGCGCTTCCCTTACACAGGGGTAAATTTTCTTCTGTTTTCAGCTTTTCCTGTGTCTGCAGTTTCTCAAAATACCCAGCTCAAAATAATCCTATGCCAAGGAGGAGTATTTTGTGATGTACGCTGGTCTCCCATAGTAGCAGTGTATGAGTGGAAGAAAAGTGTGTGTGTGTGATAGGTATGATGTGGTGTATGTGTGTGTGGTATGTGCACGTGTGTGCGCGCAGATTCTGCACTCCATGTCCGTACGTGGAAGTCAGAGGAGAATGTTGTGTCCCCTGCATTGCTCATGTCCTTGTTCCCCTGAGACACAGTCTTCAGTGATTCAGGAGCTGCGCTTGTGATCTCTCAGCAATCCTCTGTGCTCTGCTTCCCACAGGGCTGGGGTTATGGGCCTCTGTAGTCACGCCCGGCTATGTATCCGGGTCCTGGGGAATCAAACTCATCAATCTCAGACCCCTGCAGGCCCTCATGCTAGTGCAGGAAGGGCTCTTTTTAAATTTTTAAAAAGTTTTGATTTATTTACTTATGAGAAGAGAGAGAAGAGAGACAGACAGAATGGGTTGAGCCACGGCCTCTAGCTACTGAAAACAAAATCCAGATGCATGTGCCACCTTGCGCATCTGGCTTACATAGGTCCTAGGGAATAGAACCTGTGTCCTTAGGTTTCACAGACAAGTGCCTTAACCATCTCTTAAGCCATCTCTCCAGCCCCTCCTTTTAAAAATATTTATTTATTTTTGGTTTTTCGAGGTAGGGTCTCACTCTAGCCCAGGCTGACCTGGAATTCACTATGGAGTCTCAGGGTCAGGGTGGCCTCGAACTCACGGCGATCCTCCTACCTCTGCCTCCTGAGTGCTGGGATTAAAGGCGTGTGCCACCACGCCCGGCTTTTTAAATTATTTTTATTGACAACTTCCGTAATTAAAGACACACACACAACTTTCCGCTTTGCAACTCTAGTCTCTATCACATTCCCTTCCCCTCAGTCAGTCATGGGAAATGCTCTTCACCATGGAGCCATCTCTCCAGTATCTGGAAGAAACCTTTTGGACGTTGATTTGTGGTCCAACTGTAGACCTTTGGGATTTGAAGAGACGGGTGGTACTAGAATTAACCCTTCTCCCAGCATGCCGGCTGACACAGTGCCATCGCATGTGTGTGCCGGGGACATTCCCTCCGCCTCCCCCCTGATTCCTTTGGGTCGGGAATTACTGCCCTGAATTTTCTTTCACCAATAGTTGTAAAGGTATTTTCTTTTCCTGGATAAACGCCTTCACATTGGTTGGATTTTCTTGGCATACCACAGGGTTCAGTCAGCTTTTCATCCTGGCTGGTCTCCCTCAGGTAGGCTGGGGTCACTGAGTGTCCAGGAAATGGAGGTGCGTAGAGGCGATGTGCGAGCCGTGGAGGGCAGGGAGCCAGCGCTCCCCCTCCCGTGGACGGGGCTCCTTTCCCACGGCCTGGCCCTCCCGGTCTTGTGCAGCGGCAGCTCCAGGATGGACTCTGGAACTGCAGGGAGTGAATTGTCAGGGAACCCCAAGGGTCTGTAACAGCCGCTCCAGGGGAGACCTTCCCTCTCCCCTCTCCACCC
The DNA here is from genome assembly GCA_036346955.1 of Dipus sagitta. Lineage (NCBI taxonomy): Eukaryota > Metazoa > Chordata > Mammalia > Rodentia > Dipodidae > Dipus > Dipus sagitta. The sequence continues at coordinate 1,498,215 of CM070789.1, forward strand.
TTCAGAAAATGTGTTGCCCTTTCCAGAAGTTGTTGGCCCTCTCTAGTCTTCTACTTTTTTGCGTGGCATTCAGAATTCTGAAGAGAAGCCTCACTGAAGCAGTTCTAAATAATGTTTCTGTAGGTCTTAGGACCCTGGAAGAGGTCTGGAGAGGTGGCTGAGCACATAAGAGCGCTTGCTGCACAAACAGGAGCCTGATTTGACCTGGATTCGATTCTCCAGCTCCCGTGTAAACAGCTGGGCATGGCCACACATGCATGTAACCCCCATCCTGACCAAAAATGGCGGTTCCAGGTTCAGTGAGAGACTATTTCAAGGAAGTACACAGATAAGCAAAAGGAGACCACCACCCAGTGTCTTCCTCTGGCCTCCACGTGCCTCACAGTATGCCTGCACCTCTCTCTCTCTCTCTCTCTCTCACACACACACACACACACACACACACACACACACACAAGAACAAGTGCTAAAAAGCCTAGAAAACCTTAGTCTTTACTCTGCTGTGGTGTTCTAGCCAGAGAGAGGAGACATCTGCCCCGAGTGTCATAGCCCTCCTGCCCTGGTCCCCATTTCCTTCCCCACAAAAGCCATCTGTTACCCTGATCCCTGCAAGATATGCTTCGAGGAAATAGCTCCTGTATCTTCTCAAGATTGCTGGCCTTTGAAAAGCTGATTTTTTCCTCCCAACTGTCACCTCCCAGCTTCTTTCTTACCGTCTTTGAGCCCCGGGTAGCCTGGACCCTCATTCTGGGAACAGGTCTAATATGCCTGTTGAGCCATTTTCTTCCACTTCTGCCTTTCTGCTGTGAAGCTAGAAATTCTAAATTTTAGTGCGAAATTGTCCAGTTAAACTCCAGTGTAGATTGGACCTCTTGTTTGTGTCTGAAATCTCGGGGTTTCAGTTGCATCCCCCATTCCAGTAACGACGGCCACCTCCCTCTTTCTTGTCCCACTGTCTCCTCGAAGGAGCTGTGTGCTGTTGGAAGAACTGTTCCCTTGTGAAATGACTTCATGTGATTAGGATCCTGACACCCAATCCTTTCCATACTGACTTCCTGTCATTAATCCACCAATTCATTTATTCATTACTGCTTCCTGGTACATTGGTTGAAGGTATGCCTCTGATCCTAAAATGCTGGACTTGGTATGACATTGCTATATTGTAAATGTATATCGCTGTTTTGTACAAGCTTTTGAACCATGGACGTTTGAAAAGAAATCAAACCTTAAGGTTGACAGCCAGGAGGGTAAAAAGCAAAGATGAGACTAAACTAGATGGTATCCAAAGTTCTTTTCAGCAAACTAGTGTCTGTAACTTACTGCTTATAGTCACACTGGGGTTGTCACTGACTGACAATGCTTTTTAGTGGCGTTGGGAATACTCATACTGATTCAAGCTAATTGTAGCTTTGAAAACCAACCCTGGTTTTTCATGAATGCCCTCTAAATCAGCAAAGACTAAAAAAAGTCTACAGTATTTGCTGCCAGTAATAAACACTGGGAAAATCTTTAAACCAGCAGCAGAAATTAGTTGTTTTTAAACCCTTGCCTTGATAGGAACAACCTCAAGCCTTTTCTGAGCTTTATCAATGAAAAGAAGAGTCTTCTTTTGTGAATCTAGGTCAATATTGTGATCAAAGTACTCTTTTCCTATGTATGTCATATGACTCTCATGCTTGGAAAGACAGATTTCTTGACTTTGATTTTCATTTCTCTGTGGATTCTGTGTACTCTAGAGTTGGCCATTTGTTCAGTTTATTACATTTTTTGTAATTCTTTTTTTTTTACATATTTTTATTTTTATTTATTTATTTGAGAGAGAGAGAGAGAGACAGAGAGAAGGGGAGAAAGAGAGAGAGAATGGGTATGCCAGGGCATCCAGCCACTGTAAACGAACTTCAGGTGCATGCACCACCTTGTGCATCTGGATTACGTGGGTCCTGGGGAATCTAACCTGGGTCCTTTGGTTTTGCAGGCAAGTGCCTTAACCATTAAGCCATCTCTCCAGCCCAGTTTATTACTTTTTTAATTAAAAAAAAAAAGAAAGAAAACAAAAAAGGAAAGGCCACGATCCTTAGCTATTTGTTGTATCTGTTTTTTTCTTATCTCAATGAACCTGCCTTTAAGAATATGAGGAGACCATCTTACATGAGTGTCCATGGTAGTGGTGTGACAGGCACACTTGGAGATTGTGTCCAGTGGTTGCTGATTTCTAGTGTCATATTCTTGTATCATCTCTTCTCCTGGTGTATGGGCTGGAATCAGTGGCTCACTTTTTGTACAAAGGTGGTAGACCGTTTTTTCTGAGATTTGGTCATAGAAGTTGTAACCTCTTTTATGGCTGTATTTCCATTTCAAGGAGAGGACAAGGAGCAGAGATTCAAAAAGGCACGTGATTGCCCTGTAATCTCTGTGGACACTCAGTTCTGCCTGATAATGAACACTTTTTGAGGACTTTCATGTGCATGGTATTAAGGACACATACGGAAAATGCAGGTCTTCCTCTAAGGTAGTCATCACATTGCACGTCTGACTCGAGGGGTGAGGAGCAAGTTAGATTTCAGGAGACCAGGTAAAACACTGTCCGATAGGGAGTGGATCTCCTGGGATGGAAATGTGTGTGTCTTGAAGAAGGGGAACCACAGCCACCAATGAACCACCAGAACTGGTTTGGACCAGATTCTTCACCTGGTCAAGCTTTGATCCACTGGGCGTTCCTAGGTGAGCTGAATCCACCTGGGAGGTTTTGTCTTCTTGGCTGGTGAGAATCTGGACAGATTTGGAAAGAACCCTTTGCAAACACAGTTCTGTAAGGTTTGCTCTTCGGTAAGGTAGAGGGGAAAACTTAGAAATTGAAACAAATCTAGTTTGTTTTAGATGAGTTTGTATTTTTACAAAGTAATAAAGTAGTCATAGCACAGAAGACGGTTGCTGCCTTTAGGGTACTTTTTATTCTATTATATGGTATGTGAGATGTGTCAAAACTCAATTAAAATTCCCCTCACCTTTAATAGTGGGTTGGAAATAGATTATCCAATGTTATGTCAAAAGTTCCTTTTTCTTTCTCCTTGTGTATACGTGGGACGTCTGTGTGCGCACACACGTGTGATATACTTATGTGTGTTTGCCCCATGCATACTTGTGGAGGCCGGGGAAGGTGTCAGTGCCCTCCTCCATCGTTCCTTCCTTCCTTGACACTGAGTCTCTCACTAAACCGGGAACTCCGCTTAGTCATACTAGCTGAACAGTGAGAACTGGTGATTCTCCTGTCTCCTCTCCCCTCAGTGTTAGGGTTACAGGCATGTGCCTGGCCTTTAATGTTAGGTGCTGAAGATTAAGCTCAGTCTTTGTGCTGTAAAGCAAGTATTGTTATCTGCTAAGCCATCTTCTCAGCCTTCATATTAAAGTTTATTTTAAAATTAGACATTAGATTCAGAGAAACAAAATCATGACTAGCTTTGAGAAAAAACTGCATAAGCAAATATTTCCTAGTTGATACACCAGGAAATGCAGAGACCGTTTTCTGCATAGCAGTTACCTGCCTTTCTCTTTGTTCTATTAGAAGAAAGTGGGTCTTAAATCACAATCCCATTTTGCCCATCTCTGCCTGAGAACGCACTAGGGCCATTCGGGAGCTGAACCTCTTGTGGGGTCCATTATTTTTGATGCAGCTTATGTACATAAACCCAGGTGGTCCTCTGCTGCTCTTGATGGTAGATTTATAGACCTCACCTTCCAAAAAGTCAAACTTCTGTTTCCCATTAATCCTAATAAAGCAGTAGGAGTTTCCTGGAGGGAATCTGATAAGCCTAATTGTTCACACTGGGGAGTATTAGCAGCTGGGGCATAGATAGCATGTGGGGAGATATTAACTCTCTCCATACTTCCTTTTTGATTTTAAAAACAGAAGCCGGACTGTAGGGATCTGTAACAGATACTCAAGTTGTTCATACTCTGCCAAGATGGGTGAGGCATGGACCTGATTTGATGACACAGTAATGGATAGTCGTTGATAGCTGATATTCCTCCTTCTCTTCTTCCTCCTCCTCTTTTTTTTTTTTTTTTTTTTTGAGGTAGAGTCTCGCTCTAGCCCAGGCTGACTTGGAATTCACTATGTAGTAGACTCAGGGTGCCCTCGAACTCAGTGGTGATACTCCTACCTCCCGAGTGCTGGGATTAAAGGCGTGTGCACCACCGCGCCCTGGCTTCATTTTTGTTTTTGAGACAGTGTCTCATGTATGGCAGGCTGGCCTCCATCCAACTCATTATGTTGCCAAGGATGACCTTGAACTTCTCAGTTCCTGCCCTGCCTCGCTGACGTTGGAATTACAGACGCGCAGGACCACACTTTGCTTGTGTGATGCTGGGGGGTCGAACCCAGGGCTCTGTGCAGGCTACCAAAAAATGCAAGCTGCACCCCAAAACACTTCTGGGGGGTCTCTGTATCAGGCAGGAGCACCAGTACCGAGTGTGTCTGTGTTGTGGGAGTCGGTCCTATAATCTCTGCTCTCAGTGAAGAACAGCGTTCTCCCCTTGCTGTCTGGGAAGCCCTGCTACAACTCAGAAGCTGTCCTGTGTCTGGAACTATGATGACACAGCATCCTGGCCGGGACATGTGCCCGAGCTGAACTGCTTACCTTGTGGAACCCGGGAAGCGGAGAGAGCGAGGAAGGGGGCTGGTGACAAGTTAGGCCCTTCCGAGCCAACATCACAAGTCTCATTCACTGACAACGTTAGTGTCCTAGGATCCAACCACCTGTCAGTTAGCACCAGGAACTGGGGATCAGATCCTTGTCACATGAGCCCCATGGAGGGACATGCATATGTAAATGAGAACGTGGTGCTAGATCATGTCTCAACTTGACTGGATCTCTGAATACTCAGGTGTCGGATCAAATGTCCTGGGTGTTGCTATTTGAGGACGCCTCAGATGATCAGTGAATTTTGAGTGAATTAGTTGTTTTCAGTGACCCCCATCCAGTCAATTGTACTTTGAATAGAATAAAATATTGGCCTTCCTGAGCCAGATACAGCAGCCCTTCCCTCCCTTGGATGCAAACTAGAAACTGGCTGGCCCAAGTCAGCCTGCCAGCCCAGCCTGAAGTCCAAAGAACTACCAGCCTCTATAATCACATGAGCATCTGCAGTTTATGGTGGCTAAAGGCCCTTGTGTGCCCATTCTCTCTCTCTCTCTCTCTTTGCCTCTCTCTATCTCTCAAATAAATAAATCAACAATTCTAAAACATTAAAAACAAAAACAAAACATGAGGGCATTTCACATTCGAGCTTCGAACAGCCAGGAGCAGTACAGAGTTTTAAGAATGAATTCATGGGCTGGAGAGATGGCTTAGTTGTTAAGCGCTTCCCTGTGAAGCATAAGGACCCCGGTTCGAGGCTCGATACCCCAGGACCCACTGCCTCGTTCTCTCTCTCAAATAAATAAAAATAAACAAGAAAAAATTTTTTTAAAAGAAGAATGAATTCATGAATAAATTTAGTAAGTCTCTTGCTCTTCTGGGAGTTTATAATTTTTCTTCTTCTTTTTTTTCACAGTGAATAAGGGAGATTTACAAGATAGTATTTTTCTGTACACTATCATGGTTTCCCAAAACGTTTGACATCCTATCACTTTATTTTTCTTTTAATGAGAATATTTTGTGTTAGGTAAATAACAAGCTAAACTGTTCATATTTTGAGTGTAAATTGTAAATAAATTGGAAAATATACTTTTAAAAATGAGTAAAGTTAATGTCCATGAAATACCTCTTCCATATATTGGAACCTCCCCCCTTTTATTGCCGTAGTCTACTCCACTACTTAACAATTTAGTGCAACATGTTAGATGTCCTAGGAAAACATCAGCAGATGTAATTTTTTTTCGTTTTCTTTTTTTTTTTTTTTTTTGAGGTAGGGTCTCACTCTGGTCCAGGCTGACCTGGAATTCACTATGTAGTCTCAGGGTGGCCTCGAACTCATGGCGATCCTCCTACCTCTGCCTCCCGAGTGCTGGGATTAAAGGAGTGTGCCATCATGCCTGGCTAGCATATGTAATTTTAAAACTTTAAACATTAAAAATATAACATGGAGCTGGGTGTGGTGGCGCATGCCTTTAATTCCAGCACTTGGGAGGCAGAGGTAGGAGGATCGCCATGAGTTCGAGGCCACCCTGAGACCACATAGTGAATTCCAGGTCAGGTTGGGCCAGAGTGAGACCCTACTTCAAAAAAAAGGTAAAGCAGTAATAAGCATTTTTAATTATTTTATTTTTATTTGAGACCAAGGGGGGGGCAATTTAAAAAAATTTTTTGAGGCAAGCCCAACAAACTGGGCTTTTAGAGATAGAATGAATTGGCATGCCAGGTCCTCCAGCCACTGCAATCAAATTTCAGACACATGCGCCCCCTTGTGTACATGTGTGACATTGCGTGCTTGCGTCACTGTGTCTGGCTTATGTGGGACCTGGAGAGTCGAACATGAGTCCTTAGGCTTTGCAGACAAGTGCCTTATCTGCTAAGCCATCTCTCCTGCCCAGCATTTATTTGTTTATTTGCTTGCTTGTTTGTTTGTTTTATGTGTGTGGGTGTGTGTGCAGAGGGCAGAGGACAACTTCTAGGCGTCTGTGCTCCACTTGCTCTGTGCCAGGGTCCCTTGCTGCTGCTGGTGCAAACATATCAGAGTAGCTGCCCAGGAGCTTTGGATTCTCCTGGCTCTGTCTCCCGTTGCACAGGCACTTTGGGATCCACATGCATGTGGCACATTGTGTCTGGCTTTATGTGGTTACCGGGGAATTGAACTGTCCCGCCTCAACACCAATACAGGATCTCAGTAAGACAAATTGGGGTAGAAGGACATGTTCATTTTGACAAAAAGAAAAAGATAAGGAAACTCTAACTTAATTAATACCACTGCTCTTTTCTTTAGTATCCCTGGAAATTGTGTATTACAGAGCAGCTCCAGACCATGTGTAGTAGACATAATGTGGTGAAATTAGGGTGAAAGGAAAGCCATTAAGGTTACCTCATATCTTTTCAGATCAAAGTATTTCCTTTAATTTTCTGTACGTTTCCTGGTGTTCCTTTAAATATTGGTGTGAAATTGGGTAGCAAGTCTGCTGCAGTATGGGTAAGGTTCCTAGCCAGTAGGTGAGTAGTTGGGACTGACTGCTGTTTTCTTTGGTTTTAAAAGCTGTTGGTCTTTTCTACTTACTCTCAATTTTTTGGGGGAAACATTCAATAGTACATTATTTGGACTCTCTTATCTTGTCTTCATGTAATTTTGCAGTGACTGAGAGCCATATGTTGAGGCTGGAGACCTCCTTTCTATAAGCTGACGCACACATGTGAGATTGAGACGATAATACTTCCGATACTGAAGGCAAACCGTCGTCTTCTGTTGCTTCACAGTTCATTAAAGTCCTTTATTCTGGTCTGAGAGGTATTCAGATATACATCCTTTGGAAAAATACCAGAGGAAAGTAATTGGAGTCATGGAAAATAACCACTATCAATCACGGGAGGAATGCGGAAGAGTCTGAAGGCCTGGGAGAGTAACTCGCAGCTGGCAATACTTCAGTGAATAGATGTATTTCACTGTGGACAAGGTGGCTTCTCATTTTCCCAGCGGGCCTCAGTCAGATCCATCACACAATCGCTTCCATAATGGAAGTTGAAGACACGGGTTTAAAAAGGAAAGCTATTTTCCCAGTCAAAGATAAATTAGTGAGGTGGAAACATATATTTATTTTACTTTGTATTTTAAACCTCATGTGATTTTTGTGTGGGAGATGGAACCAGGGCCCCACAAATGCTGAGGGGTTACTCTGGAGCTCCTCCTCCAGCCCAGTTGCTTTGGTTTTGACACGGGTATTGTCAAGCCTTTTAAAATATTTTAAAGTTAACTTTGTCTATATGGTGTGGTGGATTAAATGACAGCTGTCTAAATGTTTGCCAGCTACATCCTAGGATCTGTGAATGTGGCTTTGTTGGAAAAAGGGTCTTTGAACATTTTTGTGGCTTTTAAAAAATTTATTTGAGAGAAAGAGGCAGAGAGAGAGAGAAAAAATAAATAAATGGGTGTACCAGAGCCACCAGCTGCTGCAAACAAACTCTAGACGTGTGTGCCCCCTTGTGCACATGTGTGACATTGGCGTGCTTGTGCCACTGTGTGTCTGGCTTATGTGGGACCTGGAGATTTGAGCATAAGTTCTTAGGCTTTGGAAGCAAGCTCCTTAACGGCTAAGCCATCTCTCAGCCCGGGTCTTTGAACGTTTAATTAAGGTCATATCCTGGATTACTTCATGGGGGCCCTTGTGGCAATCAAGATCATCTTCATATATGATAGAAAACAGATACAAGAGGAGAAGGCACTGTGAAGATTGAGGAGAGACTGGAGTGCTGGAAGTAATCCAAGGACGTGGAGAAATGTTCCTGTTCTCAGTAGGAGCTGGAAGAGAGAGGCAGGACTCTTTCTTGCCTAGGCCTCTAGACGGAGTATGGCTCTATTGACAACTTGGAATTGTGGCCTTTAAAAAATGTGAATAAGTCAGCTGTTGTGGTGTGAAGCCTTTGTGTTTGTGGAGATTTGTTACAGTAGCTGCAGCAACCTAAGGTGTCCAGGGCTGAGCAGCTTGCTGCGAAGTCATCACACGTCAGTGGTGAGGAGGTTATGGAGAGCATCCCGTCTGCCTGTGAGCGCCATAGCCAGTGTGCAGAGTGAGTGTTCCCTTGCCTTACAGTGAGCTGGGTGGACCCATGTAAACACGGGGCCGTGGTCAAAGACAACGTTTTCCGGAACATTCCCTGCTGTTGTTAAGTAAGCTTCAAGCAGTGCTTGCTTGAGAAGGAAAGCATTTATGCAAAGTAAAGTCTCTTGATATGCCTATTAATATGTTAAAAGAAGGCAGTTGGTAACCTGAAGACAAACTTCATGAGCTTAAAGCTGGTATACACTGTATGATGGGCATATGCCATTCTTCACAGCTAAAGCACAGAAGTATGGCATCCAACCTGCTGTGATATGCGTGGGCATTTTAATAATGTTTTCCTCGCCCAAGCTGTCAGATTTTTTTCTGTCAAGAAAACATTTCTCTAATTTTACATTGGAAGCTGGTGAATAGATACCAGTATTTATCACTGTCATATAAAGTGATACTAATAGAGCACATTATCTTTAAAGCTATATCCAGATAAAATTTATGTTCTGAAAAAAATCAGAATTTTAAATGTGCAGTATAATGCTAATAGGTTTATAGTTGTACAAACGTCACGACAGTCCAGTCTTAGGAAATTCCACCAGCCCAACCAAACAAACCCCTCGGGAATATTTGTACTCAGCCAGCCAATATCTGCTTCTGTCTTTGCAAGTTTTCATCTTCTAGATACTTCACGTAAATATAGCAATGAAACACACTTTATTTCCAGGTCTCTTGAGCATAGTGTCAGGTAGGTTTCTACATTCCATCATAGCCCGTGTCTGTACTTTCATTTCTTAAGGCTGAATGGCATTCACTCATACTAGTCCAAATGTCTTGTCTCTCGCTTCCCCAGCAAGTGGACATTTGGTTGGAGTATTATACATAACCCTGCTTTACCTATTTTCCGTACAAGGTTTTTTTTTTTTTTTGAATAATGCTTAACTAAATGGGACTGATGGCTTAACATAGTGAGCTCTTGTTTTGATGGCCTTCTGAATGGCAGCGGACATATCCCAGGGGTGTTGTGTGAAGTCCACAGTTAGTCCATACGTTAAGCAGGACTCTTGATTGTGTCTTATTTTTTATTGTGACCATCCTGATGTGGTATCTGCTTTTAACTACTGGCTGAGAATCTTGACTGTGTACTTTTAAGCAGTTCAAATAGGTTTGGACTACTACTCATTGCACTGGTCCTCAAGACGTAAGCACATACACGTTTACGTATATTTTTTCCCTTACACACAATAGAAGAAGGAAAAGATGGTAAGAGGGACAGAGAGAACAGTGAAATAAGAAAAGGTGTTGATGAACAGAAATATAAATAAAGCAGACATTGACTGTGGGCAGGGAAGGAGGAAGTCGAAAGGCAAGCTAAGCAAAGCTTTGTTCTTAGAAAACACAGCAGCAAGCTCCCATGCTGAGAGGACCCCTGAGTGGGTGACCCACCTGGTGACCAGGACCAAAGATCCTTATACCCTTCAGGATGTAAATTATGTCTCAAGTCAAGGTGGTTTAGATTACTTTTTGTGTGTGTACGGGTTCCACCCTTGGGGGTGGAAAAATAGGCCTCAAGTCAGGGTGGACTGGATTGACTATTTTGAATGTATATGGGGACTGTTCATAAGTAAAGGAGCAAGGGGCTGGAGAGATGGCTTAGCAGTTAAGGCGCTTGCCTGCAAAGCCAAAGGACCTAGGTTCAGTTCCCCAGGGCCCATGTAAGCCAGATGCACAAGGTGGTGCATGTGTCTGGAGTTCATTTGCAGTGGTTGGAGGCCCTGGTGCGCCCATTCTCATTCTCTCTCTCCTCTTTCTCTCTCAAATAAATAAAAAAGAAATATTTTTTTAAAAGAAAGGAACAAGGTGGCTGGAGACAAAGGGGCTGGAGAGGTGGCTCAGCAGTTAAAGGTGCTGGTGTGCAAAGCCTGAGGACCTGGGTTCAGTCCCCCAGTATCCACTTAAAGCCAGGTACATAAAGTGGCACATGCAGCTGGAGTTCATTTGCAGTGGAAAGAGACCCTGGAGTGTCTATTCATTCTCATTATCTCTTCTCTCTGCCTGAAAATAAATAAAACTTTTTTTTTTTTTTTTTTTTTTAAGCAAGGCACAAGGGCACAAGGGAGGTGGTGATTCAGGGCTTGCTTTACCGTCCTTGGACTCTGTTCTCTGCACTTGTCCTTAGAGATATTCTTTTTGGGCCTGTGACCCTGGCTAACTACCTAGAAAATTAGGACTAACTTACTACGCTGAGCTATGTCCCGTAGAATGTTCTTACACAGCTCAAATAACAGGGAAGCACATGTTCTCTGGGGGTTTATTCTGTATGTCAGCAGATTACCATGTGTATATGTGAGCCGAGAAGGTCATTCACTGTGACCCTGGTTTCATTAGGGAGATCAAAGCTACGTGCACAGAGAGGGGGTATGTCTTTCGGCAATCAGCCTGGCTACAAACTTGTTCCATCCATTTTGCAATCCCTCCATATTGTTTAGAAACTCTTATTTTGAAAATTCTGTGAGTGCCATTTTATAAACCAAACCAAACCAAAAAAAAAAAAAAAATGATCTCATTACTTTATTGTCACACTTCATATGTAAGATGCTAAGGCAATATGCCTTAGTAATTGGGCTTATAAATAAATTGAGATTCCTATCTCCCATACTGCCTAGTGCTCAGTTTAGCCTATTTTGAGATGCGAATTGCCTGCTTTCCTACCCTCTCGTCTCATAAGAAAAGCAATATGTTTAAAACAGAGAACGCTCTAACTGCAGCCATTTCTTTCTGAGTCCATTTTTCCCACTGAATTGACTACCGAGCCACTTTTCACCAGCTATTGTAAAAATGGTCTAAGAGCCTCTGGGATAAATCAGTTTTCTTTATGATCATAGTTATTCGAGCGAATTATGTTGTGGGAGGGCTTGGCTTCAAAAGATATTTTGAGTTTCATTCATATTATAACCTGATTGGAATACCAAACAGGGTTGGCAGAGATAAACAGAGGCATGGTGTGACTGTCGGAGGAGTGCAGACTTGTACTCGGATAAATATGCCATGTTCTTCATGGCAGTTACTCAGTATTTTCAAGAGCACATGGCTGTTGTCATACGTCAGAGGTGTGAGGCTTCAAATAGTGTGATCCCACTCGCTTATGGCAATTGGCAAATGAGTGAGAGGCTTGTGGAGACTGGAACCTTCCACAGAGGATGAGGGGAAAGTCGCCAGGACACAAGGGGACACAGTCACCCTTTCATTTTAGCAATCTGGAAGATAATTCTATTAATTTTAAAACGTTCTGACTTACATCCTAAACTTCAGTTCTAAGCGTTGGGGGAAGTATTAAAGTCTCTGCACCTGTGTTTTCATGATGTACTTTGTAAAGACTTTAAGAGCTAAACAGCAGTCTGAGTCCAGAGCCAGCCATATTGTAGATGTGCTACTTAAAGAAAGGAACTTGGTGGGATTTGAATTAAGCTTCTATAGTAAGCATTTCACCACATATTTTTCTCAAATTTAAATGAAGCCCGAAGGTCCACATTCCAGGACCGATTAATCAGATGGCTTCACAGAATTGTCCAGCTCTCCTTGTTCTGCCTCTGCACAGCTTGGGACTGGATGACTATATATGTAGTTTGTCGAGGTAGGGTCTCACTGTAGCCCTGGCTGACCTGGGATTCACTATGTAGTCTCAAGGTGGTCTCGAAACTCACAGCAATCCTCCTACCTCTGCCTCCTGAGTGCTGGGATTAAAGGCGTGCGCCATCATGTCCAGCTTGGATGATCATACTTGATACCTAGTTAGGATAATCTTTCCTACAGCTCAATTAAATTTTATTTATAAAGACTCTGTATGCATTTTAGTTATAAAAATAAAAATTGAGCTGGAGAGATGGCTCAGCAGTTAAGGCACTTGCCTCAAAACCTAATGACCCAGGTTTGAATCCCCAGTACCCACATAAAGCCAGATGCACAAAGATGTGCATGCATCTGGAGTTTGCAGCGGCTGGAGGCTCTGGCATGCCCACTCTCTCTCCTCTTTCTCTGTCTCTGCTTACAAATAAAATTTTTTAAAAATAAAAATATGTATTAGTTATGATCTACTTTCAATTATTGTTTGTTTTTCTTATGGTCCTAGGGGATGAACACAAGATCTCACACATGCTGGACAAATACTTTAGCACTGTGATATCCTCAGTTCCTGATAGTTCTTTTCCTTTTGGTTTTTCGAGGTAGAGTCTCACTCTAGCTCAGGCTGACCTGGAATTCACTATGTAGTCTCACGGTGGCCTCGAACTCAAGGCTATCCTCCTACCTCTGCCTCCCGAGTGCTGGGATTAAATGCATGTGCTACCATGTCTGGCTCTGATAGTTCTTTGTAAACATTCCTTTCTGAGCTGCGGGTGTAGTTTAGTTGGTTAGTGTTTCTCTAGCATGTATGAGGCCTGGGGTTCGATCACCTACTCTGAATAAACCAGGTTTGCAGTCCTAGCACTTGGGAGATGGAGCTGTTAAAGGTTCTTCTGGTAACATAGGTAATTCAAGGCAAGTCTGGGCTAGAGACCCATCAACAAGCAAGCAAATAAAGGGTCTTTGTCAGTAGAACAGCTGTTTATGATTGACAGGAAGAGAAAGTTTTATGAAGCTTTAGGAAGGCAATGCTAACAGCTGTGTGTACACAAGGGCGCCTGACCCATGTTCTGTCCTGTTTCCCGTTTCCTTAATTCTTGCTACCTGTAAATACCTTGCTTACCTAGGTAGTAGCAGAACCGAATTTGAACACAGGCCTGCCTGCCTCTAGAACCAGGAATTGTTTTTATTTTCACGGTGCTTGAATTGAAATCATCTAGAACAGCGTGTGCTTGGCAAGCACTCTACCACCTAACTACATCTGTAGCTGTAGCCCCGAGATCTGATCTCTTCATTCCACACTAGGGTTGATGAGAATATCTTCAAACATAGGAGGGCTGGAGAGATGGTTCAGCAATTAAAGTGTTTGCCTGCAAAACGTAAGGACTCAAGTTTTGATGCTCTAGATCCCATATAACATGCACAAGGTGGCACATGTGTCTGGAGTTTGTTTGCAGTGGTGGAGGTCCTGGCATGCCCGTTTTCTCTCTAATACACACACACACACACACACACACACACAGAGAGAGAGAGAGAGAGAGAGAGAGAGAGAGAGAGAGAGAGAGAGAGATGTATGTTTTTTAAACATAGGAGAGGATCAAAAATCAGAAATAAAAAGACACATTTCCCAATGACTTGAGCTAGTTTTGGGATATTTTAACATTAGCAAATTAATTAGGTATGAATTCATTTAAAGAAAATGAGTTCAAATTGAGAAAGCAAATTTTTATTTTCATTAAAATTCTTCTCTTTGGATGCGATGTACATAAACTAAATATCTTCTGAAATAAACAGTATTTCTGAATTAGTTAGTTTTACTCAAGCTCTTATAGAATAAAAGAAGCTCTTATTCTAGAAACCATGTTTTAGCCAGAGTAGAAATGGAAAATTATTTATATACTTTAAAATTTTTTCTGTCCCACAAATGCTGCTCCCCTCCTCCCACTTAAAGTGCTTAGAAATAAATTATTTTCAGTTTAGTCAAGTTAGTATAATGAGGACAGCTCAACTCTATCAGGGGAAGTTTGTATGTAAGCTTTTTTCTCTTTTGGTATCTTACCATGTCCCCTCTTCTGTTGGATTTTCTGCTGTCAACTTATGAATTAAAAAAAAACAATAGTTAACACTTTTTAGAAATACCTGACAAGAGGAAGCTTGAGTATTTATGTCACGCACAACGGGTTCCCTTGAATACACACACGTCTATAAAGGCATTATTTAGCTGTGTAGGCTTATGTGGTTTTAGTTTTTTTGTGTATGTGTGTGTGTGTGTATAGGCATGCCAGAGTCTCTCCTCCCTGCAAAGGGTCTGCCAGATGTTTCTACCGCTTTTTGCATCCCCCTTTATGTGAAAGCAAGTGCTTTTAACTGCTGAACCACCTCCCCAGCCTTGCTTTCATGGAGTTTTGATGAGTGGAATTTAGATTCAGAGATTTCAGATTTGTCTAAATTGTTTCCCTGTAGGCTAGAATGATGTTTATTCTACATTTGTCCTTCGTAACTTTGGGGGTTCTATATTCCATTTCTGGATACTTTGGGGGGGGGAAGCGATTGATGCAAAGAAAGTCTCACTTAAAAAACGTATTATATATATACGTAAAATAAAATAACACATTATATACTCTTTTATCCCCTCACCCCTGGTCTCGTTACCCTGGGGCCTTCCTCAATGGGGTTATAGGATGTCAAACCTGCCCTTTTTAAAAGTCTGTAATTTCTATTGATTTCAGTGGCTTCTAGGCATTGAATCCCAAACCATGTACATTAAAGAACCGAAACCAGGAGTCTTCATTTTTATGAGAGAATTGCTGCAGCAGGCACTCCAGACGTGTGCATCATCTTGTGCGACCACGCGTCACCGTGTGTGTCTGGCTTACATGGGACCCGGAAAGTCGAATCTGGGTCCTTAGGCTTCGCAGGCAAGCACCCTTAACCGCCAAGCCATCTCTCCAGCCAGGAAACCACAAGTTCTGACAGCTCAGGTGCCAGCAACTTAAACCCAGCACTGGGGAGGCAGAGGCAGGAGGATCACCGTGAGTTCGAGTCTTCCCTGAGACTACATAGTGAGTTCCAGGCCATCCTGGACTAGAGGGAGACCCTACCTGGAAAAACCCCAAAATAAATAAATTCAAAGTGAGGCATGGCGACACACCTTTAATGTCTGCACTCGGGAGGGACAGATAGGAGGGTCGCTGTGAATTTGAGGCCACCCTGAGAATACATGGTGAATTCCAGGTCAGTCTGGACTAGAATGAAACCCTACTTCTCAAAAAATGAGAACAACAACAACAAAAAATAAAAAGGCCAGCATGGTGGTGCATATCTTTAACTCTAGCACTGGGGAGGCAGAGGTAGGAGGAGAAGAGGCCACCCTGAGACTACAGAGTAAATTCCAGGTCAGCCTGGGCTAGAGTGAGCCCCCATCCCAAAAAATCAAATTAAATAAAAGTAGTACTTGGCAGAGGTAGGAGGATCACCGTGAGTTCAAGGCCACCCTGAGACTGCGTAGTGACTCCCAGGTCAGCCTGGGCTAGTGTGTGACTCCCTATCCCCAAAACCCAAAATGAATTAATTAATAAACAAATGCAGCACTAAGGAGGCAGAGGTAGGAGGATCGCTGTGAGTTCGAGGCCAGCCTGAGAGTACAGAGTAAATTCCAGATCAGCCTGGGTTAGAGTGAGACCTCCTATCCACACCCCCCCCCAAAAAAAATTAAATAAAAATAAAAGCACTCGGGAGGCAGAGGTAGGACAATCACCGTGAGCTCGAGGCCAGCCTGAGACTACAGAGTGAATTCCAGGTCAGCCTGGGTTAGAGTGAGAACCGCCCCTCCCCATCCCAAAAACCAAAATAAACAAAAGCACTCGGGAGGCAGAGGCAGGAGGATCGCCGTGAGTTCGAGGCCACCCTGAGACTACGTAGCGACTCCCAGATCCGCCTGGGTTACAGCGAGACCCCCTACCCCCCCCAAAAAAAACCAAAATAAATAAATAAAAATAGAAGCAGATCGCCGTGAGTTCGAGGCCACCCTGAGACTACGTAGGGACCCCCAGATCCGCCTGGGCTACAGCGAGACTCCCTGCCCCGAAGCAGCCCAACCACGAAGAGCGTCACCGGTTTAATACCGGCCGCACAGGGAAGACACGGACACGGGACACGGGCTGGCGTGTGCGCTCGTCTTTATTCGCTCTTCACCCTCTCATTCGTGCTTCCTCCTCCTCCTCCTCCTCCGTCGTCCGAGCGCTCACGCGCCGCCCTGCCGGGCCGCCAGCCGCCGGTCGCGCTCCTCGGCCACCGAGAGGCGCAGGCCGCGGCCGCGCGGCAGCGACACCCACGGGCGGCCGCCGCGGCCGATGACGAAGATGTTGGCGAGGCGCGTGGCGAAGGCGTGGCCGCCCGCGTCGCGCACGTGCACCACGTCGAAGGAGCCCGGGTGGCGCTCGCGGTGCGCGATCACGCCGAAGCGGCCCACGTTGGCGCCGCCCGTCACCATGCACAGGTTGCCCGGCTCGCACTTGACGAAGTCGGTGATGGCGCCCGCGCCGCCGCCGCCGTCCAGGCGCACGCGCACCGTGTCGTGCGCCTTCACCAGCGGGTCCGGGTAGCGCACGGTGCGCGCGTCGTGCGTCACCAGGTGCGGCACGCCCTTGGCGCCCACGAACGTCTTCGTCACCTTGCAGAGCTTGTAGCGCGCCTCGTCGGCCGAGATGCGGTGCGCGGCGAAGCGGCCCTTGGCGTCGTACAGCAGCCGGAAGTGCTCGCCGCTGCGCTCGATGCTCAGCACGTCCATGAAGCCCGCCGGGTAGGTGGCGTCGGTGCGCACGCGCCCGTCCACCTTCACCAGGCGCTGCATGCAGATCTTGCGCACCTCGGCGCCCGTCAGCGCGTACTTGAGCCGGTTGCGCAGGAACACGAGCAGGGGCAGGCACTCGCGCAGCTTGTGCGGCCCGGCCGACGGCCGCGGCGCGAACACGCCCGTCAGCTTGTCCAGCATCCAGTGCTTCGGGGCGGCGACGCGCTTCAGGTGCTTCTTCGGCCCGCGAGCCATGGCAGCAACCGACGCGACGCAGGAGCACAGGAACACGGAGAACCAGCAGCCGCCTTCTTCGAGCGGCCAGTGGCGAGTGTGCTGGCCGCGTGCCGGCAGAGGCTGAGTGCGCAGGAGCGGAAGTGACGCACACGGCTCTTTCCAACGGCCGGCCGCGGTCGCCCCGCCCCGCCCAGGGGCGGAGCTCTCTCGCTCTCTCTCTCGCGCGTGCTCTCTCTCTCTCTCTCTCTCTCTCTCTCTCGCCCCCTGCTGGCCGGGTGTCGAAGGTGCAGAGCTGGGGAAAAAAGGCCCCTGGGTCTCTTGACATAATTAAAAAATATTTATTTATTTATTTATTTATTTTGTAAAACTTATTTTATTGGGAAAGAGAGAGAGAGAGAGAATGGACACGCCAGGGCCTCTAGCCGTTGCAAACGAACTCCAGACACATGTGCCACCTTGTACATCTGACTGACATGGGTGCTCGGGAAATGAACCTGGGTCCTTAGGCTTCATAGGCAAGTGTCTTAACTGTTAAGTCATCTCTCCAGCCCCAAAATATTTTCATTTCATTTATTTGACAGAAAGAGGCAGAGAGAGAGAGAGAGAGAGAGAGAGAGAGAGAGAGAGAAAGAGAGAGAGAGAGAGAGAGAATGGAACTCCAGACGCATGTGCTACCTTGTGCGGCTGGCTTGTCTGGGTCCCGAGGAATGGAACCTCGGTTATTTGGCTTTGCAGGCAAGTGCCTTAACGGCTAAGCCATTCCTCCAGCCCAGTTCCCCCCCCCCCCCTTTCCCGCCCTTCCTCTTGTTTTGTGTGCTGAGGCCTGGGCACGTGATTCTGTGTGGAGTCTTGAGAACATACGAGAGCCACACCTGATTCCTGCCTCCATGGAGAGTGCCGCCAAATGTGCGTTTTATAATATGAAATAATAACTGAACTCATTAAACTTTGCATGTGTGGGAGAGCAGCCTACAGGGATAACTTCCGGAAAGTTTAAATTAAGGATTGCCAATACTTGAAATAAAAAAAGAGGCTGGAGGGATGGCTTAGTAGTTAAGGCACTTGCCTGCAAAGCCAAAGAACAATGATTCGATTCTCCAAGACCCACTTAAGCCAGATGCACAAGGTGACGCATGTGTCTGGAGTTCGTTTGCAGTGGCTGGAGGCCCTGATCCCTCAGGCAAGCACCATTAATGGCTGAGCCATTTCCCCAGCTCCAAACTTAGGTTTTGATGTATTGAGCAGGAAGTGTTATAGTTCACTAGACCCAAGTCATTAAAGTGATTTTTATTGCACGGACAGGAGACTCTTCACGCTGTGGGTTTGTTAAACCCTTGTCCTTTCCTTCTTTCCTTTTTTGCTGCTTAAACAAAATGATGTTATAAAGAATGCCTTATGATTTGTTCATCCGAGTTAGATGAAAAGATCTGTCTGACAGCTGAGAAGCATGGATGAGAAAAACCCTTGTTTGCATATGTCAGAATTAACAAGCCGTACCAATTAATAGATGTCTTCCACCGGAGAAGTACTTGTTTTTGATTAAACTCTTACAAGGAGCAGAAATACAGAGGGAGAGAAGGGAGGAAGAGAGGATATTAATTGGAGCTCAGAGCAAGAACAAACCAATTGTGTGGAACTTACAGTCTGGCCCACTCCTTCCTGTGTGCGCTTTACTGCCCTGTGCTAACTGGCAGATGGCAGTTATACAGGTATATTCAGGGCGACAGTCCCTCCCTCTTGTCCCGGGACCTTCTCAGTGTACTATTGAAGGCCAGTACTAGGCAGATTGACTGGTTGGCCACCCCTGAGGAGACTTCAGCCTCATGAAAAATTTCTTGTATCTGAAAACGTTTACACTGGAAAATGTCCAAAAGACTAGGAAAATGTGTTTGTTAAAATTGGACCTTGTAATTAGTGGTATTATTATTATTATTTTATTTATTTATTTATTTTTGGTTTTCCGAGGTAGGGTCTCGATGTGGCCCAGGCTGACCTGAAATTAACTATGTAGTCTCATGGTGGCCTTGAACTCACAGTGATCCACCTACCTCTGCCTCCCAAGTGCTGGGATTAAAGTTGTGCGCCACCACACCTGGCTGATCAGTGGTATTTTTTGAATTATTATTATTTTTCAAAATTTTTAAATTGACATCTTCCATGATTATAAACAATATCCCATGGTAATACCCTCCCTCCCCCCACTTTCCCCTTTGAAACTCCACTCTCCATCATATCCCCTCCCCCTCTCAATCAGTCTCTCTTTTATTTTGATGTCATGATCTTTTCCTCCTGTTATGGTGGTCTAGTGTAGGTAGTGTCAGGCACTGTAAAGTCATGGATATCCAGGCCATTTTGTGTCTGGAGGAGCATGTTGTAAGGAGTCCTACCCTTCCTTTGGCTCTTACATTCTTTCTGCCACCTCTTCCGCAATAGACCCTGAGCCTTGGAAGGTGTGATAGAGATATTGCAGTGCTGAGCACTCCTGTCACTTCTTTCCAGCACCATGATGCCTTCTGAGTTGTCCCAAGGTCACTGCCATCTGAAAAGAGCAGATTCTCTACCAAAAGTAAGAGTAGCATTAATATAAGGGTATGAACATTAAGAGAAGTGCTTACTGGGCAGTTTGATGAGCATAGTATATACATTTAGCCAGACAGCAGCAGATGTTTCACCCCAAGGGCTCATGACTAACCCTGTTTTAAGTTTTCAGTATCAGGGATGTATTCCCTCCCATGGAGTGGGCCTCCAGTCCAAGTAGAGGGCAGTTGGTTTCCACCATAAGAGACGTGCCACTATTGCACCCGTTGGCTCATTTGGCCTGGCTGGCCAAATAAAAGGCTTGTAGTGTCTACTGTTGAGTATCTTCACTGGTGATTTCTCTCTCTCCCATTGATCAGAGGTATTTTTGAAGGTAGTGTTTTAAGATTTAACTGCTTACAATCTTTAAAAGAATCAGTTTGATTCCTTGACACACTGCAAAGCATTGAGCTCAATGCACAAGGGAAACAGCTGAGTGAAAAAAATCAGTGCCATCTTTCCATTGACCATTAAGTGACTTTTTCTTCATGGTTTAATAACTGGAGTATGTATAGCAACACATGGTACTATGTCAGTGGGAAAATGGAGTTAGCTGCAAAGAAAATGGAATGTTAGATTGTGCCATCCTCTGTGGCACTGAACCTATGGGGTAAGTTAGTAAACAGTAATAGATCAGGGGCCTTTGTGTGACATAGAACAAGTTGGAGGTGCGGGGCAATGGAATATGTGGCACCTTTTGCTCTTGGGTGTATTAGGAAAAGGCCCCTGTTCCTCGGGCAGGACCGCCAGTGCCTGGACACCCAGCTTGTTAGACAAACTTGGTCTGGGGAGTCATCCTCTGCAGGCCGACTTGGTAGCTTTTTCTCAGCCATCTCCTGTGTCCATGCACAGTTTGCATGCCTCATATTTGGAGTGGATCTGGTTTCAGTATAATGGTGAATCCAAGGAGCATGTTGAAGATGAATGAAAGCTTTATCTCCTAGGGGAATATGTCGTTCCTTTCCCCTTCTCCTTTCAGGAAGGAGGAGCTGGCGCACCTTGAGAGACAGTAAGCCTTTTCTATACTAATCAGTTGATTCTTTTACTCATTTATTCTTACTTTAATTTCTTATTTTTTTAAATTTTGGGACTGTATTTTGCCATATAGCCTTGGTTGGCCTCAAACTGGTATGTAGCAAAGACTGGCCTTGAGCTCATAATCCCCTTGCTTCTAATTCCAGAGTCCTGGGAGTACAGGTGTGTATCCAGGTATGTTTTTTGTGGTCATGAATAAAGCACAGGCCATAGGGTATGAGTATTTTCAGCTTACTCATGGTCACTATTATAATCATGGTCACTTGGAATGACAAACAGAAAACTTAGCAAAATGCAATATTGTTAAATTGTGTTCTAAATGTTTCCTTTAGAAAGATAATTAAAATATTAGTATAGGGCCCAGTGTGGTGGCACACACCCTTAATCCCAGCACTTGGGAGGCAGAGGTAGGAGGATCGCCAAGAGTTCAAGGCCACCCTGAGACTACATAGTGAATTCCAGGTCAGCCTGAGCTAGCGTGAGACCCTACCTCAGAAAACCAAATATATATATATATATATACATATTAGTCTAAGTAAACATGTGAACATATATGAATGGTATCATTGAGACTGAAATTTCTAGTTTCTTGGGCAATTTCTCTACTTAGGTTTTTTCATTCACATTATGCTTTTAAATGAGTCTCTCAGGCCCAGAAGGAAACAAGAATGTTTTTAAAAATACTTTGCTTTAAAAAAAAATCATGCCAACCTCACTATTGAGAATTCTAGCTTCCATAATAATAATAATGATTGGCATTTGTGTGAACCACGGAGCCCTGATAATGTGAGTAATGATTGTTTTTATGCTATGTATTTTCTGTGCTAAGAGCCGCTGTGATTCTTATTCTGAAATCTTCATGCTAAATTTCTTCCCAGGAGCATTCAATATGAATGAGATTTGGAACTTAAAAATGAAACCAAATTGATTTGAATTGAAGCCTCACAGTTTTCACTCTTCAGCATCACATATTTGTCCTCCACATTAAAAAAAAAAAAGAGTTCCAAGTGAAATAAAACTTGAAACTTTAAAAGTAGGATTTTTTTTTTTTTGGTAAAGTACATTTTAATGATGCTTTCTAAGACTGTGCTAGAAGTAACTCAGTTTCCCATTCTCTCACCTCTGCAGCTCTGACATGACACTTTGCTATCTTTAGTCTGGGGTCATCAACAGTGGGAGCCACGGGCCCTTCTCTCCACACTGATACCTCTGATGAGTGGTGTGGGCTGTTCTCGGGCCACATGACTACAGGCCTTTGACCACCGTGCTGCGCGGGCATCCATTTCTGGAGGAAGTCCATGCTGCCAAATGTCCTGCTTGGCCCCTGAGCGGACTCAGTGCATGAAGCCAGGAGCGTGTGAGGGGTTCTGGCTAACAGCCTGTGCCAGCAGTTGGATTAGCATGGCTTGGCATGGTCAGGGCACAGGAGGGCTCTAAGTGAAAGCTCAACTGGAAAAAGTGCCTTGGCAAAGATGGAAATGAGACTTCCTCTCTCTTCCCTCAATCTAAGCTGCCGTGATAGAAATGAGAGCTCCCTGGCTGTGACCAGAAACACAGGGTGACTCCTCCCAGTAGTCAGGTCCAGGCAGTCTCTGGGGTACTGATGGAAACTCCTAGAGAGCTGTTATCATTGGGAAAATGGACAAGGGGGGATGGGGGATGAAAAGCATTCCTTCTTTACTTTTACTGCAGGATTATTTATAAAAAATTATTTGTAAGCAATGAGAGAGAATGAATGAATGAATGAATATGGGTGCACCGGGGCCTCTAGCCACTGTAAATACACTCCAGATGCATTCTCCACTTTGTGCATCTGGCTTTATGTGGGTCCTGGGGAATCGAGGGCCATCATGCTGTGCAGACAAGTGCCTTTAACTGCTGTTCATCTCGCCAGCCCTTACTGCAGGTTCTAAATAGACACAGAGCCTGGTGCCAGCAGGTAAGGGCTGTCTGTGTAGGCCTATGGGCGGTGAGGTGCCAACATGAGACTGCTTTGCCGGTGGTGGGATGAGCCACAGGAGTCAGAATCCGCACCAGCCGTGTGGAGCATTGCGCGGCTGTGAGGCTTGCAGGGCCGGAACCTTCTCGTGACATCCTTTTACTCTAACGTTAGACACTTGGCTTGGAGAAACTCCCAGGAGCAAGCCTCATCCAGCAGAGGGGCCACTACCCTCTTGCATCAGGCATTGTCTTGGCTCACTGGCACCTCTTCTGGATGAGACTTTTACCCTCCAGACTCTTCCATCCCCCTTGTCTCGCCAGCGCTACTCCAAGCCTTGCCTCCCCCAGTGTCCCTGCCTTTCCCAGGCCACATTAACTTCTTTTTAACCGGAGCTCCCTTAGACTTTTATCGTCTAGGGGCAGGGCAGGGAGCGCACCGTGGCCCTGTGGGGTAGTGTTGAGCATGCAGGACCGTCGCTAGGGACACAGGTCCAGTCAGTGGTCTGCTAATGACTGCCATTATGATCCCGTGCAAGTTTAGCTCATTTTGTCATACCTCAGTTTCCCCACTTGCAAATGCTTCATAGTTGTATTGATATATTTAAAGAGTTAATGTGCTTGGCACCTTTGGTGACCCGTAGTGTATACTTGGCAAATGTTAGCTACCATTTAAGTGTTAGACTATGCACTGTTGCTTCATATAATACTTTTAGGACCTCGCTCAGCTTCTAGCATTCTGCTTGTGAAAGTGAATATCATTGTGTGACTAGCTCATCAGAATGCATAGGGATGATGTTGGAATGGGTGTTTCCTGAGTTGATCAGGCATTTCTTGGTACATTTTGACATGAGTCCCTGACAGTTTTGTACACCTGAGGGAAATACCTGAACTCCTAGCATTTGTAGGAAGGTGGAGACAGAGTTTGTTAGCAGTGATGTGAGAGGCAGCAGAACATTTGTGGTGAAGGGTGTAGGCTAGATTTATATTTTGTACCTCGTCTCTAACTGCCTGTCGGACCGGGGGACACATTACTGGACATTAATGCCTCAAGTTTACCCACTTGCAACATGAATATTAACAGTGCCTATCTTGTCAAAATATGCCAAGTTGCATGCACCAGAGTCATGCCTGGCACACTCAGGAAGCAGACGCACAGTGGAAGCTGCAATGGCTGTTGACCCAAATGGCATCAGGGAATTTTACAGTCAGTGCCAGTATTGAATAGTCTTTTTCAGCAGCTTAATTTTACTTGAATTTACCAGCCCATTCATCCCAGTCAGAAAATACGATTAAAACATAGCTGGTTGTTTTTGTTCTTTTTATTTGTGTTCAAGTTTACTTGTGTATTTGCAAGTGATTTCATCATATGGATTCCATAGCACCTCTGGTGCACTACACATTGGATATATGGAAATTAGGGGAAACAGAGCAAATGAATGCGCGGTCAGAGAGGAAAATCTGAGGTGCATGGAAAGGTGCTGGATTAGCTGTCATGATCCTCTTTCTTCACTGCCTGTCATCTGGGAGTGGTGCTGTCTGCTGGGAACCTTGAGGATCCCTCAAGGATTAAGTGTGAGACTTGGAAAGAAAGGTTCTTGGTGCACAAATACTGTACAAATATTTAATATGAATGTTTTTGCACAAGCTTCTTATTCAGGAAAATTAAATATATTAATCAAAAAGGCTTTATATGTTTATAGTTTGTAATCCAATTAGCAAAAGATTAAAGTACATTAATAAAATATGTAAGGGCTGGAGAGATGATTTAGCAGTTGAGGCACTTGCCTGAAAAGCCTAACAACCTGAGTTTGATTCCCCAGTGCCCATGTAAAGCTAGACAAGGTAGTGCATACATCTGGAGTTTATTTACAGTGTCTGGAGGCCCTGGAGCTCCCATTCTGCCTGTCTGTCTTCTCTCTCGCTCTCCTTGCAAAGCAATAAGTATTTAAAAAAAGAAAATAGCACCAAAATCATGTGGCTAGGTGACTATAACACGTTTTCCTCACTTGTTACTTAGGATAAGGTCTCTCCACTGGGTTGGCCACAAACAGCTCATCTGCTGGGCTCATTCTTTGTGTCACTCAGTGGACCCCATGCCAGCGTTTGATGGTGCTGAGGCTGGGCTGCTGGAGAAGGGACAAGTTGTCTGTCTCCTGAAGGCCTCTCCTGACTCTTTGCTGCCATCAAAACGTACCTGGTCTGGCACGGTGGAGCACTCCCGCAATGCCAGCACTGAGGAGGTGGAGGATCAGTTCAAGGTCATCCTCAGTTACATAGTGAGCTCAAGGCCAGCCTAGGCCATATGGGACCTTGTCTCAAAAACAAAGCCAAGCAAAAATCAGAGCCAATAAAACCCAGACTCTGCAATGGTCACCTCAGGTGTCCTGCACCCTGTGCCCACACTGGATCCTCTAGCCCTGGAGGATTTTTTCTTACCCTTTCCATGTGGGCTTGCTCTCTCTGTCACATGTTAAGTACAGACATGCCCCTAATGCTGGGGGAGTGAGACATCCCTGGGACGGTGGGTGACAGATCCGCTGAGACCATCAAAACTGAATCGGCTGTCCTCGTAGTTTTGATGGTCTCAGCGGGTCTGTCACCTGAGGTGACTAAATTATTATAGTGGAACTAAAAAAACGGGAAATTTGGAGTGCCTTTGAGAGTACTGGCGGCTTTCTCAGTCCTTGGGTGGTAATAACTGAGGAGCTGCATGCTGGACCCTCACAGTCACACAGAGCATCGCTAAATTGTTGGCCTTCCTGGTTCTTGTCTTGTGAACCCCAGTGAAAGAAACCCCGGGACCAGAGGGTAAAGTTTAGAAAGATTTTATTATAGAGATTATAGAGCGAGAGCTTAGGAGAAAGAAAGACTACAGAGCCCCTCCCCAAGAGCCGGCCAGGAATGGGGCTCCCCAAAAATGGAAAAGCCTATGTGGAGCCCCAGATAACCCTCACTTCGACTTTAGGGGCCCTGTCACCCCTAATCTCTACCAGATCTTCACAGTAAGTAGTAATAGGGGACGGAGTATAAATTGGACCCTGTGGCTAATAAGGAAGCCTGACTTCATTGACCTTTGACACCAAGGGCTATGACCTTTTCCAAGTCAATATGCATTGCTTGACTTCTTATTAATTCTTTTCTCATCTATAAAACTACCTGAACTGTTTTGTTCCCTTCTAGTTTCAACTTTTGATTCTCCAAATGCTTATGAGAGCTAAACTTACATTCTCTGTGGTTTCTCAGTCTTTATTGCCACTGTATTATGTATGACAATCTAAGTAAATGTCTCTTTGTAAGTAATTTGAAACATTAAGAGTTTAAAATTTCTGGGAGAAACATATACCAGAGTCACAGCATAGGGTATTGAAGGTCAGTTTGAGCTGAGCAAAGAGGACTGAGACAGGCCTCTGTCCCCTTAGAATAGCTCCCTCCTCTCCTGCAGAATCATTTGAATATCAAAAGGGACAGGTTGGATTTGGCAGTGCTTGGGCTCAGGCTGGTGCATTAAAGAGGAATCCCATAGACACTTAACTTTCTTTTGTTGCTTTTGGTAAGCTTATAATCTTTTCTAATGTTAGCTGTGTCTTTGTTGTATTTTGGTCAACTGAGAAATCTTGTAGTTCAAAGAGAAGGAGTGTTTTTGAATTCTTATTCTAAAAGCTCTAAATTCAAATTCTATCCCCCCAGAACAGGTAACTCTTTATTAACAGTTTGTTACATTGAATTGAATGAGAAATGAATGAGAACATTGAGTTGAGAATCGAATGAGAAAAGGATATTGTTAGTTGATGTTCTAGAAGACATTTCAGAAAAGGCTGCTTGTAATCAAAGGCTATGGCTGTTGCTGTATCTGATATTTGTTATCTAGAGCTGACATTTAGGCAAAAATAATTATGGGCATAGGTTTCAAGAAGGTCTACAATCTAGAACAAGCTCTTTTAACCCACCGAAATTTAAGAAAAGAAAAAGGATGGTATCCAAATGATTTTCTTCCTGCAACTTGATATACATGTCCCAAATATAGCATTTATTTTTGTACCATACTCTAGTACTGGAGGGAAGGGTTAAGGAAAACAGAATAAGAAAAAGGGTTGAGAGAAAGCAGGAAGAGATTTTAAAAACTCTGTTTGGGTTACTAAGCCTTTTGCCAAAAGAAAAACAACATTCAAGTCATAGTTTTTTTTTTTTTTTTTTTAAATTTCTGGCATTTTCCCCCTCCAGTTTGAGATTTATCAACAGTTTTATTTTATTTATTTGTTTATTTATTTATTTACATTTTAGAGAGAGAGAGAATTGACAAGCCAGAGCCTC
The DNA here is from genome assembly GCA_036346955.1 of Dipus sagitta. Lineage (NCBI taxonomy): Eukaryota > Metazoa > Chordata > Mammalia > Rodentia > Dipodidae > Dipus > Dipus sagitta. Next base: position 1,525,421 of record CM070789.1, read on the forward strand.
AAACACTACAATACAACTCTAGACACTTCCACCACCTAGTGGGCATGTGCGACCTTGTGCTTGCCTCACCTTTGTGTATCTGGCTTACATGGGATCTGGAGAGTTGAACACAGGTCCTTAGGCTTCCCAGGCAAGCATCTTAACCACTAAGCCATCTCTCCAGCCCTCAAGTCATACATTTTTTTTTGAGGTAGGGTCTCATTCTAGCTAAGGCTGACCTGGAATTCACTATGTAGTCTCAGGGTGGCCTCAAACTCTCAGCAATCCTTCTACCTCTGCACAAGGGTAAAGGAGATAGACACTGAGGACACTCAAGACCTACCAAACCAGAGATCCAGAGGCTCCTAAGAGCCCATCACTGAAGGAGACCTAAAACAAACCCAACATGGCTCAGGGAATTTTGCAGAAGAGGGAGTGGAAAGATTGTTAAAGCCGAAAGTTGGGACATGATGCACAGAGACATTGCCTCTCCCCCATAACTGACTGCTGCCCCCCACATTGCACGACCCACAATCCTCATGGAGATGACCTGCATCCTCATTGAGCAGGGTCCCTTTGGAAAAGGGGCAGGGATGAAAGAAAGGATGGTACTAACATGTATTGTTTACATACTAAATATGTCCATAACCAATAAAAATAAATTAAAAATAAAATAAGTAGATGATAGGTAAATAGAGTGATAGAAAGAAAAACATATAACGTGTAAATGACAGCATTTTTAATCTTGTGATTGAAATAAGTAGCTGAGAAAATCAGGCATAGTTACTTCTGTTATTTTTGTTTGGTCTCCTGTAATAAAAAAAAAGTAATTATACCATTCTTCCCTATAAATCCATTGTGAATGGTAAATAAGTCATTCTTGTAAACGACAGCATGCTCCTGACACAAGTTAGTGTTATGACCGCTGTACTGTTGCTACACTTTATTGCCGTTCAATTCTGCTGTTACAGACCAACCTCTAGAGTGTCCAGTGTTCAGTTCTGCTGTGGGTAGAATAGAGGAGATGGTGCTGAGATTCTGGCCTTCACTGGGCTCCCTGTTGGTCAGGAATGTCAGCCACCCACACCATGCTTCTCAAATAAGGACAGTTGTCAATTTGTCATTGACGCTGGGTCAACACCTAGCATTGGAAAGCTTGAAATGAGCTTTGTTTTTCTCCTTGAGTCTGTGGTACTATTTTAGACTTTCATTATCTTGGAATGTTACATTTTTGAGAGTAAATTATCTGGTACCTTTAGCTTTGCTTCTTGTGGAAATGGAACTTCACTTAGAATATCAAACCCAAGCTCACTTGATAAATACAGTTCTGAAATAACCGTCACACAAAAGGTTAGAGAAACAGTGTGCGGGAAGGTTTGTCTACATTTCATATCGAAACATTCCTAAATGCCACGGGTTGTTGTTCTAGTCCAGGGAAAACCACTTGTAAATTTTCCATGGTGTTAAAATAAACAAGCAACAGAAGGAACTTGAGAAATGAGACTTCTGAAAGCAGACCACCCTGAGAGCTCAGATGTTCCCACCCCTGCCTGCCCCAGCCTCCCTTCCCTGGCCGGCTGCCATCTGTCCTGATGCTTGAACGGACAGCAGAAGTGCCGCGGCCTGGTCCTACTGAGGTGCGGCTGGGAGAGGGGTGCTTAGCTCTGCTCTGCTGTGACCTCGGACCCTGTGGACAAGGAGCATCAAAGCCAAGTGCTTTGCCCAGAAGAATGTGCATGTGCGCTTGCACGCACGTACACACACACACACACACACACACACACACACACACACAGCCTGTGTGCACAGGTTCATTCGGGGCAGCGGCTCTACACCTGTGCAGAGACAGCTGGCTGTGTCCCTGGCTTTCCTCCTTGCCAAGTCTCCGATGGAGTCAAAGTGGGGAGAAGCAGCACTCGAAAGTGGACCAGGTCCAAAGCTTATTAGCCGGGAATTAACTCTGTGTTGTGCTTTTGACCTCTTCGCTCCTCCTTTCTCCATTCAGTAAATACTTGGCTGTGAGACTTGGGCACTTCCACTTCCAGAATTCTTTATGAGCGGAGGAAAAAGGAAGTGAGGAAGAAGAGGCCCTCTCTTCCCTGCAGTTACATTAGTTACAAAAGGGGCCATGTGTATTTTGTAAGCAATCTCAAGATGGGCTTATGCGTGGGGCACTGACCCATTCAGGTTTTACAAAAAGAGTTCTGTCCTGGCAGAATGTTCCTCTCCAGTGAAGAGACTTTATTGAAATGCAAATTCTAAGAGATGCTAGAGAGAAATCCTTTGAGGACAAGATGGATTAAGAGGGGTGAAAATGGAAAAAAAAAAAAAAAAAGAAAGAAAGAAAAGGGCTAGGGAAAGAGGGGGAGGGAAATGCCTGTTGGAATGTATGATTGGGTTCGACTTCTTTTCAACACTTTGACTAAAATCTCTCTGCCCACGTGGATGTGAACAAGGCAAGACATGTAGTTTCAGTCCCAACTGGTAACAGCTCCTCTCGCCTTGCTTGCCCTGTCTTGACAAGAGCTGGCCAATTCTATACATCTCCACAGCTCCCATTTGTTCTAGTGAGTGGCTGTGGCAGACACAGGGTCCTAACAAAGTCCCTGACCCTTCACGAGCCAACATACTTGCAATCTGATTTGGTTCAGAGCGTCACGAGATATGTAGATGAGCTTGGACCCACTCCAGATGCCCTACTAATTGCCAACTTGCGAATCCTATGTAACCTCATGAGGTCTTGGCACCTTCATTCTTTAGGTGTAAGATACCTCATTTTGAGATACTTTGTGGGCAGAAGACCTTGTACCCCTCAAACTACATTAGGGAAGCATACGTAAACACTTGTTTTGCTTAACCATATAGGTCACAGTGGGTTTGGTGGGACAGTAATGTTTATAGACACCCGTGCTAGGCCCTGTTCCATGTAGAATCTCATTCATTCTCCACGGTGTTTCTGTGAAGTACGTACTGTTACCTCTGAGTGAATGAGAGAAATCAATGTGCAGAACAGTGAAGAAACCTGCCTCAGTCTCCCTGGGCTCAGGTTACAGCAGGAGGGTTGAAACCCAGGTGTTCTGGCCGTAAAGCTATGTGCTCACGAAGGTCTGTGGCTGCCTTTCCTTCGCCTTCAGAGGGAATTCCGCGGTGAACACGCTCTCTTTCCTGTCCTGTTTCAGGTGTCTGACGGCAAGCAGCAACAGGGACTTCCTGCTTACCCTGAGACCCTTCTTAAAACGGGCCACTGTGGTCATAAGTTACGTAAGTATACTTATGTACTTCTGAGATACCTGATAAGGGATGGTGAATTGTGCAGAGGCATGATCAGATTATTTAATAGAAGCAACATTAAAAGGGTTAGGATGTGTCTTAGTAGAGTGCTTGCCTAGAATGCGTGAAAACCCTGGGTTTCATCCCCAACACAGCCGGGTGTGGTGGCGCACGTCTTTAATCCCACCACTTGGGATCGCCATGAGTTTGAGGCTAGCCTGAGACCACATAGTGAATTCCAGGTCAGCCTGGGCTAGAGTGAGACCCTACCTTGAAAAACCAAACAAAAAAAAAGTGGGTGTGGTGGTGCATGTCTGTAACCCCAGTACTTGGGAGGTGGGGACAGGAGGATCAGAAGTTCAGGACCATCCTCTGGTGCATAATGAGCTTGAGATCAGCCTGGACTACATGAGATTCTGTCTTTAGGAGGAAGGGAGGGAAGGAGGGAGGGAGGGAGGGAGGAAGGAGGAAAGAAAGGGAAGAAGGAAGGAAGGAAGGAAGAAGAGAGAGAACAAAAGAAAAGAAGAATCACCAGTAGATTCTTGACTATCATCCTGTAAGGAAGCGTTATTTGCACTTGGTAAATGTTACTTTTCAGGGGACCTCAGTGACAGACAGTGAACACATAGCGATTCACAAGTCTCTCTTCCAGGTGTTGATTCTGGGCTGGGTTGGGTTGTCTCTAGAGGAAGCAACAGTGGCCTGGATGTATTGATTACAAAACTGAGTCATCCCGAAACTGAGTGGCATAAACATAGCCATCTACTGTTTGCCCAGGAAGCTTTAAGTTAGGCTGTATTCAGAGGGAGGGCTCCCACCAGCACCCTGATTGTTGGCCAAGGTTACACAAGCAAGTCCCCTCTGCTCTCATAAGGGCTGGGTCACCTCACCTGTCCTCCAGTGGTCTTTCTACAGTATCTTATCCTGGTGGGGGGTTCTCTGCAGTCTCCACTTCTGGAAGAATAGTCAGGACTTATTTATAACATAGTAGCTGGGGTCTAAAAGAGCAAACCCATACTCTGGTTTCTTTTCAGATCATATAACTCTTTCACCGTTTTAAACGAGCAAGCCCCAATTTGCAGGCCTTCACGGGGATTAGACCTAGAACTCACAGTGTGTTTCTACCACTTTCTGTGGGTCAGAAGATGTCACAAAACCAAGCCAGCTGCAAGGGGAGGGGACAGTTGGTTCCACTCACTGGTGGGAGATTGGGGTACATGTGCATACTCAGAGGTGAGGTTGGCCATCTCACCAACTTCCTCCTTTCCTCCCAAGGTCATCGTCATTCTGTACTTCCGTCTGTGGATAATGGGGGGAACGATGCCCCTCTTCTCAGAGCAGGACAACCCAGCTTCCTTCTCGCCTTATATCCTTACAAGGTCAGTAGACATACATTCTCTCAACTGTACTTGACATTTACTAGCTTCTTAAACTGTTTTATGAGTGTATATTAATTATACACATAACACGTCTCATTGCAGTACTTTCATCCATACTTGGCACTTTTCAAGAACAAATTATAAGTGAGTTTTGCATTTTGAGGGAAGAAACATTGAGCACTATCCGCTCTGAGGGTAGAAAGGAAAGTGTTAGTCACATATTTGGAATTCTTTTCAGCAGATGTGGTGGTTTGGGAGGTGCTGTGGCTAATGTTCTTACTAGTCTCTGTTTATTCAAGAATTTTCTTGGACACTTACTATGGATAACACATGTCTGTTGAGTGGTTTATGAGGCGCATGTTACTGAACGGCAGAGAGGGTTGGAACCTTTTCTTTCTTTGAGGCAAGCCCAACAGACTGTCCTTTTTTAATGAGAGAGAGCCGGGGAGAGTAGGTAGTTGGTGTGGCAGGGCCTCCAGCCAATGCAATCCAACTCTAGACACGTGTGCCCCCTTGTGCACATGTGTGACCTCGCATGCTTGCGTTATTGTGCTTCTGGCTTACGTGGGACCTGGAGAGTTGAACATGAGTCCTTAGGCTTGCCTTAAACACTAAGCCATCTCTCCAGCCCAGGTGAAACTTTTGTATGCCTAAAATTATATGGAGTTTGAAGATGACAGTGATGTGGGCAACAATTTTGTGAAGATAACTGTAAGTTATTATATATCCTTAGAAGTTCTAGCGGTACTGAGTAAAAAGGAGATGTTGGTCCATGGTTCTCATATATTGACAAGATAATTATTATCTGTTGAGTCTCCTATGATGGACTGCTAAAGCTTTGAGATAGAAAAATATGTTCTTTGTAGTGTTTTAAACAGTAAGATGTACTATTCAGCTATTTTCATAGTTTTATATAATATATGTCTTTCAACATCATGTAATTTTTACGATAATAACCTTCACTTTCATTTTTCTATGTATATTTGCAAGACAGGATAATTTTTTTTTGAGTCAGGGTCTCGCTTTATACCATAGGCCAGGATATTTACAATCCTCCAGCTCAACCTCCTGGAGATGACAGGATGTTGCAGCCACACTCAGATTATCATAAATCTTTAAAAAAATATTTTTATTTATTTGAGAGAGAAAGAGGCAGAGGGAGAAAGAGAGAGAATGGGCATGCTAGGGCCTTCAGCCACTGCAAGCAAACTCCGAACACATGTGCCACCTTGTGCATCAGGCTTACATGGGTCCTGGGGAATCAAACCGGGGTCCTTTGGCTTTTTATGCAAGTGCCTCGGTGGCTAAGCCATCTCTCCAGCCCATAAATCTTTAATTAAGCTTTGATCTGTAGCTGACTTACATTTTGGCAATTTGTACATCTCAGGCATGGTGAGTTTCAACTTTCGATTTTATGCCAGGCAGCAATCTCTGTTCGGTATCACTCCATTTACATTCCTTAATATAATCAATAAGCTCTATTGCTATTACGTTTTTTTGCCTATATGCTTTTTAAAAAAAATATTTATTTCTTTACTTGAGAGTGACAGACAGAGAGAGAAAGAGGCAGATAGAGAGAGAGGGAGAATGGGCGCGTCAGGACCACTGCAAACGAACTCCAGACGCGTGCGCCCCCTTGTGCATCCGGCTAATGTGGGTCCTGGGGAATCAAGCCTCGAACCAGGCTCCTCAGGCTTCACAGGCAAGTGCTTAACTGCTAAGCCACATCTCCAGCCCGCTCATATGCTTTTGACTTATGTATGTGTGTGTTTGTGCGTGGACGCATGTACGAGCATGTACATGCCATGACGTCTATTGGAGGTCAGAGAAAAACCTTGGGGTGTTTATCCTCTTCCCACTCTTTTTCTTCTCTTTCTTCTTCTTCTTCTTTTTCTTTTTCTTTTTTTTTCTTTTTTTTGGGGGGGGGTTTCAAGGTAGGGTCTCACTGTAGCCCAGGCTGATGTGGAATTCACTCTGTAGTCTCAGGGTGGCCTCGAACCCACAGCGATCCTCCTACCTCTGCCTCCCAAGTGCTGGGATGGCAGGCATGCCATGCCTGACAACTTTCTTTCTTGAGACAGGGTCTCCCCTGGTTTGCCTCCGCATGCACACCGGTTCTTCTGGCCCCTTCTCCCATTGTCAGAGGAGCATTGAGATGACAGATGCACGTGTGCTTCTAGTCCAGCTCGATGTGGGTGCTGGGGAACTGAACTCGGGCCAGCAGGCTTACAAGCAAGTGCCTGTAGCTGCTGAGCTCCCCTCCAGCTCCACATGCGCCTTCTCTGTCATTTGCATGGCTTCTTTCTGACACTTTCTCCTCCTGTCTTCTATTTCCTGGTGCAGCGGATCAAGCTCACGGGGGGCGAGGCTTCTCCCACTCACACCTCCTCTCTTCTTTTCACAGAAGGTTTTATTTGTCCATTTTCAAAGGTACCATTCAACTTGATTAACATATTTTTATAATAGTTATTATGTCCCAGTGGTTTTCATTTTATTTTGGTTTTCTGAGGTAGGGTTTAACTCTAGCCCAGCTGCCCCGGAATTCACAGGGTGGTCTCATGGCAGCCTAGAGCTCACAGTGATCCTCCTACATCTGCCTCCTGAATGCTGGAGCTGAAGGTATGTGCCACCACACCTGGCATATTTTAAGATTTTAAAATTATTTTATTTTTAAATTTATAATTATTTTAAAATTATTTTTATTTATTTACATGTGAACAGAGAGAGAGAGAGAGAGGAGAGAATATGGGTTCTCCAGGGGCGCTTGCTGCTGAAGAAGCATGTGCCATTTTGTGAATCTGACTTTACGTGGGTATTGAGATATTGAACTTCAGCTGGAAGGCTTTGCAACCAAGGACCTTTAACCACTGAGCAATCCCCCTAGTTTCTAATTATTATTATTTGTTTGTTTGTTTTTTATTTATTATTTTTTATTTTTTTATTTTTTTTGGTTTTTCAAGGTAGGGTCTCCTCTCTAGCTCAGGCTGACCTGGAATTTACTCTGTAGTCTCAGGGTGGCCTCGAACTCACAATGATCCTCCTACCTCTGCCTCCCGAGTGCTGGGATTAAAGGCGTGCGCCACCACGCCCAGCTGTTTGTTTGTTTTTTAGAAGTAGGGTCTCCCTGTGGCCCAAGCTGACCTGGAATTCACTATGTAGTCTCAGGCTGGCCCCGAACTCACAGCGATCCTCCTACCTCTGCCTCCTGAATGCTGGGATTAAAGGTGTGCACCACCACACCCTATTCTAATTATTTTTATTACTTCAAAAATATTCATGTTAACAATCTTAAATGTATGTTCAGAAATCTCCAGTGTTGGCTTACTTCTTAAGTAGCCTAAAATCTTTATAAGTGCTGTTACTATCTTACATCTTTAGATATGTTCAGTCTTAAGCTTGACATCTCCAGTTCAGCTTTTTGTTAAAAATGCTATCCACCTGTCCCTTTAGACATCTCTCACTGGCATTCACGATCTCCAGGGCTCTTTTTTCTGGATAATTGGAGCTGTCATTTCATTGATGAATTGTTTTTGTAGGTTGTTTCTTAAATAGCTGCTTGGCCTTTAAAAGAGAAAAGGACATTGTCAGGTCCTGATTCTGGCTGATGCCTTCTTTCTTTGAGCTCTGGGTTGATGTCCTCTCAAGCTTCTGTGTGTCTGGGCCGTAGCATCCTCCCTCAGCTCACAGACGGCTCCGTGTGTCTGGACCACAGCGTGCTCCCTCAGCTCAAAGACGGTTCCGTGTGTCTGCACGGCACCGTGCTCCCTCAGCTCACAGACGGTTCCGTGTGTCTGCACTGCAGCGTGCTCCCTCAGCTCACAGATGGCTCCGTGTGTCTGGACCACAGCGTGCTCCCTCAGCTCACAGACGATTCCGTATGTCTGGACCACAGCGTGCTCCCTCAGCTCACAGACGGTTCTGTGTGTCTGGACCACAGCGTGCTCCCTCAGCTCACAGACGGTTCCGTGTGTCTGGACCACAGCGTGCTCCCTCAGCTCACAGACGGCTCCGTGTGTCTGGACCACAGTGTGCTCCCTCAGCTCACAGACGGTTCCGTGTGTCTGGACCACAGCGTGCTCCCTCAGCTCACAGACGGTTCTGTGTGTCTGGACCACAGCGTGCTCCCTCAGCTCACAGACGGTTCCGTGTGTCTGCACTGCAGCGTGCTCCCTCAGCTCACAGACGGTTCTGTGTGTCTGGGCCGCAGCATGCTGTCTCAGCTCACAGACGGTTCTGTGTGTCTGGGCCGCAGCATGCTGTCTCAGTTTCATAGTGAGATACAGTCTACCTAGTTCACTTAGCAGTTCTTCACAACCAGGATCTAGACAGAGTTACACAGGAATACAGTGCACTTAATTCACCAACTGACTATTGCATTCATGTCCTAACAGTTGTATGTTATAAATCCATTACACAAATAATTTAATCACCATATTCCAAATCCTATAGCCACTTATTAGCTGATTTATTTATTTTTATTATTTTTTTATTTGTTTATAGTCTCTTGCCTCCTTTTTGCTTATACCCACCTCTTTCCTCTTCTGTTCTCCCCTCTAATGCATTTCTAATAATATCTTACACAGCTCTAGTCTGCACAGGCTGTCAAGTTGTCTCTACACCTACAGGCATATGAGGCCAGGCTATGCTGAGGTGAGAGCAAGTGCTGGGGTCTCAAGGAAAGAAGTGTGACTCTGTTCACAGGAAGGTGGCTGTGGATCCTGCTGTCTTGAGCACCGAGCTGATTTCATCTTCTAGATGTGCCATCTGGAGTGGTTGTCAGAGAGGAAGCTGGCGGGGATCACATTTCTCACATTAAAACTTTCAGACTATATGTTATAAAAGGGAGAATAAAGTTAGTGAATCCCCGTGTTTGTCCCTTAACCCATTTTCAGCCTTTATCAGTAATGCTGAGTTCTATTATATCAGAACCCACCCCTCATTTCCCTTATCCCACCGGTGTTCAACCTCTCATTTTCCCTTATCCCTCCTACCTGTGTTCAACCTCTCATTTTCCCTTATCCCTCCTACCTGTGTTCAACCTCTCATCCTCCCTTATCCCTCCTACCTGTGTTCAACCTCTCATCCTCCCTTATCCCTCCTACCTGTGTAAACCTCTCATCCTCCCTTATCCCTCCTACCTGTGTTCAACCTCTCATCCTCCCTTATCCCTCCTACCTGTGTTCAACCTCTCATTTTCCCTTATCCCACCTACCTGTGTTCAACCTCTCATTTTCCCTTATCCCTCCTACCTGTGTTCAACCTCTCATCTTCCCTTATCCCTCCTACCTGTGTTCAACCTCTCATCTTCCCTTATCCCTCCTACCTGTGTTCAACCTCTCATCCTCCCTTATCCCACCTACCTGTGTTCAACCTCTCATTTTCCCTTATCCCACCTACCTGTGTTCAACCTCTCATTTTCCCTTATCCCACCTACCTGTGTTCAACCTCTCATCCTCCCTTATCCCTCCTACCTGTGTTCAACCTCTCATCTTCCCTTATCCCTCCTACCTGTGTAAACCTCTCATCTTCCCTTATCCCTCCTACCTGTGTAAACCTCTCATCTTCCCTTATCCCTCCTACCTGTGTTCAACCTCTCATCTCCCTTATCCCTCCTACCTGTGTTCAACCTCTCATCCTCCCTTATCCCTCCTACCTGTGTTCAACCTCTCATTTTCCCCTTATCCCACCCTACCTGTGTTCAACCTCTCATCTTCCCTTATCCCTCCTACCTGTGTTCAACCTCTCATCCTCCCTTATCCCTCCTACCTGTGTTCAAACCTCTCATCCTCCCCTTATCCCTCCTACCTGTGTTCAACCTCTCATCTTTCCCTTATCCCACCTACCTGTGTTCAACCTCTCATCTTCCCTTATCCCTCCTACCTGTGTTCAACCTCTCATCTTCCCTTATCCCACCTACCTGTGTTCAACCTCTCATCTCCCTTATCCCACCTACCTGTGTTCAACCTCTCATCCTCCCTTATCCCACCTACCTGTGTTCAACCTCTCATCCTCCCTTATCCCTCCTACTGTGTTCAACCTCTCATCTTCCCTTATCCCTCCTACCTGTGTTCAACCTCTCATTTCCCTTATCCCTCCTACCTGTGTTCAACCTCTCATCTTCCCTTATCCTCTACCTGTGTTCAACCTCTCATCTTCCCTTATCCCTCCTACCTGTGTTCAACCTCTCATTTTCCCTTATCCCACCTACCTGTGTTCAACCTCTCATCCTCCCTTATCCCTCCTACCTGTGTTCAACCTCTCATCCTCCCTTATCCCTCCTACCTGTGTTCAACCTCTCATCCTCCCTTATCCCTCCTACCTGTGTTCAACCTCTCATCCTCCCTTATCCCTCCTACCTGTGTTCAACCTCTCATTTTCCCTTATCCCACCTACCTGTGTTCAACCTCTCATTTTCCCTTATCCCTCCTACCTGTGTTCAACCTCTCATTTCCCTTATCCCTCCTACCTGTGTTCAACCTCTCATTTTCCCTTATCCCTCCTGCCTGTGTTCAACCTCTCATCCTCCCTTATCCCTCCTACCTGTGTTCAACCTCTCATCCTCCCTTATCCCTCCTACCTGTGTTCAACCTCTCATCTTCCCTTATCCCTCCTACCTGTGTTCAACCTCTCACCCTCCCTTATCCCTCCTACCTGTGTTCAACCTCTCATCCTCCCTTATCCCTCCTACCTGTGTTCAACCTCTCATCCTCCCTTATCCCACCTACCTGTGTTCAACCTCTCATCCTCCCTTATCCCACCTACCTGTGTTCAACCTCTCATCTTCCCTTATCCCACCTACCTGTGTTCAACCTCTCATTTTCCCTTATCCCTCCTACCTGTGTTCAACCTCTCATCCTCCCTTATCCCACCTACCTGTGTTCAACCTCTCATCCTCCCTTATCCCACCTACCTGTGTTCAACCTCTCATCCTCCCTTATCCCACCTACCTGTGTAAACCTCTCATTTTCCCTTATCCCACCTACCTGTGTTCAACCTCTCATCCTCCCTTATCCCTCCTACCTGTGTTCAACCTCTCATTTTCCCTTATCCCTCCTACCTGTGTTCAACCTCTCATCCTCCCTTATCCCTCCTACCTGTGTTCAACCTCTCATCCTCCCTTATCCCACCTACCTGTGTTCAACCTCTCATCCTCCCTTATCCCACCTACCTGTGTAAACCTCTCATTTTCCCTTATCCCTCCTACCTGTGTTCAACCTCTCATCCTCCCTTATCCCACCTACCTGTGTTCAACCTCTCATCCTCCCTTATCCCTCCTACCTGTGTTCAACCTCTCATCCTCCCTTATCCCACCTACCTGTGTTCAACCTCTCATCCTCCCTTATCCCACCTACCTGTGTAAACCTTTAATTTTCCTTATCCCTCCTACCTGTGTTCAACCTCTCATCCTCCCTTATCCCTCCTACCTGTGTTCAACCTCTCATCCTCCCTTATCCCTCCTACCTGTGTAAACCTCTCATCTTCCCTTATCCCTCCTACCTGTGTAAACCTCTCATCTTCCCTTATCCCTCCTACCTGTGTTCAACCTCTCATCCTCCCTTATCCCACCTACCTGTGTTCAACCTCTCATCCTCCCTTATCCCTCCTACCTGTGTAAACCTCTCATCCTCCCTTATCCCTCCTACCTGTGTTCAACCTCTCATCCTCCCTTATCCCTCCTACCTGTGTTCAACCTCTCATCCTCCCTTATCCCTCCTACCTGTGTTCAACCTCTCATCCTCCCTTATCCCTCCTACCTGTGTTCAACCTCTCATTTTCCCTTATCCCACCTACCTGTGTTCAACCTCTCATTTTCCCTTATCCCTCCTACCTGTGTTCAACCTCTCATCTTCCCTTATCCCTCCTACCTGTGTTCAACCTCTCATCTTCCCTTATCCCTCCTACCTGTGTTCAACCTCTCATCCTCCCTTATCCCACCTACCTGTGTTCAACCTCTCATTTTCCCTTATCCCACCTACCTGTGTTCAACCTCTCATTTTCCCTTATCCCACCTACCTGTGTTCAACCTCTCATCCTCCCTTATCCCTCCTACCTGTGTTCAACCTCTCATCCTTCCTTATCCCTCCTACCTGTGTAAACCTCTCATCTTCCCTTATCCCTCCTACCTGTGTTCAACCTCTCATCTTCCCTTATCCCTCCTACCTGTGTTCAACCTCTCATCTTCCCTTATCCCTCCTACCTGTGTTCAACCTCTCATCCTCCCTTATCCCACCTACCTGTGTTCAACCTCTCATTTTCCCTTATCCCACCTACCTGTGTTCAACCTCTCATCTTCCCTTATCCCTCCTACCTGTGTTCAACCTCTCATTTTCCCTTATCCCTCCTACCTGTGTTCAACCTCTCATTTTCCCTTATCCCTCCTACCTGTGTTCAACCTCTCATTTTCCCTTATCCCTCCTACCTGTGTTCAACCTCTCATCTTCCCTTATCCCACCTACCTGTGTTCAACCTCTCATTTTCCCTTATCCCTCCTACCTGTGTTCAACCTCTCATTTTCCCTTATCCCACCTACCTGTGTTCAACCTCTCATCCTCCCTTATCCCTCCTACCTGTGTTCAACCTCTCATCCTCCCTTATCCCTCCTACCTGTGTTCAACCTCTCATCCTCCCTTATCCCTCCTACGTGTGTTCAACCTCTCATCCTCCCTTATCCCTCCTACCTGTGTTCAACCTCTCATTTTCCCTTATCCCACCTACCTGTGTTCAACCTCTCATTTTCCCTTATCCCTCCTACCTGAGTTCAACCTCTCATCCTCCCTTATCCCTCCTACCTGTGTTCAACCTCTCATCCTCCCTTATCCCTCCTACCTGTGTTCAACCTCTCATCCTCCCTTATCCCTACCTACCTGTGTTCAACCTCTCATCCTCTCCTTATCCCTCCCTACCTGTGTTCAACCTCTCATCCTCCCTTATCCCACCCTACCTGTGTTCAACCTCTCATCCTCCCTTATCCACCTACCCTGTGTTCAAAACCTCTCATCTCCCTTATCCCACCCTACCTGTGTCAACTCTCATTTTCCCTTCGCGATCATCTCCCACCCCTACCTGTGTTCAACCTCTCATCCTCCCTTATCCCTCCTACCTGTGTTCAACCTCTCATCTTTCCCTTAATCCCTCCTACCTGTGTTCAACCTCTCATCCTCCCTTATCCTCCTACCTGTGGTTCAACCTCTCATCCTCCCTTATCCCACCTACCTGTGTTCAACCTCTCATCCTCCCTTATCCCACCTACCTGTGTCAAACCTCTCATTTCTCCCTTATCCCTCCTACTGTGTTCAACCTCTCATCCTCCCTTATCCCACCTACCTGTGTTCAACCTCTCATCCTCCCTTATCCCTCCTACCTGTGTTCAACCTCTCATCCTCCCTTATCCCACCTACCTGTGTTCAACCTCTCATCCTCCCTTATCCCACCTACCTGTGTAAACCTTTAATTTTCCTTATCCCTCCTACCTGTGTTCAACCTCTCATCCTCCCTTATCCCTCCTACCTGTGTTCAACCTCTCATCCTCCCTTATCCCACCTACCTGTGTTCAACCTCTCATTTTCCTTTATCCCTCCTACCTGTATTCAACCTCTCACCCTACCTTATCCCTCCTACCTGTGTTCAACCTCTCATCCTCCCTTATCCCTCCTACCTGTGTAAACCTCTCATCCTCCCTTATCCCACCTGTCAATTTCAACCTCTCATCCTCCCTTATCCCTCCTACCTGTGTTCAACCTCTCATCCTCCCTTATCCCACTTACCTGTGTTCAACCTCTCATCCTCCCTTATCCCACCTACCTGTGTTCAACCTCTCATCCTCCCTTATCCCACCTACCTGTGTAAACCTCTCATCCTCCCTTATCCCACCTGTCAATTTCAACCTCTCCTTTTCCCTTGCCCCACCTATTTTCAGTGTCTCATTTTCCTTTACCCAACATGGCACTATTTCAAGACAATCTTGGATATAATATCGATGCAGGCATCCTTATTTCTGTTTTCTAAAAAGTATAACCCTGATCTCTTCAGGATACTTCCCCAAGCCTCCCATAGTTCTTTATTGCCATCAGGTATTCAGTCCTCCGCGGATCTCTTGCTTCAGCTTGAAGAGACCCACTGGGCTGGGGAGATGGTGAAGAGCGCTTGCTGTGCAAGCAGGAGGGCCCGAGAGGCCCGAGACCAGCTGACCTCGGTTCCTCAGCACACACATGAACATCTGGGCATGGCACCCAGACTGTAAGCCCAGTCCTGTGTGGGGATACAGGAGAATGGCCAGGGCTCAGTGATGGGGAAACACCACACAAATGGGTTGAGTGGGAGACTGTGTTCTCAAGTAAGCAGGTAGATGAGCAAAAAGAGGAGGCTGTCAGACATTCTCCCCAGCTTCTGTGAGGTGAGCACAGGGTGCACAGCCCCGCACACGCATGTGCACGCACCCCACAGTACTCTGCACAGGTGCCAATAAGTAAATACATAGTTATGAATAACAACGTCTTCCCTCAGTATTTTACTGGCAGTTAGCATCCTCAGACCTGTTTTATGAGCCACGAGAACAGAGCTCCTTGGCTGCCCAGGGTCCTCACAGGTCTTCCTGATAACTGATTGCATCGATTGCAGAACCTAACCCTACCTGTCTGCAGACTGAGTCAGACACCTTTCTTTCAGAAAGGTTTCCCAGATACAAGATGCACAATGACACCTGGAAGATTCTCCCTTCCAGCCCATACTCATCATCACATGGATGACTTTGATAGGGTTGTTTTTGTTTTCTCTCCTTAAGATTTTGGTCACTGAAAGTAGAAGAAAGAGGAGGTGATGGCAGAGGAGGGAGAGGATACACAGGATACTTCCTGGGGAGATGGAGACAGGAGGATCTTGAGGTCAAAGTGAGCGTGGGCCAATATCAAGACCCTGCCTTTAAAAGAAAAAAAAAAAACAAATGGGGACTTGCTTGGTGCTTTGAATGTGAATGTCTGTCCCCCATAGTCTCAGGGATTTTTGATAAATGTTAAGCTTGCTGCTTATGTCTCCAGCAGCCTGCTGGGGGTGGATCTTCTGGTCTAACCCTATTAAGGAGTGTGGAGAGACAGTTTGAGCACTGGCTGTTCATCTTGTTGGCTGTTGGCTTCTTTTACTCTCTGTTGTGGATGCTGAAGTGAGCCAGCTTCTTGCGTCATGAATGGTGCTTCCTGTGGAATCTGTAAGGCTGAAGTAAACCCTCTTTCCCCATAAGCTGCTTCTGGTTGAGTGTTTGTCGCAGCTACAAAAGAGCAAGTGCACCAGCTGGAAAGGTGGGGAGACGGCTCAGCAGTTAAAATCGCTTGCTTGCCCAGGTTCGATTCCCTGGTACCCATGTAAAGCCAGATGTACAAAGCAGAGCTTGCGTCTGGAGTTCGTTTGTGGTGGCGAAAGGCCCCAGCACACCTTTTGTTTGCCTGTCTGTCTCTCTGTCTCATAAATAAATAAAAGTTTTTTTTTTTTGCGGGGGGGGGCGGTGTTTAAGGTAGGGTCTCACTCTGGTCCAGGCTGACCTGGAATTCATTATTTAGTCTCAGAGTAGCCTTGAACGCACAGTGATCCTCCTACCTCTGCCTCCCGAGTGCTAGGATTAAAGGCATGTGCCACCACGCTTGGCCAAATAAAGTATTCTTTAAAAAAATACTTGGGCTGGAGAGATGGCTTAGCGGTTAAGCGCTTGCCTGTGAAGCCTAAGGACCCTGGTTCCAGGCTTGATTCCCCAGGACCCACGTTAGCCAGATGCACAAGGGGACACACATGTCTGGAGTTCATTTGCAGTGGCTGGAGGCCCTAGCATGCCCATCTCTCTCTTTCTCTCTCTCTATCTGCCTCTTTCTTTCTCTGTCTGTCACTCTCAAATAAATAAATAAATAAAAATGAAATACTCAAGACCGTTGTTGCTTACACTCATTTATTTTATGTGAGAGAGGAGGGGGAAATTGGCACGCTAGGACATCCAGCCACTGCATTCAAACTCCAGATGTGTGTGCCCCCTTGTGGGCATATGTGACCTGGTATGCTTGGGTCACTGTATGTCTGGCATACGGTGGACCTAGAAAGTCGAACATGAGTCCTTAGGCTTCGCAGGCAAGCGCCTTAGCCACTAAGCCATCTCTCCAGCCCTCCCAATACTTCTTATGCATTACCCCCAAATTACTCCCTGACTGTAGTCACAGTGTTACTTGGTGACTTTATTCCAGTCAGTTTGCCAAGCACAGATGCTGCTCAGAAGCACTCGGGCGTCAAGTGTGAAGTCACGACTCCAGGCCCTGTGGCTGGGACTTCTGCACATGTGATTTGGTGGCGGTGTGGCTGAGAAGTGGTGGCATCGGGTTAAGTGAACCTTGTCCTGCGCGGCCAGGACCTGCGCCTGGGGTTGACTCTCCTGCCAGCGTCTTTAGGAATGATACGTGGACGTTCCATCTTGTAAGTCTGAGGTTGATGGTGAGCACACGTCTGTAGGGAGTATGACCTCTGCGTGGGCTGGGGGCGCGCAGTAGAAGTAATATGGGTCCACCATTGACACAACCTTCTGCCACCTAGTGAGTGAATCCTGCCTTCCTAGTTGTGAAGCAACAGGGCATAGAGTTGTGTCTGTTTGAAGGAAGAAGTGTTGCCTTTGTGACGCTGAAAATGGTTGTCTTCAAATCCAAGAAGCAGATAAAACAGTACTGCACCGAAAGAATGTATAGTTCTACGTCTGGTGTCAGGTTTTTTCATGAGATTCAGAATAGGAGGCATCTTGAGTGCCTTTGCTTTAGTGGGCAGAGTGGTTTCTGCTGCCGGAAAGACAGGCCAAGGCTGGTCCTGGGGGAAAGATCAGGTCAGGGAGAAGGCCCTTTATCTCACCACGTGTACGTGCTGGTTCAAGGAGGACGCCATACTTCGAGTTCTGATGGACACAGCTTTGCAAGGTCTTGCTGCGTCATCCTGGCACTTGTAGCTGCCGCAGCCACTAGCATGGGGACCAACTCGTGGTAACTCTGGACGAAGAGTTACTGAGTTAAAATCTTTTCTTTGTAAACAATGTGTTGTATTTTTGAAGAGTTGTGCAGACTGAACTGGCCTGATCTCGCCTTAGTGGCAGTGGGGCCTCCCTCAGTCGTGTGTGGGATGTGCTGTGACAGGGGGCTGTGCCCGACTGAGCTGTGTCAGCCTCGCAGGGCAGTTCAAGATCGTCTGAGCTGTGAGAAAGGGCCCCTGGCCGGGGCCTCTCCATAAAGCAAGAGGATTTCTCCTGTGGTCTTGAAGATCAAACCCGGGGCATGCCCGGCCCGCATTCTCTCATTTGAGCTGTATCGCCAGTCTCTGAGAATTCCTCCCATGCTGCTTGCTTTTAGATCTACACATTAGTAATGCAAAGCGAATAGAAGGCCATTTGATGGAGTGGAGAATTGTGTGTGGAGTCAGAAAGCCCAGTGGTGTGTGTATGCTATGTTGTGCTCACTGTGGGATCCTGAAAAAGTCCCACCCTCTTT
This sequence comes from Dipus sagitta, assembly GCA_036346955.1. Taxonomy (NCBI): domain Eukaryota; kingdom Metazoa; phylum Chordata; class Mammalia; order Rodentia; family Dipodidae; genus Dipus; species Dipus sagitta. The sequence continues at coordinate 1,543,545 of CM070789.1, forward strand.
AAGGCCCCCTCCTTGGCTGCAAGAGTGAGGGGCATACCCCCTTTGGGGATGATTTGTTGGGAGCTGATAGTGCTTAAATGCAAAGTTGTGAATCACAAAACGTCACATTTAACAGGATTTTCATATCATTGGGAGGGGTTTATAAATGGGCTAACGGGATTCTTCTATGGGAACCTGTCTGCCTGAGGATGTGGACGCCACTCTCATGGAGAGGAGGCCGGGGACCGGAAGTGAGTGTGGAGTTAAGTGTGTGGAGAGGGGCTGCAGGGAAGGAGGACGGGTTTCCTTGGTGGAGGCCCTGCTGGCTCTGGTGTAGATGGATGGGTAAGAGGATGTTAGCAGTCTTTGGTAAACTCTTCTTTTCCTCCCCTGATGAAACTGTTAACAAGATAGCAGCACATTTCAGAGGTCAGCAGGATTTAACGACATGTCAGGTTCACTTTAAAGTTTAGCCATGGCAACGGGAGTTTCCTTTCAGACGCCAGGCCTCAAGCTTGCTGCGCAGGAAGGACGTTAAGCCCAGCCCAGCGCTGCGGCCCTGGCCGTGCGGCCGGAGCTCCGGCCTCGCAGCGTCCTGCCACACGGCCGCGGGTGTCGTCAGCTACTGGCAGTAGATGCTAAGTGGGACCAAAGGACAGACCCCTTGTCTGGTGCTGTTCCCACTGGAAATGCAGCAAGCACCTCTGGGGAAGTGTGGAAAAGTATGTGGTTCACTCAGACTGACATGCGACTAGGAAACTCAGATATTTATGGGTTCCAGCCATTTATTTTCTATTTTAGTTTGTTTTTTGAAGTGATTTTTTAGTTAGTACGCAAGAAATCTACTTCATTGCCACATTTTCATATATATATCTTTTTAAAATGTATTTTATTTTTATTTATTTATTTATTAGAGACAGAGGGAGAGGGAGAGAGAGTGTGTGGGCGGGGGGGGGGGGGGGGAGAATGAGCACGCCAGGGCCTCCAGCCACTGTGAGAGAACTACAGATGCATGCACCACCATGTGCATCTGGCTTACGTGGGAACTGGAGAATCAAACCTGGCTTCTTAGGCTTCACAGGCACTGAGCTTAACCACTAAGCCATCTCTCCAGCCCCATATACATCTTTTTGGTTGTTTTTATTCATCCTTCCATTGCCTTCCTCCTCACCAATTACTGGTTCCCTTTCTACTCCAATAAGCCTGTCTTATGCTTTCTTTAAAAAATCAATGGGGCTGGAGGGATGGCCTAGCGGTTAAAGCGTTTGTCTGCAAAGCCAAAGGACCCAGGTTTGATTTCCCAGGACCCATGTTAGCCAGCTGCACAAGGAGGTGCATTTGTCTGGAGTTCATTTGCAGTGGCTGGAGGCCCTGGAGCACCCATTCTCTCTGTTGCTCAATCTCTCATGCTCCTTTTTTTCTCTGTCAACTAAATAAATATTAAAATAAATGAATAAATAAAAATTTTAAAATGTATTTGTATTTATTTTCAAGAAGAGAGAGAGAGAGAGAGAGAATGGGCATATCAGGGCCTCTAGCTACTGCAAACTAACTCCAGATGCATGTGCCGCTTTGTGCTTCTGGCTTTACCTGGGTACTGGGGAATCAAACCCAGGTCCTTAGGCTGTGCAGGAAAGTGCCTTAATCACTGAGCAATCTCCCCAGCCCCTCTCTTCTGCTTTATGTCACATGTGCTCCATTTCCCTCTCTCTTAAACCTCTTCCTCTCCTCTCATAGTCCCTTTTCTACATTTATGTTTTCCATACAAATACACATATGCTTATATGCAAATTTAAGTCTGGATTCCACACATGAGAGAAAACATACAATATTCCGAGTCTGACTTTTGCCACTTACCATGATCTCAGTTCCTGGAAAGATCATAATTTCATTCTTTTCAGCTTAATAATCTATGTACCACATTTTCTTTATCCATTCATCTGCTGATGGACATGTAGGCTGGTACCACATCCTAGCTGCTGTGAACAGTTCTACAGTAGACGTGGATGTTCATGCCTCTGTGTAGGACATAGAGTCTGCTTGGTGGATACCCAGGAGTGGTACAGCCAGGTCATATGGTAGTTCTGTTTTCTGTAGGTCATATCTGCCAGTCAGCCTATCCCTGCTTGTCGTTTTCGTCTTTTCTTTTCCTGTGTCTTCTCTTCTTACTCTGTTTCCATCATCAGGTTTGCCCATTCTGTTGGCTCCATTCTCACTGCTGAGCATATTCCCTGTCAGGCCACAGTGTGGACACTTTTTTATGGTAGATGAACATCTGCCTTGTCTTCACTTTGGACTTATGAATAGGACCTCTGTGAACTCGGCTGAAATTTGATGAAAGGATTCACTATCTGTGAAGTTGAATGTGTGTCCCCCATAGACTCAGGTGCTTTATTGAGTTTGTAACTTGGATCTCCAGCCAACTGGCCAAAGGAGTTTTAATCCGGGGTGGGGGGTCGGTGATAGTGGTGAATCCTGGACTCCAGACCAAAGATACGCAGTCTGAGCTCAGGCGGGGTCTCCGCTGCCTGCTGTCTGTCTGTGCTTGTTGCTTCTGTGTTGTCTGCACAGGCTGTCTGGTTGTTCTCTCTACTTGCGTGGATGGCAACAGCTTTTTCCGCCACTGATGGGGCTTCCCCTGGATCTGAGAGCCTGAAGTAAATCCTTCCTCCCATAAACCGTGTCTGGTCTGGATGTGAAGCCATCTACAAGACTGTCACCCAGCCACGTCATCTGTCACGTCTTCCCATAATGCAAGCACCCTCATGGAGAGTAGGGCCCGATTCTACCCTTCACGACCTAAGGAAGTGCAGTCATGAGATGGTAGTTGCTGAGCTCGAGTGAAGGTTTCCTGTTGGTTGGGGACGGAGCAGGATGTGGCTTTCCTAGAAACAGCCAGAGAACAAGATGCCTGTGAAGACATGTCCGCGTGGCCTCCTCATTGCCGGGGCGCAGAGAGGGCCCCCGGGAGGCACAAGTGGTTGTTTGGGAGTTGTGAGGTCAACGGTAGGCACCAGAGTGGCAGACCAGGTCCCTGCATGCCCAGTCCTGTAGTAACTGCATCTTACGCTGGCACTGGCTCACGGACAGTGGTGGCAAGCGTCCTCCCCAGAGCAGGTAGTGCCATGAAACAGGAGAGGGATCTGAAGGGGAAGCAGAGCATCAGCCTTTCTGTGCCAAACAAGCAAGAGCTGTCTGTGCTGCCTGGCCTTTGTCACGTGTACTTGTCATGGACACATGTCCAGGACGAGGAGGTATGTTAGTTTTACCTCATTTAGTAGCCATAAAAGTTTATGTAAAGGCCATGAATGGAATCTCTGTGCATTTTGTACTTGAAGCACTCGTTTTTATTGTTGAAAATGAAGGTCTTGGTTTAAAGAGCCACAGTTTCACATGATGTTATTTGAAGAGAGCTCTCCACACAGCTCAGCTTCCCTTCCTCGTGTTTTTGTCACTAAACCTCTCTTTATTTTATTTTGTTTTTGTTTTTGACACAGAGTCTCGTACTGTAACCTTCATGATATAGCCTTGCACTCACTGTGTAGCCCAGGCTGCCCTTGAACTTGAGGCAATGCAGTGGTCTTGGACTCCCAGCTGTTGCGATTATAAGGGAGAGCTGCCCTGCCCAGCTATGAAGCCCCCTTTAGTTGTCCCTCACTTATCAATGAAAACAGATTGCTAGATTGATCACATTCTCTCTCATTCTCTGCGTCTTACATCCCATCTTGTAGTCAATACATTCTAGTGTTGTGTCTTTTTCTGTTAGCAAAAATTATAGTAGAAAATTGGTAAGTATTTCATTCTGGTTGTGAAAGAAAGAAAACAAACTCAGCAGGACAGAGATATTGCACAGATTATTTTCTTTCTGAAAGTTTAGAGAAATAAACAAGATGATTACCTTGAATGTAATTCATAGTGAAGAAGTTACAAAGGAGTACTCTAGTTGTGATTACTGTTAACTCAGATGCCCTCCCTACAATATAATTAGCTTTTGGAGTGATTCCAAATGGCTTCTTGGTGCTTTGATCTGCAAACATTTTTTCTGCTGCTGTCATTATTTCAGAGTACTTAGAGTGTATTAGCAACATGATATGAATCCATATGAACTCGAAGATAGAGAGGATTTCTAAGCTTCTAGAAATAACATTAATGGTCTCCACCTTCCTCATATTAGATTTGTGGTTTGCTCAACTTTTTAAACCCACTTGGGTTATACTCTTGGTAAATAGTTGCAAGGAATATTTTTAAAATAACTGTACTGAGATGATTACTTTAAAAATATTACTAGTTATTTTTCTTTTAGTTGATATAGCACTATGAGTCTAGAAAATGTAAAGCTGAGGGCAGCTTGCAGGGTAAAGGCAAAATGTAAACTTAAAATCCGTGATTTACATAGACTCTGCAGACGGCCCGTGGTCCTGCCACAGCTAGACCCCACATAGACTCAGACGCCTGTGGTCCTGCCGCAGCTACACCCGCATAGACTCTGCAGACAGCCCGTGGTCCTGCCACAGCTAGACCCCGCATAGACTCAGACGCCTGTGGTCCTGCCGCAGCTACACCCGCATAGACTCAGACGCCCGTGGTCCTGCCGCAGCTAGACCCCGCATAGACTCAGACAGCCCGTGGTCCTGCCGCAGCTAGACCCCGCATAGACTCAGACGCCCGTGGTCCTGCCACAGCTAGACCCGCATAGACTCTGCAGATGGCCCGTGGTCCTGCCGCAGCTAGACCCTGCATAGACTCAGACGCCTGTGGTCCTGCCGCAGCTAGACCCCGCATAGACTCAGACGGCCCGTGGTCCTGCTGCAGCTAGACCCTGCATAGACTCAGACGCCTGTGGTCCTGCCGCAGCTAGACCCTGCATAGACTCAGACGGCCCGTGGTCCTGCCGCAGCTAGACCCTGCATAGACTCAGACGGCCCGTGGTCCTGCCGCAGCTAGACCCTGCATAGACTCAGACGGCTCGTGGTCCTGCCGCAGCTAGACCCTGCATAGACTCAGACGGCTCGTGGTCCTGCGGCAGCTAGACCCTGCACAGACTCAGACGCCCGTGGTCCTGCCGCAGCTAGACCCCGCATAGACCCTGCAGACGCCCCGTGGTCCTGCCGCAGCTAGACCCCACACAGACTCTGCAGACGCTCTGTGGTCCTGCCGCAGCTAGACCCCGCATAGACTCAGACGCCCCGTGGTCCTGCCGCAGCTAGACCCCGCATAGACTCAGACGGCCCGTGGTCCTGCCGCAGCTAGACCCCGCATAGACTCTGCAGACGCTCTGTGGTCCAGCTGTGATTAGAAGTAAGATAATATTATTTGGGCAATTCTGTTGCCTTTCTCCATTACTTAAGGATTTTTTTATGAAAGATAGCAGATACTCAGAAAGTCAGAGAAAGTGGATAAATACATCTCCCACACCGTCACCATTTACTTTCAGAAGTCATTACCCGTGGCTGTCTGGTATTATTCACATCCCGTCCTTTCTTCTCTCTATCTCCAGACAGTTATGTTGAAGCAATTCCTAAATCATGATTTTGATAAAGTTAGGAAATCTGTTTATTAAACATGTACATTTATGATGTTTTCCAAGAGATGAGTAAAATTATAGCTGCAAGATATTTATCACACTTTAAAAATTAATAATGATCAGGTGTCATAGCACACCTTTAATCCCAGCACTTGGGAGGCAGAGGTAGGAGGATCGCCATGACTTTGAGGTCACTCTGAGACTACATAGTGAATTCCAGGTTGGCCTGGGCTAGAGTGAATCCCTACCTTGAGCCCCGCCAAAATAATAATAATAATAATAATAATAATAATAATAGTAGTCATCATCATCATCTCTACCAACTCTTCCTGTATTTCAGGGTTTTACAGTTGTTTCATAGCAGTTATTTTTAATCATATTTTTCTTGAATTATCATCTAGACAAAATCTACATTTAAAATGTCTCTTTGATCACCTTTACCTCATACACGCCCTCATTGTCGTATATTTAAGACACTGGGTCATTCAGGACTCCTCAGGTCATTCTTCAGGGTCCCCAAGATCATAGTTCAGGTCTCCTCTGTTCACTGTTTCACACTCAGTGGTCATTGCTCAGGGTTCCTCAGGTCCTGGTTCAGAGTGCCTCACACACCCTAGACTTTTCACACTGTCCCTGAAATGTCAAATGACATATTTTGTTGTTTCCTGTATTTGCTGCAAGCTGTCATGTGGTTTTAGGACTTGATCAAACTCAAGGTTTTATCTTTGTTTTCATTTTGAACATGGCCACTTGTATCCCAAGTGCATATTCCCATCAGGAGCCCACACCAGGCTGTACATCTCTCTCTCTGATAAGGAACATGGATTGGTGAGTTCTCGGCACCTGGTGTGTATATATATTTTTTTATTTTGAGACAGGGTCTCATTCTGCAGCTCAGACTGTCCTGGTACTCATTATATAACCCAAAGCTGGCCTCAGACTCATGGTAATTCTCCTGCCTCAACCTCCTCTAAGTGCTGGGATTCAGGCTTGAGCCAGCACACTCAGCCAAGGCACCTGTTAGAGCCTGATTTATCCATTGCACAGTAGAGAATCAGCTTCTCACCTGATAATTTTTGCAGCAATGATGGTCACCACCTAGATCTATTGTTTCAAGCAGGAAATGTTTTAAAAAGTTGTATTTAGGAAGCGGGTCTGGCTGACAGCCATCTGTGTCTATGAAGTGTGACAACCCAGTGGCCACCAGTAAGCAAGTCACAAAGACTCCGCACTGAGCTCAGGTAGGAGCCCCAGCCCCTAAGCTGCACGTGGAAAACAGTCCACAGTGATGCCAGCAGCTGTCTTCGGGTGAGAGCTCATAGGTCTAAGCCCTGACCAGACCTCCCACAAAGCCTGGGAGGCTGAGGCACTGTGCTTTCTGAGGATGACATTGGCAAGGGTGGTTCTCAGGTCCAGGAGCACTGAGTTGTGTGAGATGCCTAGTCCTAGTCCCCACTCCCTTTACATCCATGGTCTAGAAAGACGGCCAGAGGTCTGTGAGGTGCTGGCTAGAACAAAGAGTAACTTCTGTGTGCAGCTGTGTGGTCTTTCAGTGGGATGAAGCAGGACATCTTGGGACATGGACTTAGGCTGCCAGAAGCCATGTGACTCTCAGGTCTCCTGTGGAGAGGTTTGCCCAGACTTGCTTGTTCTGTGCTGGGAGCGCCACCATCCTCAGGGGCCCGGAACACCTGCTTCTGAGCGTGTGCGCTGAACAACTTCACATGACTGGGCACATGCTGGCGGCATGGCCATAGGCTGAACAAATTCAAATACAGGAAGATTCTAGAATGTCTTCTTCTTTACCCTAGAGCCGTGTCCCGGCCAGTCCAGCCAGGAAGCCGGAATAGGAACTCTCCCCACTGCCCTTCCCTGCATCCCTCCCTGCCCTAGTCGGAGATTCAGCTCTCTCCTTGAATGCTGTCACCCTGTGAATGAAGGATTTGATCTCACTACCACTGCCTTTTTGAACTAATTCAGAATGGATCCGTCTGCTGTCAGAAACATTTTCAAATCCATTTCAAGGTGCTGGACACTATAAGGAGGAGACAGCTGAAGGGGCAAGAGACTCTGTCTAAAGCAAGAGAACCTTTGGGTCATACGCCTTCATCAAACTCGTGTTTTGCTTATTTAGTACCTTATTTGTGTACTTGTAAATATTTTTCATGGAAACTTCTCTGCTCACCTCTGAAAAGTCTGCACCTTACACAGTAGCTGGAAGCTTCGAGAAGTATTCCCAGGTGATCAGGTTCATGAACGAATGGATGAGCGGTTTGACATCTCTCCTTGTCCTCCTCTGTCAGGGAACACTGATGGAACAGACGTGCTGTTTAGTGGGAATACGACGGGTGAATGTTTGCAGAAGGCTGTGAAACCTGAGTTGTGTTCAGCAACTGTTCTTCTCTTGACAGATTCCTTACCTACTCCTACCTCCTGGCCTTCAACGTGTGGCTTTTGCTGGCGCCCATCACCCTGTGCTATGACTGGCAGGTGGGTAGCATTCCTCTGGTGGAGACCATCTGGGACGTGAGGAACTTAGCCACCCTCCTGCTGGCAGCCGTGATGGCTCTGCTGAGCCTACACTGCATAGCTGCCTTCAAGGTGAGTTTCCTCGGGGTCACGTGAGGTTGTCTTTGAAGACGGATTCTCTAGGCTCAGTGGTATTCTTTTTCTTGATGGGGACCTGGGTCTAACCTAAGTGTCTCTTGTTCACAAAAATCTGTGTAGTTAAAAGAATTTAGCAGGACTGATAGACCATGCCCACCTTAAATCTGTGATTTCTTTCCTTGTGTCTACTCACTGTAAAAATAATTTAAAAATCTGAAGTTTGGCAAATAATGATTTTTCCTGACTTCTCTCTCTTTTTTTTTTTCTTGGCAACTTTTTGAAGGAATTTATTTGATTTAATGTCATAAATGAAATATTGATAAATAACATATTTGTATTTAAAATATTGGTTGAGACTCAATGTCTATGTACTAATTATAGTTGGGTAGTTTTTTCTTCTCCTCAAAAAAAGTATAAAACTGTACAAAATTGTTAAGTTCAGCCATTTCAAAAATGACCAAAGGCAGCAGAGAACTAGAAAGTATTTACTTATGCAAACCTACTTTTGTACTGCAGAAGTCACAACCCTGTGTGACAGTCTCACCAGTTATGTACAGAGGTTTGCATGTCTGTACATCCTGGCCAGTGCTTCTTATTTTTTTGTTATTTTGATTGTGGTTTTTATCCATTTCCTTGATGATCAATGGCATTGAACATATTTTCTTTTTTGTTGTTGTTTGTATTTTTATTTATTTATTTGAAAGCCATGGACACAGAGAGAGAAAGAAGCAGATAGAGAGAGACAGAGAGAGAAAATGGGCACGCCAGGGCCTCCAGCTACTGCAAACGAACTCCAGACGTGTGCGCCCCCTTGTGCATCTGGCTAACGTGGGTCCTGGGGAATCGAGCCTCAAACCCAGGTCCTTAGGCTTCACAGGCAAACGCTTAACCGCTAAGCCATCTCTCCAGCCCTGAACATATTTTCAAATGCTTACTAGTCATTCATCTTTACAGAAAAGCCTTTTAGAGTCCTTTGCCCAATTTTAATTGAGTTGTTTGTCTTTATTGTTGAATTGCCAGAGTTCTTTTTATTCAGGGTACTGAACCTCTAAAAGATACTGGTTTGCAGTTACTTTCTCTCAGGTTGTTTTTTTCCCACATTTATTTATTTATTTATTTATTTATTTATTACTTTTTTGAGGTAGGGTCTCACTCTAGCTCAGGCTGACCTGGAATTCACTATGTAGTCTCAAGGCCTCAAACTCTCAGCGATCCTCCTACCTCTGCTTCCTGAGTGCTGGTGTTAAAGGTGTGCACCACCACACCTGGCTTCACAGAAGATTTTAATTTATATGAAGTTCAAGTTATGTGTGCTTTCTTTTTGGTGATCATACTTTTACTGTCAAATCTAAGAGTGCTTTGCCAAACCGTAGTTCATGAAGATTTATGGCAATGTTTTCTTCTAAGAGTTTTGTTTTAGCTTTTAACCATACTTAGGTTATCCGTCCATTTTTGTCTTAACTTTTGTAGATAAAGTAGTACGAGGACCAACTTCACTGTCTAGCTGGTGGCTCTCCAGCTGACTCAGTGTTTCGAAGAGGTTATTCCCCACCCCGCCCCTGTGCCTCACTGTTCAGTACCATCTTAATCTCCTCTTTGTAAGCCAGTGGTGCAAGACAAGGGTACTGCAAATACCACTTGCATGGAATTATGGGATCCAAGTCAGCTACCATTTGTGTTTTGTTTTCTTTATTCTTGTTTGGAACAGAATCTCGTTCGGTGGCCCACATGGGCATGGAGCTCAGTGTGCGGCCCAGGGTGGCCGCGACTTGCAGGAGCCCTCCCTCCCGAGCTGATGGGATTTCCCGGCCTGAGCCAGCACACCAGGCCTGCAGTTCCTCACCCAAACTTGAGCTCAGATCACTCCTTTGCAAGGCATACCTTCGTCACTCCACTTAAAGTGCAGCGGCCACATGGCTTCTCCCTTTCATCAACTTCAACTGTTTTCGCTGTGCTCTGATTTTATCTCTTATGTTTCCACCACCCAGAACACCAGCCCAAGGCCAGGAATTCCATCGTTAACTTTGTCCACTGTCGTATGTCTGGCACCGAGAGCCACCCTCAGTGTTCATTACCTGCTTCATTGTCTGCCCTTTGGTGTGTGGTGTCTCGTGACTACAACGACAGGAAGTTAGCAATTCTGTAAAACTTATTTTTTAAAAAAAATTTTATTGTTTATTTGAGAGAGAGAGAAGGAGGAGAGAGAGAGAGAGAGAGAGAGAGAGAATGGGTGCGCCAGGGCCTCCATCCACTGCAAACGAACTCCAGATGCGTGTGCCCTTTGTGCATCTGTCTTACATGGGTCCTGGGGAATTGAAGCTGGGTCCTTTGGCATTGAAGTCAAATGCCTTAACCACTAAGCCTTCTCTCCAGCCTGTAAAATCTTTATTTAAGGGATCTCTCTCTGACGTCTGTGAAGTGCCTCACAAGTTTGTTTTATGAGAATCTGGCCCATGCCTCTTTGGTTTGGGATCCTACAATATTATAACTGACCTGAGGTGGGTCTTGAGTTGACACCCCTTCCCAGCCAGTAAAGGGCCACAGGGAGCCCCGCAGAACCTACCGAATGCATGGGAACCCCCTTCTCCCCTGCAAGGTTCTCCGTCCTTCTCAGTGCAGCTGAGGTCACTGCCGCTTCAATGCTCATGAAAATCTCTCCCACATTCTAGCTGTGGGGACAGTAGGACGTGGGACTTCTGTGACTGTCTTCATCTTGAGAACTAGAGCTTCTGGCCACTCTGCATTTTTGTCTTTCGGAGGTATGGCCCGTGTCTGTGTGGCCCAGCTTCTCTTCCCTGGATTTGCATACACTGGCTGCGTGGCAGGAGCCAGGTCTTGGAGACTAGGTCTTCTAGCTTGTTAGTAGCTGATAAATGGGAATGATCCTGTTTTTTTTTAAATATTTTTATTTTTATTATCTATTTGAGAGAGAAAGAAAGAGGCCGATCTATCTATCATCTATCTATCTATCCATCCATCCATCTATCTATCTATGTCTATATCTATGTAGGAGAAAGAGAGAATGGGGAAGCCAGGGCCTTCAGCCCCACATGCGAACTCCAGATGCATGCCCTTGTGCATCAGGTCGTGGGGAATTGAACCTGGGTGCTTTGACTTCAAAGTCACGCACCTCAACTGCTAAGCCATCTCTCCATCGCCTTGGGTGTTTTGTTGGTGGTGCTTGTTTGTTTTTGTGCTAAGGTCAGTTAATAAGGACATGACATTATGGCTTTGTTTTGTTATTTTTCTGAAACATTACACAGTGCATTGGATTCTTATGAAACTGGATGGGATGTCAGTACCCTGTCAGGACAGTAACACCAGACTGTCACCCCAGAAACTCACAGAGGACCCCGGTGCTATGTGTCTTCAGTTGAAATGATTGTGCTGTCCCTGTCTGAGTGCTTACATTTTGAGATGGTGAGACTGCGTGGCACCTTGTCTGAAAAAAATCATTATGTAAAGAACACAGGTTGAGGCTGAAGAATGGTGGAGAAGATGTTGTCTGTTTTCCCTCGTGGTGGTCCCTCAACCACGCAGGACCAGCCTTGGCTCTGTCCAGGGCAGAATCTGCTCTTCTGTACCTCTCTACAGCTCCCTCTCTTGTTTTGGCCACACTGAGTGAGTGCCTGCTAGTAGGTCCATGGGGCAGTGAAGCCGGGGAGCTCATGGATGCAGAGGGAAGGTGTAGACACAAAGCCATAGCATCTTCTCCCTTGGGAAGGACTCCATTCCCGGCAGCTGCTAGGATGGCTCTGTGGCCTGCCAGCCCGTATCATGGTATCTCCCTTTAAGTAAACCACCACACAGTTCATCAAGTCGGCAATGAAAGCCACAGCTGTTTGCATATGGACATTCTAACTTCATTCAAAAAAGGACTTGGGGCCAGAGAGATGGCTTAGTGATTAAGGAGTTTGCCTGTGAAGCCTAAGGACCTGGGCTCTAGCCCTCAGTACCCAATGTAAAGTCAGGTACACAAGGTGACATGTGCATGTGTAGTTCATTTACAGTGGCTAGAGGCCCTCGTGCGCACATTCTCTATCACTCTCTTTCTCTCAAATAAATAAATTAAATTAAATATATATTTGAAAGGATTTGGAGAGCCGGGCATGGTGGCGCACGCCTTTAATCCCAGCACTTGGGAGGCAGGGGTAGGAGGATCGCTGTGAGTTCGAGGCCACCCTGAGACTCCATAGTGAATTCCAGGACAGACTGAGCTAGAGTGAGACCCTACCTCAACCCCCCCCCCAAAAAAAAAGGACTTGGAGTGGCTGATGGGCATCAGTACAACACCAACAGACAGACAATCTAAACTCTTGTCATTGCTGTCAGCTGGCTCCGCCACCTGCCACCTTATCACAGGCGGCCATTCACACTGTTCTATTTGGGCCATCATTTGCTGCCTCAGTGGCTGTAATCAGAGTTGCCCTTAGGTCATGCTATGAAACTTTAACTTTTCTTTCAGTTCTTTTCCTGAGGAGAGTATGGAAGCCTAAGTGTGCAAAAGCAGTATTCAAATATCACTGATGAGCATAACGTCACATAAAACTAGCCTGCTAGTTATAGCTGAATAGCAATCAAGAAAAGAGTGGCACACAACAGAGATGTGTGTATAGGTGAGGGATCACCACCAAGCCTTGGGACTTGTGAAATACTATGGTGTCTTAAAAGATACTTGAAAATTTAGCAAAAAAATGGATTTAAGAAAGGAATTGGGGGGGGGGACTGAATATCAAGGCCATGGCTTCAAATATACTAAGCCCATATTCTACCACTGAGCTACATCCTCAGCCCACATCTCTTTGTGATTGTTCTTCAAACCTGTTGCTGTGTTTCTGTTCTCCCCTTCCCTCAGGGTGAACATTGGAACTCAATAGAAATCAGAAGTGCTGCTTCTTACTCAGTGATCATCTGGTCAAACAGAGGCCCTCAAGGTGGCATTCCAAGGCTTTGCTTTCATGGATAGTGCATCCTGGAAGGGACTGTCCTTGTTATGTGGATGGAGACTCCTGGAAGGATGTCTCCTTGTTCTGTGGATGGAGACTCCTGGGAGGATATGTCCTTGTTCTGTTGATGGAGAGTCCTGGGAGGAGCTCTCCTCGTTCTGTGGATGGAGACTCATGGGAGGAGCTCTCCTTGCTCTGTGGATGGAGACACCTGGGAGGGACTCTCCTTGTTCTATGGATGGAGACTCCTGGGAGGATGTGTCCTTGTTCTGTGGATGGAGACTCCTGGGAGGATGTGTCCTTGTTCTGTGGATGGAGACTCCTGGGAGGAGCTCTCCTTGTTCTGTGGATGGAGACCCCTGGGAGGATGTGTCCTTGTTCTGTGGATGGAGACCCCTGGGAGGATGTCTCCTTGTTCTGTGGATGGAGACTCCTGGGAGGATGTCTCCTTGTTCTGTGGATGGAGACCCCTGGGAGGATGTCTCCTTGTTCTGTGGATGGAGACACCTGGGAGGGACTCTCCTTGTTCTGTGGATGGAGACTCCTGGGAGGATGTCTCCTTGTTCTGTGGATGAAGATTCCTACAAGGGGCTCTCCTTGTTCTGTGGATGGAGACTCCTGGAAGGAGCTCTCCTTGTTCTGTGGATGGAGACCCCTGGGAGGAGCTCTCCTTGTACTGTGGATGGAGATTCCTGGAAGGGGCTTGCCTTGTTCTGTGGATGGAGACTCCTGGGAGGATGTGTCCTTGTTCTGTGGATGGAGACTCCTGGGAGGTTGTCTCCTTGTTCTGTGGATGGAGACTCCTGGGAGGATGTGTCCTTGTTCTGTGGATGGAGATACCTGGGAGGATGTGTCCTTGTTCTGTGGATGGAGATACCTGGGAGGATGTCTCCTTGTTCTGTGGATGGAGATACCTGGGAGGATGTGTCCTTGTTCTGTGGATGGAGATACCTGGGAGGATGTGTCCTTGTTCTGTGGATGGAGATACCTGGGAGGATGTCTCCTTGTTCTATGGATGGAGATACCTGGGAGGATGTCTCCTTGTTCTGTGGATGGAGACACCTGGGAGGAGCTCTCCTTGTTCTGTGGATGGAGACCCCTGGGAGGATATGTCCTTGTTCTGTGAATAGCATACCCTGGAAGGAGCTCTCCTGGTCCTGGAGCTGAGACTTTGATTCTCTCTGTAACACAATTCACTTGTTTCTAGTACATTCTCTTGGGCTTTTGATCTGGGTCTGAAGGAATTCTTCCACATCATGAAGTAATTCATCTTACTCTTTGTCTTCATAGGGCAATTGCATTTTCATGAGTCATGCTATTTAATAAGCAAAGGGTCTGTCTATCCCTCAGGTGAATACTCCTCAGCTGGAAAATTCACTGAATTTATTAACAGACAGATTAGTGTGTATGATAGTAAAAGAAGTTTCCAGACATCACTAATAAACAGCTTTGTTTATTTACTTATTTTTGATTTTGAGGTTTTGTGATTTTCCTCAAGATTCATTGTTGTTTACTGTTTCTCAGAAAGTATTGAGAGGTAATCTTCATTTTTCACTCTTGTTATTTCTATTGATGTAATGATTCATTCTCATGTGGAAGGAACCTGTTTCCATGTGGCCTTACAGTGATTCTGATTCTATTTAAACCTTGAAAGGTCAAAAGATATCTTTGAAACTCCTCAAGCCATTCTTGTCCTTCTGTTTTCATCAGAACGTAAAATTTTATGTAAAGGAACACATTTTTCCGCCTTGGCCTAAGAGCACAGAAGTATGTAAGTATATAGTTAGTAGTCTCACTATACATAAAAAGTAACAAAACATACCTGGTGAACAGAAAGCCTGCTGGATTGTTTATTGACGTGGAAAATACAAGAGCGGCCAGTTTGATTGCCAGGTTCTTGAGGAGGTGGCTGGACAGGTGTACTTTGAGGGTCCATTTCTGGGCAATATGCAGACAGCAAAACATAACTGACAGAAATCGCAAGGATATCAGCAAAAGAATTTCTCTTGTTATCTCTTTAGCAAGGCCACCTTTTTTGGAAAGAATTATTTGTAGAGGAAATGATACTGAAACAGCATGGGATTTTGTTTGATGGTGTGTGTGCTTTTTCCCTCTGTGGAGACTGTCATTAGAAATGCAGGCGTGTGTTTCACACAGCGTGACCGAGACTGACTGCTGGGTCATGATGTGATGAGGGTGCTACGAGACCTTCATACAGTATCGTCATCTGGGGAGGATGTGTCCCCTCTAGTCGCCACTCCATTTATTCGGTGAATGGCAGCTTCCAAACTCCATATACACTTTTCTGTTTACCTGGAGTAAATTCAGAAATTGTGTCTTGGCCTGGTTAGCAGCTGGCTGAAGGGAAGACACTGGCCAGGGTGCTCTGCGCCCTGCCATGTGGAAAGAACGCACCCTGCCTTGCAGAGTTAGGTCCTCTGCAGAGAGCTCCTTTCCCACACCATCACTTCCTTAGCTTCTGAGGTGTGGCCTCATATCACCTGGGCTGGAACTTGGGGGTCCTCTTGCTTGAGCCTCCCCGATTTCTCGGAGCACAGGTGTGAGCCATGAGGACCAGCTCATGGAAGATGCCTGTAGATGAGCTGGGGGCAGAGGAAGGACTCCCTTGAGCTTCATGAGGAGCCAGCATGCGGCTGCTAATAAAGGGCAGGGTTTCATCTCAGGCTTACTTCAATTCCTGTATCCCATCTGGCTCCAGTGTTTACAAAAGGACCTGGCACCTTTAGATGGCCAGATTGACTCTATCAGCCTGTAACCCAGGAGATGGGCAATTGGTACTGAGAAGTGACTAATGGGGAAGACCATCAATGTCTCGCTCCTGTCATGCCACCCTCCTGGAGTTACCCTGGCAATTCTTTTGTTGTTGTGGACACCACTGCTTCTTGGATTGGGGTGACTTTGGCCAGTGAAGTCTCATTTCTGCTTCTAATAGATCTAGGTCTTCATTTGAAAATGAACACCAACACTTGTTAAAGGAACACGTTCACCCTTTGTTTTCGTATCTAAAAGAGTGGTGTTGTTGTTTTGTTTTTGCACGTGTGTGTGGTTTGTGTAAAGGACGCTGTGATTTATGCTGTATGTGTCCAGATGCATGCATCCCATGCGCATGTATGCAGGGGCCAGAGGAGAACATTGGGTGCCCTTCTCTTGCTGCTTTTCCACATGCTTTTCCCCTTAAGATTGGGTCTCTCCCGTAGTCTGGAGCTGCGGTCAGTCAGCAAGCCTGCAGTGATTCTCTAATCTCGTCCTGATGTGGACCCAGGCTGCAGATGTGTGTGGGTTCTTTCACGTGGGTCCTGAGAGTTGAACTCAGTGGTCTCCAGCCCGAGAGGCCCTCACGCCTGAGGAGCAAACACCCTTAGCTGATGATCCATCTCCCCTGCCCTATCCAGTGCATTGTCTCCTACTGCCTTGTAAGCGTTCCCAAAGAAAAACTACTGTATCTTACCATATCCCTTGGGACAATGTCTTCCTCTTATGTCAACCCTCGCCTTGTATTAATGAGTGTTCTCTCGCATGTACACTTTAGAGATTAGACTGGGGCACTTGGTGGGAACGGGTCCTTTTCCCTGTGTGTCTGCCTTGCTTTAAGCCGTGAGAATAGCTGGGCATGGTGTTGCGTGCGTTTAATCCCAGCACTTGGGAGGCAGAGGAAGGAGAATCACCGGGATTTTGAGGCCATCCAGAGACCACATAGTGAATTCCAGGTCAGCCTCAGAAAGGGGGAAAAAAACAAACAGCTAAACAATGAGAATAATGTGTGTGCATGTCTGAACTTGGAAAACTGCAAGTATTTGATACCTTTTGGAAATACAAGGCCTTCATTTATGTACTTTGCTGCACTTTATCAGTTCACGAAATTTAAGCTGTATCAACCGTAGGTGAAAAATGAGGGCAGAATGTCATGTCAGGAATTTGTGAAGAGAACCCTTTAAGCACCTCTGTGAAAGCAAAAGTATCCATCAAGCTGCTACCCTCATGCACTTCCGAAGCAGGAAATGGTTCTTGTCTAGTGAATTGCAGGACTTTTATAGGAGGCGCTTTGGTTGGGGGTAATCAGAAGCCAGACCCCCTGATGAGTAGTTCCTGGGGCTTTCCTTCCAAGTGAACCTCACTCTTCTTCAGTCTTGGGAGAGATCACTCCTCGCTGTGTCACTGCGTACAGAGTAACGTGAAGTGAGCAAACCCCCCTCCACAGCTTGCGTGATAAAAGCAGGTGAGGTGGTGACTTCAGAAAACACTTAGCTAAGACACTTGCATCTCCACTGCAAGAGTGAGAGCGCATTCCTTGCCGTTCCGCCTCCCCATAACCCGGAGTGCAACAGGGCCTCTGCCTGATAAGTGACAGTTCCAAGTGGGTGGCTGAGTCATGCTTTTCAGTGCATGTGACTTGCTCTATGAAGAAGTGAGACATCTTGCCTGCCTCGTAACACAAAACCGTCTGAAGCACTCTGCTTTGCAGGAGGGGGATGACTCCTGAGGGGAAGTCTCTGGCCAAGAGTCATAGTGAGACAGGACTGCCAGCCACACATGTGCTTCCAAGGGAGCAAAACCCATCTGGTCTGGACTGCCCCTGTTGGCTCCAGCCCATGAGAGCGAGATTCACGCGTGACTCTGCCTTGTGTTTGAATCCAGTGTGGCTCCTAGCTGACTCCTTACAGATGGGAAAGAAATGGGAATGCATTCATGCCTCCTTCCCTCCCTAGCCAAGACATCCTGTGAAGGTAAAACAGTCCTGGAAGATCTGTGCCAAGCAGTTCATGACAGTTGAAGATGGAAAGATAAGCTTAGCGCAATTAGATCTCAAATGTCAGCCTTCAGCCCACAGAGCTGTCCACCCAGCTCATTCTTCACGTAGCTGTGGTCACTAAAATGCAAATGCCCTTTGCTTTCCTCACTAGGAAGGAGGCTTTCATCTTAGTATTTGTTTTCTTATGTTAGAAGTCATCATTATCTCTCCCTCAGACCTTCTCAAAGATCATGTTGATTTAGTATTCACTTATCAAGATCTGTCAAGCCCTCTCCTCTGTCTTAATCCATCTGTGGCTAGTGGTCAGGGCATGTCCATTCTCTCAGAGTTTGGATGTCAGGAGTAGATGGACCCTCTCGAACCGCTCACAGATTCACTAGAGCAGAACATAAGACAAGGAACACACGTGTGCCACATCCTGTCACCCTTTGTAGACTGCAGAATTCTTGGGCTTGCATTTATCGAGCGTTACGGGGCGAGCTTCTCCAGACTTCTTGGCAGAGCCTCACCTGGCTGCCTGCACACCCGAGGGCCTTTTCTGCTGGTAGCATGATACTGCTACCAAAGCAGACCGCAGCGGAGGCCTCGTGCCTCTCCTCACACTCGGCGTCGGCTGTGGAAGGAGGGCGGGCTCTGGAGCTAGTCAGACTTCAGGGCTTCTGTCTCTGTTTTGCTGTTGCTGTTGAGATGGGGCCTCACTGTATAGCCCAAGTTGGGCTTGAACTTGCAACAAAGCTCAGGCTGGCTTGAACTCTTGGTCCTTGTGCCTGGGCTAGGCTCCCAGGGGCTGGGATTGCAGACTTGTATGCCACGTGCTTAGTTCGTAGCCCTCAGTTTGAAACCTTTGCTTCTCACTGATGGAGTTAGCTGCTGTCTTGGGCTTTGAGAGCCTCGTTTCCTCATCTGTACAGATGCAGATGTTGTGCCTACCCCTAACAGATAGCCCTGTGGGATTTCAGTGTGACCTGCCGGCACATGACACGTGCTCGTGTCCTTCCATCCTCTACCAATGCAGCGTATCAGGCGGCTTCTGCTGGCCCCTCTGCATACTTCACCCTGTGGCTCACACACCTATTTATACGTGGAACAGACCTTTAGAAGTAGCTTGTCTCACCACTCCCTTCCATCTCTCTAGTCTAGTCCTTTTTTAAAAAATCAGCTGTGCATGGTGGCGCGCACCTTTAATCCCAGCACTTGGGAGACAGAGATAAGAGGATCACCATGAGTTCAGGGCCACCCTGAGACTACAGAGTGAATTCCAGGTCAGCCTGAGCTAGAGTGAGATGCTACCTCGAAAAAACACACACATACAACATTACCTTTCTAATGCCTTTTTGTTGTTTTTGCTCCCAACAAAATGAGGAAATTTCCCTTCTGACATTGCCTGTGTCTCCTTCAATTCCTGTATTACTTTTACTCTGATGGGGAAGAGGCTTACTGAGCAACACTTCTCCAATTATTGACTTCCGTTAACCCCTTCGTAGGGCTTATTTAGCTTAAAGCAAGGGTACAGTTTCTTTCTTCACTGAAATTTTCAATAAAGTACAGTCTAAAAAAATGTTTGCTTTCATTTTTCTTTAAACATTTTAAAACACACTTCAGCAGAATATCACTTTACAGTTCCAAATAAAGCTATAAATTAGCTTTTTCTCAGGGGAAAGCTGTTGGAAAGATTTGGCATTCTACCTCACTTAACCTCGCCCAGTAGGTTCCCTCTTAGGAAATAAGAAGTGGTGACTTCAGGAACTGGTGTTTGCAGACCACCGACTTAAAAAAAAAAATCAAGCACAGAGCTTTGTGTGACAAATAAATAAATACAGAGCCAGAGAGCAGAAATCTAAAATGTCAGGTTTGAACACTGCTTCTAATGTGCCCTCTGCCCTGTTCTCGCTCATTAGTGCATCTGGCACCTCCTCTGGACTGAGAGAGTTTGGCATGAGGAAAAAGCAGTGTTTAGTCTGGCACAGAGAAGACATGGAGTTTATGGCCTCCTTTTGTCTCTGAGGGCACATAATTCCTTCATTCATTTCCCCCTTTAAAATTTTATACCACGTACATTTGCAAGAAAGTGCCTGAGCTCGTGAGAATGAGGAAATGATACGGTGGGCCTGAGCCAAGTGCAGTGTGGGCTGCCTGCCACACTCTGTGCCGCGGAACCCGGGCCGTGTTCTGTGCATGTGCAGCGAGTGGCGCAGCAGTGCTGTAAAAGGACGCGGCGAAAAGCCTCCATCCAGCGCTACATGAGAGCCATAACCAAGGAGGTTGCATTTGTCTATTTTTTAAAAATTTTTTTATTTTTATTTATTTGACAGCGACAGAGAGAGGAGGCAGAGAGAGAGAGAGAGAGAGAATGGGCGTGCCAGAGCTTCCAGCCAGTGTAAACAAACTCCAGATGCGTGCGCCCCCTTGTGCATCTGGCTAACGTGGGTCCTGGGGAATTGAGCCTCGAACCGGGGTCCATATGCTTCACAGGCAAGCGCTTAACCACTAAGCCATCTCTCCAGCCCGTATTTGTCTATTTTTTGATATTGCAACAAACTTTCTGAGGTAAGCTCCTTTTAAGAGCAAAGACGCCTGTTTAATTTACAGTTTGGGCAGCTCAAAATTTAGTCCTGCCTTGGTGCAGGATTCAGTCATGGAGCTCACCTTAATGACCTCATCAGATCTAATTACTTTGCAAAGGCCCCTTTGGACACCATAGAGGTTAAATTTCTACACTCTTTTTTTTTTTAATTAAAACATAATTTCTAATTCATTGTTATTACCCTTACTACTATTAATTTTTTGCTTGTGTGCATGTAGTGGGTATGAGGTGCGTATGTGTGATCCATGCGTGAATGTGTGCAGAAGTGAGGCCCTGCGAGAGTGTGAAGAACCTGGAAGAGAACACGGGTGCCTGCTGCGTTGCTTGTTCACTTGTTTCCTTGAGACAGAGTCTCCTCACTGATTTCCGAGCTTTGTCTCATGAGCCCCGGTGGTTCTCCAGCCCCTGCTCCCCACAGGACCAGAGTTACAGATGTGCACAGCCATGCCCAGCTGTTTACATGGGTGCTGAGAACAGAGCTCAGAGAACTTGGGCCCCTCATCCCCCGCGCAGCCCTCATGCTACTACGGGAAGTGCTCTTAACTACAGAGCAATCTCCCCAGTCCCAGTTTCCACACCGACAGCACCACTCATGTAAGGCTTTGGGGATTAAATTCCTGCATGAGTTTGCAGGGACAGTCCTTATTCAAAGGGCTCCAGACAGGAAGTGTGCCTGTAGAGAGGCAAGTCCACCACTGCTGGGCAGAGGTGGGAGCCAGCAGTTTGTTAGAATGGAAGTGAAATAACCGTGCCAGGGCAGGGCAAATCAGGTCAGGCACACGGGAGGCAGCTTGGCACAGTGTGGGCACCATGACTGTCGGATGAGTTCAAGGCGATTGGTGTGGAGTAGGCAGAACCAGTGTTCCAAACACACAGGCTTTCTCTCCTCTTCTTCCTCAAGTTTGGCATGGTCTGTTCTGAGCTTTGGTTTCCCAAGTGGAATGCTGAGGGTGAGGTCAGCTGCCTTCTGTCCAGTCCATATTATCTTCATCTTGGATAATATCAATAAATGTAAAGGCTTTTGTGAATTCAGAGTTGATGATATTTTGAATAAACCACAGATGTGGGTTTGCTCAAGTAAAGAATAATAGATAGATTTCCTGTGGACAAAAGTAAGGGTAATAGCTGGGCATGGTGGCACACCTTTAATCCTACCTCCCAGGGTGTGTGTGCGTGTGTGTGGAAGAGAGAAGAGAGAATAAACAGGAAGCTGCCAGGGTGTGTGTGAATGTGTGTGGAAGAGAGAATAAACAGGAAGCTCCCAGGGTGTGTGTGCGTGTGTGTGGAAGAGAGAGAGAGAAGAGAGAATAAACAGGAAGCTGCCAGTGTGTGTGTGTGTGTGTGTGTGTAAGAGAGAGAAGAGAGAATAAACAGGAAGCTCCCAGGGTGTGTGTGCGTGTGTGTGGAAGAGAGAGAGAGAAGAGAGAATAAACAGGAAGCTGCCAGTGTGTGTGTGTGTGTGTGTGTGTAAGAGAGAGAAGAGAGAATAAACAGGAAGCTCCCAGGGTGTGTGTGCATGTGTGTGGAAGAGAGAGAGAGAGAGAATAAATAGGAAGCTCCCAGGGTGTGTGTGTGTGTGTGGAAGAGAGAGAAGAGAGAATAAACAGGAAGCTCCCAGGGTGTGTGTGTGGAAGAGAGAGAGAAGAGAGAATAAACAGGAAGCTGCCAGGGTGTGTGTGCGTGTGTGTGGAAGAGAGAGAGAAGAGAGAATAAACAGGAAGCTCCCAGGGTGTGTGTGTGTGTGGAAGAGAGAGAGAAGAAAGAATAAACAGGAAGCTCCCAGGGTGTGTGTGCATGAGTGTGGAAGAGAGAGAGAAGAGAGAATAAACAGGAAGCTCCCAGGGTGTGTGTGTGTGTGTGTGGAAGAGAGAGAAGAGAGAATAAACAGGAAGCTGCCAGGGTGTGTGTGCATGAGTGTGGAAGAGAGAGAGAAGAGAGAATAAACAGGAAGCTGTCAGGGTGTGTGTGCATGAGTGTGGAAGAGAGAGAGAATAAACAGGAAGCTCCCAGGGTGTGTGTGTGTGGAAGAGAGAGAGAAGAGAGAATAAACAGGAATCTCCCAGGGTGTGTGTGCATGAGTGTGGAAGAGAGAGAGAAGAGAGAATAAGCAGGAAGCTGGTCCCTTTGCTATTGGGCGTCGGTTCCTGAGCGAGTCTGGCCCTGGCCACCCTCCATGGACCCTTGGTTGAGATGTGACTTCTTATCTCTGGGCACTTCAGTGGAGGCTGCTCTGGCTTTGTCCTGGGCCTGATGGGAAATACCAAAGCTAACTCTGATTGCTGCCCCACATTCTTCCTGTGGATAACTAGGTGTCTGAACCTTCTGCTTCTTCAGACCCATCACCAAGTCAGAGAATTATTCCCCTGAAGCGACAGAGCCACAGAGACCAGTAGCATGCCAGGCTCTGTTGCTGGCTTTCCATGCCAGGTCTCCCTCCCTGACATAGCTGAGAATTAGTAAAGTTTTTTTTCCTAGAGATCAATGAGATATGTGACGTGTGCCTTGAAAAAAATGCCACAGATTTCTTTTTGTTTTTCCCCCATTGTGCATTGTGTGAGCTACATCTTAATATATTGTTCTGAAATAAGCTCTAAATTCTTTAGCCACTATCGTCACCCCTGTGATCCGACCCACAGAATATAAAGTGGGTCCCCCTTCCCTTCTTTCTGATTGTAGGTAGTTTCACCATGTCTCTGATGTGTCCCCTCTTGTCAGAAGTTTGTTCTCTGGGTATTCTTTGACTCTCTTGACTGACTGGGAAAGATGGAAGAATATAATTTGAAGATAAGGAAGTTTTCATTAATATTTTTCTCAGAATAAAATAACACAACCTGGGCATTGTGCCGCTGTCTTCAATTGAATATTTTAAATCAAAGCAAACACCTGTAAAACACAGCGCCTGCCCCCGCCGTGGCTCCCAGTCAGGACCCGACACTGCAGACTTTCAGTACTCGGGTCTTCATGAGGACCCCACTTCATGATCTGTCAGCTGAGAAGGTAGCCTGTTCTCGTTTTCCTTGTACACTCCATGTCCTCTCTCTCCCCGTACACACTCTTATCTGACTGGTATGCATTTATTCATCCTTAAGCCTAGATCACTCCCCTATTTTCTCACCTCCTTCCACCTACTGTCTTTCTTACCTGTTACATTTAGTCACTTTATTCAGCAAGTGTTTGTATGGAGTGCCACAACAGCTGTGCCGTGACTGCAGCTGAGTCCCCTGTCCTCACGGAGCTTACAGTCTGTTGGAAAGACAGACATTTAAGAGGGCAGACACACGGAGTAGACCTGTGATGACTCAGGATGCAAACAGTGACATCACCTAGCACCTGAGGGGCCTGGTGGAGGAACACGGAACCCACACAGCGTGACTTTCCATCTGTACATAGTCCTCTTGGGGAGGTTGGTGTCCCGAGCTCCCCATCTCCATGTCCCCAGCAGAGTAAGCCCTGGTGAGCCGAGTAAGGAGCGGGCAGGGAGTCTGGCCTTGCTGTCGCCTGACCTCCACTAGGGGAAGGAGTTGCCCACTTGGTGGTGCTCTGTGGGACAAGCAGCCCATAGGGGCTGTGGTCAGGCAGAAGGTGGGGTGCTGGGCTGGGAAGACAGTGGCCTTCAGACCCATGGAGGCTAGCCTGAACATTCCGATGAAGCCAAAGGTCCAGTTCATAGGAGCAAACACCACCCTGGGCCGGGGCCACAGCCTGACCCTACACTGTTGCACCTGCACTGTTTATTCCTCCCTAGGGTGACTTAGGAGTAGTGCATATGGGGTTAGGAACCTCTTTGGGAAAACATGTGAACACTTTTGTAGAGTCAAAAGCAGTAAACAATCAACTATTTCTAAGAGAAGAAGAACAGGAGGAGGGGGAGGAAGGGGGAGGAGGAGGGGGAGGGGAGAGAGAGGGGAGGGGAAAGGGAGGGAGAGGAAGAAGAGGAGGAAGAGGGGGAGGGGAGAGGGAGGGGGAAGAGGAAGAGGAGGGGGGAGGAGGAGGAAGAGGGGAGGGGAGAGGGAGGAGGAGAAAGTGTATAGCAGGGAGCATCAATGCGTACACAGTGTAAACTCAGGGTCAATGGGGACCTCAGAAGAAGGCACTCTGGGGTGTTGCCTCAGCCACCCCACCAGGGCAGGATTCTGCAAGGCTGTTGCTTCTTTGTAAGAGCTCCAAGTTCTTGAACTGAAATTACTTTGTAAGCACAGACTGTAATCCAAGAGCGTTTGCAGGTTTTAAATAAAAGGAACCGAATCGTCTCTCTCTGTCTTTTGGGTGACCCTAGAAACATCCTTCTGCATTCATTTGAGGTGCAGGCTTATGATATAACTGCTATTCTTTTTCTCCTAAAAAGTGTGATTTATTTAGGCAAAAAAATAAATAAATAAAATGAGGTCATTACTATAGAACTAAATCATTTAAGGGAAACTGTTCAAACTATATAGAATTGCTCTGAGAAATGTTGTTACTTTGTGGGTAGTAGTTAATAAAGCGAAGGTCTTAATACAGTCCTGGTAACAAATACCCAAGATGCATAAAGCCTTTGACTTTGCATTCTTAAAGCACTATAGTTGCTGTTGGGAGTTTTATTTATATTTGTGAATTTCTCTTATTTTCCAGTTATTAAAAATATTGACTTCACTATTTAAAAATATATATTTTACATTTATTTATTTGACAGAGAGAAAGAGGCAGAGAAAGAGAGAGAGAGTGAGAGATAAAGGGAATGGTGGTGCCAGGGCATTCAGCTGCTGCAAACAAACTCCAGATGCATGTGCCACCTTGTGCAGCTGGCCCATGTGGGCCCTGGGGAATCGAACCTGGGTTCTTTAGACTTGCAGGCAAGCACCTTAACCACTAAGCAATCCCTCCGGCCCCCTTAACTTCACTATTTAAATGTTCATGTTTATCAGAAACATTAAATATGGAATATGCAAAGGAAAAGTTCTATTTGGTTTTCTTCTTAAAGCTTTATTTTTTATTTTTTTATTATTTTTTTATTGTTTTGTGGTCCAGAACAGCCTTGCCCATGGCACCTGAGTTCTGCGATTATAGGCGTGTGCCATCAAGTCTGGCTCTTAAATGCTTTTTAAAAGAAGAACATTTCAGCAAGGCATGGTGGCACATACCTGTAATTCCTCAAAAAACTCAGGAGGCCAAGATCAGGGAATCACCATGATTTTAAGGCCAGCCTGGGCTACAAAGTGAGTTCTAGATCAGCCAGGGCTAGAGTGAGATCCTACCTCAAAAAAATAATATCCACTACGTCAAAGTAATAGAACTCTTCAAACACAGTTTTAGCATATAAGCATGTGGGACTATAAAGTGATTTATACAATTTCCATTACAACATGTAGTCATAGACATTTAAAAATGTTTCTTATGGGCTTAAGTGATGGTGCAGCAGTTAAGTGAGCTTCCTGTGCAAGCATGAGGGTGTGAGGGGGCCTGACCCTGCCAGAGTTTGGGTCTGCAGATCCTACATAAACAGCTGGGCATGGCCATGCACGCCTGTAACCCACTCACACAAAGGGGAGCAGAGATCAGTGAACTGCCTGTGCTTCGGAAAAACACAAACCTCAGGGATCAAGAAGAGACTGACTCAAATAAGAATGCTGGATGTTCATCTCTGGCTGTTTCAGGGAAGCACCCCCACAGGCATGTGCAAGATGTACGTGTACCACACACACACACACACACACACGAGCAAGAAAAAGTATTCCTGAGAATTTTTAATTATCAAAATCTTGACGTGTTAATTTACACAAATATTAATCACAAAAAATAAGAAAAATCTATACCAATATTAGGAAAAGGTCCTTTGCTGATTTAGTAAATTTTTAACATTATCGCAGTAAATATGCTTGCGCCCATGAGAGGTGGCTCACGCCTGTAAGCCCAGCACTAAGGAGGCTTTGAATGGCCATGAGAACCAGGCCAGCCAACGTTACTTAGGGAGACCCTGTCTCAAAAATCAGAACTGAAAAATGGCTTGCTTTGCTGGCTTAATTTCAGAGGTGCTAAAAAAAGTCTTCAATTTAACAGGCCCACATTGGAGTCCTCAATTTTACCATTAGCATGACATTTCTTTCAAGTTATACTTGGCTCTTCCCAGTAGATTCGCCCCTATTGAATTCCTCCTCACTGAGTCCCCAGGTGCCCCAGTGTTCCTTGGCTCTGCTCAGTGCTTTGAAACGTGTTGGAGGAACTAGAAGTCTGTAGGGGGAGAAGCAGCACAGGGTTGCCGAGGGCAGCCCGGAGCAGTGGGTGTGGCCGTGCCTACTGTGCCCGCATCGGATGTTCTGGTGGCAGATGTGTGTCAGGCAGTGTGATGACTGACGTATCAGCACCTCAGCTCGCTGGCCCAAAGGTTTGCAGTCTGACCTCCTCGTTCCTTGACTTGAAAATGAGAGATGGGGAAGTGCCGCGGGGAGTGGTGGTCAGTGAAAATTAATCTGTCCTTCCCTGTCGTGTGTTTCAGAGGCTGGAGCACAAGGAAGTGTTAGTGGGCTTGCTGTTCCTCGTGTTCCCGTTCATCCCGGCCAGCAACCTCTTCTTCAGGGTGGGCTTTGTGGTGGCCGAAAGAGTCCTTTACATGCCGAGGTAATTATCCTCCGACCTCCGCCAGTCCTTAAGTGGTGAGGGTAGGTCCGCCTGGAGCTCGGGGCGGGGCACTTGCCCAGCACAGAGGGTGGGAGCGACCAGCTTACAGAGGCTTATCTGTCATTGCTCACCACACCATTTTTGTCAAAATACTTTTATTAAATGTAACCATGATAATTTTTAGAAATAGTCGTTGATTTACATAAAATTATGTTCAACAGTCTTTTGTTACCTATCCCCCAACCTTTAATTTGAAATAATCTCAATGAAGCGCATCCTTGGGGAAAACTACCTAAAATTAAAGATGACACTCACACTGTATGCTTACATAAAGTCACTGAATTCTGAACATGTGACCTTTGCTGGAGCTTGTCTGCTCTCTTGTCGCATTCAGATGTCATTGTTCTAAGGCCATTTTTCTTGTCAGGGGCCTGGAAGCATCACTGAATGGGGACATAGTCTTGGTTCTGCTGTTTACCGTGTCTGTGACCTTGGGCAAGACTTGAAGCTTTTTTGGACCATCCTTTTTTTTGGGGGGGGGGGCTTTTGAATTTTTGGAGGTAGGGTTTCACTCTAGCTCAGGCTGACCTGGAATTCACTATGTAGACTCAGGGTGGCCTCGAACTCATGGCGATCCTCCTACCTCTGCCTCCCAGTGCTGGGATTAAAGGCGTGCGCCACCATGCCTGGCACAGACCATCCTTTTTTAACATTGAGATTTTAGCTTAGTGTGGTGGGGTAACCTTATAATCAGCACTTGGGAAGTGGAGACAAGAAGATCAGCAGTTGAAGGCTGACCTAACTCTGCTACATAGTGAGTTCAAGGCTGGTCTGGGTTACATGAGAACCTGTCTCACAAAACAAAAAGAAAAGAATGAATGAATTTTTTATAATCCCCCTAAAACTAACATTTTGATTTATGATGCTATGTTTTAGCATGTATATGTCTGTGGTGTGCATGTGTGCACATATACATGTATGTGCATGCATGTAGACCAGAAGTTAATGTTGGGTGTCTTCCTTAGCCATTCTCCACCTTACTTTTTGTACATCTGGCTTTACATAAGTACTAGGGAATTGAACTCAGGCTGTCAGGCTTGGAAAGCTAGAGCCTTTAACAACTGAGCCATCTCCCTAGCTGCCTTATTTTTTAAAACAGGGTCTCTCACTGAACTTAGGACTCACAGTTCAGCTAGATAGCTAGCCAGAAGTCCTGAGGACCCTGTGTCTGCCTTTCTCGCCCAGGGATTACAGGCGCACACTATAATGCCCAGCTTTCATATGGGTGCTAGGACTAAACTCAGGGCCTCACGCTTGTGCCGTTAGCAGTTTACTGACTGAGCCATCACCCCGATACCGTGTTTTTGAAGCTGATTCTCCTGTGTTGTATGACAACTTCTATATAGTATGATAATGAACATTTTAAAAAGGGAATGTCACAAACCAGCATTTTTACTTACACTACACCAAGCATTTCAAATCACATGTAGCTAGAAATTAGTTTTGTAGTCTCCCTCTAGCAAAACTTAGTATTTTTCTTGAGGGTTTGCAGTATTGTGTTTTGACTTGGCTCAGGGAGTCCAAAAGACAGCTACAAGTCTCTTTCCAGGTCATCAGGACAATTCCGAAGACAAACTCTCTTGCATATAGACAGTGACATAAGACATTCCTTTGTATCCCACATTGCCTGAAGATAAGAGCCTTGTGGGAACTTGCCAGCAGTGTAAGGATTACCCTGCGCTTGTGGGAGGGAGAGAAGACATGGATGTGTGGGTGTGTGCTCGGATCAGTGGAGAGAGCTGGGCCAGCCTGCCCTCGTGGAGTGCCGGGGGAGCCAGGCTCCTCACCCAGCAGATATCCAGAGAATGCCGCCTTGTCAGTAAAAGTTGTACAGAATTCCATAAGAAACAAGTGTGTCACAGCGTCTGCTCCTGGCGTTGATTAAGTCACGATTGACAAGAGCCAGTGCTTCCCACTCAACTCTTAGTAGGTCCTAATATTCCTTAAGATACTTTTAGGACTCCTTAGTGCTAGTTTGTCATTGGTTGTATGCTGACATTTGGTGAGTGCTCACCGTACATGCACCGTGAAGCACATGTTATTTTCATCATGCGTGTGGATCATAGCATGGCCTGAAGCTGGAGGACCTGCATTTAAATTTTAGCTTAAACTTAGTGTGGTTCCTCTAAGCTTACATGTCCTTCACTGTGTGCAGTGGGCATCATAACGGCTTTGACCATGGTGAATTCAGCATCACATTGTGGGTATTAAATAAACTTAGAGCGTGTTCTGGCATCTGCGGCCTGTGAGGAGCAGTCTTGTTGTAGCCCCAACACTGTGGTCAGAAGTGAAACCTGCGTCCTGCGCAGGCAGAGGCTTCTAGCTGGAGCTGGAACCCCCACTGCCCAGGTCTGATGCTGCTCTGATGAGAATTCCTCTCCTTAAACAGGAAAAGGAAAACTAGAAATATGAGACTAATTTCCATCCAGCCCCAATGGGTGACTGAGACTTGATATCCCAGGACGCTGAGAGCCAAGTCCTAGGGAGTCTTGGGAATTATAGCCAACTGAGTTCTTCCAGACGGAGGAGATTGCTTGGGAAGGAAGGAAGGACATTGTGGGGGTCGCAGTACCATCGTCAGCTGTTTACATGGGGCTTCCCTAAGTCAGGACTCTTTCTCACTCTTCTCGTCCCCCAGAACTAGCTGGCCATGACTCTGCCATTGTTGCCACGCCTTCCGTGTCCCTGTCTCTGTCATGTTCCTCTAGAAATAGAATGGCCCATTCTCCTGAGAGCTCTATAACTCGAGTTAAAACTGCTGAGACTAAGAAAACATAAGCAAGCCGGGTGTGGTGGCACACATCTCTATCCCAGCAGGAAGGCACTTGGGAGTCTGAGGTCACCATGAGACTTCATAGTGAATTCGGGGTCAGCCTGGACTAGAATGACACCCTACCTTGAAAAAACAAATAAACAGAAGAAGGAATCCTAAGTATTTTTGAGAACAAGTTCCTGCCTCTGACAACCTATCTGGATTCTCTTTCTTAGGCAAACTCAGTGAAGACGTTTCCAAAACCAATTTCAACAACCTAATCTTCACCAAAACCTAGGTTATTCCCCACCATCCCACAGAGATCCTTGCAGAACTGCTGCTAGGTCCTCCTCCTTTGAGGACCACTCTACTGCCCAGTGACTCCTGGGCTTCTATCCATGTCACCAGTGTGGCCAAGCAGAATCACTGCCCCTGCCAAGGCATGGTCTCAGCAGATGACCAAGCCACCCAACCATGATTGGAGGTGACTGCCTCCCTAGGGGGAGCTGATCCTTCATTGGAGTCACAGCCCTGACCACGGGGGTTGAGCTCAGACTCTGGGAGGTTATACTTCGAGGAAACACAGGAGCTCATGGATTGGATGTTTACCTCTAATAACTCCTCCGACCTTCATGTTTGTTCTTGTAATCGAACTTGCAAGGGAGCCGTTTTACTTATGACACTCGGTTCACTGTGGCGACCCAGGCTGAGTCAGAAATGAAATCCTACGTGAGCACGCCTCCATGCTATGCTTTAGGGAATTTCTAGCAACTCCTTCAGATCTACTTATTAAATAAGTACTGGTTTTTCATTGACAATGGGCTTCTCTCAGAAAAAAAAAAAAAAATTTACCCTGACTCAGTGGAGAATGAAGGACAGCTGGACAAAATGCTGCTGAGAGGCCACAGGAGAACTTTACACTAATGCAGACATCTGCTGGACGGATCCGCTCCTGGGATTGCCTGCTCCACTTACCAAGCCTACGGGCAGGCTTTGATCATGGGGAAAAAAAATCTCCCAAACCATTTCTTTTTAGCAGAGCTGGGGATGGACTCCTGGACATTTTCCTTCATGAATCTCCTCTCACTGTTGGCCGTGGCCGTTTCGCAAAGCATCAGTAATGAAGCCCCTTGAGGAAAGCGTGTGATGTGTTCATGATTCTCCTGAAAGTAGAGGTGGTCATCTCTATGCAAAAACTGCATGTTGTTGACTGGAAACTTCAGTGACGGTGCGGCACACTGGCAGAACATGTGCTTAGCATGTATGAGGTCCTAGTTCAATCCCTAGCACAGAGGAGGAAAGGAAAGGGGCAGAGGAGAGATTGTACCCTTGCTGGTGGACTCGCTACTTTTGTTTCAATATGTCTTGAAAGCCTTGGCTTTAGGTGTTAGGACCTCGCCACACAGAGTCTGACCCAACCTCCCTGGAGCCTGTCAGGTCCTCCAGCCCCAGCAAAAGCCAGATGAGTCTGAATGATGGGCCCTAACAGTGGACAAATGGACAAGCCACTCAAGTCGGGCTCCTCTCCTGCCATCGCCACCCAGGGAAAGCCTTCCTTGCACTTCTAGGCAGAAGTCCTTGGATAAAGAAAGAAGTCAGCTATTTGCTTAGCACTGCGTGGCGTCCAGGGTTTAAGAGTTAACTTCAGAAGACACTGGTGTCACCGAAATTCTCATAGTACAGTAACGTTCGAGGGGCAGACAAAGTGACTTGGTTTGGCAATGCACCACTCAGCCAAGACCCTAGGAAATGGATTCATGTCAAGTTGGCACGAACCCTGAAGAACACACATATTCAAGGAGACATGTGGCAAAATTACCCACGTCCACTCAGCCAAGACCTTAGGAAATGGATTCATGTCAAGTTGGCACGAACCCTGGAGAACACACATATACAAGGAGACATGTGGCAAAATTACCCAAGTCCACTCAGTCAAAACCCTAGGAAATGGATTCATGTCAAGTTGACACCAGCCCTTAGTTCATGTCATTAAGCCATTTGTTTCTATCGCGGTCATCTTCAGACAGTGAGCTTTTCTTGTCATAAGAAGAATGGCAGTCCATAAGGGAATAATACTTACTGTATGTAGTCAGTCACACTGGGGACAATAATGTGAGGTCACCACATGATCTGAGCAGCAAGAGAAATAAAGAGAAAGGGATCCCACCAAAAGGAGGGTCAGTAGGGAAATGCAGTTTGATGAAAGGAGGAGTGCTTGCTGCCTCAGGGAAGTACCCTAATGAGCTTCTGCGTGACATCGCCTGCATTGCTCACCGATTTGGAAAGGAACTTGCCCAGCTTACGCTTGGGTCCCCGCTCTCTTCCTGCCTGGGTCTGCAGTCTGCAGCAGAACATGGCTGCAGAGCAAGTAGTCAGAGGCCCCTGCTGGGCTCCGGGTGTGACGAGGGACTTTCAGTCTCTTCCTCTGTAATAGGCGCTTAATCTTCCTCTGTTAATGGCATTTGTGGTAAGAAGCTTAAAGGCAGATGTGCCTCTCTTCGGTATGTTAAGTCTTTAGGTAGATAAGGGAACTTCAAAGAAAGCCCATCCTGCCTTTCTGGGGAAGAAAACAAGCCTGAGACAGAATGACATGGGAAGGTCAGAGAGACCTTGAGGATGCTTTTCGAGTTCAGTAGGTGGAGGCACAGTGCTTGGGGGACAAGATTTTGTGAGTCAGAGAAAGAGTCTGAACTGCTCACTACCTGGCCCTGTATAGAAGGAGCTTGCTTGCAAACCTGATTTTAGCATCTGTCAGTCTATGCAAATTGGGCTCATTAGTAGCTTTGGGGCTGTGGGCAAATTATTTAACTCATCCAGGTTTTAAGCTTCCTAATATGAGATGAAAGATGCTGAGGGTTAAAGGCTTACCTTGTGTAAAGTGCCGTCCTAGTTGTACAAATATTGAACAGGCTCGTGTAAAGTACTTTCACAGTGTCTAGTGCATAGGATGCACTCAGGCGCACACGTCGGAACTGCTAAGTGTTGCTGTCATGATCTTCAGTATTCTTTTCTGCAGATACTTTGTGTCCTTGGCTGTGGAGCTCTGGGAATCTCACCTCCTTCCATCCCTTCTGATCTGTTAGTTGATTTCTACAGCTAGTGAGATCCTAGGAATGCAGATCCAGGAAGAAAGTAGGTGACGCTGTGGGATAAGATGTGAGGAACACAGGAGTCAGACTGTCACCTCAAAGCCCCTGTAGCAGGATGCCGTATGGTATAAGCACTGGAATCTCAGTTGTCGGGTTGGTCTCTTGCTTCACTGTTTAATAAACGTATGGCTTAGGCACATCAGTTAATGACTCCCTCCGCCAGCGTCTTTTTGGATTAGTGTCCGTGGGGTTCACAGTGTGCTGAGGTCACATATTGAAAGTGTCAGAGGCCGGGCGTGGTGGCGCACGCCTTTAATCCCAGCACTCGGGAGGCAGAGGTAGGAGGATCGCTGTGAGTTCGAGGCCACCCTGAGACTCCATAGTGAATTCCAGGTCAGCCTTGCCTAGAGTGAAACCCTACCTTGAAAAAAAAAAAAAAAAAAAAAAAAAAAGTGTCAGCCACACGGGAGTCACTCCATAAGCAGGGCCCGTCGCCATGCCGCAGCTTGGCGGGGAGACCCGGAAGAGAGCAAGCGCTGGCGGTGCGGGTGCCTGAGTGGCACCTCTCCGCGAAGGTCAGATCTTTGGCCATCCATATTAAAGTTGGCTTGACTGCTTCTCTGTGCACCACGCGCTGGCCCTGTCTGCTTACCCGCGAACTCTTTCTCCCCATCCTCGTGCATTCATGGAGGATAGTGTCCTCTTGTTTTATTCACGGACATGTTCTTGGTGTCTGTAACAGGCTCAGATACATAGTGTTCATTAAATCTGTGGTGAATGAAAAGGTGAAGCCCAGAGGACCTTCTTATGGCCCCAGAAGTAACCTACTTAACTTGGCTGAGGCGAGAGAACCAGCTGGCAGTCATTGTGCTCAGAGCAGCCATTGTGCTCAGCAAGGCAACGGCATGAGCGAGCTGGTTAACGGAAGCAGGATGTGTGGAAACGGTCAAAGCTGGGAAGTGTAAGGTCAAAGGAGTTAAGTTTGGGTACTGAGGCATCTGTGAGATTCTGTGGCAGTTGAATCCAGTGCTTGGGGTGGGGAATGAGGCCCCGGTGGTAGGTGGGATGGGACTCCCTTTGGCAAAATTTTTTTCATCTGAGACCAATGTGCAGGCAGGAAGCCCCTCTGGGGACACACGTGGTGTGAGGGTCCTTGTGCCATCAGTCAGAGGCTTTCGGAGATGTAAGTGGATATGTAAAAGTCCCACTCAGGTCACATGTGCGCTCTCGATGGCTGGGGCTGAAGTCAGCAAGAGAATCAGTCAGCTCGGCCTGTCTGTGCTGAGTTACACGCCGAGAAGCTTGGAAGCGGCCTACAGGAGGATTATGGAAGTGGAAGGGCCTTGGCTGGCCAGAGAGGGAGACCCAGAAGGGGAATTCTCTGGAAATAGAGATGATGCTTATTGGTGACCAGCATCCCTGGTAGGTGGCTCCCCAAATAGCTCTGATATAATTTGCTGTTGCCCAGATTCAACAAGTTCAAACACATAGTTCCAAAAGGGTCACTGAGTGGCAGTGGCTCCAGGAAGCTTGGGTCAGAGAGCCCTGTGAGGACCCATGAATATTCACGTGGGACTTCCATGCCCGAGGGCTGAAACCCACTGCAGTGAGCCTGTAACTGCACACCAATGCCGCAGAGCTAAGGAGCGTGTGAGTGCATGTAGCGCCTCAGAGAACCCACACAGAGGGGCTGAGAGATGGCTCAGTTGATCAAGTGCTTGCTTTTCTCAAGCATATAAAAATGCCAGGGTGTGGTGGTGCATGCCTGTAATCCCAGTGCTGGGGAGGTGGAACCTGGAGGCACTTGCTGGCCAGCCATTCCAGCCTGCTTGGAAAGTTCCAGAACAGTGACAAATACTCTCAGGCAGACAGCATTTCTGAAAAACATCACCAGAGATTATTGTCTGACCTCCACCCCTATGTGTACATGCACATATCTGCACACACTTTTGAAAAAAGCCAACCCATGTGGAAATGTCACATGAGAAGGGAGTTCCTACACGTTCCTATACCCGGGGTGAGCTTTGGTTGATAGGCACAGGGCACAGGGCCAGCCGCCACACCCCACGGTGACCCTGCTCCTCCCCTGGCTGTGTTCCAGCATGGGCTACTGCATCCTCTTCGTGCACGGACTGAGCAAGCTCGGCGCTGGCCTGAGCCGCTGCGGCCTCACCGCCCTGACGGCGTCCACCGTCCTGCTCCTTGTGCTTTT
Source organism: Dipus sagitta (assembly GCA_036346955.1). Classification (NCBI taxonomy): domain Eukaryota; kingdom Metazoa; phylum Chordata; class Mammalia; order Rodentia; family Dipodidae; genus Dipus; species Dipus sagitta. The sequence continues at coordinate 1,578,663 of CM070789.1, forward strand.
CTCCTGGAAAACAGTGAAGCAGAATGAAATCTGGCTGTCCAGAGAGTCCCTGTTCAGGTATGCGGGAACAGGGAGAGCATCGCTTTTTGTCTCTCTCTGCTTACACGTTTGTGTCCAGACGAGGTAGCACGCTGCTGGTACTATTTGTAAACCCAGAAAATTACTTTTGATAAAATTTGGAATGGAAGATGCCATTTTATTTTGGGGCTTTATATTTAGATTTTTTTGAAGTATGAACCTGAACGTGTCCTGAGTGTCTTTTTTGAGAATAAAACGCATGGGAAGATGTCTGGGTCTGTGAACTCAGGTGGGAACATCTAGTGACAACAAGACTAAGTTGAGTCATGACCAAGTAATCCAAGAAGCTTCTTGTCATTGCCTCACCAGGGAAGATGAGCTCACGGCACAGGGAAGGAAGGTGGCGCTTTTCCTTGGCGTATGCCAGTGTTAAGTTGTGATTTGTGATCTTTGCTTGATCTTGAACATTAATTTTTTAATTTGTTTTTATTTATTTGAGAGTGACAGACAGACAGAGAAAGAGGCAGAGAAAGAGGGAGAGAGAATGGGCGCGCCAGGGCTTCCAGCCACTGCAAATGAACTCCAGAAGCATGCGCCCCCTTGTGCATCTGGCTAACATGGGTCGGGGGAAATTGAGCCTTGAACCAGTGTCCTTAGGCTTCACAGGCAAGCGCTTAACCACTAAGCCATCTCTCCAGACCTGAACATTAAGTTTGAATGAGGAAATCATTCTTTCATCTCCCAGTGTTTGGGTCTTTTGTTTTTTTTTTTTTTCCCCTATGGTATACAAGCTTTTTCTAAGTATGACCATATGTCTTGGTTGGTGTTACAGCTCAGTGGTGAAGCATTTGCCCAGGCTGGCCTTGAACTCGCAGTGATCCTCCTGCCTCTGCCTCCCGAGTGCTGGGGTTACAAGGTGTGTGCCACCATGCCTGCTTCACCAATTTAACTTAAATTTTTTTTAATTGGTTAGTTTATTTGACAGAGGTAGAGGGAAAAGGGAAGGAGAGAAGCAGAGAGAAAGAGAGACAATGGGTGCACCAAGGAAACCAGCCATTGCAAATGAATTCCAGATGCATGTGCCACCTTGTGCATCTGGCTTGGGTCCTGGGGAATCAAACCTGGGTCCTTTGGCTTTGCAGGCAAGTGCCTTAACAACTAAGCCATCTCTCCAACCCCTGACAACTTAACTTCTTTTTTTCTTTTTTCTTTTTGAGGTAGGGTCTCACTCTAGCCCAGGCTGACCTGGAATTCACCATGTTTGCTCCGGGTGGTCTTGAACTCACAGTGATCCTACTGCCTCTGCTTCCCGAGTGCTGGGATTAAAGGCATGCGCCACTACATCCAGCTGACAATTAACTTTTTAACAGATTATTTTATCTATTTATCACAATGTCATTGTCATTTCAGTAGGTGTTTTAGGGAACCGTTTCAATGTAAGGTTTTTTTGCATGGGTTCATTTTCTTATTTATTTTTTTGTGGAGTTGGAGATTGAACCCAGGGCCCTGTACAAGCCTGACTAGCAAGTAATCTAGCACTATACTATACTATACCCCTACCTGGTTTTCAATGAATTTTCCCCCCACAGACCTGCAGAATTGCTCTTGGGTTTTAGATCCTGCTGGCCTCTGCCCTGGCCCCACATCCAGTGTGGTTCTCATGGAACATGGTGGATTCCCTCCTCAAGCTTCATGCTGAATCATTCTGTACACATGGGGCAGTGAAGTTCGGAAATAGAGCTTCCTCCTCTCACTTTCAATGTCAGTGTTTTATGAGATGCCTCCTACATTCTGCCCTGTGTTAGACCCTTTCTCTGGGTAACGGAAAAGATGTCTGGGTATGTTAGACCCTTTCCCTGGGTGATGGGATGGTGTCTCCTAACACTGTTTATTGTTTAATCAGAACAACTTTGGGTAAGGGGGGCTAGGGAGAAGAGTAGTTTATTTTAAGGAACCCTCTGCCACTGACACCAGCAAATGAGAAAAAAGGCAGGCTGGAGAGATAGCTTAGCAGTTCAGGCACTTGCCTTAGAAGCTTAAGGACCCATGTTCCACTCTCCAGAGCCCACGTTAGCCAGACACACAAAGGTGAGACAAGTTGCACATGCCCACTATATGGCACAAGTATCTGGAGTTCAATTTCAGTGGCTGAGGCCTTTTGCATGATAGTTCTCTCTCTCAAAAAAAATAAAAAATAAAAAAATAAAAAAGGAAAAGAAGCCAGGCGTGGTGGCACAGGCTTTTAATCCCAGCACTCAGGAGGCAGAGGTAGGAGGACCGCTGTGAGTTCGAGGACACCCTGAGACTACATAGTGAATTCCAGGTCAGCCCGGACTAGAGTGAGACCCTTCCTCGAAAATAAATAAATAAATAAAGGAAAAAAATCCCGAGTCAAAGCCAGGCATGGCACACTCCTGTAATCTAGCGCTCAGGAGGTAGAGGCAGGAAGAACAGGAGTTCACGGTTATCCTCTGCTCCAGAGCCAGTTCAAAGGCCATCCTGGGCTACATGACACTGTCTCAAAACAAACAGCGAACAGCAGCAAACAAAGAATCCCGAGTTGAAAGACGGTTTGTAGTACGGGTTGGCATGCAGCCGTTTACGTAATGAGCCCCCTGTTGTGGAGTGTATAAAGCAGGGGGCTTCCGTTAGAACTAGAACACCTGGAGGAGCTGACGCAGGGCACCAGAGGAGACCTGGGTGGCTGGAGAAGCAATGCTTTCTGACTGGTGACATTTTAGGAAAAGTGTTGCTTAGGCTAGTTATGTTTTCCTCTTTTTTAAAAAAAAAATTTTTGTTTATTTATTTGAGAGCAACAGACAGAGAGAGGAAGAGGGAGAGAGAGAGAGAGAGAGAGAGAATGGGCACCCAGCCACTGTACACAAACTCCAGACGCGTGCGCCCCCTTGGCTGACGTGGGTCCTGGGGAATCGAGCCCCGACCCTGGGGTCCTTAGGCTTCACAGGCAAGCGCTTAACTGCTAAGCCATCTCTCCAGCCCTGTTTTCCTCTTGTATTTTGGCCCCACAAACCGTTCCTTGTAAAATGGCAGCCTGGAAAACATAGTGAAAAATATTCCCGAGAGCACAAAGGTCAAGAAGAGCAGTGGGCGGCGGTGGGTCCTGGAGCGGCCCCGGCCAGCACTGCCGCCGTGAGGCACTGAGTGCTGCTTCCTCCCCAGCCCAGCGCACAGAACAGCGACCCAGGGCAACCAGGCCGGGCTTACTCAGGCCCCACAGCCGGTTCTGGGCCAAACACAGGACAGGGAGGAAAAGGACCCGATCCATGAGCACTCTGGTGTGGGAGTGGAGGGGAATCCAGCCACCACTGGAAACCCAGTGGAGGTTCTGTAATTAGTTCAAAGCGGAGCTGTCCCAGGATCCAGCCTCCCCTCTGGGTGTATGTCCACAGGAAATGAGGTCAGTACCTCTGAGAAGGGTGTGTACTCCCATGTTCTTGGAAGTACACTTAAGTCACCAATGCAGCACTGTGCAAATCTGGCTTCTGATGCGTGCAGGTGGCCTGTTCCCTTGGGTTGTGTCTGGTTCCCACAGCCCAGTCAGAGCTCTCTAGAGAGTTGCTTGAGGCCCAGCCAGGGTGCTTAAGTGAGGCAGTCTTTGCTAGGTCTAAAAACCTATCCTAATATATTGCCCAGCTGCTTTTAACATATTGCATGGCATGTCCCTACTTATATTACCTTCAAATTAAAAGTTAAATGGAGGGCTGGAGAGATGGCTTAGCATTTAAGGTGTTTGCCTACAAAACCTAAGGACCCAGGTTTGATTCCCCGCTACCCATGTAAACCAGATGCACAAGGTGGCACGTGCTTCTGGATTTAGTTTGGAGTGGCTAGAGACCCTGGTGCGTCCATTTCTCTCTCTCTCAAATAGATAAGTAAATAAAAATTAAAACGGTCTTTTAAAAAGTTAAATGGGAATTTCTTATCTCAGAGAATCAGCAATTACAGTTAGTTTGCACAGGCACTAGGTTCCCATGCTCACATCTTTCTACACTGTCATCTGCTGTCCCCTTTTTCCTTCAGTCAGAATAAATTCTGGGAGTTTTCTTTCTAAGTAGCCCTCAGGTCCGTCTACGTGGTTGTCATGACCCTCATGTCACTACCTCCCTTCAGGCAAAAGAACACTCTGGACGCGGTGCCTGGGCTCTGGAGCTCAGCCCCATTGCTGTCCCGCCACCTGGTCTTAGGCAGGTCACATCTGTGAGGCATGCGCACACGAAAGAGCTGGCCCTCTCCTGGCCCCGCTGCCCTTGCATTTTCTTCAAAGTGTGGGGTTGCCCTGTAGGGACTCCCTTGGCACATGGCCTCGCTTGGGTAGTACAGCCAGCCGAATGGCATTTGAACTGGTGCTGGCTGCTGGAAAGGCGTCATGCCATCCTGGTTCAGAGCTAGGGGTCACGATTTTCACAGACAGAACGCTTGTGCCCCGCAACTTACCTGAGAAAGCCCCAACCTTTGCCCTGTACTTGAAGAGAGGGCCTGTGAGGGAAATGCTAACTGAAGAATGCAGTCATGGGGGGGGGTCCCAAATCAATAGGCTGCCACCCTTAGGGGAAGGAGAAAGGGACACCCGTGCTTTGTTTCTGGACATCGCTGCCAAGGAAAGGCCATGGGAGGTCACAGCTGCGAGATGGCCGTCTACAAGCACGCTGACCACATGATTCACAATCTCCGAAAGCCTGGCTTACAATGGATACAGTGGATGTCACATGCAGTTTCAGGAAACTATACCACAGGGAGAAGTTCAAATCATATTCTTTGCTCATGGCTTATTTTTAACGTGCCCATTTCAGGTCTGGAGTTCAGACACTGCCCCACAATGCCAAGGTGCATTACAACTATGCTAATTTCCTGAAGGATCAAGGGCGGATCAAGGAAGCCATCCACCACTACAGGACTGCCCTCAAGTAAGTGCCACAGGGCGGGCGCTGTTCGCTGTGCACCTTGAGGCTGGGTCACGTCACCATCCCCAGTGCGTGTCGGGTGGCTGTTTCTCTTGGCAGTGGACATGCCCTCGAAGGTAGGAGACGTCTTGGATTCTGAGTCTTTAGGGTGTGTTCACGTTTGTTGCACATGTGCCCAATCTGGCCTCCTGGTCAGTGTCCTGTAAAAGTCACCGCCACACGTTATGTGACACTCATTTTGAAACAAATGCTCAAGCAGAAGGTCGTGGTTGAAGGTACTTGTATGGTTATATGCTATTTACTCTAACAAATCCTTAATGTAAGCTTGTAGAGAGCTCTAAGCCCCCACATCTTAAAGGATTTTTCTGAAGACGATTGGAGTTTAGAAGCTAAATGTGCTGACAGTTATATTAAATAGAAAAACAGTGATAAAATGTTTAGTGACCATGTTGGGAATATGGTGTGTGTGTGTGCACGCGCGTGCACGTGCCCTGACACGCTTTATATTATTGATGGGAAAGAAAATATCAAGCATGTTCTTAGATGTGGCTTTAAGAATATTTAAGGATGATATAAGCCATATGGATATGCTTTGAATTAAAACTCTGACTTTCAAGATGGTTTTCTTTGAAAGGTCCCAGATGAAAAATGCATTTAACTGTCAGCACATGGTGGCTGATGCTCGACTCGGCGTCTTGAATATCCTCCAAAGAGCTGTGTGGTAAAGATTTGGTCTTTGGCTTATACTACTGTTGGGAGGTGGAAACTTCCTGAAGCCTACTGGGAGTTTCAGGACATGGGAGGGGGTCATGCCCTTGGAGAGAACAGGGAGACCCCAATTCCTTCCCCCTTCATTTTCTAGTGTCCCAGACTTGCATGGCTCGTTCTACCACACGTGTCCCCATTGTGCTGTGTGGCCTCATCACAGGCTAAAAATGATGGAGCGGCTTGGTCCAGGGCTGTAACCTCCAACGTTGAGAGTGAAGATGATCATCTCTGGTGCTCTGTCACACGGCGGGGTGCTGACTGACATGCAGGCTAACTAACCCTGGCGTGACTCCTTCCCTTTACTGAACACCACAATGCTTACAGGAACTCCTCAGCAGGGTTCGGTGCCTCCACTCAGTTGACTTCATTTGGCTAAATTTCTTGAGACTATTCCATCTTGGGACATGCTTAAAATACACTAGCCAAGCCATACCTGTCATTGGCATACATGCTAGAATGCTGTCAGTTTGGGGTTTGAAGTTGTCATTGTTGTGTACCAGATAAACATATTGTTCTTAAAAAAATTGTTTAGAGTTTAAAAGGCTTACAGTTGCTTAAGATACACTATGGCAAAGTTTGTAAATCAAGTTTGCTGTTTTAAGAATTGTAAGCCCCAGAGGAATAATTATAAGAAATTTTTTGCTGTTGAGGACTATACATTTTTATTAAGGAATAGAAAATAGTTCTTAAGATGTAATGATACCTGTAATCTCAACCTCAGTGAGGCAGAGGCAGAAGGTCACCATGAAGTTCAAGACCAGCCTGGTCTATCTGGTGATTTCCAGGTCAGCCAGACTGTAGAGTGAGACCCTTTCCAAAAAACCAACCATTAAAAAAAATTCATTCACAAGTACGCAGAAAGTATATTTTGGCTTCATAGTTAGTGTCTTGTGATTTTAGATGGCATTTAAAAATATTTTTATTTATTTGTTTATTTATTTGTTTGACAAAGAAAGAGGGAGAGAATGGGTGCTCCAGGGCCTCCAGCCACTGCAAATGAACTCCAGACATGTGCACCCCCTTGTGCATCTGGCTTACGTGCGTCCTGGGGAATCGAACCTGAGTCCTTTGGCTTTGCAGGCAAACGCCTTAACCGCTAAGCCATCCCTCCAGCCCTAGATGGCATTTTTGAAGGAAGGGAAAGAACAGTAAGCGTGCCTTATAGTGCTGGTTTGGAGGAAGTGTGGCAGGAGCATTTCAAGTTAAGCTGAAGTACAGCAGGTCAGGCAGGCCTAAGCCATCACCTAGAGTGAAGGTTCACGTCAAGCAAACTTCTGTGGCAGATGTGTTCACAAAATCACAGCAGCCGGTGGGGCACTTCTGAATCTTTTCTGAGAGAGAGAAAAAACAAATGTTTGCTTCTGGAAGAAATGCGTTCCCTGAGTAATGGGAGCAAACAACCGAAGCTGTAATTAGTGAATTATTCCAAAATGAGTGAAGTGTTCAGCCGGCCAGGTCTAAAATGCTCTGGCTTGGAATGGCGCTGTGCGTCTGTAGACTTCTCTCTGTGGTGGAGTGTGAGCGGCTGTGAGTGTTGTAGCTTCGGCCTTGAAGTGAACTGTCACGGTGGGGCTGGAGAGATCGCTTTGCGGTCAGAAGTGCTTACCTGCAAAGCCTGATGGTCCTGGTTCTATTTCCCAGCACCCACATAAAGCCAGATGCACAAAGTGGCACATGAATCTGGAGTTAGTTTGCAGTGGCAGGGGCTCCTGGCATGACTATTCTCTCTTTCATAAACAAATAAAATTTCAAAAACCACCAAACTAAATAAATAAATTGTCACTGTGGCAGAGGGAAAAGGAAAATGCCAGGATTGTTCTCCGTTTTGATGGTGGTTCAGACTTGCTGACGGGAAGATAGCCCTTATTTTGATCGTGTTGTTTATTTGTGGAAGATGCTGAGACAGGGTTTGTATTAGGTAAACAAGTACATCCACATTATTAGCATGCAAACTTGCTTTCATCGTTAATGGATGGGAGATTATATATTTACACACCAAAACAGCTCTATAGTCAATTTCCTTGTGGATTATTATTGGTAAATATCTGAGATGTATACCTGTTCTACGCATCTATATGCCTAGAGTCCATCAACATTCCTTGGGTGAAAAGGGGTCGGGAGTGGACAACCTTAAGCACCCTTTTCTCCCGCGCTGGGGGCTCGCGTGTGAAGGTCAGTAGCTGCCTGTTTGGAGGATGAAGGGATGCTGTTGTCGGTCCATCACCGGCAGCAAACGACCCCCACAGGTGCCCCACTGATTTTCCCCAAGCTTTTCCAGTGTCCTCCACACAAAATGGAATTACGGACACATGCAACTTTGAAAGCCACACACAAGGGAAAGAGGAGAATCAGGGTCCCGTGTGGCTTCTGAGTGACAGGTCAATGGACTCGCAGCTCCCGCCGATAATCAGTCACCTCCCCTAGCAGGAATGCACATGGGCTGCGGAAGTAACGTAGAGATGACAGTGGGCCGGAAGGCATGTTCTGCTTCCTGATCGGTAACTTCCATCCAGGGAGATCACGGGTGGGCCACATGTCCACCCTGAGCCTGGGGACCACCACTGGCACGCCATGGGCAGGAGCTGGGGTGAAACACAGTTGAGTGTCTGTTCGGTGTGCTGGTGATGGACAAATAATTGGTGGTGTTTTAACAAAAGGAACAAGTCCTGAGCAATGTTTTGGAGGATGGAGAACTGTGAAGGAAGGAGAGCAGCCGTCCTAGCTTGTCACAGATGGGCTCCCTGGGGCCATGAAAGCAGCCATGCCACCCGAGGTCCTGCACCTGACCCCAGAGGGTTAGATGGGTATGCAGCACAGGTGTGATATGGACATATTTATACCCATCATCTCATTTGTGCGTATAGAAACTATTCCTTGAGGTCAATGTGTTAATTTTATTTTATGGAAAAAAAAACAACAAACTCACACAGCAGGCTTCTATCCAGTTGTTATCTAGTTATTTTTCCACAGACCAGACAGTGTCCTGTCCACCCTGCCACTAAATCCCAAGTTCACTGCACTCTCCCCAGTCTCTGAGTAAGGCAGATCACATTCATCATTCCTATTTTAAAAAGCAGAGACATGCTTCATTCAGTAATTTTCACAACTCTAGAAGTGGTCATTTCAAAATGACTCACTTCCTGAGGACATCGGAAGCCATGTTTCACCCTGTCGAGTTCTGACAAGGCAGCTGGGCGTAGGTCTTCCTCACCACTGTGGAAGGTCATCCTGGTAGGATATCACCTTGGTAGTAGGGAGTCACCGTGGTAGGAGGTCATTGTGATGCAGAATCATTGTGAGAGTGGTGGGTGTTCACCATGGTGAGAGGTAACAGTGATGAAAGGTCGCTGTGATGGTAGGTCACTATGGTGGGAGTCACAGTGCTGGGGGCTCACTGTGGTGAGAGGCCATAGAATTTAATGGCCCCCCAATGGATCATATTTCCCTAAACTACATTTGAGATTTTATCCCCAAGGCTACCCTTAATGGGTCAGAAGGAGTTCAGTGCCAGAAAACATAGCAAAACATAGTTGCTAAGTGTTGGTGGTTATTTCAAACAATTCAAGAAGTAAACCAGTAAAATTATCAGTCTCATTGACATGCAATTTCGTGACAAGATGACTTGAATTTTAGGACACTAAAGGAACCAGACACTTAAAATGTGTTGACATTAACAGTTGCTGCCCATTCTTGAATGAAGTTTTTTTGTGTGTGTACATTTTAGTCTAGTGAAATTTAGGTTTTGTAGATGAATTTTTTTCTATCCATGTTTTTCCTCTTTATTTATTTTTTTTTCTCAACATGAACTAGAAAATAAACACCCGACTTTAGGGGAGTTAACTTCAAATAAGTTAATGTGTAAAATGAATGGCAGATAGCTGGGTCAGGTTGTTCACACTCTGAAAGAACGTTGCAGACTGTAGCGTGTGACCCAATCTTATTTGAACAATGAAATAATTTATGTGGTGCCAAAATGGTAAAAAAAAAAAAAAAAAATTAAAGCATCCTTAACTTCTGAACAGGTGGTCTAAATTTTAAGATAAACCAAACATAAGTTTGGGTTTAAACAAAGCATAAACCTGAACTTCAGTCTCCATGTTTGGGCTTTACTTGAAGCTTAAACTTACAGATGGAGTGTGGCTGACTAAGTGATTCTCACACAGTACTGTGCTGCTTGGGGAGGCCAGGACTATTTTATATTTTTTTCAGTGAAAAATATCTCAGGGGCTGGAGAGATGGCTTAGCGGTTAAGGCACTTGCTTGCAAAGCCTAAGGACCCATGTTCAACTCTCCAGATCCCACGTTAGCCAGATGCACAAAGATGAGGCAAGTGCAAGGTCACACATGCCTGCTAGGTGGCGAAGTGTCTGGAGTTCAATTGCAGTGGCTGAGGCCCCAGTGTGCCAATTCTCTCTCTGTCTTCTCCCTAAAAAGAGAGAGAGAGAGAGATAAGAAATATCTCAGCCTTTTACACCTGTCACTGTAAACTACTTCTTGTAAGATCGTAACTTGAGTGAGTAGCTCATAGAAAAATACTCAAAATGGAGGAAGGCCCTGGCTTGTACAATTCAGTTGCTTACTGAGGGTTGGATGACGCGTCTGTTATTAGGGAAAACAAATAGGCTTACTAGTGCACTTGCCTTCTTGACAGCCACACGATTGGGTGTTTCTGAGATGAGTGTGTCTATTTCAGTCATTTTCCCCAGCCTCCCCTTCATGAGAGTAGACTCTGCAGGGATCCTCCGTACTAAGGACCTCCATGACAGCGTGTGAGCAGATGCTTCAAGAGCCACGGTACCATTCACACATCCGTTGTCCTTTGGACCCATTTTACTTCATCCCTGTTTTCTCTGTTTTTGACAGTGAAAAGTACTGGGGACGAAGTTTAGAGACAGAGCACTTGCCTTCTAGCCCAGCACTGCAGTAACGCCAACATAGAAACAGAGAGTCCCCATGAACAGTTCACAAGAGAGCCAAGACTGAAACAAGGAAAACGTAGTGATTATTCGCTGTTCTTCATAAAAATAGGTCCAGAGCCCCCTCCCCCACCACAGAGACTGACTGATGCATTCATGATGTCACAGGGATTGCTGACAACCCCACTGAGGAGGACCTAGGTAGAATGGGGTGACAGAGAGGGACATAAGAGTATAACCCAAAGGGAATATGACCAAATTACGGTACGTTTATATGTTAATGTTCTCAATAATGAAAGAACATAGGCCCAGACGCCGGGGAAACGGCTCAGTCAGTGCTTGCTGTGTAAGCATGAGGACCTGAGTTGGAGTCCACAGACCTACATCAATTCCAGGAGTGTTGGCACATGCCTGTAATCCCAGTGCCTGGGAGGCAGACCCAGGATTCCCAGGGTCTGTTGGCTAGCGAGTCTTCCTGAATCTGTGCGCTGTAGGTTGAGTGAGAGATTCTGCTTCAAAACTAAGGTGGGGGCTGGAGAGATAGCTTAGCGGTTAAGCACTTGCCTGTGAAGCCTAAGGACCCCGGTTCGAGGCTCGATTCCCCAGGGCCCACGTTAGCCTGATGCACAAGGGGGCATACACGTCTGGAGTTTGTTTGCAGTGGCTGGAGGCCCTGGCGCGCCCATTCTCTCTCTCTTTCTCACTGTCTCTGTCTGTCACTCTCAAATAAATAAATAAATAAACAAAACTAAGGTGGAGAATGATCAAGGAATCTACCACAACATCCACACCTGGCCTCCACATGCATGTGTGCACACTCATACACACATATCCACACACACACACATGCTCATGCACGCATATCCACACACACATGCATGCACACAAACAAGCGCAACCACACACACACGTGCAAAAAGGAAAGCGGACCCCCCAAATACCACACTTGTCTAGTTCTGTGAGTATTGATGAGGTTTTGGGGTGGTGGTGGGAGTCATCTCCATGAGGGTTTCTGTGGAATCTGCCTGTAGAGGAAGTAGAGTACGACGGGACTGATCCTGACAGCGGATGCCGCACGCAGTCTGAAAGGGTTAGTCTCCCTCGCAGACCTTCCCCTCCTGATGACCTCAGGACGGAATTAGACTCAAGCTAATTCAAACACAAGCTTATTTAAAAGTCAGCCCTGGGAGCAAATGTTGGCGTGCACAGGGTCTGCCACAAGCAAACAGGAGTAGTTACGCTGTAAGGAAATGACATCTGTGTCATTTCCTCGGATGCTTTCCCAGGCCTGGTCGTGAAGTGTCCTCTCATGAAGTTTGTTTCATAAATCATTTTGTTTTGTAAATACCTCAGGGCTGGCTTGTGAGTCGGGCAGCCTGAGCAGACAGCGGGAGGGGTCCTGTGATCGCCCAGCAGCGGTTCTACAATGTCCAGGTGTGGGCTGTGGCTGGAAGCGTGGCCTAGCACTGTCCTCAGAGGTGGCCTGCTCCGACATGTGACAGCTCCGTGAGCCTCCGGCCTCTTCTCTGTGCAGCTGGCCATCAAGCCTCACTTTTCTCCCCCTGCGGACCCATTCTTACACACAAGGCACACTAAAGGCCTTTTCTCTCATACAGCTTTGTTCATTCATCTTCACGTCTCTTCTCTGCGCTGGCTTTTGATTTGAAAAATTCAGCATGGCGCAACTCCAGACGACCTGCTGTGTGGCAGAGGAAATAGGCAGGATACAAATGTGCAAAAATGTCGTAATGAACCCAGTTCTTTGCATGCTAGCCAAAGCACTAATTCAAAAAGAAAAAGAGAAAAAAAAAAAACACACAGGTAGTCATTGTGGAAGCTCCTTCAGGGTTTTAGACCATCATTTTCCAAAGGCATTTTGTTCACCTCACATGTTCTCCTGAGGACTGCAAAGCTTGAGGGAATAAAGAAAAGGAATTCTGACATAGAGGACACACATCCTGTTGTGCTTGCTGTTTTCGGGGGGGTGGGGGCAGGAGGGTTGTGGAAATGCCCTCACCTTCAAGGCAGAGGTCTGGGGATTGGAGTCCTTTTCTCAACATCAAAACCAAGACAAGCATTGGGCATGGTGGTGCACGCTTTTAATCCCAGCACTCAGGAAGCAGAGGTAGGAGGATCGCTGTGAGTTCAAGGCCAGCCTGGGACTACATAGTGAATTCCAGGTCAGCTTGGGCTAGAGCGAGACCCTACCTCGAAAAACCAAAACAAAACAAAACAAAAAAAGAGCAAAGCCCAAGGCTTCCTTAGAATGCTTGATCCTGGCCGTGACGTGCTCTGCCACCACATCCACCATCACTTCTAGGCACAAGGTTCCCCGAGCGTGGAGGGAGTGGGCAGACCCAACACATCTGCAGGCCTTTTTCATGGAAGCCGCGATCTCTCTGAGAGGACCAGAGAGGACCAAGCACTGCCCCACACACCAGTACCCTGGGGTCAGGTGTCCAGGGCAGGCAGTAGCATGAGGGAGCCCAGCGTGCCTGTACTTACTGAAGGTGGCCCAGGGGAGCAGATGGCGCCCACGTGCTGGCTCAGCCCGCCCGTGCTTGCCCCACTTCCTCTAGGCCCTCCTCTCCTGACAGCGTCTAGAGGCCCTGAGCAGTGAGGACATCAAGCTTTGGGGGGCACTTTTGAGTTGTCAATCCAGACACCGATTCTAAGGATGGCCTTGGTGTTCTGTACAGAGGAGGGAAGGGTTGAGCAAACGTGAAAGCTAAGCAGTGTGTCTCCCTGTGCCTTATTTATTTGCACACAGAGAGGGATAGAGAGAAGAGAGACAGACAAAGAGAGAATGGGTGCACCAGCGCCTCCAGCCACTGCAAACAAACTCTAAATGCATGCGCCACCTTGTACATCTGGCTTACATGGGTCCTGGGGAATCAAACCTGGGTCCTTTGGCTTCACTCGCAAGTGCCTTAACCACTAAGCCATCTCTCCAGCCCCTCCCTGTGCCTTTTAATAAGAACACTTTTGTCCCCAAGTTACATTGGCTTTCCTAGAAGATCCAGAACGAGAGTGCAGCCTGGATTTGAATGCCAGGAGGCCTGATGAGCACAAATCCTCTTTTTGTTGCATGAGAATTATCTTGGCTGTTCTACATTAAAAGCCAGTTCCCCGGGCTGGAGAGATGGCTCAGTGGTTTAGGCACTTTCCTGCAAAGCCAAAAGGCCTGGGTTAGATTCACCAGTACCCACGTAAAGCCAGATGCACAGAGTGGTGCATGCATCTTGAGTTTGTTTGCAGTGGGAGGAGGCCCTGGCAGAGGTGTTCGCTCCCATTCTCTCTCTCTCTTTGCAAATAAAAAAACACACATGTTTACAGCCAGCTCCCTGGGCGTACTCAGTTTGCTTGTGGCAGGAGGAGCAGGCCTTCTCAATGGCAAGTGCATCTGCTCCAAATGTGTCCAAAACAGCTGACTTCCCCAGCGGTGCTGCCCGGGTCGCCTTCTCATGGGAATTGAGGCAATGAGTTGATTCCTTCATCTGTGCAAACTCAGTTCATCGATAAATATCTGTCCTGCTCTTATTTCTTTGGAACATTGGGGATGTAACTTTTCACTTTACAGCCCGTTATTTAGTTGTGTGTGTGTGTGTGTGTGTGTGTGTGTGTGTGTGTGTGTGTGTGAAGTGTCTTAAGTTCTGAGATTTCATTGTGAGAACTGTATCAAGCTGGTTGGAGCCAAACTGCAGTAGAAAAATGAAATGAAAGGAAGTGGTGGCGGGCCAGGGTGGAGCGCCACTTTGGAGAGGGTTTAGTTTTGTTTGGCTACATTAAGTATGGTCCCCTCAGTCAAGCAGCCGGTGCACAGGTGCTTGTGAAGAGTCCGCCCCAAAGGAGCTCCCGCGTCGGTAGAATTGGTAAGCATGGCACACGGGACTGGCTAGCCGTGCCACCAGACCAACAACTTCATTTCATGTCACAGGAAATTGGGAGCACTTGTAGCAGTGAAGGACTAAGCTCTGTCCAGTCCTGGCGGGTTTACATACTAGTCAGCCAGTCTTGCATTATTTAGTGTTGATTTATTTGTATTACTAAGTAAAAGGTGTGTGTCTGCTGGGCGTGGTGGCGCACACCTTTAATGCCAGCGTTCGGGAGGCAGAGGTAGGAGGATCGCTGAGAGTTTGAGGCCGCCCTGAGACTCCATAGTGAATTCCAGGTCAGCCTGGGCTAGAGCGAGACCCTACCTCGAAAAACCAAAAATAAAAAAAAAGTGTGTGTGTCTTGCCCTAGGTACACACCTTCAAGTGGACACAGACATGCAATTCAAACGGGGAAGAATTCAGAGTTTCCTTCGGCTGTGGCCCGCCTGGCTGGCGTGGGGCAGGAGGCTGGAGAGCAAGCAGATTATGCCAGTCATAGTATGGCTTACGTCATGGCTTAATACTTCCAATTTTTCAGGCTGTACCCACGCCACGCAAGTGCGCTGAACAACCTGGGGACGCTGACGAAGGACACGGCGGAGGCAAAGATGTATTACCAGAGGGCCCTGCAGCTGCACCCCCAGCACAACCGGGCGCTCTTCAACCTTGGGAACCTCCTTAAGTAAGTGCGCTGCTCCAGGAGGCCTGGGCACTCCCTTGAAACCTAGTGCATGTTTCACACTCAGCAGCCCATCTCAGAATTCAAATGGGCGCTGTGTTGGCCATAACAGACATTTATTATTAGGCTTGACCTTGAGGGAGAGGCGAGTTTTTGTCAGGCCAGAGGCTCCTTACAAGATGACGCTGCGTCCTCAGCAAACCTACCGCAGGCTCATCTGGATTCTTGGGATTTTCGTGACAGACAACTTGAAGCTGGTTCCCAGCAGCAGAGCTCACCAAGCGTCACTCACCGAGAGCCACTCAAGTCTATTTGGACTCATTTGTGCCATTTCCTGGGGCACTGGAGCTGTCTGTAGTGGCTCTTTGTGTGGCACATCCCGGTGTGAGATGGATAAGGAGTGCTTCCCGTGCCAGCATCCCTGGCTCTAGTCATTAATTCTGGCCTTTCCAGGAACCTGTCAGAAAAAGACAGTGAAAAACAAGAAGAGATTAAGTAAGCACACACTTTTTATGTGCAAGGAGAGCAGACGTCCCGGTGGTTTAAGGGGACACAACAAAATCGTCAGATTCAAGATGTGGGGACATATTTCTGTGAGTGCTTGGTTAAAATAGATGCTCGTGTTTGTTACTAAAATGAAAATGAATGTATCTTAAGGAATCATCCCTCCTATGCCTTTCCATTGCCCTGACCTCTGCCATCTTTACATCGGACACTCAGTGTCTCTGTCTTTCTCTTCAACTTTACTTTGGGCTCTTGCCAACACGGCCATACCATCCCTAGTCCTGACCTTTGACCACCTTGGCCTTGATCCCTTAACCCCGTCCCCCAGCTTTTCCTAAATCCTCAGTCCTCCTGTCCCCTGGAAGGGCTTGTGACGGTGACTCGTAACCTTGCAGCTTTTCTCTATCCTCAGTTGGTTCCTTTCAGGACCTGTCATCCATGGTCTTTCTCACCTCCTCATGCCATCCTTCCTGCTGGCCTGGCCGCTGTTCTCTGACTTGTGCATTGCTGTTTGTATTCCTGTCTTTGGTGTCTGACATCTGTTGGTAATACGTGACGTGAATGTGGAGACGGTCACTCACATCGTAATTGACCCGTCAGGCCCAGCTGAGACCCCATGCTTGTCCCTCTGCCTTCCCGACCACTGCCCCTCGGCTGCCTGCCCGCTGCCACTCTCCAACAGGAGCCTCTGTGGGCATTTCTCCCACTCATCTTTATCCCTGCCCCCAATAAGTACTGCCAAGTAAGATTGTTGGGGGGGGGGGATTTTGGAAGACCTGGAGCTAGAGAAATGTCTAAGGTCATTTTCCCCAACCTGACCCTAAGAAGCACTGTTTGCTTCTGTGGAAGAAGGAATCACTCAGTCTCTATGTCGGGGCTCATGCCACATGGCATTATGATGCTCTTCTACAGTCCTCTCCTCCTGTCCTGCTTATGAGTTAGGAGGACCTGAGACGTTCAGTGAGCATAGACACATAGAGTCTAAGCACCGTGGCATTCAGGGCTTCCCATACTCCTGGTCACTGATACTTGTCTATACTTCTTTCATCCTGTGTAAACCCTGACCAGTTAGAGTGACCACTTGTCAATGCAGGAGAGAAAGTAACGTGCCAAACCGCGTCCACTGCAATCGCTACCAAGGCTTGCCGTTAGAGCTCTTCTAGTTCTCTGAAAACATGATGTCACTGCCTCCCTTGTCCTCTTAGAGTCACAGCCTATCCAAATGGAATTATCTGGGAGACAAGAACTTCTCCTGCCCTGCTTTCCAGTGACTTAGAAATTCTGTGTATCTAAGCATTGCCACCTGGTAAGATAATTTTGGATTTCTCCCCCACCACAGTTTTATTCACTCTCATCGTAATTCCTGATGAGTCAAGCCTGAGTTTAAAACCCATAGTGCGGTTCACTGGCCACAGTAAGCACTGCCCACGCATTGCCCAGGCCGCAGGCAGATCTCCACAGTAAGTGGGATTCGAGGGGCAGCTTGGAAGGAGCTCCTGGTTTTGTTTACATTCTCTGGAAGGAGTGTCTCCTCTGCTTCCAGTCTTTAGGAGCCTCCCCTGCTCCATTCTTCTCACCTCCCAGAAATCCTTCACAGCTGAGTTGCCCTAGGCTGCTAGGCTGCAGACCTGGAATGAGGAAGGATTAGTTCAAGAAGGAATGATTCAATTATAGTTATAAGGAACATGGCCAGCCATTGGGAATTTCTTCTTGCATACATTGTCATACTTAGGGCGCCAAGCTCCCCAGTTTTAAAATCCTGCGGGATTTTTGCTTTGTCACAAAAGATCAGTTTGACATTCAGGTTGTTGAAAAAGATCAGACGGTATTTGGGTCTAAAGATGCACCATGGAGGCCAGAGGGAGAAGCAGGAAGAGGGAAGTGTGGGTAATCTGCGTCTCCAGAGCCCACACTGGCCGTGGCCTGCGCAGGATCTGTCCCAGGAAGCGCTGGGGAGGTGAGGCTTGGGGTGACGGTTCCTCCACTTCTTGGTGAGTCCTTAAGGATTCTGCAACCTCCACACTGTGCTGCTGTCCCCAGACAGACCCAGTCTTCTCCACCTCCCTCCTGCAGCCCCAACCCTTCCTGCCACCCTCCTCCCCACGACAGGAATAACAGCCCCTGACGCAGGTAACACCCCCCTTCCTCACGACCCTGTTCTCCTGGGGTCATGGCTGGACCACCACCACCACTGTCCTGTCCAAATAGAGGATTGGTGTGGGCAGTCACATGCCCACAGGCTGCAGAGAGGACTCTGAGCACCAGTGCTTTGTGTCACATCGGGCCGGGCCCGGGGCCTACTGTCTAGGGACCGCTGACTAGTACAGCCTGCTGGGCTGGAATCTCAGCTCTGCTGCACACCGGCGTGACACTCAGGATGACAGTTTTATCTTGCCGTGACTCCAACTGTTCATATGTAAAGTAGAAACGACACTAGTAACTATGTCTTCACCAGCACTAAATATGATGTAGGGAAGCAGTTGATACAGGACCTAACTCCCAACAAAGATGAGCCAAGGACGTAGGATATCTCCTGTCCGACTTGAAGTTGTCATCGGCTTCTTGGGGTCATGTCAGTCGTGCTCAGGCGTGCTCTCAGGGCACCTTCTAGTAGCGTAGCCGGCCAGTTTCAGCTCTAGTCAGTCCGTGGCTCTGTGGCTGTGGCTGCTTCTCTTTACCGTAAGAGATGAGACCAGCTGACCCCAGAGAGCCCTTGAGCTGCAGAGGCTGTGCTTGGGCTCTGACACAGGCTCCCGGTCGGCTAGCGGAGGTGCAGGCCGAGGACCGAGGACTCCAGGCCCTTTTCTTCACAGGAGCACCTGCGGCCACAGAGGCCGCCTTGTTGGGTCTGGTGAGATGCGGGGCGGGAATCTGGACAGAGTGGGAGACACACGTCTTCTGTGTCACGGTGCTGAGTACTCCATGTCTGTTTATTTATTTATTTATTTGGAGGTAGGATCTCACTCTAGCCCAGGCTGATCTGGAATTCTCTGTGTAGTCTCAGGGTGGCCTCGAACTCACAGCGCTCTTCCTCTGCCTCCCGAGTGCTGGGATTAAAGGCGTGCACCACCACGCGCAGCCTCCATGTCTGTTTATTGACCCGCAGAGAGAGATTAGCAGACACCTTTCAGAGAGAGCTGCTGAGACCCACGAAGGCGGAGCTAGGGTAGAACCAATGGTCAGTGCAGCCGAACACAGGGACACAGCATGCTGACCTGCGTCGCGACCCCTCAGCTGGGGCAGCACAAGCCCTGGTCAGTGAGGTTGTTCTCAGCCGCCTTCTCACCCAGGCCCCTGTGACGGACATTCTGTGCCTTGGGTCTCAAAGGGCTTTGCAGGACTGCACGTGCTTTAATATAATGCTGTCTTGGGCTGGTGTTGAGCTTGGAAGACAGCAGTTTGGAGCTCATTGCTCCCCAGTCCATCTCCAAACACCTGCAGCCCAGAACTGGCCCCGTGCAGGAGCAGAGCCACAGAGGACCGGAGTCCCCCTGCCAGGCCACCAAGCTGACGATGCAGCATCAGGAGCTGCTCTCCAGTCGGGAGGGACTTGGAGACCCACAGGGTGTCAGCCTGGGTGAGGTCTGTAGAGAACACATCCCATGCCTGCTGCTGTGTGACTGGACACGTCACACTTCCGTCCACCCACGTCTCGGCCTCTGAATTTAGCTGTAGTGAGTGTGAGTGACAGACATCCTAATTTTTCACCAGCATAGAACATGAGTGTGTTCTCCAGGCTATCATGTGTGACTTTTATAGAAGTCAGGCAGAGGCTGGAGAGATGGCTTAGCGGTTAATGTGCTTGTCTGTGAAGCCTAAGGACCCATGTTCAACTCTCCAGGTTCCACATAAGCCAGATGCACAAAGTGATGCAAGTGTGTAAAGTCGCACATGTGCTCAAGGCAGTGTACACATCTGGAGTTCCATCCCAGTGGCTGGAGGCCCTGGTATGCCAGTTCCCTCTCTCTCTCTCTCACTCGCTCGCTTGCCTCAAAAAAAAAAAAAAAAAAAAAGTTCAGGCAGAAAAACGAGGGTGAACTGCAGTAAACTAGATGCTGTTAGTGGCGCCCACGGCCCAGGACGTGTTCAGTAAACTATTCTGAAGCTATGCAGTGTAGACCCAGAGTTCCTTCCCTTGTGGTGCAGAGAAGGTAGTAGACCATAAAAAGTATGTTCTTCAAAAAGACCAGCTCAGTCAGATGTCTACAATTTGACTTTCACCACTCAAATCTTCAGAAGAATTCATAAAGTCTGTATTCCCAACAGTAAAAATCTTTTCTGTTTGTGGGTATTTTGGAACCAATAACAAAATAACACAACAACCCAATGCCACCCCAACAAGTGATGGGTAACGCTCGCTTATGCCGTGGTTCACAGGCATCACCCGTCCCAGCTACATTTGCTTCTAGGGAGACAACCCAGCTTCTCCCCCATGCCGGCAAGCTTCTGCTTCCAGTTTAGATGAGTGTGTCCTGCTTTTTCACACAGGAACTTGAAAGCAGTTTATGGGGGGAAAAGCTTATTTCAAGCCTATAGATCCCAGGGCAGGCTTCCTCTTGGTGGAAGAAGCTCCGAACACACCTTAGGGCTGGATTCAAGATCTGTCCCCACTGCCACACGTCATCAGGGCTCTGCCTGCTGAAGACTTAAGTAGGAAGCTTAATCTTAATCAAAAATGCTTGAGGCTGTGGAGCCACTTACATTCAAACCACCATAGCTTCCCTACCTACGGTGGCACTTAATGTCAAGGTCAAGAGCATGTATCACTTAAGATAGTGACTGTAGAGTCACAAGCGTGACTTGCCAATGGAGGACTGCATTGAAAACTGTACCGTAGGATCATGGTGTCATGAGAGCTGTGTTGTGGGGCACAGTATTGAAATCTCTAAAGCTCAACTTTTAATTTTTTTGGAGGTGAAGGTTGTTGGTATTATTTTATAAATCAAAATGGAGGTAATGATGTCTAACTCATAATGCTCGGTGTTGGTGTTGTAATTACCTTTGCGTTGCTGGAACAAAATGTCTGACCAAAAGCAGCAGATGGGAGGAAAGGATCGATTGTGCCTTATAGTCCTGAGGGGAAGATTCATGATGGCAGGGGAAAGCATGGCACGAGCTGAGGCTGGACGTCACCTCTGCCACAGCGGGTGGAAAACTGCAGCAGAAGACTAAGCCAAGACGCGGCAAAGGGGAGCTGCCCCTCAGCCCGTCCCCAGGAACACCCTCCTCCAGCAGAGCTCCACATCGGACATCTGACTCCAGCCACCACACAGTTCACAGGCAGAACGCAGGGTGTCCCCTGGTAGAAAGCAGATGCTCACAAGATCACGTTGTGAGCCTGGCAGCCTTACACGAGGCACGTTCGCCCACTCGTGTCCTTGTCCCTCCTGCAGTAGGCAGCCGTAGTGCTCATCACTTCCTGGCCAGGGCCTTGGAGAATAAAGGTGCTTAGTCTCCCAGAACGGTAGTCAGAGAACAAAGACAGCATTTCTAGATGGCAGGGGCTTCCTCCCTATTTTTTTTTTTTTTTTTGGTTTTTCAAGGTAGGGTCTCACTCTAGCCCGGGCTGACCTGGAATTCACTGTGGAGTCTCAGGGTGGCCTCGAACTCATGGCGATCCTCCTACCTCTGCCTCCCGAGTGCTGGGATTAGAGGCGTGCACCATCACGCCCAGCTCACCTCCCTACTTTTTAAAAAATAAAAATGCATGGGGCTGAGAGGTGGCTTAGCAGTTAAGGCACTTGCCTGAGAAGCCTAAGGACCCAGGTTCAATTCCCCAGGACCCATATAAGCCAGATACACATGGTGGCGCATGTGTCTGGAGTTCATTTGCAATGGCTGGAGGCCCTGGTGCACCCATTCTCCCTCTTTCTCTCTCTCTTTCTCAAATAAATGAATTAATTTAAAAAATGAAATGCAACAGAAAAGAAAATACAGGGAAGATAGGGAGTCGACATAAAGTGAGACTAGGTATAGGTATGGGTTGAGAATCCCTTAACGGAAATGTATGGGACCTGAAGTGCAGATTTCATAGATTTTTCAGATTTTAGAATATTTTCATTGGCTTTACTGGCCAAGTATCTCTAATCTAAGTTCTAACTCAAAGTGCTCCAAAATCCAAAACTTTTTCTACCTGACTGAAAAGTATAAGATACTGGAACATTTCAGGTTTAGGATGCCTTGTGTATATGGACACATGCAGACACACACAGGTACAGGCACATGCATGCATATATGTATGGACAAATGCAGAGACCCACATGAGCACAGGCAGATATGTATATGTAAAATATATATTGTTTCATTCATAGATATATAAATATGTATATATTGTTTCTAATTGTGTTGTCTTGGGGGTGCTGATTTCAGCCGGGCAAGCCAGGGAAGGCTCTCCTGGGAGCAGAAGCTGGGTGGGGCCGAGGGAAAGGCCCTCTGGGAGTATCACGTTAAGACGGGCCAGCAGAGGCCAGAGATGCAAGCCAGCCGTTCTTCAGGGCCAAGCAGATTACTGAACTCGAGGCTCACTTCCACCACGCTGCATGAGGGAGGCCGGGTTCTGTCCGCAACTCTCAAGCCTTTGATGGAGGGCCACATGTTGAGGGGCTTGGCCTCAGGACACAGCTCCAGATCAGGTCAGGACAGTGGCAGGAGCAGTGGGCTGGGGGTCACTGGGTTCCAGGCTCAGGCTGGAGTGGAGGGTTCCTGGTATGTTTACAGTGGGGGTCCAGAGCCGTGCTAGGGAGAAGGTTTCACTGGGTTCCTCTGCAGCAGGTGAACATTAGTGAAGACTTCTACGTGAGGGAATATGCTGCAGGAGCAATTCATTCTGTTGTTCAGATGTTGTAAAGGAGAAGAAAGGACTAGAAGCAGATGTGGGAGCCAAGGGTGAGGACTAAGGTGTTAAGCACAGCTGAGCCACGTGACCTCGCCCAGCAGAGCTGTAGGGACCTTTCCTGTGCTTCTAGATGCAGGTAATCGTCAGAGGGACATGTAGCTAAATATGGGTAGGAAAGGGATGCTGCTAAAATCCGATACGGTTCCAGCCTCAGTTCAGTTTACGTGTGGTACCTGTTACTGTTCAGACAAGGGAGCTTCCACTCAGATGAATTCTGCCCTGTCAAATACCATTTAAGCTGCACTATCCCTCAAGATCTCACCAAGCAGCCAGCACAGAGGCTGTAAGACTAGTGGTCCTCTGGTGGACAGTGGTCCTGAAGAGGACACCCAAGCGTGCACACACATGCAAACAGAAACGTCTTCTGTGGTCAGTTATCAACTTCCAGAGCTTTTCTTCAAAACATTGTCAAACGTCTGTCCGAGCGGCTGTAAGCCTGGCTTTTGGAGGCCTAGCAATCTCAACGGCTCCCCCACAAAAGAGTCTCCATCCTAGAGTGCAGAGCCCAGAGGAGAGGCTCCCTGTGAGCCCTTGCTTCTGATTATAAACTAATCCTTCAGCATGCTGTTTTTGCAAGGCCCTTGGTCCTTCAGGGATTCTTAAAAATGCCCTCTTGTGGAAAGAATCCACCAAGTTCCCTTTGAAGTCACCATTTCCGTTGTGCCACACACGGATGCTAATGGAATTGATTGCCTTCAGTGGTAATTAATCTCTCTCTGCCTCCATTTGTGAGAAGTCTAAGTTTCCGTTCCGGCTGACATAAGTCATGACAAATGAAAACTATTAAATCACTTGCTGTCAACTTGTTGTGGAGTTTTCCTCTACTGATTTTTGAAGAATATCCAACAAAATTAACTGAGTATCCTTCAGGGTTTTTAATTTGGTAAGGTTGTGTCTGCCCTCTGGTCCAAGGAGCACTTCTAAGTCAGGGTTAGTAAAGACATGAAATCATGGTGAAAGATTGCTGCCAACAGTCAGATCAGTGGTCAGATTACCAGGATTGATCTCTTCAATTTTAAAAAATAGTGTTAGTGGAAGAAATGACTTCCAGTAATCTTTGAAAAAAGAAATTATTTATTTTAAGTAGAGAAAGAGACTGAGACAGACAGAGAGAGAGAGAGAACGGCTCTGCTAGGGCCTCTAGCTGTTGCAAATGAACTCCAGATGCATGTGCTAGTTTGTGCATCTGGCTTTACATGGGTACTGGGGAATCGAACCCTGGTTGTTAGGCTTTGTAGGCAAGTGCCTTAGCCACTGAACCATCTCTCCACCACCACCACCACCCCCGACACCTTTTGTAATAGAAACCTGAGTGTATAAAACTTACTGGGCGCCCCAGAGCTGTGCTGAGCTTCTTAAACTTGGCTGACTGAAGAAATCAACTGGAGGGCTGTGAGCTGGTGGACGGCTTAGGACCACAGCTCACAGAACTACGTTGTGAGGTCCCTTGTTTCTGAAGACAGGGCATGTGCAGGAGAGCCTGCTGGGGTTAACTAGATTCCAGTAAGGTTCAAAGAGCATGGATAGACACCTCTCTTGGGCAACAGCCAAGTGCCCTGTCTGTAAGTAACAGTGATAAACGTTTAACAAACTGAACCCTTACCTGGAAGGCCTGGATTGGAATGATGACTTTTTTGCCCCCTGTGATGAGGAACTCCCTTCTGGGTGAGACTGCCTTGTCACAAGCTGGGCCCGGATGAGCTTGCCCCTCTGTAACTGCGTGCTACCGAACTCCGCCTGCAGGGGGGGCTGTACAAACAGATCACCGGGGAATCCTGAAAATGCAGTGGGTGTGGTGAGTGGGTGCGGAGGGCTCTGAAGCTGTCCGTGTGGAGCAAGCGTCCAGGTGACACTGACGTTAGTCTGGGGTAGACTTCCAAGTCTGTCTGCCGTCCCACCACTCAGCAGGCTGAGGCAGGGTTATTGCCGCAAGTCTGAGGTCGGCCTGGACTGCAGAGTGAGATCCCATCTCAGAGGAGGGGGTGGGGGGGAGGCAGCAATGGCTACGGTACCATAGACACAGAGAGGCACTCAGCACACGGCTTTTTTTGCTTCTGAGTTTGAACATGTTTACATTAGAAAAATGAGTTGAATAACAGCGCAAGAATACCTGCCACATGAAATTGTTATAAGAACCGACTTAATGCTCTGCAAATTTATGAGAACATTCAGCCTACATTCATTACGGAGTCGGTGGATTATGAAAATACAGGCATCAGGCTTTGTGTTGGTAACTAGTTGAAAACAAAAAGGCCCCCTCAGGGTTAGGGAGCCCTAGAGACCTATAGACTATGAGCTCTCTGTGCATCATCCTACCCTTTTTATTTTTGTAATTTATAATGTCAGGCACGTAACAAACGATCAGAGATTTGTGGAATTGTTGAATTCAGAGTCTAGAATGTTTACCATTACACCATCAAATCTGTGATAATGTGTGGAATTGTTTAAGTAGCAAAGTTATCACTACCAAGAGGACACTTCTTAGCTTCAGGGACACTGAAACCAGGATAATGAGCCAGCGTCTCCCCATGACACCCATGGGAAGGGGACTGCCATCCAAGAAGATGCCGCTTGTCAGCCCCCAGGCCTTATGTCCTCTTTAAACCAAAATCCAGTCACTGGGAGAATATGGCGACAAAAATAGACCCAATTTGGGGCTGGAGAAATGGCTTAGTGGTTAAAGCGCTTGCTTACAAAGCCAAAGGACCCAGGTTCGATTCCCCAGGACCCACATAAACCAGATGGAGTTCGTTTGCAGCAGCTGGAGGCCCTGATGTGCCCATTCTCTCCCTCTCTCCCTCTCTCTCTCTTCCTCTCTCTCTCACAAATAAAGAAAAAGAAAATATTAAAAAGAAAACAGACCCAGTTTTCAATAAGAATGATAGCAGCTCATTAGTCGCCACCCACTGGCCACAGTATTTTCTAGTTACTTAAATTACACATGTAAACCTTCTCTCTTAGATATAAAACCAAAGACAAACATCAGTCATTTGGCCTGGCTTGTGGGTGGGTAGCCGAGCCACCATTAAGAACTTAGCCTAGGGCTGGGGAAATGGCTTAGCGGTTAAGGCTGCAAAGCCTACGGACCTCAGTTCAATTCCCCAGGACCCACGTTAACCAGATGCACAAGGGGGTGCATGAGTCTGGAGTTCATTTGGCTGGAGGCCCTGCCATGCCCATTCTCTCTCTCTCTCTCTGCCTCTTCCTCTCTCTCTCTTAAATTAATTAATTAATTAAATATTTTTTTAAATAAAGAAAAAGAACTTAGCCTGTGGCAGTGCAGGACACACATCATCTTCACGTCATTCTAAATTGGCTCCCTGCTGCCCAGGGCATGCCTCTCACATGACCCCTCTGGGGTCAAGTGTTTTTTCTTAGTGAACCAACCAACAAATAAAACTCTCAAAAACTGCATAGCATGTGTATCAGTTACTTTTTTGTCGCTTTGACAAAAATCCCTGGCAGGAAGCAACTTAAGGGAGGAAGGGCTCGTTTGGTCCTGCAGTTCAAGAGGATACATACAGTCAGTCACCCACAGTGGCAGGGAGGGTGAAGTAGCTGGTCACATCACATATATATATATATATATATATATATATATATATATTTTTTTTTTTTTTTTTTTTTGGTTTTTCGAGGTAGGGTCTCACTCTGGTCCAGGCTGACCTGGAATTCACTCTGTAGTCTCAGGGTGGCCTCGAACTCACAGAGATCCTCCTACCTCTGCCTCCCGAGTGCTGGGATTAAAGGCGTGCACCACCACGCCTGGTGACATCACATATATATTAAGGAAATGAACTGTCACACTTCAGCACCCATTGCCAAGCACTTCCTTCCTTCAGCAAGGCTGTGTCTTGTAAAGGTTCCACGACCTTCCCAGACAGCACCTCCAGGTGTTCAACCACATAAGCCTATGGCGGACATTTCACATTAAAGCCACCCCAGCAGGAAATGGAAGGTATGAGGTCAGTGGGGTCTATAGCACCCCCTTCCAGTGACAGTGCTCTGCTAGCACCTTGACACACTCTAGTGTGACGCAGTGTGCAGCGAAAACCAGCAAGAGGCGACCACGCCTCGCTCACAGAGGTGAGATCTCCAGGTCTACTCAGGCTTAAGCAGATTTCTGATAAAGGACGTCCTCTTCCCTGTCACCTGCAGGTCCCAGGAGAAAACAGAAGAGGCCATCGTGCTGCTGAAGGACTCCATTAAGTACGGCCCAGACTTTGCTGATGCATACTCAAGCCTGGCTTCCCTACTGGCCGAGCAGGTGACTGTTCCCGTTTAACTTCACAACTGTTCTCCGTGGTATTGTTGAGCACATCAGCAGTGTCCGCACGCAGATTTCTATAGAAATGGCTTACCTAAGGACCTGGCTAGACTGCTGTATCAGATGCCTAATGCCCATGCCAGTTTTCTTCTTGGCACACACTGGAAGTTCAGTTTTCTCACTCCACTATACCTGTGTAGAGAGGTCCCCCTTCAGATAAATATGGCATATCGGCCTGTGATGTATTCTCTGTCACTCTGTGACCAAGTCTGTCAAAAATGCTGCATGCCATTCACTGCTTTTATTGCTGCCTGTGGGATTTTCCTGGGGGGGGGGGGTTGCTGATGGGCGGTCGCATCTAAACTCAGTATGCAGCCAGGGAAGTGACAACCAAACCTGGGTCCTTTGGCTTTGCAGGCAGACGCCTTAACTGCTGAGCCGTCTCTCCAGCCCAGTTTTATTTTTCTTTCCAGGTGTGTGCATGTGTAGTAACCACGCATATATGTATGCATTCTCATATGCACGTGGGCACATACGTATCTGTGCAAGTGTGCTTGTGTGTGTGTGTGTGTGCCAGAGATCAGTGTAAAGTTTCTATTATTATTTCTATGATTCCTCCCCCTTGTTCTTTGAGATGGTCTCTTACTGAACCTGGAACTCACCAATTTGGCTAGACCAGTTAACCAGCAACCCCGGGGCTCTGTCTCCAGCCTCCCCATGGTGAGATTGCAGGCATGCTCCAACATGCCCTGCATTTTACGTGGCTCTTGGAGATCCAAGCTTAGGTTCTCCTGTGTGCAAGGAAAGCATTTTATCCACTGTCTCGCCAGCTCTGAGAGGTGTGCTTTGAGTCCTGTCTTTCTTCTCACTTGTCTGAGGACTTGATACCGATTTTCAGGGTTCGCTGTGAGGAATGAAGACATGTCACCTTCTCAAACTGAGGACTTTTTGTTGACACAATTAAGTGACCTGGATGAACAGTTGGTCCTGCTGTCACACGATGGCCAACTTTTCTTTAAAATCAAACTCCACATCTTTGCATGGTGCCATGCGCTATCCAGGTGACTCAAACATCGGGAACAGCATGATGCTACATACCAGTTACTGAGGTGCAATTTGCACTTAGGCATTTTTTAAAATATATTTTTAAATATTTTTATTTATTTATTTATTTATTTGAGAGGGAGAAAGAAGCAGAGAGAGAGGGAGAGAGAAAAAATGGGCACGCCAGGGCCTCCAGCCACTGACTGCAAACGAACTCCAGATGCATGTGCCACCTTGTGCATCTGGCTTTTGTGGGTCCTGGAGAGTCGAACTGGGATCCTCTGGCTTTGCAGGCAAATGCCTTAACTGCTAAGCCATCTCTCCAGCCCCCTGCACTTAGGCATTTTTTAAAGTTCCAACAAGAAGAAAGATTAAGAAATTCTATAAATATTTAAGTGACAAAAATCATAGACCTAGTTTTCTTGCTTTACTATAGTCATCCTTTAATATCTGGAGAAAATCCAGAATCTTCCTCAGATACCAAAATCTATGGATGCACAAGTCCTCAGTGTATGACTGGCTCCACATTTGAATACAGCCTGTGCACCTCTGTCAGTCACCTGCATTGTAATGCCGTGCAAATGTTTGTCACACTGTATAGTTTAAGGAATAAAGATAAGAAACAAATGTCATCATAGGCACAATTTTTTCCTGAACATTTCTGACTCGGGCTGTTGGAAGCCACAGATGGGGTACACGCAGGTAGCGAGGGCAGCTGTCTTCTCCCAGTAGTGTGAGTGGCCTTGCAGGGGAGGCCTTGTCTGTGTTGGCTTGTCGCAATTTTCTCGCATGTTTTCAAGCAGTGTTTACGTAAAGAATCTGCAGGCAGCCCACAGCTGCCTTTGGCATGTGCTAATTAGGACACAGGAGGGTTTCTGAAGAAAACACTGGTTCCATCCGTCAGTGCCCCCTTCCTCGCCTCCCCGTGGCTCCGTCATCTTCCGGAGACACGCACTCTGCCACCGCCGCCCGACAAGGCTCCGTCACCTCTGGAGACAGGCACTGTGCCACCGTCTGCCGAGCATGCTTGCTTTTGTAAGCCGTTCTCTGCCTGCCATACCTTTCCCATACATCCTTCATCAGGGTGCTTCCTTAAAACAAGGTCTCGTCCTCAACCCAGAGCCGCCTTTTTTTTTTTTTCAGTCAGCAAGCCCCTGCAAATCTCCAGTCCCTGCCCTCCAGAGACTAGGGTTATACACATGCATGGTGTTGCAGTCAGGTTTGCATTGCTGGTAGAAACCAAGAGTAGCTTGTGGAAAAATAGAGGTTTATTTTGGCTTACAGGCTCCACGATGGCATGAGCAGAGGGTGGACATCATCCCCTGGCCAACATAAGGTGGACCATAGCAACAGGACAGTGTGCCAAACACTAGCAAGAGGACACTGGCTATAACACCCATAAGCCCGCCCCCAACAATACACTGCCTCCAGGAGGTGTTAGTTCCCAAATCTCTGTCAACTGGGGACCTAGCATAAACTTAGCACATCTAAGTTTATGGGGGACACCTGAATCAAACCACCACACATGGCCACACCCAACTTTTTGTGTGGATTCTGGGGAGTCCAGCCCAAGAAGCCCTTATTTATTGGTTTTTTGAGGTAGGGTCTCGCTCTAGCCCAGGCTGACCTGGAATTCACTATGTAGTCTCAGGCTGGCCTTGAACTCATGGCGATCCTCCTACCTCTGCCTCCTGAGTGCTCTCTTATCCACAGAGCCATCTCCCCAGCCTGCTTCTGTTTTTTTTTGAAGGGGGGGAGGCTTTTCCTAGATGCAAGTGGAACGACTGATGTTGCTTCACAGAATTGTCTTTCTTCCATGCCTCCTTCTCCCTCCTCAGTGCTCTTCTTCCCTCCAAAATGATTCAACTTATCAAACTTCTTCCACGTCCTCACTGATAACTCATCGAGTGAGTTATCTTTCCAGAGAGCTCTGTACTCATTACTTTTGCTGCCGCTGCGACCTGACCCAAGCAGCCTGGGGAGGAGGGTCATGTGGCTCCCATTGAAGGCTCAGTTCACCGCGCGGGCAAGACAGCAGCAGGCTGTCCTGTGTGGCAGGAGCGTGGCAGCTGCCTGCTCACACCAGAGAGCCTCAGCGAGCAGAGTGGACAGGAAGTGGGGCTGGTTATAAAGCCCGCCTCCCGTAACCAGTTTCCTCCAGCAAGGCTCCACCTCCTAAAGGTTCCACGACTCCAAAAAGCACGACCACTGGGGAACCAGCATTCATTCAAACACAGGAGCCTGGGAGGGGGGACAATTTAAATGCAAGCCACAAGTTCCATTTACGGGAACCCACATCAACTTGCAAACTAAGCATGTATTTTTATTTCTTGAATATCTGCATTAAAATGTAATAACCCTTGTGTGGACTTGGTGTATGTCCATTTGATCGTGGTTAAGTACAGATTTCCTTTCGGGAAGCAGGATCTTTTATAAACAGCCCATTGCCTGTGGGGCTCCCACAGTCTGCTGTGTAATGCAGACATACGGCATCTCTTGGTTAATCTGACACTGGGGTTCAGTTCCCTGTAAGGTGAAGTTGGCGGCAGTTGGTAGTGACCCAGGAGACCCCCATCTAGACTTCACTTCATAGTACCAGCCAAGCCATGAGCAAGGAGTCTGCCAGCTACTGGGGTCTCGATTTCCAAATGTAAAAATCAACACACATTCTGAACTATCTTCATGTATCTAATGCCTATAAATTCCCAGTTTCTGAAACTACCTTCTTAAATATCAACTAAGTGCTAATGAATATTTTAATAAGTCACTTCGAGCCCTACTGTGATTAGTGCCATCATTTCTGTACAAGTAAATAAAATATTAATGTGTTAATATGAACAGTAATTTGTCTTAATAGCTAGCCCAAGGTTTCATTGTATTCCTTCTCAAAATTGATGAGCTCTAAGTTCTTGAAAAGTTACTGCTTTAAAAATGACCCAGATGTTTAATGATTATCTGTTACAATTAATGTATTTTAAACCAGGTGGAAATTGTTTTTTAAATGAAATCTAAAACCATTTTCAGGCAGAGTTTAAAAAGAACAGCGTGTGTACTTCTTCCCCAGTTGGGTTTTAAAAGTGTCAGGTGTGCTATTTAAAACCTCCTGATACATTTATTTTTATGAACCATGTGGCAAACTGATGCAAAGCTACTGCGTTTTACACGGTGGAAGCTGTGAGCGATTGTGAAGGAAACAAGTGGCTCAGTCTGGGATCTGTTCTCACATACAAAGGTCACATCTTTTGGCAGCCTTTTCTACTCTAGATGGGAAAAACTGCGAGGAAATCCAAACATCTCTTAAAGGTCGAAGAGTTCCTTCTTCCACCCCTTCTGGCATTTGATTTTAACGTGAAAGAGGCAGAGCAGCTCTTAGCGTGATTCAGGGTAGCCCTCTGTCCTCTGGCTTTGCACATCTTATCTTCATGTTTGGAATTCTTCTGGAAGGAAACAGGGTTTCTGGTACACAGGCAAGGCAGAGAGGAACTGCTGGAAGAAAATCCACAGAGCTCAACATTCTTTGGTGGCGAAGGGATTCACTTAGTGGCAGCACCCCTTCATTTAACAGCACCCAGTAGTTCCAACACCAGAGGACATGGAAGCCATGTTATCAACCTCTGTCAGTCTGTAGTCGACCTTTGACACCATACCCTCCCTCGTCAGCAGGTCATCTCCGCCTGCCACCGTGAGCCTCACACACAGCCTAGGCCCACTGTGGTTGTCGACCAGTTTTCATGCTGGGGGCAAAAAAAAAAAAAAAAAGACTGAAAAAAAATCAGCCATTTTGCAGGCTGAATCTATGTGCAAGGAAAGTTCAGTTCATTGTATCAGCCTGAAATGTCTGATTTTCTAGTCCTTTTCTGCCACCCAGTGCATTTGACTACCCTTTCCAGCTGCTTCAGTAGCAGGATTTGGGAAAAAGAGCTTCTAATTATTGGTTTATAACTTTAAAGGCATTTTATGGAGCTATGATAGTGATATATGCCTCCAATCCCAGTACCCAGGAGGCAAAGGCAGAGGCAGAAGGTCACAGGCTTTGAGCCCAGTCAGTTCTAAACAGTGAGAATCTGTCTCAAAGAATCAACAAAGCAAATAATGATGATGATGATGATGATGACGATGACGACGACGATGAAACAGCAACGTTGTGGAGCTCAGTGTACCTGAGAAAGCCCTACAGCCTGTCTGCGAACCTTGAGTCTAGGCTCACCTGTCTTACCCCAGACTCTGGGAAAAACCACTGAGCCTCTGGTTGATTTCGTGACATGAAGTCTCCTCTAGCACCCGTGCTCGGTCTTGTGCGTCAGGACGTTTTGGAATCCCTGTCCTGACGTAAGGAAACGAGATCTGCCTTCCACCTCGCCGCGTTGTGCACCTGCCCTGTTTCCACTTTCCCCACCAGCGCGACCACCCTGCCAGGGTTTGTCTCCACCTAACGCTGTTCCTCATGCCGTGCGAGCCTGGAGAGCAAGACCCTGTGTGTGTGAGGGTAGGAGACTTGAGAAGTGGAAAGTTGAAAGGAAGGCTTAGTAAGTTGGAATGCCATGTGGCGGGAAGAATCTGGTGAGGCAGAGGCGGGTTTGCGCTCTGGACGACAGGCTGCAAAACTGACCATGTGAGGAGAGCGCCGTGAGACACGGGAGGTAGGAAGTCTTGTGGAGATCCGCAGGATCTTTTGGAGGACCCTTGAGAAAGCAGTCTGGTGCGCGTAGGTTGAGATCCTTCTTTCAGGAGCAGATGGATAGGTTCACGTGGCGGTTCTCTTTGTGAGCAGGAACTAACTGCATGTGAAGGTTGAAAACAGGACCATTTCCATCTCCGGGGTAGCGCCCCTTCCAGCTGCCAGGGAATCCCGCCAGAGAAATGCAAGATTTTTAGGAAGAAAATGAGGAAAGACATTTCAGATTTTTTTTCTAATTACCCAAGTAATATAACTATGTCACAGACGAAAAAATCAGAGAAAATAAAGTATACACAGTTTAGTATCTAGAAACAATAAGTAGCATATTCTCTTCAGGTGCTTTAAATATACTTGTACTGCTTTCAAACTTGCATTTACATGTAGCTTGCTTGGATCCTGTCCTTTCCCCTTCAGTAAGTAACTTACAGTAGAGTGACCTTCTCATGGTGTAACCTGGCCTCCTACAAGTACCATTTAAATGGCTACTCACTAATTAAACTCAATGAATTTAGTTTTCATGATAATATGCAGACTGTCGGGTATTTGGATTCTTATTTTCCCCTAAAGCAAACTTTTCCTTTCTGGTAGTTTTTTGAAAACAAGGTTTTTAAGTCAAGTATGGTGGCTCATGCCTATAGTCCCAACACTTGAAATACTGAAGGAGGATTGCTGCAAGTTTAAGGCCAGTCTGGGCTAACATGGTGAGTTCTAGGATGCCCTATATTGTAGAGTGATACTGTGTCTCAGAATAAAGAAAGAAAGGAAGGAAGGAAGGAAGAAAGAAAGGAAAACACTGTTTTCGAATTGCTTCCTAGTGATACAATTGTAGAAGTAAAGCCTCAACTTGGAAATTATAAATACATTTCATGATTCTTGAAAGATGTTGTGGTGGTTTGAATAGAATAGATGGCCCCCAATATATTCAGTTGTTTATTTGTTTGTAGTTTGCATCTTTAGCCACCTGGCTGGAATCAGTGCCATTGTGTGGATCTTAAGGTGTGGTGGTGGGTTTCAGATTTCAATCTAAAGATATGCAAAGTGTGCCTAGCTGGAGTTCCTGAAATGTGCTGTGCTGTGTGGCTTTTGGCTTTTAGGCTTGTGCTTGTCTCTCTCTGCTTGGGCCTGTGAAGGCAGGCCAGCTTCTTCTGCCATTATGGAACTTGCCCTGGATCTGTAAGCTTCAATAAATCCCTTCCTCCATAACTGTGCCTGGTCTGGAAGTTCATCTCAGCGAACCTGAAGCTGTTTGATACAGATGTTCTTAAACTACCCACCCAGAGAATGGTACCACTTTCTCTGCCACTGGAAGTGCATTTTAGTTGTGAACGTCAGTGGAGTGCTCTAAATGAAACTCACAGGTGGACAAGACATGGGCACTCACACAGGCTCGCGCACACACGCCGGGGCTAGGAAGATAGACGCGGACTTTCACATGGGAGCTGGGTATCTGAACTCATGTCCTCACGCTCGCCAGGCAACAGCTTCACTGACTGAGCCATCTTCCCAGGCTTAATTTTTTCTTTGCTTTAGAAAATAGTCATTTTAAAATAAATATGTTTGTTTATGTTTGAGTTTCTTATTTTAAATAATAATTTTTAAATTTCTTAGATTTTTTTCCCCTGTGGTAAATATTGATAAACATAGCCCACATAAATGGAAGTTCTGTAGAACCCTTAAGTAAGTTTTAGAGTTCAAAAGATTCTTAGCAGCAAGAAGCTTGAGAATTATTATATTAGCACGATGTCTGTCTGTCTGTCCTCTGTGAAGAAGGCTCCTCTGAGCATATCAGCTGTCTCTAGACAGTAGTCACTGTGAAGGGTAATTTTTCCCATTTTCTCCTTGAGGTGAATGCTATGCCATGCAGGCTTATTTTCTTTGTATCCCACTGTAGATATATTTATGCCATGCTGCAAATAAAATCTATTTTCATATTGTCCCAGAAATTATTTGTTAATTTATTTAGTTACTTATTTATGAGCAGAGAGAGAGAGAGTATGGGCATGCCAGGGCCTCCTGCCTGTGCAAACGAACTGCAGACACATGTGTCACCCTGTGCATATGGCTTTACATGGGCACTGGGGAATCGAGCCTATGCCAGCAAGCTTTGCAAGCAAGCACTTTTAATCACTGAATCATATCTCCACCCCCCCAAACCATTTTTTAACTACGTCCCTCAGAGCCTGGTTCAGTGGACTTCAGACATTATGTGTCAGCACCATTTTCTGGCTCACAAGTATGTTTAATTAAACATTTCCTAGAACTAGCTTATGTTCCTCTCCTGTGGAGCCCACAGGTCTAGGGCTAGGGACTAGGGACCTGGGCGTTCTGGACTGGATGTCAAATTGGAGAGGTGGGAAAGTGGATGTGTGAAGCCAAGCCCAGGGGTTAAATAGTGCCGTCTCCTGGTGAGTGCATTGTCCTGCCAGGTTGGGGAGGCCATAGAACCCACTCACAAAGTACATTTCTTCTGTCATGGTGGTGTTAATCACTCCGTGAGATTTAGAGTCAAGTGAAAGGAAAAGAAAGACGAATAGTGAAGACATTTTTCACAGAGCTTTGAAACTGCCACTGCGGGTCACTGAGGTGCAGGGATGCCATTCCTGTGTCTCCACACACATGGTCTTTCAAATCCCATTACTTCTTTGGACACTTGAAATTACATTTCTAGTGGAAACTTAGCTCATAAGCCCAAAACAGAAGAAAAAGTTTAGATTGAAAAGGCAATCCTTGTCCTACTATGGAATGTCAGGAAAACAGTGAAATCGGATCAGGAGAAACAGCAATTGCAACTGGAAACTTGTTTAGTCGTTACCTTCTGCGAGAGGAGTTCTTTCAGAGGGCAGACCCCTGCACTCCTCCCCTGCCCCCTCCCGTGCTGCTGCAAAGATGTCTGCAAGATGCCTGGTGGCCGCTGATCCTTGCAAGCGCGTGATGACGGCTCTCAGCTGTCGAGATTCATGGTCCCCAGTGCCTAGGCCTTTGGATAATGTCGGCTGCGGGGCCCTCCTGCCTGCCTCCCGGGCACCCGTCCTCCTGGTTACGGCCACATCCCAGATATGCTACTTGGCAATGCCAGCTTCTTGTCTGAACCCCACTCAGGAATCTGGGAGTGTAGGGATGTGACTGTTGGGCACACTGTTCTGTTACCACTGTATGCGTGGCACGTGTGTGGTGCTCACGAAATAGTTATTGAGGGGATGGATGGATGGATGGATGGATGGATGGATGGATTGATGGATGGACAGACAGATGGATGAATGGATGTTCTGTTTCTTTTTTATTTATTTTTATTTATTTATTTGAGAGCGACAGACAGAGAGAAAGAGGCAGAGAGAGAGAGAGAGGGAGAATGGGCATGCCAGGGCCTCCAGCCACTGCAAACAAACTCTAGGCATGTGCGCCCCTTGTGCACCTGGCTAACGTGGGTCCTGGGGAATCAAGCCTCGAACCGGGATCCTTAGGCTTTGCAGGCAAGCACTTAACTGCTAAACCATTCCTCCAGCTCTTGTTCTGTTCCTTTTGATGGCATAATCGTCCTGTCTGTTTCTAGAAGTGCTTCCTTTATTTAAGTTCACCAGTTCCCTGCATATCTGCTGAAAACCCAGATTCGATTCCCTGTCCCCGGCTGGCTGGGTCATGTTGGCTGAGTATCTTTATCACTTTGTCCCCAGCGTTCTTCGTTTGTTAGAAAGCATGAACTAGTGCCCAGCTTTCCTGTTCTGCGCTTCCATTTCTTCCGCTAAAACGTCGCCCATTCACTTTTTAATAGCTGTTAATTGTATCATGCTAGCGCGTTTTTAAAGTGCCCTGCATAACAGAAAATGGATCCTATAAAGGCAGAGATGGTGGAGTCCGGCGCTGACGCTGGTCAAATCATGGCACAGGTAGCTCAGGACTCTCAGGAGCCCCAGGTTTGATGTGTGCTCTTTCTGGTTGCTTCTACGAGACTGTTGATTAACCTTTGTGTCAGCAGGTGATTGAGCAAAACCTCAAAGACAACCGGCTAGCTTGTTCCCAGTGTGCACTCACAGCTGATTTTGTAAAACTTTCTTATTTCTTTTTCTTTGTTCTCGTCTGAAGGAAAGATTTAAGGAAGCTGAGGAGATCTATAAGGCTGGAATAAAGAACTGTCCAGACAGCTCTGATTTGCACAACAACTACGCAGTCTTCCTGGTTGACTCCGGTGAGGAAGATTAAGGAGAGCCCTCTTGTTGAGATGGGGTGATTCTCTCGTGCTGAACGGCGGCCGCTGGCTGGGCAGGGAGGCGCATACTGCTGTCAGCCACTGTGCACCGTGGGGCTGTCATTGCTCAATATCTCCAAGCTCGGTTCTTTTTAAGGAAAACTCCCCAGGTGGTAGGAAGTGGCTCTGCTGACTTAAGGACTCCCAGTCTCGGCATCACTTCTGCAAGTTTACGAAGCCACGGTACTGAAATGTAGACCCCAAACCACGCAGAACCCGCTCTGAGCCTAGCTCTCGGCAGATGGCAAATCATTTTCATAATGGGTTTTTAAAAAGAGGTTCACTGTCCCTTCCTTTTCACACACCACAGAAACTGTGTGGTGGTAAGTGGCGCGTTGTTGCCTGCGATAGGTCCGGTTGTAGAACACACTTTCTTCGTCTTATTTAAGGCAGAGCAGGTCTGGGATGAATTCTGTTTTTTTCTTTATGATTCATACAGAGCCCCGCATACTGTTTGCATGTAATGGATACTTAAAAGTAATGAAATGATACTTGACTTTAATGCAAAAACACCACCATGCTCTGCCGCCTACCAGACAGGCTGCTTTGCAGTAGAATTCAGTTCTAATTATATTTTCAATATGAATTGCTTGGAAGTGTTTTTATATTCTAGGACATGTGAAGTTCTGCTGTATAGAGTACACATTTGCATTCTGATTATCTAGGGAATGGAAGCTTATCTGTGAATATAAAATTGCTGTGCGGATGCCCCCTGCTGGTGCATTCGGCACATAACACCTGATTGTCAAAGCGTGAAGCCCAGAAGAGGAGCTCTGTGGCCTGGGCTGAACCTCTTCCTTTTCATTTAGCAACAAAGAATCCCACCCCACACCCTTCCAAAGGACCATGGTGACTCACTGACAGCGGTCACATGGTGTCTATTGGTGTCTCCCAGTTCAACCTGTATTCACAAATGGTATGGTTCGGGAAATTCAATCCATTAAGAATTTCAGCCCGTTCTAAATTTCAGCCACTTAGCTATCGTTTTCCTATGATGCCTCTCTTGGGATCCTTCTTAGTCCAGCAAGCTTGTCTCCTTGCCTGCCCTGGGATTTTATTAAACTTCTTAATGACATCACACTTCAGTGTCTACCCCTGTTGGTGATAATGTTGTTGTTGTTGTTGTTTTTAATCTCTTAAATCTCAAGAGGCGACTAAACAGGAAGGGTGATTTCATATATGCCATAGAGTAGACAGGCAGGGTGGCATTACGATGTTTAACGTCACACTGGGCAAATGCCATTTTGATGAAATGTATGGTTTACAAAACACCTTTAGGACAGAGCTGACAGATACTTACGAAAGCAGTGTACCAGGTTGTTACATGGTAACTGAGTCAAACACATGGAAATCACTTCAGGATTGTGTTCCTCCAATGATAGCTTATTCTGTTTCTTGTCTGGGGAGAGGGAATTTGTATTGGATCAGTGACAGTCACTAACTAGGCATGGTGGCTCCCACCCGTTAGCCCAGCAGTCAGCAGGATGAGGCAGGAGACCTGCCACAGGTTTAAGACCAGCCTGAGCTGCAGTGGGATCTTGTCTCAGAAACAAGCAAAAAAAATCACTGACAAGTTGAACAGCCATATTATCAAAGCCGATAATCAGAAAACATTTTGCCTAAAATAATAGTTACAGTAAAAGCAATAGGTTTTAGTTTCTACTGCCTTTTTGTTAATAATTTCTGTGGAACTGTGAGTGAATAGCGAAAGGGACCAGAGACACGGTGGCAAGCCTGTGCGAGGTAGTTACAAGCTGAGTGACGGCTGGGAAGATGCCGGCCGGCTCAGGAAGAGTGACGTAGCTCGGAAGAGAGACTGACGCGCCCACGCCTCCGGTCACAAAGCCAGCTCTGCTCTCCCCACCCCGTCACGTTGCAGGCTCTCCAGAGAAGGCCGTGGCCCACTACCAGCAGGCCATCCAGCTCAGCCCGAGCCATCACGTGGCGGTAGTGAACCTGGGCCGGCTGTACAGGTCCCTGGGGAAGAACAGCATGGCTGAGGAGTGGTACAAACGGTAGGGGCTGCGTCCCAGGGGCCTCGGCAGTGCCCACCGCCTTGGTTAATTGGAACAGATAGCTCTGGGGATGCTAGCTTTGCTGGGTCAGGCGATGTGGAGTCTCATGCGCAAAGGGAACCTTACAGTATCATCCTGGTTACTTTACCCCTGCTGGTTGAACGGTGACTAAGGCTTCATCTCCACTTTAGCTCAATCCGGCTTTCTAAAGCTGTGGATGGCAACACAAACCACAGGTAGCAATTTCAAAAGTGCCAGTGAGGCGGTGCGTGGGGGGCGGGCATGGAGAGATAGTGGTCAAGTACCGGAAAGCTTACGGACCTGAGTTCAAGCCCCAGAACACACGTTTAAAAGTCGAGCATAATAGCCTGCGCCTGACGGCAAAGACCGTTGGTACCCAAGAGCCAGGTTTCTAGGTCCCTAGAGACTTTCTGTTATATTCCAGGGATCTATAACAGGTCTTAAAAAGAATGACCTTGATCTAAAACCAATGGCCAGGCCGAAGCAGAGTCTTAAGCTATAGACGGTCCTCCCCCAGTCTCAGGCTAGGTCTTTGGAAACGTGCCTACCAGAAGGAAAACATGGATTTACTTTCTTCAAATGCAGCGCCCTGCAGGTGGCCCGCACAGCTGACGTCCTGTCTCCTCTGGGCGCTCTCTACTACAACACAGGCCGCCACCAGGAGGCCCTGCAGGTGTACCGGGAGGCCGCAGCACTCCAGCCCGCACAGAAGGAGCTTCGCCTGGCCCTGGTGAGTAGGAGATGCCGGGAACGTTAGTTCTGGGAGCTGGAAGGCGCTGCGTCTCAGAGCCGGGGTGCAGCGCTGCGTTGGGTGCCATTGCAAGACCCATCCTATGGCCAGTGGTTCAGCTGTTCACCAAAGATGAGCCCGCCAACATTGCTGTCCATGTTTCAAAAGAAGTTAAAACTTCCCCCCAAATCTTGCTACTATGGGGTAATATCCTGATAGAGTACTTGCCAAGCATGCCCAACTCACTGGATCCAAGACAAAATTAAAAAGCTGGAAAAATAATAAATTACTCTCTCGGCCCAGGCCATTAATTTTAGGCATTTGATTCCATTTTTTTTCTCTTTTCCTCCTGTGTGCAAATGTGTGCAGAAGTGTTATATACACATGGGCATTTCCCTTCCCTCTTGTAGGCACATTGGTAGAGAGATTTTATGTACACCTGCGTACTTCACATTCCTGTTTGAATGCAAGTGCGTCTAGAGATGTATGCATACACGTGGACAATCGGATATGTGTACCTATTAGTATGCGGCACGTTTCTTCCGACCCATTTGAAAACTTCCTGTGGAACAAGGACATGACAACATACAGCAATCCAATTCAGAAAAATTAACATGGGGATCAGCAACACTTCTTAAAATATTTTTTGTTTATTTATTTATTTGAGAGCAATAGAGAGAAAGAGAGAGAGAATGGGCGTGCCAGGGCCTCCAGCCACTGCAAATGAACTCCAGACGCGTGCACCCCTTTGTGCATCTGGCTAACATGGGTCCTGGGGAATCGAGCCTCAAACCGGGGTCCTTAGGCTTCACAGGCAAGCGCTTGACTGCTAAAGCCTTTCATCAATATTTGTCATTTTCCCTTCCTTTTTCTTAGACATAGAATGCATCAAATTCTTCATCTTCTTCCAAACATAGTGTTCTGTCAGATTGATAGGAAACTGTCTCCTGACGTACTTCTTCAACTGTTCTTTAAGTCTTTGGCATTCCTGTCGTTTGCACACAAATGCGCACATGCACCTCAACAGATGTAGGAACGACAGAAAGCTGAGCCCTCTGCACCGAGCTTTCTGGGTCAGCGGGCAGGTGCGGAGGGCTGGGCACTGGGGAGGTGTTTGAAGGGCTTTCCGCCACAGAGGTGCTTCTCTTCCTAGGGAATGAAAAGCGCCTTCTGAGCCCAAGGCCATGTGCTTTTGCAGGCTCAGGTCCTGGCGGTGATGGGTGAGACCCAAGAAGCCGAAAAGATGACCAGTCACCTCGTGTCGGAAGAGCCCGGGTGCCTGGAATGCTATCGCCTCCTGTCAGCGATCTACAGCAAGCAAGAGTACCACGGCAAGGTGAGGGGGGGGGCACCCTGCTGAGCTGCTCCCTGTAGAGCACGCTGGGCAAGAACGCTACACTAATGTGCACATTTACACGGCTGAGACGTTGACAGCGCCGGTTGGCCTGTCCTGCCTCCCGGAAGCCTGCCTTGGATGCCCCCTACGTACCTCCTAGCCTGTCCCGTGGAGATAGTGTGTTCTCAGTTCCTCCAGGGCCTGATGGCTTCATTTTCTGTGTTATTCTCACAGTGTGCCTGAGCTAACTCTACAGGGCCCCACATGTGTGCCCTGTTGTTTTCTGTGTCCCTTCTAATGTAATGTCTGATGTCGTTGTCATGACAGCCTGTTAGGTAGGTTTCTAATGAAACTGTTACTGTCTCCACTTCGAAAACTATATCACCATTAAATCCACGAACTAATTCCAGTATGGTATGTGCCACACTCCTTGGTAGACCGTAGGAATAAAGTGGCATGACAAAAAAAGAGAGAAAGAAAGAAGGAAGGAAGGAAGGAAGGAAGGAAGGAAGGAAGGAAGGAAGGAAGGAAAAGGTCATTGTCCTGGTCCTAATGGAGCCTGCAGAACAGAGTCAGATTAATCAAGTGATCACAGCAAACATGATCAGTGAGAGTATGTCTGGGCCCTGGCTGGCTTAGGTACATTTTCCTGTAGAGTGACGTGAATAGGAGAACTGGACGAGGAAGAGGAGTTAGTAAGCAGATGAACAGCCAAGAAAATTCCGAGATTAACACACACAAAAGCCCTGTGGCAGCAGCAAGGGGCCCGCCTGAAGAATGGGTATGAAAGAAGGGGGCACAGTATTCAACGCAAACACAGACTAGGCCCCATGGGGCAAGGCCGTGGGTCTTACTCCTTGTCCTGGGAGAAGGTTTGTGGATTTAAGACAAATGCATCATGATCAGGTGAGTGCTTCCAAGAGATGTCTTCGCAGAGAGACAGCAGGTGCTAGGAGAGGGCCAGGTGAGGGCCATGAGGTCAGGACAAACACCCTTGCCCCAGCGCTCACTTTCTGTCGAGTATTTTGTACTGCCTTCTTGTAAAGTGATCAGGGACTCTTTATTCTCACTGATCTATGAACGAGATACCTAAGGTATGGATAGATGGCTTTCCCAGGGCCATTACTTCTCAGTGAGAAGAGTGGAGAGAAGCATGTATCTTGATGGCTGTGTGTCCCACCAGCTAACCTGTGAGCAAAGGGTGTACGTGTGGTTGTCAGCATGGTTTCTGCGACTGCTCTGCATAGATTCTGTCTTTGTTCCACCACTGCAGGCACTCGATGCCATAGACAAGGCCCTCCAGCTGAAACCAAAGGACCCGAAAGTCATGTCTGAACTCTTCTTCACAAAAGGAAACCAACTAAGAGAGCAGAACCTTCTTGACAAAGCTTTTGAGGTAAAAAACACTTAAAACCGGTAGATCCACATGAGTACTTCTGTAATCTTTAATGAAGCCTGGACATTACCATCTAAGATCAATGGCACATTTACGGAGTGAATTTTCAGGTTGTTTAGCATAATGTTACAAATTGGTGGTGGTGTTTTTCAGTCTCTGGTTTTTCACTACTCAGAGTTATATGATATAATACCTCTGTGTTACTTTTTTTTTGGTTTTTCGAGGTAGGGTCTCACTCTAGCCCAGGCTGACCTAGAATTCACTATGAAGTCTCAGGGTGGCCTCAAACTCACGGCAATCCTCCTACCTCTGCCTCCCGAGTGCTGGGATTAAAGGCGTGCGCCACCACACCCAGCCCTCTGTGTTACTTTTTGAGTTAACACCATTAACTTGAAATTCAGAGCGTCCACAGTTACCCTCTAACTGGCCTTTACAGCCTTTCTCTTTGCCCACATGAACCTTCTTTTTCATCTGGACTGGTGCCCAGACAGCTTTGGGCATTTTCACATGTCTATGACATCCAATACCATGTGAGTTCCAGGCCAGTATGAACTACTGTGGGACCCAGACTCAAACAAAACTAAATTAAACAAGTAAAATACACTATACCTTGCCAACCTTTAATCCCATCACTCAAGAGGCAAAGTTTGAGGCCAGCC
Organism: Dipus sagitta; assembly: GCA_036346955.1. Lineage (NCBI taxonomy): Eukaryota > Metazoa > Chordata > Mammalia > Rodentia > Dipodidae > Dipus > Dipus sagitta. Next base: position 1,621,629 of record CM070789.1, read on the forward strand.
TGGACTACAATAGTGAGTTGCAGGCCTGTCTGAGATAGATCAAGTCCTGTCTCAAAACAAAACAAAACAAAACAGCAAAACAAAACAAAACAGCAAAACAAAACAAAACAAAAACAATAACCCAGTATATCATTACAATACCAATCATTGGAAGCTGTCATATTATATTATACTATTGCTGCATCTCTTTGTGTGTGTGTGTGTGTGTGTGTGTGTGTGTACTCACACACTAATTTCAATTAGATTGGACCTTCCTTTGGAGAAGAACCTCTTCCTTCTCTGTTCTAAATCATACTGTCTTGCATCTTATAGGTATTCAATATATACGGAGTTTTTTTTTTTTTTTTTTTGAGGTAGGGTCTTGCTCTAGCGCAGGCTGACCTGGAATTCACTATGTGGTCTCAGGGTGACCTCAAACTCATGGCGATCCTCCTACCTCTGCCTCCCAAGTGCTGGGATTAAAGACGTGTGCCACCACGCCTGGCTATATACAGTTTTGAAATGGATTTATGCACAGTATAAAACCAGTAAGATGCACACATAAATAGAACTGTCGCAGAAATACCATACTTTATCCTTGTAGCAGCTGGTAAAGCCACTGATTGGAACTAGTGAAATTATGAAATTTCTAAAATAAATAAGTGGCTTTAAAATATCGTTGGAGGAATGAGCGTGTAACTTTTGGTAGAGCACTAGGCTAGCCCACAGGGGATTATATCCCCAACACAACAAACAACAAACAGAAACTTTAAATACTACTGGAAAACACACTTTCAGGCATTTGGAAGAATTAATGTGAACATGAGCTCCTGAAACAGAAATTGTGAGCATTTTTCTCAGTAACTAGATTTTTGTTTATCTTATACATACATTCCTTCATTAAGTGACTTATAATTAAATAATTCAATTATGGACATTTACATTGCATCTGTATCTATCTGTCCAGTGTTCTACACTGAAATATGGTGTATTAGTATATTTATATATAGTATATTAGTAGCATATTAACATACTCTCTTGAAAGTGAGAGAAAGCTCTGCTTGGACTCACTTTCTCTCTCCTTCCCTCCCTCCCTCTAATAAAAAATATTTTTAAAAGACACAGTTATCATCACCACTTTCATAAAGAAACACCTGGCAATCAACCATGTAACATGCTCAAGGTTACATGGGAACCAAGGTTTGCACCTAGCTCTGAAGTACTCTACTGCTCACCCTCCATCTCTGCTAATATGAATGAACCCAGGGGACACACCTTCAAGTTTATTGTAGTGGGGTCTATAAATATGATTGAGCGTTTACATCTTGCTCCTGTAACTGAAGTAGGGGAGCATATGAAACCGAACAGCGTGGGTTCACATCGTGGGGAGTGCAAAGGCAAAACAAGGTGCCCCAAGATGCGGGGTGCTGGAGAAGGATGGATTGTCTGAAGCAGGGCGAGCGGGGGGGCGGGGTCATTTCCAAAGCAGTGCTTTCCTGGAACAGAGAAGGCGTGGGGATTTTATTTAGGGACCTGTACATCTTTGTATAGGGGCCGGGCCATTCCTAAGCATGCTGCATTAAGGAGTTCACTCCTGCATGTGCCCAGTTTAAGGTCGCGGAGCACATGTCCAGTAACGGACGCGTACTGGTGGTTCTATAGAGTTCCAAGTGACAACAGAGAAAAGGACCTTTGGAAAGTGTGCATTAATATAGTTTATCCGTGCAGGTGCTGTTTCCTTGTGGCTGTGTTAGTTACTGGCTGCTGAGTAGAATTACCTGACAAGAAGCAGCTTAAGGAAGGAAGGATTTATCTTGCCTTACAGTTTAAGGGCACAGCCCATGCTGTTGGGGGGGATAGCGGGGAGAAACAGGAGCTAACCACTGCTGGTGCAGTCACGAAGCAGAGAGGGGCCAGGAAGTGAGACTGAACCGGAGGCTCCAAGGTGGCGCCTCTCAGTTTCTCCCGCTTGGGAAGCATCACCTCTGCGAAGCACAGAAAGCAGCGGGGCCTCCCGGGACCTCGCAGGGCCCGGGTCCCCGTGTGACCGTAGAAGGGTTTCCGCTGGTGGGCAGGGCTCTGAACCTCTGGAGGGTTCTGGGGTCCTAACCCGAGCTTCCTCCCTGTTTTTCAGAGCTATGAAGCGGCCGTGGCTCTGGATCCCGATCAAGCACAGGCCTGGATGAACATGGGCGGCATCCGGCACATCCAGGTGGGGCCGCCGTTCTCTCCTGGCTGGCTGTGCACCTCAGTCTCTGTCCTCCCGGTTCCAGGCCAGGGCCAGTCTCCCCCGTGCAGTCACCTGCACAGCAAAGCACACGTGCTCCAGAAGTGTTCGCTTGGGTGCTTTGTAGATACTGTCATGGAGCCACTTAAACGAAGAGCCCATGATTCACCCGTCACAAAGAAAACCTATGCATTGGAAGGTCATCAGGGAAAATCCGTTAATGCAAACCCGCTCTGCCAAGCTTGCTGCCTCACCACCAACACCAGTGTGATTTTCAGGATTACTGTCCTGTGAAGCCTATAGTGAAGGCTTTAAAAAATTTATTTTCTCACCATTTATTGAAAAATACTTTTACTTGGTTTTGCTCCTCCCTGCCCCAATTTATAAAACAGAAAAACTTACTTTCTGCCAAGAAGGAATGAAAATGACCCTTGGGTGAGTTCTGTTTATAACCAACATAATCAAACATCATCATTCATCCACCTTACAAGCCTCTACAGTGAGCATGCCATATACCGGGTGTCTGTGCAGGTACTAGGAGCACAGCAGTGACCCCACACTCAGAACGCCTGTCATTGTGACTTTCCAGCTTTGGGTGACAGGGAATAAATGTACAGCCTGCAATACCTGGACGGTGTAGTTGTCACCGTCACGTTGCTGGATGAACCTCCAGACCAGATAGTCAATGTGGGAACGGGATTTATTTGAAGCTTACAGGTCCAGGGGAAGGTCCATAGTGGAGGAAGAAGCCGGCCCCCTTTCCACAGATCCACCCACAGAAAAGCCACCACCACTCGCCACAGGCAAACACACCCCAGGAACTCCAGGCCAGCTCCGACTGCTCTCAGCGTACCTCAGGCTGGAGTTCATCCCCGCCCCCAAACACACCTCAGGGCCGGACCCCAGGATCGGCCCGCAGTGACGCCTCCCCAGCCAGGCAGCTGGAGGCCTAATAAGTTACAAGCCTGAATGAAGTTCTGACTTTCGTGGGGGACGTGAGTGCAAACTGCCGCAGATTGAGATGCACGTGGATGTGCATGGCATGGCACTAAGTGTTCAGGAGGAAAACAGAGGAAAGAGAAAATGCTCAGGGTTGTCAGGGAAGACTTCCGTAAAAAGCAGAGCTCTGAAGGAGCCAAATGTGGGCAGATAAGGAACGAGCACAGGCCCAGGCCCGAGGTGTGGGCACTGCTGCGCTGAGACGCAATGAGGAGAACTCGCGGCTGGGGCAGAGCACATGAGCGGAGACAGTAGCAGAAGAGAGGCTGAAGTCAGAGACTGAGGTTCAGGCAGGACCCGAGGGACTGGTAGAAGGGACCCGGCAGATGTGCAGAAACGAAAACAGTACTCTCAAGTGTGGCCTGCTTGGTGGAGCCCTCTATCATGAGGAAGTGCTGGCTTGCAAAGTGGACCAGCCTGAGTTCGATTTTTTCCAGTACGTACCCACATAAAGCCAGTCGCAAGAAGTGGGTCATGCACCTGGAGTTTGTGTGCAGTGGCAAGAGGCCCTGGCAGTCCCATGTGCACTCTCTCTATCTCTCTTCTCTGCCCCTCTCTCCTTGCAAATAAATAAATAAAATAGTTTTAAAAGAGTTTTGTATACTCTTTGGCTTTTATGCCACGAAAGTTGGGGTACTTGAAGGATTTAAGCAGAGAGATCTTTTGTAACAGGATCACTCTGGTTTAGCTGACCTGTCCAATAATGTCTAGTTGTGAAACATAAAATGAATATACAAATAGTAGAATATGTCAGATTTAATATGAAATAGTTATAGATACATGCACCATTTTCCCATCCCGCTTCACATGGGTGCTGAGAAACTGAACTTGGGCTGGCAGCCTCGCAAGCAAGCACCGTTAACTGCTGAGCCATCTCCCCCGTGCCTGTGGTGCGGTGTAGAAGCCTCTTCTTGAAGCATCATGTCTGCACTCAGAAAGCTTCAGATTTTGTGGCATTGTCCCATTAAGGACAGGCAGTCTCTAATATGTCCCATGAAACTCTACACAAGATGAAATCGGTGGGCCGGCAATTCCGTGCCGTGCTCTTCATAGGAAAGGGCTCCACCAATCAGAGTGCTGTTTCCATTTCTTCACGTCTAGTGTGGCCTCGAGCGTACGAACTTTCTGGGAGGGTGAACATACTCCGCATCTGCACAGTCCATAGAGCAGGGGTCGGTCACGTGTGGCTACGGAGCACTTGGAACATGGCTGTGCCGATGAGCAATACAGCCATGACTGACACTGACGAAACCCACACGGCCACTTGCGGCTAAGTTCTAGAAATCGGGTAATTCCAGTGGTGTGGAGTGGAAGTCATTTAAGAGCTACAACTTTTAAAATTAGAGCTTATAGTTTCATCAAGAAGAAAGCAATGCGTGAAAGGGCAAATGTATTAGGTTTTGAGCAAAAGGACAGACCTGGTGATTAGAGAAGACGCCAAGTCAGGCCTGACCTCAGGGCGGCCTGCTGGAAGGATAACACAGTGACCTGCCTGGGAAGGTGGTTTGAAAGCATTCAGACAGGAGAGCAGACATGAGGGAGTCACCTGGGCTTGCCTAAAACAGCAAGCTGTGCTTCATGAAAAGACCACCGAGACAGGCAGGAGAGCAGTGGAGTGGACACGCGCTGTCCCTGCCCCGGGCAAGGCTGCGCGGCATACACACAAGCAAAGTAAATAAAACTACAAAAGCACTCAGATCCGCCGATGTGCTGTCGTCTACGCACATGTAGCTGTCCACATGTGTATGCTGTGTCACAAAATCCGAGACATTGAAAGATAAAGGCTTGAGTTGAAGAGGTAATAGTTGGATGTAGCAGACGTGAGCTGCTGCTTATTTGGCAACCTGCCCTGTCTCCTCATCAGTGTTGGCGAGCGAGACAGTTGACTGCTGCACACACCGAGGCACGGATTCCCAAGGCACCGTCCCTTGTTCTGTCATTTCCACTCTCCCTCTCCCCAGCCTCACACGTGAACATGTGAGAAGTGGCCAATTTACACGGAGCCTGGACAGTCACTTAATAGTAAAGGTGGTGGTGTCATGTTGAGAACTCACTGTGTAGGGCGGCATCCAAGCCTTCGACACACTGACACATCTGGGAGACAGCTAGACGTTCAGGAGGTGTGCCTGGCTAGTCACTGCGTGGCACTTTCACACCAGGGGGCACGATCTGAAGTTGTGACACAAATTTAGTCTCTGGTGCTCAGCCACGTGGGAGCCGCAGCTGTGGATGAGGTAGGTTTATATTTTCAGCGTGGCAAGATACTGGGCATTTTTTTTTTTTCCTGAGGAGATGCAAACATCTGTTCGCCTCAAAGAAGGCGCCAGTGACAGACAGACCAGAGAAGCGATTCCACCCAAGCCTAGCCGAGTGCACCAGAGAGTGGATTACAGTGACTTCCAGGAGCGTCAGTGACTCGCAGGCAGCTGCATTGCCCAAAGCCTATCCCACCATGGGTGACCACTCATGCCCCACCGTGGGTGACCACTCATGACAGCTGCTTGCCCAGCTCTCAGGCAGCTCTGCCATGCAAGGGTCTTTTTGCTCGAAGCAATCGCTCACCGCTTATATAACGCTGGGGCTGTCTCATGAGGATTATCAGTTTCACAGGTGTCCTGGGTCTTGAGCTGAGGATAAAGCTATGCAACAGAAGGGCTCAAACTATCCGATCTCTGAGGATTTTCAGGACCCAGATCTGCAAGGGTGGAGCAGAGAGGGAGGGGATACCTTAAACCATACAAACAAGCGAATAGCTGCGACTGACTTGTCAGGGACCATCTGGGCCCAGGCACACAAGCTATTGAGCAAACTAGATGAGTGTCGACAGAGGTGGAGACAGGTGTGCTCACCGGGTCAGAAACGCGTACCTGCTCTCCTCATGCTGTGAGCATACCGCTGCATCCCCTGGTCCATCCTCTTACCCATCGTGATGTTGCCTAAAGCTGCATGAGGCAGAAGCTGGTGTGTGTTTTAGGCCAAAGATAAGAATAAACCTAAAAAGATAAAGTGCATATGTACTTAATATGTTCTGTCCCCTCCCTCATTCCCAACCATTGCTCCATCTGACTATGAACGACAGTTCAGTGGTGGTAACCCCCGGAACACCGTGACATGACAGTGCCATGCTCCGCACGAGGGAGCTGAGTGTCTGTCTGTCTTTCCGCTACTTAGCCCTGTGGTGTAGCTCTTAGCCTTCACATTCTCCAGCTGGTCTGGTCCTTAAAGCAAGTGGATTTTCCAGAAGCCCAACAGGTCAGGATAAAATTACAGACACAAGGCTTCTTGGTGCGAACATCAGAGCTAGCTGGTCAGAAGGTGGGGCCCTCAGCCTCCTGTCCTACAGTTCTGACGATCACAGACCTGATACCGTCTTGTCTCCACAGGGAAGCTATGTGTCTGCGAGAGCATACTATGAGAGAGCCTTGCGACTGGTTCCCGACAGCAAACTGCTGAAGGAAAACCTGGCCAAGCTGGACCGCCTGGAGAAACGGCTACAAGAGGTCCGAGAGAAGCGTCAGACGTAGCCCCACCTCGAGCCAGTCGCATGGGACAGAGCTGCGGGTGGAGGCCTTGTTCCGACACCCCAGGGCTCCGGCTCAAGGGTTCCTCGCTGGGGTTCATGGTGGCACACTGGGGGGCATCTGCTGGAGACCCTGTGCTGAAGGACTGGCCTTTCCATGACAGAGGACAAAACCACAAGCTAGGCCTGAGGAAGAAGGACACAGCAAGTGCACATTTGTACATTTCTGTTCCATGTCACTCCCAGTTCCTGATTCCTGTCTGCTTTAGCAGCCTGGCTATTTAATTTAATCCCATTTATTACTTTAAACATATTTTATCCAGAAATACAGAAGTTTGCGATGCTACGCAGGCGGCAGCCACTCCTCATGGGGTGCGCTGTTTGGAAGAGGGTTGCCCTCCAGGGCCAGCCGTCGGGGGTCTGAGGTGCAGGCTCAGTTAATCCTCCAACACCGAAGTGGTGGCTTTGGTAGAACCACCCTGGGCCATGTGCGGAGAAGGACAGCTACTCACCGGGCTGTCCCCCAGCCCAGGATAGCACTAAGGACCTATGGAGGAGTACATTAAATTCTGATATAAGATTTTTCCTTGGTCTAAAACATTAAGAGGGGAACTTCTGGAATTGTATGTGTGTATCTTTATCCGTAGAAAGTCAAAGCTTGATGCCCTATTCTTTATGGACGTATTCCACATTATTTCAATTTTGTTCCAGGTATTGCCAGAGTAGTAATTCCAATCTAAGATTTCAAAAGTGCATTTAGAACCATGAACAGTCTTCACCGTCAAATACATCGTGATTCTGGTGGAGAAAAAAAAAATGAGTATATTCTGAATAGAAGATATTAGCTGGAAGAAGTGTCCTACTTTATTATCATAGTGTCAAGACATCATGAGATTGATTATTTTTTGAAATATATATATATATTTAGCCATTGAGGAACCTTTACAGTCTGTAACAGAGGTCTTCATGGACTCCAACCAGAGGCAGACAGAGCTCTATTTTATTGGTCTTCTGAAGTTTAACAAGAATTCTGTGCTTAAAATGTGAGTGAAACCAAGTCTGGTCTGCACTTGCATGTCTGGAGACTTCATGAAGAGGAAGTCTAGAGGAACGTGTCTAAATTCACAATTCTTAAAATATATATTTATATTTAAAAGATAAGGAAGGCAAAGTTGAGCTCACAATTTGACTTTTATTTTTAGTGCTATTTATTGTATAACTTATAAAATATTTAATATATACATGCACTATTCTTTTTCCCTGCTATACATAGTTTTTATCAGCAGCTTTCACAACTGATCATCTGGAAATATAAATTATAAAACAGTAAAGGATTAATGGTCTCTCCAGAGGGTGGCTGGTTATTCACCTACTAAAGTTCATAGAATTTGGGCTCCGTTTTGATGTTTGGTACTATGTTAGAAGTGGGAACACCAGGTCTGAACTCACCCTTATCACTGAAGACAGACTGCGGGTGTGCCGTGGCCGGTGCTGGGCAGACGCGGCAGGATCTCCTGCGCAGCCAGAGCAGGCAGGAAGCTCGGCTGTGCGTGTTTGCCCGCAAGCTAAGTCTACGTCAATGTAAGAAAACTGCTTTGGCAAGAGAGAGCCAGGAAGCGTTCCATGCGAACATTAAGAGTCTGGGTGCGCGTGCGTGCTTGTGTTCAGTAATCCAGTGACGCACACGCTGCCGCTGCCTCCCACCATGTCCCCGAGTCTTTCAGTGTTTCACATCACAAATGTCTCCCAAGTCTTAGTGTTTTCTTCCCTCAACTTATCTATATGTCTGTGTAAACTCCTATAGTGCTTATGACAACATGACCCCTTATCTCCAAATTAGAAAACAGGAAGTCCTTCCTAAAAAATAAATAGTGACTTTCTAGAAGGCTCTCCCACATCTCTTCAGAAGAGTGTGTGGCCAAAGCTCATGCAAGAAAGGTTAATGGAAAAGACTGAAGCAATGATGCCTTACTTGTTACATGCTGCTAAAGGTATTGGTGCACTTGATGGAATGACTGAAATGGCAGTTACAAACTAAAAGTGGCTGAGGTGGGACAGAGGGTCGCACGGCCTTCAGGACACGTGTCTGCTGCACTGGGGGTCTCCCTCCCCTCTCCTCTTGTCTCAGTCCCTGTCTCGTCTGTGCACATAGGCACCTCCTTGAACAGTGGATGTCAGCACTGTTTAAAAAGAAAAATAAAGGAAGCTTTGCTTGTTGGGTCAGAAACCTTTATCCCTCACCAAAATACAGCAGTGAACGGTGCCCATGGTCCAAATGTCCCCTGCGAGACAGTGGACCATATCTGCTTGTCAGAGACGTTCAGTGCATCTCCTGTCATTTTATTTGATCCTTACCACAGAAGTGGGAGTCATCCTTTCCAAAACAGAACTGGGAGCCTGCCTCGTGGAGATGTGTCCCACTGGCCGTTGGTAGTCATGTGCCCAGCACGTACCGGGAGAGCCCCTCTGAGGCCCAGAGCAGAACTGGCTCCGCCGCTGGGCGCCCTGTGTCTGCAGAGCCCCACACTCGAGGCATCCTGTGCTTCTCTGGTGCCCTGTGTGAAGTTCTGTTCTTGGTGGTAGTCGTGCTGGGGTTTGAACCTCGGGCCACGTGCCTACTAGGTAAGCACTCTACCACTGGGCTCTACCCTGCACCTAAAATTCTTAATATATATATTTTTAAACAAGGGGCCCAGCAATTTCAGTTGACAGCGTGTCTCAGAATGATGTAACGTGTCCAGGGTAGGAAGGAGGGCTGAGAATGGAATTGCTTTGGCTGGGCAGAGCCCTGCCTGTACTGACTCCGTGTGACAGTGTTCTCTGAGCACCATTTGTGACTTTCTCCTCGGCTTTCTCCGCCATCCCCAATCTGTCGGACTTGTCCATCACGGACACCCCCATAAGTGGCAGTCCACTGGTGTGCCCTTCAACATGGAAGTCTTGCAGATGACTCCAGAGGCATATTTTTAACTCAGAATTATTTATTCATTCCAGTTTTAAAAATAATTCAGCTGTTCTTAGGTTACTAGCTGCATTCATAATACACACTTCAGTAATGTACCGTAGGCAATTGAAACCAAAGATGCAGATACGTTGTGGGAGTGTAAATTTTATTTTAGGGAATCTTGAGGTACATTTGGGGGGGGGGTTGTCTGTTTTTGTGGTTCTGAAAAGCAAACTTCATGCATGCTAGGCAGGTCTTCTACCACTGAGCTACGTCCCTAGACCTCTATCTGTTGAAAGCTTATCACAAAGCAAAGATGATTCTGTGCATTTTAATTTCACCTCCACCCAGTACTGACCCTCAGCACAGCTTCTGAGACCAGTAGTATGGATTCCCAAACCAAGAAAAAATATCCGCCATTCTTCTGCAGCTGTTTTGTCAGCCAAGACTAAATGAGAAAACCCGAACTGTCTCATAGAAGGCAGCCTGAGGTCCCTGAATCTGAGGGGATGTAAAGCAAAAGCAGATGCATCCTGGCAGGGGCTAACAGACACCCCAGGTCTTCCCGGTGGTAGAGCAGTAGTGACATCTTCCCCTTCGCGGGGCTTGTCACCATCGCTACCCTTAGGAAAAACTGGGGACCTTTCACTCCTGAGCCCGGGCCACCAGGCCTGACCACTTCACCGCACCTCAGGTTGGTCAAGACCATCGTTCCAAGACAGGTGGCTGAGTCGGGGGTAACTTCACATTTGAGGCAACTGGACTATAACTTGGCCTTCCATTTAGAAAACCCTCAGGTGGAGACAGGGAGGGGGTGAGGAGGAATCGCCTTGCCGTGTGTGCCCCACACAAGGAGACTGGGACATAAAGCGTGGGTTTGGGGACTCCTAGGTGTCTGTAGCACAGAGTTCGAGTCCACAGACCTCCTTCTGCTCAGTGCGCACACTGGAGGTATTGTTAACTGCTCTTAACTGTACTTGTTAGAAACATTTTTGAAAAAATATAAAACTTTTACTTTTATTTATGGTGGGGTCATCTATTAAGATAGTACACCATTAGGATGTTAGTGACGGCATTAAAACAAATGCAGGATGAGGTTGTTTCATTTTCTGAGCCTCAACGCACACTTGGATTGCATGTTGATGTCTCCCACATGTAAAGCATCCTGACTGTCTAAATGGGGTCCTTTACCTGCCACGTGGTGCATTTAGACTGCAGTGGCGGAACCTTCAAAGTACCCAAAATAATATAAGAAGTATTATAATTCTTACAGTTATTCAGAAAGTTTTGGATGCAAAAGAAAAGCTCTGCATAGTTTTGACTCCATTGTCATACACACACACACAAACATAATTTTTTTTTTTGTTTCTTTGAGGTAGGGTCTCGCTGTAGCCCAGGCTGACATGGAATTCACTCTGTAGTCTCAGGTTGGCCTCCAACTCACAGCGATCCTCCTGCCTCTGCCTCCCGAGTGCACTCTTTGTTCTCAGAGAAGAAATACAATAACTGCACTCCAGCAAGGTTTCATATCGCAGTGGGGCAGCAGGACTGATGAGATATCAAAGCAATTAGTTGGTTCACATTAAAATAATTCCATTTTTATCACCAAGGACCATTTGCCAACTTAAAACCATTAGGGTGTGTAATTCATAAAGTCATTGTCCCCATAATATATTATCCTGGTTGCATCTGTAAGTTTAGATCTTAATTCATTCCCAAATGGAAAGAGACGTCTACATCCGGAGGTCCAGCAGTGCCCCACGTCGGCAGTGTACACGGTGTGTGTTGGGCGCCTGTCTGGACATTTCTGACACTTACCATATCCTTTTTAGTGTCCCTTACCTGGTGATCATAGGAGGAGCCTACTAGCTCAAGTGTCAAGACACCTGAGGTCTAACCCTGGCTTGGGAGTCACCTCACTGGAGACAAGTTAGTTCACGTCACAGTCAAGTTTGTCACGCACTTGAGTGGCTGCCAGGGTGCCTGAGTCAGGATGGAAAAGCGCCACCATCTGTCGTCGTAACTGACGGCAGGCTTCACAGCAAACTCCACAACAGAACATACACGTCGCAACAGCAACTGAGCTGCCCGCGTGCTGAGCAGACACAAGTAGATGTCCTTACATTATACTTTATGCACTTAAAAACAAGTCGACAACGAATCTGTCACCTTCCAGGTTGGGGTAGGGGGTAAAACTTTCTTCTCAGCACCGGATGTCTGTACAAGTTGTGGCTCGTGCTGGTCTCGTAGACAGGAGTGGCGTTGCTGTGAGTGACGTGGACCCGTCTTTTGTCAGCAGACGATGACTGGGAGTGTCCCCTGTGTTCCCAGCGTGTCTACTTCCGAGTTCCATGTGATGTGGACCAATGTACTCTCATTACTTCAGCTGTGCCAGTTAGGATGTGTCCCCCATGCAATGTTTCTCCCACTTAAGTCTGATTATGTATACTTTGCCTAGGTCTTTCCAACAATGAAATTTATGTAAATGCCTATTTTACATAAAATATGATAAAAATCATAATTGTGTCTGGCCTCAATCTCTTAAGCACTCTGCTTACATAATGCCAGTAGGTGTGACAGAAAAAAAAAAAAAAAAAAAAAATCATCTTTGGCCTTTCCCTCATCCATGCACGCATTCAGCCGTGGCATGGTGTTCTGTGTGCTTCTCGTCTCCTCGATTGCCCACATTCCACACAGTGGCCATCTCAGGCCTCACCCACCTCAGATGCCAGCCCCTGCGCCCTTGCCTCTATAGCAACATGAAAGTTAGGAAGTGGGGCTCCCTCTGTTAGGTTGCACTCCATCTACAGACTTACCTGCACTCACTTTTCTTTTTTCTCTCTCTCTCTGGGCCCTAGAGTTTACCTCTTATGGAATCTCATTCTCAAGTAACCTCTATATCATTCTTAAGTGTCCTCCTTAAATAGCTTGTATTTATTCTGTCCTAAAGCTCACAAACAGCTGGGGCTCAGGCCCTGAGTTCAGTCCCTAGCACCATAGGGGGAAAAATACACAGATATCTCCATCAAAATTCAGACGGAAGGGCTGAAGAGATGGCTTAGTGGTTAAGGCATTTGCCTGCAAACCCAAAGGATCCAGGTTCGATTCTTCAGGACCCACGTAAGCCAGATACACAAGGGGGAGCATGTGTCTGGAATTCAGTTGCAGTGGCTGGAGGCCCTGGCGTGTCCATTCTCTCTCTCTCTCTCTCTCTCTCTCTCTCTTTCCCTCTCCCTCTTTCTCTCTCTCAAATAAATAAAATAGAGTTTAAAAACATTCAGAGGGAAACATCCTTTCTTTCTGCCATCCATCTCATCTCTGGCCGCTGCCACATTTCTTTCTGTCCTTTACAGCCAGCCACACGTTTTGACTAGCAAATTTCTATTGTCCCACTCGAGGGAAAACAGTCCTAATTAAAGGTTTCCCATGCGCCACATGGCTGTCAGCTCCCTTGCCTGTTTCACCAACACCGCAGGCAATGTTGACCCTCCCCTTGTTGTATGAGCAGACTCGAGTCTACAGCTAATGCCTGGCTACTCCATGTGTATGATACTTGCTGGGGGGCCTCTTTTCCCACTGAACAGAGAGAATTATTTAGTAAGCCTGTATAGGATGATTCTCTCCATAAGGACAGTTAGGCTTTTGCTTTGAACTCTGGAAACAATGGGGGCTGTGCTGTAGCAAAGAATGAGGCCATGCCCAGCTGCGTGACAATGCCCAAGTGCATCTGTAGAGTAGTGTGCACCACATGAGCGAGTGTGGGGGGACAGGGCCTGGGAGCCTCATGGGGAGACTGGCCAGTGTGACCAGACATTTGAACACTGTGGGCCAACATTGTTTGTACAGCACAGGTATTCCCATCTCCATGTTATTAATGAAAGCTGTCAGTGGATGCTATATGACCCCTTACTAAAATGCAAAGAAAAAGGATGTTGAATCGACGTGGGACTCTAAGCTTCACTGACAAACAGTGCAAACCAGTGTTCAGTCAACGGACCTCCGAGGTAGCTGTGACATGAGCACAAGAAGAGCCCAGCGTGATGAGCCCTTCACTGCTGACAGGAGGGTCTGACACCAGCGCTGCCCAGCGTAGTAGCCAGGGGCTGCAGGTGGCTTCCGCGCACTTCGAAATGTAGCTCTAAATCTTGAATGAGAGTTCATTGTAGTTAATTTAAACATCCAGGTATGGCTAAAGTCATCATGACAAACAAGAAAGCCCTGGAGATTGTCAAAAAGACTTGATTTGGAAAAAAAGAACTGTTTGGGGTTCACAGAACAAGAGCTTGCCCTGCGTGCCTAGGTTGCGCGCCGGCCGCATTTCCGGGCCTGCTGTCAAAAGTGGTCCTGCACATTCTGTCCCCAGCAGTCACAGGGGTCCTGGCCCTGGCCACTTGTCACCTGCATGCTTGTCACCTCCTGGAATTTCTTCTGCTCCCCAGACCACCCTCCCACCTCTGAGAGCTTCTCTTCTGCTTTACACAAGTGGGGCCACAGGACCTGGGGCGGAGAGGCCTGGGTTGGTCACAGAATATCCCCTTAGGCTGTCCTGACTTTCTGATCAGATATAAGTTCATTAACATGTCTGGCTTTATTCCTCTACCAATCTCAGACTAACTTAGTGTCACACAATATATATATTGGGGGAAAATGCTGACGTAGTAACCTCACCAGATAATTCATTTTAATTATCTTCAATGGTGGCTCATACAGTGTTGGCCTGTTCTGTGGAAACTGATGGTAAATTGAAATACTGCCACTCTGAAAGTAATGGATGCGTAAATCACCCTTTCCTATGAACTCGAACACTCTTGAGGGTCAAGGGCTTCAGCAAGCTTCTTAGAAGCCACAACAGCTAAGTGTTGAGTCTTTCTCCTTAGAGAGGTGTGCCTGCCTGTCTAGAATGGGTCCCTAGATACCATACTACCCGCCCCATCCCCCCCACACATCATCCTTCCCTGGTCTGCGGTAACATTCACTCAGGCTAAGCTTTCTAGGCTGTAGCAGTTACTGCCTCGTTGCTGGGGACAGCACACCTAACTAGACGCAGCTGCTGGAAGAGAGGGTTTATTGCTAGCAAGGAAGGGCTGAACGACACAACCCCAAGGCCCACCTCCAGTGACACGGCTCCTCCATCAAGGCCCTACTCCCCAAAGACTACCAGCCGGGGATGAAGTGGGAGGCTCAATCACAAACACACGAGGCGGTGGAGGGCAATGTCCACTCAAACCACCACCCAGGCGGATAAAACCTTGTTCCTCAGATCTGCTGCAGGTCCTCTGCACATGCCCAAAGGGACCTCTGCCCACGGGAACATCTGCCACCTGCTTGCAGAGCGGTGGGGAGGAGAGGAGGCTGAAAGCATTAGGAAACCCTGGGGGCCCTGACAGGGCGCGATCGTGATGAAGTTCACCTGCAGGCCCAGAGCCTGTGGCAGCTGCAGTCGCTCAGCGCCTGGTGGGACAGAGCCCAGGAGCACGCCTTGCTCGACGCAGGGAGAGCCCGCGCCAGCCATGGGCACGCTGTTGCTGGCCCTGGCCCTCCTGCAAAGCCTAGGTAAGAAAGGTTCCCGGATGCTGCCACTAGGGAGGTGGCAGGACTTCTCAGGGACAGAGTTGACACGCCCAGTGCTTGAGGAGAAAGTGGGAAGGGCAGAAGAGAAGGTTCCAAAGTAACTCCTGGCAAGGACAGCTTGGTGACAATTTAAAATAAATTATCTTCCTTCTAGACTCCTTACGTGAGAATGGACAGCCTTCATCTCTCCAGGCCAATCCTGTATCTACTGAGAAAGACATTCCGTACAGTGAGTTGGCCATGTTATCACTATTGGTTAATGACCTTTCATTAACGAGGTGTGTACTACATAACAGCCCCGTGAAGAGTGAGCTTGGTATTTCAGCCGGTGAAATTTCTAGAGCTCTGTGTTTGCATATGAACTCATAAACAGAGGGAGCTAGAAGGAAGAGTTAAGACGGATGATAAGGAGAAAGGGGTGGACGGAGAGCGACACGCTGTCCTTGTCTATCTCTGTACAAACTTAACAAACGAACGGAGCTTGGGGCTGGAAAAATGGCTAAGTGGTTAAAGGTCGTTGCATGCGAAATATGATTGCCCCGGGTTTGATTCCCCAGGACCCATGCAAAGCCAGACACACAAAGTGGCACATGCATCTGGAGTTTGCTTGCAGTGGCTGGAGGCCCTGGTGTGTCCATATTTCTTTCCCCACCCCTCTCTCAAAATAAATAAAATATTTTAAAACTATCTGAGCTTAATAGGATTATGCATTGTAGGTCAAAGGGGAAACAAAGTCATGTGTGTTTGTATGTATATGTACACGTGTTTCAGGCAGGATCTCGTGTAGTTTAGGCCCATCTGTCTGCCCCTACATCCCAAGTACTGGAATTACAGGTGTGCACACCATAGCTGACTTGTGTGTGTTTTAAATTCCCACTGGCGTATTTTAACTTCCGCATGCTTCAGAACATCTGGTTAGATACCCTGATATCTCATCATCCTGTGCTTGTGTATTGAATATTGTGGAATAGGTGAGCTCTCACAAGATGTAAGGGAAGGAGAGGTCTGCTCCTTACTGGCAGTCAGAGAAAGCTTTGGGGAGAATGTGGCACTTAGCCAAATCTCGGGGGTCCCGGTGAGAGGTACCTTGAGCATCTCTGACGTGTTTGTAGTAGAACAAGAGGTCAAGCAGTAAGGCATACTGGAGAGCCTCGAGTGCTCTGCAAACAAGCCGGAGATGTTCCTGGTAGACACTAAGTCCCACGAGGCCCAGGATCACTGCCTCTTCCTTAGCAGCGCTGAGAATAGAGCCTGGTGACACCAAGCACAAAATCTGCCCTTGTGGATGCATGTGATTCTGCATGCCAGTCCCTCAGGCCCGCGTGGCCTGGCAGACCTGGCTAGGGTGGGCTTTGAAAACCACACAGGTGAGTCGGGCTCAACTGGCATTTGGGGGTGACCACTGCTGGCCATGGTGAGCTTTGGAGGAATCCTGGAGCCAGTGTTAATCGCCCCTTCTTGGCTGTAGGCACCTGTGGCGTCGTCCCATTCAGTCCCCAGTGGTTTTCCAGAAGAATCGCAGGAGGGGAAGAAGCCTGCCCCCATTGCTGGCCCTGGCAGGTGGGGCTGCGGTTTCTAGGAGACCACCAATGTGGGGGGGCCATCATCGCCGCCACATGGATTCTGACTGCAGCCCACTGTGTCCAGTGAGTGAACCCCACATTTCTTTGTGGCTTCTCTGTCACTGGTCACTCTTCATGTTAGTTCCCAAGCGGGATCAGACACCAGAGTGACCTGAAGGATTTCTTTTTTTTTTTTTTCTTTTTCTTTTTTTTTTTTATTAGTCAGTTCTGTATTCAGCAAATACAGTCAGTTTGGTACCATTATTAGGCTCATCCGTGACCTACCCCCTCCCCTTGGCCCCTCCTTGTTGAGGTATACGGGTCATGCATTGTGTTAGCCCACAGTTATGGGTAAGCTAAGTGTCTCTGCATATCATGACCCAACATGTGGCTCTGACATTCTTTCCGCCCCCTCTTCCGCAAAATTTCCCTGAGCCATGTTGGGTTCATTTTTGGTCTGCTTCAGTGATGAGGTGTTGGGGGCCTCTGAGGCTGTGGCTCTCTGATTTGGTAGGAGTTGATTTTTCCCTGTGCTGATCTCCTTCCCCCTTGTGCTGGTGTCCAACTGCTCTCAATTTGGCTAACTGATCCCCTCACTGGTATGGGACCCATAGCTGGAGCTGGGAAACAAGTCAGAACCATATCCAAACATAAGCCCACTCTCCAGTATCAAGCTACTATCAATTGTGGGCTACAAGAGGGCCTACACCTATTAAATTCTCTATAAAAAAAAAAAAAGTAAGGGTTATCTCATTTGTCCTGGTGCTGACCTGAAGGATTTCCGAGTGCGGTATCCTTCCCTGATGTTTTTCTACACTCAGAAAACCCAGGCTGCTTGTCTCACTGACCCACTAGAGCTTGTGCTTAGCTGGGTCTTGAATTTCCCTAAGGGCCTAAATTCACTTTGCACTTATACCGGACTCTCTTCTCTCAAACCGGAATCACCGTGTTCAACCCCAGTCACTCTTCTTCTGTTACTCAGTAGTGGCTCCTTCTCCATAGCCACAAGTGACACAGGGCCCTTGTTGGGATGAAGATAGGACTCTAAGGATATCTATCAGAGATGCAGAGTGGGAGGGAAGGGTGGATGGAGAACTCCATCAGCTGATGTCTCCGGCTATCATCCCAGTGCTTTAATAAGTTTCCAGCTTTGTTACCTAATAAGGGGCAGGTTGCTGTCACGTGCTTTGAAAAGTGTTCTTATTTTAATTACTTAGTTAATGAATTAATATAAGTGAAATAGGCCCAGAGAGAGAGAGAGAGAATGGGCACACCAGGACCTCTAGCCACCACAAACAAACTCCAGATGCATGTGCCACCTTGTACATCTGGCTTACATGGGCACTAGGGAATCGAACCTGGGTCCTTAGGCATTGCAGGCAAGCACTTAACTTCTGAGACATCTCTCCAGCCCCTGAAAAGTGTTCTTTGTGAAACTGGAGGATCGCTGGTGACTTTCAAATGCCACTAGAAACTGCATTCTGACTTTGCCATGCTTTATTACCTTATTCTGTAGACCCCCCTCACCCCGTGAGCTGATGGTGGGGCTGGACTCAGAGCCTCATCCGTGCTAGGCAAGCACTCTACCACTGAGCTATATCCCCAGCCCTTTGTTTCCTCAGCTTTTTATCTTGAGATAGGGTCTCACTAAGTTGCCCAGGCTGGCCTTGGGCTGACTTTCCCTTTAGCAGAGGTGGGCCTTGAAATGCTCAGTCCTCAGTCTCAGCTTCTTGTGCAGCTGGAGTGCTGCCCTCGCCTGCGGGTGTGGCTGTGTTTATCTTGTTTACAAAGAAGTGGAGGGCGGAAAAGACGGCTTAGTGGTTAAGGTGCTCGTCCGCGAAACCTAAGGATCCAGGTTCAATTCCCAAGTACCCTTACAGTTACACAAGGTAGCACATGCCTGTAGAGTTCATTTGCAGTGTCTTGAGGTGCTGGTGTGACCCTTCTGTCTCAATCTACTTCTTTCTCTCTCTCTCTTTCTCCCCCCTCCAAATTAAATAACTAAATAATTAATATTTTTTAAAAATAAGATTCTTGGGCTGGAGGGATTGCTTAGCAGATGAGACATTTGCCTGCAAAGCCAAAGGACCCAGGTTTAATTCCCCAGGACCCATGTTAGCCAGATATGCAAGGGGGCGCATGTGTCTGGAGTTCGTTTGCAGTGGCTGGAGGCCCTAGCTTGCCCATTCTCTGTCTCTCTCTTTCTCCCCCTTCTCTCTCTCTCTTTCTCTGTCAAATAAATAAATAAAAATAAAAATATATTTTAAAAATAAAATAAATAAGATTCTCTACTACCAAGTAATAATTTAGCAGGTGACTTTGGAAATAAAGTTAGTTCCTCCCATTAGAGTGCATACAGGTAATGACAACGATAGCAGGTTCCATTATGGAGACATAGCCATCTGCAGGTTTCTTACCCAGCACTTCACTGACGCTGGGTATCTTGCACACATGACTGAGTCAGCCTCACGCGAGGAACTGAGATGAGCCTGGTCGTGACAGGAACCAAGATCCCATGAGTGTGAAGAAACCTCCTTTGAATGAAGTGCAGTGACAAGTAGCTTTGCTTTTCCTGAAGAAACACTTTAGACACTTTTGAAACAGAAGAATTAATCTGCAAACAGAAGCGACAGGACACTTCTGGCAGTTAAGGGACTCTCCCCTCAGAAGTGACAGATGATTATTTCTGGCAGTTAAGGGGCTCTCCCCTCAGAAGTGACAGATTATTTCTGGCAGTTAAGGGGCTCTCCCCTCAGACACTTCTTCCACTGGAAGCTTTAATTTGACAGATTTATGGAGGTTGAGCCAATATCTTGCATCTTGTTTTGCAGCGTATGTGAAGCATTCGAATCCTCAGCTTGTAGATAGAATGGCGATCACAAGGTCATGCCCATGTAACCAACACTCAGATGTGACAACCAAAGGTCAGGGCTGGAGACATGTCTTCGTGGTTTAAGGCGCTTGCTTGCAAGCCTGGCGACCCAGGTTTGAGTCCCCAGGACGTACCCATGTAAAGCCAGACACACCAGGTGGCACATGCGTCTGAGTTTGCTTGCAGTTGCAAGAGGCCCTGGAGCACCCACATTCATTCTCTCTGTCTTTCTTTCTCTCCCTGCTTGTAAATAATAAGAAAAAAAAATTAGGGCTGGGGAAATGGCTTAGTGGTTAAGCGCTTGCCTGTGAAGCCTAAGGACCCCAGTTCTAGGCTTGATTCCCCAGGACCCACGTTAGCCAGATGCACAAGGGGGTGCACACATCTGGAGTTCGTTTGCAGTGGCTGGAGGCCCTGGCCTGCCCATTCTCTCCTCTCTGTCTCTCTCTGCCTCTTTGTCTCTCTGTCTGTTGCTCTCAAATAAATAAAAATAAACAAAAAAAATTAAAAGTATTGCCAACACCAGCAGTTCCTCCGTGCCACTTCTAGTGCCCAGTCCCCTAAGCATAACCTCATTTCTAACACCACGGGTGAGTTTTGCCTGTTTGGGAAGTGAAAACTCTTCCACCTTTTTCATTCATTCTGACTTTGGTAAAGTATGGCGGCTTGCTGTTTGATCCTGTGGGACAATAACAAACTTACGCCAGAAATTGCCTCATTTTGAAAGCAATTTTTCATATATCCTTGATGTCCTTGTGATGTTAAAAGACCTTTATGTTTTACTTCTCAACCTAGTAGTCTTCGGCTAAAAGAATGAGAGCAAGACACATAGCGCCCAGGGAGGTGAGGTGGTGTCTCAGGCCAGGGTGCTTGTCACCTGCCCGAATGCCAGTGCAGACTGGTGGGGCCAGACGGGCTTGGAAGGAAGCGTGTTTTCGTGTTGGCATGCGCTCTTTCTACAGGGACAGTGATCTACACTCCTGGACCATTGTTGCTGGGGACCATGACAGAACCCTGAAGGAATCAACGGAGCAGGTGGGAAATGTTTCCGACAGCTATGGGACCATCCTCTGAGTGTTGCCACGTGCCAGGGACGCCTCTAGTTGAAGGATGTGATAGTTGTGAACCTCCTAGTGCCCCTACGCGTTTCATTCGTACCTGTATTTAAAGATGAAATGTGTGATCACATTTTACCTTGAGAATTAGGGCTGGAGGGATGATTGAGCGGTTAAAGTGTTTGCCTGCGAAGCCTAAAGACCCAGGTTCAATTCCCCAGTACACACATAAGCCAGATGCATAAGGTAGCACATGTGTCTGGAGTTCATTTGCCATGGCTGAAGGCCCTGGCATGCCTGTTCAATCTCTATCTGCCTCTAACACACACTCTCCCCCCACCTGCCAAATTAATAAATAAAATATATTAAAAATGTTTTTTTTCTTTCCATGGTAGGGTCTTGCTCTAGCCTAGGCTGACCTGGAATTTACTATGTAGTCTCAGGGTGGCCTTGAACTCACAGCAATCTTCCTACCTCTGCCTCCAGAGTGCTAGGATTAAAAGTGTGCGCCACCAAGCCTGGCTCTCATTTTCATTTTTATTTATTTACTTATTTATTTGAGAGAGGGAGAGGCAGATAGAGAGAGAGAGAGAATGGGCATGCCAGGGCCTCAGCCACTACAAATGAACTCCAGATGCATGCACCCCCTTGTGCTTCTGGCTTACCTGGGTCCTGTGGAATTGAACCAGGGTCCTTACACTTCACAGGCAAACGCCTTAACTGCTAAGCCATTTCACCAGCCCTTAAAAATGTTTTTTAAAAGATGGTTAATTGAGGCAGTCAGCAAGTACAAATCCAGGGTGACGGATGCCCACAGGTCTGCAAAGGTTTCTTTCTGAGATCACCAGTCCCCAGGTGTGTGTTAGCACTTAGAATCCATTGCCCTCCCTCTTACATGTGAAACGGTCGCCTTCGTCGCTAGTGTACGGAAGCGCGGAAACTGTCGTGTGCCTAGCTCGATTCTGACTTTCCCTGTGGTGTGCTTGCTTGTCACGGACACAGGTGAGACGAGCAAGACGCATCATAGTGCACGAGGATTTTGACAGGCGGAGCTACGACGCGGACATCGCCCTCATTCAGCTGAGCGCTCCTCTGGCGTACAACGCCGCGGTGGGGCCCGTGTGTCTGCCACGCCGCCCGCAGCCACGGCTCTCCCCCGAGATCTGCGTCGTGACCGGGTGGGGCAGCCTGACCGAAGGTACATACGGTATAAATCATTGCTGCGGAATCGTTTATGAGAACAGCCAGGAAGTTTTCAAAGCAGCGTCTGTGTTAGCACCTCTTCCTTCTGAGAGACAGGCAGCATGTCTTCTGGCTCAGGAGGTGGCCACTGAATGAGCGGTTTGACATTTTTACTTCTAGGTAATTTAGAAGCAGAATAGCAAAATTCGGTCTCTGACACATCTCACCTCTGCAGGGTGGCAGAAACCAGCCTATCATACAGGGGGTGTGTGTATTCCTCTAGAGCTTTTTTTTTGTATTTGTTTGTTTATTGCTGTTGTTGAGGTAGGGTCTCTCTCTAGCCCAGGCTGACCTGGAATTCACTATGTAGTTTCACGTTGGCCTCGAACTCACAGCGATCCTCCTGCCTCTGCCTCCCGAGTGCTGGGATTAAAGGCATGTGCCAGCCTAGAGCTTTCTTGAAGTGTAAGTTTCCTACAATATCCACATGTCAGGAGAATCACTCTTGGATGGTGTATAATAGACATGGGGCCTGGGGGTATAATCTCTCACAGAATTGACCAAGTGGCTAAAGTTGGCTGACACTTGAGCTGGGCTATGGAGTTCTGAAAGACACTGAAAGATAAGAATAGGTTGAGGTTTGGGTTTGGTTCTTACAATCTGAGGTCATCATTTTAGTATTTCCTTTATGTTTGTATCATTTGTAATCTGAGGGGAAGTTATTTTTTAATATTTTATTGATTTATTTATTTGAGAGAGAGAGGCAGATAGAGAGAGGGAGAGAGAATGGGCATACCAGGGCCTTTAACCACTGCAAACAAACTCCAGATGCATGCACCCCCTTGTGCATCTTGCTTACGTGGGTACTGGGCATCAACCTGGGTCCTTAGGCATCACAGGCAGGTGCCTTAACCGCTAAGCCATCTCTCCAGCCCAGAGGTTATTTTTGACTCTTCAGGGCTCCTGTTCACAGCTTGATACTTGCAGCCAAACTGCATTTTCATAAAATTTTCACAACCACCATTATCATTCCTAACTTACAATTGTGGCCCAACGATTTAAGTAACTCACTGAGATTCCATGAAGGGCGGGGGTGTAGCTCAGTGATAGAACACTTGCTTAGCTCGTGCAAGACCCTCGGCAGGATTAACCATCACAGCTTCCACAGCCATGGGCGCCTGGGCCCTTTACATAGTGTCCAGCAGGAAGAGGGGAATGAATTGTCCATTTTGAAGCAATGTGAGGCACACTTATAGGATAGGCTACATAAATTTTTTAAAAATATATTTTATTAATTTATTTGAGAGAGAAAGAGGTAGAGAGAGAGAGAGGGAGAGAGAGAGAGAGACAGAATGGGTGTGTCAGGGCCTCTAGCCACTGCAAACAAACTCCAGATGCATGCGCCCCCTTGTGCATCTGGCTTACATGGGTCCTGGAGAATCAAACCTGGGTCCTTAGGTTTCACAGGCAAACAACTTAACTGCTAAGCCATCTCTCTAGCCCAAAAGATTTTTTTTTCATACATCAAAAAGTACATGAGGAACCAGGCATGGTGGTGCACGCCTTTAATCCCAGCACTTGGGAGGCAGAGGTAGGAGGATCACCATGAGTTTGAGGCCACCCTGAGACTGCATAGTGAATTCCAGGTCAGCCTGGGCTAGCGTGAGCCCCTACCTCGAAAAACAAGAAAACAAATAAACAAAAAAAAAAAAAAAAAAAAAACCATGAGGGCTGGAGAGATCGCTTGGCAGTTAAGGCACTTACCTACAATGCTTAAGGACCCAGGTTTGATTCCCCAGTACCCACATAAGCCAGAGGCACATGGTGGTGCATGCATCATCTGGAGTTTGTTTGCAGTGGCTAAAGGCCCTGGCATGCCCATATTCTCTCTCTCTCTCTCTCTCTCTCTCTCTCCTAAATAAATAATAAATAAAAAAGACATGAGATTTAGAGTCAGATGTCAGCTTGAGTCTCCATTGTGTTGCATAAGAGTCCAAGTCCAGAGACCTGGGTTTGTCATGAGAGATTTTGAGATGAACCTACCTTACCATTGTTGTTCCGTGATGGGCTGGAGTAAGAGCATTACAAATACTAATGTACTGTGTAATATGTCAAGCAGCTCTAATTTTGCCCCGCGCAAAGGCAGAGGTCTATATGAAACTGTTGGCTTCTTAAGAGTTAGATGTAAATCTAAAGTGACGGCAAGAGTTGAGCAGAGCACACTGACACAGGCCTACCTGTGTGAGGGTCAAGCACAGGACACGTCTCCGGTTTTCACCACGCCTGTCACCCAGGGTTGAAGACGAGCTTAGAGACTGGTGTAGCCGAGGACGTAGTTTAAGATCATAAATACATAAACTTGTAAGCACATTTTATTTACTTGTGTGGTCCTGGCTACCCACATAAACATGTAGCTTATGTATGATTATATATAAATTGTATGTAATACAAATTCATATCTTCTCAGATGTTTCTTTATGATGCTTCTTTTCTTTGGTGTTGACACTTAGGGCCCAGGGGCTTCCCACACGCTAAGCACCGGCTCTGCCCCTGAGCTGTACCACCATCCCCTCTGAATTCTTACGTAGCAGTATTTGATGCAGAAAAGTGTAAAGTGAAAGTAAGCTAGGAAAATGTCCTTCTGTCCATGGCCCTCGTTTGCAGAGTTTAACAAAGATGTGGAAATGAAAACGTTCTGTATGGCACACTTCTAATTCTCATTCTGTGTTCACGTCAGCTCAGGTGAACCGAATGTGGGAACACGGCCATTCTGAACTGGGGTATATCTGATGGGCCTCACTTACCGCATACCTCACCCTCACAGTCTCTCTTCCTGAATCTGTTTCGTCATTAGACGGGGTCCTTGCCAGACGCCTGCGGTACACCCGTGTGCGTGGGATTGACAGGGTGGTCTGCGAGCACGCGTACTACCCCACCCACCCGGGAGGGGTCTCCGACCAGATGATCTGCGCAGGCTCCGTGCCGTCCGCAGGAAGGGGATTCTGCCAGGTGAGCGGCTTCTGGGCTCCTGCAGGAAGAGACACAGTGGTCACGGCCCTGTCTGCCCAGTGGGCAGGGAGGACAGACAGAGCCAACGTGCAGCCTGAGCGTGGGATACGTGTTTGGATGCACTGAAGTTCAGGGACAGGGCGGTAAGTGAGTCTGTTTTCTGAATCAGCATGGGCTTATATGTTTTAGTTTAAACGACTGATCTTCTATAGTGCACTCAATTTCCGTCGTAGATTGAGGTGACCGCAGAGGGGACACTAAGCCCTTGAAAGAATGGTTTTAATATTCAGTGAGAATGAAATCATTAGGCTGTGGTTTAATTGCAGTACGATTATACGAGTACAAAGCTATAGGGTTAGCTAGATAAGCATGCTACCACCATTCAGGCTCGACGCCGAAAATCAAGTTTTCCGATCATTGCTATAGAATACCTGATACAGACAAAGAAGGGCTTATTGTCACCCAGTTTCACAGAGCAGCGAGAGCGTGGAGGGGCAGCTCAGTTCATGCCGTGGCAGCCGGGAAGCAGGGAGGGCGATGAGAGACCACTGGCGTTCTCCTTTTCATCCTGATCCCGCCCAGGCCCCACGCTTGCGAACTGGCCCTGCTCACAGTCACGGTGTGTAATCCTGATGGTCCACTCGGCGGCATTTAGGGTTGCCTAGGAGACGTACCCCTGAGAGTCGTTAGCTGAGAAGACCCACCTGAACGTGGGCCGGAGCCCCGGCTGCATGGGCGGGAGGGAGCGAGCTGAACCAGCGTGCACTGCTCGCTCTCTGCTTCCTGGCTCTGGGCGCTTTACGAGAGGAACTCTAATATTTCTGTCAGGGAACGGATATTTTTCTTCCAAGTATGAGCAGTTACATCATGCTCATGCAGCCCGCCATGCCTTTCCTCCCATGATGGACTGTATGTAACCTCAACCCATAAGCCAAAATAAACCTTCTTCTTCCCTTAAGTTGATTTTTTTTTTTTTTTTTTTTGGTTTTACGAGGTAGAGTCTCACTCTAGCCCAGGCTGACCTGGAATTTACTATGTAGTCTCAGAGTGGCCTCGAACTCATGGCAATCCTCCTACTTCTGCCTCCCTAAAGCTGGGATTAAAGGCATGCAGCACCACGCCCAGCTTACCTTAAGTTGCTTTTTAAAATTTTTTAAAAGTATTTTTTTAATTTTTATTTATTTATTTGAAAGCAACAGACAGAGAGAAAGAGGGAGAGAGAGAGAGAATGGGTACCTCAGGGCCTCCAGCCACTGCAAACTAACTCCAGATGCGTGCGCCCCCTTGTGCATCTGGCTAACGTGGGTCCTGGGGAATCGAGACTCGAACTGGGGTCCTTAGGCTTCACAGGCAAGCGTTTAACCGCTAAGCCATCTCTCCAGCCCTTAAGTTGCTTTTTATCAGCTATTTTGTCACAGCAGTGAGAAAAGTAGTCACCCTCAAAGTCAGCCCTCTTAGGAAACACCCTTACAGACACACCTGGTGGTGAGCCTTTCCCATCTCCCAGAAGACCCCACGTCCAGTCAGCGTGGTGAGGAGGATGTAGCATTGCGAGCACAAGGATGCTGGGTCCAGGACCTCCATATGAAAAGAAAGGCGGTTCTTCTCCTTAACTCCGAGTGCGTCAGTTGTCCTCGGACCTTTCTCTCATGGTGTGCAGGCTGCGCTTAGATCCTGTTTTGGATGTTGTGAATCTTAGCCTGAGTTACTAGGACGCCGATCGGAGTGAGGATTCAAGGGCAACATTTGGTTTGGGGAAGTGCAGCCCTGGATCATGCGCAGGCAAGTGACAAGAGGCCACAAGAACGGGAAAGCAGACCCCAAAGTGTGCAACTTCTCCACCGCAGTGAGGGCCCAAGCTTAACCACACAGGGAGCCTGCGGACCGGCGCAGGGTGTGTTGTCACATCTGCTTCCCAAAAGCTGTGGCTGAGGGTTGCTGGGAAGGGGACTAAATCCCTTAGTGGTTCCCATGGGAGGTGGGAAGCGCCTCAGGCACAAAGCCAGACCCGCCCTGGAAGGTCTGAGGGATGGTGGAGGGGAGGCCCGTTCTCTAGCAGAGCACAACCCTTACCCGCTGAACGTGCAGAGGCAGAGCTCGTGCCTGGTCTTACCCTAAGCCTCCAGCACAACGTGAGAAATGCGTTTCTCTTCCTGCACCGAACCCAGGGAACTGCAAACGAGTCCACTGTCAGTGTCGTATTTCAGAGCATCTCAAGTTAGGGGGCAAGCTTATTTTGTTTTCTTAGTCAACTTCTCACTGCTAGGACAAAAATACCTGACCAAAAAAAGTCAGCTGGAGGGAGGAAGGGCTTATTTCAGCTCCCAGATCCTGGTGACGGTCCATTGTGGCAGCGGCATGGCCGCCGGAGCTGGCCACGTTCAGTGCTCGGTGAGGAAGCAGCCCGGGATGGCACTGCCCACAGCTAAGGTAGCTTCCCACCTTAACCAGCCTAATCATAGACACGCCCAGAGGCTAGCCTCATCTCAAGAACCCCTCACCCCTCACGGGTGATTCTGTCAAGTTGACAGTCCGCATAAATTACCCTATTTGTGTTAAGACGACAACAGGAAAAGAACTAGAGGGGCGTCTTGAGTGGTCCTTGTCACCGATGACCCAAATATGATCTCAGCTGTCACCTATTACCTCAGCCACATAGTGTGACCAAACACACTGTTAACATAAAGAAAAGAAACAGGAGGCGGGGTTTTCACTATTAAACATGTGGATATTTTTTAAACAAAGAACATTTGCCTGCTGAAGGGGTAACTATAGTCATTTGCTTTGATAGACGGACTCTAGTGTTCTGTCACAAAACTGGCCTTTGCTTGGACCTGCTCACACGATTGGTCATCCTGGAAGGTGAAAAGGACATTGGAATGTGGAGATGCCGAGCTTTCCCATTTGCAGTGCAAAGCCCTGTTCTGGGCTCGTTTTCTCCTCCCTCCCGTGTTCCTCTGACCATGCGGCGACAGCTGTTTATCTCCACAGTGATACATATTCCTGCTAACTTCGCTGGCAGTATTTCCTGTCTTTTCCTCCTGGCCAATAGCTCCAACTCCTTGGCCTTCCACCCTCTCAACTCACCATGTCTTGTCACTTTTAGGGCCTGTGCCTAGATTTATTTTCTGCAAAAAAAAAGAAAAAAGAAAAAAGAAAAGAAAAGAAAAGAAAAGAAAAGAAATGCTGTTCCTCCAGATTTGGAATCTGGCTCCTTCTCATCCTTCATGCATCAGCTCAGGTTACTGAACCTGCACACACATACTCATGCATGTGCCTGTCTCTCTTCTCCATTGGTTTATCAGATATTGTCACATGTGATGCCCTATGATAAAAGATGGATGAGACAGATGCTGGCAATAAAGGATAAATTAGACAGGCTCCCTTGGTCATAAAATGTTTGAAATTGCCTGAAAAATTATATGTTGGATATGTGTTGTTCCTTAAAAAAAAAATGGGTGATTTTAAAACAAAACAGCTAACCAGACACATCAGATCATTTTCAAACTGGAAAGGGATCTTAAGAAAACCTTTATATGAAAAGAATTACCCCAAGAAAGGGGATTTATTATTCTATTTTAGACTAGGGACTTTGTTTTTATTCTCAATTCTTCTGGAAATTCCTCAAGTAAAATAAACATACAACTCAATATGTACCGTACACTCACATAAGAAAACAAAGACTGTTTTTAAATATGTGGCTATCCATTCTTTCAAAAGCCAAAAACA
Source organism: Dipus sagitta (assembly GCA_036346955.1). Classification (NCBI taxonomy): domain Eukaryota; kingdom Metazoa; phylum Chordata; class Mammalia; order Rodentia; family Dipodidae; genus Dipus; species Dipus sagitta. Next base: position 1,650,278 of record CM070789.1, read on the forward strand.
ATCTAAAGATTTTACTTAAAAAAAAAACATGAAAATCATGCTTTGAGGCTTGTTTTGATGCACCTAATTTAGACAAATTCTTCATAAATGAAACAAATTTGTCAGGTTTCATCATGGGAGGGGTATTGTACTAGATCTCCTCAGGTACAAAAGGTGGGTGAGATGTTATTCCTGCCCTCCAGTGGAACATAGTGTGTAGACAGAGAGTTACAAAGAAATGCAAGCTGGGGACCACCACTGAGTGCACGCCAAAATGAGATGTTAGTCATAAATAGAGGATGACATGTATGTGAGTTACATGTGATTTTTGTACTTCTAATATTTTCTTCAAAGCCGTTCTGTTTATAATTTCACAATTGAAACACAGCAATGTGCTAGGGAGATAGCTTAGTTGGTAAAGTGCTTGCCTTGTAAGCATGAAGACCTGAGTTCAATCCCCAGGACCCTTGCAAAAATACCAGGTGTTGTGTGCACCTGAAATCACACCAACATGCATACACCACACACACACAAAACATGCATGCAACTACCACATCACACACACACACCCACACACACACAACAAGAATTCAGGAGGACTTGATGAGTGGACATTCTACAAACATGAGCTTCTTGTAGTGTTGGGTGATATTTTTGTCTTTTGAAATATGTTCACTGTAATCATGAGTAAAGCAGGGGTATCTAAGAGTAAAAAGAATAAGATAAATATGCAAGTACTGTTCCTCAAACGCGCAATTGAACTGCCCGCATGCTTGACCAGTCTGAGGCAGCACCGCTTATCAAGTGGGGGAAGGGACAGAGCCAGAGCCTGACAATGACCTGGGGCTTGCGTTCTTCTCTACCTCCACCCGTGCGTGGTGGACAGTGGGCTGGGTCTCTTACTTTCCTAAGTTTCCACTTCTTACAAGTTAATATAGACATATAAGTTTAGCCCTTAAAATCTATGAAATTTGGTAGCTTTGGTCTCTCCAAGTAAGCCAGAATAAAATTATAACGCTGGAATTAAAATGAGTACCTCTTAATAAAAATGAGCCTGTCTTTGCTTCCTTCCCTCTGGCACCTTTCATTTGTCACAGTTCCTCTTTTGGCTCCATCTCAATAGATTGTGTTGAGTGACAGACAGGGACTGTCAGTTGCTTTGAAAGGACATGTGTGGCATCAGCTTGAGTCACTGTGCAGTTTCCTCATTAAAGCTTACTTTAAAGAGATCAGGTTGAAAGCCGGGGCGTGGTGGCGCACGCCTTTAATCCCAGCACTCGGGAGGCAGAGGTAGGAGGATTGCTGTGAGTTCGAGGCCACCTGAGACTACATAGTGAATTCCAGGTCAGCCTGGACTAGAGGGAGACCCTACCTCGGGGCGGTGGGGGGCAGGGAGATCAGGTTGAAATTTGAAGTATCAGGATTTAACTAGCTGGCAGTACCATTGGAAGAAGAGCCTCTGACGAGACAAAGAAGATTTAGTCATTATTGGCTAGGCTTAGGTTGGCCCCTAGAATCAAACTGCTACCTCACTGTCTGTAGACTTTGTTTTCTTTTCAAACAAGTAAATGTTCAATTAATCATCTGAGGTATTAAACTAAAAAAAAGAGCAACTCTTTTAAAAAATTGAACACATTATAAATAAATAATTGGCCATTCTTGTTGCGAGACCTGGAAGCTTCACCTTCAAGCAGGTTTCTAAAACATGCTTTCTTTGTATTTCAGGGAGATTCGGGTGGGCCGTTAGTATGCCAACATCAAAACGGTCCCTTTGTCCTCTATGGAATTGTCAGCTGGGGTGCTGGCTGTGTCCAGCCCTGGAAGCCTGGTGTGTTTGCCAGGGTGACCGCCTTCCTGGGCTGGATCCAATCCAAAGTCAAAGGTAAGCTGCTCTCAGGTAATGAGTTTGCCCACACCTGGGAAGCAAGCGAGGATTCCTAGCACTCATACAGGCATGCGGGTGGAAATGTCTGTCTTGATGGCTTCAGTACTCTGAGAAGAATAAAAGAAGGGTCACGTAAGAGGGCTTCACAGTTGTAAGAGGAAACAGAGGAACTACGAAGCATTTCTCTGGCACTGTGTACGGGACCAAAAGATCTGGCGGGGTTGCTGTGCAGCACCAAGGCCCATGAGATGAAAGAGCACGAATCCTCCGAGAAGCTCGGGCCACTAAGCTGTCTCTCTCTTTCCCTCTGGACATACTATGGTACATGTGGACCAGTGGGTAGTAGGTTTAACCATGGGAAGGCATTTGCTACAGGCGAGATCTTAAGGGCATACAGAGTATGTGGATAAAATGATGGGTCATTGTGCTTAAAACAGAAAAGGAACGAGGTATGGGTAAGATAGGAACTGGGCCAAAGGAAGAATCAATCTCAAATCTGTAAGGGTGACAGGAGTGTTTGAGGCAAAAAGCTACAAGGTTGTGGTGGAAGACAATGGTATCTGAAAATGAAATGATGGAAAGCTTGGAGTTACCTGCTGTTGACCAAGTCTCTGAGGGCTGAGGGCCGACCTCTGGGAGAATGGCTGAGGTCATGTGGAGGACAAGATCAGTGGAGGAACGCTGAGGAATGGGGAAGCCTCCCTGTTGGAGTCATTGTCTATGTAGCTGGGGAAACCAACATGGCTGACAGAAAGAATAGCGGTGGAGACATGACCAGTAAAATCTTCCCAGTGCTGGGAATCCAGGTCCACACCGCCATGCCTGGCTTTTATGTGAGTGCTACGTATCCGAACTCGGGTCCTTATGCCCACTCGGCCATCTCCCCAGCCCTTTACTTCTGTCTGCCTACGCAGAGTCTCTCACTCCATCTGTAGCCCAGGCCGGCCTGTGAATGAATGATTGATTCTAATGAACATTCATTTAGGTCATTACAGGGTGGTTTTAGTGGGTACCTGTGGGATTCTTTGAACTAGCCCATTAAAGCCCACAGGAAATGAACATTGCCCAAAGATGGCATCTTTCTGTTGTATATGTTCAGAAACACGTGTGTATTTTATGTACGTAAGGGTGTGCTGGTTTAGCTCTATGAACATTACAGGAGATAAAATCCTTTTAAGCTTGTGCCATATTTGACACCTACCACCACTTGCTTTTTATAAAACAAAGTGGACAAATCTTAGCATGTTTTTGAAGGCTATCTATTTACAAAAAGCCACGACTGGGAGTTGATGGCTGTGAATGGTTCATTCCAAGCGCACCTCTAGGCAGACGTTCCACGGGGGATTGATGGTGAGAGACAAAGACTGACAAGCTTGGGCAGACACAGGAGAGATCCTACAGACTGCACTTCCGAAGGTCCTCTGAGTAGAACTAGTTTGTGTCACTTACCATGCCCAAGTTAGTGAGTGAGGTAGAGAATCAATAGGCTGAGGGATCATTTAATCAACCTAGATCAAAGCAGACCTGAAAAAAACTATCTGCTTAGGTGGTAGTGACCACGCAAGTAAAAATAATCTTCCTGGGCTGGAGAGATGGCTTAGCGGTTAAGCACTTGCCTGTGAAGCCTAAGGACCCCAGTTCAAGGCTCGATTCCCCAGGACCCACATTAGCCAGATGCACAAGGGGGCGCACGTGTCTGGGGTTCATCTGCAGTGGCTGGAGGCCCTGGCATGCCCATTCTCTCTCTCTATCTGCCTTTCTCTGTGTCTGTCGCTCTCAAATAAATAAATAAATAAATAAACAAAAAATAAAAAATAAATCTTCCCCATAATTCAGAGGACTGGGCAGTGGAGTAGAAGCCTGAATTCCTGCCGCACTTCATCCCCTGAAGCCAGGTGTCACTTCTGCGGTTCATCAGAGTAGTGGAAATGCATTCTCTCTGCCAGACTGTCAGTTCTCTAGCATGTGGCCGTCGCGTATGTGCTCACTGAGCCGCGTATTAGATGTGACTAAATCACAGAAGATTTCATTCTGAAACGGCTCGAAAAGGCTTTGCCAAAGGAGCAGACATTAGAGAAGAAGGAAGGGTCACAGATGAAGCCTGAGTTGAGTGACTGTGACTTGTAGGAGCTGTTGACTTGGAGAGTGGACCAGAGAGCTACTGGCCTCTAAGCTTGGGCCAGGGTCCCTGGGACCCAGAGATGCCCTTGAACTTCATAGTAGATTCAGCGAATTCTCCTTTGCTGGCATGAGGAAAGTTTAGCAGATTTAATGAAAATTCCAGGGAGCAGGTCCAATGCTGCAGCTCAAGGGGAAGGAATGAGGATTTTGGGAGCATAAGATACAGTCCCCTCTGTGACTTCTGGGAATTTTTTTTTTAATCTATTTGACAGAGAAAGAGGGAGAGAGAGAGAGAGAGAGAGAATAAGCGTGCCAGGGCCTCCAGCCCCTGCAGATGAACTCCAGACGTGTGCGCCCCCTTGTGCATCTAGCTAACGTGGGTCCTGGGGAATCGAACCTGGGTCCTTTGGCTTTGCAGGCAAATGCCTTAATCACTAAGCCATGCCTCCAGTCCCTTCTGAGGAATTTTAAATGTGATTTCAACTCTACCACTATCATTTCATTTCAGGAATACGGAACAAATTAAATAGAATATTTTTCCCCCACAAGGACCTGTTGCTGATGGGAATAAAAGTCTCTTCTTTCAAGGCTAGATCATGCAGGCTATAGCAGAACCCCATTGTTTTGGCTTTATTTATATGGGTCCCTGGTGATGGGTCCCAGTTCGCCACTCTGCAGAGAAGCTGGAAGTGCACTGGGTTAGAGAATGATGTTCATGGGCACCACAGGTGCACCAGGCATCATGGCAGAATGTGGTGTCTGTCATTTCTTGGATCGCACGTGTGTCCTCACTCAGTTCTGATATTGGCAAAAATAAAATAAAATAAAATAACTACAGTTAGCCGAGGAGGGCAGCTAATCCTCCAGGCTTTTCCTGGATAGGCAGCTTATGATCAAAAATGAGGGCTTTTTTTTTTTAATGCAAACCCAACAGACTGGCCTCTTTTTTATGTGAGAGAGTGAGAGCGAGAACAAGAATGAGAATGAGAGCGAGAGAGAGAGAGAGAGAGAGAATTGACGCCTGGGAATCCAGCCACTACAATTGAACTCCTGACATGTGTGCCCCTTTGTACGTGAGTGCGACCTTGCATGTGCCTCACCTTTTTGCATCTGGCTTTGTGGGACCTGGAGAGTCAAACATGGGCCCTTGGGCTTTTCAGGCAAGTTCCTTAACCGCTAAGCCATCTCTCCAGCACCCCCCCCAAAGTGAGTTTTGAGTAAGGTGGAGGCAGGCGGGTCAAGAGTTCAAGGTCATAGTCAACTACACAGCATGTTCAGTGCCAGCCTGGGCTACCTAAGCTGCCAAGCTAAAGGACCCAGGTTCTATTCCCTAGGACCCATGTAAACCAGATGCACAAGGTGGCTCATGCATCTGGAGTTCATTTGCAGTGTCTGGAGGCCCTGGCGTGCCTATTCTCTCTCTCTCTCTCTCTTTCTCCCTCTCTCTCTCTCTCTCTTTCTCTCTCTCTCTATTAAATAAAATAAATAAATAAAACAAAACTATTTTTTTAAAAAGGTAAGTTTAGAAAACAAAGTATGCAAACACTAGATTCTAGCACTGTGGAAGACTCAGTAACCAGGTTGTCCGATTGTACTTTAAGCATGTAACTGGTGAGGCTTTTTGGTTCATGATAAATATAGACACAGGAAGCTGCTTTCCCTCCTCTGCCCCAGAAAGTGTGGCACAGGATCTATATACAGATGTAGTGACTATTGCACATTTGGAGGAAAAGCTAAGAGAATAATAAAAGTGTTCCTATCCTGTGAAGGCTTTCTCTTGAGCTGTATTAAGAATATCGATTTCAATGGAATTGAGCAATTAACAGATATTATCTATAGCTATTCCCCATAATCCTCCCTAAGCCTTAGGCTATGTCAAAGATTATCATAAGAAATGCATGTATTTTTGTACCTCTGAATGTTTAATGTGGGGAGACTTCAGTGAGACCAGCCACTGGTGGATCATTCCTTTTCTCCTAAGTCAGGAAACAAAGCTGATCACTTGATCTGAAAGGCATATGGAAAGTCTGTTAAATAATCAATTTTATCTGCATTCCCCTGCTTCCTTGTTTTCTAGGCACAAAGGTCAATAAAATAAGGAGACTTGTCCCGAGTTCAAACTGACAGCACACCGTTACTCGTGGGAATATTCGAACCCCCAGGAAGTGATTCCAAGATACTCTCACACAACGAGAGGCTCGTTAACGACAATGAAGAATGTGAACAATCACTTAACTGGTGTTTTGGTGTTTTCTTGGAGCATTAGTCTCTATTTCCTCTTCTTAAATTTGTGTTATGTAACTCGTGATTTATTGCCTTTAACATGAAAACAGCAAATGGAAGAACATTCCCGCTTGAGATTGTACTTGGCCAGCTAAAGAGGACGTTTATCAGACAGTGTACAAAATCATACCTCAAGCACTTGGAGATTAAATGATGTTTGCAAAATATTATGGTACACAGTAGATAATAAATGTTCTTCGATTGTGGCAATGTAAGGGATTTCCCTTAAGAATAAATAAAAATAAAACATAATAAATTTACAGTGAGAAATTAAGTGAGTGTTTGTGTAATGTTTCCTAGCAAGATCCTTCTGAGGTTTCTTTGGAGGGATGAGGAAGAGATTGATGGTTTCATAGTTTGTCTTGCAAACTACATAATAGGGGGGAAGAATGACCAGATGGCAACATGAATTCACTGTTCTAGCACATATTAAGAATGTTTTAAAGCAATGACAATTAAAACTAGTATCCAAAAGCATGTGATTGGAAAATGGACAAGAAGGGACTCATGACAATTTTAGACTTTTGTATATGAGACATCTGTTGATACAAATAAGAGGAAATATATGATTATAGCATCATAAAATAGCTGATTAAAGAGTAGTGTTTTCTTAAGTTATTAAAAATGGAAGAGTGGTAATTATTTTATGTAAAAGAAATAGAAAAAAATCAAAAAGTTGCCATGTGATTACCAATTTTTCTTCTACAGAAAATTGAATGGCCTGGGTGAGAGTGAGACCCTACCTCAAAAAACCAAAAAAAAAAAAAAAAAAAAAAAAAAAGAAAATTGAATGGCAATCGAATCTGGGATTTCCAACTGTTCTGAGACACATTTAAAGGAACTCACATAGTGCATATTAGAAAATCAACATCAGAAAATCTCAAATCTGTAGCACTTACATGGCTTCCAATGGCAGTGATGCAGTATGGTTCAATTTAAAGTTAAGCCAGAGACCTAAACGTTTTATTTTTTTCAACTTTGTTCCCAAAAGATGGCTAACTATTGACTAAAGGACTCTAAGAATACAAAACGTAGAATTATCCATCAGCACTTTGATAGCTAGGGGAGTGTTTCTGTACCAGTTACTACAATAACCTCTTGGACTCAGGACAGAGGGCTTACAGCATGCACAAGGCTCTGTGTTCCATATCCAGTGGCCCGAAATAAACACTTAAGTTTAATCTCTTGTTTCGTTTACTGTTACGATGAGGGAGATCCTGTGGCTATTTACAAGAAAGGCCAGAGCTCTAGCTTATACCTGCCAGAGGTCAGAGGGATTGAAGGTTCTTTTGTAGCAGCAGAAAACCCATTTTCTTGAAATCTTGAAACTATGAGTGTTAGAGAAAACTTAGAATTTGCTTCAAAAAAGACTGGGTATAATTAGTTAACTTAGAGACAGTTTTTAAAAGGAGATACTCTGAATTATCAGCTTTATAATGAATTCTTTAGTATAACCTTTATTATCACTAATTACCCAAGCATACAACACTAGAAAATTTCTAGAATTAGAGGATTCCTAATGTAAAAAATGTATATTTCAGAAGTACAGTAAATAAGGTTAACCATCTAATCTCAAAATCAAATTTAAAAATCACAGTTTTTTATGACCTACCCTAATAGAACACTGGCAAATGATCTCCTTAGGTTTCAGGCAAATACCTTTACGAGAAACCACCTATGCTTACGGAAGGTGAAGCAGTTGGGAATTGCTGACGTTATAAATGAGTGCTAGCACTTCTTGAAAGATGTTTGTTTCAGATTAGCCCTGCCAGAGAAACGTGGGCCAGCCCAAGTCACCCACTTACCTGGCCCGCTCTCTTGAGGTGGCAGAGAGTGAACTCTGCTGGTTATAATAAGCTCTCCGCTCAGAGTTGTTCTCAGCTGCCATTTTTGTTTATGTTTTTATTAAGTAGGAACTTTGCATGGACACATCATACATTGTTTTTGAGCATGGGACAAATGACAGTGAACCGAGTATGCTCGGGAGTGGGTCTCCCCCTCATGGGAAGATGAATCTTTCCCAAATGAAGATGTGCATGTTCCCCAGTGAAGACCCTTTCACGTCTTGGGTGTGGAAGGCTGTGCGTGCTGGACTTTATCTCTGCTGTGTCTCTTGCTGTGCACTCTTTGCTCTTTGTTATGTTGCTGTTCCTTCTCACCAAGGGGCCAACATATTGTGCTGCAGTGGAAAACTGTGGCCCAGAGGTTCCTTGTCCTTTGAAGGCTCGTGGGTCTTCCCTCCTTGGCTCCAAACGGCAGCCGTGGACAGTGGAAAGGCAGCCCAGGCCAGGGCCCTCCATTAAGTACCTGCCTGGGGCCTGAACCGCCAGCTTTGTGTTCCAAGAATCATCTAAGAGACTTCTGGTAAGACCCTAGATTAGGAAAGCACTGCACGGGTCCGTCGTGGGTCTGAATAGCATCTGAACCCTGAGCTCTGGGAGACTGACAGAGATCTTTGCTCTAGCTTACACCTGTGTGACGTCTGAGGGAACGAAGGCAAGCCCCACTGCAAAGCCAAGGTTAGAAGACATCTCCACTCCACCAGGGAAGAATGATTCATTCTTCCTGAAAATTCTAGGTGAGAGATTTTATGGTTTCAATTTGCTGAAATCTTTGACAGTAGACACATTAGAAAATTGCACCCAGGAAAAGAATTGTAGGGTTTCTGCTGTGACTAGTCACTTTCCCCAAGCTGTGGGTATTAGAGTGCACAACAAGAGATGCATAGAGAGGAGCCTTCCCCCATCATTTGCAGAAGTCTGATGACTCATCAAGTGAGAAACTGCCCGCAGACTCCCATGGGAGAGCTTGGCGGCTTCCTCTGGCTGCTCCACGCTTGGTAACACATTTCTTTCCTCCGTACATTTTAATGTTATTGGATCCCCTATGGCATCATGAGGCCTGAGTCTGGTGACTTCGCCTTTGAGTCTCCTGCCTGTTTTTGTGTTTGACTAGCAGGCTTAGCTTAACATTTTCTTGTAAACATCTTTGAGAGGATTCTTTAACTTTACAGAATTAACATGTCAGGGATCTTAGGTCCACATCTCTTTATTTTAAATGTTTAGTTTTAGCCGGGCATGGTGGTGCACACCTTTAATCCCAGCACTTGGGAGGCAGAGGTAGGAGGATCGCAGTGAGTTCAAGGCCACCCTGAGACTTCGTAGTGAACTCCAGGTCAGCCTGGGCTAGAGCAAAACCCTACCTCAAAATAAAATAAAATAAAATAAAATAAAATAAAATAAAATAAATGTTTACTTTTGCTTATATTAAGATAATGACATTATTCAAATTTGCTTGGTTTTTGCTATTTCATCCAGTCTCAGCTGGAATGCAAACATCTAAGGGTTAACTCCTAAACTCATTCGAAACTAAGAAGAGGTAAAAGAGAAGCTGGAGAGTGGCCTGTTTGTCACACAATGGAGGACTGCCATTCCTACCCCCAGTGCCTACCTGCTTTGTCTGTCCCAGCCAGTATGTGAACCTTTGTGTCTGACAGGTTTACCCCCAACCTTCCCAATAATGCAGGTGGGAGTCTTCATGAACAAGTAGCCTTAACATTTTTCATTTTGTCAGAGATTTAGTTTAGATTGCTCGATTACCTTGTTGCATGACTACAATTTCATAATGTCTATCTGTTTTTAAAAAGTATTTTTATTTATTTGAGAGATACAGCAAAAGGCAGAGAAATAGGTGATAGATGACAGATAGATAGATAGATGAAAGAGAGAATGGGTACACCAGGGCTTCCTGTCACTGCAGATGAACTCCAGACACGTTAGCCACTTTGTGCACCTGCCTTTTTACATGCGTACTGGGGAATCAAACCCAAGCGATCAGGCTTTGAAGCAAGTGACTTTAACCACTGAGCAATGTCGCCAGCCCTATCTTTATGTCTTTCAACTATGATAGTCTCAAGGACTTTTCTTTGACGAAGTCATAACCTTGAGATGGTTGACTGCGACTTGTCCAGTATTTTGGTTATCATAAGTAATTGATAAATAAGATCCTAAAAATAAATTTAGTATATATAACTGGGATATGTATTTTAAGTATCCTCTTCGTGTAACTCAGTCTGATAGTTAAGTGACAGAGAAAAGACATCTTAGTCAGTTTGTTTTTTTTTAAATATATTTTTATTTTTATTTATTTATTTGAAAGAGAGAAATAGGCAGAGAGAGAATGGGTATGCCCAGGCCTCCGGCCGCTATAAACGAACTCCAGATGTGTGAGTCTCCTTGTGCATCTGGCTTATGTGGGTCCTGGGGAATTGAACCTGGGTCCTTTGGCTTTGGAGGCAAGTGCCTTAACCTCTAAGCCATCTCTCCAGCCCTGTTTTTCGTTTTTCAAGGCAGGATCTTGCTCTAGCCCTGGCTAACCTGAAATTCTCAGAGTAGCCTGGAACTCACAGTGATCCTCCTACCCCTGCCTCCCAAGTGCTAGGCTTAAAAGCATGTGCCACCACACCCAGCTTGAGTCATTTTTAAAGGTAACTTGAAATACTTCCATGTAACTGCTAATAAACCCAAATATTCTTACATTCTTACCAAGACAGTATACTTGGGTCAGTCAATGTGTTTGTACAAATTGCTGGCCTATGATAAGACAGTTCAAAATTTCTTTCGTCTGGGTCTTCATTAACAAGCAAGTTTACTGACCTAAAATTCTAATTATAAAATTCAGGTCTAGCCGGGCATGGTGGCGCACGCCTTTAATCCCAGCACTCAGGAGGCAGAGGTAGGAGGATCGCCTTGAGTTCGAGGCCACCCTGAGACTCCATAGTAAATTCCAGGTCAGCCTGGGCTAGAGTAAGACCCTACCTTGAAAAACCAAAAAAATAAAAAATAAAAATAAAAATTCAGGTCTATATGCAAAGAATACAGATATTTTCAAAATGTAGATTTAAGGAAGAGAAGAAGTTTTAAGCAGGAGAAAGAAAGCTGTAAAAAAACTTATGAAAATGTGTTTGAATGAGAAAGGATTTCTATGGAAAAACAAGACATTGTGTACTAAAGTAGAATGACTGAAAGAAAGGCGACAAAGCTAAGTATGTCTGCTCGAGATGAAGGTTCGTAAAAGATAGTAACGACCTAGTCCTGGGAATCTATTACATGTCTCACAGTATTTCTGATATCTGTAGTTACTGGTTGGCAGTGGGTCACAAACTAACCTAAATCAACTGGTGGAGACTGCCTTTAAGAGTTGTTTCAGTAACAGAGATGTGGCTGAGCAGGAAAATATAAAAATGAAGGAAGAGACCACAATTGAACTTGATTTTTGATTTCATAGGGACTCACAGTTAAGAGATTGTCTTGAGTCTCAGAAGAGACTTTCAACTTTTGATCAGTGTTAGAGCTCTAAGATCATGGGGAACTTTGAAACTGGGCTAAGTGTATTTTGCATTTTGACATGGCCATGAACCTATGGGAACTAGGGACAGAATGTTATGGTTTAAATGTGAAATGCTTCAACAGGCTCATGTGTTTGAACACTTGGTCCTCAGCCGGTGACAGCATCTGGGGATGTTGTAGAACCTTCTGGACATGGGGTCTATCTGGCAGACTTAGAACTATAGCAGCAGGACTTATAGCCCAACCCCCGCCTGGTATCTCTGCTTCCTGTCCCGCCAAAATGTGAAGAGGCGGGGAACCCCAGTTACAAGCTTTTGCCACCATGTCTTGCCGTCAAGATGGGCTGTATCATCCCAAAACGTGAGCCAAGATAAATCCTTCCCCAGTGTTACTTCTTGTCAGGTGTTCTGTTACAGACACGAGAAAGGTAACCATTTCAAGGCAGTTTTCTGTTGACACAGACTCAGAGGGGAATACTTCCCCAGAGGTTTTGTAATCCATCACCTTCTCCAGGTTCCTCCTGGCTCTGCCATTAGGACACGGTTGCAGTCCCTCTCATCACAGAGGACAACAGGACAGTCTTTGAAGCTGTCTTTTCTTCTAGGGACTTTGACCCTTCCTCTGATGTGCCGGGATTTATAGCACCAAGAAGCTCAGAATTTCGCTTTGAAGCCCAATGTTGTGTAACTTTCTTATCAGTTTAGTTGCTATTTGGGGTTTTAAAGCAATTAGAGGCTAGGGGAAGGGAAAACAGGAAGGTTTAAGTTGTGAGTTTTCCTTATAAATAACATAAGGTCTAAGAGACAGCTGTCATGCCTTCCTCACCGCAAGGGCGCACCCCCTCCAACCACGAGTCAAAATGAGCCATTCCTCCTTGAAGTTGCTTCCTGCCTGCTATCTGTTCACAGCACTGACAGAAGGACATCATACACAGACCATGAGAACCTTCCCTGCAGGCTAACATTTCCTATATGGTTACTTAATCAGCTCTTAATGAACTTCATCTCTTTACCATTTCCTGTCTGTTAACAGGGACATCATGAGACACTTTATTAAGTGTTTCGCTGATGTCAGGATTCATTAAGGTTTATCTTGTTACCCCCAGCCACCTAGTGATTAGCTCTTTTAAAAGCGACATTAGGTTAATTTAATGTGGCATGGTAGGGCTCCTCAGGCTGGCTTCCCGTGAGCACTGGTTCCTTCTCCAAGTACTCAAACACCACCTGCCTTATAATTTGCTGTTTCTTTAATCTAACAAATACTTATACACTGTAAATGCCAGTTGACTTAGTCCTATGCAAGTATTATTTTTATCACCATTTTACAGGTGTGATAACTGAGGGAGGGAGGAAGGGAGGGAGAGAGAGAGAGAGGGAGACAGAGGGAAAATGATTTTTACCCAAGGACAGCATAAGAAATGGTGGTGCTGGGCTGGGGAGATGGCTTAGGGGTTCAGGCATTTGCCTGCAAAGCCAGAGGATCCTGGTTCGACTCTCCAGAACCCCTGTAAGCCAGATACACAAGGGGGCGCATATACCTGGAGTTTGTTTGCAGTGGCTGGAGGCCCTGGCACACCAATTCTGGTTCTCTTTCTCTCCTTCTCTCCTTCTTCCTTCTTTCCTTCCTTCCTTCCTTCCTTCCTTCCTTCCTTCCTTCCTTCCTTTCTCTCTCTCTCCTTCTCAAATAAATAAATAAAAATATGTTTTAAAAAAGAAATGGTGGTCCTTGTGAACACGTGGGGCTTAGTAGAGTGGCTGTGAATTAACCCACTGAGTGCCCTGCACTGCAGGGAAGCGGAGGCTTGCCCTCTGATGCTGGCAGCACGGTCAGTAGCCCATGGATTCTTCTTATGTGTGCCAGGACTAAAGAAAGTCACACACATGGTTCTTGCCGTGTGTCCCCCCTCCCCTAACGCTCCACACAGATGCCTGTCACAGGCAGGATAGGGGACAAACTGACTCTCACTGCTGGTCTGCCCACAGGACCCTGAACACGACGCGTGGCCCTCAGTAGCTCTGCATTCCAGCAGCCCCTGGGTTGATGGCTTTAGAACGTCCTGAGAGAAACTGCTGGCAAGTGTTTTCCACTTTGTCTTCTGATGGGCATTGGCTGAAGGAGCAGGGGAAGAAACCCTGCCTCACCCCATGCCCACAGGTGCACACAGCCAAGGGAGCTAAAGAGACATGTTGCTGGGGTCCATGTGTGGCCCTCCATGGTGTATGAATGCAACTGTGCATCCCTCATAGCCTCAGGTATTTTTTTTATTAAGATTAAGCTTTCCAGACACCTTGACAGGGTGTACACACCAGTGCAATGGTGGCACACAGCCTCAGTGTGTAACCAGTAGCTTTCTGATTGGCTAAGAGATCTGCTCAGTGTAAAGGAAGACATATCTGGATTTGGGAACCAGATCAGAATCCTACGGAGACAAAGATTATGTTCTCCAGTGTCAAGCTCTCACTAGTCTTTGGATAAAAGAGGGGTTACATCCATCAAATTCTCCCTAAATTAATAACGCTTATCCCATTTAAACTCTGCTGAATTCACTCCCAGTTGGAGAATCTGTCCTTTTTCAGAAGGTAGCGAGACCTGAGGAGATAAACTACCCCTCACAGTTCATCCAAGTCCCAGTTGAAACCACAGAGGAACCGGGGAGATAAGCAAGAGAGCTGCTTCCATGCTGAACCTGACAATCAGCACCAGGGTGAAGGAGACAGACCCTGAGGATACTCAACACCTACCAAAGAAGAGATCTGGAGACTCCTAAGAGCTCATCACTAAAGTAGACTTAAAACTCACCCACCACGGCTCAGGGAATTTTGTGGAAGAGGGGGAAGAAAGATTGCAAGAGCCACAGGTTGGGGCATCATGCCCAGAGGTATTCCCTCCCCACAAAAATAACTGACTGCTGCTCCCACAACGCATAACCCACAACTCTATAGGGTATACCTGCAACCCCACTAGGGAAGGTCCCCAGTGGAATGGGGCAGAGACAAGGGAAAAGAGGGTACCAATACATGATGTATCGTATGAAATGTTGATAATAATAATAATAAGGAGGAAGAGGAGGAGAAGATTAAGTGTCCTACTAAACCTCCAGCAGACAGAGTCCTGCTGGGGAGGCATGTCACTTGGGGCAGAAGGAGTCCAGCCCCACAGCGTGTGTAGAGAGCCACTTTGAGCTCTGCCTGTTCTTGCTTACTGGGGTTGGCTGTTGTCTCTCTGCTGTGGATGTGGGATGAAGTGAAATAGCTTCCTTCACCACGATGGAGCTGCCCCTGGAATCTGGAAGCCTGGAATAACCCTTTCCTCCAGTAAGCTGCTTCAGGTCAGATGTTTGTCCCAGCAACATGAAGGTGACCAGAACACAGTCTCTGTGTACTTGGGCCAACGCTACCACTGGAGGGGGGGTGTAAGGTGGAGAGGTACTGGCCATGGCCCCTGCTGCACAAGGCTGGAGGGCCAGAGCTCCGTGTGAAGGGCCAGGGCACAACAGCAGCAGAAAGGAGGAACACCGTGGTGCCTGCTGCCATTGTCTGATGAGGTTACAATTGCTGGACACACTGCTCCTTGCCAGATGACCATATACATAGGGCTGGGTATAAGTACCACAGTAGATATTGTACATCTTACCTCTCTTCTCCCTTCCACACAAAGCACCTGGACCTATGACACTGGGGCCAGCACCAGTATTAAGGGGACCAAGCACCTGGGCCTTGCCACTGGTCATAGGCCTGAACACCTGGACATGTGCCAGTGGTCAGAGGAAAAATCACCCAGACACAAGCCATTGGTCAGAGGACCAAGCATTAGGTGGAAACTGAAGGCTTTCCAGGGAGGTGAGAGTCCGCCTACAACTGGTGCCTATGGAACTAGTGCTAGACTGGTAAATCCAAACTTGGGAAGAACTTAGTGGCCTCATACCCAAGTCTACTTCCAGGGGGGAGTAGATGTGTGTGCCCTGGTCCTCAGCAGTGCTGTGTTGATGGAGCTCACAGCAGTGTGTACACTAGTCCTCATCCAGTGCTCTGTTAATGGAGCTCACAGCAGTGTGTACACTGGTCCTCATCCAGTGCTGTGTTAATGGAGCTCACAGCAGTGTGTACACTGGTCCTCATCCAGTGCTGTGTTGATGGAGCTCACAGCAGTAGTACACTGGTCCTCATCCAGTGCTATGTTAATGGACCTCACAGCAGTATTTGCTCTGGTACTCATCCAGAGCTGTGTTAATGGATCTCACAGCAGTGTGTGCCCTGGTCCTCATCCAGTGCTGTGTTAATGGAGCTCACAGCAGTGTGTACACTGGTCCTCATCCAGCGCTGTGTTGATGGATCTCACAGCAGTATGTACACTAGTCCTCATCCAGTGCTATGTTAATGGACCTCACAGCAGTATTTGCTCTGGTCCTCATCCAGAGCTGTGTTAATGGATCTCACAGCAGTGGGTGCCCTGGTCCTCATCCAGCGCAGTATTGATGGAGCTCACAGCAGTGTGTGCCCTGGTCCTCATCCAGTGCTGTGTTGATGGAGCTCACAGCAGTGTCTGCCCTGGTCCTCATCCAGTGCTGTGTTGATGGAACTCACAGCAGTGTGCGCCCTCGTCCTCATCTAGCGCTGTGTTGATGGAGCTCACAGCAGTGTGCGCCCCGGTCCTCATCCAGTGCTGTGTTGATGGAGGTCACAGCAGTGTGTGCCCTGGTCCTCATCCAGCGCTGTGTTGATGGAGCTCACAGCAGTGTGCGCCCTGGTCCTCATCCAGGGCTGTGTTGATGGAGGTCACAGCAGTGTGTGCCCTGGTCCTCATCCAGTGCTGTGTTGATTGAATTCGCAGCAGTGTGTGCCCTGGTCCTCATCCAGTGCCGTGTTGATGGAGCTCATGGCAGTGTGTACACTGGTCCTCATCCAGTGCTGTGTTGATGGAGCTCACAGCAGTGTGTGCACTGGTCCTCATCCAGCACTGTGTTGATGGATCTCACAGCAGTGTGTGTCCTGGTCCTCAACAGTGCTGTGTTGATGGAGCTCACAGCAGTGTATGCACTGGTCCTCATCCAGCACTGTGTTGATGGATCTCACAGCAGTGTGTTCCCTGCTTCTCATCCAGCACTGTGTTGATGGAATTCATGTCAGTGTGTGGAGCTCGCAGCAGTGTGTATACTGGTCCTCATGCAGTGCTGTGATAATGGATCTCACAGCAGTGTGTTCACTGGTCCTCATCCAGTGCTGTGTTGATAGAGCCCACAGCAGTGTGTGCACTGCTCCTCATCCAGTGCAGTGGTGATGGAGCTCACAGCAGTGTGTACACTGGTCCTCATCCAGCGCAGTGTTGATGAAGCTCACACCAGTATGTGACCTGGTCCTCATCCACTGCTGTGTTGATGGAGGTCACAGCAGTGTGTGCGCTGGTCCTCATCCAGTGCTGTGTTGAAGGAGCTCACAGCAGTGTGTACACTGGTCCCCATCCAGCGCTGTGTTGATGGATCTCACAGCAGTGTGTGCACTGGTTCTCATCCAGTGCTGTGTTGATAGAGCTCACAGCACTGTGTGCCCTGGTCCTCATCCAGTGCTGTGTGGATGGAGCTCACTGCAGTGTGTGACCACGTCCTCATCCAGCGCTGTGTTGATGGAGCTCACAGCAGTGTGTGCCCTGGTCCTCATCCAGCGCTGTGTTGATGGAGCTCACAGCAGTGTGTACACTGGTCATCATCCAGCGCTGTGTTGATGGAGCTCACAGTAGTGTGTACACTGGTCCTCTTCCAGCACTGTGTTGATGGAGCTCACAGCAGTGTGTACACTGGTCCTCATCCAGCGCTGTGTTGATGGATCTCACAGCAGTGTGTACACTTGTCCTCATCCAGTGCTGTGTTGATGGAGCTCACAGCAGTGTGTACAAGGGTCCTCATCCAGCACTGTGTTGATGTAGCTCACAGCAGTGTGTACACTGGTCTTCATCCAGCGCTGGGTTGATGGAGCTCACAGCAGTGAGTACACTGGTCCTCATCCAGTGTTGTGTTGATTGTCTCACAGCAGTGTGTACACTGGTCCTCATCCAGCGCTGTGTTGATGGAGCTCACAGCAGTGTGTACACTGGTCCTCATCCAGTGCTGTGTTGATGGAGCTCATGGCAGTGTGTGCCCTGGTCCTCATCCAGCGCTGTGTTGATGGAACTCACAGCAGTGTGCGCCCTGGTCCTCATCCAGCGCTGTGTTGATGGAGCTCACAGCAGTGTGCGCCCTGGTCCTCATCCAGTGCTGTGTTGATGGAGGTCACAGCAGTGTGTGCCCTGGTCCTCATCCAGTGCTGTGTTGATGGAGGTCACAGCAGTGTGTGCCCTGGTCCTCATCCAGCGCTCTGTTGATGGAGCTCACAGCAGTGTGTGCCCTGGTCCTCATCCAGTGCTGTGTTGATGGAGCTCACAACAGTGTGTGCCCTGGTCCTCATCCAGTGCTGTGTTGATGGAGCTCATGGCAGTGTGTACACTGGTCCTCATCCAGTGCTGTGTTGATGGAGCTCACAGCAGTGTGTGCCCTGGTCCTCATCCAGCGCTGTGTTGATGGAACTCACAGCAGTGTGCACCCTGGACATCATCCAGCGCTGTGTTGATGGAGCTCACAGCAGTGTGCGCCCTAGTCCTCATCCAGTACTGTGTTGATGGAGGTCATAGCAGTGTGTGCCCTGGTCCTCATCCAGCGCTGTGTTGATGGAGCTCACAGCAGTGTGTACACTGGTCCTCATCCAGTGCTGTGTTGATGGAGCTCACAGCAGTGTGTACACTGGTCCTCATCAGGCGCTGTGTTGATGGAGCTCACAGCAGTGTGTACACTGGTCCTCATCCAGTGCTGTGTTGATGGAACTCGCAGCAGTGTGTGCCCTGGTCCTCATCCAGTGCCGTGTTGATGGAGCTCATGGCAGTGTGTACACTGGTCCTCATCCAGTGCTGTGTTGATGGAGCTCACAGCAGTGTGTGCACTGGTCCTCATCCAGCACTGTGTTGATGGATCTCACAGCAGTGTGTTCCCTGCTTCTCATCCAGCACTGTGTTGATGGAATTCATGTCAGTGTGTGGAGCTCGCAGCAGTGTGTATACTGGTCCTCATGCAGTGCTGTGTTAATGGATCTCACAGCAGTGTGTTCACTTTTCCTCATCCAGTGCTGTGTTGATAGAGCCCATAGCAGTGTGTGCACTGCTCCTCATCCAGTGCATTGGTGATGGAGCTCACAGCAGTGTGTACACTGGTCCTCATCCAGCGCAGTGTTGATGGAGCTCACACCATTATGTGACCTGGTCCTCATCCAGTGCTGTGTTGATGGAGCTCACAGCAGTGTGTGCCCTGGTCCTCATCCAGCGCTGTGTTGATGGAACTCACAGCATTGTGCGCCCTCGTCCTCATCCAGCGCTGTGTTGATGGAGCGCACAGCACTGTGCGCCCTGGTCCTCATAAAGTGCTGTGTTGATGGAGGTCACAGCAGTGTGTGCCCTGGTCCTCATCCAGCGCTGTGTTGATGGAGCTCACAGCAGTGTGCGCCCTGGTCCTCATCCAGGGCTGTGTTGATGGAGGTCACGGCAGTGTGTACCCTGGTCCTCATCCAGCGCAGTATTGATGGAGCTCACAGCAGTGTGTGCCCTGGTCCTCATCCAGCGCTGTGTTGATGGAGCTCACTGCAGTGTGTGCCCTGGTCCTCATCCAGTGCTGTGTTGATGGAACTCGCAGCAGTGTGTGCCCTGGTCCTCATCCAGTGCCGTGTTGATGGAGCTCATGGCAGTGTGTACACTGGTCCTCATCCAGTGCTGTGTTGATGGAGCTCACAGCAGTGTGTGCACTGGTCCTCATCCAGCACTGTGTTGATGGATCTCACAGCAGTGTGTTCCCTGCTTCTCATCCAGCACTGTGTTGATGGAATTCATGTCAGTGTGTGGAGCTCGCAGCAGTGTGTATACTGGTCCTCATGCAGTGCTGTGATAATGGATCTCACAGCAGTGTGTTCACTGGTCCTCATCCAGTGCTGTGTTGATAGAGCCCACAGCAGTGTGTGCACTGCTCCTCATCCAGTGCATTGGTGATGGAGCTCACAGCAGTGTGTACACTGGTCCTCATCCAGCGCAGTGTTGATGAAGCTCACACCAGTATGTGACCTGGTCCTCATCCAGTGCTGTGTTGATGGAGGTCACAGCAGTGTGTGCCCTGGTCCTCATCCAGTGCTGTGTTGATGGAACTCACAGCAGTGTGTACACTCTTCCTCATCCAGTGCTGTGTTGATGGAGCTCACAGCAGTGTGTACACTGGTCCCCATCCAGCGCTGTGTTGATGGATCTCACAGCAGTGTGTGCACTGGTTCTCATCCAGTTCTGTGTTGATAGAGCTCACAGCACTGTGTGCCCTGGTCCTCATCCAGTGCTGTGTTGATGGAGCTCACGGCAGTGTGTGACCAGGTCCTCATCCAGCGCTGTGTTGATGGAGCTCACAGCAGTGTGTGCCCTGGTCCTCATCCAGCGCTGTGTTGATGGAGCTCACAGCAGTGTGTACACTGGTCCTCATCCACCGCTGTGTTGATGGAGCTCACAGTAGTGTGTACACTGGTCCTCATCCAGCACTGTGTTGATGGAGCTCACAGCAGTGTGTACACTGGTCCTCATCCGGCGCTGTGTTGATGGAGCTCACAGCAGTGTGTACACTGGTCCTCATCCAGCGCTGTGTTGATGGAGCTCACAGCAGTGTGTACACTGGTCCTCATCCAGTGTTGTGTTGATGGAGCTCACAGCAGTGTGTACACTGGTCCTCATCCAGCGCTGTGTTGATGGAGCTCACAGCAGTGTGTACACTGGTCCTCATCCAGCGCTGTGTTGATGGAGCTCACAGCAGTGTGTACACTGGTCCTCATCCAGTGCTGTGTTGATGGAGCTCATGGCAGTGTGTGCCCTGGTCCTCATCCAGCGCTGTGTTGATGGAACTCACAGCAGTGTGCGCCCTGGTCCTCATCCAGCGCTGTGTTGATGGAGCTCACAGCAGTGTGCGCCCTGGTCCTCATCCAGTGCTGTGTTGATGGAGGTCACAGCAGTGTGTGCCCTGGTCCTCATCCAGCGCTGTGTTGATGGAGGTCACAGCAGTGTGTGCCCTGGTCCTCATCCAGCGCTGTGTTGATGGAGCTCACAGCAGTGTGTGCCCTGGTCCTCATCCAGTGCTGTGTTGATGGAGCTCACAACAGTGTGTGCCCTGGTCCTCATCCAGTGATGTGTTGATGGAGCTTATGGCAGTGTGTACACTGGTCCTCATCCAGTTGCTGTGTTGATGGAGCTCACAGCAGTGTGCGCACTGGTCCTCATCCAGCACTGTGTTGATGGATCTCACAGCAGTGTGTTCCCTTCTTCTCATCCAGCACTGTGTTGGTGGAATTCATGTCAGTGTGTGAAGCTCACAGGAGTGTGTGCCCTGGTCCTCATCCAGTGCTGAGTTGATGGAGCTCACGGCAGTGTGTGCCCTGGTCCTCCTCCAGAGCTGTGTTGATGGAGCTCACAGCAGTTTGTGCCCTGGTCCCCTCCTGTGCTGTGTTGATGGAATTCATGACAGTGTGTGGAACTCACAGCAGTGTGTATACTGGTCCTCATGCAGTGCTGTGTTAATGG
Organism: Dipus sagitta; assembly: GCA_036346955.1. Taxonomy (NCBI): domain Eukaryota; kingdom Metazoa; phylum Chordata; class Mammalia; order Rodentia; family Dipodidae; genus Dipus; species Dipus sagitta. The sequence goes on from CM070789.1 coordinate 1,671,512, forward strand.
AGGTCCCAGCAGTGTGTTCACTGGTCCTCATCCAGCGCTGTGTTGATGGAATTCATGGCAGTGTGTGGAGCTCTTAGCAGTGTGTACACTGGTCCTCATCCAGCACTGGGCTTGTCCTAAACCAGTGTTATGCTGTCATTGGCCAGTCGTGGGCATAGTTTGTAAACAGTTTTGTAGCATTTGTGGCTACTGGAGTGACACAAGATCCTGAAGCTGGCTTATCCAGTGTGAGTGCACCCAGACGTGAACAAAATCTTTCACTATATAACCACAGACCGGGACTTAAGGACAATCTGGGCAAAAGATGGTACCAGAGGGAAGCTTGTACCATTTACAGGGGTCAAATTATTTCTAGGTAATATCCTTTTTTATTATTCAGCCATATAGCAAGCTTTTACTTCCATCACACCTGGGCTTGGATTCCCTTCCAAGGCTACAGCAGACACACCCACAGCAGAAAGCTGGAAATGTGGATATCTGCGCCCTCTAGTGCTAAAATAAAGGGAGTGACAACAGGCTGGTGGAGAATTTTCAGCAAGTCTAGCCGACTACATAGACAAACACTTGGTCCTTCATACCCAGAGGATGTCACACACTAACAGAACCAAGAGTTTTTGGAACGCCTCAGTTCAGCCAGTACTCTATCATCACAGCACTGAATACAGACCAGGGTCCACACTGCTGTGGGCTCCATCAACACAGCACTGAGTACGGACCAGGGTCCACACTGCTGTGGGCTCCATCAACACAGCACTGAGTACGGACCAGGGTCCACACTGCTGTGGGCTCCATCAACACAGCACTGAGTACGGACCAGGGTCCACACTGCTGTGGGCTCCATCAACACAGCACTGAGTACGGACCACGGTCCACACTGCTGTCGGCTCCATCAACACAGCACTGAGTACGGACCAGGGTCCACACTGCTGTGAGCTCCATCAACACAGCTCTGGATGAGGACCAGGGCACACACTGCCGTGAGCTCCACCAACACAGCTCTGGATGAGGACCAGTATACACACTGCCGTGAGCTCCATCAACACAGCGCTGGATGAGGACCAGTGTACACACTGCCGTGAGCTCCATCAACACAGCGCTGGATGAGGACCAGGGCACACACTGCCGTGAGCTCCATCAACACAGCACTGGATGAGGACCAGTGTACACACTGTCGTGAGCTCCATCAACACAGCGCTGGATGAGGACCAGTATACACACTGCCATGAGCTCCATCAACACAGCGCTGGATGAGGACCAGGGCACACACTGCCGTGAGCTCCATCAACACAGCACTGGATGAGGACCAGTATACACACTGCCGTGAGCTCCATCAACACAGTGCTGGATGAGGACCAGGGCACACACTGCTGTGAGCTCCATCAACACAGCGCTAGATGAGGACCAGGGCACACACTGCTGTGAGCTCCATCAACACAGCGCTGGATGAGGACCAGGGCACACACTGCTGTGAGATCCATCAATACTGCGCTGGATGAGGACCAGTGTACACACTGCTGTGAGATCCATCAACACAGCACTGGATGAGGACCAGTGTACACACTGCTGTGAGATCCATCAATACTGCGCTGGATGAGGATCAGTGTACACACTGTCGTGAGCTCCATCAACACAGCGCTGGATGAGGACCAGTATACACACTGCCGTGAGCTCCAGCAACACAGCACTGGATGAGGACCAGGGCACACACTGCCGTGAGCTCCATCAACACAGCGCTGGATGAGGACCAGTATACACACTGCCGTGAGCTCCATCAACACAGCGCTGGATGAGGACCAGGGCACACACTGCTGTGAGCTCCATCAACACAGCGCTGGATGAGGACCAGGTCACACACTGCTGTGAGATCCATCAATACTGCGCTGGATGAGGACCAGTGTACACACTGCTGTGAGCTCCATCAACACAGCACTGGATGAGGACCAGTGTACACACTGCTGTGAGATCCATCAATACTGTGCTGGATGAGGACCAGTGTACACACTGCCGTGAGCTCCATCAACACAGCACTGGATGAGAACCAGTGTACACACTGCCGTGAGCTCCATCAACACAGCGCAGGATGAGGACCAGGGCACACACTGCTGTGAGCTCCATCAACACAGCGCTGGATGAGGACCAGTGTACACACTGCTGTGAGATCCATCAACACAGTGCTGGATGAGGACCAGGGCACACACTGCTGTGAGATCCATCAATACTGCGCTGGATGAGGACCAGTGTACTCACTCTCGTGAGCTCCATCAACACAGCGCAGGATGAGGACCAGGTCACACACTGCCGTGAGCTCCATCAACACAGCACTGGATGAGGACCAGGGCACACACTGCCGTGAGCTCCATCAACACAGCGCTGGATGAGGACCAGTATACACACTGCCGTGAGCTCCATCAACACAGCGCTGGATGAGGACCAGGGCACACACTGCTGTGAGCTCCATCAACACAGCGCTGGATGAGGACCAGGGCACACACTGCTGTGAGCTCCATCAACACAGCACTGGATGAGGACCAGTATACACACTGCCGTGAGCTCCATCAACACAGCGCTGGATGAGGACCAGGGCACACACTGCTGTGAGCTCCATCAACACAGCGCTAGATGAGGACCAGGGCACACACTGCTGTGAGCTCCATCAACACAGCGCTGGATGAGGACCAGGGCACACACTGCTGTGAGATCCATCAATACTGCGCTAGATGAGGACCAGTGTACACACTGCTGTGAGATCCATCAACACAGCACTGGATGAGTACCAGTGTACACACTGCTGTGAGATCCATCAATACTGTGCTGGATGAGGACCAGTGTACACACTGTCGTGAGCTCCATCAACACAGCGCTGGATGAGGACCAGTATACACACTGCCGTGAGCTCCATCAACACAGCACTGGATGAGGACCAGGGCACACACTGCCGTGAGCTCCATCAACACAGCGCTGGATGAGGACCAGTGTACACACTGCTGTTAGATCCATCAACACAGTGCTGGATGAGGACCAGGGCACACACTGCCGTGAGCTCCATCAACACAGCGCTGGATGAGGACCAGGGCACACACTGCTGTGAGCTCCATCAACACAGCGCTGGATGAGGACCAGGGCACACACTGCTGTGAGCTCCATCAACACAGCGCTGGATGAGGACCAGGGCACACACTGCTGTGAGATCCACAATACTGCGCTGGATGAGGACCAGTGTACACACTGCTGTGAGATCCATCAACACAGCACTGGATGAGGACCAGTGTACACACTGCTGTGAGATCCATCAATACTGCGCTGGATGAGGACCAGTGTACACACTGCCGTGAGCTCCATCAACACAGCACTGGATGAGGACCAGTGTACACACTGCTGTGAGCTCCATCAACACAGCGCAGGATGAGGACCAGGGCACACACTGCTGTGAGATCCATCAATACTGCGCTGGATGAGGACCAGTTTACACACTGCTGTGAGCTCCATCAACACAGCACTGGATGAAGACAGAGGCCACTCTGTGGTACTGATGGAGTCATATCCAGTCACCTATCTGAAAGCATGTGCCTGTGGCTTAGGAGGTTGTTGAGCACCTGAAGTCAGCCAGGAGAGGGTGACTGTCCGACCTACCCAGCTTTCCCCTTCCCTGTCCTTCACTGTGGGCCCGCTGCTTACAAGATGCTGTCTATTGTCAGGATGGGTTTTCTCCATCAGTTAATTTTCTCTGGATACACTCTCATTGGCAAACCCAGAGATATGCTTTACAAATCTCCTAGGCACTTTCCATGCACAGTCAAATTGACAATCATAATTAGTTATTATGAGCCAGGTGCAGCTCCTTACTCACAATCCCAAGGAGGACTTCCATGGGTCCACGAATAGCCAGGGTTACACAATGAAAGCCTGTCTCAAAAAAAAAAAAAAAGAAAGAAAAAAAATGGGCTGGAAAGATCGCTTAGGTGTTAAGGCACTTGCCTGCAAAGCCTACGAGCCTCGTTCAGTTTCCCAGTACCCACGGGAAACCAGATGTGCCAGATGGCACATGTGTCTGGAGTTTGTTTCCAGTGGCTGGAGACCCTGGCACACCCATTTTTTCACCCCCCATCTGTCTCTTCATGTATCTCTCTCAAATAAATAAATAAATATTAAAAAAATAAAAATACGTATATTTTTCATTAATTTATTTTATTGACAACTTCCAGAATTATAGACAATAAACCATGGTAATTTCCTTACCCCTTCGCTTTCCCCTTTGCAACTCTCCTCTCTGTCATACCCCTTCCCCCTCTCAATCAGTCTCTCTTTTATTTTGATCTCATCATCTTTTCCTCCTATTATGATGGTCTCATGCAGGTAGTGTCAGGCACTGCAAGGTTGTGGATATCCAGGCCATTTTGTTTATGCATTTATTGGAGAGAGAGGGAGCAGATAGAATGGTTTGCCTCTGCCACTAATCCATCTCTCCAGCCCATACTTTCTATTTTTGTCTTTCTTTTCAAATGCAAAAGTGGTAGCAGAAATTAAAAAATAATAGCATAGCCAGGCGTGGTTGCACACACCTTTAATCCCAGCACTTGGGAGGCAGAGGTAGGAAGATCGCCATGAGTTCAAGGCCACCATGAGATGACCTAGTGAATTCCAGGTGAGCCTGAGCTAGAGTGAGACCCTACCTCGAAAAATCAATAATAATAATAATAATAATAATAATAATAGCATAGTTGTATGAAGCAAAAGGGTAATGATTCCTGCTGGCCCTTTCTTGTTTTTGTCTGCTACCATTTTAGAACCATGAGATATCTTACTAAACAGTAAGAAACGTTTTGATACTAAGAGAACAGAGGGAAGGGATGGAGGAAATCAAGAGAACAGATCAGGAAAATTTACTAAAGCAAGGACCTGAAATGGCAGTCCCAGGCGCCACTGGATGTCCAGCCGAAGAGTGAAACAGGCTGAGACTGTCTGGCAAGCTTAAGAACACTGAGGACAAAGGAGACAACGTGGTCATCTGGCAGGTATGTTGTCTAAGAACTTTTACATTCTGGAGCACTTTGGATTCTGATATTAAGAATGCTGTTATGGTTTAAATATGACATGGCCCTGATGGCCTCATGTGCTAAAGGCTTGGTCCCCAACTTGTGACATTATTTTGGGAGACAGTGGAAACGTCAGAGGAAGTTGGTACTGGGATTGAGCATAGGGACTCCTGTGTGCTAGGCAAATGGTCTGCATCCCTTTTTAAAACAAACAAACAATTATTGGGCTGGAGAGATGGCTTAGGAGTTAAGACCCTTGCCTGCGAAGTCTAAGGACCCATGTTCGACTTTCCAGATGTCACGTAAGCCAGACGCACAAAAGTGAGACAAGCGCAAGGTGTCACATGCCCACTAGGGGGCGCAGGCATCTGGAGTTCGATTTCAGTAGCTGAGGCTCTGGTGCGCCAATTCTCTCTCTCAAAAAATTAAAAATAAAAAATAAACTAATTATTTTAAGACAAGACCTTGCTAATTTGCTCAGGCTGGGCTTGAAATCACTCTGTAGCTCAGTCAGACCTTGAATTAGTGATCGTCTTGCCTTAGCCTCCCAAGTAGCTGGGATTACAAGGCCTAAACTACTATATGCAGCAACATCCTTTGAATGCAATATTACCGACAGAATGCCCTTGATGGCTCAGCAAAGGATATCTCCTCCAATGAGATAATGCTGCTTCCTGGCCTGCAGTCAAGTAGCTAGTGTAAATGTCTCTCCCTTTGAAGCCCTCCTGCTGCCTGGGCCTGCTCCACCATACCTATAGTTTACTATGGAACACACATTCCCACCGCAATGCATTGTTTTGTCAAACGTCTTTCTCTGGAAAATTTAAGACGACAATGTGATACTAAGGCAGAAACCTTAATCTGTGTCCTTGGACAAGCATCTTCCCTTTAAAGAGGTTCCCCCACACTCACTACCCTCCCCTGGAAGAAAATCAACTGGTAAACAACCTTTCTTCTCCAAAGCCAGGCTCAGGCATGCCAAGGCTCAGGTTCAGTTGATAAATCTATGGTTCCCTTGACTGTATCACTCATGTTGAAGTATTGAATCAACATGATTTACAGATGTTGGCGCTAATGCTACTGAAGAGGTATGAGATGGCAGGCAGCACCACTGTGAACTGGCCAACAGAAAGAGAGAGAAAATACGGGTATACCAGAACCTCTTGGCACTGAACATGAATTCCAGATGCATGTGCCACTTTGTATATCTGGCATTACATGGGTATTGGGGAAATTGAGCCCAGTCTGGCAGATTTGCAAGCAAGTGCCTTTAACCACTGAGCTATCTCCCCAGCCTCCAATATGAACTTTTCAGGTGAATTTTCTTTTAGTGTTCTAGGCAATTTAAAATTTATTTTATTGTATTTATTTATTTTTTAAAATTTTTTATTGACAACTTCCATAATTGTAAACAATATCCCATGGTAATTCCGTCCCTCCCCCCACTTAACCATTTGAAACTCCACTCTTCATCATATCTCCTTCCCCTCTCAATCAGTCTCTCTTTTATTTTGATGTCATGATCTTTTTTTTTTACGTGTGTATAGTATACACATTCATATATGTGTGAGTGTGCAAGCACACATGTGGTGTGTGAGTGGAGGCCAGAGGACAACCTCGGGTGCTGTTTCTCAAGTATGTCATCCACCTCCTTTGAGACAAGGCCTCTCAGTGGCCTGGAATTCACCAGCTGAGTTAGATTGGCTGGCCAGCAAGCTGTAGGAATTCACCTGGTTTAGCATCCTCCTCAGTGCTGGTGCTGGGATCCATGCTTGCCATTTTACATGGGTACTGGAGATGGAACTCAGGTCACAAGGCAACTACCTGTTTGACTGAGCTATCTCCCCAGCCCTAATTTCACACTTTTAACTATGTCAAAATGATTAAAGAGTGAAACTACAATGATTGAAAGTGTAAAGACAACAAAGTGTGATGGTACACACCTATAATTCCATCATTTGGCAGGCTGAGGCAGAAGGACTACCACAAGGTCTAGGCTGGTCTGGTCTATATAGCCAGTCCATGTCTCAAAAGAGAAACAAAGATACAAACTTTGAATGGAACATTAGCAATCACCTACGGTGGGAGGAGGTGATAAGGAGGACTGGTGTGGGGCAACAGGGGAGGCTGTGGAGCATCTCATGACACAACTGAGTATTGGGATTGGCAGATAAGGACAGGAGGAAAACACAGAGGATTCTAACTGTATCGAATTTGAGCTCAGTGGTGATGTTGCCTTTTCTAAATATAGAGAAGAAATAGCCAGGTGTGGCGGCGCACACTTTTAATCCCAGCACTTGGGAGGTAGAGGTAGGAGGATTGCTGTGAGTTGGAGGCCACCCTGAGAATTCAGAGTGAATTCCAGGTCAGCGTGGGCTTGAGTGAGACCCTACCTAGAAAAACCAAAATAAATAAATAAATAAATAATAAAAATAAATAAATAAAGAGAAGAAATAGACTCAAGGATAAGATAGAAAAATGTACTCCAGGCACATTTGGACATTTGTACAGTATAGTAAAAAAATAGTTTATTGTAATTTTGCTGCTCATCTGCAAAAGCTTTTAAACTATATGGCAAAGGAAAATGGGCATTTTCTCTAAATACAGGTTATTTTGGACAGTTGTTCATCTCAGTCTAAAACCTACTTTCTGCAGGTAATATGTAATGGGATGGAATTTCTTAAAAGCAGATAGCTTTTAAGACATAAAGTCATTGATCACATGAAAACGAACCTCCCTTTAATGTCACACAGGGTATCACTGAGGGTTTAGCTCAGTGACACAGCACATGCTTGGCTTGTCAGGCTCTGAGTTTGATACTTAGCACCAGAAAACAGAGGGTGGTGGTGGGGGGGGGGGACGGGTCAGGAGGGGAGGAGCGAGGAGAGGTGAGAAGGAAGGAAAGAAATATTATAACATGGGTTTCACTATTCAGGAGAAATTTTTTTTGTGTGCATGTGAGTTTAGAAATGGTGATTCTTTTGTGGTAGGACTGAATTAGTCAACTCTCAGGGGATCATTGTCACCCTGAGAGTAGCTTACTCAGGGGACCAGGGACCAGATGAAACTAAGTGAACAGCTTGGCCTCTATGCAAGTAAGAGCCCATATAGTCTAAGACTGGGGGCTGGGGAGGAGAAAGGGGCAAGGAAGAGTTGCTGAAATGAAGAAGCATTTTAAGAATGTATTAACTCAATCCTCATAACAACCCCGAGACATAATGCCCATTTTACAGATGAGGAAATAGAGTCAGATGAGATCATGTGCCCTCAGCCATGTCAAGTTGCTGAACTTTTCCTCCTAGGAAATCCTGGCTTCAGTGTCTATCTGGTCTTACCTATTCAGTTGTGCTTAAGTGAACTTTAGACCGATTTGACCAGACCTGGAAGGTCTGAAAATGAAACTGTATCCGTAAATATCTTTACCTGACCTTGGTTTCAATAATGAGACTTCATATTTCAGTAAAGGTTAAGTCACTTAATAATTTGCATCTTTGAAGAACAGTTTAGTACTGTGTTACTTCCTGTCTCTTCTGCTTTGACTAAATCACCAAAAGGCAGACAGCTGACTCTTAACAACCACTTAGCAACCTGAGATGGCCCAGCGGTTAAGGTGCTTGCCTATAAAGCCTAACGACCAGGGGTTCGATTCCCCAGAACCCATGTAAAGCCAGAGGCAGAAAGTGGCACATGCATGTGGAGTTCCTCTGCAAAGGCTGGAGGCCCTAGTACGACCACTCTCATTGTACTTGCAAATAAATATTTTTTAAAATCTTTATTTAACAGGTCGATAATGATAGTACAAGCGTTGTAGGATTAAATATCAGGAGGATAAAGTATTTAAAACAGCATTTTCCATGTAAGCATTAGTCATAATTATGCCTCTTTTGTCAACCAGAAGTATCAATGCTTGTCAACTGCTAACAGATGGGTGAAAAGGGCGGGCTGGAATGGGCCTCCGCTCCAGCAGTTCCTATTCAACCATTCCTTCCAAAATTCTGTATGTTATCTGCGGTACTGTGACGTGACAGGAAAGGGTGACGTATTCCTTGACAGCAGACAGATGTGTTCGCTTTTTTTCGCAGCCTTGTATTAAGCAAACCATGAAGAACAGTGAAGGAAGAATTTAAAGCGTTACCTAATGCCTGGAAACGGAAGACTAATGTGTTCTTAACGAGGGGAGAAAAAAATGATGTAAAATCCTAGGTTCCCCCAACCACCTGGAGCAGAGAAGGCGCCTGAAGGCCGCCAGCCACCTTTCGGGTCTGAGCCGTGGAGAGTCTTCCCATTCGTTCCCCTTGACCTCCCCGCGACCATGTGTTCCGGAGGATAACTTTTCCCTTCCGGGAGGCGCTGGCCTCAGGGGAGAGTGGGCCTGGTGTTACACGCAAAACAAACCCCAGCCTCATTTCCGCCCGGCCACGCCCCTTTCACCCTGACCACGCCTCTGATTCGCTGAGCCCTGCGTAGGAGGTGCAGGAGATCTCGCGAGATCTCCACACATGCCTCCCTTCTGATGTTCTCAGCTGTGCGCTAAGTCACTTTTGTTCTCGCGATATCTCTTTCTTTCTTTGCTTTTTTTTTTTTTTTTTTTTTCCTTTTCCTTTTGCGTACATGGGGGTCCTTGGCTACCCGGGCTTCTGTGAAACATGGCGGTCGGCTGGGACCGTGGCTCCAGGTAAGAAGACCGGAACGCCGCCGGCTGCTGTAGCGGGGACGATGGGGCGTGGGCGCGGAGGATGGGGCCCCGAGCCCGGCCCGGCTCGGCTGGGCGTCCGGGTCGCTGCCGGGGGTGGCGGGTCGCGGTCCCAGGACCGGGCTTCCGGCGGCGGACCCGGCGCGCTCGGCCTCGGCCTCGGCCCTGCGGCGGGTGGTGGGCTGGGCCCTCCGCGGGCGGCGGGGAGGGCGGGCGCGGGTCCCGCTCGCTGGCAGAGCCTCGCGCTCCGGCCGCGTCGGACCACCGGCCGCGGGGACGTGTGCTGGCCGATGGCACTCACTTGAACGTGTGGGATTCGGTGCCTCCCTCCGGGGCTCCCGTGAAAATGCCGCCGGGCCGGCTTTCAGAAGCAGTAAAAACAAAACAGGACATTTGAATAGCATTCATTTATCACTTTGAAGGCGTACTTCGAGATTTCGGGCCGTGAGCCCGTTGCTTTGAACTCCCGCCATGCAGGTATATGGCAGAGAAAAAGTTGCCTTTTCTTGTTCGCGGAAGGCCTGCTTCCCCGGATGATCGAGTCCTGTAACTTAACGTGATTATCCCAGTTTTCTTAGCAGAAAGAGAAACTCCCATGTATTGGAGGGCTGGGAGGAGGAGAAACTTTTTTTTTTTTCTCCTTGATCCTAAACTTCAGTATGCAACTGAGTATTGTACATGCTGTTTTGGTTTTTTTTTAAGTTTCAGTTTTAAATATCCGAAGCAGTCAAAATATACACCGGAGAAGATACTTTTAAAAATAGTTTCTTTCTGACACCTAAGATTGTTTAAACACTTAAGTGCGTGTGTGGTATGTATGTCCTTAAACTGGAGTATATAAGAATAAAATAGACAAGGGTTTGGTTTGAGGAGGGACATGTGATTACTGTTTTTAATTATACTAATTAAGGATACCCCAAAACAAAACCTTTGTTGCCTTCTATCATTTTACAAGGGAAAGAATAATTTTGACTTGGAAAGGAAATATTCAATAAATAACAGGTTTTTAAATTGAATAAAGTTACTTAAAAAATTTCCTATACTGTATTTTTTTTTTTTTTTTTTTTTAGTTGGGGATAGGGTGTTTTAACAGAATAGTAGAGATTTCTGGCAGGCAGTGATCTCACTGGAACAGATGAACTGTTAAGCTTACATGATACTGACAACTTGATTGTGAATGAATGTCATAGCACCATGACTTCAAAGGCTGTTAATGGAATGAGAAGCATAACTGAACGATCCTGCTGCTGAAGTCATTGAGAAAATTGTTGACTTACCTAAGTGTGGTTATGCTGCTGTGGGTGTTTTCCTACCTTCTCTCCATAAGTACTTGAGTGCCTGCTGTGCCAGGTACTGGAGATACAAAGGTCGGGTTAGATAAGGTTCCAGTCCTAACAGTCCAGTGCAGAAAACAGAAAGTGACACCAGTCATGAGGAGTAGTGTGGTAAAGGTACAGTGAGCTAGGAGCACAGCACACAGATGGTGAGAATTACAGAAGAGTTCTTTTCCTCTCAGAGGCGAGAAGAAGTGGGACTTGAGGAGAAGATGAGCCGGGGAGGGATAGAGACTATTTCTGGCAGAGAGAACAGGGTCTTTGAAGAACTGAAAGGGTTTCAGTGTGACTGGAACTGCTGCTGCCAGATGTTGGGTTTGGAGGGCTTTGTAACATGTTAGGATAGTCTAAACTCTAGATGTAATGGGAAATTACTTAAAGGAATTGAAATATTACATAATCTGATGTATGAACTGGGTGAATTAAAGGGTTGAAGATTCAAGGCTGTTGAGGCAGTGCAGTGACATTGTAGCATCTGAGATGAAGGTCCTAGTCAGGGAGGGACTTCTCAAAAAGAACAAGTGGGAGAGAAATTGAGAAGGTTCAGTCTACAGATGTTTCTGGAATGTCAGGTTGGCTCTGTGAGATTAGACAGTAGATAGCAAAGTGCAGGGGATCAGTACAAAGTGCTTTGATGGGGACTCTATGTTGATTGTCTTTGGGGTGTGCAGATGGAGATGTGCTAGAAGGCCAGGAGGTGAAATGTATTTGCAGAGGTCCTGGGGCTGGTGGTAGAGAGCTAGGAGGAGTCAGCAGAATGTTCTAATGTGGAAACTGAAGGAGGGATCACTTGGAGCACATGATTGGCAAGTGGGAGAAGCACCCGGTGCAGATCAGGGAGGTGGGTCTGAAGTGAGCCAGAGAGGGCCGCAGAGGTGGCATGAAAATCGGTCATGTGGTGCAGGTAGAGTGCAGTTTTGGAATGATTTCAAACTTTACTGGTTGAGCATCTAATCTGAAAATCCAAAATGCTCCAAATTGGAAACTCCAGCATCATGCCCACACTCACAATTTGGGATTTTTTAGCATATTGGCTTTTTTGATGGGTTTGATTTTCGGATTGTGGGGCCAACTCACTTAAGTCAAGGAAGAGACTGTTTCAAGAAGCGAAAGACAATACAGTGTATTTCTCTCTGGTGAAATTAGACAAGGATTAAGGTGTGCCCCTTGGACTTGGTACCAAGAATGTTGTAAATGGCCTTGGTAGCCAGTTTGGCTAGGAGATGAGAATGGGGTATGGAAGAGGTTAGACTAGATGGCTGCAGGTGTACAGAGATGGACTTGAGTTGGGAAGGATTTTGTTTTGTTTTAAAGATAAGGGGCATAACATATTAAAACCTAATCAGAAGGAATGAGTAGAGATTGAATGACTGAAGAGGGGTCAGTCTTGACTCAGTTACCACTAAGCAGGTGTGGAAGTAATTCTTATGACTTTCTCAGAGAAGAACAAAACTGGGGACATGACATGTCCTAAAAAAGATGCAGCAGTTTGGTTTACATGTGGGAGTGCTGCCTTTTGTAACTGGTGTTAGATTAGAAACAAAACATAACATGTGGGCCCATTCAGTAAGCATGGAGTTAGCCAAGGAAGTTGTTGGATGCTTTTAGTAGCAAATCAAGCCAGCTTATTAATGCCTTCAGTTTCACTTTGTGATAGTTGCTTGATGAGTTAGTGGTGTCCTTTCTTTTGGATGGTGTTTATGGCTTCTATCACTTTTTTTTTGTAATTTTTTTTAAATGAGAGAGAGAGAATTAGCACACCAGGGCCCCCAGCCACTGAAATTGAACTCTAGACACATACGCTACCTTGTGTGCATGTACAACCTTGTGCGCTTTCGTCACCTTGTGCGTTGCCTCGTGTGGGACCTGGAGACTTGAACTTGGGTTCGCAAGCAAGTGCTTTAACTGCTAAGCCATCTCTCCAGCCCACCTTTTGTTTTAGTGACCTGTTTCCCTATGAATATCCTTTCTGTGGTCTTTTCCTTCCTTTATATATTAATCATACCCATATTAATCATACACATATTCTTACAGTCGCTTGTACAATCATTGGATTTATTCTTCTGTTATGAGATTTTATTAACATATCCTTGATTTATGAAAATTCTTTATGATATCGTCTGTAGTATTATTGACAAGCCAGTGCAGTTGGTCTTGCCTGTCATAGCTGTACATCATGGTCAACCAACCCTGGATTGGAAATCAGAAAAAAATATTCTGTAAAAAACGCGTACAAACATTTTTTTGTGTGTCTTTATTTTTTTATACCTGACAAGAAGCAACTTAAGGGAAGAAAGGTTTGTTTTGGCTCTTGTTTTAGGAAGGAATAGGTCATGGTAGAGAAGGCATGGTGGCAGGAGTGTGAGGCAGCTGGACACATTTTGTGCAGTCAGGAAGCAGAAAGTGAACAAGAAGTGGAACAGGGACTATAACATTTCAAGTTCTACCCCCAGTGACCCACTTCCTCCAAAGAGGCTCCACACTCTAAAGGTTCTGCAGTCTTCTAGAACAGTGCCACTAGCTGATGGTCAAGTCTTTAAACCTATGAGCCATGCGGGGCATTTCACATTCAGATCAGAACAGCAGCATTATACCTTAAGCAGTATAGCATAATGGCTGTTTACATAGTGGCTATTGCATTCGGTTTCCTAAGTGATCTGGAGATGATCTAAAGTCTGCGAGAGGACTCCTTAGGTCATACGCAGGTATTGTGACAGTCTATAAGATGGATTTGTGCATCCGTTGTGTCTGGAGTTGATCCCCTTGGATACTGAGGGACATCTGTATAATGAAAATTACATAAATATCTGAGAACTTGGTTATGCTGTCTCTCCTTCCTTCCTTCTTTCTTTTCTTTCTGTGTAATCAGGCTTGTGTTGAACTTACGATGCTCCTTCCTCGGCCTGTCGAGTGCTGGAATTGCAGGTATGTACCGACATACCTAGCCTGTATGAGATATTTTAGGTGTACTTGGCACACCAATTAAAAAGATACTAGCGGGCTGGAGAGATGGCTTAGCGGTTAAGCACTTGCCTGTGAAGCCTAAGGACCCCGGTTCGAGGCTTGATTCCCCAGGACCCACATTAGCCAGATGCACAAGGGCGCACACGTCTGGAGTTCGTTTGCAGTGGCTGGAAGCCCTGGCGTGCCCATTCTTTCTCTGTCTCTCTCTCTCTGCCTCTTTCTCTCTTGTCTGTCGCTCTCAAATAAATAAAAATGATCAAAAAAAAAAAAAAAGGAAAAAAGAAAACTAGCAAGCAGTGAATTTTGAAATAATATTTCATTATAAAAATAGGTAATTTAGCAAGTCTGAAATCGTGATCTACTTTTAACTTTTTCATATCTCCATCTCCCATAACATTAGGACCTATAGTGTACATCTTTGTAATGCATCATGAGTATTTTATTATGTTACTAAGTTCTTTCTATTTTGTGACTTTCTGTGGCTACATAGATAAGACCTGTTATTTCACCTTAGTTTGTAATTGATTCATGTGTTTGGTTCTGTCTTTAATCGTTTAAGGGGCTGGAGAGATGGCTTAGTGGTTAATGTGCTTGCCTTTAATAGCTCAAAAACTGACATTAGGAGAAGTAACCTCCTTATCCAATTTTGGTCATAACCCAGATTGTTCTCTAAGGAGGAACTTGCTTTGTCCAAGGGAAGGGGTGGATGTGTGTGCTCTTTTCAGCAGTGTGTAGGCATGCAGACTGTCATCTGTTAGAAATGCATATTTTACATGTATTAGTTAATAAGATAAAAGTAGACCTCCGTTTATGTATTGAAACTGTGACCCAGGGGGTTAGGAGATAGCTCAGTTGGAAAGCCTGAGGACCTAGTACCCACCTCACCCAGTGTTGGCTCAGGCGAGTCACACTGAAACTCCTGAAGTGGTCTGATGTCGTGGAACTGTGGCCATGTGGGAGAACTCACCAATGAATTGTAGTTACTCTAGGATGAAAGAAACCACCTATCTTTTCAGATAATTCTCTTACTATTAACCTATTTGTTCCTTAGCATGACTATATGAAGGAAGAGGAAGGTTTACCTGAAGATGAGGCGACTGAATCGGAAAAAAACCTTAAATTTGGTGAAAGAGTTGGATGCCTTTCCCAAGGTTCCTGACAGCTATGTAGAGACGTCGGCCAGTGGAGGTACAGGTGAGTCAGGTGCAAACTCCCTGGAAGTGATGTGAGGACAGCGCGTGGACACGTGGCCATGGGGGAGACCTCGGCAGTGAATTGTGCAGTAGCTTTGGAGCAGGTCTGTTCTCATGTCATTGTGTCCTGGTTTATTCTTGCTGCGCTCTGCAGCAGCCAGCCCAGCGTCTCCTGTGCACAAGCAGCGGGTCTTAGAATGCTAGCGAGCAATGCAGTTGACTGCGTTGGTGCTCGGAGTTGTGTTTAATTACATGAACGAGGTTTTGGTAAGAGGGAAGAGTGGGTGGGGGGTCTGTGTAGTGACACTGTCTTGGTTAGTACTTGATCTGTGGAGACATTATAAGAAATCCTTACATCTCACAGTGTGGTAAGAGCCAACACTTCTTCAGATCCAGGCGTTAGACTGGGTTTAGATCCACCTTGCCCCTTGCTCTAAGAGTTCCTCAAATCTGCACTTTAATGTCTTCTTCCATGGTTGGGAAACTAATTCTGGGAATGTAGCACAGTTGGAAGAGTGCTTGCCTGACATGCCTGGATTTGAGCTCCAGCACCATATAAACTGGGTATAGTGGTACACTATAAGAGCCCAGCTCTTGGGAAGGGAAGTGGAATATTTTAAGGTCATCCTTGGTATAGTGAGGTTGAAGCCAACCTGGGCTACATGAGACTCTCTTAAAGGAAAGGAAAGGGGGGAGGGAAAGGGGAAAAATAATAAAATGCTTACTATTTCTAACCTGTATGGTTACCTTTTGTGAATGAAAATGTGTAAACTCTTGTTGGACAGCCCGTTGTACATACCTTGTCATGGTATATGACTTCCTCCTCTGTCTTGGCATCTGCTCAGTTGATACGTGGAGCAGTATACTTAAGAGGCTAAAATGTGAAGAGAGTTTTAGGGACTTAGACATGTGACTTGAATATCTGATGCCCGTTCTTGTGGTTCCTCAGTGACTAGTTTCTGCTTCTGCTGGATTACAAGCATAGTGTATTTCTTAATAACAAGGGGATATTTTTAAATGGGCACTGTTAGTGTCTTCTTATTACTTTTTCCCTACTAATTCCATAGCTTGCTGTTTGCAAGCCTCGGGTTGTTTGGTCCGTATTCCCCACAGGACTGAGTTACAGGTGTGTGTGCCACACTCCGCTATTGACATGGGTTAAGGAGCAGTCTTGGGCCCTTCAGATCTTCATGTTTGTGCAAGAAACACACTTAACTGCAGGGCCAGATCTCTAACCCTCCCCCCCCCACTGTGCTTGGTTTTTTTTTTTTCATTTGTCATGTCTGTGTCACTGCTATATGGAAAAAATTTAAAAAATTGTCCTTTATAAAATTTTGACTAATCTGTCTAGTGGAAGATACTCTTATACATGAAGATATGTAGTTCTTTCTCTATAGCAAATGTTTGTGTTGCTTAAAGTTCCATTTTAAGATGTTTTAAAACAAATCTGGAGTTGGCACCTTAAGAGAAATCATGAATAAGATATATTCAAATAGTAATCATATTAGTCAAGGTTTTGTTAATTTTAATCTCACTTAAAATAGCTGCTTAATTTTTTTATAGTTTTTAATTCTGTGTTTCTCTTTGTTGGACTTCTCAGTTTCTCTAATAGCATTCACCACTATGGCTGTATTAACAATAATGGAGTTCTCAGTGTATCAGGATACGTGGATGAAATACGAATATGAAGTAGACAAGGATTTTTCTAGGTAAATTTTTCTTCCTGGAATATCTTTAGATCATGTTCTTTAAAAAGTAACATCTTCTAAAAATGTTAACTGTTTTTGGTTTATTTTAGTTTATGAAGAAATAGTACTGAAAAAAAATCATTAATTACATGCCTTGAGGGAAACATTTTAGAATCAATTAAAAAACGGTTAAATGCTAGAACAGGTGCTTTGATTTAATATACATATGTCTGAAATCAGTAGAACATAAGTTTTTCCTTAGCGGAGATGTGCTATCAATTGTTTGAAATCACTTACTTTTTGTACTTTGAAATAGCTTACTGACCTATGTGAGTTGGAAAATAAATGGAGATAAGTTGTATGCACTTACAAACTGATTTCTATAAATTACATCTAAGCTAAACTTACCTTTTTTATAAGTGCGTCACTTGTAGACCTGTGCAGACGAAGTACTTTAATTAGAAGACAGAGCACACTTCACACTTGTCCCTTGCTTTGCTTGATTGATGCCAGTGGATCGCAGGCAACAGGGCTACAGTACTAAGACCACACTAGACACAGAGTCCTCCGCTTGAATCCAGGCTCTGCCGTTGATTATCTGCACAACTGTAGGGTAGTTGTTACGTCTCTTTCTGTGTACTTGGGCTTTCTATTCAGTAGGAGGGAAGTAAATTTTAGGACATTCTCCTGGGGCTTATGACTGAATTAAACCACTTTTGGGCCAGTCATGCAGCTGGCTTTTTTTGGCCCTCAGTTTCTTCAGCACTTGAATATGATGCAGCCATCAGCTTTTGAAGCATTGCTTGCTCTTCTTTCGTTTGTACTTGGCATCAGTAAAACGTTTTACGTTTCCAGATTCAGTCTTTGGTCGCTCACCATGTGACCGGGAGCCTCTCTCCTCTGCTGCCATCTCTGCCTCCATCAATCCTGGAGCCTAAACTCCAGGGCATTTTGAGTTTAATTTGACTTCTAGACAATTTAAAGACTATGAAACTCTAAAAATGTATGTTTCGTATTGAAATTAGATGAAAAATCACCAGAGTGCAAAAAGTTTTCATAGGAATCACAGAACTGAATTTCATTATTCCCATCCTGCTGTTTATATGGTTAATTTGGTGTTTGAAAATTAATGTAATATGAGCCAGACATTTGAGAACAAAGCATTGATTGAATCTTATTAAAAAGCAATGCAAAACTTGGTGTATCAGACTCTGTTTTCCTGATGGCTTGGTACCAGTTCTCGATTCCAGCCGGGTTTCTAGTAGGCCATTCATTTCACTAGTGGTGTGCTTCCCTGCACACGAACAGTCTGCTTGAAAACCTGACGTCCTCCACTCTGTAGTTTCATCACAGAGTAAAGAAAATCATATTGTAGGATGCTTGTCAATACATGACTTTTTTTTTATTTTAGTCTCTGTGTGTGTGTTGTATGAATGTGTGTGCACATGTGGAAGCCAGAGGGAGACATTGGATGTCCTCCGTCACTCTGGTGCCTTACTTCACTGAGAGAGAATCTCTCTGAACCTGATGGCTGAACTGGTTGGTCAGGGCCCATGGCACCCCTCGTCACGGCCCTCAGTTCTGAGGTTACAGGCGTGCACAGGAAGTGCTTCTACCTGCTGAGCCCTCTTCCCAACCCCAGTACGGTTTTATTCATGATTCCCGATTCTTCATTTTTTACAGTTCTGTGCCGTCCTCCCAACCCCGTATGCGGTTTTATCCATGATTCCCGATTCTTCATTTTTCACAGTTCTATGTCCATAAGGGAATGTTCTATTCAGAGTTCAGATAGACCAAGGTTAGACTCATTTTCCTGAATTGCTCAGAATTACTGACTGTAGATTGAACAAATAGGGGATACTGAGTTAAGATCAAGAGAATCAGAAAGGTTTTTGGAATGATCACAAAATAGAACTTTTGAAAAGCCTTTGTTCTAATCAGAAATGCAACCCAAGCCTTAATTGGCATATTTTATTCTGTTAGGATCTGCTTTTCATAGGTTAGTTTACATCTCTTGTGTTTACTGATTGATCGGTACTGATGGTGTTCCTTTTCTCTTTCAGTAAATTGAGAATCAACATAGATATTACTGTTGCCATGAGGTGTCAGTGTAAGTATGCCTTCAGCCTGGCCCATCAGTAAACCTCCAAACTGTTGGTTGTATTTTTTTATTTTTTTATTTTTTTTATGGTTTTTCGAGGTAGGGTCTCACTCTAGCTCAGGTTGACCTGGAATTCACCATGTAGTCTCAGGGTGGCCTCGAACTCACAGCAATCCTGCTACCTCTGCCTCCCGAGTGCTGGGATTAAAGGCGTGCGCCACCACGCCCAGCTTGTTGGTTGTATTTTACCTTTGTTATTGTAATGGTATTTAATAATGTAAATGATTTCACTTCAGTTTAAATGCATTGAGTTTCTCCTCTTAAGGAAAGAGTTAATTTAATTTTTACAGAGTCTGACTAATAGAGAATGGGATGCAAACCTCCTCTGAGTTGAAGTTAGGTAGTCTTTCCTATTTGGAGTACTGGGTTTTCTACTCACATTTCACAAGCATTGTACTGTTGCATTCAGTTACCACACTTACTCTGCATTGTAAAGTACAAATCCAGTCATATTTCACGTGAATAATGCCCCTTCTCCCTCTACAGTAGTTTCACTTAATTCTATTGAGAGAAACAGAAAAGTGCCAACATATCCGATAGATAATGCTTGAATCAATATTACTACCAAAAATGGTGATAGTTTTTGTATGGAAATTGTCACTGTTTGAAAAGTAGAGGCCAGGAACTCCTTAGACCAGCCAGTGGTTTTTATTGTGAAATAGTTTTACCCACTTAATGAGATTAATGTCTGGGAGATCTCCTCACAGAACAACTAAGTCTCTTGTCACTTTCCAGTATTTTCTTGTTAGTGATTTTATGAGATAAGGAAATACTTTGCATATGAAGTTGTGTATAAAATACTGAATATGCCCCTTCTTTGAATGTGAGTGCCATTACATTTTAACCTTTTCAGAATAAAGTTTCCTATTTATTTTTAAAGCGTCAGTAGATTTGCCTAAATGATTTCTACAGTTCTTAAAAATGATTCCTGGAACTCAGGCTGTGTTTAGCCCTCTTAGTATTTGCAGGCAATTTTATTCTCAAAAGCTGTTGAATTCAACTGACTTCATACTCTTTACCATGAGATTTTGTATCATTTTTTCAGAGCAAGAAGTAGACAAGGCATTTAAAATTTTTGATGTTATCTACCAAAACTACATAATGCTATTGTTGTAACTTTAAATAGGTAGAAAAGTGCTACTACATGTGTTGTGAGTTTTCTTTTAGTAATATTAGTTTGTTTTAAAACAGTTAATAGTTTTGGTCTGGGCATGTTTTGTAAAACCTTCTGTTTGTTTTAATGCAGATGTGGGAGCCGATGTCTTGGACTTAGCAGAAACAATGGTTGCATCTGCAGATGGTCTAGTTTATGAACCAGTGAGTTCAGTTCATACAGGTTTTGAAATATGTTCTTTGTGGACGTTTGCTCTGAAATAATTTTGATGTTTGCTCTTGGTTTTGTCTCTATTAGTTTTGTGTACGTATGGCTTGTCTGTGTTCATGTGTGTGCAGGTGCATGTGGAGGCCAGAGGTTGATGACACGTGTCTTCAGTTGCTCTCCACCTTACTTTTTAAGAGTCAGTCTTTGACTGACCTGGAATTTGCTGATCTACTAGACTAGCTGGTCAGCAGCCCCAGGGATTCTCCTGTCTGCACCTCTCCAGTGCTGGGATCATGTGTGCGTGCTACCCACCGTGCTTAGCTGTGACGGGTGCTGGGATCTGAACTCAGGTCTTCATACTGTGCAGCAAGTGCTTTACCAACAGAACATCTCCCAGACCCCTGAGTTACAGCTGTATATATCTTCTCAATTCAAAAAGAATCCATATTCTTTGAAGAAAAAAAAAAATAAGAAAAAGAGAAAGAAAGAAAGAAAGAGAGATAGAGTTGGAGAGAAAGGTTTTGTCTAATATCTAAACCTCTAATATCTGATTTTATCATCTGATTTTATATTCTTGGTTAATGCTTGCTATTAGTTTCCCTTTTCTTTTTTTAGGTACCATGGTAATAGAAGTTTCTACTTTTTCTCTAATTACTTACTAAGCCTAAATTTATTAAAATATTTGGGTTTCTTATCATAATCAAGAATGAAGCAGTATCTTGGTAGAGGGAAATTTTGCAAGTATTTCACCTTTTTCTTTCTACCCCCTAAAGCTTATGAAATGCTGATATTCTCTTACTAGCTTCAAAGTGCAAATTTGCATAATTGACTTACTAGGTATCATATTACAGAGGTAGGTATTCTATTAAGACCTAATCAGAAGTAGCCCTAAATAAACTTTTGAGAAAAAGCATGGGGCCCCATCTGCTTTGCATTGCCAGCTGCCAGTTGGCAGTGTGGTACTTAAATCTACATGTGCATTCTCCTTTTGCCATCATTGGCCTCTGTGAGTTCTTTAAGGACAGTTGTATAATGATGACTAAAGATGGAGAAACACCTAAGTGACTGAACATGGAGGTTGAGACAAGATAAAGGAAGCCTTGGGCTAGTTTGGATTACTGAATGAACTTTAGTTTGCAGTAAGAAAATGCATGTATGCCTTGAATAAGCACTTGCTTTCATTGCTTTTGAGTCACTGGGACAAAATACTTGGTCGCGATAACACAGAGGAACTGTTTGCTTTGGGTCACGGTCTCAGAGGGCTTAGTCCTTGTCGCCTGGTCCTGTACACGTGGCAGAGAGCATCGCTGTGGCCACAGTGCGGGTGGAGGAGCTTCGTTACCTCATTGTGAACAAGCAGCAGAGAGAGAGAGAGAGACAGGAAGCCGCTTGGGGCACAGGGGCACAATGACCCCGTGCATCCACCTGCAGTTACCTTCCTCCAGCTATGCCCTGCCTCCTAAAGCTCCCACACAACACCATCAACGGGAGCTGGATTTTTACAACATGAGCCAGAGAACATCCAGAATTCATATCAAACCATAAAGCACTTTAAAAGGGAAATTTCAATAGAAAAGTAATTGTCATTGTCACCCTCATCCTCTCTTCCTGACTTCTGTTTTCCACTGACAGACTGATTTGTATAGTAATTTTCATACAAAGTAAGGTTCCTTTTAAAAATTCAGACACCAGAGATGGAGAGATGGATTAGCATTTAAGGCACTTGCCTGCAAAGCATAAGGACCCATGTTCAACTCTCCAGATCCCACATAAGCCAGATGCTCAAAGGTGAGGCAAATGCAAGGTTGCACATGCCCACTAGGTGGTGCAAGCATCTGGAGTTTAATTTCGGTGGTTGAGGCCCTGGCTCACCAATTCTCTGTCTGTCTCAAAAATAATTAAGTAAAATGAATTCAGACACCACATTCCAGGCCATTATAGAATCATTACCAGGCTGTATTCTATTTAATGAGGGCTGGAGAGATGGCTCAGTGGTTAAAGGTGCTTGCTTTCAAAACCTATCAGCTTGGGTTCTATTCCCCCAGTACCCATGTAAGCCAGATACACAAAGTGGCACATGCATTTGGAGTTCATTTGCAATTGCAAAGAGGCTTTGGGGTGCCCATATTCACACTCTTTGTCTCTTGATCTCTAGTGTGTGTGCGCTCGCTCTGTCTCTGTCTCTTTCTCTTTCAAATATTAAAAAATTGATCAGAGTGTGGGGAGATGTTCATTCAGTAAAGTGCTTGCCTTATAGGCATGAGGATTTGAATCTGCACAGAACCCAGAACCCATGTAAAAAAAAAGCCAGGTGTGTAGTGGCCTGTGCTTGTAATCCCAGTGCTGAAGAGGCAGAGACAGCTGGGTCTGTGGGGCTCCCTGGCCAGTCAACCCAGCCTTCTTCACAAGTTGTTAGCTGGTGAAAGTCTTTGTCTCAGAAAAGGTGGGCAGTGCCTGAGGAATGACACCCAAGGCTGTCCTCTACATGGATGTGCAGCTACGTACGTGTGAGCACACGCTGACAGGCTTATTGCCTTACTTTCTGTCATTTATAGTTTTATTATCTCAACATTTTGAAGAACCATTGAGGTTTATTTTCTAGCACATGCATGTGTTTTGAGGCTGCTTCCCAGCAAGTGGAAGGGCTGTGGGTGCCAGAATTTTGTACTTAAGCTCTGTCCTTTTATTTTTCCTTCAGTAATTATGAGTTTCAGGACAGTAACATTTAAGACTTTAAATCCTAAAATATTATTTTTATGCTTCTGACACATTGCCAGTTTGCATCCATTTGTGCAAATGTATATACCAGGAAAATAGTTATGATTAGTAAAATTTCTCTATGCTATTTTTGAATAAACCATGACATTAAATGAACTTATGATTTGATTTATAGATTAAATATCAGTCATGAATATTTGTTTTAAGTAACACTAAAAATTTATGTTTCATGTTCAAAGAAAGGTTTTAAATTGTGATGTATAAAAGCCCAGGGTTTGACGTGACAGTGGTATGTCTCCTTGTGTTTCAGGCGGTGTTTGATCTTTCACCACAGCAGAAAGAATGGCAGAGGTAACACATAGCGCAGTATTACTGTCACCATTACCTGTTACATCGTGTCTGTTGTACACTGTTAATAGAGTCCAGTGTTTCTCTGGTTGAGATACTAGCAGAATTTTATCTATAGTCATAATCACATCTTAGGAAAGTCATGCATAGTCCTTCTGGTAGTATATTTTGAACCAAATAAATTTTAGCTTTTATTTAAAGTTAACTGTTTAAACACTTTTTAACTAATATATGAGTGGTGGGAGATATATATCAGTGGCTAAAGTGCTTGCTCTACAAGCCTGCTGACCAGAATTTGGGTCTCAGCACCCAGCTAAAGCCGAACACAAATTGGTGCAAGTGCTTCATCCCAGTGAGAGGCTGAGTCAGAACAATCCTGAGGCTCTCAGGCCAGCTAGCCTTTCTTCCCGGAAAAAGAATTAAAATTAAGTTAGAGCAACAACAACTAAGCAACAAGAAAGATCTTGCCTCACAAACAAGTTGGAAGGAGTGGACCAACCAGAGCTTTTGACCACACACGTCATGGTACACATACGTCATACAGACTGACATAAAAATTTAAGGACGTAATATTTGAGCATTATTCAAAGTTGAAGCCAGGCGTGGTGGTGCACGCCTTTAATCCCAGCACTCGGGAGACGGGTAGGAGGTCTGCTATGAGTTTGAGGCCACCCTGAGACTACATTGTGGCTTCCCGGTCAGCCTGGGCTAGAGTGAGACCCTGCCTCGGAAAACAAAAGTAAATGAATAAATAAAATTGAGCTTGGAGTCAAGGTGTGGTGGTATACATGGGCTGTAGTCCCTGCACCTGGGAGGCGGAAGCGGTAGAATCATAAGTTCCAGGTTAAATAAGGTGACCCTGTCTCTGAAATAACACGTAGGACAGCACATAGGAAAATAGAAGTGTCTTCCTCATTCTGCTAGTCAGGTTGCTTGTGTAGCTTTCTAGCAATCTTCTGCCCTTACTTAAATTTCTTGAGTTTGTAAGTACACATCACTTTTTGCTAATATAATTAGGATCATTCCATGCATTTCTTAAACAACTTGCTATTTTTTCCGCCATCAATAAAAGTTGGACTCTGGGCTGGAGAAATGGCTTAGTGGTTGAGGTGCTTGCCTACAGAGCCCAAGGAGCCAGGATTGATTCCCCAGGACCCACGTAAGCCACATGCACAAGGTGTCACATGCATCTGGAGTTCATTTGCAGCGGCTGGAGGCCCCGGTGTGCCCATTCTCTCTTTCTTTCCCTCTCAAATAAATTAAAAAAAAAAATAAAATATTTTTTAAAAGTTGGACTCTGGAAATAACAAGACACATAAAAGATAGGCAACTTTGAGTTTATGCTGCTTGGTTCCCAGGACTTTGTCTTTAGATGCATAGCTGTGAAGGTGAGGTCCCTCTCGAAGCTTAATTATCATTTTCTCCTCTCAGTGTTAATCTGTATTAGCTTTTGAACGGCGTAGAGATACCCAAGGTCTGTCACACCCTGAATAGCATACATGTCGGAACACTCCTCTCTTCTGGCATTTGCTGACAGGTCTGTCCTTCTCTCAGCTGCATCTGCCTTCTTAAAATGTTTACTACCCACTTAATCTCTTTTTAAAGAAAACTTCAAACTCAGACATAGCCTTGTTTGGATTTCTATTTCTAGATTGAAGGCTCACTCCAAACTAAATTTATAGTGCATGATTTGTTACTTTAGCAAACAAGCCTGCTTTCCCAGTGTTCTGGATAGATTTCCATAAATATTTTTCTCATTTGCATTTCTGCAAAGGGTTTATTTATTGTTACAGTGAGGTGTGGTATATTATCAGATTTATATTTACATTATTAAGTTCCTATGTTTATCTTTTCCATGTTCTATATATCTGTATATTTGCGTGTGCATATGTGCATCTCTATTCATACACACCCGTTTATGTTTTAGAGTTGTGTTGAGTTCACAGCCAAGGTGATTAGAAAGCACAGAGTTCCATGTGCCCATTCTCCTTGTCAGTATCGTGCGCCAGTGGCATACTTGCTGTAGTTGTGAGCCGGCAGGCTCCCCGTGCTAGCAGTCCACGATTGACTTTGGAGCTCCCTCACTGCTTCATTCGTGAAGTGATGTGTGTCCACTGTTACAGTACCACCGAGAGAAGTCCACTGCCCTAAAACGCTGGCTTCCACCTATTCCTCCTCCCTCTCCGCTGGGTGTCATTGTTATAATTGCTGAGTTTGGGCTTTAATACATATGACTTGGGATGTTAGTTAATAACACAATTAATGAAGATAAAACCTAAGCATTGTTTCTCAGATACTCTTTGCTTTCTGTTCTCCTATGCTTCATGTGTTGATTCTGTTTTAAACGCTAGGAGAAGAATGTATCTTCTTTAGAATGGTCTTATTATTGAACAAGTTTAGCTTTCTTGGGAAAGATGACACTAGGTCATATTAACTGAGAATGTCACCTAGTTTGTGGTGAGAATTAAGGACTTGTCTTGTGGGTTTATAGCCAGTAGTCTACCACTTTGAGTCCTTCAAGCCTGTTCTAGAGCTGTATTAGCTTGTTTTCATGTGTTCAACACTGCAGTGGTGACACGAAGTAGACATTTTATAATTATGTGTACATACTTGTTAGATGAACCTGGGAGTCCAGTAGTTCCTCCTTGGTTTGTCTGACTGCATGTCCGTCACCCACCAGATGAGACAGGTTTCTAAAGCCAGAAAACCATTTGGTAAACTTCAATTTGTTTTGTTTTTCGAGGTGGGGTCTCACTGTAGCCCAGGCTGACCTGGAACTCACGGTGTGGTCTCAGGGTGGACTCATTATGTGTGGGAAGTTTTTGCTTCCTTCATTTTGTTCTTGTTTCTCAAGTGCTGTCTGTGTCATGTTTAGGATGCTGCAGCTGATTCAGAGTAGGCTCCAAGAAGAGCATTCACTTCAAGATGTGATCTTCAAAAGTGCTTTTAAAAGTGCATCGACAGCCCTTCCCCCGAGGTGTGTGCGGCTTGGCTTACCTGTTGGCTTAGCTTTTGTATCCTTCCTTGAAGAGATCCCCTTCAGTTTGCACAGTGAGGATGTCCTTTGCTCTTAAATTTATACCTTGCAGGTTTTTGGTTGGAGTTGTCACAGGTATGTTACTTTTGTTTTGAACTTAGTTTACTTTTTACTTCTCTATGTGTGGTAGATGTCCATACAAAATCATACACGTTTTGGTTAGGAATTTCTTTTATCCCCTCTTCACTCTTGTAGGTCATAATAGATAAGTGAAATGTTGACATGAAAGTGATATTTTAAACCTAGAGATAGGCAGAGCTTTTACATGCTCAGGTTGAAAATGTGCTTGTCTGCACTTAGATGGCACACCGTCTTCTGACATCAGCTTCGCTCCTCTCCGCTGCAGTGCCAGAAGACACAAAGACACTCGGATTCCGTCTGTTGTTTTGATCTTTCCTAAGTCATTGCACTTAGTCCTTGGGTAGGCGTGAAAAGCCATAAAAATTTCTACTCAATGTAAATAGAGTAGCTACATCATAGTTTTCATTTCTTCTTTTTTATAGATGCACTATTTATATAACTATGAAGTTCAGTTTTCTAATTTTGGCATCTAAGACATAAACTAAACATTTCCCTTTAGGGACCTTCTTTTTCTGTGTGCAGTTTGCATACAACAAAGTGGCATCTACGTGGAAGGTGCTGTGTGTAATCTCGCCTGCCTTGTCTTACAGGGAAGACGACCTGTCTCAGTCCCCGGATGCGTGCCGAATCCACGGTCATCTCTATGTCAATAAAGTAGCAGGGAATTTTCACATAACTGTGGGCAAGTATGTTCTTTTCACTTTCTGAAGATACTTGAGACAAGGTTGGAGCTTGGTTAAAAGCATATTCTCTCCTAACCTAGGCAAGTACAGGAAGACTAAAATGTCTCCCCTGTTTACTTCCTTGAGACAGTCAGGGCCTCAGTCTCAGGATAGAAGACTGACTGCTTCAGAAGAAACGAGAGGCACAATTGCTGTGTTCTGTGTATTAAAGTGATTCTTAGGTCAATGTGAGTGAAAACTTCGAGTGGCCAAAGCGCTCATTTTGCTGTCATGCTGTGAGGGCTTTGTTTTGATTAGCCTTTTGGTAGTTCTCATCAAGACAGACATTGCCTACTTCGCTAAAAGCATTTTGCTATTCCTAGATATTAGTAGTGTTTAGAATAAAGTTAAATTAGCAGAAGTGAAAGAATATCAGACTTACACTGTCATGAGCAACATTCAGCACAAAAGTTGTCACACAGTGAAACCAATCAGATTCCTTCCCTCCCTCCAGAAAGATCAAAGTTGTTAAACCGATTAGGTTTTCACTATCAATTTTTCATCTGTTATTAACTGATAGTAATTTCACTTGCTGTCATGGGATTAAATATTGTCATCTTTCAGAATTTGTATTTTAAAAAAATAAAAGCTGAAAATGTGAACTTGGCTTGCTCCATAGCAGTTGGATGGCTGTGGTGAAGGTACATTGCAGGTTTTGTTTTTGTTTGCTTTGTTTCATTTGTTGTTTTTGAGCTTAGTGCCAAGGTGGAAATTTTTATGAATGAGAAAGTACCATCAGTTGCTATTAATGAAGACTGAGTGGCTTTGGAAATTAATCTTCAGGCCTCTGCACTAGTGTTCTTAATGAACTAAAACTGCAGAGCAGAGCAGTGTTTCATGTGAGATTCTCGTCACTGTGAAGTCACTTCAGCTGTGATGAGATTCCCATCGCGGTGAAGTCACTTTGGCTGTGAAGTCACTTCTGTTGTGATGAGATTCCTGTCGCGGTGAAGTCACTTTGGCTGTGATGGGATTCCCGTCACGGTGAAGTCACTTTGGCTGTGCTGTTAAGTGGTTCTGACTGACTTCATTTGCTTCTTAGGTTTCAGCTGCTTATGGTGTTGAAAGTTAAGGTGGAAATCAAGGCACTATTCTCATGCGTGGGCATGTTTTATCTCAAACTCATTTCCAAGTATTTTCATACCTTGATGCAAGTGCAAAGGAAATTGTACTTACCAAATTCCATTTAATTGTGTGATTGAGAAAATTTCACCTAAGATTGGAGATTATTAATCTCTACAATAATGACCTGTTTAAAAACAAATATGATGAGAAAACTATGTTCTAGAAGTATCTTCCAACCAGGAGTTTGTATTACCAGGCGTGAAATACTGTGGTTTCATTATCGATCACTAGCAGACTTATTTGGGATCAGCTTTGAAAACAGGAACACTTACCTCTGAACCCCAATAAGCAGTGTAGTTTCCATACAATTCTTGTATTACAGAAAATTGTACTCATGTACTAGGATTTTGAGTTTTATTAGTAAGTTTTCTTAACAATATTCTTAAATAGTTCCCTGGCAGTCTTGATTTGGGATCTTGGCTCACAAAGTCTGAGTCACTTTACTCAGAAAACAGTTTATCACACGGCTGAGGTGACACAAGTAGGCCAGATACGTTCTTGTGTTGTTTGTAATGCAAGCAGCTCTGTAACAGGAAAGACGTCTCTCATGTTGATGGCTATATTTAAACATGATGGTTGTCTCTCTCCCAGGGCAATCCCACATCCTCGTGGTCACGCACATCTGGCAGCCCTCGTCAACCATGACTGTGAGCATTTCTCCAATTTTCTTTCAGTGTAGATGTCTTTGGGAAAAGGTTATTTCTGTGCATTTCCCATTTGTTTGTTTTAAGTGCACCCACAAGATAGGGCTACTAGGTATGATGGTGCTAGCATGTAATCCCAGCACTTGGGAGCCTGAAGCAGGAGGATTGCCAGTTTTGAAGCTCATCTGCACTATAGAATGAGCTCCAGGCCAGTACATAGCCAGTTGCCATCTCAAAAAACAACAACAACAACAAAAAAAAAAAAATCAGGAAAATAAAGTAAGCTGTCAAAAACTGATCAGACCCAAAGGAGAAAACAATATTAAGTTGTCTAAGGTCACTGGTGATTCTGTTTATTTAGGGCAGGATGGGGAAGAAACCTGGGTGTGCCCTGTATTACTTCGCATGCCTCTGATTTCTGTAGATGATGAGTATCTTTGTCTAAAGTTCATTTCAGATTATAAATCTAAATACAAGACATTTTCTCTCTCTCTCTCTCTCTCTCTCTCTCTCTCTCTCACACACACACACACACACACACACACACACCTGTAATTGTTATAAGATCTTTTCTCTTTTTCCAGTCTCATGTAGCCCAGGCTATATAACCTTAGGTGACCTTAAACTCCTGATCCTTTTGCCTACATCTTCAAG
The DNA here is from genome assembly GCA_036346955.1 of Dipus sagitta. Taxonomy (NCBI): domain Eukaryota; kingdom Metazoa; phylum Chordata; class Mammalia; order Rodentia; family Dipodidae; genus Dipus; species Dipus sagitta. The sequence goes on from CM070789.1 coordinate 1,701,228, forward strand.
TGCTGGGATTATAGACATGTCCTACCACTGCCACGCAAGACTTTTAAACTTTACTGTTTTAAGAGCAAAATAAATTCTATAAAAATCAGTTTGTTCATGGCAATATGTTAAAAAGGCCTGTTACCCGATCCATTATTTGGCCATATGAATGTCATCCTAGTGTTTAATGTCAGCCTGTTACTGTGTAATGCTTAGAATGAGTAAGCTGTATACTTAGGATAGCTTGTAAATGTAATGTTATAGGAGTTAATTAGTATAGAATTACAAGACTTAAGATAGTATTTTAGGTCAGGCATGGTGTGGTGCACACCTTTAATCCCAGCACTTGGGAGGCATAGGTAGGAGAATCTCTAAGCTCGAGGCCCCACTGAGACTACATAGTAAATTCCAGGTCACCCTAGGCTAGAGCAAAACCCTATCTCAAAAAACAAAAATACAGGGGCTGGAGAGATGGCTTAGCCGCTAAGGGGTTTGCCTACAAAGCCAAAGGACCTTGGTTCAATTCCCCAGGGCCCATGTAAGCCAGATGCACAAGGTGGCGCATGCATCTGGAGTTGGTTTGCAGTGGCAGAAGGCCCTGGTGTACCCATCCCCCCCATGTGTTCTCTGTCTCAAATAAGTAAATAATAAAATATATTTTTATAAAACAAAAATGATAGTATTTTATTTTGCACATGTTTTTTCTCAATTTATTGATTTAGTAATACATAATTACACTTGCATATTTAAAATTTTTTTTGTTCATTTTTATTTATTTATTTGAGAGCAACAGACAGAGAGAGAGGGGGGCAGATAGAGAGAGAGAGAGAGAGAGAGAATGGGCACACCAGGGCCTCCAGCCACTGCAAACAAACTCCAGACGCATGTGCCCCCTTGTGCATCTGGCTAATGTGGGTCCTGGGGAACCAAGCCTTGAACCGGGGTCCTTAGGCTTCACAGGCAAGTGCTTAACTGCTAAGCCATCTCTCCAGCCCACACTTGCATATTTTAGATGATTTAGAGGATAAGAATATAAACCAATCTTTAGTATGTGGCTTTGAGAAGTATTATAATGTCTATACTTAGCTGGTTTTGTTTTTTACCTCTTAGCTTACAACTTTTCTCACAGAATAGATCACTTGTCTTTTGGAGAGCTTGTTCCGGGAATTATCAATCCTTTGGATGGAACTGAAAAAATTGCTGTAGATCGTAAGTAATTATTAACTACTCTTCATATTTACATGTAGGGAATTGATGTTATACCTATAAGTACATTTTACATAATCCTAGCATATATGTAAAAATAATTTTAAGTGGCTGATTCATGTGTGTGGAGAAAATTAATCTAGGTATGAATGAAATTTCAATGTTAAAAAATAAGTCATAGAACAGAATAAAGCCAGGGCTGGAGAGATGGCTCAGCAGTTAAGGCCCTTTCCTGCAAAGCTGAAACACCTAGGTTCAGTTACCCAGTACCTATGTGAAGCCAAATGCACAAAGTGGCACGTTCATTTGTGGCAGCTGGGGGCCCTGACCACCCATCCTTTCTCTCCCCTTGTGAATAAATTTAAAAAATATTTTTAAAAGAGAGGAATTAAAGTCAAGTAAGAGAGAATTCAACCAGTCTAACGTGAAAGGTAAATGTTTTAATAGGATATTACTTCCCTTTTTGATTCATCAAAGAAGAAATGAGAACAAAAGAAAGTTTCAACATTATGAGAAATTCTCTTGTTATAGGTTCAAAGCTCTAAAAATTTATCTTTTGAGGCAAACTCCCTGGAGTTATCCCATAGTGACTTAGTTGTGAATATAGTCACACATCACATATGGTTGCAAAGATACTGTTGGGTGTTTGTTTATCTGTGTTGGGGGAGGTGTCTTTTGGTAGGTGCGTGTCACAGCGTGGCGCATAGAGGTCAGAGGACAATGTGGGTGTTGCCCTTGCCTTCCTCTTTGTTTGAGGCAGGCTCTCTTGTTTACCACTCTGTTTGCCAGGTTACCTGACCTCAAGTTCTGGGGATTCTCCTTTCTCCACCTCCTATCTTGTCATAGGAGCACTTGAGTTTGTTTTCTGTTTAGAGAGTTTGTCAGTTGATGATAGTGGGGTAACCACTGAGGTTGTGTTGCAGTTTATTTCTGGTTTAATGTCTAGTAAATTTTGATTTAGAAAATTTGGTGCACCTATGTTTGGTGCATATATGTTTACGACTGCAATGCTCTATTGTTAAATTGTGCCTTCTTTATTTTACTTTATTTTGATTATTTGGTTTAAAGTCTTATTTTGTCAGGCATTAATACAGCCATATGTCATAACTTCACGTTGTTGGATGAACCTCCAGCTCAGACACAGTTTATGGGAGGAAGGAATTTTTTTCAGGCTTACGGATCCAGGGGGAAGCTCCATAATGGCGGAGGAAGCCGGCTCCCTTTACACCGATCCACACACAGAAAAGCCACCACCACCAGAAGCCAGCACACTCTGGGAAGGCCAGGCAGAGCTCAGCACTCTGCATAGCTGAGACAGGCTGTGATTGAGATCCATCCCAGTAACACCTTAGCACTGGGACCTCAGGATCTGCCCACAGTGACCTTTTCCAGCCAGGGGCAGGAAGTCCAAGTTACAGCTTTAATAAAGTATTTGAGTGGAAATAAATTCAAACTACCATACCTGCCCGTTTATGCTTGGGATATATTTTTCCATCCTTTCACCCTAAAGTGGTGTCTGTCATTAGTGGTTAGGTGGGTTTCTTGAAGGCAGCAGATGGATGGATCCAGTTTTCTGATATAGCATGTTAACTTCTGTCTTTTGATTAGGAGTTGAATCCATTGATGTTCAGAGTTATAATTTAGAGGTAGTAAGGTTAAAAACTTTGTAGAGTTTGATATTTTCTTTTTCTTCATTTGCTTTCATATCTGTTCTAGCTTTTTTGTTTTGAGAGAGAGAGAGAATTGGTACACCAGGGCCTCCAGCCACTGCAGTTGAAGTTCAGACACATGTACCACCTTGTATGCATGTGCAACCTTCTACATGTATCACCTTCTGTGTCTGGCTTACTGGAATCTGGAGAGTCAAACATGGGTCTTTAGGCTTCACAGGCAAGCGCCTTAACCACTAAACCATCTTTTCAGCCCCCTGTTGTTGTTTTGATAATTTTTTTTCCCTCATGTAGCCTCTTAAGTATGTTTGTTTGTTCTTTTCTTCAATTTGAAGTATTCCATCCAGTATTCTCTCTAGAGCTGGTTTAGTGCGTATAGATTCGTAAAACAGGCTTTTATCATGGAAAGTTTTTCTTTCACTTTCTATTATAAGGAATAATTTGCTGGGCATATTAGTTTTGGTTGGCAGCCATGGACTTTGAAAATTTTAAATATGCTGTTCTAAGCCCTTGTAGGTTTTAGACTTTCAATTGAAAATTTGGATGCAATTTTGATAGGCTTCCCTTTGTAAGTACTAAACTGTTTTTCCCTAGCAGCTTTTAGTTTTCTCCCTTTTGTTTTCAGTGTTTAGTGATTTAACTATAATGTGATGTGGGCATTTCTTTTCTGGCCCTGTGTTTGGTGTTCTGTGTACCTCCTGTATCTGGATGGGCCTCTGCTTTGTAAGATTCAGAAAATTTTCTTCTACAGTTTTATTGAAGATATTCTCTGTGCCCTTGACCTGTAGTCTTCCCCTTCTTGTATACCTATTCAACAGTTATTCAACTGTTTGGTCTTTTTAAGACCATTAAGACCACATTTCCCTTCTGCTTTTTTCATACATTTTTTAAATTTTTTATTTTTTATAATTAACAACTTCCATGATTATAAACAATATCCCATGGTAATTCCCTCCCTCCACTTTCCCCTTTGAAACTCCACTCTCCATCATATCCCCTCTCCCTCTCAATCAATCTCTCTTTTAAAATTTTGATGTTATCATTTTCCTCCTATTATGATGGTCTTGTGTAGGTAGTGTCAGGTACTGTGAGGTTATGGTTATCCAGGCCATTTTGTGTGTGGAGGAGCACGTTGTAAGGAGTCCTACCCTTCCTTTGGCTCTTACATTCTTTCTGCCACCTCTTCCACAATGGACCCTGAGCCTTGGAAGGTGTGATAGAGATATTTCGGTGCTGAGCACTCCTCTGTCACTTCTTCTCAAGCACCATGCTGAGTCATCCCAAAGTCACTGCCATCTGAAAAGAGAAAGTTCTCTAACGAAAAAGTGAGAGTAGCATTAATATATGGGTATGAACATTAAGAAAAGTGCTTACTGGGCAGTTTGGTGAGCATAGTGTATACATTTAGCCAGACAGCAACAGATATTAACACCCCTAGGGCTCATGACTACCCCTGTTGTAAGTTTTCAGTATCAGGGATGTATTCCTTCCCATGGAGTGGGCCAGTCAAATTAGAGGGCAGTTGGTTTCCTCAAAACAGACATGCCACTATTGTACTAGTTGGCTCATTTGGCCTGTTTGGCCAAGTACAAGGCTTGCAATGTCCACTTTCCAGTATCTTCACTGGTGATTTCTCTCCCATTGAGCTGCATGCAGTGTGGCTTTTTTCCAGTTTTGAACCTGTCATTGATTTTTGGCCTCCCAATCTATTTCCTCTGTCTGTCTTGAAGCTGTTAGTCTGTCCTCCTCCTTTCTTTCACTTGTGTGTCATGTACATGCCTGAGTATGCGTTTGCATGCGTGTGAGCATGTGTGTTTGTACGTGTGTGCATGTGGGGGCCAGAGGTTGATATCAGAAATCATTGAGTTAGGCTTTGAGGGGAGAAAGTCTGAGGTATTTAAACACTATAATGGATTTCCACCTGTCTATAACAAAAAAAACAAAAACAAAAACAAAAAGTAATTTGAGGTCTCAGACTTCTAAAATATGTAGGCTGGAACATGTATGTAGATACTAGGATTATCCTAATAAGTAACATGAGAAAGACTGCATTGAGTATGAAGTTGGGATGCTGGGTATCCTGGCTTGAGGATCCATGGCACAGAGAGCTTGCTCACTGGCAGGTCAGTGAAGAGGTGTCTCTCTTTATGGACTGAGGCAGGTTCTCTCTTGATCCTGGAGCTTACTGATTCATCTAGTTTAGCCAGCCAGCTTGTCCCAGGGATCCTCTGTCTCAGCCACTCAAGCTCTGGCTTTATGGACAGGCTGCCACGGCCACACAGCGTTTATGTGGGTGCTGTGCATTAGTCTGTTCTAGAATGAGAAAATAGATTTAAAAATAAAATCTGAACTCAGTCTTCACACTTGCATGGCAAGCATCTTGTCCTTATGTACTGAGACTTCTCCCCATTTTGGCTCCTTTATTTAGAATTGTTGGTTTATTTGACACTAAGTCAAATGCAAAATTGATTATCAGGTATAATATTTCACAGAAAGAATATATTTGGCAGAATTTTGTTGCTACTGTGTTGATGGTCATATTTTGTTCTTATTTCAGACAACCAGATGTTCCAATATTTTATTACAGTTGTGCCAACGAAACTACATACATACAAAATTTCAGCCGACACCCATCAGTTTTCTGTGACAGAAAGGGTAAGTTGAAATGACTCGAGTGGTTTCTTGTTAGTGTTTTATAGTCCTCCAACTGCAGGGAGCCTGTTGTTTTGAGCAAGCATCACTTCTCTGGAACATGTGTGCTCCCTGCTGGTCAGAAGTGGGTGCTGAGTGTAGTCTGATGTGTGGCCTGGTGGGAGGAGGGGAATGGGTGTGTGAGCAAATATCTCATCTGTTCTGGTGTCATACTTCCATGTTTTTGTGTTCATGATTGTCATATATTAAAATACAGTTATCCAGACGAATTCCAAGGTAAATTTAAGTGTTTTTTAAAGTTTTCATTCCTCCATGTATAGTTTTTCTGTGCTGTGATTGACTATAACCAGGTCCTCAAAAAAGTAAGACACTTCCTTGTTCTGAAGTATTTTTAGAGATGAAGTGTTCAGTAACTATTGAAGTTGTTCCTGGAGAAAAACCAAGTGTGCATAATTGTGTTTTTATATATTTTTGTGCCAATACAGGAATCAAAGTGTTTGTTATACTTTCAACATTTCTGGGGGCGGGGGGGGGGGTTCACTTCTTACCTGGAAGGGATATAGATCTTGCAAGGCTTGGGAACAGAACAAGTGTGTGTAATTGCTGTGGGCATACAGAATGCCACAGTCTTTGTGTGAAAGAGTTTGGCAGTATGTGAACGGTGCATTTGCCCACTGATCCAGCAACCTTCCCAAGATACAGGGGAAACCAGAAAAATGCTCTTGTCTTGTTTTTATAATGATAAAGGACTTAAAGGACTTAAGAATGACTCACATCACACATTCCCCCTTGGGAGGACATGAACTACAAAAAGAAGAGTGGGGCGCGCCTTTTACCCCAGCACTCGGGAGGCAGAGCTAGGAGGACCACAGTGAGGCCAAGGCCACCGTGATGAGACCACATAGTGAATTCCAGGTCAGCCTTGGCCAGAGCAAGACCCTCCCTTGAAAAGCCAATAAATAAAAAATAAACAAACAAAGAAAGGAGAAGAATGAGGACATTGTTCATATATGATGTAAAGTTATCCTCAGGACATTTAAAAGGAACAATCAGCTGGGTAAGGTGACAGAAGCCTTTAATCCCGGCACACAGGAGGCTGAGGTAGAAGGATCACTGTGAGTTTGAGGCCAGCCTGGGGCTACAGACTGAGTGAGTTCTAAGTTAGCTGGGGTAGAGTGAGACCCTACCTCGAAAAAAAGAAAAGTTAAGTCAAAAATAAAAGCATATGTAGAGTCCCAAGGTGGTTACCTTTAAGAGAAGTATTTGTGCTGACAGATGACTAACATGGTGGTATTGAGTTGGCAAAGTACAGATCAGGTGGGCTGCAAGAACCTACCATCTAGGTCTTGGAGCCCCAAGTGAGTGCTGGTTATTAATATAAAGAATATCTTAGCGTGCCCTGATCCCTAAAACAGCTTCCGTCCTTGTAAGTGGTCACCCCATATTCTTAACTTGAGCATGGGGCACTTCAGATCTTCAAGGGGAATGCACTGTTGAAAGCTTGGCCATAGCTTACAAGGTTCTGTTGTGCTAACAAGTAGGGTAAAGAACATTCCGTCATTTCTTATGCATGTGTGTGCATATGTTCATGTGTGTGCCAGAGAGCGTGTGGCAGCAGAGAACTCCTTCGAGTGCTTTTCCGCAGGCACACTGTCCACTTACTTGAGAAAGGGTTTCTTACTGGCCTACAGCTTGCCAATCAGGGTAGCCTGGCTGACCGGCAAGCCCGGAGGTTCTGACTCCATGGCCCTAGCTCTGGGGTGGCAGCCGTGCAGCACCGTGCTTGACGTTTTACCTGGGTTCTGGGATCAGCCTCAGGTGTGCATGCTGGTCCTCACTTGATGTTGGCAGTACTGTATGAGCATAGCTGGTGGAGATATGGTAGAAATTGGTTAGAAAGTTTACACATGATTTTTGACTAAGTATTTTTTGCTCAGTGTGCACATGTGGCACGTTGGTAATTCTAGTTACATTCCTTAAAAATGATCTTTTTTAAACTGAACTAGTTTGAGTATTTCTCTTACCTTAGTGAAGTATGTTTTCTCCTATACTGTATCACATGCAATTTATAGTGAATAAACAAGCAGTGAAATAGTTTTGGTTTCAGATGTGATCACTTGAAGGATTATAAGTAAACATGATTATTTTGTAACTTTCTAGCAAAGAAATAATATAAAAGTGTATCAAATATAAGCATTTTTATTGATTTGTTCAGTGAGTTGTAAACTTCTAAGAAAACTGTGTGTAAGAATCATTTCCATACAAAGCTAAGAATAATACATTTTCTTTTGAGACAGGCATTGCTACGTAGACTAGGCTGGTCTTGAATGCATGGTCCTGCCTTGGTCTCCTGAGTGCTGAGGTAACAGGCATGTACCACCACACAGGCTTGCTTTTGTTCTTTAATACTTTCAAAAGCTAACCACACAAAGAATACTGAGTAATTGTCTTTGCAGTGCTTATGATAGGATAATGCATAAGGAATTTGGGGTGTCTTGTATAGTAGAACTGTGTAGCTTAATATGGGGTGTATATGTTAGTATCCACCTGACATGACTTCTGTTTCTCTTTCCTCACTTTTCTCCCCTCTTTTCATTCCTAGGAGCGCATCATTAACCATGCTGCAGGCAGCCACGGGGTCTCTGGGATATTTATGAAATATGACCTCAGTTCTCTTATGGTGACAGTTACTGAGGAGCATATGCCTTTCTGGCAGTTTTTTGTAAGGCTCTGCGGTATTGTTGGAGGAATCTTTTCAACAACAGGTTAACATTCATTTCTTTCTTTGTCTAATTTCCTTTTTTTTGTTTGTTTGTTTGTTTGTTTTTCCAAGCTAGGGTCTCACTCTAGCCCAGGCTGACCTGGAATTCACTTTGTAGTCTCAGGCTAGCCTCAAACTCACGGTGATCCTCCTACCTCTTCCTCCCAGGTGCTGGGATTAAAGGTGTGCGCCACCACACCCGGCTGAAGTGGGATTTGTCTGGCACTTGCCTTGTAGCCCAGGCTGGCCCCTAGTGCCGTTCTTCCTGCCTCAGTCACCTGAGTCTTGCGTTACAACTGTTAAGTAGCACGCCTTGCTGCTTTGTCTAATTCTTAAAAGTTGATTAACCCTAAGGTGCTGGGGAGATAGCTCAGGAGTGGAGTGCTTGCATATCGTGTGTGGGGCCCTCGGCACATACACTTAAGGAGAGAAGGAAGTACTCGTGTTGTCATGTTTCAGTATTTTAAAACTTTTTCTTTAAATCCCAGAGGTTTAAAAATACATGAACTGTTAAACATGGCTAGTTTCGTAGCACCAGCACTAGAAGGAGATTGTACGGTGAGCTGCAGGCACCCTTCCTCAGATGGTCACCGGCCCAGCTAGAGTGGACCGCTTGTCTTCTGCATGGACTTGGTGGTCCCTCACATAGACCCACACACCTTTTCTGAGATTGTTTCCCAGGTGTAGAAGTTAAGTTCGAGTGTATTACCTAGTTTGTAAGAGTGCATAGGGTTAAATGATAAAATGCCTAGGAATCACACATTTCCTCTGTCATTTAAGAGACTTAGCTTTGTGCTATGTGAAATCATATCTTATGGTATCTTGAATTATGCAGCAGGTGACACAAAATTTTTGAATCAGTAGTGGTTTTGATTTTCGGCCTGAGCTTCAGAATTCTCTCAGAAATCACGTGTAGAACTTAACCGTGGCAGCCTGGGAGTCAAGTCCGGGGAAGGGAGAAGTGGGTCATGTCCTTTTCGGTCCCTGTTGGTGTTGCGCTGTGTTGCTGCTTTCTGCACCGGTTCCTGTGTTGTTTGGAATTGTATCTTGGCTTTTCTCCCACAGGCCTTTGTTGCTGGTTCCTTTAAGTTCATCTCAATTTTTATTTGTTCTTATTTCTTTTTTAAAACATATTTTATTTATTTATTCATTTGAGAGAGAGAGAGAATGGGCACACCAAGGGCCTCTAGCCACTGCATACAAACTCCAGACCCATGTGCCACCTGTGCATCTGGCTTTACATGGGTACTGGGGAATCCAACCTGGGTACTTTGGCTTTGCAGAAAAGCGCCTTAATATTTATTGGTTCCTAATCAATCATGTGGGAAAGTCGTGAAGATTGTGTCAAGGTCATGCTTGAATATGGTCTTGTGATTTTTGGAAAAACACCTATTTGTTTTAAACCCTAATCATCTTGAGTATTTTTAACTATGAAAGTGAAAAATACAACTGCCTTGTTTCCTTAATCTATTCTGTCATAGTTAAGTGGTTTTTTTTCTGTGTAGCAATTTCAGAAGTGATGTAAATAAAAACTTGAACTTATGTATTACAGGCATGTTACATGGAATTGGAAAATTTATAGTTGAAATAATTTGCTGTCGTTTCAGACTGGGATCCTATAAGCCCGTCCATTCTGTAAGTGATATTGCATACATGGTATTTATCTCAAAATCATTTCATTATTATTAAGTCTAAATAGTTACTTTTGGTGCACAGAAAGAATTGCCCCACATCAAAATAAAATAGACTGATTGAGAGGGGGAGGAATATGATGGAGAGTGGAGTTTCAGAGGGGAAAGTAGGGGGAGGGGATTGCCATGGGATATTGCTTATAATCATGGACGTTGTCAATAAAATAAAAATTAAAAAAAAGAAAGAATTATCCCAAATGCAGCTTTTGTGTTCAGAAGAAGTTGTATAAGAGATAAAACTGTGTTTTTGTCTTTTCCCTCTTCTTCCCCCTCTAGGTTCCTTTTGAGGATGGCCACACAGACAACCACTTACCTCTTTTAGAAAATAACACACACTAGCATCTCCCGAATGGATGAGAGAAACTTTGCCTGAGACATGAGACCTTTTTAATAATAAAATATTGTGCAATATGTTCCAAGCAAAGAAAGTATGAACAAAAACCTGGAAACATACTTATTTAAAAAAAAAAAAAGAAAAGACAAAGGAAAAAAAAACAAACAAACAAACTGAAATCCTGTATCTGTTGTGTCTGTTACAAGTGTCCTGGAAGAAATCATGCAGCTGATCAGTAAGTGACCCTGCTGTCGCCTGAAGATGGCACTTCTGACGCTTTGGCAGCACAGGGACAGCGTCAAAACAACGAGAGCACGCTTCCTGGCAAGAGCGGGCCGGAGGAAAGAAAAAGGCATTGGTGAAATGCGAGTGTTTGCGTCCTTTTGTTTCTGAAAGGTGATGTCAGAATAAAATGTGTAAACCATATGGAAAACCAGTCTAGACTGTAAAAACTCATCAGTTCATTGTTAATAAAGGAAAACAGGGCCTGGCCCCTGGTTGTAGCCATATTGATGCTAAGCCATATCGGTAAGACCCTTCATTCAGTACTTGGGCTGGTGAAGGTAACTGCTTTTCCTTTGAACTCTGGCTTTTGAGTCTTCTGACTCTCGAAGTAGACGCTTAGAAGACGAAGGCTAGATCTCCCAAGGGCGGGCATGTAAGTGCTGTGATACGCAGCAGAGGTGTCACTCACTCAGAGCTGGACAGCGGGGACCGTGCGGGAGAAGAAAGCACAGTTGTTAAGGCTGCTGCGTGTCCTGCTTGACTGTTCTGGTGTGTGGAGGGACACAGGAGGAGTAATAAAGAGATCTGTTTCTGATGATGGAAATTATCAGTTTGTAAGATAGTGAAACAACATTTGTATACATGTGATAAGTGAACAGGATAACTTTAAATAAAATAGAAATGTGAGGCAAATTTTTTAAGTTTAAGATCATATCAATCTGAGAGATGCCATATTAAACAGTGTCAATAACTGTGAACTTACCTTTTGAAAGAAATGTGCCCTTCAGGGTTTCTTGAACGTGACTGGGATTCTATTAGCTTGTGCTATTTATAGAACTGAGATTAACAGGCACCACTGAAAACTATATTTGGAATACATGTGCCCACATCATTGTTCCCTTTGTAATACTTCAAAACAGTAAGAGGTTCACCAAGTGGTCTGGTGTTCACTCACTCAGGAAGATGGGACACAGGAGGCCAGGAAACCAGACTTCAGTCCTTAACAGACAGTAAGACAGTTTGAAAAGGTGCCATTGAAAGCATTGAGTAGTTTTCAAGTGAATGTTTCAAAGATGAAAAAAGCTCTCTTGAGCTAGGATGTGGTTCAGTGCTTGCCTGACATTGCAAGAATTTGTGGGTTCATTCCCCAGCAGCACATCAACCACTGTGGTGATGCACGCCTGTCACCCCAGCCCTCGGGAGGTGGAGACAGGAGGGTCAGGAGTTCATGGTTACCCTTAAGTGTATAAAGAGTTTGCAGACAGCCTGGGCTACATGAGATCCTGTCTCAGGAAACAAAAAGTAAAAACCATCAATTAAAATTATGTTTTCAAGGTACTTTCTTGAAAAGAGGGTAGACAGTGCTGGGGACAGTTAGTCACAACAATCTGTGGCAAAACTGCAGAGAATGGTAATTGTAGCAAAAGCATTTCTTGGTTAAGACATATAGTATTAAGAGTTGTGAGGCTAACTGACTAGTAGTAACCATGTTTTGAGAGATTCTGAATTCAGAAAACTTGAAATAATAAATGAGCCTTCTCTGAGTTTTCCTGAAAACAAGTTTTTATTTAAATAAAGGTTTAAATTCATGACATAACATTAAAACTGGAAGGGGAAAGAAAACCCAAAGCCAGTTGACTTCACATGGCATCTGGCAGCTGTCGCTAGTTAGGTTGCAAGCGCCGCAGCTAGCTGCATGACTGAAAGCATCAGCACGGTGGCGTCTGTCCCCTTGTCAGACGTTTAACTCGTGAAGACTGGCCTCACAGTCCTTTTGACATCCCTTATCTAGGATATGCCTGCTTAAAAAGACAACCTTGGTGGCACGGCAGATAGATGTCCTGACCCCCTCACCGGAGGGAAGGTGGCTTTCAATTCTGCTGGCCTGTCAGCTTGGGCACCAGAGGCTCCCTCTAGTGGCACTGCTGCTGTTGCTGCCTTAGCCACCCTCTTCCAGGTCCCCTAGGGCAGGGGACGCGAGAGTGGAGGGAGAGCTGAGAAGTTTGTGGCCAAACAGCCTTCTGTGGTCTTGGGGCTCTGGGCGGGGCTGCAACATCGTTACTGCCTTGTTTCGGGCCGGACGCTGCCGGCGCCTGCTGCCTGACCCTGTTTAGATGAGGGACGTCAAGACTAGACGGCATGGCTCTTTGCAGTCGGCTGCATGAAGTTACATTAGACATTAATGGTTACATTATACAGCTGTGAGGTTTTTAAGCTTGTGATGGGATAGAAGGAACATTCTTCTCATTGCAAGGAAATCTTCACTGTGCCTCAGAGAGCCACAAGTACTTAACCCACGAACCTTCAGCCAATCATCCTCAAGTAGTCTGGTCTCTATTAGGAACTGGCATATGTTCTTGCGCTGGTCACCCTGTAGCTGAATCACTTCGCCATATTCTGGATGCTCAATCACAGTACCATTGCAGGCAAATTTCTTCTTGAATGCCTTCATTAGTTTCTTTTAATCGTAATCATCATTGATCCCTTGGACAGTAGTCAGGGCTTCCTGCCGTTCCTATGTTGAGTTACATGGATATTAATCCTCAGTGTCAGCAGGATCTCACCCTTACTTGCATCAGCAAGAGTCGAAAGAGTGGAGGTTCTGATAGCAGACAATGATAACGTACGATACGGTTCCTATTCCTCAGTGGGAACGGCCTACAGAAGGCGGCTGCGGGAAAAGGCGGGCGGGCAGGGGCACCGAGCGCGAGCTGAGCTCTCGGCGGCGGCTCACTGACTGGGCAGGTTTTTTATTATCTTTTTTTTTTTTTTTTTTTTTTAGGTAGGTTCTCACTCTAGCCCAGGGTGACCTGGAATTCACTATATAGTCTCAGGGTGGCCTTGAGCTCATGGCGATCCTCCTACCTCTGCCTCCCAAGTGCTGGGATTAAAGGCACGATCCACCGCCTGGCTGGCAGTTTCTTTTTTTTAGTCTCTTCCTCAAATATTGTTTGCAACATAGTGGGTTTGAATTGGACAGAGTTAGGATTCGAGCTACTTTGTCCTGAGTGTTGGTCTTCTGAATCTGCTCGTCAGAAAAAACCATCAAACTTTAGGTAGGTTTTTAATGGGAGCAAACCACCAATTTAGGTTAAAATAGCTATCTTCAGAAAAGATTTTAAAGTTTTGGCATGTTTTAATACCATGTTAGAAGATGATTGAGTGAAATCTGTGCTATTAACTCTGCACAAACTTCCTTAAATTTAGCTGTTTGCTATGTTTGCTGTCTGATTTCCACCTTCAGAGCTAAGGTAGGGTTTTGTCAGTGATTAAAACTGGCCTTCGGAGCTGAGGTGTAAGTGCGTGTTAGATTCACTGGGAATTTTGGCCTTCGTGAGTGTCTATGCCAGCACAGAAATCACTTAGTGACATGCCAGTGAGGAAACTCAGTTTGATGTCTCTGGATCTTGGTCACTTGTGCGCTTCTCCCCCCACGCGGAGATAAGCTTCTCTGGAATTGAATTTACCTTATGCTTTTTATATTAAAGGTGGAAGAGTAACCAAAACGGAGCAGTGACCAGAGCAGGTCTGTGAACGCACAAACAAGGTCACAGCTGTGGAAACCTGGCAAGGTTTTGGTGACTCCAAATAGTAACTGAAGGTTTATCAAAAACAGCTTGCCAGACCTCGTAACCAAGTTTGTGTATCACGTCAGAACAGCGTGTGTGCTCGGGGAAAGGCACGTTCACGAAAGCTTGGTGCTTCCGCAGAACGCCAGTCCCTGGTATTGGTGAAAAACTGCTTCTAAGACCTGTGTTCCTTCCTTTTCCAGGCACTTTGGTAACTATAATTTCTTTTGCTCTGCTATTGAGACATTACCCTACCCTTTTTAAATATTTTATTTATTTGAGAGAGAGAGGAAGAGGCAGATAGAAAGAGAAGGGGCACACCAGAGCCTCCAGCCACTTCAAATGAACTCCAGATGCATGCGCCCCTTGTGCATCTGGCTTACCAGGTTCCTTAGGCTTTACAGGCAAACCGCTTAGCCCCTAAGCCATTTCCCCAGCCCAGCCCTACCCTTTACTACTGAAGTACTTTTTCTAGAAGTGACCATGTTATCCTACCTTACATCACCCATAGTCTACTCCAGGACTCAGTATTTTGAATGAAATAGATAACACCTGAAACGGCTGGGTATGAGGTGTTTCTAATTTCTGGTATGCGTGTGTGCACGTGCCTGCTGTGTGTGTGAGTGTGGGTACACATGAGCCACGGTGTGCACGTGGAGGCTAGAGGACAACTTTGAAGGGCCAGTTCTTGTGACCCACCTTGCTCGAGGTGCGTAAGCTGGCCAGTTCTGCCGCCTGCAGAGGCGTGCTTGGCTTTGAACAGCGCACTAGCTTGTGGCTGTGGTTCTGAGCGCAGGTTCTCAGGCTTGCGTGGCGCATGCTTTCCCACCAAGACGGCTCCCCAGGCCTGGCCTCACCGGTGAGGATGGGGCTGGCCCCGTCTTGGAGCCGCTGCCCCGACACTGCCTCTCATACTTAGCAGCCGTTAGACATTCCTCATTTCCAGAGAGGTTTTCAGGGAGGCATGTCAGCCCAGGAGTGTATGAGGACGCCAGCTCTTCTCACTGCCTGCAGCTCTTGTGCATGAGTTACTGATGTGAGAAACTAGAAGCAGACCTAATTGAATTTTACTGAATTAAGTTTACATTAGAACACCATTTGAAAGTAGCCATTTGCCTCATGTACGAAATTATTTAAATGAGCTATACAGTGGAGGTGATGATAGGTTAATACCGAATTATCAACAGTGTTCTGAATTGTGTGCCCACCTGTCTTCGTTTTTCCTGCTGCTAATTGCCTTAGTCTTTTAATACCCAGTACTCCATCAGGTATCACGGCTGCAGACTATATAGATTGCCAAGGCTTTGTTTTTGTAAATCTTTTATTAGCATATATCAGTTGTACAAAATAACGAGTTTAATCTTCATATTTTCATACACAGTAAAAGATCCTTTGGTCATATTCACCCCTTCCCCCCTCTATATCCTCTTACTCAGACATCCTTTTAAACGTGGGTACCTTTCCTTGGTGCTTTATACCTCCTCTCCCATGTAGAATTTTTTTCTCATTGCCATATATATATATTAGGTCTCAGGTGAGTGATAATTGTTCCTGATGTGAAGTCCTTACGTACTAGGAACTTCCTCTTGTGTTATGCAAGGTGACTCTTGGTGCCATGCATCTGATAACACAGGTGGAACATTATAACCTTACCAACGGTGTCATTCAAAAGTGTATTCACCTGATAGTAATCCCCTTGGTTTTCTCTAGTTAAAAGAGTTCTTGGAAGATTATCTTCTTTCTCCTGGGGAGAGGGTTTGTGGACAGATGTGCAGCCTGTCTGCAGTTAAAGACAACAGTGGGAGGGAGGGGAGTTGGTAATTCAATTTTACTTAACCCAAAGTTAAGCTGGATACTTCGTCAGTGGAAGTAATGAAACAGCAATTGAAAAGTAATTCCAAGAACTATTGGGTTTTAATCCAATCTATATCTTAATTTCACATTTTGTCATGTAGTTGGTGTCTTTCATATAACACAAAAGTGTCATGCAGACATCTCAAACAAAGACCACCTGGTGTATTGTTTCAGGATTGAGTGGAGTTAGAAAATGGGCAGTGTGGAGTCTACTTTTCTCATTCCCTCACCCCTGGACCAGGGCTCCAGGGTACAACATGGCAAGGCAGGAGCACCTGGGGGTGCTGACTAACCCTCCTGGGTGCCCAGCGCAGATCCCAGGTCATGCCTTTCTTGGCTCACTTGGGCTTCTGCCATGCAAGACCACGTTAACCCTCAGGAGGGCAGGGAAGAACTAAGTATAGAAACAAGGTGCTTTCACGGTCATGTGCAGGGACATAGAACAGAGTTGTCACAATCCAAAACTGGGGCTATGGGCTTTGATGTTCCTTCTCACCAGAAGTTCGGAAGTAGAGCCGGACATGGTGGCGCACGCCTTTAATCCCAGCACTCAGGAGGCAGAGGTAGGAGGAGTTGGAGGCCACCCTGAGACTCCATAGTGAATTCCAGGTCAGCCTGAGCTAGAGTGAGACCCTGCCTCAAAAAAAAAAAAAAAAAAATGTTCTTAAGCCTTGAGTGTGCTGGATGCTCTAAAGTAGGAGAGCAGCTTAAAACCGAAGCTCACGATGTAGAGCCAGACGTTCCGAGCCACCTGGGACTTTGCCATGAGGAGGCGCCAGATGATGAGAAAGAGCGCGGTATTAAAGAGGTAGCGGATGTTCCGGAGCCTGGGGGCAGGAAGACAATCACGGTTAGACGGCACCCACCACCCTGAGGTGTGAACTCGCTCCCCGCTGGGCTCAGCGAGCACCGAGTTCGCGCTGCGTGCTGTTAATTCTGTGGGCTGCTGGTTTCGCGTCTTTAATGCCCACAATACTCTTGCTAAACAATCAGATTTCCTTCCTACATTCCGTAGCAAGTGATTTTCTCAGACTTCTTTCTCTTGAAAGCTATTTTGTAAGCATGACCACTGTGGTCTCTTTTGACATTCATCTTGCTCTCGCCACCATATCAAACACCCTCACTGCCTCTTGTTCACCGAGGAAGGTTTTCCACCGAGCGCACCTCTCCCGTGTCCTGCCTGCCAGCTGCCTGCTGCTCTTCTCGCATCAGCTACAGACCTTCCTTTACCTGGGACGCTTTTCTCCATAAATGCTGACGAAGTGACACTACGGGGGACTTGTAAGACTGAAGAGCAGTTAAGTGACAGTCCCCATGTCATGTGTCACGGTCTGCCTTCGGTACTTGTATCACATGAGGATAACATGCAGTGGAAGACTCAGAACCAGGTCAAATCTGGCCCCTTAACATGCATTTCCACCACCGCCTTGAGCCTAAATACTTGCTGTGAGGAAATGAGATAGTGACTAGAACGCCTCCCTCAGAGGGAAAGTGCCCTACGGGTCACAGAGCACAGCACAGAATGCGGGGAGTCTCCCCCACGGCGACAAGTCAGATTTCGTCAATATTTCCTGAGCAATTACGTTACCTTCTTAAGTGCTGCCTTGCCTTGGGGATTTCAGCCATATCCTCTTTCAACAGGTATTTCTTAACTCCCACGACATAGTTTTCAATGTATTCAAGCCAGTTCAGCTGACGCACATCAAAGTTGAATATCTGGAAGGCAAGGGACACTATGGACTGCCAGCATTACCCTGTGGGGCAGGTAGTTTGAGGGATCTTGGTTGGGCCCCTCCAAAGAAGAGCTACGATCACGTAGATTATAATTTGCATAGGAATATTTGAACATGGACCAAGCCCAAGCATTTGGCACTTGGGAAATCTTGTGAGGAAAATTAAAAGGATATTTCTTAGTCTGGTGAAAACTTGAGATTGGCTTGGTGTGATTTTTCAAGAAAGTAATTATTTTAACTAGTGATGAAATAATATGTCAGTGCCCTAAGCATTAGCTGTAATTCTTTCATTCCTCTTTAGTTTTAAAGTGTAGTTCCCTTGGCCTGCCTTTCTTCCCACATTATCATTTTCCAGAACACTACCACTTCATTATACACGTGAGAGCAAGATATCTGGGAAACAAAACTAAGCAGTAGCTTAGCAGGACTTATTTTTAAGAGGGAGACACTGGTGAAGGAAGTGAACGACCCAGGGGCTGGGGCAGAGGGCAGGGAAGGAGGGAGAGGGATTGAGTCGAGGAAAGTGTTGCTATGCTTTCTGAAGCATTGACTCGAACATGGCAATGAGGGAAACAATGACATTGCATGATTGAGAATGCATTCTGCATTTATTTGGCTTACTACCAAAGAACTAGAATCGGTATTCTTTTTTTTTTTTTTTTGGTTTTTCCAGGCAAGGTCTCACTCTAGCCCAGGCTGACCTGGAATTCACTATGGAGTCTCAGGGTGGCCTCGAACTCACGACGATCCTCCTACCTCTGCCTCCCGATTTGCTGGGATTAAAGGCATGTGCCACCACGCCTGGCTTAGAATCGGTATTCTGAACTGCTTCTAATGGAACCAAATGCTGTCATGTGTGTGGTAATGGGATCCAGCTTTATGAGTCTCAAACGGAAACATGAAAGGTCATCCTTGAGCCATACAGACACCTTTCAAAGTCTATAAAAAGAGCTTAATTGGGACAGAAAAATAGGCTTCAAATAGAATACAGAAAATGGTGTGCGTTTTTTTGTTGTTGTTTTGGTTTTTTTTTTTTTTTTTTTTTTTTTTTTGGTTTTTCGAGGTCTCACTCTAGCTCAGGCTGACCTGGGACTCACTGTATAGTCTCAGAGTGGCCTTGAACTCACGATGGTCCTCCTACCTCTGCCTCCCAAGTACTGGGATTAAAGGTGTGCGCCACCACACCCGTTTTGTTTTGTTTTGTTTTGTTTTGTTTTTTGGTTTTTCAAGGTAGGGTCTCACTCTATCTCAGGCTGACCTGGAATTCACTATGTAGTCTCAGGGTGGCCTCGAACTCACAGCGATCCTCCTACCTCTGCCTCCCAAATGCTGGAATTAAAGGTGTGCACCACCGTGCCTGGCTACGAGAAAATAGTTTTGATTGGATACAAAGAACTTAGTGCAATAAAATCAGTTGCACAGTGAGGTATCAGGAAAATTGTGGTGACTGGAAATATTTAAAGTATTAGGTACTTGGAGGGTTTGGGTATGACCCTGTTCAAATGATACAAAAGCCTGCATTCAACAGTAATGGGTGGGTTTGTGAGTTTTATGTGGTGTATGTGGACAGAATGGCCTGGAAAACAAACCTGTGCTAGCATCAGGAGGTTCCAAACTTTTGTAAATCTGTTAGTGGAGAGTTGTCTAAGGAGCCTTTAGTCCTCTTCACTGGGCATGTTGTCCACAGTCACTTTGCCCAGGAAACACCTACACTGAGTAGAATTTTCCAGTGAAGGATAGGTGTGTCATTACATATAACTGATTACTTCCATCAATGATATGGAAGGATTTTAATCTTAATGGTTGTAGCAGACAGCTTCAGGTCTACTGAGATGAACTTTAAGACCAGATACAGATATGGAGGAAGGGATATTTATTGAAGCTTACAGATCCAGGAGAAGTTCCATTATGGCAGAAGAAACTGGCCTGCCTTCACAGGACCAAGCAGAGAGAGAGAAGCACAAGCCAAAAGCCACACAGCACACTTCAGGAACTCCAGCTAGGCACACTTTGCATATCTTTAGATTGAAATCTGAAACCCACCACCACACCTTAAGATCCACCCAGTGACACTGCCTCCAGCCAGGTGGCTGCAGATGCAAACTACAAACAAATAAACAACTGAATATATTGGGGGCCATCTATTCTATTCAAACCACCACAATGACCCAAACACCTTAATTCAAATAAATGTTTCTAGAAAAATAGCTGGCACAGCATTATGTGTTCACTGAACACTTGCTAAATGCATGTGGAATTATTACTTCAGTTATTATTTTCAATATTCAGGTCATTTATTTACAAATATTTCTTGATTTATTTGTACCATTTGATACAATTGCCTTTCTTTTTTAAATGCATTTTTATTTATTTAGATTTGAGAGAGAAAGAAAATGTGTGTGCCAGGCCACTTGCCACTGCGAACAAACTCCAGATGCACGGGCCACTTTGTGCATCTGGCTTTATGTGTGTACTAGGAAATTAAATCCAGGCCAGCAGGCTCTGCAAGAAAGTGCTTTTTAAAAAAATATATATTTGAGGGCCGGGCATGGTGGCACACGCCTTTATTCCCAGCACTCAGGAGGTAGAAGTAGGAGGATCGCCATGAATTCAAGGCCACCCTGAGACTACATAGTGAACTCCAGGTTAGCCTAGGCTAGAGTGAGACCCTACCTTGAAAAGAAAAAAAAAAATTATTTGAGAGAGAGAGAATGGGCACTCCAGGGCCTTCAGCCTCTGCAAACGAACTCCAGATGTGTGTGTCCCCTTGTGCGCATGTGTGATGTATGCTTGTGTCTCTCTGTATAGCTTGCACGGGGTCTGGGGATCCAAACATGCATTATTAGGCTTCGTAGGCAAACACCTTAACTGCTAAGCCCTCTCTCCTGCCCCAAACAAGTTCTTTTAACTGTAGGGCCATCTTCCTAGCCCGCACATGACTTTCTTAAGGGAAAACGGTATCTGTTAATAGAGTCCATTCCTCCGTCAGCTGTACTGGTCAAATAGCCCTAAATCCCAGGCTGTGCAATGTCTGGCTACCTGTGTGGCAATGACGCTTACCCGCTGGTCTTCGGGGCTCATCTCCGACAGCAGCATCTCCGAGTTGGCCGTACTCCACTCCCAGCTCCGGTTGGTGAAGTACTCCAGCATGGAGATGGTCTTCAGCATTCGGGTCATGAGCTTCACCATCCTGCGGAGAGAACGGGCAGGAGCACGTGGCAGCACCCTCCGCAGGGAACTGTGAGCCAGACATGCTGGTTTGTAACCCCCGCGCTGAGCAGGCCGAGAGGCTGAGATGGAGGGCTGTCACGAGACCAAGACCAGCCTGGGCTGCGGAATAAATTCCAGGCCAGCCTGTCCTCAAAAAATATAATTATTTCCCCAGTTCCTCATTGGGATTTTTATCGTTGTTCTTCTCATTTTAAGCTTAGCTCTTATTTGTTGTCACATACGTGAGTGCAGGTGTGCGCCCGCGGCGGCGTGCGTGTGCAGCGCGGGTGTGCGCCCTCGGCGGCGTGCGTGTGCAGTGCAGTGCAGCGCGGGTGTGCGCCCGCGGCGGCGTGCGTGTGCAGTGCAGTGCAGCGCGGGTGTGCGCCTGCGGCGGCGTGTGCAGTGCGGGTGTGCGCCCGCGGCGGCGTGCGTGTGCAGTGCAGTGCAGCGCAGGTGTGCGCCCGCGGCGGCGTGCGTGTGCAGCGCGGGTGTGCGCCCGCGGCGGCGTGCGTGTGGAGGTCGGAGGACGACTCTGGCTGTTGGCCCTCGCTTTCCACCTTGTTTGGGGCAGGGTCTCTTTGTTGTTCGTTGTTCACCACCACGTATGCTAGGCTGGCTAGCTTGCGAACTCCCAGGGATTCTTGGGTCCCCACGCCCCTTTTCTCACCATAGGAGGGCTCGGTTATAGATGCTGAACTACCAAGTCCTGGTTTGACATGGGTTCTGAGGGTCTGAACTCAGGTGACTGTAAAAACATTTTTTACCCACTGAGCCATCTTGCCAGTCTTTTTCCTCCCAAATAACTCTAGTAAGTAAAGGAAAGGGGATGACTCTGTAAGAGCTTCGGCCAGACATTTTGTATGACACCCAGGACCCTTCCCCCTCTTGGCCATTTCTTTCTCAAGAGCAGCAAGCATCTTAAACCTGCTCCAGTTAGTTAAGCACAAGAAAACTGTTGATATTTTTCCAAATCTATAGTGGTCAATTAGAAAGCTCGTTTCTGTTTATCTTGTGTTCATGGATTTAAAAGTAAGTGGCCAGGACTTGATAGCTTGGTATATAACTTTTAGCAAAAATGTGTCCACTATATTAGTACCTAGTGAACCAAGAGATTTGAGGAGACTGCTGTTGACAATCCGCTCTGTTAAGCATAGTGCTGATGTTTCTATGAAATATCATCTCTACTAATTTTCATACTCTCCTTATAAGGCATTTGTCTGCATGCTTCCAAATACGGTCCATGAACTTCTGAGTATCAGTGACCACCCAGCCTCAGAAACACCTGGAGAGTTCCTCAATGACATGCAAACACCCAGAGAGATCCTCCAATGACATGCAAACACCCAGAGAGATCTTCAATGACACACATACAGCTGGAGAAATCCTCCAGTGACATGCAAAATCCCAGAGAGATCCTCACTGACATGCAAACACCCAGAGAGATCCTCCAGTGACAAACAAACACCTGGAGAGATCCTCAGTGATATGCAAAAACCCAGAGATATCCTCCAATGACATGCAAACATCTGGAGATATCCTCAGTGACATACAACACCTGGAGAGATCCTCCAATGACATGCAAGCACCTGGAGAGATCCTCAGTGACATGCAAGCACCTGGAGAGATCCTCAGTGATATGCAAACACCTGGAGAGATCCTCAGTGATATGCAAACACCTGGAGAGATCCTCAGTGACATGCAAACACCTGGAGAGATTCTCAATGACACGCAAACACCTGGAGAGATCCTCCAATGACACGCAAACACCTGGAGAGATCCTCCAATGACACGCAAACACCCGGAGAGATCCTCAATGACACGCAAACACCTGGAGAGATCCTCCAATGACATGCAAACACCTGGAGAGATCCTCCAATGACACGCAAACACCCGGAGAGATCCTCAATGACACGCAAACACCTGGAGAGATCCTCCAATGACACACAAACACCTGGAGAGATCCTCCAATGACACGCAAACACCCGGAGAGATCCTCAATGACACGCAAACACCTGGAGAGATCCTCCAATGACACACAAACACCTGGAGAGATCCTCCAATGACACGCAAACACCGGAGAGATCCTCAATGACACACAAACACCTGGAGAGATCCTCAATGACACACAAACACCCGGAGAGATCCTCAATGACACGCAAACACCTGGAGAGATCCTCCAATGACATGCAAACACCTGGAGAGATCTTCCAATGACACACAAACACCCGGAGAGATCCTCAATGACACGCAAACACCCGGAGAGATCCTCTAATGACATACAACACCTGGAGAGATCCTCAATGACACGCAAACACCCAGAGAGATTGTTCAGTGACACGCAAACACCTGGAGAGATTCTCAATGACACGCAAACACCTGGAGAGATCCTCAATGACATAAAAACACCTGGAGAGATCCTCCAATGACACGCAAACACCTGGAGAGATCCTCAATGACATGCAAACACCTGGAGAGATCCTCAATGACACGCAAACACCTGGAGAGATCCTCCAATGAGACACATGCACCTGGAGAGATCCTCAATGACATGCAAACACCTGGAGAGATGCTCAATGATATGCAAACACCCAGAGAGATCCTCCAATGACACGCAAACACCTGGAGAGATCCTCAATGACATGCAAACACCTGGAGAGATGCTCAATGATATGCAAACACCTGGAGAGATCCTCAATGACATGCAAACACCTGGAGAGATCCTCAATGACACGCAAACACCTGGAGAGATCCTCCAATGACACGCAAACACCTGGAGAGATCCTCAATGACACGCAAACACCCAGAGAGATCCTCAATGACACACAAACACCTGGAGAGATCCTCCAATGAGACACATGCACCTGGAGAGATCCTCAATGACACACAAACACCTGGAGAGATCCTCAATGACACGCAAACACCCAGAGAGATCCTCAATGACACACAAACACCTGGAGAGATCCTCCAATGAGACACATGCACCTGGAGAGATCCTCAAACGATACACAATACCTGGAGAGATCCTCCAATGACACGCAAACACCTGGAGAGATCCTCAAACGATACACAATACCTGGAGAGATCTTCCAATGACACGCAAGCACCTGGGGAGATCCTCAATGACACACAAACACCCGGAGAGATCCTCAATGACACACAAACACCTGGAGAGATCCTCCAATGACACGCAAACACCTGGAGAGATCCTCAATGACACGCAAACACCCAGAGAGATCCTCAATGACACACAAACACCTGGAGAGATCCTCCAATGAGACACATGCACCTGGAGAGATCCTCAATGACACACAAACACCTGGAGAGATCCTCAATGACACACAAACACCTGGAGAGATCCTCCAATGAGACACAATGCACCTGGAGAGATCCTCAAACGATACACAATACCTGGAGAGATCCTCCAATGACACAGAAACACCTGGAGAGATCCTCCAATGACAGACAAACACCTGGAGAGATCTTCCAATGACACACAAACACCTGGAGAGATCCTCAATGACACGCAAACACCCGGAGAGATCCTCAATGACACACAAACACCCAAAGAGATCGTTCAGTGACACGCAAACACCTGGAGAGATCCTCCAATGACACACAAACACCTGGAGAGATCCTCAATGACACGCAAACACCTGGAGAGATCTTCCAATGATGTGCAAACACCTGGAGAGATCCTGCAATGAGACACATGCACCTGGAGAGATCCTCAAACGATACACAATACCTGGAGAGATCCTCTAATGACATGCAAACACCTGGAGAGATCCTCCAATGACATGCAAACACCTGGAGAGATCCTCAATGACACACAAACACCTAGAGAGATCCTCCAATGAGACACAAACACCTGGAGAGATCCTCAATGACACACAAACACCTAGAGAGATCCTCCAATGAGACACATGCACCTGGAGAGATCCTCAAATGATACACAATACCCGGAGAGATCCTCTAATGTCACACAAGCAACAGAGCTTTAAGAATTTTTGCCATACAGATTGTCATGAAAATTAATATCAAAACAAAATTCGTAGCCCAATGCAGTTTTCATTTCTCACAAACATGGCACAAGTAGATTTTTTTAAATTATCTGTTCCTCCTGTTTTGTTTCTCTTTGCTCATCAAATTTTACTCCTTACCCAGACCTTCCTAACCTTTCATCAACCCTAAATTAAGTAAATTTGTTCATTTATTTGAGAGAGAGGGGTGGGGGAGAGTATGGGCACACCAGGTCCTCTTGCTGTTGTGAACAAACATCAGATGTATGCTCCAGTTTGTGCATCTAGCCTTATGCAGGGACCTGAGAACTGAACCTGGGCTGGCAGGCTTTCCAAGCAAGCTCCTTTAACCACTGAAACCATCTCCCCACCCCTGACTGTTTTAAAGAATGCCTTCGTGGCCCATCTATATTTAGTAAAGCTCACACAAACATTTGCCCTGTGGGCACACTGGGTGCTCAGTGAGCGAGGCCAGTGTCACTGCTGTCTGTTTTAAGATCATCTAGCTACTTGGGAAACCCCTACTAATGGAGTCCCAGTTGCTCATCTTCTCAGGTGGAGCACTGCATGTTGAATTTAACAAGCATATTCCTTCATGGTAAGTCCCTTCATTAGTTGGGCGGCCTCTGACGGTGGCAGTGGTTATCGTGTTTTCTCCACTGCGACTCTATTATCCCTCAAACTGTTGGGGGCTGGGAGGAGAGAGACAGTGAGGCAGAGCCGCAGAGACATTCAGTTGTCTCCTTCAAGTCTCAGCTGATGAAAGCAGTAAACACGGTGGGGTCCCTGCACGGACATCGTTACACACTATTACAGCTGTTGGCTCAGCTTCTCACCTGGGCTTCCTTCCAGTAAGTACCAGGTAGCAATCATAAACGATGGCGGGAGCCCGGTGGGTGACTGCATTCCAGTACTGGGCACTCAAATTGCTGGTTGTGAAGTTAGCATTGGGCCTTCTGAAAGCTTTCTCAAATGGGATTTTTTTGAAGGTTGCCAAGATTTGCAATCCTAGAAACAAAAAAGAGTAAGTGCTGAGACTTTAGGCACATTAAGCCCATTGTAAGCTGAAGGTATTTGCAAAGAAATAAGGACTCTGTTGTGTAGAGTGAAGAATCAATCTTTGAGACCATCAAGATTTTTCACACTGGGCAAGTGCTCACCTGCAAACCCAAACCATGGCAAGCCAGAGAGATGGCTCAACAGTTAAAGGTGCTTGTTTGAACCTGGTGGCCCAGACTCGCTTCCCTAGCACCCACATTAAAGCCAGATGCACAAGGTGATGCATGAGTCTGGAGATCATTTGTAGTGGCAGGAGGCCCTGGTGCACCCATACTCCCTTTCTATCTGCCTCTTTCTCTCTCTCTCTCTCTCAAATAAGTAAATAAATAAATAAAAATACTTTTAAAAACTTAAGCAATGTGAAGGAGCTGGGTACGGTTTGCTCTTCTTACACATTTACTGTCCGGCAAGCTCTTGAAGTAGTCTAGTCAGTACAAGTGAGCACCTTTGGGAGAGTCCACACGTCACCTAATCCTCAGGCTCTCCTGTGGGCTCTGGACGCCTGAGGTGGAGCCATGCACTCTGCTCCCTTGATTGGACCATGACCATCCATTCCTTAGCAATTTCTTCCCGGTGGAGCTTAAACTTTCTTAAAGAGTTACGTTAAAGAGTATGAAGACGGGATTTTTTTGCTTTGGTTTACAATTCACCCTTTTATATCTTGAGTATTTGTACTTTTTGGGATATATTTGACTCAGTGTTTACTAGCATATAAGTTTAAAAATTATATTTTCATTTTATATTGTTACTTAGATTAACTTAGTTTAAAATTATTATCCTCATTTGTAATTTTTTCAGTACTTTCCATGATACTAACTTAATTGAAATTTTAATTTGTATAGTATTTTTTTTTCAAACCGGTGAACTTTGGCTCATTACTGAATTGTTCACATGGGAGAGAGCCAAAGGACCTGGTTTGATTTCTATTTCAGAGATGAGCTTTTATCTTTTATTAATTATATAAGATCTTTCACTTTCTCTGAGCCTCATAGGTAAAATGAAGTTGTACACCCTAGATTATTTTTAAGATCAGTTTTAACTAAGGCAGTCTATAATTCCATAAAACATACACTAGGGAATTGGGGATGAAAAATGAAGACTGATTAACCTTTGAAATGTTTCATCTTAAAGAACTCAAGACTTATTTGCTTCTCTGAACACTCATTTGCATGGGTGATATCTTAATTCTGTTACTGATGCAAAAGAGATATATTTCAAAATGGTTTGAGAATTATGCCATGTGATGTAAGCAACTGGCTCCCAAGAACTTTGATAATAGGAGATGATTTCCCTTAATGAAGGAATAACTCTGCAAGTAGTCTAGCAACAAAGTGCTTGGAACAAATGAAGAACATTTTTAATTTTTCCTCTATTTATCTTATTTATTAAAGAGAGACAGAGAGAGAGAAAGAGGCAGGTAGAGAATGGGTGCACCAGGGCCTTCAGCCACTGTAAACGAACTCTAGACACATGTGCTACCTTGTGCATCTGGCTTACGTGGGTCCTGGAGAATCGAACCTGGGTCCTTAGGCTTCACAAGCAAATTCCTTAACCACTATACCATCTCTCCAGCCCAAGATTTCTTTAAAAAATTTTTTATTTTATTGAGAGGGAGAATTGGCACACCAGAGCCTCGGTCACTGAAATCAAACTCCAGATGTTTTCACCACCTAGTGGGCATGTGCAACCTTGTGCTTTGCCTTTATGCTTTGTGCGTCTGGCTAACGTGGGATCTGGAGAGTCTAATATGGGTCCTTAGGCTTTGCAGGCAAGCACCTTAAGTGCTGAACCATCTCTATAGCCCCCACATTTTTTTTTTGTTTGGTTTTTCAAGGTAGGGTTTCACTTTAGCCCAGGCTGACCTGGAATTCACTGTATAGTCTCAGAGTGGCCTTGAACTCTAGGCTATCCTCCTACCTCTGCCTCCTGAGTGCTGGGATTAAAGGTGTGTGTACCACCATGCCCAGCCTAACATTGTCTTTTTTTTTTTTTTTTCTAGCTTTACCCAGTCAGTACCTAATCAAGAGGTAGATGATCTAAAATTTCATACTTTTGGAAGAAAACCAACTCCTAAACTGGCAAAGAAGCACAAGTTTAGTTGGCCAGATTCTTAAAGATGTGAGATTCATTTTCAACAAGATACTTTCAAGGTCTCGCTTGCTGCACACTTTTTGAGAGGCAAGATGCAGAGACTAGTGAACAACCCCAGTGGCAAGGGTGTGCTGCTGCTTGGCTTTTCTAAAAGTGGCTATTGATCACTGACATTGTCAGCAACACACCAAGAAGGAAACGTGTGTGTGACTCGGAGCAGGTGCTCTACGGGAGAGAAGTCTGCTACCTCTGGTTGTGTATAATTGCCAACATAGGAGTGATTTTTATTATTGTTTTTAAAATCTCTGTGGCCTATGCAGCCTTTATTCCGTACAAGCACCACGTGTCCCAGGCTGACCACTTTCTTCAGTTACAGCCACTGTACATTGCAGTTCCTCTTCAAGTAGTTACAACTTGGAGCTATTTCATCTCTTTACTATTATCCGGTCTTCCTCCCCCACTGTGTTCTAAACTTCTTTTTTAAAAAAATATTTTATTTATTTATTTACTTGAAAGAGAGAAAGAGGGAGAAAGAGAAGGAGAGAGAGAGAGAATGGGTGTGCCAGGGCTCCAGCCTCTGCAAATGAACTCCAGACACATGCGCCTCCTTGTGCATCTGGCTAACGTGGGTCCTGGGGAATCGAACCTGGGTCCTTTGGCTTTGCAGGCAAATGCCTTAACTGCTAAGCCATCCCTCCAGCCCCTAAACTTCGTGATACACTCTATTTTTCTCCTTGAGGCACTCACTGGTAGTTTTGTAGTCCCATCCTTGAAGGCACTTACCCATTTCAGACCACTTGCAGGGGTTGAGGCCACCAGTTGTGGAGTGGTAGATCAATAATGATTTAGGCCTGAAAGATGAGATAAAAGTGGTATAAACTCAATGAAGTGGAGACTTAATGAAAGAAAGATAAGGCAGAATGATATGGAAGTAGGGAGACTTCACAATTTCCCACAGCTGCCGCATTCTATGAAACCTGGTTTTGTCCTTTCTGTGGGTTAAGAGGCAAACTGGAAACAGGAAAAGTGTGTGTTTGTGTGCACATGCATGCACAAATGGGTAAGAAACATCAAACAAGTTCACATACTGTGGGCCATGCATGTCTGAATCCACAGGAAAAACTTGGAATTCTCTGTATCGTTTAGTAAGAGAGTCAAATCTACGAAGGGTTGCTTTTTCCTTTGTATTAGGGAATTTCCTCACAGGGGATGATCTGGACTTTGGGATTTTTGTCAGGAACTGGGCACAGCAATGAAACATGGAATATACTGTCACTTCAGCAACTATGACTCCCTTGCCCCCTTTTTCTTAATGGGCAGCCATATTTTAAGATACTGAATAGAGGGCTGGAGGGATGCCTTAGCGGTTAAGGCACTTGCCTGCAAAGCCAAAGGACCCAGGTTCAATTCCCCAGGACCCATGTAAACCAGAAACACAAGGTGGTGCATGCTCCTGGAGTCCCCCCCCCCCCGCCCCCGGTGGCTGAAGGCCCTGGCACACCCATTTTCTCTGTCTCTCAAATAAATAAAATAAATAAATTTTAAAAAGATATACTGAATAGAAAGAAAGGCATTTTGGCTATCGAGAATTCTGTGTTTAAGTGATTTAAAGGCTCTATTACTTCATGGCCCAGCAGATGCTTAGCAGTATTGGGAACTACATGAATGACTGACACGAACACCCTGTCACATTCGCAGTCTTGAGGGTCGGAAACGTGACTAACATATTCACCGTCCCCTTCACTTCGTTAGTCTCCATACCTGTGAACTGCAGTGTACCACCCGGCTGCCAAGGTGAGATTGACAACCATGTCTACTGGGATTAAGTCCGCCACCGCCATCGGAGTAGCTCTTATGGACCGAAGAAATCCTTTCCCAGTCTGCACAGGAGAAAGAAGGCAAAACTCACACCAGGTCTGAAGGATCTCCAGGATATGTCAAGCAGACATAAGCAGTGTTGTTGGCGAACATCACTCACAGTCATTTACAGGTGATTGTACACGTCCGACCTCCCAGGCCCCCCCACCCCCCTGGTCTTCCCAGCCAAGTCCCTCTCAGCTCTTAGCGTTTCTGTGAACCATCAGAGGATCCCTTAGGCTCCTTTTGGGAATGCAAGTCCTCAAACACGTGAGGAGTTAAGATACTTAGTTATTTAACAGAACACCACACCTATCTTATCACATCTTAAAAATTAAGTCATAAGACATTTTGAGATTTTTTTTCCAAATTGCCCTCGAATATTTATCATTTCTGAAATGACTTTCTGCTAGTGCTTCTAAGAGTTTATAAATAAAAAAGGACGGCTAAGGTTTAGGAAATTCTTATTTAAAAAACACTTGATAAGTTGTAACAGAGCAACATGTTCTGTTTCCTTGGGGTTTGTTCCACATGGTCACTTGTTTTAGGCAGTGGGTACACCTCACAGATCACCCTGATCACATTGATGTAAGTGTTGGAATTTTTCATACTCTATAGATAACAGTGAAGTCAGTTGGGTCACCGGGTTCCAGTGATGGTTGGTGGTGATTAACATTTTCCTATGCTCCTAATTTGCTTTTCTTGAAACGGGTTTCCCCGTCTTTGGACTGTCAGAACCTATCACGGGGAGGGATCTTGGCAAGTTCGAATCCATGTGCCGGTTTACAGTAGGATGAAACTCCAGGCCTAACAGGGAAATGGCAGTGTCCCCAGCTAGACTGAAGGGGAAGAGTTGAAGGCCGTTACAGAACTGGAGGGGTTTCTAGAAAAACCCAGAGGCAGCCATATACCCATAAACCTTTAGACCCTAAAGTCATGTGTCTCATAATCTCCAAGGGTAAGATTTTTGCTGCACAAATTCAAGCCCTGAATGGAACAGAGAAAAGGAGGAGAGACTCCCCCTTGTGGTCACTAAAGACAAATTCTCGATGGTCAAACATTTCCAAAGGTGAAACTTCTGAACAGCAATCGATGATCATATCACCGCTGTTTTCCTGATGGTAGAAATTCTCACACAGAACAGAAATAATCCCATCCTGCCTCTGTTTCCCCACCAGGAAATCGAGATCAGCTGCTTCCGGTGTTACTGCACTTATGTTTTTGGATGGAGGGGCCTCAGCCCTGCAAGGAGGCTGTGGTGCTTGTTAACCCACAAGACTATACGTACCGCGATGATCATCCCGCTAGGGCCATTCAGGTTATCAACCCAACCCTGAGAAAAGAAAAGAAGAATCTCTGTTGGTTACACATTTGAGAGAGTGGTTGCATCTTTGGGACATCTGCGCTGGGATCCACACATTTCAGGACCAGAGCAGTGAGGCCCTGAGCTGGCAGGGCAGTCCAACCAAGCCTTTGTGAGATTCCCAAACCAAGCTGTGTGGCAAATCCCTGGTTCTGTCCTGCACTTAAGTGACACTGGTGTTCATAGCAGGAGGCACACTGTTGTTTTATACTATCTTATGGGCCAAATTGGACTCTTGTCTTAATATCATGACCTTCTAACCAATTCATTAAGTACCATTTGTCTCTGCCCCAGGCTTGACTTTTTAACCTCTCCTAAAATATTTCGAACATGAGTTGTAGGAATTACCCATTCTTTGGAAAAATATCACAGTTACTAAATCTAACTCCCTCCCCACCCACCCACCCACACACACACACGAGTCAAAGTCTCGCTATGTAGCCTAGCTGCCCTTGGATCCATGTTCCCCAGACTCAACTTCCCACATTACAGGTGTGTGGCACTGAGCCAGGCCCATAGATTGTGTGTGTGTGTGTCTGTCTATCTGTTTAGAGGAAAATTTATGTTTAGGAGAAGTGTTAGCCCTCCTAATGTAGTCAGCCTTCCTAAGTGAGTCACGTTCACCCAGATTTATAGTCAGTTCAACTCCAAGTTGGCATCGCCAGTGTGCAGGCAGCTAGTGCTCACTCACCCTGAAGCTTCACAGAGCTATTGGGAAACACGGTATAATTCAAAAATACTTCTCAAAAGGATAGACCAGTAAGCATTATCACTCCTAAACTGAGAGACACTGTTGCGAATCCTGTTTGCCTGGCAGTCGTGATTCGCCTTAAAGAACATTCTGGACTATCTGAACCATATCGAGAAAGCCAGTAGCAGAAACTGTCTCCCGTGGGGACTTGGGGACTGGAGGTAGATGCTATTTACCATGTCTGCCCAACTTCAGGTCAGGCAGAGGGATTCCCACAGGAGCCTCATGCTGGGCGAACCCTGGATTAAACTTGAAATTCTGCAGTATAGCAGATTCACGTTTGACCTGTTGCACTTGGCTATAAAGTCAAAGAAGGAGGCGAGAAGGAGGAAGAGGAGAACGGAGAAGGAAAGGGAAGAGAAGGAGGAGGTGGAGGAGGAACATCAGGAGGAGTGGGGCCCGAGGGAGCCCCGTGTGTAAGTAGTGCCGGGAAGCGTGTGTGCTCACTGGGAAGGGCTCCTGCCAGGACGGGCCCACGATGGAGGGCCTGATGATAGCAATGTTCAGGTTGCCGCCCTCTTGCTGAATCACCATCTCGCCCAGGGCCTTGGTGTAGGTGTAGGTATTGGGCCAGTCCCTGATCAGCTTGGGAGTGATCTCCTCGATAATTGTGTCGTCTAACCACCTGGAGGGAGAGGGCATAGTGCTAGGAACATTGAACTAAAAAAAGAACATATAATAAAATACAAGTTAAAAAAGTATGAAAGGGCTGGAGAGGTGGCTTAGCAGTTAAGGCATTTGCCTGTGAAGCATAAGGCCTCAGGTTTAATTCCCCAGGACCCATGTAAGCCGGATGCACAAGGTGGCGCATGTGTCTGGAGTTCGTTTGCACTGGCTAGAGGCCCTGGCACATGCATTCTCTCAACCTTTATATATATATAAATTATATATTAAAATATTAAATATTAATATATATTATATAAT
The DNA here is from genome assembly GCA_036346955.1 of Dipus sagitta. Classification (NCBI taxonomy): domain Eukaryota; kingdom Metazoa; phylum Chordata; class Mammalia; order Rodentia; family Dipodidae; genus Dipus; species Dipus sagitta. Next base: position 1,734,176 of record CM070789.1, read on the forward strand.
GCAATGTATATTATATTATATATTAAAATATTAATATTTTAAAATATTATATATATACATATACACCTCTCTCTCCGATAAATAAATTAATTAAATTAAATAAAACCCTACTTCCTCCCAGATAGATGGTTGGATTCAGCAGACATAACTTACTATTTATTGCACATAACCTCAAGTTATCTTTGCTTCTTCAACAGATTCCTAAGGGTGTCCACTAAACACAGTGTTGAGCACCACGCGTATGCCAAGCAGCGAGCTGGTCACTTGATCCTGGGCTGAGTCCCCCTCCTCCAAACCACTTGTGTCAAAGCTACTTCTTGCACCAATCCTGAAACCTGCAGCTTTTAATTTTTAAGATTTCATTTAGTGCCTCAACAAACAACATCTAGGTTTGACAGGCTAAAAACCTATCATGGCAAATCTATGAAAAGTGTTTTGAAGGTCTGTTTAGAATTAAGCTAATAGATTTCCCGTGGGTTCTGAGGGCTGTCAGGTGGAGCGCCGAAAGCTTGGTGGCAGTCACTGAATGTGCTACTGAAGACGTGACAGGCCTCACGGATAGTGGTGTTCCCAAAACACCAGGGTAATTTCAAGAAATGTCAGAACCATTTTAACGATCCCAACTTACCCACCTTCTCTGAGAAAGCAACAAGACTATTGTGGGTCGAATGCCATGTTCCTCTCATGTAGCAAAGCAGATCCGTTTGATTAAATTATCAACAAAATAACAGTTTTGAAAACACTGGCTGCCCTAATATGTTTGTGTGACTCTTGTAGCTCTTGTGTTCTTATTTTATAGGAGATAGCACAACCATACAATGTTGTCGGTGGAAAATCCTAGCAGTAAGCTCTTTGTTCCTGTGGCACAGTTTTGGACGTTGTGTTTGATGCTAAGGTTTCTTCAGAATCACGGCTGAGGTGTGGTCACTCCCACTTGATACCAGGGGCAGAATATCATCACCTGTTAAATTTTCTTCACTTTGCTTCTATTTGGGCTAAAGAGATTCGGAACACACAAGTGCCTTTTGATTTGAGTTAAACAGGGAAACACTGAATTGAAAATAATTCCAAATACACACAGCACTAGAAGACATTTTAGTCAGATGGACACGTGCACATTGGAATGAGAGACTGTGTCAGCTGATATGCATACTTCTCCAGTTTCAGCCATTATTCTTTGAGGGGAATTGGTTCCAGGTCCCTGACTCCCCTGACACCCAAATCCAAGGGTGCTCAAGTCTCTTAAATAAAATGGAGTATTTGCACACACCCTACACAAATCCTCCCCTATTCTTTCTTTCTTTCTCTTTTAGCTTTTTTTTTTTTTGTTGTTACTTTTTTTGAGATAGGGTCTCACTGTAGCTCAGGCTGATCTGAAATTCACTATGTAGTCTCTGGGTGGCCTCAAACTCATGATAGTGCTGGGATTAAAGGTGTGTGCCACCACGCCTGGCCCTGTATACTTTATTTCTAAATTACCTATAATGCTGAATATAATGTAAATGCTATGGAAATACTACACTGTGTTGCTTAGGGAATAATGATAAGAAAACCCAAATCTGTATAGGTTCAATCCAGGGCATAACCTTTTTCCCGACCCCAAGTATTTCACGGCAGGTTGAACCCGAGGATGGGGAAACCACAAACATGGAGAACAGCTATCCTAACTGCTTCATCTCCCTTGTGGGCCAACAGTAGTCAACTGACCTAAGTCCATTTTCTCACACCTGCAAAGCTATGCAGAGTATAAAAACCAAGTTTGACTTCAGCAAGACTGGAGGGAGAGAGAGAGAGAGAGAGAGAGGACATCATGATGCAGCAATCACTGGGGGTCAATATCACACAGTTAGAACCAGAGATTGTCATCTCAAAGGACTGGTACCGGGGGGCTGTTCAAGGACTAGTGAGGTCAGCTTGTCTTTGAGAATACAGGCTTCACAGATCCCTGAGAAAACGTGTGTGGAAGATGCTGTAGATGGCACCTGAGGGCTGTACGAAGCGTGGTGTACCAGCTCGTCTTAGAGAAGACAGGCTCCACAGAGCCCCAAGAAAACGAGCGTGAGGTAGTTTCCTGCATATGACTTGCTTCTACTCACCTGCATTCTTTCTTGTTCCCTCCACTTTTACTCAAGAAAATGGCACCAATTATACCTGCTCTAAATTCTCAGGTTACCATGGGGCAGGGCACTTAAAACAAAAGGAACCCAATGGAGCTAATTTCACCCTCCTCTCCTTCCTCTTCTCTCCCTCTCTCTCTCCTCCCCTTCTTCTTCTCTTTCCCTTTCCCCCCATCGTTCCTTTTCTTCCTGTCTCAGTGCCTAGGACTGAACCCAGGACCTTAAACATACTGGCCTACATTCCCAGCGCAGTGGTATTCTCTTTAAAAAAGACCGAAACAAACATGTGGTTGATTTGGCTTTCTAATACTTGCCCGCAGACATCTACTGTCCCCTCTAGAGGGTGATGTGACCAGTATGCCCCATCCACTGATCTCGGCCCCTGCTCAGTTTCAGGTAGAAGTTATGGGTTCTTCCCCATTTGTTTTTCAAAACACTCAATTGACGTGGAAGGGAAATAGTGAGTCAACAGAGATGTGAAATTAACTAAGTGCTACACCTAAGTGCCTAGTTTCAAAGACTTTCTTCAGTACCTTCCAAAGAAGCACAGTCATTAGAAAGCAATGCATGTGTGTTTATTTGTGCATGCATAACACGGGCACAGACACACACAGTTCTTCTAAGTTATGCTGTCGTTTTCACTTTGAATTTTTATTTTTATTTTTATTTTTTGATTTTTTGAGGTAGGGTCTCACTCTAGCTCAGGTTGACCTGGAATTCACTATGTACTCTCAGGATGGCCTCGAACTCATGGCGATCCTCCTACTTCTGCCTCCTGAGTGCTGGGATTAAAGGCGTGCGCCACCACGCCCGGCTTTAATTTATTTATTTTTATTTGAGAGAGAGAGAATGAGCATGCCAGGGCCGCCAGCCACTGCAAATGAACTGCAGACACATGTGCCACCTTGTGCATCTGACTTACATGGGTCCTGGGGAATCGAACCTGGGTCCTTTAGCTTTGCAGGCAAGTGCCTTAAATGCTAAGCCATCCCTCCAGCCTCACTGTGAAATATTTTATATCAACACAGTGATAGCATTTACAGTTTCACTGTTTATGCAGCTGCTGAGTGAAATAACAAAAGGAATATGTATTTCTACCTTTTCTTTGAAGACAATACTAGAAATCACTCATGAAAAGTTGTCTGGGGAAAAGATCTGAGAAAAATGTTTTTTTGTTTTTGTTTTTGTTTTTGTTTTCTGAAGTAGGGTCTCGCTCTAGCTCAGGCTGACCTGGAATTCACTATGTAGTCTGCCTCCCGGGTGCTGAGATTAAAGGCATGCACTACCACACCCAGAAAAAGACAAAAAGTAACAACAACAAAAAAAACATTCTTACAGCAATGTTCTTAAGTCTGGATTGACACGAATGAATCCAGGTTGAGCCTTCTTAATCTGAAATCCAAAATTCAAAACTTTTGAGGGTGAACATGATAAATTTCACGTCCGAACTTGTGTGGTAGGTTGTAGTCAAATTGCAGGTTCGTTAAAAATACTATATGAAGTTGCCTTCAGGATCTGTGTAAAGTACATTCAAGAGTCTGGAGAGACGGCTCTGCAAGTAAAGGTACTTGCTTGCAAAGCCTGCCCACCTGGGTTTGATTCCCAAGCACTTCTTTTTTTATAACTTTATTTTTATTTATTTATTTGAGAGAGAGAGAGAGAGAAAGAGGCAGAGAGAGGGAGGAGAGAATGGGCATGCCAGGGCCTTCAGCCACTGCAAACATACTCCAGATGCATGCGCCCCCTTGTGCATCTGGCTTACATGGGTCCTGAGGAATTGAACCGAGTTCCTTTAGCTTTGCAGGTAAGTGCCTTAATCACTAAGCCATCTCTCCAGCTCCTCCCCAGCAGTTCTATATAGTCAGAGGCACAAAGTGGCCATGTGTCTGAATTTCACATGCAGTGGCAGGAGATCCTGGTGTGCCCATTCTCTTTTGCTTTCTCGCTCTCAAATAAATGATAAAGATGAATAAAATAAAATGAAGTGTATACAAAACATTAGTGAATTTTGTTTTTAGATCTTTGGTCTATCCTGAAAAATATGTCATTAAAGATATGGAAATATTGCAAGATTTGGACAAAATTTGAAATCTAAAACATGTCTGTGCTGAAGTATTTTGAATAAGGGAGGTTTCATTTGTATTTATTCAGAATAACTTCAACATTATTTGTAATTCTAAAACTTCAAGAGATCCATCTGATCCAGAAGAACTCTAGTGTACGACCTGACCAGGACAAGCTGAGTTGGAGTCAGCTGTAGGGATAGAACCTCCCTAGCCACGAGAGTAATGTCCTCACTGTGACTGAGTATAGAAGTAAGGGGTGGGGACAACAGAGATGAGGCTGGGGAAGGGATGCTGAAAGACACACAGTTGGTATGTGCTTTTCTCTGTTTAATCTCACTGATAAAATCGAATTCCATTCCTAGTTCTGTCTTGCTACACGTCTGTTTGAGTAAATGCCATATTTGGAGAGAAAGGCATGAACAATTCTGTATGGACATCATTACAGTTTGATCCTAAGTTATGAGCCTGTGGTGGTTAACCTGGGTGAGTACTAGGCATGCTGGTAACAAGAAGGTGGGTGAGCCCTTCCTCTGGGAGGTGAACGCATGCTTTCTTGAAACCTAGGGGTATTTAGTGTCTGCACATAGATTGGGAAGGAGGGATGCAAGATCCAGAAGAGCCCCTCTTTCTCTGGTGAACTCGGAGATGTGCTTGCCACTTCAGGCTGCACGGTGACCTGTCAGGTATCAGAGACATGGGCGATGGAGCGAGGCACCGGGAGCTCAGGGCTGGAGTCTGGGATCAAAACAGGCTGACCCCTTTCCTGGACATCGCAAATTAACCAGCAGACAGCACTGCAGGAGGGAAGCTGAGTGATAAACACGTTGGTTCTGTCTTGAAAATGCCCTGTGACATTTCCTGAATTGACTTAGACATTGAGCCCCACCTGCCTTGCCTCCTAACAAATGGTCAGCTCCGAAAGGTCCCTTTGCACCAGCCCTGCTGAGCATCCATTTTCTGTTAACAAAGAGCTTCAGGTCACCTCAAGGACTTCCATCCTCTTCGCCCTGGAAGTTTTTAAGTCACAGGTAAAAATATCTACTCTCCGAGCCAGAGGAGACCAAAATGTTTGCCCTGCAGGGAACTAACTCTTGATTAAGCGGAAGCTTTTTAAAGAGTATATTTTAAATGCAAATACAGATTGCATGAAATTATAATATGACAAATTCACTGGGAAATAATCATTTCTTTTTCTGCTGTGATTCTTTTTATACAAGTTTTTTTTTTTTTTTTAAAAAAGGCCAAAGTTGCTAAAATGGAGTGGGTGGAAGAAGCAGAAAGTAGAAACTTCTGAGACAAGGGCTGTGTCCTTGGATGACCAGCGGAAAGCACCGGTTAGCGAGAAGAGCTCATGGCAGGACGGGGGCACAGTGCCCGCAGAACCAGGGTGGAGTGGGTCTGCTAGATGTTGGAAGATGGGCTTTTGATTTGTTCTTCACGAATAACCCTTGCTTTAACTGCTTTTAAGCACTCCCTGGCACTATAGTAATTGATTTCTATAAATTAGCACATCCTCACAGCGGTAAGACAGGCCCTTTTCTGAACAAAGGAATTGGTGCTCAGAAAGACTAAAACCTTTCTCCTACTCACATGGGTAGTAAGGCAGGGAGCCGTAAGGAGAACCCATGCCACGCTGACACCGAGTTTTCTCTCCTGCATTTTTAAATGTTTTTATTTGTTTATTTGAAAGAGAGAAAGAGAAACAGGCAGACAGATAGATGATAGAGGGAGATAGGGAGGGAAGGAGGAATGGAGAGAGAAGTGGGGGAGAGAATGGGTGCACCAGGACCTCTGGGCACTGCAAACTGATTCAGATGCATGTGCCACATAGTGCATCTAGCTTTAAGTGGGTACTGGGGAATCGAACCTGGGTCCTTAGGCTTTTCAGGTAAGTGACCTAACTGCTAAGCTATCTCTCCAGCCCCACGAAGGTGGCAAAAAGTGTCACAAGGTGGCGCATGCATCTAGAGTTCGTTTGCAGTGGCTGGGGTCCCTGGTGTGCTCATTCTCTCTCTCTCTCTTTGCCTCTTTTTTTTTTCTCTCTCTCTCTCAAGTAAATAAATAAAATATTTAATTAAAAAAAACCCTATTTCCTAACGTTATTAATGGATGAGCAGGGAGAATCTGAAAGCCCAGCCATTCCCTGCTCCTCTGTCCTGTCACGTGGCTCCACTTACTCCATGGAATCAATGATTTTCCTGGGCTCCACGGGGCACGGATAGATGATCTCGTCAATTTGGTTCAGGTTGCAGTTGGAAAAGGCTGTAGAGAAGTGTATGAAGGCCTCCAGCTTTGGCATCTGACTGGCCATTACTAAGAGCTGCTGGGTGGCGATGACATTCAGTCGCACAGCGTGCCTGGAGGAGATGAAGCAGAAGGGCTCAGTGAGCTCGGTGTGCACCCCGTCACCCTCTGACTCTACCTGCCCCAGGAGCCAGGGCTGGCACACCACAGCGTACCTGTACTTAACTCCAGTAAGTGGTGGGCCATGATGTAACTGTCCCTACCCCAGTAACCAGAGCATCATGCCACGACCGTGACCTGCTCCAGTAACTGGAGTATGGCTCTACTACTGTCCCTACTCCTGTAACAAGAGCATCTCGTCACAGTTGTACCTACTTAAAGAACTGGAAGACCATGCCGTAACTACCTACTCCAGTAACCAGAATGTCACACCATAACTCTACCCTACTCCAACAACGGGACATCCTTCAGCCTTGGTGGCTGTGTCCCAAGACAAGGAGGAAGAAGGTGGATCCTAGCTGCACATTTATGTCACCTGGGTTCACTGTGTGCTCACGATGTGTGTGCATCCATCAAGTCTATTCACTGTGAAGTACTCCTCATGCTGTGCCTAGAGGCCACATGATCCTACTTCACTGGGCAAAAGAAAATCATGGGTGCTGAATTGAGCAAAGGCTTCTAAAACCACCACTATGTATCACACACTCAAGAAGCTAAAATAAATATAAACAAATGGAGGGGACTCAGTAAATTTTTAAAGGAACAATAGAAGTCGGTATTGTATGGCTCCAGTTCAGACATGGGAGCTGATGTTGAATTCCCACATTGTAGCTGGTGAGACACAAAACTTTGGTTCAAGGAATATGTGTTATCCAGTATTAGGAAACCTGTTAATATAAGCTTACTCAGAAAGAGAAAAGTGATGTGAACACACACACACTTGAAAAGTTTTCAAGTAACATTTAATATCTATTTCCCACTTAATTAATTTACCAAGGAATAAAATGATTAAATGACGTGTGGTTCAACTTGTTGTGTAAAGTCAAAGTCATGCTCAGTGGTGAAAGACTAGGCACATTTTGAGTTTGCAGTGGGTGTGGTGTGTGAGAGTGGTGTATGTGATGTGTGGTGCATACATGTGCACCCTCGCCCCGTGCACATGTGAAGGCTAGAGGAGAGCGATGGGTGTCCTCTTACCACCCATCCACGTCCTTCCCTAAGATGGGTTCTTGCTTCAACCTGGGGGTCAGTGAGCTCCAGGGATTCCAGAGTCTTAGAAGTAAATGAATCACAAGTGGATATATAAGGAAGCTTAAGATTTCATTAGCATCATAACATAAAAATGGAATAAATGGAGAGACACGATGTTCTTGAACAGGAAGAATCAGTATTTTAAATGTTAAGTTTTTCTAAATGTAATTATTCAAGGTTGTCCTAATAAACTCCAAAAATGTTTTTTTTAAACTTGGAAAAATTATTCTAAATTTAAACAAGAATTATCATCAGGTGTGACTAGTCAAGAGAATTCTATTTAAAAAGATTTCTACGGGCGTACTTGTCTTAACAGAAATTACAGTGATTAAAATGATGTGATATTTTTAGAGAAAGTCTGATTAATGGAAGAAACAGTTGAATGAACTTAGGGCAGGAATTTCATTTCAGCTAACCCATTTGACAGAACGTTTATGATCTAACTATCTGTTAGAAAAAAAAGCAGAAATACTCTGCCTTTGAACCTGTGTCAATATTCTTTTTTTTTTTTTTTTTTTTTTTTTTTTTTTGGTTTTCTGAGGTAGGGTCTCACTCTGGCTCAGGCTGACCTGGAATTCACTATGTAGTCTCAGGGTGGCCTCGAACTCTCAGCGATCCTCCTACCTCTGCCTCCCGAGTGCTGGGATTAAAGGAGTGCGCCACCACGCCCGGCTCAATATTCATTTTTAAAGAGTTCTCTTGACTGTTCTTATTTATAGCCAAATGAACTCTAAGTGTATCAAAGATCAACTGTAAAATATAACTGTAAAAATAATTTAAGCAAGTATGAGTAACTGCATAAAGAACAGTTGAAAGACAAAAGATAAATTGTTACAATATTTTGAGCTTCATGAAAGATGAAGTGCTAATATAGTGAGTCTTCCAAGAAGTCTCAAACTTAACAAGAAAAAAATATTTCCATTGAAGATTGGAAAAGAACATGGATAGACATTTAACGAAGGAATTACAGCCAGTAAGTGTTTAAACATGCCGTCTTTTCTAATCATCAAATAAATAAAAGTGTTATGCAGTGACATGCATACCTGGCAACACTAAAAGGAATTAGCGGATCGTCACAAATCCTGTTGTTAAACATAATGAACATTCATGGGAACCACAGCAACGCAAAGTTGGCATCGTACTTGGGAATGAAATGTAGTATGATACATAAAAGGATACCCTGAGTACGTCCGTTACGTGGCTGTCCCTTCTACGTCTGGGAATGTGCCTCGAGGAGAGAAAGGAGTGTATGCGTGCGGGGGTTCGCTGCTTGTGTCCACCAGCACAGCAGGGCCGAGTCCGCGTGCACAGTGGAATGTCATGCAGGCATTAAGCGAGAATATTCCTCCACAGCCAACGGAATCCCCAATACAACTGAAGAGGGTGCAGAGCGCCGCCCTCAACAGGATGCCACTCCTCTGGGGTGGAACGGTATTCTATGTAACCGTGGAGTCAAGAAGCAAGGGTATGTTCTCCCTAGCTGCAGCCGTGGTGTGTGTGTGTGTGTGTGTGTGTGTGTGTGTGACTGCCACTGAGGGAGGGTTTTGTGCCAAGCACACGTGGACACACACACACACATGCACGCATGCCCGGCAGGAGAGGGGGGCAGGACAGACCTGAGATGGGCATCGAAGCGCACGGTGGCCGCGCAGTGGAAGATGATGTTCGTGGAGGCCAGCAGCTCCTGCATGTCCTCTTTGCCCATGGCGAAGTCCCTCTGGTCCAGGTCTGCAGAGATGGGTCTGATCTTCTCATGCACATTGGGACACGACTCTTTGACTTTCTCAAACAGCTGAAACGTAAACACACGATGCCAAAGGTGTCATTCTCTGCACGGCTGTTCTTGTTTTCATCTTGGGGCTCAAACATTGCTCTTCATGGGAATTCTGGTATCTCCCATGGTATTGTCTGTTTTTTTTCTTATTTATTTGAGAGCGAAAGACCAAGAGAGAATGAGGGAGAGAGAGAGTGAGAGGGAGAGAATGGGCGCGCCAGAGCCTCCAGCCACTGCAAACGAACTCCAGACACGTGCGCCCCCTTGTGCATCTGGCTAACGTGGGTCCTGGGGAATGGAGCCTTGAACTGGGGTCCCTAGGCTTCACAGGCAAGCGCTTAACTGCTAAGCCATCTCTCCAGCCCAAGGGCTGTCTGTTTTATTTCATACAGCCTGGGGGGAGCATTTGACGACAGAGTTCTAATAACAGAAGGGGTGTGCCCCTTTGCACCTTGCCCAGGGACGAAGGAGGGGTAGATTCTGCCTTCTGCCTAGGCCACCTTCTGCCTTCTCAGACAACTTCGTCTTTATATGTGGGGATAGTTCCCGCTTTAGTCTGGAAAAGTATTTTAGTGCAACGTTACCTGCTTTAAAAGAAATCATTAATTGTGGGTGTGTGTCTGTGTTCCTGCGTGTGAGAGTGGGCGTGCACGTGACACAGCCAGCGTGAGGAGGTCAGAAAGCAGCTTTTGGGTAAGTCCCTGCTTAAACCTCACTGGTGGCCCCAGGGTCTGTTGTTCGGTTGTTCACTGTTGCCTTCCCAGGATTCTAGAACATTCTCCTGCCTCTGCTTCCCTTCTCACCAAAGGCACGTTGGAATTGCAGATTTCCATACTTTCTGGATTGTTTATGTCGGAGGAACTCAGAGTGTATCCAGCTCTCAGCCCCCAAATTATCAGCTTTCACAGACCAACAGCAAAATTGCCACAGGCTCACCTGACTAAATCTCATTGTCACAGACATAATTGGAAAATGAAAAATTAGGCAAACTTGTAAATGAGTGAAATAAAAATTTTATGTGATTGTATTTTAATAGAAATAGCAGTTAATGTAGAGTATTACCCAAGCACATATACTTTTATGTGATTTTAACTGATTTTTAAAAAACTATCCTAATTTATTTAGGAAGGGAAAAGGAAGGAACAGGGCAATCTGAACTCTTGTTTCAAGTATTCCAGTGGAGCAAATTCTTTGCTTCTCTCTCCACACAGAAAGGTTTAGATTAAATTAGTGTTTTCTGTTGTCTCAGAAAACACAACATTCATTAAAAATATCTTGGGGGCTAGAGAGATGGCTTAGCTGTTAAGGCCCTTGCCTGCAAAGTCAAAGGACCCAGGTTCAATTCCCCAGTATCCATGTAAAACCAGATACACTAGGTAGCACATGCATCTGGAATTTGTTTGCAGCGGCTAGAGGCCCTGATGCACCCATTCTCTCTGTCTCCTCCCTCCCTCTCTCCCTCTTTTAAATAAATAAATATAATATAAAATAAAATAAATCTTTGTTCCAACCTGTTTTTATAAGATGCATTTTTTTTCTGTAGTATCTATATGGATAAATGTTTGGAAAGGCTAAGAGCTAAGAAATTTAGTCTGTGGTTTTTATCTGTTTGTTTATTTACTTATATATTTATTTTTTCGAGGCTGGGACTCTCTCTAGCCGAGGCTGACTTGGAACTCACTCTAATCCCAGGCTGGCGTCAAACACACAGCGATCCTCCTACCTCTGCCTCCCAAGTGCTGGGATTAAAGACATGAGCCACGTGCCCAGCAAGTCTATGGTTTTTAAAAATAACATCGTAGCAGAGACGGGTCTGTCTTTTCCCTAGGTACCCTAAAACTGAGTTCTCATCAACTCTTTGGTTTATCGGCAGAGGTTTGTTACCTGTGCCCAGAAGCCATCCAAAGATTTATTTTGGGGGGGAGGGGTGGGTAACAAAAAGTTGAAGCAGGTGATCGGAACACTCATGCCTTTTGTATCAGGTAAGTCATATTCAGACGCATCTAGGAGCTCAGAAAAGATGGCTAAGAAAAAGACATAAACCCATTCACATCCTGGCAAGGATCACCCTTCTGTCTCTGAACTTCATTGTCTACGAGGCAAGGTCAGCCCATCAGTCTGTGGCACTAGAGTTTTGAAAGTGATCTGGAAGTTGGTCAGGCCTCAGGGTTTGTTTTGCTTGATAAGGTTCATAAACTGAGCACAGTTTCAACAAAGAGCTCATCTTGGCTCATCTGGGGAGATCTTTTAACAGAATCTCTATTTAAATGTTGGCTTCTGCCGGGTGCACATGGTGACGCACGCGTCTGGAGTTCCCGTGCAGAGGCTGGAGGCCCGGGCGTGCCCATTCTCTCTGCCTCCTTCTCTCTATCTCTTTCAACTAATAAATTAATTAATTAAAAATGTTGGCTTTTGTAGTCAACTGTCTCCCCCTTTATAGCTTTAGCTGAACAATAAGTTTTGTATGCAAATCTTTTTGTATGAGTTTGTTTAAGGTGTGCACAATTTCCCCCTCATAATACATGAACTAGTATGGGGCTATTTTGGGTCTTTGTGATGGATTTTATCTACTGGAAACTTACAGTCTATGGACTATAACTTGACGAGGAGCAGGACCTGAGTGAGGGGTGAAGTCAATACATTTGCATACCTGCCCTGAACTTGGACTCCTACAGTCAGGTGTTTCCCCTCAGGGCCTCACTCTGGAGGCCCCATGGAGGGCCGGCTGTCATTTCGGGATGTTGCTGACGGCAGTCATACCTTTTTGAATCGCAAGAGCCTCTGGCCTTTATTTGTGTTCTGAATTCCTATCTTCAAACAGAAGTACACTCTCTATTCCCAGTCATATATTAGAACTTGCTTACTATCTTTATTCTGTGAAACAAAGTGGCAAGGCCCTTCCTTTAAATACCATGACCCTAAACCATGTAAAAGAGACTGCAGGGCTGGAGGCATGGCTTAGTGGTTAAGGCGTTTGCCTGCAAAGCCAAAGGACCCAGGTTCGATTCCCCAGGACCCACGTTAGCCAGATGCACAAGGGGGCGCACGTGTCTGGAGTTCATTTGCAGTGGTTGGAGGCCCTGGCACACCCATTCTCTCTCTCTCCTTTCTCTGTCAAACAAATAAAAACAAAATATTTTTTTAAAAAGAGACTGCAACACTGAAGTGTTTTTAAGAGTGCTGAGCAAAAGCACATCAATGCTTCTGGACGTTAGCTCCAGTCTCCATGCAGGGCGATTAGATAAAATCACATAAATTCAAGCAAATTCAGTTGCACAAGCTCGCTCCAAACCTTAGGGTTTTGCTAGCTTACCAGCAATTCCCTTGAGATGTAAAAGATTAATCTAGAAGTTTTTATTGCTTCACTGGGGACCATTACTGTAAGACAGTGTGTCTGAAAAGTTGTAGACGATTGTTACCCAACAGTTCTGAGTTGAGGCCTGGGCAGCTGCACCCGTACACGCGCTCTAATAATCTGACGTACTCTGAAGGTGTGTATCAGAAGAACCACGGCTGGTGAATCGCAAAGACGCCAAGCCCGCTGTAGTCACCAAAAGCTGGATTTAAACCCCGATTCTGCCAGTTACTGCTTGCGCAACAGGGCCTTTTTTTTTTTTTGCACATTTATCTAAAATGCCAAGCACATAACTATATTATTACCTGTGATCTTAGAAGTCAGGGATTGATCATACTGGTTTCTTTTTTTTGAGTGTATATGTGTGTATGGTGTGCTTGGTGGGTGTACGTGTAACCCTATGTGTATGAGCGCATTGTGTGCACAGGGGTGTGTGTGCGTGGGTGTGCACGTGCATGTGGAGGCTGAGGCAGGCGTCATGTGACTCTGTCTATCACTCTCCACCTTATTTAGTGAGGGGGTCTCTCCTTGAGCCTAGGGCACGTGGACTTGCTAGTCTGGCTGCACAGGGAGCACCGGGGTTCTGCTCGTCTCCCCCAGTGATGGAGCTACGGTGCTGCCCAGAACTTGAGGGGAGTTCTGGGAACCTGAATTCATGCCTTCACGTAGGTACACAAAGCACCTTACCTACTGGCCTGTTTTCTCAGTCTTTCTCTCGCTGTTCATATGGGAGAGGTCAGTCCCCAAGGCTGGTTTACTTATTGCCACACCTCCATCTCCCTGGGACAGAGCAAGGGGCCCCCATCTGGCCTTCTCGCTCTCTCTTCCCTCTTTCCCTTCCTCCCTCCTGACCCCTTCCTCCATCTTCTTTCTCTCTCATACCTCCCTCCCCATCCTCATCTCTGAACTCTAGGGATCTCTTTCCTTTCATTCTAACACAGCTATACATTGACACATTTGATTTAAAAAAATCATACCTACCAAGCTTAGGTATTCTGAATTAAGGTTTTTCTGGTCATCTTCTATAAGGTTTCCAAAAGTAATCCCAGGGCTGGAGAGATGGCTTAGTGGTTAAGCACTTGCCTGTGAAGCCTAAGGACCCCGGTTCGAGGCTCGATTCCCCAGGACCCACGTTAGCCAGATGCACAAGGGGCACATGCATCTGGAGTTCGTTTGCAGTGGCTGGAGGCCCTGGCGTGCCCATTCTCTCTCTGTCTCTCTCTCTCTGCCTCTTTCTCCCTCTGTCTGTTGCTCTCAAATAAACAAAATTAAAAACATATATATATATATATGTAATCCCAGCTCTGGGAGCTCTAGGGTTTCCCTTTCAGCTACTCAGCCACTTATCCTCATTACAGACTTACCCTTCCCACCACCATCAGCTTCTCTTGAGTACTATTTCGTTGTTTTATTGTTTTGTCTCGTTTCTGAAGACAGAGTCTTGCTCTGTAGTCCAGGCTGGCCTGGAACTCATTGCTTAGCCTAGACTGGGCTCAAACTTGTGGTGATCCTCCTGCCTCTGCCTCCTAAGGGATTACAGGTGCGAGCTTTTATTGTTACAATCTAAACAGTAATAAAGCAACTAGCTGTTCGAAAACTAAGACAGGGCCTGGGGAAATTGCTTAGCAGTTAAGGCGTTTGCCTGTGAAGCCTAAGGACCCAGGTTCAATTCCCCAGGACCCACATAAGCCAGATGCAAAAGGGGGCACATGCATCTAGAGTTCATCTGCAGTGGCTGGAGACCCAGGAGCACCCATTCTCTCTTTCTCTCTGCCTCTTCCTCTCTCTCTCTCTCAAATAAATAAGTAAAATATTTTTTTTTTAAAAAAGAAAACTAAAACAGAACAGACAAAACAAGCCAAGACTAAACACACTCATGTGTTACTCAGATGGGTGCTCTTTCTCTCTTTCTCCCTTTCTCTCTCTCTGCTAATTGGCGTGTGGTGCTGTTCCCTCTCATATCTGAACAAGAACAGGGAAAGCTAAGCTTTGTTGAGTGCTTACCATGGATGGGCCTTTCTAAACACCTTTTTTGTATGCATTCATTTATTCACACCTCACAACAACCCCTACTGTCTCCATTTGGAAACTGAGGCTTGGTTATGCAAAGTCACACAGCTCGGTGATGGAGAGGGAGAGGGACACCATGTTGGGTCAGCTCCCTTCACATCAGAATGCTTACCTCCAAACACTGTCCGTCAGCCTCTTCTCTAGGGCCTCAGTGGTCACTTAGGGGACACCATGTTGGGTCAGCGCCTCCTATGCACTGGAGTTTGCAAATAGATCTTTAAACCTTCCCTTTGTTTGGCCATCAGTGAGGCTGCAACATCCCAAGGGGCACTGAGCCATTCATAGATATTTCCTTATTGAATTCTTTTGGGAGCTAATGGCTGTTGCTTGTGTCTAAAATATTGCAAATCTGGAGTTCAAGAGCCGCTTGTGGCCACCAAGTGATATGCCAGAACTGGACCTTGGATGTGTCTGAGACCAAAGTCTTAGAATTTATAAATTAAAATATGTCTCTAAGGAGATATGCATAGTATATTTTTTGGAGGGAGGGAAGGACTGAATCATAGAAACAGGGTTTGGACCATTACCTTCAAAGGCATTGGTAACCTACCTGCACCAGACAGGCTCTACTTCCTAATGGGTCCACAGTCTCCCAAGACTTTCCCACTGCGTGAGGAACACATGTTTAAAATGTGATTGTGGTGGTGGGGGGGGGGCGGATATGTCAGAGCCTAGTCTCCCTGTTCCTTAGCTGAATCGCAACCCTTACTCCCATTTTGGGAAAACACTGCAGATCTCCAGTGAACAGTTGGTTGCTCTTGTGGCTTGTCTCCTCTGCTCTATCTGCCGCACGTTCCTATTTCCCACTTAAGGACTCTATGGAAACCCGCACGATGTCACACGCGGCCCTCCCAGGAGGTCTACCTTACTGTCCAGGATCTGGAAGACCCTCTGCTGCAGGGTGTGGCCAGCCTTGGGCCTCACAAGGATGTAGATGACTTTCAGGTGGGGACTGGTCCGTAAGAGCTTCTCCATCAGCACCTTGCCCAGGAAGCCGGTGGCCCCTGTGATGAGGATAGACTTGTTGCCATAGAAAGCCGCAATCATGGACATTGTCCCTCCTGCTCTCAAGTGTGGCTCTGGGAAGAGGTTCCTGCAGAGGAGAAGGTGTAACATGAGGGCGTGGTCTCAGAAGTCCTAAAACACAAAGCCACGAAAAATATGCCCAGGGCTCCCAGAAGTTTTGGATGCGGGGAAAAGGAGAGAGAGCAGCCGACTTGCTGGAAAGCACCATCCATCAGTCGCTATCTGCCCAGCCTCAGCGCGTCCGGAACCGCGGGCGGCAGCGAGGGAGGGCACTGCTCCGGGAGCCGTTTGCAGTCTGGCAGAGGGAGGGCACAGACACGCCAGGGGATGGTGACAGATGACGTGGAAAGTGACAAAACGCTGGGAGCACCCACAAGGGATGCATCGCAGCAGGAGCTGAGATCTCAGGGTGGTGTCTGTAAATGGTGGCATCTGAGCCCAAACTGGAAGGAAAAGGGAGGGTTGGGGTAAGAGTCTTCTAAGCCAAAAAGGACGAGTGTGGCCCCCAAACGTAGAAAGCAATGTTCACAACAGTTATCTATTTGACAATTATGATATAATTAGCATTTCATTTTCCTATTTCTCTAGAGCTTTGCCCAACGCAAGGTACTGGTCCCATCCTGTCCACCGTTTGTGAGCATATGATGTTATTCTCATCAAAAGCTAAAAGTGGGCAGAACGCTGTCATTTCCTATATCTTACTCTGGGGGTTCAGACCCTGCACACATCAAAGGCAGAGTGGGTTGACAAGGCAAGCCCCAGGCCACAGGCTTTGGGGACGTCCTGAAGGAACAATGGGTCCCATTTGCAGGAGCCAAGGAAGAGCGGACAAGCTAGGAGGGACAGGGGTTGGCGCGTGGATGCTGTGCTGGAGGAAAAGCACGCTCGGTCTTCAAGCTCAGGCTGAATGCTGCTGACAGACGCACGGAGAGCAACGAGGGCCTGAGGAGACGGCTCCATCAGGGAGTACTTGATGCATAAGCCCGAGGACCTGAGTTTGGATCCCCAGAACCCACTTAAAAGCTGGGTGCGGCAGCGCAGTGCCAGGATTCTCAGAAACAACGAGTTGGAGACAAGAAGATTCTAGTAGCTCGTTGGTGAGCTAGTCTGCCCAAATCAGTGAGCTCTAGGTTCAGGGAGAGATCTCCTCTTGGCAAATGAGTAAATAAAGTGATCGAGGACGACACTCAATGTTGATCTCTGGCCTCCACCTGCACCTGCATGCATGCGTGCACATACAAAAATACATGCAATCGCCACATATATGCGCACACGCACCAATGAATTTTCACAATTAAAATTATTTTGAGGATGATGTGGCTGCGTTCTTAGGCAGAACACTTTGTTTTATTAAAAAGAAATTAAGGGCCGGAGAGATGGCTTAGCAGTTAAGCGCTTGCCTGTGAAGCCTAAGGACTCTGGTTCGAGGCTCAATTCCCCAGGACCCACGTTAGCCAGATGCACAAGGGGGTGCACGCGTCTGGAGTTTGTTTGCAGTGGCTGGTGGCCCTGGCGCACCCATTCTCTCTCTCTCTCTCTCTGCCTCTTTCTCTCTCTGTCTGTCACTTTCAAATGAATAAATAAATAAAGTTTAAAAAAATTTTAAAAAGCTGGGTGTGGTGGCACATGCCTTTAATCCCAGCACTTGGGAGGCAGAGGTAGGAGGATTGCCATGAGTTCGAGGCCACCGTGAGACTCCATAGTGAATTCCAGGTCAGCCTGAGCTACAGTGAGACCCTACCTCGAAAAACCAAAAAAAAAAATAAATAAAAAAAATTAAAAAATAAAATTAAAAAAAAAATTAAAAAAAAATTAAGCCTAGTATGGTGGCACATGCCTTTAATCCCAGCACTCAGGAGGCAGAGGTAGGAGGATCATTGTAAATTCGAGGCCACCCTGAGAATACAGAATGAATTCCAGGTCAGCCTGAGCTAGAGTGAGATCCTACCTTGAAAAACAAAACAAAACAAAACAAAACAAAACAAGTTAAAAATATTTTCATTGATTTACGTGTGTGTGTGAAGAGAGAGAGTGTGAATAGGTACACCAGGGCCTCTGGCCACTGCACACGAGTTCTAGGTGCTTGTGCCACCTTGGGCATCTGGCTTTATGTGTGTACTGGGGAATTTCACCCAGGGTTTACAAGCAAGTGCCTTTACCTGCTGAGCCATCTCTCCAGCCCCAGTGCTTTGCTTTTTATGTCATTCATTCATTCGTGAATTTTGAGCCCCTGGCAAAATGCATAAGTTCTGAAGATAAACAGATGAGCGAGGCTCCCAGAGTCTTTGCTGTCACACCAGCAGGGAGAATTCCGGACTGAGCCAAGTGACACGGCTCAGTGGCGGCGGTCACCCCGAAATCAAAGGTTTTCGCGTTAGAAGTCTTCTAGCTCCTGTGACCTGCGTTCACTGCACTGTTACTTGACCTCCTCGTGTTGAGGGTGGACGTGAACGGCGTTATTTTGAAAGGCTGATCGAAATCTTGGGCAAGCCACAATTAACGAGGGTTCTGCTCATGTAGCGTACCGTTTCTCCAGTTCTGACCCCTCAGTGACAACGTCTCTCCCCTTGTGATTTCCTCAAGGACTTCTCAAGAATTTAGCACTCAGGCAAATGATTGTCTATTCTTGCCTGGTCTGCCCTGATGCTCAGAAAAATGGAGTCATCGAGTCCAGAATGCAGGATAGTATCATGGAGAAATACAAGAATATAAATATAAATTGTATAAATTCTAAGAAGGACTTTCTGAAATCAAATCCGAAGTCTAAATTAGGGAGCTTTGGGACATTTGGCAAGTTACTAATCTCTCTAAGCTTCAGTCTCCTCATCACCACAAGGGGGATTTCACAAGTATGCACCAAGTCATGTGTGGAAAGGATGAAATGAGTTAATACTGTCCTGGCTGCCACTGTAGTCACTGGTTTTATATATTTCCTCTTAATGTTTGCTAGCTTTCCCTTCTGACACGTATTTTCTTTTTGTAAGCAATCACCTTTAACCACTGAGCAATCTCTCCAGCCTTTCATTTTATTTAGTTATTTTTTTCACAACCCTGGAGCTTGAACCCAGGACCTTGAGTATGTTAGGCAAACACTATTATACTACTGAGTTATACTCCCAGCCTAACAGTAATTTCAAATATCCTGTCTCATGTATTTTGTACATTCTCTTTTGAAATTGGAAGACAATTTATAACTCAATCCATCATAAGAGCCAAATAAGTAGTTTCACCAAATACAACTCTATTTCATAAATATTATCCATTTTTACTATACATGAATGTTTAAGCATTCATTTGGAAACTCATTTGTCCTAAAGATGTCAGGTGCTTATTTTAAAATATATGCTCTAGTAGAATTATATGTTTTAAAATGCAACTATGCTGCTACTTTGATCCCAGACATAGTTTTGCAACTTACAATTTATAATTTCTTTTTTTTTTTTTTTTTTTTTTGAGGTAGGATCTCACTCTGGCCCAGGCTGATCTGGAATTCACTATGGAGTCTCAAGGTGGCCTCGAACTCACGGCAATCCTCCTGCCTCTGCCTCCCGAGTGCTGGGATTAAAGGCGTGCACCACCACGCCCAACTACAATTTATAACTTTAAGAATCTCTTTTCCTCTTATTCCTCCCTTTCTTTCTTCATTCCCACTTCCTTCTTTCTTCTTCCCTTGTTTAATTTTCCTTCTTTTCTTTTTAAGTAGGCCCAGATTTCAATGTGACAAAGGCAGGCTCAGCATGTCTCCAGATAAGGGAATTTTCCTTCTCTGTGCTGATTTCAAATACTTGTCAAACACAGCAGGAACCACGGAAGCACACAATGAGTGCTTGTGCTTCCACAGGAGAGCAAGGCTCAAGCCTGGCCCAGTACCCTATGGCTTGAGTATGCGACAATGGCAAGGTCCGTGATTCTAATCAGTTTGAGTGCTTCACAAAAATGTAAAAGACAACTTTTTTCTTTTCTTTCTTGCTTCTAATCTCAAGATATGCCTTGATCCTTGCTCTGGAAGCTTCTATGCAAAATTCCCTGAAGCCTAGTTCCATAGATTCTAGCTTGGCAATATTCAGGAATTATAAAGCCTTCAAAATGAAAAAGGTGGAAAAAATAGCTTTAAAAACTGAAATATTTTTGCACTTATCCACAGAACTTATACGGCTCTGGAATGAGCACGCTGTGCTCTTTTTTATAAAAAAAAAAAAAAACAACAACAAAAAAACCTTTTTCTGACAGGAAACTTAGTGGAAGAATATTAACTCTCAGGGGCCCTGTAGGATGCCATTGGGAACTTGTTTAATTAATTGGATTGGCAGTACTCCGTAGCCAATAAAATTCAACTTAGAAATGGTCCCCAGTGTGTGTGTGGGAGGGGCGTGGGGGGGAGCCATAGTCTAGCTGGCTTCAGGAACACTACATTTATAAGACATTTGCTGTGCAGCCATTGGTCTTTTAAAAACACAAGTCAGGCTGGGGGGATGGCTCAGCAGTGAAACGCACTTGCTTGAAAGCCTGCAAGCCTGTGTTCGATTCCCCAGTACCCACATTAAGCCAGATACGTAAAGTGGCACATGCATCTGGAGTTCGTTTGTGGCGGCAGGAGGCCCTGGCCTGCCCATTCTCTCTCTTTCTCCCCTTTACAAATAAATAGCAAATAATATAAAAAGTAAAAACATAAACCTAAGTCTAACAAATGAAAAGACAGGCCCTGGATCCAACCATTTTCACACAGCCCGTTAGACACAGGTCCTGTGTGTGTGTGTGTGTGTGTGTGTGTGTGTGTGTGTGTGTGCCACATGCCGTTCGACTCGGATCATGGGAAGCATGATGAAGCCACAAGCATTATTGTTGCAGAAGGTTAGGTTGAACATCAGTCCACGTGCACAGACCATGATTCATCAGGAAATCCACCATCAAAGGTAAATCTTGATGTGCCTCATTTTCTCCGAGGATCATGTCACAAATAAAAGGATTGTTGATCTATTACTGCAGTGAGAACAGTAATCCAACAGTGGCTGATAGTGAACTAATATAATTTTCATGCTTTGCTTAGAATTAAAAACTTTTGCCAGGTGTGCTGGCTCAGGCCTTTAATCCCAGCACTCGGGAGGCAGAGGTAGGAGGATCGCCGTGAGTTCGAGGCCAGCCTGAGACTACATAGTGAATTCCAGGTCAGCCTGAGCTAGAGAGAGACCTGGAAAAACCAAACAAACAAATGAAACTTTTGTAAATAGATGACGTGACTGTATTAGTTTAGAGCTCTCTAGAAAACCAGCCATCAGGATGTGCATGTGTGTATGTCCAGTGAGAAAGAGGAGGGGGATGAGGTGAAGAGGATGAAAAGATGGAGGAGGAGGAGGAGGAGGAGGAGGGAGCATTTACTTCATGAAACTGTCTTCACACAGTTGTAGCAACTTGCCAAAATGACTTGCAGAGTGGGCCAACTAGCTGGAGACCCAGGAAAGAGCTGCAGTTCAGATGCAAAGATTGCTGGCAGGACGCTTTGCTCTGTGGAATTGCGTCTTCATTCCAGGAAAGCAATGGCCAAGGCACACCCTCCTCACGGACGGCGATTTGCTTCCCTCCGCATCCAGCCATCTAACGTGATCTCATGCAAGAAGCGTCTCCACAGGAACATCGACGGCACTGTTTGACCACGCGTCCTCACACCGTGGCCAGATAAGCGGAGGCGAGACATTGGCCTTCTCAAGACAGCCCTTAGCAGCTGAGCACCCATCTCCTTGACCGTCCACTTAACGATAATAATAGAGTCATAATCTCACTTCAAGGGGTACAACTGTCTTGTGTACGGCCAAAACTGTACTAAGTCTGCTTCCAGGAAAGGATTTGCAAATTTACTCCTTGATGTTTATTTTCCTTATCATTTCACAAATACTAAGGCAGTAAGTTAACAACTTTTAAATACTGCAGTGTGAGGAAGTCAATACAACTTTTAAAAATTCTCTCTCTACGTATGTGTGCATATATAATAAATATATGTAATTTGTGTGTGTGTGTGTGTGTATGGGTGTGCCGGGTCTCCAGCTGCAAGCAAATAACAGACGCTTGCTCCACTTTTTGCATCTGGCTTATGTGGGTGGCTTGGGGATTGGACCTAGGGCTGCAAGCTTTGCAAGCAAGGCCCTTTTAACCACTGAGAAATCTTCCCAGCCCCAAAGTCAATATAGCTTTTTATTCATTTATTTAAACTATATTTTATTTATTTATTTGAGAGAGAGAGAGAGAGAGAGAGAGAGAGAGAGAGAGAGAATAGGCACGACAGAGCCTCCTGCAAGAGAACTCCAGATGCATGCACCCCCTTGTGCATCTGGCTGACGTGGGTCCTGGAGAGTCGAACCAGGATCCTTTGGCTTTGCAGGCAAATGCCTTAACTGCTAAGCCACATCTCCAGCCCCGTTCACTGATTGTTTGCTTGTGTATGTGTATGGGTGCACCAAGGTCTCTTGTTTGCAAGTGGATGCCAGATATTTGCACCACTTTTTGCATCTGGTTCTATGTGGGTGTTGAGGAGTTCAGTCTGTGCTGGCAGGCTTTGCAAGCAAGCACCTTTACCCACTTAGCCATCTCCCCAGGCTACGACATCTTAAAGTTACATGATAAGGGAATAAAAGAAGGAAGAAAACAAAGATACTTTCCTTGTGTGCCGATGCACATTCATAACAAAATGGGGAAAAATACCCATGAAAACTAGAGTCCTCATCTCTACGGTCACACGATCATAGACGTGTTTATAGCTGCTCTCTTTCATGACCCATTCTGTGCCTCCTCATCTTCAATGAACATCTCAGCCAGGTTTGGTTGCTTACTTGGTGGAGTGACACAAAATCTTTCCTTCTGGAAGAGTCTGGGCCATTGGGGTTTTGTTTGGATTAGATGGTTGTGGTTTTTCATTGACCTGAAGCACAGGGCATGGTGATATTAAGATCCTGTGGGACCTCCTGTATTCCAGATACAGTCTTCTCACTACCATGATGGAGTGAAGATCCAGTTTCTCATTTGTAGTTAGCATCACCCAGCACGGTCAGCACCTAACTCCCTTCTTTGCCTGTTATCTTGGGGTCATGAGTGGTCCAGTATGACCAGGAATCAGTCTTAACTTCCAGCTTAGGGAAGCCATTGTTTAGCCCCTTGATGTAAGTCTTTTCCCTCTGGAAATAAAACCTGATGAAGGGAGCAGAAGGTCTTGGGGGTGGGGGACATAAACGCTGCTCGTAGGTCACTGTGGGTGACAGTTCATGGTGCCACCCTCATTCCCAGCCCTGGATTCTGGATGGATGAACCCCAGTGATGGGAGGAGATGCACCCCTTAGTGTACTATTCAGAGCACAGTCAGCCCCTGCGAGCCTTGCCCCAGCCCTGCAGGGTGCTTCCACGTCAGTGGTATGTGACTGAGTCTCCCATTATTCCATCAAGACAACTGCACCAAGACGGAAACAGTGAGTTCGGTGAGCAGGGGCCGCTGCCTGCTTTGTTGTGAGAAAAGGCCCTGGGTCAGAAGCAACACTGTTGAATACTGTGATGTGATGGTGGGTGGACAAGTCACTCTACAGCCCCATGAATGGCAGTTTTGGCAGAAACATTCTGGGTTGGAATAGCAAACTGGCATTCAGGGTAACTGTGCATTCTGCTAAGAATAAGACATGTTCCCTTCCTTGATGGAAGTGGTCCAATGCTATCATTAACCTGCCAAGCTGATCAGCCCAGGGGTGAGTCACTGGGGCGTTGGTGTTGGTATTGGCTGCTGGAAGGTCGGGCCATCAGGCTTTGAGCACTGGCTGTCGTCAGGACGATGCTGGCGAGAGGAAGGACCTGGATGCTTAGCCACGCACACGCCGTCCCTGCCACACGGGCAGGTTATTCTTGGGCACTGGGCACTGACGGCAGGGGTGGGGGGAAGAGGCTGGCTGGCATCTGGGGAATAAGATTATCTGACCATCTGATTCTTAAAATTCTCTGCTCAACTTACTCCTTGGTAAGCCGTAGTAACGTGGGGCAGAAGTACACCCGCGCTTTTCATCCAGAGAAGTTTGCAGGCACATACATTTCCTCTGATGTCCTGGTCACCAACTTTCCACGTATGTTCCTTCCAAGTCCCTGACCATCCGGTCATGTCATTGGTTGTGCCTGTCCACTTCTTCTGAGCAAACCAGAGAGTAGGCTTCAGTGACATGCTCACACAAGGATTACGCTCCCCAAATTCTTCAGAGGCCACAGGACCTTGTGCGTCTTTCTGTTTTAGAGAGGACTCTATGCAATATCTAATGTCCTTTCCCTTAGAATGGATATCTTAACCTTCCCCAAATGACCAGGGCCTTAGAGCTTTCACTGAAGTAGACAGCCACTGACGATACTTACTTCCTATTGTCTGACATGCGCATCTCTTACCAACAAGGGCAGAGCTATGGCCAGATCTTGCTCACTAGGTCCATTATTCAGCACTGTATCATCAGTGTAACGGAGTGATGCATGACAGCTTGGGGGAAGGAAAAGGCAGACAAGATTCAGGCCAATGAGATCAGGGCCCAGGGCTGCAGAGCGGAGCCATGTGTGGAGTGGACACTGAAAGCGAATTGCTGAGCTTTTTAGCTGAGAGCAAACTGCTAACGTGGATCTTTAGTAGCGGCCACGGAGGCGGTAGCAATGCACTGGCCCGCAGATGAGGCAAGATGAGCCACGTGCATTTGCTCACGCAATGGCATAGCAGTGAAGAGCAGTTTTGATAATCAAAGGAATGTCCCGGAGGAGGAGCCGCTCCGAGAGGTCTGAGCCGGATGGGATGACGCCTTTCTTATTCGGGAGGTTATGTGTGCACTATTACTACTGCTTTGACCTTGAGTCAATACTGCGTGGTACGGATTAACAAATACATCTTCCCTGGGCTGGAGAGATGGCTTAGTGGTTAAGCGCTTGCCTGTGAAGCCTAAGGACCCCTGGTTCGAGGCTCGATTCCCCAGGACCCACGTTAGCCAGATGCACAAGGGGGCGCACGCGTCTCGAGTTTGTTTGCAGTGGCTAGAGGCCCCTGGCTCGCCCATTCTCTCTCTCTATCTGCCTCTTTCTCTCTCTGTCTGTCGCTCTCAAATAAATAAATAAAAATAAACAAAAATAAATACAGTCTCGTTAGCCCTCACTAGCTGGCA
Organism: Dipus sagitta; assembly: GCA_036346955.1. NCBI lineage: Eukaryota > Metazoa > Chordata > Mammalia > Rodentia > Dipodidae > Dipus > Dipus sagitta. The sequence goes on from CM070789.1 coordinate 1,759,234, forward strand.
AACACCAGAAGATCCTATATGTTATGTTGTATCAGGACTGCCCGGCACAGTAGCATGCAACGAGATGCTCCACAGCAAACAGGAGAGCCGGGAGCTGAGGGAACCCCTCAGGGGCTGTACTGGGGAGGTGGCTCGGTGGGTAGAATGCTTCTTTAGGAATATGAAGACCTGAATTTATTCCCCAGACCCATGTGAAAATGCCAAGCGTGGCCATATGTGCCTGTAGGCCCAGCCCTGGAGAGGAGTACATGGGAAGATCCCTGGAGCTGGCTGGCCACTTTAGCCTAATCAGTGAGCTGCAGGCCAGCCAGGGAGAGACCCTGTATCAAAGGAGGGCAGCGGCTTCTCTCAAAGGACATTTGAGGCTTTCTTCTGGCCTCTACATGCGCATACATACACACGCATGAGCACTGTCACACACACACGCACCCATACACATACAACACAACTGCACATCCACACCCAACACACGCAAATCAGAGAGGGTGGTTCAGTGGATGGTTCAGTCATTTAGAAAGCTTATTTAACAAGCTTGTGTGTATATACAAATGTAAAAACTGTTGATTTTCTATTTTTCCCACAGGAATAAAATTTTTATAGAATTTTTAAAGTTAAGAACTTTATCATAAGTTATGAATATGGATTTTTTTGTGTTTTTTTTTTTCTAGGTAGGGTTTCACTCTAGCCCAGGCTGACCTGGAATTCTCTGTGTAGTCTCAGGGTAGCCTCGAACTCACAGTGATCCTCCTACTTCTGCCTCCTGAATGCTGAGATTAAAGGTGTGTGCTGCCATGCCTGGCTTAATGTGCATTTTTTTTTTTTTTTGGTTTTTTGAGGGAGGGTCTCACTCTAGCCCAGGCTGACCTGGAATTCACTGTGGCGTCTCAGGGTGGCCCTGAACTCATGGCGATCCTCCTACCTCTGCCTCCCGAGTGCTGGGATTAAAGGCATGTGCCACCACGCCCGGCTTAGTGTGCATTTTTAATGCATCCTTATACATACCCTATCCATCTTTATACATACCCTTGAATCATGTGTAGTCATAGGGAGATGATGTGAGTTTTCTAGGTAGAGTAGACAAGGATGAGCTTAGAGACTGAAGCCAGCAGGCATGGGAGGAGATGGGTAGATAGGAAAGGCTAATGCTCTCCAGGTCAAAGCAAAGCGTGTTGGAAGGGAGACCCTAACTTGTGCGGGGACAGAACTGTCTCAGTCTAGGTACGTGGCGATGTGATCCTGACATCCGCACTTTGACCTTGGCCTCTGAGTTATAGACAGCAGCCTCTCAGCCTGACTTTTTCTTCCTTTAGGCTTTCAGAAATTGGCTTTATTCTGTAGCCCATCTTCTGCTGTGTTGGTTGGGGCCGAGCATCCTTCTACAGCTAACCCTGGTCTTCTGCCTTCTGACCTGAGTGTTTAGCGCATGCTAATTAACTTGTTGGGGTGCTGAAGGTTATTGAAGGTCATCCTTTTCTAAGAAAAATTCAGTGTGGTTAATTTGGTTAAAAAAGGTTAAATCAAAAATTTTTAGTATATATATATATATACATATATATATATACATATATATATATATATTCATTTATTTGACAGAGAAAGAGGGAGAGAGAATGGGTGTACCAGGGCATCCAGCCACTGCAAACAAACTCCAGACGCATGTGCTCCCTTGTGCATCTGGCTAACGTGGGTCCTGGGGAATCAAACCTGGGTCCTTTGGTTTTGCAGGCAAACAATACCTTAACCGCTAAACCATGCCTCCAGCCCTTTAGTATATTTTAATAAGTGAAATATAGGTTTGGGAATAAGCGTTGACATAGAATTGCATTGTGCATTACAGTATATGGGTACCAGAAGGTATTGTGGGGGTCATTAGCAAAAAAATCATTTTTTTATTAAATCAATCAATAATTAAACCAATTATTATTAAAACCAGATAGGCATTTCATCTTGTGGGTGACAATGAAGTGATACTTAAAAATAAGCATTGTCATAGCTGGGCATGGTGGCGCATGCTTTTAAACCCAGTACTCGGGAGGCAGAGGTAGGAGGATCACTGTGAGTTTGAGGCCACCCTGAGACTACAGAGTGAGTTCCAGGTCAGCCTGAGCTAGAGTGAGACCCTACCTCGAAAAACCAAAAAAAAAAAAGAAAAAAAAAGCATTGTCCTTTTTTTTTTTTTTTTTTGATTTGTTGACTGCGTTTGAAAGAGTAAGTCAGAATTTTACAATTGACTCTAATGTGAAAAAGTGAACACCCTAGATTTCCAGCTATCAAATATTTGGACATAGTGTATATATGGTGTAACATCTGTATATTTGACCATAAAGACATATAATTGAAAACATTACAAAATTAGGCCCTTTAATTCCAAATATGAGATATTCATATCTTGTAAATAAACACATCTTTGAATGACAAAAATGCGAAATGGCCCCTACAGGCTCATTTGTTAAAAAATTTGGTCCCTAGCTAGTACTACTATGTTGGGGGATTGGGGGACATCTAAGAGGTGAAGCCTAACTGGAGGAAGCGGACTGCTGGGGGCGGGACTTGAGGAGTGATAGCTGGGTCCCGCCTCGCCACGCTCTGGTTTCTGATTACGGACCCAGTGTGACCCAGCGGCCTGATGTTCCTGCCGCCTCGCCTTCCACGCCACAGTGGCCTCTGCCCTGTCTTAAAGGTGAGCCAAAAACAAACCCTTCCTTCCTCAGGTTGTTCTTGTCATGCATGTTGGTCACAGCAATGAGAAAAGTAACCAACCCATTATCTTTACTAGACCCCATTTTCTGACTTAGGCGTGCGCGAATGCACACCCACGTCAATCCAGATATTAATAGTGAAGAAACACTGGCATGGGGAATTTGGTTCAGTCTAGATTAGCTCTCACCTTAGACTATACTCTGAGTGGAAATAGCTCATGCCCTCCCTGGGACTTTCGTTTCTCTTCCAAAGCTGCAGATAGAATCTGCTTCCTTGAGAACTTATTCTCTACTAATAGTAAAACATGGGTGATGCAGGAACGAACAGGGCTTTGATCCAATCTGGCCAGAGCCTCAGTCTAAGCTTCCCTGGGGACCAGCTGTCCTGTGGTATTTCTGATGGGTAGAACTTTCTGCTTGTTCACCACAAGCATCGTGCTCAGAGACGTTACCCAGAGTGCTACATGCACTGCAAGGGCGAAATAGACACGTCATTTCAAATAAATAACTAAAACCTAAGCATTATTCTTCTCTTGGTTCCTGTCTTCCTGTACTAAAAGTTGCAAAAGTTAACTACTGAAAAAGATTTTGAAAAAATGTAATGCAAAAACATTCAGTGATAATATAATCACATACAAGGCTTAATTAGCATATGGTATCATCCTGACATATAAGAGTTATATATCACAGCATCCTAATTTATTCTTACAAGACAATTTTCTCCACTACTCACATGGCTTAAGAGTTGATTCACATTCATTTAAGTGGAATTTACATATAAAGTTGGAGATTTCTATTTCCTGCTTGATAGAGCTGCATCTTAACCTTTTATTCAGCCAAGAAAACTGGAAGCAAAATGAATTGGTAGGTACGAAAATCTTTAACAAGGCCTTGATTAAAAGGAGATGGATTTCACATCATGAATGCAGCCCACCAAAAAAACCCCACTACTGAATTGTGGAACCACACTAGAAATTGCTACCCTTCGTTGCACTAATTACTGCTCACACCCCCAAAGATGGCAGTGCATATAAGGTGCATATAAGAACACTTTGTTCTTTTGCAGAGACGTGGGTTACCAGGGTCTGTGAATGTTGGCGACTGGGCTTAGTATTCACTGTGCACAAACAAAGGCATAGTGTGAGTGGCTTCGTATTGATGGGGAGCGCTCAGGAGCTTGGTCATTGCCACAGCTCAACTGCCCTGAAACCATGTGGCTGGTTGTAAAGTGTGTACGTGTGGCATGTGTGCTCTGTATGTGTGTGTGTGTGTGTGTGTGTGTGTGTGTGTGTGTGTGATGTATGCACAGGTATGTGCCGATGCACTCATAGGTATGTGGAGGTCAGGGGAGAAGGTGGTGTGTCCTTCCTCTGTGTCTGGTCCGTGTATTTCCTTGAGATGGAATCTCTCTCTGAATGCGGAGCTCTGTTTTCTGGTGAGCCCCAGTGACGTCCACTCTTCACTCCATGTAGGACTGTGGTTGTGGAGGTGCGTGGCACATCCCGCTGCTTATGTAGGTTCTGGGGAATTGAACTCAGGTGGTCTTAGGCCCTTATGCTTGTAGCAAGTGCTCTTACCTGCTGATCTATCTCCCCAGACTAGGAAGTTGTATGTTTTACAAAGCTAGTAAGAAAGCTAGTGGAGGGCTGGGAAGCATACTCAGTCAGTCAAGTGCTTGCTGCACAAGCACGAAGACCCGAGTTTGGGTCCCCAGCACCCATGTAAAAAGCCAAGTGTGGTGGCATGTGTCTGTAAGCCCAGTGCTGGAGACACAGGAGGTTGGTGGTTATTGGCTAGCTAGTCCAGCCAAATTGATGAGCTCTAGGTTCAATGAGAGACCCTGTCTCAAGACATAAGTAGGGAGCAATTGAGGATGACATCTGATATGGATCTGTGGCCTCTGTACATACTGGTACACACATCCATATACACTCACACACACTTACACATGCCAAAGAAAACCCCCAAACGTTAGTTGATGATATGTAAATGGACATCATTCAGCAAACTGGAGACCCTTGTTTCTTATTGTAAGCTAATTGTCGCAAATCAGTGACCTCTCAGGAATTTTGGGAACGAGTACAAATTCCTGTTAGAACCAGAGCGTCTCCATTTTTGAATTCTGGCTTTGATTTTTACAATGTGTGCATTTGCCCAGGCTACCTGTTCTAATTGCAAAACCATGTATGAATTGCTATTTCCTTGAAATGGCCCAAATCACCTGCCTAATTGTCATGTCCCTGAAGCAGCCCAGGTCCCTTAGTTAAAATGCCCTGGGATGGAAGCATTGCTGTGACCCCTGCTGCTCATCTAAGAACTCCCCACCTGTAAGGGAAGTTGCTCTCCACCTGCCTGGTCAGAGCCCTTCTCAGGCTTTTATATAGAAATGCCAATCTCTGCTATTGAGCTAAGTTTCTTCTTCTTCTATCTTTATTTTCTGGTAGTTCTCAGCTTTTTCCTAAAATATATTACTTTGAACCATGCACTTAGGCATTTAGGAGGAAACAAGTTCTGAACTAAGGCTAATAGTTTCCCTGTCAAAATTCCCTCAGTGGGATCTTGTTTCATGTCAGAAAAGCTGAAAGTCACAACAGCACTCATTTTCCTCAGAAAAGGCATAATGAGTTCTATTGAAAAAAAAACAACAAAAATATTAGTCATTTGTCAGTAAGAGAAGGCACTTACAGATCTGAGGAAATGACTTACTTGAATTAAACTGTGGTAGCTTTATAACAAGAGAAGAAAAATACAGGTTTCATAGAACAAAGTGTCACTGTTAGAAGGGGGTGTCAAAGTGGCATTTGGGGAAAATTCCTGTGCCTAATGGTTTAACTTAACTTCAACAAAGAGCAAGAGCACCCTGCCCTCTTTTAAGTGAATATTACTTGTTTATTTATTATTTTTTGAAATTTTAATTGAGAACTTTAATATCTGAACATATTGCAAATTGGTTATATTCCCACTGGGTTATCCTTTTTGGTCCCTTCTGCCTTACCCCCGTTCCACTGAGGGTAGCCACTGTGGAGTCATGCACGCGTCAGTCAGTTCCCAGTGGAAGGACAGTGCCTCGGAGTACACCTCCCCCCTGTGGCTCTTACATCTTCCAGCCCTCTTCTGCAATGTGCCCTGAGCCTTGGAGGGTGTGTTAGAAGTATCCTTTGGTGTTGAGCTCTCAGCAGCCTCCGGTTTTCTGCTTTGAGGAGTTTTGAGTCTCCTCAGTGTCTACCACCTTGGAGAAGGTTCTCGGGCTCGCCAGGAGGGCAACAGTCATGTTTCATCTGCTATTTTCTCTGCAATGCTTCCTTGGTCCTGACAGATATGATAGGGACGACTATTCTCATGCTATGCAGTCCGCTTTCTTTTCTTATTGTTCTGATGGATTTTGGGTATTCCTAGTATTTGCACCATAATGGGTATTATTTAAATATACATAAAGGCCATTTCCATATTCCTTTGTAATGCCAGCCAAGATAACGCTGCAGTCACACTTTCCATAGCAGCTAGTGGGACTGTGAGACTCACTTCCTCGTCATTGTCCCATGGTCCTGGGACAGAACTACAGAAGCTACTGCCTCACACGATTCATGCTAGTCTGCACTGTGCCAGCAAGTTCCTAAATGAACCATTATTTCTGCATCTACACATTGACATCATTTACTGTTAAGTTGTTTAATATCTACGGGGGAAAACCTCTATATCAGTGAAAAATTAATTCGGGGTTGGAGAGACAGCTTGTTGGACAAAGCACTCACTTCATAATGTGAGGACTAGAGTTTCGGATCCACAGCACCCACACCAGTGCTGAGTGGGCACGGAAGCCTGTGTGCAACCTGGTGCTGGGGAGGCCAAGTGGGTATGCTGGGAAAGTGACTGGCTGGACTGGTGAGCTCCGGCTTCAGCTGACAAGTCCTGCCTTGGTAAATACCACAGAGAAGCATCTAGGAAGACAATGACATTGACCTCTGGTCTCCACACGCATGCACACACACAAGCACACACGCAAGTGAACATTGACCTCTGGCCTCCACACGCATGCACACACACAAGCACGCACACAAGTGGACATTGACCTCTGGCCTCCACATGCGTGCACACACACAAGCACACACACAAATGGACATTGACCTCTGGCCTCCACACGCGTGCACACACACAAGCACACACGCAAGTGAACATTGACCTCTGGCCTCCACACGCATGCACACACACAAGCACACACGCAAGTGAACATTGACCTCTGGCCTCCACACGTGTGCACACACAAGCACACACGCAAGTGAACATTGACCTCTGGCCTCCACACGCATGTACACACACAAGTACACACGCAAGTGAACTTTGGTTTTCTTCTGATTTCTATCTAAAGTCGATGGCTGAGAGAAAGTTTTAAGGCTGAGCAAATCTAGTGGCTTGCCTGTCTTGTAAGGTCTGCCTCCAATCAGGAAGAGAATCAATATACCCTCAGGTAAAGAGAAATTGTGTTATTTCCATGGATGTTGCTGCGTGACATAACTGGTGTATTATGTGCACAACAATAAACACTATCACATCTTAAGTGTCACTGTCCTGACAAGAGTGACGATATTGCGAAAACAAATCGCAGCGTTCCTCCTCTGGCTGACAAAGGGCTTCAGTTTTTCCTTTCTACCAGCATGAAATTCCTGGGAGAATTTCAGTCCCCTGGATCCATTGTTGTAGTAGCCTGATAGCCAAAGGGAGAGACACAGGGTTTACAGGCACTGAGACTTCTGAGAAGAGAATGGAAGTGACTTGCAGGGCTGAATCCAGAAGCCACCTAGGCACTGGGTCTGCTTTGGTCCAGCCCAGGGCTGAGAGACGCTGAGCCCAGGATGCTAGAAGAGTGGAGTGAAGCCTGGAGGGGACTTGCTGAGGCTTCTAGGTTCTGGTCCCAGAACAAAGGAATGCTATCAGGACCCAGAGATAGTGATAGATGCAGAAACAGTTTTTTAAATAATATTTAATTATTTGAGAAAGAGGTAGATCAAGAGGAGGGAGAGAGAGAGAGAGAGAGAGAGAGAGAGAGAGAGAGAGAGAGAATGGGTGCCCCAGGACCTCCAGCCTCTGCAAACGAACTCTAGATGCATGCGCCACCTTGTGCATCTGGTTTTCCTGTGGGTACTGGGGAATTGAACCTGGGTCCTTTTGCTTTACTGGCAAGTGCCTTAACTGAGAAGTTACCTCTCCAGCCCAAATACATATATATATTTTTTGACAGCATGCACCACCATACCCCCAATATCCATTTTATTTATTTATTTGTAAGTAAAGAGAGATAGAAGAGAGAGAGAAACAGAGAATGAGAATTGGCCCACCAAGGCCTCCAGCCACTGCAGACGAACTCCAGACGCATGGGGCCACCTTGTGCATCTGGCTTTCCGTGGATAGTGAAGAATAGAACCTGGGTCCTTTTTCTTTGCTGGCAAGCACCTTAACCACTAAGCTATCTCTCCAGTCCTAAAAACATTTTTTGTTTGTTTTTTAAAGAAAGAGAAAGATTAAGAAAAAAAGCAAGAGAAGGAAAGGTAATAGAGAGCTGGACCAGTTCAATGTTCAAAACCTCCTGCCCTGACCCTCCGTAGGTCATTTGCATAGTATCCCCTTCTTCCATGTTTGGAGATGGTGGGACTATATTTTTAAAAATGTTAATTTATTTAGTTGACAGGAAGAAAGAGAGAGAGAGAGAGAGAGAGAGAGAGAGAGAGAGAGAGAGGGAAAATGGGCATGCCAGGGCCTCCAGCCTCTGCAAACAAACTCCAGACACATGTACCACCTTGTGCATCTGCCTTACGTAGGTCCTGGGGTATGGAACCTGTATCCTTTGGCTTTTCAGGCAAGCACCTTAACCGCTAAGCCATCCCTCCAGCCTGGGACTGCTTTTTACACATGTTCAGTCCTGTTACGTGTAGCCCACCATGGTTCAGGATTTCCAGTCTTCCTCTAAGTCTTCTTTGATATGTGAACCTTAGCGCCTCTCTCTTCCCATGCTCCACCCTCCTGGCAGAAGGGCAGGGCATGGTTTAGTGCACACCAGAGCTAACTGCAGAGTTTACTTTTAAAGGTTCCCATAGGTCTCCAGCCCTCACCCCACGGCTCAGTAAGTGTGGCTCGATGACGCTGTGTGATAAACACTAGAGGGCTGGGCACTGATGTGGAGGTAGGGCAGAAGGGGGTCTGCATTTCATCTCCTCGCTGACTGCTGTCATGAGACCTGACCTTTGGTTTTCTCCTTGCTCCTCTGTGGAATGGGAGCAGTGTTTCGAGAAGATATATTTACAAAGGGTTGGCAGGACCCAGTCTGGTTCACCATTTGGACAGTGAATTTAGTGTGGGAAGAGAAGAGAATGAGGGACACATTGGATGAACATTCTAGCTTTTCTTTTACACACTTGCTAATGCTACCTATATTTTTTCCTCAACTTTCTTTTTTTTTTTGACACAAGTCTTCCTGTATCCCAGGCTGGTCTAGCATCTAACTCGTTACACAGTACGACCTTAGACTTCTGGTCCTCCAGCCTCCACCTCAAGTGTTTGAATTACAGAGCTGCACCACCACACCAGGGTTTGTGTGGCGTAAGGAACTGAACCCAGGGCCTCGTGCTTGCTGGGGGGGGGGGTATGCCTCCGCTGAGTAGCACCCTCAGGCCCTGGACAGGTTCTTTATAGACACAGTCGTGATTGTGCAGCCCATGAGCAGAGCTGAATAGGTTCTGCCAGGGGTGGTCCTGGAGGGAGGGGCAAGCCCACCCCAAGTCTCTAGTGCCTGCTGTGCTCAGTGTCTGCGCAATGGAACGAACAGGTGAGTCTGTAGGTACAGAATAAAGGTCACCTCCGGGGACACTGAGACTCCAAACTCCTCAGAGCGGAACATCAGAGGCTGCTGAGAGTTCAACACTTGAGGCTTATGCCATGGCCCCCTCAGGGTCAACGCTGAGGAAGAGTGGGCTGAAAGCAGGGTGACAGCCACGCTGTCTGTGAGGTGCTGTCTTCTGAGGCGTCGTCTCCCTCAGACAGAGACTGACTGGCACATTCATGACCCCCGCAGTGAATACAGACCACGCCACCAATGCCCCAGGGGAGAGGAACATAAGACTGAATAGAACCCAACAGGAACAAGGCCAGTATTCAATATGTTACCTACATGAATGAAAGAAAGAACACCTCAGAGACGTCTGGGGGCTACACCTGTGATGTCCAGGTCTCCAGCAGCTCTACGTGTGAGAAGCCTGGCCTGTCCTTCCAAATCCACCTCCCCGAGTGGCCTGGCGACCCAAGCAGCTCGAAGTATTTTTCTGTGAACTCATCTGAATACGTTTAGCATTTTTTAAAGTTAAACACTTGACACCGTTTTTCATGGATGCTAATAAGAGTTCCTTTGTGTCGTCCGTCCTTCCTGTTCATGAACTGAGTTCACCATTTCCCATGTCCGTGGGCGCAGGCCCTTCTTTCCAGAATCACAATTTCAGGGCTGAAAGTGTGCAGAACAGTCATTCTTGACTTTTCACATCACATTACACAACCCACAACCAGTCGTGGGATTACTTTTAGCTCAGTCTGACATGCGAACACTGTTGAAAAGAGACCTACAAGGATAGCCAAGTAGCAGAGAGCTGACGAGCGAGGCCAGACCTATCGCCTTCACGATCGTGGTCTGATCAAAGTTGGGGAAAATATTCACTTCTGTTCATTGTTGCAGTTGCCTTTGAATTACTGAGAAAAAACACTCAACCAAAATCAGCTGAAGGGAGGAAAGAATTTATTTTGGCTCACGGTCTGGAGGGGAGCTTTGTAACGGTACGGGCAAACATGGCCCAAGCAAAGGCTGGGCATCACCTCTGCCACAGCAGATGCAAAACAGCAGCAAGAGTGAGGGAGAGCTGGCTAAACACCCCTAAGCCCACCCCCAACAGCACACCGCTGCCTCCAGCAAGGCCCCACCTCCTAAATTGCCACCAGCCAGGGACCTAGCATTCAAAACAAATGAGCATATGGGGGGGGATCTGATTCAAACCACCTCATTCATTCATTCATTCATTCAAATGATTGCTAAGGGCAAACTGTCCCAATGATAGACGCAATGAAGAGCGACATGTCTGCTTGACCAAGACAAGGTGCTGTGGGCCTTGTGAGAGTTCTTTCTGTTACACCTCTGGCAGCTGTCTATAGCTTTAAGCTCGTCCACAGCCCTGAAAATATCTTGAACTCAGAGCGACTTCAGAGACCTGTGAGGACACTGGGCGTTTCTTATGGGGCGTGGACAGTCCCTAGAAGTGAAATTGATTAGATGGTGACTTCAGTCTCTCCTAAGGAATCCAATAGTGTTTTGCCTACAAGTGCAACTTTGGCATAATTTTCAGAAAAGAACCAAATTTTTCAGATTATACTAAGCATAATTCTCCATAATAATTTTGTTGCCCTTGTTTTCTCTGCTTTGTTTTTCTTTTCAGCGCTGGGGATTGAACCTGGGACCCCATGCATGTTAGGCAAAGGCTCTAACGGCTCAGCCACATCTCCGGCACTTTTACTTTTGCTTTTGAGACAGGGCCTCACTCAGTTGCCCAGGCAGGACTTGAACTCCCTTGCAGGCCAGGTTGCAGGTGTGTGGACACTGACTTGGGAGTCACTGAGGGACCCATCTTACTACTTGTTTCCCTGGTGTCATTAGGAAGGGAAGGGCCACTTCCTCTGACCAGAGGAGATGGAGCCTGTCAGTCAGTCACTCACCTGGTCAAGAGACCACCCCTCACCTACAGACATGCTTCAGAGGTAGAGGAACAGTCATCTCCTTAGTGACATGCAGGGCTCTACGTCTAAGAAGCCCCTCCCTCGGGGCAGGTGCTCACAGACCCCATAGCCTTTGTGAATTCTAACTCAAAAAGCTTAATTTAGACTCCCACCCCCTTCTTTCACTTCTTTAAAATCCTAAGCACGATTGCCCTGACACTTTGGGGGTCTTTTACCCTGTCCTCAACAAATCTCTGCCTTACTCATGTCTTGTCATCTGTATGCCGGATTTTTTTTTTTCCCGATCATGGCACAAAAGAACTCACCAGTCTGAAACTCTGCAAGACAGGAAGATCTAGATCTTGAGCTCTTCCTGCCTCACTTCCCAAGGAGCTGGGATCAAAGGCAGGCCCTATGTCATCCATCACTTCTAACCCAAACGCTACTGCTGACACAAAGAAAAATGTCCGACACGCTTTCAAACACTTGTAGAGACGGCACTTCTCTTTACTGAGCGCACATGGCTTCTCAAGGGTCAAGTGAGAGTATGAAAATACTAAGAGAAACCATTTCCAAACAGAACTTTGACCCATGCCCTGCAGCAACCTGCTCTGTAATCCCTTTATCTACAATAAATCACCCAGGAAGCCAGGCTGCTTTAAACCTGCAGAAATCCAGAGTGCTATCTCCGGAGACAAAGGAGGAAGTAACCTCTGCAACAGTTGGCCGCAAGTGCATAACTGACATTTTTCCTAACGTGTGGTGTGCCCTGCATGTGGCTTAGAGTCCTAGAGAGCCGAGAGTGTCCCCCGATCCCCTCCTTCCCTAACGCCTGCTACCGTGAACCCACAGCCACTGCCGGGCCAGGGCACAAAGCAGGCTTCCCTTCCCCTCGGCTGGGCCTTCCCACTCCACTGCTGGTCTTTGAGTCCCTTCTACAAACCACGTGAGGTGGCTGGCTTTCTGGCTAGGGTGAGCTCAGAACAAATTAGCTTTCCGTTTCCTAACTTGGGTTGTATAAATTTCTATGTGGCATAATACCTATTTTATGGACTGGGAAGTGTCTAGAAGTTAACTGTTTTTTTTTGTTGTTGTTTGTTTGTTTGTTTTCTCGGGGTAGGGTCTCACTCTAGCTCAGGCGGACCTGGAATTCACTATGTAGTCTCAGGCTGGCCTTGAACTCACACGATCCTCCTACCTCTGCCTCCCAAGTGCTGGGATTAAAAGCATGTGCCATCATGCCCGGCCCCTTTCTTTTTTTTAAGTTTTGTTTATTTTTATTTATTTATTTGAGAGTGACAGACAGAGAGAAAAACAGGCAGAAAGAGAGAGAGAGAGAGAGAGAGAGAGAGAGAGAATGGGCGCAGCAGGACCTCCAGCCACTGCAGACGAACTCCAGATGCATGTGCCCCCTTGTGCATCTGGTTTGCATGGGTACTGTGGAATCGAGCCTTGAACCTGGGTCCTTAGACTTCACAGGCAAGCGCTTAACTGCTAAGCATCTCTCCAGCCCCAGAAATTAACTTTTTAATGAGTGTGTGTGTGCATGTGTGTGTGTGTGTGTGTGTGCGTGCGTGTGCAAGAGCATGCGGATGCCAGAGGACAGTCACAGGTGTCATTCCCAGGATTGTCATTTTCTGTCATTGGCCTAGAGCTCAACAGCTGGGCTAGCCTGGCTGGCCGGTGGGCCTCAGATATCCTCCTAGCTCTGCCTTTATGGTGCTGGGATTTCATATAAACTTTTCTAGCATCCCAGCTTTATCTTGTGGGTTCCATCGCAGGTCTTCATGCTCACAAGACAAGCACTTCCCTGACTGAGATACTGCCACCATCCCAGAAATTAACTTTTAAATAGGGCCACCCAAGTAGCAGGATTTTGAACTTTGTCAAATTCCAGAGTTAGCTCATTAACCTGTGGCCAAATCTGTAAGGAAACAAACAACGGGGAGGCATTTCCCTCTGATAACCTTGTAATTTGAGGAACTTCTGGTTTCCTTAAAAACAAATGGCCTCCTTGTACAGAGGCATCAGTCTGTGGGCCTGCAGGATTTGCAGGCAAGTCAAGTTCAGGGGCACAGTGGAGTGTTCCAGGTGATGTCTAGGGCCATGATGGCAACATAAATTCTGTATTGCTTGGGGCTGGAGAGATGGCTTAGTGGTTAAGACGCTTGCCTGTGAAGCCTAAAGACCCGTGTTTGACTCTCCAGCTGCCATGGCCTCCAGATGCACAAAGGTGAGGCAAACACAAGGTCTCACATGCCCACCAGGCGGTGCAAGTGTCTGTAGTTCGATTGCTGAGGCCCTCACTCGCCAATTCTCTCTCTCTCCCTCTGTCTCTCTCTCGCTTGTTCTCTAGGAAAACAAACAAACAAACAAACAAACAAACAAACAAAAACCAAAAACTGAATCTGTGGAGAAGCCTCGAGATCAGGGGGTGGTGAGAGCTGAGGTCTCAGGAGGAAGGAGTTCTGCACTTCAGCACTGTTCCATTGGCTCTGAGCATTGCCATTTCTGTCAGATCCCACAGCCGAATTAGGACATTTAGCCTCTAGGTAACTTTAATGCAGTATGTGCATCTGTACTAGTTTAGAATTCTGGGGGAATCTCCTTGTATGATGCCCTTTAGAGGTCAAGAAGAGTGGATTATGGGTAATAAAACTTCAGTGAACATAGGGTTTTTTTTGATTTATTTATTTGAGAGTGACAGAGAGAAAGAGGGAGAGAGAGAGAGAGAGAAAGAGAGAGAGAGAGAGAGAATGGACACACCAGGGCTCCAGCCACTGCAAACAACTCCAGACACATGCGCCCCTTTGTACATCTGGCTAACGTGGGTCCTGGGGAATCGAGCCTTGAACCAGGATCCTCAGGCTTCACAGGCAAGCGCTTAACCTGCTAAGCCATCTCTCCAACCCTAGGGTTGTCTTTTTGTTTGTTTCTGTTACACGTTTGCTGTTGTTGCTGCTACTTTGTGTTACCTAGCTCTAAATCCAGTGAAAATGTCAAGAAAAAGGCCTAAAACCCACTCAGAAACTTCCTCTCTGGCTTCTCCAAAATCCTGAAGCCTGCATGAAATCTTCAGTACAGCAGGAGACTCAGCACTGGGAGACAGACAACTGCCGCCTTCTGGCAGAGAGGCGGGAGAAGAGGGGACGACGGCCGCTCTGTCACACACCCCAGCGAGCCTGTGCACCTGCCAGCCAGCCACCCCCAGGGCAGCCGCTCCGGGGGCCTCCGGGGCGTCTCCTCAGCAGTCACAGGCAAGCGGGACAGCAGCTGGTCACCCAAGTCCTGGGACTGGAAGAGGAGATGTGTGCCCTGTCTCTTGTTTCACATGTTGATGCAGGAAAGAAGGAAAAAAAAAAAAAAAGATTTTACACTCCATAAAACTCTTTGGAGAACTGGCCCAGAATGCACCTCAAAGGGAATGGAGCACTGCAGTAAAGTCTGAAGAAACCACCCCGGGATGTAAAAATAGAAAAAGAAACGAGGAGACCGAACTGGAAAGACAAGAGGAAGGAGAAGAACAATGTGCAATTTCTCTGTTTATTTTGTTTTAATTATTATTTCCCCTGAAACTGAGTCATGCTGTTTTCACATAAAACCAGAAGCCTTGGCTTTCAGAATATACAAATGAAACAGATCCC
Organism: Dipus sagitta; assembly: GCA_036346955.1. Lineage (NCBI taxonomy): Eukaryota > Metazoa > Chordata > Mammalia > Rodentia > Dipodidae > Dipus > Dipus sagitta. The sequence goes on from CM070789.1 coordinate 1,774,319, forward strand.
AAATTTCCAATAATGCACCCCACATTTTCTTGAGAAAGACGGTCTGGGTTTCTATCAAATATACAGTAAAGTCGTAGTCAGGGCCGGGCAGGCTCAGAGGAAGGCCTCTCACTTGGCACGCCCGGGGTGGGCCCAGTGCTCTTCGATGCCCGGCATTGCCAGTAGAAACGTGTCAGGCACACAGAAGAGAGAACATCTTACTACAGAGTCAGGGAGACACTTTCACAGCCAGACTTTAAGCAGATAGTAAAGAAAAAGGCAAACACCCAGTTTTCAAAGTGCAACTCCTGTAAAGAGACATTTTGTAAGAGAAGACATAGAAATGGCTAGTGGGGGTGGGAAGAAGATGAGAACCAAGTCAAAACCACAGCGAGATGCCGCTCTCCAGTTAAGAAGTGTGGTTATCAAAAACTACAGAGGGGCCGTGGAGATGGCTCAGTGGTCAAAGACCCTTGCTTGCAAAACCCAATGGCTCAAGTACAATTCCCCAGTAACCACATAAAGCCAGATGCACAATTGGCACATGCAATGAGAGTCCGTTTACAGTGGCAGGAGGCCCTAGTGTGCCTATTTTCTCTCTGTCTGCCTCTTTCTCTCTATCTCTCTCTCTCATAAAGAAATAAAATATTTAAAAAATCTATAGAGAGTGCTTGAGGGATGGCTTAGCAGTTGAAGTGTTTGCCTGCAAAGCCAAAGGACCTTGGTTCGATTCCCCAAGACCCACGTTAGCCAGATGCATGTGCCTGGAGTTCGTTTGCAGTGGCTGGAAGCCCTGGCATGCCCATTATCTCTCTCTTTCTCTGTCAAATAAATAAAAAAGTAAAAATAACAATGTTTAAAAAATATAGAGGATGTGTGCTGGTGAGGATATTAACCCTTATAGATTATTGGTAGGAATGTAAATTAATACAGCTATTACGGAAGACAGTATAGATGTTCCCCAAAATATTAAAATAGAGCTATTGGGCTGGGAAGCCAGCTCAGTGGTTAAGGCGCTTGCTCTCAAAGCCTGTTGGTCTGGGTTGGTTCTGGATCAGTTCCCCAGTACTCACATAAAGCCAGATGCACAAAGTGGAGTATGTGTCTGGAATTTGTTCTCAGTGGCAAGAGGCCCTGGAAGCCCCTCTCTCTTCCTTTCCTTCCTTCTTTCTCCCTCTCATCACAAATAAATAAAAAAAATATATTTAAAAGTATGGCTGCCATATAATATAGTAAATCTACCCAGCTATATAGCCAAGGAGAATGCAATCCGCATGTTGAAGAGATGCCTGTACCTCCCCATGGGTTCATTGCAGCCGACACGAGTCAGGAATGGAAACAGCTGAAGTTTCCATCAACTGGTGAATGCATAAGGAAAATGGTGTGTGTGCCTAATCGAGTGCTATTCAGCCATTCAGCGAGGAGGTCCCACCACTTACCCAGTGCAGGTAGAGCTAGTGTGTGATAGGTCAAGAGGAATGCATAGCAACCTGGGGCTATAATTCAATGAGTGAAGTGCTTGCTTTGCAAACAGGAGAACCTAAATTTGATACTGGCCTCCATGTAACAATGTTGGGCCAGGTAGTGTGTCCCACTGAGAGACAGCTGCATCCCTGAGGCTCACTGGTCAGTCAGTCTGTTAGGCTCCAAGCCACTGAGAGATCCTGTCTTAAAAAAAAGGAGGTTCGGGCTGGAGAGGTGGCTTAGTGCTTAAGCACTTGCCTGTGAAGCCTAAGGACCCCGGTTTGAGGCTCGATTCCCCAGAACCCACGTTAGCCAGATGCACAAGGGGGTGCACACATCTGGAGTTCGTTTGCAGTGGCTGGCGGCCCTGGTGCACCCATTCTCCCTCTCTCTCTATCTGCCTCTTTCTCTCTCTGTCTGTTACTCTCAAATAAATAAAGAAAAATGAACAAAGAAATTAAAAAATGGAGGTTCAAATCCCCAGTACTCACTTAAAACCAGATGCACAAAGTAGTTACGTGCATCTGAAGTTCATTTGCAGTGGCTAGAGGCCCTGGCACACCCATTCTCTCTCTGTCTCATGACTCTCTTTGTCTCTCTCTGCTTGTAAATAAACAAATAAGTAAATATTTAAAAAGAGAGGGGCAGTGTTCTCAAGGATCGATACCCAAGTCTGTCTTCTGGTCTACACACACACACACACACACACACACACACACACACACGTATGACACGTATGTAAACATGCATATACATGTGCATACATATATAGACATACAATGATTGCACAATCTTAATCACATGTGGAAATTAATTTTTTTTTTTGGTTTTTTGAAGTAGGGTCTCAGTCTAGTTCAGGCTGACTTGGAATTCACTCTGTAGTCTCAGGGTGGCCTTGAACTCATGGCAACCCTCCTACCTTTGCCTCCTGACTGCTGGGATTAAAGGCGTGCACCACCACACCCAGCTTAAAAATATTTTTATCTCCTAGAACATGAGAGTAGATGAGGTAATCAGTCTAGGGAGTGTGAGGTGGGAATGGGGGTGGGGAAAATTGATCAATAGTTTTATTGTGTGGGTGTGCGTGTGTGTGTGTGTACATGAGTACAGGCGCTTATGTGTGGACACACAGGTATCCATGTGTATATGTGTGTGCCACGTGTGTGTGCGCGAAATGTGCGCACGCGCGTGTGTAGACTAGAGGACAAGCTCTGGTGTTGTTCTCAGGACACTGTCCACCTTCTCGGAGGCAGAGTCTCTCATTGGTCTTGAGCTCACCAATTAGGTCTTACATTTTTTTTCTTTCTTTATTTATTTGAGAGCGACAGACAGAGAGAGAAAGAGGCAGAGAGAGAGAGAGAGAGAGAGAGAGAGAGAGAGAGAGAGAGAATGGGCACGCCAGGGCCTCCAGCCACTGCAAACGAACTCCAGATGTGTGCGCCCCCTTGTGCATCTGGCTAACGTGGGTCCTGGGGAATCGAGCCTCGAACCGGGGTCCTTAGGCTTCACAGGGAAGCGCTTAACCGCTAAGCCATCTCTCCAGCCCAGGTCTTACATTTTTGCAAGCATTTTTCATGTCTGCCTGAAAGGAAAGGACTGCATTTTTGTAGCTGTTTCTGCATCCAACCTGTTATGCTCCATTGCTTTGCATAAACTATGAAGGAAATATGGCTTCTCAGTACATGGCTGTGAAAGGGAGGATTTCTTTAAAAGGCCTCTTTAGATTATTGTGGCTATTCTCCTTTGATATCATGACAAAACTCATAGGAAATTGTAGTTTTGTCAAGTTTAGAATCCAAATCAATGCATTTTCAGGTTTTGTTACAGCAAGTCTATCGACCTGTCTCCTCGGGTGAGCCTTGCTTTCGTGTATAATGTCACAGCATGCCTGTCATTTCCAACGTGGCATTTTGCTGGCTTCTGCAGTTTTCCCACATGCTAACATCTCATTTGGTAACATCACTGCCTGTCTCGTCAGGAATCTTTTCAACAGAAGGCAGCTGCCAAGCTCTGTGGTGGCGAATGTGCTTCCTAAAACTTTCATTTCCACTGGGGAAATCAGTTTGTCACTGTCCGTTACTGTCCTCAGTGACAGATTCATCTTGCCTATTTTGTGAAAACATCTACCTAATATGGAAATCTGAATAGTTACAGTTTTTTCATCAGCCACTCTTTCAGGTAAAGTGACACTCTGTGGGGCCGGAGAGATGGCTTAGTGATTAAAGCGCATGCCTGTGAAGCCTAAGGACCCTGGTTTGATTCTCCAGGTCCCATGTAAGCCAGATGCACATGGTGGTGCATGTGTCTGGAGTTCGTTTGCAGTGGCTAGAGGCCCTGGCGTGCCCATCTTCACTCCCTCTCTCTCTCTCTCTCCCTCTCTCTGTCTCTTAAGTAAATAAATAAATAAAATAATTTCTTTTTTAAAGTGATAGTCTGTGACACTGAGGGCAGACTTGTCCTACCGGTCACATCTCCCAGTTGACAGACTGAGTCCTCAAACAGTCCCCCCTTTCTTTTATGTCATCCCAGACTTTACTGAGTGGTTGAGAGAGAGCTATGGACCAGGGGTCTATTATCATCTGACAAAATTGTCACCTTTATTTCAGTTGTGGGCCACACGGCTGTGTCAAAGCACCTGAGGAGAAATGACTGAGCGGAAGTTAACGAGGAGTTGACGCATTGCTTCAGCCGTCACCTTGCTGCACTGCTGCCAGCTGGCGGGGTGCAGAAAGCTGGGAAGGGTGCTGGGAGGGCTCAGTGGGCACCAGCACCTGCTGCGCAGGCACGTGAGCCTGAGTTTGATCCCTAGCACCCAGGTAAAAAGTGAGGCATGGGGCTGCGTCATGGCTCAGGGCTTAAAGGCACTTGCTTGCAAAGCCCACTGGTCTGGGTTTGATTCCCCAGATCCCCATTTGCCTTGGTATGCCCATCTACACAGACTCTATCATCCATCCATCCATCTATCTATCTATATATCCATCCATCTATCACCTATCATCTATCTATCTATCTATCTATCTATCTATCTATCAATCATCTATCTATTATCTATCTGTTATCTATCTATCTATCTATCTATCATCTATCTATTATCTATCTGTCAGTTATCTATCTATCTATCTATCTATCTATCTATCTATCTATCTATCATCTATCATCTAATCTGTCTGTTATCTATCTATCTATCATCTATTATCTATCTGTCTGTTATCTATCTATCTATCTATCTATCATCTATCATCTAATCTGTCTGTTATCTATCTATCTATCTATCTATCTATCTATCTATCTATCTATCTATCATCTATTATCTATCTGTCTATTATCTATCTATCTATCATCTAGGTATCTTCCCCCCTTCTTGCAAATAAATAAACAGATGGAAATATTTTTTGAGACAGCTGAGTACGTCGCACACAGTCCAGCACCGAGGTTGTGGAGACAGGAAGGTGGTTGGGGCTTCCTGGCCAGCCAGCATAGACACGCAGACATGTGAGCTCCAAGTTCACTGACAGGTTTCATCTCAAGGAAGTAAGGAGGAAGAGGCATGGGGCGGGAGGAGAAGGCACCAACATCCTCTGTCCTCCACGAGGGTGTGCCTGAGGCACACGCATCAGCATACACACATGCATACAACACACATACACACACACACGAGAAGAAAAGGCAATGAAATTCTAGACTCGATTCAGGAACCTCATGGGTTGTCTTATTCTGTGTTTTTTCTCACTAGAAGGATAGAAAGCAGACTTCATGGTAAAGATTACTCCAGAGTGTATGGAATATTCTATCACAGGTACACCAAGGCCAGCTTTTCCACATGGGCTTTGGATCACATTTGTTTCATGAGTAAAATGATCTTTGTAGACAACCACTGTTGACCCACTTATGAAGAATGTCAAGACAATAATTACAGAGAGAGCGTGGCTGAGTCTATACATGCAGAAGAAGAGAGAAAAACATCCTGGGCTTAGCAGTTAAGGTGCTTGCCTGTGAAGCCTAAGGACCCCAGTTTGACTTCCCAGAACCCACGAAAGCCAGATGCACATGGTGGCACATGTGTCTGGAGTTTGTTTGTAGTGGCTAGAGGCCCTGGTGTGTAAATTCTCTCCCTTCCTCTTTCTCTTTTCTCACTCTCTAATAAATAAATAAAAATAAAAAATAATTTAAAAGATCCCTTAATATTTTCTATGCTTTACTTCTGCCTGTGATAAAGACATTCTTTTATGATCTTTTAACCTATTACTCAATACTAATAAGGAATCCTCCCTGCAGGGGAAACTAATAACTTCTAAATACAATAAAAATTAAAATGATTCATTACATAAAATAATCATTTTATGGAAAGTTTCCTGCATGAAGTTTTTGATGCTATAATACTTAAGAAGATAGCATGTTTATGTTTTAAATATTTAAGTTAAATGTAATCCTGGGAGTTCCGCGTCACTGATCGCTTTATTCTAAGATAAAGGTCCTGACTATTGCTTTGTTTCATTTGTAAACAACCAATACGAAAACAGGATGCAGGGCTAAGAGAGTGCTTGGGTACATGCCCACACTCTTGATGATAGCATAAGAAGGTAAATTAGGTTAATAAACATAACAAAATCTGAAAAAACGTCTACCTGAAAAAAGAAGTCAATTATTTTGACCTTGGCGAAGAATACCATTGAAAGGTTCATGGCTATTATTTTTTTCTCCTGCTAAGTAGAGAGCAGAACAGATCTCAATTGTCTTGGAAAACCAAACGCACACTAAAATTCCTAGAAAAGACTCATTAGAGTGGGGAGGTGTTCAAAGTGTAGTCAAGAATGCTGCTTTTTGAGACATTTCCTTGGTTTATAATATAATAATTTTTCAATGTTCTGAAAAGGTGACTGATTAGTAAGGCAGTGTCTCCAGCCCTATCTGCCTGAAGACAGACATTGTAACAGTCCCGTGGCAGAGGACACGGGGACAAAGGAGGACCCTGAAGACCTTGGGAAAGTGCTGCAAGTTCAGAGTATCTGGTTAACAGGAAAAAAAAAAAATTACGAAAGAAAAGAGGCTGGCTTGGAGCGCATGATTTAAAACTCCTTTTTCATTGATCCCAAGAAAGATGGAAGAGATGAATGTGTATTAAGTGTCAGGAACTGAATAGATAACAAGACACCATTTCATCAACAACAGCTGACGAGTCATTATCTTTCACAGGGACAGTGTTTTCTTCCAGAGATAGTCAACATCATATTTGTTTCCTTCATTTAAATTCTCTTCTCAGAATTTTCTAATAACGTCTTTTAAAATTGCCAGTTTAAATGATTGAACCAAAACATTTTCCCTACTCCCATCAACAAAGGAATCAAATCTGTTGATGTACACCTGACCTAAAGTATAACAGTGACAGGCCATAGGGTGCCCTGCAGATGTCTGAGTATCTCCCCACTGTAGAAAATCCCTCAGTTCTCACAAAAATGAAAGGGCACCCTTTAAAAGGGGAAAACAACATTTCTCTGAATTTTATTTTCTCATCTTATTTTAAAATATCTTTTAAAAATACTTTATTCATTTATTTACTTATTTGAGAGAAAGAAAGAGAGAGAGAGAGAGAGAGAGAGAGAGAGAGAGAGAGGCAGATAGAAAGAATGGATGCACCAAGGCCTCTAGCCCCTGAAAATGAACTCTAGATGCACTCACCATCTTGTGCATCTGGCTTACATGGGTACTGGGGAATCAAACCTTCCTAGCCAAGTGCCTTAACTGCTAAGCCATCTCTCCATCCCTTAAAATATCTTAAGAGAAGTCTTCAAAGGGCACTGAGTTTTTGTTTGTTTTGTTTTTTGCGGTAGTGCTTCACTCTAGTCTAGGCTAATGTAGAATTCACTCTGTAGTCTCAGGGTGACCTCAAATTCATAGCAATCTTCCTATCTCTGCCTCCTGAATGCTGGGATTAAAGGCATGCACCATTACACCCAGCAATGCTGGGTGTTTTTTATGTTTTCTCAGATCTGCTGTCTCCTTCCGATGTGGACAGCATGCCCATTTCTTCCCCACCACCACCCCACAGTCCTGGCCAGAGCAGTAAGAGGTTCCGCATGGGTTCCACACCAGGTGGGATAAATGCTGGCAAATTACAATGTGAACGGGTGGGAAAAACAAGCCCTGCCGTAAGATGGGCAGAGGTTAGGACAGCTGACCACTGCACGATACTAAACCGGGATCGCTTGCGGTGGATTAGGATTGATGAGCTATCAACGTATAAGTCAGCGTCTCTGAAGTAGCCTGAAAGAACCCCCTACGCTTAAACCTTGCTTTCTTTTTTCTTGCCAGAGGAAGCTTGGGAATGAATTCTTTCTACCAACCCCTTACGTGTGTTCTGGGAATGATTTTCTTGTCCCAGCACTTTGTGCAACTTCATCACCAGATACAAAACCAGCTTCTGCTGGAAGATAATTTTCATGTCCTATGTTCAGTTAAAGCAAGTCCAGGGGTCTTCGCTATGGCTGTCGGGACCAAGACTTCCAATTGCTCCGTCCTACTGCCTCTATTGTGAGTCGGAAGAACTCGGGGATGAGACCATGCAACAAAACCCAAACTTCCTAGTGCAAGTATCATCCAACAACAGAAATAAGAACCACTGACAACAGAGTACTCATTTTGCACCACACCACCATGTTCTCCTGTACTCCTGACAACGACTCCAGGAGGTGACAACGTGAATGATCATCTCCGAGGGCTTCGGGACCAGGTGCAGGTCCCAAGGGAGAAGCGAGCCCTTTCACCTCCATGCAGTGTTACTCAGTTTGGAAGTAGGGAAGCTGTAATCATTTTTGGAATTGAAACAGAACGAGAATGGAGGTGCCAGGAGGTGAGCTGAAGTGGAAACTCCTGAGCCGCTGCCAGTCACCCTTTCTGCATGGTTCTCCTGGCCTTTCCTCATCAGCATCTGCCCACTGTTTCACTGAGTGACCACTAAGACCAGGATCCGGATGGGCTCTGCGCCTTCCTTGAGATACACTCCCACAAGAAACAGTATTAGGGACAGCCCAGCCATCTTCAATCAAGTTTCCCACTGGGAAATCTTCAAGCTATTTATTTATAGTATTAGGTAAAGGGTGCTGTCCTTCAACTATAAATCTTTGATGAAAAAAACCCACTACTATTAAGAGGAATAAGGAAGGATTACACTTTGTTCTAGTGTCCTGTTAAGACTTTCACACATATTACCCTGTTTAATCCTAACAATAATTCCACAGGGCAGATGCCAGATGAGTACAGGTGAATGGGCTGAGGTTCCAAAAAAGTAAAGCGATGTGGCCGAAAGTCCTTTACTTACAAAGTTAACTAATCACACATTAGGTTACAGTATTTTGAGAGCCTTTTGCTTCAACAAAGGGGAGAAGGCAAATTCTATTCACTTGGTCAAGCTTCAGTTGCCTTGTGAACTCAAACATCATTGTATTGTCCAATTCTTCTTTGTGGTTTAAACACAACATTAGTATATTTTAATTACCACCCCTCAGTTTAATCAGTTTCTGCTGTGGTACAGACAGGAGCTGAGCACGTCTCGTAGAGAAGCCAGATGAAGTTTGAGTAAAATATTTATAGAAGATGAAGCTTGTCCAAATTCTTCCATAGTTGGCATAACTAGAACCATCATCCTTATGAATACTTTGGACTTGATTAATTAATAAAAAGACAAAAATCTACTGTATTGACATATAATCTGTGCTCTGGGTATGAAAATGAAATGTTTTGCCCTTTAGTTGATTTTTCTGGACAAATGTAATAAAATGATCAAATGGAATGAAACTATCATATTCTTCCCCGGAGCTCTCAAGATCCCTCGCATTTGAATCTGTGTTTGAATCCCATCTGAAAATGCTTAGACTATGACCAACACCAGATGTGCCAAAGCCACCCTGGCTGATGCTCTTACTCAGGGTGGAACTGAATTCCAGACTGGAAACCAAGGAGGCTCCCTTTCCCATCGCTCCCCCCACCAAAACAAAAGTGCAGCCTATCGAGTCAGGTAGCCATAGGGAATTTCCCCCAACTTAACTCAGACGTTTAAATAACCTGTAGCAATTAGTTGGTTTGGACTTCCTCATACAAGGAAGCTGTCCCTCATTTGTAAGTTGTACGTTGCCTTGTGGGTTTCTTGATTCTACCTCCCGGGAAATTAGTCATTGGTTTCTTAGGATCAAGAGCTGTGCTGAGCTGTGGTGTGTAGGTGAGGTCCCAGCACCAGCCTCTCACCTGCCATTCAGCTTGAGTATAACTTGAGTATGACTTGAGCAACGTAGAAACCTTCATTTGTTGCTCAGAGGTCTCTTACCTTTCCGTCTTCTTTCCTCTGGGACCAGAAGGTGTGAATAAAGCTGAGCAGAAAATATGGCAGAATGGAGATGCACTCACTTCTAGAGAGCAACCAGAGTGGCTCCCAGCACCCCAGCAGCTGCCTCCACGGCCTGTAGCTCCAAGACCTCAGGAAGAATGGCTCATTGCACCATTATATCCTCTGGCCTGACGTGCAGCTCTCCCAGAGCTCAGCTTGGAAGGTTCTGTGGGCTGAGCTTCTCATGGACACCTGCAATCGTCTCGTGTTGTGACATACACACACACACACACACACACACACACACACACACAGCAGAGTGCCTTCTGGTCCTAAGTGTTGCCACCACAGCCCTCGGCCCAGCCAGGTTTGAGAAATAGACTTTGCATATCTCTTTGGGGATCAGGAGCAGAAAGAGCACTCATGCTGTAAATTCAATCAGCTGGTCATTTAGCTAACATCAGAAGTGATTCACGTCTTGCTGACTGTCAAACACTACGTTAGGCTGTGGCGATAGAGTCCAGCGTGTGCCAAGGCTCCTGGGTCGCCACTATGAGGGGCCACTCCACTGCCCTCTACACACTGCCAGGTCCTGAGTGCCTACTGGAGAAGGGAGAGAGATGCCAGGCACGGTGCTGGAGGATGCCGTCTCAGTGGACACTGTCTCTTGGTAACTGGGTAATGTCAGAGAAGCTTTGTCACAGCTGTGCTTCAGCTCTCTGCGACGTTGAAGTGGAGATACCAAGACTCTGGGAAGGGCTGAAAGGGGGTAACTTACACGCATGACTCCAGGCAGGGGTTCATGGATAATAAGCACGATACAAATATTATAAGTATTTTTTGCCATCCACTGAGGTTCATCAGATTGCTTAAGTCTCCTTTGGACTACCTTGTCTTTGTGTCTGAGGTTCTGCTAATAGATTTTGCTTGGATGAGGTGAGGAGAGGTCAGCTGGCTCATAGCATGTGAGTAATAGTGAGACATATCTTGCAGGGTTATGGGATAGCTGGTAGGGAACCTCTAGCCTTCTTAAGTGAGCTCAGCATGGGGAAAACATTTTCAGAACACTAAAGACAGAGTCTTTCTTGACTAAGCTTCAGTCAGGGGCTTCCAAGCCTAGTTTTAGCAACACATCTTGCTCAACCACTGTGGATCAAATGAAGCTTCTTGACCCCACCATCTCTTTGCTATCTCAAACAACTTCATCTTCGCAGTTGTTCTTCTCGCCCTGCCTCCGAATAGTCACGTGTTCTTATTTGCATCTGAACTTTGATCTGCTCTTTTGCCTGTGCCAATACTCCTCACCATGATTTCAACTGTCTTGAACAAAGTCTTGTTGTGTCTTTTTTTTAAGTGTCAGAATAATTATTTTACTCATCAAACTATGAAAGAATTCTCTACATAGGGTGATGGGGAAAATTAAGATTGAGAGAGCTTATGTGAAAAGAGGGCATACGATGAAAGCCAGCATAGAAAACCGATGTACTTCCCTGGGCATGTGTCTGTGATTGCAGTTCTTATTAAAAAATGAAAAGTTTTGGAGGCAGTAGGATCAGGAGTTCAAGACCAGCCTTGGCTACATAGAGAACTCAAGCCCAACTTGGGCTGCAAGAGGCTTTATCTCACAAAGACAAACAAAATAAGTAAATACACACACAAATAAAACGTGGAAGGTTTAAGGTCACTTCAGGGACCCTAGAGCAGACGCCTTTTCCAACATGTGTGACAGCATGAGGGGTCTTTCTCTTACATATGCAGCATTATTTCCAGCTATAGGATCAAATAGAGAAGAAACTGGCTGTGAGGGGGGCATTTAGCCAGGAACTAGTGTCTCCAATAACTAAAACTTGGAAAGACAAAAAAGAAGCAGCTATGTGGGATAGTTAAAACAGTTACATTGCAGGAGGGAATTGCAATGGTGATACCTATGGTTTTCTAACCAAAAACAACCCCTTAGTTCCAGAATATATCAATCAGATTCCCAAAACCTTAATTGGGAGATGAGAGAAGGGGGGACTGGAGGTAAGGAGAGAGAATACTAATAAAAAAATGAAAAATGTGTATTTTTATAATTTTTGGTCACTGTTTTAGCAGGCAAAACAGCATTTTCCTGGAAGAAGTACTCACATTAAAACATTCTTAGCTCTATGCATAAAATGTAGAGTTCTCCATGCCAATGTCAATTTCACCCATAAAATAATGGAAAATGGAGTAAATCATTTATGGGAGACTCCACAGCCCTGTTACATACAGCAAGCTCAAATCTTTCCCGTACGCTCACAGACATTGGTCCTCAGGATCCTTACGGCTCTCCAGTAACACAGAAGAGCCAGCCTAGGCCCTCCTCTGCGGGGAGAGCCAGCAGGCAGTCCACTGCTCTGTGTCTGATTTGATCAGCAGGGAAACTACCAGAAGCGGCTGTTGTGGAGGGAGCAGAGGTGGGAAAGATGAGCATGGAGAGAGCCAAGGAGGCCCCTGAAGACCATGGGCAAAGCCAGAGCCCGTGAGGAACGAACCTCCGTTTTCAAAATCAATCCAACAGACAAGCCTGGCTCTCAGCCTCAGCTCTCTTCTGGACCCCATGGCCATGTATGCCTGCAAGGGCGTCCATGGAGACCCCCTTCCTCTGACAGCCCCCAGTGCGCTGCGTGCAGTAAGACCCGCAAGAGAAGATTTGCTCCCAAGCACTTCAGACTCCCAGGCTTCCAGCTGTGACTCCAAGGCCTCTTCTCCATTTGAGTTTTCAACCTCTAGAAAGAAAAAGTTTCCCATGTCTGAAGGGTGAGGAATACCAAAACTTTCAGAATAAAAGAACACAAACGAAGCAGCAGTCCCTCTCCTCCTCGGAGCCTTTGCGGACTACCCGGGATGATAGAAAGCTCCGCCCCAGGTAGCTGTAGCCTGACTAGTGGTCAGCCCGATTTCAGTCCCGAAGGAGCTAAGTGTTACTTGTTCCTCTTCGTTTTAATTCAGAATACTCAGTCACAACATCTCCATTATACATTACCATTGGGAAACCATTTTCCACTAGTGTGGTATGAGTGGGCTAACTTACAGTATGGCTCCAGCTCTGGGATGGGTGTGGGGGGGTTTCTAAATAAAGTTCCTGTTCTCACAGAACACACCTTTAGTTTGCCTTGCCCTGCTTTGCAAGTTTTTTCAGTCATCCTGTTTTTATTTTATTTTTTCTCTTTCTCTTTCTCTTTTTTTTTTATTGACAACTTCCATGATTGTAAACAATATCCCATGGTAATTCTCTCCCTTCCCCCACTTTCCCCTTTGAAACTCCACTCTCCATCATATCCCCACCCCCTCTCAATCAGTGTCTTTTTGATGTCATGATGTTTTCCTCCTAACATGATGGTCTTGTGTAGGTAGTGTCAGGCACTGTGAGGTCATGGATATCCAGGCCAGTTTGTGTCTGGAGGAGCACATTGTAATGAGTTCTGTTTTAATGATATCAGCAGTTTCTGCTTGTAGGAAAGTAAGGAGAAAAACGAAATTCTCTTGCATTAGATTGACGACAGCCTTAAGAGAGATTCTAGTTACTTACAATCCCAACAGCAGTTTAGTGTTAATTTTATGTAGCACTTCATTGTATTTAGTTCTGGTGATTGAACCCAGGGCCCTGTATTCGGTACTACCTACCACTGAGCTGCACTCTAGCCCCAACACATCTTATTTTAGTGTTCACTGTGGCCAGATCCTGTAAGAAGTGCATTGCAATAGTAACTAATCTAATCTGAAGATAAGCCCTGTGGAGACCCTGCCCTGGACATAAAGTTTTAAGTTGGTAGGTTTTTACTTATATCTTTTTTTTTTTTTTTTTTTTTGGTTTTTCAAGGAAGGGTCTCACTCTAGCCCAGGCTGACCTGGAATTCACTCTGTATCTCAGGGTGGTCTCAAACTCACAGTGACCCTCCTACCTCTGCCTCCCGAGTGCTGGGATTAAAGGCGTGCGCCACCATGCCTGGCTTACTTATAGCATTTTTAAAGCTATCATTCCATTATCTTCTGACTGTCATAGTTTCTCAAGGAGAATTCACCCATTATTCTTATTGTGGATTTTCTGAATATAATCTTTTCATTAAAGTTTTTTAAATTTTTATTTGACACTGAGAAACAAAGAAGCAGATAAAGAGAGAGAGGGAAGAGAGAGAGAGAGATAAAGAGAGAGAGAGAGAAAACTGGCATTCCAGAGCCTCTAACCCTGCAAACAAACTCCAGATGCATGTGCCCCTTTGTGCACTTGGCTTATGTAGGTACTGGGGAATCAAACCTGGGTCCTTAGGCTTTGCAGGCAAGTGCCTTAACTGCTAAGCCATCTCTCTAGCCCCAATCTTTTCATTTTTAAAGTTTCCTTTTAAGCAATTTTCTCTTTATTTCTGTTTTATATCAATTTTCTAGGGGCCATTTTTGTATTAATCATAGTTGGCATTCACTCAGATGTCTTAGCATGTTAATTAACACTTTATAAAATCAATTTTGGGGATGGAGAGATGGCTTAGTGGTTAAGGCACTTGCCTGCAAAGCCGAAGGACCCAGGTTCAATTCTCCAGATCCCACATAAACCAAGCCAGATGTACAAGATGGCACATGTATCTGGAGTTCATTTGCAGTGTGGCTAGAGGCCCTGGTGTGCCCATTCTCTCTCTTCCTCTTTCTGTCTCAAATAAAAATGAATAATTTCTTTTAAAATCAGTTTTGCACTGGGAAATCAATGTGGACCTGAGCTGAAAGCCTTCTTCTTATTTTTTATTTTATTTTATTTTATTTATTTATTTTTGGTTTTTCAAGGTAGGGTCTTACTCTAGTTCAGGCTGACCTGGAATTTACTATGTAGTCTCAGGGTGGTCCTCGAATTCATGGTGATCCTCCTACCTCTGCCTCCCGAGTGCTGGGATTAAAGGCGTGCACCACCACGCCTGGCTTCTTACGGAATAGCTGTGGGGATCCTGGGAGGAGCTATGCAGCCTGTTGGAGGAGAAAAGTCATTAATGGTGTTAACCAGCATTGGACCCTGCAAGCTTTATGGCTGGCTAGCCAGGCCGAATATACCAGTTGGTGTAATGGTGGCATTTCTGTTATGGGGGAGATTATCTGCTCTCTGGTTGGACTCAAGGCCTCCTCCGTGCTTGGTACTGACAGCAATTTTCCCTCCTGGATCTCGATTAGGCATCACAGGTCAGGCTCCTGGTCAAGAACTGAGCTTTTGAGGGTGAGTTGAGGCTTGAGTAGGTTTCAGCTTCCATCTGCTTTTCAATGCTTTCAGAGCGTTCTCCATCCCGTATGTGCCACGGAGCATGGCTGATGCTGCGCACCTTGAGCGTGAGTGGCAGCCCCTCGGTGTCGTTCTAACCCCACCTCCAGTCCCCTCCATGAAACAGCCAGGGATGGTCTCACGGAGCGTCGTCAGGTGGTGAGGCAGGACCAGCTCTGTGTCTGGGGTTGTTGTTTTTGTCCCACTAGCTGGCATCGTTACTTATCGCTGTGCTTGCTTCTACCTTGTAGACTTCAGAAAAGCGTCTGCTTACTTTACACCAAGCCAGAAAGACGGGCATAGGCTCACGCCTGTAATCCCAGCACTCGAGAGGCCGAGGTGGGAGAATCGGCCAGAATTCCAGGCCAGCCTAGGCTACGGCGCAGTCCTGACCAGCTGCTTTGTGAAGCGACTGGAGCTTCACCCAGGGAGGAAGGGCTAACTCCCTCTGGACTTTATTCCTTTACAAACCACTCTCACCTGTTGTTTGGTAAAGACTTATCATTCATTTTTTTTAATGTGCTTGTGTGTGTGTACGGAGGCCAGAGAACAGCCTTGGGTGTCACTCATCAGGCCTATTCTGAGATGGGGCGGAACTCCCTAAATTGGCTAGATTGACTGGCCAGCAAGCCCCAGGGACCTGCCTGTCCCTGTGTTACAATTTACCTTGCTCTGCTTTTTTTTTTTTTTTAAATGAGTTCTTGTGTGTGTTTGAACTCAGACTCTTATGCTTGCATAGCAAGCACAAGCACTTTACTGATTGAGTTATCTGTCCAGCCCTGTAAAGATCTTTTGAAAGCATATGTGATTCATCTATTTTCTCTGTACATTTAGCCAGAATGTCACGATCTCTCACTTCAATCATATGCCAGTATGGGTCAGCTTTGCTGAAGGGAAAACCTACTTTTAAAAGATGTCCTGTTTTAACCATCAGACGTTGAACTGTGACTAGCGAACCTCATCTAGGGAGACAAAGATGTGGTATGTTTCCTTTGCTTGGCCTGTAGACTGCTGTGAGTATCGGAAGTACACCACCAGCATTGTAAGTGAATTGACTCTGGTCTTTTGATAGGAGCCTATTTAGATACATGATGTGGAAAGTTTAATTAATTGAGGGTTCATGGAGGGAAACTAGTGCACTTCCATGCTGTTTTGAGAATCTAAAATACTTAAATGCCTGGCTCAGTTTGAAATGCAATATGTGTGGGGCATTCTAAAGCTGCTCAATCACTCTCCTGTCCTGCCTTTTCTTATTGGCTGCAGGTGGTTATGATGCAATGGGCTAAAGTGCAGGGGGTGGAGGGTAGTTAGAGGAGGTTGGAAAACATTGTCATTCTAGGATGATTGGGGAAGTGTTTTACATGTAAAGCTGTCTCAAAGGTTTCCCTTCTTAATTAATTATTTTTTTTTTATTTTAGAGAGAGTGAGAGCGAGATCAAGTGAGAGACAGAAAGCGAAAGAGAGAGAGACTTGGCACACAAGGGCCTCAGCCACCGCAATAGAACTCCAGACACTTGCACAACCCAGTGGGCATATGCGACCTTGCGCTTGCCTCTCCTTTGTGCATCCAGTGAACGTGGGATCTGGAGAGTCGAACATGAGTCCTTAAGCTTCGCAGGCAAGCGCCTTAACTGCTAAGCCATCTCTCCAGCCCCGTTTTCCTTTTCTAATCATGCTTAAAATTAAAAGAACAAAGACCTTGGTCTCATGTGAGCGACGGAAAGTTCTCAGTGCAGAAGCATGGAGGTCTCCCACTGACAAAGTGAGCCTGGTCATGACTAGAACCCTGACGGAGGACAAGTGGGGAGAAAGTCCTTAGTGACGTGTAAGTCAGGACCGTGTTCCACAGGTTCGTTAGGAAGATCAAGTAAGGTATGGCAGACATCCAGGCCGGCATTCTAAGAAGCCTGCTGAAGGAGAAGAGCTTTTAAGACTTCCACTAGGAAAATGACTACGGACTATCCTGGAGGTAGCTGGTGTCCCGTGAGGAAAGCTTTCAGGCTAATGACTGTATGGCATCTCCCAATGGTGGAAATCGTCACAGACCTGGCATCCACAAGGACGAGGATCCACTTACAGAGCATCTTAAGCATTCAACTGATGGAGCCGCAGCTTGGCCCACGAACTGAAGTGCATTTGTCCTGCCCAGAGGTTGCAGTTGGGAGGCAAGAGGAGAATTAACAGGGCCACGAGTGGCCATTTAAGGCCCTCCTCTGAGAATAGACACAAGTGTAGGGGAAGTAATTTTTAAAAAATCATTTTCAAAATAATTGATGCATATCCCACATCCATGCCATTTAATAACTTTTCTTGGCTTAGTCATCATTATATTAATTTTATTTGTAAAACATAGGCACTTTGTGACTATTTTAGAACCTTGTACCAAATAGAATGCAAATAGGTCTTAAGGTTTGGATATTAAAAGGTTAAACAATGATTATCTCAAAGAAATGCTGAAGGTCCTATGGAGCCATGGTAGACCTTTCTCAAAATAAAAGTGTCCATCGATGACGGGTTTGCTCTTTCTGGTTTGCATCTGAATAACTTTCAAAGCAATTTGAGATTTTGTTTCTTTGGAAGATGCACTTCTTAAGTATTTAAAAATATTTATTTTTTTTATTTGCATGGAGAGATAGTTGGGGGGGGATGGGTATACCAGATGCATGTGCCACTCTGTGCATCTGGTTTTATGTGGGTACTGAGAAATCAAACCCTGGTCATTAGGCTTTTCAAACAAGTGCCTTAACTGCTGAGCCATCTCTCCAGCCCTGGAAGGTGTATTTCTTAATTACCTGATAATTTTCAAGAACGAGGACTATCTATGGTCTTAATCAAAAACTGTAAGCCCAACATGTCATCGACACACTTTCAGCTCATGAGCCCGTCTTCTTAATGAAATCTACATCATTTATTTTCTCTTTCTCTCATTTTTGCTGGACATGCTGCAGGACAGAAGTATGAATTATGACGTTTTAAAAGTTTGACTGAGCCACACGCACTCTGTTCTTGCATATTTAAATGGGAAGGAGTTATCCACTCTCATTAATCACACTTGTCATTATACTGCATGACCCTACGTGAGCTGGCCTCCAGCTCATGTCCATTTATCCGCCATGACTACAGTCAAGGTCGTCTGATCACTTCTCTAGTCTTCGAACATGTCAAGTTCCTCTCTGCCACAAAAACTCAGTACCTGCTCTTCCCTGAATACAACACTTGCACAGTGGGCCTTGGCATGTATGATTAACATAGTCAAGCTCCATCTTATCAAGAAAGTCAGGCTGGAGAGATTGCTTAGTGGTTAAGGCACTTGCTTGTGAAGCCTAAGGACCTAGGCTGGATTCTCCAGGTCCCACATAAGCTAGGTGCACACGGTGGCGCATGTGTTTGGAGTTCGTTTACAGTGACTACAGGCCCTGGCACATCCATTCTCACTTTCTCTCTCTCTCTCTCTCTCTCTCCCTCTTTCTGTCTCAAATAAATAAATAAATCAGAAAAAAAAGAAAGTCTTTCTCTGACCAACATGGATCTAAATCTCTGTTCCACTCATCTTCAGTAAGCCTCGTGTGTTCTTGTACATTCATGCTCTCGTTGGGTTTGTATGTTGGGTTAACTGACCCCAAATGCTATAAGTTATCTGACAGCAGAAATATCAGTCACCTTGCTTTTCCTTCTGTGTCCCCAGCTATGAGAACACTTCCTGGAATATAGCAGATTTCAGAAATTAATCAGTGGGGATGGGAACGGCTCAGTGGGTAAAGTGCTTGTTATACATGCAAATCACCTGAGTTCAATCCCTGGCACGCACACAAAATGCTGGATGTGATGGCATGTGACTGTAATCCCAGAGGAAGATACCTGATTTTGACCTCTACAAGCACAAATTTGTGTGAATCAGTGTGCACTTGCACACCCACACGCATATGATCTAGCATACAGACATGAAACACTCCACGTACAGGCCAGCAACGAATAAGTGGCCAATTCCTCTCCAGAGACAGCGAACTCCTAGTCAGCTGTACTGCATAGAACTAAAGCATGGGGAAAATATCTCATCCACATTTAATCGAAAAACAACCTTCTCAAATACTATGAATGAAACTGTAAAGCGAACCAGAAAGTGAGTATTTCTGTCACTACTGTTGGGATTACATGTTCAGAAGTGACAGGCTCTTGAAAGACCGGCTGATAAACTGAGATAGAAATCTATGATCTTACTGGCAAAATGTGCTCAGCTATGATGCTTCTGTCAGGAAGGCGACAGAAGAGAAAACTTGGGCTAAGGAGTCAGTCTTACTACGGTGTAGGACATACCGTATCTATTATGAATCCAAGGTTCTTTGATGTTTTCTTACACAGATTATTGGTTCTGGTCACACTTTCAGCATGAGCTGACTTTACCACCTTGAGGCTTGAGGTGACGAGAGAGGAAGTGAGTAGGCTCAGCCAAGGAGTTTCCATGATTCAGTGCATGCAAGTTAGAGATAATTTGTTTTGCCTGGTGTATAGATTAGATAGAAAACAGTAAAGAGGACGGTAGGGTGTCTTCTAGAACAGTTAATGGGCAGAAGCAGCTTCATGTGGTTATTTACAGCAACGGGCTTGTGGCTCTGTGTTTGCATTAATGTTCCTATAATTGTTCTACAGAAATCGGATGTTGTAAGAATTGGCTTCTCCCATAGTGATTCTATTCCAATCATGCCGATCACTGGAGTTCTACTTTTCAACTTGCTTGTGGCTATGATAATTCAGATACTGAGGGGTCCAGCTGATGCCGTTTTGTGGAGGGGTGGGACCACAAAGGCTTCCCAGCAGGGGACTTGCAAGACATGTATGTTTCCGAGGTGAATTTGATAGAATATACACAGTTGATATTAGAAAGAAAGCTGGATAGAAGGAAAAATTGGTGTGTTACTGTAATTATTAGGCAAGCAGTAATGAAATCCAATCCCTGGCTGTGTCTGTGACATAGACATAGATGACACTACGAGAGAGGGGTGATGATTATACATGCACCACTGTGTGTGTGTGTGTGTGTGTGTGTGTGTGTGTGTGCGCGCCAGTTACTCAGCTGTTTTGTGTGTAGCTATTTTGGCTGATGTAAGTTCATGATGTTAAGAAACATGCCTGAAGGAATTCAACTTTTGAAAGCAGGACAGAATTCAAAGGCAAGCTTGGCTCTTGCAGAAATAATATCCTCGTAAGCATGAGGCAATACCAGCTGAGTATGTTGCTTGAGAAGGTAAGGCATTGTAAAGCAGCCCCAGCTGTAGTTGGCCAGGCACCGCTGTCAGGGAAAGGGTTCTATTTGACATCTCAGCTCGGCGGTGTGGGTAACATACGCAGGTTGAGAACTGCAGGAGACAGAATAGCAGGGTGCAAGTCTGGAAAAATGTTAGAAATTGATGCAGGCATGGGGCACCTGTGTGTGGGTAATTGGGTGAGTGACGGTGCAAGAGTGGATAAAACACATGATTCTGAAGAGCCCTCAGTATAGAAGATTAGAAGCAGCCCAGAGCAAGTGCAAAGAAGAGAGTGCAAAACAAGAGAGAGAGAGGGCTAGAGAGATGGCTTAGCGGTTAAGCGCTTGTCTGTGAAGCCTAAGGACCCCGGTTCAAGGCTCATATTCCCCAGGACCCACATTAGCCAGATGCACAAGGGGGCGCACGCGTCTGGAGTTCGTTTGCAGTGGCTGGAGGCCCTGGTGTGCCCCTCTCTCTCTCTCTCTATCTGCCTATTTCTCTCTCTGTCACTTTCAAATAAATAAATAAAAAATAAACAAAAAAAGTTTTAAAAAAAGGTGAGAGAGAGAGAGCACTCTGAATTCAAGAGGGAGAGAGAGCACTGAGAGAGGGAGAGAGAGAGAAAGCTGAGTGCAGAGTTCAGAGTATAAAGCAGAGACCAGAGCAGAGAGCCAAGAGCAGAATGCAGAGAGAGTGAGAGAGGAAGAGAGAGAGAAACAGCTGTGAGTGCTCAGTAGAGAGCCGAGTGAAGTCATCATCATACATGGGCCCTCAAGGACAGGCAGTGATGGTAGAATGGAACAGGTGGCTATCAAAAATCTTCTGGAAGCAGCTCACTAGAGTCAGCAACTCATCCCCCGCCCCCCCAAACACATTTCTTTTGTTTTAGGAGCAGAGATGAAAGCCAGGGTTGGAAGCCTTCACCTTCTGTTGTTTCTGGATCAGATTCCCATGCTTTCATTCACAGGAACTTTCTGAATAGGTCTATTTATTCTGTCACTGGAGTAAGACATTCCTAAACTTACCTAGGAAATTTCTAACTTCTAGTTTAAAAAAATTTTTTTTATTTGAAAATACGGAAAGATAGAAAAGGAAGGAGGGAGACACACACATAGAGAGAGAAAGAGAGAGAGAGAGAGAGAGAGAATGAATGGGCGTGCCAGAGCCTCTAGCCACTCCAAACGAACTCTAAGTGCATGTGCCACTTTGTGCATCTGGCTTCACATGGGTACTGAGGAACTGAACCTGGGCTTTCAGGCATTGCAAACATGTGCCTTACCTGCGGTGCCATCCCTCCAGCCCTGCGTGTGTGTGTGTGTGTGTGTGTGTGTGTGTGTGTGTGTGTTTTCATGGGCCCATCAGAATGTCACTCATGTGAAGAGAGGCTGTGTCAACTACTGACTTGTAATATGAGTTTTCACTTAGATCAAGTGATCAGTCTTGAAGGTCCCCCTCTTCCCCACAAGCAGAGGTGGCCTTGGGATGGGCTACACTGAGGAAGCCTGTCTTGACTCTTCTCCCTCCCGTCCTGGTACTGTACTTCTAATACTCCCCAATTTCACTCAGGGATGCCATTCTTTGCCCATTTCCTGGGACGTGGGAAGGCTGGTCTCAGGCACCATAGACTTCTACTTGCCTTAAAATTTTATCCTTGCTAATCACTGCATTGCTAGTAACAAGGGAAACCTGGAGCCAAATACATGAGAGCAGTAGACCAAGGAGTTAGTTTAGCCACGAAGTGAAATATTATGAGACGGTTAAAGATAGCTGGGATGTAACTAATATGGGAAAATGACTATACAGTAAATAAAAGGTGCACAGGCTGGTTGATAAAGTATGACGGACATTTATGGAAATAATACAAGATATTTAACATTGGATTTCTCTGAAAGTACCATATGGTTACAAGCACCATGTTAAGCAGTTTCATTTGGGAGCTGCATAGAGGCCCAAATCTATGACCTTTCTAATGACATACTGCAGAAAACAGCTACCATTGGCACTCATTGTTATTATTCTAATATTTTATTTATTAGAGATAAAGAGGGGGGAGAAAATGGGTGTGTGTTGCAGTCCGGTTCACATTGCTGGTAGAAATCACCCAACCGAGAGCAGCTTATGGGAAAAAAAGAGGTTGATTTTGGCTTACAGGCTCGAGGGGGCAGCTCCATGATGGCAGGGAAAATGATGGCATGAGCAGAGGGTGGACATCTCCTGTTGCTGTTGTCCACCTTACGTTGGCCACAGGGTGATGGCCACCCTCTGCTCATGCCATCATTTTCCCTGCCATCATGGAGCTTCCCCTTGAACCTCTTTTTTCCCATAAGCTGCTCTTGGTTGGGTGATTTCTACCAGCAATGTGAACCTGACTACAACAGTAAAGTGGTACCGACGAGTGAGATTGCTGCTATACACCTGACTCTGTGTGGCTTTGGCCTTTTGGAGGTGATTTTCAAGAGGAATGTGGAAGGATTTGAAACCTTGGCCTAAGAGACGCCTCGTAGTGCTGTAAGTAGCTTCATGGACTATTCATAGCTTCATGGACTATTTTGGTCAGCATTGAAAGACCTGAATGCAGTAAGAACTATGGACTGTGAGGTTTGGCTTATGAGGGTGAGAAAGAGCTTTGCCTGGACTGGGCTAGCAGTTTGTGTGGGAAGCTTGCTGTTATGCCTGTGTCCTAAGAAGTTGTGTGGGGTTGCTTAGCGTAGAAATGAACTGGTGTGAGCAGAGGGATATGGCACACACACAAAAAACCTTTGGGTGAACTGCTGCCTGTTTAACTGCAATTGAGAGATTACAACCTTTGAGATTGGGCCAGCTGACCTGCACTGGGACAACAGAAAGAATGGAGACTCTTTTGAAGGGGCCTAAGTGTTCAAGGAGTGTCCCTGTTTATTCAAAGTCTGCTTTATTCCCCCCTGGACTAACAAATTGGCACCCTACCTGGTATTGTGGAGTATAAGAAATGCAGGAAAGAGGGTCATTGAGTTTGCAACACGGTCTTGTGTTTTGGAAGTGGCCATGGGCAGTGTGAAGCAGGTTTGCTGGATGCCTGCATGGAGACCCCATGGGGCCATGAGGATGAACCATGGGTTGCATTGGAGACCCAGTGGAGATGCTGGGACCAAGAGATGGCTGCTAAGGAAAGCTGCCAGCCCTGATTAAATTTTCCAGGACTGTGAGTAGCTTAGCTGGAGGGGCAGAATTGGAATGCCAGAGACTTATTGCTGGTGAGAATTATCGGTCTTGGAGATTTGTCACTGGCTAGAGTTGTTGGGCTTGAAGCTACAGAGTTTGATGTTTGCCCTGGTTGTTTTAAATCTTGTATTTGTTGAATATTTCTTTGCTATGCCCAATGCCATCTTTTGCAGTGGGAATGTTTATTCTGTGCCATTATGGGTTTTTTGAGGTTATTTTTTGGGATTATGGCTCAGTTAAAAGATCTTGGACTATGAGGATGTATGAATATCATTGGAATTGATAAAAACTATGGGGACTTTTAAAGTTGGACTGAATGCATTGTATTTTATGTCATGGATGGTTATCAGTTCATGGGGGCCAGGGGTGGTTTGATTCAGGTGTTCTGAATGCTAGGTTCCCAGCTGAGGGAAACTTGGGAATTAATGCCTCCTGGAGGCAGTGTTTTGTTGGGGGCGGGCTTATGGGTATTATAGCCAGTTTCCCCATGCCAGTGTTTGGTACAGTCTCCGGTTCCTATTGTCCACCTTATGTTGGCTAGGAGGCGATGTCCACCCTCTGCTCATGCTATTGTTTTCCCTGCCATCATGGAGCTTCCTCTCAAGTCTGTAAGCCAAAATAGATCTTTTTTTTTTTTTTTCCCCACAAGCTGCTCTTGGTTGGGTGAACCTGACTGCAACAGTGTGCCAGGGCCCCTAGCACTGCAAACAAACTCCAGACAATGCACCACCTTGGGCATCTGGCTTTTGTGGGTACTGGGGAATTAAAGCTGGGTCCTTGGGCTTTATAGGCAAGTGTCTTAACTGCTAAGCCATCTCTCCAGCCCAAGCACTCCTTTTTTGTTTTTAAAATTATTTATTTGCAAGTAGAGAGAGGTAGAGAGAAGAGAGACAAAGACAATGGGAATGCCAGGGGCCCCCACCACTGCAAACTCCAGATGCATGCAACATTTTGCAAGCACTCCTTTTTTAAAAATTTATTTGAGAGAGACAGAGACAGAGAGAAAGAGGCAGATAGAAAGATAATATGGATAATGGCACCAGGGCCTGTTGCTCTGCAAGCAAACTCCACATGCACACGTCATCTTGTGCATCTGGCTTTATGTGGGTACTGGGGACTCAAACCCTGGTTGTAGGATTTGCAAGCAAGTGCTTTTAAGCACCAATCCACCTCTCTAGCTTTAATCTCTTATTTCTATGTCTTTGATGTAGAATATGTCATACTGCAATGCAAAGGTTGTATTTTCCATTAAGAGATTTAAGACAACAAAATCATACTGACATTTTTCAGAAAACTAGTAGTTCTAACAAAGCCAAGTGGTGATCCCTTTAATCAGAGTTAATATCATTAAAGGGCTGTGCACAGGTCACTCATGTGGTTTGATTATATGCCATAAAACAAAACCTTCTGGACCATTTGCTTTTAGGCTCTGTTTTAGAATTAGTAATAGGCATTCAAACAGGAAATTAAGAAAATACTAACATGAAACATTTCCTCATTAAAATGACCCTGACTCTAGCCAAATTAATTTCATAGCAAATGAAGCAGCAGGAGACGCACAGCATATGCCCAGTGAGAGTTCAAGCTGACAAGATGTGTCTCCTGAAGTCAGCCACTTACAAAAGAATCTCAAGCATTGGTTTTTCTTGGTAGAGCATTCAAATTGTTACGCTTGTCCCCTAACTC
The DNA here is from genome assembly GCA_036346955.1 of Dipus sagitta. Lineage (NCBI taxonomy): Eukaryota > Metazoa > Chordata > Mammalia > Rodentia > Dipodidae > Dipus > Dipus sagitta. Next base: position 1,799,469 of record CM070789.1, read on the forward strand.
ATAGCGTTCTAAATACATACCACAGGCTGCTATAATGTCTCTGTGAGTCAGATAAATTCTCTTCACTATAAATGTAGAAAAAAAATTCAGTCTTCGATACCAACTCAATTATTTCAGGAGATTGACTAATTCATTGGAAAAATGGAAATACAATGTAACTCATGCTCTTTCCTCCTTCCCATGAAGCCAGAGTTCCAAGCTGTAGATTTCTGGTCAGGAAGTGGCTCTCAGAAGATACCATTATTAGCTGGGCGTGGTGGCGCATGCTTTTAATCCCAGCACTCGGGAGGCAGAGGTAGGAGGATCGCTGTAAGTTCAAGGCCACCCTGAGATGACATAGTGAATTCCAGGTCAGCCTGAGCTAGAGTTAGACCCTACCTCAAATAAAGAAAAAGAAAAAAAAAGAAGATACCATTATTACTGTCGCCACCGACAGAGGACAATTTGGATTAGCGTCTAAATCCATCTGCAAATATACAAACACGTGCATGCAGATTCTACTAACATACACACAAACACACACACATACACACACTATAGTAGATCTGCACCATTATTCAGGAGAAAGTACAGGGTTTAAATACTTGTCTGGAATATAGAGCAAGTCTTGGTTGAAGAAAAGGCATTAATGAGTCCTAAAATGGCTCCTTTGTCCAATGGGGGAGAAGCAATTTGCAAACATGAGGGAAGTCCTGTCTTTCTGGAGGACATTTGATGAATAATAAGTGTTTTGGTTGACTAGATGGTAATTTATTCTCTGGATGAATTTACAAAGATAGAGTGCAATAAGTAAGGCTGTCTTCTCAGGGTCAAAAAAACAACACACCAAATGAAAACTCAGAAATGAGGCCAGGGTTGGTGTTAGCAGGTACATACGCATTCATTCGCATGGTGAAATGGAAACTTCCGGTATGTGATTTTCGTGGGACCAGCCTTTAGGTTCTACTGAATTTTGTTTCTGGGTGTGCATAAGGGTGTGTGTGTGTGTGTGCGTGTGTGTATGTGTGTACGCATGCACAGGGGTGCCTGTGTGTGTGAATATGTGTAAAAAACATGTACTTGTGGAGGCCAAAGGGCAGTCATGTTTTGTTCCTCAAGCACAGACCAAATTTTTTGAGACAAGGTCTCTTCCAGGCCTGAAACTCTCCAAGTAGGGTAAACTGGCTGGCAGCAAGCCCCAGAGATCCGCCTGTCTCTCCCTCCCCAGCACTGGGATCTCAAATGCACACTACTACACCCAACATTTTTAAGTGGGTTCTGGGAAGCAAACTCAGATTCTCATGCTTCCAGGGCAAGCACTCTACTGGCTGAACCATCTCTCCAATCCACATTCTTCTCATTAAGACTATATTGTAGGGCTGGAGAGATGACTTAGCGGTTAAGGTGTTTGCCTGCAAAACCAAAATATCCAGGTTCAATTCCTCGGGACCCAATTAAGCCAGATGCACAAGGTGGTGCATGTGCCTGGAGTTCATTTGCAGTGGCCAGAGGCCCTGGCATGCCCATTCTCTCTCTCTCTTTCCCTTTGTCAAATACATAAATAAATAAACAAAAATATTTTTTAAAAGAGTCTATTGTAGATGTTCTTAAATCACCCAGGAAAAAGGATAATTTATCCCCTTCCTTTTCTTTCTAAGACTTTAAAGCTTAATTTACACTTGTGAAATGAATACACATTGTAGTAGCCATACTATAGAGGGAAGAATATCTATAAATTTAGATGACTATATCCTCAGGCATTAAGTAACATGGCTAATAACTGGTTAGGCTAAGAAAAGGATCTTGTGCTCCTATTGGTTAGTCATGCTGTCTGTTGACCTCTTTTCGAGATCCAGCTTTGATGTGACTGGCTGGAGAACCAACCCAATCACAGCTGTGCTGAAAGGCAGACTGAAAAATTGAGTGCTGTGTGAGCGATGTGTGTTCGACTGTGTCTCATTAAAACTCCTGAGAAATCCCTAGGCCATCACTTCCGAAGGAAGACTTTATCTGGAAATGCAGTTGTTGTGGATTAAGATGAGGTCATATTGAAGGTGAATGGACCCCTTATCCAGTATAGCTGGTGTCCTTATCAAAAAGTGAAAAATGAGCTGGAGAAATGGCTCAGCGGTTAAGGCACTTGCCTGCAAAGCCAAAGGACCCAAGTTCAATTCCCCAGGATCCAAGTAAGCCAGATGTACAAGGTGGCACATGTGTCTGCAGTTTGTTTGTAGCGGTGGGAGGCCCTGATGCACCCATTATCTCTATCTGCCTCTTCTCTCTCTCTTTCAAATAAATAAATATAAAATAATGAAACTTCTTTTAAAAAGTAAAAAACACATGGAAAGTGGAGTTTGACTTTTGTCACGAGTCAAAGAAATACTGGAGGCTAAGAGTGACCCCCCATAGCAGACCCTTCCCCAGCACTCTTGGGGAACACGGCCCCAGCACTTTTATTTCAGAACCTCAGGGCTCCGAACTTGAGAGAAAACAGCCCTGTTTTCTAAGCCAGCGTGTTTCAGTACTTGGTTGTAGCATCTCTGAGAAGTGAGTGGTAAGTAATGGAGACTGAGTACAAGAAAATACAACCAGGCACACTGGTGACTTAGCATGTTTCTTTAAACAGTGTTGATTAAGGCCACCCAGAAAGCTGCTTTTTATTGTGGCTTAGGGAGGGGGCAGGAATTGAATCCAGGCCTACCTTGTGCAAGTGTTCTACCACTGATCTACATCTCTAGCCCAGAAATTAAACCTTGTGATAAAAATCACAAACTTAAAAAATGTAAGTATAGCATAAGCCAAAACTGATGTAACTTGCATCATAGATTAGAAGGTTCTCACACTTGCAGGGAACAATAAAGTCCCTTAGCTCAGACATCCACTGGATATGTGAGTGACTTTGGCCGTGTACAGAATGGGGTTTCAGTCTGTGCCTGGAAACATCTGTGAACTTCTGAGACATCTTACTCACATCCAGCAGTTCTGATGACTACCATACGATTTCGTATGAGCCTGGACTGTATGTATATATACATTTAACCCATTTATTAAACAGTTTGGTTTTGTGAAGTTATAAAGACCCGGTCTGTGTCACATATCCATCCTTTCAATACTGGTGCAGTGACCACGTCCTCCTTGTGCATCTGGACTGTGAGGGAGCCTTCACGTTTCTTCAGGCTTTCCTGCGGGTGTTTATCGTCTGCTGCCAGGGCGACACCCAAAGCTTGGCAACAACACAGTGTGGTTCGTGAAGAATTAAAGTTATTCGAGGCACTGGCCTTCAACAGGGCAAGGTAGGGTTATACTTGTTTTTGAGGAGATCAGGATATTCAATGACACTGCATTAAAACCCCTTAATTGTGATTTTTTTTTTTAACTAGGTAGGCACACACTGGTGAGCTGTGGCTTGATCAAGTGAGGTCCTAAGAGGTCTGGAACATACCAGAAGTTTCCATTTTACCATGCGAATGGATGCATATGTACCTGCTAACACCAAACCTGGCCTCATTTCTGAGTTTTCATTTGGTGGGTTTTTCTTTTGACCTTGAGAAGACAGCCTTACTTATTGCGCCATACCTTTGTAAATTCATCCAGAGAATAAATTACCATCTTCTAGTCATCCAGATATATATAGTCAAACAGGTATGTTTGACATATATCTGTGATGTGAATGCATGAACATAGTAAATGACCTTCTAACCTACATGAAAGATATACTTCTAAAAATAAACAGTTAAAAAGTAAGTTTGGGCTGGGTATGGTGGCGCACGCCTTTAATCCCAGCATTCAGGGAGGCAGAGGTAGGAGGATAGCAGAGAGTCCAAGGCCACCCTGAGGCTATATAGTGAATTCCAGGTCAGCCTGAACTACCGTGAGCCCCACCTCAGAAAAACCAACAAAATTAAAATAAATAACTGAGTTTGGCCCTTCACACCCTTGGCAATAAATATTCAATAACAGACACTACTAGACGTGAGAAGTTCATCCTTGTCACTGCTGACACACCTGTATTCTCTATTTTTATTTATATATAAATATGTTTTTTGTTTTCAATTTCTTAAAGCCAAACTATTGCCAAGAGCGCAGGTGGCCACTGGTGTGTGAGGTGACATAAAATACTTCTGCTTCAGGTTGATCTTGGCCACACACACTGGCTTCTGATATTGGACAACTCTCAGAGTTTCTGTGTCATTGTTGATCACAAGGAAGGTGTTTATAAACCACGTGCCATAGTAAGAATTGTTGTGTAATTGTTATGTATGCAGAAGAAGCAAGAAGAAATTGACTGGTTGGGGGGCAGGAAATGAGTGTATGCAAATGCGTACCGTGACATGGCCCAGATTGGGATCAGTGCTGTTGTACACTTTGCACATGGGTGTGTGTACATGTATCCTTCTGTGTGCCAGGAAACATATTTTTTTTAACTAGTGGCGAGGCCCCAGGCCTGAGCTATTCATGTCTATACCGTTTGCCCAGCAGGACTGGAGGGGTGGGGGCATACGGTGGCTTCTCCCTTCTAGAAGCCTGACCTGACCCTGACTCCCACAAAAAGCTGACAAAAGGAAGGAAGAACTCACTTTCTAGGTTCTGTTCTGGAAGACTTTGGAGCCCCAGTGAGTCCAACCCCAGGTAAGTACTTTGATGTTTGACTCTGTCTTATCGATGGGAAAGACAGAAAAAAGGAAGTGAGAGAGAAGACTTAGCCCATGAACAATCAGTGAGTTCAAAAGCATGTCTGCGGCTGGAGAGACAGCTTAGTGGTTAAGGCGTTTACCTGCAAAGCCAAAGGACCCAGGCTCGACTCCCCAGGATCCACGTTAGCCAGATGCACAAGGGGGTGCATGCATCTGGAGTTCGTTTGCAGTGGCTGGAGGCCCTGGCGCACCCATTCTCTCTCTCTACCTGCCTATTTCTGTATCTGTCTCCCAAATAAATAAATAAAAATAAAATCTCTAGCAAGTCCCCGAAACCCCGTCACTCATTAGGCTGTTTCCAGGCGTGGATGCACCTCTGCAGTCAGTGATGCCTGGCTGGCCTCAGTAACGTCACTGTTGCCGTCACCGTCTGGTCTCCTCCTGTGTGAATTTCTGCAACAGCTTCTAAGAGTGTCTCCAGCTAGCTGTGCTCTTGCCTCAGAATGTTCTATGCACGTCTCTGCAGGAATTCACTTGGAGCAGGCTACTTTCTCTATGTTACATTTTCTTTTGCCACTGGGACACTTAGCCATGATTTTGCTCATTTTCCTCCCGTGATTAAGAAATTAAATCCAGTTGGGCAGATGGCTTAGTAGCTAAGCCACTTGACTGCGAAGCGTAAGGACCCAGGTTCAATTCCCCAGGACCCACGTAAGCCAGATGCACAAGGTGGTGCCTACCTCTGGAGTTTGTTTGCCGTGGCTGGAGGCCCTGGCACACCCATTCTACCTACCTCTTTGTCCTCCTCCTCCTCCTCCTCTCTCTCTCTCTCTCTCCAATAAATAAATAAAATACTTAAAAAAAGAAATAAAATTTTTGTTCTGGAGAGATTGCTTAGTGGTTAAGGTGCTTGCCTGCGAAGCCCAAGGACTCATGTTTGACTCTTCAGGTCCCACGTAAGCCAGATGCAAGTGTGCAATGTCATACATGTGCACAAGGGGGCGCATGCATCTGGAGTTAGATTACAGTGTCTGGAGGCCCTGGCATGCCAATACATTCTCTCTCTATGTGTGTGTGTGTGTGTGTGTGTGTGTGTGTCTGTCTGTCTGTCTGTCTGTCTGTCTGCCAATTCTCTCTCTCTCTCTCTCTTTTGCATTAAAAGGTCAGTGTGTTGGGCTGCCTCAAGAAAAAAAAATAAATAAAAGAAATGAAATCTTCCTCACCAGCCCCTTCCCATCTTTTAGCCATGCTCTCCAAATGCACATAACTGTGTCCCTGGAGTGTTCACTTCCTCTCACAGTTCCTGGTTTTGTTTCCAGAACAAAGTGGCCCAAGATAGACCTTTCGCTTCGTTTTCTTTTCTCTTCGTCACCCAGCTCAGGACCAGCGTTCTCCATATGCTTCGTGATACCTGACTAGCAAAGGACTGTGTTTCCTAGGAAACTACAGACAACAGTGCAGTGAGATCTGAGAGCGGAAGTGCACACGGCCAGTAAGGAAGCTCGCAACTGGGACCGTCAAGGCAGCTGACACAGGAAGGTGGACGGGAAACTTCCTCTGCCTCTCAGCCTCTGACGGGCGTCAGTTCCCGCTTCACTGGAGCTGGGCCTCCGCGGATGCCGTGACTGGCCTGTGGTGGTGGGGCCAAGGCTGGGAGGAGGAGAGGAACGAACATGCCCTGGGGGTCCTGGGGGGCCCAGGGGGTCCTAAAACTTCAGGCAGAAGCGCAGGGGACGTCAGCTCTGTGTGCACACATACACACAGATGCACTCACTCAGCAGGGTTGCTTAAACAGGTCAGAAGATGCTGAGCCTTGAGGCCTACGGGCCAGGGGTACACGGCCTCCAGCTGTTGAAACACAGCTCGTGACTTGCAGGTAAATCTGCGAAGGGAGCAGACGTGCAGCCCAGGTGTTGTGCTCAAGCTCCTGGCTCGATGCAGGACTATGAAAACTCATTCTCATCTAAGTGCTACCCAAGCTGTATCTATAGTCTTATGAAATATGACTTGGTAGTGCGACCATTTCTTTCCAAAGAGGCAACTCTCCCTCTGCAAGAACATCTCTCTCTTACCTGCCTGCCGTCCGCTAGCCATTCAATGTCCATCCCCATCTATTTCTACCTGCCCATCCATATCTCCCCTCAGCTGCTTTCAGCCTTCAGGACCACTTTAAAAATAGATAAATAAAATGGAGGGAGGGATGGAGAGAGGGAAGAAGGAGAGAAGGGACATTGAGAAGAGCTGGAGTGAATAGTAAGTGGACTGAAGGGACAGTGGCATGATCTATAATCCCAAGTTCCCCAACACCAGTTTCGCCTCATCCCGCTAAAGAGATGAGAACTCGGGGTGGCTGCTTGGCCTAGTGAAAGCCAGGTGGCACAGTGACTCAGCAGTGGCTCCTTCTGGGGGAATTCCACAGCCGCGCCTCTATTTATGAACCCATCCCCATGGTAACACCTGCGATCCTGTGTCCAACGGTGAGGAACTGGCTTGTTTGAATATGTTTATACTGACTTTCTGTCAAACTGAGGTTTCTGATCAGGGGGAAGATGTGGGACTCCAGGAGTTACATGGAAGAGGAAATCTGGACTTTCTCCACGAATCAGTCAGGGACTGAAGCTGGGTGTATCTCACTGTCTGAACAGGGGAAAGATGGCCAAACGTGTTCCCAGAGTTCCCTGGCCTGGCACGGAAGGCTACGTCATAGTTAGTCAGATGAAATCTACTTTTTCTGTTTTTCTCCTTGACAGGAACTTGTTGCTATGGACGAACAAGTCTCTCAGAATGCCTGCCTTTTCCTTCTCTCGGCCACACACTTCTTGTGTGCCTTCCAGCACGGTTACACTCACCATTTTGTAAAACCTCCCCAGATGGCGTTCACACCAAGGAAGGTTGTACTCCCTGACTCTGCGCCCCAAGTCACACCTGACCACCTATGGTGCACCCCAAGTCACACCTGACCACCTATGGTGAGGGCCCCGCCCCCTCCGCCATGCCTGGATTCCCTCTGCACACACTCTGTGGTCATAGCTCAGGAAGCCTTCTGCACAGGTAATGAACGTCCCTCTGCACACAGCGACAGAGGTCCTACTGCCAGTTCATGTCACGGCTGTCTTCTGTTCTTATTAGCACCACCTGCCGTCGTGTTTTCCTTCCTTCCTTCCTTAAGTGACAGTGTGCCTCAAGATCCCACTTGAACATGGAAACCATGCTGGATGTGGCGGCTCCGGCTTGTAATCCTAAGCATTTGGGAGGCTGAGGGAGGAGGAACAAAGAAAGCAGCCTTGCTTATATGGTGAGACTTTGTCTCAAAACGCAAATAGAGGGCTGGAGAGATGGCTTAGTGGTTAAGCGCTTGCTTGTGAAGCCTGAGGACCCCGGTTTGAGGCTCGATTCCCCAGGACCCATGTTAGCCAGATGCACAAGGGGGCGCATGCATCTGGAGTTCGTTTGCAGTGGCTGGAGGCCCTGGCTGTGCCCATTCTCTCTCTCTCTCTCTCTCTCTCCCTCACTCTCAAATAAATAAATAGAAATAACAAAAAATTAAAAAAAAACACAAATAGATAAGATAATAACTGAAAACCAGGCAAGTTTGGTTCCAGGGTGTCTTCTAATTTGGGGTCAAGAAATGCTTTCGATTGTTGGACAAAGCCCCAAAGCACTGAAGCACACGGCTAAGCCATCATTGTGTCTGTGGCGGCCACAGATGGTCTTTGTGAGAAAGTGGTGTGCCACATAGGACCCAAGGGTGGCCTCTCAGAGGCTGAGGCCTCTTGCCCAGGTTGAGTTCAAGCCAATGTTGAGGAAACTTCAGCAGTTTCTCAATCAGTCCTGATGTTGATGACCCAGGCTAACTGAGCCAGGTAAACTTTGGTGTCCCTTTTTGGAACACAGTGTCTTAAGTGCTCGGAGTCTAGTAAGCACATTGCTGCAACCTGAGGAGTTTTCAGAAAGCAGCAGAATCTCAGTGATCCCAGACCCAAAGCATGAGGAAAGACCAGTGCTTGGGTCAATTCTGCACAAGGGTGAGGGTGTCCGCGGCTGAGGATGGCCAGGGTCTTAGGTGATGGTTATTGAAGCCTTGGGCAACCAGTCAGGCAAAGAGGCATAGCAGGACCATTCTTCCTGGAAGAGGGCATGATCTTCTGGAACATAACTTGAAATGTGAGTAAGTGAATGTGAAATATCATTTTAAAAATTTCATTGCCGGGGCTGGGGAGATGGCTCAGCAGTTAAAGGCACTTGCTTGAAAAGCCTGATGTCCCAGGTTTGATTCCCCAGAACCCATATTGAGCCAGACACACAAAGTGGCACATGTGTCTGGAGTTCGTTTCCAGGGGCAGGAGTCCTTATTCCCCCTCCCCAATAAATAAATAAAAATATTTAAAAAATTTTATTATTGTACTTTTATTCTCGGGAGATGGGGTTCATAAGGTCTTGCCTCAAATCAGAGTAGAACTTTATTTATTTTTTTTAAATAGGCTTTTCATTCAGGCATGGTGGCCACACATCTGTATTACCAGCAGTTGGGTGGTAGTGGCAGGAGGATCAAGAGTTCAAGGTCATTCTTGGCTACATGGTGAGTATAAGGCCAGCCTGGGTTACAGGAGATACTATCTTACAAAAAGCAAAATTGACTGGTGTAAGCTTTTCATAACAGGCCATTGCAATCTTTAAAAATAAAATACACAACATTAAACACTTGGAGCCTCCTCTGACATTTAGCTATGTGACACAATTGCTCCTAGAGTTCTAGGAGGTACTAAGATCCCTGCCAGCCTGAAGGAGGCCTCATTTCTCCCATGTGAGGACCTCTCTTTTGCTATGAATGCAACGCCTACAGGCCTAACAGGTCTTACAAGATTTTCCTCCTTGCATGACTCTTATTTTGTAAGTTTTTATTTAAGAGAGAGAGAGAGAGAGAGAGAGAGAGAGAGAGAGAGAATGGGAACACCAGAGCCTTCAGCCACTGCAACAAACTCCAGATATATGCATCTGGCTTATGTGGGTCCTGGGGAATCAAACCTGTGTCCTTTGGTTTGCAGGCAAGCACCTTAACCTGCGAAGCCATCTCTCCAGCCCTGCATGACTCTTATCTTCATAGCCTGCTTTGCAGCTTCAGAAAGTAGTCGGTTAGACTCAATACCACTTGCTTATCAAAATGGCACGAGCTCAAAATCTGGAATAGGGGCTGGAGAAATGGCTTAGCAGTTAAGGCATTTGCCTGCGAAGCCTAAGGACCCCAGTTCTATTCCCCAGGACCCACGTAAGTCAGATGCACAAGGGGGCGCACGCATCTGGAGTTCGTTTGCAGTGCCTGGAGGCCCTGGCTTGCCCATTCTCTCTTCCCCCCTCCTCTCTCTCTCCCAAATAAATAAATAAAATAAAAAAGGATACTCAGCCCTCCTTCTGGAAACTTAAAGAAAACTATCTGGAATAGATTTTAGGAAGATTTTCTCTCATGTGGTTATTCAGTAAACAGCATGGCATGGATATTTTGCATCTTTGGGTCAGTAAGTGAAAGAACAAATGTTTGTATAAGGATTCCAGAACATTGGAAATAACCAGTCTTGTAAAACAATATTTCGTTTCTGTCAATAGACCTCTCTACAATCCCTGGACACCTCTGTATTGACTCAGCGTGGGAGAGACCCGCGGCCACCTTCCTCCCCACACAGTAGAACCCACCGACTCATCCCACCACACCAGAAGAGTGCAGGTGATCTCCAGAGAACGAAACGAGTACTTCTGAATGGAAGGTGCCCTGAGAGGCTCAACTGGGAACCTCACATTTCTCCTTGAAACAATACAAAAGACACATGCGATGACTATAATATTACTAAAGAATCATCAGAAAGTTATGATCTAGGGAAAAAACAAGTAAGAGCATGTGAGATGTCTAACTCAATTTCACCCGAGAGCTGGTGTACAGGCCACAGTCACTGTCCAGAGCACGCTATTGTCTTGTCTTGTCTTGTCTTTTTTCTTGAGACAGGATCTTATTCCGTAGCTCACGTTGGCCTCGAACTTCTGTTAGTCATTCTGTCTCTACCTCCCAAGTGCCAGGAGTTCAGGTGTGAGCCACCATGCCCGGCAAGAAGACACTTTTCAAAACTAGCTCCTGCCTTACCTTTCTGGTCTCGGTTTCAATGTCATTTCCCCAGAAAATCACGTTTTTAATGATATAGACAGACAGATGATAGATAGATAGACAGACAGACAGATAGATAGATAGATAGATAGATAGATAGATAGATAGATAAGAGACAGACAGAGAGGGACAGAGAGAATTGGCACACCGGGGTCTCCAGCCACTGCAAGCGGACTCCACTTTGTGCACACGTGCGACCTTGCATACTTGCATCACCTTGTGCTTCTGGCTAATGTGGGATCTGGAGAGTCAAACATGGGTTCTTCGGATCTGCAGGCAAGAGCCTTAACTGCTAAGCCATTTCTCAGCCCGAGAAGCCTTCTTGGACACTGTGAGGATGGTGAATCCTCATTTTTTCTTTTTGTTTGTTGTGCGCTATTTTGTTTCATGAAGTGTATCAGAATTTGGGCTGGGAAGATAGCTCAGTTGGTAACCCTTTGCAAACATGAGGACCTGAATTGTATGCCCAGAATTCACTTGAAAATGATGAGTGTGGGGGGTGTGTAATCCCCCAGCTGAGAAGGTACAGACAGAAGAATCCTTGGGGACCACTGGCCAGTCAGTCTAGCATAATCGGCCTGCTCTAAGTCAGTAATAGACCCTGTCTCCAAAAAGGTGGACGGCATCAGAGGAATGATATTTGAGGTTTTCTCTGGCACATGCGTGCACACACACACACACACACACACACATGGGAATTTGACACTGTTTCATTTTATATGACTTTTTGTCAGTAGCCCCATTGGAATATCGTCCCTGAAAGGGCAGAGGCCACGTCCTCAGGTGAGCCATGTCCTCTGGGGCTAGTCGGAGGAGACAGTGTCAAAGGCTGGCAGGCTCCATCTCCAAGGAAAACAAATCCATTTCCTTTCTCTACACAGATGGTAAGAACACTTGCCAGGTGTCAGTCTACCATGCTGTTTCTAACTCACTGATTACAAAATCACCGGGCCCCTCTGAAAGATTTCGTTTTGCCTCCGACATTTACCTCTGACACTGAACTCGGAATTTTCTGCAATTTGTGAAGTGTGGATGGTTTCCAAACGCCTGTGCAGGTGCAACCTTTATTCCCACACCACAACACACAGGTTTTCACGCGGGTGAAGGCATGAAAATGAAGCCACTTCAAGGGTTGTAGAGGATGGGGCAAACACACACACCAGGTCTTTGATTGTGACTCTGAGACCCTTCCATGAGTGACGAGTCACACTGGGACTCGCTCTTTGGTGGTTCTCGCATGAGAACCAAGGGCCCAGAAGACCTTTCACCGAGGCCATTAGTCTGTGGAAAGGAGGGCAGAGGTGCCGCATAAGTTGCTTTCCTGCAAAAACAGTAACAATGAAATCATAGTGTGATGGAAGGGTGACTTTATTTTCTCTCTCTATTTCTTCTGTGTGTGGTTTAAAGGAGCAATTCCTGGCATAGAATACCATACGAAGCCACCAGACCTGCCGGCACAGGCTATGGGAGACTGAGGCAGGAAGATTGTAGTCCAAGGCCTGCCTGGGTTCCACAATGTGATCTTGGGCAATATAGTGAGCTCTTGACTCAAAATGAAAAGGGAAACGGATGGGACTGTAGCTTACGGGTAGACAACTTGCCTCACAGGTGCGAGGGTCTGGGTTCAATATTCAGTATTGGGTAAAAAGAGACATCTCACAAAACAAAGACTATAGCTTAGTGACAAAACTGAGCAAAAGCAATTTTTGTAGAAGGTTTCCGGTCTCTGGGGAAAGCAAGGATCAGCTGTGTGCACTGGCTCGTCAGAAGCCTTCCCTTTGTTGAACTACAGAACAACTCCTGCTGGTCAGAACAGTCTCCACCATCTGCAAAAATACTTCCATCATTCCGTGATCCTCAAAGTTTCACTGTGGTGTATGTGGAGTGGATTTGAGGCCACCATTTCACTAAGCAGAGAGCTCCTGCCAGACTTCTTTTCCAGCAGAGAAACAAATATTTCTGTCAGTAAGTTCTTAAGACAGTTGCTAATGACTACCAACATGTTTTTCAGTTAAATAAGTAAACATCCACTTAAGAATACAAAGAGTATAGAAAGTCCCAACATTGTGTTCTGCATATGTTCCAGGGACCATGTGCATCCCTATTTCACATGAGGAAAAGGGGATATAGGCATGTGGTGATTGACTGCAAGCTAACGCCAACTTTGGAGTATACAGATGGAGGTTAGATTCTGCCATTTCTCCTCTCTTAATCCTACAGTCCTCATATGTAGAATGACGGCGATGACACAGCATTGGTGGAAACTGAAGAAATGAATAAAAGTTTTAGGAGCACTGCAAATGCTGTTTGAAAGCTATTTCCTCATTTTTTTTTTCCTTTGGTTTTTCAAGGTAGGGTCTTGTTCTAGTCCAGGCTGACCTGGAACTCACTCTGTAGTCTCAGCCTGGCCTATTTCCTCATTTTTGAAGTTATTTATCAAATACAAATGAACAACTCTGTGTTGTGATGGGAACTGTAAATTGCTAGGGACTCAATTTTTCAATGTCAGGATCAAAAGCCAAGAACTGACTGCCAGAGTGTATAGCTCACTGGGGGAGCGTGTGGCTAGCATATGTAAGGTCCTGGGTTCCAGTCCCAGCACCGACAAAACAAGAACTTACACGCAGAAGGGACAGTCTTCTGTTATTCTGTTCAGTTCCGTTCCGTTCCGTTACATTTTGTTCAGTTCAGCTCCTGGCCAACATCAGGTGAACAATAGCAACAGGAGAGTGTGCCAAACACTGGCAAAGGGAAGCTGGCTAGAACACCTACAAGCCTGCCCCCAACAAATACACTGCCTCCAGGAGGACTCAATTCCCAAATCGCCACCAGCTGGGGGCCCAGCATTCAGAACATATTAGTTTATGGGGGGCACCTGAATCAAACCAACACACTCTAATTCCAGTGTGCCATGGTGGGGGGAAGGGAGATGGAGGTGAGACTCACCCAAGCTCGTATGGGAGCTAGTTTGGCAAAGACAGGAGCAAAAGAGAGACTCTGTCACACAAAGTGGAAGGAAGGACTAGCACTCTGGATCGTCCTCTGACCTGCCTATGCACCCCCCCCCCATTCAAAACCTCAGACATATTATGTAAAAACACGACAAAGAAAACTAGGTGCTACTTGAGTAATGAAACGCAGACACATACTTAAAGATAAATTAGAGACGGTGAATGAACTCCTGTAAGAACGAAGACTACAGAACAAAACTCTTGTCCTTTGGTATTTTCTGCTTGCCCATTAGAGTAAAGTTAGTATTGAATAGCTCAGTGCGCACTGTAGCTCAACTGAAAGCATTCTCCCATGTTAATTTTCTCTCCACCAAGAATGTTTTCATCAATCCTGGCACAGATCTAAGAGTCCAAATAGACTGAACACCACTCACCTAGCTGTTGAGGTCACAGAGTTTACTTTGTTCTACTTATAAGCAGATTATTAATAAGACCATTAAAATATTTTATTTATTTATTTGAGAGAGAGCAAGAAAGAGAGAATGGGCACACCAGGGCCTCTAGCCACTATAAACAAACTCCAAACACATGTGTCACTTAGGTCATCTGGCTTACATGGGTGCTGGGGAATTGAACATGGGTCCCTAGGCTTCGCAGGCAAGCACCTTAACCGCTAAGCCATCTCTCCATCCTCTAATAAATCCTTTTTAAGGGACCTTTTAAGATGAGGTTTGCTCTGGGTCATTGGTGCTTTTTCTGCACATGTGTTTGAGGTTGTATCCAAACCCTTCTGGGTTCTCCTCTCTTTGTCTTTTCTTTTATTATTATTATTATTTTATTTATTTATTTATTGGCTTTTTTTTTTCAAGGTAGGGTTTCATTCTAGCTCAGGCTGACCTGGAATTCACTGTGGTCTCAAACTCATGGCAATCCTCCTACCTCTGCCTCCTGAGTGCTGGGATTAAAGGCGTGTGCCACCATGCCCAGCTTTCTTTGTCTTTTCTTAGCAGATGTTGAGAAGCTCTGGCCTCAGGAGCTCCAAGAGAACCTCAGCATTGCTTCCTTCCTCTTCATGCATCACATGGGCATCTTAGGAAGGATATTCTTCGCTGTTCCTATTATTTCCCATATACTCATCATTTCCTTTTGAAGATAAGGAGGTAAGCACCCGGGTTCTGTAACATGCAGGATGGAACTTCACGGCAATCAAGGAACGTTCACTGACATCCAGTATACTAAAGAACTGAAGGTGGCCAGGCATGGTGGCACATGGCTTTAATCTCAGCACTCAGGAGGCTGAGGCAGGAGGATTTCTGTGAGTTCGAGGCCTGCCTGAGACTACATAGTGAATACGTGGTCAGCCTGGGTTATAAATAAGCAAAAGAGAACTGGAGGTGATTGCAGAATGTTGAGCATCCTCACAGACCGACTATTCCCCTAATAAGTGGGACTGGCCAACCCAAAGAAACCACTTTAAAAGATGGGTTGATTCTCCCGTGAAAGTGTAAGAATTGAATAGAGAGTAGAGTACATTAATGGGATAGAGAGTACACTGATGGGATAGAGAGTACATTGATGGGATAGAGAGTACACTGATGATGGGATAGAGAGTACATTGCTGGGATAGAGAGTACATTGCTGGGATAGAGAGTACATTGATGGGATAGAGAGTACACTGATGAGATAGAGAGTACATTGATGGGATAGAGAGTACATTGCTGGGATAGAGAGTACATTGATGAGATAGAGAGTACATTGATGGGATAGAGAGTACACTGATGATGGGATAGAGAGTACATTGATGAGATAGAGAGTACATTGATGGGATAGAGAGTACATTGATGGAACAGAGAGTACATTGCTGGGATAGAGAGTACATTGATGAGACAGAGAGTACATTGATGGGATAGAGAGTACATTGATGAGACAGAGAGTACATTGATGGGATAGAGAGTACATTGATGGAATAGAGAGTACATTGATGGAATAGAGAGTACATTGATGATGGGATAGAGAGTACATTGATGGGATAGAGAGTACACTGATGAGATAGAGAGTACATTGATGAGACAGAGAGTACATTGATGAGATACAGTACATTGATGAGATAGAGAGTACATTGATGGGATAGAGAGTACACTGATGAGATACAGTACATTGATGAGATAGAGAGTACATTGATGGGATAGAGAGTACACTGATGAGATAGAGAGTACATTGATGGAATAGAGAGTACACTGATGATGAGATAGAGAGTACATTGATGGGATAGAGAGTACATTGCTGGGATAGAGAGCACATTGATGGAATAGAGAGTACATTGATGGGATAGAGAGTACACTGATGGGATAGAGAGTACATTGCTGGGATAGAGAGCACATTAATGAGATACAGTACACTGATGAGATAAAGAGTACATTGATGAGATAGAGAGTACACTGATGGGATAGAGAGTACATTGATGAGATAGAGAGTACATTGATGGGATAGAGAGTACATTGATGGGATAGAGAGTACACTGATGTGATAGAGAGTATATTGATGGGATAGAGAGAACATTGATGGGATAGAGAGTACATTGATGGGATAGAGAGTACATTGATGGGATAGAGAGTACATTGATGGGATAGAGAGTACATTGATGAGATACAGTACACTGATGGGATAGAGAGTACACTGATGAGATACAGTACACTGATGGGATAGAGAGTACATTGATGGAATAGAGAGTACACTGATGATGGGATAGAGAGTACATTGATGATGGGATAGAGAGTACCTTGAAATCTCTATTGTCAGAGGATGTTCATGAATAGAAAAAAAATCATAAAATCAGAAACTAGTAAAAATCAAAAATTGTAGTTTTTTTTTTGCAAGAGTGGTGGAAAGGGAAAGGCACAAAATCCTTGCACTCTGGAAACTGCAGGGACCCACACTGTTAGAGGTTTCACCTGGGAAGCTGTGGGGTCTCACGCTGTTGGAGGTTTTACCTGGGAAGTGCCAGGAATCACGTGTTGGATAAAGATCCACTTGGGTTTTACTCATGTGACCATCAGTGGCATTCACTGAGCATTTTTTTTTTAACCTCATTTGTATGCTAACCAATATGTTTTTTCTTACAAATCTAAAAACTCATCATATTACAGAACATGACTTGTGTTTGGTGTTTGACTGCAGACATGTTTCAAACTTGGCCCCTTCTTCTTCCTCTCCTTCCCTGTAGCCCTGAGGGCAGGTTGTTAAGAAAGGCCAAGTGCTCTCTCTCTCTCTCTCTCTCTCTCTCTCTCTCTCTCTCTCTCAGCTGTTGGTACCATCCACACGCTCCAGCCGTCACTGTGCCCCACTCACAAACCACTATAAAGGACCCTGACCTCCACTCCTTTCCTCCCTTGTAGCACCCTCCAGATGTCCTCAGACAGACTGACCCTGAACTCTGGGAAATCCTGCTTCTGTCCCCTAAGTGCCAAGATGACCAAGGTGCACCACCATGCCTGGCCTTCATTTAGTTGGAAGCAGAGTTTGGAAACATCCGAAGTGCAAAGGACATGTGACTCCATCGTCCCCATCATCTGCTCCACAGCAGCTGACCCTGACTGTTAGACACGTGTCTTTCTTGGTGCCTGGGAGGGGGTTCTGTTCCCACCAGTGGGGTGCATGTAAGTGGCAGGGAAGGGATGAGAAAGGGACCAATGGGAGAGGTAAGGTCAACCAGCACCCGACTTGCCTCTCTAGCTCCTTAGCAATCACTCCCCATGCACAGAAATGCTCCCTGGAATGTTTGCTTGTGTTTGTTCTTGCTCTGTAGCCAAGGCTGGTCTCAAACTCATAGCAATCCTCCTGCCTCAGCCTCTGGAGTACTGTGATCACAGGCGTAAACCACCGCACCTGGTTCTGTACTGTGTTTTACAGGGCTTAATAGCATGCCTGAGCTCCAACACAGCAGTAAAGTATGGTGGGGGCGTGGACTACAGAAGCTCTCAGTGATCGTTGATGGGCATACAAATAGGGCATGGCTGCACTGGAAGGCAGTTTGGTGGTTTTTTATAAAACTAAACATATTCCTTGATATGATTCAGAAATCATACACCTTCATATTTACTCTGAATTGAAAATGCTCATGAAAAATCTTCCCCACAGCTATTTTATCCATCATTGCCCAAACTTGAAAGAAGTGCATAAAAGACCTTCAGAGCAGGAATGAATAAACAGACAGCAGTAAGTCCAGGCAATGGAATATAATCAACATTAAGTCATGGAGAGTTTAACGTATTAAAACGTGAACGCAAGCCAGACGTGGTGGCTCACGTCCATAATCCCAGCACTCAGGAGGCTGAGGTGGAAGATCAACGTGAGTCTGAGGCTGATGTGGATACAGAGAGGGTCCTAGGTCAGCCTGAGTTAGAGTGAGACCCTGCCTCAAAACAACAGCAAAAAGAAACGAACAGAAAACTGAACGAATCCAGGAGGAGAAGACCATGTGCTGCGACCTCAGCTATGTGACCCCAGCAAGGCAAAGCTCTGGGGGAGGGAGTATGTGTGTCTACTCTGGCATCAGGGGAGGGTCTGAGCGAGGCGCAGGATGCTTTGGGACAGTGGAATGACTCTGTAGCACCCAGGATCGAGGATATACGCAAGCATATACTTGTTCAAACTCACTAATGTGAACCCAATGCCAAACCCGGGGCTGGGGTGACTGTAATGTTGATGTAGGTTCCTCAGTATAGCAAACGCTCTGCTGTAGATATCGTTGACAAGGGGAGATCAGAGTAGATTTGGGAATTTTCTGTACTTTGCACACAATGTTGCTATGAACCTCAAACTGCCCTAAAAAAAAAGTAAAATAAAAGCTTAAGAAACGTCCTGCAAGGCTAGCTTTTGGCACCTTGCTATCAACATTAAACTTGCATAGCTAGAAGTATCAGAGTTTCAGTTGCCAGCCTGAGTTATCTATGAAGGCCTTGTCTCAAAAAAAAAAAAAAAATTAACCATGTTAACACAGTAAAAACGGATCTTTCCTTTAAAAACCTTTATAAATAGCATAAACTCAATGCTCACAGTCCTGGGGCTAAGTCTACGAGCAAGGTGCCCACAGAGGCAATGTTTGAGGAAGACCTGCTTTTTAGCTGTGTTTTCACAGAGGCAAAAAGTAACCTCTCTATCTGGTCGATGTGGGAGCTGGCAGATATTCGGAAATGAATCCAAAAAGCGTTGGTGTTCGTTTTCACTGTTTCTTGCTTTCCACTTCCTCTTTCATATTAATTGACACTCAGCATGTGGCTATACTTCATTACATTTTATACAACCTGTGGCCGTGAGTGAATGGACCTCGCCCCGTGAGTGGATTTCAACATCCTAGCTGACGGCTGGTGTTTCATGCTCAGATACAGTGTATTACAGAATTGTCTTGAGAACGACCTGACAAATACCTCACAAATGTTATTTGCTGGGTTAGAAACTTAACAAATAACACAGGTGGCACCTAAAGAAGGCTAACGTTCCAGAGTTTCCAAAACAGCTTCAATATTGGCGCCATCAGCTCTTAACTGTCACGGGGAAGCCTCTGGTCCCGTGGAGACTGTTGAAGGGGATCGTGTATGTACACTAATGACCATAGCGTGCAGTGCCGTGTTAGCTGCTCTTCTGTTAAGAACTCTTCTTGGGCCGGGCGTGGTGGCGCACACCTTTAATCCCAGCACACTTGGGAGGCAGAGGTAGGAGGCATCGCCGTGAGTTCGAGGCGACCCTGAGACTCCATAGTGAATTCCAGGTCAGCCTGGGCTAGAGTGAGACCCTACCTCAAAAAAAAAAAAAAAAAAAAAAGAACTCTTCTTCTTGAGTCCTTTTCAGTGTTAGTACTCTGAAATCTTGCAGGGACTTCATACGTCCTTTGTATGTGTGTGCTTGTGTGTGCAGGCACGTGTGCACATGTGTTTGTGAAAACCAGAGTGCAACCTTTACTTTGAGACAGATTCTCTTCTTGGCTTGGAGCTCAGGATTAGGCTAGACTGGCTGACCAGTCATCCCCCAAGGTCCTCCTGTCCCTAGTTCGTCAGCTCTGGTATTACAAATATATGCCACCATGCCTGTGAGTTATTGTGATTATTTCTTATACTTGAGCCCTAGGAATGGAACTCAAGTCCTTATGCTTACAGTGCCAACACGTTACTATTTCCCCACAGCCCCTTCTTTTAAAAACATTTTTAAAATTTTATTTTATTGTTTATTTATTTATTTGAGAGAGAGAGAAAGAGGGAGGGGGAGGGAGAATGAGCACACCAGGGCCTCCTGCCACTGCAAACGAACTCCAGATGCAAGGGCCCCTTGTGCGTCTGGCTTACGTGGGTTCTGGAGAGTCAAACCAGAATCCTTTGGCTTTGCAAATAAACATCTTAATCGCTAAGCCATCTCCCCAGCCCACCCCCTTCTTATGGTATTGGAGCTTGATACAGAGCATCCCTCATGCTAAGCAAACACGGTAACACAGAGTCACATCAGAGCCCCTCAGTCAGTTCATTTTTCCATTCAGAAAATTCAAATCTGTATGAGTGAAAAGAGCAATTGAATTCAGTTTGTGGAGGTATAATAACAAAACAATGAAAGGAATCCACTTGTGTTTTCTGTGGTGGAGAGGAAGGTGAGGGGCCACGGCTCTTATCTCTCACCCATGACTACTGGGTCACTGTGGCCCTCTTCGCCATCTGAAGCCATAGGAAATCTTATCTGTCTAGAGGCCAAACTGAAGCCTCAGTCAAGCAACACGAGCAGACAGCTGACTTCCCGGTAAACAGCCAGCCTTCTATTTCCTTTGAAAGAACTAACAGTCTCCGTGCAAGAACTGAGAATTTCCTATCTGTCTTTGGAAAAGCAACGACAGCCTAATTTGGTGGATGCAACGCAGATGCCGGGAGCACTTGGGAGTCTAAAGGGAATAAAGCATTCTGTTTTCACCTTCCCAAAGAATCTTTAATAGATAGTTTAAGAGGGAGAGTGCAAGGAGCTGAGCTGAAGTGAGCTTTTAAAATAAAAGTCTTGTTAGGAGGATCATAGCACCTTGCCCCCACAGACAGCACAGCGGGGGTTCCAAGCCAGGGTGACGGTGGGCTCTGGAAAGCTCAGGAACAGAGGGTATGTTCTGACTTTCGTAGGTTGTTCTGTCTCATTTTGTTTTGGTGGAAGGGAAGCTCCGTATTCAAGGATCCAGCCTGTGTGCACGCAGCCGTGGAAGCTGGGGAGAGTGGGACGGGAAGGCGGCCTCGGGGCCTTCCAGGTCTCTGAGGGGCCGGGGCTGTGCTGCCCTGCCTCTCTGCTAGGAGGGCACGACACCGGACCCAAGGCCCTCACTCAGGTCGCCTTGGGTTTCCCTGGCACTGGAGGACTGCTATTGCTTTCCTGCCTGGCCCTGGCTCTGGGCGGCAGAACCTGGTAAGCTGAGTGTATGCAGTTCTACAAGGCTATAGTTCTGGTTACTCTGCCTGAAGCTTAGAGCCAAGCCCCTTCCCCACACCCTGTAAACACACCATGCGTGTTTTAAGTGTAAATGTATGTGTGTGAGGTGGAGTTTCAGGAAGTGTGCTTGCCATGGCTCTGGGCTTTTCCGTCCTTGCAAGTTGCTATGAGGTTACATTTGCCTTTGGGGAGTTTGTGCATGTTTTAATAGCTGTCATTTAACTTGTGTTTGTGCATGTTTTAATAGCATCATTTAACTTGTGTCACGGGCCACTCATCACAGGGACCACACTGCCTCCTGGCACCAGCCTCAGCCAGGTGTCACCCTGCAGCTGTGCATCTTAATTCCCAGCACGAGAGATGCATCATGTCATTTGCATGGGGACGCATTTGCCACCAATCCTCTGGCAGACTGGAAAGCTGCCGGAGCGCTCCAAGTCACACAATGTAGGAATGTTTACTGCTGGGTGAGGGAATGTATATACATAAATTCAAGGTGAAAAGTCAGAAACTGGGCTGGGAAGATAACTCAGTGGATACAGTGCTTGTCTTGGAAGCATGAGGACCCGAGTTCAATCCCCAGTACCCACATGTTGATACATGTTTGCAGTTAAGTAAGTACTGGGGGGACAGAGATAGAAGGTTCCCTAGAGATTACTGTCTAGCTAGTCTAGACTAATTGCTGAGCTCCAGGCCGATCAAAGCCCTGTCTCAAAAAGAAGTGGATGGCACTTCTGAGAGGACACTCAAGATTGTCCTCTGGCCTCCATTCACATATGAGCACATGTACCACACATAAAGCCATAGTTGAACATACTTATGCACACAGGCATGCATATCACACGCACACATATATGTGAGACAAGTCAGTAGCTATTGGATCCAAAGAAGAGGGCAAAGTCTTATGGAAACGCCAGCCAATGACGACCTGTAAACATTGGCTATGTTTTGTTTGAAAAGCACAGATGTAAACAGTATGTGTAAAACACCTGGCAGAACTGAAAAAATAATCCAGTTTCATCCAGAGAAATAGGAACTCCTGAATGTGTCTACTTCGTAAGAGGTCAATGTAGGGCTGGAGAGATGGCTTAGTGGATACAGTGCATGCCTGTGAAGCTTAAGGACCCAGGTTCTATTCTCCAGCACCCACATAAGCCAGATGCACAAGGTAGTTCATGTGTCTGGAGTTCGTTTGCAGTGGCTAGAGGCCCTCTTTGTCTCCCTCTGTCTGTCTCTAGTAAATAAATAAAAATTTTAAAAAATTAAAAAACTAAAAAAATAATTTAAGAAATACTTTTAGCAAAGTTGCAAGATACAAAATCAATATTCAAAAGTCAGTAGCCATATTTCAGACAGGGGATGAATAATCAGATATTACAAAGAACTGCAAAAATTAAACACCCCAAAATAAATATGCAAATCACCAAATGGAGCCGGGCATGGTGGCACATGCCTTTAATCCCAGCACTTGGGAGGCAGAGGTAAGAGGATTGCTATGAGTCCAAGGCCACCCTGAGACTACATAGTGAATTCCAGGTCAGCCTGGGCTAGAGTGAGACCCTACCTCGAAAAACCAAAACAAGCAAGCAAACAAAACAAAACCACCAAAGGGGCTAATAATGAAATGAACAGACAATTCACAAAATAAGAAACAAAAATGGCAGTAAGTAGTTTAAAAAGTGTTCAGCATCTCTAGTCATCAGATCAATGCAAAGCAAAATAATTTTGAGATGCCATATTACCCCAGTGAGAACAGCTGTCATCAAAAAACCAGCAACGAATACTGGCTAGGATGCAGGGAGCGAGGACTCCTCACCCACGCTTGGTAGGGGTACAAATTCATACAGCCATTGTGGGAATCAGTCTGGGATTGTCTCAAGAACTCCTGCAGGACTCGGCTCTGTCACTCCTGAGCATAAATCTAACGACTCTACACTCCACTGCAGGTACTTGCACATGCACGTTGACTGCAGCTCTGTTGTCAGTAGCTAAGAACTGGGAACCAGCCTGGATTTCCACGGACCGAGCAACGGATAACGACAGCGCACTACATGTGAGAATGGAATTTTATTCAGCAGAATAGAAAAATAAAATCATGAGATTTGCAGGAAAATGGATGGACCTGAAAAGAATCATATTATGTGGAGTGACCTAAGCTCAGAAAGACCGAAACTGCATGTCCTCTCTGATGAGCAGGTCTTAGCTCGTGTCTGTGAGCATGCACAAGTGTGTAAGTAGTGAGTCAAAAGCACATGTCCTTTCTGATATGCAGCTCTTAGCTTGTAACATCTATACGTATGTACGTACAGGGTGACAAAACTATGTGATCTTTCGGATGTGCAGGTCTTAGCTCATAATATCTCTAAGTGTCTACATACAGGGGGAAAATCCCTCATATCCTCTCTAACATGCAGGTCATAGCTCATAATATCTGTAAGAATGCACATGTAGGGTGGCAAATGTGCATAAGACTTAAAAGGTAGAGCCACAATCAAAAGCGAGTATAAAGAGAATAAAGAGATGAGCTTTAAGAGGGGTTAGAGAAAGATAAAAGGACACACTTGGCAGGGAGACAGATACTGGGGGAAAAGCAACTGGTTCTAGGGACAGGAATCAACAAAAACCAATTGTATTTAAGATACCCATATATTAATGTTGCTCTTACTTTTGGTTAGAGAAGCTTCCCTTTTTAGATGGTGGTGACTTTGGGATGACTCAGAAGGCACCATAGTGCTGAGAACTGACAGAGGAGTGCTCAGCACCGAAATATCTCTATCACACCTTCCAAGGCTCTGGCTCTACTGCAGAAGAGGTGGTGGAAAGAATGTAAGAGCCAAAGGAAGGGTAGGACTCCTTACAACGTGCTCCTCCAGACACAAAATGGCCTGGATATCCATGACGTCACAGTGCCTGACACTACGTACACAAGACCATCATAATAGGAGGAAAAGATGATGACATCATAATAAAGAGAGACTTATTGAGAGGGGGAGGGGATATGATGAAGAGTGGAGCTCTGAAGGGGA
The DNA here is from genome assembly GCA_036346955.1 of Dipus sagitta. Lineage (NCBI taxonomy): Eukaryota > Metazoa > Chordata > Mammalia > Rodentia > Dipodidae > Dipus > Dipus sagitta. The sequence continues at coordinate 1,823,656 of CM070789.1, forward strand.
AAGTGAGCGGGGAAGGGAATTATCATGGTTTACTGTCTATAATTATGAAAGTTATCAATAATAGAAACTAAAAATACAAAAATAAAATGCCCAGGTTAGCTTCATTCCTCAACAATGCTGGAGTGATTCATGCAATTTACAAGTGCTCAGCTAATCCAAGGAGACATGGTTGTAATAACCATGGCTTATTTTTCTGCAAAAGTTTCACCTCATTTCTTTCTATGGCTTGGTGACAAGAATCAGGTGGGGTCACCTGGGGTCTCTCACCCAGCTGCTCAGAACATGAACCATCAGAATGCCACGGAGGGTCTCCTGGCAGTGCACTTGGGGGTCCACCAGCCTCAGGCAGCTGATAGGAACTTGAGCTGAACACTATCATCAAATGTAAACACAGATCAAATTTCAAAAACTCGGCACAAACCCCCCCATCAAATGTCTCAGCAGTAATTTTGTATTGGTTGTATGTTTGAGAAAAAGCTGACAAATCAGACAAACATGAGGGACAGTATTAAAATGTTTGTAGTGGCATCTGTTAGATTCCAGTCACACACTTGCTACTTCTGTTGGGAATTTAACCAGCAGAAAGAGACATTAAAAGCTGAAAGAGAATTCACTGAGCGTCCCAAACTCGAGGGTCAGAGTAAGATGGCAGAAAATGCCATTCACGGGTAAAAGCAAGTTCCTCTCCAGGAAACTTCAGGAACGGGAATGGTAAACTAACCTTTGCCATGGGTCTCGGGAGCCAGCGTGAGTGTTCCACAGTGAAAACAAGTCACCCAGAAGGTGCAGAGCGCCTGGGCTGGGAGCAGCATGTCAGAACGCAGGGCCTATTTAACTTGCCCACAGAGAATTGAAAGCTTGGCTTAATTTCTCCTAGGACTGTAGATCTAAACTGATCTCTGTGGCCTGTATAGATAATCATCCTAGAGGAGTTAGGTAAGTCCTTTACAAAGGAGGAGGGTAGGCCCCTGGGAGACTTTTCTTTTGACCTTTGCACTGATTACTTGTTTTTTAAATATTTGTATTTATTTATTTGCAAGGGGAGAGAGAGAGAGAGAGAGAGAGAGAGAGAGAGAGAGGGAGAGAGAGAGAGTGAGCTCCAGGGCCTCTGTCATTGCAGATGAATTCCAGATGCATCTGCCCCTTTGTGCATCTTGCTTACATGGGTATTGGGGAATCAAACCTGGGCTGTCAAACTTTGCAAGCAAGCATCTTTAAGCACTAAGCCATCTCTCCAGCCCCCTATAAATTGTTTTTATTTAAGTAAAATTATTGTGTGACAGAATAAATCATTTCAAGTAGTATAACATCAATTAACTTTACACTTGAGATGGTATGCAGATCTCATCCTTATCATATTCTAAATGTGTGCTAATATTTAAAGTCAGGACTTATTTTTCTGTTAGTTTTCCTCATAAAAATATTGAGATGGTATAGTCTCTGGAAATCTGTCCTATTCTGGACATTATTCATTTGTAGCAATTTAAAGCAATAATGGAATGGGCTTTTTGTGCTTGATATATGAATGATAAAATTAATTTAATATTCGGAGGAAAATCTACCTTGTCATTTAGCTCGTGGAAGAACCTGAAGGTGTGTGTGTAATCTCCAAAACACTTCAGGCACATTTCAAATTAATTTGAATTCTTGTTGGGTTTAGTTTTGTATTGAGACAGGGCCTCACTCTGTAGCATAGGCTGGCCTGGAACTCACTCTGTAACCCAGGCTGTACTTGAACTGACAGTAATCCTCCTGCCTCAGTCTCCTAGGTGCTGGGATTACAAGTGTGAATGACCATATCTGGTCAATTTTATTTCTCTTAACTATGGAAAATTCAATTTTAGTGAGTATTTTAAACAACAACTTAGAAAATGAATCTAAAATCTCTCATTTCTAAATTGTTATACATTTGAAACCTTACAAACATATTAATGTTAGTTATTGAGTCACATAAAAAAAACAAACAGATGGGCTGGGGAAATGGCTTAGCAGTTAAGGCATTTGCCTGTGAAGCCTAAGGACCCAGGTTCAATTCCCCAGGACCCATGTAAGCCAGATGCACAAGGGGGGCACATGTATCTGGAGTTTGTTTGCAGTCGCTAGAGGCCCTGGAATGCCCATTCCCTCTTTCTATCTGCCTCTTCCCCTCTCTCTCTCAAATAAATAAATAAATAATATATATATATATATATATATATATTTTTTTTTGGTTTTTTCGAGGTAGGGTTTCACTCTAGCCCAGGCTGACCTGGAATTCACTATGGAGTCTCAGGGTGGCCTCGAACTCACAGCGATCCTCCTACCTCTGCCTCCCAGGGTGCTGGGATTAAAGGCGTGCGCCACCATGCCCGGCTAAATAAAATATTTTTTTTAAAGACAGATGATCAAATGATACTTGGGCTGGAGAGATGGCTTAGCAGTTAAGACACTTGCATGCAAAGGCAATGGACCCAGGTTTGATTCCCCAGGACCCACATAAGCCAGATGCAGAAGGTGGTGCATGCATCTGGAATTTGTTTGCAGCAGCTAGAGTCCCTGGTGCACCCATTATTCTCTCTCTCTCTCCCTTTCCCTTTTTCTCTCTCTCAAATGAATAAATAAAAATAAAATATTTTTAAAAACCAGGTGATTCTATATTTTGCAGATAAATATGTAGGCATTAATGACATTACAGTTAGTAAAACTAAATATACCAGGTTTTGTATAAAAATATATATGTGAGTTGGGTATGATGGTAAATATCTATAGTCCTAGCTCTTGGGAAGCAGAGGCAAGAAGATTTCTGTTTAAGGGCAGCCTGGATTATGCAATGAAACCCTGTCTCAGAGTATGTAATATGTATACAAACATATATGTAGGTAAATATCATTTGGGGATATGGATATATTTGGAGAAGATAGAAAAAGGTACTTTCTTCTTTCTTCCACACCAAAAAATGTGGTGCTGGTGGAGGAACCCTCTTCTTATGCACAGAAGGATTTGTCAGTGGAAAAACCAAATGTTTATTCAGGAAACTCAGACATTACAGCCCTTTGTATTTCGTGACTGTAAGTGGAGTTGTTGGGTGGATGGATGGATGCGTGGATGCACGGATGGATGGATGGTCTCAGTCAATAATTCATGTAATCTTAGGGAAATAGATGGGATTTGAAGAATAGAGAGGTTCCCTGAGCAAGTACCTCTCCCAAGAAATCCTCACTGAGCCTTCAATCAGACGACAGGAAAGTTTGGAACTGGCAGCACGTGTCCTGGAGGAGGTCATATCTACTACAGGGCTGTATCTCTGCAACTGATTGAAGGGGTCTGCAGAGAGGCGGGGAGGTGATCCAGCAGCCGGATGTGGAGGGGGTGCACTGGATGTAAGCGTGGCGGCCCAGCAGCCCCGGGCACCAGACTCTCTGGAGTGAGGCCCACGTGCAGGGGCAAAGGAAAGCCTGGCTGCACCGTGTAGGTCACTCGCATTCTCCCTCCCTCCTCTCCAGTCACCCTTTCCCCTCACGCCCTTCTCGTGGTGCTGGGGATCGAACGCAGGGCCTCGTGCATGCTAGGCAAACACTCAACCACTGAGCAATGTCCTTAGCCTATATCAGTCTTCTTAATGTACCCATACAGTCACTGGTGCTCTGCCTAATGGTTAGGAATAATGGGCTATATGTCCTGCATTGAGAAAGGACACACAACACGCATGCGTGCTCACACACACACACACACACACACACACACACACACGGCCTTCACAGAGACTTTATTTCTGTTACACCCACCACACCTTCTTCTTGTAACATGGGGCTGTTGCAGGAGGTAATGTTGAGTTTGACTGTTTTATGATATTTATTATTTGCAAGCAGAGATTGGGAGAGAGCAGAAATTTGCATGCTAGGGCCTCTTGACACTGCAAAAAATTCCAGACACATGTGCCACTTTGTGCATCTGATTTTACATGGGTACTGGGGAATTGAACCTGGGCCATCAGGCTTTGGAAACAAGTGCCTTTAACTGCTGAGCCATCTTCCCAGTCTGAGCTTGACTCTTGAAGGTAGATGATACTGGCTTTTCTTGACTGATGTAGTAAACTAGGCAATTCAATCACTTCAAGCTTCTTCCTAAAGAGAATACTCCATTGCACATATGAGCCAAACACCAAGGCCTCAAAACTAGTATTCCTCAGCCCACATTCTTTGAAAGGCATAATTTCTGTTTTTTAGCCCCACCCCCATTAACTACTTTTCTGTTCTTGGCAGTAGTCATACCAAAGCTATAGTCTTTTTTTTTTTTTTTAATCAAAAATGGTCCATCTTGTTCCCATTGCCACTGTCCGAGCTGCAAATCTGCATATGGCCAAGGCAATCGCAGCTTAGAACTGGGTAACTGGACATTCATTGTGGGGCTGGCGGGCAGCAGCGTGAGGGGCAGTGGGCAGGGTCAGCTCAGGCTCAGGCTCAGGCTCAAGCTCAGTTTCATTCTGTTCCGTTTTTTTTTTTCTCCTAATAGGAAAAACTATTTCTGTAATGAGATTAAACAAAGCAGAACAGCCAGAGACTGCTCACAAAGGATCCACGCAGACAGATGTGCCGGTTTTTATCTTCACAGTCAACTGAGGGATTTCCAGCCAGGTTTAATTAAGGAGGGAAGACTCACCCTGAATGTGGCTGGTGCCATTCTCTGGACTGAATAAAAGAAGAAAGAAACCCGAGGGCTGGATAGACAGCTTAGCGATTAAGGAGCATGCCTGCAAAGCCTAAGGACCCTGGTTCGATTCTCCAGGTCCCACGTAAGCCAGATGCACATGGTGGCACATGTATCTGGAGTTTGTTTGCAGTGGCTAGAGGCCCTGGTGCCCCCATTCTCACTGTTTCTCTGTCTCTCTCTCTCTCTCTCTGTCTCAAATAAATAAATAAATAAATAAATAAAGTAATATTTAAAAAAAGAAGAAAGAGACCTGAGTACCAGCATTCATCTGTGGAGCCAATGTGACCAGCTACCTCATATTCCTGCCACCAGGCCTTTCCCTCCAGGGTGAAGTGTATTCCCTCTCTGAGTTGTCTCATGTAAGGCACTGGGTCACAGCACTGAGAAATGTAACTAATACAACAGGTGTCGTTTTGGTGTTGTGGAAAGTTGTCACGAGTCTTCATCTGATGGGCCCAGGCAGGAAGTCACTGCACTGCCGTTCTGTCTTCTGTCACGTGGGGATTGGATCATGCTGTTGAGGGTTAAAGACAATGTCTGTAACTGTCCTGGCATTGTGCACGTGCTCTGCCAGTGGCTACAATCAAGAAAGTCCCACAGGGGGCTGGAGAGATGGCTTAGAGGTTAAGGCGTTTGCTTGCAAAGCCAAAGGAGCCCGGTTCGACTCTCCAGGACCCACATAAGCCAGATGCACGAGGTGGCGCATGCATCTGGAGTTCATTTGCAGTGGCTGGAAGCCCTGGCATGTCCATTCTCTCCCTCCCTCTGTCTCTCTCTCTCTCTCCTCCTCCTCTTTCACTTTCTCTCAAGTAAATAAATAAAATATATTTTTAAAAAAAGTCCCACAGAACTCATACGGCACTCACTCAGCGCTGATCTCCTTCCACTGTCCTTTCCCACAGCCCATCTCAGCAGCTGGGAGAGACCTATGGGCCAAATTGGACCCTCCTCCCCAATGCCAAATTGCAGTCGTAACCTTCAGAGCCTCAGAATGCGGGAGGGGGCGCACTGGAAACAGGGTCTTTCCATCAGTGATTAAGCCTGGGTGATTAAGTTAAGGAGAGGTCTTTAGAATGGGCCTGAATCGGATCTGAGTGGCGCACTTTTAGTAAGTGCAATGTAGGATACGAGTGCACCGAGGGAGGGTGCTCGTCACCGAGGCAGGGTGCACGTCAGGCAGGTCCTCTCGTCCCTCCCGCACTGCCCTCCGTAACCAACAGGGCACACGTGCAACCACCAGCCTGCGCTTGCCTTTACCGCAGCCGAGCCTCTCGAGCCCCCCAAGTACTGTCTGCAATAAACACGCAAGTCAGGACTTGTCCTTTTTCTCCAAGGCAGGGTCTCGCTCTAGCCCAGGCTGACCTGGGATTCATTATGTAGCCTCAGGGTGGCCTTGAATTCATGGCAACTCTCCTACCTCTGCCTCCTAAGTGCTAGGATTAAAGGCATGTGCCATCGTGCCCATTTTAATCAAGATTTTTAGAAATATTTTTCTTAACTTATTTTCAAGCACAGAGAGACAGACAGACATAAACACGCACATAGAAAGAGAGAGGGAGAGGGAGCAGGAGTGTGCGCTTTGTACATCTGGCTTCATATGGGTACTGGGGAATCAAACCCCAGGTTATTTGGCTTTGCAGGCAAGCGCTTTAACCACTGACCCACCTCTCCAGCCCTTCAAGCAAGATTTTCAAGCAATTCTCTTTTTTTTCTCAACAAAATTGTAGTTTAGAGTGTTTTCTTCTTTTTTTTTCTTTATTAGTTAGTTTTGTATTCAGCAAATACACTCAGTTTGGTACCATTATTAGGCTCATCCGTGACCTACCCCTTCCCCTTGGCCCCTCCTTGTTGAGGTATATGGGTCATGCATTGTGGAGTTAGCCCACAGTTATGTGTAAGATAAATGTCTCTGACAGGGTTGTCCACTCTCACCTCTGCTTTTCAATATAGTACTGGAAGTCCTAGCTCAAGCAATAAGACAGGAGAAGGAAATAAAAGGGATACAATTTGGAAAGGAAGAAGTTAAGTTAGCTTTATTCGCTGATGACATGACTGTGTATGTAAGAGACCCGAGAGACTCCATCCCAAAACTCCTGAAGGTGATTAACTCCTACAGCAAAGTAGCAGGTAGTTTAGTTTTACTAGTTTTTACATCTCACATTGCAAGCAGCAATCTCAAGGAATCTGAACTTCACCATGCAAAAAACAAACAAACAAAAAAAAACTGTGCCATGCCCACTTTGTTGTTCCTTAAGAAAGGCGCTTATTTCCTAGGCACACTTTACAAAACTATACTTCAAGCTGGGTATGATGGCAAACACCTTTAATCCCAGCTCTTGGGAGCTAAGGTAGAAAGATAGCCTATCTCAAGTTCAAGGCCATCCTGGGGCCACAGAGTGAGTTCCAGGTCAGTCAGGGCTAGAGGTGAGAACCTACCTCAGAAAAGCAATATATATTTCATTTAAGTTTTAAGAACACAGAAGTTTGGAAAGTTAGGCATTAACTTTATTGAGATTCTTTGCTGTAAGTGTTCTGTTAGGGTAGCTACGATAGAGACACCCCCGTTTAGTGCAGTGTTTCTGAAGGCCATTAATTGTGCCCCCAAGCACGAGATGAACGTCACTAGTTTAGTTTGCTGTGAGTACACGTGCCCACGGGGGAGCACACCACGACTGTTCTGGGGTTTGTGCGGCATGGCATAGACAACCCGATGATCGATTATCCTGCGCTTGCAGCGTCTCAGAGCGCCTCTACATACACGGCACAGGGAAACTTCCCTTCCTCCCTTCCTTCCTCCCTTCCTTCCTCCCTTCCTCCACTCCCTCTTTTTCTCCTTCTCCTTTTCTTCTTCTCTGAGGCAGCCCAGACTTCCTATGTAGGCCAGGCTGGCCTCAAACTCAAGATCATACTGTCTCAGCCTCCCAAGTGCTAGACTTATAGGAGCGCACCATCACCCTGGACTTCCTTACTTCTCTTTGCCTGACTCTTGCTCATGATGGTACTTTCCCTGCTGGACAGAGTCTACAGCTGCCGAATGTTTAGGCTTATTGCAGTTGCTGTGTAGTCTAAGTTGGTGACTGTAGGTAAGGTAGGAACAGGCTGTCGTAGTCAGGTCGCACTGCTGGTAGAAATCACCCAACCAAGAGCAGCTTGTGAGAAAAAAGAGGTTTATTTTGGCTTACAGGCTCGAGGGGGAAGCTCCATGATGGCAGGGGAAAATGACAACATGAACAAAGGGTGGACATCACCTCCTGGCCAACATCAGGTGGACCACAGCAACAGGACAGTGTGCCAAACACTGGCATGGGGAAACTGGCTATAACACCCAAAGCTGGCCCCCATCAATACACTGCCTCCAGGAGGTGTTAATTCCCAAATCTCCATCAGCTGGGAACCTAGCATTCAGAACACCTAAGTTTATGAGGGACACCTGAATCAAACCACCACATTCCACCCCTGCCCCCATAAACTAATGTCCGTATGATGTCAAATACAATGCATTCAGTCTAACTTTGAAAGTCCCCATAGCTTTTATCAGTCCTAATGATGTCCAAACATCCCCCAGTCCAAGATCTTTTAACTGAGCCATAATACCAAAACATCCCCCCCCCCCAAAAAAAACATAATGACACAGAATAAACATTCACACTGCAAAAGATGTCATTGGGTATAGCAAAGAAATAATCAACCAACACAAGATTTTAAACAACCAGGGCAAACATCAAACTCTATAGCTTCAAGTCCAGCAACTCTAGCCAGTGACAAATCTCCAAATTCGATAATTCTGACCAGCATTAAGTCTCTGGCATTCCAATTCCCCCCCTCCCCCCCCAGCTAGGCTACTCACGGTTCTGGAAAACTTCATCTGGGACCAGCAGGTTTCCTTAGCAGCCACCTTGTGGTCCCAGCATCTCCGCTGGGTCTCCACTGCAACCCACGGTTCATCCTCATGGGGTCTCCATGCAGGCATCCAGCAAACCTGCTTCACACTGCCCATGGCCACTTCCAAAACACAAGATCATGTTGAAAACTCAATGACCCTCTCTTTCCTGCATTTCTTATACTCCACAATACCAGGTAGGGTGCCAATTTGTTAATCCAGGGAGCAATAAAACAGACTTTGAAGAACAGGAAACTCCTTGAGCACTCAGGCCCCTTCAAAAGAGTCTACATTCTTCCTGTTGTCTCAGTGCAGATCAGCTGGCCCAATCTCAAAGGTTGTAATCTCTCAATTGCAGCTGAACAGTCAACAGTTCACCCAAAGATTTTTCTTTCTTTGCCATATCCCTTTGCTCATACTAGTTCATTTCTATGCAAAGCAACCCTGCACAACTTCTCAGGACATGGGCATAATAGCAAGCTTCTCACACAAACTGCTAGCCCAGTCCAGGCAAAGCTCTTTCTCACCCTCACAAGCCAAACCTCACAGTCCATAGTTCTTACTGCATTCAGGTCTTTCAACTCTGACCAGAACAGTCCATCAAGCTGTACTTCCAGCACTGCAAGGCATCTCTTAGGCCAAGGTTTCAAATCCTTCCATGTTCCTCTTGAAAATCAGCTCCAAAAGGCCAAAGCCACACAGTCAGGTGTCTAGCAGCAATCCCACTCCTCGGTACCACTTTACTGTTGCAGTCAGGTTCACATTGCTGGTAGAAATAACCCAACAAAGAGTAGCTTGTGGGAAAAAAAGTTTATTTTGGCTTACAGGCTTGAGGGGGAAGCTCCATGATGGCAGGGAAAATGATAGCATGATCAGAAGGTGGACATCACTCCCTGGCCATCATAAGGTGGACAACAGCAACAGGAGAGTGTGCCAAATACTGGCAAGGGGGCACTGGCTATAACTCCCATAAGCCCGCTCCCAACAATACACTCCCTCCAGGGGGCGTTAATTTCCAAATCTCCATCAGCTGGGATCCTAGCATTCAGAACACCTCAGTTTATGGGGACACCTGAATCAAACCACCACACATGCCTATGAGATGGTGACACCTTCAGAGTCCAGAATACTGACTGCTTTGGGTTGTATAAAGCTCAAGATCTATCAATGCATGAATTGATCATACCCAGCCATTGGTTTAGAGATAAGGTTTTGTTTTACACCCAGAACCCATGTCTGTTACTTGTAAGTACCCTGGGACATTTACATGTGTGTGAGAAAACCTTACCAAAACTGGTCTACAACAGCTGCAAAAAAAAAAAAAAAAAAAAAAAAAAATTGGTTATAACCCAGTTTTCTGCCTGAAAAATGCCTCTGGGATGGTGAGCAGTGTCCTCAGTGGCATTGATTTTCTGTTCCCATTCGTCTGCAAGGGTGTTTTCACAGAGATATATCCTACTAAAGACATGCACAGAGCGGGAGAGGGCGCCCTGAAGAAAGCTCTTGCCAAAACCACGGTCACAGCCAGCTCTCCGGGTGGCTCTGTAACTTGCCTGAAGTTTGTGGAGCAGGTCTCCACCTGTATTACTTCCCTGGGCCCAGCTGGAGCAGGACTGATAGATTTAGGTCAAGTGTCTAAATATCTCAGTTGGGCCCAAAGCCTTCAAACTTCATCCCCAAATGATTTGGCCCCGGACATCCTTGCATCATTCACAGACTTCCTCGGGCTCTTGGCCTGGGTGAGCGAAGTAAGGCGACTGCATTTCAGAATGGTCTGGGTCCTACCTTTAGCATGGCTACACTTTGTGAGACAAGCACGGGTGTCTGTCAGCCGGGGAGGGTAGCAGGCCAGGGGGGCTCAGTGAAAGGCAGCCTGCTGAGGAATGCCACACTTGCTGTGCTTATGCCAGGCCCTGGGTTCCATCCTCAGAGCTGAAAAATAACAATTACTATTATAAAGGAATACTTAGCTGGGCGTGGTGGCGCACGCCTTTAATCCCAGCACTCGGGAGGCAGAGGTAGGAGGATCGTTGAGAGTTCAAGGCCACCCTGAGACTACAGAGTGAATTCCAGGTCAGCCTGAGCTAGAGTGAGACCCTACCTTGAAAAACCAAAAAAAATAAAAAATAAAAAAAAATAAAGGAATACTTAGTTGGCCAAGCCTATCACTTTTTTTTTCTGACAAGGTATGCAAGTGATTTATGTACAATTTCTCTCTTTGACCCAGCGTGGTGGCACGTGCCTTTTAATCCTAGCACTTGGGAGGCAGAGGTAGGAGGTTTGCTGTGAGTTTGAGGCCAGCCTAGAGCTACAGAGTTCCAGGTCAGCCTGGGCTAGGGTGAGACCCTACCTAGTAAAAACAAAACAAAACAAAACAAAATTTTTCTCTCTGCCTCTCTTTCTTTTTCTCTTTTTCAGTTTTATTGTCATGGTCAAAAGCCCAACCAAACAAAAAAACAGTATTGGAGGCAGAAGGAGAGCAGTTAGAACACAGCTCACATGGATAGTTCTAGATAACCGCTCAGGTGAGGGTGCCGTGTCTGCAGTGGAATGTACGACAGCCACAGCACAAGCGCACTGACGTTGTTAGTGCAGCCACGTGGATTTCCACTGCAGTTCTTCAGTTTCTTAGGGGTTTTCAACTGATTTGTCTAAAAAATTTATTTCCTCTAAGTGAAAAAAAATTTTTCCCCTAAAAGAGCTTTCTCTTTTTCAGGTTGAAAAAGACAATTCAAATGAAATAAAATCACTCATACCATCTTTGCTTCGGGTAAAAGAGCAATTTTTCTTATGGCCGTTCAAACTCAGTTGGAATTCATGGGGCTTACTATTAGGTAGGTCATGACCCTGGCTACAGAGAAACACACCCATCAGGAAATCCACCAAGAAAAATGAATGAATGCCTTGCTTTAATAGGAATAATCACCCTTGCAGTTACTGAAAAACAAAAACTTTATATATAAACCGGGTGTGGTGGCACACGCCTTTAATCCCAGCACTCGGGAGGCAGAGGTGGGAGGATCATCATGAGTTCAAGGCCACCCTGAAACTCCAGAGTGAATTCCAGGTCAGCCTGAGCTAGAGTGAGACCCTACCTTGTAAAACTAAAAAAACAAAAACAAAAACAAAAACAAAAAACCTTAAGTATAGTAGGAATCAAACCTTCCTTCTTTTCTAAGTTGGAGCTGTGGATCCCTCAGTATAGTGCTGGCCTGGCCTGCATGAAGCCTTGGGTTCCATCCACAGCACCACGGAGACGGCGCGGTGGTGAGGTAGAAGCAGGATTAGGAGTTCAAGGCTAGTGCTGGCTTCAGAGTGAGTTTGAGACTAGCCTGGACTACATGACACCCTGTCTCAAAAACAAAACAAAACAGACCAAAAAATGCCTTTAAACAAAGTTGCTATGCACTTCCCCAAAACCTTCATGAGGAAATAGTAATCTCAAAGACTTAAAATTTGCTAATGATGATATTAAAATTATCTCCAACATTTAGCAATTTGGGAAACTTATGGACAGGCATGTTGAAACTATAGAAAGCCATGGTGTGAAATTCCCAAGCTTTAATGTTTTCATTAACTGATGTCACCTGGGTTTTACATTTTTTAAAATAAATTTCTTATTTATTTATATTTGAGAGCAACATATATAGAGAGAAAGGGGCAGATAGATAGATAGAGAGAGAGAGAGAGAGAGAGAGAATGGGCACGCCAGGGCCTCCAGCCACTGCAAATGAACTCCAGATGTGTCGCCCCCTCGTGCATATGGCTAACATGGGTTCTGGGGAACCGAGCCTCGAACCGGGGTCCTTAGGCTTCACAGGCAAGCGCTTAACCGCTAAGCCATCTCTTCAGCCCAGGGTTTTACATTTTGGTGTTTTGTTTCATTTTTAAATTTCACTCCTGCTTGAACACCAGATCACTATGACCTGCCGCTTGGGTATCTTCCCACTCATCATGTCGGGGAGCCGTGGTTCCACAGCCAGCTTTGGAAAACACCAAGCCAGTGCTCTAACTCGGGCTGGGCACCTCTGAAGGCCTGTTCCATGAGTCAGCAGGCTGCCATTCATCCCGGGAAGTGGGGTGACTATGAGTGCCATTTGCCAGCAGGCACAGGTCTCCCTGTCCCTTCACGGTGTAACAAAGAACTGCAATTGGTGTGAAAAAGGCCAGGGTGCATCTAACCACACACTTTGCTTTCACAGAGTCAAAGGTCACTAACTCCCAACTGGTCTCTGGCTCTCAGCCAGGGTAAACAGAGCAGGACAAACTTCCCTGTGCTCTCTGTTGACACGTTATCAGGATCCTCCCCTCCAGGTACTTTCTGGAACCCTACATCAAGAAACCATTTGAATCTTAGCCATGAGGACCCATGCGTGCATTTAATTTTGACTTTGCCTTTGGTGTTGGGCCACCAGTCAAGAGTTTCACCTCGGCCACTGATAATGAGGTTTTCCCTGCGCTACGAATCCTGTCACTGACCCGCAGTTCTTGTTTCTCACATAGGAGGCTTAACAGTTGCGCTCACACCATCTCTAGCCATTTGTTAAAGCCACAAGTTACAGGCCTGAGACTCATCGAAAGTACACACCTCACTGAGTAAGTCAAAACCTGTCAACACAGACAAAAGTCACTGAATAACTCAGCACATTAACTGTCAGAATTAGTGAACTGTGTTTTCACTGTAGCATTTATGGGACAATCCTATGGACAGGTAACTTAATCAAACGACTTCTAGGGGACATTCAGCTATGGGTGGTGGTGGTGGTATAGTATGGTGTGGTAAAGAAAGAAAAGTAGGGCTGGAGAGATGACTTAGCGGTTAAGTGCTTGCCTGTGAAGCCAAAGCACCCCGGTTCGAGGCTCGATTCCCCAGGATCCACATTAGCCAGATGCACAAGGGGGCAACACATCTGGAGTTCGTTTGCACTGGCTGGAGGCCCTGGCATGCCCATTCTCTCTCTCTCTTTCTCTCTCCTCTTTCTCTCTCTCTCTCTGTCGCTCTCAAATAAATAAATAAAGATAAACAAAGAATTTTTTAAAAAGAAAGAAACTTAGAAGGATATAAAAATAAGGGGGTTCGTGGGGGGGCTCATTTGCTTGTTAGTGAAATGAAATGTGCACACCCATCTATGGACAGGCAGTAAAGAAGGGAGAACTGGGGCTCAGCTGAAGCTCAGGAGACTAGGACGTGTAGGAAAAGGAGAAATGTCCCTTGTGGACAGAAGATCATTTCACCCTCCGGAAGAGGATGAAAGGGGTAAAGGTGGGCGAGGAGCTACAGAAACCTGTAGGTTGGAATAGAACCCGACCCAGATGCTTATTTCTGTGGACTCTGAGGCCGAGTCCCATGTTGCTAGTTTAAAAGCTATGGACGGGCACTGGGAAGATGACTCACCAGCTAAAGGCATTTGCTTGCTTGGTTTCAATTCCCAAGCCAACCACGCAAACTGGAATCAGAAAGTGCCCCCAGCATCTGGTGCTCATTTGCAGGGGCGAGAGGCCCTTGTACAGCAGCCGACTTCCCCATAACATGAAATTTAAGTATAGATACTAAAAGTTCTGGATAAGAACTGGAGAGATGGCTCAATAGGTTAAGTATGGGGATCTGTTTGCTCCCCAGAACTCACGTCTAAGTGACAGGTGTGCAGATGTGCACCTGTAATCCCAGTGCAAGAAGGTGCAGATGGCGGGCAGCCTGGAGCTCACGGCCAGCCTGGCCTAATTGGTGCGCTCTGAGCCAATGAGACCCTGTGTCAGAACAAGCTGAAGGGTGTTTCTGAGGAGCAACCCCGGGGGGGGGGTCCTCTGCTTGCCACACATATGCAGTCAGAACATAAAGAGAGGGTGTCGGGAAAGGGGCAAATACTTGTAACAACTGCTCCACATGAGGAATAGACCATGCTGGAAACCAGAAAAGCAGCTGAGTGTACACCTGGCCACCAGGATGGATTCGCAGAGTTCCTGCTTCAAACAGATATTAACCTGGTTGTCTCCAGGAAACACCCGACCACCTGTGTGTGGCTGGGGTAGGACATGCAGCCGGCTGGCAAGATTCAAATCCAGAGAGAACCAGCGGGGCACGGTGGGGTAGAGCTGGAAACGGAATAGTTCATGAATGGAGGCCACGGAGACAAAGGGCTGAGATGGGGACAACGCGGCGGACTGGGAGGAATGGTGTGTGTGTGTGTGTGTGTGTGTGTGTGTGTGTGTGCGACCACAGGAGTCAAACGAATGAAGGGCTCACTGACCTGGAATCAGAGAGAAAGAAACAAAGCTGGGAACAGGCATTGTCACTGTAAGTGTGAACTGTCAGCCTTAGAGATGTCAGATACAGATACAGCCATGTATAGCAGCGCTGTAGCCGAGAGGCTGGCCTTGCGAGCAGATTCCCAAACCCCAGCGCCCTTTGGTGTTCATCACAGACACAGGCAAAGCTGGCCTGCCCACGGCTCAGTGCTCGTCCGTGTGGGCTTTGACGTGGAGCCACAGGAGCAGTGCGGGTGACAAACATTAAGGAACAGCCACTGGGGGTGACAGGCCACAGGCTTCCTCTTGGTGGGAAAGCTAAGGCGTCTGTGACGTGGAAAGTCAGGATGACCCTTGGCCTGACCAAGGTTATTCTGGGACTCGCACACAAGCCCTCCAAGGAGCATAAAACGTAATTAAAATGGGACACTTCGTGGTGGCAATGCTGCAGAAATTATATCCAGAGGTAGTTGTTAATGGCCACACATACACACTCCAGACCTTCATCTTGTATGCTGCCAGCACCGCTTCTATTCACAACTCCTGTAATATCATAATTTGTATTAGTGGCTTTTTGTTAAGGTAGGGACTTAATGTATCCCAGGTTGACCCGGAATTCACTATGTAGTGCCAGGGTGGCCTTGAAATCACAGTGATCCTCTTACCTCTGCCTCCTGAGTGCTGGGATTAATGGTATGTGCCACCATGCCTGGCTTGTATTAGTGATTCTTAAAGCATTTCATGTTTTTATTTCAATATTCTCTCAGGGAAACCTTGGGAAATAAAGTGTGTGTGTGTGTGTGTGTGTGTGTGTGTGTGTGTGTGTGATTAACAACAATCAAGGAAACTGAGGATTAGAAGCATTTTGTGAACAGGGCTAGGATAATGTCAGTGACAGAGACCGAAATTCTATGGAAGAAATGAACATCTTTCTGTCACCACAGATGAGCAAGCTCTTGCCAGGTGTTCATTTGCTTCCTGTTTTCCCTACATGACAACATCTAGGACATCTGGTATGCCTGACAACATTTCTTAACCATCACATGTTAGGACATAAGAGCTCTGCCAACCTAAAATGTTGACTTGGTGAGGAGACTGTAACGTTGGAGCTAATTTTCTCTTTGCAGGCTCCACATGCTTATCTATTGGTATTACTATTGCCCCAAACTAACTCTTATAAGTGAAAACAGCTCTGTTCTTGAGAAAGCTATTGATTAGAGATGAACATAGAGGGTCTGGGACGATGGCTCAGCAGGAAAAAGGACTTGCTGTGCTGATCAGATCCCCAGAACCTACGAAAAGCCAGATGCAGGTGCCAGAGCATGCGCCTGTGACCCCAGTGAGCCTACGGCGATGGGACAGAGTCAGGAGGACCCCACAGCTCCAAACAACTGGTCCCAGTCTGGTGTTGACGGTGGCAAACAGCAAGGTCCCAAGCCTACATGCTAAAACCTGGTGTGAACCTGTAACCCCAGCACTACAAGGCAGAGACAGGGGGATTCAGGTTCAGTGAGAGACCCTGTTTCAACCAATAACGTGGAAAGCCAGTTACAAAGATACCCCTGATTGACATCTGGTCTTCAGACTCATATGCGCACACACGTACCTGCACATGCACACGTGTCTACACACATACACGTGAGCATGTATACACATATGCATCATACCACATGCATGTAAACACACAAAAGTAGAAGGTAAACACAGCACCTGTCAAGAGGCAAAGGCGGTAACAGTGGCATTTCCTTGCACAACAGTCCCTTGGAGCTCCTTGGGCCATACATATGCCGACGGCCATTCACATTACTCAGCCAGGACATAAGTCTTGATTTGTGACTTGTCCTTTTACTTTGTGTGTGTGTTCTTTGAACGAGTATTCTTTTTACTATTAAGGTGGGTGGATTTTCCAACCAATGAGCCCATTTACAATTGGTTTCACATTTTAAGTCAGTAGTTTGTAAGCCACTGTGATTTCAAACTCAAGGTCACAGTGGTCTGAGTCCTCTGGTTGGTTTCACCCTGATGACATATTTCACACAATGAAAAGAAACATGTTAACAATGAGATATGGGATTCCAAGTGATGGATGGTTATAAGGCATTGTTCCAGGAAGGCCACAGAAAATTTAACACACCAGCCCTGGAGATCACATATCATACACAGGTGCAAACAGTCCATGACATTTAAAACACCATCAGTGGGCAGCCATTCATCTTAAAATAGTCACTGTTGGAGCATACCTTCACTTAAGAGACTTCCAACTCAAATATCTATTTTGTAGCACTTACTTATAAAGCCTGATGGCCCAGGCTCAGTTCCCCAGTACCCACATAAAGCCAGATTCACCTACGACATGACATCACCCGTACCGCCATTCACCCTTCATCTTGTCTAAGTCTTCATTGCAAAAGCTTAGACTTGGGGTTGTGGTTCCCAGTTGTCCTCACTTTGGACTGAGGTGAAAATCTATTCAGAGCCCCCCTTTTTAAAAAAATACTTTATATATTTATTTGACAGAGAAAGAGGGAGAGAGAGAGAGAGAATGGGTGCGCCAGTGCCTCCAGCCACTGCAAAAGAACTCCAGACGTGTGTGCCCCCTTGTGCATCTGGCTAATGTGGGTCCTGGGGAATCGAAGCTGGGTCCTTTGACTTTGTAGGCAAACACCTTAACTGCTAAGCCATCCCTCCAGCCCTCAGAACCCCTTTTGTATCAGGTTTGCGCAGAGTACACACGTGTCTGCTTTGCCCACTGAAGGTCTGACTGGCGATAAGGGGATCTCCCTCTGTCATCTCAGGGGATGGCTTCTAACTACTGACCCTATGCCAAGACTCAAAGGTGTCAATTCGGAGATGTTGTGACTCTCTCTCACTGGTTACCTGTACTCTTCCCTCCTCACTTTTCCCACAGTGATTAGCCCATAATTACTTAAGACACATGAGATTGTGTGCCTATTCTTAGAGACAGAAGAGAATGGGGACTATTCAAGCTATCATTAAGCTGGGCTTGGAGAAAGAACAGTCCTGGGTAGAGTAGCTGTGAGGAGGAGAACACAGGCTACTTAACCTCCAGGACCTGTGGTGAATACATCCTTATTATCTTCTCAGTGGAACTCATAATATCTTATTTTAGTGCCACTTTCCACCATACTCATCAGCGTTAACTACTAGGGCTAGTAGCAGTTAAGCCTGACTGGGATTGCCCAGGAGGGTGCCAGGGAGTACGTTGTGATATAGAAGCCTCTCACGTTTTCACCTTGGTGGCTGTCTCTGAAAGCTTTCTTAAACTAAAAAGTCGTGAGTGGCCAGGCAAGGCTCAAACTTAGAAGGGACTAAAGCCTGAGAGAATGGATATAACTCATTCATCATCATAGCTGCAAAGCTAAGCAACCTGTCTGGCTCATGATAAATATTCCGTAAGCAGTACTAATGAGCGAACATCTGAATGGGACAGAATGCTTAGGGATTTGCACCCATAAGGTTTGGAGACTAGTCTACAAGCACGCATCGACTAGATGTGCTTTTCATCTCTACAAAGCAAAGGAATCAAACCAAATACGCATATGGTTCTCAAGCCATTTACTTTTGGGGTGTGTAAATATTATTATTAGTTAAGACATGCTATGTACAGTGAGCACTGTGAATTATAGACAAGATGGCTATAATATGTGCCAACATAGTGAGTCTAGGTAGTGAGGGAAGCCCTATTGGAAAAAAAGAAAGAAAGAAAGAAAGAAAGAAACATGCTCTGTCCTAAAGGAAACTGAGACCTAAATTTATCTAAAGTATAATCCTGTGATTTTACAGGCCCCTGGTAGCCCTCGCATAGCACTGCCTCAGGCAGGGCTGGACCGAAATAGAAGGAAGAGATAATGTCACAGCTCTCCGAAGGAGACACTTTGACAAGTACAAGTTACTGAAAAAGAAAACCTGCTCATTTGGACTGGGACAAATTAACACCTTCAAGCTGCCAGAGATTTCCTGCGGCTCTGAGAACAGTTCGCTTGGTTCACCGCAGTGCCCTGTAAGCTTAGAGAGACGCTGGGTGTCCGTCTCTGAGAAGAGGCTCCGGAGGTCCTGCGCAAGTGAACCCCAGTGCCTGTGACCCGACTCAAACTCGGCAATCAGTAGACATCAAAATACAGACTAACATAAAGTTGATTTTGATATTTTATCTGTTTATTAATGTTTACTGTAGGCTGGAGAGATGGCTTAGCGGTTAAGGTGCCTGCCTGTGAGGCCAAAGGACCCAAGTTTGATTCTCTGGTACCCACACAAACCAGATGCACAAGGTGGTTTGTTTTCAGTGGCTAGAGGCCCTGGAGCATCCATTTTCTCTCCCTTTCCCCTCTACCTCTTAAATAAATAAAATATTAAAAATATTTACTGCTACTAACCAGATTAATATTACAAAATTAATATTAATTTAAGAGGCTAAGTTTTAGGTAAATGGATCTGTCTATCTTTTTAAATTTTTTTAAATTTGTTTTTGTTTATTTATTTGAGAGCGAGAGAGAGAGAGAGAGATAAAGAGGCAGATAGAGAGAGAGAATGGGCGCACTAGGGCCTCCAACCACTGCAAACGAACTCCAGACGCATGCGCTCCCTTGTGCATCTCGCTAACATGGGTCCTGGGGAATTGAGCCTCGAACCAGGGTCCTTAGGCTTCACCGGCAAGTGCTTAACCACTAAGCCATCTCTCCAGCCCAGGATCTGTCTATCTTAAGACACTTACTACTGGCTAAAAACTACACTACCAGTATCTTTTAGTGTTAAATTAAAAAAATTATTTTATTTCTTTACTTATTTGAGAGAGAGAGAGAGAGAAAGAAAGAAATAGAGAGAGTGGATATACCAGGGCTTCCTAGCTACTGCAAATGAACTTCAGACTCATGTGCCATCTTGTGCATCTGGGTACTGGGGAATCGAACCTGAATCCTTTGGCTTTGCCAGCAAGTGCCTTAACCACTAAGCCATCTCTCCAATCTCTTAAATGTCGTTTTAAAGAAGCAAAAATCTTTAACATACATGCTAAGTGAATTATTATAGCTTCTTTTAACCAGCAGGTCTAATTATTATGAGATGTCTTTGATTTTTTTTTTTTTCTTTTTTGCAGTGTTGTATCCCAGTTGGCAGATCTCTGTATGTAGTGCAGGAGTGTTCTACAGACATTGGGACTAGACACATACCTTAACGTTCGCCCTAATTTCCAAGCACCCTGCCCTGAATCTACCTGGAGTTTTGCTGACTTTTGTAGGATGTGTTATCTCAATGATCCCATAATGAATAGAGCACTTTAAAGACCTAAAATATGGGGTACTTTTCACAATGACTTTTTCTCATTTCTTGGCTCACAAAATATTTCTCTTGTCTCTTGTTGTCCTGTTATTCTCCAGTGAAGTTACTGACCTTACAGTGGCTTGGCTGAGGTAGAGGGATGGGTAAGCATGATGGCGAGGCCCTGAATTTTGCCTTTTCTATACTAATCCCCAGGCAGTCTCTGCCTTCCTTAATTGCCTTCAAGAGTGTGTGTGTTTTCCTGGGATTTTTTTTTTTTTTTTTGCAGGGGAGGGCTCATCTCTGGAGAAAACTAGGAAGTTAAAAATGCCTTAAAAGTGCCAGGCGTGGCAGTGCACACCTTTAATACCAGCACTTGGGAGGCAGAGGTGTGAGGATCGCTGTGAGTTCAAGGCCACCCTGAGACTCCGTAGTGAATTCCAGGTCAGCCTGGGCTACAGTGAAACCCTATCTTGAAAAAATAAATAAATAAAGCCTTAATAGCAAAAACAATAGTATTCCAAACATTCCAAGGCACACATTTTATCAATCGCAGCTTGAAAATGCTTTTACTGGACTGCAGAGATTAAGAACACAAGATGAGTGCAGGATGCGTGGGAAGCCGGAAGCTGTGGTCGAGCTGTGAACCAACACTCCTGTCTGCCGGGCAGGCGCCGTGCGGCTGGAGTCCTCGCTTGTTAGTCCACTGCTGACCATGCACACGTACCACAGCCTTTGCTTGGGCCCAGGGGCAGAACTGTAACTGTGCCGACACTGGTGAAGACATTTCGTCACTAAAGAGACACTTCCATCCCTCCCTTTGGCTATCAGACTACCGAAACACAGACTCGGACTCAAGAAATTGGAATGGTCCCAGGAATTCCATGCTAGGAGAATGAAAAGTCTGAAACCTGGATCCAGAGAGGGAACCTGACTTCTAGAAAGAGATTTCACGCGGTTCTGAAAGCCTGTCAGATTTCTGTGCAGGAAAGACCCATGCCCAGAGAAAGAAGCTGGGTCAGTGATGGGCTGGACCACATCTGGCCAGGACTGCTTAGTTATACACACCTCTTGCTCTTTGTTTAAACCTGAATTTCACGTCAGCTCAGGTTTAAGTAAAATGGACTGGGGGGGGGGATGGAGAGATGGCTTAGCGGTTAAGGCGCATGGCCTGCAAAGCCTAAGGACCCAGGTTCGACTCTCCAGATCCCACATAAGCCAGGCGCATAAAGGTGAGGCAAGTGCAAGGTTGCACATGAGTCTGGAGTTCCTGAGTGAGTTCCTGAGTCTGGAGTGGCTGAGGCCCTAGTGCATGCTGGACAAGTGCTCTGCCAGGGAGCCCCACCCCTCCTGAAGCTCAGCCTTACCTCAAATGTAGTGTAATAGTTTACAAGCTGTCACCACCAAGGCCATCTGTCTCCTTGCATATAGTCCATGACTTCACTAGCCATCCAAGAAGGATGACATTGTCATGTTTGGGGGAGTGGTACTAGGGAATCCACTTGCACTCTTGTCTTCAGTACTCCTAATTTTATAAAACACATCAAACGGAACCAATATTAGCCTCACCTACGGCGCGTGAGTGTAAGAGCTGGGGGGGGGGGCCTGGGACTCACTTTCGGATGCTGACTCTGTTAGGCGTTGGAGGCCACGCTTGTTTGTGGGTTACAGTACCCAAGCAGCCACGGTGACGTGATGGGCTCGCTGAGGGACATACAGTTTGCCCACGCGTGATGGTTAGTCTCAACGGTCAACTCCATTGGATGTGGATCACCTGGGAGACAGATCTCGAAGCATGGCTACAGTATTTTCTAGATTAGATTAGTTGAGGTGGGAAGACCCGCTCTAACTGTGGGAGACGCCGTTCCATGGACTGCACTGAATACAAACGAGGAAGCGACATGAACTCTCTGCTCTCTGACCGGCTGCAATGTGGCAGCGGCTTCATGACCCTGCCTCCGTGCCTGCCCTGCCGCAGCGGGCTGTGCCCTCACAGCGTGACCTGAAATATGCCCTGGGCAGATATTTGGTGGCAGCAAAGAGAAAGTTAACTACTACACCTCAAATCTTTTCAACTACCTTAAAAAACAAAAACAAAAACATGAGCCGTTCCTAATACAAGGCGCATGACCCTGATGGTGAGATGGGAGGCAGGGGCAGGAAAATGTTCCAGAAGCTTCTGCAGCAAACACACAAGGAGACCTGTCCCTCAGGCTGTCCCCAGGCTGAGCGTCCAGCAGATCAAATGACAGTGGAGTCCATAGCTGTGCGGTCCTTTTTCCTCTGTCAGGCTGTAGTCACAGAGGAATCTTGGGGAGCCAGGAGGGAAGACTATGAGGTGCGCCGTGAGATCCCTGCTCCTGTGAACGTGCTGTGGGCTCCTGCTCCTGGCAGCATCAAATGAGACCCGGGAGATGACAGCGCGAAGGCAGGACACTGAGGCCCGGGCCAGTCTCCTCCCCTTTACCATCAGCTCCTCTCCTGCGAAGGTCCCTTTGACCAGGATGCACCTCGGCAGTCTCCTGCAGAGCCTCGCCGGGAGAGCAGAGTTGAAAACAAAGCAAGAAAACAGCTTCCCTTAAATCAGACTTCAGGCCTTGCTTATCTGTGCGGAACTGTTTCCACCATCAAATAAATACTGTCAGGTGGGGACGGGCTCCCGAAATGGAGTCACCGAGGACAGCAGAAGAGCAACAGAGACACAAGGAAGTGGGTCATCCACATTCCTCAAGAAACTGCCCAGCCATCATCCGACCCCCTGGTCTCCTAAGTCACCTGGTCACTGCTCTGGTGTCACTCCCTGGCTATCTCAGACCTCCCCTAAAGGAGCCTTTCTAATTCAGCTTTTTCCCTCCTCACCTTCCCCCAGCTGAAGCCCTCTGCGGCCCACTTCCTGAAAGCTGAGGTTGGCTGTGCTCCGCTCTTGGGAGTCAGCCCCGGCAGCTCGCGTTTTTCCTGAATACAAGCTTTCATCTTTGCCTCAGGGTGGGCTGCGTGGTCTTGGTCACTCCCGACCTCTTCACAGAGTCCATTCAAGTCTCCTGCTTTCTCCAGAGGAGCTGCCCGGAAGCACTGAGGATAGCATATGCGTAACAGAGTGGTGGAGGCTGGAGTTTAATCTATTAATGTAGGACGACGTCTCCCAACGGATGTTAAGCTGAAGGCTGACTGTTAGATGTTCTGCTTGAAAAGCTCCGAAGGTCACACAAGCATAGGAAATATCACATAGACTGTGTCCCCCTTTCTGATGATTCTCCACGTTCATCAGTGTATTAAGGGCTCTGAGGAATCCTGTAAGAAAACTTCTTAACTAGGTCAAATCAATTGCTATTCTGAGTTACAAAATCAGGGACACTTTCTTCTTCTCCACTAATGTGTCATTACTATCCCAAGAAACTAATAATCCACAAAGTATAATCTGGAACCACTGCTGTGAGAGGAAGCGAGTAAGGGTCTTTTGGTTGTTTGGGTTTTGTTTTTTTTTTTGGGGGGGGGTGAGGTAGGGTCTTGCTCTAGCCCAGGCTGACCTGGAATTCACTCGGTAGTCTCAGGATGGCCTCGAATTCACAGCAGTCCTCCTACCTCTGCCTCCCGAGTGCTGGGATTACGCTCAACTGGAAGTAAGGTTTTTGGCAAGGATGTGAAAGGTGTCTTAGAACAGCCCCTTTTGTGGGGGTCAAAGCTTCCGTTTTGTCACTTTGGGAAACTATACCACATTCCACGCATGTGCTAACACCAGACAAGCGGGAGCTACGTCTGTCATGGTGACAACCTTTAAAAATTATAAAATGAATATGACAGAGGGTGGAGTTGTGAAGGGAAAAGTGTGGGGAGGGAATTGTCATGGTTTATTATAGTCTATAATTACAGAGTTGACAATAATGAAAATAAATAAATAATAAAATACAGGTGTGGATTTTAAAATACTTTGAAGGTTAAGGAAATGGCTCAGTGGATAAAGTGCTCACAACTTAAGCTAGAGGACCTGAGTTTGATCCCCCCCCAGACCTTATGTAAAAATGCGGGAAGCCATGGTGGGCTTCTGACCCTGATGGTGAGGTGGAAGGAAGAAGCAGGAAAATTACCCTGCTCCTGTAGCAAAAAACAGCAGAACAAGAACCCAGAGGGAGAGATCCTCAGATGAGGTAGATAGGCCAGGACCAACCCAAAAGCTGTCCTCTGATCTCCACACATGGGCTGGGGCATGCCGGTGTCTCTTCCCATAGATATGCAATAAAATTATAAAACATTAAAGCGATAATTTGAATGATACCGAGAATGCTATGAAATGCAAACATTTTCTCCTTCCTTCCTCTCCCCCATCCCAGCAGCCAGAGTACTTTCCAGGGGGCAAGTAGGAGCCATAGTCTTCACTTTTCTGTTCTGGCTACTGTAAACCACGTGCGCCAGTGAGGTCACACTTTGGGACTTAAACATGCAGCATATCTATGGAGGGAATTCATTCTCACACTTTTTTTTCCAGCCTCTTCCCTCTCCTCCCTTACTCAAGCCCATCACCCCAGGAAGCAGTTAGACTTTCAAGTGACACTCAAGTCACCTCAAGTTGCAGCCTCTTCCTCCTCCTCCTCTTCGCCACTCCCACCTGCAATCTTGCTTCCTCTTTCTAGCTTTTACCCCTCCAGTCCATTTTCTGTACACTCCAAATAGATTTCCTTAAAGTATGACAGAACTCCAAATCTTTGGGAAGAGTTTTATGTCCCTGAACTTTTCTCTCCTTAGGTCTTTCCCATGGGCAACGTCCCTTGGCCAGACTATTTTCCTCTCCCCCCTCTCCACTTATATATCAATTTGACTTTGTTGTTAGCTCTTCCCAGAGCCGAGGATCTGAGTCACCCGTTTTGTTGTCATAGCACTGATCTTCATGCTCCCCTCGGTGTGTTAGCTTGTGTCCACTTTGCCTCTGTAAGTTCCAGAAGCATAGGGGACTTTAGATGCACAACATCCCCACCATACCTGACCGCAGAATGGGCTGTGCATTTCGTGAAAGTCGGCGGGGGGGGCAATGGGGATTGTCCTTCCCACTGGGTCTCCTGCCTTCCCTCACGTGCAGTTGAGGCCCTCCCGGATCACCCCTTTTCACTCACGCATCACTCGAAAGTCTCATTCACACATCTTCATTGGGATCATTTAGGGCCCATCTCTTATCCTTTCCTCTTGGGCTTCCCTCTGCAGCTCTGTTTGCTCTCTTGGGAACTTGTCACATGCTTGTGTTACTCTCCTTGCTCTGGCAAAGACTTACTGGCAACTGTGTGCCCATGCCTCTCTATTACCAGTCTGCCTTGCCAATGATGTCCCAGGCACACTGAGCTGGAACGTGGATTGTACACACAAGTCCCTGAAAACGTTGTATGAAAGACGGCATCTCCATCCACCCCTTCTAGGGCCCTCATTATAATAACCCCCATATGAGATACGGGAGTTCCTCTATTTTCTTTTCAAGGTTTCTACAAGTGTTGCAATTACCTGGTGTTGCAGTGAGGTTCGCATTGCTGGAGGAAATCACCTGACCAAGAGCAGCTTGTGGGGGGGGGGGAAGGTTTATTTTGGCTTACAGACTTGAAGGGAAGCTCCATGATGGCAGGGAAAATGATGGCATGAGCAGAGGGTGGACATTACCCCTGGCCAACATAAGGTGGACAACAGGAGAATGCCAAACACTGGCAAGGGGAAACTGGCTATAACACCCATAAGCCCGCCCCCAACAATACACTACCTCCAGGAGGTGTTAATTCCCAAACCTCCATCAGCTGACAACCTAGCATTCAGAACACCTAAGTTTATGGGGGACGCCTAAATCAAATTACCACATTCTGCCCCTGGCCCCCATAAACTGTTACCATGCACAATATAAAATGCAATGCATTCAATCCAACATTAAAAGTCCCCATAATTTTTATCAATCTAAATGATGTTCAAACATGCCCATAATCCAAAGTCTTTTAACTGAGCCATAATACCCCCCCCCAAAAAAAATCCCCTCAAAAACCCATAATGGCACAGAATAAATACTCACACTGAAAAAGATGGCATTGGGCATAGCAAAGAAATATTCAACCAATACAAGATTTAAAACAACCAGGGCAAACATCAAACTCTGTAGCTCCAAGTCCAACAATGCTAGTCAGTGACAAGTCTCCAAGTCTGATTATTCTAACCAGCAACAAGTCTCTGGAGTTCCAATTCTGCCCCTCCAGCTAGGCTGCTCACAGTCCTGGAAACCTTCATCAGGGGCTGGCAGCTCTCCTTGGCAGCCATCTCGTGGTCCCAGCATCTCCACTGGGTCTCCACTGCAACCCACAGTTCATCCTCACTGCTCCATGGGGTCTCCATTTAGGCATCCAGAAAACCTGCTTCACACTACCCATGGCCATTTTCAAAACACAAGACCATGCTGCAAACTCAATGACCCTCTCTTTCCTGTAGTTCATATATTCCATGATACCAGGTAGGGTGCCAATTTGTTAATCCATGGGGGGAATAAAGCAGACTTTGAAGAACAGGACACTCTTTGAGCATTCAGGCCCCTTCAAAAGAGTCTACATTCTTCCTGTTGCCCCAGTACAGGTCAGCTGGCCCAATCTCAAAGGCTGTATATCTGCATCTGAAGGGGCAGCAGTTTCGGCCCAGAGATTTCTTTCTGTGCCATATCCTTCTGCTCACACCAGCCCATTTTTACGCACTGCAACCCTGCACAGGTTCTCAGGACATAGGCATAACAGCAAGCCTCTCACACAAACTGCTTCTAACCCAGTCCAGACAAAGCTTTTCACCCTCATAAGCCAAACCTCACAGTCCATAATTCTTACTTCATTTAGGTCTTACAACTCTGACCAGAATAATCTATCCAGCTGTACTTACAGTACTGCAAGTTGTCTCTTAGGCCAAGGTTTCAAATTCATCCACATTCCTCTTGAAAATCAGTTCCAAAGGGCCGATGCCACACAGATAGGTGTCTAGCAGCAAATGACCCCACTCTGGGTACCAACTTTCCTGTTGCAGTCAGGTTAGCATTGTTGGCAGAAATCACCTGACCAAGAGCAGCTTGTGGGACAAAAGGGTTTATTGTGGCTTACAGGCTCAAGGGAAGCTCCATCATGGCAGGGAAAAACAATGGCATGAACAGAGGGTGGACATCACTCCCTGGCCCACATAAGGTGGACAATAGCAACAGGAGAGTGTGCCAAACACTGGTAAGGAGAAACTGGCTATAATACCCACAAGCCTGCCTTCAACAATACACTGCCTCTAGGAGACATTGATTCCCAAATTTCCATCAGCTGGGAGCCCAGCATTCAGAACATTACGTTTATGGGGGACACCTGAGTGAAACCAGCCCACCTGGGAAGGTAAGAAACAGAGGAATCCAGGCAGCAGACACACATCGTCAAGGGAGGAGTGTGGAGACAGAGGACCGGCTCAGCACCCTCAGTTTCTCCTCAGCAGAACCAGAATTTCGGAGATGAGAAAAACTTGGTAAGGTATAAGAGGGGCTTCCTATAGAGTGAAAGCTCTTCTATTTTAAAAGTGTGACTTGAGTAAGTGACTATTGAGTGCTGAGCACTAAATGACACACCTGCATCACCCTCTGCGAGGTTCAGGGAACGCAGCTGAAGAGGGATGTTGAAAGGATGCAAGAGCCAGAAGACAGGGAGGAGTGCTACGGAACGCTGTCTCCCAGACACGATCCGGGCATTCCTGAACTCACAGCAGCTGTGGTTAGCTGCACACCACAGGGCCCACCGGCATGCCCTTGCCGATGAGAGAGGGGCTCATGGGGCCCCACCTCTACCTTGGTTGCCACGGACAGGGGAAGAAGGGGAAACATTTTCTTCAGTGGTATAGCTATTGGCAAGTTGTCCATAGTCTAGTAAATATCCCCCACTACTCATGCAGGAAACCCTAATTAAACCCAGTGGGCCACAGGAAAAAATAAGACATGAAAGTAGGAGAAGACTTGTTGAGAGGAAGAGGCGCAGTGAGAGAGGAAGGGGAGAGGGAAATGGGGATCAAAATACATTAGATACGTGAATTAAACTGTCAAGAACTAAAAGAAAAGATATTTTAAGAAAAGAATGATTTGGTCAAGATTTTGAATGTATGGAATTTTAAAATCAAATGATGCAACAAACAAAAAAAATCACCCCAAAGAAATGTTTAACCACTGACTTGACTCCACTGTTCAGAAGGAATCAGACCCAAGCACTAACATCACATAGCAAGAAGGATCATAGAAGTTATTCTTAGCCAAATAATAACACTTGAATAATATTGAAAATATTAAGTACTATTATTTAGTTGCTTTTTGTTGCATTTTGACTTTTCCCAAAATACAGGGGCTATAAAGGTTGTGAAACCATTTAAAAGTGCTTTGTCAATACTCCTGAAGCTGGTTCTAAAAAAATGTGGTGGTCTTAAAACTGGTAAAGGTGAATAGACCTTTCCCTGACTATCTTATTTTTTTTTAGAGTTTTTTTGTTATCATTATTACTTTTTATTCTTGTGAACAAGGTTTCACACAGTCCAGCCTAGCCTAGAACTTGCTTTGTAGCCGAGGATGATATTAAACTCCTGATTCTCTTGCCTCTACCCAACCCTACCCCAAGTGCTGGCATGTGCCATCACACCTCTTCCTTGCCCAGGGATAACACAACTATCTTTAAGACAAACAGAATGGAAGATGTTGTCAGTTTTGTTTACACCAATGGGGAAAAGGAGTTCAAGAAAAACTTCACAATGTGTTCAAGGGCATCCGAGTAGCAGGGGCCACATTTCAGTTGTGTGGTGGAGAATTCACTTTAAATTAGGATTGCTGCGAAAAAGCACTGTTGTTCAAGAAATTCTAGAACGGAGTTTTCAACTTGGGGTCTGGACATAATCAGGATCTAGCACAAAATGAAAATTTGGAGCCTTTTGTGATAGCAGAATGCTAAACCAATGTCCTTCTAGGGGCAGGGCTTATTGTAACCACAGGGTTTGAACCTAACAAAGCTGACCCTTCCTGGGGTCCCTGTTGTCCAGAAGGGGAGTGTTTGGGTAGCAGGAGGCTTTGAACTTCTGAAAGTGTAAGTAGAAGATTCTGTTAATGTACTCGCTGTTTCTGCTTTGTAATTTCTATCAGATACTGAACGTGGTCGTGGGCAAAACAAAGCACCATGAATGTTTCTTCGGGAGTAAATAATGCTCCCAGAGTTCCTTGCTGTCACAATACACCAGCAAGGACAAGGGCGCGGTGGTCCCTGGCAAGGTTCTCCACTAGGCTGGACTTGTGCATAAGTGACTGTTACAGAACCCATGGCAATGAGTTTGCAAAGAAGGAATTCTGAGGGGTGACCAAACGTTGCCGGGAAGAAACATAACAGATGCATCCTCGTGAGAAAAGAAGACAGAAGGTGACCAGAGTCTTGACAAACCCAGAGTGACTTTTAGTAAAACCCAAAGGTGAGCTACTGGTACTTTGGGCCCTCTCAGACTTCTCTGTGTTCTTAGCTGGGCCACATTTTGCTTCCCTTCCCAGAAGTACAGTATCTCTTCTTTTAATTTCACATGGTGATTTCCAGCTAGTTCACGGAGCATCACAATCAGATGTTAGAACCTGGGGAAAGGTAGCAATCTCGGAACAAGGTGGGAGATCAAGACAGCCTTGGAGACAGGAAACTTGGCTCTTGCCCTCTCTAAACACTGACCCCCTCTAAATGTTAAGTCTGATCAAATGCCTGTTTTAGTTTGCGGCTGCCTTACATTTAGTTCCTCTGCCCTGTGGATAACTTTTAGAGTAAATACACCCAAAGGAACACCTCCAGCGCATACAAATGGAGATGAGACAGGCAAGGGCATGGAAACCACACACCAATTCTCCCAGTTCCATGCTCACAGTGTCAAGACTCCTTTCAGGACAACAGAAAAACACCCGACCTGTCTGAGGTTTCGGTCACTAGCGTCCTGGTGCACGATGAGCCACTGACACCTGACCCAATCGGTCACCAAAGCCTTACAGATAAAGAGCTCACCATGGCTGCTCACACTAGGTAACGCGTTCGTGGAAGAGGAAAATGATCACAATTCTGCCTACCCTGGAAGTTCGCGGGATAAGGAGCCTGGCAGCCAGGTGGATGGCTTTCCTGGAAGAAGGATGGCATGATTTGTCCATTGACAGCTAATGCCCTCTCACTTGCTGCGGGGGTGGGGTGAGCAGCCACCGACCCCAGTTGGAGTCTGGCACCATCGCGCTCTCTCCCCCCGCCCCCATGTCCAGGTCACGGGGAGAGGTCCAAAACTTCCAAGGAGGGATTGCGCCTGCTTGGCTGCCCAGGTCCACTTCACCGGTTTCTGGGAGAGTCTCAAGTGGGAGGGTCTGGATGCGCGCAGCCTAGGGCGTGGCTGGGGAGAGTGAGGACCCGGGGCGCACACGTGGCCTTGGAATCTATCTCCAGAAATAGCCCAGAGAAGGCCTGGGTGGGACCAGCCTGAAGCCTTTGTCCCTGGGTCCCCAGATGCCCCACGTTTCTCTGGTCCCTCCTCGGCTCTCTCCCGAGCCCCAGCTCGGGGATGCCCAAGGCGCCTGAATGGCCGATGGGGGATGCTCTGAATGGCCGGTCCCCCCCCCGCCCCCGCAGCCTCCGCGGCTCCCTGGGGTCCTCCCGCGCTCCCTCTCCGCCGCCAGGCTGCGGCTCCCCCCGGGTACCTGCAGCTCCAGCACCCCGAGGCTCCACCCGCGCCGCGCTCCTCCCCGGGCTGCGCGAAGCTCTCCAGCAGCACCGAGCCGCGCCGCGCCACTCTTTTTCGGCGGCTCCCGAACGTGACACTCTATATATCCGGCTCGAAGGCTGGGTGTGGGGAGCGGGGCGGGAGGAAAGCACCCTCCCTCCGACCTTCGCCGTCGCTGCCGGGCGGGCGGCCTCAGCTCTGCCCCGGGCGGGAGGAGCGCGGGGGGCGCGCGGCGCCCGGGCCGCGGGCGCATCGCGGGCAGCTGGGTGCGGCTCCTCGGCTCTGGCCTCCAGTCGACCCAGGAGCCAGCGCACGCGGGCCCGGGCGCGGGTCCACCTGGGGGTATTCAATAGTGGGTGAGGGGAAAGTTCGCTGGAAGGGTGCCCCAGTCTGTAAAGGAAAGAGGGAGGAGGAAGAGAGGGAGAGGAAGAAGAGAGGAGAGGGGAGGGAGGGAGGGAATGGTGTTTCTGATCCGATCCCTTGTAGGACAGATAACACCCCAAATTCCCCACCCCGCTGGCACATGCCCCCCAGGTCCCATCTGCACCACACACCTGGTGGAAGGATGTGGCCGTGGCGATGCCCCGAGGGACCCACCAGTGCAGGGGCAGGGGAAGGGGTTGGGGCGACTGGGAAGACTGGATCACAAGTTGTCCCTGGGTTTGGGGTTTGCAAATCTGAAAGGTTAGGCAGACTTGGGGTGGGGGGAGATAGAAGGATCATTGGCCTGAATATGTTTCCTTTGTTAGTCTTGTAGCTTTTTTTCTTTTTAAAATTTGGTCATTGTTAAATTTTAAACAGAAACGCTGGGGCTGTCAAGGACATAAAGGGATATGGGCAGGCACAGCGGAGTCCTTGCTCTCAACCAGGAAGTGCTGAAAAATGGCCAACGCCCACCTAGTTCCCTAGACGACGTGGAGGGTAAACCTACCCACGCAAACGCTGTTAACACAACCCAGAGGAAACCTCAGGTTGCATACAACTAAAGAAGGAATTTTGACTCATGAAACTTGGGATTAATGAAATGAACATCTTCATGCACTTAAAAACATCCCATTCATTTTGAGTTCCATTACTTGATTCTCGTTATTGAAATGTGCTAAGCCTAAGTGTAGCCAGAGACAGTGGTTCATTTCCACATTTCTTGCCTAGAAGCAAAAGGGAAAAGGTTAGGACTCTACAACCCACTATCCCTCAAGAAAAAGTCTGAATGCATCCTCAAAATACGTAACAGAAGCCGGGCGTGGTGGTGCACGCCTTTAATCCCGGCACTTGGGAGGCAGAGGTAGGAGGATCGCCATGAGTTCGAGGCCACCCTGAGACTACATAGTGAATTCCAGGTCAGCCTGGGCTACAGCGAGATCCTACCTTACCTCGAAAAACAAAACAACAACAACAACAACAACAAAAAAAAGTGACAGAAATGATTCTGTCAAATGCTGGTCACAAGGTGTGGAAATCAGTCCTTGCCCTGTAACTCCAGCTACCTGGGAGGTTGTGGCAAGAAGAAGGCAGATTCAAGGGCAATTGAATGAGACCCTGTCTCAAGATATGAAGCAGGAAGCAGGCTGTGGCCGGAAGTCAGTGGCATGGTGCTTCTGTGCTGAGCATGGAGCCTTAGGTTTATACACATGTCCTGCAACGTAACTTGGAAGCTCGTTTTCATGTCCCTTTTCTACACTTGTTGCACATGCGTGTCACGTGATGGTGTTTGTGCGTACATTGAGTTTCTTCTTCAGGCGCTCTCCACCTTATTTTTGGAGACAGAATCTCTTGCTAGGCCTAGAGTTCACTGGCTGAGCTAGCAAAGCAGGAGAGGGGCTGGAGGGATGATGGCTTAGTGGTTAAGGCGTTTGCCTGTGAAGCCCAAGGACCCAGGTTTGATTCTCCAGGTCCCATGGAAGCCAGATGCACAAGGTGGTGCAAATGTCTGGAGTTCATGTGCAGTGGCTGAGGCCCCTGGTGTGCCCATTCTCCCCTCTCTAATAAATAAATAAAAACTATTAATAAAAAGTTGGAAAAAAAAAACAAGGAAAAGCAAGTGAGCAAAGCCTAGGGACCCTCCTGTCCCTGCCCCTTCAGCACTGGGTTTGTTAGTGTGCACCACCGTGCCTTGCGTTCTTCTGGGGTGCTGGGGGTTCCAACACAGTAGCAATCACTTTACCCACTGGGACATCTCCCCAGCCCTGTGAAAGATTTAAAAAGCCCTGTAGCTTATTATCACCATCTCAGCGCATTTCAATTATTCCAAGGTGAAGTTGAGCCATGTTAATCTTCTTACCAGTCACCTGGAAGGCGGCGGGGGGGGGGGGGGAGGCATCTGGAGATAAAGGTTGATTGACAAACTTCACTTTATGGATAAATGAAATTTTATGGATAAATTTCATTATTTTGCTTAAGGAGCATTATTTTTCATCATCTGACCAATGTGTGAAGCAGTTATAATCTTTTATTAATTGTTTTGTTTTCCCTGGACAGATGTTCAGATCCTTCAACATTACACCATTTCTTTAGTGGCAGCATGATTTTATACTGTGTGTGTGGTGTAGCAATCAGAGGCTCACATCTGTTGTCTTTCTGGATCACTCCTTTGTTTGCCCGAGGCAGGGTCTCTCACATGAGCCCGGAGCTCACTGATTCAGCCATCTTAGCTGTCCTTCCTGTGAGAGTAAGCGTGGACACCCTGTCTTCACCTCCCCTCAGCGAGGATCACAGGTAACTGCATGCCCACCTGGCACTTGAGTGGGTTCTAGGAATCTGAACTCTAGGCCTCATGCTTATGTGACCATCACTTTACCACCTGCGCAATCCCCTCAGCACTACTGACAACCTTTAGATGAACAATGTTGACATTACAACCTAGTTTATCTGAAGTAACTAAAGTTATATCCTCTCTATTAACTATTACGGTCATAAAAATGAGTAAGGTAATCTCATGCCAGTTGAATTGCACCAATTTCAAAGAAGTTTAATGTGGGAAAAAAATCATGCTAAAACATGTGTAATATTACCTTGTTCCTCTAAAATAACTTTGAGTAAGTGCATTTGTATAGTTATAGGTATATTGTTAAAGAAAGGCACAGAGAAAAACATGGAAGGGTACATTATGGATTACTGACACTATATCTGAGGTGACAGGAAACACGGAAGGACACATTCTGGATTACTGACACCATATCTGAGATGATACGAAACATGAAGGGCACATTCTAGCTAACTGACACCATATCTGATGTCATGGGAGACATGGAAGGACACATTCTAGATAACTGACACCACATCTGAGGTGATGGGAGACATGGAAGGACACATTCTAGATAACTGACACCATATCTGAGGTCATGGGAGACATGGAAGGACACATTCTGGATTACTGACACCATATCTGAGGTCATGGGAGACATGGAAGGACACATTCTGGATTACTGACACCACATCTGAGGTCATGGGAGACATGGAAGGACACATTCTGGATTACTGACACCACATCTGAGGTGATGGGAGACATGGAAGGACACATTCTGGATTACTGACACCATATCTGAGGTGATGGGAGACATGGAAGGACACATTCTGGATTACTGACACCACATCTGAGGTGATGGGAGACATGGAAGGACACATTCTGGATAACTGACACCACATCTGAGGTGATGGGAGACATGGAAGGACACATTCTGGATTACTGACACCACATATGAGGTGATGGGAGACATGGAAGGACACATTCTGGATTACTGACACCATATCTGAGGTGATGGGAGACATGGAAGGACACATTCTGGATTACTGACACCACATCTGAGGTGATGGGAGACATGGAAGGACACATTCTGGATTTCTGACACCACATCTGAGGTCATGGGAGACATGGAAGGACACATTCTGGATTACTGACACCATATCTGAGTTGAAGGGAAATATGGAAGGGTACATTCTTTATTATTGACACTATACTTTGTTGTTGGGCAAGGAATGCTAATGTATATGTGGGAAGTAATATGGAGGTGTGCCAGGTTAAAATGTGCACATTGATTGAAATATGATCCGAGATATCACATGATCATAGGTATTCACATCTGGAAAATAGTGTTTGAAATACTTATCACCATGTTGATAGTCCTC
The DNA here is from genome assembly GCA_036346955.1 of Dipus sagitta. Classification (NCBI taxonomy): domain Eukaryota; kingdom Metazoa; phylum Chordata; class Mammalia; order Rodentia; family Dipodidae; genus Dipus; species Dipus sagitta. Next base: position 1,858,595 of record CM070789.1, read on the forward strand.
ACTCTATTTTTACAAGCATGTAGCTTGACAAATACAACATTAACCAGTCTCCTTCGCTTTGCTCACTATGCAAACTGTTGTGCTTCATATTGGAGAAATGACAGATAGAGAGCCACAGCTGACTTGGGCATAAAGCTCTGTGGGAACCAGCATTGGGTGGAAAGACCAGAGGCTCTGGCATGGATTAGCAGGAAGGTAGTTATTTTTTTAGTCTCACTCTAATGGGAAGCCTAGTTTATATAATGGACCTGATCCAAGGCTCCACGTGAGATTTTTCCTGGGAATTTTCCCCAGGGAAGGACCTCCTCCTGGCTTGGGAACAGTCTTGATTTTTCTTCTCTCTTGTTTCCACTCTCTTAAACCTGTCACAATGTACCCTTCCCAGTGTCCCCGTTTTTCAATATCTGCTAAACCTGTTCAAAACTGGAGACCTGAGAATCATGAGCCTGGGGAGTTCCACGCCCAGAGTGCAGCACCTCCCATATCCCAATCCTGAATCAGTGTCTACACTTCTCTGATTTCCAGCACCTTCCAGGTTTCTTCTGAGGGTGTCACATGAGGGGAAGGAAGGGGGGAATCATTTTGAAATGTGACAGCATTCTCTTCTTAACAAGATCTGTTTTCTAGAGAAACTGCTCTGCCTGTTGGGATTTTATCAGATCCTGCCCACCTGGGGAGGGAAAGCTCAGTCTCTGATCCTTGCAGTTTTCCCCACAGGGAAGGAGAACACAGAACTCGGGACCCTGCTAGTCACTGTTCCAATGAAAGGAGGCAAAGGGAGGAAGAGGCATGGGTGGAGAGCACAGCCAGGCTTACAGTCTCAGCCAAAGACTGAGTCCAACATGAGGAATCATGAGTTTGAGGCCAGCTTGGGCTACCTAGCAAGTTCTAGACCAGCCTGAGCTACACAGCAAGACCCTGTCTCAAAACAAGAAAAGAAGGCAAAACCACATGACCATATCAATAGATACGGGGAAACCTTTGGTGAAGCCAGCATCCACTCACAATAAAAATACTCATCTGAGTCGGGCTTTGTGGTGGACGCCTTTAATCTCAGCACTTGGGAGGCAGATGTAGGGGGATTGCCGAGAGTTTGGGGCCACTCTGAGACTACGTAGTGAATTCCAGGTCAGCCTGAGCTAGAGTGAGACCCTACCTCGGAAAACCAACCAATCAACCAACCAAACAGAAAAAAAAAAAAAAACTCATCCATCTTCCTCAACTCTATCAAGAATTCATATGAATACCCACAAGCAAGTGTATTTAATGGTGAACTCCACCAACTCAGGAACAAGCCAGTAGTGTCCCCCTCACCACTCCCTCTGAGCACCTCACCTGAAGTACTGGCTGATGCATGATCATTCACATGTAGAATCTGAAAAATCCACACATACATGCACACATATCTATCCATACATGCACATATGTATACACATGTTCAAATACACACTCCACATACCACACACACACACCTCTTGTAACTAGTAAGCAGCTATAGCAAGGTTTTACCAGATAAGGTTAGCATACCAAAGGCAATTTGTTTCCTATATACTACCAGTCAGAAAGAGGAATTTAAAAAAACCTATCATCTATCTATCTATCTATCTATCTATCTATCTATCATCTATCTATCTATCTATCTATCTATCATCTATCTATCTTTCTACCATCTGTCTATCTATCATCTGTCTGTCTGTCTGTATATTTATCTATCTATTTATTTATCTGTAGCAGATAGCTTCAGGTTCGCTGAGATGAACTTCCAGACCAGGCACAGTTGTGGAGGAAGGGATTTATTGAAGCTTATAGATCCAGGGGAAGTTCCATAATGGTAGAAGAAGCTGGCCTGCTTTTACAGGACCAAACACACAGAGAGAGAAGCACAAGCCTAGAAGCCAAAAGCCACACAGCACAGCATAGCACACCTCAGGAACCCCAGCTACTCTCCAACACTTTGCATATCTTTAGATTGAAATCTCAAACCCATCACCACACCTTAAGATCTTTCCAGTGACACCAGGTGGCTGTAGATGCAATCTACAAACTAATAAAACACTGAATATGTTGGGGACCATCTATTCAAACTACCACAATATCTATCTATTATCTATATATCTATCATCTATCTATGTATCTACCAATCATCTATCTATCTATCTAATCATCTTTCTATCTATCTATCTCTTTTATTCCCTCTCCCCTACTCCAATTTAGGGCCCTCCTCAGTGGGGTTATGGGATTCACTGTGGTGTCCTGAAGGCCTCAGTCAGTTCCTATGGCGTAGTGATAGGACTGTGCCTCAGGGTACTCCCGCCCACTCTGTAGCTCTTGTAGTCTTTCTGACCCCTCTGAGCCATGGCCGGCCTGTTGGCAGTCTGATTTAGTGTTGAGTTCTTTGTAGCCTCTGGATTTCTGCTTTGCTAGGTTTTGCTTAATCACTGTTTCTGCAGCCATCACCCTGGAGATGGTTGTCAGGTTAGCGGTAAGAGCAGTGTTCATGGTGGAATGTGGAAGCAAGTGGAATTTTAAAATAGATTACATTTTCAATGTGTATAAGACCTATGTCAAGAAAAATGCAAAACTGTGATGCAAGCAATATAGACAGGGCTAAATACATAGAAGGCTATTCCATTTCGGGTAATCCAGGTTGTTAGGAGGTCTGTTCTTACCAACTCCAACCACAAATTCAGTGAAATACCAACACAATATTGTAGCAAATTATCTTGTGGATACTGACATTCTGAGCTTTGCCCTGGAAAACTGTCATAGTAGACTTCTTCCTCTATCCTTTCACTTCAATGGAAGTAGTTTCTCTGCCCATGACACACAGCTCACTTCTAACTCACATTCAGAACTGCTTGTTACTCAAACTTGTGCCTCACAACATCTGTCCTGTGGTTCATTATCTGGTCTGATATTTTTGTCCTTGCCTCACTATCCCCTCACTTCTTTGGATTTTAGGAATGATCCTCTCATCTTCAACTCTTTCTTCTTAAAATTTATTTAAGGGGAAAAAGAGGGGGGGCGGGAGAGAGAGAGAGAGAGAGAGAGAGGGACATGTGTCACTTTGTGCATCTGGCTTTAATGGGTACTTGGAATCAAATCTGGATCCTTAGGCTTTGCATACAAGCACCTTAACCGTTGGGCCACCTCTCCAGCCATTCCACACTTTCTTGCCCATTCTGTCATTGTATGAAGTATAAGGTGTGATCTGAGAATGAATATGATTAATTAAGGTTGGAACAAAAGAATGTGTCATTGCCAAATGGTTGTGATTAGCAAGGGAAATTAAAATTACTGGCAGAAAAGCCAAGCAAATTAATTTGCATGTGTAGTTATTTTTACTGAATACACCGACATTGTGGAGTCACAAATGTTTCCAAGTGTGTTTCTGATATGTATGTTTATGACAAGCCATTCATGAACACCTGCCTCTGACAATGAGCCTGTTACATTCACACACACCTGCCCTCTGACACTGACCTGTTACATTCACACACACCTGCCTCTGACACTGACCTGTCACATTCACACACACCTGCCTCTGACACTGACCTGTCACATTCACACACACCTGCCTCTGACACTGACCTGTTACATTCACACACACCTGCCTCTGAAACTGACCTGTTACATTCACACACACCTGCCTCTGACACTGACCTGTCACATTCACACACACTTACCTCTGACACTGACCTGTTACATTCACACACACCTGCCTGTGACACTGACCTGTTACATTCACACACACCTGCCTCTGACACTGACCTGTTACATTCACACACACCTGCCTCTGACACTGACCTGTTACATTCACACACACCTGCCTCTGACACTGACCTGTTACATTCACGCACACCTGCCTCTGACACTGACCTGTCACATTCACGCACACCTGCCTCTGACACTGACCTGTCACTTTCACAGCACACCTGCCTCTGACACTGAGCCTGTCACATTCACACACACCTGCCTCTGACACTGACCTGTCACATTCACAGCACACCTGCCTCTGACACTGACCTGTCACATTCACACACACCTGCCCTGACACTGACCTGTCCACATTCACGCACACCTGCCTCTGACACTGACCTGTCACATTCACACACACCTGCCTCTGACACTGACCCTGGTACATTCACACACAACCTGCCTCTGACACTGACCTGTCACATCACTGCACACCTGCCTCTACACTGAGCCTGTTACATTCACGCACACCTGCCTCTGACACTGACCTTTTACATTCACGCACACCTGCCTCTGACACTGACCTGTACATTCACGCACACCTGCCTCTGACACTGACCTGTCGACATTCACACCACACACTGCCTCTGACACTGACCTGTTACATTCACTCACACCTGCCGCTGACACTGACTCTGTCACATTCACACACACCTGCCTCTGACACTGACCTGTTACATTCACGCACACCTGCCTCTGACACTGACCTGTACATTCACTCACACCTGCCTCTGACACTGACCTGTCACATTCACCACACACCTGCCTCTGACACTGACCTGTGACATTCACCACACCTGCCTCTGACACTGACCTGTTACATTCACCACACCTGCCTCTGACACTGACCTGTCACATTCACCACACCTGCCTCTGACACTGACCTGTTACATTCACCACACCTGCCTCTGACACTGACCTGTTACATTCACACACACCTGCCTCTGACACTGACCTGTCACATTCACACACACCTGCCTCTGACACTGACCTGTTACATTCACCACACCTGCCTCTGACACGACCTGTCACATTCACGCACACCTGCCTCTGACACTGACCTGTCACATTCACTCCTGCTCACGATGAATTCACACCTGCCTCGCACTGATCAAACCTGTTGAATACTCTCCGACTCTGAATGACCGTAATCACGACACTGCTCGAACTGATGATTCACACAGCCTTGAACTGACGTACATCACACACTCTCTGACCTGACTGTAATTCACCCTGCTGCAGCTGTATCCCACACTCCTCTGCATGCTGTCATTACCACCTCTGCTGACGTAATTCACCCACCTGCTGAATGCCGTCTCCACACCTGCTTGCGACTTCCATCCCACACTGCCTGACTGACCTGACTCCCACACTCTGACAGACTGCTTCCACACTGCTGACGACTGTACTTCCACACACTCCTGAAACCTAATCCAACTGCCTGACAGATTAATTCCACCTCGAAGATGACATCACCACTGCTTGATACACTGACCTATCACACTCTTGACATGACCGTCATTACACCTGCCTTGCATGACCTGCCTCACCACTGCTTGGACGTACATCAACATGCCGACAGACTGTACATCACTGCTGCACGACTGTCAATTCCACGCTTGACACTGACGTTATTCACCACGCTTGACTGACTGTACTTCCCGCTGATGACTGTCATTCACCACCTGCTGACACTGCTGTTACATCAACTGCTTATGACTGTTTCACCACATGCTGACACACTGATACACTCTTGCAGACTATAACCTCTTGACATGACGTACATTCACACACCTGCCTCTGACACTGACCTGTCACATCACACACACCTGCCTCTGACACTGACCTGTTACATTCACACACACCTGCCTCTGACACTGACCTGTCACATTCACACACACCTGCCTCTGACACTGACCTGTTACATTCACGCACACCTGCCTCTGACACTGACCTGTCACATTCACGCACACCTGCCTCTGACACTGACCTGTTACATTCACACACACCTGCCTCTGACACTGACACTGTTTACATTCACACACACCTGCCTCTGACACTGACCTGTTAGCATTCACACACACCTGCCTCTGACACTGACCTGTTACATTCACACACCCTGCCTCTGACACTGACCTGTAACATTCACAGCACACCTGCCTCTGACACTGACCTGTTACATTCACACACACCTGCCTCTGACACTGACCTGTTACATTCACGCACACCTGCCTCTGACACTGACCTGTTACATTCACGCACACCTGCCTCTGACACTGACCTGTTACATTCACTCACACCTGCCTCTGACACTGACCTGTCACATTCACACACACCTGCCTGTGACACTGACCTGTTACATTCACACACACCTGCCTCTGACACTGACCTGTTACATTCACACACACCTGCCTCTGACACTGACCTGTTACATTCACGCACACCTGCCTCTGACACTGACCTGTTACATTCACGCACACCTGCCTCTGACACTGACCTGTTACATTCACGCACACCTGCCTCTGACACTGACCTGTCACATTCACACACACCTGCCTCTGACACTGACCTGTCACATTCACACACACCTGCCTCTGACACTGACCTGTTACATTCACGCACACCTGCCTCTGACACTGACCTGTTACATTCACGCACACCTGCCTCTGACACTGACCTGTTACATTCACGCACACCTGCCTGTGACACTGACCTGTTACATTCACACACACCTGCCTCTGACACTGACCTGTTACATTCACACACACCTGCCTCTGACACTGACCTGTTACATTCACGCACACCTGCCTCTGACACTGACCTGTCACATTCACACACACCTGCCTCTGACACTGACCTGTTACATTCACCACACCTGCCTCTGACACTGACCTGTCACATTCACACACACCTGCCTCTGACACTGACCTGTTACATTCACACACACCTGCCTCTGACACTGACCTGTCACATTCACGCACACCTGCCTCTGACACTGACCTGTCACATTCACACACACCTGCCTCTGACACTGACCTGTTACATTCACGCACACCTGCCTCTGACACTGACCTGTTACATTCACGCACACCTGCCTCTGACACTGACCTGTCACATTCACGCACACCTGCCTCTGACACTGACCTGTTACATTCACACACACCTGCCTCTGACACTGACCTGTCACATTCACACACACCTGCCTCTGACACTGACCTGTTACATTCACACACACCTGCCTCTGACACTGACCTGTTACATTCACACACACCTGCCTCTGACACTGACCTGTTACATTCACACACACCTGCCTCTGACACTGACCTGTTACATTCACGCACACCTGCCTCTGACACTGACCTGTCACATTCACGCACACCTGCCTGTGACACTGACCTGTCACATTCACACACACCTGCCTCTGACACTGACCTGTCACATTCACACACACCTGCCTCTGACACTGACCTGTTACATTCACACACACCTGCCTCTGACACTGACCTGTCACATTCACCACCACCTGCCTCTGACATGACCTGTACATTCACTCACCCTGCCTCTGACACTGACTTACATTCACAACACCTGCCTGTGACACTGACCTGTTTACTTCACGCACACCTGCCTCTGACACTGACCTGTTACATTCACACACACCTGCCTGTGACACTGAGACCTGTTATATTCACACACACCTGCCTCTGACACTGACCTGTTACATTCACACACACCTGCCTCTGACACTGACCTGTCACATTCACACACACCTGCCTGTGACACTGACCTGTTACATTCACACACACCTGCCTCTGACACTGACCTGTCACATTCACGCACACCTGCCTCTGACACTGACCTGTTACATTCACGCACACCTGCCTCTGACACTGACCTGTTACATTCACGCACACCTGCCTCTGACACTGACCGGTTACATTCATGCACACCTGCCTCTGACACTGACCTGTCACATTCACACACCTGCCTCTGACACTGACCTGTTACATTCAGCACACACCTGCCTCTGACACTGACCTGTTACATTCACACACACCTGCCTCTGACACTGACCTGTTACATTCACACACACCTGCCTCTGACACTGACCTGTTACATTCACGCACACCTGCCTCTGACACTGACCTGTTACATTCACGCACACCTGCCTCTGACACTGACCTGTCACATTCACGCACACCTGCCTCTGACACTGACCTGTTACATTCACACACACCTGCCTGTGAAACTGACCTGTTACATTCACACACACCTGCCTCTGACACTGACCTGTTACATTCACACACACCTGCCCTGCTGACACACGCACACCTGCTCTACAACTGTCACATCACACACCTGCCTCTGACACTGACCTGTCACATTCACGCACACCTGCCTCTGACACTGACCTGTCACATTCACGCACACCTGCCTCTGACACTGACCTGTTACATTCACACAAACCTGCCTCTGACACTGACCTGTTACATTCACGCACACCTGCCTCTGACACTGACCTGTCAAATTCACGCACACCTGCCTCTGACACTGACCTGTCACATTCACACACACCTGCCTCTGACACTGACCTGTTACATTCACACACACCTGCCTCTGACACTGACCTGTTACATTCACGCACACCTGCCTCTGACACTGACCTGTCACATTCACGCACACCTGCCTCTGACACTGACCTGTCACATTCACGCACACCTGCCTGTGACACTGACCTGTCACATTCACACACACCTGCCTCTGACACTGACCTGTTACATTCATGCACACCTGCCTCTGACACTGGCCTGTTACATTCACACACACCTACCTCTGACACTGTGCCTGTTACATTCACACACACCTGCCTCTGACACTAAGCCTATTACATTTATGCACACTTTCTCTGTCACTGAGCCTTTTGCAAGGGTTAAGTGGAGTTTTATGAATTGTTTTTAGCTATTTTAAAAGCCAAGGGCTGGGCAGATGGCTCAGCTGATAAAACCTTATAAACCTTAGAAGCATTTGGGATATGTGTTCAATCTCCAGTACATCGTAAAAAAAAAAAAAAAAATAAGAGCCGCAGTTCAAGATAACAAATGTTATCCAAAATATATTATAATTTCTTACCTTGACAGTGCAATATATCCTCAAATGAAACCATTTGTTTTATATTTTTAAGCTTTTTGTTAGATCTTCCACACATCTACCCAATGTACTCTCACCATAATTTCCTCTCACCACCCTCCTTATCTCCCCTCATGGAAGCCCTTCTTCTTTCCAACTAGTCCCTTTTCTATTTTGAAATCATCTTTTTCCTTTTTGGCCCCCATCAGGTTTTGTGTATGTTGTGCCAGTCAGTGTGGAGTCATGAATGCAGCAGCCTCTTTGTGTCTGGAAGACAGTGTTCCAAGTCCTCTCACGTTATTTTTAAAATTTATTTATTTTTCTTTTTTATTGTTATTATTAACAGCATATTTTGTATGGACACATCATATGTTGGTACCCTCTTTTCCCTTGTCCCTGCCTTGTATTCCATTGGAGACACTCCTCAGTGGGGTTGCAGGTATTCCCCATGGGGTTGTGGGTTGTGCGTTGTGGGAGCGACAGTTATTTTGGGGTTGAGGGAATTCCTCTAGGCATGATGTCTCAACCTGTGGCTCTTACAATCTTTTCGCCCCTCTTGGGCAAAATTTCCTGAGCCATGGTGGGTAGGTTTGAAGTGTACTTCAATGATGAGCTCTTAAGAGCCTCAGGATCTCTGCTTTGATAAATGTTGAGTATCTCAGGGTCTGTGTCCTTCACCCTGGTGCTGATTGTCAGGCTCACCATGGAAGCAGCACTCTTGCTCATCTCCCCGGTTCCTCTGTGGTTTCAGCTGTGACTTGGCTAAAGTGTGAGGGTAGTTTATCTTCTCGGGTCTCTCTACTTTCTGATAAAGAATAACAGACTCTCAAACCAAGAGTGAAGTCAGCATACTTTAAATGGGATAAGCACTATTAATTTAGGGATAGTTTCATGGATGTAACCCCTCTTTTATCTAAAGACTAGTGAGAGCTTGACACTGGAGAACATAATTTTTTTTATTTTTTATTTTTATTTTTTGGTTTATCAAGGTAGGGTCTCACTCTAGCCCAGGCTGACCTGGAATTCACTGTGTAGTCTCACGGTGGCATCTATCTCTTGGTGATATCCCTACCTCTGCCTCCCAAGTGCTGGGATTAAAGGCATGCACCACCACGCCCAGCAATCTTTGTCTCCATAGGATTCTGATCTGGTTCCCAGTTCCAGATATGGGTTCCTTTACACTGACTGAGCAGATCTCTTAGCCACTCAGAAAGCTATTGGTTACCCACTAAGGCTGTGTGCCACCATTGCACTGGGTTGTACGTCCTGTCAGGGTGTTTGCTTCTGAGTAGTTTAGACCCTAGTTGCTCAGGCTGTTGTCAGCCACTTTCCTTCCGTAGCTCATGTAGTGCTTCCCAGATGGGCTAACTAACTGGGGACTGGCTGGCTTCCAGATTCCAGCCAAGTCTCTCCATGCTCCGTGTCAGCAGCATATGGTGTCTTCAGCAATCAGGTCTTAGCTTTTGCCTCAGGTGGGTAATCAAATGCATTGACAGAAAGCTGTCTTGATGTGGGGACCTCGTAGGTCTCTCTGATCAATAGCTCGATGCCTCACACTCCTTCTGCCACGTCTTCTACAATGGTCCCTGGACCTTGGAGGGTGTAATAGAGACATCTCACTTAGTGTTGAATGCTCACTGTCCCCGTTTTTCAGCAGTTGGATGGAACTCTGACTTTTACGCCACTCTCTGTGGTCTTTCAGGTTGTATAGAAGAGAACTGGTGACGGTACAGGAGGTCAGGAGGTTGGTGAGGATGATCAACAAGTGAGAAAACATCGAGATTCATTGTAGGGCTAGAGAGATGGCTCAGTGGTGAAGACGCTTGCCTGCAAAGCCTAAGGACCCAGGTTCAATTTTCCAGTACCCACACAAAACCAGTTGCACAAAGTAGTGCATGCATCTGGAGTTCATTTGCACTGGATAGAGACTCTGGCATGTCCATTCCCTCTCTTACTCTCTCTCTCCCTCTCTCATAAATAAATAAAAATATTTTTAAAAAGATTTAATGTAGCATTTTCCCATCAGGGATAACTGGATCAAGAACTGGGGATATAGCTTAGTAGGTGATCCCCAGAACTCAGGAAAACATGCCAGGGAGGTGGCAGGTGCCTATAACCCACGGGTTTGGGAGCCAGACAGGAGGATCTCTGGGGCCCATTTATTGAGTTCCAGGCCAATGAGGGGCACTGTCTCAAAACAGATGGATGGAAGCCGGGCGTGGTGGCACACACCTTTAATCCAGCACTCGGGAGGCAGAGGTAGGTAGATCGCGGTGAGTTCGAGGCCACCTTGAAACTACATAGTGAATTCCAGGTCACCCTGGGCTAGAGTGAGACCCTACCTCAAAACAACAACAACAACAACAAAAACCAATAACAACAACAACAAAAAAGATGGACAGGATCCCTTAGGAACGACACCCAAAGTCCTCCTACGTCCTCCACATACACCAACACATACAGGCACCTACACATATAAGCATGCATACAGACAAACATGCATAACATGGGACAGAGAGAGAGACAAAGAGAGACTGAATTAATGACTGACTTCGAGTTAAGATGCAGCTGCTCCCTAAGGCCAAGGTCATTTCTTCCTGCTCTCTCTGAAGAGTTAATCCCATTAACCCTGTGCTGCCCCCCCCTTTTTTGTCCGCAATTCATTTTCAGAAGCTGTAACCAGAGGCATTTTATCACCTGTCCACACAAGGGGACACTAGGGTTGGATTGGTACCAAAGCCCTGCTCTGGTGTTCGACCCCCACCCACAGGGGTAGCCATAGCTGCCCTGGGCATGGTGATTGTAGGGCTAGAGAGATGGCTCAGTGGTGAAGACGCGTGCCTGCAAAGCCTAAGGACCCAGGTTCAGTTTTCCAGTACCCACGGTGCATATGTGTGTATGTTTGTGTGGCGTGTGCATATGTGTCTGCAGCTGTGCACACCCTGTGCACACCCATAGTGCCAGAGAAAAACGTCAGCTGTCCCTTATCTCTTTTCCATCTTACTTATCTGAGACAGTGACTCGCTGCACCTGGAGCTCTCCAACTTCCAGTTAGGCCGGCTGACCAGGTAACCCTCTCCTCCGCACCCCATCCTTCACTGCTGAGGTTACAGGCGTGCAGAGCTATACCCAGATTTTTTCCCATGGACGCTGGGGCTCGAACTCAGGTCCTCATGCTGGAGGGGCAAGTGCGCTTACCCACTGAGCCGTCTCCCAGGCCCCTCTGCATGGTGTACTCTTGAGCCACCTGGGCAGCCGTGTAGGCGTATTTCCAAGTCTTAGTTACTGTTCTCGAGTCTGTGACAAATCACCTGTCCAAAGCAACCTGAGGAGGGAAGTATTTGTTTTCACTAACAGTTTGATGACGGGTGCAGACCACCATGGTGGGAAGGCTTGGTGTCAGGAGTGAGAGATGGTTGGTCACACTGTGTCAGTAGCCCGGAAGCCGAGAGAGGGCAGGAAGTCAGGCCTGGCTGTCAACCATGAGGCCCGCCCCCAACCTCCCATTTCCTGCAGCGAAGCTCCACCTCCTCTCTCCACGTGGCGCCACCATCTGGGGTCCAGACGTGCCCATTCAGCCAACAGCATTGATGCAGCGGTAATAACAGGTCCCTTGCTTTCTAACTGTGTGTCACACACCGCACTAAGCACCGGGAAGCTTTATTTCTTTGCTCAGAACTTGTAGAGGAAGATTCTTCATCTCACAGGTAAATTTGGAGATGAAAATGCAGCGATTAAAACCAGAATGGATTGGTGGAAATAATTTTGAAAATGAGATCTGGGGGTCTGGGAAATGGCTCAATTGCTATGAGGGAAGGAGGGAGAATTAAGGTGACTGAACCCTGAAGGTAAAAAGGGCAGGAAACCCTGAGACTACATAGTGAATTCCAGGTCAACCTGGGCTAGAGTGAGACCCTACCTCAAAAAAAAAAAAAAAAGGCAGGAAAGTTTGCAATTGCCAGAAATCCAAGATCATCTGACTTCTTTTGTCTAGCTCTGTCAAACTGTTTTTCCACAAGCAATCAGTACCCCTCCTGGGAGGGAGGTCTTTCATAAGATTTAAACATTGTGGTTGGTCTCAAGTTCAGCCCCCAGAACTTGGTGCCAGAGCTAGTCTCTTCCTGAGACAGACCCTAGCCCTAACCAACCAGCTGGCCCTCTAGTTCACCTGAAAAGACAGCCCACCACCCTTTGCAAGGGTTGCTCTCTGATCACTTGGGAACTTCCAGCTGTGGGTGGGTTTTTCCCTTGGCTGGGACTGGGCTGTCTTGGCCCAGGCTCAGACCCAGGCCCAGCTGGGAGGGGCTCCGCCTAGGCCCTAGCCCAGGCCCAGCCCAGAGGCCCCCTAGCCCTTACTGTCCGCATGGGTTCTTTATCCCCTCCAGCTCCCCACATGGCAGGAGCTCCTTGGACTTTCTTTCTGCTTTCCATGCTTTTTTCCCAAGATCCAGCCGTATCTGGTCACATGCACTCCCGTGCTGTACGTGGTCCACGTGCGCTTTTGGGCTCCATGTGGTGTACCTCGCTTTTCCCCACGTCATCTCCCCTCACCTCCCAGCCTTCCCCTTTCCACACTCCTTTGTAAAATCTGAATAAAATGTGGTATTTTAAAAATCGTTCTCTTGAATCTGGAATTGCCAATTCTTTGGTTAGTTTGCAGATATGAACTCAGGGCTTGGGGTTCCAAGAAGCACCCCAGAACCCCAATTTCCCCATTACAGTTACAGGCTCTTGTTTGCAAAGCCTGCCTGCCAGCAGGGTTCAGTGACCTAGTACCCACGTAAAGGCACCAGGGCCTCCTGGTACTGCAAACTGCAGACGCGTGCACTGCTTAGTGCCTCGGGCTTTTTGTGGGTACTGGGGCATCGAAGCTGGGCCGCTAGGGTTTGCAAGCAACCATTTTTTAACCACGGAGCCCAGTTTCCCTTCTTTTGCCTCCAACATGGGGATGCTGTCAGCTGTTGATAGTCTATACATGAGGTACATCCGCACTCCCTCTCATGCTCTCCCACCTTCACTCTTACTTCTACTTGCTGTCCACAGGCTGGTTTTTTTTTTTTAATCTCCATCCTTTAGTTTCCTGTCTCATAGACATTATTGTCATTCTCAATTTACAGCTGAAATAACTGAAAAGATTAACTGTAATAAGTTATATTTGGGGAAAGGGAGTCAAAATTGATGGTGGATTAAGAATAGTAGTAGTTTTTTAAAAATAAAATAAAATAAAATAAATAAAATAAACAAATATATATGGGCTGAAGTGATGGCTTAGTGGTTAAGGCATTTGCCTGTAAAGCCAAAGGAACCCCAGTTTGATTCCCCAGGACCCATGTAAGCCGGATGCACAAGGTAGTGCACACATCTGGAGTTCGTTTGCAGTGGCTGGAGGCCCTGGTGTGCCCATTCTCTCGCTCTCTCTCTCTCTTTCTGCCTCTTTCTCAAATACATAAATTAAAACAAAATAGTAGTAGTTTCTTGAAATAATGGCGTGTGTGTGTATGTATGTCTGTAAAACTATAAAACTAGGCTGCTGAGATGGCTTAGAATGAAAGGTCCTTTCTTGCAAAGCCTGATGGCTCCAGGTTTGATTCCCCAGTACCCGCATAAAGCTGGATACACAAAATGGCGCTTTATGTGTGGAGTTTGTCTGCAGGACGTGGGAGAGTTCCGGCATGCCCCTCCCCCTCCCTGCTTATGAATACAAATAAATAAAAAAATTCCAAGCTACAGAAGTACATTTCTGCCTTCATGGTTTTTGAAATATTTGCTCTCTTAGAAAATGAGTTAAGTCCGCTGGGCAGGGTGGCACAAGCTTTTAATCCCAGCAGAGGCAGAGGTAGGAGCATCACCATTAGTTCAAGGCCACCCTGAGAATACATAATGAATTCCAGATCACCCCGAGCCACAGTGAGACCCTACTTCGAAAAACAACAGCACAAATGATTTAAGAACTTTCCGTATTCCATGAAAAGAGACAAGAGACGAGTAATCTAGTAGGGTAATTAATTTTAAAATGTTTATTCATAAAGCTAGATTCTCGAATCCTTTTAACTGAAATTTAACTATGATGGCATTTCGCATGTGGGAGGTCACTGTAAAGAAAGCAGGGAAAAGTTCAAACAAGGTCGTCCCCCTGCTGTGAGGCCCCTGACACCAGTGAGGGAGACCTGGCTTGCAGATGTCAACTTCTGATCCTGCTGACAGTGTATGTCTTTGCTCCTCTGCAGGCCTCTATGAGTTTTTATTAGTGTAATAGCACTAAGTAGTGGTGTTTTCACTGTGACATTTTCATACACACTTCTAAGACACTTTAGTCTTATTTGCCTGTTACCCTCTGTCATCTTCCTTCCCTTTCTCTCTCTTTTCCCCCTGTCTGCAGACTTGACAGCCACTCTATTAGTATTCATGTCTTTGTGATTCTTTGTGCTTCACTGATTAACAAAACAATGTCCAGTTCCACCCTGTGTCCTGCAAAGGACAGACTTTTGCTCTTCCTTATGACTGAACAAAACTTCCTCTTGTTCTCTGCACAGCATCCTCTTATCTATCTATCCTTCTGCCTCTGGGCAGAGGACCAATGTGTAACTTGGCTTTTGTGAAGTCCTATCATTTTGTTTAAAGATGTATCTTATATTATTTATTTAAAAGAGAGGAGGGAGAGAGAGAGAGAGAGAGAGAGAGAGAGTAGGCATGACACCAGGGCCTTTAGCCACTGCGAATAAACTCCAGATGCATGCACCACTTTGTGCGGCTGGCTTTACATACGTGCGGAGGAATCAAACCCAGGACAACAGGCTTTGCAAACAAGTGCCTTAAGCTGCGGAGCCATCTCCCCAGCCCCTAGTTCTACTAGTTCGGCAATTTTTATTCTGTGAGATTTTTTTGTTTGTTTGTTTGTTTGTTTTTGCTTTGCTGGAGGATTGATTTCTTCCCCCCTGGGGTAAATAAGAAGATGAGTTAACACTTTGGGTCCCAAGAACTCTCCTTATTCAACAAAAATCAGTACTTATTCATGTCAGCAAGCTTAGGAGAATATTTATCCAGTCCCTTAGCAACAGGCCTTTCTCTGTCTTATAGTAAACACTGGGCATAGTGACTCAGTGCCATCTTGTCAGGTGGGTCACTGGGGATTAAGAGCCAGCGGGGCTCATGCCAATATTATGACTTAGCCTCACCATCCATGAAGTATCTAAACTTGCAGCGTCCTTCCTCTCACAACTGCTTTCCTGAACTTTATTTTAAAGTTAGCAAAGTAGTTCTGTGTCAGAAAACTGACAAATGGCAACCGGTGCCTTGGAAAGACCAAAAAAAAAAAAAAAAAAAAAAAAATCAGTGTTAGGTTTGCAAAAGTGAGAGAGTGGTACGGATTGCAGGAAGGGACAACCCTCAACAGCTTCTCCAAGGTGCTTGTTTTTGTCTTTGCCAGGCAACTTTGCATGGGAGCCAGAAGCCTGCGGTGACTGGACTCCTCGCCTGGCAGGTCGTGACCTGAGCCAGGGCAGCACTTTAGACCCAGGGCCTTAGAGAAGTCATGCTGACTTTAGATGAGCAGCCCCCGGGCCTGTTTGGAGGCCAGAAAACTCAGTGTTCATAAATTTCATACCATTCTGTCTCAGGATTGGACCTATCTACAGGAGGTTTCCCAGCAACTGTAAGCGCACAGGATGTCTGGTGACATCCTAGATTCTGCAGGCCCGCCCTCCCCTCACCTGAGAGGTGGAGCGATGGCATTCTCTGGTTCTACGCCCCAGGTATCTTAGTAGCGGTGACTCAGATGGAAAGCCCCAAACTGGCAAATGGCACTGGAGAGCTCTTCAACGACCGGCCTGAGCACTGGTCACCAGGACCACACACTGCTCTCTTCTTGTCTTATCCACCGTCTTCATAGGGTTGAAAACCAGAAATACGGGCTGGAGAGATGGCTTAGCTGTTAAGGCGCTTGCATGTAAAGCCAAAGGACCCAGGATCAATTCTCCAGGATCCACATAAGCCAGATGCACAAGGGGGTACACATATCTGGAGTTCATTTGCAGGGACTGGAGGCCCTGGTATGCCCATTCCCTCTCTTTTCCCTCTTTCTCCCTGCCTATTTCTCTCTCTCAAATAAATAAATAAATAAATAAAAATAAAAATAATTTTTTAATATAAAAAAGTCAGATTTAAAATAAAAGCAGATCAAGAACACCTGAGTGTAATCGCCAGCGCCCACACACGTGCCAAGCACAGGCGTGCACCTGGAACTTCATCACTGGGAGAGGTGGAGGCAGGGCATATCTCAGGGACTCCCTGGCCGACCAGTCTAGCCCATCTGGTGAGCTGCAGACCAACAAGAGACCATGTCTGAAAAACTGGGTAGATCCTACCTAAAGGACGCTACCCCGTCCTGCGACTGTCGCATGCACACGCGTGCAAGTGCACGTGCACACGTGCAAACAAAATGAAGAAAATGAGATGAAATAAATAATAACTGGGGAGACGTATTCTGCCTTCAAAGAACCTACCCACGGCTAGTAGCAGAGCGTGTCTTGCAACTGCAGCACGGAGTCGTAAGTGCACTTCATGGGGCAGTCTCGAGTGCACACACAGGGCGGCGCCTTCCAGGGTGTTTCCAGGGGGTGCCTGGGAGCACGGAGCAAGGAAGGAGGCTGTGGCACGAGTGTGTGCGAAGTCCACGCGCCGAGGGCTAAGCGAGGGGGAGGGCTGTGCAGCGGGATGCGGGTGGGCACCTGTTGAGCGGCTCTTGGCACTGCCCTGAGGGATGTGGACACAGCTTTCGCGAGCTTGGGGTAGGAAATGACAAGCGGCCTTCACTTTTGCCAACCGCGGAGGTAGCCGTGCACGGGCTCTGCTGGGGAGCTTCGAGCGTGGGGAGGAAGTCACTTGGAGGTGCAATCTGGAGATGTTGACCGCGGCCACCGGGTTGCAGTTTCACAAGGCTTGCAACGAAACCATGGAGGTCGGCAACGTCAGGTGAGGCTTCGAACTCGTGCCCCAGTGTGGTGTGACTCTGAGCAGGTTACTACCTGTCCACAGCTCACTTTAATTGTGTGTCAAACGGGAACCAAGGTCAGGGCCTCTCTCCAGTCCCTGTGGTAGGTGCAGGGGCAGATGGTGCTCTGTGCCGGCTGTGGAGTCCCGAGCCCGGAAGTGTGTGGTGCCCTGTGCATGGTGGCAGGATCCTATCAAAAAGAGAAACATGGGAACTGGGGGACAAAGAGGAGAACCTTGACAGTCCCAGCCCCATTCCAATTTCATCCTACATATCACGATGGCTTTTATTAGAACTTGAGTTTTCAAATCCAGGGGAGTGAAAACTGTCAAAGGAGCTTGATTGTTTTCTGAGAAACCAACCCCTGGTGTTCCTGACACCCGGTTTTCACTATGTGTAGCTGTACCCTCAGCGTGGCCTTGTGCTAAGCTACTTGTAGGAAAATGGCAGCGAATGTGCTCAGCTTGTCTTCAGCGTGAGCACAGATGGTGAAAAGTGTGAGACACAATCGGCAATGGCACAGTCCATCGGCGTGGCTGTTCCCAGCCAGGGTTGCTCATACGCTCCCCGTCTGCCTCTGCGAAAGAGCTCCCTTATCTCTTCTGAAGCACAGAGGAGAGATGCTCATGCCAGCCAGTCTGCTTCGTGTATCTCACCTTGTTCCAAGCTTGCTGTGGCACTTACGTTCTGTGTTAACCCGTTTTATTGAGAGAAAGCATGTACGTGTTTATAGGGTACAGTGTTTATGTGTTTATGGGATTCAGTGTCCATATGGTGGCAGTGTTCATATATGTTTATGGGGTACCATGTCCATATGTTTAGGGGGTACAGTGTTTCTAGGTGTTTATGAGGTATAGTGTTCATATGTGTTTATAAGATATAGTGTTCATATATTTATGAGTACAGTGTTCATATGTGTCTATGGGGTGCAGTTTCTGTATGCTTATGAGGTACAGTGATCAGATGTGTTTATAGGGTGCAGTTTCCATATGTTTACGGGGTACAGTGTTTCTAGGTGTTTATGAGGTACAGTATTCATATGTGTTTATTGGGTACAGTGTTCAGGTGTGTTTATGAGTGATGTGTCTGTATGTTTAGGGGGCTTCTTCTCGGTTAGAGAAACCTGCTTTTTATGGGGAAGACCCAAGACCCATCAGAATAATAAAAAGAGAAAGCTCAGTGTCTAGCACTTGACTAGCCATCTCTATCACACCGACCAGAGGCCAGGAAACATCACCGAGGAAGTGGCGGATTAAACCTGAGTGCTGCTCTCGCTGCTAGGCTGAGACCCTCATCCAGGGAGATGGTGGTAGACATCGAGGAGACTCCAAACATACCAAAGCAAAAAAATCAGAGGATGCTGAGAGCTCAACACTAAAGAGACTTATGTCCTCTGAGACTCAGGGAAGGCTGCAGAAGAAGGGATGGACGAGGATGGGAAGGTGCAGTGTGAGGCATTGTCCATGTACAGAGCCTGGCTGGCGCATTCATGAAGACCACCAGTAACGGCACTGAGGACGGCCCTCGGTTGAACGGGGGTGAGGGAGAGGAGACATAAAGGGATAACCCAAAGGGAATATGGCCAATTTACAATATGTTTATATAAAGGATTTAAAAGCCAAAACAGAGACGTGCCAGAGCCGGGCATGGTGGCTCACCCCTGTGACTCCAGCACTCATGATGCTGAAGTCTCAGGATTGCCATGAGTTTGAGGCCAGCCTGGACTATGGAGTGAGTCCCAGGTCAACCTGGGCTGGAATGAGATCTTGCCTCCAAACGACAACAACAGAAAAAAAGATGTTATGTGGGAAGGGCCAAGAACTGAGGCTCATTCGTGTAAAAAGCCTAAATACCTGTATTTTTAGTAACCTTTAAAGTCTGAAAAATGCTATCGAAGTGTAGAGCACTTCTTCTTAATCAGGCCCAGAAATATCAGCTCCTTTATGGCAGGAACTCAGGCCAAAGAGGCAGGGACTGAAGAATCCTGTGAGGAGTGGAAGGTCCCCACCATGGTGAGGGCCGCATCTACATGACTCCCGATGGGGCTGGCAAGGGATGGGTAGAGGAGCCAGCCAGAGTGTGCTGTTGCAGTCACAAGGTCGACTTCACTCCTCTAAGTCCTGGAGCAGGTGGCGTGGAGCAGTCTCTAAGTTAGACCTTTGAATTTTTGGAGTAACTGTCTTTTTTTTTTGCTGTTGTTGTTGTTTAGTTTTATTTATTTGAGAACGACAGACAGAGAGACAAAGAGGGGGAGAGAGGGAGAGAGAGAGAGAGAGGGAGAGAGAATGGGCACGCCAGGGCTTCCGGCCACTGCGAACAAACTCCAGATGCGTGCACCCCTTTGTGCATCTGGCTAACATGGGTCCTGGGGGAATCGAGCCTCAAACCGGGGTCCTTAGGCTTCACAGGCAAGTGCTTAACTGCTAAGCCATCTCTCCAGCTCCTGGGGTAACTGTCTTTAATAAGAATTGAATCATGTCCAAACATGAGATTTGTGGTGGCCGCCACCACCTGACTGGGGCACATGGCCCCATGTCTTAGAGAGAAGCTTCCGGCCAAGCTCTAGTTGCTGATAAACTCTGACTTGGCAGTGCCCAAAGAGATGCTGTGACAGAGAGGTTGCAGAACATTCTGCTTCAATGGGCTACATTTCTTACTCTGCAACACTGTTTGTAAAAATACCAGCTCCTGGGCCACCAGCACAGGCAGTGTTAGTGATATTTGTTGTAATGAAATTAACCTTGACTGCTGGGTGTGGTGGCGCACGCCTTTAATCCCAGCACTCAGGAGGCGGAGGTAGGAGGATTGCCGTGAGTTTGATGCCATCCTGAGACTACATAGTGAATTCCAGGGTCAGCCTGAGCTAGTGTGAAACGCTACCTTGAAAAAAACCAAAAGAAAAAAAATTAACCATGACTTCAAAACATGAAACTAAATAAACTCCTACACATTAGCAGAAAAAAAAAAAATTCTGGATGATCTTGGATTTGGTTGAGATGTTTTGGACACAATCTAGGGTGCATGAAAGAAAAAGCCTTGTTCCCATGTTAGACCTCATTAGAATGAAAATGTTCCGCTTTGTAAACGGCAGCATTAAGAAAATGAAAAGAAAAGCCACAGACCTGGATGAAACTCTTGCCAAATGCTCATCAGATGTAAAACTGGCATCTGAAAACCACAGGGAATGTGTAGGTCTCAACAACAAGGAAGCATTAAACCCAGTTGGAAATGGACACAAGATCTGAACTGAAGCCCAACAAAGAAGACTTCTAGAAAGGAAGCAGACACAAGAGAAGATGCTGCGCATCCCGTGTCAGGAGGGACTTGAAAATGACACGGCAGTGAGATGCCCTCCCTGGCAGAGCAGCCTCGTCCAGACACTGAGCGCCTCAAACACCGTGAAGCACGTGGAGAGGCAGAGAGGCTCACTCACTGCTGCTGGGAAGGCAAAGCTGGACTCGCAGACAGTAGGACTCACAGACAGTAGGACTCACAGACAGTAGGACTCACAGACAGTAGGCCTGTTTCTTGCTGGAGAGTTCCCATGCTGTGCAGTACTGCCGGGGGACAGGACAGTGGATGCAACAGGAGACGGTTGTCAGCTTTTTAAAAGTTATTTTTAAGTGTTAAAATTGTTTTGCCTCTCTCTCTGTGTGTGTGAACCAGGAGACTTCAAATTTCATAGGCCAGACTCGTTTGCAAAAGCAAGAGTGCCTGTCTTAGTAGGTAGCTGTTGCATCCATCTGGCCTATGGTATACTTACTCAGAAGAATCTTTGCCATTTTAGTTTGGAGGACCAGGATACATATGTGAGTGAGGTACTAAAGTCTCCCACTATGATTGTGTCTGGGTCTATGTGGACTTTTTTAGTATTTGTTTTATGAAGTTGGGAACCCCAACATTTGGCACATATATGTTCACAGTTGTTATGTCTTCTTGATGCAATGTCTCTGGTATCAAGATGCAGTGTCCCTCTTTGTCTCTTTGTTTTGAAGTCTACTTTATCAGACGTGAGAATGGCCACATTCACATATGTTCTGCTTCCATTTGCTTGGTGTGTTGTGTTCCATCCTTTCACCCACAATTTTTGGATGTCATTGCTAGCACTGTGAATTTCTAGAAGGTTACAGACAGTTAGCGTTTGCTTTTTAATCTGTGGAAGAATAAAACTAGACTCACATCTCCCACCCTACACAAAGATCAATGGAAAACGGGCCAAAGGCTTTTATATAAAGCCAGAAACAGGGCCGGAGAGATGGCTTAGTGGTTAAGTACTTGCCTGTGAAGCCTAAGAACCCCGGTTCAAGGCTCGATTCCCCAGGACCCACGTTAGCCAGATGCACAAGGGGGCACACGCATCTGGAGTTCGTTTGCAGTGGCTGGAGGCGCTGGAGGCCCTGGCATGCCCATTCTCCCTCTCTCTCTATCTGCCTCTTTCTCTCTCTGTCACTCTCAAATAAATAAATCAATAAATGAATAAATTTTAAATTTTAAAGCCAGAAACACTAAAAATACTAGAGGAAAATATAGGCAATACGCTGGGAGTTATAGGGATAGGTAAGGACTTTTTGAAGAGGACTCCAATGGCACAGGGAATAGTCACGAGAATTAACAAATAGGACTACGTGAAACTAAAATGTTTCTTCACAGCAAAGGAAACGATCAGCAGAGAGAACAGAAAGTCTACAGAATGATGGAGTGGATATCTAGAATATAATAAAGAACTGCAAAAACTAGATACCAAAACCACAACAAAATCACAGACCAATAAAGGTGCTAAGGAAATCAACAGATGGTTCTCAAAAGAAGAAACACAAATGGTCAACAGATATTTTAAAAAATGTTGAACATTCTTAGCCATCAAGGAATGCCAATTAAAACCACTTTAAGAGCTCATCTTACTGAAGCCAGAATGGCTCTCATCAAGAAAACTAATGATAGCCGGGCGTGGTGGCTCACGCCTTTAATCCCAGCACTCAGGAGGCAGAGGTAGGAGGATTGCCGTGAGTTCGAGGCCAGCCTGAGATTACCTAGTGAATTCCAGGTCAACCTGAGCTGGAGTGAAACCCTGCCTCAAAAAACCAAAAAAAAAAAAAAAAAAAAAAAAAAAAAACCAAAAAACAAAAAACTAATAACAAGGCCATGGAAGGTGTGGGGAGAGGGGAACTCCATGTCCACTTCTGGTCTACTCTCAATACTAGGAAATGGGATCAGCCTAGATTTCCACCAACTGATGAATGGAGAATAAAAATGTGGTATATAGACACAATGGAGTTTTATTCAGCTGTAAAGAAAAATGAAGTTATGAAATTTTCAGGAAAATGGATGAAATTAGAAAAAATTATACAAACTGAGGTAACCCGGGTCCAGAAAGAACAAAAATCACATGCCCTCTCTCATATGTGGATGCTAAGTTTTGATGTCTGTATGCATGTCAATAAAGGATGTGAGACTGTGAATTGGCTATGATTCCAGATAGGAAACCAGGAGAGGAGAACAAGAGTTGGGAAGGGAAAAGGACAAAAGGAAATATGGAGTGTGATGGCAGAGAGGAGGCTAATTGGAGGGGAGGGCACAAGGGAGTGGGGAAACAGCATGAGGGGGAAGAGAAAAAGAACCTTTTATGAGACACCACAATGAACCCTAATCCTTTTTGCAACCTAATTACAAATTTAATTTAAAAAAGTAAAAAGAGAAAGAGAGATCCTGTCTCATAGAAAGTAAAAGATAGATACCTTGAGGTTATTCTCTGACCTACACGTGGGTGCCAGGGCATGTGAGAGCCTACACACACACACACACACACACACACACACACACACACACACGCTAATAAGTAAATATAAAATCACTCGATAGTGCAGCCAAGTAGTTATCCTATTTCTGTGAGCAGCACATGCAGCATGTGTGAGAAGGCCCTGTTGTATGAGTTTTGCTGTGTGTGTGTGTGTTGGTGAGAAGGAAAGATTAGTAGCTCTGATCCTGGACTACAAATGGCTTTTCCTGAGAGAAAGGAGTGAAGGGAAGCCAAGGGTAATTTATTAAGTGCCTTTAAAATGGGAAGGATAAACCCTGGTTTCAAACAGAAGTCTGACGAAAGTCGACTAAGATAAAAAGACCTGACATGTAAACTGAATCCCCTCCTTGCTCCCTCGTGACGTACAAACCCCTGAAGCAGCAGTTCAATGGCTCAGAATTTTCTGTGCAAAAGATCCCTTTCTGTCTCATGCTCAAAATGCCCAGATGGAGGCAGAGGATTCTTGTGGGGATCAGCGACCTGACAGGTGAAGAGAGAACCTTCCGTCTGGGGCAGCCTTCCTCCCTCGGGGTCACTCACAATGGGTAAATGAGTTCATGTCTGAATGTAAGGCCTGGGCTTTTATCTGGGGTCCAGACACGGGTTAAGACATTTCCTCTGTGACGAGAACTTGCCTTGTGCAATATCCCTCAACTTTATCTTAAAAATACCCTTCTTATCAGATCCTTGACTATTATCTTTACTATGGTTAACTTTTAACACATACTGAAGGGGGTTTGGGCCGAGGGAGGAATGAGATGATAGAAAAAGAGGGAACTAATAACCCCACTGAATAGCCCACACCTGACACCAAAGGTTCACAGGAGGGCTCTGCCGAGAGGTGCGACACTGCCCGCGGAGGCACGCAGTGGGATACTCAACAGAGGAGGAGTGAACAGAGGAGAGCCGGGTTGGCTGAGGCTGCGGTTCACCCGGCTTTATCCCAGGAACAGGATCTGACAAGGTCCATCACCAAGTGACACGCACTTCGGTACTTCATTCACCAAAACAAGGCTACTACTCTATAGTGTTAGAAAGAATACACGATAAAATCCAACATCATCCAGACAGCTCTGAAAAAGGTTTTGAGTGCGCTGGAGAGGTGGCTTAGTGGTTAAGCGGTTGCCTGTGAAGCCGAAGGACCCTGGTTCAAGGCTCGATTCCCCAGGACCTATGTCAGCCACATGCACAAGGGGGTGCATGCATCTGGAGTTCGTTTGCAGTGGCTGGAGGCACGCATTCTCTGTCTCTCTCTCTCTCAATCTCTCTCTCAAATAAATAACTAAAAATAAACAAAAAACTTTGAAAGAAAAGGTTTTGAGTGACTATATCTGTCCTTTCTCTGATTATTTGTTAAAACGAGAAAAGTGTTGGAGAGATGGCTTAGCGGTTAAGCGCTTGCCTGTGAAGCTTAAGGACCCTGGTTTGAGGCTCAATTCCCCAGGACCCACGTAAGCCAGATGTACCAGGGGGCGCACGCACCTGCAGTTCATTTGCAGTGGCTGGAGGCCCTGGCATGCCCATTCTCTCTCTATCTATCTGCTTCTTTCTCTCTCTCTTTGTCTGTCACTCTCAAATAAATAAATAAAAATAAACAAAATTCAAAAAAAACTAGAAAAGGTTTGATTACATATATTAAGACATTAGAATCTGCATCAAGATGTGCTTTGGGGGATGGGGAGATGGTTCAGTGGTGAAAGGTGCTTACTTGTAAATCCTGCTGGCCTGGGGTCTGGTCCCCTACTACCCATGTAGAGCCAGATGCCCAAAGTGGTAGGTGCAACTGGAGTTCATTTGCAGTGGCAAAAATACCTGGTGTGCCCCAGCTCTCTTTCTCTCTCTCTGTCTCTCTCTCTCTCTCACTCAGGCAAATGAATAAAAGTATTTTTGAAAAAGATGTCGATTTCTTTCCTCTGGCTTCCATGAATACTCTGCTGACGCAGGTCAATCCTTTTTTTCTGTGTGTATTCCTGTGTGTGTGTGGGGGGGGGCAGGCATGTTTGTGCCATGGCCCATGTGTGGAGCCTGGAGACAATGTCGCAGGTCAGTCCACGCCTTCCACCTCATTTGAGGCAGGGTCTCTCCTCCGTTGCTCATGCGCCCTGCTAGCTGGCCCCGAGCTCCCTGGAATTCTTCTGCCTCTGCCTCCCTTCTCGTTGCAGATGCACGAGGATCACAGATGTTCATGTTACAGCATCTATCTTTATGGGGTCTTGGGAATTTGAACTCTGGTCCTCCCACTTGTGTGGCAAGTGCTTTATTCACTGAGCTATTTCCTCGGCCCTGTTATCTTCTTTTCTTCTCTCAAAGTCAGTTTTCAGGCTGAGCAGAATATTCAGAAGGAACTGAAACTGTTCAACTCTGATCTGTGTGTAGTTCCTCTAAGCCATCTGAGGCATTGTGATTTGAGCCTGTAATCCCAGCACTGAGGCAGGAGGATTGTGAATTCCAACTCGGCTGAGCACATGGTGAGGCGCTATCTCTGGTGGAGGTGGGTAGTTGCGGCTTGCTTTCGATGAGATTTTAGATGAGTCCTCGCTTGCTCTCAGACCCAATCAGAGAGGAAGCATTCAAGAATTTAATTTTGCAACACAATTTTCCCAAAGTAGTTCTTTCTCAGTCCCAGAACCATGCTGCTAGAAATTGTCCTCAGACTTTGCTGAGACTTGCTCATCCGTTTATATGATGGGAATTCTGCTGGTGGGACTGGTTTTTGTGGCCACTTCTCATCCTCAAGGCAGGCAGAAAAAAAAATCTATGCTATTAAGGCCTTGAAATTGCTATTGAACTTGATCTTCCAACTCAAACAACTTGCTAAGGACCCTTTCATTTACTGAGCCCTCAGATTTGTGTGGATAACACGGGACTTACATGTTCTTAGACTAAATTTTCACACTCTTTTTCTTGAACAAACTGACTTCTGTTTCATAAGGTTAACCATTTAGTATTACTCAAGTCCTCTCACCAGCTCACTCTAAAGAGCTGTCTACACAACTCTGGAATCGTGTCAGTAACTATAGACTTTGTTACCTTTCGTGAGTTCCAGTGCCTTGGAAGAGAACGTGCCCACCCTCATCTCTATGGGCGATGATTTGGCGTGTGACTGGAAGTAGGTCCCCCTATGTCACCTTATTTCTGAGCAACAGAATGTCTTGTGTTCTGCGCGCTGTGTGAGACCAGTACGGTGCCTGACTGTAATGTTGGAGAGTGAGTTCTTGGTCTCCTCGCTCTGCATCTCACAAGATGCTGTGCCTTCACTGCCACTTCTCAAACTAGGCTTTGGTCTCCTCTGGTTGGGTCCTGGTACTGTTCTCAGCACGTGGTTCCTTCTAGCAGTAAAAGAGCAGCTTCCAGAACTCCTCACGCACATGAGGACAAAAGGGCAAAAGCTTGCCTCTAACCCAAATGTTGCCCACAAATTGGGGCTTTGATGTAGGGGGGCCACTTCCAGTCACATGCTGAATCATGGCCCATAGAGATGAGGCAGGCACGCTGTCTTCCAAGGCACTGGAACTCATGAGAGGAAACAAAAACTCTACAGTTGCTGAAAAGGGGAAGTGGGTGTCTGTTGCCCAAAGCAGGAAACAGGGCTAATAAGTCTTATCCTGCCCAAGTGGTCTCTCCTAAGCAGAGGTGACAAGGTTTCAACATCACGTGGAAAACTATTCTTTATTTCTTTTTAATTTTTTTTCAAATTTAGTTATTTTTTTTTTTGACAGAGAGAAAGAGGGAGAGAGAGAGAAAACAATGGGCACATCAGGGTCTCTAGCTGCTGCAAATGAACCCAGACACACGCGCCACCTTGTGCATGTAGTTTACGTGGGTCCTGGGGAATCGAACCTGGATCCTTTGGCTTTGCAGGCAAATGCTTTAACTGCTAAGTCATCTCTCCAGCCCTATTTATTTTTATGGGTATTTCCTTTGGATAAAGTATGCTTTTTAATCTTTCTTTGATTAGTTTTTCATTTTTATTTCTCTTTGGCATAATTTTATATGTAAGCTTCTTTATAATTACTATTCATCATGGAGGAGAGGTCAAGCTCTTGTTCATATATATGTGAATACGTGCAGTGGTTAAGGGAGGCTGAGGAGAGCAGCTAGGGATTTTAAGTCCTATTACCCTCCCTCCTTCACCCCACGCCACTACAGAGGTCTCCCGTGGCTCAAACACTGCTTCACAAAGTCCTTTCATCTACTACTGAACCCCTTTCCCGTGCCCTCCTTTACCAGCCTCTGCCTCTGCCAGGGTTTGTGTCACACACACAGCCCAACATGCATCTTTCTGGAATCCTCACTGAAGGAATTTCCACTCAGAGCAGCTGACCGTTGTCTGGTGACTTCCCTGGACCCTGAGGTGTCACCCTTCCCTCCCTTCACTGTCCCATGGATGCTCAGTTCACCTGGAGCTCAACATTCAAACCCAAGGGACTTTCTAACTGTTGGTGACTTGAACTAGTGGCGAGGACTGCTAGCAGCTGGCTGTGCACTCTCCTCTCATGTCCTTGTCTTCATTAGACCTCTCAGACTCAGGCAGCTGTGTCCTCCGTGTAGACCTCTCAGACTCAGGCAGCTGTGTCCTCCGTGTAGACCTCTCAGACTCAGGCAGCTGTGTCCTCCATGTAGACCTCTCAGGCTCAGGCTCAGGCAGCTGTGTCCTCCATGTAGACCTCTCAGGCTCAGGCAGCTGTGTCCTCCGTGTAGACCTCTCAGGCTCAGGCAGCTGTGTCCTCCATGTAGACCTCTCAGACTCTGGCAGCTGTGTCCTCCGTGTAGACCTCTCAGGCTCAGGCAGCTGTGTCCTCCGTGTAGACCTCTCAGGCTCAGGCAGCTGTGTCCTCCGTGCAGACCTCTCAGACTCAGGCAGCTGTGACCTCCGTGTAGACCTCTCAGACTCAGGCAGCTGTGTCCTCCGTGTAGACCTCTCAGACTCAGGCAGCTGTGTCCTCCGTGTAGACCTCTCAGACTCAGGCAGCTGTGTCCTCCGTGTAGACCTCTCAGACTCAGGCAGCTGTGTCCTCCGTGTAGACCTCTCAGACTCAGGCAGCTGTGTCCTCCGTGCAGACCTCTCAGACTCAGGCAGCTGTGTCCTCCGTGGAGACCTCTCAGGCTCAGGCAGCTGTGTCCTCCATGTAGACCTCTCAGACTCAGGCAGCTGTGTCCTCCGTGTAGACCTCTCAGGATCAGGCAGCTGTGTCCCCCATGTAGACCTCTCAGACTCAGGCAGCTGTGTCCTCCATGTGGACCTCTCAGACTCAGGCAGCTGTGTCCTCCGTGTAGACCTCTCAGACTCAGGCAGCTGTGTCCTCCGTGTAGACCTCTCAGACTCAGGCAGCTGTGTCCTCCGTGTAGACCTCTCAGACTCAGGCAGCTGTGTCCTCCGTGCAGACGTCTCAGACTCAGGCAGCTGTGTCCTCCGTGTAGACCTCTCAGACTCAGGCAGCTGTGTCCTCCGTGTAGACCTCTCAGACTCAGGCAGCTGTGTCCTCCATGTAGACCTCTCAGGCTCAGGCTCAGGCAGCTGTGTCCTCCATGTAGACCTCTCAGGCTCAGGCAGCTGTGTCCTCCGTGTAGACCTCTCAGGCTCAGGCAGCTGTGTCCTCCATGTAGACCTCTCAGACTCTGGCAGCTGTGTCCTCCGTGTAGACCTCTCAGGCTCAGGCAGCTGTGTCCTCCGTGTAGACCTCTCAGGCTCAGGCAGCTGTGTCCTCCGTGTAGACCTCTCAGGCTCAGGCAGCTGTGTCCTCCGTGCAGACCTCTCAGACTCAGGCAGCTGTGTCCTCCGTGGAGACCTCTCAGGCTCAGGCAGCTGTGTCCTCCGTGTAGACCTCTCAGGCTCAGGCAGCTGTGTCCCCCATGTAGACCTCTCAGACTCAGGCAGCTGTGTCCTCCATGTGGACCTCTCAGACTCAGGCAGCTGTGTCCTCCGTGTAGACCTCTCAGGCTCAGGCAGCTGTGTCCTCCGTGTAGACCTCTCAGGCTCAGGCAGCTGTGTCCTCCGTGCAGACCTCTCAGACTCAGGCAGCTGTGACCTCCGTGTAGACCTCTCAGACTCAGGCAGCTGTGTCCTCCGTGTAGACCTCTCAGACTCAGGCAGCTGTGTCCTCCGTGTAGACCTCTCAGACTCAGGCAGCTGTGTCCTCCGTGTAGACCTCTCAGACTCAGGCAGCTGTGTCCTCCGTGTAGACCTCTCAGACTCAGGCAGCTGTGTCCTCCGTGCAGACCTCTCAGACTCAGGCAGCTGTGTCCTCCGTGGAGACCTCTCAGGCTCAGGCAGCTGTGTCCTCCATGTAGACCTCTCAGACTCAGGCAGCTGTGTCCTCCGTGTAGACCTCTCAGGATCAGGCAGCTGTGTCCCCCATGTAGACCTCTCAGACTCAGGCAGCTGTGTCCTCCATGTGGACCTCTCAGACTCAGGCAGCTGTGTCCTCCGTGTAGACCTCTCAGACTCAGGCAGCTGTGTCCTCCGTGTAGACCTCTCAGACTCAGGCAGCTGTGTCCTCCGTGTAGACCTCTCAGACTCAGGCAGCTGTGTCCTCCGTGCAGACGTCTCAGACTCAGGCAGCTGTGTCCTCCGTGTAGATCTCTCAGACTCAGGCAGCTGTGTCCTCCGTGTAGACCTCTCAGACTCAGGCAGCTGTGTCCTCCATGTAGACCTCTCAGGCTCAGGCTCAGGCAGCTGTGTCCTCCATGTAGACCTCTCAGGCTCAGGCAGCTGTGTCCTCCGTGTAGACCTCTCAGGCTCAGGCAGCTGTGTCCTCCATGTAGACCTCTCAGACTCTGGCAGCTGTGTCCTCCGTGTAGACCTCTCAGGCTCAGGCAGCTGTGTCCTCCGTGTAGACCTCTCAGGCTCAGGCAGCTGTGTCCTCCGTGTAGACCTCTCAGGCTCAGGCAGCTGTGTCCTCCGTGCAGACCTCTCAGACTCAGGCAGCTGTGTCCTCCGTGGAGACCTCTCAGGCTCAGGCAGCTGTGTCCTCCGTGTAGACCTCTCAGGCTCAGGCAGCTGTGTCCCCCATGTAGACCTCTCAGACTCAGGCAGCTGTGTCCTCCATGTGGACCTCTCAGACTCAGGCAGCTGTGTCCTCCGTGTAGACCTCTCAGACTCAGGCAGCTGTGTCCTCCGTGTAGACCTCTCAGACTCAGGCAGCTGTGTCCTCCGTGTAGACCTCTCAGACTCAGGCAGCTGTGTCCTCCGTGCAGACCTCTCAGACTCAGGCAGCTGTGTCCTCCGTGTAGACCTCTCAGACTCAGGCAGCTGTGTCCTCCGTGTAGACCTCTCAGACTCAGGCAGCTGTGTCCTCCATGTAGACCTCTCAGGCTCAGGCTCAGGCAGCTGTGTCCTCCATGTAGACCTCTCAGGCTCAGGCAGCTGTGTCCTCCGTGTAGACCTCTCAGGCTCAGGCAGCTGTGTCCTCCATGTAGACCTCTCAGACTCTGGCAGCTGTGTCCTCCGTGTAGACCTCTCAGGCTCAGGCAGCTGTGTCCTCCGTGTAGACCTCTCAGGCTCAGGCAGCTGTGTCCTCCGTGTAGACCTCTCAGGCTCAGGCAGCTGTGTCCTCCGTGCAGACCTCTCAGACTCAGGCAGCTGTGACCTCCGTGTAGACCTCTCAGACTCAGGCAGCTGTGTCCTCCGTGTAGACCTCTCAGACTCAGGCAGCTGTGTCCTCCGTGTAGACCTCTCAGACTCAGGCAGCTGTGTCCTCCGTGTAGACCTCTCAGACTCAGGCAGCTGTGTCCTCCGTGTAGACCTCTCAGACTCAGGCAGCTGTGTCCTCCGTGCAGACCTCTCAGACTCAGGCAGCTGTGTCCTCCGTGGAGACCTCTCAGGCTCAGGCAGCTGTGTCCTCCGTGTAGACCTCTCAGACTCAGGCAGCTGTGTCCTCCGTGTAGACCTCTCAGACTCAGGCAGCTGTGTCCTCCGTGTAGACCTCTCAGGCTCAGGCAGCTGTGTCCCCCATGTAGACCTCTCAGACTCAGGCAGCTGTGTCCTCCATGTGGACCTCTCAGACTCAGGCAGCTGTGTCCTCCGTGTAGACCTCTCAGACTCAGGCAGCTGTGTCCTCCGTGTAGACCTCTCAGACTCAGGCAGCTGTGTCCTCCGTGTAGACCTCTCAGACTCAGGCAGCTGTGTCCTCCGTGTAGACCTCTCAGACTCAGGCAGCTGTGTCCTCCGTGTAGACCTCTCAGACTCAGGCAGCTGTGTCCTCCGTGCAGACCTCTCAGACTCAGGCAGCTGTGTCCTCCGTGGAGACCTCTCAGGCTCAGGCAGCTGTGTCCTCCGTGTAGACCTCTCAGACTCAGGCAGCTGTGTCCTCCGTGTAGACCTCTCAGCCTCAGGCAGCTGTGTCCTCCATGTAGACCTCTCAGGCTCAGGCAGCTGTGTCCCCCATGTAGACCTCTCAGACTCAGGCAGCTGTGTCCTCCATGTGGACCTCTCAGACTCAGGCAGCTGTGTCCTCCGTGTAGACCTCTCAGACTCAGGCAGCTGTGTCCTCCGTGTAGACCTCTCAGACTCAGGCAGCTGTGTCCTCCGTGTAGACCTCTCAGACTCAGGCAGCTGTGTCCTCCGTGCAGACCTCTCAGACTCAGGCAGCTGTGTCCTCCGTGTAGACCTCTCAGACTCAGGCAGCTGTGTCCTCCGTGTAGACCTCTCAGACTCAGGCAGCTGTGTCCTCCATGTAGACCTCTCAGGCTCAGGCTCAGGCAGCTGTGTCCTCCATGTAGACCTCTCAGGCTCAGGCAGCTGTGTCCTCCGTGTAGACCTCTCAGGCTCAGGCAGCTGTGTCCTCCATGTAGACCTCTCAGACTCTGGCAGCTGTGTCCTCCGTGTAGACCTCTCAGGCTCAGGCAGCTGTGTCCTCCGTGTAGACCTCTCAGGCTCAGGCAGCTGTGTCCTCCGTGTAGACCTCTCAGGCTCAGGCAGCTGTGTCCTCCGTGCAGACCTCTCAGACTCAGGCAGCTGTGACCTCCGTGTAGACCTCTCAGACTCAGGCAGCTGTGTCCTCCGTGTAGACCTCTCAGACTCAGGCAGCTGTGTCCTCCGTGTAGACCTCTCAGACTCAGGCAGCTGTGTCCTCCGTGTAGACCTCTCAGACTCAGGCAGCTGTGTCCTCCGTGCAGACCTCTCAGACTCAGGCAGCTGTGTCCTCCGTGCAGACCTCTCAGACTCAGGCAGCTGTGTCCTCCGTGGAGACCTCTCAGGCTCAGGCAGCTGTGTCCTCCGTGTAGACCTCTCAGACTCAGGCAGCTGTGTCCTCCGTGTAGACCTCTCAGACTCAGGCAGCTGTGTCCTCCGTGTAGACCTCTCAGGCTCAGGCAGCTGTGTCCCCCATGTAGACCTCTCAGACTCAGGCAGCTGTGTCCTCCATGTGGACCTCTCAGACTCAGGCAGCTGTGTCCTCCGTGTAGACCTCTCAGACTCAGGCAGCTGTGTCCTCCGTGTAGACCTCTCAGACTCAGGCAGCTGTGTCCTCCGTGTAGACCTCTCAGACTCAGGCAGCTGTGTCCTCCGTGCAGACCTCTCAGACTCAGGCAGCTGTGTCCTCCGTGGAGACCTCTCAGGCTCAGGCAGCTGTGTCCTCCGTGTAGACCTCTCAGGCTCAGGCAGCTGTGTCCCCCATGTAGACCTCTCAGACTCAGGCAGCTGTGTCCTCCATGTGGACCTCTCAGACTCAGGCAGCTGTGTCCTCCGTGTAGACCTCTCAGACTCAGGCAGCTGTGTCCTCCGTGTAGACCTCTCAGACTCAGGCAGCTGTGTCCTCCGTGTAGACCTCTCAGACTCAGGCAGCTGTGTCCTCCGTGCAGACCTCTCAGACTCAGGCAGCTGTGTCCTCCGTGTAGACCTCTCAGACTCAGGCAGCTGTGTCCTCCGTGTAGACCTCTCAGACTCAGGCAGCTGTGTCCTCCATGTAGACCTCTCAGGCTCAGGCTCAGGCAGCTGTGTCCTCCATGTAGACCTCTCAGGCTCAGGCAGCTGTGTCCTCCGTGTAGACCTCTCAGGCTCAGGCAGCTGTGTCCTCCATGTAGACCTCTCAGACTCTGGCAGCTGTGTCCTCCGTGTAGACCTCTCAGGCTCAGGCAGCTGTGTCCTCCGTGTAGACCTCTCAGGCTCAGGCAGCTGTGTCCTCCGTGTAGACCTCTCAGGCTCAGGCAGCTGTGTCCTCCGTGCAGACCTCTCAGACTCAGGCAGCTGTGACCTCCGTGTAGACCTCTCAGACTCAGGCAGCTGTGTCCTCCGTGTAGACCTCTCAGACTCAGGCAGCTGTGTCCTCCGTGTAGACCTCTCAGACTCAGGCAGCTGTGTCCTCCGTGCAGACCTCTCAGACTCAGGCAGCTGTGTCCTCCGTGGAGACCTCTCAGGCTCAGGCAGCTGTGTCCTCCGTGTAGACCTCTCAGACTCAGGCAGCTGTGTCCTCCGTGTAGACCTCTCAGACTCAGGCAGCTGTGTCCTCCGTGTAGACCTCTCAGACTCAGGCAGCTGTGTCCTCCGTGTAGACCTCTCAGACTCAGGCAGCTGTGTCCTCCGTGTAGACCTCTCAGACTCAGGCAGCTGTGTCCTCCGTGTAGACCTCTCAGACTCAGGCAGCTGTGTCCTCCGTGCAGACCTCTCAGACTCAGGCAGCTGTGTCCTCCGTGGAGACCTCTCAGGCTCAGGCAGCTGTGTCCTCCGTGTAGACCTCTCAGACTCAGGCAGCTGTGTCCTCCGTGTAGACCTCTCAGCCTCAGGCAGCTGTGTCCTCCATGTAGACCTCTCAGGCTCAGGCAGCTGTGTCCCCCATGTAGACCTCTCAGACTCAGGCAGCTGTGTCCTCCATGTGGACCTCTCAGACTCAGGCAGCTGTGTCCTCCGTGTAGACCTCTCAGACTCAGGCAGCTGTGTCCTCCGTGTAGACCTCTCAGACTCAGGCAGCTGTGTCCTCCGTGTAGACCTCTCAGACTCAGGCAGCTGTGTCCTCCGTGCAGACCTCTCAGACTCAGGCAGCTGTGTCCTCCGTGTAGACCTCTCAGACTCAGGCAGCTGTGTCCTCCGTGTAGACCTCTCAGACTCAGGCAGCTGTGTCCTCCATGTAGACCTCTCAGGCTCAGGCTCAGGCAGCTGTGTCCTCCATGTAGACCTCTCAGGCTCAGGCAGCTGTGTCCTCCGTGTAGACCTCTCAGGCTCAGGCAGCTGTGTCCTCCATGTAGACCTCTCAGACTCTGGCAGCTGTGTCCTCCGTGTAGACCTCTCAGGCTCAGGCAGCTGTGTCCTCCGTGTAGACCTCTCAGGCTCAGGCAGCTGTGTCCTCCGTGTAGACCTCTCAGGCTCAGGCAGCTGTGTCCTCCGTGCAGACCTCTCAGACTCAGGCAGCTGTGACCCTCCGTGTAGACCTCTCAGACTCAGGCAGCTGTGTCCTCCGTGTAGACCTCTCAGATCAGGACTGGCTGTGTCCCCGTAGTACCTCTCAGACTCAGGAGCTTGTGTCTCGCGCTGGTAGACCTCTCAGACTCAGGCAGACTGTTGTCCTCCTGCAGACCTCTCAACAGGAGCTGTGTCCTCCGTGCGACCTCTCAGACTGGCTCTGTTCCTCCGTGGAGCCTCGTCATGGTCAGGCACTGTTCCTCCTGGTAGACCTTCAGACTCTCAGCATGAGTCACCGGGTAGACCTCTCTCAACTCAGCAGCTGTGTCCCCATGGTGAGACCACTTCCAGCTCAGCAGCTTGTCCCCCATGAATGACCTCCGTCTTCAAGGCAGCTGTGTCTCACATGGGGACCTCTCAGACTAACAGGCAGCTGGTGTCCGTCTGTGTAGACCTCTCAAGACTCAGGCAACTGGCCCTCCTGAAGACCTTAGTCTCTGCACCTGGGGTCCTCCGTGTAGACCTCTCAACTCAGGCATCTTGTCACTCGTTTTAGATCCTCTCAACTTTAGGCAGCTTGTCTCCTTGAGACCATCAGGTAAAGGCAGCGTGTCCCGTGAAGACCTCACAGGCCAGGCTCTGTGTCACCATGTAGACCTCTCAGACGCAGCATGCATGTGTTCCTTCCATGGGGATCCTATCTTAGACTTCAGGCAAGCTCTGTGTCCTCCGTTAGACCCTCTATTCAGGCAGCTGTTCCTCCGTGTATCCTCTCTAAATCAAGTCAGCTGTTATCTTCGTGTAGTCTCTTCAACTCAGGCATGATTCTCCTATGTAACTCTTATCAGCAGCTGTGTCACTCGTGAGAGCCTCTCAACTCATGGCAGCTGTGTCCTCCGTGTAGACCTCTCAGACAGCAGCTGGTAGTCCTCATTAACCTCTCAGCCAGGCCATCAGCAGTGTCCTCCATGTAGACCTCTCAGCTCAGCAGCTGTGTCCTCCGGTAGACCTCTCAGCTTCGCACTGTGTCCTCCTGTAGACCTCTCAGACTCAGCCAGGACCTCGACCTCAGACTCAGGCAGTGTGTCCTACATGTGTACCCTCTCAGACTCAGGCCAGCCTGTTTCCTCCGTGTAGGCACCTCTCAGACTCAGGCAGCTGTGTCTCCGTGGTTGACCTGACTCAAGACTCCAGGCAGCTGTGTCCTCCGCTGCTGACCTCTCAGACTGTCAGGCATCTGTGTCCTCCGTGCAGACCTTCAGACTCAGGCAGCTTGTGTCCTCCGTGGAGACCGGCTCAGGCTCAGGCAGCTGTGTCCCTCCGTGGTAGACCTCTCAGACTTCAGGCAGCTGTGTCCCCCTTGTAGACCTCTCAGACTCAGGCAGCTGTGTCCTCCGTGTAGACCTCTCACGACTCAGGCAGCTGTGTCCTCCCGTGCTAGACCTCTCAGACTCAGGCAGCTGTGTGTCCTCCGTGTGTACACTCTCAGACTCAGGCAGCTGTGTCCTCCGTGTAGACCTCTCAGACTCAGGCAGCTGTGTCCTCCGTGAGACCTCTCAGACTCAGGCAGCTGTGTCCTCCGTGTAGACCTCTCAGACTCAGGCAGCTGTGTCCTCCGTGTAGACCTCTCAGACTCAGGCAGCTGTGTCCTCCGTGTAGACCTCTCCAGACTCAGGCTGCAGCTGTGTCCTCCGTGTAGACCTCTCAGGCTCAGGCAGCCGTGTCCTCCGTGGAGACCTCTCAGACTCCGGCAGCGTTGTCCTCCGTGGAGACCTCTCAGACTCAGGCAGCTGTGTCCTCCGTGTAGACCTCTCAGGCTCAGGCAGCCGTGTCCTCCGTGGAGACCTCTCAGACTCAGGCAGCTGTGTCCTCCGTGGAGACCTCTCAGGCTCAGGCAGCTGTGTCCTCCGTGGAGACCTCTCAGACTCAGGCAGCTGTGTCCTCCGTGGAGACCTCTCAGACTCAGGCAGCTGTGTCCTCCGTGGAGACCTCTCAGGCTCAGGCAGCTGTGTCCTCCGTGTAGACCTCTCAGGCTCAGGCAGCTGTGTCCTCCGTGGAGACCTCTCAGGCTCAGGCAGCTGTGTCCTCCGTGTAGACCTCTCAGGCTCAGGCAGCTGTGTCCTCCGTGTAGACCTCTCAGACTCAGGCAGCTGTGTCCTCCGTGTAGACCTCTCAGGACTCAGGCAGCTGTGTCCTCCGTGGAGACCTCTCAGGCTCAGGCAGCTGTGTCCTCCGTGTAGACCTCTCAGACTCAGGCAGCTGTGTCCTCCGTGGAGACCTCTCAGACTCAGGCAGCTGTGTCCTCCGTGTAGACCTCTCAGACTCAGGCAGCTGTGTCCTCCGTGTAGACCTCTCAGACTCAGGCAGCTGTGTCCTCCGTGGAGACCTCTCAGACTCAGGCAGCTGTGTCCTCCGTGTAGACCTCTCAGGCTCAGGCAGCTGTGTCCTCCGTGTAGACCTCTCAGACTCAGGCAGCTGTGTCCTCCGTGTAGACCTCTCAGGCTCAGGCAGCTGTGTCCTCCGTGTAGACCTCTCAGGCTCAGGCAGCCTGTGTCCTCCGTGTAGACCTCTCAGACTCAGGCAGCTGTGTCCTCCCTGTGGACCTCTCAGACTCAGGCAGCTGTGTCCTCCGTGTAGACCTCTCAGACTCAGGCAGCTGTGTCCTCCGTGTAGACCTCTCAGACTCAGGCAGCTGTGTCCTCCGTGGAGACCTCTCAGGCTCAGGCAGCTGTGTCCTCCGTGTAGACCTCTCAGACTCAGGCAGCTGTGTCCTCCGTGTAGACCTCTCAGACTCAGGCAGCTGTGTCCTCCATGTGGACCTCTCAGACTCAGGCAGCTGTGTCCTCCATGTGGACCTCTCTGACTCAGGCAGCTGTGTCCTCCGTGCAGACCTCTCTGACTCAGGCAGCTGTGGCCCTCCGTGTAGACCTCTCAGACTCAGGCAGCCGTGTCCTCCGTGTAGACCTCTCAGACTCAGGCAGCCGTGTCCTCCGTGTAGACCTCTCAGACTCAGGCAGCCGTGTCCTCCGTGCAGACCTCTCAGACTCAGGCAGCCGTGTCCTCCGTGCAGACCTCTCAGACTCAGGCAGCCGTGTCCTCCGTGTAGACCTCTCAGACTCAGGCAGCCGTGTCCTCCGTGTAGACCTCTCAGACTCAGGCAGCTGTGTCCTCCGTGTAGACCTCTCAGACTCAGGCAGCTGTGTCCTCCGTGTAGACCTCTCAGACTCAGGCAGCTGTGCCCCTTTGTCTGTGCCTTGTTGTGTGTACATTTCCATGTGTTGCCGATGACAGACTGTTTTCCCTCTAGTTTTTAAAAATATTTTATCTATTTTCAAGAAGAGAGAGAGAAAGAGAATGAATATGGGTGTGTTGGCTGATTCAGGTGTCCCCCATAAACTTAGGTGTACTGAATGCTAGGTTCCCAGCTGATGGATATTTGGGAACTAACGCCTCCTCGAGGGAGTGTATTGTTGGTGGCGGGCTTATGGGTATTACAGCCAGTTTCCCCTTGCCAGTGTTTGGCACACTCTCCTGTAGCTGTTGTCTACCTTATGTTGGCCAGGGGTTGATGTCCATCCTCTGCTCATGCCATGGTTTTCCGTGCCATCACGGAGCTTCCCCTCGAGCCTGTAAGCCAAAATAAATCTCTTTTTCCCAGAAGCTGCTCTTGGTTGGGTGATTTCTACCAGCAGTGTGAACCAGACTGCAACAATGGATGTGCCAGGGCCTCCAGCCTCCGAACTCCAGACGCACATGCCACTTTGTGCATCTGGCTTTAAACTGGGGAATTAAAAGCAACTCGTTCGGGTTTGCAGGCAAGCGCCTTAACCGCTGAACCATCTCTCCAGCGACCCTTCTAGTTTTTTGTTTGTTTGTGTGCTTTTGGTAGAATTTGAAGGGGTGGAGAGTGGAAAAACATCACCACAAGATACCCCTCTTCCTGTTCTTTGGTTAATCTCTTCAGAATGGTGTCAATATGTGTGTGTGTGTGTGATAATTTTCACTGGACACACCAAAATCAACATGGGAAAAGTGGCAACTTATCTTCTCTCCTTGCACCACAGCCCCTTGGTGACTTCAGGTTTCCCATCTCTGGAGGAAGTGCCATCGTGCCTGGATGTTCCAAGTGGAGATTTCTCCCTAAGGCACCCACAGGCAACCCTGTCCCCAGCCTTTGTCTCTTTGAAACGCTTCCCACTGACTGGTTCTTGGTGCCCATCACATTGTCAAAGCCGACTTCCTGAAGCATTTTCCTGTGCGGTTATAAGGGTGACCTAGTGGAGGTGGCTGACGGAGACACAAAGGCAGGACCTGAACTTTCCAAAGCTGTTCTTAGCCTTGTTCCCGGCGCGGGTTAATTCCTGTGACCCGGTGCAGCTGACCATGGTGGCAGTGTCTTTGTCAAACTGTTGACTGATTCGCTGGCACGGCCAATGTGCGGAGGAACAGGAGAAAGTACCAGATTTCTGTGCTCAGCAGTCATCAGTTATTAACTGAGGACACCTAGTGGTGCATTTCGGAAATTCGCAGAGCACCAGTCAGCTTGGGCATTACCCTTGAGTAAGACCAGGATGTTGAACAAGGAACAGGACAAATAGGTAGAGACCAACCTCAATACCAAATCCCACAGTGTCACTGACAATAGACTTAATTGCTCTGGCAAATTTCCTGCAAGGTTTGATTGCATGGATATGTGAGTGTGGTGGGTGAGCGTGGGCGTATGTCTGTGTGTGTGTGTGTGTGTGTGTGTGTGTGTGTATGTGCACGTGTGTGTGGAGGACAGAGCTAGATAGCTATCCAGCGTCTTCCTCTATTGCCTTTTGCCGTCTGTTGTGTCAGTTTATTGAGCCAGGCTTCTCACTGAACCTGGAGCGCAACAATTCGGCTGCGTAGCTAAGTCCACGAGTCCCAGGGACTCGCTCTCTCCTCCCAGCCAGTCATTGTAGGTGTATGCCAGGATGGATGGCGTCTTCTGTGGGTCCTGGGGATTTGAACCCAAGTCTTCATGCTTGTACAGCAAACACTTCACCCACTCAGCCATCTGCTCAGCCGCTCCCCCAAGGTTTGAA
Source organism: Dipus sagitta (assembly GCA_036346955.1). Taxonomy (NCBI): domain Eukaryota; kingdom Metazoa; phylum Chordata; class Mammalia; order Rodentia; family Dipodidae; genus Dipus; species Dipus sagitta. The sequence goes on from CM070789.1 coordinate 1,898,668, forward strand.
TGGCTTAACAGGACACAAGTTTCTTTTGCGTCCTCAGACTAGTACAGCTAGTTGCATGGGGGTGGCTTTTCATATGACACCACAGAAGGAGCCTTGACCACAGAGAAGAACAAATGCTGTTACCTTGGACAGGAAGAGTCAACATCACAAGGACAGCATCTCCTCAAAACAAAGCAAATTTTAAAAAGTGCAGGGCTGGAGAGACGGTTTAGTGGTTAAGGTGTTTGCCTGTGAAGCCTAAGGGCCCAGGTTCAGTTCCCCAGTACCCATGTAAACCAGATGCACAAGGTGGCAAATGCGTCTGGAGTTCATTTGCAGTGGCTAGAGGCCCTGGCACACCCATTCTCTCCTTCTCTCTCTCTCTCTTCCACTGTCAAATAAATAAAATATAAAATAAAATACAGCAACTTTGTTGGCATGGATGTGGAACATACAGCTATATAAAATTGCCAGCACTCAGCAAAACATCTAAATACATCTTTAATCTATTTGCATTTAATAATCTATGAATCTCACTACATAAAAATATGCTTAAATTTAAAAAATGCTAAGAAGCACCTACTATAAATCTGGAAATGCAGAGCGATGGTCATTAGGTGTATATTTACACCCATAAACTCTCAATAATTAAAAAAGGAGAGTAACACTTGTAGATTAAGAAACACTAATTTATTAAGAGGTTTACATGGACGTGTTAAAATGTAAATTACCCAAGTGTACAAAAGCGAATATGATAATTTAATTAAAAAATGAAGTAATCCCCAGAGATTCAACCAAGTCTTCACTGAATGATTTTAAGATAACTGTGTATTTTTATTTGAAGAAAGGAAGGAGAAAGAAAAGCTTAGGTTAAATCCCTGTGGATATTTTCTGTTGAGTGCTCAGCACTAGATGAGGCATTTCAATCACGTCTTCCAAGGCCCAGGGAATATTACAGAAGTCCACGTGGGGGCAGAAAGGAGATAAGAGCCAGCAGACAGGGAGAAGCACTGGGGAGTACTGTCTTCCAGACATGAAGTGGACACTGCGTTCATGACCTTATAGGACTGTTATTAACTGAACAAAACCTTCAAAATATAGGACCCATCAACACTCCACTGTGGATGGTGGAGGAAGGCAGAAAGGAAAAAAAGACATTAAAATAGAAGTGGCAATAGTTGCAAAGAAGAAGGGGTTCAGTGGAAGGGGGTGGGGGGTTTAGGGGAACGATAAGAGTAGGAGGCGGGAGAGGGTTATGTTTAAAATACATTATGTAAATGTATGAAAAATGTCAGTAAAAAATTTTTTTAAAAGAAACTAACAATACAGGGCTGGAGGGATGGCTTAGTGGTTAAGGTGTTTGCCTGCAAAGTCAAAGGACCCAGGTTCGATTCCCCAGGACCCACGTTAGCCAGATGCATAAGGGGGCACACGCGTCTGGAGTTCGTTTGCAGTGGCTGGAGGCCCTGGCGTGCCCATTCTCTCTCTCTCTCCCCCCCTTTCTCTGTCAAATAAATAAGTAAAAATAAAATATTTTAAATAAAAAAGAAACTAACAATACAAGATATATATGAGGAAAACTACAGAACTGTGATGGAAGATGTTGACAACAAATTACTTAAGTGGAAAGTTAGCCTGTAAGTCATGGGTAGGATACCACTCAATATTCCGTGATGTCGGAAAGTTAAGTTTTGACCCATTGATTCAATGCAATCCGATCAAAATTCAAAACTCAAAGTTATGTTATGGACATTGACAAAATAGTTCTAGATTTTTCATGAAAAGGCACAAGACCCAGAAGAGGCCAATCGACTTTGAAGGAGAGCAATGCTGTGCAAACACAAGGTGGGCTCTAACGCTGCTCGTTATGGGCTGAGAATGTCACCTTGAGTTTTCAGTCACCCCTGATTCCCAGCCTGATGGAATCTGGAGGCAGAGCCTCTGGGAGGCGATTGGGTCATGTGTGTGAAGCCAGCCCAGTGGGCTTAGTGGCATGGTAAGAACAGACATGGTCACATTTGCAGGTAAATGGATGGACTTGGAGATCATTGCATTAAACAAAATGAGTCAGACCCAGACAGACAAACGCCACATGTTTTCTCTCATGTTCAGAATGCACATTTAAGAGACACGCAAGCAGCAATGGTGTTGTGGAGGGGCGGTGTCTCCTGCAATTTCTTCCTCCCCAGCCATGGCAACAGTGACCCTGAGGGAAGGTTCCCGTCAGGGCCCAGGCCCGCCAGCACACGCCCATCCACGGCTCCGGGTCCAGTGCTGCTTCTGTCCAGAGCCAATACTGCATCACATTTACCACCCAGGTGGCCTCTCTACTGCAGAGCACAAACTTATCCATGGTTTAAATATCAAACCCTGGGCTTATTTTTGCACATTAATACTTTTAATGACCTTTAAAATAAAACTATGTTATTTATTTACTGATTTGTCATTATATTATGATTGGCTATAGGGATTTAAAATTTTTTTCACTTTAATATAATTTAGATTCTTTTATTTTTATTTTTTAATTAAGAACATACTTTGTATGGATGCATCATGTGTTGGTACCATCTTTTCCCTCCTCCCTACCCCCAGTCTGCTGGGGCCCCTCCTTAGTGGGGTTGCTGGTATTCCCCATGGGGTTGAGACGCTGGGCTTTTAATTATCATTTCTTATAATTTGCTTACATCTCTGTGCGGAGCTCCACTTCATTGATCATGACTTTTATTGTCATTTATGGGGACTTTCCCAAGCATTTGATTTTCATAGAACCACTAACTTTATTGTGACATTCATGATTTGTAGGGTTTTCTCATGTCCAATTAAACTGTGATGTCATAATGATAAATTTAAGTGGCACAAACATATTTGGGAGCCAGCCCAACTGAATTTCAGTACATAGCCAGCAGGAGTGGGCATGCCTCAGGAGCGTGAGCGTTGGAGAGACTTGATTATCAGCCAATATATAAACATCACAGTGGGAAAGAACTCTGAGCGACCTGACCAATTTCCTGATGAGGCAAACTTGAGTTTGTGTTTCACCAAAACTATGTCAAGAAAAAATACTTTATGCGAAGAAGATAGTAGCCTGTGGAAACTGTTTAGAAATTTTTGCCTATTTATTAAAGATTTAAAAAAGATCAATAAGTACAAGAAAGTGAAAGAAAACAGTGGATGGTGGCCATTGGATATGACCATGCAAGGAAATAATTCATCAAGCTTCTGAACAGAGAGACACACGTTAATTTATGAGGAAAATTCCTCCCACTAGAACAATGCTGAGTTCTTTCTTATTCTTCTAGAAAGTGAAAAACTCTCCAAATTTGTTTGTACAGCACATGACCTGCCATCGGGAGACCTATTTGTGATGCACAGTCCAGGGCTCTATTTTGCATCTGAGCTTTTTCCTTATCAGCGAGGCTTTTCCTGGCATGAGGGGTCTGCATGTGCAAGCCAGGAAGATGGGAATATTCCAGACCTAACCGGGCATGGCTCTTCTCCCTTCATGGGAGCACCATGTGGTCCATGGCGGCTCTCACAGGAAGTCATGTTCTGGTTTTGGGTGGTTGGAGCTTCTATATCCTTGTCACGCAAATGAGCAATCTCTGCCCAAAGACTCATAAGGTAATGAGCTCAGTTAACTCTCAGACGACTCTGTCATGACCAGATAATCTGAAGTTTTTGTTATTTTTCAAGTTTATGAATTATAACCACTACAGGACTCTCCCCTCATCCAGTGTTACTTTCCACGGTTTTCAGTTAACCACTGTCAGCTCTGGTTTGAAAACGTTATGTGGAAAATTCCAGAACCAGTCGCTCCATGAGCTTCAAACTACATGCTGTTCTTCCAGTGTGATGAAATCTGACAATGTCCTGCCCTGCTGTGTCTGGTGTGTGAACCTTCCCTTGGCCCAGCATATCCGTGCTGTGCGTGTTGCCCTCTCATTAGTCACTTAGCAGTGTCTCAGTTACCTGATTGGCTTCAGGATGTCACATGGCATGTGCTCAGATAACCCTCCTTTTAGGTAAGTACAAGGTCTTGATGCTGACCATTCAGATACGCCAAAGGGAAAATCTGTGGTGCTTCTTTTCAGAGAAACGCACAAGTTAATAAATTTGACTTAATAAAGAAAGAAGAAATCATGTGTTGAGGCTACTACAATCTGTGGCATATCATTGATAATCTCACACTATGTCTAGTTTATAAATTCAACTTTATTATGAATTTGTAGGAAGGAAACATGGTACATACATAGAGAGTTTGATATTATTTGCCACTTTGGGTATCCACTCAGGACTTGGAATTTATCTCTCACAGATAAGAAGGGGACTACTGGATTATTTATTTCATCTATGGAATTAAGTGTGCCAGTGCTTGGAACAGAAGTAATGTCAGCATCATCTTTGGAGATACATGTGTTACGGGTGATGGTTTTCTATTCATTAAAGAAATTAAAGTGTCCAAAACCTTCAGAGGTGATCATAAAATTTAACTTTATGCCAGCAAGGGGAAAGAAAACAGCCCAGAGCCTTCTGGTATATTTACTATGTTTGAACTTGAGCTGAATCTTGGTTCATGGAAAAGAGCACAGCATGGTTCCCCAGACAGATTGAGCTTCATATAAAGATATACATGACTGGGAACAATGCAGGAGGCTGGGGTCTAGCCCAGCCCAGTGGTATAATGCTTGCTTAGTATGCATAAGACCTAATTTAATCCACAATACTACAGAAAGGAAAGAAGGAAGGAAAGAAGGAAAGAAGACACAGGAGTTGTAGCACAGACCAAAACTGCCCATTCAGAAGGTGGTTTTCATGACTGTCTGCAGAGGCTCCTGGCAGGCTGACATGGTCTCTGATAACCACCGATGTTAGACTGTCCTCACCCCCGGCTTCAAGACTTGACTGCTTCGTGGACAGTTTTTCATCAACCTCATCCCTAAGGCTTCCAGGAGCAGTTTACTTAGAAGTTCTCTTTACAGCCTTCAACCCAGACTTCTAGACTTCTAGGGAGTGTGTGTGTGTGTGTGTGTGTGTGTGTGAGAGAGAGAGAGAGAGAGAGAGAGAGAGAGAGAGAGAAAGATTGAGACCTATATCATGTATCATTAAATATCTTGTTATGTGTATATCATAACTTTCCCGATTTTACACTTTTCAAAGGAAGGAAATCTAACTTATTTCATTGTATTTAGATATTCAAAACAGGACATTTAATAGCTATCATATGAGTAACCACTAAGTATTAAATATTTTTTGTCTCTAATATCTTTCCAACTTGTCACAATGCCTGAAATTCAACCAGTAATGATAATGTTTCCCTGACTTAAGCATTGTAGTTTTGCCATAAAGGCAAATACTCCCACAGTCTATTGTTACTGGTTACTTTGTGTGAATTAATTTATATATATCTGAACTATATTGATACTATTAAGAACAGGTGCTATGTGACTTTCTGGGGAGACATGAACACACATCTACTAATTCCAGATAGGGCACCATCAACAGACAAAAAAAAAAAAAGTGATCTCCAAGTCTAGCTTGGTGAACTAAGGAGTCACGGGAGTTACTTACAGGAGCTTGAGTGAATCTCAGATAATTGTATCACTGAAAAGCCCTGGCCCAGCATGGATGAGGACTCATGGAAGCTAGATCCTTGGAGTTCTCTCTCTGACCAACTTGTAGGCAGCTCCTCTGAAGAGTCTCCTCTCCTCCAGCAATTGCTTACTGCTCGATATAACCTTGGAGAGGGGCTGGGTGATTCTTGTAACACTTTGATCTTCTTGAGCCTTCTAAGGCTCTCCTCCCCACAGGAGGACAAGCTACATTTGGGAGGAAATAGCTGCCAGGCACGTGATGCTTTCAGGTAGTGAGTGGGTAGAGATGGGCCACTAAGAGAAAAGGTAGTGCAGAAAGGGGCAGACATGAGCCACCACAAAGCCCAGGGACAATCTGTGTCCACCCTTCCTCTCAGTCCTACTGGATACAGATATCCCTATGAAGAATTCTTCTAAGAAAAACAGGTTTTAATAGTTTTTTATTCTCAAACCCAATTCCAACGTGAAATTGCTCAAATTTAAGGCCTTCCTGGAATGTGGTCAGTATTGGCAAGTTAGAGTCCTTCAAACCTTTCAAACCGGCCAGACCATTCACCGAGAAGCAGCTAGACTTGTCCTCACCACATTAAAACGCTTGTCACTCTTCCACAGGTCTGCGGCAGTGCACCGTGGTTGCGGCTACCTTGACAATTAGGTCTGCTTGGAGATTTCTAGTGGACGCTTCTGTTGGTCGCATCTGTTTCTCATCAGCTAAAACTGTGGCTGTTTTCCTGAAAGGCCAACGATGGCCAACTACTCCTGAAATTGAAAATCAATATGCCTCTAACCTCATGTGGCCCTGGATCTTAGGAATCACATCCATGGTTTCATTCAGAATGTTCCACCTTGCTTTAATTCTTGGAAAAATAGAGATCATTCTACATCCTGCTTTCCAGATGGTTCTGTCTCCAGCCAGTGACCAGCAGTGAGTTAGGAGCCTGTGTGTTAGGACAGCCTTGGGGACTTTTGGACTTGGGGACTACCAATGGTCCTGGGCTCACCAGGAGAATCAAAAAGTTGCGTTATGACAGACCTCCCCTGAGTAGCCCAATCTGGAAGGACTCCTTGCAGAGAGGATTTGGCAGTGAGCCCCGTGAAGCTTTCTGATGCTCAACTCCAATGCACACAGAAGATGTCCCGGCAAGCCTGTAAATCTGAGAGAATGACATTGCACAACTTCTTTCTCTCCTCACATGATGTTTGAACTGTGTCATCTGCCAGACTCTTCAGAGAGAAGGAATAACTTATGCCAATTAACCGGCCTTGGGTATGGCATCTTTTTTTTTTTTGAGGTAGGGTCTCACTCTAGCTCAGACTGACCCAGAATTCATTATGTAGTCTCAGGATGGCCTTGAGCTCATGGCGATCCTCCCACCTCTGCCTCCCAAGTGCTGGGATTAAAGGCGTGCGTCACCATGCCTGGCCTTGGGTGTGGCGTCTTGAGTTTGCATGGATGAACCTTCTACTCCATATAGTGTTTCGTATTTATACTCCCAGTTAATCTTCTCAAAAAGGATGAAAACTAGTGTTGCAAGTCTTCAAAATGACTACAATTAATCAAAAACCAAGAAATAAAGTTTCTCTACTCATGTTAACAGCTAAATCCAGGGTAGGATAAATTTTAAGTTAGATAATAGCTCAATCATATCAGGATATATATATATATATATACACACACACACACATACATATTTATCTTTTCTTTTTTTAATTTTTTTGTTTATTTTTATTTATTTGAAAGCGATGGACACAGAGAGAGAGAGAGAGAGAGAGAGAGAGAGAGAGAGGCAGATATAGACAGAGAGAGAATGGGCGCGCCAGGTCCTCCAGCCACTGCAAACGAACTCCAGACGCGTGCGCCCCTTGTTCATCTGGCTAACATGTGTCCTGGAGAATCAAGCCTCGAACCGGGGTACTCAGGCTTCACAGGCAAGCGCTTAACCGCTAAGCCATCTCTCTAGCCCCTCTTTTCTTTTTTTTTTGACTCAACTCTTGCAAGGCTTTGCAAGCTTAGATACAAGATGGGATTAACAGTTCCAAGCAACACAATCACCATTCTGCAAATGTTTCCTAAAAAAATAATCAAACTTGTTTTGGGCATTTTCTAATATTGTGAATATGATTAGTATCTTCACTTAGTGAAGGGCATTCAATCTTGCCAAAATAAGAAAACCTTTAACTTTATACCTTTACAAAATTCACTGGTGGATGGGCTGGGGAGATGGCCTAGAAGTTAAGGCACTTGCTTGCAAAGCCAAAGAACCCAGGTTTGATTCCCCAGGATCCATGTAATCTAGATGCACAATGTGGCACATATGTCTGGAGCTTGTTTGCAGTGGCTAGAGGCCCTGGCATGCCCATTCTCCCTCTCTCTCTCTCTCTGTCTCTCAAATAAAGAAATAAAAATTAAAAAAATTCACTGGTAGATTGGAGATATGGCTTAGTGGTTAAGGCACTTGCCTGCAAAACCTAAGAACACATGTTCGCATCTCCAGGTCCCACGTAGCCAGATGCAAAGTGATGCATGTGTGCAATGTCGCACATGCACACAAGGGGTGCATGTGTCTGGACTTCATTCATAGTGGCTGAAAGGCCCTGGTGCACCTATTCTCTCTCTCTCTCTCTCTCTCAAAAATAAAATGTTTAAAAAATCACTGGACTAAGTACAATTTAGATACAATGAAATGCAAATTTCCTGAGGCTTGACCAGACCAATGAATAGTATATGCACAGCATTCCCTGCTGGTAGTAGAGACTATTCACACCATTCCCAAAGTCCCCTTATTCACACCTTCCTATTATTCTCTATTCTTTCTTCTCATAGTCACTATTGCAGTCAGCTTCATGTTGCTGACAGGAAACACTTGACCAAGAGCAGCTTATGGGAGGAAAGGGTTTATTTTGGCTATGAGGGCAAGCTCCATGATGGCAGGGGAAAACAATGGCATGAGCAGAGGGTGGACATCACCCCCTGGCCAACCTCAGGTGAACAATAGCAGCAGGAGAGTGTGGCAAGCCTTGGCAAGGGGAAGCTGGCTATAAGCCTGCCCCCAACAAACATCACTTCCAGGAGGCTCCAATTCCCAAATTGCTACCAGCTGGGGAACCTATCATTCAGAACACCTAAGTTTATGGGGGACACCTGAATCACACCACCATAGTCACTGTCCTGAATTTTCATCAAAGAACAATTTGGCTGCCTCTAAAATTTTACATCAAGGAAACCTTTAAGGTTTGCCCATGTTATTTCATGTATCAGTGAATTCTCATTGCTAAGTGGTATCGGGTTGTGGGGAAGTAACGCAGTTTATTACTCGGCCGCTGTACACTGGATGGTTATGATTTGTGGCTGCAGTGGTGAAAAGCTTTATAAACACTCCGAAAAAAGTCTTGGAATTGAGCTATTTTGAATTTTTTTCCTCTGGTGACTGATGAGGTAGAAGATTTCCCATGTGATTACTGGTCCTAAGCATCAACTTAAGGCCTTTGCTAATTGAAAAAAAAAATCAGATTATTCTACTTATATTCTGTTGTGGAGGGTCTTCGTGTTTCGATTGTAAATCCTTCATCAGCAGAATGTCTTATGTCTATTTTCCATCACCACTGGCTTGTCTTCCTGTTCTCCTAATGATATCTTTTGGTGAGGAGGAGTTTGCATTTTGATTATGTCCAGTATGTTTTAAATGTTGTTGTCTAAGCCTAGGAATTCTTGGCCTCAAAGTTGTGAGCGTATTCTCTTTGTTTCTTCTAGGAACTCGATAGCTTTAGCTGCATAAGGTATAATCTACACACAGTAAAATTCACGGCTTTGCCCACAGCTCTACTCAGTTTTCGGGGATTCATGCAATTGTACAGTCAACTCCAAGGCGATGTTATCCAGAAACATCCCAGTACCCCTTGAGGTCTACCATCTCTCTGCTCCCAATCCTTGAAAAATACTGACCCTAAACGTTGACCATTTCCAGAAGTTCTTCTAAACAGTTCTGTGTTGCCTGTGTCCTCTGATTCTGGCATGTTTCTTACAATGAGTCTGGGTACCGCCCCTCTTGCCCAGGTAACTTGGTCTGTTGTCTTCTACTCCTGAGAAGTATTCCATTGTCTGTATAAAGATCCTCTTGATCCACTCACTATTTGAAAGATATTTGGATTTTTTTCTTCCTCTGCGGGATTATGAATACAATTTCTATGAACATCCATGTGAAGATTTCTGTTTTCTTTTTTCTGGTTTCTCAAGGTAGGGTATCACTCTAGCCCAGGCTGACCTGGAATTCACTATGGAGTCTCAGGGTGGCTTCGAGCTCACAGCGATCCTCCTACCTCTGCCTCCCGAACGCTGGCATTAAAGACATGCGCCATCACACCCAGCTTTGCATGTGAAGATTTTTGTGTGAACAAAATATTGTAAATGTTCATTGTACTTAGGCATCAGATTGCTGGATGATATACGGAGAGTGTAACTTTATTTTCATGAGAAACTAGACTGGGGATTGTCAGCAATGAAGCGGGACAGGGCGCTCCTCACTCTCCCTCTGCTCACAGACACACTGAATAAACATCTACACAGGGATTGGTTCCCCTCAAGAAAACCTCCAAAACAAGGGGAGAGACTCCCATACCCTGGGTCATCGAGACACATGATTTGAAAAAGTAGAGAAAGCTGAGGTGCATTTGCACGCAGATCCGCCCTGGGAACTGTGCACAGGGACACTTCTCCCTGAGATACGGAGGGCGTGTACCACACACAGCCCCCTAACCCACAGCCACAGCTTAACTCAGCTGGGTCTGGGAGCAGGAGGGTCATGCATACATGCGTCTCCTGGGCCAGGGTACACGTTTTATACAGTCCAGGCTTGATATAGGTGGGCAAGAGTTTCCAGGAGCCTTATCTTTTGAAGTCAGAGCGCAGAAGGAATTAATATTTCCACGCCCAAGGTTCTGCATGGCAGGAGTCCTCTAGGGTGCTTCGCTGACCACTGAGCTGCCTGGCCGCCTTCAGAGGAGAGTTAGCTGGGCCAGCAAACTATAGACTCCTAAGCGTATGTGAGCTGTATACCTTCGGAACCCTCTCCCCTGGCTCATTCCTGTAATAAACCCACGTGTGGTTGTTTATTTATCGCACAGCCATAGCAGCACTGTCGGGGAAGGGCGCTTGCTTTCTACAGGACAGGAAGAAGGTAGGCGAGAGACGTGTACTGACTGGTATCCCTTCTGCTGCAAAAGGAAGCAGAGAGCTCAGGTCACTCAGTGGCTCTGGAGGTGCAGTATGACCCCTCCTCCAGCGCCATGACCACTCCTCAAGCATCTCGGCTTTCGCTGACTCTTATCCGAGGTCCTGCATTCTAAACCTCTCAGGTTTGGGAAACTAGACATGTGCTACTTTCCCTAGGTCACAGAAAAAAAAAAAAAGATGTGACACTGAAGGCATGCCTGGTCACTTGTTGGGACCACACACTCCTGGACTGAAGAGAAGGGGCAGAAATGAACAGCTTCCAATTTCTTTTCTCAAGAGTTTTTTGAACATCTTTATAGTACACTGACTGGCAGTATGGTTTCTAGCCAATCTGTGTTGGGAGTCCGTGGCACTGACAAATACTGGACCTCTAAGATCCTGGACACCTGAACAGAAACCAAACACCTCCTGATCCTTCTTCCCCAGTGCCTCTCAGTGGCAAATCCAGGTTTATCGATTTTTCTTAGGAGTCTGTGCATGTGTCAAAGACTCCAAACTTTACAGCTCTCACATGAGATTGCACTAAGCACCCCGGCTCTGGGAGCAACTGAAACTAGACAGCACGAGTCTCCGTGGACTGCCGCACACAGTCTGTCAGTCTGTCCAGGCATGGTAGCACAAGCGTGTAATCTCAGCACTTGTGAGACCGGGACATGAGGATCGAGAGTTCAAGGCCTGTCTCTGTTGTGTAGTGTGTTCAAGGCAAGCTTGTGATGAATGAGATTCTGTTTTTTTAAAAATTAAAAAAAAAAACATAGGGGCTGGAGAGATGGCTTAGTGGTTAAGGTGCTTGCCTGCAAAGCCAAGGACCCAGGTTCGACTCCCCAGGACCCACGTAAGCCAGATGCACAAGGGGGCGCATGCATCGGAGTTCGTTAGCAGTGGCTGGAGGCCCTGGCACACCCATTCTCTCTTTCTCTCAGTCTCTCTCTCTCTCTCCTTCTCTCTCCCTGCCTATTTCTCTATCTCTCAAATAAATGAAGAAAAAAACTAAAAAATAGAATTGAGTTTAAATGGGCAGGAAGTTCCGCCAGGGGGCGCTTCCACCCTAGATAAAGTTCATAGTGGGTTCTAAGAAGCATAATATTCCAGTTTCTTTAGGAGGGATTTTGCCTAGCAGTGTTGGGCCTGGTCAGTACTTGGGTGGGAGAAGGCTTGGGCCCTGCTGAGAGCCCATTTGGACTTGAGCTCTAGGGTTTGCTGGATAACTTGATGCCCCGAGGCCAACTAGAACCTCGCTTGTGCTGGTGGGTTTGGATGTAGCCATCTGTCGCTGCAAGGGAGGTTTGATAAATCAGTTTAGTTTCTCCCGCTTCTGTGGATACAGACAGGAATGACATAAGTTCATGGGAAGTTGCCTAACTGAACAGCAGGGACTGCCGGAGTTCCCCTTATTAAAGGCTCAAAACTTCTTTTTATGAGATGTTTCGTGTTTTTTCAAGTTAGAAAAAAATATATTCTACCCAAAACACTAAAGTACAAACTGAGCTGGGTGTGGTGGCACACACCTTTAATCCCAGCACTTGGCAGGCAGAGGTAGGAGGATTGCCATAAGTTTGAGGCCACCCTGAGACTACACAGTAAATTCCAGGTCAGCCTGGGCTAGAGTAAGACCCTACCTGAAAAAAAAAAAAAAAAAAAAAGCTAATAGAGTAATAGACTCAGCTTTAACAGTACATGTGGGAACTGACTTAAGAAATTCAAAAATGGTGCTTCTCTAATTACTGACTTGTGTTTGAACTTCTTTTAGCCTTTATTTCTAGTTAAAACATAAGAGGCTGGAGAGATGACACAGGTAGTTAAGGTGCTTGCCTGCAAAGACTAAGGGCCTGGGTTTGACTCCCCAGTACCCATGTAAAGCCAGATGCACGAAGTGGGGCGTGTATCTGGAGTGTGTTTGCAGTGGCAGGGAACGCGCACACCCATACACTCTCTGTGACTGCCTCTTTCTCTCTTGATCAGGATTTCTGTATTTGGGGAGAGAGCCCCCTTGTCCTCTGGAGAGCGGGAGACACACCCCGCCTCATTTTCAGACAGCCCACTCTGCTGGACCCACCCCTCCCCAACCCCAGCGCTTCAGAAAGTACCCGAGGCAATTTTGCAAGGCTTCACTGCAGGGGAACTTGGAGAGCTTCACGGGAGAAAAGAGACAGAAACCAAGGCAGAAAAAGTAAAGCCCAGCGTTACCTTGGTGACGGCATTTTCAGAGGCCGAAGGCGTGTGACGGAGACGAGACTCCCCAGCTTCGCTCTTGTGCGGGCAAGAAGCCAGACCCAGGGGAGGCAAGTCGGAACCTCCGGTGTGGGGCTCGGCTGCTCTGAGGGGACAGGTGACAAGGTGACCCTTGTGAGAGCGAGTACAAAGGAGAGGGGCGAGTCACGGGATTACTCAAAAAGTGGGAAACAAAGGGTTAACATCTGAAGAGTTTAGTTCACTGCATGTTTTCTCTCTTGCCTTAACTGCTTCCAAGATGTTTCAGTATCCAAGGTCACTAAAACTCAGCTGTCTTTTGCTAAGATGTAGTTTGCAGGCTTTTGAGCCAAGAAAATAAAATGCGTAAAAGGGTCTTTTTCAAAACTGAAAGAGACAAAGAGGAAAATAAATCTGGGGCTGGAGAGATGGCTCAGCAGTTCAGGCACTTGCCTGTGAAGCCCAGGGACCCATATTTGACTCTCCAGGTCCCACATAAGCCAGATGCATAAGGTGATGCCCGTGCACAAGGGCACATGTGCACACAAGATGGCACATGCGTCTGGAGTTTGATTGCAGTGGCTGGAGGTCCTGGCACACCAGTTATAAAACTGATGAAAACTCATCCCTCACACATTCTTCTGGACACCCCGCTGGGGGAAACCTCTTTGTTGGCTGAAGGAGAGACTCCCATATATCCCTCGAAAGCCAACAGAAGGGCCTTAAACAAAGGCAAAACGTCTCGGGATATCCTATCTTGCCTGCCTCCTTTATGGTTCACAAAACAGAGGACCAGAAGCCCAAGGAAGCTGGAGGTCCACCATGCAGAGGGCCTCAGGAGGAGGAAAATGAAGAGCTACCTCCATCAGCTCCTCCGGCACCCCATTTAGACCCCAGAAAAGAACAATGGAGGTAGACAGTTTTCCCCTTCTTACTTTCCCTCTAAACAACAGGTTCCCAAAGTGTTCCTACTTCCAGAAGTCCTCATGAGGTAAGGGGCAGCTGCATTTGTAAGTGCTCCCTTACTAATACTGAAGTACAAAGCAGAATTCTAGAGCCCTTCTAGAAGATTCCCTGGGTCTGATGGAACTGGACCTCAAGTTGCTCCTTGCCTCAAAAATACATAAAAGAGCTAAAACAAGCCCTCCTTAGGGTCCCAGTGCTTGCCTTCCTGTCCTTAACAGTAGACCAGGGTGTGGTTCTTGGATTACTGACCCAGGCTTGGTGAGGGAAAAACAACTCTTTGATCCTGTCTCTTGGGGGTGGCCTGGATGGTACATGTAGTGGCAGCTACTGCCTTGCTAGTGGAATAGAAGGAGGAAAAATGACCAACGGAAGGGTCCTCATAGTAAACACCTCACAACAGGTCTGAAATATCTTTAATCAGAAAGCTAGGAACTGGTTAAGTGACTCTCGGGTCCTAAACTATGAAGTGACACATTAGAAAGAGACGATCTGATCCTGACCACAGATGCATGCCCAAACCCAGAGAACGATCTGTAGAAGGGAGAAAAAAACAAGCAAGATAAACTGCAACATGAATGTCTGAACTTAGCTGACATCACACCAAAGTCAGGCTGGACCTACGAGAGGCTCCTGATTTGATGGGATTGGGCCAGTTGTAGAAGGTCATCTGAAATGTTTGAGAAAAAAAGCACACAATGGCTATGCCATAATTGACAAACAGTAAGAAAAAAAAAATCCAGCACTGTAGGAAGTTAATACAATGTGTTCTAGACAATTTCTGATTCCAGCAATGATAACTGTGACCCATGTAAACGCCACCAAGAAAGAACCTCCTTAGAGTCTGTAAGATACGGACTCACCGACAAGGCCACAAAGCTGGATTCTCTAAAAGGAGAGATCAAACTACTCTGCCTGAGCCTAATTTCCACCCCCCACAACAACATTAAAACCTCAATTGACCCAAGAGGAAAAAAATGATTTATGAGAGTTACAAGAGTTTATACATAAGAGTTATTTAAACCGAAGATAGGAAGTGGGTCTTCCCTGATGGGAGGGAAATGATTAATAATCCATTATGAAGAAGCTACACAAGGGAAGCCACTGGGGACCTCTAATGATGGGTGACACCATAGTTCATTGCAGGGTGTACTCGGATCTTTACAATCACTAGATACCTGAGAGACGCACGACTTGCCAGAACATGAGTAAGAAAATAATAAGGAAACAAAGCCCAGGCAGGAGATGTCTGGTGCCGAGACCCTTCCAGAGTAGCCAGGTGGATGTCTCTGAAATGTCTGAGGTACAGAGACTGAAATGCTTACTTGTGATTGTAGACCAGTTCCCTGCCTGGGTAGAGGCTTTCCTCCCTCCAAGCTGCTACCGCTGACAATGCAACCCAGACATCTGAGCACAAGCTGTGCCATGGTTTGGCCTTATACAGAATGTAGACTCAGACAGTGGTAGCTCCTTCACCTCCACAGAACTGCGGGGAACTATAGAAACTGTCAGTGCTAACCGGGACCATCACACTCCCTGGTGACCTCCCCTCATCAGGGGGAGTGAACATAACAAGTCAAACCCTTATCAAACATATCACCAAGCTTATTCTCAAAACCAAACTACCCAGGACCCAGCGTCTCTCTGGAGCTCTGCTCAGGATCAGAACAGCCCCAGGAGAGGGAGGGGGCCTGTCTCCATATAAAATGCTGCACGGTCCCCCTTATCTTAGCAGGTCTACAGCACTCCCCCACCCTGAAATCATAGACCGATTCTCAAAGAATTATATACTGGGTGTATCTTCCACTTTGTCATCCCTCAGATCTACAAGGCTTCTGTTTTTTTTAAAAAAACATTATTTATTTATTTATTTGACAGAGAAAGAGGGATGGAAAGAGAGAGAGAGAGAAAGAGAGAGAGAGAATGGGCATGCCAGGGCCTCCAGCCACTGCAAACGAACTCCAGACACGTGCGCCCCCTTGTGCATCTGGCTAACGTGGGTCCTGGGGAATTGAACCTGGGTCCTTTGGCTTTGCAGGCAAATGCCTTAACTGCTAAGCCATCCCTCCAGCCCTCTACAGGGCTTCTTGCTCAGACCATACACTTGGAGTTTGCAGCCCATCGGTTCTGACCTGGTCACTTAGTATTGACGAAGAGTTCAGTCAGCTTGGTAAGGACCTTTCAGATGCTCATGAATCCTGACGGTACTGTACACACAGCAGAGAAGGGTTGGACTTATTATACTCGGGTTAAAGGGCTGACAGAGCGGGGGAGAGGGGGGCGAAATAACCGGGAGGCTCTCTGGTCCCCGCAAGGAGCCCTTAAAGATAATCTTTCAAAAAAGAGACTCTTCATGGAAAAACGACATGGTAATTTTAGACTATCACTCAGGGAGCAAATGGTCAGAGGATAAAAGATCCAGTCAGACTAACCATTACCATAACTCAGAGCATGATGGCCAGCCAGGTTATACAATGTGGAGATTTACAAAGGCAGACGATGGTCAAGAGAACGCAAACGCCTAATCAGCCCATAACCAACACCAAGTACCCTGGTCGAGCCGGTGCCGAGGATGGTAGGACACTCAACACGAGGACTAGTTAAAGAGAGATTATTTATTTATTTCTTTACTTTCATCAAGGAGGGACTCCCGAGATAACGTGTAAATCACGTCAGACTTGAATTTACAGGCTTAGCACACCAGAGGTACTGACCACCTGCCATTTATTCCTGTGTCCAGAGCACAGAAATTTACAGGCTGTGAAGCAACTCAGTACATGTCTGGCTCTGTAGATACCACGACCTCAGGAATCGATTCTGTTTTCTCCAGACGTGGGATGAAAAGCCGGCGAGATTTAGATTAAAAAAAACCCTCATGTCTTCTGAAAGCAGAATCAGAACTAAGATCGGCTAAGCACGGAAACTAAGGAGAGGGGGTGGGGGCTGACATCTGAATGGGGGATGGGGGAGAGCGTACCTCCCCAGGTACTGCCCATGACACGATCAGGAGCTACAAAAGTGACTCTGAGCTCAGGCAGAGGACTGGCCGCCACCATTTCCCCCCCACCCCCGGGCTACGCCAGACCTTGCAAGTTTAGAAACAAACTGCTTCACTTCACTGCTCAGAGCCTCACATTCTTTCTGTGAAGAGAGGGGATGTCCTGACACTGTGAAGCAAGGAGCCTGGATTGACGAGTGCTCCACAATGGAGAAAGACGTAGAAAAGCCCCATTTTGTCCCGAACTAACCCTCCCTGTCATAGTGTACTGCTCATCCGTTCCTGCGGTAGCCAGTGGGCAAATTGGAATCTTTTCTTCCTTTCCCAAGAGAGCAGATGACCCACCAGTACACGTCCCTTCCCCCCCTTGTCCCTCTCCTGTGGAGGACACGTGTCCTTCCTTGGCAGTGCTGCTATGACCACACACTCTGTTTCTACCTGACGGCTCGGTGGCCTCCCACTTGGACACCCTCCCTGGCCGCTGGGAGCTTGCCTGCTGTCCACTGACTTCCCACCCGTCCTTCACCCATCCATCTCTGAGCATCTCAGCAGAATTCCTGTGTCATGACTACTACTGTTACACATCAAGTTCCTCCTAATTGAAGGATTCCCTCCTGGAGGGGGTCAGGAGTCAAGAGGTCAGCAAATCTGGGGGAGCCAAAACTTAAAAGGTCACAGGACCGCTTTCCATGGAGCAGTAAGCAATTGTTGAGGGGCAGACTCCCCGCCTGTGCTGGGTAGTAATTTTCTAAAATTAAAAGGTTGCAAGACCCCTCCCTAAGAATATATAGAGCAAACATCCACGTCGGAGGACACTCTGATAATCGGAGCTGACTGTGAGTGGTGCAGTGAGCTCGTGAGAGACGCAGGTTCCCCAAGTTGTCACCTATGCTGGGGTGGGCTTTTCGGTGACACAGCTGCCTTTGAGTCATCCACGTTTCTCTAACCCCTCATCCTGCTCTGTAAGTAACCCTAAACTCATTTTGTGTCACCAAGACTGGTTTTGGTGCAATTGTGCTTTGGTCTGTCAGCTGAGCCCTGTCTGGAGTGAGAAGACTTGTGCTTGCGTCACCCTAGGGAAAAAGTTTCGATCAACACTTATCATGTGCACATGTCAAACATTGTCAGCGACCTCCCCATCAAACTGTAGTGGCTTTTATCGTAGAGAATGACAGCCAGTCTCTGCAGTGCCTAGCACGAGAACTTTCACATTATAGGCACTTACATTTTTCTGTATTTGTGAACTTTTTATTCTATGTATTGAATGTATTCTATGTACAGAATCAATTTCTGGAATAATTGAATGATCAGAGTCATATTTGGTGGCTTGAAACATCATTGGCCTGAAAAAAGCCTGAAAAAAATCAAATGTATCCTCCTCTAATTATGTCAGCACCAGCAAATAATCTATTTTTGAAAAAGAGGCTACTTTTTGGATTTTGCATTTGAGTTGCTGTTATCATTATATTTTAGAAGCCATGTTGAAAGAATAAATGAAAAAAGAAAATACCCGTGGGAGTAGATAGAAAATAAGAATTATTTTTTCCTCATCTGTGGTATGCATCACAGCCTAGATAGAATGTGTGAGATTTTTTTTAACCTCGGAGGGTTACCAGTCTGAGAATCCACTAGCGAGAGAAAACAACAAGAATTCTGAGTATTTCCAAGAAAGAAAAAAAAAACTATATGATGACCAGTAATTGGCTTTGGTGACTTTTGCTGGGATAAACTTAGCGATTCACCTTGGTTACTTGTGATGACTGATGTTTGCCCCTCTTATTGTAGCAACCATTCTATCTGGTGATCACCATCGGTGGAGCTAGGTTTCCTCTCTTTGCCCAGAGAGTAGATGACTTAATAAAACTGTGGTATTTCTACATAATATTAATAATATGTCATATTTGTTTCCTGATAGGTCATTTGCTCCGGGCAAGAAGACTCACTGAGTTGCCTGCCCTTTACTGAAAATTAACTCGAAACAGATCTTCCATAAAATGAAGAGAGTCTCTGTGGAAAGAGGAGACGGGACTACTGATCAGAGAAAAGTCTGTGTGATGGCAGGTACTTACACAAGACACATTTCTCCTGAGTTCAGTGGGAATCCAAACACATTTCCAGTAGGCCACATAGGACCTCTCTGACCTAATCATAATAAACAAATCCATTGGAAGAATAGATATTAAAAAGATTAATACAAATAAGTGGCAATTTCCATTTTCTTGTGTGTTTCTTTATTTACTTCACAGGAGCTCCCACTTGAAGCTATAGCTGGTTTAGAACTCACTAGGTAGCCCAGGCTGTCCTAATACTCATAGCAGTTCTCCTGCCTCAGCCTCTCCAGTGCTTAGACTACAGGTGTGAGCCATCACACACAGCCCAATGTCCTTTCCTTGATCAGTGTGTTTGTACTAAAACTGAAAACTGGGCTGGCTTAGAGGTTAAGGTGTTTGCCTGTGAAGCCTAAGGACCCAGGTTCGATTCCCCACTACCCACTTACCCTGTGTAAGCCAGATACACAGGGTGGCACATGTGTCTAGGGTTTGTTTGTAGCAGCTGGAGGCCTTGGCATGCCCATTCTCAACTCCTCCCTTTCTCCATCTCCTTGCAAATAAATAAATAATTTTTTTTTTAAAAAACTGAAAACACTTCCAAGTGGTCCAGGTTTACCATGGGAAACAGTGGACTCTTTTTCTGTTGTTTCTTTTGATGCTGTAGTGTCTCTCTTACAGAACCTAGGGATTCTATGCATTTCAAGAGACAAACAGTCCTAGGCTGAAATGATTGCCAAGTATTCTGCCAACACATAACATTATGTTTGAATTAAAGGAAGGCCAGATGTCATTTCAGGTGCTCCTAATCTGAACCTTTTGACACCGTGGGTGCTCCTGGGACTGATGGCTTAGAGGCAGAAACCTGGAAACAATGAAATGTTGGATGTCCAAAAGAAGGCCGTGGATTCTGTCTGTCCCTCCACCACTCCAACCATTAGGAAGTTCTAGTTACAATGTTGTGCATCCAATCACCTCACAAAATCCTGTCCTACAAACAGCAAGTCTTCCCATCATGCCTCTTGTTCTCCCTGGGGTCCCTCCCAGGTTTGTGATGTCGTTACTGTCTCAGGAGACCAGGATTCCTTGTCTACGGGAGACTGATGGACTGACCTGGAGAATGGCCCCTCTTTTGTCAGAGTCTCAGCAGATTGTCAAAGCCTGCATTTCTGAAATAGCCTGAAATCATTGTATGGCCAAGTTCCATAGACATTATTATATTTTATTATCCTAGAAAGAACCACAAGACGTTAGTCACTCTGGTTGCATTCCTATGCTGTGAAAGAATTTATTACTTCTGTTTCTATATTTAGAAACACCATCGTTTAGAACAGCAAGTCTTCATGTCCCTACACTGTCATCCATCTGCTCCGCAGACTCCTCTGAGCCCAAGACCACGCTTCAAAGGCACCAGGTTCTGAGCCACCTGAGGCTTTGAGCATCCTTCCTCTGTGATGCGCATCCCAGCCTGGGTAGAGCGTGGGAGGCTTTCAGTCCTGGAGGCCTGCCAGTCTGGAATCCACTACCAGAGCCTGGGGTTCAGGTTTCTCAAGGGGTCCCTCCTATGAACCAGCTCCTAACCCTGTCACGTGCTTGTGGATGCCCTTTAGCAAGGTGGTCGTGGCTGAGCAGAAACTGGGTCATCTCACTCAGCTGAAGCTGTGTATTTTCTTCGACACTTAACTTTCCCATGAGATAATTTTTAATGGTCTTAAATCAGTTGAACACTGTGGGTGATCCTGAGATGGTGTGGCACTCTGAAGTGAAAACCAGGAAAAAGACAAAATGAACAAAACTCATGGTGAGATTACATACTGCTGCACCCCAGTCCAGTATTTCAAAAGATAATTTTTTTAAAATGAAGAATCAGTACTACTATACAGTATTTTAAAAAATATTTTATTTGCATTTATTTATTTATTTGACAGAGAAAGAGGGAAAGAGAGAGAGAGAGAGAGAGAGAGAGAGACAGAGAGAGAATGAGTGCTCCAGGGCCTCTAGCCACTGCAAACGAACTCCAGATGCGTGTGTCCCCTTTTGCATCTGCCTAACATGGGTCCTGGGGAATCGAGCCTCGAACCGGGGTCCTTAGGCTTCACAGGCAAATGCTTAACTGCTAAGCCATCTCTCCAGCCCAGATAACATCCCACTTTAAGAGTGCACCACAGCTTTTTATTTTCTGTTCCAGAGATTTAAAAAAAAACATTCTATTTTACTTATTTATTAGAGAGAGAAAGAGGGAGAGAGAGAGGAGAGAGAATGGGCGTGCCAGGGCCTCCAGCCACTGCAAATGAATTCCAGATGCATGTGCCACCTTATGCATCTGGCTTATGTGAGTTCTGGGGAATTGAACCTGAGTCTTTGGGCTTTGCAGGCAAGTGCCTTAACCACTGGACAATCTCTCCAGCCCCTTGTTCCAGGGATTTTCAGCACTCTTCAGGAGTCCATGAAATCCCGGTGAAGTCCAGCTCAAGTTCAGTTGGGAAATTCAGAGTAGCTCCTGTCCATCCGCAATGCGGGGCACAACTGGTACATGTGCACTTAGATTTTCTTCCCCTTCATCTCACTGTGATAACCATCTCGTTCACTTGCATTTAAATTTACCAAAGAAACATGCCTCTGCGCGGGGCTGTTAGAGTGTTTCCTGAGGGGTTTAACTGAGGAGGAAAAGACCCACCATGAATGTGGGAAGCTGGATCCCATGGGCTGGGGTCCCAGGCTGAATGAAAGAGAAAGCGGGCTGAGCCCCTCCCATAAACCCTTCCTTCCTTAATCTGCAGTTGTGAGAAAATCTGTTAAAGCAATGAGGAAAGTAACTACAGCTACTCTCCTCATTCCTGCCTTTTGTCCTGCGGTCATACTCCTAGTAAGACAGCCTCACCCGCATTCTTCTGTGTCTCAGGGCTTAGTGGGACCCCAACTGGCTTGGTGTGAAGGTGGTTCTAAGAGGCCCACGCTCAGAATTGGGTTTAGAGTCTGCCCGCTCATGTCTCATGAGCAGACGCGATGGTATTGCTGGTGCTCTGTACAGCGGTGCTTTTCCCGTGGACAAGGTGTGGCACTGCAGTTGCTGAGATGCCCGCCAGGATTGGGTTGGGAGGAGACACAGAGATAAAGGGAAGCTGTGATGAGGAGTGAGAATTCGCGTGCTGGGAACTGTGGGCCATGCATGATCCATCACCTGACTGTGTGCATAAAGTTTTATTGAAACACAACCGTGCTTTATCTGTGCATTGTCAAGGCTACGTTCATTTGCAAAAGAGACCCCGTGGGGCTTCCAAAGCTACATACTTACTTTCTGGCTCCTGCAGGCTAATCTCAGTCAGCGTGGATTTACCGATTGCATGTGAAAGAGCTGCTGGTCTTCTGGTACTGATCCTTGACCAAAGCTACAGAACTGAGAAAAATGGTGTTTTACAGTCCATAGTCAGTAAGTAGTTTGGGGTAGGAAAGTCAGTGTTGCTTAGCAATGTAACATGTTATACCAGTGTTGCTTAGTAACATAGTATGTTACACCAGTAAGTACTGCTTAGCCACATGATATACATTACACCAGTCAGTGTTGCTTAGCAATGTAACATACGTTACATGTTTTACATTCACAAATTTGTGCTGGTTTCGACATAACCTGTGCATTTCAGTTCGTGAGGCTTGTCACTTGTGCTTCCAAAAACAACTCATCATAGGAGACCATATGACAAACCAGTGTCAGAGTGAGGTTTCTGGAAACATCCCTGAGTTACAGCACAGAGAAGTGGCCGACACTGTTTTGGGGAGCAACAAATGGCAGATCAGAAAAATTAAAATGAACCTGTTATGTTTGAAATGACTACCAACTCACCCTCGGTTTCAAGTGGCAAAAACATCATGTTCTGGGTGCAGGGAGATGGCTCCCAGGATGAAGCGCTTGCCTTGCAAGCGTGTGGCCCAGGGTTTGTGGATCCGAGGCGCCCATGTGATGGCTAGCTGCCTGCCTGTAATTCCCCTGCTGGAGAGCTGGAGGCAGGACCCCGGGGTAAGCCGGTCAGCTAGACGAGCCAGCGAGCTCTTGGCTTGAGTGAGGGAACGTGCCTCAGTAAATAGAACGGGGAGCGATGGAGGAGACACCGGCCATAACCCTCTGGTCTATGTGCGCGCACACACACACACACACACACACACACACACACACACACACCAGCAAAGAAACCCTTTGTGTTCTGTGGTAGGGGAGAAAATTTAAATGCATGTTTAGAGATAATATATACGGATCTTAGGAAAATAGAAATGGACTAAGGGGGACATGTGGGCTTGGCAGCAAAATGGCAGTACTAACTCACTTAGACACATTAGGATAATGAATCAGAAGATGACTGAGATGAGATGTTTGCATTTCATCTATCACATGAACTTCCAACCTAAAGAATTTGAGCAGATATGATATTTAAGAGAAAACTACCTATGTTTGATTTTTAAAACTATTTTATTTTATTTATTTAAGAGACAGAGAGAGAGAGAAAGAGAGAGAGAGAGAGAGAGAGAGGC
The DNA here is from genome assembly GCA_036346955.1 of Dipus sagitta. Classification (NCBI taxonomy): domain Eukaryota; kingdom Metazoa; phylum Chordata; class Mammalia; order Rodentia; family Dipodidae; genus Dipus; species Dipus sagitta. The sequence goes on from CM070789.1 coordinate 1,922,191, forward strand.
AGATAGAGAGAATGGGCACATTAGGGCCTCCAGCCACTGCAAATGAACTCCAGATGCAAGTGCCACCTCATGTATCTGGCTTTACCTAGATCCTGGGGAATTGAACCTGGGTGATTTGGATTTGTAGGCAAGTGCCTTAATCTCTAAGCGTGTCTCCAGCCCCCATGTTTGGTTTTTAATTACACACCCCCATGATATACCCGGGTGTGCTATATAGGACAAGAGACCATGGAGCTAAGAGAATATGCAGTTACCTGAGCCATTCATTGATGGGCAAAATGTGTTCTGGAAGGAGTCACTGTCAACACCGTTGCTTGGGGCCAGACATTCCTGGGTGTCATCGGTTACCGCGGGACTTCCTGGGTGTCAGTTAGATCAGTTATCCCTGGGGCTGGGGATATGCCCAGTGGATAAAACTCTTGTTCTGCAAGTGTAAGGACCTGCGTTTAGATGCCCAGACCCCATTTTAGAGGCGAGACACAGTTGTGTTCACAGCTGCTCGATGGTAAGATGGGTGGCAAAGACAAGAGAATCCTGTAGCTAGCCTGTTGTACACCACAGTGAGCACCTGTATGTGAATTTGTACTGGGAACAGCACATTCATGTTGTTCTGCGTGCACACACACACCCCCACACACATACACACACACACACACACACAGAGAGAGAGAGAGAGAGAGAGAGAGAGAGAACAGTAAACTATTGCTGCAGAGAGAAGACTCTTCTTCTTACTGTCTTTTTCAGATACTCGCTGCTTTTGTTTGCTTGTTTTTGCTTTGAGATAGGGTGCTGTGTAACAAAACCAGACTAGCCTAGCGCTCACGATCCTCCTGGCTCAGCCTCCCACACTTGGGGGTCACAGGTCTGCGCCACCATGCCTCGCCTCCCATATTCATATGTGGAGTTTGCGCTGCCTTCGCAAACCCTGTTGGACGGGCCTCAGGCCCAGTTGTCCATGTGGAAAGGCGTCCGCCTGAGGATACAGCGACAATACCATTGGTTCAACATGCCAGAGGCCCGGCATGCAGGTTGCTTCAGTGTTTACATATCTTGGGGGTCTTGGGGTGCATGTGGGTGTGCAGGTTCTTGTGGGGGCCAGAAGTTGACATCACATTGTCTTCCTCAGTCACTGACCTTAATTTTTGAGACAGGGTCTCACACTAGGCTAGACTAGCTAGACAGGAAGCCTGGGAGAGCCTCCTGCCTCATGGTAGGATTATAGGCACGTGCTGCCAAGCTTGGCGTTTTTACGGGTGTGCTGGGGAGCTGAACCCCGGTCCTGCGCTTGCGTGGCAAGCACTTACTCTTTGAGCAGTCTCCTCACCAGGACTTCTGGCCTGCTGTGTCCGTATCTCTACCGCGAGTACAAGCTGTTGAGAAGGAAAGACACTTGAACTTAGAGATTGGGTTCCAATCCCAGCATAGCCATCGGCCCTCGGCGCTTCAGTTTCTCCATTTAGCCACAGTGTTCTTACAAGGTTGAAGCAAGTGTGGCCTGAGAAAGCCAACTAGCTCCTCAGGGTTTAGCATCATTAACCATTATTTTCCATCATTAAAATTTTTGTGCATCTGTTATATGATCAAGCACTACTTAAAGCATAAGATTGTCTTTCCTTTCGTCAAAATAATCCTTAAGCCCCAAACCGTCGTTATTATCTTTGGGGCTAATGCAATATTTTTAGAGATGACACAGTGTAAGGATGTTTAAACCTCTGAGAATGAGTCAGTGTTTTCTTTTCCTCTCTTTTCGTCTTCGGGAGCCATGTGGTGTTTCAGACAAGAGCTTCCTTGGGTGGAGTCCAGGTCCGTGGCCCCGCCGATTCAGTTTCTTCCCTCTCGGAAACTTTGTGATGGTGAATGTAACCAGAGTCCTCAGAACACTTGTCCACGAGGCACAAGTTGCGTTCCTACTCCTCTTCCAAGCCACACTGGTCACCGTAAGAATGGTCAGGTCAGGCCACTTTCAGTCGGAAATGTGGGCGATCGCCACACAAACGGAAGCACAGTTCTGTGCCCCTGTGCCCACATCCTTCACCACCCCTGCCCAAGGCTGAGGCCGAGAAGGGCTCGCACGCTGCTAGAAGTCTCAACAGAAACACACGGTATAGGAGCTCCGAAGGAGAGAGACAGAATGTTCTTTCCCCCAGATCCTAGCAAAGCACATCCAGGGCATATTGGTAAAGATTTTAAGGCAAAAGAAGTGGATTCAGTCATTTAGTCAAAGAAAGCTCATTTCTTTTTTAAAAAAACAAAAAACAAAAACCAAGGAATTGCTCAGGTCTGTGCCCCGTCCTGAGAATCTGTGTGCTTATAAAGCTCCTGATCCTAAAATTGCTCCCGTCTCTAAGTCAGGGATTAAATACTCTGTACCATGTGCTGCGTGAACTTTCTCTGAGGAGATGAGAACATGTGCCTACCCACCTTGGGTATGGCACCAGTCATAGAAATGAAAAAAAAAAAAAAAAAAACCATTCCACCCTAGTGTTGGTTGGTGAGCAAATGAGTTTAATTTGGATTACTCAAAGGAGCATGGGAAACTTGTGGGCAGCTATCCCACTAAAGAACATGTCTCTAATCCCAAACAACTGTAAAGTGTCATCTATAAATCTTTGGGTGAGGGCCAGAGCCTCGTGGCCCCCCACTGGCTCCATGACGGAAGGTGAGTGGCCCAATCCTGTCAGGTCTCCTTTGGGTAATCCGGGCTGCTGACGGTGCAAGACGGCCACGGCCATGTTATGCCCAGAGGACAGCATCTTGCTAAGTACAAAAGAAACCCTCTGTTATCTGGCTTGTGGCTTCCTCTTGCAAATAAACTCTTAAACTGCATAGTAAATGGCTGGAGAATTTATAAGCTACGAGTTGGCTGAAAGAAGAAAAAAAAAAGGTCAGCCATTAGAAATGCATCGCTTTCAAATAACAAAACACCCGTGACGGCAAGAAACGAGATACCGTGTCAGTAAGTGAAGCATGGATGGAGCGGTCAGCGCTAGGGTGGGGAGGCAGGGTGACATCTCTAGGAAATGGGCGATCGGTCAGCAAGGAGCAAACGGGAAGCCGGAGAAGGCAAGGTTCAAACCAAGTCACGGGAGCATCGAGTAAGCACATCAAGCAGTTGAATTCTATGCTAGATGACACGTAAGGATGAAGGTTTTTACGCAGGACAGAATAAGTGTGAAGTGAGAGAAAGGAAGGACTCAAAGGGGGAGGTGGGGGAGGGAAGGGGAATATCATGGTTTGTGGTCTGTAAGTATAGAAGTTGTCAATAAAAATGCATATATTAAAAAAAAGCTTGGCTTAAGTGAAAGGTTGGGACATTTGTTACACAAGGAAGACAGAGAGATGGACTTTGTTGGTGGGGTGAGGGGTGAAGAGAAGTACCCAGGAATTGTATGTATATATATATGTATGTGTGTGTGTGTATGCATATATGGGTGTACATGCCACAGCATGCCTATGGAGGTTCATGGTGTCTGTGCTCTTCTGCCTCCTTCTTTGAGACAGGGTCTCTTGCCACTGCAAACAAATACCAGACTGACTGGCCTGCAAACTTTGGGTCCCCCCCCCTCCACCTCTCACTGTTGCAGGCACCCTAGGATGGCAGGCGGACATGCTAGCTGTGATGGGTGCTGGAGAATGGAGCTCACACTGACAGGCTCTGCAAGCAAGTGCCCTAACAACCGAGCCATCTCCCTGCCACCAGGGTCGGATTTTAGAGACGTTGGGTTGTCGATGCTGGTTGGACAGGTGTGATTTAGACAGGTAAGTGGCCATTAAAGTTTGGGGTTTGGGTCTCAGGAGAAAGAACTAGATTGGAAGAAGCCCCTCCTTCCAGTGTTTCTCAGGGAAGGTTCCCAGGTCCTCCGGAACCCCAGGAAACACCACAGCACAGCCTGACTCAGTGAAAGTTTTAAGGTAGGCTGTCCCTTGAACAAAGCGGTGGTCTTTCACAGTCTCCTACCCATGGATTCCACACCACATTGCACGTAATGAGTGTCAAAAAGTCACAATATGGGCTGGAGAGATGGCTTAGCGGTTAAGTGCTTGCCTGTGAAGCCTAAGGACCCCGGTTCAAGGCTCCGTTCCCCAGGTTCCACGTTAGTCAGATGCACAAGGGGGCGCACACATCTGGAGTTCGTTTGCAGTGGCTGGACGCCCTGGCGTGCCTATTCTCAATCTCTCTCTCTGTCTTTTTCTCTCTCTCTCTGTCACTCTCAAATAAATAAATTAAAAAAATGAACAAAAAAAGAGAAAGGTTTTATTTAAAAAAAAAGTCACAATATGATAGTATGTACATAGCACTTACTACATGACACACCCAGCTTTAGTGCATATGGATGAGAATGTGCATACATGTTACCATGTGCATCAGTCAGGGTTCTCTAGAGGGACAGAACCGATAGAATGAATTGTATTAAAAGGGACTTTAGGGCTGGAGAGCAGTTGAGGCATTTTCCTGCAAAGCCAAAGGACCTTGGTTTGATTCCCCAGGACCCACGTAAGCCAGATACACAAGGGGGTGCATGCATCTGGAGTTCATTTGCAGTGGCTGGAGGACCTGGCACACCCATTCTCTCTCTCTCTCTCTCCTGTGTGTGTGTGTGTGTTTCTGCCTCTTTACCTCTCTCAAATAAATAAATAAATAAAGATAATTTTTTTTTTAAACAAAGGGAATTTATTGATCAGCTTATGGCAGTCTAACAATAGCAGGTTGCAGGCCTCAGAGTCAAGGAACCCAGTAGCTGTTCAGTCCACAAGGCTGGATGCCTCAGCAGTCCCAATACAGCACTGAAGGTCTGGGGACTTCCTGGAGAGCCACTGTTCTTCTGTCCACACTGGTCTTCAGTCCACCCTGGTCTTCAGTCCACACTGGTCTTCAGTCCACACTGGTCTTCAGTCCACGCTAGTTTTCAGCCCACACTGGTCTTCAGCCCACGCTGGTCTTCAGTCCACGCTGGTCTTCAGCCCACGCTGGTCTTCAGTCCACGCTGGTCTTCAGCCCACGCTGATTTCCAGCCCACACTGGTCTTCAGTCCACACTGGTCTTCAGCCAACACTGGTTTCCAGTCCACACTGGTCTTCAGTCCGCACTGGTCTTCAGTCCACGCTGGTTTTCAGTCTACACTGGTCTTCAGTCCATGCTGGTTTTCAGCCCACACTGGTCTTCAGCCCACACTGGTCTTCAGTCCATGCTGGTCTTCAGTCCACGCTGGTCTTCAGCCAACACTGGTTTCCAGTCCACGCTGGTCTTCAGCCCACACTGGTCTTCAGTCCACGCTGGTCTTCAGTCCATGCTGGTCTTCAGCCCACACTGGTTTTCAGTCCACGCTGGTCTTCAGCCCACACTGGTTTTCAGTCCACGCTGGTCTTCAGTCCACACTGGTCTTCAGTCCACACTGGTCTTCAGCCCACACTGGTTTCCAGTCCACGCTGGTCTTCAGCCCACACTGGTCTTCAGTCCACGCTGGTCTTCAGTCCATGCTGGTCTTCAGCCCACACTGGTTTTCAGTCCACGCTGGTCTTCAGCCCACACTGGTCTTCAGTCCACGCTGGTCTTCAGTCCACACTGGTTTTCAGTCCACACTGGTCTTCAGTCCACACTGGTCTTCAGTCCACACTGATTTTCAGTCCACACTGGTCTTCAGTCCACGCTGGTCTTCAGCCCACACTGGTCTTCAGCCCACACTGGTTTCCAGCCCATGCTGGTCTTCAGTCCACACTGGTCTTCAGTCCACACTGGTCTTCAGTCCACGCTGGTCTTCAGCCCACACTGGTCTTCAGTCCACGCTGCTCTTCAGTCCACGCTGCTCTTCAGTCCACACTGGTCTTCAGCCCACACTGGTTTCCAGTCCACACTGGTCTTCAGTCCACGCTGGTCTTCAGTCCACACTGGTTTCCAGTCCACACTGGTCTTCAGTCCACACTGGTTTCCAGTCCACACTGGTCTTCAGCCCACACTGGTTTTCAGTCCATGCTGGTCTTCAGTCCATGCTGGTCTTCAGCCCACACTGGTTTTCAGTCCACACTGGTCTTCAGTCCACGCTGGTCTTCAGTCCACGCTAGTCTTCAGTCCATGATGGCAGGTAGCCAGCAACACTGGCAGTCAGGTGGGAGAAAAAGATTCTTTTCTCTCAGAGCTTCCTTAAAGAAAACCCTCTTCTGAGAGGGGCTGCCCACTCTGGGAAAGGACTCACTCTGGCGAAGGGCTCACTCTGGGGAAGGACTTCCTCCTTCAGTTAATCCTTCCTGCAAGCAACCTCAGAGCCCCAGCCAAGAGGAATGTCTGTGGATCCCTAAACAGATGAAGTCAACAACAGAACTCAACCATGACACCATGTTTGTGTATATAAGGAATATATTATATATGAGGAGAAAGAAATAATTTCTTGTTGAAAAATGATTAGGATCTGAAGTTTTGATTTGGAGTTTGCATTTGGGAATTTTTGGTCTAATTATGAAATTCATTTATCTTTACAGTTCCAAAATAATTTTAAATAACATTTCAACAATTTTGTACACAAAATAAAGTTTCAAGGTATAGGTTTTTAATTTAATTTTTATTTATTTATTTTATTTTTTATTTTTTTATTTTATTTTTTTTCTCCATTTTTATTAATATTTTCCATGATAACAAAAAAAATCCCATGGTATTACCCTCCTAATTTTTATTTTTTTATTGACAACTTCCATAATCGTAAACAATATCCCATGGTAATTCCCTCCCTCCCCCCACTTTCCATGACCTCACAGTGCCTGACACTACCTACACAAGACCATCATAATAGGAAGACAAGATCATGACATCAAAATAAAAGAAAGACTGATTGAGAGGGGGAGGGGATATGATGGAGAGTGGTATAGGTTTTCTTGATTTGTGATGTTAAGTCAGTGCTCAATTTATTTTTTCTTCAGATTTTGGAGAATCCTAGATTTCAGATTTTCAGGTTATGTATGTTCAACCTGTAAGCATGAATTTAAATATCACATTAACCTTGTATAGTGGTTGATGTCATTATCCCTATTTTATAATGGAAAACCGAGGAAGAGAGACGAAGAAACTTACCCAAAGCCATAAGGCTAGGAAAAACCGGAAGCAGTTTCACACTCCCAGAAACTTTCTCATACGGAAGTTTGCAAGACTTTCATCTCTTTTCTGCCTGACAGTTTATCCAAATACTCCAAGCATCCCAGGCTCCGCTTGCTGTGCTGTGTGTGTCCTATGGCGTTCTCCCCAATCCTCCACGCTCACACCTCTATGCTCTCGATCTCTGTGTCCTTCGAACCCCACATGGCAGCCGGGGATGTACCTCAGTTGGCAGAATGCTTGCCCAGCATGCACAAAGTTCTGGGGTTCATTCCAGCACCACATAGACGGTGTGATGGCGCATGTCTATAATCCCAGAGAGGTGGAGGCAGGAGGATCAGAAGACCAAGCTCACCGTGTCTACAAGTTCAATACCAGCCTGGGGTTGGAGACTGTCTCACACAAAACAAAACAAAACAAAACAAAACAAAACAAAACAAACAAACAAACAACAACAACAAATGCAATAAACAACAAACCCTGACAGATGCAACCATTTTACTACAGGCTTGCTTGACTTCTTATTTCTTGGATGTGGATCATGAGCTCTGTGGATATTCAGAATATTGTCACAAGTCTCATTGCACCAATGAATTCATTGTTGTTTTAGTAAATGATTTTACTCCCCCTCACATCCACACTAAGGTGTAAAGACCATTGGGGCAATAGTTCTTTCCCCTGTGTCACTGAGCACCACAAGTTCCCTGTACTTCTGAAAGTGACATTTGAGAAATCAACATAAACACAGAAAAGACTCAAGTGCTAGAAAGAAATGGTTCTTCATAGATTCGTGACCCCAACCACTTAGGTTCAGATCAAAACCTTCCACCTGCTTCCTCAACGAGAAGGTGTTCGGACTCCCTCCTGCCTCGGTTTTCACACTTGTGGTATGTGGATAACAACATTGCCTATTTCATGTTGTTGTTAGAAGGATGACACAACATGTCTCCCAGTAACTGGCTCATCGTAAGCATCTGATAATGTTTGTTATTATTAGCACATTGCCTTTACTACAGAAACATATTTCAGTGTGTCCCAGATAACTGGTTTATCTTTCTAACCCATCTAAATATGAATGGCTGCACATATATTTGAACAATTCAATAAATGAATAAACCACGCCCATTGATTCACTAATTATTACACCAAATAGTTATTGTCTATCTATACTGCTCTATTGCTAAGCTAATTTCTGGGGCTTTACCAGTGAACTACATAAATAACCTTTCTACCTCAGTGATTCTAATCTCAGTGGGGTGAGGGTTAAAACAAACAGGCAGTTCATCATAGGAAGTCACAAGCGATGTGATAAGGAAGACATGCAGTGGTGTGGGAATGGAGCAGAGGCCTTTTCTCAGATTGGGGAGGTCACAGCATTGCCAGTTAAGCCTGGAAGGTACCAAGGTCAGTGTAGTGGTGGAAGAGAACACAAGACTATATGTGTTCGCAGAGAACACACACCACAGGTTTGGAAAACAGGGAGAGCAGAAACAATTTGAGAAACAAAAAGATCATTGCAGGGACTGGAAAGATGGCTCTGAGTTTAAAGGCACTTGCTTGAAAAGCTTGATGGCCCGGGTTCAATTGCTTAGTACCTAGATGCACAAAGTGGGGCATGTATTTGGAGTTCATTTATAGTAGCAGGAGGCCCTGGTGTGCCCATACTCTTCCTCTGTCTTAAGTGAATAAATGAATACTATTTTTTAAAAGCTCATGCGATGCCAGTTAAGTAGGTAGGAAGGCACATGCTCAGATCATAAGAGGTCTTTTGAGTATTCCCATTGGTGTGGACTTTACTGTAAGACAGATGACCAGTTGTTGCTGGACTTAATTAGAAGAGACGTTAACCCGAAACTGTGTTATAATCATGTCTTTCTGGCTGTATTGTACTGAATGGGCAAGGCACAGGTGGAGTTCAGGGAGACAAATTTAGGGGTAATTGCAGAAGGCTAGCATGTAGGGAGAATGGGAGCAAGAGATTAAAAGTGAGGCCGTAGAAATAGGGACCGGAGAAAACCATCAAGACCTGGTGGCCGATTATAAATGAGTGATGGTAGGCGTGATGATTAATCTCTGGTAGTCACTTAGAAAGGACCCAGGAAGTATCTATTTTATCTCTTTAAAAATCTGTATATTTATTTACTTGAGAGAGTGAGAAAGAGGCAGACACAGACAGAGAATGGCGCACCAGGGCCTCCAGCCACTGTAAACAAACTCCAGACACATGTGCCCCCTCGTGCATCTGGCTCATGCGGGTCCTGGGGAATAGAACCTGGGTCCTTTGGCTGCTAAGCCATCTCTCCAGGCCAGAATTAACTAATTTAAGTGAGCCTCTAGGCAGGGCAGTGAGAGGTTATCTTAAGTTAATCGGTGGGAAGCCTCACCTTCACTACAGGTGACGAGGCCAGAGCTGAGCTCTTGGGCTGAGTCAAAGGGAGAAAACCAGCTGACAGCAGCTCTCGTCCCTCTCTGCTCTGGACTGCAGACACCACGTGAGCAGCTGCCTCCTGCTCCTGCGCGGGCCTTCCTCACCATGCGCACTCTGTCCCCGGAAAGTATGAGCCCTTCCTTGCACTGCATTGGAAGAGAAAAGGAGCTAAGTTCGTTTCAGAGGTTTGTAACATGCAAAAAGAGAAACCAGCTAGCTAGCGTATTAAAACCCAGGCTTGATTTAGCCAGGAGGTGATCAACAGTGAGATGAAGATCTTGGCAAAGTTTCCACTAAAGGCATTAATACTCGATGGAATCCAAGGAGATAGGGAAGGGAGGAAAGAGGCAAAATTTAGATAAACAGGGAAAAACAGCTGGGCAAAAACTGCAGAGGCATTGTTGAAGAGTGGGCCCACAATGAAAAGCACATGGGGGGGGGTGTGGAGATGGCTTAGTGGTTAAGCGCTTGCCTGTGAAGCCTAAGGACCCCCGTTCGAGGCTTGATTCCCAGGACCCACGTTAGCCAGATGCACAAAGGGGCGCACGCGTCTGGAGTTCATTTGCAGTGGCTGGAGGCCCTGGCGCGCCCATTCTCTCTCTCTCTCTCCCTCTTTCTCCCTTTCTGTCGTTCTCAAATAAATAAATAAAAATAAACAAAAATAATTTTGAAAAAAGTACATAGGGGGAGTAGAAGGAAAGTACCAATAGCTAAGCTGCCAGGATCTGCAGGAGTGATGACAAGGACCTGTTGCCAGATCGGAGTATAGAAATGGACAAAGGAGACGAGGACGGCGTGGAGCACGGGTAGTTTTACACATGAGAACACGCCACGTCGTTCCAGGTGGCGGGAGGGCTTGGGAGGGAGAAGACGACATCGAGTGTGGCGCCGGCTTCGGGATGGTCTGAGATTGCTCGGGGTACCGGTGACAGCAAGGGGGGCTGGCTGAGCACTCGCAGGCGCGCTAAGAACTGACGAGCTTTGAATTCGGGAGTCTTGAGGGAAGCCCAGACACATCCCAGCTTTGAAATCCTCTTCTGGAAAGCACATAGCACAAGAGGGTGACTCAGCTGAGCGCTGGCGGTGTTGCCAGGAACCAGCGGGCGAGGGCTCTGCTGGCAGGACAGCACAAGCAGCCTGTGCTCCTGGGCACCTGCACCCCTTACACAGCTCACTTCTCCTTTTCCTTGGCAAATGGCAGTGGAGGAAAGACAATAGTGAATTTATAAACAAGCAAAACAATCACAGGAACCTCCTCCTAAGAACCTATCCTTTGTAAAATCTAATTTTAAAGATGGTAGGTGTTTTATTTAATTTTATTTTATTATTTTAGTTTATTGTTTTTTTTCAAGGTAGGGTCTCCCTCCAGCCCAGGCTGACCTGGAACTCACTATGTTGTCTCAGGGTGACCTTGAACTCACGGTGATCCTCCTACCTCTCGCTCTGAGTGCTGGGATTGAAGGCGTGTGCCACCATGCCCAGGCCAGATGCTTTATTTAACAACAACAACAAAAAGGTTCAAGATAATTTTATCTCCACCTTCAGAATTTAGGTGCAAAGAAATGCAAAAACAAGCCAGCTGAAAGAACTGGAAATTCCTCTTTCTCCTGATGGATCTTCTGGAACAAATGGTGGAGGTGGGGAACATATGATTCAGCATTTCAATGGGTCACAGGATGTTTGAGCTGGAGCACACGGACCAGGGCTTCACTGTAAATGAGGGGCCCCAGAGAGGACCGCAGAGTGGAGTTTGTCAGATAGAGCTTTGTGGAAAGGAACATACTGGCTTGTTTCTCAAAATGCCCTTTTATCTTCCATTGAAAGGTAAAAATTCTCATGATTTTATAAGAGCATCTTAGATAAATTTCATAGTGGAAATATAACTCATAGAATTTTAGCAATAATTTTATCACAAATAAAACGTTATTGCCTTGAGAGCTTATATGAATGTTATATAATTCTAACTTTGAAATTAAAAAAATATTATTTGTGTGGTGGGGGTGCAGAGGTCAAAGGACGACTTTGAAGTGTCCGTGTTCCACCTTCTTTGAGGCAAGGGATCTAAACCCTGCCCGGCTGCAACAGAATAGCCTGAAAGATTCAGGCTCTCTGGGCTCTGCCTCCCATTGCCACGGGCACGTTTGGGGATCACTGATTCATGAGCCCCTTTACATCAGGCTTTTTATGTGAGTGCTGGGGTGCTGAACCCTGCTGCCGGGCTTTGTAAGCGAGTGCTTTTAATCACTGGGTCATGTCCTCAGTCTTTGCTGTGAAACTTTAACTGAGAATGATTTACTCTATGGAATGGCAAATGTATTCAAACATAAACCCATTTCTCTCTTAATATCACTGGCAAAACAGAGGGCGAGGAGGCTCAGGTGACCTGTCCCATCGGTACCACAGCTTGCTCTCGTTTTCACTGCCACTGTGCAGTGATGGACGTTTTCCATCATGTTCATACATTCATGATGCACACCTAATCCAATAGCTTGTGGAGAAGGAGGAGACCCTCGTCCCTGGCCAGACCCCAGCACGGTGTCTCAGCTGCCCCATCTGGCATCACGCATAGAGTAGCTTGCTTGGCTGTATGTCCAGGCACTGAGCCCTTCGCTTTGCTCTGGTATGTATCCTGAGACATTTCCAGATTTTGTTTGTTTGTCTTTTGAGGAGTGAGACAATTTCTTCCAATGAAATCTTACAAATTGTGTAAAATAGGTAAAAGTCAAAGTTCCACTTAAGGTAGGGGTGACCCAGGGCCCCCAAATGTCCCTCCCTCATGCTCTCACAGTTTTGCAGGGGCTGAGGAGGCGGCTCACTGCGGAGGAGCACTTGCGAGGGCCAGAGGGGGACTGAGAACCCCGTGTTTCACCCCAGCCCACATGAAAACGGCTGGGCATGGCCACCCATGTCTGTAATCTCAGCCCTGTGGGGAGCAGAGACTGGACAGTTGCTGCTGCTCCCCGGCCGGTCTGACAGAAAATAGCCGCTCAGGGCTGGACAGATGGCTTAGCAGTTACGACGGCTCCTCCTGCCTGTGACGCCTGAGGACCCATGTTCAAAGTGCACAAGGTCGCATATGTGCACAAGGTGGCACGTGCATCCGGAGTTTGACTGCAGTGGCTGGAGGTCCTGGTGTGCTAATTCTCTCTCTCTCTCTCTGTCTCCTGCTCTCCGTCTCTTGCATTAAAAAAAAAAAGGCCAGTCTGTTGGGTTTACTTAAAAAAAAAAGAAAGAAAAAGTAAAAGAAAAGAAAATAGCAGCCCTGTGTTTAGTGAGAGACTCTGTCTCACTGGAAACAAGAGAGGAAGACGGCCAGTGTGCCACTCTGGCCCCTGACTATGCATACACTGGACACGCACATCCACAGACATGTTCACACAATTCACAGCCATCACACCACCACACATACTACATGGATTGAAATGATTTTGCAGAGCTAAGATTAAAAGCCATGCGGTAAGAGCAGCTAGAAATCTCTCAAGCAAACACATGTGTTAGGTTGATCTCTTACAGGATGCATAACAAGAAGACATGTAGAAAGTGCTCAGGAAGTGAGACCTGGCTGTGCAGAGAGAGCTCGCACTGTAGAAATGGAATAGGATGCGTTCTTCCTGCTGCCTTTGGAACTGCGAATGGGGAATGGATTTCAGTGTCTTATAGAGCTTTATGGAGTATCACAGGGCTGGTTTGCGCTGGTTGACACCAGCTTCTTCCTCAGCCGAGAGCTGGATTTTATTTACGTTCTGGTTGGAACTTTTGACTCAGATGATCGGACACCATTTGACCTCTTCAGCTTAAAAAAAAACAAAAAAAACCCAAAAAACCTCATAGCAAACCACTTGGATGTACAAGAGTGAAGAAGGTGGCATGTTGGAGAGTCCTTTGTGGACTGTGGTTATTGTGAGAGGGTGGTGAACAAAGGGTCCGGAAACCACTGGGTTTGGGCAGGAAGCACTTCAGAGCAGCTGTGAGAGGCTCAGCAGACACAGTGGGCATGGTTAGTGCGTGTCCTGAGGTGACTCAGAGAAGACAGGGCTCCAGCTGGGCAGCCGAGGAAAGGTGACCTCTGGTTGAGCACCTGCTATGTGTCAAGGGCTTCGCATATATGACCCCTCCTTATTCCTAGTACAATCCTACCCACTTGATAAAAGAGGGTATTATAATCAGCAGCAAAGGACTAGGTCCTCAAGGTTCTGTGACCTGCCCTTATTGCATCCTATCACACTCTTCTTGCTCTTCCATAAACTTGCGAAGTGTTTTCGCACCTCAAGGCCTCTCTTGTTACCGTCCCATCTTCAGACATTTCCCTTGGAACATGGGCCCTCACTGCCCGCTTACCTCAGGTGACCCAGGTCTCTGCCTGCCTGCTCTGCCTAGCGGACCCTTCTCTGACACTCCTTCACCATTCTGCACACCTTGCCAGCATCTGTCTGCTTCGCCGGCTATTTGTGTTGTGTTCCGATTTTAATGGTTGAGGAATTTCACATTTTCCACACTTCCACATTTATGCTTCGCTTTTCCAGATTTAAACCGCCACTTGTGGGCTGGAGAGATGGTTTAGCAGTTGAGGAGCTTGCCTACAAAGCCTAGGGACCCAGGTTTGACTCCCCAGTCCCCGTATAAGTGAGATGCATGTTGTGGCACATGTGTCTGAAGTTTGTTTGTAGTGGCTAGGCCCTGGCATACCCATTCTATTTCTCTCTCTCTAAATAAATAAATTAAATTAAATAAAATACTGTCACTTGTAAGCTCTTGTCTTATAGGCTGGGGGTAGAGAGGACAGTTGTTGAATATAGTAATGTTTATACCTCTTCTTTTATAGTGATTTTCTCAGAACATTCTTTTGGGAAATTGCTTCTTCCACGTTGTAGTAGTCTGTTTTGCATTGCTATAACAAAGGACCTGAGGCTGGGTAATGTATAAAGAAGTTTTGTTCATTTAAATGTTTTAGAGGGTCAAAAGCCTTAGTGTTGGGTAGACTGTGCTGAGGGTTTCATGGTGGACAGAATCACAGTGGTGTCTGGGAGACGCCACACAAGGACATAGCAAGCCAGGGCACGGGGGGGGGGGCAGTCTTGCTGTTGAGAGCTACAGGGATTCCACAAGACCTGCCTTACCTGTCCCCACCTCCCAGCACTGAAGTCAGAACCTGGCATTTTTACCTGGGCATTGGGAATTGAACTCAGGTCCTTGTTGCAGTTCTCTTCTGGTTGCTGGCACAAAGCACCTGGCCAAAAGCAGCTTGCGGGAGGAAAGTTGTTTATTTTGGTTTACAGGTAAGAGGGGAAGCTGCCTGACGGCAGGGTCAAATGTGGCATGAGCAGAGGCTGGAAATCACATCTTGGCCACTGTCGTCAGGTGGACAACAGCAGCAGGAGAGTGCGGAAACATTGGCAAGGGGGAGCTGGCTATAACACCTTTAAGTCCACCCCAACAAGACACCCCCAGCAAGGCTCCAATTCCCAAATTGCCACCAGCTGGGAGCCAGACATTTGTAACACATGAGTTTATGGGGGACACCTGATTCAATCCCCCACACTGCCCATGAAGTCTCGCCTCGTAAAGGCCCCACTACCTCTCTGTGTCAACTCACTGAGAGCTGAACTCCCTACCCATGGGCTCTTGGGTGCACACTTGAAGTACATCCACACCCCGGCACACGTTCTTAGCATCTTCTTAGCCTCAGTTCATAGCTGGGGCTGGATGGCCTTGAATCAAGTAGTGAAGCCCATGACTTGGGCCAATATAGTTGGCTCAGGGGTGGTAATTTGTCTGATTTAGGCCAATGAGATTACAGACGATTTTATTTTCATGTCTTCTGTTAAAAAGCTCATCTTCTGAGAAATGCTTTGTTTTGTGACATGAACAAGTGCTGGGGCAGAGGTGACTGAAAATCCTGAGGTGTGACGGGGGTTTACCTAGCTCAGTCTGCACCATGTGCCAGAGATCAGGTGCTGTTTTAGATACTAAGAATTCAGCTAACAGCAGGGACAAGATATTTGTTCTTGTGGAAAGCATATATATATATATATATATACACACACACACACACACACACACACACACACACATATATATATATAATTTATAATTATAATTTTGTTATTTTGAGGTAGGGTCTCACTCTAGCCCAGGCTGATCTGGAAATCACTATGGAGTCTCATGGAGATCCTCCTACCTCTGCCTCCCTAGTGCTGCGATTAAAGGCATGCACCACCACACCCGGCTGAAAGTATGTATTTTATAGAGAAGACACAGGATGATTTTAGGTACTGATGCATCACATGGCCCAAGTATACCCCTCATGGTCATATACCCTAAGGATGCTACACGTTGCTATAGAGGTACTTGCTCAGCCATGTTTGTTGCTGCTCTATTTACAATAACTAGAAAATGGAATCAGCCTAGCTGTCTATAAGCTACTGGACAGATAATGAAAATGTGGTACATATTATACAATGGAGCTTTATTCAACTGTAAAGAAAACCAAAATTATGAAATTTGTGAAAAAGTAGATGGATATGCAAAATATTACCTGCTAACTCAGACTCCGAAAGACAAACATGTTCTCTCTCACATGCAGCTGCTAAGCTCGGAATTCTCAGATGTGCATGTGAGATGGAGTAAGAATCAGTAGTGGAGGCCAGGAAGCTGGGAAGGGCTGTGTGGGAGGGGCAGATCAGGGCTCAGAGGAGAGGGAGAGTAGACACGTAAGCAGAGGGGCAGAATACTGGGGTTGGAAAGGTCTACGTGGGGTCCGAGGAAGGGATGGAAGAGAAGAGGATGTGGGGAGAGGGATACATAAAGCCAAAGGTTTTATGAATAAGTCATATGGGAACCTACTTCTTTGTTAGCTAATTTAAAAATATAAGTAAAGTAAGGAGAGTTTGGGCAGAAGTACATTGCAGGAGCAGAGAGCACTGTGCCCTGAAACCACAGGTTGTTATAGGAAACACCAGCACTGGGGGTGGGACAGCCCCCATGTTGCTCAGGGAGGCCCCTGAGCCCCCTGAAACAACACAGGTCACTGACTGGCTCCTGGTTGCCCACCAGAGCGAGATGGTTAGACCTCATTGCTGAAGACACCACATTTCAGTCGCAGAGCACTGAAAATCAAGCAGGAACTGAGCTGGAAGCCTCCGACCTGCTGGCCAGCTGTCATCGTGCTAGAAAGGGTTACGTAGGCTGTTGGGAGAGAAGAGTCATCAGCAGTCTTTTTATAAAATAAATATATTTATTTATTTATTTATTTGAGAGAGAGAGAGATACAGAAATAGGCAGGTAAAGAGAAAGAGAGAGAGAGAGAGAGAGAGAGAGAGAGAGAGAGAGAGAGAATGGGCATGCCAGGGCCTCCAGCCACTGAAAACAAACTCCAGGTGCATGCGTCTCCTTGTGCATCTGGCTTATGTGGGTCCTGGGGAGTCGAACCTGGATCCTTTGGCTTTGCAGGCAAATGCCTTAACTGCTAAGCCATTTATCCAGCCCCCCCAACAGTCTTAATCAGTAGCAGACCCTGCAAACTACACAACTGGCCAGGCAGGCAGGCTGTGCCCACTGGTGCAATAGTGGCATGCCAGTTAGGGGGGTAAGCAACAGCTTCTGATCATGCATGGATTCCTGCCCATGAGGTAGGGTATCAAATCCAACCTGAGAACAGTTGGCTAGCAAAGCTTCTTTTGATAGATGGTGGTGACTACTGGGGAGGCCCAAGACTTGTCAAGGTAATGAGAAGTGATAGCCGGATGCTCAGTACTGGATGAGATGTTTCTATGACACCCGCCAAGGTGCAGGGGACATTGTGGACAAGGTGGCAGAAAGAATATTAGTGCCGCTTTGACCACTGGCCAGGGACGCTTGTCTTTGGAGATGGCAGTGGACACTGAGGCTACTCAAAACTAATTCAAGTGCTGAAAAGAAGAGGCCAGTGAGGGTTCTGGTCATTGAGTCATCCCTATCACTCCCCCCAAGGCTCAGGGAGCACTGTGAAAGGAGTAGAAAGAATGTAAGAATAAGAGCCCCAGGGTAGGGAGGAGTACGTTGGGGCATCATCTTCCTGACGTAAACTGACCAGTGGATTCACTGCCTCACCGTGAATGTCATACCTCCACAAGACCTGTGTAATGCTGAGCCCATCACCATTTGACATAGAGGATTGAGGAAGACAAAGAGGAGACAACACAATAAGATTACTTGAAAAAAGAGGAGGGGATTCAGTGACTGGGCATGGGGGAGGGAGGACAAAAGAGGGTAAGAGAGGGATTAATGATCAAATTACAATATATTCATGTGTTAAGGTTCTCCATCAAAATTAAACTGTATTACATAATAAAAAAATCGGACCTCTTTGAGATGAGGTCTTGCTGTGTATCCCAAGATGTCGTGTTCAGAGGGGACTCAGGACAAAAGAATCGCAAGGAGCAGATACAGTGATGAAGGAATCCATAGGCCCCAAACCTAGGCGGCCAGGAAGGGACCAGAGCTTGCTTGTCCTCCACCCATCTAGACTCAGAAGTCAACGATAAAGCTAGTCAGACATTAACGAAATGGACGTTTACTTAAGAAGGAAACGTTTAGAACCTCAGGCCTGGTGGCACATGCTATGATCCAAGCACTTGGAGGTGGAGGCCGGGGATCTGAAGCCCAAGGTTATTTTTGACTACATAAGTGAGGTTGAGGCCACTCTGGGCTACCTGAGATCCTCTCTCTCTCTCATGAAATTCAAAATCCTCCTGAAAGGGACACTTTGACAACTCAGGGCACATAAGACCTTCCCAGGAGAAGAAAAACATCGGGGGATGAGCAGGCACCATCCAAATTTAACCATCGCACAAGAAAACAAGCCGCTTTGAAGCCCAGCATCAAAGTCAGAAGTCACTTACGAGTGGCAGGAGCAAACAAGCCTGGGTTTTCTAGGGGACAGGGCCCGGTTTGCACAGCCCGGAGCTGTGCTGGGAACATTAGAAGCTCGGCCAGGGTGGGATGCAGGAAAGCCTTGGAGCAGCCGGGAGCCAGGGCAACCGAGCTACAGCGACGGGGCTCCTCCGGGCCAAGAGCAGCGAGGAGTTCCTTAACTCCAGCCAGATGCCTGGAACACCAGGGTGTGGGCGCGCTGACTCAAAACAGCAGAGGGAGGACAAGCCGAGCCTGAGAACCCCACTGCAGGCCAAAATGGCTGTAAAGTGTGTGTGTTTGTCCCACGGGGGGGGGGGGGGGGAGCACATGGCTGACAGCAGGGTGGAAACTGGATTGGCACACAACAGGCCTTCAAAGATAAACATAAGCATAGCTTCAGAACATGAGATGACTAAAAGCACGAGGCGGCGTAACCCTGGGGAAGGACGGCAACATAAATAAAGTACAAAACATGCAAGTAGAAAAAGGCTGGCAGCATGTGAGTGCTCGGGTGCCCAGTGGAGACAATCAAGTGTTAAATAATTGTTAAGATCGAGTACATCAGTACAATGATGAGCGTAACACCAACCCCATGAATGAACACACCTTTCCTTTTCACTTTATTAATTATTATTATTATTATTATTTTGGTTTTTCAAGGTAGGGTCTCACTTGGGTCCAGGCTGACCTGGATTTCACTCTGTAGTCTCAGGGTGGCCTCCAACTCACGGTGATCCTCCTAGTTCTGCCTCCTGAGTGCTGGGATTAAAGACGTGCGCCACCATGCTTGGCTATTTTTTTATTTTTTAAATTTTTTATTTATTTATTAGAGACAGAGAGAGGGAGGGAGAGATATTGAGAGAGATAGAGATAGATAGATAGATAGAGAGAGACTGGATACACCAGGGCCTCCAGCCACTGCAAACGAACTCCAGATGCGTGCGCCACCTTGTGCATCTGGCTTATGTGGGACCTAGAGAATTGAACCTGGGTCCTTAGGCTTCACAGGCAAGTGCCTTAACAGCTAAGCCATCTCTCCAGCCCTCACTTTATTTTTAAGCTTTACTGAGATCGTTGACAATTTAATAGTTTATATTATTATATTTTTATTATATTTTAATAGTTTATATTTATATTATATTTTTGTTTTCTGTTATGTACAGTGAAAAAGGCATCACCATTAAACTACCACACCCAACACCTTGCCTGGTTATCATTTTCTTTTGAATTGAGTCCATTTGCCAACCTACAAAGTAAATTTCAAGTATGTAATACCATGTTGCTTACTATAAACACACTGATGTACGTTAGATTTCCAGAACCTAAATAATTTTCATAATTGACACTTTAGGATCATTTGACCAACATCTTCCCATTTTTTTTTTCTCTCTCTCTCTCTCTCTGGGATCACTACTCCTCTCTGCATCTAAAGAGCTTGTGTATTTCCAACCCATACAGAGAACTTGCAAAGGCAAGACACCACTTTAAAATAAAAAGCATCCCATGCATATTTTAGTCAAAACTATGAGAAGTTAGAAAAAGAATAGCAGTATACAGCAGCACTTGGAAGGCTGAGGCAGGAGG
Source organism: Dipus sagitta (assembly GCA_036346955.1). NCBI lineage: Eukaryota > Metazoa > Chordata > Mammalia > Rodentia > Dipodidae > Dipus > Dipus sagitta. Next base: position 1,942,176 of record CM070789.1, read on the forward strand.
ATTGCCATGAGTTTGAGGCAAGCCCTGGCTACAGAGTTGAGACCTTGTCTCAAAAAACTTTGAAATGAATGAATGAATAAATAAGCAGAGGAGGAAACAAGGGAAACGAGGCAAGAGCATTTAAGAAGCTTGGGTGCAGGGGCATGGTGGTGTGCTTGCCTGGCATGTCCGGTGCCCTGGGTTTGGTCCCAGTGCCAAGAAGAAGAAGAGGGAGTGATCATACGAGCAGGCATGGCTGGGTAAGGCCGCGAAGACTCTGCACATCACCTCTGCCACAGCAGGTGGAAATAGCATCAGGAGAGCGAGCCAAGTTCTTGCAAAAAGGGGAGCTGGCTATGCCACCCTTAAGTTCATGCCCAACAACACACCTCCTCCAGCAAGGCTCCACCTCCCAAATTGCAACCAGCTGGAGACCAAGCATCCAGAGCACATGAGTTTATGGGGGACGCCCACTTCGAACCACCACATAACCTTCCAACCCAGTGCACAGTACCCGCTCCTGACAACCTCAGGAATTCAACATCAAGGTAAAAGGTGAGAAATACCATCTTGGAGTGAGTGGCTTGGGTGCTGGCTTTGATACCAGCTGGGGCTGTCTTTGACCCTGTGCAGCAGGTCACCTTGTGACTTGTGTTGCTGGTGTGCTGCTGTTTCGGAGGAGCACTGCCAGACTTGTAGATTTTCCTAATGGTTGCAGCAATGTCCTCGTGTGTGGGGCCATATCTGAATTTAGTAAATGCAAGGCATCGGTTAGAGGATTAAGATAATTAGGTTCGGGCGACAGACGCTCAGTGAATTAAGCATTTACCATGCAAGCATGAGAACCTGCGCTCAGGTCCCCAGGCCCCTCATGGAGAGCCAGACACACAGAAGCTTGCCCCTGTAATTCCAGCATACTTATGGCGAGGTGGGAGGCAGAGACAGGAGGATCCCTGACAGCTTGTGGACCAGCCAGACGCATAGACACACATGGGACACAAGAGCCCCGGCCTCAAACAAGGTGGCAGCTAAGGACTGACACCCAAGGCTGTACTCTAACCTCCACACGTGTGCCATGGCACTCATGTGAATGAACATGCACACACATACACACGTCACACAGACACAAAGATATTTTGCAAAGATAACATGGCTGTCTATAGGACAGATTATTCCTAACTTAGGAAGAGATTGGCATTTCTTCCCATCAGTCAATAAAAGAGTCTTGACCTGGAAGAGTAGGATTATCTCCTAATAATTTCAAAACTGGGCTGGAGAGATGGGTTAGCAGTTAAGTGCTTGCCTGTGAAGCCTAAGGACCCCAGTTCGAGGCTCGATTCCCCAGGACCCATGTTAGCCAGATGCACAAGGGGGTGCACACATCTGGAGTTCGTTTACAGAGGCTGGAAGCTCTGGCACGCCCATTCATCATTCATTCTCTCTTTCTCTCTCTATGCCTCCTTCTCTCTGTCGCTCTCAAATAAATAAATAAACAAACAAAAAAATTTAACAAAATAATTTCAAAACTCCCCAAGGAGCTGCGAAGGGGGACCCAGTCAGAAGAGGCAGAAGAGAGCCTCGTCCACCCACTGTATCTTGACCAAGTAAGCTAACTTATTCCCCATCATAAATTACCCCATCACCCATATTTTTATATCCGACAATGATTTCTACTCTATCGCATATGGAAATCAACCTGCCAGGCCTGGGAGGGCACCAAGCTGTGCTGTGGGCGTTGTCTGACCTGCATTGTGACCGCTACCCTATTCACCTGTTCGCTTCCTGTCCAGAGAGGCCATTGCAGAAGTCCTGGTTATGCTGTGGTGAGCAATATGGACGGTAGAGAGAGTTCTGGCAGCCACAGGAAGCTGGGCTTATCCAGTGTCTGGAGAATAAAAGCTGAAACAAAAAAGATTTGGGGACTTCTATATCATAGATTTCCTCCTTCTCTCCTCCTTCTTCTTTAAGATATGGCCTCGCTCTGTAGCCCAGTCTGCCTCCAGACTCCCAGCTGTCCTCCTACCTCAGCCTCCCTAAGGCTGGTATCATGAGGGTAAGCCACTATGTCCAGGTGGTCTTTGTGTCTCTGGGATTTTAAAGGAAAGATCCAGAGCCATAAGGAGAATAGATGTGAGATCTCAGAAACTGGTTGGATGGCTTTAAATAAAATGATTTCCCACCACTGTCATGCTCTTTGTATAGCTTGTTTTTCTAATGGATTATAAAGTTATAACTTGCCAGTCTGGTGATCGGTAGTTCAAGGTCATCCTTGGCAACTCAGTGAGTTCTAGGCCAGCCTCAGCTGCATGAGACCCTGTCTTAAAACAGATTGTAAACAAGGGCTTCTGTGAGCCTCTCCTGACCCAGAGTCATCGAGGGCAGATATTACAGTGAAACTTCTGGGAGGGATTCCTGAGGTCACAGCATAGCACACCTTGTTCTAATAGTGTGTGAACATGCATACACACGCCCACGAGAAGCTGGGAAGGAGGAGGCCAGAATTACTATCTCCCTAAAAGGCAGAGTTCATGAAGCAGTCGCTATCCTGTGAAGAGAGCTGCAAGGTCCCCCAGGTGTTGTGTTTGTAAAGTTTTCAGGTATCTGTCAAGAAAGACTGACATGGCGTTTTGTAGCAAGAAACCAACACTCAGAGCTGTGCGATGCCACAGCAAAAGGGAAGACCTTTGCGGATAGAGGACGACCAGTGATCCTAGCTTCCTGCCCAGGCCTTCCATAGGAAGTTGGTTCTATCCTGTGTCCGCAGGTTCCGACTTAGGAATGTAGTTGGTGGTTCAACATAGCAGTACACAGGGCAAAAGGTGCAATAGGCAAGGAATGCGGTCATGACATCCCCACCTGGTGGCCAAGTGGAGCACGCAACAAAATCTTTCAGAAGTCTTGCCCAACCAAAAAGACATATTAGCCCCATCCTATTGGATCCACACACTGAACCAGCTGGGTATGGATTCAGTCTTTTGACATAATATTTACAGCATAGCTACTATTTGTCAATAGCTGTTACTGGCAGAGAGATTGAGTAGGAGATAGAGTGGGCAAATCAGCACTCTATATGAGATAAAAATGATTAAAAACAAGACAGCAAACTTAACAGGGAAGCAAATGAAGTGATGTCCATCTCTAGGGGGCACCCTGCCCAAGAAGAAGCTGAGGGGACAGACAGAAGAGGCAAGTCTAAGGAGTGACAATCCCAGAGGAAGTGTTGTGGCTCTAGATGGCCTGCGGTGGGTCCAAGGAGAGGATCTAGAGGGGACAGTCAGCCCCGTGTGACTGAGATGGCAACAAGGTCCTTTTTTCAGGTCATTGGACTGGGGCTGGAAAGCGTCCATGGCCACAGCAGGGTAAGAGCTCGGTGAATTTCAGATGCTGGCTGAAAAGATGCACAGCATTCCAGAGCCGTGCAGTCTCGGGGGTCGGGGTGGAGAGGGGTGTAACGGTATGATCAAACCTGGATCTCGAGGCTGGCAAATCTCTGCCTTGGCATCTGACAGAGCCCTGATATAACTGGTTAAATCTTATCCAGGGAACATTTGGGGCATATGCCATATTTTTTCAGCCTTTTTTTTTTCTTGGCATAGGACTGGTGTATTCATGATATTACATATAATGGATTAAGCCTTTATCCCACGAGCAGGGATCATGGACTGAATTAAAAGGAAAAAGCAGGCTGCGTACCAACATTAATCTTTCTGCTTCCTGAGTCTGGATGCAGTGTGACCAGCTGTCCTATGTTCTTACTGCCATGTCTTCCCACCATGATAAAATGCACCCTTGAACAGTAAGCCAAAATAAGGCCTTCCTCCCTTCCTCTTTTCCTCCCTTCCTCCCTCCCTCCCTTCGTTCCTTCCTTCCTTCTTCTCTCCCTTCCTTCCACCCTTCCTTCCTCCCTCCCTTCTTCCTTCCTTCCTTCCTTCCTTCCTTCCTCCCTTTCTTCCTTCCTTCCTTCCTTCCTTCCTCCCTTTCTTTCTTCCTTCCCTCCCTCCTTCCTTCCTTCCTTCCTTTCTCCATTGCTTCTGCCAGGTGTGTTGTCACAGCAGTGGGAAACATAACTAGTATGCTCACCGTGACGGTATAACCAATGCCAAGAACAAGAAGACTGCAGTAATTCCTCCAGGCCTCATTCTGTTTTGTCTGTGGACCCTCAGGTGAGGGACAGTCCATGAACAGGGACACCTGGACACAACGCTTCTGCCCTTTCTGGTCATAGTGGGATGGGGAGGCAACATGGAGACCAGAAGTAGAAAATCACTCTGCCCTGATGGAGCATGAATGAAACATCTTCAAGATTCCACCCCCCACCCTCATTCCCCTGGTAAAGAACACCTCGGTGGAGATGCCTGAAGAAGTTATAGTTTCATGGAGAGAAATAATGGGGTATTATGGTTGAGATGTGTTCCTCAAAACCTCAGGTCTTAGAAGGTCAAACTGAGGCATCATGAGGGCTCCAACATCATGAGTGGATTAAGGTCTTCTCAACAAAGGGGAGTAGGGCATTGAAGAGATTTCCCATGGTTAGAAAGCTTGTCTGTAAAACCTGATGACCAGGGTTTGATTCCCCAGTACCCACGTAAAGCTGATGCACAAATTGCCTCATGCATCTAGAGTTCATTTTGCAGCACCTAGAGGCCCTGGCACGCCCCCAATTCTCCCTCTCTCTCTTTCACTCTGTCCCCCCTCTCTTTTGCCTTCTGCTTGCAAATGAATAAATAGAAATATTTTAAAAGGGGAGTATGTTCCTATCCATGCAACACCCTTAAGACATGGGATAGATAGCCCCTTGTCACCTCACACTGCTGCAGTTACTTGTCATAGCTGGGACAGACATTTGACCAGAAGCGGCTTATGTGAGGAAAGGGTTTATTTCAGGCTCACAGAATCCAGGGGGAAGCACCATCAACGATGGGGGAAGCTGGCTCACTTCAGCATCTGCAACACGGAGAAACAAGGAAACAGCCAGAGCACAAACTGGCTCTTTCCACGCCGGAGAACTGGACTGAAAGATCCGCCCCGAGTGACACTGCCTGTGGCTGGCTGCTGGAGACTTAAACTGCATTACCAAATTCGTGATCTTTGTTAGGGCAACGAGAAGCAGATGAAGACAGGAGCTCTCCAGAGGAAGGCGGTGTGTCAGAAACGCCAACACGCATAAGAACCAGGCCAAATTCCTTTGTTGCCACCCACTTCTGTGCCCAGTTCTCCCACAGTCTGCCAGGTGAGACATTTGCCAACACTGCTGGTTGGGCCTGAAAGTCATGCACATGAATTTGGCAAGGACGCTTTGTAAGTATGAAAGATGGAATGAGTTCTGCATCTGGCCAAAGCACCCCAGTGGTGTCAGTGTGAAAGCAAATAAACTGAAATCAACACAGCACTTAGAATGGAGCCAAGTCACTCTCCTTTCAAGTTGGTACATCCACCCACTGCCAATGACAATATTGCTGATCAATGGTAGTTACCCATCTTATGACCAAGTCACTCCCCTTCCATGCCAGCGCAGCAATTCACAGCTGATAACCATCGGGGTGATCACTGGTCCTTACCCGTAGTCTGACCAAGTCACTCCATTCGGCGTGGCCACCCATGGCTGATTATAGCAGAGGTCACCCACATGGGAGAAGGTTCCCCAGTAGAGTCAAGAATTCAAGCCAGAAAGATAACCTCTTCCTTTGAAATTCAGACCTTTTCTCAACACAGAAAGGATAATAACATGTTAGTGTCCCCAATCTGCTCACCCAGTAACTAGGGAAAATAGTCGTAGAAGGTCTACACTAGCTGGACTCAGGAGAAGAGAGGGAAAGGTGGGTTATGTCATCTCCAAAGGAAGAACATGGCTTCTCTAACTTTCCCAGCACAACTGAGCCTGCGTCTGAGCAAACATTTGGAAGCCACAATGAATTGCCATGAAATGCAGGTGAGAGGAAAAACACATATTAATCGTATCACGGTGATGCCGTCAGCAAAACCCACAGTGTGGGAAAATCACAGGACAATTGACTTCCTTCAGCACGAAATTCCTTGGTCAGTGATGAGTGAGAACTTACAGATTAAAAGAGAGTTAAGAGGCAGCTAATTGCATTATGTAGTCCTTATTTGGGTAATAACACAAGCAAGCTTGAACGAAGGACAACGTATTTATGACTTGAGCACATACACACGCAAGTTCAGCAATGTAGACAGAACGTTACCTCACCCAGTCCGCAAGCCAGAACCCCCCCCCCCCCCCGTTGTTCTGATCTCTGTCACCACAGGCTAAGCCTGTCTCCTCTTGACCTCTTCGAAATGGAATGATAGAATGCATGTGCAGATTCTCTGGCTCCCTATTAGTAGGACTGTGGTTATTGATGCCAAACAGCATTCAGTTACGGTACTTTATATTTTTATATTTTTATTTATTTGTTAGAGAGCGAGAGAGAGAGAGGGTGTGAGTGTGGATGAATCAGGGCCTCTTGCCATTGCACGTGTACCCCAGACTCATGTGCTACTTTATGCATCTGGATTTACATGGGTACTGGGGAATCAAACCCTTGGCTGACAAGCTTTGCAAGTAAAGTGCCTTTAACAGCTAACCCATCACTCAAGCTCAAGGCACTTTTTATTCCAAAAACGCACCTGAATATATATAAAGTGTTGATGTTTAAAAAAAAAATTCAGCATATATGTAAAAATAACATATGTGACTTTGTCCTTGCACAGAATATGTATATATATATATATATATATATATATATATATATATATATGATTTTTTTTGATTCTTCAAGGTAGGGTCTCTGGCCCAGGAATTCACTATGTAGTCTCAGGGTGGCCTTGAACTCATGGAGATCCTCCTACCTCTGCCTCCCAAGTGGTGGGATTAAAGGTATGCACCACCATGCCCGGCTCAGAATATAAATTTTATTGATACCAGCCTCTTTTTTTTAATGCAAGCAAAGCATTTTCGTAGCTGCTATAAAGAAATGTAGCATAAAAAGCATGATCCTAAATCCCAATAAATTTGTAGTCTAACTGGGAAGATGGACTTAGGCCAGAAAAACCATAATCATCAGAAATCTAGTGATTCAAGACATGAGAACAGGTTGCAGGCGCTATGCAGTTAACTAGCACCCCGCGGTTAACGGGGCCCCTCAGAGTCGCAGTGTTAATCGTTCAAGTTGGGGTGGGTCACGGAGAGAGGATAAATACAGAAGCATTAAGGTGGTGCTGGTGGGAGAACCCTTGGAGAGATTTAGTAGTCAGCATAGCTGGGTTGGGAGGTGGCAGGTATCTGTTTTCTTTCCTTTCTTTAGGAGTGATTGATATAAAGTAAACTAGACGTGTTTTAAATGGCACACCTCATTTTTTTAACTATGTGCGTAACACTGAAATCACCACTACAATCAAGACAATGAGCTATCTTTCACCAGGGGCTTCTCTGTCCGCATTGCAAGCATGCTTTCCCGCTCTTTCCCCATCTTGCTGGTTTGCTGGGGGCTTGTCTCTAGCTTGAGCATGTGCTGTGGCACATAGCAACAGGTTTTCCATTTTTATGGCTAATCACTGTAGTGATAAATGCCTATGTGGGGTTGGAGAGGTGGCTTAGAAGTGAAGGCAAGGACCCATGTCCGACTCTCCAGGTCCCATGCAAGCCACATACACAAGGTGATGCAGGCACACAAGGTCACACGTGCACACAAGGGGTTGCACACATCTGGAGTTCTGTTACAGTGGCTGGAAGCCCTGGCGGGCCAATTCTGTCTCACTCACTCTCGCTCTGTCACAGAATAAAAGGCCAGTCTGCTGGCTTGCCTCAAGAAAACGTGTCAGTGTTCCCCATTGATGAGCATTCTGGTGATTGCTCGTTTGGGCAACTACAAACAGATTCAATGTGGATATCCATGTGTAAGTTTTGCATAGAAGTACTTCTTCATCTATCCCAGTAAATATGGATCCTATGGACGAATGCATTCTATGAAGCTGGGAAGTGAGGCTCATGCCTTGATTCATGTCCATGCCGGCGGGGCGTGAAGCGTCCAGTGGTTGGGTGCCCTAACCCACAGTAGGTCAGTCCGTACCTTCAACCTTCTTGGTCCTGCGCAGTGACGTCGGGTTGCAGAGTCCATTTGGTTTTCCATAATGGGCAAGACTGTTGAATTGCCTCCCACCTACTTGTTGGTCATCTATAATTTTTGTTTTTTGCTACAGAAAGCTCAAATCATTTGCCCATTTAAAAATTTAGGCTGTTTGTCTTTAATAAATTATAAAAGGTCCTAATATGTTTGAGATATAAGTCTTTTGTTTGCTGTATATTTTGAAAAATCATTTCTTTCTGGCTCCCTTTTAATGTTCTTATTAGTGTTTTTTTGTTTTTTTTTTTGAGGAACAAAAGCCCTGAGTTTATTTATTTTTTCATAGTTTGATTTCTGGTATGTTTAAGATATATTTGCCAAAGCCCATGTCATGAAAATTTTCTCCTCTGTTGGCTTCTAGAATTTTATGATTTTTATCTCTATGATCCATTCAAATTAGTTTTTTTAAAAATTTTTTTAAAAAATTTTTATTTATTTGAAAGCAACGGACAGAGGGACAGAGAGAGAGAGAGAGAGAGAGAGAGAGAGAGAGGCAGATATACACAGAGAGAGAATGGGCGCGCCAGGGCCTCCAGCTACTGCAAACGAACTCCAGACGCGTGCGCCCCCTTGTGCATCTGGCTAACGTGGGTCCTGGAGAATCAAGCCTCGAACCGGGGTCCTCAGGCTTCACAGGCAAGTGCTTAACCGCTAAGCCATCTATGAAGAGTGTTCATATAAGAAATAGGAGAGAACAAGAGAGAGGTGCTATCTTTTATATCAAGGGGTTAAAAAACAGGGAAATTTGAGCTGGAGGCATGGCTTATCGGTTAAGGTGCTTGCCTGCAAAGCCAGAGGACCCAGGTTCAATTCCCCAGGACCCACGTCAGCCAGATGCACAAGGGGGCACACATGTCTGGAGTTCATTTGCAGTGACTAGAAGCCCTGGTATGCCCATTCTCACTTTTGCTCTCTCTCTCTCTCTCTCTCTCTCCTCTCTCACTCTAATAAATAAAAAAAAAATAAAAAAAATAGGGAAACTCAATTCTGGAAGAACTCCATTTTGTGGGAAGATCCCCTTCCTGAATCATCTGTCCTTAAGACCAAAAGATTCAACAATCCTTGAAACCAAAGCTCCTATTTTTCATTTGATAATATAAAGTTCTTTAAAACCTTCAATTTCTAGATATTGCACCATTTTTATAATGTAGCCAATCACATAAGAGTGTGAGGTTGAGTGCTGACATATAAATTAAAAAAATAAATTACAAAAAAGAGGCCCTGAGTCAAAAATAAGGTGAGCAGGGTGTGGTGGTGCACGCCTTTAATCCCAGCACTCGGGAGGCAGAGGTAAGAGGTTCACCGTGAGTTTGAGGCCACCCTGAGACTGCATAGTGAATTCCAGGTCAGCCTGAGCTAGAGTGAGACCCTACCTTAAAAAACCAATAAAACAAAAAACAAACAAACAAACAAACAAACAAAAACCAAAAAGCAAAAAACCAAAAGGTGGATCGTGATTGAGAAAGACACACTAAGCCAATTTCTGCCTCCACGTGCATGTGTTCACACCCGTCACACACATACTATGTGTGCCCACACACTTATAGGCATACAGACACATACACCAAAAATAGTATATTTGTGGCACTTTGATGACACACATGACTCATTGAATCAATTTTTGGGTTTCATTTTCTTGCTGTTGGGCTTTTTGCCTTTTTATTTTTATTTTTGACAGTTTCGTACAGCTCAGTCTGTTCTGGAACTCACTGCGTAGCTGGGGCTAGCCTTAGACTCCTGGTCCTCTTGCCTCCACCTCCTGGGCACTGGGATTATAGACATGCGGCCACGACAGCTGTGTTCAATGCAGAACAGCAGGGGCACTCTTAGCCTCCTCTTTTGATGGGTTTCATGTATCTAATGCTGCTCTCCTTTTCACCATGTTATAGGGTGAAGAAACAAAAGAAGAACCTTCAACTGTTTTGAATGAAGACATCGACGACGACACAATTTCCATATTGGTTAATAATTCATAACACTGGGAAGATGAGCTTGAGCAGTTATGTGGTGACTGACTCCACATCATGCTCTGCTGCATGGCGGGCATCAGGGAGCCGATGCTGGCCACAGACGAGGAGGTCAAGAGACTCAGGACCAACTGTTCCCATCAAGCAACCCAACCTGCTTCACCTCAGGGGCTCCACCATGCTCCTCTCCTCTGTCAGGCTGCCTGTTTCAAAATAAGTTTTAAAAGAATTGACAGCCGGGCGTGGTGGCGCATGCCTTTAATCCCAGCACTCGGGAGGCAGAGGTAGGAAGATCACCGTGAGTTCGAGGCCACCCTGAGACTACATAGTGAATTCCAGGTCAGCCTGGGCTAGAGTGAGACCCCACCTTGAAAAACAAACAAATAAACAAACAAAAAATGTTGACAGATTTTAACAAAACTTGGGACATTTTAAAGCTTATCCACATTTTAGGTTTGATTTCTGGTTAGTCTTGAAATGAAGGTGGTTTTGGGTGTAGAGTTTCAGGTGGAAACAGCCTCACCATTTATAATCTATTCCAGTAGAATAAAAAAAATAGGGAAACTCAATTCTGGAAGAACTCCATTTTGTGGGAAGATCCCCTTCCTGAATCATCTGTCCTTAAGACCAAAAGATTCAACAATCCTTGAAACCAAAGCTCCTATTTTTCATTTGATAATATAAAGTTCTTTAAAACCTTCAATTTCTAGATATTGCACCATTTTTATAATGTAGCCAATCACATAAGAGTGTGAGGTTGAGTGCTAACATATAAATAAAAAAAATAAATTACAAAAAAGAGACCCTGAGTCAAAAATAAGGTGAGCAGGGTGTGGTGGCTCACGCCTTTAATCCAAGCACTCGGGAGGCAGAGGTAGGAGGATCGCCGTGAGTTCGAGGCCACCCTGAGACTCCATAGTGAATTCCAGGTCAGTCTGAGCTACAGTGAGACCCTACCTTGAAAAACCAAAAAAACAAAAAACAAACAAACAAAAACCAAAAAGCAAAAAACCAAAAGGTGGATCGTGATTGAGAAAGGCACACTAAGCCAATTTCTGCCTCCACGTGCATGTGTTCACACCCGTCACACACATACTATGTGTGCCCACACACTTATAGGCATACAGACACATACACCAAAAATAGTATATTTGTGGCACTTTGATGACACACATGACTCATTGAATCAATTTTGGGTTTCATTTTCTTGCTGTTGGGCTTTTTGCCTTTTTATTTTTATTTTTGACAGTTTCGTACAGCTCAGTCTGTTCTGGAACTCACTGCGTAGCTGGGGCTAGCCTTAGACTCCTGGTCCTCTTGCCTCCACCTCCTGGGCACTGGGATTATAGACATGCGGCCACGACAGCTGTGTTCAATGCAGAACAGCAGGGGCACTCTTAGCCTCCTCTTTTGATGGGTTTCATGTATCTAATGCTGCTCTCCTTTTCACCATGTTATAGGGTGAAGAAACAAAAGAAGAACCTTCAACTGTTTTGAATGAAGACATCGACGACGACACAATTTCCATATTGGTTAATAGTTCATAACACTGGGAAGGTGAGCTTGAGCAGTCATGTGGTGACTGACTCCACGTCGCGCTCTGCTGCATGGCGGGCGTCAGGGAGCCGATGCTGGCCACAGACGAGGAGGTCAAGAGACTCGGAGGACCAACTGTTCCCATCAAGCAACCCAACCTGCTTCACCTCAGGGGCTCCGCATGCTCCTCTCCTCTGTCAGGCTGCCTGTTTCAAAATAAGTTTTAAAAGAGTTGACAGCCGGGCGTGGTGGCGCATGCCTTTAATCCCAGCACTCGGGAGGCAGAGGTAGGAGGATCACCGTGAGTTCGAGGCCACCCTGAGACTACATAGTGAATTCCAGGTCAGCCTGGGCTAGAGTGAGACCCCACCTTGAAAAACAAACAAATAAACAAACAAAAAATGTTGACAGATTTTAACAAAACTTGGGACATTTTAAAGCTTATCCACATCTTAGGTTTGATTTCTGGTTTAGTCTTGAAATGAAGGTGGTTTTGGGTGTAGAGTTTCAGGTGGAAACAGCCATCACCATTTTATAGTCTATTCCAGTAGTGTTTTGTAGCTCTTCAGAAGACAGAGAGATAGAGATATTTAAAACCATGGGCCGAAGAGATGGCTCAGCAGTTGAGGCACTTGCCTGCAAAGACAAAGGACCCAGGTTCATTTCCCCACGACCCTTGTAAGGCCACATGCTTCTGGAGTTCATTTGCAGTGACTGGAGCCATTGGTGCACCCATTCTCTCTCCAACTCTCTCTGCCTCTTTCTCTCAAATAAATAAATCAACAAATGGTTAAAGATATTTAAAACAACAAGCTCATAGTTTGTGAGATGGCACACTGTCTCCCATCCTCCTCTGTCTGTGCCTACCACCAATCACTTTGTTTTCTCCTTGACAACTGAAAGAAAATGGACAGAGTGCTCTAGCTTTGACGTAAATGCTACCACATTTTATGTGAATTGAATCTGCAGGTTATTCACTGTTCTTGATTTGAAGTTGCAGTTGATATAATCTGTCAAATGCTTGTCATTTATGTTTGTGAAGATGCTTTAAGCTTGATATACATGTAGAACAAATGATTGGGTTTGAAACTGAATACTACAGAGAAAAACGTTCATTCTGCAATTATTCATGATAATATCTGTTGGCTATAAGCGAAAGGAAACATAGCTAATTAACATCATAAAACAACTCATGGTTCCGCAGAGTAGGTCTGGGGCAGGTTCAAGTGTTGTCATCAGAAAAGTTTCAGAATCAAAGGACTTCAGGAGTACCTTGTAAAGCTACACGGCTAACGTTGCATACTCGGCTCCAACTCTTTGACCAACTCGGCTTGAACTTGTCCTCCTTTGAAGCTCTCTTCTGAAGCCATCTGAGCTTAGCTTGCTTGTGTTAATATTGATCTCAGGTCACTTTCCTCAGAGCTTCCTACAGCCTCCCATTTCTTCACCGGGGCCACGCAGAACTTGTCTCATCCCAAGTCTTCCACGGCAAAGTCCTTCTTAGCTCTGCTGACAGCTTGACGTCCCTGTGGATTCCTTTTTTTTTTTTTTTTCAAGAGAAAAACATTCCCATTCCTGTCAACTGTCTCCATTTCTTGTGACCTTCCCATCCTGTTTGCTCTCTTTTGAGTTGGCAATATTGAAAATAAGAAGCTTTTAAATTATATTTCTTAAAAATAATACTCAGACATTGGTTGAATAAGTGAATGAGTAAATGAAATTTATGACTGATGAAGATGAGATATAAAATAAAACAAACAACTTGCTCTGTACATTGACTATTGTTGCTAATTTTAGAAAAAGCAACTGCTGTGTCTTCAGGTATTTTATTCATCTAGGCATGTTTAGGAGAAGCCACAGACAATTATGCATCTTACATAATAAGCGATAATCTTGACTTCTTTTGTTGTTACTGTTGTTGTTTTGAGACAGGGTCTTGCTATGTAGCCTTTGAACTAGGACCTCTCCTGCCTTAGCCTTCTGAACTGTAGTTAGAGGTCTGACAACACTGGATTCTAGGAATGGGCCATCAGGCCTAGATGAGGGTTGTGATTTTCTAAATCCTTCCCCACACAAAGCCAAAGCTATAGATTTATCTCACAACTGATAACCCACAGCCCCGTGGTGAACACCAGCAATCCCAGTAAGGAAGGACCCTCAGTGGAGTGGAGGCAGGGGGAGGGAGACGATGCTAACCAACACATGACGTGTCCATGCAAAGTTTCTGCTCAGTGAAGAAAAAATCTAGAGTCACGTTACCCAGGAGAACTCTCTATGATGGCACAGATGCTTGAAGCTACCTTCTCTATGCCAGAGCGCTAACCACGTGGAGCTGTGGAGCTCCTAAAGGGAGCTGGTGGAACAGACTAGAAGAAAGTGGAATTTAAGCAGCTGGATGTGACTGGTGGCTGTCAGGTTGGATACAGCCGCTTTCCTTGGGGGAGCCTGGGATACCTCTGCCTCGTAGGTACCATGTCAGGATGTTCCAACCATGCCTCGACTTTCCTCTGTCCCAACTGGTGTTTTCATCCAAGATACTGCGTTTGTGCTAAAGAAGAACTTCAGTTCAACACAGCATTGGAGCTATCACTCACAGGCTCAGGTAAACTGCTTCTCCTTGCTTACTTCTCATGCGTTTTACCGTTTTGTTTTATAATTTTTTTGGTAAGATGCCTCCTTGAGTATCTTAGAGCCTGAAGATGACATAAATTCATGAAAGTAAAGTGGACATGTTCAAAATGGGGAGGAAAAGGGGAAGAAAAAGAAATTGCTGATTTTTACAGAATCAACAGCTCACATATATAACAGAGACTGCCTTGAATTTTTAAGCCAGTATCTTACAAAACAAATGAACAAATACAAAAACAAAACAAAACAAACAAGCAAACCAAAAAACAAAACAACAATAACAACAACAAAAACGACAGCTGGGGTATCTCAGATATCAAATTCTGGGGTGTAAGGAATATTTCCCACCAGCTGCTGTGTAAGTAAACATCTACCACATAAAATCCCCAACAGCCAAGGAGGCCTGCGCATCCCGCAGGTCTCTGCTGAGTGCTCCAAGGACAGTCGCAAATAATTTTCACACAATTCACCCTTCACAGTCTGCCGAAACCCTGGAAAGCTCAGCTTTGAAGATGATACAGGGAGAATATGCTCTGGCAGATGTGGCCCTTTGGCAAAGCTTCATGGCAGAATTATTGATGGGTAGCTTAACTTTACATCCTTAAACTACGGGTCGTAATACCATGTGTAGTCATTTAACTGAATGTGGAAGTCATAAAAAATGTTGGCATCAGTAAAAGGCTTCTGGAAAAAAAAAAAAAAGAACAGACAAAATTTAATTACAAACAGAATGAAGCCGAGGTGTCTGTGGCAATGCTCGCCTGTGCTTCACGGCGTGACTTCACTGTAGCCTCGTTTCTGAACACATACAACACGCACTCGGGAGGCTGTTTTGCTCCACAAGGGCCTGGAACACCTCCGCTCAGCCGTGAGACGACTGTGTGCTGTGGATCGCAGAGGTTTTGCTGTGTCTATTAAGTTTTCTGCTCTTATAGAAACACGACGATTTAATTACAGAAAGCAGAGACTTTCAATATTTTCAATCCCCCCTCCTCCGCATGTACGTATGAAAGGGTATCTTTTGGATGGCATTGTGCTAGAATGTTTGACTTTAAAATGGCTATTTCATCTGCTGGCTTTAAATTCATAAGTACTCACAAAATGAATTTTGGCCTGGGATAAGGACAAAATGTCCAAGAATTTCTGAAATGGCCCTAAACGCATTTCTGCTATTTTGAGCTACATACACTGATTTGAAGTGATTGATGCTTTTTAGAGTCATAGATCTCAGCATCGATAATCTTTAAAGTCACAGTATCCATCAACTCTGGACAGGACTGAAGATGCTCTGTGTTCTGCAGTGTCCGACGTTTAGTCGACTGTTTCTATAAAGGCAAGCTACCTCATCCATCTCATTAGTATGCAAAATTGCTCTTGTCTTTAATAGATGCTTTCCTATATACCAAAGGATTATAGTAAAACAAATTATTTATGATTTGTTGTCAGAGTTGTTTGATTTGTGTTCTTAAAATAATATGCCTGTATATCCAGGGTTGCATTAAATTTGTTGTCGATAGCGGGAGGCAGGTGAAGACACTATGAAGCTCTTGTGTTAGGCGATGGTGCTGACAGAGTAGTGACAAGGCCACCAGGTAGCCTAGCCCTCCTGGCCGAAAGAGCTCCCGTCAGAGGAGTGCTGTCCGTCCTCAGCCAGGTCCGTTCTTTCTTTCTTTCTTTTTAAAATAGTTTTGTTTATTTTTATTTATTTACTTGAGAGCAACAGGGAAAGAGGTAGATAGAGAATGGGCACGCGACGGCCTCCAGCCACTGCAAACAAACTCCAGATGTGTGCGCCCTTGTGCATCTGGCTAACGTGGGTCCTAGGGAATCGAGCCTCGAACCGGGGTCCTTAGGCTTCACAGGCAAGCGCTTAGCCACTAAGCCATCTCTCCAGCCCCCAGGTTCTTTCTTTATGGTACTTCTTCTTCAAAACAAAATCCTGGGCTGGAAATATAACTCAGTGGCAGAGCACTCGCCTAGCATGTCCCTGGCCCTGGGCTCAAAATAAGAAAAGAAATCAAGGAAGAAATAAAGAAAGAAAGAAAAGAAGGAAAAAGCTTTGCCTACCTCAAATCCTTTCTGATTGTTCAAAGTCCAGCTCAGATGTCATTGCCTAGAGAAAGTATCCTCTGGTCAAGTCAGTGACAGCTCTCTCCGGTCACACCTGGGCACATGGCGCACAATCCTCCGGCGCGCTGTCCTCTCCAGGGCTGGGAGGTCAGTGCCTACACCTCAGCTATCTCCAGTACCTTTGCATCACTCCCCAGCTTGCAGAACATCCAGGGATCTAAGGCTGCTGTCCTTTTGAAGATCAGGAGATGGATTAGCACCTCCACCAACTGTCTCCCGCACAAAGGCTGCGGATTACTCACCGCTCTGTAGCCGAACATAAAACCTCCCCCCAGATCCCCACCGTGTAAGTTCAGGTCTCTGTGAAGGTACCGTGACGTGATGGCCTGTCTGTTAGGATAGGTCGTAGCACACGAGTGGAAACGGCACTGTGTTTATGACTCGACCGCCGAGCTGGCAGGGGGGATGGCTCAGAGGTTAATGGTACTTGCCTGCAAGGCCTGCTGGCCAGGGTTCAATTCCCCAGTGCCCAAGTAAAGCCAGCTACGACCCCAAGCTTACAGTTGTGTGGTGGCAAGACAGCCTGTCTCAGAGGGTGGATCCCAGACACCTCGAGGCTGTCTTCTTATCTCCACACATGTACAGCACAAACACGTGCAAAATTAAATACATGAAATGTAGGAGGGAACTCTATCCCTGCAAAGCCCGTATGCTCGCGTGGACTCACGGGGAGGACAGCGGGCTTCCTCGGCAAGGCAGGGTAAGGCTGTAGGAGAGGGACTGGTGCGTGGGACACTGCCGTGCCGTCCACCTCATAAACAAGCTGCAGGCACACAGAGCCGGGAGTGGTCTGCTGGCGTGTGCTCACACCTCTCATTCTTTCTTTGGTTTGTTTGTATTTATTTGAGCAAGGTTTTGTTCCATAGCCCAGGCTGGCCTTGAACTTATGGTGATCCTCCTGCCTCAACTTCCTGAGCACTGGAATTTGAGGTATAACACATCAAACCCAATTTCGTTCATTCTTATTTAAAAGCATATGACCTGGGAGTTTACACCGTTCTGTGCCAGGCCCCATACTCACCGCATAGGCTGAACATAGGTTCCACGTCACACATGCCAGCCCAGTGGTGGACAGCAATCTTCACGGTTGTTATGAACGTGTTCGCATGGATATGGTTTCTCCATATTGTCACTATCAGAATGTCCCCACATCCAAAGATCACCACTACCAGGGAGCTGGAGAAAAGACTTCATAATCTGAAATATTAGAAGCAGAATTTTAAGAAAATTCAATATAGCCAGGAATATAGCTTAGTGATAGAGCACTGACCTAGCTTATGTGAGGCCCTGGGTTCTATCCTCAGCCTTTAAAAAGAGAAAAGAGGGCTGGAGAGATGGCTTAGTGGTTAAGGTGCTTGCCAACAAAGCTGAAGGACCCAGGTTCATTTTCCCAGTGCCCGCGTAAGGCAGATGCACAAGGTGATGCATTTATCTGGAGTTTGTTTGCAGTGGCTGGAGGTCCTGGTGTCCCCATTCCCTCTCCCTCTACTTGTCTCTTTTTTCTTCTCTCTCTCTCAAATAAATAAATAAAATATTAAAAAAGAGAAAAGAACATCCTAATAGATTTTCACAGATATATGAAGTAATGAAGAGATTAATTTTAATCCTTCTGTTTACCAGTTCCTATATGAATTTTGTTTTAGTTAAATCATCTGTGGGTAGAAGGTAGGGAAGGAGGGAAGAAGAAAGAGGGAGGGAGAGAGATGAGAGAGAGAGAGGGAGAGAGACTTTAACCTTTAACTTTTTTGGATATGGCTGAATCCCAGTCCAAGTTCTCTGAAGAGTGCCTGGCACACAGTAGATCCTGAAGAAATAGTTGTAGAAATGGTTGGCTGTAATCAACATTTGCCTACGATTAACCATGCACAGGCAAGAGAACTTCAGTTACTGGATTTCAAGAACATGGAAGAGTCAGTACCAAACCAAGGGAGAAGAAAACATTTCACCACAGAAGTCAACAACTAACAAGACTGTTTCTGAAAGGTCCAGTGGTTGTGGCACAATTGCCAAATGATGATTATAGAAAAATGAGGTCAGATGTGGCACTTTAGGCTACCTTGGTGTAAGTGGGCCACAGTGCTCCGGAAAAGGAAGGGGGGAGGCAGCAGAGCACGCAGCGAGGACATGAAAGATCCAGGGTCCTGCGTTTTACAAGGGGCAGAAGCAGAGCAAAATTAGACGTCCACAGTGACACTGGCTTTCTGTCCAGCTCGGAGGTACATTCTCACAATGGCAACACTGCCTTCTCTCTCTCTCTCCCACCATTCCTCTTACTGTTAGGTGCTATGACACCATTGGGGATAACCAACAAGTAAGACCCCCGCTTCCAGAACTAACCACGCTTCAGTTTTCCCAGAAAGCCACTGGAGGGCGCCCGAACGGTAAGCTCTGTAGACAATCTCCAGGTAGTACTTAGAACACATTTTTGGAGTCTTGCTTTATTTTTTTGGCGTCGTGTGAAGTTTGATTAATCCCAGGCCTTTGGACGTTGGTGAGCGGCTGTGTCGCTCTCACAAATGAAAGATTGATAACATGTGGCTGGAGCAGATGGAGTCAGCTCTGGGCCGAGGTCACACAAGGATCTTGCCACACAGTTCTGTGTGTACTCCCGAGACCAGGCAGCCCACGCTGCGCGCTGTGGGCAATCCACCTGCGCTTCTGTCCCTCACAGTGTGCGCAGGGCACCTCTGCAGTTGACAGCACCTCTTCCCTGCCCTCTACCTTGGACTCTGACCAAGGGCCGAGCAAGGACCAAATTTGTTCTCTTGCAATATTTCTAAAGTGGGCCTTTTGGGCCTGCACTCTTGTGATGTCTTAAAGCTGGGAGCGCTGACAAGAAGGATAAAAGCGGTGCTTGTCACAGACGCAGTGGTTTCTCAGCACTCTAGTTTTCCTGCTGGTCCATAGGTGCCTACCCTGTCTGGACGCTTACTGTTGTAAGTACAGAGTGGAGGTGACAGTTGAACACATCCCAGCAGACTGTGAGCAGCAAGATTTCACATCTTATCACAGAGTGACCTAGCCAGGAGGAGTCTGGGCCCTCCAAAATGTACCAGAAAGAGTGACAGACAGGGATGTTGGTTTGTTACGGCTGGTTGATTTGAATAGTGATTCCAGAGTACTCATCTTGCTGAACAGTGCTGAATGGAATGGAAATAGGGATTTCCCAGTGAGCATTTCTATCAATTTTAGGCAAGAATTACATCATTAAAAAGTAAATTCCAGCCAGGCATGGTGGCGCACACCTTTAATCCCAGTACTCAGGAGGCAGAGGTAGGAGGATCACTGTGAGTTCGAGGCCACCCTGAGACTCTATAGTGAATTCCAGGTCAGCCTGGGTTAGAGTGAGACCCTACCTCAAAAAAACCAAAAAAAAAAAAAAAAAAAAAAAAGTAAATTCCAGCTGGATATGGTGGAGCACACTCTTAATCCCAGCACTTGGGAGGCAGAGGTAATGAGGATCTCTGTGAGTTCGAGACCAGCCTGGGACTACAGAGTGTGTTCCAGGTCAGCCTGGGCTACAGTGAGACCCTACCTTGAAAAAGCCAATAAATAAATAAATAAATAAATAAATAAATAAATAAATGGAAGAAGAAGAAAGTAAAACAGTAAAAGAGCCAGGGAGATGGCTCAGTGGTTAACAGCACTTGCATGTGGGCCTCTTAGGCCAGAGACCACCAAGTCCAACCCTCCAGAACTCATGTAAGACATTAAGCATGGTGCACACATCTGTAATCCCAGCCTACAGATATGAAGATCCAGGATCGCGAAGACTCGGCTCGCTAACAGACAGAGGCCCCAGGTCGAGGAAGAGATGCTATTTCAAAGAGAGAAATACACTGACGAGCAATAAGAGGACACCCGAGGTTCTCCACAGCTTACACGGGGCACACACATCTACACACACCTGTGAATACACCACACACGCCGCACTACACCGTGCCACAAAGATACTCTACACACACACACACACAAATGTGTGCTTGTGCGCATGCCCTCCCCCCAAAAGAAAAGGAAGCCACCCTTGCTCTGAAATGATCTTGAGCAAGGTCTTGATTTCCATCAGATGAGACCCTCAGGGAATGATTTCCATGGTGACAAAATCAGGCCAACATGGGAGCTCATCGGGTGTTCTTCCGGCTGTGTGTGACAAGCACCTAGAGACAGCAATGGAGATGGATGAAAGAGGAGCATCAGGATCGGGATGCCAAGGCCAACTCTGTCTTCAAGGTGACCAGCAAACTCACTCAGCGGCTCTTAGTCGGTACTCCTGCCAGTTGACACTACGGTTGGCATAGTAGAGGTGGAGGGACGGGAGCATGGGGCAGAGGGGATGAGGGCGTTGCTCTGGCTCCTGTGTCCATCATGCCAGTGAGCCGATCCTGCTGCTGTTACGTGGCTCTCCCCCAGCATCCTTCTGTGATGGCTTCTTTGTGCGTGGAGTGGTGTGTGCATTCGTGTGTATATGAATGTTTGTATGTGTGAGCACACACGTGGGGGAGCGCTACACATGTGTGCTCATGTGGGTGGAGGCCAAGGTTAGTGCTGGTGTCTTTACCAACCCTCTCCACCTTAGTTTTAAAAATATTTTATTTATTTGAGAGAGGAGAAAGAGAGAGAGAGAGAGAGAATGGGCATGCCAGGGATCTAGCCCTACAAGCGAACTCCAGACACATCTGCCACCTTGTGTGTCTGACTTACGTGGGTCCTAGGGAATTGAACCTGGGTCCTTTTGGCTTTGCAGGCAAACACCTTAACTGCTAAGCCATCCCTCCAGCCCTGTCCTAATAATTTTTTTAAAATCCTTTATTTATTAGAGAGAGAGAGATTGAGAACATGCCAGGGCATCCTGCTGCTGCAAATGAACTCTAGACATGTGCATCACTTTTTGTGTCTGACTTCACATGGGTGCAGCTTGGGAATTGAACCCACACTGTGAGGCTTCGCAAGCAAGCACCTTTATCGACTCAGCAATCTCTCCAACTCCTTTCTGATTATCTTTGATACTTGTTTGAATGGAAAAATTTGGGACTTGTGGACACCAAAGTTGATTGTCATTTTCCTCACTCACTCCAGCATGGGGCTTTGATGTTTGTGGACACCTGCATGGGCCTTGCTGGATTTGACAGTAAGCTTTCACTTAAATCTTGTCCCCTTATGAGTGATTTAATGTCGGGTGCCACAAAAGTCAAAGACAAAGCCCAGGAGTGGTGCCGATGTTCCCACGGGCCCAGAGTTGTTGGCCCGGTCAGAGGTCACCGTTACCCATCCAGCCTCATGGAGGAGCAGAAGGCAAGCTGAAGGGCGTCTGTGTGGCTGGCTTCTAAGGATGTTAACTTGCCACTACCAATCTCAGCTATTAACTCCAAACAACCCAGCCTTGGATGTCCATGGTCGGAAGTTCTGTGGCTTGGTTCTGCTTGGGTGGCATGCTGACTAAGCCCTTGCCTGGCTGGCACTCATCGCCTATGTGAGCCATCCTCATGGCCAAGTGACCAAGTGGCAAGGCCTTGCAGACAGGAGCTCCGAGCATCCAGGCAACGGCCTCTGCCCCTCGCAGTGTTAGTGACTCAGTTCACTTGCAGAGGAAACAGATATGTAATGCTGGGAGGGCTTAGCCTTATCCTGGGCTCAAGTTAAGCTAATCATCAGTGTTTCTGGAACATGTCTATGTGGGTTTTCTCTCAGTGAGTGCAGTCAGCAAGTCTGAACAGAACCCCCCCTGCGCCGGCCCACGCAGCTCTGTTTGGACTCCGACCCTGCGAGGTTGCATCAGCACAAGAGGGCCCTGCGGTGCTCTGCGCCCAGTGACGCGGGCTGCACGGTGAACATGTGCCTTCAGGAACGGACAGAGGGGCCTCCCCGAGGAAAAGCCGTCTGAACGGAGTGGCTACTCCATGTTGAAACGTGAGAGAAAGGCAGCTGGGAGAGTGCACGCTTCTCAGCCGCAGGTGAGGAGCACTGCAGGCAGATACAGGGAGAGAGAATTCAGTCCCATGGGAACCACATCAGGCCTACATCACATTTAGAAAATACAGCATTTGCTGCTGGTCCTCAGCGCTGCTTAATCCGCAGGACTGAACAGCCCCACGGACAGTCTGGGGTACACGGGAGACTGGAGTCTCCTGCTCAGCACGTTGGTGACAAGGTCCCCAGCCCGGGAAAGAGACGGAGCCGTCACCTCACGTGTTCGAGCCGGTAGGAGCATATGAAAATTAACATGAACTCTGAGCCGAGATGTCCAATCGGGAGCAGAAATCAGCATTGCCCATTAGATGAAAATAAGATGTGAGGCAGGGTGACGGAGAGCTTGGAAATCGTGTGGTGTCCTTCCCGTTTCCGTTAGAGGGCATTCTTGCTTCACGGAGTCTTGGTTGCTCTCCTGTCAGTGATGTCTGCTCCCAAGCAGGCCTGCATTCTAGGTGGTCTCAACTAGCAGACTCGATGCCAAGCAAGGTAAGCGAAGCTGAGAGGAGACAACATGGCATTTCTTTCTCCTACTTTCACATAAGAAGTACACGCCCAAGGTTAACAGAACGTAGCCTGGGCCAAAACTGTGTGCCTGGGCTTTTTAAAGATTCATTTCACAGTCCTTGTACACAGGGTTGCCAGGGACTGCCAGAGCCTTCCCCAGGGGAGGCTGAAAGAGGAGACAGTTGATTTTCAGAGAGATTGTGTAAATGCAGCCTTGCAAACAAGAAGGTGCCTGAAGTCCTAGACGGGGGTTTCCTCCCATGCCCAGCCACCGGGGGCTGGATGTGGGGAAGGAAGCCAAGAGAGAACAGAGCAGTGCCCCTCAGTGCCCAGATCCTGTCACCATGCAGACATCTGTGTGTTACACATGCATCATGTGTGTGAGGTCTCAGCTCCCTCATGCCCTGAGCCTGTCACCATGCAGACATCTGTGTGTTACACATGCATCCTGTGTGTGAGGTCTCAGCTCCCCCATGTCCTGAGCTTGTCACTGTGCAGACATCTGTGTGCCATACATGCATCATGTGTGTGAGCTCTCAGCTCCCCTCATGTCCTGAGCCTGTCACCGTGCAGACATCTGTGTGCCACACATGCATCATGTGTGTGAGGTCTCAGCTCCCCCATGTCCTGAGCCTGTCACCATGCAGACATCTGTGTGCCACACATGCATCATGTGTGTGAGGTCTCAGCTCCCCCATGTCCTGAGCCTGTCACCGTGCAGACATCTGTGTGCCACACATGCATCATGTGTGTGAGGTCTCAGCTCCCCTCATGTCCTGAGCCTGTCACTGTGCAGACATCTGTGTGTTACACATGCATCCTGTGTGTGAGGTCTCAGCTCCCCTCATGTCCTGAGCCTGTCACCATGCAGACATCTGTGTGTTACACATGCATCATGTATGTGAGGTCTCAGCCTCCCTCATGTCCAGAGCCTGTCACCATGCAGACATCTGTGTGTTACACATGCATCATGTGTGTGAGGTCTCAGCTCCCCTCATGTCCTGAGCCTGTCACCGTGCAGACATCTGTGTGTTACACATGCATCGTGTGTGTGAGCTCTCAGCTCCCCTCATGTCCTGAGCCTGTCACCGTGCAGACATCTGTGTGCCACACATGCATCATGTGTGTGAGGTCTCAGCTCCCCCATGTCCTGAGCCTGTCACCATGCAGACATCTGTGTGCCACACATGCATCATGTGTGTGAGGTCTCAGCTCCCCCATGTCCTGAGCCTGTCACCGTGCAGACATCTGTGTGCCACACATGCATCATGTGTGTGAGGTCTCAGCTCCCCTCATGTCCTGAGCCTGTCACTGTGCAGACATCTGTGTGTTACACATGCATCCTGTGTGTGAGGTCTCAGCTCCCCTCATGTCCTGAGCCTGTCACCATGCAGACATCTCTGTGTTACACATGCATCATGTATGTGAGGTCTCAGCCTCCCTCATGTCCAGAGCCTGTCACCATGCAGACATCTGTGTGTTACACATGCATCATGTGTGTGAGGTCTCAGCTCCCCTCATGTCCTGAGCCTGTCACTGTGCAGACATCTGTGTGTTACACATGCATCGTGTGTGTGAGGTCTCAGCTCCCCTCATGTCCTGAGCCTGTCACCATGCAGACATCTGTGTGTTACACATGCATCCTGTGTGTGAGGTCTCAGCTCCCCTCATGTCCTGAGCCTGTCACCATGCAGACATCTGTGTGTTACACATGCATCCTGTGTGTGAGGTCTCAGCTCCCCTCATGTCCTGAGCCTGTCACCATGCAGACATCTGTGTGTTACACATGCATCATGTATGTGAGGTCTCAGCTCCCCTCATGTCCTGAGCCTGTCACCATGCAGACATCTGTGTGTTACACATGCATCATGTGTGTGAGCTCTCAGCTCCCCTCATGTCCTGAGCCTGTCACCATGCAGACATCTGTGTGTTACACATGCATCATGGTTGTGAGGCCTCAGCTCCCCTCATGTCCTGAGCCTGTCACCATGCAGACATCTGTGTGTTACACATGCATCATGTGTGTGAGGTCTCAGCTCCCCTCATGTCCTGAGAATGTCACCATGAAGACATCTGTGTGTTACACATGCATCGTGTGTGTGAGGTCTCAGCTCCCATCATGTCCTGAGCCTGTCACCGTGCAGACATCTGTGTGTTACACATGCATCATGTGTGTGAGGCCTCAGCTCCCCTCATGTCCTGAGCCTGTCACCATGCAGACATCTGTGTGCTATACATGCATCGTGTGTGTGAGCTCTCAGCTCCCCTCATGTCCTGAGCCTGTCACCATGCAGACATCTGTGTGTTACACGTGCATCATGTGTGTGAGGTCTCAGCTCCCCTCATGTCCTGAGTCTGTCACCATGCAGACATCTGTGTGTTACACATGCATCCTGTGTGTGAGGTCTCAGCTCCCCTCATGTCCTGAGCCTGTCACCATGCAGACATCTGTGTGTGACACATGCATCATGTGTGTGAGGTCTCAGCTCCCCTCATGTTCTGAGCCTCTCACTGTGCAGACATCTGTGTGTTACACATGCATCCTGTGTGTGAGGTCTCAGCTCCCCTCATGTCCTGAGCCTGTCACCATGCAGACATCTGTGTGTGACACATGCATCATGTGTGTGAGGTCTCAGCTCCCCTCATGTTCTGAGCCTGTCACTGTGCAGACATCTGTGTGTTACACATGCATCATGTGTGTGAGGCCTCAGCTCCCCTCATGTCCTGAGCCTGTCACCATGCAGACATCTGTGTGCTATACATGCATCGTGTGTGTGAGCTCTCAGCTCCCCTCATGTCCTGAGCCTGTCACCGTGCAGACATCTGTGTGTTACACATGCATCATGTGTGTGAGGTCTCAGCTCTCCTCATGTCCTGAGCCTGTCACCATGCAGACATCTGTGTGTTACACATGCATCATGTGTGTGTGGTCTGATGTACACATCCTCAGAAAGGCATTAAGAACATGGTACATGACACTAGAATTATTTTGGATTGCTCAGTTTTGGAGCATCATATATGTGAATTGACACAGATAATGGCGTTGATCCTTCTCATGTCCCTGAATGATGAGGTTCTCCACCTTGTGCTGCAAGGAAGGGCCTCGGTTCAAAGGAATAGCAAAGCACCCCATGAACCATGCACGTATTCCCGAGTGTGCCAGTGGAGTTGGGTGAGGATCAGCCAAAGGAAGCCACCCCCACCTGCAGGTGGAACCGTACTAAAGATGGAGGAGAGCCCTTGCTTTGTGCAGAGATTGGCTGGAATGCTGTGGAGAAGCGGAGGTGTTGCAGGGGCTCTGCAGTCCTCTCCTCCAGCATTGGCGTGCCACTGCAGCAACAGGGCTCCTTCGCCTGCCCCATGAACAGCAAAGATGTTTGATCAGGCTCTGCCTGGAGAACTCAGCCTGAGAGAGAAGCGCCCAGACGACCAGGGATGTGCACCCAAGAGGACAGTGACTAGGATGACTAGAGAGTCCTATAACATTCGCAAACAATCTGTAATTCTGAGTGGCTGTAGAGAATCATGTCAGGACAGTACTCGGAAGGTAGGTTTTTATGAGATTTGTACAGTACAATGCTGGCACAGGGCCCACAAATGTGGGGAGAAATCAGACGAGTCAACTTGTCTCTAATGGGCTTATGTTAGAGACCCTGGGCAGAAAAATAGAACCTTCCGCCAGAGCGCAGGAGCACAGGGCCTGGAGCGAACCCGTGGCAGGATTCTCGTGTAAAAGTCTTGTAATTATAGCCCTTGGAGGAAAGGGTCTTGTTCTCCCTCCCTGCACCCCTGTAAAGTCCTGGTTTTACAGCTGGGTCTTTTGGCCCTGGTTTTCATTTGAAGTTTTGCAGCAACAAAGCACCTTTGGCCCAAATCTCTCACTGTCTATTTTTAAAAAGTAAGGACTCATGTGTCCTGGAGAGCCTGTAATTTACTGGGCACTTGAAGCCATCAAATGCACCCCCGCACCCCAAAGGCATACACAGGGTTCTGCTTTACCAGTGCAGATCCCAGCGATCCCATCAGAGCTTCCTTTGGTGTGCGGGGCGATCACCATGGCTCCCTGGTTGTGTGCACTTTACATCTTGCCTAATGTAGGATGGGAGAGTGGGTCTGTTCTGGGGTGAGCATGGGGCCCAGTGAATCTTCTGTTTATAGGCCTCTGGCTTGCAGAACATGGGCTGACTTGCCA
The DNA here is from genome assembly GCA_036346955.1 of Dipus sagitta. Taxonomy (NCBI): domain Eukaryota; kingdom Metazoa; phylum Chordata; class Mammalia; order Rodentia; family Dipodidae; genus Dipus; species Dipus sagitta. The sequence continues at coordinate 1,969,205 of CM070789.1, forward strand.
ACTTGAGAATCCCTGGAAATGTGGATTTGCAGCTCCAGATGGAAGGCCAAATACTTGTTCTTTGAGGCTCCAGTTCTTTCATGGGACGTCCTGTTTCTAAGGGGGCTGGAAAAAAGGAAAAAGAACCATTTGAAGAACTCTTGAGGAGCCTGGACATCCGGGCAGTGGTTTTCAAGAAACAATATTTTGATGACTTACTATGTAAATGTATCATAAGTGTATGGATTAAATTTCCCTTGAAACACACAGGTGTTTGAATGCAATGTAAAGGCAGGCCAAACCCCTCAGGGGTCTGCAGACCCCAAAACACTTGAACTGTACTGGGATGTGTTTAAGCCCAAAGCTACAGTGCTGGCCCATCAGGGAGGTAGCAGCAAGCGTGCAGCCAGCGGAGCTCACTTCCCAAAGTGCTGGCTTTTGTCTAGGCAAGGAAGCAGTGCAGGTGACTCATGCAGGGATTGTGCAAACGCTGGGCACCACCTCGCTCACGCGCTGCAGCTCCGAGCAGTGGGTAAATCGGTTGCATTTTAGGGACTCGACAAAATCCAAGTCTTTATATGTAATACTGCAAACAAGATAGATCTGGATACAATGAAAAGCAATTACAGTCTCAACTACGGATGTTAATTGGACCAGTTGCTAAGAATGGGGGTACTCCCTCCACTGCTCCCCACCACTACTGTGCCTGCTTTTGTCTTGTGTGGTCTTCACAGAGACCCAAGTCCAGAAGTCTCAAAGTAAACATTAGCATGCTCTCACAGAGCAGACAGCGGGGTACCTTTCACAACCCCACAGTAGTTTTGAGGGGTTGAGGAGGCCACTCTCCTTTCCCCAGAATCAGCCACTAGCTAGGGTTGACCTTGGCGGCATGGGGGATTTGTGCTGAGGCAAGCAATAGCTTTGAAAAGGAAGCAAGAAGCTTGGGGCACAGCAATGCCCCAGGAATTCAGGTTTTCCAGTTAATTAAGAACCTCCAGAGAGAGGAAAGACATCTCTCCCCTCTTTCCATCCTCTAAGACTCCTGTCAGGTGTATGGAAGACCTGGCTACTTTCTTGCAGATAAATAGAGAAATCAAAGATGAAGAATGCTTCTAATTTCTGAAGCACGGACTGATCTAGTTCAGGCCCTGTGAGTCACAAAGGCCTTCTTGATCTCCCTCTAATCTTGATCCCTTAGGCATTTCCACCAGGGTGGGTCTTTATTAGTGGGCTATAAGCAACAGTAGAAAAGCTGAAACCCTGGGTTGTCAGACTTTGCACACTCAAAACAAATTTGAACTAGCTTGAAAGAAGTGCATTTTCATTGAAAGGACACTTGGATAGGCATCAAAAGAGACAAGAGGAACACTTGGCTCTTTACCCCCATAATTAAGTAGCTAGACTATTAGTTCCTCAGTTTCCCCATATGTCAGAAAGGATGCTTTTATATATTACCAAATAACTTATTGGGGGATAATGAAGAGTGTTCCAACCTCCTTGAGGGCAAGGATGTCAGATTAAAACAAATAATAAACTATTCTATAGAATTATGGTGAAATCAAGTATGGCACTGAGTGTGTTAGGAAAATTGCTTCATTCTTATTTCCTGGTAGCTTACACCTAATAATAGTAATTATTTCTGTGTGTTTGGTACATGCCAGGCATTTCTAGGTCTTTCATGCTTCTTAACTTCTTCAATCTTCACAACGCCACTAATAAGTAGGTTCTTTTATAAATCTAATGGGGAAACTGAGGCACAGATAAGTAATTTGCCCAGTTTGCCAACATTCTTTGGCACAGCCACGTTTTGAACCCAGGCAGTTGACTAGAGGCCCTTCAGAGGCTAGGGGAGTTTATCTGTGGGCTAGAAAACCCTAGCCTAACTTCCGAGTTCCTTCTCTGATCTCGAAAGTGCCCCCATGCATCTTCCTTCCTCTCATGTATTTTACAAGCAAATAATGATGTTGAAATAAAGTAAATCACACACAGAAAACATTTCCCTATAATTTGCTACCTCAGTATTTGCTGCCAACAGAGACATCTTGGAACAAACACGCTTGGTCTTCGTGGGGCTCTACTGGGTAGGCTGAGCTATGAAAGCCTAAAATGTTCAAATGGGGGGGGGGGCAGTTTGTCTCCTTTCATGAGAAGCAATTCTGTGAAGTCTCTGGAAAAGCAAGGGAAGGTTGCAGACTCTATTGAAGCTGGTGGAGAAATCAATGCTGTGGAAAAGTCTCCGAGAGTGCCCCGACTCTTGGGAGAAAGCGTGTGTGCCAGAGTGTTGAGTTTCAACAGGAGACTTTGCTGCCCGTGGGGAGGGGAAGGCAGAGCAGAGACTTTCTTTCTGACAGGGCTGCGCTGTGACAGAAAGTGTCCCCTACACCCAGAGTCCGAGCAAAGCCAGAGGGACACCTGGGGTACGCAGGGCGCTCACTGTGCGCCCCGTCTTACATGCAGGTCTTGATGGGGGCAAGGAAGATCTACCAAGCGACTTCAGCTTCCAAATGTCACTCTAGCCTTCAGCCCTGGAAAGCCATTTTGACTACAGAAAGGACTGTGGTAATGTTTTATTTCTATGGAAACAGAGTAATTAAGTTAAACAGGACTTGAAAACTATCTAGGAAAAAAAAAAAAAAAAGACGCCAGGCGCCATTGCTTTTCATTCCCCCCATTATTTTGGTTAACAGCGAGAGAGCAATGCATGTTCATGCTTGTGTTTAATTATATGTAATGACATATATACATATATGTTTAGAAAAATAGCTCTGACTGGGCTGGGCACCACAATGTGACACCCCAGTGAGGTGCCAAAGGCACCCTCCTCCCCATGCTCTGTGAAATTGTGGGCAAAACATGACATTATACTGGGGGAGGATTGAGTTTCCAGGCTGGCAAGAACATCTTCACACTTGCCTTAAACACCATTAAGTGGGACTAGGGAGGTGGCTCAGTAGTTAAAAGCACTTGCTGAGCAGTCCTCACAACCAGAGTTCGGATCCCCAGAACCCACACGAAGCTGGATGGGGCTGTGCTGGGACTACAGTGCTGTCAGCACAGACAGGCTGCTGGGGACCGGGAACCTGCCCACATTCAGCCAGTGTGGCCCTTTTCTCTTCCTGTGAGCTATGGAACCCTGAACCACGTGTCCTCCTAGTATAATTCACTTACTTTACCTAACTATTGTGAAGAATCAATGAAATAAGGTAGGAAGTCCTTGTGGGAAGACATATTGATTGAGCCAATGAATGCTTAAAATTGAAAAGAAGGATGTGGTGGTTAAGTTTGTGTCAACTTGATCTGTTTAGGGATCCACAGACATTCCTCTTGGTTAGGTCTCTGAGGTTGCTTCCAGGAAGGATTGACTGAAGGGGGAAGTCTCCCCCAGAGTGAGCCCTTCCCCAGAGTGGGCCCTTCCCTAGAGTGAGTTCTTCCCCATGGTGGATGGCACTAATCAGAGGGGGGCTGTATCTAAAACAGTTCTGGGAGAAAAGAATCCCTTCATCCCACCTGGCTGCTGGTGCTGCTGGCTGCCCTTCAGTGTGGACTGAAGACCAGTGTGGACTGAAGACCAGCATGGACTGAAGACCAGTGTGGACTGAAGACCAGCATGGACTGAAGACCAGTGTGGACTGAAGAGCAGCGTGGACTGAAGAGCAGCGTGGACTGAAGAGCAGCATAGACTGAAAAGCAGTGTGGACTGAAGACCAGCGCGGACTGAAAACCAGCATGGACTGAAGAGCAGTGTGGACTGAAGACCAGCATGGACTGAAGACCAGTGTGGACTGAAGAGCAGCGTGGACTGAAGAGCAGTGTGGACTGAAGAGCAGTGTGGACTGAAGACCAGCGTGGACTGAAGAGCAGTGTGGACTGAAGACCAGCGTGGACTGAAGAGCAGTGTGGACTGAAGAGCAGTGTGGACTGAAGACCAGCGTGGACTGAAGACCAGTATGGACTGAAGACCAGCGTGGACTGAAGAACAGTGTGGACTGAAGACCAGCGTGGACTGAAGAGCAGTGTGGACTGAAGACCAGCATGGACTGAAGACCAGTGTGGACTGAAGACCAGCGTGGACTGAAGACCAGTGTGGACTAAAAAGCAGCATGGACTGAAGACCAGCATGTACTGAAGACCAGCATGTACTGAAGACCAACATGGACTGAGAGCAGCATGACTGAAGACCAGTGTGGACTGAAGAGCAGTGTGGACTGAAGACCAGTGTGGACTGAAGACCAGTGTGGACTGAAGAGCAGCATGGACTGAAGAGCAGCGTGGACTGAAGAGCAGCATAGACTGAAGAGCAGTGTGGACTGAAGACCAGCATGGACTGAAGACCAGTGTGGACTGAAGAGCAGTGTGGACTGAAGACCAGCATGGACTGAAGACCAGTGTGGACTGAAGAGCAGTGTGGACTGAAGACCAGTGTGGACTGAAGAACAGAGTGACTGAAGAGCAGCGTGGACTGAAGAGCCAGATGTGACTGAAGACCAGTGTGGACTGAAGAGGCAGTGTGGACTGAAGACTCATGTGGACTGAAGACAGTGTGGACTGAAGAGCAGTGGTGGACTGAAGACTCAGTGTGGACTGAAGAACAGCGTGGGACTGAAGATCAGCGTGACTGAAGAGCAGTATGGAACTGAAGACCAGTGTGGACTGAAGAGCATTGTGGACTGAAGACCAGTGTGGACTGAAGAGCAGTGTGGACTGAAGAGCAGTGTGGACTGAAGACCAGCGTGGACTGAAGAGCAGCGTGGACTGAAGAGCAGTATGGACTGAAGACCAGCATGGACTGAAGAGCAGTGTGGACTGAAGAGCAGCGTGGACTGAAGACCAGTGTGGACTGAAGAGCAGTGTGGACTGAAGACCAGTGTGGACTGAAGAGCAGTGTGGACTGAAGAGCAGTGTGGACTGAAGACCAGTGTGGACTGAAGACCAGCGTGGACTGAAGAGCAGCGTGGACTGAAGACCAGTGTGGACTAAAAAGCAGTGTGGACTGAAGACCAGCATGGACTGAAGAGCAGTGTGGACTGAAGACCAGTATGGACTGAAGACCAGCGTGGACTGAAGAACAGTGTGGACTGAAGACCAGCGTGGACTGAAGAGCAGTGTGGACTGAAGACCAGCATGGACTGAAGACCAGTGTGGACTTAAGACCAGCATGGACTGAAGACCAGTGTGGACTGAAGACCAGCGTGGACTGAAGACCAGTGTGGACTAAAAAGCAGCATGGACTGAAGACCAGCATGTACTGAAGACCAGCATGTACTGAAGACCAACATGGACTGAGAGCAGCATGGACTGAAGACCAGTGTGGACTGAAGAGCAGTGTGGACTGAAGACCAGTGTGGACTGAAGAGCAGCGTGGACTGAAGACCAGTGTGGACTGAAGAGCAGTGTGGACTGAAGACCAGCGTGGACTGAAGACCAGTGTGGACTGAAGACCAGCGTGGACTGAAGAGCAGCGTGGACTGAAGACCAGTGTGGACTAAAAAGCAGTGTGGACTGAAGACCAGCATGGACTGAAGAGCAGTGTGGACTGAAGACCAGTATGGACTGAAGACCAGCGTGGACTGAAGAACAGTGTGGACTGAAGACCAGCGTGGACTGAAGAGCAGTGTGGACTGAAGACCAGCATGGACTGAAGACCAGTGTGGACTTAAGACCAGCATGGACTGAAGACCAGTGTGGACTGAAGACCAGCGTGGACTGAAGACCAGTGTGGACTAAAAAGCAGCATGGACTGAAGACCAGCATGTACTGAAGACCAGCATGTACTGAAGACCAACATGGACTGAGAGCAGCATGGACTGAAGACCAGTGTGGACTGAAGAGCAGTGTGGACTGAAGACCAGTGTGGACTGAAGACCAGTGTGGACTGAAGACCAGTGTGGACTGAAGAGCAGCGTGGACTGAAGACCAGTGTGGACTGAAGAGCAGTGTGGACTGAAGACCAGTGTGGACTGAAGACCAGTATGGACTGAAGACCAGCGTGGACTGAAGAACAGTGTGGACTGAAGACCAGCGTGGACTGAAGAGCAGTGTGGACTGAAGAGCAGTGTGGACTGAAGACCAGCGTGGACTGAAGAGCAGTGTGGACTGAAGACCAGCGTGGACTGAAGAGCAGTGTGGACTGAAGAGCAGTGTGGACTGAAGACCAGCGTGGACTGAAGACCAGTATGGACTGAAGACCAGCGTGGACTGAAGAACAGTGTGGACTGAAGACCAGCGTGGACTGAAGAGCAGTGTGGACTGAAGACCAGCATGGACTGAAGACCAGTGTGGACTGAAGACCAGCGTGGACTGAAGACCAGTGTGGACTAAAAAGCAGCATGGACTGAAGACCAGCATGTACTGAAGACCAGCATGTACTGAAGACCAACATGGACTGAGAGCAGCATGGACTGAAGACCAGTGTGGACTGAAGAGCAGTGTGGACTGAAGACCAGTGTGGACTGAAGACCAGCGTGGACTGAAGACCAGCGTGGACTGAAGACCAGTGTGGACTGAAGAGCAGTGTGGACTGAAGACCAGTGTGGACTGAAGACCAGCGTGGACTGAAGAGCAGCGTGGACTGAAGACCAGTGTGGACTGAAGAGCAGTGTGGACTGAAGACCAGTGTGGACTGAAGAGCAGTGTGGACTGAAGACCAGCATGGACTGAAGAACAGTGTGGACTGAAGACCAGCGTGGACTGAAGAGCAGTGTGGACTGAAGAGCAGTGTGGACTGAAGACCAGCGTGGACTGAAGAGCAGTGTGGACTGAAGACCAGCGTGGACTGAAGAGCAGTGTGGACTGAAGAGCAGTGTGGACTGAAGACCAGCGTGGACTGAAGACCAGTATGGACTGAAGACCAGCGTGGAATGAAGAACAGTGTGGACTGAAGACCAGTGTGGACTGAAGAGCAGTGTGGACTGAAGACCAGTGTGGACTTAAGACCAGCATGGACTGAAGACCAGTGTGGACTGAAGACCAGCGTGGACTGAAGACCAGCGTGGACTGAAGACCAGCATGTACTGAAGACCAACATGGACTGAGAGCAGCATGGACTGAAGACCAGTGTGGACTGAAGAGCAGTGTGGACTGAAGACCAGTGTGGACTGAAGACCAGTGTGGACTGAAGACCAGCGTGGACTGAAGAGCAGCGTGGACTGAAGACCAGTGTGGACTGAAGAGCAGTGTGGACTGAAGACCAGTGTGGACTGAAGAGCAGTGTGGACTGAAGACCAGTATGGACTGAAGACCAGCGTGGACTGAAGAACAGTGTGGACTGAAGACCAGCGTGGACTGAAGACCAGTGTGGACTGAAGAGCAGTGTGGACTGAAGACCAGTGTGGACTGAAGAGCAGTGTGGACTGAAGACCAGTGTGGACTGAAGACCAGCGTGGACTGAAGAGCAGCGTGGACTGAAGACCAGTGTGGACTGAAGAGCAGTGTGGACTGAAGACCAGTGTGGACTGAAGAGCAGTGTGGACTGAAGACCAGTATGGACTGAAGACCAGCGTGGACTGAAGAACAGTGTGGACTGAAGACCAGCGTGGACTGAAGAGCAGTGTTGACTGAAGAGCAGTGTGGACTGAAGACCAGCATGGACTGAAGACCAGTGTGGACTGCAGAACAGGGTGGACTGAAGACCAGTGTGGACAGAAGAACAGCGTCTCTCCAGGAAGTCCCCAGGCCTTCAGTGCTGTATTGGGACTGCTGAGGCATCCAGCCTCGTGGACTGAGCAGCTACTGGGTTCCTTGACTCTCAGTCCTGCAACCTGCTATTGTTGGACTGCTGTAAACTAATCCAATAAATTGCCTTTTGATTCAATTCATTCTGTAAGTTCTGTTTCTCCAGGGAACCGTGAGTGATACAAGGGGCCTGAGGAGGCGGCTCAGTAAAGCGCTTGCCTCACCAGCATGATGACCTTAGTTTGAGCATCAGTTCCTACATAAACTACCAGGTATGATGGTATGTGTCTGTGATCCCTGGAGCTCACCACTTAGCCAGTCTAGCCTAATTGGTGTGCTCCAGACCAATGAAAGACTGTCTCAAAATGAGGTGGGCATCATTCCTGAGGATGGCATGAGAGGTTGTCCTATGGCCTCTGCACGCACACACATATGAACGGCCATACACACTGAGGCACACCACATACCTAAAGTGAAAAGAAAGTTGCTGCTGGCGTGCACTGTTCTTTCCAGCCTTACCTTTCCATGTCCTTATAAGGTGCTCTGTCTTGTCCCTTTTAAAACAGCGGTGGGGTGGCACTTCTCAGGTAACTCATTTGGGTTTCTTGTGCAGACTCTGAGCTCAGGTTCTAGAAGGCTCAAAATTCCGCACAACTAACAAGTTGCCAGTTGAGATCTATGCTTGTGGCCCAGAGGTAACCTTGTAGAAGGGAAATAGGGCATTCCCCTGTGTGAGTGTTTGTGTTGGTGTGGGGGTGGGGGTATTACATCCCTAATACGGTCACTCGTCATTCATCCCTGATACGGTCACTCGTCATTGAACTCCAGGATGACATTTTGTGGGAGTCTCGCGCCACGTCCATCATAGTGGTCACACCATGTCATTACTGTGGCCCTCAAGCAGTCCATCACCAACTATGATGCTGTCTACGGACACATTGCTGCTTTCAAGTCTAATAGCAAAATCCCCATAAAAGGCAAATTTCATCTTCTCCTTCCAAAACCCCAAATCTTCACTAGGTTAAAGCAATCAGTCAACCAGCTAGTACGAATGGAGAAGGATCGCAGGAGAGCAGAGCTCATCTACAACCACTGCATGTACTGACACTTTGATATGTTTAATGAGTGATGGTGTGTGTGTGTGGGTGGGGGGGCGGTGAAAACAGACCTTTGCAGTTATCCCAGACATTTTCAGAGCGCAGAAGTGAGATGCTTTCCATAAACTGTGTCAGCTCACCCTTCCCAGACCTGCCGAACTCCTGTCTCATTAAATAGGGTGCCTGGGAGAGGTGATTGTCTCGGCTCACACAGAGGAATTACCTCGGTTCTGCCCCACGAACCTTTACTGATTATTTGTTTATTTTATTAGTTTATTCTGCTGACAGGATTTCGTGCATCCCAGGCTGGCATCAAACCCGCGTGGTAGGCAAGGATAGCCTTGAATTTCTGATCCTCCTGCCCTTATGTCCTGAGTGCTGGGGTTACAGGCGTGTGCGGCTGGGGGTTAGAGTTCTAGCATTCTGCATGCTGGGCAGGTCACACGCCCACCCCTGCTGGCTCATTTTGACAACATTACATTAGTTCTTCATCCTTGGGCGAATTCGGGGGTCAGGTCAAGGGCAAGTTCTTTCTTGACTTTGGTTTCTCTTAATTCGCTCAAAGATGAACCAAGAAACATCCATTCCGTTTTCCTGACGTCTCCTTCTTCTCGCATCCTCACCCTGCCGTGCCTTCCTTTCCATGAGCAGAAACAACAACAAGCACGAAAGTTACCTGCAAGCGAGGAGACGGTTTCACGCTGATGACTGAAGAGAGGCATGCGTCTTATTCTGTGTCTGATGATTCTCGGAGAGCCACTAGAACCTGAAGTGGGTGACTGTTCCCCGAAACCTGTGAGCCTTGAGGCACTTTGGTAGATGGCTTAAGACCTCACCTTTTGGCAAGTGGTGGAGGACAGCAGTAAGGCCACAGAATGCAGGGAGGGCAAAGGACAGGACACAGGGGAGGAGGGCTGGGTGCTGGCAAGAAGTGGGGGCTTGGGGGACTACAAAACAGAGGACATGGGAAAATAGCAAGCAAGGGAAGGGATAGGAATAGGGAAGGAAAAGGAAGAATTTACAATTTGTCCCTTAAAGGAAGCCGAGTTTAAATTACATATTTTTGCCAGAGATCAGTTGTTTACACAGATCATGACTGCCATGAGACCACAATCAAAACAATGAAGTATTCAACAAGGGAGGATGGCGAGGAGTTCCTTAAGGGCTCCAAGGCGTGAAGAGGAAAAATGTGTTTCACAAAGGAGGTGCAGAACTGACTTGCTGGGGACCCAGGGAGGGACTGGAAAAGAAGCAGAAGAGAGTATGGGAAGGGAGGAAGAGGAAGGGATGCTGGCAGAAGAGGAAGGGAGAGGGCAGGAGAGAGCTGTTTTTTTTTTTTTTTCTAGCTCCCACAGGAATCCAACTTACCAGGGGACCCTCCTTTTCTGAACTGGTTTTTTACCTAAAATCTCACTCCATAAATGAGGGTGGGGCTGGAGAGAAGGCTGAGGGGTTAAGGCACTTCCCTGCGAAGCCTAAGGACCCATGTTCGACTTTCCAGATCCCATGTAAGCCAGACACACAAAGGTGAGGCAAGCTCAAGGTCGCACATGCCCTCTAGGTGACACAAGTGTCTGGAGTTCAATTTCAGTGGCTGAGGCCCTGGCATGCCAATTCTCTCTCTCTCTCTCTCCTTCACACTCTCTAATAAATCAATAAATAAATAAGTAAATAAATAAACAAGTAACTGAGAGTGGAAGCATAGAGTTCTGAGAGCCAAGGCACCTCAGGAAGCCCGTTGTCTTAAACTGTTCTTCTGGGATCTGGCTGAATGCATGTTGGCAAAGGAGGCCAAATGAAGAGTCATTTTTCCACAGGCTTTGCTCCAGCACTTATTTTGAGCTCTCGTGAGGCTGAGGCCCAGGAAACACCCTAGAGGCAACATGGATGCGTCCTCTTACTTGCAGACAGAGGGGGAAGAGACTTGCCTCTAGTCACATAGCTGGTGAGTGAGCACATTCCAACTCAGTAATTTAAATATTTTTCAAAGCTCTCACCATATCACTCTATTCCTTATGCCTTAAAAACATCTGTCAGCGTTCTTTCAGTAATATTTTCATTAACAATAGCATTACATCTTCTCTCACACAAGCAGAGTTGAAGGAGGGTCCAGGTGATGGATACATCATGTTAATCTCACTCTTCAATTGGTGACATTTTCAGGGAACACGTGGGGACCTCCTGCCTGTCCTGGCTGAGAAGTTAATTAGGAAATTGCAGAGAAAGTGCCATGGTTTGGGTTCTGGCTTGCTCGCTAGTTACTGGGGCGCTGGGCTATGACATCCCCACTGCTACTTTATTATCAGTTTACATTTTCATCCACAGCCAGTTACCTGTGAAAGGTTCTGTGAGAATTACTTCCAGTTAGGACAACATCCACCATGAGAGATGTGGACAGCTGTAGACATGCCATCCTTTGGGCAAAGCAACGAGGCCCTCAGGAGCCAGCTGCTGCTTCAGCTTGGCTGGTCCCAGGCCAATTCTCACATCAGAGGCAGCCTCTGCAGGGTCAAAAGCCAGCACTGGAAGCGAAGTGAAGACTTGGCCCTCCGGCATTCTGGGCTTGGACTTGCTTTGGCACGGGGGCGGGTCAGATGACTTCATCAGCCCTCTCCAACTCCAGCTTCTGTGGAGCATTGTTCTTGGGACCAGATGATTTAATAGGCCAATACGTCTTTGTGTTGCCCTCTCTGATGTTCCTTGTGTTTGTTCTATTTTCCTTGGTTACCCTGGGAAGAACAAGTTGATTATGTAAGTCCGGACACACTCACAGGTCAGAGTCTGCAAAGGGCAGTTGGGAGGGATGCGGTCAAGAAGGAGAGAGATGGTGGTGAACAGGAAACTTGAGCTCACCAGTGCTTTCTAGATGTTTCCAGAACAAAGTTGGAGGAAAAATACCAGGATGTAATGTTTTTGGGTACCGTGGGACAGAAGACCCAATGTGAACCCTGGCGTACTGGCTTCTAGTCTCAGCTTCCAAGGAAATAATGATTCAACAATAATTATCTCCCTCATGTGAAGAGGCTGGTTTGAGAATCACAAGAGAGAATGTGTGTTTGCGTATTAATGTGTAAAGTGATATGTAAATTAGGGATATCAGGATTTAATAAAAATGATGGTTACACTCAGCTGAATAGAAAAGTAATGTACACAGAGCTATGCCAAACATAGCTATCCTTTTTAAAAGTGATTTTTGGAGAAAAGACAAGAAGCTGACAATAGGAAATTAAGCTAATCAGTGCACAGACAGAAGCGCAGTCAAATCTCAAGTGCTCTTATCGTCCGGTTTGTTCAGCACATTTCAGAGCTAGAGAAATATTCAAAATTATTGTTGGTCTTTGCTGATTATGAATGGCTCTTAGAAAAATTTAAAGTCATTTTTTAAACAGTCTAACGTTCCTTAAGCCGGAGGAAACCATGTAATTCTGTAGCGCTTTTCTGAGCCGCTTCCGCGAGCAGTCTGCAGATTCAGAAGAGCACATTCCCAGATGTGCACTTTGCCTCTGAGAGTTGCAGCTGAAAGGGGAAAAGCGCGTCCACAAGCACATCTGCCCTCTCCCAGGGACTGAAAGAGGCTCACAGAGTTTCCTGGGGTCGGGGAGATGGCTCAGCAGACAAAAGTACTTGCGAAGCAAGTCTGAGGACTTGAGTTCAATCCTGACCCTCCCCTAAAAAGCCAAGCATGGCTGTGCATGTCTGTAACTGCAGCACCAAGGCGGATATGACAGAGACAGGGAGATTGCTGGGGCCCGCTGGGCAACCAACCTAACCCCCAAAACAAGCACCTCCGGGCTCAATGAGTGACTCGGTCTCAGGGAAGCAAGGGGGAAGCAGTAGAGAAGGACTCCTGACATGCTCTTCTGGTCTCCAGATGTGTGTGTGTGTGCAAGGGATACATGCATGTGCGCACATACACACACACACACACACACACACACACACACACACACTTCTCAAAAAGCCTCATGGAGAGATTTTCTTTGGTTTAACTTCCTCTCAAATCCCTCAGTGGGAGCCGCAGTTGTTTATGAACGGGCTGCTCTTGACTCGCCTTGCCCCGTGTGCAGGCGTCGTGGGCCCCCTCCTCTTCCCCTCTTCCAGATTCTCGCATTAACCCTGTGGCTTGAAGCCTCACCGGCAGGCCCAGCAGGGAACAGTGCTTTCCCCTTGGACCTGAGGTCAATTCCTTTCTGAGGACTTCAGTGACTCAAAGACATCTGGATGATGTCACACCTACCCATCCCTCATAGCGTCTTAGGAGATGGTTCTTTTCAGAATGAGAAATACTCGGCAAATAGTGGAATGATGGCGTGATGGTTAGTCCTGTCAATTTGACAGGGTGTAGAATCACCTAGGAGACTAATCTCTGGGTGTGTCTGTGAAGGACTTTCTAGATTGGGATAACTAAGGTGGGCAAATCCACCCTAATCCTGGGAAACAGCAAACCATGGGCCAGAGCCCTAGACTGAATAAAAAGGAGCAAGCTAGGTGAGCACCAACATTCATCTCCACCTCCGTGTCTCTCTCTGTGTCCTCGCTGTCAGTGAAAGCAGTGTGACCACCAGTTGCTTCAGGTTCCTACTGCTGCTGACTTCTCCAGCACGAGAGACTGTATCCTCTAAAGCTAAAATTAACCTTTCCTTCTTTAAGTTGCCCTTAGTAGGCCTTTTGTGCCAGCAATGAGACAAGTAGCTAATGCAGCTGGTTGATAGGAAAAACATGGGATTTAATCAAAGCAATAAAATATAAAGTAATCGATACATACTTCCTCGATAAGGATCTGGAAAGTAGAGCATGTGTCATATTATCTTTTCAACAGTAGGAAAACAGAAGGTGCGAGATGGCACGAGATTGATCAGCGTGTGCAGGAGGCCAGGAACTTCCACACCCTTGGAACCAAGCCTTGATTAATGTTCACGTGCAGATTTGAGGATTCCACTTAAAGAAGAAAGGAAGACATTAAAGCTGTTTTATAGAAAACTAGCAAAAGACAGAAGAACTCACAGGTAGGAACCACGAGCGATGTCCCTGGTGCTGACTCGGTCCACTCCAAGGAAAGGCCACAGTGGTGTCCTTGGCTGCTTCGTGACCTTACAAAACTTCCAGTTCTGATTGGCGTCAACTTTATAGAGTGACAGAATCCATTGCTGTTTCCTTTTAGGCAAAGAAATTTTCTTCTTGTGAAAATTTACTTGTAAATCAAGTTTGGGCTGAAATCGAATAATGAAGTAAAGAGCCGAAGGAATTCCATGCACAGATTCAGGTTTTTGTTGCCCTACCTGTGACACTGCGAACAAACCAGTGCTCCCCAGCTCCCCAGAAGACCTCGGTGAGTCAGAAGGAGCTGCGACCAACGTTACACATTTTTCTAAAGCCAGGATATCAAAATACTCTCCCCCAAACCAATCTGACCTGACCTGATATTTCACTTGGTTTGAGTCCCAGGTTTGGAGAAAGAATGAGTAGTTTTGGAGTCATAAATATACTAGAAAACTCTGAAACTTCAAAAAGAAATCCCATGGCTGGTGACTTAGAAAACAAAAACTCATTTGGAATGAATAGCCATCCCCAAATCTGCTCGTTCTGATTTGCCTTGGGGCCCTGGTATGCTAGTTGGTGTGACACAGTGGTAAAAGGGGTGTCCTTTGTACTTGTGTAGTTCTATCAAAAAAGAACCTTGGGTTGGAAGGATGGCTTAGCAGTTAAGACATTTGTCTGCTAAGCCAAAGGACCCAGGTTCGATTCCCCAGCACCCACATTAGCTGGATGCACAAGGCGGCGCAGGCATCTGGAGATTGTTTGCAGTGGCTGGAGGCCCTGGCATGCCCATTCTCTCACTCCCTCCCTCTCTCTCTGTCAAGTAAATAAAAATAAAAATAAAATATTTTTAAAGAAGAATCTTGCTATTGCTAATTGAATGTTAATTATGTGATTTGGGTGATAAATAACATGACCTCATTTCTCTTGCAGAATTTAGGCCAGAGGGATTGGCACTTTTTGCTTCCACAGTTAGAAGTTTTAGGAACACCACGTAACCAAAATTAGACCTGTTTTCACAGCTCTGTGTGGATATCTATAGTGTTCATGCTTGTAAGGTAGGTGTGCTGGCCCCTCTGTGTAGGGCAACCTTAGCCAAACCCTAGAAGCCCAGGCCCTCATCTCTGCATGGCTGGGATAGCTGTGTGGTCATTTCCCTGAGCTTACACCCCAAATTTCTCATAGAAGTAAAACAGTGTTTCCTAATCAAAGGGAAAAGGACTGTGCCTGCTTCCATTTCTTGATCTTGGGTCTGTGCCTTTGAATTTTCTTGAATTTGGCTCCTTGGTAAGGTACTGCAGATACTTGTCCCTCATAGCTCTTCAAGCTTCTACTTGAACTTGGAGGCTGATTTACGACAATTCCTGAGAGCAACAAAGAGGTGGGGGTTGGTGGGCAGAAGGTGACTCAGGAACAATTCACATGACCCCGTGAAGAGCAGAATGCTCCTTTTACCCACTGTGTCCCTTCCCCTGGGTGGTCCTGTGGGTTGATCTGTAAGGTACTAGCTGAGGGTCAGGGAAAGCTTGACTCCACAGATGGAGAGCAGGAGCTATGAGCAGGGAGCCAGGGCTCTCTGAACCCTGAAGAGGGAAGGTGAAAATAAGAACAATCTTATTACTCAGAAGGAAAAACAAGACCAATCTAACCCTAAGAGTTCCAGATGGGAAAAATTAACTAACATTAGAGCAGAAATTGGTAAGTTGGAAACTAAGAGAACGATTAAGAATATTGGTGAGGGCTGGAGTGATGGTTTAGTGGTTAAGTGCTTGCCTATGAAGTCTAAGGATCCCGGTTCAAGGCTTGATTCTGCAGGACCCACATTAGCCAGATGCACAAGTGGCCACATGTGTCTGGAGTTTGTTTGCAGTGGCTAGAGGCCCTGGCACACCCATTCTCTCCCTCTCTCTCTCTCTCTCTCTCTCTCTCTCTCTCTGACTCTTTCTCTCTGTCTGTTGCTCTCAAATAAATAAATAAAAATAAAACAAAAAATTAAAAAAAAGAATATTGGTAAAAAGAAGAGTTGGTTCTTTGAAAAAAAATTAAACAAGATTGATAAACCCCTGGCCAATTTGATCAAGCAAAAGAGAGAGAGAGAGAGAGAGAGAGAGAGATGCTTCAAATTAATAAAGTTAGAAATGAAAAGGGAGAGGCCACAAGACATCAATGAACTTAATTGGACGAATCATTGGGACATATTTCCCAAGCCTCTACTCCACAATACTGGATAACCTGGAAGAAGTTGATGAATTTCTAGACAATACCACCTACCAAAGCTAAACTCAGCACATAAAAATCCCCTAAACAAACCTATTATATCCATCAGAGACCAAAAATGTCATCAAAATCCTCCCCAAAAGCACAAGTACAGAACCTGATGGATTCTCAGCCAATTCTACCAAACCTTCAGTGAAGAACTAAAACCACTTCTCACAGGCCTTTTCACACAACTGGAGAACAGGGAAGGTTCTTCAGCTCCTTCTGAGAAGTGAGCATCACTCTAGTACCAAAACCTGACAGAGACGCAACAAAAAAAGAAAAATATAGAAAACCATGTATAAGCCCTGATGAGTTTAGATGCAAAAATCATGAACAAAATCCTTGCAAACTAAATTTTACAACATATCAAAAGCATTATCTGCCTCAATCAAGCAGGCTTCATCCCAGGGATGCAGGGATGGATTAACATATAGAAATGGATTAATGTGATACACCACACAAATAAGCTTAAACACAAGAAGCACATGATCATTTTGAAAGATGCAGAGAAGGCCTTCAACAAAACATAACATCACTTCATGATGAAAAACACTGGAGAGACTAGACATGGAAGGTTTATAGCTCTACGTAGTAAAGGCTATACAAAGCATTTAGCATTTAGAGCCCAAATCATACCTAATGGCGAAAGACTCAAGTAGTTCCTATTAAGATCAGAAACTAGACAGGAGTGCCCACTCTTACCACTGCTCTTCAGCATAGTACTAGAAGTCCTTGCCCAAGCAATAAAATAGGAGAAAGATATAAAAGGAATACAAATTGGAAAAGAAGAGGTCAAAGTTGCCCTATTTGCAGATGACATGATTCTAAGTATAAGTGACCTGAAAGACTCTACCATAAAACTTGTAAAGGTGAAAAATTTCTTCAACAAAGTGGCAGTATACAAAATCAACACACAATAATCAGTAGCCTTCCTATATGCAAAAGACAAATATACATTGAAAGAAATCAGTGAGGCTGTTCCATTTTAAGTAGCTACCAAAAAAAAAAAAAAATCAATACCTTGGAATAATACTAACCAAAGATTTGAAAGACCTATATACTGGAAACATAAAAACACTCAAGAAAGAAATTGAGGAGGACATGAGAAGATGAAAAGACCTCCCCTGCTCCTGGATAGGCAGAATTAACATTGTGAAAATGGGAATCCTACCAAAAGCAACATACAGATTTAATGCAATACCATTAAACATGCCAGCATCATTCTTCACAGAGATAGAAGAAATAATATCAAAATTCATATGGAATGGCAGAAGTATTAGATATCGAAAAATATCCTAAGCAAAAGAAACACCTCTAGGTACCCAACCTAAAGCTATACTACAAAGCAGTAGTAATAGAAACAACATGGTACTGGCATAGAAACAGACCCATGGAACAGAATTGAAGACCTGGACCTTAGTTCAAGTAACTACAGCTACTTGGTCTTTTACAAAGGTGCCAACAACATAGACTGGAGAAAAGACAACATCTTCAACAAATGGTGCTCGACAAAGTGGATAATCACATATAGAAAAATGAAACTAGACACATTCCTCTCACCATGCACAAACATCAACTCCAAATGGATTAAAGACCTCAATATAGGACCTAAAACTCTTAAACAACAGGGAGAAAAAAATAGTGGGACCTTTCCATAATATAAAAACAATTACTCAACCAGTGGGATCTAATGAAGCTAAAAAGCACAAACATACCATAAATGGAGCCAACAGACTACCCACAGAATGGGAAAAAAATCTTCAACAGCTACACCACTGACAGAGGTCTAATATCTAGAATCTACAAAGATTTCAAAAACCTAAGCAATAAAAAAGTCAAACAATCCAATCAAAAAATGAGGCTGAGAACTGAATAGGGGATTCTCAAAGGAAGAAATACAAATAGCTGATACTTAAGAAAATGTTCAACATCCTTAATGATCAGGGAAATGCAAATTAAAACTATGAGATTCCCAATGTACTCCAGCCCAGGATGGCAATCATGGAAACATTAAATGACAGTAAACGTCAGAGAACGTGGGAAATGACAGAAAATGTGGGACAAGAAGAGCCCTCACTCATAGCT
This sequence comes from Dipus sagitta, assembly GCA_036346955.1. Classification (NCBI taxonomy): domain Eukaryota; kingdom Metazoa; phylum Chordata; class Mammalia; order Rodentia; family Dipodidae; genus Dipus; species Dipus sagitta. Next base: position 1,987,333 of record CM070789.1, read on the forward strand.
GGTAGGAGTGCAAACTTGTGCCTTCACTGTGGCAATCAGTGTGGAGACTCCTGAAAAAGATGAAAGTAGAACCACCAACTGACCCAGCCGTTCCTCTCCTGGGCATCTACTCTAAGGGCTGCACTCTTCATTGCAGAGATATTTGCTCAACCATGCTTATAGCTGCTCAATTCACAATGGCTAAGAACTGGAATGCACCCAGATGTCCATCATTTGACAAGTGGATAATGAAGATGTGGTACATACACACACTGGAATTCCAAGGAAAAATGATATAATGAAATGTGAAGAAAAATGGACAGGCTTGGAACCTATCATACTAAGTGAACTCGCACAAGCACGGACAGACAAACGCCACATGTTCTTCCTCATCTATGGTTACTAACCAGGAGCAGCCTGAGTTGCAGATATACCTGACAGGCAACTTGAGGGACAGATAATAGGGATGGAAGGGTTTGCGGGGGGCAGGGAGAGAATGAGAGGGTGGAGGGAGATACACACAAAAATAAACCCAACATGAGTTGGTACCATAGAAACCTTCACCTAGTTAGCAGTCTAAAAGATATAACGTCCACTAGGCGTGTGGGGGTGTTGTCTGGTAAGAAGAGCCCTTGAGAGGCTGCAATGAAGCCTAATCCTAAAATATGTGGCTCTGGCTTGCAACTCCAAGTATCAGAAAGTGGTTACAACCCACTTTTGATCAGAGAGATCTATGAGGTCCCCCAAATGAGACAGGCTTCTGTCGGAGCACTTGATTACCCAGCTGAGGTACCCTATCGCTGAAGACACCACATGCTGCTGACACAGAGCATGGAGAGATGCGGCTGGAATCTGGAAAAAAAGCCAGTTCCCACATGGTTAGCCCATAAAGTGCTGGAAAGCGCTACAGAGCAGCAGGAGGCGCTGCTTCATGGAAGCGACGAGCCTGACAAGGCCTACACACCTGTGCAGTAACAGTGCACGGCCTAGGCGGGTGACCAGTGGCTTTTCCATTGGCTAAGAGGTCTGCTCAGTGGAGAGGAGCACACAGCCGGAAGTGGGAACCGAGTCACAATCCGATGGAGACCAAGATGATGGACTCCAACAAGACGCTCCCATCACAGTCTCTCTAAGTCAGCAGTGCTTTCCCCCTTTAACCTATCCTCATCTTACTCTCTGTTAAGAGAATCTGTTTTTCTTTTTCAGAAGGCAGCGAGAATGGAGGACAACCAAAATCTATCAATAAGACAAGAAAAGGTAGTTGACTCCCTGGCAAGAGAGGAACAGCCCCTTGCACATTGGCCTGAGCCAGTGAGACCACAGTAGAACCACAAGGACGCTCACGCGTGCCCCTGCCGTGCTGAGCCTGACGACCAGAGTGAAGCAGGCAGACGAGGTGGGTACTCAGAACACACCCAAGGAGAAGCCCAGAAGCTGCTGAGAGCTCAACACTGAATAGACTTAGAACACACCCACCACGGCTCAGGGAATTTTCCAGAAGAGGGTTCAGGAAGAACGTAAGAGCCACAGGGTGGGAGGGAATGTCCAGAGGTGTCTCCCCCAATAATGACTGACGGCTGCTTTCACAGGTCATATCCCACAACCCCATGGTGAATGCCAGCAATCGGACTGATGAGGGCCCTCAAAGGAGTGGGGGCTGGGAGGAGGAAAATGATTACCAACACATGATGTGTCCATACAAAGTCTCTACTTAATTTTAAAGAGAGAGAGAGAGAGAGAGAGAGAGAGAGAGAGAACTGTCTTCTAGCTGGGCATGGTGGCACACGCCTTTTCTTTCCCCAGCACTCGAGAGGCAGAGGTAGGAGTATCTTTGTGAGTTGGAGGCCAGCCTGGAGCAACAAAATGAGTTCAAGGTTAGCCTGGGCTATGGTGAGACCCCCCACCTCGACAAAAAAAAAAAAAACAAGGAAAAATGTATTGTCTTCGGTGCTATTTACAGATTAAATTGAAATGGAGAAATTGGCTGATACGGTAACTAGAGCAGAACAGACTCTGGATATTCCATACCTTTCACCACCTTGAAGTTGAAACACACAAGTGTAGATAGCAGTTAGGTAAAGTGAGATTATGTTGTATCTACCGTATCCTATTGAAAGCCTATTGGGTAAAGCGCATTAAAGATTTTATTTACACTGCGTAGTTTGATTTACTGCGTGTGTGAGCTTCTGTCTGTCCTCTCACATTAGGCAAATGCTATTATCCATCATGTTTGCAGATGATTCACTGAGACACAGAAAAGGGAAGGAGCTTTCCTGAAATCTTCCCACTAGTAAATGGTAGTAGAGTCAGGTTGGATCCACGTGCTGTGGCACCAACATTGTGTTATTAATCCACTATCTTGTCCCAAGTCTCAGAGTTGTTCAGCGCAAGATTCCTTCTAAGGGAAAGTCTGCTTTCGATGTTATTAGAATGAAAGTGTTTGTTCTTCAGTGACTGAAAAGACTGGTCAGGAGTTCAAGGTCATCCTCAGCTACATAGCAACTTGGAGGTCAGCCTTGGCTTCATGAAACCCTATCTCAAGGAGAACGAACACACAAAAAAAAGGCTAAGACCGATTTTTTTTTCTGATTTTCTGACTGATTTTTATTTCAAGATACATTTGGATATTGAATAATCTAGAAAAGATATGGTCATTTCCTCGACGAGTGGGACTAATTCCACACCACAGTACAGTTTCCCCTTGATCATCTATAGAATGTAGTTTGATGTATTTCCTCATCCTCACACTGTTATGCCCTCTGCTATAAATGGGAGAGTGAACCCTCACCTGATTCTTCAAGTGGCCCTTAAAGAGACCAAGCTTTCTTAAACTTTTACTGTAAAGTTTAGAATCAGTTTCTTATGAGCCACTGAAATCATGAGCAAAACTCCTTTAGGAGTTTGAGAGGCCTTGGCTAAAGTCATGAAGATGATTTTGGAGAGAATTAATGTCCTAATAATATCGATCTTTTCATCTCCATCTACTTATTAAGGGTTGCAAAAAGCTTTGCTAGGCAATAATATTTGAAATTTTTGTGTAGAGGCCTTACATGGCTGTCTTCAGTTTTATCCCTAGAAACTGATGTTTTGGAAGAGAGTGATAAGGGGCCTTTGCTTTCATGTCTATTTTTGGTTGCTGTAACTAATTGAAACTCAAAACATTCTTTTTTTCTGAATTGATCTTCATCAAGCAGTTTTAGTAAAGCGGATGGTCACCGTCATTTTCCAGGTAACCACATCAACCGTGAATAATAAGTGTTGAGATTTTATAATCCCTGCAGTTCCTACCTTCTCTTTTTAAAATTTTTTTTGTTTATTTTTATTTATTTATTTGAGAGCAACAGACAGAGAGAGAAAGAGGCAGATAGAGAGAGAGAGAGAGAGAGAGAGAGAGAGAGAGAGAATGAGTGCGCCAGGGCCTCCAGCCACTGCAAACGAACTCCAGACGCGTGCGCCCCCTTGTGCATCTGGCTAATGTGGGTCCTGGGGAATCGAGCCTTGAACTGGGGTCCTTAGGCTTCATAGGCAAGTGCTTAACTGCTAAACCATTTCTCAAGCCTCCACCTTCTCTTTTTTATAGGTGGGACTTTCTGGTTTTTTAAAAATTATTTATTTATTTATTTGAGAAAAAGAGAGACGAAGAGGGAGGGTGGGGAGAGAGAGAGAATGGGCATGTCAGGGCCTCCAGCCACTCCAAACAAACTCCACATGCATGTGCCACCTTGTGCATGTGGCTTACATGGGTCCTAGGGAAGCGAACCCGGGTCCTTAGGCTATGCAGGGCAAGCACCTTAACTGCTAAGCCATCCCTCCAGCCCTCTGTTTCTCCTTATCTCCAAGAGAAAGCATTTGAAATTCATTACCATTTGGTAAGGTGTTCCTAAATATCTTCATGGGTGATTTCAACACACCTGCATCAGCTTAAATAGGTTCCTTCATATTAGTTGGCTATGAGTTTTGAAAAAAAAATCATTAAAATAATTGACTCTTTGCAGTATTTTTCTCTATAAATATTAAGGTAAGTATCATTTTCTCCAAAAGTATTTTAATGTGGTGAAGTCTACTGATTGATTTTCTATAATTGAAACAACTCCTCCCTTGGCATAAACCTGGTGGGCCATGCTACCGTGTGATCTTGGAGCCGCCGATGCAGTGTCTCGGGCTATTTACTTGGTGCTTGAATCAGATGGGCCTGTGATTTTTCTCTCCTCATAGCCTCCTCAAGTTCTGCTTTCAAGAGCCCTCCTTCCTGAATGTTTGCAGGGGTTCCCTGGTGATCTCTCTTGGGATGGAGTTTTCCTTGGGTGAAGAAGTTTCACTTAACAGCTGTGATTTTATCTGCATTTCCTATTTCTTCTTTTATCTTTTAGAATTATATATTTTTAGGCTTTTCTTTGCTAATTTTTTCATGTAAACCTAATATTTCCTTTTGTTTAAGTTGTCCCTAATCACAGTGGCTGTATAATTTATAATCCCTACAGGACAATTTTGAGAGGGATAGGGGTGCCAAAAATAGTTGAAATGATGTGATCTTTGAAATGCTTATCATTGACCTAAATTTGGTTTTTATTATCTTGTGATACTTGTAAAGTAGTTTTATTGAAAGTCTACTTTCCAAAATAAAATCGGTTCTGTAAAATATAAACAACATATCTTATTTTTACTAACACACACATAAAACTGGTTTATATCGAGTAAACATAAAATAACTTGAAGATTTATTTTAGTAAATATTCATATCACTTGATTGATATTTTGGCTGCTTGTCATTGGTCTTTTTCTCAATAATACTTTTTATTTTAATTATTTTTTTCATATAATTGCCTGAGTATCCTTCAGAATTGAATTTTATCTTTTTAAGTTTGGAATCATTGACTTTCCACTGACATTTCTCTGTATTTTAAAGTATTTTGACTGAAAGAATGCTCTTTCTACAGCCCACTGAGGTACCGAGAAGCTTATATAGTAAGCTTTTGGAATACATTTTATTATTTTTTTCATAATGAAATGTATAAATATTTCAGGCTAAATATTTTTACAGGTTCTGTCTTTTTGCCTCAATTCAGAGTACATTTCTTTGAAAAAATATTTTTGCAAGGCAAAATTCATCAAACAAGTTGTTATGATTCTTTTGAGCATTCACTAAATTTATATGCTACAAATTTGTAGACCTTTTCAATTTCATTACCTCCAGTGTAGAATATAAATCTTCCCAATTAAAAATAGGAATCCCATCAAAAGAGTCCTGTGACAAGTAAAAACATCACAAATCTCAATTTTGCTGTTTTTAAAAGTTAACCCTCACATACCCTTTGAGCACTCTCAGCTTATTTTTTTTTTCAGTTCTTTCTTGTTTTTGCAGAAATAACTATGTCTTTCTGTCTGAAAGTTTTGTTACCTAATTGCAGTCAGCAATTCTGAGAACTAATGTTTTATGTTGTTCTTTTTGTTGAGTATTTTCATGGAAGTTTTCTAGCCAGTTTTGAGAAAAAAATATGAAACCAGGTTGTAATGGTCCTTTAATTTTTGTTTTTTACAAAGTACTTCAAAAGGATTGTCAGACATGGAGGTCGACTTGCTAAGCAGTTCTTTAGAGTTCAAACATTTCAGAAATTTGATCAATAGGGAGGACCCCAGGCAGCAAGGGCACCCTGCCAAGTGGCTGCATTCACTATTATTCAATGTCAGGGTCCTTAAGAACAATGACTGCTGGTGCAGCCACTGTGGAAGTCAATAGGGAGGTTTCTCAAAAAGCTAAAACCCAAACCACCATGTGGCCCAGCTGTACCACTCTTGGCTATCTACCCACAGAACTGGAAGGCACCGTGCCATAGCGATACCTGCACGTTTATGTTCATTCCTGCTGCAACTCTTCATGATAGCCAAGCTGCAGAATCAGCTTCTAGGTCCACCAACAGATAACAGAGAAAGAAAATGTGGCATATTATGCAACAGTTTCATTAGCCCATAAAGAAAATGATGTGATGTGAATGAAAATGAACGCAACTGGAAGTTGTCATAGTGAATGAAATACGCCGGAATCAGGAAGACAATTTCATGTCTTCTCTCAATTGTGATTCCCACAATTCCTTCCTCTCTCCCTTCTTTGCTTTCTTGTCTTTCTCATTTTCTTTTTCTTGTGTGTGTACTATGTGGTGTGCATGCGTGCATGTGTGTGTGTGTTGTATGCACTTGTGTATGCAGACGTATGTTACCCAAGCACACATGTGTGGAGGCTGGAGGAGGACATCAGGCATCCTCCTCTATCACTCTTTTTGCTTATTTCCCTATGACACTTTCTCACTGAACTTGGGGCTCCCCATTTTTCAGTTAAACTGGCTGAATAATAGCCCCATTGATCCTCCTGTCTCTGCTCCCCACTCTCAGTACTTGGACTACAAGCATGCAGGCATGCCCAGCCTTTAATGTGGGTGCTGGCGACAGAACTCAGGTCTTCATACTTGTACAGAGCCATCTCTTCAGTTCTTAGAATTGTTTATAGATGTGTAAAAACTGTGTACATGCATTCGTGTGTGTGTGTGTGTGTGTGTGTGTGTGTGTGTGTGTGTAACATAAGAGCCAAATGGAGACCAAGGGAAAGGTGGAGACTGGGAAGAGAGGGTGAGAACATACAGAGAGGCACTGAGAGGGCAACATAGTCAAAGCAAATGGTACACTAGAAACTATTTGTCTATATGAAATTCAACACTGTGTACAATGAGTATACACCAATGAAAAAGTAGAATCTTTGAATATGAATATGAATTATGAATTATGTGTCATAGCCAGTGATTGAAAAACCATTTCAAAGTTAGTAAGAATATTGCCTTAGATTGTTATCATGCCTCATTAAAATTTGTATTTTTACCACAGCATAATTTTACCTTTGGAGTTGACTTTTTTTGTTGTTTGTTTGTTTTGAGGTAGGGTTTCACCCTAGTCCAGGCTGACCTCGAATTCACTATGTAGTCTCAGGGTGGCCTCGAACTCATGGTGATCCTCCTACCTCTGCCTCCTCTGCTGGGATTAAAGGCGTGCTCCATCACACCCAGCTTGGAGTTGACTTTTTGAACTAAATTCCCACCTGTATTCACAGAAACACCTTATTTTAACAAGCAGCAACATGAATTCCCAAGCATTTGCTCCATGTAAGGAGATTTGGTGTGAAAACTGGAACAGATTGAGTTGCCCAGTTTTCTATCTGCAGCTTCTGATAACATTAGTCCAGAGCCAGTGTTTACATGCAGAGGAATGTATTAGTCCACCATTAATTAGTTCATTGTTGTTGTTCCACTTTTTGTATGTGTACAAGGAAATTTCTGATAGCATACGAGCGGAATTAGCTTAGAACAGTCATTTGATCAGGATGCAAAGCCATGCTTCCTAGGGTCCAAGTTCACCTTGCCAGCTGCTTTGATCACCTCCATCTCCAGGAACAAACTTCTTGATGTATATCTTGTCTAACGAGGGTCCTACCCCGTTAGCAGGTTGATGGCAACTGCCACTTCATGTGTGTGGTCAGGAATATCACAGCGACTCAGATGACCCGTTCTCTCTCTCTAAGACTATCTGACTAGGGCTAAACTGCTAACCACTTCTGAGAGTATTCATTCCACGGTCACTATACCCATGGGTAGGTAATCATGTTGTTACCTGCTTCCATGGAAGCACTGGTAACCAGCAAGGACAGGCCACATGGGATTTTTGAGGCTGTGTTGGCTTAAAAAGTACAAACCTATGACGGGTTTGAAGCTGTGAGCAAAGTTATGAATGTCCTGTGACTTGTTAAAGCTGATCTCTTCCTTCCTTCCTCCCCCCTTCTCTCCTTTTCCTTTTTTCATTTTTCATTTTTTTTTTTTTTTTTTGAGGTAGGGTCTCACTCTGGTCCAGGCTGACCTGGAATTAACTATGTAGTCTCAGGGTGGCCTTGAACTCATGGCAATTGTCCTACCTCAGCCTCCCAAGTGCTGGTATTAAAGGCTTGCACCACCATGCCCAGCTCCTTTATTCATTTTTGATTATTGAGTCAGATTATGTGGCTTCAAACTCACCATGGAGCCAAGGATGATGTTAAACTTCTGCCTCTACTTTCCAAGTGCTGGGATTACAAGCATATACTAACATATCTGGAAAATTAACCCAGCCTATGCCTATGGAAGGAGTTGTCCAGGGACTTAAATGTTTTCTTCCTTTTTAGCAATTGATTACATTTAAATATTGGTATTTCTCACTTATAAGATGGAGGGGAAGTTCTGAGCATTCTTCAGTAAATTTAAACAGGTTTCAATGTTTGCTTGTTTTTGAAGATATGCCCCTTTGTAATCATTGTTGTGTATTAACCTTACATATATATGGATATAAATATATGAAATATACATAATATGTATTTTTTTATTTTTGGCCTTTTGAGATAGGGTTTGAAACTATGGCCCAGGATGGCCTCAAAGTCATGGCAACCCTCCTGTGATAGCCTTGCAAATGTTAGGATTGCAGATATGAGCTACCACACCTGGCACTCTTGTGTTGTTTGAGTGTGGTATTTTCCAATTCTTAATAGATTTATGGTACATTTTTCGGCATAAAAACCTCAATTTCACAGTGTGGGGAATAACTGGAGTCTTTCTCCTGATAACTTTTTTGATTTTTATAAAGAAAGAGCAAAGAAAAAAGAATAAAAAGATAGCTGGTGTGCCCAGTTGATGAGATGGGTTAAGAAATGTATAGATACACTTTTAATCTTCTTCTGTCTTCCTACGTATGCCTTAAGGTAGCAATCACATGTCCTGTGTTCCTTGAAAGTTCCTTTTGTGCAGTCTTAGTGCAACAGTAGCCTCAGAATTCGGCTGCATGTTGTTCAAGTCACAGGGTCTGCTTCCAGAAAATGTGTGGATGAAGGGAAAGAAGGCAAAGAGAAGCCATACTTCTCAGGCGGAGCAGAGGTTGTCTTAGTCTAGCCTTGGCTCACCATGGTTCCAAGGTTCCAAGAACCACCTTCTGTTGCTTATTTCTTGACGGACTCCTCAACCTGGGTGAAGTGAGAGTTGCTGGGTGTCTCTCAGAGGCCCCAGGAAACAGTGCTCCCTCCCTGCCAGCTTTGTTATGCCAATGAAAATGCCGATGGCATCTCACAAATCTTGGGGAGAATCCCATCATCAGAAATTGCTAGTTTTTAGTCACACCTTTTAATAATAATAATAATGTTAAAAACCCTCCTCTCCTTCCACCCCACCCCAACGTCTGCTCTTAACATTAGCCAAACAAGTTCTGAAGCCCCTCCTGGGTTCTTCTCACCTCTGTCAGGACTGTGCTGCCCACTTCTCCTGGTTTCCTTCCCAGCAACCTGGTGGTCTTGGCAAAGCCTCCTGCAGGTTCTGTGCCACATATCCAGAGATCATGGGGTTTGGTGGTTACGCGAAGCAGCCAGAGGATCTTGAGTGTTAGCCTCTGCTGAGCAACTCAACCCTCTGACCTTGGAGATGAGTCATTCGGACATCGTTGACTGAAAGGGGGAATCTGCGGCAAGTATAGGAACCTCTGAAATCCAGACTCTGTTTGTGAGCTGTATTTTCCCAAGTCAAATAAACAAGTCCAAAAAACAGTCACCCAGGCCCCGCAGAAAAATATTATGTGGCCCAGATGCTTTTGTGGCTCGTGGGTGGCTAAATTAGGTTCTTGTTTTGTCTAAAGGCACTCGGGTATATATAAAAATTATATAGCCAAAAAAAATCTGATGTCTTGAATCTCTTCAATTATGAAAACTACTAGTCTTATAATACATCAGTTGCAAAGCATAAACATTAAATTAAAATCCAATTTACCAATAAAGCATGTTGCAGAAACCCAGAGAGCAGCAAGACAGGACATTCAGATGTACTTAGCCATTGCTATCAGTGATGCCGCTACTACTAGAACGAAAATTTGAAGACCCTGGAGATTCTCAGGGAAAAAAACACAGCACACACTTAGAGATATTTTGGTATAATATTCAACTTTTCAAAGAAGAAAAAAAAAATCCACCGAATTCCAGTTTATTTCAAGAGGGTAGCTGACATTTAAATTCTAAGGCTGTGTTCTTTAGAATACGCCATGGCTCCGGGTGTTACCTTGTCTCTCTGTCTGTGAAGTTCCAGATCAGATGGTCTGGACATCCCTAAAGAAAGCCAGACGTGGTTATCCTAGACTTTCTTCATTCCTGTCATGTCCCTTTCTATACTGCCAACCAACCCCTCCAAGGATTGCAGTGGCTACCTTCATCTTTACCCACCACATAGAAGACACTTTGTGACTCAGGCAAATTTTACCCTGCTCCTCCTCCTCCTCCCCATCCTTCCCTCCCCGAGTTGTTTTTGCTGCCCCTCAACACTAGGTTGGCTGTCCCCTGTGGTTCTTCCCTCTGGACAACTCGTCTTCTCGGGAGACCTCAGCCGTGCCCTGCGCCGTGACCTTAGTGACTGTAGCAGTGGAACGGGGCTTGATGAAGGTGTCACCATGGAAAGGAATTGGGAGGACAGAAGCACAGAAAGCCATCTTGGGTCCATAAACTTTCCGTCCCTGGGCCCCACTTTCTTCTCTACACTATGGCAGAGTTGGATTGGATGTTCCGAGTGCACCGTTGAGCCATCTGATGGCTCCCCCTTCTTTTTACAGAGTTGGTGGGCATCTTACAGAAGCTCTCTGGGGGGAAATTTCCTCAGTTTTGTTTCCTGTGCACTTTGAATTCCCTCAGGCAAAAGTTCTGGTCAGGTACTTGTAAACCATGGCAGAGATTCCTGGTTTGGTAAGGCCACATGAACCTCTATAAACCATGCAGTAAAGTAATATGTTAACATTTATTAAACACGTTATCCATGTAAAGATTTTAAAGCATGTTAACTCATTTCATCTTTACTATGTGATAAACATAACCTCCAGCCTCCTGAAGATCCACAGCAGAGACCGTGGCAGTCAGCGTTTCGTGCTGGTAATAGACACCGGGCACAGTCAACCTAAGTGAGAGCGCCCTCTCGTCCAGCAGGCTCCATGGCTTTCAGGCTGGTATTGAGGCTGAGGGGCATGGCAGGAAGCGTGTGGTGGAGTGAAGCCTCTCACTTCATTGTAGCTGGAAAGTGAAGAAAGAAAGAAAGAGGCCAGGATCTCAAATTCTCTCCAACGACATGTCCCCAAAGACTTCCTTCCATTGGGCCCCCACCTCCTAAGGGATCCCCTCCCCTCCAGCTCCCCATAGCACCATAGACCAAGAACCATACCTCTGGGGTGCACTTCGTATCTAAGCCGTAACAGAGCAGGTGAGTGCTTGGTCCCAGCAGACACGGTTGGTAAGTGAGAGAAGAGTCCAGGCAGCCTGGCCAGGGGGGCTTATGCTGTACAAGGGCTATGATGAGGGTGCTTTCTTCTACAGGGGTCACACTGTTTGCTGGTGTCTCCCACGCAATTGAGCAAGTCCCATTCTATGTCCAGGCCTTTCCGTACTACAATCGATACCACAATCCTCACACAAGCTATGATCTCCTTGATCCCGTTAGCAGAAGTACGGAAATCCTTCATCCACTGTCCTCCCATCCCTTCTCGGCAGGAGCCATGTGATGCTTAGTTCTGATGGTCAGCTTGATTGAATTAAGAAACAGTTGGGGTGGGGGCTGGAGAGGTGGCTTAGCAGTTAAGGCGATTGCCTGCAAAACCTAAGGACCCAGGTTCGATTCCTCAGAACCCGTGTAAGCTAGGTGCACATTGTGTCACATGCGTCTGGAGTTTGTTTGCAGTGGCTAGAGGCCCTGGTGTGCCCATTTTTTTTTCTCTCTCTCATAAGTAAATAAAAAAATAATATTTAAAAATCTTTTAAAAAAGAAACACTCTGGGCATTAATGAGATCCACCTTTGGGTGCATCTGTGAGGGGATTTCCAAAGAAGTGTAACTAAGAGGGGCATCCCCACCCTAAATATGGGTGGCATCACCCATGGGCTAAAGTTCCAGGCTGAAGAAAACGTGAGAAAAGAGGAAGCCAGCTGTGCACCAGCCTTCGCCTCCTGATGCCCCCAGATGTTAGCGGATCCTCCCCTCTCACTGCCCTCGTCTGTGTTCGCTGATCCTTCTCTGATGGAAACGTGAGGCGCTAAGAGGCCAGCGCAGCACCTGGCCTATGGCAGGGAGAGAGGATGACTCCTCGAGTGGACTAATGAAATGAACATACGGCCAGAGCACACGTCATTCAACGGCTCCTTTCCATTTAAAGTCTCCGTGCCCAGCTGAGGACTGTGATGCTGGCGTAAGGAGCGGTGCTGGGTCACCACGGTTGTCTTCAGGAACACGACGCTGGGCTGTGGTCCATCAAGCACTGGTGCAGCTGTCCTGGAGACCCGCTAAGAACGTCTCTGTTGCAGTTTGAAGGAGCCGTGCCTTCGCAGTCTCACGGGTTTGAACGCTTGGTCCCCAGCAGGTGGCGCTCTTTGGAAAGGTTGTGGAACCTTTAGGAGGTGGAGTCCGGCTGGAGGAAATGACCACTGAGGGTTGGTCTTGAGGTTTCATAGGTGACACCGCTTCCTGTTCACTCTCCACTGCTGCTGCTGCTCCTCCTCCTCCTTTGTTTTTGTGAAAAAAAATTATTTATTTTGAAAGGGAGAGTGAGGGAGACAAGAGAGAATGGACACACCAGGGCCTCCTGCCACTATAAATGAACTCCAGATGCATGCGCCACTTTGTGCATCTGGCTTTACATGGGTACTGGGGAATTGAACCAGGCCACCAGGCTTTGCAAGCAAATGCCTTTAACTACTGAGCCATCTCTCCAGCCTCCTCTTTCAGCTTTTGACTCTGGTTCAACTGTGACTAGCAGCCTCAAATCTGGCTGCTAGGCCTTCACCACGATGACTGAATGTAACTGTAAGCTAGGATAAACCCTTCCCTTCCTCAAGCTGCTTCTGTCCAAGCACCGAGTGAAGTAACAGACACGGCCTCCTTCCCACCATCTCCAGAAGCAGATTTGGTATATTTGATGCCCAGATGAACCTCAAAACTGAGGAAATGACTCGAAGTGCCTGTCAGCCAGCCCTGCTACTGACCTTTCGACCCTACAATCCTTTGCTGACCAGATGCCCGTTGCGCTGAGAACGTACCCGGATTGGTACGCGTACCCTCTGTACTCTTATGCTTCAAGAGATCCTGTAGAGAGTTCAAGTGCAGCTCGGTGTCTGCAAATCCTGATGGACTGTTGAGCTTTCTTAACTCTAAACTCCAGAAAGTGGTTCTGTTTACTGAACAGAGAATGAACTGAGCAGAGGGCTTGAGCACAAGGCCACCTACTGATGGAACAGAAACGTCTTTGTTTACTTACACTGCTTAACTTAATAAATTCAATAAAAAGGCAAGCATAGGTTTTTCTCCAGGTGATTAGTGAGCCACCAAGAAATGTAACAACAACAACAACAACAACAAACGTGCATGGAAAAGGTTCACTTCGCACACGAACTTGTAGCTAAGGTAATTTTTTGCCCTTCTGAATTGATCAGGAAGTGAATTTTCTTTTTTCCATTTCTGGCAACTGATATTGTCTAGGATGGGACAAGATGGAAAATTCCGATGCAGAAGTGAAAATATCGGTCAAGTTCTAGAGCTGAAAACGAGTCAGTACATGACTGTTTCACACTCAAAGGGAGAGGGAGGCTGCGATTGTGCTCGTCCTGTTAATTTTGTTTTGCTGTGAAGGGATGGTAGGAGATGAGAGGATAAACACCACTGCTGTGCTTGAGTGTTGTGCAGGAACGGGGTGAGACGGTGACTGCGCTGGTATGGGCGCCGAGCTCCGGGAAGGTGACCCAGCGCGGTCGGTCTCTGGTTTGAGGGAGATGGCCGCACAGTGGTCAGGTGATCTCGGCGTCCGGGACACAGAACTTCAGGGTCTGCGAGGCAGCCTGTTCTATGGCATCGTATTGATCTCAGTTTGAATCTTGCCTTGAACCTATGAAGTAATCTTCCTTAGTGTCCTTTGTAAAATGGAAATGCTGGGTTGGAGAGATGGCTACGTTGGTTAAGCTCTTGCCAGGCAAGTTTGAAGACCAGAGTTCAGATCCCCAACACCTACATAAGTATCAGGTGGGTGTGCTGCTCCATCCCTAATCCCAGCACTGCAGAGGTGGAGACACAGGCTCCCTTGGGCAAGCTGACTACGTAGTCTAGATGAATCAACAGTCTCTGGATTCAACTGAGAGCCTCTCAATGAAAAAAATGTGTGCAATTGAGGACACCTGATGTCAACTTCTGGTTTGCACATGCAAGAACACACATGCACACTGGCATGTGCTATGCACCTACAGGCATATGAACACGCCACGCACATACATGCACAAATAATGGAAGTGCTATTTTTGCCTCACAAAGTTATCATGAGGATGAAAGAAAAACAAACAAAGGTTCGGTTCTCAGTAATTGGTCATCTATAACCCACCCCAGCACGGTCTTAAACACACAGCACAGCCATTAACCACTCAGATCCCAGTAATGACGCTGACGTGTGGCAGTGCTGGGAACACAGAGGCCCATCGATCTTTTGTCTTGGGTCACCAGAAAGCGCCAGACCAGGGAAACTCATCACCTGGGACTCTAGGAAACCAAAGGTAAGTTTTCCAGAAGCAAGACTAGATTTCAAAAAAAAAAAAAAAAAAAAAAGTTCCAGACAGGGAGACTTTGGTTGGAGACATCCATTTCTAGGCATTTGAGATGCCAGTCTTGGCTGGCAAGACTCTGTTTTCCAAGAGGGGAACTCCCTCCACGATGGCTTAGGGAAAGAGTCCAGACTTACCCCCGTCTCTTTCCAGAAAACAAGAATCTCTCAGTTTGTGTTTACGAGAAGATGGTGACTTTCTCTCCAGCTGGAGGCGAAAAGACTGTCACTCTGCGCTCAGCCTTTGCCGAGGGGCGCGGGTGTGTTTGTGGAGGGGAGGGGGGCACCGGGCGGGAGCCAGGCCAGGGTGACGGGCTTTGCCTCGCATGCTCGCACGCCCTGTGGGTCTTGCACAGGACTTGGAAGATGAGCCAGAAAACAAATCCCCTCTGGAGACAGCGGGGAAGCTCCTACCAGAGGGGGAGGCGCCCCTCATGTGTGCGGGAGGAGCTGCTGTTCACATGTGGCTGGGGTCCTTTCAGTTCAGACCTCCAGGCTAAAGATGGGGGGGGGGAAGAGTACGGGGAAGGGAGGTGGGCCCTTAATGAGGAGGAGGGCACATGCCACTCCAGAACACACCTGCTGCTGCTTGGAGCCTCTGCCCTGGGTGTACCTTGACTCCTGACCAAGGACTGTCTATTTATTTATCTAGCGATCATCTGTCTATATTACCTATTACCTGTCATCTATCAACCTATCTATCTCACCTACCTGTCAATCATCTATCTATACCATCTCTCTATCGTCTATGTTTCTATCCTCCCGTCCACCATATTCTGAGAATTGGGGCCTGAGCCAGTGCTCTGTTTCCAGCTCCTTCCAACCCAATGGGTCACTATGTAACCTTGCTGCACCAAATTTAATGTAAAAAAGCAAAGAGCCCACCCTGCTGTTATCTTTAGTAATCCCATGTTCTCCCATAGCCGAGTGTAGTAGGCACCTCACCAGAGTGGCGATGGAAATGTCTTACAGACGACAGCTTGTCACCATCACAGCCGGAGCCCCCTTCTGGTGGGCAGGACCCTTACTTCTCACTTCTGTGCTATCACAGCTCTGGCTTGGCTGGCCTCCTGGGCTTGGCAAGCTCCATCACTTCACCTCCCCCTTCTTCTGTTGGCTAAGTACCCATCCTCCTCTTGGCTCCCATAGCTCAATTCCTGGCTGGCTCTGCTAATCCCACATAATATTTTCTGCAAGTTCATATGAACCCTGATACAAAGCTTAGCAAGGAGGTGCCGTTTCTTTTCCTTGATAGACTTAATCATTTATAACTTGGCTCTAAGAAGCCAGTCCAACTTGTGGGTCCTTACTTCTTGCCCATAAGAAACATTCCCAGCTCCCTTCCAAAAGCTAAAGATTTCCTATTCCTCCACCCTTCCTTGGCCCCCCTCAAAGTGCTGTCTCCTCTGGAAATTCCCACCCGTCTCACTTATAACCACACTGACACAAGCTGCCTGGGAATTTCTCCCAGAAAGCCCCCACGTCCCTGGCCCGGAGAGGCCTGCTTTCCCACCGACCCCTGGGCGGTTCCGATTGTTGTCTACATCAACAACACGACAAACTCATTGTGGCTGCCCAGGCCTCTCCAAAGAGTTGTGGGAAACATTTGTGAATTACTTCTTTGATTTTTTTTTTCCTAAACAAAAATCTGTTTACCCTCTTGTTAAATAGCTATTTCCAGAATAGTTTCGTTGGTGACATGAAAGAGAAAGTAGAGGGCCCTGGTTCCCCCTGAGGGCAGTGAAGGCACCAAGCTCTGGGCTTTCAACTGGAAATATTTATTAACGTTCAGCCAACAGCGTCCTTATCAGCGTCTGCTACCTCATAAGCCAAGAAGACCTTTCCACTGTCGTTTTTACCACTAAAGAGAAAATCTAAAGACGAGGCTGTGTATTTTCCTTTTTGCACATAAATATAGCCTCCATACATAGACCGCTCTGGGAAAACAGAAGAGAATTTCCCTGCTCTTATTTTCTTTAAGCAAGACTAAGGGATTTTAGCATGTTGCACCTCAAACTTTTCAACAAGCCATGCCCGCTGAGTGGCTCTTCCAACACCATGGGTGGTGGTGGCCCTTCTGTTTGTTGATTTTTCTATCTGGTGAGAGAGCAAGTTAGTTGCTGGTGTTTCTAACTCCAGCTTTGGGAATATAATGTCAGCGTTCCACCTCAGCCTCCCACTCTTCATCTTTGTAGCCAGGAGTCAGAGCAGCATACAAAACGGGGAGTCTTCGCGAAGGCCAGCGAAGATCAGTGGGAGGTACGTCTGGGAGGTGTGTGTCCCTTCCCAGGTAAATGATCAATATTGTCATGTCTCCGTTCGCATGGGATAGCAAAAGCTCTGGTTTGCTTATGTCCCATAGTAACTTAGCAACAGAGGTGAAACCAAGGTGTGACTCTTCAGACATCCTACCTCATGCTTCCTTATATCATTCTATGCCGGTGACTTCAGCAGCACGTTGGGTACCCATTGTATCTTGGAAACCTGGAGCAGAAGAACTGCACGGTGTATTGCTCTCAGTAAAGCTGTGGTATGAACTAGGTAGGAAGCAGGTTTTCGTCAACTGGTTCTTACCAAGCAGCCTTGCTCTGTGAGTGTGTATGAAGCTAGATAATGACGCCACACCCAAGACACACGTACACGTGTGCACACACACAGAGGAATCAGAGCGCAGGACTCAGTAACTCAAAAGGAAAAACGAGAAGGATGTATATTATCAAGCCCTACAAATGGTAGGTAGGCTTTGAAAAATGTGTTAGAAAAGATAACAACATTGCTCTTTCGCAATGGACTTCATTTTATTTGATAAAAGGACTTAACTTTTAAGAAGTCAGCTCATATAATACAGAGAGCTCTCATAAAGCCAGCATTCAGATAGCCCTGCTAAGACCTCATTACAACTAAAAAAAAAAAAAAATTAACACATTATGACCAGCTTCAGTCCATATTTATTTATTTGTTGGGTTTTTTTCCTTCTTTTGTGCCTAAAACTGTTTCTTTTTTTTCTTTTTTTCTTTATTAGTTAGTTTTGTATTCAGCAAATACAGTCAGTTTGGTACCATTATTAGGCTCATCTGTGACCTACCCCTCCCCTTGGCCCCTCCTTGTTGAGGTATACAGGTCATGCATTGTGGAGTTAGCCCACAGTTATGGGTAAGATAAATGTCTCTGCATATCATGACCCAACATGTGGCTCTGACATTCTTTCCGCCCCCTCTTCCGCAAAATTTCCCTGAGCCATGTTGGGTTCATTTTTGGTCTGCTTCAGTGATGAGATGTTGGGGACCTCTGAGGCTCTGGCTCTCTGATTTGGTAGGAGTTGATTTTTCTCTGTGTTGATCTCCTTCCCCCTTCTGCTGGTATCTGGTTCATCAGGAAAACAGCACCCTTGCTTGTTTCGCCAGTTTTTCTTAGTTTCAGCCTATTTGTTGGTTTTTTGAGGTAGGGTCTCGCTCTAGCTCAGGCTGACCTGGAATTCACTATGTAGTCTCAGGGTGGCCTTGAACTCTTGGCGATCCTCCTGCCTCCCAAGTGCTGAGATGAAAGGCGTGCGCCACCACACCTGGCTTACCTTTTCATCTTCTATTCAGATTTCTTCCTATCATAGATACTGCATTACATTTTCTGTCCTATCTCCTTACTCTCCACATTGCAGCAGTGCCTCCCGCTGCTCTGGTGGTTGATGACCTCAATTTTTTAAAAAATTAAATCAAATTTATTTATTTTCATGGGGAAAGAGGGAGGGAGGGAGGGAGGGAGAGAGAGAGAGAGAGAGAGAGAGAGACAGAGAGAGAATGGGCATGCCAGGGCCTCCAGCCAGTGCAAATGAACTCCAGATGCATGCACCACTTTGTGCATCTGGCTTTATGTGGGTACTTTGGAATGAAACTCAGGTCATTAGGCTTTGCAGGGAAGTTCCTTGACCGCTGAGCCACCTCTCCAGCCCAGCCTCAGCTATTTATTGGGCGATGATGAGTGTTTGTTCTGCTTGTGGCACATAATGGTTTTCTGAGGAACAGGGTGGGGATACAGCATTGGCAGAGGAAGATCAGAACCTTCGGGTGGTTCTCGTAGTATAACAGCAAGGCTTCAGTGTCTTGCCACCGCTAATGTCTGCCTGGGTCACCGGCCTGAGGGGTGCTTCTCCAGTTTCCCTTGTAACCCTTGCTCATATGCCTTAGAAGAAAGTCACTTGAGGAATGCTCAACCTTGAGGGACAATAGCTACAAAAACGATTTAAGATTTGCCTTTGCCTTAAAAATCACAACATGTGCAATTTGAGTGTATATGTAATCACAAGAAACAGTAATGGTGTTCTTTCCCTGCCTTCTGTAAATGGCTATGCTCACTCTGTCTAGACTCCTGCTACAGAAAATAAGTAGTGTAAGGACTGTTTTTGAGAGCCCACTTCTTAAAGGCATTGTCAACATGTAGTCTTTGTTGAAGTCACTGTTCTCTCTCTCTCTCTTTTCAAGGTAGGATCTCACTCTAGCTCAGGCTAACCTGGAATTCACTATGTAGTCTCAGGCCAGCCTTGAACTCACAGCGATCCTCATACTTCTGTCTCCTGAGTGCTGGGATGCAAGGCATCGATGTTCCTTTAAGTGTTCAATGGTTTCTTGTACTTTAAAAATCTGCTTGGAGGCGCAGAAAGACAAAGGCGTATGCAGTCTCCCATCTGCAGCCCTGGAGGTCAAATGCAGATGAGTGCAAATGGTGGTGAGCACCAGGACTGTGGGCAGGAGACCTTAATGAGGGCTGGGGAGCTGGCTTAGCACTTAAGGTGCTTGCCTGCGAAGCCTGAGCACCCATGTTCAACTCTCCAGATCCCACGTAACTCAGATGCACAAGGTGATGCACGCACGCAACGTTGCACATGTGCCTGGAATTTGATTGCAGTGGCCGGAGGCCCTGGCATTGCCAATTCTATTTCTCCTCTCTCTTTTTTCTCTCTCTCTCATAAAGAATTACAAAATATTAGAATGATAACAGTAGAGAGAAGAAATAGGAAGAGAGGAGAGGAGTTACTTGACAGGTTAGGGGAGGGGCAGATTATTGGGAGTGTGAGGGTCTTGGAGAGGTAGGGAGTATGGAGGTTGGGGAGGGAGCTACACAAAAGCTAAGACAATATGAATTGGTTCCACAGAAACTCTCATTCTGACTAGCAAGATATAACACACGCACATATGTGTGTGTGTATGTGTGTGTGTATGTATGTATTGACAAGGTGTAACCACCAATAAAGAGGGCGAGGGACAGTCCAGACAGAATGGGGCGGGGGGAGCTTAACCTTAAAACCATGGACTCTGGCCGGTAAATCCCAGGGCCAGAATTGGGTTGCCACCCCAAAACAATGCAGGCCATTGCCAAAATACTTGGTGACCTGCCGGAGCTAAAAGTTAAGAGCCTATTGCTGAAGACACCCCAGGCTGTAGTCACAGGACATTGGAATATCATGCTGGAGCCAAAAGGGAAACTAGCTGTCTCCCGGCTAACGTTCATCGTGCCGGGAAGCCCTATGGGAGCCCCTGGAGGACAAGAGGCACCAACAGCATGAATAAGCAGGAGACCCTGCAGACTATGAAACCAACGAGCCGGACAAGAAGCACGCACTTGTGGCACACAGCCTCTGCGGGTAACCAGCTGTTCTCCAGTTGGATATGAGGCCCACTCGGTGGGAGAGAACTCATATCTGGCACAGGAAACCAAGTCAGAATCCCATGGTCAGGAAAGAGAGAAGCCCCCACTGCCATCTGGAGAAAAAGAGTGGGCTCTCAGATAACGTTGCATATCTCCTTTAATCCAAGCTGCTCACACTCACGGTTGGAGAATCTGCTTTATTTTGCAGATGACAAAGGAAACTGGGGAGAACTAAGATCCGTTGATAAGATAAGGAGCTAGTTGACTGCCCACCATGAGACATGCCACCTCTACCACATCTGCCAGGGCCCAGGAGAAATTGCACAGGAAGTGGCAACACGAACGCTGCTCTTACTGCTAGCCTGACAACCAGCTCCAGGGTGATGGTGACAGACACAGTGATCAATCAAAACCCATCAAAGCAGAAATCCAGAGGCTACAGAGAACTCAACATCAAATCAACAGGCCTGCTATGGCTCAGGGAACATTGTGGTAGGGGGAGGAAAGGTTGTAAGAGCCACGGACTGGGCAGCAACATTCTGAGGCATGGACCCCCTGGCACCACTACCACACAGCCACTGAGTGAGGATTCCATGATCCTACAGTGACTATCACAACCCTACTAAGGAGGGTCCCCGGCTAATGAAAGCCACGGAAAGGGGTAATGAGATATAATATATATATCACATGAATAAATAAAATGTTAAAACAAATCTGCTCAGGGCTCTTTTAGGAAGTGATAGATAACTAGTAGCATTTTAATTGGATACCAGAGCAAATGCCTTAGAAAACGAGAACAATGGGGTGGTTGGTACTGGGAATGTTTATGGTCTATTTGTAAAGACAAGAATAAAGCTGTTGGGTGGGGGTGGGGTGGTCAGGCATGGTCTCACATGTCTTTAATCCCAGCACTCAGGAAGCAGCGGTAGGAGCATCGAGGCCAGCCTGGGACTACAGAATGAGTGCCAGGTCAGCCTGAGCCGGAGTGAGACCCTACCTCAAAACAAAACAAAGAATGGAACTGTTGGGCAGGACTGGAGAGGTAACCTGTGACAGGAACTGAAGAAGTTGGGCTGAAATGAACTGGGAAGACAGCGCAAGATGGGGAAATGTGGGTGCTGGAACTTAGTGCCTTCACCCACAGTCACGGTATTCCCTGTCACACACAGACTGGCTCTCCGCTCCCCTAAGGTGGTTTTCCTCAGAAAGGATTTGGTGCCAGGAACATTAATAGTGCCACAGTCCTCTTGGGAGTGGCTTAAGGTCAACTCAAAAATTTGTATCTCTTAAAGAGCAAACTCAGAACATCAGGACACATTTATGGCGGACAGAGCACATGCTATTCTTGTCTTCTTCCCTCCCCCAGTGTCCACGGTACCTCGTATGCTTTTGGTGAGATGGTGCCCTCTGAGTCATCGCGCCCAAGTACACTAGCACCCCCAATGACCACACTTCTGTTATGCCCTTACCATGCTCTTTTCTCTCCTGTCCACTGAGTCAATTAGTTTCCCAGACAAGTAATTTTAGAAGATTTAAGACAGAAAGAAAAAGTTCCATCCAGGTTTTGAATTCTTGTCCCATGTGCTATAGAGTAGAAGGGAAGCAACGTTCAGACCTGAGAGTTATGAGACTCTGGGCCTCGATATGCCCTCTCCACACAGCATTTCATGGCATGAATGGATCTCTTCAAGAACGTGGCAGTCAGACTTGTGCTTCTCATGCCCTGTGACTCGGGCCAGGGAAGAGAGAGAGGCAATAACAGTGGGAAAAGAATGAAAAGATAATGCTGCAATCATTTTCTCCAAAAATCAGCTTTCCTGTTGTTAGCAAGTGCTCTGACTTCTCTCTGAAATGGGAGAATACAAACTCTTATTTTACCTCAGGGAACTTTTGCCTTTTTAAAAAAGTTCAGAGTAAGACTACGATCTATATGAAGTCACCTTTTCCTCCAGGTAAGTTGTTTATTTCAGGAGTCTTGCCATAGCAATGAAAAGCTGGGCAACACAGCCTCCTTATTGAGTTTGAATTTTTTCTTCTGAAAAAATTTTTTTTACTAGTCTATATATATGAAGTTTCCAAAGAAATTGCTCCTTTATCATGTCCAGTGATAAGCCCTAGCTCAGGGCTCTCTGATCCCACCAAGCAATTTTGGAGAGACAGAAATCAGTTTTCGAGAAAGTTCAAACTTTAGTCCACTCTTAATAATAGAAGATATTTTATTAAAGTAAGTTTTTTTTTATCATATGGGGTGTACAGTAATTCTGGAAAATAAAACCCGTTTCTAATTTAGTAGAAAATTACAAATAAGAAAGACAAAAGTATAAGGTGTAAACTGAAAATATGTCCTTGATGAACTTTCAAGTATTACTCATGGGGCTGGGAGGTTGGCTCAGTGGTTAATGGCACCTGCTTACAAGTCTCATGTATCCTAAGCAAAAGCAATCGTCATGATGTCAAAGATTATTAAATACAATCTTCACCATGAGTTAGAGGTATACCATTTCCCCCTTCTTCACTGCAGTCCTCCTCTGTGGGGAAGAGGTGAAGCAAAGGAATCTGATACATACTAAACATTAAGCACTTTGTCTTAAAAACGTAGTTACAAAATGTCATTGCTTGTCACAGTCTTCATATCCATTCACGTGATCCAAGTGCTGTGTGGCTGGGAGCACGTGGTGGGGGGCTTAGATGTCACACCTCTGGTGGTTTATGGCTGGGGGGATCTGTAGCAGGGTCCAGAATCAGGATTAAGAGAGTGGAAATGATAACAAATAACAATGCCTTTCATGACTATCAAGAGCTGGAGGAACACTCGAAGCACACCCATCGTCTCTCTGTTAACCAATCATTCTGCTCACATAACTCCAACCATTTCCCTCTGGCAGCAACATGAAATCCTATTGATTGATGGTTCTGTTTTAATCTGGCCTCACTACATCAAGTCAGCCTCATCTTGACTGACTTTTGGTTATCACAGGCGATTTACTTTTTGTTATTTATTTACATTTTTTATGAGAGAAAAAAAGAGAAAGGGCTAGAGAGAGAGAGAGAGAGAGAGAGAGAATTGGTGCACCAGGGCCTTCAGCAACTGCAATCAAACTCCAGAAGCATGCGCCACCTTGCGTGCATGTGTGAGTTTGCGTGCTTGCATCACATTATGCGTCTGGCTTACATGGGATCTGGAGAGGCAAACCTGGGTCCTTGGGCTTCACAGACAAGCACCTTAGCCACTAAACCATCCCTCCAGCCCTTTTTTTTTATAACATTTTTAACGTATTGCATATTGATCATATTCCCATCAGGTATGCTCTTATGGTCCCTTTCCTCCTTCCCTCTTCCACTGAGGGCCCTCCTCAGTAGGGTTATTGGTATTCACTGTGCACAGCATATGTGTGTATGTGTGTGTGTACATGTATATCGGGTAAGTAAAACTCATATATAAGCCTTTGTATAATTTCAATCTATCTTTCCTTAAGGGAAGCTCTTTATTGTAACACTATTATAGCTAAATTGAAGATTAAAAGGACCTCTTTTATTGTAAATAATATTGAAAGACAAGTGCTCCATGGCCAGTAAGTGCATGGCCTCCAGACCCACATCTTCCTGGTGAGAGGTGACCATGTCTCCGCACCTGCTAGCTGTAGATGTTTTGTCAACTCAGCTGACCTTGCTACTCATCACAGTGCTGCTGGGGACAAATTGGGTTCATGTGCTTTCTTCACAAGTGGCTTTGGTTGCTTATTTTAAGGCAGACGTTCACTCTGGGAATTTGACACATATTAACATCCTTAATTTTGACAACAAAGCTTACGTGATTCTGCTAGTTTCATCTGACAGCTGCTGAAATTGATGTACCAAAAGCCCAGCTGACTTGCTCGAGCCACTTGGAAGCTATGAAGCTATGGGATCAACAAATAGAAATTGGCACCGAAGCCTGCGGCAGACAGAACACAGCTTACATGTCACAAGCAGTTGTCATTGACAAGTGTTCGTGTCCCTAGTGGCTTCATTTATCACAACTGTTTTGTCAGCTATCTACTATTATGGCTTAGAGTTGAAACGCCCCTAAAAGTCACAGAGGCTAAAGGCTCAGTCTCCATCTGCAGTAGACAGAGTCACATTGCTGGGATGAATGTCCAGCCAAGCACAGCTTATGGGAGGAAGGGATTTATTTCAGGCTGACAGAACCAGAGGAAGTTCTATCAATGGCAGTAGAAACTGGCTCCCTTCCATAGACTCAAACAGAGAGAAACCACCACAAGCCAGCAAACACCAAAAAGCAGGGAGCATGGGCTCCGCCGGAGCACAGGCTGCTCTGTAGATACCTTTGGGTTGGAATCAGCGTCTGCTTCAAACTAACCTCTACGTTGGACCTTCGAATCCACCCCCAGTGACACTTCCTCCAGCCAGGCATCCGGAGACCCAAGTTACAAGCTTGATTTTAACACCTGATCAACGGGGGATGTACATTCAAACTACCACACCAGTTGCTGTTCTGACTGGGGCGTGTAGACGGAGCCTGGTGTCAGGAAGTCAGGTCTGCGAGGACATGCCCTTGGAGTGAATGCTGGAATCTGCTCTCCCACCTCCCCTTTCTCTGCATCTTTTCCTGGCCATCATGAGGTGACGAGGCGTCTCCCTGCCAGCACGCGCTGAGCAATGGCGCTCTGTAACCACAGACTGAGACCTGCGAAATCATAAGCCAAAATCACCCTTTTTTTTTGCTTTTGGTTTTTCAAGGTAGGGTTTTTCTCTAGCCCAGGCTGACCTGGAATTCAGTATGTAGTCTCAGGGTGGCCTCAAACTCACAGTGATCCTCCTACTTCTGCCTCCAGAACTCTGGGATTAAAAGCGTGCGCCACCACGCCCGGCCAAAGTCACCTTTTCTTCCAGGTAAGTTGTTTATTTCAGGAAATTTCTCATAGCAATAAAAAGCTGGATAGCACAACCTCCTTACTGATTTGAATCTTTTATTACTAGTCTATGAAATTGAACATTTAGAAATTATACACTTTCATAATTTTTATGAGTCCCTAAGATAAAAATCATACTTTTGGAAAACAATTTTGAAAAAAAATCATGATTTAAAACATAAGCTGTTTTGTCACCATTGAGAAATACTTTTCATATTTTTTACTTCTTTAAAAAATTTTTTTTGTTTGTTTATTTGAGAGCAACAGACAGAGAGAGAAAGAGGCAGATAGAGAGAGAGAGAGAGAGAGAATGGGCATGCCAGGGCCTCCAGCCACTGTAAACGAACTCTAGTCACGTGCATCCCCTTGTGCATCTGGCTAATGTGGGTCCTGGGGAATCGAGCCTCGAACCAGGGTCCTTAGGCTTCACAGGCAAGTGCTTAACTGCTATGCCATCTCTCCAGCCCAGTTTTCATTTTTTTAAAATAATGTAGAGGACTATTTTATATGATAGCATAGTGAGTGAGAGAAAAGTATCTGGCCTGGCTGTGCACATGCACACACACACACACACACACACACGCACACACACATATGCGCTGATTAAAAAAAAAATAAAAACCTGCAGTGTCTTGGTTTAATAGCATAATTGGGTTTCATGCTATTTTACAAAATATAGCTCAGGCTTGAAAATCTTTGGACATCAAACGGTACATGCCTACCACACTTTAACAAGGGGTTAAAAAGTGGGCAAGAGAACCAAGGAGTCTGAAGGACTGCGAGGAAGACAGTCAAGCTCCGGTGAGCAAGGCATCCAGGCTCCAGATATTTGCACAATTTTACTAGGACAAACACCCAAGGTCCCAATGCTTTCATGGGAATTCTGGCTGTGAACCTGTGTTAACTTTGGCTTGGGTTTGACACTATTTTCAGAACCCTTCACAAGCTTACAGGAAGCACCTTCCCTCTTATTTACATTTGGTATTGTTATTTTTAAGTATGTATTGCACACCCTCCACCTCCACTAACAGAAATATTTCCAGAACCACACATGCAGGGACTGCCATGAAAACACTTCCATGTACTTTTATATTTTGGCTGAGCTCATGTCAAGAAAATAGAAAATAAAATAAAACACCTCAACTCTTGTTGATTAAGACGCTAGACTTGACGGCTCTTTCTAGCAAAGCTCGCAGACTTGGTCAAGACGACTGAACCTCCCGGGGCTCCAGGGCGAGTTGTGGCAAAACCAATAAACAAATAAAGACCAAAGGCTCCGTGGAGAGTGGGGGCTCCCTGTCTCTTTCATGAGTAATGAATGTGGCAACCGCAGAGACTTGGAAAGGGACAGAGCCCTCAGATTTGCACACTGACTTTCAAGCAGTCAGTGTGATAGTGGGGACTTCGGCTGTGTGTGGGATCAAGGGATAAATAAGAAAATGGGTCGGGGCAGAAAATGTGGGACTGAGAAAAGATCACTTGAGAGACGCTGATGGAGCTCCACCACCTTCCCTCCTTCGGTCTCTCTGTGTTAAAAGTTTGATTCGCTGTGCAATGGTAACCAAACTTCTTAGTCAGTCTCCAGAGAAGGAGGGTGGCTTGTGCCCAAAGAGAGCCCATCTGCAGAGTCCATGTGTCTCAAGTCTGTTTTGTGGTCCTGGATGGTCTCAGGCTCTTGGAAGCAAACGTGTTTCTCTTGAGGAATACCCGTGAAGTGAAGGCAATGGAAGCTGACTCTTTCACACGGGCCTGTCCGTTCCATCCTGAGTCCTTTGTCATGGCTTCAGCACAGGGTGGCTTTCATGGGTCAGCCCGTACTGCCTGCTCACCCATGTTGGTTACAAGAAGTGGCGTGAGGGAAGCAAAAGGAGACAGAAAAGGCCCTGACAATGCTTGCTCAGTGACGCAAGCAAAGCAGTCGAATCATCCTGGTGACTTTGGCCTCATCCCTCACAACCCAGCAGTCACGGCTACAGAAATTTGGAAGGACAGAAGCTCAGCCCCTTGTTTCATGCACAAGGGCTGCTTTTCCACAATACAAATTGGTTCTATCTCTGGGACACAAATATGAACCTTTGGGCGTTTTTCTCATGACTATGACAGATATCTGGCCAAAGCAATTTAAGAAAGGATGGGTTTGCCTTGGCTCACAGTTTGGAGGTAGGGAAGGCATGGTGGCAGAAGTGTAAGACAGCTGACCACATTGCGTCTACAGTCAGGAGCCCAGGGAGATGGTGCTGCATACATGTTCTCCTTTTCCCCCTTGTATTTACTCTATAACCCCAGCCCATGAAATGGTACTGCCCACATACAGGGTAGAGATTCCCTCACCAGTTAAATCTCTCTGGAGCCACCCTGACATACACATCCAGAGGTGTCTTCTAGATGATTCTAAATCTAGTCTAGTTGATGATGGAGATTAACGGTCACACTTTGACTGCATGGGAGTTCACTTCACTGACATAGTGACGGGAGTCAGGAAGAGCCCGCACTCCCATATTTGTAAAGGGAGATTCCTGCTCACTTCGAGACAGCATGCACAAAAGCCTACTTCACAGGTCACTCTTAACCTATACTTCATGTATTTGTAGCATTTTGTGATTCAAAGATTTAGACATAAATAATTCTCTAAAGAACAGAGACATGTGGCTCAGAGAGCTTTTGTTGCTGTTGTTGTTGTTTTGTTTTTTTGTTTTTCAAGGTAGGACCTCACTGTAGTTCAGGCTGAACTGGAATTTGGAATTCACTATGTAGTCTGTAGGTGGCCTCGAACTCTCAGCGATCCTCCCACCTCTGCTGGGATTAAAGTAGCTCAAGAGCTACTTTTGTAAGGGAAAATCAGAAGCAGGGATTGGCTGGAGGGAGCCAAGGTGCAGCTGTGGAACAGGGCCCGCTGCAGGCCTCTGCAAGAGTCAAGATGGACCACGACTGGGCTTGGTGAGAGCAAGATCCTGCTTAGCTGCCCCGGTCAGGCAGGTCTTTCACTTGCTCATCTGCTGAGAGGAGCATTGGAGTTCAGAACAGGAGAAAGGGGCTGGAAAAAGAAAGGGCCTTGCAAGCCTCAGTTCTGACACGAGTAGGTTAGGTAGAGATTGGAAACTGGGGAAGGAGCTAAGTGAAAACCGGCCACAGTGTACCCGAGCTTGCCTTTCCTTCTCTGCTTAAAACCCTCAGGACACAAGTGGCCCTCAACCACTACCCCATTCAAGAGCGCTCGTTTTGGTGGCAACCAGGTCCACTTCCTATAATATTGATGAAAATGTACTCTATTTTTAAAGTAGTTCCAGGTCAGCCTGGAAAAAAATTAAAGTCTTTCATACCATGTTTGGACAGGGGTTCTTCTGCCCTGTTTGGAGATGGCTGGAAAGAGACCACACTTACGTGCAAGAAGCAAGCTAGAGGAATCCCCCACCCCCGGGTTCCTCCCACCAGTGGGCCTCACCACTCAGGACCCCCAGGCAAGAAAGATGCTCAGCAGAGGAAGACAGCGGGTCTGTGGGAGCCCTGACGAAGACACCCTTAACAGAAAAGGCTGGAGTCGAGTGTTGGGAAAGATTGCAGAACTACATTCTGTGACGGATGATGGTAGGAGAACCCAAAGGCCACCACGGACTACCTGCATGAAGGGTTTAAGGGTGAGGAGGAGTTCGTGTCAGATCCTCCTTTGAGGGTGGTGGAGTTGTACGTGTGCAGAGAGAAAACAGAGCAAAAAGCAGACATGCTTAACCACAGAATAAGTGTTCTGAATCTTCTCAGATATGGCAGGACTCAGAGACACGCTTCAGCGAACTTTTCCACATATGATGAAGTTCCTTTCTTTCTTTTCTTAAAAAATATTTTATTTGTTTATTTGAGAGAAAGAGAGAGAGAGAGAGAGTGGGCGCGTCAGGCTCTCTAGCCACCACAAACAAACTCCAGACACATGTACCTCCTTGTGCATTTGGCTTACATGTGTACTGGAAAATGGAACCTGGGTCCTTAGGCTTCACAGGCAAGATCCTTAACTGCCAAGTCACCTCTCCAGCCCACATTATGTTCTTTCCAATGAAGTGATTTACTGAGAAATCTATGCAGGAAAGGGAAATTCACACATTGGGTCTTGTTTGGGCTGTAATCCCTGCCCTCCGCAAAGGGAACAGGGGGATTACGTGAGTCTGCAGGCTATTTGCAGCACAGGCTAAGGTCAGGACAGAAGTGGGATAAGAGAAATGTTTGGATATTATACATAATCAGAGTAAATATATCAGGGTTAAGACTACATAGTCTGTGCTGGGCGTGGTGATACATGCTGGCGAGGTGGAGAGAGGAAGACCCCTGTAGCTCAGTGCCCAGCCAGTCTAGCCCACCTGGTGAGTTTCAGGTCAGTGAGAGACCCTGTTGCGAAAAGGCGGGTGGTGTTTCTCACGGTAACACTTGAGGTTGTCTTCTGGCCTCCGCATACGTGCAAGGCCGTGCCGAAAAAGGAACTACATGTTCTGTTTCTTTAACATGATAATGTTTGTCTACAAAAGTAACATAGTGAGCAATTTACTCAGAGAAGTATTGAAAGATTACTCCCAATATTGAAAAAAAAGATGTATAATTTCTTTTAAATCTAACATTAGAAGACTTAGTATAATGAGAATTAAAACCAAAAAATGGATAGCAAGAGACAAAAACATTTCCAGGTCCCTGGAAATTAGAATTCCTATGTAAGAATTCACTTGGAGATTAGAACATATTCATGCTCAATGGTGACAAAGACGCAGAAGTCAGAAGCACGTAATTGTGAGGAAACATAAACATATGCCTCAACCATAGGTCAGGAAAGAAGGAAGTCAGCATGTCTACTTTAGGAAGGGATTAAATACAGTAATAGGAAATAATAAGGACAACATTAAAATAACTAAACACTACCTCTACACACAGTAACACATATGTGCATAAATAAATGTAAAGTAGAGAAAAAATGTACAAAGCCGAAGATCAAGTCTTTTCAAAAGATCAACATAATTGATAAATCTTCATGAATACCATTGACACAGGGGAACAGAGTCAACTACGGAAGGATGGCAAAGAGGCTCATCCAAGTAAACCCTGCAGACATTATGAAGAAAATAATAAGATACCATCACCCACTTATACCAACAAATCTGCAAAGATAGAAAAGTGATTCAAACTCTTGGTAAAACTCAGTGCAAGCAATAGAAAATATTGACATATTCTGAATATGTTCCAAAGATCTATATAAATATTAAACTGAGTGCATAACTCAAATCTTTCCCCACAAGTAATTATATGTTCATTCGGATAACTTTACCAATGAATTAACCATATATTAAAAAGCAACTACATCAACCTTACAAGAATGCTTCTGGAGATTCAAAATGTAAAAATAATTTTGATTTCATTTTATGGGATCAACATAAGGTTGATTCTAAAACATGACAAGGGTATTACAATAAAGAGAAATTATATACTGATTATTCAAAAACCTCCCTCCTACAAATACTGTAGACAAAATATTTGCAGTGGAATGTGGCAGGGATAATACATGCAGCCTGCCTGGGCTTATGCTAGGGATGCAAGTCATTTGACATTGGTCATCCATATATTGCATTGCTCTGAAAGAAAAAGACAGAAAGCATATTAGCTGTAGATAATGTCAGCCCCAAAACTTCTCAGCAAAAAAAAAAAAAAAAAAAAAAACCAGATATAGATGAGGACATCTCAATCTTATAAAGGAAAATGACAAAAATCATATAGCAAATACACATTTCATGATGAAATAATGAATATTTGCTCTAGAAATTGGGAGTGAAGCCTGGATGCCACACGTGTCACACCACTCACTCAGCACTGGAGTGGAGAGAGGCGCGAAGGCTCAGTCAGCAAAGTAACGTGCTAAAAATGCAGAAATAGAGTTATTCACAGATGTCAAAATATAGAAGTATCCAAAAATATATAGCCAACATCAGGCAGACAACAGAAGCAGTAGAGTGTGCCAAGCACTGGCAAAGGGGAACTGGCTATAAGACCTGTAAGTTTGCTCCCAACAATACACCTTCTCCAGTAAGGATTCAGGTTCCAAATTGCTATCCGCTGAGGAATCAAGCCTTCAGAACACATAAGCTTATGGGCAATGTCTAATCCAAACCCGCACACGGGCCAGGGCTATTATGGAGCTTGAGCAACTAAGACAGTGCGATGCTGGCACAAGAATCGCATAGTAACCAAAGGAACACACCAGGGAGTCCAGGAAAAGACCCACAGAATAAATAAACAAATTAATTAATTAATAATGGCAGAGGTAAGAATGCAATGTGACAGAGGAATGTTATCCTCAGTCAGTAACACTAGCCAAATGTATGCACATACAAGATATACTGTAACGTTTACCATCAAAGCTTGCATCACTTCCACATGGCTTTTGTTATTAACATAAAAATTATTTTTGATAAATTAAGAAAAAAATACAAAAACAAGAGACTCAAGAGCACTGGCAACAAAGAAAATATAAAACAATGTATTGTTATTTTACGTGTCCCAGAGATTTTGGTATGTTGTGTTCTCATTATCATTTGACTCTATGAATTTTTTTATTTCCTTCTTGATTTCTTCATTGACCCATTCATCGTTTTGTAGTGTATTGTTTAGTTTCCATGATTTTGTGTATGCTCTATAGCTTTTCTTGCTACTAATTTGTAGTTTGATTCCATTGTGGTCAGATAGAATGCAAGGAATTATTTCAATTTTCCTGTATTTGTTAAGATTTACTTTGTGTCCTAATATATGGTCTATTTTAGAGAATGTTCCATGTGCTGCTGAAAAGAATGTATATTCTGCAGCATTTGGATGAAATGTCCTGTATATATCTGTTAGATCCATTCCTTCTATGACCTCATTTAGTCCAGATGCTTCTCTGTTTATTTTTTCCAGGGATGACCTGTCAATTGATGAGAGTGGGGTGTTAAAGTCACCCACTACCACTGTGTTTGTTGTTATCTGTGACCTTAGTTCTAATAGTGTTTATTTGATGAATTTGGGATCCCCATGTTAGGTGCATATATGTTTAAGACTGTAATGTCCTCCTGTTGGAGTGTGCCCTTAATCAATATAAAGTGACCTTCCTTATCTTTCTTAAGTAACATTGGACTGAAGTCCACCTTGTCAGATATTAGGATAGCAACCCCTGCTTGTTTCCTAGGCTCATTTTCTTGAAACACCATTTTCCAACCTTTCACCCTAAGATAATTTCCATCCTTTGTAGAAAGGTGGGTTTCTTGGAGGCAACAAGTTGTAGGATCCTGCTTTGTAACCCAGTCTGCAAACCTATGTCTTTTGGTTGGCCCATTGAGGCTGTTGATATTAAGAGATATTATTGAAAGGTGTGTATTTATGTTTGCCATTTTTTTGTAATTCCGGTTCTACCTTTGCTCTCTTGTGTTAATTAGTATTTAAGTACTGTTTGTTTTTTCCAGGTTCCTTATATGTGTGCTTTTCTTTCTCTTCAGCATGGAGGATTCTTTCAAGTATTTTCTGTAGAGCTGGTTTTGTCTTCAAATACTCCTTTAGCTTGCTTTTGTTGTGGAATGTCCTTATTTCTCCGTCTATTTGAATGGATAGCTTTGCAGGATAAAGTAACCTTGGTTGACAGTTGTTATCTTTCAGAACTTGGAATACATCACTCCAAGCCCTTCTGGCTTTTAAAGTTTGTGTTGAGTAATCTGCTGTAATCCGGATGGACTTGCCTTTGTAGGTAACTTGATTTTTCTTTTTTTTTTTTTTTAAATTTTTTGTCCATTATTTATTTATTTATTTGAGAGTGACAGGCAGAGAGAGAAAGAGGCAGATAGAGAGAGAGGAAGAATGGGAACGCCACTGCTAATGAGCTCCAGACACGTGCGCCCCCTTGTGCATCTGGCTAACGTGGGTCCTGGGGAATCAAGCCTCAAACCAGGGTCCTTAGGCTTCACAGGCAAGCGCTTAACTACTAAGCCATCTCTCCAGCCCGTAACTTGATTTTTCTCTCTGACTACTTTCAATATGTTTTCTTTGGTTTGTGTGTTTGGCAGTTTGATTATAATATGGCGAAGAGAGGTTCTTTCCAGGTTTTGTCTGGTTGGTGTTCTAAAGGATTCCTGTATCTGCATTGGCACCTCTTTCCCAATTTGGGGGAAGTTTTCTTCTATGATTTTATTGAAGACGCCTACTATGCCTTTGGAGTGAAATTCTTCTCCTTCTACTATACCCTGAATTCTTATGTTTGATCATAGTGTCCCGAATATCTTGAAATTCTCATTCATACTTTTCTATTAGTTTGTCTTTCTCTTTGTTGGACTGTATTAGATCTGCCACCTGGTCTTCTAGCTTAGATATTCTATTCTGTCCTCTCCTTCATACATTCTACTGGTGAGATTTTCTACAGGGTTTTTTATTTATCATTGCTAGTAATTCTGACTGGTTTTTCTTTATTATTTCTATTTCCTTATTTATGTCTTTTATTGACCTTTTTATTTCATTAAATTTGTGTCCTGTGTCTTCTTTGATTCCTTTGATTTCTTCTTTGAATATATTTACAATCATTCTTTTGAAATCTTTCTCAGGCATTTCCTCTAACTCGTTCTCACTGGAGGTCATTTCTGATGCATTAATACTTTTTGGTGGATTTATATTGTCTTGATTTTTGGTGTTTGTTGTGTTATAATGTATATATTTTTGCATCTTGGATTAAGTTAATGCTTGGATTTTCTAGTTAGCTGGGTATTACTAGATGTATCAATCGATCTGATGTTATATATCTTCAAGGTAAGAGCTTAAGGTGGTAGGTATGGCTCTTAAGACTCTCAGAGTATCTATAAAAGTGACCCTAGAGGTTGGGTTTGCCTGCTATGGGAGTATTCAAGTAGGCTGAGTGGAACAAAATACAGATAGATTCTAAAATTTAACTAAACAATGTACACATTCAATGAAAAACAGCACAGAGTATTTATGCAAGAGTAGGTATTATGACAACCAGATCCTCCATCAACAAAGAGGTTAAGATTTCTGGTCTGTTGAGGGTTCCAAGTCAGCTTTTGACCAAGTGAGACCCTTCCCTAATGTATAACAGAAGAGGAAACAAAGCCACTATAAATCAAGAAGCAACAAATAACAAGCCCAAAATATAGCTTATTTAAGAATGGCAAATCTGACCATCCATCAGACTTAAAATATAATTTATCCTGATATGGAAGGTGCAATTGGCACTTCTGGTTCAGGGCTATATACCAGGCTTGTTAGGTGGGTACTGACCTGGTGTAATCCCAGTTACCTTTTGGGATGATTTTGGTCTCAGCTATGCTGTGCTCCTGCTTGGGTCCCTCTTTGGTGCCCTGTGGGTTCAAGTAGGCTGGCTGGGTCGCTGGACCACTGTTCTGTTTTCTGGAGCTGGGCACTGGCTTTTCCTGTGGCTCAAGCTGAGCCTGGCAGCTGTGGCCCTGCAGACCTGGCACCGCTGATGCTGGAGCCGCTGCTGGAGCCATTGCTGTTGGAGTCACTTCTGCCAGCCTGTGTGCACTCTGGATGCCCTGGATCTCTCCTACTTCTCTGCTGCCATTTTAATTTCTTACACACTTCACTTTTTAGTAAAAGTGTGTATTTTGCTGGTTTTTTTTTTTTTTTTTGGCTTTTTCTCCCCTAGGCTGCTTTGGCATGGTTTCTACGCCATCATCTTAACCGGAAGTCCTGCATTGTTATTTTAAATTGAAAACTTTCATTCACAAAAATTCAGCAGTAAAAAGTCACAACCTGTGGTGTGTGCAAACAGAGTTACAGTCCCGCTAACAGAGGACTCATACCATGTGCATATACCCTAATAAGTATTTCAGACATGTAAAACTTACAAGTAAGTCAAACAAACAACTGGACTGGAGAGATGGCTAATGGGTTAAGGAATTTGCCTGAGAAACCTAAGGACCCAGGTTTGATTCTTCAGAACCCATGTAAGCCAGATGCACATGGAGATGCATGCATCTGGAATTCATTTGCAGCAGCTGGAGGCTCTGGCGCACCCATTCTCGTTCTCTCCCTAATAAATAAATAAACAGAAATAAAATATTTTTCAAAAAATGGACAAAGGCTTGGGGGCAATCTCAAAGGTGGTTATCAGAATGCCTAAATTTATTAGCCATAGTGGGGTCCAGGTTAGTAGGGACCCTGGAAGGGCCATGGAATAAAGTCATTTTCACATACAGGAAATAGAAACCTAAACCAGCACACCGACTCAGAAAGGTGATCCCAGTGCTGATCGGCTGCACACAGGGCAGCACAGAGACATGCCACTCTTCAACACGTACCCCAAAGAAAATGAGCACCCCAGACTGCACATACTAGAATGTTCTGGCTGCCCTGTACCAAGCCAAACTCCATAAGTGTCCATGAATCAAAAATAAGCATTAAATTTTAGTGTATTTACACAATGGAATACTACATGGTAATGAGAAAGAAAAAAAACTATAGAATATTAAATATATGAATTTACCTCAGAAAAATAATGACATCCAAAAGAAACCAAACATAAGTGCACTATAAATTTCATTTATGTTTGGTTAATATGAAGACCAGAAATAGGTAAAATTGCCATGGCTAGGAATCAGAAGCGTGACGGCGTTTGGGGACAAGACAGGCAGTGATGGGGAAGGAGGAAGACAAGGGCTTATCCTTTTGGAACGTGGAAGTGTTTTCTTTTGGGTCTGTTTCCAGATGACCAGAGAGTGCTTCTCTCTGAATAGTCACTGTATGTTTACGGCGTCTGCGCTCTTCTGTATACGGAGGTACATCATTAAGTTACTGAGTGATTTATGTTCATTCTAAACTCCAGAAAGGATTTTTATTTTCATAGAAATGGTCTTGGCTAGGTTAATTAACATAAAAGCTGACTGATTTATGTGTTAATTTACAGAACCCTTTTGCCGCACATCTAACGACGAGGAGACCTGTTTCTTCTTTTCTGCCAAAACCGGCTTTTCCATTACCGCCTGCTGCTTTTACATTAGCATTGCCATTTCAAACACAGCTAGAAGGTTTCATTTCGGCTTGGAGCCTATTTAAGACACACAGATTTTCTTTTTTTTTTTAATTACCGAAATGTCCTCTTGTGCCCATTAGAGGCACTATCATTTCCTACCATCTTCGAAAGGAAGGAGGCAGCATTCACTCTCAAGCTTTTTGCTGGGACGCAGGTGCAGTTTTATCCTGGTCACTTTTCGTCCTGCCCTGTTTCCTCATCAGCCATGAGAGGAGCAGCTCTCCCTTGCCACACACCCTCACCACCATGATGCTCTGCCCAAGTGTGTGAAGCCAGCAGCCATGGATTGGACCCTCCAAAAATATGAGCCAGCACAAGTCTTTTCTCTTTAACGTGTTTCTGTTAGTTATTTTGTCATAGCCGTGCAAAAAGGAATGAATGCAATTTCCAAACAAAATGCCAAAGACAATATACAATGAATCTAGAAAGGCATTTTCTTGATGCAATACCTCGGAGCAGAGAGATTTAATTATGAATTAGCTCCATAAAGAAGCTTTATTGGGGCTGGGGAGATGGCTAAGTGGTTAGAAAGGCTTATAAGCCTGACAACTGGAGTTAAGATCCCCAGAGTCAAAACCAGCTGCAAGTGGTCCACGGATCTGTAATCGCAGCACGTAACTACAGCAATGGCAGCAGACCAGGACTCCCACAGCTCACAGGCCGGCCAGTCTGCCCTTCACAATGGTGAAGCAGGAAGACCTGTCTCAGACAAGATGGGGGGCCACGGCCAACACCCCAAGGCTGTCCTCTGACCTCCATGCATGTATGTTCTGTGACATGTGTGCATCCATCCATACATACACATCACAAGCACACACGCGCGCGCGCGCACACACACACACACACACACACACACACACACAAAGCCATTTTCTGTATAATGGTAAGAATAAGTTAAAACAAAGAAATAACAGTCATGTTAGAGTTAGAACCAATGAGGCCACTGAATTGCCTGTTTTAGGGAACAAATATGGGATTTTTTGTTTGAAAATAAAAGAAATCTCACAGAGACGCTTGTTAACATAAAAAGAGGAAATTCAAGTTAAAGGGGCAAAGTAACAATTTCTACTAATTATTGGCATGTCCAGTTGGGATGTGGGTTTTCTGTTAATTAAGAGCTAACTACCATTTTCCCTTCTAACTGCCAATTCAGACTCCGGCTTCTCACTTCCTCTCCTCACATTTCACACGTACAGCTCTTAAACATGGATGGAATGAAACCCCGTCTCTCCACTGGAGAGGAGGGAGTTCATCACAATCTGCCTTTATGTGTCCCTCCGACCTTCTCCTTTAATCCCGACACAGCATGCGCTTGATTAGCTCCAGTTCTACCTCACAGGACCTCTGGCCATGCGCTCTCACCCCTCTCTGTGTGTCAGACGTCCAGTCATCTGACACCACTCAGGTGACACCTTCTCTGTCAAGGGCTGTGCACTTACCTTCCCTCCTCAGCGGTCCCTCAAAGATTCAATGACATTGTGTGTGTTTCTGTTACGATCGTCATGCCACACAGCAGACAGTGCACACATATGTTTCAGCTTTTAGAAGGTGGTCCAAATGGGATGGGTGTCATAGTTGCATCCTAGCACTTGACGTAATGCCTCGGACAGAAATTTGTCTGAACACATGAATGAGTAAGAATAGAGGGGGCTGGAGTGATGACTTAGTGGTTATGACACTTGCCTGCAAAACCATAGGATCCAGGTTTGATTCCCCAGTAGCCACAAAAGCCAGACGCACAAGGGGGGTACATGTATTTGAATTCATTTGCAGTGGCCATGATACTCCCATTCTCTCTTTCTCTCTGCTTGCCTCTCTCTCTCTCAAATAAGTATTTTTTTGTTTAAAAACATGGAGGAATAGGGGGCTAGGAGATGGTTCAGCAGACAAAGGTAACTTCTTGGAAGCCTGTGGGCCCAAGTTTGATTTCCCAGTACCTGCATTAAGCCAAACACAAAATGGCATGCATGTCTGTGACCACAATGTACCTACAGCAATGGAAGGTGGAGTCAAGAGAATCTGGAAGCTCTTAGGCCCTCTAGACTGGTGTACATGCAGGGGCAAAACGAGAGAGGCCCTGTCTGAAGAAGAGGACGAGAGAAGAGAATGGGCATCCCAAGGTTGTCCTCTGGCCTCCACAAGCACTGTGGTGTGTGCCACATGCACACATCCATGCGTACAGGTATGAAAATGACTTTTAAAAAAGAATAGAGGAGGGCTGGAGAAATGGCTTAGCGGTTAAGGCTTTGTCTGCGAAGCCAAAGGACCTAGGTTCGATTCCCCAGGACCCATGTAAGCTAGATGCATAAAGAACACATGCATCTGGAGTTCATTTGCAGTGGCTAGAAGCCCTGGTGTGCCCATTTTCTCTCTGTCTCTCTTCTCTCTCTTTCTCTCTCTCCTTGCAAATAAATAAATAAAATTTAACAAAGAATAGAGGAATAACCCAATCAAGGTGTAACTGTTCATTGTCATGGATTTCCGTGATGGAACTCAGAGACAGATGTTCAGGAGCAGGCATGAAGGTCAAAGGTATGTCTAATAAAGAGTCCACAGTTTCGATACTAAGCTAGCTGAAGTTCAC
Source organism: Dipus sagitta (assembly GCA_036346955.1). Classification (NCBI taxonomy): domain Eukaryota; kingdom Metazoa; phylum Chordata; class Mammalia; order Rodentia; family Dipodidae; genus Dipus; species Dipus sagitta. Next base: position 2,026,150 of record CM070789.1, read on the forward strand.
TCCCATTTTTAACTCCAAATCACCCACTCTGCTCTGTGTCCAAAGAGCAGGACTTACTAACATTATACACAGGAGTTCTGTGAAAACACACTCACTTTGGTTGACTACTTCAAAGCTGCAAGGTAATAAATTATCTTCACTAGATCAAATAAAAATAATGTTTCCTCTAGTAATTTTTCTTGAAATAGAAAAGCATTTCTCTTCCCATAGAAAATGTGTGATAGGAAAGCAAATAGAATTGTTTCCACATACAATGCTTTTAAGTTATGTCCCTGGAGCCATTTGGCCTGGGATATGAGGAGGAGAGGAACTTAGTTTTATGCGCATGCACGCTCACACACAGTACACTCTTATGTAAGCCAGGCAGTGACAAGTTTCGAAACGGGTCCACCAAACAAAATTGTGTACTGTGTTGGAAGGCATGAACACTGCTGGATTTTAAGGTTTGCCTTGGCTTCAGTTTGTGTTAACACCACCCACCTCTCTTCAGTTGCAATATTCTAACCAGGTCACCTACATGCTATGAAAGATACTCATTGAAAGGAAAAGGAAATAGGTTGCGTGCACTGGAAAGTGATAGCTGGGCACAGAAGAAGGTGCATTTTAGCCTATAGCACAAGCTGAGAGAGTAAGAAAGAAACTTGTGGCTCTCCAGGAATTTCCAGCAATAAGCACCTCAATAGATTGAGAAGCAGAAGAAAAAAGGTATGTGCTTGGTATAGTGGTATAGGGATGGGAACTTCCTAAGGTGTGTGATGGTCACACGAACTGATACTCAGAAGGTATTTCAAGCAGCACCTGACAAGGTTAACAAGCACTTGCGTGTGGCAACTGAGCCTACGCGTGCGATGTCGTTGCTGATCTGAGCTGACCACGCTTTGAATTGCGCAGGAACAATGATCAGAGCTTTGTGCTCAGCCTGGATGATCCAGGCCATGCTAAGTGCTCAGATGTGCACACACAAGCCCTGGCAAGGATGTGGAAAAATGGACCGGTATCAAGTCCCTCAACATTCCTGAAGCTGCTTCCAGCCCTTTCCCTGCGAGTGTGTGAGCCGCTTCTTGACACTCTGAGGAGCTCCTTACAGCTTTGGCTTGGGGGCTCCTGATTCCTTCTTTGAAGAACTCTCCTCTGCCTTCTAACCTCTCCACGCAGCCCCTGAACATCCCCTTTTCTTCAGAAGTAATTTTTGCTAGTGATGATTTCTCGCCTAATTTAGTTGTTTGTTTCATGATGTAATGTGTGTGTGTGTGTGTGTGTGTGTGTGTGTGTGTGTGTATTACATGAGAGTATCTTTTAAACTCACTTAACTAATTGTCAGAACTAGGAATTTGTAATGTGGATCCAAATGCTTTTCTATTTGCTAACCTTTCAAAAATATTTTTATTTATTTGTAAGGAGAGAGAGAGAGAGAGGAGAGGAAAGGTTTGCCAGGGCCTCCTGCCACTACAAACAGAACTCAAGACTTATGTACCACTTTGTGCATCTGGCTGTATGTGGGTAGTGAGGCATTGAACCAGGGCCATCAGGCTTTGCAAACATGCACACACCCATGTGCATATGTGCCCAAGCGTGCACACACACACACACGCATACACAAGCAAAAAAGTTTAAAAGCTTAAGAACAAAGTATTTGCCTCCTCAGAATATAGTCAAGGAACTATATCCAGAATTAATAAGAGTTAACTCAATTTTCCACTGGACCAAAACTTTGAGGAGACATATTGTAAAGCAACCATAAGAAGGACCAGCAGCCCATGTCCAAGGGCACCTGGGAAAGAAATTAAATCGCCTGTGCAATGCTACTGTGAGTCCAGGCAAAAGCAAAACGACTGCCAGTGTTCACTGTGGGCCAGGGTGCATGCAGAGAAAGTGAACCAGAAATGACGGTAGCACGTGAAATGCTATGACCACTTTGGAAAATAGTTTGGAGTGTGTGGGGGTGGGGGGCTTGCTCATGCCACGGCGTGTGAGTGGAGGTCAGAGGTCAACTTAGGTGAATTTATCCTCTCACTCCACCTTCTTCCAAAAGAGTGTCTCTGTCCTTATTTGGCCACTGTGTGTGCTATGTTAGCTGGCTGTGAGCTTCTCTATTCTCCTGGCTCTGTTTCCCAGTGCTGTTGGAGAGCTGGGACCACAGATGCCTAGACCACTATGTCCAGCTTTACGTGGGTTCTGGGGAGGATGGGACTTCAGCTGGCAGGCTTTATAAGCATGAGCGATCACACTAGACCCTAAAATTTATTTATTTTTTGTTTCTAAAAGGTTTTTAAAACATTTATTTGTTTGTTCATTCATTCATTATTCATTTATTTTAAAGATAGAGAGAGACAGACAGAGGGAGAATGGGAGGGCCAGGGTCTTCTGCCACTGCAAACAAACTCCAGACACATGTGCCACTTTGTGCGTCTGGCTTTACACGGGGAATCAAACCCAGGCTGTCAGACGTTGCAGGCAAGCACCTTGAACTGCTGAGCCATCTCTCCAGCACTAAGAAATTGTCTGATACAGTGTAATGTGCACATTCCTGGGTTGCAGAAGAAAGGTCTAATAATGGCAGTCCAGCCACAGTTATCTGCAGACTTGAGGGTTGAGGAACTCAGTAGCTTCTCAGTTCACATGGTTAAAAGCTTCAGCATTCCCAGTCTGGCACTGAAGCCTCAAAGCTCCTGATCTCCGGTCGGCAGTGGAGGCCTGATAAAACTTGGTTGGTTCCCATGCTGACAGAGGATGGCCGGACAGGTTAAAGGAACATACGAATGAATAGTGGGGGGCAAACAGGTAAGAATCACTCATCATCAGAGAGCACGAGCAGCCAGGCAAGAAGGGGCTACATTCATTCTCTCAAGAGCGTCCTGACTTATCGTCCACCACTGGCAGGATCACCCCCTTCGGAAGAAGGACTTCCTCCTTCCGTTAATCTATCCTGGAAACAACCTCATAGACCAGACCAAAAAGAATGTCTCCGGATTCCTAATCTGATCTGTCCACAGCAGAACTTAGCCATCCCAACAGGAAGGGGAGGCTGGGGAGAGGATTGTCAGCTGGTGAAGTTGATCCCAACAGAGGGGTGAGTGTCACTGTGCCAAATGCATGGTAGGGTGACTGTAGCTCATAATGCACTGCCTATGCTGAAATTAAAAAAAAAAAGAACAATATCTCGTCCACAGGAATGGAGCAGTGAGACCCGCTAGCGAGGCTTTATTAGCCAAGGACTGTAGTTGGGACTTGGCGATGAACCCGCATTACTTTCAGTGATAGGAATTTGAGAGAGAACCTTATGTGACGTGTTTAGACCTATCCGTTGTGCGTCACTTTGAGCTTATCATAGCAGGGAGGACTGACTCCAGGGTGTCGCATTTCCCATACGCCACCCCTGTTCGGTCTCGGGAGATGGGTGATTATGGACCTAGCCTCACTGAAGTCTGCACATCTCTTCTGCAGTGCTGTAGACGTAAGCGACGACTTTCAGCTTGACGCACACTGTGCACTGTCTCTCACCTCTGTGTGGCTCTGTCGTCCTCTCAGGTTGACCTTGCAGTCATGGGAAGACTGCGATTCACACAAGCTACATAGTCGTGTCTTTACCATCCTCAACGTGGGGTTGAGGGTTTGAGGAAGGACCTTTCTGATCCTCTTTACTGTATTTCAGCTTGCTGGTTTTAGTCTCGATCCTTTCTGCTACTGAGACTTTATTCTCTCCAGCAGATCTGATCTGTCATCAGCCCTGGTTTGGGGCCATCAAGATACTTGGCAAACCTATGATTTCACCTTGTGAGGGCTGATTGTGTCAAGTTGATGTCATTTAGAATCACCTAGGAGACACATTTCTCTCTCTCATGTGTGTGTGTGTGTGTGTGTGTGTGTGTGTTCCCAGAGATGATTAACTGAGGAGAGAAGACCCACCCTCCAGTGGGCCCCTTCTGGTGGGGGGCACGGATAAAGAGATCTGAGGCGGGGACAGCGTGAGCCTGGCTCTCATCGCTTCTTTCTGAACGAGCATGTGTCACTGCTGCTGTTCTTCACAACTGCCTTCAAACTCTTGAGTCTTCAGCCTCCCAATCTGGAATCAACACCAAAACCTCTCCAGAAACCTTTGCTGATCCCCAGAACCCATGTGAAAATGTTGGGCATGGGGGTGTGAGGAGCGTTTGCCATAAAACTCTGAGCACTTCAGTTCAGACCCTCAGGCCCCATGGAAAAGCCGGAAGCCATGGCAAACTGCTGTAATCCCAGCACACCTCAGGTGAGGAGGGAGACAGAGGCTAGAACACTTCGTGGACACTCACGGACCATCTGCCTAATGGGAGGAGCAGCGAACAGTGACAGATTCTGCCTCAAACAGGTTGGAAGGTGAGGAATGACCTAGAAGTTATCCTCTGCCCTCCACAAGTGCACGTGGTACACACACACACACCAAATAAATAATAAATAAATAAAATGTAGAGCGTGGTGACACACTTGTAATCCCAGCATGGAGGAGGCAGACATAAGAGGATCACTGGGCCTCACCGGGCAGCTTTCTAGCCTAATTGGTGAATTACAGGCCAGTGAGAAACCTTGTCTCAAAAAAAAGAAAAGAAAAGAAAAGAAAAGATGAACAGTATTTGAGTGCCTTCTGTCCTCCAAACTCACACACACACACACATTGACAATAATAAGACCAAAGAGAAAACCTTAATGAAAATTGCTATGGAGACCACTCTAATCTGATACCAGTTTTATACTGGGCATGTCTCAGGCAGCTGACAATGACTCATGTAGCCTTAGATAGGAAATTATGTATTTTTTAGCCATGCTAAGAGAGTATATAATGTGCTGCTATGTACGGTCAAGGAAATCAGAGAAAAGCCCTGAAACATCTGAAGACATTGCTTTGATATTTTGTATTCTCTATAATTACTTAAATCTAACAGGGCTATAGTGGCAGGGCTAATCTTCCTCTGAACCAAAATACTGTTGTTAAAGAGCAGAAGGGGACCTTACACGTTCCTCAGCCTTGTTTCTCTCAGCTCTAATCCTACAGGACATTTGATTAAAACAATTGTGGGATGCTGTTCCACGGTCAGACAGGCTCTAGAAATGCTCAGTACTGTGGGGGCCCTCAGAGCTTTGACTCCTGGACTAGCATTCTAAAGGTCTCCAAAACCCCTTAGTGAAGAGACATGCTTAACTAAGAAATACTTGTTCACGCCTGGAATCCCAGGACTCGGGAGGTTGAGGCATCAGGGTTGCATGAGTTCGAGGCTTGCCTGGGGTCCACAATAAGTTCCAGGCCAGTCTGGGTAAACAAAATAAGACAATAAATAAATAATAAGTGGTACATTCCTACACCCTGCTCTCAGAAAGGGCACAGTGGTTTATCCCCTGGAGTGAATGGAAGAAAGACGGCATTCTGATTTTCCGCATTGACCTTTATGTAACAGAAGAGATAGGTAGTTTATATTTTGTTGCCACAGGGTGGAGGAGCCACCGGCAAAATGCCCACTGGGTTCAGGTTACTGCGGTGTGCTCTGCGCGGCGTAAGCCCGGCCTGATGGGTGTCTTCACCCGGCCTCTCCCTGCATGTGCTGGGACCGTGGAGGGAGGTCACTGCGCCACTGCACTGCTCTGATCACCCCAAGTCACATCATCTAGTCAAACTGCAGGCTTCTGCCCTGTCTCCTCACCCCCGCGCCGATCCCTGCTCCCGAGACCACCTCCCTTCCAGCAAAAAAAAAAAAAAAAAAAAAAAAAAGAAATAAAAATAAAATAAACAAAAACGCAAACCCTCCCATCCGCTCACCCGTGACTTACTTCTCCCACACACTGGAGGTCAGATGTGTTTTATGACAGAGATTACGGTGTCACCCATCAGGCTACCACCCTGCAGAGACTCCTGCTGAGATCACCCAGCTTGTTTCCCTGTCAGAAGTCGGCCTCGTGCTAACCCACAGCGGCTCAGAAGAGAGAAGTTCAAGGTGTCCCCCTCGTGTTGTTGGCAGAATGCTTTTGGCAGTAGCAGGAACCATGACCCTGACTCTCCTAAACACATGCGCACCCGCCCAGTCCACTGTCTTTGCCTCTGTTTTCCTTGGCAGGTGCTGGTGCTGGGTAACCCCCGCCTCTCTGGCCCCACTGACAGAGGAGGGGGTGGTGAGGGAGTGCAGTCAGGGTTGTGAGTGGCAGAAGGGCCTTCCAGCTCCACACAGCCCGACTGGCTGCGGGTTAGAGCAAAACAGAAAAAACACACATAACAATGACGTCAGAATGCAGTACTCTGGGGCCTGAGGTTAATGTGAAACTAAACAGTGTTCTAAGTCTAAATGTTCTTGTCATCAAGAGCAAGAGGAAGGTCAACTAGAAAGGAGCAAGTCAAAATAAAGACAGTTTTACCATATTGGAAAAAAAAAATCAGAAGTAAGAGCGTTTCAGAATGAAACTGGTCCAAAAAGGCAAAGAAAATAATTTAGGATCTTGCTTTCCAACTGTGGTCTCAAGAAGGTGACAACAGTCATCCCCAAGAGCAGAGCATCTCACCTGTGCTCCCAGAGTGCTCCTGGCCCTGGGTGCCTCATCCTCGGTGAGGCTGTGTCCCGTTCTATCATCTCATTAGCTTAAAGGGTCAGAAAATTAAGATCTCCCACCTGCTTCATATGCTTAAATCTTTATTTTATAAGTCACAAACAATGTGTTATTTTTTTTTTATTTATTAGAGACAGAGAGAGAGAGAGAGAGAGAATGGGCATGCCAGGGCTTCCAGCCACTGCAAATGAACTCCAGATGTGTGTGCCACCATGTGCCTCTGGCTTACGTGGGACCCGGAGAATCAAACCTTGGTCCTTAGGCTTCGTAGGCAAGTGTCTTAACTAGCCACAGACAACGTTCTTGGTCACAGCGTCTCTCATTTAGTGAGGACCCCGCATCTTGTTTGTACAGAAGCCCAGTTTAGAGTGTCTAGCTCTGGAAGATGATCCTCTGGGGTCAGAAAATGAGAGCTCCCTTGCATGTGATTCTATCGGTTACAAACAAAAGGAAAGCAAAAGTGAGAAACCAAAGTGATCAAGTGGAGAAGAGAGCAATTTCTTTTTTTTTTTCTTTTTTAAGAGAGAGTGAGAGAGAGAGAGAATTGGCATGCCAGGGCCTCAGCCACTGAAATCGAACTCCAGACACTTTCACCACCTAGTGCCCATGTGTGACCTTGCCACCTAGTGCCCGTGTGTGACCTTGCCACCTAGTGCCCGTGTGTGACCTTGCCACCTACTGCCCGTGTGTGAGCTTGCACTTCCCTCACCTTTGTGCATTTGGCTTATGTGGGATCTGGAGAGTTGAACATTGGTCCTTAGGCTTCTCAGGCAAACGCCTTAACCGCTAAGCCATCTCTCCAGCCTGAGGTCCATTTCTTAAAGAAAAGGCTGTTGCTAGTGAAATATAGATCAAATATTTACATTTACATAAAATGATAACTGTCACAATTCTGGGTCCAGCAGAAGGCCGCCCATTTTAAAACTCACGTAGAACGAAACTGAGCCAGGCCTTCACTTAGCAGGAGCCCCTTCCCGGGAGAAACGCCACTCTCTCTCTGTCAGCATGCGTGTGCTCTCAGCGGGTGGCAGCTTGGTCTCCTCATAGAACAAGGGCATCGCTCTCGTGGTGTTTCCTCTTCACTGCAGGTTTGAGTGGATTCAGAGTTATCTAGGAGACACACCTCTGGACCTGTCTCTGAGCGTGTTTCCTGAAAGGGCTAGCTGAGGAGAAGGTTCTCGCCCTGCACGTGGGCGTCATTTGGTAAGATGGGTTCCCACACTAAATACAAAGGGGAAAAGGACAAATCCAGCTGCATGTCGGCATCATTCGTTCATGGGAAAGTGTTTCACTGGTGTGCTCCTACATGGGAAGTCCCAGCCACATGCTGTCCCTACCATGAGCTACGCCCTGCCTGCCCTGTCATGATGGAATAATTGTATGTTCTCAAACCATGAACAACAACAACAACAAAAATCCTTCCTCATTTAAGATGCCTTTTTTAAAAAAGAAAATCTAATATAAGTTTTATTTATTTATTTATGGGGGGCTGACAGAGAGAGAGAGTGGGCACACCACTCCAGCCTGCAAACGAACTCCAGATGCATGCGCCACCTTGTGCATCTGGCTTAAGTGGGTCCTGGGGAATCAAATCTGGGTCCTTTGGCTTTGAAGATAAGTACCTTAACTGTTAAGCCATCTCACCAGCCCTTAAGTTGCTTTCTGGCAGGTATTTGGTCACAGTGACAAGAAAATTAATATATATGTGTCTCTTTCTCTCCCCCCCTCCTTCCTTTCTCTCTCTCTCTCTCTTTCTCTTTTGGCCAGAGAACAAGCTACCTCAGATGTACTTCCTCAAAGACACCATCCACCTTTCTTTGAGACAGCGTCTCTCATTGGCCTGGAGCTTGCCAAGTAGTCCAGACTGTCTAGGTTGTGAGCTCTGAGAATCTTCCTGTCTCTGCCCCTCTGTGCTGTAGTTATCAGCACATGCCACCACATCTGGCAATTAAAAATACTTTATTTATTTATTTATGGGAGAGAGAGAGAAGAAATTCTTTTATTTTTTTTTATTTATTTGAGAGAGAGAAAAAGGGAGAGAGAGAGAGAGAGAGAGATAATGGGTGTGCCAGGGCTTCCAGCCACTGCAAACAAACTCCAGATGCATGTGCCTCCTTGTGCATCTGGCTTATGTGGGTCCTGGGGAATTGATATGAGGTCCTTCATTTTTGCAGGCAAGCATCTTAACCATTAAGCCATCCCTCCAGCCCACATCTGGCTTTTTTCTTTTCTTTCTTTATTTTTTGGTTTTTTTTTTTGTTGTTGTTGTTTTTCGAGGTAGGGTCTCACTCTAGCCCAGGTTGACCTGGAATTCACTATGGAGTCTCATGGTGGTCTCAAACTCTCAGCAATCCTCCTACCTTTGCCTCCCGAGTGCTAGGATTAAAGGTGTGCACCACCATGCCCGGCAACATTTGGCATTTTAAACATGGGTTCTGGGGATCAAACTCGGGTCCTCAAGCTTGCAAACACTTTACCAACCAAATGGTCCACCCCATAATTTCTACATTAACTCTGAGGCCACCCCCATCAGACAGTCCTCTCTGAAGATGCTGCGTGTGGGAAAAGAAAACCATTTCACTCTCTGTACTTACACAGAGCGGCACAGCATCTTGTTTGCCCAAGCTGCCCAGAGCAGGTTTGTATTTGTCAGAAGTGAAGCAACAGGGCTGGCTGGAGAGATGGCACAGCGGTTGAGGCCCTTGCCTGTGAAACCTGAGGACCCATGTTTGACTCCCCAGATCCCATGTAAGCACACAGGTGAGGCAGGCACAAGGTCGCACATGCCCACTAGGTGGCACAAGTGCCTGGAGTCCGATTGCATTGGCTGAGGCCCTGGCCTGCCAATTCTGTCTCTCTCTGTTTCTCTCTAAGTAAATAAATAAATAAATAAGTTTAAAAGTGTGAAGCAACCAGCAAATGGACACAGTGCTCACTGGTGAGGTATCCATGGGGAGCCCCAATCTCCCAGCTTACCCCGCACTTCATTCCTCCCCAATTCCTCCCCAGGGGTGAGGGGTGGGTCCTGCTAGTCAGTGAACACTGGCCCCATGGACAATTCATCGAGAGTGGGGCAGGCATAAACAACAACCCTCATCTTGCTTAAGACTAGAAGGCAAAGAGTCTGAGAAGCAAAGGTTCAGAGGAAGGAAACTGAGCAATTTGTTTGACTGCTGATGAGGCCTCAGGGCATTGTTTTGTGAAATGTTCAGAGACCAGCGGCAGACACCAGACCGTCCCCAGGGGCCATAGTGAACTGGCGTTTCGAGTCACTGATGCAGATCCCCAACCTGCACAGGGTCGATACTGATGCATGATATGAAGGCAGGCCAGGCAGAGCCTCCGGAGTGATGGCAGCAAGCAGTCTTTCAAAAACGGGTGTCCAGAAGCTTCGGGGAAGAAACTTGACCCCAAAGACAGAAGGGTAACCACTCGGGAATGTCATTCTAGGGATGGTCAACAAATGGCGAGACTAATAAGAGAATTAGGAAAGCAGTGGAGTATCAGCTCCCCTCTTCTTCCAAAGCCCTGTGAACTCGCAGCCCCAGTTGTGGGCAAAGGACCTGTATCAGGTGTGATTTTTATGCATGAAAATGCCGTTAAGCATTTGAACAGAGTTGGTATTATTCCTGTGCTGTTTAAGTTGGTATTGCTTATGCATTATTTCAACAGTACGTGTTACTGTCCTATCACACTGAATCAACATAAAGGTTTCTTTTTTTTCTATTTTCTCCAAAGGGGTTATTGAGTCACACAGGACCAAATCATTGTGAAATGGGTAATTATATATAAGAAGCGACAGGGGGCTCAAAGCCACAATTGCCTATACCAAGACCTCATAATCCAGCCTTCAAAAATTCTAGTGGATTCCCACTATATTCCAAGCCTGAAACTCCTTGCAGTGGTGAACAAACTCCTACACAGTGCTCCCCTCTCTCCACACAACTCCACCCCTCCCCCCTTCCCTGCTCTAGCACTGTGACCTGGCTGCTGTTTATGAGGCAAATGCGGCCTCCTCTACCCGGAGCCTCTGTTGGTTTTTATGCTGTCTGATGCCAATACCCCTCACGTTGTCCCTCATTCCGTCTGTGGGATGCTGGATCATTGCCTCCACAGAGAGGTCTTTCTACCTCAACTGAAAGTAATTCCCACTCCTACCTCCATATCCAGGCACTCTCTACTATTCTATTTTACTTTAATTCAGACTCTCTATCATTACCCAAATCAAAACTACCTTGCTTGGGCTGGAGAGATGTCTTAGTCGTTAAGGTTCTTGCCTGAGAAGCCAAAAGACCCAGGTTAGATTCCCCAGGACCCACATAAGCCAGATGCACAAGGTGGCACATGCATCTGGAGTTCGTTTGCAGTGGCTAAAGGCCCTGGTGTGTCCATTCTTTGTCTCTCTCTCTCTCTCTCTCTGCCTCTCACTCTCATAAATAAATAAATACAATATTTTTAAAACTGCATGCTTATTTAATTACTGGCTGCCTTGATAGAATATCATGTTCACAAGGGCAGGCTTTGTGTGTGTGTTGTGTGTGTGTCCCCAGCCATAGGGACAAAAGGCAACTTCTCAACAAGTATTTATTGAGCAAATGAACAATCCTATCCAGAGACAGGACCATGTGAGGCCATTTCTGAGCTCCAGAGCCAACGCCAGTCACCCAAAAGAATGATGCTAAAATGGCATTGGGAGGGGCTGGGGAGATGCCTTAGAGGGTCAAGTGCTCGCCATACAAGAGCAAAGACCTGAGTTCGGATTCCCAGTGTTGGGCAGGTGGATTCTCTGCAGCTGACCAGCTGGCTGGCCTACCAGAACCAGGTGAGTTCTAGGTTCAAGGGATCTTGTCTCAAGAAATAAGCTAGAGAGAGACTAGAGAAGATACCCAAGATTGACCTCTGCTACACACACACAAGCCCACGTGCACACACACACATGCACACACAAACACATGCACACATGGACACACATAAAAAATGGTAATCAAAATATCTCGAACTTTGATTTTCTGGGCACAACATATTCATCTCGCCGAACAGCAGTAATCGCTCCCCCTTAAATCTCATAACCCTCCTAGTCGTGGGCTTTAGATTAGGTTTTCAGTATGAGAAGCAAATTCCCTCCCACAGAGAGGGCATCAAATCCAGTCAGAGCAGTTGGTTACCCTCATAACACATGGACAGCTCCTGTACCCTGCTGAGCCATGTAAGGCATCTAAACAGTCTCACTCGTTCTGAAATCAAATTTCCATACACACCTCAGGATGGGAGTGGAATTGATGTCATCTGTCCATTTGACATTGAAGACTTTGGGCATGGCAAAGATGGATCTCAAATAAACTCATCACTCAAAGTGGGAGAAGCGACCGCGCCCAATTCTCTGCAAAGTCAAGTCATAATAAACGAACGCAAACTCCAACTGGGGATGAGGTCTCAGCTCCTTTATTTCTCATTTAAATGAAGAAAACAGTTGCTGAGGAGGGACTGTGTACAGATTGGAGAGACTCTTAGTATCAAACTTCAGTTTGGAAAACATGCCGTTCGATTTGGGGAGTTGATAGACGTGTTTGTTTATCTAAGATGAATCACAGCTCCATGGATTTCTTAAATTTGCTGTAGTCACTCTGGCCAGTGTTCCAGGTCTAGGTGGGCGGGCAAAGTGGAAGGGTTGGAAAGCAATAAGATCACAGCTTATAAACAGGAAGGGGGATGGCGACTATTAGGGCACGGATTCCTTCACACTTGCGAGAGCCAGGCTGTTGTTTTTCAGGTCACAGTGCTGAGCTCCAATGAAGCTAAGCTGTAGCCCGCGTAGTCGTCTCGCCAGCAAGAACGCACGTGGACACCAGGATCCTTCTGCAGCAAGCGTTTATTGAACAGATGAAAGAGGAAGACCCAGCGCCCCCGAAATGGCGCCGCTTATATAGCCCCTAGGTGGCGTGTACTCTGTTGATTGGCTGCGCGCTCATATGATGCTCATATGACGCTCATATGCCCGAGCTGGGCAGTGACTTGGCGCGCTTTTGCCACTTGCATATGCGCTATTCTCACCAGGGCCGAGGCCGGATGTCAGCGCCATAATGGCGGTCACCTCTCGGCTCTCTACATCTCCCCCTGTTTGTTTTAATAAGATGACAACTGCCTCATAGCCCAGCCAGCGCAGCACCAAACAACCCTATGTTCGATCAAGCAAATTCCTTCCTTGGGGAATAAGCGATCAAGAGCTCACTCCCTCACCTTATCAGGTGCAATGGAGACAAGTCCTCTGAGTGTAAAGGCCAAGGGAGAGACAAAAAGGGGAGTTAACACCCATCCCTGTGCAATGGAATATTGTTCCTGGGGGTGTAAGGGCTGTCAATCTCATATTTTGGTGCTGTAGCCACTTAGGCAAGGGCTGATTAGACTTAGATCTCCCATCGACTCAGTGCAATGGGCTAAACCCTTGAGGTGCATCGACTGAGGGTCTCAGTCTAAGTAATTAACCAAATTTCAGGAGATGATCCCTGTTCCATAGCCACAAGTGCTTGCGCAATAACGGCCTTGTCACATTGCTATTGAGCTCTGAGCTTGCAGAACAACCAAAGCAGGAACACTAAGCCACAACATAGGGCTGCACCAAACAGCGCCATTCCCACCCATTCCTTAAAGAAAGAGAAGGCTGAAGAAATCCAGGATGTTAGGCCCACAGTTAGGGAGGGGTCAACTCTAGTAGAGTAGGGTCTTTATAATGGATCTTGTCCACTTCTTCGGCTCCTGTACAGGATCTCGATGATTCGTCAGGTCTCACAAGTTTACGTGTTAGGCGTTCTGGTAGCCAGAATGGATTGTCTTTTTCCTGTGGAAAAACACAAACAGCTCCCCTGGATCTTATTAAAATAGGATCCGGGCCTCTCCATTGACCAGTCAAAACATCTTTTTATTTAACCATCTCCTGTGGCCTGTTAGGCTCTGAGCAATGACGGTCAGCCGCCGAATGGCCCTGACTGTCCAAATTTAAAAAATTAAGAGTAAAGAGTGCTATGGATATAGTCACTCGTGGGACTGAGGGCAGAGCCTCATCGACTCCCCCTTTTTGTTTTATTAAATAAGACTTTAGAGTGCGATGAGCCCGTTTTATAATACCCTGTCCTTGAGGATTATATGGGAGACCTGTCAAATGGGTCACTCCCATCTGGTGACAGAACTGTCCAAATTTTTGAGAAGTATAAGGTGGTCCATTGTCAGTTTTAAGAATTTTGGGCTTCCCCCAGGCACTCCACGCCTCGAGGCAGTGTTGAATAACATGGGCTGCTTTCTCCCCGGTTAATGGGGAAGCAAACATAACTCCAGAACAAGTATCAATGGAAACATGTAAATATTGTAATTTGCCAAAAGATGGGACGTGAGTAACATCCATCTGTCAAATTTGTAATGGGCGAATTTCTCTGGGATTAATTCCTACATGAGGCACAGGTAAAAATTGACAGCAATTTTGACATTGAGTTACTATATCTCTAGCCTCTTTTCTAGTGATGTCAAACCGACGACGCAATGTCTCAGCTGTGACATGAAACCTTTTATGAAAACTTTTAGCCAACTCCAATTTTGATGAAAGAACAAGCATGATAAACTTCGTGGCCCGATCTGCCAAGTCATTTCCACGGGACATGGGCCCCGGTAGGCCCGAATGAGCCCTGATATGCGTAATGAAAACAGGAGATCTCCTATTAATCAAGGCAAACTGAATCTTTTGAAAAATTGTTGCAAGCTTGTTAGATGCCTTAATCAACCCAGCAGCCTCTAAAGTTTTTGTTGCATTTACTACATAACAGGAATCCGAAACAATATTCAGGGGACCTGGGAATTTTTCCAAAACTTCTAATACTACCAAACATTCCACAACTTGAGGTGAGGTTTCATGATATTGTTTAGATATAATCTTATCATTAACCACATAGGCCCCTACTCCTGTTTTTGACCCATCTGTATAGACCATCAGCCCATCTTGAAGTGGCTCCCGAGATATAATGTGTGGGAACACAACCTCTTGGGTTAAGGCAAATTGTAAAATAGGGTGTCTAGGGTAATGATTGTCTATTAAACCACCAAAGGAGGTGATTAACACCGCCCAAGTATCAGAAGTAGCAGTTAATATCTGAACTTGATGGGCTGTATAAGGCACAATTAAAGACCTGGGTTTTTTTTCAAAATGAGTAATGGCTGCCTTTAATCCACGAAGGGCAAGCAGAGCAATTGCATCTGGGTACCAATCAATAATCTTAGCAGGAGAAGCGTTGGGATGAACCCACAATAAGGGTCCATCTTGCCACAGCACGGCAGTTGGTAAATGTCTAGTTTTAAAAACGCACAGGTCGAAAGTTTTGGCTTCCTCTATGCGTTTCAACTGAGCATCCTGTAAAGCTTCTTCTACCACTTTTAGGGCACGGCTTGCAGCTGGTGTTAAGGCTCTAGGTGAAGAAATATGAGCATCTCCTTCCAGGATGTCAAACAATGGCTTCAATTCAGCAGAGGGAATTTTTAGAAACGGTCTCAACCAATTTATATCACCCAATAATTTCTGAAAATCATTTAACGTTCGTAAATGATCTCTGCGGATCTCTAATTTTTGAGGAACTATTTTTTCTGGGTAAATAACCGTCCCTAAAAAGGAACCTACTTCTGAAACTTGAACCTTCTCGGAAGCAATATGCAGGCCCCATTGTCTTAAGGTTTTTAATAATAAAGGATATACAGTCTGTAAAACAACTAATTCCTTATGGCACATAAGAATATCATCCATATAATGGATTAACAGCAGAGAGGGAAATTGTTTTCTAACTGGTTCAAGGGCCAATTGCACATATAACTGACATATAGTGGGGCTATTGGCCATGCCTTGAGGCAAAACTTTCCATTGATATCTTTTATCTGGCTCAAAATGATTAACAGCAGGTAGAGTAAATGCAAATCTATGTCTATCTTGTGGGCATAAAGGAATGGAGAAGAAGCAATCCTTAATATCTATAATTATAATTTTCCATTGTTTAGGCAAAGCAGAGAGCAAAGGCAGGCCTCGTTGCACGGAGCCAAATAGCCGCATCTGTGTATTGATGGCCCTCAAATCATGGAGAAGTCTCCATTTTCCAGATTTTTTTTTTATAACAAAAATAGGTGTATTCCAAGGAGAGGTAGAGGGCTCCAAATGATCAAGCTGTACTTGTTCTTTAACCAGCCTCGTAGCAGCTTCTAACTTTTCAGAGGAAAGAGGCCATTGAGGAACCCATATGGCTTCCTCTGTGAGCCAGGATATGGGCATGGAACCCTCAATGGCAGCTAATGAAAACCCAGACCTTGCTTCCCTGCATTACCTTCTTGTGGGATCGGGCTTAATCTCCCTTGCTCTTTTTTGCCAAGGCCTCTTTCTTCCTTATATCCCATCCTTTTCATAATATCTAGAGCTTGCTGAGAGTATTCGTTAGTCAATGCTAGTCCTAATTCCTGTAAAATGTCTTTTCCCCATAGATTAACAGGGAGAGGGAGCACATAGGGTATAAAGCTTCCTGTTTGACCTTCTGGTGTTTGCCAAGTCAGTGACCGTGAACTCACTGCAGGGCTAGCCTCATATCCTAACCCTTGTAAAGAGTGAGACGATTGTGTAACAGGCCACGCCTTAGGCCACCATTGGGAGGAAATGATACTTTTATCAGCTCCAGTGTCCAAAATGCCAGAAAAGCTCTTCCCTTCTATCTGTAGTTGTAAAGTAGGCCTAGTTGAAAGATCAACTACCAAATGAGCGCAGTCAGTTCCTGAAGAACCAAGCCCCTTTGTGCCTCTTGGCATTTGGGTGGAAGGAAAATGGTCGTGCAAGCTGGGGAGGAGAACTAATTGAGCAATCTTATCCCCAGGGGAAATTGAAAATATGCCTTGCGGGCAAGAGCAAAGAACCTGAAGCTTTTCAGTATAGTCTTGATCCATTATTCCAGGATGAATCATAAGCCCCTTTAGGGTAAGAGAGGAGCGTCCTAAAATAAGGCCGACACTTCCTTTAGGGAGGGGACCTTTAAATTTAACCGGGACTGGTTGCACTTTCATATGTGGCATTAATAAGAATTGGGAGGTGGAACGGAGGTCCAGTCCTGTGGAACCTCTTGTTGCTCTACAGCTAGACATGCCCTTTTGTTGTTCGCTTGTGTCCCATATCTTTTGGGGCCCTGAGACCTGGGGCCCTGAGACCCGTTTTTTGGAACATTTTCATTTTTTTCTTCAGAAGGGGTATCATGTTGAATAAGTTTTCCCTGAATATCTCTAACTGAGTGACACTCATTGGTCCAGTGATTGCCCTTCTTACACTTGGGGCATAGTCCTGGAATTTTCTTTTGTGCAGGAGCACGACAATCTTGTTTTAAATGACCCGCTTTGTCGCAGTTATAACAAGCTTTATTGCCTCCGAGACTCTGGCGGTTTTTAGCCTGTAATATAGCCGCTGCAAGGCCAGCATTAGTGAGTGGGCCTCCGAGTCCTCGGCAAACCTTTATCCAGTCTGTCAGCCCTTTGCTTCTCCTAGGAGCAATGATTGTCTTACACTCTGGGGAGGCATTTTCAAACACTAGTTGTTCTATCATTGGCTTAACTCGTTTTGGGTCCCCAAATATCCTGCCCGCTGCATCCGTCATCTTGGCTACAAAGTCCGAGAATGACTCCTGGGGGCCTTGAATAATCTTTGTTAGGTGTCCCCCGGCCTCGCCCTTTTTTGAGAGGGCTTTCCATGCTTTAATAGCAGCGGCAGAGATCTGACCATATGTTCCCCAGTCATAGTTTGTTTGATTATGAACAAATTGGCCTTGCCCTGTTAGTAAATCAAAGGTCCAGTGCCGTTGATTATCTTCTGTACTGGCATTAGCCCTTGCCTGAGTTTGAGAAGCATCGTGCCAAAGGGCTTTCCATTCTAAATATTGTCCCATATTAGGAAGAGCAGCTTTTACTGTAACTTGCCAATCATTTGGAGTCATTGCCATAGTGGCGAGTCTCTCAAGCTGCATAACTGTAAAATTAGCATCTACTCCATACTTATTAACTGATTCAGCAAGTTTTTTAATGAGGGCATACTCTACCGGCGCATGAACGTGGCCTCCATCCGTAGCCTCAAACACCGGGAAGGCTTGTAAGCACCTCCTTCTGTCCCCCTCTGAAAGGAAGGAATTTGAACAATGCTTGCCGGCATAAGGCAGAGGAGCACTGGGAATGATAGGGGCGGCAGATTGAAAAGCCGCGCGGTTCTTATCTCCTATCTTTTTTTGTTTTCGATTTTGTAGTAGCTCATCAAAATAATATCTCTCCTCCCCATAGCGAGCCGCTTCGCCATCTAATTCTTCCTCCTCGGAGGGACTAAGATCCCCAGACTCTGAGCTATCAATTCCTAAAGCCTCCAATTCTTTTATCGGATAAAGAAGCCTCCTTTTTGGACTTTTCTTTTCCCTCTCATGTTTCTCTCTCAGGGCGTCTTTTCTCTTGTCTTTTCTTTCTGTGGACTTAGCGTCCGCGGAAAGGCCTTTTTTCTTAGAGACGTCTTTTTCTTTTTCCTCAAGGGCCCCTAAACTTTTATCCCGTTCTGTTTCTGACATGCTGTCTTGTAGCTCCGAATGTGAGGCTCCCATGTTCACAAAGAAGAGAACGAGAGCCACCATCACAATAGGGAGAGCGAAAATTGCTCCTACCAATTTGGATGAAAGATGAGACAAGTTAAGACCAAACATGCCTTTCAGAACCTACTTCAGTCCTGCAGTTCTGAATCCTTCCCCGTGAATGGGGGGTCTCCTCGGCGCCGGCGATGACAGGCACCCGGCGTCCCGGGTTTCGGCACCAGTTGTAGCCCGCGTAGTCGTCTCGCCAGCAAGAACGCACGTGGACACCAGGATCCTTCTGCAGCAAGCGTTTATTGAACAGATGAAAGAGGAAGACCCAGCGCCCCCGAAATGGCGCCGCTTATATAGCCCCTAGGTGGCGTGTACTCTGTTGATTGGCTGCGCGCTCATATGATGCTCATATGACGCTCATATGCCCGAGCTGGGCAGTGACTTGGCGCGCTTTTGCCACTTGCATATGCGCTATTCTCACCAGGGCCGAGGCCGGATGTCAGCGCCATAATGGCGGTCACCTCTCGGCTCTCTACACTAAGCGAATACCAGACACAGGCCAGTGAGGGTTCAGTCATCAGTGCAGGTGAGGCGGGGTTCCCGCAGCACAGGTGTGCTCTGTGGCAGTCGGCACGCCCACAACTCAGCTTCTTGCTCTGCCCATTCAGGTGAAGGGTGGCAGGGACGAAACAATTTGGATTCTCTTCTGAAAACTTAGAGAACAGAGGCCCAGGAAGAGACCTCTTCTCACCATAATGTAACCATCCTGAGGAGGAGGGACATTTTAAAAATAATGTCATTGGACTGGAGAGATTGCTTAGTGGTTAAGCACTTGCCTGTGAAGCCTACGGACCCCGGTTCAAGGCTCAGTTCCCCAGGACCCACGTTAGCCAGATGCACAAGGGGGCGCACGCATCTGGAGTTCGTTTGCAGTGGCTGGAGGCCCTGGCGTGCCCATTCTCTCTCTCTCTCTCCCTCTTTCTCTCTCTCTCTCTCTGCCGCTCTCAAATAAATAAATAAAAATTAAAAAAATATTTAAAAAATAACATCATTTATTTGGGGAAGGGAGAGACAGACAGAGACAATATGGTGCACCAGGGCCTCCTGCCACTGCAAACAACTCCCGGCGCGTGCCTCACTTTGCACATCTGGCTCTCTGTGTGTTCTTGGGAACAGTCCCCGGGCCAGCAGGCTTTGCAAGCAAGCACCTTTAACTGCTGAGCCATCTCTCTAGCCCCCAGCCTCCCTCCGTACTCAGGATCTTGAGTGCTGCTCACGCCGTCGGTTCTGAACCTTAGTTTGCAAGCACAAGCTGAGGATGGTCACCTGCACAGGTGCAGGAAGTGGAGGATGTGGCGAAACAGCCTTGTTTGACCAACATGCTCCCAAGGTCACCACACTTAGGGCTTGGGCCAGGGTCATGTGCAGGGAGCGAGGCCCATCCCTCCAGCCACCAGCACCGCCTACAAAGCAGACGCCAGGGGTCGACTGTGAGGCCTCAGCGTCTCCTTCCCACCTTGCAGAAGCTCCCCACCTGTGCGGATTCCCGGTTTCCCTTTTTCCACGATTTAGCTCGTCGTTTAGCGAAGCTTGCCCACTGGAAGTCTCTTAAGAAAGAGCGAAGCCATTTGTAGATCCTCCTATGATTGTACCTACACACTGACTTCATGGTGGTGGCATGAGATATTTAAATCTCCAATTAGCTCATTATGAAATTTAAACACTCCACCCCCCTGTCGTTAGTCTACCAGTCTTGTTGGACTAAAAGCGATGCTTCTTTTTTCACTCTTGTTCATGACTTGATTTTAGTTGCGGGAGCCCTTAGGATCTGCTTTATTCCATTACGTGTGTATTGGTGTATAGTGTACATGCATGAACGTATGCGTGTATACTATACACATGTGTACAGGATGTCCAGCCACATTACATGGGTTTGCTAGGTTTGTTTAGGTATCAGGAGAGGCTGTTATCTTTCTCTTATCCTACTGTTCCCTTCTTCCTCTTTCTTTACCTTTTCCTCCCTTTCTCCCTCCCTCCCTTCCTCCTTCCCTCCCTTTCTCCTTCCCTCTCTTTCTTCTTCCCTCCCTTCTTCCCTCTCTCCCTTCTTCCCTCTTTCCCTTCTTCCCTCTCTCCCTCCCTCCTTCCCTCCCTTCTTCCCTCTCTCCCTCCCTCCCTCCTTCCCTCCCTCCTTTCCTCCTTTCCTCCTTCTCTCCCTCCCTCCCTCCCTTCTTCCTTCCCTCCCTTTCTCCTTCCTTCCCTCCCTTCCTTCCTTGCAGTACTGGGATTTTGCCTAGGGCCTCACGCATGTACCAAGTGCACTACATCTGCAGCACGTAACTTGTTATTCTTTATTACTGTGTGTACACCCATCGTCTCTTGAAGTCTAATTTGTTTTTTCCTTCCTCAGTATTGACTTGCTCAGGCTTTCTTGAGCCCAAGTTGCAAAACCCTCTCTAGAAGGCAGGAAACATCACTGAGATACTGGATATGTGCTTCATAGTTTATCTTTTTAATTATTTCATTTCCTTTGCATTGCTTGTCACTATTTGAATCTTCCCACAGCACGGCTTAGGGTCAGGCAATCTGGGATTCGACTTCCAGATCCGTCACTTGCCCTGGTTTTCTGACTCACTGAGGGAATTCATCTTCCAGGTTAAGTCTAAGCCCAGCAAAACGTGCTGAGTTCACAGACTTGCGACGATACTCTGATGCAGGCCATGTCTTGTCTTACTAACATAGAACTTCTGGATTTAATTTTGGACAGTATAATTTTGTTCCTTGAGTTAAAGTGTTTTTCAGACCTTGTCATGAACCAGAATCACCTGGGGCATTTACAGTACACAAATGTTTCCCCTCAGGGATTCCTATTTCGTTGGTACGGGGCAAGGGCTGGACACAAGGGCTTTGTAAAGGTCCCAGGGGACTCCAGTGTGTAGCCAGTGTTGACAACTTTGTTGGGGATGACTGTCCTGAGGAAACAAAATGGGACTGACATTTCAGCCTCCCTGGGGAAGGCAGTAATCTACATCCTACAGAAATGAACTCGTTTTATTCCTGTCCATGCACAGTGGGTCTCGGCTCTACACAAACCGACCACTCCTTCTCTCTCCTCTGCCCCACCGCGGCCCCCAGTGTGGTTCCCGGATCCTGTGAACATGGTACTGAGCAGATCAGTAACAACAGTAGGGTTGATTTTGTAATTTCATATTTTATGTTTCTGTTTCTGTTTTTTTATTTTGTTTTGTTTCTTTGTTGAGACAAGATCTGTCTACGAAGCCCAGACTAACCTGGAAATTATTACAGAGCTTAGACTGGACTCAAACTCATGGAAATCTTCCTGCATGAGCCTGTCAAGTGCTGGGAGTATAGGTGTGAGCCACCATACCTAACAGAAATGTCATTAAGTTTTCTTACTGGGACTCCACTACTCAACTAGAGCTGTATATAAAACTCGGTGCAAAATAAAGGTAAAATTTCCTTAAATGAGTCAAAATAATGGTTACATGTAAATTAATATAGCCATCATTCAGAACTCTGAAATCTTTTATATTTATTTCTTTATAATTCCTCAAAAGGAATATATGTGAGGAAGATTTAAATGTATGGATAAAGAAAGTTTAAAGCTATTTTGAGATAAACACCAACTGTTTTCTATAATTTTATTTGGAAGAAAATTCACAGTGATGGTTTGCTGCTTTCAGTCTACTAAAAATTCCCATAAATCTGATCACAGTTTGTTACCAGTACTGAGGGATCCATAATTAAGCTGCTGCACATCTCAAAGGTCAGCATACATCGGAACAAACACTTACCACGCTGACAACCCCAGAGCAGAGGAAGGGACACCAGGGAAGAATAAAGGTCTCCTTCCTTTCTACCTTGTCCAGAGGCCAGAGTACAAAGGGGAAGAATCTGTCATGTCATATGCGACGACGTGATTATTTTATTAGTAGTAACGCTAATCACAAACGTATACACAGCACTGGAAGAGAGATTGCACAAATGATAAAAAATAGCCATTTAAAGGAATCAAGGAAATGTTTGGAAAGGTCAAAACAATATTTACAATAAGCTGTTTCTTCTAAATATAATCAGAGCTGCAGAAAGTGCAGCTTTGTACCTTTCAACACGACATGAAACTAACATGCAGAATTAAAAAATTTCACATTGTCAAAGAATGGTGGCTAGGCACCATTCCAAGTAAATTACCACATCTGACTATAAAATAAATACAATGGGATTGTTTCATAGAAGGGAAATTGAGGACTAAAGATTTTCAATTGCTGATCCTCAAGACATGGCCTAGAAGCAACATGACCTCAGAGTCTGTGAGGAATGTGCAGTGAAAAGCTTATATCCTCTCTGTGATAGTGATGGAGCTTGTAAGGAATGTGCAGTGACAAGCTTATATCCTCTCTGTGATAGTGATGGAGTCTGTGAGGAATGTGCAGTGACAAGCTTATATCCTCTCTGTGATAGTGATGTAGTCTGTGAGGAATGTGCAGTGACAGCTTTTATCCTCTCTGCAACAGTGATGGAGCCTGTGAGGAATGTGCAGTGACAAGCGTATATCCTCTCTGTGATAGTGATGGAGTCTGTGAGGAATGGGCAGTGACAAGCTTATATCCTCTCTGTGATAGTGATGGAGTCTGTGAGGAATGTGCAGTGACAAGCGTATATCCTCTCTGTGATAGTGATGGAGCCTGTGAGGAATGTGCAGTGACAAGCGTATATCCTCTCTGTGATAGTGATGCAGCCTGTGAGGAATGTGTAGTGAAAAGCTTATATCCTCTCTGTGATAGTGATGGAGCCGGTGAGGAATGAGCAGTGACAAGCTTATATCTTCTCTGTAATAGTGATGGAGTCTGTGAGGAATGTGCAGTGACAAGCTTATATCCTCTCTGTGATAGAGATGGGGCCTGTGAGGAATGTGCAGTGACAAGCTTATATCCTCTGTGTGATAGTGATGAAGTCTGTGAGGAATGTGCAGTGACAAGCTTATATCCTCTCTGTAATAGTGATGGAGCCTGTGAGGAATGAGCAGTGA
Source organism: Dipus sagitta (assembly GCA_036346955.1). NCBI lineage: Eukaryota > Metazoa > Chordata > Mammalia > Rodentia > Dipodidae > Dipus > Dipus sagitta. The sequence goes on from CM070789.1 coordinate 2,049,373, forward strand.
CAAGCGTATATCCTCTCTGTGATAGTGATGGAGTCTGTGAGGAATGTGCAGTGACAAGCTTATATCCTCTGTGTGATAGTGATGAAGTCTGTGAGGAATGTGCAGTGACAAGCTTATATCCTCTCTGTAATAGTGATGGAGCCTGTGAGGAATGAGCAGTGACAAGCTTATATCCTCTCTGTGATAGCGATGGAGTCTGTGAGGAATGAGCAGAGACAAGCTTATATCCTCTCTGTGTGATAGTGATGGAGTCTGTGAGGAATGTGCAGTGACAAGCTTATATCCGCTCTGTGATAGTGATGGAGTCTGTGGGGAATGTGCAGTGACAAGCTTATATCCTCTCTGTGATAGTGATGGAGTCTGTGAGGAATGAGCAGTGACAAGCTTATATCCTCTCTGTGATAGCGATGGAGTCTGTGAGGAATGAGCAGTGACAAGCTTATATCCTCTCTGTGTGATAGTGATGGAGTCTGTGAGGAATGTGCAGTGACAAGCTTATATCCGCTCTGTGATAGTGATGGAGCCTGTGGGGAATGTGCAGTGACAAGCTTATATCCTCTCTGTGATAGTGATGGAGTCTGTGAGGAATGAGCAGTGACAAGCTTATATCCTCTCTGTGATAGCGATGGAGTCTGTGAGGAATGAACAGTGACAAGCTTATATCCTCTCTGTAATAGTGATGGAGTCTGTGAGGAATGAGCAGTGACAAGCTTATATCCTCTCTGTGATAGTGATGGAGTCTGTGAGGAATGTGCAGTGACAAGCTTATATCCTCTCTGTGATAGTGATGGAGTCTGTGAGGAATGTGCAGTGACAAGCTTATAACCTCTCTGTGATAGTGATGGAGCCTGTGAGGAATGTGCAGTGACAAGCTTATAACCTCTCTGTGATAGTGATGGAGTGTGTGAGGAATGTGCAGTGACAAGCTTATATCCTCTCTTTGATAGTGATGGAGTCTGTGAGGAATGTGCAGTGACAAGCTTATATCCTCTCTGTGATAGTGATGGAGTCTGTGAGGAATGAGCAGTGACAAGCTTATATCCTCTCTGTGATAGTGATGGAGTCTGTGAGGAATGAGCAGTGACAAGCTTATATCCTCTCTGTAATAGTGATGGAGTCTGTGAGGAATGAGCAGTGACAAGCTTATATCCTCTCTGTGATAGTGATGGAGTCTGTGAGGAATGTGCAGTGACAAGCTTATAACCTCTCTGTGATAGTGATGGAGTGTGTGAGGAATGTGCAGTGACAAGCTTATATCCTCTCTTTGATAGTGATGGAGTCTGTGAGGAATGTGCAGTGACAAGCTTATATCCTCTCTGTGATAGTGATGGAGTCTGTGAGGAATGAGCAGTGACAAGCTTATATCCTCTCTGTGATAGTGATGGAGTCTGTGAGGAATGAGCAGTGACAAGCTTATATCCTCTCTGTGATAGCGATGGAGTCTGTGAGGAATGAGCAGTGACAAGCTTATATCCTCTCTGTGTGATAGTGATGGAGTCTGTGAGGAATGTGCAGTGACAAGCTTATATCCGCTCTGTGATAGTGATGGAGTCTGTGGGGAATGTTCAGTGACAAGCTTATATCCTCTCTGTGATAGTGATGGAGTCTGTGAGGAATGTGCAGTGACAAGCTTATATCCTCTCTGTGATAGTGATGGAGTCTGTGGGGAATGTGCAGTGACAAGCTTATATCCTCTCTGTGTGATAGCGATGGAGTCTGTGAGGAATGAGCAGTGACAAGCTTATATCCTCTCTGTGATAGTGATGGAGCCTGTGAGGAATGTGCAGTGACAAGCTTATATCCTCTCTGTGATAGTGATGGAGTCTGTGAGGAATGTGCAGTGACAAGCTTATATCCTCTCTGTGATAGTGATGGAGCCTGTGAGGAATGAGCAGTGACAAGCTTATATCCTCTCTGTGATAGTGATGGAGCCTGTGAGGAATGTGCAGTGACACGTTTATATCCTCTCTGTGATAGTGATGGAGCCTGTGAGGAATGTGCAGTGACAAGCTTATAGCCTCTCTAATAGTGACGGGGCCTGTGAGGAATGTGCTGTGACAAGCTTATATCCTCTCTGTAATAGTGATGGGAACAAATTCCTCACATGCTGATAGGCATTGAGTCAACTCTCTGAATCAATCAAGTTGGATAGGTGGCATGATGCTTTTCATAGGAGGCAGGTATACCATTGTTGTGTGTGAATCACAACGATTAGAGGAAAGACTGTGAATGTGGGCATCATGCAAGGACCATATGGGCCATGCCATGGGGATGGAGAATGCCGAGGGCCGTGTGTCCTCTATGGATGGCAGCCTCGGTGCTCACTCTGACGGCAAGGCACAGCTGCTTTTCTCTGTCCACAAACGCCTTCCCCCTATTTTCCATCACCTCTTCATTTCCCAGCCAGGTGAGAACAGGGTGGGGTAGAGCCTGCCTTCCTTCCCCATGTGGCTGGCACTGCCATCTCTAATGGGCCCCTCCTCCTAGGTGTTGGCTCATGCCTGCATATGGAGCCTCTTCATGGAACAGACCCACCCGTGGGAGCTCGGATGCCCAGCCCTTGAGCAGGTTAGTTCTCCAGCCTCTTGCGAGGGCAAAGTCTCTTCATGCAGTTCTTGAAATACCCTTGGTGGTTCACATGTGTTCATAGTTTCTCTTGCTGGCTACTGCCAGGTACCTCTGTTTTCTCTCCTCTTTAACCTTCTCATTGCTTACCTTTTGCCATGTCTATAGACACACCCCTGGCTCTCCTTGAAAATCTCTATCCCCCAGGCAGTACCCAAGACGGTATTCCTGAGCTTTTGTCACCTACAGAAAGAAGAGAGGAAGAAAGAAAGATAGAAAGAAAGAAAGATAGAGACAGAGAGAGAAAGGTAGAAAGGCAGACAGGCACTGGCCCCTTGGCTTTCCCAGCTGCATCTCTGAGGAACTCATCCCAAAGTCCAACACCCACGTTCAGCCCCCCTCACCCCTCAGCCTGACCTTCCAGCCTCCTTGCCCAAGTGAGTCTCTCTTTCTGTGCAGCACGGCCAGCCAACATGTGGCACACCACCTAAAACACAACGGATGTTTAACAAACACTGATTGTTTTGCTTGAATAACTCATTTTTCTCCCAAGTTCTTCATGAAAATTCTAGTAAGCCCCGTCACCAACATCCCAACAAGGCTTGGAAGCGTTTCAGCCACTCAAGTAGAAATTGCGGGTTCTTGCTGTGATTCCCTTTCAGCAAAAGGGAGAATGGATTATGTTTTGTTTTGCTTTTGTCTACGACAGGGCATCACACAGGTCAGGCTGTGCTCAGACTCACTATGTAGCCAACCCTGGCCTTGACCTCTTGCCTCCACCTTTTACGTACTTGGATTATAGATGTGTGCCACCACATCTGGCTAGCAGAATCATTCTAAAGAGATGGATGCAGTTAAAACTTAAGGAGGATCTGTGGAGATGGCTCAGCAGCTAAGGCACTTGCCTGAAAAGCCTAAGGTACCTGATTCAATTCCCCAGTACCCATGTAAAGCCAGATGCACAGTGGCACATGCATTTGGAGTTTGTTTGCAGCGGCTGGAGGCCCTGACACGTCTGTTCCCCTCCCGTCTCCCCCCCTTTTGTCTGATCTCTTTCTGCTTACAAATAAAATAAGCAAATAAATAAATAATTATTTTTAAAAGAAACACCTGAAGAGGAGAGCTGGAGAGATGGGTGAAGAAGCATGAGAACTTGAGTGCAATCCCCAGAACCCACCACAAAAGGCCCAAGTGGTGGCATGCACCTTGTATTAGTCAGGGTTCTCTAGAGGAACAGAACTGCTAGAATGAATTATTTTAAAAGGGGATTTATTGGAGCAGCTTACAGTAGTCCAATAGCAGTTGCAGGCCCGAGAATCACCGAACCTGGTAGTTGCTCAGTCCTCGTGGCCAGATGCCTCAGCAGTCCTGACCCGGCACTGCAGATGGTGCCGGAAAGCCTGGAGGCTTCCTGAGGAGCCGCTGGGTTTCAATCCACAGGGGTCTTCAGTTGATGCTGGTCTTTCATCCGCACTGGTCTTCAATCCACGCTGGGAGGTAGCGAGCAGCTCCGGCAGCCAAAATGGAAGGAAGGCAGGAAGGAAGAGAGGAAGGGACTCTTTTTTCCCAGAGCTCCCTTGTATCAAGTCCCCCTCTGGGCGGGACCGCCCATTCTGGGGGAAGGGCTCAACCTTGGGGAAAGACTTCCTCCTTTAGTTGATCCTTCCTAGAACCAACCTATGGATTACTAAAAAGATCAAGTTGACAACACCTTAACTATCACACACCTGAAGCAGGGCAGGGGGAGGCAGAGGAAGGGGAACCGCTGGGCCTCACCGATACTTCTTGGTGAGCTCCAAGCCAATGGGACACCGTGTCTCAGAAAACAAAAACAGGGGACCAGGGGACAGTGTCTGAAGGGTGGCCTCTGGTCTCCCCACATGCAAACGCACGTGTGCATGTGTGCCTGCACACCACACATGCACACCGCCCCCCCAAACAATTAGAGAAGAGACACCACCCGCCCTCGCTCTTTCCTCTCTGAAATTTCTAATGCAAGGTTGGGTGTCCCTCCCCCTCTCAGCCTGTCGCCTGCAGTCCTTGTTTGCATAGCCAGAGCTGTCTTTTCTTGAACACTTTACCCAAGAGTTCAAAGCTATGTGAAGTCCAGGTCTGGGCCTGGCTTCTCCGGATCTGGGGTGATGGGATCAAATGGGCCTTATCAAAGATGCCCACAGTCAGCTGAGGGCAGTTCTGTAACACCCAGATGCCCCTCACCCGCTGCCCCTCACCAGGAACATGAAACTCTTCCCAGTGACATTTCCCTGCCTCCTGTCACCCAGTCCAGAACCTTCCACTGTTAGAGAATGTGAACTGAGATACTGACGAATCATTGTCTCTCTAGGTTACTGTCTGTCAGGAGAAGGCTTATCTAACTAGGACTAAACTCCTGTGAAATTAATTATGACATTTAACTTAATCCTCATTGTGAATAGAGTTGAGATGAGGAAACAGCCTGAGCCAAGTTGGTAAATAAGTCAGAAAGGTAAGGAATCGTCAAGGATAAATGGTACCTAAAACTAACCTCTGCTGACTCAGCCTTTGAGAAATGTAGACATTGCTCCAAAAGAGAGATGAATTTTATCACTGTGAGTGGGTGTATTCATCCCAAACCGAGAGTCAGTGGCCCTAGGGCTCCAGGTCTCAGTGGCCCTAAACGAGGGAGGTGCCCACATGGTTTTGTTCAGCGTTACAGAATGTCCCGTGGATATAACACAGTTGTTGCCCCCCCCCCCCGTGTTTTCAGTAGCTACGGTCACCTCCACAAGACCTGCACAGGACGGGGCCCATCAACGTTCCATCATGGAGCAGGGAGAGGCTCACAGGGCTAGGCCCCAACCTGATGACTTGTAGATATTTAATAGTTGCTTAGAAAAAGAAAGAGAGAGCAAGAGAGAGGGGGGCAGTGAATCTTTTGTTTTTGTTTTTGTTTTTTTTTTCAGTAGTGTGTCTGCCCATAAGGTTTCAATAATCCCAATAAGTAACTCCCATTACACTCACTGTTTACCTAGCTATACTTGGGGAGTTCATACCCTTCTTCCCTCCCTCTTCCCTCCCTTCCTTTCTCTCTCTCTCTCTCTGTTATTGGTGCCCTATTCTTGGATGAAAAGACTGTTCACATCTCCCCCAGGAAAAGTCCCCACAATATTTAGGTCTGTTTCTCAGCTCACCCACACAAGCCATTGAACGTGGCCTATCTCAGCAGGCGTGCTGGTGTTCACCTTAAATCCCAGCATTCGGGAGGCAGAGGTAGGACGATCACTGTGAGTTCGAGGCTAGCCTTGAACTACAAATGAGTTCCAGGTCAGCATGGGCTAGAGTGAGACCCTACCTTGAAAAAAAAAAAAACAAAAAACAATGAGTGCATGGTCTGTCTCATACTGGTGAGAAATAACTCCTAACAAAATGCTCAGCTGGGCTCCCGCCTTGGGTAGCAGGCCAGAGTGGTGCTTCACTGTCCCAACGTACCTGTCAGCAACAGACTGACACAAAATAGAAAATAGCGTGGGCCTTGTGAACAGAGTTGAAAGAGAATGTGCTGTCACTGCCAAGGGGTGGCCATGCCAGCCAGAGCCACCGTCTTCAGAACTTGGTGACGAGACATGCCCAGGAATCCATCCCCAACCAAAGCTGTTCCACTGGGAACCCATTCCAGTAGAGGTTGTGTGGAGGCCGCCCACGGTCTCCACCCCTGGGAGACGGTCCAAGGCCACCCTTGGGATCCCCAGATAACATGTAGCCTAGGGAGACCTGGCTCCCCTCACCGTTCCCAGGGTGAGTCACATTTCTGAGGAGACAGCTTGTTGATCTTTCAGGAAACTCCTCTTGAGAATGAATAACAAATTCCCAAACGAGAACCTGGCAGGGCTGGAGGCACTGAAACTTGAGGTGTAGGGAGCCTTCAACAGAGAATTCCAGTTCTGACTGGGATCCAGGTTGTGGGGAGCAGGAGGGGACTGGAAATGAATGGGCCTCCCATTTGCCATGGTTTGGGGGATGTACAGCCAACAGTTGGTTATAGAAAAGGTCTTTTTTTTTCATCTTCAGGGTCCTTACTAAGTAACGACCCCTTTTCCCACCTGATCTGACCTTATTATTTCCCCTGGAGCCTCCATGTTTCTGACATCTATTTTGAGCTATAACCTAATTCTTTCCTGAAATTTCTGGATGCTTCTCTGAGGCTCTTGCCTTGGTTTTTTTTTTTTTTATTACCAAACACTTTTCTGGGCATTATATTTACATGGCTTTGGTTAAGGGTCCCCAGACTCCTGTCAATCAACTATGTTGGCCAGCCAGTGTGGACTACTCTTTCATCATTACGTTCCTGTTTGGGGGCTGTCTTAGCTGTTCCCTAAATGTTCCTCTTATGTCCCCACCACCCAAACACTTCACTCCTCACTCTCACACAACAAAAACACCCAGGGCAATGTTTACGTATAACAAGCTACCTTTTCCCAGTGCTTGAGGAGTTCTCTAGGAAAAGCTTAGTCATGGGCGGAGGCTCCTTTAAACTCTACTGTTCTGCTGAATTTACAGGTAATTACGGCTAACTGCTATGTTTGTGGCCTACAGGCAGCCTTGGATTACCTTTTCCAAACAGGCCAAGAACATTCCCAGGGTACTAGACAGAGTTTCCAAGGGTGGGAGGTCACTGTTAATCCCTCTTGATGAAAATGTGCCACAAAGTGCGATTTGTCCCACAGGCCTGGTGTGGAGGCTGAGTGACATAATGCATCCATTTGTCAAGATGTGTTAGTGACACACTGTCTTTATTCATCCAGCACAATGCCAGGCCTCCTTTCCATTGGCTGTATATGTCTTTGATGTGCACTGTTTTGCAAGCCCTCTCAAGTCACATATACTGCTTGGTGGCTCTCTGGGGGTGACTCTTAAAGAATCGTGATTTTGGACAGGACTGCCTTGTATATATAATGTTTCGTAACAAATGACACTCATTTGGTATGCTAACACCCAGAGTATTTAAGTTTCTTAGGTCCTATTTCCTTAGTTTATTTTTCCTTTTCTTACACAAAAAGATTGCTAGAAACCCATAGTGAACTCTTATGACAGGGAACACCCATGCTGAACACTACAGTTTCATATGAAGACATTTGATTACTATTTTTTCAGTAAAATAATGTCACTATATTTTTTTTGCCTTGAAAGTCCTTGGGCTGGAGAGACGGTTTTGTGGTTAAAATGCTTGCCTGCAAAACCAAAGGACCCAGGTTTGATTTCCCAGTGCCCATGTAAAGCCAGGTGCACAAAGTGGGGTAAATATCTGGAGATCGTTTGCAGTGGCTAGAGGCCCTGGCACATCCATATTCTCCTTTCCCTCTCTCTCTTTCTCTCTCTCTCTCACACACACACACACAAACATAAATAATTACAATACTTTTTGAGAAGTCCTTGTTCATTGCTGCTGGTGGAATTATATCCGGCTGATCTTGTTCAGACTCATCTTTTGCTGAAAAACTTCATTGGAAATACTCTAAGGCGACATGTTTCAATCCCCACCACAGCTCAAATGTAATTAAATTTTTTTTTTTTTCAAAATAGCATCTCACTCTGGTCCAGGCTAACCTGGAAATAACTGTATAGTCTCAGGGTGGCCTCAAACTCACGGCGATCCTCCTACCTCTGCATCCCGAGTGCTGGGATTAAAGGCCACCATGCCCCCTCAAATTTAAATTTAACAATAAAATGTGTTCCGAACTCAATTATCAGCTGAACCTAGGGTACAGATGAGCCTGCAGGAATGTCCACAAGCTGAAGACCGTCAGTATTTAGCCACCTAATAATTATTTCCCATAATATATATGCATAAAATAATAGGTTTAGAAATGAAATCTTAGGACTATGTCTGCAATTCTAGCACTTGGGAGGTGGGGCCAAGAGGAGCATGAATTGAAGATGAGCTTGGACCTTATAGCAAGACACTGTCCCAAAAAAGCAGTAGCAAAGATTGTAGCTCAATGGTTCAGAAGTTACCCTGAATGCCCAAAGACCTAGGTGCAGTGAGAGCGTTATATGTCCAAGGATTTAAGTTCATTCTCTGTAACAAAAATAAAATAAAAGTGAATTATCCCCCCCGAAAAAAAAAAAAAACAGACCTATTCATTTTTATATTGAGAAATGGGCTTATGTAATTCGTTGGAGTTTTTTTTTCTTGATAAATAACAGACACACATACCTGACAGCCTGGTAAAGAAGGACCACAAGTAAGCTTGGGAATGACAGCTGAGACTCTGTTTACAGTACAGCCATGAGGTGGATGACGAAGTTCTACCCTCCCCCCACACACAAACACACCTACATATGAACGCACACCCCACGCACACGCACACGCGTGCACGCACACCACACTAAAGGTTGAAAATAGGAAACGCTGTCAGAATGCATTTCTTGGTGGTCACAGAGAGTAACCTGAGACATATTTGTTGTCCAGAAACCCCCTGAGGCAGGAGTAAGACGATGTGTTCTGTGGCCCCCTCACTCAGGTTCCCCAACACAAGCCCCTGGCACCTCTCCTGGTAATGAATGTGGTTTTAATGGCTTAGAACTGATCTTCAAACTTTCAGCTTTTTAAAAAAAATATTTTTATTTATTGATTTGCAAGCAGATAGAGATAGAGAGAAAAGAGAGAGAGAGAGAGATAAACAGAATGGGCGCTCTGGGGCCTCCAGCCACTGCAAATGAACTCCAGGAGCATGCGCCACCTTGTGCATCCGGCAGTACGTGTGTCCTGGGCAATTGAACCTGGATCATTAGATTTTGCAGGTAGGCACCTTAACTGCTGAGCCACCCCTCCAGCCCCAAACCTTCATCTTTGCCACCAGAGGAGGCAGGCTTGGTTCAGGGGAGGGAGCAGAAGCTAGCTTTGCCGCAGTACTGCGCTTACTGGAATTAAGTCAAGATTAACAATAGAGATTCATCTCATAATCCCCCAGAGAAAAGAATTCATATATATCACTAATAAAATAAACAGGAATCAAAATTGTGCACTGCAAACATTTGTTATCTAAAAGAAGGCAGCAGAGGAAAGAGTTGGAGGTTGACACAAAGTCAACACCAACACAGCAGTGGACTATATGGCTCCGTTAAACGTAGAGAGTGTCACACTGCATTAAAAATAGTACGTATGGGCCAGGTGCGGTGGTGCACACCTTTAATTCCAGCACTCAGAGGAGGGGAGCAGTCCTGGGCTCTGGACTACAAAAGACCGAAGGACTGGGCTAACTGACCTGAGAGAGACTCGTGGCTCAACATACAGGCTATTTACTCTGGGCCTTGGGGACATCTGGCAGCTAATTAATCCGCAGCTCATGGTGGCAGCTGTCGGTAGCAGCAGCCCACACCAGCTGAGGTTACAGCTCCCAAGACCCCGGTGTCGAGAGCCTCCGTGCTTAAAGTCTGGTAGCTCTCTAGAATCTTCTAGTGATGGGGGCTGGGGCAGCTGTCAGCAGCAGAGATGGAGGCTTGTGGCTTTACTGCTTCGCAAATCTTTGCTGTTCACCCTCTGTCGCTTCTCGCAACTTCCATTATCCTTGTCTCTCAGTGGCCTCCAATCCCCGTAGCTCCTGCCCCTGGTCTCCCTGGGGCTGTTTCTGTGGCCACCACTGCTGTAGCGACCTCCGCTTCTTATTCGTGTCCCCAGCTCAGGCATGACCAGGACAAGGCTTGCTGAAGCAGAAATTGTTGTGAGTGGCCAATGCTGCCGTGCTCCTGGTAGCATGAGTACCATGTCGTCCAGGTGTCTGGGAAGTGTTCAGAGCGTCTGGGCTGCTTACAGGGACAGCTGCACCAGCCTTCCGAGGGGGTGGTTCCCCGCTCAAAGCAACTGGGCCCAAGGGAGGGGTCTGACAGCTGTCTAAGAGGCAAGTCAGCCCAGCGCCCACCAGCTTTGCTTATGTGAAGGAAAATTAACTACTAGGAGGTGCTTATAGTGGGCTGGAGAGATGCCTCAGTGGTCAAAGATGCTTTCTTTCAAAGCCTGATGGCCTGGGTTTGATTCTCCAGCACCCATGTAAAGCCAGCTGCAGAAAGTAGTGTATGTATCTGGAGTCCATTTGCAGTGGCAAGAGGCCCTGGTGTGTCTTCTCTCTCTATCTCTTTCTCTCTCTCTCTCTCTTAAATAAATGTAAAAAAACCAGAAAGTACTTATAATAAACAACCAATATTAATATTGAAATCTTTAACCTTCTTCAACATTTTTAACTGCCAAATTCATGTCCCTAGTAATCACTGGATCCTTCTAGCCTGTTTGGAAGGTACTAGTCAAACCTGACATACAATGAGCCCCTGCCACACAGTTCCAGCTTATAAAAGAGAAGACTGGAGAGCAGAGGTGGTGGCTCAAGAGTGCCAACCATGTGACAGGTCCAGGTCCAGGGCGACGTTCCCCTGTCCTCCCATGGAGTCTGCCAGACAGCCTGTGGCTCTCGTCAGCAAGGAGGTTAGGCGGAGGCTCCCGCAACCTTGTGACCAGTGGTGTGTCTATACGAGTAGCTGAATGTCTGGAATTGACTCATAGAACAACTAAGCCTGTGGTTCCTGAGCCAGTTAGCAGTGTCACGGTCCTGGAGTTCAGCTGCATAGAAGGACTGGCCAGGAGGAAGAGTGTTTTGCCCCACAACCATCCGATGCCTGGCCTTGGTGTGTATGGAATGTTCTCTGGTTCTGTTGACCCAAGTGTCCCCTGATTTCCCTCTTCATCCACTTTGACTTTTTAGCACTTCTTTGACTCCCCTCATCATGCTCAGGCTGAGGTATGTATTTTCAAAAGCTGCCCCAGCCTATCTCCTGTCACCAGCGCAGGGGGTTCTGACTGTGCCAACACTTCCCTGGTTTACCAGCTGCATGTGGTGACGTGAGTGGGTTTGGGGTGCTGTCTCATGGCCTTTGCTTGCATTTCCCTAGTGATGCCACATTTTTGTTGTTGTTGTTGTTGTTTTTTCGAGGTAGGGTCTCACTCTAGCCCAGGCTGACCTGGAATTCACTATGGAGTCTCAGGGCGGCCTCGAACTCACAGTGATCCTCCTACCTCTGCCTCCCAAGTGCTGGGATTAAAGACGTGCGCCACCACGCCCAGCTGTGATGCCACATTTCTATGAGCCTTTTGTCCTTCGCGAAATAGCTACTGCGTTAGTGAGCTTCCTTCCCCTCATTGCGGCTGACGTTTGAGGGGGAAAGGTTTATTTGTCTTATAATGGGAGGTTTTAATTCACAGTTGGATCAGTGGCTCTGGGGATGATAATGAGGCAGTGGTGGCTGAAGAGACTGTCCAACTTGTGAGAGCCAAGGGGCAAAGAGAAGGCAAAAGAAGGATCCAGAGTCCCAGTACCCCCTTCAAGAGTACACCTCAAATGACACACCTTCCTTCTACTAGGTCCCAACTCCTGAAGGTTCCACCATCTTCCAGGTGCACCACGAGCTGGCAACCAGGCCGTCAGTATTCGAGCCCTTGGGGACATTGACAATCCAAACTATAGCATGTATACAGATCCACTGTCCATTTATAATCTAAATTACCTTATTAATTTATTAATAATGCAAAGTCAAAGGACCACGGTTCCATTCCCCAGGACCCACATAAACCAGATGCATGGGGGGCACATGTGTCTGGAGTTTGTTTGCAGTGGTTAGAGGCCCTGGGGCATCCATTCTCTCTCTCTCTCTCTGAAATGAATAAATATATTTAAAAATAATAATTACATATTCTGTTATTATTTGGTGTCAAGTTACACAGATATTGAAGTCTTGTTTTTTACTGTAGTTTAAGTCTTCTGTTGCTTTGTTGATATTTACCTAGCTTTACTGATTATTGAAAATGGATATTGAAGCCTTCAGCTCAAGAATTATATTTTTTTCCTTTCATATCTGTAAGGTTTTGACCATGTACTTTTGGGATTTATTGTCTGGTTCATATGTGCTTATGACTATTAAACCTTTGTGCATGATTAACTCTTTGATGGTAACATTTGCTAGTGAAAAATTTGTTCTAAAGCCTACTTCTTCTGATATTAGTGTAACCATTCAGCTGTCTTTGGTTTACTCTTCACATGATACATGTTTAATTTTCAACCCCTTTTTAATATAAACCATGTAATTCATAACCTACATGGAGTTGGAACATTGTTCAAACAATACTATTTTCTGCCTTTTGATTTGAGAAATGAATCCATTCATGTTTAATGTAATTGCTGGTAGAGTAGGAGGCATGCCCACCATGTGGCTACTGTTTTCTGTGTCCTATGTTGTCCTTATTCTCAAGTTCTTCATCAATATCCCTTTGTGATGGAGACATATTTTCAAATATGTCTTTCAGTACCGTGGCATTTGCTACATGTTTTTGCTTTATTTTCTTATTGTTGTTACAGGAATCACAATTAACATAGTGACATCCCAATTTACTACCATCTACTTTTGTTTAGCACTAGTTTATTTTCTATAGTATGCAAAAGCTTGTTTCTCCCTCCTTTGGGTTGCTATTTTCATCAATTTAGATCTCTACAAATTATGTTCCACTCAACTTAGCTTTATAATTATTGCTTTATTTAATTGAGCTTAGGGAACTATTTACAAACAAAAAAACATGCTTACTGCTCTTTATGTTTACTATGGAGTAAACATTGCTGGTCCTTAGTATTTCTCCATGTTTATTTAAACTGCTGCCTTGGTGCCCTTTTACCAGAGCTTGGAAGAGTCAGTATTTCTCTTGCCAGAGCTTGAAGGAGTCAGTATTTCTTGTTACGCAGTATGGTTCGAGCATATTTTCTCAGCTTATCTTATAGTGTCTGAATATTTCCTTCCATTTCAGAGGATACATTTTTTTTTTGTGGCAGAAATAGGATCCTTGGTTGACATTCTTCAATGTACCTTGGTCTCCATGGTTTCTGAAGAGAAATGACCTCCTTGGACCTCTGACTTGTGGTCAGTCACTCTTGTTTTGTTTGCATTTAAGCATCTCTCTGCCTCATCGGTGACAGCTTGATTTTGAAGTGTCTACGTGAGGGCCTCTGAGCTTGTCCTGCTGGGAGTTCATTCAGCTTCTCAGATGTGGAGGTGAATGATTTTAGTAGTTCCACACACTATTTCTTTAGATATTATTTGTTCCGCTTTCTTAGTTGTCTGCGACTTCCACCATGGTCACGTGGATTTCCTGAGGTAACCTTGATGGCATTCTTAGTTCACTGAGGCTCCTCTCACGGGCCTTTCTTTCTTTATGCTTTTTTTTTTTTTTAAAGCATCTTATTGACAACCTCCATACATATAGACAATCTACTATGACCACAATTTCCTTCACTTTTCTTTATTCTTATGTTTGTGACCCCCCTCAACATGCATGACTTCAGTTGATCTCATGCCCATTGGCTCTTCCTGATTTTCTCATATCTGATTCTGAGCATCCTAGTGGTTATTTCATTTCTTTTTTTTTTAATTCAAAGAACTATTTAAGTGCTGTGATTTAAAGTCTTTGAATAGTAAATCCAAAAGTTGAGCTTTCTTTTGGCCACTTTCTATCAGGTATGTGTGTGTGTGTGTGTGTGTGTGTGTGTGTGTGTGAGTGTGTTGCTGTTTTTGTTCCTCTGCCTTTCTCATTTTTGTTTAAAACTAGACATTTAAAGTAATGATAGCACAGCAACTCTTAAAATCGTATTCTGTCCCCTTCCCTCTTTGAGGTTCATTTGTTCGTTCACTTACTTTTATGAATCAATTCTAGAGAGCATGTCTTTGTCTTGTTTGAAAGTCTCACTTCATGAGCTTAACAATCATCTAATAACCTGACAGGTATTTCCTTAAATGTCTGGACCACATATATCTCTCGGTGTTTGCCAAGGAGTTCTGGGTGTGTATTGTAAGCATGCTGTCAACACTCAACCAGACAGTTTGCGACTCTGCCTTAGTCTCAACTTCCCGCTTCCACATAGCCTCGTGTGAGTCAGGATGTGTTTTAGCGTGCACATGGCTCTGGATAGGGGTAGAGCTGTTTCCATGCACGTGGCTTTCTGTCTTCCCAGCAACATGCCAGAGCTTTACAAGGTTCTCCATAGATACCTGACTATCCAGCTTTTGTGTCTGAGCATCGTCCTTGACTATGCACAGATTCTAACGTTCATCCACCTCTCAGGGATGCAGGCATAAGCGTTTGCATCTGTGTTTGTGATTTCTGCTCTGTTTTGTTTTCACAGACTCCCTAGGAGTAAAGGATATTCACACAAGGAGAACTCAGATCTAAGTAATATGAAGATAGCCTAGGCAGCGCAGTCTTTAAGGAAACCCAGCAGGGAGACGAGAGGAAACCTGCTTGGGAAGAGGGTTTGAAAGGGCTCCCGTCGCGCTCTGTCCTATCTAGTGGTTGCCTGGCTTCTAGTTTTCGCTGGTGTAGGATTTTAGTCTTCAAAGACACAGTGCTAGGAACAGGAAAACTGGAACATAAGTTAAAATGCCAACAATATTATTCTTCTTATTTAAATTTTTTCTTGAATAAATGCATTCTGTATTTTTGTAGCCTTTGGTTAATTTCCATAGTTGAGGATAGGCTGATTCTGATCATTAAAATTTTTTTTTCAATTTACTTACTTGTAAGCAGAGGGATACAGAGAGACAGACAGACAGATAGACAGATGCATGCATTGCTCTGTACATCTGGCTTACATGGGCCTGGGGAATTGAACTCAGGTCATTAGGCTTGCCAGGCAAGTGCCTTAACTGCTGAGCCATCTCTCCAGCCCAATTCTGATCACTTTTTGTAAAAAATCAATTTTATTATTTACCTATGGAACAAAATGATTTTGGAAGTCTAACCATCATTTTCATTGCTCTAACTATGTACTCTGATTTTTAAAATGATATCTCACTCAAAGAGACTGAAGTATTTACAAATAACTACAAAATATTAGAAAGGTTTTAATAATGGATGTAAGTTCTGTGTGTGGGTATTGTGAAGATGGAAGTACATAATGGGTTTTGGTCAATGATTCAAACAGCTATTTTTAGAAAAAAATTCTAAGGACAGCTGCTTGATCTATGAGAAGACGTGAAACTGTTTCTATATATTTATACTTTAGTCCATATATAAGCTCTTTTAGTTTTCTGGAAGTATAATTTTAATCTGTTTTACTAGACTCCAATGTATATGTCTTCTTGGTTTGAATGGAATCTTTGTTTAATATGCTTGTTTTTTGGGAATTCAAATTAAACAATTTCGGGTATTGTTCTTGACAAACCAAGTCTAACTGAGTCAGGTGATCTTTCTTTGTGCTTCTCTGGTATCCTATATTTATAGTTACTACACCTATCACATCAAATTATAATTTCCTGTTACTTTTCTATATTCCCCAGTGGACTTGAGTCTTGGTGTGTTCAATCCTGGAGGGCCCAGAGACAACATAGCGCACGGGGAAGAGAGTTAGATCAGATCCCAGAGGGAAAGAGAGAAGTCAGGTTGCCAGAGACAGGTTTCTAAACTTGAGCTGGGGGATGGGAAATGTCATAGTTTGAACCCAGGCTAGCCTTGAGCTTATGGTGAGCCTCCTATCTCTGCCTCCCAAGTCCGGATGGCAAAAAGATAATCATATCACGCCTAGAGAAAAAGTTGTGTCTCAAGAAAGGTCATTCCAAATGTCATTAAGTTTATACAACCCATACTGGACTGAAATGGGCCCCTCACACTGCAGAATTTCCACTTATGTCAGGATGACCCCAGCGGGTGATCTTTCTTCTGTCTGGGGGTAAGGGCTTACTACAGAGCGTGGAGACTCTGAGGACGCCCCTGCAGTGGAAAGCCCTATGTCAAGGTTTCTCCTTCAGATGTTCTCTTGCCTCGTTGCCCTGCAGTGCAATCACACTGCGCACGCAGCTTTCATATGAGGTGTCAGGAAGTCAATACAGTTCATCGCCAGCATGGGTTTTTAAAATACAAAATGTATGCATGTGAGTGCATATTCGTATGTGTATGGGTGCACATGTGTGCATGTATGTGCATATGAAAGCCAGAAGATAACCCAGTGTTGCTTCTCAGGAACACTGGTCTACCTTTACTTTTGCTTTTCTTTTTTTTTTTTTTAACTTTTTTTTGTTTATTTTTATTTATTTATTTGAGAGCGACAGACAGAGAGAGAAAGAGGCAGAGAGAGAGAGAGAGAGAGAATGGGCATGCCAGGGCCTCCAGCCACTGCAAATGAACTCCAGACGCATGTGCCCCTTCTGAATCTGGCTAACGTGAGTCCTGGAGAATCAAGCCTCGAACGAGGGTCCTTAGCCTTCACAGGCAAGCATTTAACCGCTAAGCTATCTCTCTAGCCCTACTTTTGCTTGTCTTTGGGGGCGGGGGAGATAAGTTCCTGATATATTGTGCAGTATTTTTTTAAATACTTGAAAACACAAAGAGACAGAGAGAGAGAAAGAGAAAACATATGGGTGCCCCAGGGTCTCCCACCACTGTAAAACTCTCCAGACATGTGCCACACTTTGTGAATCTGGCCGTATGTGGGCCCTGGAGGATGAAACCCAGGGCAGCTCCGGACAACAGGATTTGTAAAAAGACAGTGCCTTCAACTACTGAGCCATTCCCTCAGGCCATTTTGCAGTTTTTGATGAATAGTGCTGTTTCAGGTCACAGAGCCCTAGATAGGTTGGATTTGGGTGGTTCGGGTCACCGAGCGCTAGATATAGGATTTGGATGGTTCAAATCAAAGAGCTCAAGGTAAGATCTGGAAAGATCGTGAGCAGAGATGTTAAAGGATAGAATATCCCACAGTTTATTCCAAGAAAGGACATTCTGTCCCCTTTAGAGAGCAGTGTGATTGAAAGGGAAGTTCAGCCAGTGGCCATCTGCATTACCGCCTGGCCAGAGCCAACCTGGATGTCTCCACCCTGCGCAGAGCCCTGCCAAGCCACAGCCCTCCTGGACCGCATTCATATGGATGCTTCAACTACGCACAGAATCACACTGAAGGGAGCACATGCCAGCCCTTGTTTGCTACAACTCAACTCAGTTCAAGCCACATTCATCAACATTTCTCCATGGCATGGACTGGGCTGACTGCTCAAAGATGAATGAAGCTGGGTGGTGCGTTATTCCATTCACATCCTGGTGGTAGAGCTCAGAAGCCATCTATGCAGTATGCCAGACTTGTGATTTATCAAGAACAGAGATCAAATCATATTTATCTGCATAGCTCCAATGTATAGGACCTCACAAGTAGTGCCTACTGGCACAAGACCTCACACTGAGTAGACTTCCAGTCAGTGTTAAGTACCAGATATTTGTCATTTGATGTGATGGTCAGTCTTCATTGTCAACTTTGCTGAGTTCACATCTAGCTAGGAGACACAGAACAGTTAAAGTGAGGAGGCAAGACCCACCCTGAGATGGGCTGGGGAACTTGGATAGAATAAAGGAGGAAAAGAGAGAGAGCGAGTTAAGCACAGGAACTCATCCCTCTGCTTCCTGATCTGCCCATATGGGAGCAAGTTCCTGCTGCCACACCCTCCCTGCCAGGATGTACCTTCAGAATACGAGCCAAAGTAAACCATCCTCTGTGACTTACTTCTTGTCAGGTGTTTGATCACAGAGATATGGAAGCTCTGATGCAGCTGGCTGTGGGGACTCAGGGAAAAAAGAATAGTTAACTTTGCCAGGAGGCGTTCAGAAGAGGTCTAGAAAAGAAGCTAAAAATAGACTGAAGCTTAAAAGCTATTTATTTAAAATAAGTTCAGTTAGGAAAAGCAGGAAAAAGGCATTCCTGGCCGAGAGGCTGGAATCAGTAAAGACAGGAAGGCAAGTAAGCATGGCATGATTAAAGCAAACGGACTTATTTGACTCATGCATAATTCATCCTGTGTGTTTTACATGTCTCTGCAGTTTACCGTAATTTCTTACAACAGTACAGCAGGGCAAGTAAGATGCTCTGTCCACACGGCAGTCACACACCACCAAGTATCTGAGCCAGGACTTGAACCATTCGCTGCTCACTCCAAAGTCTTCTATAGAAATGGGAGTTAGTATATGTCCTGATGGCTTTTTATGAGGAAAGTGCCATGTCTGGCTTGTTTCTAGCTAGATGGAGGAATGGCTGGAAGGTGGACCCCTTTCTCTCAAGACTTCGTAAAACAAATTCAACATCAACTAACCATATACCTGGGGTGCTCTCATTCTTTTACATTGGTTTGCAGGAAAGTGCTTTGCCCATATGTTCCGAGCACATCAACTTTTAATAGCATTTTTGTAAACATAATTCATAGTAATTGTTTTTAAATTAACATTAGTTTCGTGCATGTCGACGTAGACATGTGACCAATCACATGAAGATTCAAGCGATCTTTTTGAAATTTATTTTTATTTGTATATTTGAGAGAGAGAGAGAGAGAGAGAGAGAGAGAATGGGTGTGTGCACCAGGGCCTTCAGCCACTGAAAATAAATTCCAGATGCATGTGCCACCTCGTGCATCTGGCTTATGTGGGTCCTGGGGAATTGAACCTGAGAACATATGTTCGACTCTACAGATCCCATGTAAGCCAGACACACAGGTGATGCAAGCATGAATGGTCGCACATGCACACAAGCTGGCCCACACATCTGAAGATTGAGTCAAGTGGCTGGAGGCTCTTGTGTGTCAATTCTCTCTCTCTATCTCTCATAAAAAAATTACAAAAAAAAGTTTACAAGTAAAGTCGCTATGGTGCACTAAGATTAATTACTGAAGAAACTTTTCTATGCCTTGTGTAGCATTAACATCTAATGCTTATTAATTCTAAGAGCATAGTAAGTCCAAAGATCTCACATTTATTACCCATCACATCCCCTCACCACTTCCAGTCCTTGAAGTCCATTCATGCTGATATAGGTGGGTTCACCAGTTTTCTTTTATGTTGTGCTTTTACTGTACTTTGCTGTGTTTCAATAGGTTTAGATATATGAATACCTGCCTTGCCTGTGAAGCTTAAGGAGCCCTGTTTGGCTCTCCAGGTCCCTCGTAAGCCAGACACACAAGGTGACCAAAGCACGCAAAGCTGCACATTGGCAAGGTGGGGCACATGTCTGCAGTTCAATTGCAGTGGCTGGAGGCCCTGGTGTACCAATTCTCTCTCCCTTCCTCATAAAAAAGGTCAATCTGTTGGGCTTGCCTCAGAAAAATAAAAATAAAAGAAGAAGACGAGAGTGAAACGCGCATATCCATTTCTAGAGACGGTCCAATTCTACTTAATTCTGAACCCTCAAACAAGAGACACAGACTTCAATGTCTAAAGTGTTATCATGAAGCTTTATCTTTTTTTTTTTATTTTTGGTTCAGAGGTTAGTTCCAGACACCCCTTGTCTTCTGGGCGTCAAAGCAGCTAAAGGAAGGCAGTTTGGACTGCCTTCAGATCTCTGGAGAAAAAGGTCAACATTGTTTCTTCCTCCTCTGTTTTCCCCTTCAGCTCTCCATGAAGTCAGCTTCACTTTTCCAGCTGAGCAACTTCCTAAAAGTCTTGAGGCCCTCAAGAGAGTCAGAATTAGAGATGGAATTTACTTGTAATCACACAGTAACCCACGTGTGACTAGAGCTCTCCTACAGGCTAATCATGTCAGTCTACTCACTTCTCAAACTATTTGACATCTTCCAGAAATGATTTTCAAATTTTGTCTATATTCTTTTGGGGGAAGAGTGGTTTTTTTTTTTTTTTTTTTTTTTTTCAAATCTGCCATTCCTTTAAAAGTCAGTTGATATTCAAGTTGCATTATTACTTCTCGAATTCTCCCATATTGTTGTGGGTAATGAAACACTCCATTAATCCGAAACCCTTTAAGACCATGCCTGGTAGCGATCTGCACACACTTTGAAGGACACCGCCTCTCCAGAGCCCTAAACACTAAGTGAGAAAATCTAGTAACCCCTGGGGCGCAGGAATGGCTGGGGGGGGGGCAGTGACGAGGCTTAAAATGAACTCTGGGCCATCAGCTGCTTTTTTTTTTTTTTTTTTTTTGGCAAATAAGCAATCTGTCATGAAAAGAACAGAAGTAATGTGTTATGATTTTGCATCGATTTAACAGTATTTTGGCCATATAAGAAAAAAGTTGGCCATTGATTTGATGATTTTTCACTAGGAGAAAGATCATTTTCCAGAACGTGTGTGTGTCTGTGTGTATATACATAATGTTCCTTGTGGCAAAGATGGGTTTGAGACTATGTGGAAAAGGTCAGACAGTTGTCTTGTTTTGTTTTTTCTTTTCCAGCACTAGAACCCAGGGACCTAGGGTCTCACACTTGCTTGGCCTGTACTCTCCATAGCTACATTGCCAGCTCAAGATAGGGTTTTTGCAAAGGTTTAAATGGGTCTCTTTGGGACAGAACTTCTGACCACAAATATGTACTAGGACACAAGAAGAGGGCTTAACATGTAACATTCCTAAAACTGCATTTTGTCTTTTGAAACAGACCCACTAGCTCATGAACCTGAAGTTTCACCTTAAAAAATGACTGCATGAAGTTACAACTTTAAAAAAAAAAAAACAGTAAAAGTTTTTGTATGTGTGTATTGTGTATGCATATATGTGTTAATATGTGGGTGGGCACAAGTGTGTGTGTGTGTGTGTGTGTGTGTGCATTCAGAGTCCAGAGCTCAAACTTGGGATGTCTTCCTCAGTCTCTCTCCACCTTATTCTTTGAGACAGGGTCACTAACTAAACCTACAATTCACTGATTCAGCTATACTGGCCAGTGAGCCCCAGAAACCCCATCTTCACTTTCCCAGCTCTGAGATCACACGCACACACCACTAGACCCAGCATGTATGTGGGTTCTGGAGACCCAAACTCAGGTCCTGGTGGTTATGTGGCAAGCACGCTACCCACTGAGCCATCTCCCCAACTCAGGACAGTTTTTTTTTAGAGAATATTTTATTTTTATTTATTTAACAGAGAAAGAGAGAGAGAGAGAATGGGCGTGCCAGGGCCTCCAGCCACTGCAAACGAACTCCAGATGCGTGCGCCCCCTTGTGCATCTGGCTAGCTGCCTTAACTGCTAAGCCATCCCTCTAGCCCTCAGGACAACTTTTTGATGCTCTTTTTAGAATCATTAGAGGTTAATATCTTACTCTAGACATGGCATCTGGCAGTGTCTTACATAGCTGACCACTCCAGAAGTTTCATTATCTCTGTAAACATTGCTTATAAATATCCGAAAGGTTGCTATGGTCTTTTCTAGCAATGGCTCCTGAGGGAGGGAGGAGGGAGGGGGGTCATTAAAAGAGGAGGGTTAGGATAAGTCACTTTCATAAAAAGGCGGATCCAATTACTGAACGGACTGTGTGTGCTATTCCAGTAAGGAAGGGCTGTCACTTCATTTGCTCTTAGGAAGGTCTCCCCAGTGACCTTGACAGTGAATTTTAACGTGGGAGATTTGTGTTAGGCAGTTTAGCTTGAGTGGAAAACATAGTGCAGATGGTCATTGCTAAAAATAAGTGAGAAGGAAGGCTGACATTCCCACAGAACCACAGCAGCCTTCCCGCAGGCAGAATCACGGAGACCAAGTACGCGAGAAGTCTCAATACCCAATGCTCTCTCGTCCTGGAGCCTCCACGGGACACATCTTACATTTCCCATCTTCGGAGAGTTGGTGTGTCACCTATGCTACCATAAGCAGTATGAATTCAGTAGTCCACCTACCCCCATGTACTTACTGGATTTCCCAGTGAAATATATCCAGAGTAAATACCTTATTGCCCAGTGCATTCCTCAGAGCATCTTCAGAGGCTTGTAAACTGCATTCCAATGTCTCTATGAAAGAGCTGGGCATGGTACTGAAATAAGTTTAATAGGGCTAGGGCCTGAAAAGTGATCTTGTCTCAGAATCCAGAGCTCTTGGGTATAAATGTTTCCACAATCATGTCTTCGTTCTTTTGGGCAGCTCATGACTTGCTATGTATTTCGGAAAGTCAGCGGGCCATTTAGCTGTCCCCACAGTGCACAAACCTGCTTCTTTCACAGCTCATGTGCTGGGCATTAAGACTCTCCACAGTTTTCCCACTTTGCTTTTATCTCCAGCTGTCTCCAGAGTCTCCTCAGTCATTCTTGCATATACGTAGATCTGCTCACATTGTGCACTCAAACATCCATGCTCACTGGCTCCCAACCTGGCAGTTCACTGGTTTCCATACCGTAAGTCCTTCACCAATGAGCAACTCTTTTCATACTCTCCCAATTTTGCCCATGCTTATTTTCTTTGCATGTTTGTGCAGAGTAGGTATACGATGTGGGGTGTGATGTACAGTGTATGTGTGTATGAAAATGTACATATGTACTACATGCACGTGCTGGCGGTCAGGGGAGAACGCTGGAAGGCCTCTCTCTCTCATCCATATTATTGCCCTAAGATGGAGTCTTTCCCTCAACCCGGAGCTATTGTCCATCAGTGAGTTCAAGGAATTCTCTGGTCCCTCCCCCACTGGAGTTATGTGTGGCCACATCTGCCTTATCACACGAATGTGGAGAATCAAACTTGGCAGTGGTCTCTGGCCCAAGAGGCCCTCGTGCTTAAGCATCAAGTGGCCTTGACCACTGAGCCATCTCTCACCAGGCCTCACACTCACTTTCTGACTCTCTAACTCAGCTACGTAGTCGTAGACCCCAATATAACTCAACGAGCTACAGGCTTCGAGCATGTGGAAGAATATTCAGGCCTCTGGTGCTGCAGGCATCAGTCATTCTACCTAAGCAGAAGTGCGAGAGAATACAGTAAAATAACAAAAACAGCATCAACCAACCAGACACACATCCGAGGCTTGGACATCTAGAAGGTTAGAATAGAAAGAAAGTTAGGGGTTCCAGCAAGAAAACAGATTTTCTGCGATTAGAAGCCCCAGCAAGAGCTACGGCATGAGCTGGTGAGGTTTTGTGTTTGTGAGCATAGTCTCTCCTCTGTGTGTCATGGGATCACTGGCGGAGCTGAGATCTTACATGTCTCCCAAAGCCCAACTTCAAGACGTGGTCCTCAGCCTGTGTCACTACTGAGAGGTGGTGAAAGCTGTAAGAGGTGAGGTCTGGTAGAAGGAAGGGCACTAGGGGAACACCCTTGAAGGGGGTATTGGAATCCAAGTCCCTCCTTCTCTTTCACTCCTGCAAGTGAAGAAGTGGACAGCTTTAGCACACCACACTCTCTGCCTGCCAAATTCCTTGCCTTGCCGCATCCCCATAAGCAACGGGACCAGATGAGTGAGGACCAGAGCAATGGGGACCAGGTGAGTGAGGACCAGAGCAATGGGGTCAGGTGAGTGAGGACCAGAGCAATGGGGTCAGGTAATGAGGACCAGGGAGGACCAGAGCAATGGGGTCAGGTGAGTGAGGACCAGAGCATGGGATCAGGTGAGTGAGGACCAGAGCAATGGGGTCAGGTGAGTGAGGACCAGAGCAATGGGATCAGGTGAGTGAGGACCAGAGCAATGGGGTCAGGTGAGTGAGGACCAGAGCAATGGGGTCAGGTGAGTGAGGACCAGAGCAATGGGACCAGGTGAGTGAGGACCAGAGCAATGGGGTCAGGTGAGTGAGGACCAGAGCAGTAGGGTCAGGTGAGTGAGGACCAGAGCAATGGGGTCAGGTGAGTGAGGACCAGAGCAATGGGGTCAGGTGAGTGAGGACCAGAGCAGTAGGGTCAGGTGAGTGAGGACCAGAGCAATGGGACCAGGTGAGTGAGACTGGACCAGGTGAATGAGACCAGACCAGTGGGGTCAGGTGAATGAGGACCAGAGCAACGGGACCAGGTGAGTGTTGACCATGGGACTAGGTGAGTGAGGACAGAGCAATGGGACCAGGTGAGTGAGGACCAGAGCAATGGGACCAGGTGAGTGAGGACCAGAGCAAGGGGGTCAGGTGAGTGAGGACCAGAGCAATGGGGTCAGGTGAGTGAGGACCAGAGCAATGGGACCAGGTGAGTGAGGACCAGAGCAATGGGGTCAGGTGAGTGAGGACCAGAGCAATGGGACCAGGTGAGTGAGGACCAGAGCAATGGGACCAGGTGAGTGAGGACCAGAGCAATGGGGTCAGGTGAGTGAGGACCAGAGCAATGGGACCAGGTGAGTGAGGACCAGAGCAATGGGACCAGGTGAGTGAGACCAGAGCAATGGGGTCAGGTGAGTGAGGACCAGAGCAATGGGGTCAGGTGAGTGAGGACCAGAGCAATGGGGTCAGGTGAGTGAGGACCAGAGCAATAGGGCCAGGTGAGTGAGGACCAGAGCAATGGGGTCAGGTGAGTGAGGACCAGAGCAATGGGACCAGGTGAGTGAGGACCAGAGCAATGGGGTCAGGTGAGTGAGGACCAGAGCAATGGGGTCAGGTGAGTGAGGACCAGAGCAATGGGACCAGGTGAGTGAGGACCAGAGCAATGGGACCAGGTGAGTGAGACCAGAGCAATGGGGTCAGGTGAGTGAGGACCAGAGCAATGGGGTCAGGTGAGTGAGGACCAGAGCAATGGGGTCAGGTGAGTGAGGACCAGAGCAATGGGGTCAGGTGAGTGAGGACCAGAGCAATGGGGTCAGGTGAGTGAGACCAGAGCAATGGGGTCAGGTGAGTGAGGACCAGAGCAATGGGACCAGGTGAGTGAGGACCAGAGCAATGGGGTCAGGTGAGTGAGGACCAGAGCAATGGGGTCAGGTGAGTGTTGACCAGAGCAATGGGGTCAGGTGAGTGAGACCAGAGCAATGGGACCAGGTGAGTGAGACCAGAGCAATGGGGTCAGGTGAGTGAGGACCAGAGCAATGGGACCAGGTGAGTGAGACCAGAGCAATGGGGTCAGGTGAGTGAGACCAGAGCAATGGGACCAGGTGAGTGAGACCAGAGCAATGGGACCAGGTGAGTGTTGACCAGAGCAATGGGGTCAGGTGAGTGAGACCAGAGCAATGGGACCAGGTGAGTGAGGACCAGAGCAATGGGGTCAGGTGAGTGAGGACCAGAGCAATGGGACCAGGTGAGTGAGGACCAGAGCAATGGGGTCAGGTGAGTGAGGACCAGAGCAATGGGGTCAGGTGAGTGAGACCAGAGCAATGGGACCAGGTGAGTGAGGACCAGAGCAAGGGGTTCAGGTGAGTGAGGACCAGAGCAATGGGACCAGGTGAGTGAGGACCAGAGCAAGGGGTTCAGGTGAGTGAGGACCAGAGCAATGGGACCAGGTAAGTGAGGACCAGAGCAATGGGGTCAGGTGAGTGAGGACCAGAGCAATGGGGTCAGGTGAGTGAGGACCAGAGCAATGGGGTCAGGTGAGTGAGGACCAGAGCAATGGGGTC
Source organism: Dipus sagitta (assembly GCA_036346955.1). Lineage (NCBI taxonomy): Eukaryota > Metazoa > Chordata > Mammalia > Rodentia > Dipodidae > Dipus > Dipus sagitta. Next base: position 2,075,198 of record CM070789.1, read on the forward strand.
AGATGAGTGAGGACCAGAGCAATGGGACCAGGTGAGTGAGGACCAGAGCAATGGGGTCAGGTGAGTGAGGACCAGAGCAATGGGGTCAGGTGAGTGAGGACCAGAGCAATAGGGCCAGGTGAGTGAGGACCAGAGCAATGGGACCAGGTGAGTGAGGACCAGAGCAATGGGACCAGGTGAGTGAGGACCACAGCAATGGGGTCAGGTGAGTGAGGACCAGAGCAAGGGGGTCAGGTGAGTGAGGACCATAGCAATGGGGTCAGGTGAGTGAGACCAGAGCAAGGGGGTCAGGTGAGTGAGATCAGAGCAAGGGGGTCAGGTGAGTGAGACCAGAGCAATGGGGTCATGTGAGTGAGGACCAGAGCAATGGGATGGGGGTGGGTGGGATAAGGTGGGAGGCTAGGGTAGTTGAGAGAACAAGGGAAGGGAGTTGGCTTGATTAACATGTGTGAAGAGTGAATAAAGTGTGCAAACTGAACCTACATAATCCGCCTCTTGACTAATGAGTTTAGTGCTCATGACAGACACTTGGCCAAACTGCACTTGGGCGTTCTCTCTCCCTTTTAAGTCAAGCGTTCTAAGTCTGGTTAGGAAACAACCAAGCAGGGAAGCCGGAGGAGTTTTGGAAATTTCAGGAACCCATGAAGGGGTGAAAAGTGCTGGGGTGTCTGTCTGAGGATCAAGCATTCCTCATCTGAAGACAGTGGCTGGAAATCTTCTCCTGGAGAAGGATGAAGGTTTAAGGGTAAAGAAGACGTCCGCCAAGAATGGCTTCTCTCAGAGGCTCCCAGGGCAGTCCTCTGAAGACAAGATAAGACAAGGGATCCAGGTCTGTCTCTCCTAGGTACCGAGGGAAGACAGATGGATGGGGGCTGACTCCTCACCTACTTGGACTAAACATTGTCTGGTGTTCCATTCTCTATGGCTGGGGCTGAGAAGAGGGGAAGGGAGAAGCTTTAAGGCAGAAAGTTAGCTTACTGAACAGTCAAAGATTTGCTCCAGCCACCTAGGAGTTCTGTGAGCCCACTGAAGTACAGACTTAGCCCTGGCTTCACAGGCCTGCCCATGAGAAGTCGGACTTCTCACGCAATTCGCCATGGTGAAACACAGGGGTAGAGGAGAGAGACAGAGAAAGAGAGAGAGAGGCAGAGAGAGAGAGAACAGGGTGGACATTAAGGACACCTTAGAATCCAGGGGCTAGCCCTTGACGAGCTGTTACAATCCACTGGTCCCTGAGTTGAGAGCGGCCCCTCACTCTGAGCAGCTGCCTGGGTTTTGGCACCATACATAAGGAGAGACATGTATCCCCAGGCATGGTCAGAAGCCCCTTCCCTTGCAGACTAGGGGGTTCTGACGTGCTGGGGAGGGTCTTTGGAACTCCTTGTTTGTAGAGCAGTCCACCTTCCCTCAGGGCTTGGACCACTAGGAAAGTGATCGTGGGGATGGGCAGTCTGGGTCACTCCAGGAATGCGATAATTGGTAGGGGATGCTTGGGTCACGCCCCACGGGAACAGGATTACGCTGAGATGGCAATCGGAGTCCAAAGATGGAGTCATTCGGGCTCTAACAGAAGTATCGTACATCATATGAGTCCTATGACCTAATGCTTCTTTTACTACTTTACTGAGATGAATCAGGTTTTTACACTTCTTCCCAAGTTTCTCCTGCAGGATGCTCTCTCTGAAAGCCATCTGCTTCCCTATCCATGAAATACCTTCATATTATAGTCACCTTGTTTCCTAACACTACATGTTTTCCTGGCTGCAAGAGAATGTAAAAGTCAGGAATTTTCTTTCTTATCAAATTTGTTATCCAAAATGTTTTACTTTTAAATTATTTTTGTTCACTTTTATTTATTTATTTGAGAACAACAGACAGAGAGAGAAAGAGGCAGATAGATAGAGAAAGAGAGAATGGGTGTGCAAGGGAATTCATCCACTGCAAACGAACTCCAGATGCATGCGCCCCCTTGTGCATCTGGCTAACATGGATCCTGGGGAATCGAGCCTCGAACCGGGGTCCTTAGGCTTCACAGGCAAGCACTTAACTGCTAAGCCATCTCTCCAGCCCCCAAAATGTTTTTCTATAGAGATGATTTTCACACATAGTCCATGTCTAGGCTAATTTATCACAGCCAGAACAAGGCAAACCTGAAACAGGTATCTGCTTCAACAATGTCTTTGAGAAGTTGTGGTTCCAGAATCACATCACATTAAATCAAGTTTTGTCTTTACACATAGAAAGGAATCTTGACTCCAGACCCTAGTGTGGCCAGACAGGCCCATGTACCCCAATCCACATGGGACTCCAGGACACCAACACCCAGTACCCTGGAATCTAGTGGCTAAGCCTGTGTACCTTGGTCTACACAGACATCCAGGACCCCAGCCCGGTGAGAACAGGCCATCTCGCCTGTGTGTGCAGGCGGGCCCCAGACCATGGCCCTCAAGGACGAACTTCAGCCCACACTGCCAGTGGAAAGAAGGTACCAGAACCTCGGTCTCTCACCTGGCCCACGCTGGAGAACTCCAGCCAGTGTGACATCATCTTCTACAAAAAGGTCCATCCAGGGCCACAAGGGTCACAGCTAAGCATATGACCACATTGACTGATAAGTAAGAGGTGAGCATTATAATAATTAGTTAATGGCCTAGAGGAGTCTTACAGAAGACAAAACAAAGGGGGTGGGGAGTTAAAGCTATATTAGATGGGGAAAACACAGCAAAGAAACACAAAATACATAAGGGATTAACCCACCAGATCCATTCCCATTCTCTTGACTCTGGGAAAGGAAAGCAGTAGCCACCAAGATAGGAGAAATCCCAAGGAATTTGGAATCCTACTTCTAGAAACCATGGATGCCCACACGGAGGGCACAGACAAACAGACTAAGGAAATCCGCTTAAGAAATTGGTAAGACAGTCTCCAAAGTCAATGAACTCACAAGCAAAACAAAGTTCTAACCATGGAGGATAAATTCAGCAAGGAAATGCCAACACTAACAAAGAAGGAAATGGGAATCCTAGAAATGAAAGAAGTGATCCCTCAAATTGAAATCACAACAGTAATTACAACAGTAAGTGAGGCTATGCTGAAGACCAAATGGTAGAGGCGGAAGACAAAGTTGAGGAGATGTTTACACAGATGCATAGGAAGAAAAAAAAATCAAGGAACACGAACAATATTTCTAAGAAGGCTGGGATGCATCCAAGGAACCAAGCCTTAGAGTCCACAGGGTGGAAGGAGGAGGTGAGATAACATGTAGAGGGGATGAAGGTTATTCAATGGAATCATAGCAGAAAATGTCTGAAACCTCGAGAGAAGTCAACCTGCCAACATAAGGGGCATTTAGACCCCTAAATACACATGACCAGAGAAGAATCTCCCCATGACACATCATAGTCAAGAGGTCAAAAATACAAAGTAAAGGACAATATTAAAGCCTGTGAGGGGAAAAAAAATGGCAACTCACACACAATGGCACGAACATCAGAGTGACTTCAGATCATTCTTCATCAACACTAAGAGCCAGAAAATCACAGAACAACACATTTCAGGCCCTGAATATATACAATTCACAACCAAGAGTGCTATATCCAGAAAAATTATCTTTTAAAAATTGATGGAGTAATAAGGATATTCCAAGACAAGCACAAGTTAAAGCAATTCATGAGAACCCAAAACTAGAACCAAAACATTGTTAGAGGATTCTGATATATAGAGGAAGGAGGAAAACTGTCTCAGCCATGTGAACATGCGTAAGAACGCCCACCAAGGACCGAGAAATAAAACCACCAGCTATACTCACCTAATCAACAAAGACATCAAAAACCTACCCTGGGGGAAAAAAAGTAACCTGTTCAACAAATAAATGGTACTGGAGAAACCGGATATCTGCCTGTAGGAGAGTGAAATTAGATCCACATCTACCACCCTGCACAAAGAGCAATTCAAAATGGATCAAAGACCTCTGCATACAGCCAGACAGCCTGAAAATACCAGAGGAAAACACAGGCAATACAGTGGAGGTGGGATAAGAAAGAACTTCATGAAGAGGAATCCAATAGTGCACGAAATACTTACAAGAACTAACAAATAAGACCACATGAAACTAAAATGTTTCTTCACAGAAAAGGAAACTATCAGCAGAGAGAACAGAAAGTCTACAGAAGAGGAGGCAATCTTTGCTAGTTATTCCTCTAATAGGGCGAGTATATCTAGAATAGATAAAGAACTGCAAAACTAAAACATTAAAAACAAAACCAAAATTTCCAATCGATAAATGGGCTAATGAAATGAACAGATGATCCTCTAAAGATGAAACACAAATGTCCAATAGATTTTTTTAAAAAGTTCAACATTCTTAGCTATCAGCAAAATGCAAATTCAAACTACTTAGAGATTTCATCTCACTGTAGTCAGAATAGCTATCATCAACAAAACTAATTCCACAAAAGCTCATGAGAGTGTGGGGAGCAGGGAACTCTTTTTTATAATTTTGTTTTTATTTATTTATTTATTTGACAGAGAATGAGGGGGACAGAGAGAGGGGGAGGGGAATGAGAATGGGCGTGCCAGGGCTTCCAGCCATTGCTAACAAACTCCAGATGTGTGTGCCCCCTTGTGCATCTGGCTAACATGGGTCCTGGGGAATCGAACTTGGGTCCTTTGGCTTTGCAGGCAAACGCCTTAACCACTAAGCCATCCCTCCAGCCCAGGAGTGGGGAACTCTTATTCGCCATTGCTGGGGGTATAAATTGGTGTAACCACGATGGGAATCAGTAGGGAGGTTTCTCAAAAATCCCAAACCCAACTACCATATGACCCAGCTCTATCTCTCTTGGGAATATAGATAAAGGACTGCGTATAACCTACCACAGAGACACTTGCACATCTATGCTCATTGCCGCTCTAGTAGCTGGGAAACAGAACCAGCCTAGATTTCCCTCAGCTGATGTCTGGATAATGAAAATGTAGTACATATGCACAATGGAGTTTTACTTAGCTATAAAACAAAATAAAGTTTTGAAATCTGTAGGAAAGTGGATATAATTGAAAATATATATATACAAAGTGAGGTAACCCAGGCCCAGAAAGACAAAAGTCATATGTTCCCTCTCATATGTGGATCCTATCTTCTAATGCTTGCATGTGTGAAGGAGGGAACATGAGGCTGAGTAGGAGCTGCAGATCCAAGATCGCAGAGCAGGAAGGGAGTACTGGCAGCGTCAAGAAGGGACAAAAGGACAAGCATGGAGTTTGAAGGAGAAAGGAGGCTGAAGTTGAGGGAGGCTGCAAGGTGGGAGGGGGAGGGGAGAGAGGAGGGAAGGGAAACAAACAGAAAAAAATGTAAGAAAACACCATAACAAAACCTAATTCTTTGTAGGCTAATAGAAAATTTAATTTCAAAATGGCCAATAAGTACATGAAAATAGATTCAGATTTCTTATCCACCCGGGATTTGCAAATAATAATGATATTGGGATTCTATTTCACTCTACTAAATAGCTGCCATCAAGCGAACTAACAAGAGCAAATTCTGGTGCGGAATGAGGGAAAAGGAACCCTTATTAACCACTGGCAGGAAGGTAGATTCATCCAATCATTATGAAAAAATCAGTATGGAAGTTCCCCTAACAAATGAAACTTCCATAAAAAGAAAAGAATCTTATTTTCCTGTTATCTAAAGCTTATTTAAATGTTATATTTGGTTCATGTCTCATCACTTTTACCTATGAAGCACGTTTTACATGAAAGAGCAATAGGAAAAGCAAAAAACAACCCCAAGAATATTGTTGGCATATTTATTTTAAAATGATAGTTCTAAAACTCAGAGGTGCATTTTTTTTTTTTTTTTGTATAATAAGAGTCTGGAGATGACAGCTACTCATTCTGAGGTTTTCATAACAAATTCAATGAAGAAAACGAAAATCATTTCCATCCATTACCCAAACAAGTGCAGGGGCTGTGCGTGCCTGGGCACAGTTTTAAATTTTATATAAATTTATGTGCAAATTAAATGTGGCCCTCGGGCTCCTGGCTAGTTGCCAAGGTGGGCCTTGGAAGTCTAGGACTTGGACAGCTCAAAATTTATTGCTTTTTTTCACTGAGATCTGCTTCATTGATTTCTAGGTGTTTTTTTTTTTTTTTTTTTCCTATTGGTGGTAGTGTCTTTTGGGATATGATGTCCCATTCTAAAATGTGCATTTGTGATGTTATCTCCCCCACTTGGGAGACTAGGTAAATGACAGAAACAAAAGTGCACTTGATTATGTGAAGGAAATAGATCTTCAGCTCACTTATTTAATTTCACTAGTTAGCAATGGAAATAGAATGCAAAAGGGGTAGACAAATCCTCTTACATTTAAGAAGGCTCTTATTAAAGTTTAGCTGTCCAAATGTTTGGCCTTGTGGACAGAAAACTGAGCCTCATGTATTCAGAAGGCACCTACTTGGCAAACACTGTTGCCTAATTTCCAAACCTGGAAGAACACCTAGAAAAAGAGTTCAGGTTGACACCTCAGGCTCTGTGCCCAAGGTCATGCTCTACAGACATTGGAGGGACTCTCTGCCAATCAGGCAGACCCATTGGCTCCACTCTGCCCTTAACCTTTGTCTACTTAATGAATTTGTTTCCAGGTCTGCTCCAGTTCGGTTGCAGTTCTTCAGAACCCCATCGCTGATGGGCTCCAGCAGTGGTGTTGTGGACAGTGACAGCCAGAGAAAGGGGTGGACAGACCACAGCTAGCGGCGCATGGCCCCCACATGTCAGCTTGGGGGACTGCTGTAGGTGTGCAGTCCAAACCCCTATTCACTTCCACAACCCACGTGACTATCCTGGCGGTACTTCATGAAAAAGAAATGGATTGATTCAGTTAACACATGTTTGATGTACTTATTTTATGTCTGGGTTGGGCAAGAAAGGACAAGTGAAAGATATTAAATATACTAGGACATGTTGCAGTTTATCCAGAAAGACGTTAAACATAAGCAAACAGAAAGAGCTAGAAGGCGAGGTGGGAGTGAAAAGAAGAGGAACCTGATTTGCCCTGAAGGTTTAATGGAGAAGACATATTTGAAGACAATGGGGGATAGCAGGAAGATTATCTTGAGCAGGTCTCACCTAATCGGGTGACCCTTAAATATGAAAAAGTCAAGGGCTGAAAGAGACACTGAGTGAGAATTACTACCAAGAGTGGTCTTGATATAGTTTGGGGCAGGAATGTCTCCCAAAGGCCCCCGTGTCCCTGGTGATTTGGTGGTGGCGGCACCTTGCAGAGGTACAGCCTAGCAGGACATGTGCAGGTTACTGGAGCTGCGCCCCAAGAGAGGACTTTCAGACCCCAGCTCTCTTCTCTTCCCATCACGTGCTTCTTTGCCATGGGTTGAGCAACGTCACACTTCCCTCTACCACGACATGCCCCCAAGGACCCAGAGCACGAGTGCTGACTGATCACGGACTGAAACCTTTGAAACCATGGAGTAAAATGAAACTTCTTTTCTTTACAAGTGGACTATTTCAGGTCTTTGTGACAGTAACAGCAAGCTGATTTAACCCAGGCCCTTGGTCAAGAGCCAGAAAGAAACCAGTTCCCTCCCTCATACAAGTGCAAAGAACACTTCAACCTGAGGGAGTCTGGAGGTTCCTTCCCTGGTTACGTTTCTATACAAGGGTGCAGCCGGCCAACGCTTTGATTTCACCTTTGTGACACCCTCAGCGGAAGACCCCGTTAAAAATTAGCCAGAATTCAGATTCACAGAACCTGTGAGATCATAAATTTGTATCATATGAAACTGCTGAGTTGATGTTACTTCATTACACAGCCACAGAAAATCAAATACCACATTCTCAGGAAACATAAAATAGCTTCAAGTGTCCTGCTCGTGAGGTGGGCAGACAAGACAATGGGGAAAATGGAGATAAGAAGAGCTAAGGTCTGAGATGTGATGGGAGAAGATCTAAATTTACCCAGTGCAGTAATTAAAGGTGGTTAATGTATAGGTGACTTAGCAGGCTGCTGTTTCTGAAAATGGACGATGACCAAAGTGACAAGTACCTAGATAGGAAAAGGATGGCAGAGGGAAGCGAGGGAGTTTACTGAACGATGGTGACAGTGATGAGGAGGTGAAAGGCGGAGACAGGAAAGGTGTTCAGAACGTAAGATCCGATCCACGTTACAGCCCGCATGGAGGAAAAGGATTGTAAGGCACCGAGCCTCTTTCTCTTGATGCCATGAGAACACGGGAGATAAGCAATCAGTGAGACAAGTTACCTTAGGGTCTTGAAAATGGTGTGTTTTAACTGTCTGCAGCATTTGTGATGGCTAAAAGAGAGCTGATCATCAACAGGTCAATGCAGTTCTGGGCAGGGGAAAAAGGTGGAGTAATCAGTAGAGTGGAAACATAAGATGAATGAGGCATAAAATGAACTTAAGAAGAATTTGAGCTCTGGATAAATGCTAACAGATAAATTCCACGGAGCATCAGAGTCTACGTGTTAACATGCGCAGAAGGAGAGAAAGAATAACAAAGGTAAGTTTGGGAGCAAATCACATGGGGGAGAAGGGGAGGAAGAACATTCAACGAATGTTAGACATTGCTGGTCTTGCCTGAAAAGTGAGTGGACATTGAAAATTTAACAATATTCCACGATGGTTCTCATAAGAAGAACTTGACCTTAGTCAGAAAAAGCCAAGAGCTGGTGGATGTTCAAAGGGAGACAGAATAAACAGGGGAACATATGATCTTATTTTAAATAGCTCAATAACAAAGGAAAAATAATAAGGGGAGAGGACAAACTTTTGTAAAGTTGAAAGATAATCCACAGACTAGATTTGCAAACCATATGTTCAGTAAGGAACTTGTGTTTTAGTGACCAAAGTACACTTAGAACTCAGTGACAGAAAAGCAAGTGGCCCCACGAAATGTAGGCAAAGGACCCGAATAATTTTCCAAAGAATTGCCAAAAATGGCCAGTAAGCACATGAAATGATGGCCGGCACCATTTGTCGTCAGAGAAACGGAGATCAACGCACACAGATGCCACTCCACGTGCACTAGGATGGCTGGAATTCAAAATGAGAACACAGTACTCCACACTTGGGGACACAGAGGTACCATGACTGTTGGTGGCTGAGAAGGTTCGGTCACTTTGGAAATGACCTGTGATGCCTCAGATGATTAAAATACAATCATGAGTCTCAGTCATTTATTCCTGCATGCACACCTGAGAAATGAAAAGACATGCCCATGCCAAAAAATGTTCATGAATGTGTATAGCAGTATTGCTCAGCAAAACCCCAGAGTGTATGGGCATACCAAGGTCTCCTGTGACTACAGACAAACTCCAGATGCAGGTGCCACGTTATGCATCTGACTGCACGTAGGTACTGGGGAATTGAATCTGTGTCATCAGGCTCTATAAGCAAGTGCCTCTCACCTCTGAGCCATCTCTCCAGCCCCCAATTCCAGCAATTTTTTAAAAAAAAATTGAAATGAGAGAAATTTAAGATAGAAACATAGATCATGCTCCAGCCTGTTACAGCATCCAGTATGTCTGTGCTCAGAGAAGGAGGAGTGGGGAGCACTGTCCTCAGAGAAGGAGGAGTGGGAAGCACAGTGCTCAGAGAAGGAGGACTGGGGAGCATTTTGCTCAGAGAAGGAGGATTGGGGAGCACAGTGCTCAGAGAAAGAGGACTGGGGAGCACAGTGCTCAGAGAAGGAGGACTGGGGAGCACAGTGCTCAGAGAAGGAGGACTGGGGAGCACTGTGCTCAGAGGAGGAGGGGTGAGTACTGTGCTCAGATAAGGAGGACTGGGGAGCACTATGCTCAGAGAAGGAGGAGTGGGGAGCACTATGCTCAGAGAAGGAGGAGTGGGGGGCCCTGTACTCAGAGGAGGAGTAGGGAGCTCTGTACTCAGAGAAGGAGGAGTGGGGAGCACTTTACTCAGAGAAGGAGCAGTGGGGAGCACTATGCTCAGAGAAGGAGGAGTGGGGGGCCCTGTACTCAGAGGAGGAGTAGGGAGCTCTGTACTCAGAGAAGGAGGAGTGGGGAGCACTTTACTCAGAGAAGGAGCAGTGGGGAGCACTATGCTCAGAGAAGGAGGAGTGGGGGGCCCTGTACTCAGAGGAGGAGTAGGGAGCTCTGTACTCAGAGAAGGAGGAGTGGGGAACACTGTGCTCAGAGAAGGAGGACTGGGGAGCACTATGCTCAGAGAAGGAGGAGTGGGGAGCACTATTCTCAGAGAAGAAGGAGTGGGGAGCATTGTGCTCAGAGAAGGAGCAGTGGGGAGCACTGTGCTCAGAGAAGGAGTGGAGCTTCCCATAGTGATTGGTGGCCATGGTGATGACTGAATTACCAGGTAGGGTCAGGTTCTGTGTAATATGTAATTTCTCTTACAAAGAATTCCAGCAAAAATATCTAAATGAAATCGACTTCTTTGAACACAAAACTAGTTCTCTCTCCCTGGAAAATTAATTTGGAGGGAACATGAATTCTCTCTAGGACGATGGACAAATGAAGTGTTACCCTAACTTGAGAAATAATGGTCACCAAAAAAGTGTCTCACAAAAACCTTTTCTTTTTTTCATATCTGAAGTTTGGAGGAAATTTTGTGGGCTATGAATATGAAAAATTAGAAAGTATCTCAAATCACATGATTCCCATGCCATTTTTAACAAGGTCCGAGTTAACCTTTAGCTGTCTTGTTAGAACGTAGTGAACGTTATAGAGTTAGACCACTGTCAGGCCCTCTGCTAGATTAAGGATAAAAGACTCCAAGTACTAGGCTGCCTAGCAGCAAGACTTTAACCAGCATAACTTGTGCTGCCTCTGGGTTTCAGCCCAGATGCAATGGGTGCCGTCTTCTTTCTCCTTTCGAACAGTGCCTGACACCGTTGAGGTTTTTCTCTGCGTTCATCCCTCCTCAAAGCCTGCAACTGTGGTGTGTCGCCTGGCTGTTAACAACAGATTGTTAAATTTATCACACATATGTTGGCAAGTCTCCAAAGGTTCTATGTGAAATTATTTGTGTTAAGATTTATTAAAATTCTCTGGATACAGATTAATTTTGTTTGCTCAATATTTTTTATTGTTTCACCTGTTATTTAGTGAAATCTGCAAGTGGGAAGAGTTTGTTTTGTTTAAGGTACTTTTCTTGTTTTTAAACTGGGATGATCCAGTTTCATATGACCCGTCAGAAGGGGTTATTCACACAAGGGGTCCAGATGTCTTGGGTAAGGAGCAAGAATTCACATTTTAAAGAAGGGCAAGAGCCTTTGGAACTTGGCGGCGGCTTGGCCTCTTAAGGGAAGCCGCTCTCTTCTCCTCTGCCGATGACCAAGGCAAATGGTCTGCTGGATTCTGAATGTGAGAAAAGGCGGCTGAGCTTCCGCTGCACGGAATCAGCCAGGCAAAACAACACGCCTGGCTCTGCAGAGGCCAGCGGATAGAGTGGCCCAGAAGAGGAAGCCGCCAGGGACAAAGATTCGCTTCTGGGAAGAGCATCACTCGAGAAAGCTCATGATAAATAAGGGGTGTCTCTCTTCATATTGATGGGAACTTCATGTCTCAGTCAAGTAGTCCCCCTTCTCTCCCTCATTCTCTCCTTCTCTCTCTCTGCTCATAAATAAATAAATAAAGTATTGGAGGAACTGAAAGTATATCCATTTGCCTATAATGATTTGAAAATAAAAGGGCACATGTATGGGAGGCAGGTTGTGAGGATTCAAAGGGCCACACTGCAGCGTTCTGTGTGTGTGTGGGGGGGGGGGCTCTCTGGGGCTTCACAAGCAGAGAGGCACATCAGGCTGGGTCATAGAAAGAGGTTAGACAGGAGACCCTCCACAGGGCTTCTTCCCCGAGCTGCTTCAGGAACACGACAAGGAAGGCCTACATCAGGCTGGGACAGTGAAAGGAGGAGGCCAAGTATAAGATGCTTGCCGGCCAGAGCTCACCCATCCCTGGTTGTGGAAGGCAAGAATAATGCAGAAGCATTGCTAAGTAGGGTTCTCCATCACCACAGCAAGTATCTGAGAGAATGACCAGAAAGGAGAAAGGCTTATTTTAGCTCAAGTGGGCTGTTTCCACTCCTGTGGGCTCACAGCCAGGCTGGGCACCATGGTAGGAACATGTGGTGGAGCAGGTCACATCCTGGTGGACAGGAAGCAGAGAAGACAGACGCAAGGGGCCAGGGGCCAGAGCATGCCCTTATCCCCCTTAACCAGGCCCTGCCTTTCCCAATGGTTTAGTGAAAATTTGAAGCCATAAACAGATCCAGCCATGGACGAAGAAAGGTTCTCCTGAACCAGTCACTTCCCTGAAGACCTGCTCTAAACGCTGCTCCCATCAGGCCTCGAGTTTTCAAGTCAGGGGCCTTCACAAGGGGATATCTGTTATCCAAACTGTAACATAGAACAACCCATTTTGTTTCCTGAATAGAATAAATCCACTTCTTTATTGCATGTATGATAACTTAATACCACTGGACATTACCAAAGATGTATTTAAAGAAGCAAGCACATACATTAAGTTTCTTTGTGGAAGTTGGTGGTCTGGATCCCACCCAGCTACAGGACGCTAGGGTTAGATAGGCCCTTGATGACACCAGGAACTAGACTTTAAAAATAAGGGGAGCTGAAGTCCAGAGAGATGAAAGACTCAAGTGAGGCCAAAGGACGGATGAAGCTAGGGCCAGATGTTCTGCTTCCTGGGCCAGAGACTCCTCCCTCCTCCACAGAACCTCTTGCTTTTCACACGGATGTTTATTCAGGAAAGTGATACTTTCATCACGGCTGGCTTGCCCAACCCGTGATGGCCCTACGTTGTTTAACACCAGGCAGTGGAGAGAGCCTGTCTCCTTTTGGACAAGAACAGCAGGGTGTAGGCTGCTAGGGTCAGGGCTCCAGACAGATCTTCCACGGTGTCCCTCCTGGGATTCTGTCCTGTGTGTGAGAAAATTAAGGAGCTGATGGGAAAAGGCCACTGAGAGCTGAGAAAGCCACTCAGGAAAGACCTCATTCCAAGAAGAGAGGCCAAGATGCACACATTGGGATTGAATTGCATAAACTGGGTCTGGGAGAGAAAACATGGCCCACGGCCTTGTCCCTGCTGTCTCCCATTCATTTCCATTGCTGAGTGAAAGGCCGTATCCAAGAGCAAACAAAACGAGAAACGTGTCTGCCTCTGGATCTCTGAGGGACATCGAGAATGTGAAGGAGAAGAGGTGGGGTCACCAGCACTAGCCTGGCAGTGTCTGGGCCAGTGGGCTGGGCAGTGGCAGTGGACGCCTGGGCAGTGGGTTTTTCTGCTCACAGTGCCAGCCCTTTTTTTGTAGACATCCCTTGGCTCAAGCGCTGACATTGCCGATGGAGAGAACAGAGCAGCAGGGGTTGGGATTTGGTTGACATCTGGCAGCTCAACTGTCATCTTCAGACTGGCATGACGGTTGGGAAGAAATGATGAAGTGTGTATTACTCACTGCCTCATTTCTGTTAGAAAATATCTGACCAAAGAAGTCAAGGCTGGAAGGTTTTTCTTTTTTTCTTTTCAGCTTATAGTTCAAAGTCATAGTCCATCGTGACAGGTGATGCGGTCACCTTCTCATCGCTGACACAAAGCACCAGAGCAAAAGCAGCTGATGGCAGGAAAGGGTTTCTTTGGCTTACAGACTCGAGGGGAAACTCCATGATGGCAGAGGAAAGCATGGTATGAGCAGAGGCCGGATATCACCTCCTGATGTTGATCAGACTGACAACAGAGAGAGAGTGTGCCAAACTAACACTGGACAGCTAGGGGTGAACAAACCTCAAGGCCCACCCCCATCAACCCACCTCCTCCAGCAAGGCTCCGCCTTCCAAAGTGCTGCCATCTGGGGATCTCACATTCAGAACACATGAGTTTGCAGGGACAGATAATTAAAACCAGCACAGTAAGGAAGACACGGAGGCAGGAGTCATAACATGACTGCAGTCAAAAGCAAGAGTGGGTTAGAGAGATGGCTTAGCAGTTAAGGAGCTTGCCTGTGAATCTTAAGGACTCATGTTCGACTCTCCAGATCCCACGTAAGCCAGCTGCACAAGGTGGCACAAGCACACAAGGTTGCACATGCGCACAAGGTGGCACACATCTGTAGTTTGATTGCAGTGGCAGGAGGTCCTGGCATGCCAATCCTCTCTGTGTCTTGCTCTTTCTCTCTTGCATTAAAAAGGCCAGTCTATTGGGCCTGCCTCAAAAAGAATTGTTTTTAAAGAGCAGAGAGTGATGAATCTGGTGCGCCTCTTGCTTCCCCCTTTTACACAGTCTGGCACCCACAGCCCATAGAATAGTGCCACCCACATTTCAGATGGGTCCTTCCATCTTAATTAGCCTGATCAAGAATATCTCTGAGAAATTTGTTTATGGTGCTTCTAAATCCTGTCAAAGTGACAACTGAGATTAACTTTCACAAAGTATGTTCTTGGGATCTGGCTAAGAAGAGCTTTCCTACAGGATGAGATAGAAATGAGCTGGTATACTCTTTTGTTATCAATATTTCTTCTATAGCTAAAACAGCGAACATAAATCTATTGTCAAAAATTATCTGTTTAGCCAGGCATGGTGGCACACGCCTGTAATCCCAGCACTCAGAGGCAGAGGTAGGAGGATTGCTGTGAGTTCAAGGCTACCCTGAAATTACATAATGAATTCCAGGTAAGCTTGAGTTAGAGTGAGACGCTACCTCAAAAAACCAAATATATATATATATATATATATATATATATATATATATATATATATATATATGTGTGTGTGTGTGTGTGTGTGTGTGTGTGTGTGTGTGTGTGTGTGTGTGTGTGTGTGTTTGAGATAGGCTTGGTTTCTGGAACAATGTTGATAGCTCCATAGGTAAGATTTTATGTGAGATATCACAGTTTCTTCAGAAACAAGTATCAGAAGGGTTTGCTGTTAATTTCATAGATATTCTGGAGAATTCGACGTTCAAGAAGTCTGTCTGATCACCATTTTTCAAACACGGTAGTTTGCCACGTGTTGACCCACAGAGAGACAGAAATGGCATCAGATTCAGCATCAAAGATGTAATTTTTAGGCTTCTTGTGAACATAACCTCAGGGAATTTATACACTTTCTCTAATAGCATTAGCTTTAAAAATAGAGAGTGTCAGCTCTGCCTTACATGATCTTTCTAGAATTCTGATCAATTTCTGTTGAGTAAGTTAAGATTTGTTTTAAATTACATCTAATATATATGTATTGTGTGTACACGCACATGCGTGCATGCATGTGAATGAAGACCAGACGTCCATTTCAGGTGTCTCCTCTACTGATCTCCATCTTGTTTTTTTATTATTTTTATTTATTTGTTTATTTGACAGAGAGAGAGGGAGGGGGAGAGAGAGAGAGAGAGAGAATGGGAGTGCCAGGGCCTCCAGCCACTGCAAACAAACTCCAGACGCGTGTGCCCCCTTGTGCATCTGGCTACTGTGGGTCCTGGGGAAATCAAACCTGGGTCCTTTGGCCTTGCAGGCAAATGCCTTAACCTCTAAGCCATCTCTCCAGCCCTTTTGTAAAAATTATTTTTATTTATTTATTTGACAGAGAAAGAGGGGGGAGAGAATTTTTTTTTGAGGCTAAGTCTCTCACTGAGCCCAGAGCCCACCAATTTGACTAGGTGACCTGTCCAACAAGCTCCAGGGACCCACCTGTCTCTGCCTCCATGGCACTGGGGTTACAGGCATGTGCCACCACACCCAGCTTTTACACGGGTGCTGGGGGTCTGACTCATGTCCTTGTGCTTGTGTGGCAAGTATTTTATCCACTGAGCCATCTCCCCAGACTCACTTGTTTTGTTTTCTTTATGTTGTTCTAAAATCAACTTCTTCTGTAGAATACAAGTATAATACAAGACTCATCTAGTCATCAAAGCTAATCCTGGATCCTTCCATTTGCACATCCACTTGTTCACAGAGCCACGCCCCATCCACCCTCGACCACGGTGCACCACGGTGCAGTCTGACCAAGTCCAGCGGAATCTCTCTGTAGAACTTTCCCAGTATTAAAGAGGGAGAGTACAGAATTTTCCATCTGGCTCAAGTGCTTCTCAGAATATGCATCTGAAAAAATCTGTTTGTAGTATTTAGAATTTTAAAAATGTCACGCTAATGGACCATTCAATTAGATTCTGCTTTTTTGGGTCAAAAATAATTAAGCATTAATCACCGTGAGTCATGCCTGCGGATGAATATATTTGAATGATGAGAAATTTCAATGCCGCCCCTTATAATAATGATCTCTGATATACTGATATTTTTAAACTCACATTATTTTTTGAGGGTTGACTCAAGAATTTGGGGGCATAGACTGGAACTCTACAGGGGCTCTAGATGCCTGCAGAATTGAACAAAGAGAGCATAGCAGGTGGGAAATAAGAAATGAAGGGAGGGGCTGGAGAGATGGCTTAGTGGTTAAGCGCTTGCCTGTGAAGCCCAAGGACCCCCGTTGGAGGCTCGATTCCCCAGGACCCACGTTAGCCAGATGCACAAGGGGGTACACGCATCTGGAGTTTGTTTGCAGTGGCTGGAGGCCCTGGCGCGCCCATTCTCTGTCTCTCTCTATCTGCCTCTTTCTCTGTCTGTCACTCTCAAATAAATAAAAATAAAACAAAAAAATGAAGGGAAGAGCGAAAGACCCACCCTGGGACGATGTCCTGGTGTGCCGGATGCTGTGGAGCCCTCTGTACCCCTACCTCACACCCTCACTGTAGTAAGTCACTGCTTACCCACCTGCTTGGCACAAGCAGGTGCTGACGTTGTGATTGTCCCTCCTAAGGGCCAGCTGACATGAGTATTGCTGAGGCACCATCAGCCTCAGGCAGAGAGGGGCAGATGCTTCCAGCAGAGCAGGGTTCTGGCAGCTCACGAGGCAGCAAGAAAAGTCCTCGCAGATGACAACGGCCCAGGGAGTGCGGCTGGCTCAAGCCATACCCACAGACGCCCTGCCTTCCACGCCCTTGTCCAGCGAGATTCTGGAACCTTGCCCTTGCCCTGGCCTCATCAAGTGTCGGGAAAGCGTGGGAACAGCTCAGTGCCTAAAACACTTGCCGTGCCTGCACGAGTACCTGAGTCTGAGCCCCAGTACCCGCATGAGAACCAAAAACTGGGCACCGTAGCAGGCATCTGTAGTCCCAGGGCACCTGAGCTCCGAAGGGAGGTAGAGGCAGGAAGTTTCCAAGAGGTTTTCAGGCCAGCTCAGCCTGGCGTACACAGTGGTAGAACAGTAAAAGATCCAGCCTCGAACAAGGTGCAAGGCAAGGCGTGCCTCCTCAATTCCTCTCACCTCCACATAGGTGCCTGCCATGACACACTTGCTTCTGAATTTACACACGTGAACATGCACACTTTATGAACACACACACACACCAAACAAAAGAAAGAGCACTTGGCCTTTGACTTTCTGATAGGAAAACGGACTGTTGTCAACCCACATTTTCCTTCTTTCTTGGCTGTTCTCAGTGAGTTTGCCTCCGCCCCCTTCCTCGTGTTGGCTGTTTTAGCCTCTGCAGAAGGGCGTGCTGAGCGAGGGGAGGTGGTGACAGAGATGAGAACGTCCTCACTCCTGGAGGACAAAGCAGGCTTCCAGGAACCTGCGTAGAGACGTTGCTTCAGCTGGAGAGAACTGTCTCCTCGAGACAAGGAGCGGGGGAGGGAGGAGGACCTACCCCAGAGAGAGTCAGCACGAGAGGGCAGACGCAGGTGGGCAGCGGAGGAGAGGGCGCCCTAGGCTGACCCGAGCGTCTCTGTCTCAGAAGGGCTGCAAAGATGGCAGCCTGACTCACTGGCTCGCTGAACTCTGCCTTTTCTCTGGGTTGGTACAGAAACATGTCTCCTGGTCACCACAACTCACTGTTTTGTTTTTGCATAAAGAGTTTAGAAGTTTCTCTTGGAGATGCCAAAGGTTTGCCTCCCCCAGTGGATACTACCTCCTGTCAAGAAACAAAACTGTGCTCTGCTCTTGGCTAGAGGCCTACATTCTTCTCAACAGCGTGCCTTAATACATCCTCTCATGGTTTGTGCCTTATTGTCTGAACCCGCAGATCAGTCTCATGACTTCCCCAGGCTACAACCCTCACCCCACCGCTTCATATATAACTTGCTCCACTAATGTAACTGAACCTTTGCGCTTTCCAAGATCATTTGAACATGAGAATGTAAATGGGTCAACAATTTAGCTAGGATCTTTTAGGACATGAGTTTGGGGGGGATGGGGTGGAGGGGGGAAGGGAATCACTCCAGGCTAGGGTGACCTAGAACTGTCTCTATAGCCCATGCTTGCCTCAAACTCACAGAAATCCTCCCACCTCAGCCTCCCAAGCACTGGGATGAAAGGTGTGAGCTACCACACCTGGCTTCAGCTCTGGGTCCTTTAAATAACTTTTTCAACTCTGGTGTTCACAACCAAGTGGAATCCATTAACACATCCTTGCACTGTGTAGTGGTTTTATTGGTGACGTAGAATTTGGTTCATAAGAATTGAGATAAAAAATAAAAAATTAAATTAATTAATGGAGTAAAGGAAATTCTCTCTTCAACTTATTTTTTGTATTAGACAGCAAGCTCACACTTTTCTCTTTTTTTTGAGTTTTAATTTAATTTTATTTTTTTTCTCAATTTTTATTAACATCTTCCATGATTATAAAAAAAAATCCCATGGTAATACTCTCCCTCCCCCCACTTTCCCCTTTGAAATTCCATTCTTCATCATATCCCCTCCCCAAGCTCACACTTTTCAATGGTTGAGAAGTAAACCCAAATGATTTGATGGATTAACTTAATAAAATGAGGGAGGAGTCCAAGAAGACAAAAAAAAAAAAAAAAACAAAAAGAAAAAAGAAAGGAAATATGCTATAAGGTATTGGCTCATGGAAGGGAGGGAAGAAAGATGATGTGGAAGAAGACAGCTGTATGTACAGACTTTAGAGCCCTCTCTCGTGACACATAAGTGGATTATGGACCCCAAGCTCTTCCTAAGTGAGAAAGATGTTTGCTGACTGAGTTGGGTTTACCAGCTGTTGGGAACCTCTCTCGGCTTCCGCTCAGGCTGTGCGTCAGTGTTCCCAGCATGTGTGCGTCCTGCGTTGCCCAGCGCCTCCTGCAGGGCTGGGATCGAATACTGTGCCCTCAGCACATCATATGCAATGCTTAGGTTCCCTGTGCGGAAGGCCTGGGAGGTTCTGGTGGCCATATAAAACAGACACTTGCTAGAGATGATCCCTCTCTGTCTCCTCTGTTTGAGTAAACATGTCGTTTCATGCAGCATCTGCCAGTCTTGTGTTGTTCTTGGTGACTCCAATTCCAATATACAGAAACTAGATGCGCTACTCCGGACATGCTGGGGGAGAGGAGGCTGAGGCTGCAGAGGGCGGGGCCACCGTGGGGACCTGGGTGCCCAGCAGCGGCTGCGGCCGAGACAGCTTGCCTCCGTCTGCTTGTGTAACATGCTCACGTCGCTGTCTCTTTTTGCTTCTGCAATAGTGCTTCCTGGAACTGTCAGATGCAGAGTTCTGGATCCACTGTCTAAATAAAACCAAATGAATAGATTAAATAAATGTACCACAAAGTAGTCATTTGGATAATTAGATAATGAGAAAGCCACCAGAGATTATCCCAACAAGGACAGAATAAAGACCTATGAATTAGAATGCTAGAAAAGTATTGGTTTGCTGTCTGTCTTTTTAAAAATAAACCTAACCAAAGATTATAAGTGTTGCAATTTTATGGAATGTATCATTCATTCATTCCACCAACTCCCAGATGGCAAGCATTGTGGTACACGCTGGAGATACGAGATGCCAGGCACATTCCATCATTTTAAGAATTTAATGATTTAGGCAGGGGATTTATAGGTAAGCAATGTTAATACAGTAACATACAGCAAGACTGGGAGTCACAGTAGAGAGAGTTCAAGGGATGTGAGAAGGAAATTGCCACCCATTCTGCTCAGAGGTCCCAGTATCTTCCCACTGAGGGGCCCACACGTTGGTGAGCATTTCAACAGCTGAACAGGAAAGGGTGCCTTCCCTGATGAAGGGAAGGCCTTAAATGCAGCTGGCAAAGTACGGAGTGTGTGGGGGTCATGGCAGAAGGATGGTGAGACAAAGGGGTGAGCTTGGGTTAGAGCCAGATGGTGAAGGCATTTTCTTCCTGTCTTCCCTAATTTATGAATCATGAGCTTTACATTTTAGGTGTTAAGGAATTACCATCTGGACATATGCTGGGGAGATGGCTCAGGCAGTAAAGTCCTTGCCTTGCAAGCATGGAAATTCTGGATGCCATGACACACATTTGTAACCCCAGCGCCAGGGGGGTGGAGACAGAAGGGATCTGCAGAGTTCTCTGGCTAGCCAGCCTAGTCTGATTGGTGAGCTGCAGACCAATGAGAGAAACTGCGCCCCAGATAAAAGAAGGTGGGACTAGAGAGATGGCTTAACAGTTAAGGCATTCACCCGTGAACCGTAAGGACCCATATTCAACTCCCCAGATCCCACGTAAACCAGACGTACAAGGTGACGCATGCGCAGGGTGGCACAGGCATCTGGAGTTTGATTACAGTGGCTGGAGGCCCTGGTGTGCCAATTCTCCCTCTCTCTCTCTCTCTCTCTCTCTCACACACACACACGCACACACACCTTCACTCTCACTCTCATAAATAAAAGGCCAGTCTGTTGGGCTTGCCTAAAAAAGTAAAGAAGAAGATGAAATACACAAAGAATGGCGCCCGTGGTTGACCTCTAACTGCCACACACACACACTTGCACAATGCACCAGCTCACACACATGTACCTACACACAAAATAAGCATGCATGCACATCATACACACACACACACACACACACACACACACACACACACACACACACGCACTATGTGGTTTAAATGCTTAACTCATATGACGTAGGGAAGGAAGTAGAGAAAGAATAGAAAAATGATAGAAGATATCTTCACCATGGGTATCTTGCACAAGTAACACGTTGAGCAACAACTAAGGCTATGGGCTGCAGAGATGGCTTAGTGGTTAAGGCGCTGGCCTGCTAAGCCCAAGGACTCAGGTTCACTCACCAGGTGGCACGTAAGCTAGAGACACAGTCTGGAGTTTGATTGCAATGGCTAGAGGCCCTGGCAAGCCAATTCTTTCTCTCTTTCTCTCTCCCTTCCTGTCTTGCTTGCTCTCTCTCTCTTGCATAAAAAAGTTAAATTAAATTAAACTAAGGTTGTGGCAGAAAAGATAAAGAGGAATGAATGGCCCAAGGCAGGCCGACAAGGTACAATTAATGGTCACGGACTGGATCTGAATGCGGAGGATAAAATGTCCTAACAGGGCAGATTTCTAGCCTAAGCAACTGGTGGCATCACTCACCTGTTTGTGAGAAAGCAGCAAGTTCCCATTTGAACACGTTGGATGGGGAGACATTTCTGAAAGCTCGTCAGATGACCTGCCTGCTAAGTAAGTAGAAATAAGGATGTGGGCTTGGGAAAACCCAGGGCTTCAGAAATGCATGGAGTATGGGCTCAGTGTCTACCAGGATACAGGGAAAGTTGGAGCAGTGATTGTGGACAATCACGGAGATGGGGAGGACCGTCCTCTACAGCTTTGAGCAGAGATCAAGCAAGGGGACAGGAGAAGGCGGGGCTCATAATGTAGGAATAGTCTCAAAGGGGCCAGATAGCGGGCATACTGAACTGCTCAGAGAACTCCTATGAAGACAGCGTGCTGGTTTTGAACTTGCTAATTCCTGGCGACCTCCGTGAACTCAGCTTCACTGCAACGATGGGGTGGAAGCCAGATGGAGGTGGGTTGAAGACGGAAGGGAAGCTGGGAAAACAGGAATCAATAACTTGGAGCTTGCTGCCAAGACAAAATTGAATAGGAGCCATCAGATATCTGCGGGCAGGAGAGGACTCAGAAAAGAGTAAAGGCTCAGCTTGGAGCCGTCCTCACCAGGCAGCAGAGACCCCTCAGATACTCATATGCTCTCACAGCGCATATCTCCTCCTCAAATGCAGCTGTGCGGAGACTGAAGGGAAGCCAACTGTGAAATGAATCTAGAAAGATCTACCTGGGTGGGGTTAGTGTATTTTGTTTTTAAAACAAAAATAAAAATAATTGCGAACTTATGAACCATTTATAGTTCTTTTTTTCCCCTCCATAAACTATTCAAGTTCACAGGGGAAAAATAAAGTTTCTAAATAAAGTCTTCCCCTAAGATTGCATTTTTGACTTGCCAAGCCAAACGAACCAAATCTTTTGTTTCTCTAGCAATCTTACTTCCCAAGAAAAATACACCTGAAAGTACCAGGGGCCAGGTTTTCCCCACCCTCAGCCATTTTTTTTTTCTTTTTGCCCCTAAATCAACGTTAGAGGGCACTTCTCCATTATGCTATGCTATCATTTAGCCAGGAAGGTTAAGTAAGTCCATGTTGACGCAATCAAATCACCCTCTTTACTTCAGGGGTGACATGACTGCCCCCTTCATTTGCACTGAAGATGTTCTGGATGGGAAATGGTCTCTCCAAGTGTGTCCCAGGGTAGATGCAGAGGGAGGATTCTGGCAGACTACATGGTAGCATTCAAGTTACTATGTCTTCATGCCTGTGCTAATAACTATTGTCTGTACCATCTGATTGTCGCCCTTGGCAGTCCATGACCAGGTCTCCAAGAGAAGCACATTTTTCACATTTTATGTGCATCATGGGGACACAGATCTCCCTGAGCGCAGAATCCAGACACTTTATGTGAAGTTCTGGCATGCAGGTTTTGTGAAATTCTGAAGTGTGGAAACTTTACCCAGTGTACTTTATTTTGGAACTTTGGGGTTTTGAAAAAAATAGAACTAAAAGGGATAATTCTTGAGATGGTTCTGGTCTCTAGAAGTTCTGGTCCACCTAGATGTGGTTAGTTGGTGGCTAGTTTCTCTAGTTATTAAAGGAAAACAAAAGCAGTTAACAATTTTTGTATGTTGGTTCTCAGGCTAGGCACCAGGAAAAGGACATCAATTTCCTTATTTCTTCTCACAAGAGTCCTCAGAGAAATGTACTAGCTCTCCCCACGGGAACATGAATGAGTGGACTTAAAGTTAAACAGTCTGTTCTTGATAGAAAGGCAGCACGTGGCTGTTAGAGTTGAGAGCAGATCCCATGTCTTATGACCTGTCTGGTACATTTTGAAGACGATTCTTTATGTATATGTCCACAAAACACCAAAATACTTTATCTGCACCGACGAAGGCAGTGGCAGAACCCGTCCGTGGTCCCATTACTCACTGTGTAGAGGACACATGCCAGGGAGACGCGCTGAGACCCTGTTCAACATGACCGTCCATTCCCGCTCCAGGTCTCCTGCGTCTCTAGCCTGGTGAGACCTCAGTGGCTCTGCACAGCACACCTACTGACGCGTGTGGGACTCTTCTTCTCTCCCTCTGCCCCACTCTCCTCTTCTGAGCTCAGTTCCAACCCCTTCCCTTTTCCATGCAGCTGGTGGCGAGGGCACCAACTTTGCACAGACTTTTGCCTCTTTTTTTTTTTTTTGTCCCAGTCTTCTCTCCTTTGTTTTCAAGCAGGGTTTTACTTGAAGCTCAGGCTGCACCTTAACCTGTACCACCAGCCTTCCTGTCTCAACCAGTCCTGACTGCTGACATGACACGCGTGGGCCACCGTACCCGCATGTGCAGGGTTTTTCTGCACCTGGCATGAGCGCCACCTATCCTCTTGGTCTCCCTGTCCAGTCACCGTCTGCCCTTTGCATTTACAAGCTAGTCAGAGAAGAATCTGGAAATGGCCCTGAGGCCAAAGCCCTTGGAGCTTAGCTAAGTTCTGATTTTGTGACCTGAGTGACTACACCCAGATGGTTGGAAAGACTGCAGGGAGCTCATCTTAATGACGGAAGGCCAGGGACACTCCCTTTATCATCTTCCTCATCCTCTGATTCTTCTCGACTTTGGGATAAGGATGGGCATCTTTCCTGCAGACCTCACAGAGGGCAGTGCCTCCTGTAGACAGCCTTCTTCAGTTCACAGGAGAGGTGCCAGAGAGGAGTCTCCTGTTCCCTGGAAATGGAGTGACCCAGGATATCCAGCCTCTCTGGAGCACCAAATCAAGACTTGCCAGAAAGGGCAAAGCCAGAACGAGTCCCCTGTGTTCCACCCAGTCTCATTCTCACCCACACAAAATTTCCCCATTCCCTCACATTTTCCACCCAAGCCTCAGAGAAAATGCTGCAGAAATTTATTTGTTGCAGCCACCTGAAATTTGGGGAGTCAGGAGGAATTCCTCTACCATAGTGGAAGAGGAAAACAGAGCTTTCATTTGGAAAATACTGGGAAAGCTCACTGATAGGATGTTGGAACCAAACATCAGGAGTTTAATAGAGATCTACAGCTCTGAAAATGATTAAGTCCTCACTCCTGGTAGGGACCAGTTTCTGGGAATGCCTGATGCACAACTGTTACTAAAAGTTGAGTGAGCTGAACGTGGTGGCTCACTGGTGCAATCTTAGCACCTTGAAGGCCGGAGCAGGAGGATTGCCTCAAATTCAAGGCTAGCCTGGGCTACATAGTGATTACCAGGTCAGCAAGGGCTATAGAACAAGACTTGATGTCAACTATAAAACAACCACAGCGAGAAAAAGTTAAATCAATCAAAGCGATGGAGACACGCTGAAGTGAAAGGAGGTCACACTGTACAAGAAACGTTCTAGAACTGAAAACTGTAGAAAACGGAAACAATTAGACTAGGGCTGGAAAAATCCCCTACGTGTGGATCTCTAGTCAGCATTTGCTGACAACAGATACAATATGTGGAATTAATTGGGGAGAACCAATAAATTCTGAGCAGCCCTAGCTATTTGCAAAGAGGTCCCAAACATAGCTCTCTGCATTGAAGACGTGTCACAGCGTAAGTCCCTATTCTGAAGAGCTGCACTAGATCATGTGATGGTGCATCTTCACTGTCAGCTCCACTGAACGTGGAATCGCTCATGAAGTACACGTCAGGATATACCAGTGAGGGTGTGTTCAGAAGGGTCTGACTGGACAGGGAAGACCCACCATGAATGAGCGCAGTGGCATTCCACGGGCTGAAGTCCAGGAATGAATAAAAAATGGTAAAAAGGAAAAAAGCCAGCTAACACCAGCGTTCACCTCTGTCTGCTTCCTGACTGAGAACGCGGTGTGACCGGCTGCCTCGCGCTCTGCTGCCCCTTCACAGCCATGAGCCGGAATCAACCTCCCTTCTTGAAGTTGCTTCTTGTCAGGTACGTGGTGACCGCGATAAGAAAAGTAACTCGTACAGACATCATGGCTCCTTTCAATTAAATATTTAGGGGAGAAGTGGGTGGACAAGGGTTGGGGTGGATCTGTCAACATGTGGAATTGACTCTCAGAAACACAGTTCCAGATGGTAAAAGCCCACAGGTGAAAAGACATCTACCACCCCAAGGTACCAACTCTGCCATGCCAGCAGGGGTAGCTGCTGAGCTGCCAAAGCAGAGGCGTCTCTTCACTCTGGAAGGAGCATCAAGGCCTGGTCCATATTTTTCATTTGTTTCCAGCCACCCCACCCAAAGTACTGTGTCAGCCAGGCCTGCAGGAAGACTCACTGTCACTTTGTCACACCCACTTCTTAGCCTTTGTCCTTTCTGTTCTTTCTGTTAATTCTTTCCCACTCTTCAAAGTACTGATCAGTGATGAACCTTCCTGCCCAATCATCCTGGGACCCCAAAATGGAAAAAAATCTTCCTCTAGACAATCTAGATGTCTATCAATCATCTATCTGTCTGCCTATCTATCTATCTATCTATCTATCTATCTATCTATCTATTATCATCATTTATCTATTATCCATCTATCATCTGTCTTTCTGTCACATTTTCATCTATCACTTATTGATGAATCTATGGTCATCTATATCTAAAGTTCTCCCTGTCTTGCATTTTTTTTTACTTGTCTGTTTTCCACAGAGAATATAAAGTTTCTAAGGGGAAATTCATACACAAAGCATTCACTTTGCATCTCAGAACCTGATCCAGGACCTGCTACGTAGACACAATGGACAAGAAGGTGAAAATTACCAAGAATTCATATCAGGATGGTTCAAAATTCCATATTCCACAGGATGGTATGTCTGTTCAGGGCTGATAGGAGTTTTACGTCTGACTCTTCATTTAAAGAAAGATTCTATAGTCAGGCATATTGCTAAGGAGAATGGGCTGATTCCAGATTGAGACCACCTCTTCACAGTTCATAGGATATGAGATGTGGGGAAAACTGAACAGTTAGAGCACTAGAAAAATAAACCAGAGGTGTTTGAGGAGGTACACCAAAACCTTACCTCTACTGTCTAGTGGTTCCATGAGACCAATGACAGCCTGATCCCAGGTAGAGAAGTCCAATGAGGGCTGAGATCTCAGGTAGAGAACATCCCAATGAGAGCTGAGATCTCAGGTAGAGAACATCCAAAGAGAGCAGTAATCCCAGGCAGAGAAGGAAGTCCAAAGAGAGCTGTGATCCCAAGTAGAGAAGTCTAAAGCAAGTTGTGATCCCAGGTAGAGAAGTCCAAAGAGCACTGTGATCCCAGGTAGAGAAGGACAAAGAACGCTGTGATCCCAGGTACAGAAGTCCAATGAGAGCTCTGATCCCAGATAGAGAAGTCCAAAGAAAGCTGTGATCCCAGGCAGAGAAGCCCAGTGTGACTGTGATCTCGGTAGAGGAATGCAGGGACAGGTCTCATCCCAGGCAGAGCAGCCCAAGCCCCACTTCTGATTCCTGAGTGCAACAACAGAGCCACCTTTGCGAACTGGCTGGGTACAAGGCTGATTACAGAATCTTCCCAACTGCCTTCCTTTATAACCAAGTAGTTTGAGGGAGGAAGAGAGAGAGAAAAAGAAAGAGAAAGAGACAGAGAGAGAGAGTCAGAATTCTTACAAGGATGAATTTCCACATCAAAACGTAGATTTGTGGGTCTGTTTTATGCCAAGTGAGAAAAGGCATGAAATAGCTAGGCATGAACTACTCCCCAAAGACTTGTCTTTTACTAGAAAGAACTTTGTAAATGTTAATAAGTATTAGAGAAGCTGGAAAAGGGTTTGCTCTGGGCCGGGAGACATAAAATAACCATCCCTTGTTTGTCTGATTCTAAATGGGCTCAGTATTGATTTGCCCTATAAGAATTCCAAGTTCCCACTGCTTTGGGAAATTCATCCAAACCCACTACTTTTCATTCCTGGGAGTTTCCTACACAGGAAACTTTCTTTGCAGTCCTTGTACCAAGTGCGGAGAGGAATACACAGGAGACAGGGGATGACCAAGCTTTGCATCGGTCCTTCCTCACTTTCTACTCTGAACCCACAGCAGCTGGTCGTCCTGGGCGTGGCTCTAGTTCAGCCCACATTCAAAGGGAGGAGTTCATGTTAATGGAAGTACAGAGAAAACTTGGAAACAAAAAGGAGACATCGTTTTATCAAGGGGCTTGCCTCTATTGCTTGGGACTTACAAACACACATTGACCTCTCATTGACATGTTACAGAATGATTGGGTATTCGAAGCTTATAATGGAAAAGACATCTGATCCACCTGCCTGCTGCTTTGTTCTAGAGAATAGGTCACATAGAGTGTGGGCAGGCAGAGACTCCGTCTCTCGTGTCCTCTCTACCACAAACTCTCTCCATTATAGAATATTCTAACTTTAGGGTTTTTTTTTTTTTTTTTGGCTTATCATATGATCTTAATGCATATAGCAAGCCTCTTCATCCATTCAAGAAATCAGTAAACATCATTCATATATGTGTGTGTGTGTGTGTGTGTGTGTGTGTGTGTGTGTGTGTGATGTACGCATGCCCATGAGCTTGCGTGCCGCACCTTGAGAGGAACGCCAGGTAGCCGGCTCCACCATTCTGCCCATTCTACGTAGAACCCGAGTCCCTTACTGATCCCGGAGCTTGCCACAGATTTCTTTTTTCATTAAGCCCAGAAACTAAGGGGTCTGTGCTTCCCTACAGGACTGGGGTTGCAGACAGGTGTGGCCACACCCCGCTGTTTATGTGGGTCCTGAGGATTGAACTTCATGGTCTCTCAGCACCCCCCCTCAGGCTCTCCTGCCTGCACAGGAAGAGTTCTTAACCACTGAGCCATCTCTCTAGCCCCTGGAACATTAATTTTCAGTTATGCACTAAGATAATTCCGGCTTTGCTAGTATAGTTCTGTGAATACCGTGGAATGACATTGCTGCACTTGCAGGGTTGGGAAGCTTCATAGTGAAGAGTTCAGGCATGTGCACCAATGTCCAGCTGACAATGAGATTCAAAAATAATGTAGCTTGGGCTGGAGGGATGGCTTAGCTGTTAGCGTTTGCCTGCAAAGCCAAAGGACCCATGTTTGATTCCCCAGGACCCACGTAAGCCAGATGCACAAGGGGGCGCACGCATCTAGAGTTTGTTTGCGGTGGCTGGAGGCTCTGGTGTGCCCATTCTCTCTCTCCCTCCTTCTCTCTCTCTCTCTCTTTCTCTATCAAATAAATAAATTTTAAAAAATAGTGTAGCTTGAGAAATGAGCTAATCACAGATAGATTTGATGTTGTAATTTAGAGTCCTTGTCCCAGGACTTCTTTGAGATGAATTACACATCTACTATTTTATCTCAAAATACATTCAGAGCCTCAGGAAGTGGGAAATTGAATTCAAACACACAGTCCTCAGTGAAGTCAGGCAGAAATCAGCTGAAGGGATGAAACTGTATCGGGAAAGGAGACAGGTTTTCTTCAAAGAAAGAAGAATTAATGGATTTGCCTCTAAGTGTGCATGCATTTCTACTATTTTTAGTGTGTGTATGTAGTATGTTTGTACATGCATGCCCTTATGTATGTGGGTACGTGTGTGTGCAGGGACCAGAGATTGATGTTGGGTGTCTTCCTCGGTTGCTCTCCACCCTATTTTTAATATTTATTTATTTAAGAGAGAGGAAAGAGAGACAGAGAGAAAGAGGCAGATTGAGAGATTTGAATATGAGCATACAAGGGCCTCCTGTCACCGCAAACAAACTCTAGAAACATGGGCCACTTTGTGCATCTGGTTTTTGTGGGTACTGGGGAATCAAACCCAGGATGAAAGGCTTTGCAAGCAAATGCCTTTAACAGCTGAGCCATCTTCCCAACCCTTCACCCTATTTTTGTATTTTTTTATGAGCAAGAGAGAAAGAATTGGGGCACCAGGGCCTCCAGCCCCTACAATTGAACTCCAGATGCGTGTGCCACCTTTTGCACATATGTGACCTTGCGCTTGCTTCACCTTGTGCGTCTGGCTTACATGGGATCTGGAGAGTCGGACATGGGCCCTTAGGCTTTGAAGGCAAGAGCCTTAACTGCTAAACCATTTCTCTTGCCCTCTGCACTATTTTTTTAATATTCATTTATTTATTTCTTTGATAGAGAGAAGGAGGTAGAGGGAGAGAATGGGTGTGGTAGGGCCTCCTGCTGCTACAAACTAACTCCAGACACTCACATCACTTTGTGCATCTGGTTTTATGTGTGCATGCTTAGGAATAGAACCCAGGCTATCATGCTTTGCAAGCGAGTAGCTTTAAATGTCGAGCCATCTCTCCAGGTCAAGTATCTATTTACTCATGAAGTGTGTGTGTATGAGAAGAGAATGGGCATGCTCGGGCCTCTTCCCACTGCAAATGAACTCCAGGTGCCTGGCTGTGCCCGGGTACTTGGGAGCCAACCTTGGGCCTTCAAGCTTGTGCAACAAGCACTTTATGTACTGAGTCATCCCCCTAGCCCCTCATTGTATTTTCTGGATGATTCTCATGGGGTTAACTATTTGTCTGAAAGAAAGACCCTTTGATGTCCCCAGTGCCTCAGAATGTGACCTAATGTGAACCCAGGATCATCACCTGGTTGTTTCCTTCTGAGGAGGAGGAACTTGGACCCAGAGACAGATGTGCACAGAGGGAAGACAAGGGGAAGACATGGGGAAGGGTGCTAATCCCATACTAGGAACACTGGCACTCCCAGAAGCTAGAGGACTGTAGGGCAGGCAGGTGTTCCCTACTGCCCAGACAGAATCGACTCTGATGCCATCTTGGCTTTGAACTTCCAGCCTCAAGAACTGTGATGCAATGAATTTCTGCTGTTTAAGTCACCCAGGATGTGAGGCTGTGGACATAGCCCTAGGAAATTAAGCTAGCAATCCTAGCATGCAGTTGAGTTTGTGGTCTCATAAAATAAGCAAATAAAAGTACCTTTTTTTGTTATGAGGAGAATCCTTATTCATCTGACCCCTCTTTACTTCCCTTTAGTTCTCCTACTTCTCCTAGGCCCGAGCCACAGGTAGGCTGAGGTGAGAGGCGGGAGGCAAACTGTTCTTGGGTGCGAACCACACTGATAGTCTACCCCTCCCCTCCTCCCACCCATCAGTCACTCATGTATTGAACATTCCGGAGCTCTAGGCAACTGTCCGTGACTAATGGAGACCCAGCCCAGAGATACAGGAGGTCTGTTCTCGCACTGCTTACTGTCAAGTAGGAAATTTTCAGAAGTTTTAACCATGCACCTCATGTAGTTAACAGATTTCCATACACAGTGTCAGAGATAGGAAGGAAGGAAAGATTCTGATTCCGTTTGTCCCACCGCCTCCAAATTGATAATGAACGGCAGGAGAGAACGGGTGAGCTTTCCTTGAGAGTGCACTCACGGCCTTTGACATGGATGGAGGAGTGCTTCTCTGTTCTGCACGCACGTATAGCAAATAAAGTATGACGGTGGAAGAAGGTAGCTGCTTAATTTTATGTAATTCCATCGAATGTTTATAACTGCCAATTTGTTTATAGCTATAAATCTATACT
This sequence comes from Dipus sagitta, assembly GCA_036346955.1. Lineage (NCBI taxonomy): Eukaryota > Metazoa > Chordata > Mammalia > Rodentia > Dipodidae > Dipus > Dipus sagitta. The sequence goes on from CM070789.1 coordinate 2,106,084, forward strand.
TCTCTCCATGCTAGCCAGAGAAGCTTCTGTATGGAGATGGTGGTAGACAGTGAGGAGCCTGAAAACACGCCAAAGCTGAAAGCAAGACTGTGGAGAGCTCAACATGAAAGAAGACATCTCTCCAGCCCATGTCCCAAGGCTCAGGGAACGCTGTAGAAGGGGCGGGGGCAAAAGAATGCGAGAGCACAGATGGGGAGCAGTGCTTTGGGGCGCTGTCCAATGGACACAAACTGACCAGTGCGTTCATGACTGCACAGTGGTTATTACCCCCACATGACGTGCCCAATTCTGAGATCACCAACATTTTGTCATAGAGACAGAGGTGGACAGAAAGGCGGAAACATCAGAACAGGAAGGAGGAGGGTGTCCAATGGAATAGAGGTGGGAAAGGGACCATTAGAATATTAGGATGGAAATATGATCAAATTAAGTTATGCTCAGGTATTAAAATTCTCAATGTATATACATACATACATACATACATACACACACACACACACACACATATACACACCATATGCACAGAATTTTCAGCTGGGCCTGGTAGCACATGCCTGTAATCCCCACAACTGAGGTGGTTGAAGTAAGAGGACCACAAGATAGAGGCCAAGCCGAGCCACTTGGTGTGGCATTGTCTGAAAATTAAAATCTACAGAAAGGGCTAGGTAAGTAGGTCAGTGGTCGGGCTAGGTTTAATCCACAGTATTGCAACAGAAGAAATGAGTTTTCCGTAAGCACTGGTATACTGGGTGACTGGTTAAACATACAAAGCGGACTGTGGAAAACTGTATGAAGAGAGACTTAGAAGGTTTCCAGGGCTGATGAGAAGGAAAGACAGTGGACTACTGTTGACACATGTGTTCTCATACTGGAGGAGACTTCAGACAGAAAGGTGTTTTGTGGCAAAACATACTCTTCCTTACCAAGGAAGCAGGGTGTGGAGGGCATTTATATCAATTTAAATTGCAGGCTTTCAGCATAGCACTTGGGACAGATGGTCAGAAGCCACATGCTTGTGGATTCTCCCACTTTTTCCACACTTGCAGACTCACAGCCACCATCAGTGCCGCGGTGTACCCTCTGTTTCCCTAACTCCCACTTATGAGGCGAGCGGTTTCTTGTCACCGGATAGATGGGGAGGGTGCGAACAGGATTAGAGATGTGGAAGCAGTTTCCGCACAGGGGAACACCACGACTTGCCAATCCTAAAAATTGGAAATAAAGCTTTTGGTTTGTGCAGGGCGGTGTTAACTTTGAAAGCTTGAATGGTATGGAACAGCTCTGGAGTGTTTACAAGGCCCCATTTGTTGGAATACACGTAACTCTGTGAGGTTGGGAAGAGCTGGGGCAGGACAGACAGGTGGGGTGGGAGCTTACGTCTGAGATTCACAGCTTGGTCCACGATCATCTCTTGACCTTTCTGCCTGCGAAGGGCAGAGGTCAACATTTGTCAAGGATGCTAGCATGTTGTGTGACCTCAGCAGTGAGCGCTGTGAATCTTCCGGAGCTGTCTTTGTGCAGACGTGCTTGTGAATCAGCAAAGGCTAATGTAGGCTCTGGAGAAACCCTGTGTTCCTGATTCTTTGCTGTTTCCTAACACCAGCGAACTCAGGTCTCAGATGGCCTAGAATCCCAGCTGGTCAGAACTCGGGAAGCTGTCAGAAGTCACCCTCTATCCCCAGAATGATCTTGAGTCCCGGCTGGTCAGAACCCGGGAATCTCTCACAGCTCACCCTCCATCTCCTAATTTTGGAATCAGAGAAATTTTAGGTTTGAAGAGGTTGATTGACTAACCACTAGTGAGTGAAGATTTTTGGATGAGCACCTAACTTCCTAATGATGAACCCCAGATCTAGTGTCCCATCCTCACCTCACCGAGCTGCCCTGGACATCATGTTTTTTTAAAATTTTTATTCAATTTTTATTTATTCATTTGAGAGAGACAGACAGAGAGAGAAAGAGGCAGAGAGAGAGAGAGAGAATGGGTGTGCCAGGGCCTCCAGCCACTGCAAATGAACTCCAGACGCGTGCGCCCCCTTGTGCATCTGGCTAAAGTGGGTCCTGGGGAATCGAGCCTCAAACCGGGGTCCTTAGGCTTCATGGGCAAGTGCTTAACTGCTAAGCCATCTCTCCAGCCTGACATCATGTTTTAAAAGAATAGAAACATTTCAGTGTCGCGATTATCCACCGAGACAACATGTGCAGGGTCAGAGCATGGTTCTTCCACAAGGACGCATTCTCTCTGGTGTTTATTGTTGATATTATTATAAATGAGATTGTCAGGATGATGTGGTTCACACCTGTAGTACTAGCACTTGGGAGGCTGAGGCCGGAGAATTGTTCCAGGTTTGAGGCCAGCTGGGCTACATAGAAAGTTTCAGGATATCCAGGGCTACATTACAAAACCCTATCTTCTGTCCCCACCCCTCCAAATTAAAAAGAAAGCGTGCAACTTTCCTTCATTGGCCAATGGGAGATCAAAGCAGCCTTGAGGGAAAGATAGCGGGTGAGAATTTCCCATTCAGAAGACACTGCTGAACTTTCCTGTCCGGATGCTTTTAGCACAAGAGTGAGATAATTCAGGGGTCTTCCAAGAAGTCCAATCTTCCCTACAGTTACAAATAATTTCTCCCCGAGTCACCCCATTTCATTCTGTTCTCACCCTAGCTCAATTTCCCCTTTTGCTAAATAAGACTAATTTTTCTTTCCATTTCCCCTCGCAGACCTCAGTTTTTAGATTTCCAATCATTTAAAATAGTTTCCACTGTAACCTCTCTCCGGCACATCCACATCTTTCTAAAAGCGTGTTCCTCTCAGCCAGACAGAAGATTTCTTTTGAAGAGTTCCCAGGAAGAAAATGAGACAGTGATTCATGTACACTTCGCAGCAACAAATACAATGAGAACTCCTGGCCCTTTCCCGCCTCCACGGCAGCTGCGCTGAGGATTCAGGACAGACCCTGCATCTTCCTTTGCAACTCGAGGCCTGTTATTCCTTCATTTAATCCTTTCCAACTGTCTTAACTCCAGAAGTAATGCGAGGGAACATCCCGAGAGATAGAGAGATAACGTCTGAAGAAAGCATTCAGAAATCAATAGGGAAATGCTTGAAGGGATTTTTCTTTTTTCTTCTTTTTCTTTCTTTTTTTTTTTTTTCTAATCTTAGATAGTTCAATTAAGAATAAAACTTAACTCTGAGTTTTCTGGAAGCAAGGCAACAAGATAAAAATTCTATATTCAGTAATTTCAGAGGTTACTTTGATCCTGAGAAACAAACAAGATAAACTTGTCTCTGCTCATAGCTTCTATTTGACTTTCTCAGCCCACAACCCAGCACTTCACAAATCCTGTCCTTAGCAGCTGCTAGCTTCTTCTCTGTTTCTTGGAACACGATGCCACTTCTTTAATAGTTCTCGAATGAATGAACGTAGCTTTCTGATTTCCCAGAAATCTTCTATCAGCGCCTCAGAATTCTCTAAAATCTAGACACAATACCAACGCGTGCGCTGTCTTGACTTTTCTAGAACTGTGTGCTGGAGACACTTGGCTCACCAAGTGGGCTTCGACTGCATTTGAGCATTTCTTTATTTCTCTTGCAAGGGCGCTGGCACGAGCACTCACTCGCTTACCCGCAGCCTGCACGCAGCTGGCTCTGAGCAGCGGCACATCTTCCGCAGCGGCGGTCAGGAAGGCGGGTGGAGCGGGTCCAGCCTCCGGCCAGCTCCGCAGCTGCCGTGATGGCTGGCCAATGGTCCTGCACACTACCGCGGCTGCTTCAAACCTTCTTGCTGGACCTACTAAAAAGAAGCACTTAAAATTCACGTCATTTCTTATCATCTCATTTTATTCTCACTAGGAATGAACTCTTCTGATCAGTCTAGATCTTTGCTTCTCTAAGCCATGTAAGTAATAATAAGTAAGATGTTTTTCATCTCTATCGCACCCTTCAAGACTCAGGGTCTATTGCGGAAGAGGAGGCGGAAAGAATGTAAGAGCCAAAGGAAGGGCACCACTCCTTAAAATGCAACTGTTCAGACAGAGATTGGCCTCTATATCCATGACCTCACAGTGCCTGACAGTACCTACATAAGACCCTCATAATGGGAGAAAAAGATGATGATATCAAATTAAAAGAGAGACTAAAGGAGAGAGAGAGAGGGAGGGGATATGATGGAGAGCAGAGTTGTGAAGGGGAAAATGGGGGAGGGGAGGGAAATATCATGGTTTATTATCTGTAAGTATAGAAGTTGTCAGTAAGAACACAAATTAAAAAAAAACAAAAAAATAAATAAGACATTTTAAAAGACATAATGGTGCTGGAGGGATGGCTTAGCAGTTAACATGCTGGCTGGAAAAAATCAAAGAACCCAGTTTCAATTCCCCAGTACCCAAGTAAAACCAGATGTGTAAGGTGGCACAAGCATCCGGAGTTCATTTGCAGTGGCTAGAGGTCCTGGTATGCCCATTCTCTCTCTCTGTCTCTCTCTCTCTCTCTCTCAAGTAAATAAATGAATACATAAAGCACTTTAAAAGACATTAAAAAACACAGTATGGTAAAAACATCTTTTTGGCTTTTTTGTTTTATCTATTTCTCTCTCTGTTTCTTATGAGCGTCAGTTCATTGTGCGTTGAGGATCGTGCTGGGTCTCACTGACAGTTTTTTTCAAGCATCTCATGCTCTTCAATCTCAGAAAAGAATGAGAGGCTGGGGAGATGGCTCAGCGGAGAAGACCCCTTCCTGCACAGGCACGAGGACGTCAGTTGGATCCTCACCACCTCCATGAAAGGAGGTGGGTGTGGCAGTGCCTGCCCATGCCCCCGGTGCCGAGAGGACACAGAAGGATCTCCAGGACTCACTGGTCAGACAGTCTAACTGAAACCTAAACAGACACAGTTTCCGTGAATTCCAATCTTAGTGAGAGAACCTGATCCCTGGAAACAAGGCAGAAAATAATATAGGAGGACAGCGGGTATCTTCCTTTGGCTCCACATGCATATGCACAGGGTACACACATCTACTCTCTCCCCTACACACACACACACACAAGCATATACCACATGTGCACACATTGCAATTGCACCTATGATGCATACACCAACAAGAAGAATGAAACTTTGTCATTTGCTGCAAATCAAGCTTCTCGGTAGATTAGAAATACATTTCAAATGCAAACCAGTACGTTCTAAGGAAGCCAGCCCTGGTGTCTCGGCTTAGCAGCAGGCATGGTGTCAAAACCTCAGGCACTCAAGAGAAACTAGCACTAAAAGTCCAACGTCCCAGGAAGAGGACATCTACACAAAGATTGAGTCTAAAAGTGGCTGCTAGGTTTTGAGGAACAGGCATGGATTGTTTCCCATGGAATGGAGCCTCAAATCCGATCAGAGAGCAGTTGGTTACCCCTCTAACAGACATGTCACTATTGCAGTAGTGGGTTCACCTTGCCTGGTTGGCCTCTTGTGCAGCTTTTAGGATCCACTGCTAGTTAAGACTCCCTCAGGGGCTGCATAGCTCGCCAACAGGGAGGAGGCTTCTGGCTCAGCTCCAGCTTGATTGCTTAGTGTCCTATGACCTAAGCATGTAGGTTCTTCAGCAGTTGGTTTACCATCTAGCATGGTGAGCCCACAAGAACCTTGACAATCAAGTATAATGTTGGGTAGGGGGGTCTCAGGGACCTTTCTGACCAACAGCTTACTGGGAGGTATCTGATCCTTAGCACTAGGATGTTCCAATAGCAACATATGGCTCCTTGGCACAACATTATCCACCTCCAGAGGATACTTGTACCCAGGCACTTTTCCTTAAAAATGTATATAATATGTATTTTACTCATAACATCTTTAGTTTTGATTAACCTTCCTTCCTCCTCTCCTCCATACTCCTCCCTAGACTCCACTTAGGCCTTTCCTCCTCCAATATTCAGTCCCCTCTACTTACATTTCTACTAACCCCCGAGAGTTCCTTTAAATCATCAGAAAATTCCATGAAGAAGCTTGGTAACAAATTTGCATGCTAACTTATATTCATGTCATTGAATTAAAATTGCCACTAAATAAATTGAAATGGCAATCAAAAGCATCGTCTCTCCAAGTGCAATAGGATAAGTCCTTTTATAGGGTTATTTTACCAAACTATGAGATAAATAGCTACACTGTGCTCATTTTTTCAAGTACAGAAAAGAAGAAAGAGCTACTATAAAGGAGGAAAAAGGAAAACCAAATGAAGGGCTGTGTCCGCTCTCATATCACTCAACACAGTGTCTCTAACCAGGTTCTCATCAGACTTCAGCTGAACGCCTGAGCATCCAGTGAGGACATTGCGGAGACCAGGCTGTCCCCTGCCCTAACTCACTCCATGCTGTGTAAACCAGCAGCTCTCCAGGGGAGCTCCATTTTACAAGCGGCTTTCAATGCTCTGTTGCGGCTGGGGAATGACTCTCCTCCCTCCTGGGTGGACACAGAATCAACCCCATCTGCCCAACACCACCCACACAGCACGCACTAATATATGACAGTCCCAAAAGTGGAAAGGGCACCAGGGTGAGTGGGGACTACGGGAGCACATGGAAAATTGAAATTGTTATCAGGAAAACCAGGCAGAGAACTTGATTGACATGCCGGATGACAGGGGGCAACTCCCTCACCTGGACACCATAGAGAGGTCACTGATGGTGACCACCTGACCACTTGGTGTGTGTGTTCACGGACCAACAGAAGGAGAACTCCTGGCTGCCCCAGGAACTCTAGCTCAGCTCTGACCCCAGTGCTGATGTGGCCTATGCAAGTGACTGCCTGTCCACTCCCCGCACACCATAACTTCATTTGAGCCTGTAGTCCATCCCTCTGTCCATTCACACACGGCACATGTATCTTCACACAGGTGTGTATAAACCACATGCCCATGGTACATGCATACCACGTGTACACACACACCACATGGTTAAAAAGTGTCTGAACAGAAGTCACCAGCAGCTTGATGATCTCTTCAGTTTAGTTGAAAATAGAAGAGGGGGCAGAAAGAATGTCAGAGCCACATGTTGGGTCATGATATGCAGAGACATTTATCTTACCCATAACTGTGGGCTAACTCCACAATGCATGACCCATATCCCTCAGCAAGGAGGGGCCAAGGGGAGGGGGTGGGTCACAGATGAGCCTAATAATGGTACCAAACTGACTGTATTTGCTGAATACAAAACTAATTAATAAAAAAATAAAAAATTAAAAATAATAAGGAACCTTAACAGCCATTGCCACTGCAGAATGGAGGCCTCTGTTTAAAAAGTGTTTGAGGGGCTGGAGAGATGGCTTAGCGGTTAAACACTTGCCTGTGAAGCCTAAGGACCCTGGTTTGAGGCTCCATTCCCCAGGACCCACATTAGCCAGATGCACAAGGGAGTGCACACATCTGGAGTTGGTTTGCAGTGGCTGGAGGCCCTGGCGCACCCATTCTCTCTCTCTCTGCCTCTTTCTCTGTCTGTCGCTCTCAAATAAATAAAAATAAAAATAAATTTTAAAAAAGTGTTTGAGGCTGGAGAGATGGCTTAGCAATCAAGGCACTTCCCTGTGAAGCCAAAGGATCCATGTTCGACTCCCCAGATCCCACATAAGCCAGATGCACAAAAAACAAAAATAGGCCAGTCTATTGGGCTTGCTTCAAAAAACAAAACAAAACAAAACAGTGCTTGAGGGCTGAAGAGATGGTTCAGCAATTAAGACGCTTGCCTGCAAAGTCTCATGGCCTGAGTTTGATTCCTGTCCCCACGTAAAGCCAGATGAACAAAGCAGCACATGTATCTGGAGCTCGTTTCCAGTGACTGGAGGCCTTGGCGTGCCCATTCTCTCGGTCTCTCTCTCTCCTCTCTCTCTTTCTCTGGTGAAAGTAAATGAATAAAAGTGTATTTTTTGAAAAAAAATTGGTTGATTGAGAGGATGGGGAGATGGCTCCGCCATTAAAGGTACTGCTTGCAAGGCTTGCCAGTCATTCCAGGTTTGATTTCCCAGAACGCACATGAAGCTAGAAGAATAAAGTGGTGCACGCACCTGGAGTTAATTTATAGCATGCCTCTCTCCGTCCCTGTCTCTCAAATAAACAAATAGTTTTTAATTACTTTTTATCAGAGAGAGAGAGAGAGAGAGAGAGAGAGAGAGAGCGCAAGAGAGAAAGAAAGAGAGAATTGGTGCACCAGGGCCTCCAGTCAATGCAATCAATCTCCAGACACATGTGCCATCTTGTGCGCATGTGTGGCCTTGCATGCTTGCTTCCTTGTGCATCTGGCTTACGTGGGACCTGAAGAGTTGAACATGAGTCCATCGTCACGCTTCAGGGTCCATCACTGTCCATACAAGGCTGTCCATCGTCACACTTCAGGGTCCATCACTGTCCATCCAAGGCTGTCCATCATCACACTGCACAGTCCATCACTGTCCATCCAAGGCTGTCCATCGTCACACTTCAGAGTCCATCACTGTCCATCCAAGGCTGTCCATCATCACACTTCAGTGTCCATCACTGTCCATCCAAGGCTGTCCATCATCACACTTCAGTGTCCATCACTGTCCATCCAAGGCTGTCCATCATCACACTTCAGGGTCCATCACTGTCCACCCAAGGCTGTCCATCGTCACACTTCAGGGTCCATTACTGTCCATCCAAGGCTTTCCATCATCACACTTCAAGGTCTGTTACTCTCCATTCAAGGCTGTCCCCTGCCACACTTGTTCTGTTTGCTCTGGGTTGGTGGGCACCTTTAAGTTGGTTTCTCTTCAGGCCCCAAGATCAAGAAGCTGGCACGGAGGGGAAGAAAGAGGATAAACATATATGTGTTTGCAGGGGCAGTGATTCCCAGTGGTAACTTTATGAAGCCATCCATGTCCTACAGACCAGCTGCATCCTGGTGGCTATTTACACACCACTTCTGGTGAGTTCCTAATAAATGACTATCTGCTGAAATGGTAAAGTATACCGAAGATATAGTGACGGGTCTCCAGGCTTCACAGAGAGGCCATTATTCCAAGAGGAAGTAAGAAAAGCAATCATAAAATTTTGGAAAAATTATGCACTAACTTTGTACCCTTGGCCCATCTGTACTCATTACACTGATCTAGTTCATAGTCACATCAATAGGGTGGAAGGGCAACGGCGTGCTGTGAGCGCTGGGCTTCGCTCAATGAAATTCAATTAGAGCCTTTAATAACGAAAACCCGACGAAGGCCAAGAATTTGTGTATTTCTTTATGCGCTCTCGGAGTTACTCGTTTGGTTTCTTTCCAGTGCTTTTGCTCCTCACGACTTCTTTCCTGTGGAGAGCAGCAGGGCACCATGGCTCGCGTTTGCGGGGGGGGGGGGGGGGTGGGGGGGGTGGCACCACTCCCCGCAGGCATTCAGCTCTGCCGTTCACACCTCGTCCTCGAGCCCCACCAGGGCAGCCTGCTGTAGAGTGTTTCCCCGGGTAAAAAGCAAGACCACACAGATAAGACCGTAAAATTGCCAGGAACTCAGTGCAGGTTTTATGACTCGCACGCTGATCAAAGGGGCTTAACCAAGATGGGTTTTAATCATATCTGGGCACTGGAGAGTTCTCAGGTTCAAAGAAGTGGTTCTGTGTCTTGTTTAGTCTTGGCAAAGCTCTTCTCTTCAATAACCTCAGAACACGAAGCCAACACACCAAGGCCGTGGTCAATCTTGTTTCTGTGCTCAAACCAAACACACCACCTTGAGGAGGTCTTTTTCTCACAATCAGATCTGTATATTTTCATGAATATTTTGAATCGGACATGCTTATTTGAACATTTACCCCCTTTGAAACTAAGCCATTTTAAATTGCACTGGGATCATGCAAATGAACTGTCCTAAGGAAAAAGGAAAGAAAGGCAAAAAAAAGAGAACACGTTGCGCTCTGTATCTTCTCATTGTGTAAAGCTCAAGGGCAAAATACGTAGCCTCATCATTTTTGCAAAGCCCCCAAATGCAGAAGTTCTGGGTGGAGTATGAAGAGACACCGAGGCCAGAGCTCTGTGGAAAACTGACCACCTTTGCCGTCCAAGAGCCAAAATGCCAGGTGAGGCTAGCTCGCCGTGTCAGGTAGACAATGAGTCCATGTCTTCCTGCTCTTTTCTCCCCATGTTCCTTCCTTTTAGACTCCCTCCTTCCTCAGTTCCTCCTTCCTGCCTCCTTTCCCCTTTGCCTATCAATCAGCAAACACACACATTTTGGCATCTCTTCCCCATTCCCTCCTAGAGTGGGCGGAGAGTGACCCTGTTCCTGGAAGACAGCTGCCCTTTGCTTACTTAGGAAGAAACAGGTGTTTTAGCACAACACCTTGCCTAATGTTCTGCCCTGTGCCTGTGAAGTCTTATGGGAAGAGCGAGGAAAATGAAGATCATGTCGTTAACTGGTTGCGGAATACTTTTTTCTAGAAAATGAATGACTATGTGTAAATAGCATGTTAAGCGTTGAAGCGGCCGGAACATCGGTATCGATTCATCACTTAACCATTGCAGCACGGGGAGGCTTGAAGCTCCAACCCAAGCGAGCCACTGTGAGCTACGGAGCACAGCGTGAGGATCACCAAGAGCCACGCCCATCCCCGCGGCTGCATCCTCAGCTTTCTTCGGATCTGGGCCCTAGTGGGGAGGTAATGTGTGGTGTGCATCTTACTTACTGTTTCAAGATTTCTCTGCGGCATTTAGCCACAAAGCCCATGAAGGAAGGACTGGGGATGTTGGCCCTTTCCTACTTTGATGGATGTTTCGTAGGAATCCAAGCTGCTGTTTCTTTAATTCAGCTTTCCTTTACTCAAACCAAGAGAGGTATTCTTTGACGAGAGGAGGTCTTGAGGGAAATATTGCATGATCTTGGCTTTCTTTCTTTCTTTCTTTCTTTCTTTCTTTTTATTTATTTATTTTTCTTCCTTTATTGTGTGTGTATGTGTGTGTGTGTGTGTAAGAGAGAGAGAGAGCCTACACCTGCTGTGGCTTGCTTGCCTCCCACCTCATTTGAGGCAGGATCTCCCATTGTTCACCAATCCCCTGCCAGGCTTCTGGTAGGTTCTCCTGTCTTTTCCTCCCAGCTCACCATCAGCATGTTGGAATTACATAAACACCACAGCTCCCGGCTTTTCCATGGATTCTTGGACTCCAAACTCAAGGACTCAGACTTTAGCATCAAGAGCTTTAACTAATGAGGCATCTCTTCAGTCCCGTGATGGATTATTTTTATTGATTGTGAACTTCACTGTATGAACATATGACTATATTGTATATTGGTCATATTCCCATCCAGCTGTATGTTTATATCTCCTCTCCGCAGGTTCCATTCCGCTGAGGACCTCCTCGTGGGGTTGTCTGCATTCACCATGGCTTCACGAACACATCAGTCCATCTCTGTGGATGGCATGATGCCTCAGGATACTCCTTCCCTCACTGTGGTTCTTACGGTCTTTCCACCCCTCCTCCCTGAGCCTTGGTGGTGGGCGTGTTACAGGACTCTTTTAGTGTCGAGCCATGTGCAGCCTCTAATTTTCTGCTTTGATGAGGTTTGAGTCTCTAAGTGTCTGTGACCATCCCCCTGGAGGAGGTTTTCAGTCTAGCTGAGAGAGCGGCGCTTGCGTTGAAGCCACCACTTCCTTTGTAGTGGCTCCTGGGCCCTGGCAGATGGGATAGCACTGTGCTAGGCACTTGGCTTGTTGTACTGACGGATCTTGCATCTTCCCAGTATTCACCTCCATCTATAAAAAGCAGATGCTCTAAGTGAGAATGAGAGCAGCGTGGGTCAAAGTTGATAAGCACAGTGTCATTGAAAAGACTTTCTGATGGGTCTACCCACCCATATTAGCCAAAGCGCAGCAGGAGCTTCCCTGTAGACTCTTTGACCTTCCTATCCACAGGCTTCTGACTTGGTTCTCAGTACCAGGTATAAATTCGCTCCCACCAAGTGGACGTCATATCCAATAAGCAGGCAGCTGATCCCCCCTCCCACACACACACACACTGCCTGTAGGCCACTATTACACATGTGTGTACATCCTGCCTGGCTGGTTGACTTTGTGGCTTTCAGGATCCCCTCTTGGTTCACACTGTTAGTGGTCATTATTCCAAGAAGCTCACATAGCACCTCCTTCTCATGACCAGCATGGCCTCTCAATGCCCTTTCATCTTAGTCTGTGGTGTCTTCAGCAATAGGGTCTTACTATTTAGCTCTGGTAGATAACCAAGTGCTTTGGCAATGGTCTGTCTTGTTTTGGGAACCTCACGGGCCTCCCTGACCAACAGCTCACAATGGGGGTAATCCAGTTTTGGCACTGGGTTTACCATCAAGGGTTTATGGTTTTAGGATTGAGCTTTCTCCACCCAGTACAGAATACTTCTGCTCAGACTATTCTCTCCTTAAGAGTTAAGAGATCTTGCCAGGCATGGTGGTGCACGCCTTTAATCCCAGCACTTGGGAGGCAGAGGTAGGATGATCGCAGTGAGTTCGAGGCCACCCTGAGACTACATAGTGAATTCCAGGTCAGCCTGAGCTAGAGTGAGACCCTACCTCGAAAAACGAAACAAAAAAAAAAAAAAAAGAGTTAGATCTTTTAATTACTTAACCAGAAGAAAAGAGAGAAATTTCAGACCAGCATTTGTAGAGCATAATGCTGGAGATGACAGGGTAGATAGAATGGAAAGAGAGAAAGAGAGATGGAATGGAATGAGAAGAAAAGGAGGTAGGAAGTAAGAAATCTGCCAGGAAGTTGGAACTTATATGAACTTCTTCTGGACCCTAATGCAACTTTAAAAAGAGAATGAGGGAACCACCCAAACCAGAGAAGACTCGGCAGGATCAGAGGTGATGTGGCAGGTGGGCAGATGTGGCCACTGAACAAAGAGGAGGTGACACAGGAGGCATAGGCTGCAGTTCATGTATCTCAAGTGTGGGCTCAACTCAAGTCAGAAGTCCTGGGCTGGAGAGATGGCTTAGCAGTTAAGGCGTTTGCCTGTAAAGCCAAAGGACCCAGGTTCAACTCTCCAGGACCCACATTAGTCAGATGCACAAGGGGGCACACACGTCTGGAGTTCATTTGCACTGGCTGGAGGCCCTGGCATTCCCATTCTCTCTCTCTCTCCCCCCCCCTTTCTCTGTCAAATAATTAAATAAATAAAATTTTAAAAAAGTCAGAAGTCTCATGGCCCCTCATGGAAAAGCAAAACATTCAAGAAGAAGGCCACATTCTGTATATTGAGTCACTGAAATGCTATTCGAACCCTTTGAGGTATTTTCACTACTAATTGTGTGAGCCCCGTTCTGCAATTCCAAGGACCTTACATATCCTCATTCACTAGTTAGCACCATGTCCATCTGAATCCATCTTCTTTTGCCTCTTGAACAACAAGGAGAGAAAAAGGGGATGTTTTGGGGGACTGTTGACAGTCCCCAAAGTGAATATCTACTTCACCAAAAGCACAATGTATGCTATTAAAAGTTCTCTCCCCAGGACTGTTCACAAACCAACTCCTCTTCATAGAGCAATGGGCAGACATTCACTCCAGCAAACACAGATCACCCTGTCTTCATGATTGCTTTCTTAAAGTGTCTATCCTTGAGATTCTGAAGGCCAAGGCCATGGTCTTACCTATCTTTGAAGATCATGTGCTGACTGAGCAATGGTCAGTTGCGTAGGATACTGCTTTAAATGCCACTTATCATTAATTGCTTAATGGAAGGAAGAAATCGTTTGGTTTATCAGAAATCAGTAGTACAGTACAAGAGAGGGCTGGAGAGATGGCTTAGCAGTTAAGCTCTTGCCTGTGAAGCCTAAGGACCCTGGTTCAAGGCTCTATTTCCCAGGACCTACGTTAGCCAGATGCACAAGGGGGCATACATGTCTGGAGTTCCTTTGCAGTGGCTGGAAGCCCTGGTGTGCCCATTCTCTCTCTCTCTATCTGCCCCTTTCTCTGTCATTCTCAAATAAATAAATAAAAATGAACAAAAAAAAGTAGAAGGGAAAATCAGAATAGGTGTACTTGGTCAGACTCCAGACTGGCATCAAACACACTATGTAACTGAGAATGACCTTGAACTTCTGATCCTATCTTCTTCCACTTCTCAAGTGCTGGAATTACAAGTGTGCACTTTTTTAAAATATTTATTTATTTATTTATTTATTTATTTATTTATTTATTTCACACACACACACACACACACACATATATATTATATATATATATATATATATATATATATATATATATATATATATATGTAGATAGATATACATTTGCAAGCAGAGAAGAGAGCTAGAGAGACAAGAGACAGACAGAGAGAATGGGCTTGCCAGGGCCTCCAGCCACTGTGTGGGCCCCCTTGTGCATCTGGCTAATGTGGGTCCTGGAGAATCGAACCTGGGTCTTTTGGCTTTGCAGACAAGCTCCTTAACTACTAAGCCATCCCTCCAGCCCCACTTTTTTTTTTTAAAGCAGGTTCTCACTGTAGCTCAGGCTGGCCTGGAACTCATGGTAATCCTCCTGCCCAAGTGCTGGGAAGACACGCACGACCCATGAGCTTAGATTTAAATAACTATTTTCTTTCTGCAAAAGAAAGCATAGAGGATGGAGAGATGGCTTATCAGTTAAGATGCTTGCCTGAAAAACCAAAGGACCAAGGTTCAGCTTTCCAGGACCCATGCAAGCCAGATGTACAAGGTGGCACTTGCATCTGGAGCTTGTTTGAAGTGGCTAAAGTCCCTGGGGCACCCATTCTATCTATCTGTCTCTCTTCTCTCTATCTCTCTCTGATTGCAAATAAGTAAACAAAAATATTTTTTCTTTTCAAAAAAGAAAGCACAGAACAGGGACTCTGATCTTCGTTGCTGATACTGGACTTACCGGATGTCATTGTCATTGTTATTTGTGTTTTGGATTTATGTCCTGGGAAAGACTATCTTTCACCTACCTGACAGTCAACCAACCTCGATCATTAGCTGCAGGCTTTGGGAGAACCAAAATTTAAAAAAAAAAAAAAAGTGTTGTGACTTTGTAGCAAACGTTTCCTCATCCTATGAACTCGCCATATGTTCTTGGTGCTGCCTACACCCCGTTCTGCTGTGTGATCAGGAGACTCAAGCTGCCTGGTTCTTGGCACTGTGGTTTGGGCCATGAATGTGCATGCCTGTGCATGTTTATTGGGTGGAGGTCAAGAGACAACCTCAGGTGTCGCCTACCTTTTCTCGAAACAATTTTCCATCGGCCTGGAACTCACCAAGTAAGCAGAGCAGCTGGCCAGGGAGCCCCTTAATGACGTGTCTCAGCTCTTCATGTTGGTGTTTCAAGCACCACCATGTCCAGCTATTTCAAAATGGATTCTTGGGCTCAAACTCAAGGCAACCATATGACTGACTGAGATAGCTCCAGTGTCTGTATTTTAATTATGTTTAATTACTTTCTGTTATCTTACATTTTTATATTCAATGTATTTGGAACTCACCTTGTTAAGTGGTATATGGAAAGGTATATTTTTTTATGTTTTTTTTTTTCCCCCAAATGGCTTCTTTGTCTCCTCTTCCTAGACTGTGGGAACTTACTACGACTGCCACTTCTCTGTTAGCAAGCTGAGCCATGAAGAGAGGTGGACAGGCGGAACGGTGGCTCAAGGAGATACTTGTCCCACGCCTTTTGCTTTGCCTTGGGGTTGTCAATATTGTCTCCAAACTGAGTCCAACCTCTTGAGGGCCAGATGCTCTGTGGTGGTTTCCTGGATGACCACTCTTCAAAGCCCTAAAATTTTACAGCTTTCTAATCCTCCACAGTGCCTGTAATTACCCCGGTACTTGGGCAGTAGCCTTCAATTAACTGGTCGCTGAGTTGAGCACTGTGGACGGCTCAACTGAGCTGGATTATTCAACATCAGTGCCTCAATTTCCTCCTCATCTAAGGGCAATTACTGTTGGAGATCTTTAAATAGCAAATTGAACATGGAAATACCGTCCTTGCTGTCAAGACACATTGCCATTCATCTTCTTAATGAGAAGCCCAGCCTTTCTTCCTTCCTAGAAATATGATGAGGGTGAGCCGGGATGTGAAGGCTGGTGCATGCACGGGGCACTAATGATGTCCATACATGACATCTCCCTTCATACATCATGTGCGCTGTGTAGCCAGCTAACCACACCAGATGCCTTTAGGTCTGGCAAGGGGGATGGAAAGCTCGTTCCATTGGGCTCTCCTGTGAGTGCGTGCACGCTTTCTGGTTTCAGGCTGGAAGCATCCTGTGGTGTGTCTGGCCTGGCCAAACCCAGGAAGTACTGAACTTATTAAAATTTCAAAACAAACCAAAGTTGTCTGGAGCCTTCCAAAGCATTCATGTTATGTCTGAGGGTGAAGGCATGGATTCATTTCTGAGTTGACATGAGCACCCTACCTCAGGAACACACAAACAGGGCAGAGAAATTCCATGAGAGGGCCACACCCTCGCATTAGGTCTTAGGATGGCCTCACAGAGAAACCCCTGAAGGAAGCCTAAAGGAATTCTGTAAAATTTTCTCTCTTCTCTCAGTTCCCTTTTTTATGAGGTGGCCATAGGAATTCATGTTTCTGAACAAACCATTAGGCAGTTTCAAAGGAGAATTCTGAAGCAGATCTGGGGTACCGTGTCCTGGGCACCACTACCCTGCAGAGGCTCCTGCATTCAGATGGACCTGGCTGGTAGTGGGCCCCTGCGCAACCCCCCCCCCCCAGCCAACCTGTTCTCTGTGACGATTGGGACCACCTGCAGGCAACTCACAAGCATCTGTGGTAGTTAGGAGCTGGCAAAATCAATTAATGACCAACACTGAACCCAGTGGTCAGGAATGCAGCTTCCAGAAGAGCCCACCAGGGTGTCATTGCCTACAACTAAATTTAGGTCATAGCAAATAATTACAGAATTATCTAGACTTGGAAGTCACTCAGCAACTAGGCCACACTGCACCCCACAAGTTGTATTATTTTGTGAGAGATGCCAGGCTTGGAGATTTTTATGTGCCTTGTCCCAAGTCAGCAAGCACCCTGCACAGACCTCCCTGCTCTTGGTCAGTGCTAACACATACACACACACATGCACGCATTCATGCACACACAGACTTTGGACAATTCTTTGTTTTTTTTTTTTTTTTTCCGAAGTAGGGTCTAGCTCTAGCCCAGGCTGACCTGGAATTCACTATGTAATCTCAGGGTAGCCTAGAACATATAGCAATCCTACCTCTGCCTACCAAGTGCTGGGCTTAAAGGCATGTATCACTACACCCAGGAGACATATTTTTAAGAAGTCAGAGTTTATTAGAGATTGACAGAAATAAAGTTTTTGTTCTTGTTTTGCAGTTTTAGGGCTCAAATGTAGGGCCTTGCACAGGTATATCCCTGGTCTTTTTTCTACTTTTCAATTTTTAGACAAGGTACTCACTAAGTTGCCTAGCCTGGCCTTGAACTTGTTCTGTAGCCCAGATAAGCCTTATCCTTTTACCCTAACTCTGGCACATCTACTTACATAAAGAGTTTGGAATTTGTGAGAATAAATAAATGTACGTAAATTTACAGGAGCATTCTTAAGAGGGAGAGAATAGAGACTTCTGGTCTTTGAGGTTCAAAGTAATACCTCAGTTGATCTGAGAAGTCCTCATTTAAGGCCAAACTGGAAAAGGAAGTCACCAGAGACAGAGCCCAACCTTATGGCATACCTGGAGTGAGGTGGACTATGGGATGGAAAGAACTGGTACCCCAAACAGTTGGTCTGCCCTCATGCAGACGTTTTGGCTTCTTCAGAAGGCTTGCTTCCTAGCTGGGCCCGCTGCTCTCCTCTTCCCCGTAGAATTATGTTCTGGCCATGAGGGCAGTGTGGTGAGGCTATGACCCGCTGCCCTCCCACACTGGTTCGTGAAGGCAGAGGCCTTGTCTTTTGTGCATCGTTACAGCTCTGGTAGCGCTCATGTGATGCATGTGCTGTTGGATGTAATTATACCTTTATCACATTACCAACATACAGAAGTAGCTTCAAGTTTCACTGGTGCTCAGTAGGTGGGGATTCTCTGCTTTGAAGAATCACTAAGTTATCAGGATGAGGAAATCTGGGAGGGTGGAACATGTGTGTCATTCAGGTGGTTGGTTACATGCAAAAACCAGAAAACTGACATCATCACATCAAGCCTCAGTTTCCCTCCTAAAAAGGAAGGATAACGTTTGCTCCATGTGCCTCAAGGTGTGCTTGTGCATGGATTAAAACACGTTGTAATACACATGGAGATATTGTAAGTATTAACGTGCCATTTTCTCTTATTAGAATTTTTATTAATTTTTCACATTTAAAAATATTTTATTTAGGGCTGGAGAGATGGCTTAGCAGCTAAGCGCTTGCCTGTGAAGCCTAAGGACCCCGGTTCGAGGCTCAATTCCCCAGGACCCACGTTAGCCAGATGCATAAGGGGGCGCAGGCGTCTGGAGTTTGTTTGCAGTGGCTGGAGGCCCTGGTGTGCCCCTTATCTCTCTCCTTCTCTCTCTGCCTCTTTCTCTCTCTCTCTCTCTCTGTCACTCTCAATAAATAAATAAAAATAACCAAAAAATTAAAAATATTTGATTTGTATTTGTTTATTTATTTAAGAGAAAGAGGCAAAAATAGAGAAAGAATGGCTACATCAGGGCCTCTAGCCACTGCAAACGAACTCCCGGTGCCTGCACCACCTTGTGCATCCGGCTTACATGGATCCTAGGGAATTAAACTTGGGTCCTTTGGTTTTGCAGGCAAATGACTTAACTACTCAGCAATCTCTCTAGCCCCACATTTTTATAACTTATAATCTAACCACTTTATTACTTCAGTCTTTGAAATAGAGATGATAAAAGTCAAAGCAGAAATGCAAGTTTATATATATTAGTCACTCAATGTTGACATGTATGCTTGATGTCAAACATGCTTAATTTAAAATAAGAATATCAGAACTTTTTAAAGAGGGTTGTGATCCCCTGGTATTACTCATAGCTCAGCTGTTGTCTGAAAGTCACCCCATGGGAAATTATTCTTCTCAACTGGCAGCACTGCAGAATTCCAGAATCAGCAGCTTTGGAATTCCCCCCAAGTCCTTCCACATAAGTTGGGTGATGGCAACATGGTGGTCTGCTCTCTGATTTTAATCATCTCCAACGAATGATGGTGTGGTTGTGCTCAAAGAAACTAGTCCTTTTCCAACTCCTGCACCTGGAAGTTAAACCCTCCCGTCCATAGTCTTACATGAAGTTGATTTCCTCTTCTAGCCTTCTCTGACATGCTAAAGAGCTGCTCACTGTGGCTCAGTTGTCTTTCACACAGTGACTATAGTTAGATAATTGACCCACATTTTATAACTTGAAATACAAAAGAAATAATTTTCTCCTTTCCAATTTCTTCTTGTTCTGAACACCATCTTTTTCTTCTGAAACTGATAGAAAGTATGGAATTCAGAATGGGACACAATACAATTGAAAACACCCCAGTATGTTCCAGTGAAGTAAAAATGTTAATCAAAAAGGGGGACAGCCTTCCCTTCCGGCTCTCTCCACACTTGCTGCTTCTCCTGGACAGATCATCACACCACTGTGTACTCAACGCTTCTCACTGTGAGGAGTGTCACGGCACTGGAGATTTCCTCTGTTAATCAGTGATGAACCAATAGTTGATAGATGGGCATCTTTTAACACACCAAGATGCCACTCTACCCTAGACATTCAAAACATTCTAGAAGAATTCTTTCCTCCATGAAGAAATGGGTAAAATGGGTGATATATATAGAGAATAGATGAGATATATGATCAATAGATAGACAAATGCATAGATGACATCTACCTACAGACATCCATCTACACAACCATAGACAAGAGAGTATTTGAAGAATTTCCAGGCTGGAGAGATTGCTTAGCAGTTAAGGAACTTTCCTGCAAAGCCTAAAGACCAGGTTTGATTCCTCAATACCCATATATGCCGATAGACGAGGTAGTGAATGCATCTGGGGTTTGTTTGCAGTGGCTAGAGGCTCTGGCGTGCCCATTCTTTCTGTCTATCTACCTCTTTTTTCCCTCTCTCTCAAATCAATATAAACACATAAATGTTTAAAAAAGAATTTCCAAGAGATAAAAAGAGGGAAATATCCCTGTGTGAGTACTCTGTGTGAACAGTCTGTCCTATGTGAGTACTCTTCCCTGTGTGAACACTCTGCCCTGGCAACCTCGTGTTTAATCGGCAGGTACCCCTGCTTGAGGATACATTTGATACTGCAGGAGTATACTCATGAACAAAATGTGACTTCATGAGCAACCATTGGACGCAGAATCTTGAAATCACATGTATATGATGACCTAATGCCTAATAAAAGAAGAAACCCATATATTCTCTTCCACATCCATCTACCTCTTGTTTATAGGGCTTTGCTAACACTGAGAACTGATGTCCACTTCTACCACAATTATAATAACATAGGTTTGGAATATCCACCCTATCCTTCAGTAATTTTACAGTTAGTAAGTTCTGGTTGGTATAATATGTAAATAATAGCTTTTAAAGAGAGGAATGGTTTTAGTGATTAGGGTATAAGATGGCTGGGTTCTCCATGGCATTTCTGGAGGGAAGGAAAAGTTCCAGATACAATCCCTTGAGACAAGTCTCCGTTGCCTCCACTGTTAAGTTCAAAGCCCTCACTGTACACAGTCGAGTGGGCTGTAGTTCATCATCCCCTCCCATTATCATGGTAAGCTTCCAGTTTCTACATGAGTCCACGGGTTACACATCTTTCCCCAGACTCACATGCCCTCTTCCCAGGCCTCCACACGACTTCCGAGTCCAGCTGGGCAGAGGACTAGCCACACCACCTTCATTTGGACATTCCTCTATCCACCACATGTTTTTGTAGCATCTCTCATTCTCAGATAAGAACCCCAAAACGGTATAGCTATTTTTCTTCCCTTGAGCATCGTATGATTTAAGAAAATGGGATATGTCATTCAATAAGGTGCTACAGGAATGGAGAGGTCACGTCCAAAAGTGGGTGTGTTTATTAAATGGACTTTGTATCAGACAAGAGGAGAGACTGTGGGGTAGGAGGTGGTCTAGATGCCGTAAGAACAAAGGCACAGAGGCAGGGAGTCAGTCAGTGCAGTAAGAAGGAACCAATGCAATGTCGGATTTACTGCAATGGAATGTAGCAACACAAAAGACCGGGCTGAGGAGATGGCTCAACGGTTAAAGGTGCCGGATTGTGAAGCCTGCTGGTCCAGTGTTCGATTCCCCAGGGCTCACATATAGCCAAATGCACAATGTGGCCCATGTGTCTGGAGTTTGTTTGCAGTGGCAAGAGGCCCAGACATGCCCATTCTCTCTCCCTCTTTCTAAAAAACAAAAAAAGTTAGCAGAGAAACAAATGGCCAGAGGATGTAGGAAGACCGAAGGGAAGAGTT
Source organism: Dipus sagitta (assembly GCA_036346955.1). Taxonomy (NCBI): domain Eukaryota; kingdom Metazoa; phylum Chordata; class Mammalia; order Rodentia; family Dipodidae; genus Dipus; species Dipus sagitta. The sequence continues at coordinate 2,127,511 of CM070789.1, forward strand.
AAGGTTTTGTCCTGTGGTCATAGGCAGGGACCAATAACTTGAACACTTGTGGATGAATGTTAGGGCTGAAGGATGTATGGACCAAAGAAATAGAAACCCTGATGCAAACAGAATAATTAATAGAGTGCCATTACGGTTATCTATGTGACTGTGGTGAAGGCTTAAAAGAGAACAAAGGCAGTGGGGCAAAGAAGATGGAAAAGCTTGGATCAATGCAGGGAAGTTTTCCCACTGAGGAGGGTGCTCACTGAAATGGGGGAAGGGAAGAGGGAAATGATGGCACCCACACATGATGTGTCCATACAGGATTTCTACTTAATAAAAAAAATACAGTGGGTCTTAACACAGTTTTCCAAAGTTGACTTTACCCAGAAGCTTTTAGCAAAAAGAGAAGAAAAGTGTAATCAGTTTTACAGGTCCAAAGGAGAACATGGGTTGCTTATAGAAATACTTAATGTGACTAAGAGAACAACAAGGTTTGATAGTAACAGGAGGATTCTAAGCTGAGCATGGTGGCACTCACCTGTAATTCCAGCACCTGTGAGGCTGAGGCAGGAGGATTGCCACAAGCGTGAGGGCAGATTTCTCTATGTAGTTAGTTCTAGACCAACCTTGGCTATATAATGAGAACCTGACTGAGGAACAACCCTCCCCCCAAAAAACCAACAACAAAAAATAAAGAATGGGATTCTGTCACTGTGACAGTTAGCTTTATGTACCAGCTTATTGGATAGAGGGAGTCCCAATGGCAGGTGAGTCTTTGGGGTTACACGAATGGAGCAGATCCTCTCTCTGTGCCAGCATGTTCCACTTGTGAGGCCTTTGGCAGAACAGAAACAGATACAAGCAAGCTTTCTCTGTCTCCTGAAGCAAGACACCCTTCTTTGCCTATATTGACGCTCCAGAATACCAGGTATTGAGCCTGTTGCAGTTAGGTTCACATTGTTGGCAGAAATCACCTGACCAAGAGAAGCTTTTGGGGGAAAAGGATTTATTTTGGCTTACAGACTTGAGGGGATGCTCCACAATGGCGGGGGAAAATGATGGCATGAGCAGAGGGTGGACCCCACTCCCCAGCCAACACAAGGTAGACAACAGCAACAGGAGAGTGTGCCAAATACTGGCACAGGGAAACTGGTTACAACACCCATAAACCTACCCCCAACAATACACTGCCTCCAGGAGGTGTTAATTCCCAAATCTCCATCATCTGGGAACCCAGCATTCAGAACACCTAACTTTATGGGGAACACCTGAATCAAACCACCACATTCTGCCCCTGGCCCCCCCAAACTGATAACCACACATGATGTAAAATGCAATGCATTCATCCAACTTTAAAAGTCCTCATGGTTTTTATCAGTTCCAATGATATTCATACATCTCCATAATCCAAGGTCTTTTAACTGAGGTATAATACCAAAAAACCCATAATGGCACAGAATACACATTCACGATGCAAAAGATGGCATTGGGCATAACAAAAAAATATACAGCCAATACAATATTTAAAACAACCATGCCAAACATTGAACTCTGTAGTTTTAAGTCCGAAAATTCTAGTCAGTGACAAATCTCCAAGTCCAATAATTGTCCAATTCCACCCTCCAGCTAGGCTACCCACAGTCCCTGAAAACTGCATCAGGGCCTGCAGCTTTCCTTAGCAGCCATCTCGTGGTCCCAGCATCTCCACTGGGTCTCCACTGCAACCCACGGTTCATCCTCACAGCTCCACTGGGTCTCCATGCAGGCATCCAGCAAACCTGCTTCACACTGCCCATGGCCGTTTCCAAAACACAAGACCATGTTGCAAACTCAATGACTCTCTCTTTCCTGCACTTCTTATACTCCACAATACCAGGTAGGGTGCCAGTTTGTTAATCCAGAAGGGAATAAAGCAGACTTTGAAGAACAGGACACTCCTTGAGCACTCAGGCCCTTTCAAAAGAGTCTGCATTCTTCATGTTGCCCCGGTGTAGGTCAGCTGGCCCAATCTCAAAGGTTGTAATCTCTAAACTGCAGCCGAACGGGCAGCAGTTCACCCAAAGATTTTTCTTTCTATGCCATATCCCTCTGTTCACACCAGCTGGTTTCTATGCACTGAAATCCTGCACAACTTCTCAGGATACAGGCATAACAGCAAACTTCTCACACAAACTGCTAGCCCAGTCCAAGCAAAGCTCTTTCTCACCCTTATAAGCCGAAACTCACAGTCCATAGTTCTTACTGCATTCAGGTCTTTCAACTCTGACCAGAACAGTCCATCAAGCTGTACTTACAGCACTGCAAGGCATCTCTTAGGCCAAGGTTTCAAATCCTTCCACATTCCTCTTGAAAATCAGCTCCAAGAGGCCAAAGCCACGCACTCAGGTGTCCAGCAGCAATGCCAATCCTCAGTACCAACTTTACTATTGCAGTCAGGGTCACATTGCTGGCAGAAATAACCTGACCAGGAGCAGCTTTTGGGGGGAAAAGGAGTTTGTTTTGGCTTACAGACTAGAGGGGACGCTCCATGATGACGGGGAAAATGATGGCATGAGCAGAGGGTGGACACCCTGATCCAACACAAGATGGGCAACAGCAAGAGGAGAGTGTGCCAAACACTGGCTATGACACCCATAAGCCTGTCCCCAACAGTACACTGCCTCCAAGAGGTGTCAGTTCCCAAATCTCCATCAGCTGGAAGCCCAGCACTCAGAACACCTGAGTTTATGGGGGACACCTGAATCAAGCCACCACAGAGCCTTTGAACTCACACTTGCACCTGCAGGAGCTTGGGGCCCTGAGGCCTTCAGGCTCATCATGGCATCGCACCACTGGCTTCCTTGGTTCTCGGGGCTCTCCATTTGGACAAGGATGCCATCAACTCTTGTTATTAAGCTTCAATCAGCCCAGCATGGGACCATTTCAAACTATATGAGCTGATTCGCCAAATAAGCCTCTCTCTCTCTCTCTCTTTCTTGTCCTCTTCCTCTCCCTTGCCGTCTCCCTCTTTCCTTCCTCCTCTTCCCCCTCTCCCATTCTCTCTCTTCAGTGACTAAAAGATCCCTAGCACAATAACCAAATGTTCTCAACATATAGCTTTGCATTCATAGATAACTGCTAATGTCAAATAAATTAGACTCTTCCACAAGGTTAACAATGGATATGTTGGTGATGGCGCACGTCTTTAATCCCAGCAATCGGGAGGCAGAGGTAGGAGGATCGCCGTGAGTTCGAGGCCACCCTGAGAGTACATAGTGAATTCCAGGTCAGCCTGGGCTTGAGTGAGACTCTACCTCGAAAAACCAAAATAATAATAATAATGGTAAGGATATGTTGAATATGTTTTAATATTTTAATTAATTTATTTGAGACAGACAGACGGAGAAATAGGTGGACAGGGAGAGAGGAAAAAGAATGAATATGGTTGTTCCAGAGCCTCCTGCCACTGCAAACAAACTCCAGAGACATGCACTGTTTTGCGTACCTGGCTTTATGTGGGTCCCAGGGAATCAAACCCAGACCATCAGACTTTGCAAACAAGTGCCTATTTAACTGCAGAGCCATATCTCCAGCCCAAGGTGAATATTTTTAACAACTAGAAGTATTTCTTATGTTCTCAATACAGCAAGTGTTTATCTAGGAGGATTTTTGTGCTAAGAGACATGTGTCTCCTAAATGACTACAGGCCCAGGGGAGTGGATTCTGTGGAGGTAAAAAATACATTTAAATCAGCGGGTAATCTCAAGTTGAAAAAAAGGCACATGAGACAGTATGAAAAGAGGAACTGGGGGCTGGGGAGATGGCTTAGCGGATAAGGTGCATGCCTGTGAAGCCTAAGGACCCAGGTTCGATTCTCCGGGTCTCATGTAAGCCAGATGCACATGGTGGTGCATGAGTCTGGAGTTCATTTGCAATGGCTAGAGGCCCTGGAATGCCCATTCTCTCTCTCTCTTTAATATATAAATAAAAATAAATCTAAAAAAAGAAAAGAGGAGCTAGAGAGATAGCTTAGTTGGTAAAGTATTTGCCTTCCAAGTATGAGGACCTGGGTTCTATAACCACTACCCACATCAAAATATTGAGCATATAGGCCAGGTGATATATGCCTTAAGTCCCAGTTCTTGAGAGGCAGAGGTAGGAGGATTGTTGTGAGTTCAAGGCCAGCCTGAGCCTATATAGTGAATTCCAGGTCAGCCTGGGCAAGACCTTACCTTGAAAAGCCACCATATATATATATATATATATATATATATATATATATATATATATATATATCTTAATCACAGACATAATAGTACATGCACACTTGTAATCCCAGCTCTGGGGAGGTGGAGACAGGTGGGTCTCTGGGACTCTCTTGCCAGTCGTTCTATCCTAGTTGGTGAGCTCCAAGCCAATCAGAGGATGGCATGCTTGAGGATTTTTAGCAGAGATTCTCCTATGACTTTCATGTGTATGCATACACGTGCTCCTCTGCCCCCATCCACACATGAATACACTCATGCACGTGTTTAACAACAGAAGCGGAGAGCTAGCAGTCAGGGAGCAGATGAGGCACAGAGAGTTGTGCCTGGGACAGGAATCACTGGCAGTGTATGGCTGGAGTCACAAGGTCGAGATCCTAAGACTCCCTGTCACCCTCCTGGAACCGATCCTTCCAAGAGGACATAGAGTAGAAGGACATGAGACAGGCATGGTCGTATTGGGAGGCATGCAATAGCAGTTTGAGCTTTGAATATACTAAATCAGGCCCTATCTTATCCTTTTAAAAAATGTAGGACATCATAATATTTTCCTAGACTTTAAGCTATGAAGTTGTAAACCAAAAAAATAACTACCTAACCACAAAATAGGATAGATTAAATTTCATTTCCCCTACGGGAATTGCCAATGGGTCCGAAGGCAGTCACAGGCACCAGAGTTCATCTTAGGGAAAGAGTAATCATTTTTAGGAAAATAATCTGATTAAATGTTTAGAGAAGGAAAGTATGACCCTGGGGGCATGGACTAGATACTCCCAACAACGGGAAAACCAAACTTCTCTGTCCAAGGACTTGAGTGTCTGCCACTTGGGTTGCAGGGGGCGGGGGGTGGAGCAAGGGAAAATGGGAGAGAAGGCAGCGAAACCCTGGCAAAGTGGTGACCAGCCAGTGCCCAAGTTAGAGGAAGCGGCCAGGAGGCTCTCGAAGACAGGGGTTCCAACCTACAGGTTAAATTAACTGATGGGTTTCTCTGCACTGCTCTGTGTCCTTTGAATCCCCCGTGGACACAAACAAATGTCACCCTTAACTAGCATGTGGGAGGGATGATTTCAGGAGAGGGGCTGTTCTGGGCAGGGATAACTCAACGGTGAGATCACACCAGTCCACATACCAGTGTGCCAGGAGTCACAGCCAGATGTGACTGCGAGAAAGACAACCCTCTTACAGCGTGGAGCTGTCTTGTGAAAGCGTTAGATTGCTTGTAGGCAAGGTGACCCAGGCCGACATTTGAGTACCAGATAAGAAAGGACCTTTCTTGTTCTCTTTCTCCTCCTCCTCTTCTTCCTCCTCCTTCTTCTCCTTTTCCTGTTCTTCCTCTCCCTCTTCCTTCTTCTTTGCATGTCTCACTTTGTATTTTCAAATGCAAAGCATCATCCCTGTAGAATAAAGTCAGATAAATTCATTTCTGTGAACTTTAAAGCAAACTGGTCATTCAACTGTTCAAGTAGATAGTCAAGAGTTTTTCTTGGAATAAGCATTGAAGAAATGTTAAATAACTCCGGATAGTCAAAGATAATTGCATTATTATTTGACGATATATTGCTTAAGATGAATATCACTGACGGTTTTCAATATTAATCACAATGCTGAGCATTTCGTGTGTGCCAATTCCTTTGTGAGTGATAGATTTTATTGTGATTATTTGGGTTAGGTGGAACCTGGACCCCAAGTAACACTGTTGGAAAACGCTGGAATTCATCCTAAAAAGAAAGCTTTCCTTGGCTGGGTCACGAGAAGCCAAGCTTTTCTGAGTTTGTTGTTCAGCCATCATTGGGATGGTCCCCTTTCGGCAAGGTCCAAATGGCTCGCCCCCAAGTCTTTAGTACACCAATGGGAAGGGGTGGGGGGAAGGTGATATTAAGGATAAATGTTCATATGCCTATTTCTTTTATGTTTTGTTGGCCCAGACTTAGGAACAGGGCCATAAGCAGCTGCTCATGAAGTGCTGATAAGTAAGCTGTCATAACAAATGAAGTGTCTAACTACAAGAGGTAATTCTGACTGCAGAAGAGAGGAACAATGTTCAGGTCGGCCAGACCTCTCTAGCTCTCTCACTATGTCGCGGGATTCTGCACGCACGCGTGCGCACACGCACACACGCACGCACGCACATAGCCACTTCTAGATAAGCAGTTGTTTGGAAATCGGTAAAAAGAAGAAACCACTTGCCCAGGAAATTTAGTGGCCAACACAAAGCCCCCTCCTGAGCACTAAAATCAAAAGTCTTAGTTGGGCGTGGTGGCGCACGCCTTTAATCCCAGCACTCGGGAGGCAGAGGTAGGAGGATTGCCGTGAGTTCGAGGCCACCCTGAGACTCCATAGTGAATTCCAGGTCAGCCTGGGCTAGAGTGAGACCCTACCTCAAAACAAACAGACAAAAACAACAACATCAACAGCAAAAAGTCTCTTCCTCTAACTCGATGTGCTTGCATAATGGGAAAGTGAGGGACATCCTATGAGAAGACCCACCCTAATTGTGGGTGGCACTATTCCCTGGGCAAGGATCCCGGCCTCTATGCAGAAGAAATCGCGAGTGAACACCAGCTTCCTGGCCCTCTGCTTCCTCGCTGGGAATGTGAGTAGCCAGCCCCCAGGGCCTGTCCTCCAGGAGGGACGGACCCCATGCGGCCGTAAGCCCAAAGTGGCACTTCCTCTCTTCAGCTGCCTTTGTCAGGCATGCTAACGGTGATGAGGACAGTCACCTAACACTGTCTTTATCTATGGTGACCTGCAGTCGCTAAGGTGCAGGTGGCAACTGGGTTCGTGGCATGTAACTGGGGAAGGAACTTTGATTCTGGCTGGTTTCCCTGAATCTCAGGGGACACGACGGAGTGTGTGCTTCAAGACGAGAGCAAGGAGGACACGCAGCCAAGTTCTCTGCCTCCTTTATTGTTTGAACCAAGATTTCCTTTCTTCTCTAAGATAAGCTGGATTCCCAGGAAGGACCTTTCTCTGAGGGGCTTGGGAGTTGAGGAAAGGACAGTCTCGAGTGATGATCTTCCTACAGGCTCCAGGTTGGCCCCGTTCCAGAGTTTTTCAGGTGCCAGTCATTCAGACTCCTGACGGCACCACTGTTCCTGTCTCATTCACTGAGGCACAGAGACAGGAGGTGCTGCCCATGGTTAGAGGCTTGCTGGAGCTGCTCTTTGAGAAGTGAGGGACTGTGGCTCAGGGGGTACGAGCGTTCGCCGTAAGCGTGAGGGCCTGAGTTTGATCCCCAGCACCCTTGTAAAACGCCACGTGTGGCCGTGCACACCTGAAATCCCAGGGCTGAAGGGAGTGGACAGAGGATCTCTGGGGCTGGGTGGTCAGCCAGGGGCGGTAATGGAAGCTCTGGATTCAGTGAAAGACTCCACCTCAGGGAGACAAAGTAGAAGATCTCTACAGGAGGGCTCCCGACACTCTGCTCTGGTATCTGCACACAAGCTCACGGGGCGCACATGTCTGCCCAAACGCATACATACCACACACAACGCATACATTCCACACACGCACACACAAAGTTAAGATGTGAATAAGTGAGGGAGAGAGTAAGAAAGGAAGGGAAAGAAGGGAAGGACGTAAGAGTGGAGGAAGGGAAGGTGCAGAGGAAGGGAAGCAGGGAGGAGAAAGGGAGGGAGGTGGGGACGTGTGGAGGTTAGTGCCTCAGACGTGGTCTTGGTGGACAGCGCACCCGCTATGGTCTTGGTGAGCGGCCTTTCCTCTATCAAGAACTCTTAACTCTGGGCAGGAAGGTGAACTCCGACAGCCTAGCCACCCACAAAGATGGCAGGGGCAGTCGCTCCTCACTGGCCTGCCCTGCGTCTCTCAGACTGTGCTTGAAAGCTGAAGAAAATGTGCAAAGAAGACGTTTCAGAGAATGGAATTGGCTGATGCACAACACAACAAAGCAAAAACAACAAGAAAACTTTTTTTAAAACTTTTTTTAAAAAATTTTAATTTATTTATTCATTTGACAGAGAGAGAGAGAGAGAGAGAGAGAGAGAGAGAGAGAATGGGCACCCCAGGGCCTCCAGCCACTGCAAACGAACTCCAGACACATGTGCCCCCTTGTGCATCCTGCTAACGTGGGTCCTGGGGAATGGAACTTAGGTCCTTTGGCTTTGCAGGCAAACGCCTTAACCACTAAGCCATGCCTCCAGCCCAACAAAACCTTTTTGTCTTCTTGCTTTACCTTTGTGTTGTGTGTTTGTCTCTGTGTGGGTGGGTGTGTGCATGTGTGTGAGGGGGGTGGGGGCACATGTGCCATGGCTCTTGTGTGGAGGTCAGGGGACAACTTTGGGTGTCACGTTGCACCTTGTTTAAGGCAGGGTCCCTCATCATATACACTGCTGCCCTCGCCAGGCTAGCTGGCCTGCAAGGTGCTGGGTACCCCCCGTCCCTGCCTCCCATCTGTCCGTAGAAACCCTGGGATTACAGACACTTGCTACGTGCCCAGCTTTCTTTGTGCTCTGGGGACCCAAACTCACAACCCCAGGCTTGTGCAGCTTTTCCCATTGGGCCATCTCCCAAGCCCCAGTCCCGCTTTCCACATAGGCAAAGCATGGTATGCTTTCTTGAAGAGAGAGAGAGAGAGAGAGATCTAGGGCAGTGGGCGGGGGAAGGGGGCTCAGAAATATGTTCTTTTCGCCCTTTGAATGTTCCCAGGGGTTTTTCTTGAGTTGTTTTCTTTCAAACATCTGTTCATTTGCTTTGTGTTTGCAAGAGACAGAACCCAGTGTGTAAGACAGAACCCAATGTGTACTGATTCAGTAAATGGAAGCCAGGCCATGCCTTTCTCTCCCTGGGCTCTGCCCGGGCGGCTAAGGTTAAGGCTTCGAGAAGACATGACGTCACACTGGGTAGGAGGGTGGGGGAGCAGCCGTGCCACAAGTGGTTCATTATGCAGAATGTGCAGTGAGCAAGAGCACCCGCCCCGGACCGGATTGTGCATGATCTTTTGAGGTTAACAAAAGGAATGCCATGGTGGAGATGATGGAAATCTCGAAGAATGAGGTCCTTGGAGCCAATCTTGTCATTCTGTCTGCTTTCATCTCCCTTAACCTTGGCTCATTACACTGTTGAAAAATACACCACAGAATGAGGTTATGTTCCAAAAGGAAAGAAAAATAAATAAATAAAAAAGTATTGCCTTGAGCAATGCAGGGATATTATTTTCCTTCATGGTTTTTGTATATGAAAATAGTTAAGTCAGCTCAGCAATTAGTTGGATCCATGCAAGCTTTTTACCATCTTTTTATTGAAAGATGACTTTTGTGATTTGGTTAGAATGTGTCTTCACCTTTCATAGTTTCTATCTATCCAGTTAGGCTCCTACTAGCATCCTCTGTGCTCTGGGATTTCCACCGTGATGGTGTTTGTTATTACCTGTTGTGCAGCAAGCAGGTGGTCATGGTGATAGAACATTGAAAGAACCTGTGTGCTCTCAGGTGGCGATGGATAGAACATTGAAAGAACCTGTGTGCTCTCAGGTGGTCATGGTGATAGAACATTGAAAGAACCTGTGTGCTCTCAGGTGGTCATGGTGATAGAACATTGAAAGAACCTGTGTGCTCTCAGGTGGTGATGGATAGAACATTGAAAGAACCTGTGTGCTCTCAGGTGGTCATGGTGATAGAACATTGAAAGAACCTGTGTGCTCTCAGGTGGTCATGGTGATAGAACATTGAAAGAACCTGTGTGCTCTCAGGTGGTCATGGTGATAGAACATTGAAAGAACCTGTGTGCTCTCAGGTGGCGATGGATAGAACATTGAAAGAACCTGTGTGCTCTCAGGTGGTCATGGTGATAGAACATTGAAAGAACCTGTGTGCTCTCAGGTGGCGATGGATAGAACATTGAAAGAACCTGTGTGCTCTCAGGTGGTCATGGTGATAGAACATTGAAAGAACCTGTGTGCTCTCACGGCCTGGATTTGAAACAGTGCTGGAGGGGGTAAGTGCGGAGGCACGGCGGGAATGGCTGTACACACTTGGTTTGCACACCTGTATCACTGGCGCCCACCACAGAGGGGAGGAGTGATGCTCCCTGTGGTTTCTGAACACGAGGGCAGCCGTCGCTTGTGGAGACGTAGTCCACAAACATACAGGACGGCGTGCTCTGAAGGGAGGGCTGGGAATGGCCTGCCACAGTGGGCTCAGCGTCCAGTCTCCGGGACACGCCTTCTTTTCCCTTTGGGCCACAGTTCCTCCAGTCCCAGGACAGAGGAAAAACCAGTAGGTTTGTCAATCCGAGGCTTGGGAGATGGTTCAATGGGTAAAGTACTTACTGTGCAAGCATGAGGACCTGAATTCAGGACCTAGCACCCACGGACAGCCCCAGGAACAAGCACCTTCAGCCCCGGTGCTGGGGAGGCAGACAGGAGACTCACTGGTGGATCCTGACCAGCTGTCTAGCTGAGTCTGTAAGTGCTGTGTTCAGTGAGAGATCCTGTCTCAAAGAATAAGTTGAAATGCAGAAGAAAACGCCTGACAGTGACTTTGTACTCATGTCACACTCAATGCACACACTCACACACAGACATGGACCCCACACTCATGCACACACACACATGCACACACACACAGACACAGACATGGATTCCACGCTCATTCATACACACACAGACATGGACCCCACACTCATGCACACACACACACGCACACACACACAGACACAGACATGGATTCCACGCTCATTCATACACACACAGACATGGACCCCACACTCATGCACACACACACACACACACACACTCATGGACTCCACACTCATGTACACACATACACACAGACATGGACTCCACACTCAGGCACACACACATGCACACACACACACACACACACATACACTCATGGACTCCACACTCATGCACACACATACACACAGACATGGACTCCACACTCAGGCACACACTCATGCACACACACACACACAGAGGCAGAGGCATGGACTCCACACTCATGCACACACATAGACATGGACTCCACACTCACACACACCCTCACACTCAGACACCTGCATCCACACATGAGTTTGTAATGTTTTTTTGTCCAAACTCACACTAATCCTGGGTGCTATCACTCCTTCTCATCATGAGCAGTCCAGTCCAGCAGATCGATTTCTTTTCTCCCTATTGGGAGTACTTGGTATTTCTCTACTATTTGTCCATTTACACACGTGAAAAGTAGTCATCGATCTTTCCCCATCCCTCCCTCTCTTCTTCCTTCCTCTCTTCCCTGTCTCCCTCCCCCTTCTTCCCTCCATCCTTTCTTTCATACCTTTCTTGCTTATTAACATATTTAGTCTTTGAACAGAACCTAAGCAGACGTGTAGAACCTGGAGCGAGTTGTGAGGTGACGGGGGGGGGGGGGGAAGGAAAGGTGATGCAAAGAAGAAAAGAACCCTCTTGCCCCGTAGGCCTTGTAGTTATTACTTTTCTTGTTGCTGTGACCAAATGCTAGGCCCGAAGCCAGTTAATGGAGGAAGGACTGATTTTGGCTCAGAGTTCAAGCGGATGCAGCTCATCGTGGGGGAAAGAGAGGAGGTCACGGTGGCAGGTGACATGGCGCCACTGGCCAGGAAGTGGAGAGCAGTGAGTAACTGTCGGTCTTCAGCTGGCTCTCTCCTTTTTGTTCATTCCAGGACCCTGGCCCATGGGTAGTTCTGTCTATAAATAGGATGGTTTTCCCACCTCAATTGACTCAACCTAGAAATTCCCTCCCAGACATGCCCAGAGATTAGACTCCGAGGTGATTCTAGATCCTGTCAAGTTGACAATTATTAACCAACATGGCCTTCAGCCTTCAGTGAGGCAACAGGAAGCTCCTGTCCCCGTTCTGAGGCAGTGGGTCCTCTGTCCCCGCAAGGGAAACTAAACCTGCAAAACCCAAGAGAAGTGAAACACGCTAGCACACGCCTTTAATCCCAGCACTCGAGAGGCCGAAGCAAGAAGATCAGGAGTTCAAAGTTTGGCCACCCTGGGATACATGGTTAGTGAGACTCTGCCTCAAAAACAAACAAACAGAAACCAGAGCAAAACCAAGGACTGGTGGAGTGCTTGCGTAGTTTGTGAAAATCCCAGTACCACAATCAATCAATCAATCAATCAATCAATGGCCAAAACTGGAGAGCTATATCAGACAGACCATCCAGGGACATCACAGACTCCCTCATTTGATTTGAAAATCCACTTTGGTCTTGGCAAACATCTTCTAGTCAGTCTACAATCCCATTGACACCAAGCGGACCCATTTTATAGCTGCCTCTGTCCTCTTGGGCTGGTACCCAAAGCAATCTCTCTTAGAATATTTTCCAACAGAGGGAGAGAGAGAGAGAGGGTAAAAGGTGGGGGTGTTCCTATGTGTCAGTAGAGGCACTCCCATGCCAGGTATGTGGTCAGTGGATGATCTCAGGCATTTGGCTGCCGCCTTGAACCTTGTTTGAGGCATGGTCACTGGTCACTTGTTCACCAACCTCGCCAGCCTGTGAGCTTCAGGAGGTCTCTGTGTCCACTACCCAACTCCCCATAGCCATGCTGGGACTACAGGCACCCCACAGTGTCTGACTCTATGTGGGTTCCGGAGATGCCTACAGGCAAGTACTTTACTTTACCCAACAGGCCACCTTTGTTCCTCCGTGTTTTACCTGTTAACATCTATTTTATGAGTGTCTTAAAAAAAAAATCCCTGGATGCCCTTGTTTCCTGGAATTTTTCTAAAATGTTTTTAAAGTTTTACTTAATTAATTTTTTTTATTTATTTGAAAGAGATAAAGAGGCAGAGAGAGAGAGAGAGAATGGGTGCACCAGGGCCTCCAGCCACTGCAAACGAACTCCAGATGCATGCGCCACCTTGTGCATCTGGCTTACATGGGTCCTAGGGAGTTGAACCAGGGTCCTTTGGCTTTGCAGGCAAACACCTTACTCACTAAGCCATCTCTCCAGCCCTTATCTAAAACTTTTATTGAGTCATCTCTAGCCATACTTGGATGAGCTTTTGTCTTTTCCATCTTGTCTTAGCAAATCCTTCTCTTGCCATGTTCTATGAGCCAGAGGTCTGTTGACTGATGCCTCTTTCCCATGCAGTGGGCTGACCAGAACATGCTGGAAGCCAGTGGAAGGAGAAGCTCATGAACACATTGAGTACCAGGTCACAGTTTTAAACCAGGGCTTCTGGTGCTCAGGCCTTGGATGGGTCATGATTGTTTGTGGTCCTGCTCAGTTCCTGGGTGCTGATGATGATGATGATGGAACCTTGCATTGAGCACTTCTGTCCAAGAGCCTGGGCAGGCTTTCTTCCTCTCAGGAGCCAGCAGCCTGCAGAAACCTTACAGTGGGGTTGGTTCCTCCGCACTGCGAGGAGAGAGGCTTGACTGCAGCACTGTCTTTATCTGGGTGACAACTTTTGCCTCACTTTGGAGCTGAGTAAAAGGGGTCTGCTGGTGTAGAGATGGCACTCAGCTTCCCAATGGCAGATTTGCACGTAGTAAGTGCAATGCTTCAACAGACACTTTCCATCTGATTGATTGTTTCGGGGCTGGTTTAGAACCAGGGAGAGACTCTAGAAGAACCATCGGTTGGTGCTCTCCATCCAACATTAAGAATGACTCAAGGGACTAAAGAGGTTGTTGTGTGGTTTAAAGCACTTGCTTGCAAAGCCCAATGGCCCAGTTTCAATTCCCCAGTACCACATGAAGCCAGATGCGCAGTGTCTCATGCATCTGGGATTTATTTCCAATAGCAGAAGGCCCTGGTGTGCCCACACTCCTTGTGCAACCATTCTCTCTCTCTCTCTCTCATTCTCTCTCTCTTTCTCTCTGTCTCTCAAATAAATAAAAAATATTTTTTTAAAAAAGGAATGCCTCCCAAGCTGAAAGGCATGAATGACCATTACTATTCACAACAAAACACAGATGTATTAGCAAGATATAATGAATCTATAAATCAATTTCAGTGCTACCCCCACCCAATAATGTGTCTGAAAATCCAACATCAAAATAAATGTCTATGCAGTTGTAAAAATATCAGACCTAATGGGATGGCCAAGAGAAATGGAGAAACATCTCTGGGTTCACACTTGTTTGAGGTATAATCTTAAATCATTTAATGGTGAAGCACATTCTGGAAAATGAATCACGAGACAATTTTAACTTTGCTGAATATGGCAGAGTGTATCTACACAAAGACGCAGAGATGTCACTAAGTGTTAGGATTTTAGGGGGTGACCCCATCATCAGTAAGCTCTGCCCCTGACCAGACATCTCCATGTGGCACATGACTGCTTGAAAATATGAGAACTTTCTGTTTTAGCAGCAAATACTGGGGCCAACTTAAATCTACTTTCAATGATGCTGGGAGTAAGAAACATCATCCTAAAAAGAAATGTGCTGACCCTCAGGTGATATTTGCATCTGGTACTAGGTACACACATTGAGCTGCCCGTGGCTGAAATGTAGTTTTTTTCATATGCCACCCAACAAACACAGCTCACTTCTGACTCTTAATGTGAAGAATTCAGGGAAGGAACCTCTTTGAATATTTATTTTTGCTAAGAGATGTTGTGGCAAAGACAATCCAAGCTGCATGTCTTCCCCATCAAGTCTACTTATCACATCCAATCTATGGATCACCCTAAAAAAAAAAGTCCACTTTCACTTGGGAAATTTCTATTTGCTCAAACAAAAAGCTGAAATCATTGTTATGCTGTTATAGAAGCGTCAGTGATTTGGCAGCAGGGATGGGGAAAACACCATGTACTACCACCTTATCAGATCCGCTTGATACAAACAGAAGGGAGATGTTTTCCTTATCTTGGCAAGACATTTCCATAAACGTCCTCTGTGTGGAATGAGTGTGGTGCCTGCCAGGGGGGTGATTGCTCAGCTGTGATCTGAGGCAACAGAAGTATTGATAAGATCATTAGCATATCCACTAAAAATGTTGAATCAGAAAAAGGAGAAACCAAGGTTCTAGGTGTCCTTAAAAGAAAAAAAAAAAAAAAAGCTGGGTGTGGTGGCATATGCCTTTAATCCCAGCCCTTGGGAGGCAGAAGTAGGGAGGATTGCTATGAGTTCAAGGCTAACCTGAAACTGCATAGAATTCCAGGTCAGTTTGGGTTAGAATGAAACCCTACCTCAAAAAAATAAAACCAGTGGGGCTGGAGAGAGATGGCTTAGTGGTTAAGCGCTTGCCTGTGAAGCCTGAGGACCCCGGTTCAAGGCTTGATTCTCCAGGACCCACGTTAGCCAAATGCACAAGGGGGCGCACGCATCTGGAGTTCGTTTGCAGTGGCTGGAAGCTCTGGTGTGCCCATTCTCTCTCTGTCTATATCTGCCTCTCTCTCTCTCTCTCTCTCTCTCTGTCTGTTGCTTTCAAATAAATAAAAATAAACAAAAAAATTTAAAAAAAAACATAACAAAACAAAAAAAAACCCCACATACCCCCCCAAAAAAGACAACAACAACAAAAAAACCTTAGTGAGCTCATTTTTTATGTGGTATTTATTTAGATGAGAAAAATGTGAATCTATTTTACACTTATCCTAATGATATGTAAAGCTCATTTTTAAAATGTGATCAAACAAAATGTAGGTAACAACCACAGCCTACCTGATCTCTGAGAAACCTGTACACTCCCCAGAGGAAATTAATAATGACCAAATTCTTATGGTCTTATGTATTTTGAAGCTTAAAATGCCCTTTGGGCATGGAGTTATGGCTCAGTGGTTAAGGCACCTGCTCATAAAACCTAAAGACTAGAGTTCCATTCCCCAGCACCCACATAAAGCCAGACAGATGCAAAATGTGGCACTTGAGTCTGCAGTCTGTTTGCAGCAACTGGGCACCCATTCTCCATTCTCATTCTCTCTCTGTCTCTGTCTCTCTCTCTTTGCCGGGCATGATGGCACACGCCTTTAATCCTAGCAGTTGGGAGGCAGAGGTAGGAGGATTGCCATGAGTTTCAGGCCAGCATGAGACTACATAGTGAATTCCAGTCAGTCTGGGCTAGAGTAAGACCCTATCTCAAAAACCCATACTCATACTCATAGATATGAACATACATATACATATTGTACACATGCGTATACAAAGAAAAAAGAGAGAGAGAGAGAACGAAAGAAAGCAAAGAAGGAAGGAAGAGAGGGAGGGAGAGAGGGAGGTGGGGAAGGAAGGGAGAGAGAGAAGGAAGAAATAAGGGAGAGAGGAAGAAAGAGAGGGAGGGAGGGAAGGAAGGGAGAGACGAAGGGAGAGAGGAAGGGAGGGAAGGAAGGGAGGGAAGGAAGGGGAAGAGAGAAGGAAGAAAGAAGGGAGAGAGGAAGAAAGAGAGGGAGGGAGGGAAGGAAGGGAGAGAGGAAGGAAGGAGGGAGGGAGGAAAGAAGAGGGAGAGGCAAGGAGAGAGGGAGGGAGGTAAAGAAGGGAGAGAAGGAAGAAAGAAGGGAGAGAGGAAGAGAGGGAGGGAAGGAAGGGAAAGAGGAAGGAAAAGAGGGAAGGAGGAAAGAAGGGAGGAAGGAGGAAGGAAAAAGGGAAGGAAGGAGAGGGAAGGAGGAAAAAAGAAAGAAAGCAGGGAGGGAGAGGGAAGAAGGAAGAAAGAAAGGGAGGAAGGGAAGGAGGAATTAAAAAGGAACGAGGGAAGAAGAGGGAGGGAGAGAGAAAGGAAAGGAGGAGGGAAGACGCATACAAGACAAAAATAAATACACAAATAATAAATAACTACTAAATAAAGCAGCAGCAGCACTCCTGTTCCGTAGCTGTGTTACTGGTTCCTCCGGCAGTTAAGAAGGCACAGAAGGCCTGTGGCTCCGGAGAGCAGAAAGACGCCAGGCTGACAGAGAGGGAGGCTGTAGTCAGAGCCTGGCTGTGTTCAGAATTAAGGCTGCATTTAGAGCTACATACTTAGGGTTTTAAGAACTGTTACTGAAATTCCTGAACGAAAAACTATTTTATAGGGATTTAAAAAATAATTTATTTTTACTTATTTATTTGAGAGAGTGAATGGGCACCCCAGGGCTACCAGCCATGGCAAATGAACTCCAGACACATGCATCACCTTGTGCATCTGGCTTACATGGGTCCTGGGAAATGGAACCTAGATCCTTTGGCTTTGCAGGAAAGTGCCTTAACTGCTAAGCCATCCCTCCAGGCCTTTTTTTTTTGTTTTTTTTTTTATGAGCGAGCGTGCGAGAGAGGAAGAAAGAGATAGAGAGAAAAAGAGAGAGGGAGAGAGAGAGAGAGAGAGAGAGAGAGAGAAAGATGGAGAGAATTGGACCTTCAACCACTGCAATCAAATTGCAGACACGTGTGCCACTTAGTGCACATGTGTGATCTTGCACGCTTGCAACACCTTGTGCATCTGGCTTACATGGGATCTAGAGGGTTGCATATGGGTCCTTAGGCTTCACAGGCAAGTGCCTTAACCGCTAAGCCATCTCTCCAGCCTCCTTTTATGAGGACTTTAAAGGTTTCAATTCCTTTGTTCTTCCTTGAAACAATAAATTTTTTGTGTGTGAAATATAGTGTTTATTAGGAGGTCTGGTTTAGAATAAAGAAGACTATTTTAAAAATTAAGAACATTTTAAAATTTGGATTGTACGGCCAGTGCTGAGATTGTTTTCAGTGATTTACAATTTGTGGGGATTTGGAAAGTCATTGATAACTGTGGAGACTCTAAAATAGCTCATGTTAATCCGAAAGAATTACTCTGGCAGCTGCCTTCAGGCATTTAAAGAACACTGAGAGTCTAGGGGTGGGGTGTCCTGTCAGCATCCCGGCTGAGCGGGGAGGAGGGTGGCAGCGAGGCCTGCGTGCTCTCGGGAAGGGCCTGGGGCAGGCAGGGACCCCGACCAGGCCAGACCCTGGGCCCAGGCCCTCATTTGCTTCAGGTGAGCTAATGGCTGTGAGCATGAAGCTGACGACTTCAGTCTCGGGGCTCTCTGAGACTCCTTCAGCCTGTTGCCCCACATGCAAACCATTTCACAACAAGCTGAGCTGCTCTGTGTTTGGCCCTTTCTCTCCTGAGGGCTGGGGTACTGGAGCGCCTCAGAGGCCAGTCATGGGCCTCAGAGACACTGAGCTCGCAGCCAACGCGAGCGGCCAGCGGCCTCCGGGGCAGCCAGAGGCTGGGGCTGAAGTGACGCGAGCATGCCTCTCTGTCCACCAGCGCTTTGTTTTTGAAAACATCGTTGTTCCTTAGCATCCATGAGGGTTTATTCTAGAAAGCTCCTCAGAGACCACATCGAAGGGAGTGCAAACTCCTTACATTTAAACAACAACAACAAAAGAGTATTAATGTCTAGGCTCTTACGGGTAGTGTGGGCAATTTATTTATTTGTTTTTGAAGAAGTTGTTGTTGTTGTTATTGTTATTTTCTGTGCTTTTAAAGACAAGATTTTCCAGCGTAACCCAGGCTGGCCTCCAACTTGTGATCCACGTGCCTCAGCCCCCAGAGTCTTAGGGTTTACAAGTGTGCCATCACACCTGGCTGAAGTTTCATTTTAAAGTCACCAACACACACACACACACACACACACACACACACACACACACACACCTCTATATATTGTCTCCTAGACACATATATGTATTATGGGACTCTTCATGGAAGAGAGAGTGGGTGATACAAGCTGACTTTTATTTTTGCCTAAAACTTGCCACTATTGGCCAGGCCTCTCATTAAAGACAGAAAAACACAAAGCATTCCTAAGAAACAGAATGAATTTCGCAGATTCAGTCATAAAATGAGAGACCCACCTGTGAAAACCAAAGATTCAATGTCTCTGGCCACCAACCCAACTTGACTGCAGAGATCTCAGGTGACTGTAAATTTTTTTCTTATTTTATTTATTTGAGAGCGACAGACAGACAGAGAAAGAAAGAGGCAGAAAGAGAGAGAGAGAGAGAGAGAGAGAATGGGCACACCAGCCACTGCAAACAAAGTCCAGATGCATGAGCTACCTTGTGCATCTGGCTTACGTGGGTCCTGGGGAATCAAGCCTCGAACTGGGGTCCTTAGGCTTCACAGGCAGGCCCTTAACCGCTAAGCCATCTCTCCAGCCCCCTCAGGAGACTTTAATTCACCATGCTCTCCTGACTTCTTGTGCCAGGGACATAAAATGTGATGCTTTCAGGTTCAAAAACAAGAAACTATTGAAGCTTTTAAAAACTCCATAGTTAAAAAAAAAATCTGAAATGTTAAGGTGAAACCCTTGAAAGCTATGCGCCCCATTTCTTGCCAGCTCAGGAGACAGTCCTGCACGGTGACAAAAGAGCTTAGAGGGTCCCATCCGGGTCCCCGGAGTGCCAGCCACCGGAGGAGAAGGGCTCCCTGTGACAGCCTCCTTCGCCCCCTACCCATGGCTCCGTGGGACCATTTCTCTTTCTGAGTAATACTTCCCCGTGGTCTGAAATCACTGCGTAGCGAGACTTTTCCTGATCTCTTCCTTCCTCCCACAAGTTTCTTTCAAGCAGCGACTTATAATTTGAATTATTTGTTTTAAGTTGTTTTTTTTTTTTTTTTGACTGTTCATCCCTATCAGCTTAAGCAATACATATACCACATCTAAACATTTTCCCAGCTAGAGAAATTGTCAATCGATTTCCTGCCGTGGCAGACAAGCATTCAGCCACCTGGAGCCTGGATGCGGGCCGTCTGGTTGTTTTCTTTCCTTCGTGCGTTTGCTGTTCTGAGTTCCCAGCAACCAAAGCAAACGAACAAGGGAAAAGAAAGAGTAGCTGCTTTTTAGAGTCTGGAAACGCCAACGCCGTGAGCCCCTCGCTGTCTCAGGCTCCTTTGTCTCGAGGCCACACGCGTGCCAGGCTCTCCAAGGCTGGTCTGCCGCCCTAGACTTGAAATTGGTAGATGGTGTCACAGGCCTTGGCACATTTGTGGAAAGTCTGATTTCCTGGGCAACCACGGGAGCCGTGCTGATGGAGGACCCGCCGCTCGGCAACCTGTGCGCAGAACATAGCCTGCCCTGCGTTGAGCAGTAAGCGAAGGGCACTGTTCGTCTAATTCTGCGGGTGTTTCCAAGCTTCTCCTGGCTTCAAAAAGCCAAGGTTCTTCAGTCCTCCGTGTTGTCTGCCTTTTCTCTGTAAGTGAGGCGGCAGTGGGGAGATGTCTGTGATTGACAACTGCGAATGCCCAAGGAAGCACCACTCAATCGTGCTACAATAGCACCCCTGCTCCCAGCAGCCTCCTCGGGCTTACAGTGCAACTTGAAGCATGGCACTAGAAGATTCCACCGCTTCTGTGAAGCCAAATCGTACCTCAGCTTTCCGCTTTGCAAAATGATCTTAACTTCCATGCCTTCCCCCTTCTCCCAAGATAAAATAGGTACCTCTGATTTCACTCTAGACGCTGAAACCAGTGGGCAGACTTTGCACTGCGCTCATGCAAAAGTCATTCAACTCTAAGAGCATGGCGTGCTGTCTGGGTGTGTCATAACTCTACAAGACAAATGAGCCTTCAGAGAAGAGGGGGAAGACCGGATTTGCTTTTACCATTGGCCTCGTGTCTCTAACTGAACCTCAAAGGTTCCCATCTCATAGTGAGCTGGCTCACCTCCAGCTCCTGTCCTGGCTAATGAGTTCAGAACAAGATGCCATTTTGTCCTTTTAATCTAGTGCATTATGAAAGCTATGACTTGCTTTCATTGATTTACTCTGACTTATTTGGAGACATGTCCAAATAATTTTCTAAGAAAGGGTCTGTGGAAAGTATTTCATTACCTTCCTTGTTGAAGAAAAGCCTTCCCATGTGATGGCTAGCTAACTTCAGTGTGGCTCTTTGAATTGAAATAAGTTTGATGTGGACGTGTGAATGTCTTTTTCCACCATTGCTGGTGAGAAGTCTAAGACTAAAGAAAATCCTGTTTGTTTATATATATTCAGCATTTCTGAAGGAATAAATGATACCACTGGATGAAGAAGATGAGAGCATAGTAGACAGCTTTAAAAGATGCAGAGAAAGGGCTGGGGAGATGGCTTGGTGGTTAAGGTGTTTGCCTGTCAAGCCTAAGGACACAAGTTTGATTCCCCAGTACTCACGTAAAGTCAGATGCACAAGGTAGTAGATGTATCTGGTGTTCATTTGTAGTGGCTAGAAGCCTTGGCATGCCCATAGTCTCTCTCTTTCTCTCTCTCTCAAATAAATAAATAAAATATTTTTAAAAGATTCGGAGAAAGAAGCACTGTGCAGGCAAAGCTGATTTTAAGCATTGACTGAAGATGTCAGTGAGTTATTTTTGGCAGCTCAGGTCGGAGGGGAATACTTCCTCTGAAGAAAAGCAGGTGTGATCTGCAGGTAAACTGGCCAGCTTGGCAGCTCTGATTAAGCACTGTGTGTTTTCCCTCTACAGTGAACTCCATAAAGACAGATGACTATTCTAGAAAAGCATTCTCATGGAGAAATGTCTGACTTAAAACAAATCCACATGGCAACCAGTCCTATGAAATTCCAAGCTACACATGCATGTGACATGTGACAATGCTGATGTTTCTGCCTCCTCTGCGGAAAGGGGATAGCTTATTGGAGCGATGTATGAATATCCTGCGTCTTTACTAGCACAGTGAACAGACCACGGAACTGAATGTTGGATGCTGCATAGAGCTATTGGAACATTTTCTTCTCCTGAAAGCGGATGCTCATGTACTAATTAGAGCCCACACTGTTGCTGACTCAAAGTTTATTTTTTCCTTATGAGCCATGCAGAATGAAAGGCAATCACTCTCATGTGGGACCCTGTGACCTGATAACGCCCGCTACCATTACACTTTCAACAAACTTGAACCCAGATTCCAATGAGCTGTGTGACACCAAGGGAGGCAGCTTCACAATGGCACCCAGTGTTCTCAGCTAACACAGGAAAGATTAATGGCTTTGTCCCCACTCTTTGGTGGTCTGTTGAAGAGGAAAAAAACATGAGCTTCCATTTGGTTTTGCACTCAACCGAATCCACCAACTGGCACTCAGACCAAAAGAGAGCCCAGCTCCATCCAGTACTGAATCTGCCATGGGAGTGGCCGGAGTGTGTCCCCACTGCAGATTCTCCATGGTCCAGATGCCCCATGGACAGGAGTGCTCTGAGCAGAGACTCCATGACTGAACTAATAGGAAACACATCAGATGGAAATGATTATTAGCAATTTCCTCCTTCTCTTCTTTTTTATTTATTTGTAAGCAGAGAGACATAGAGAGAAAAGAGACATAGAGAATGGGTGTGCCTAGGCCTCCGGCCACTGCAAAATGAACTCCAGATGCATGCACCACTTTGTGCCTCTGGCTTTATGTGGGTACTGGGGAATTGGACCTGGGTTGTTAGGCTTTGCAGACAAGTGCCTTAATGGCTAAACCATCTCTCCAGCCACCCTCCTCTTCTTGTTGTGGGAACCTTTCCCCTGGGGAGATGCAAACACACGTCTTCTCACTCCAGACAGGGCTCAGCTGACAGGCCAGAAAATAGCTGCACCAAAGCCAGTTTTGGTGAACCAATGAGTTTATTGGGGTTACTTATGGCACAGGATGGGGGGCTGCTTACAGGAGCATGGGTGGCTCAAAGGCAGATGGATCCCCACAAAGCCCACACAGCCCAGGTGATGACTGATGGGAGCCTGCATCGCCGGAGCACATCATGTGACTTGTGGGCAGCTCTTCTCCAAACCCCTGTAGCCCCGGGCGGTGGGTCGAGCGACCTTGGAAGTTTCAGCTCTCTCCGACTTGACCTCCTGAGTCTCTGGAGCTCCCTCCTCCCCTTAGGAGGGAGGGTTTCAATTCCGGGAACTTGTTACAAGCTTCTATTTGTCTTTATCTGCTAATTACCTACTTTGTCACCCCACAGGAGCAACTTAAGGCTGTGCCATCAGCCCTTTTCCAGCAGGAAATGAACTGTGGATCAAATGGATCGGAGGCCTCAAATTCAGCAAGCAGACAGCTTGTCTGAGCAGAGCAGAAACGTGACTGCTATCACCCTGAGAAGCCAGACAAGTGCTACAGGTGAGGAGTTATGGACTGTCAGATGTTCTGTTGCAAAGGGAAGCTTAGCCTTATAGCAACAGCAAGGCCATGGCCGCAACAGGCAGGAATCGGAGCCCAGCCTGGAATGGTCTGAGGATGCCATTCATGAGGGCACAGTTAATGAGACTCAGACCCCTCGGCAAAGTTTCACTGTACAAGCTACAGGAAGTCGCCAGACCAGAGAAGGTAAGCTGAAATCCGTGTGCCCTGCTTACAAACTGCACAACTATGAGCTTTCAACCCATTTTAAAAAGCTTTAAAAAAAATGTGTGTTTTTGCATTCATCAAATCACTGGCTTTCCATCCACACAATCAGAGCTTTTCACTTATCCAAGAATTCCAACTGACATAAATAGATATTTTTATTTATTTTAATTTAATTTACCAAAAGGGGGAAAAAAAAAATCTTTCCTTCTTTTCCTCCCTCACCCACTGGAGGAATTCAGAAAGGACAGACATAGGCCAAAGGCACTTTGGCGAGTGTCCATGGTTACCAAGCTGAAATAGAAGGCAGGTTTTTTTTTTTTTTTTTTTTTTTTTTTTTTTTAGAGAAATGGTCTTGAATCAAATGCCAGATGCCTGCAAAGTCTCACAGGCTCTCAGCTGCCTTCTGAGCCAGGCCGGCCTCCCATGGAGGAGTGGTGGGGCTTTCCACAGAGACGTTGGCACCAGCCCCACTGATGGCACCCTCAATGGGAGAACAGCGGCTCTCTCTAGTCTTAGCACAAGGACAGCTCTACATATCACAGTGGAAGATACTTAATTTCAGTTGGGTAGGACTCAGTGTGCCCCCAGGGCAGAGAGAACAGCGTACATAGGAGCGGCTGGCTGTCTAAGCTCTGTGTGGCTCGCTGCATGCCCAGGGACCCCTCTGCTGAATGGCTGCTGCTGTTTTCATCCAGATGTATCCAGAGACTTTGAAGATGAATATGAAACAGAAGTATAGATGGGCTTGCTGTGGATTCTCCTCCCAGAAGGGAGGACGCTGGCAGATGGGGCCAGTGCACCCTTTTGGTCCCTGCCTTCAGGTTTGATGGAGTCTCTGAGTCTTTATTTCAAGCAGAGATGAAAATTCCTACCTCACGGAGCTGGTAAACCGAAAAAGAAAAAAGAATAGACTTTATATGTATAACAGCATCTGTTTTGTCAGAGTTATAGTTGTCAACATGGCAGGATCTAGAATGATCTAGGAGGCAAATCTCTGTGGTATTTTCTAGATCAGGTTAAATGAGATGTGAAGACCCATCTTGAATGTGGGCAGCATTATTCTGTGGGTTGGGGGGTCCCAGATTGAATGAAAAGGAAAAAGCAAGCTGAGCACCAGCGTCCTCCTCTCTCTTTCCTTCCTGACTTCAAGTTGAAGGTGGCCAGCTGCCTCCTGCCCCTGCCACCGTGACTTCTCCACCATGACGGACCAGAGTTGTAAGCCAAAATAAACCTTTCTTCCATTAAAGCTACTTCTTGTAAAGTGTTTGGACACAGTTCTGAGAAAACAAGTAATACATAAATTTGGTGCTAAAAGTGGAATCATGGGCTGGAGAGATGGCTTTAGAAGTGAACGTGCTTGCCTGCGAAGCCTAAGGACTCATGTTCAACTCTCTAGATCCCATGTAAGCCAGATGCACAATGTGATGCAAGTATGCGAGTTTGCACATGCACACAAGATGGTGCATGCATCTGGAGTTTGATTACAGTGGAGGTCCTGGCAACTCCAATCCTCTCTCTCTCTCTGATGAAATAAATAAACAGATAAAAGTTTTTAAAAAGTGGAATTGTTGAGGTGATAACCCTGATTTTGTGGTTTATAAGACTTTGGAGCTGATTAGTGAGAGGAATTTGTAAGACCTGAGAACTTTGGGATATAAAAGCCCTACTGTGAGATAAGGGTCATTCTGGTTATGAGTTTGGAAGACCAAAATCCTGATAGAAAATTCAGTGGCCAGGCATGGTGGCACATGCCTTTAATCTGAACATTCAGGATGCAGAGACAGAAGGATCACTGTGAGTTTGAGGCCACCCTGAGACTACATAGTGAATTCCAGGTCATCTTGGAATTACAGACTGAATTCCAAGTCTGCCTGAGCTAGTGAGAGACCCTACCTTGAAAAAAAAAAAAAAAACAAATAACAACAACATCAAAAAGAAATGTAGATAGCAGAGGGCCAGTTCATAAGGTTAGGAAGAAATAAGAAATATATTAAGACCTGGAATGGTTAGAGGCCATTCAAGTAGGCAACTGAACTGACAGAATTCTGCCTATGACCTGTGAACTTGAATGAAGCTGGATTCAAAAGTAACACACGAGGTATAGACTAATTTGTTTGGCAAGACAGGATATTCCTAAGACTATGTCACGTTTGCCACTCATTGTTCTGATCTTGGGTGTGAAGAGAGAAGGAAGAAAGTAGAGGAATAAAAGAAAATATGAAAAGAAAGTGTCATTTTTTGTTGAGGAAAAGAGAGAGTTTAAAGTTGTGTGGAAGGCTGGTAGCTGCATTTGTTGAAGAGATCATCACTTCTGTACAGCACTGGGGTAAGAGAAAAGATATGCTGGGAGACAGACACCATACATCAGAGGGCCCCATCTTATGATAATACAAATTCATTTGAAAGAAGAGAGCCGAAGATGAGGATGCCACTGAAGCGTTGCCTGTTTGAAAGCAGCAACCTAAGAGAGCATGTTCGTAGAGCCCGCCTGGAAGGGTAACGTGACTGTGGTCCAAAGGGTCCGGGCTGCATCCCAAGCTGGCAGTAGAGTAGGGCAGCGTCACCCATGTGGCATTGGTTTTGCAGGCATAAGAGACGCAGGAGGGAGGCTCATAGAGTCTTAACCATGGCCCAAGAGAGTGTCTGCGACTAGACAATGTGTGGCAGAGTCAGAGTGCCTGCGGGAGGCACCGGGAAGCCACTGCATGGACCTGTGAAGAGGAAAGTAAAGTTGTGATGGAGACCCCAGGATGCTGGAGATGCCAGGACCATGGGAAGCCTGCTGATAAAAGTGGTGGGTGTGGAGCAGAGCACGTAAGATGGGGTGTGTGTGTCCTACAGGCCGCAGAGCTGGAGGAGAAGGGCTGGCCAAGCCCTTTGCATCCGAAATGATTCTATCCTGGGCCCCACATGCCCCACTTGAAGACACGGGATTTGCTGTTTGTCCTCCTGGGTTTGGTCTGCTTTAGACTACTGTGTCATTATCCTGATCCCAGTCCTCCTTTCTGGAACGGGGATATCTACTCTGCCATTGCATGTTGGACATACGTAACTTGTGTTTTGATGTCATAGGATGGCGCACTTAAGAAATTTCCTTAGTCTGAATAGACTCTACGACTGGTATTTTTGGACCATGTTGGGACTGTTAAAGATGATGGGGGGACTTTTGGAGATGAGCTGAAAAACATTTTGAATGACGTCATGGCTGCGAGCCTATGAAGACAAGGGTCAGGATGTGATAAAGTGATGTGGTTGTCAGGTTGACAGGAGGTGAAGGTGGGATGGTTGATATTGGTTGTCACTTCACTGGGGTTAGAATCACCATGGAAACACACCTCTGAGTGTGTCTATGGCATGCTTCCAGACAGGACATTTCTAACTTTGCTGGGTTTGGAGGACCTCGTTTATCAGTAGGAGGAGAACCTCTGTTTATTCCCTTTCTCACCATCAGTTCGTACTCTTCCCCAATCCTGTCACATTCTTAGCAGCTCTCCTTACCAGGTCAGGAACAAAAGGGACAATGTGCCTCTCATATATACGCAATGATACACTTTTCCATATTGGAACCAGGTGAGAAATAATAATAAAATATTTTTACAATCAAAAAGAAGTGAGGGTTCCTTCTCAATCTGACCCTCTCACACCTTCCAGTGTGGGCCCAGTGAGGGACACAAAAGGCCCTCCATGTAGGGAAACACAGGTGATCAGACAGACAGACACATAGACTGTACCATCTTCTCTTAATTTAAAAAATTCCGTGCTTTGTGACTTGCGGGTTTTTTTTTTTTTACATTAAACATTGTTTTAATAAATTAAATTATTATTTATCTTGATTACAGACTTTTTGGCTCCCCAGTAAGCTCTGTTCCAACTAGAATGTTTTGTTCTGTCACTGTAATTGTACTCTTGTCCAATGCTGACCATGCAGTCAGCTGACAGAACCTACTGAGGCCTTTTAACCCAAGGGCAACCTGGCGGGGAAACTTGTATCTTTAGCTCTCCTCTGCCACTAAGGAAACTGCTGGGGGAAACCAGTCCAGAAAACCCTGTAGCAGCCACTAAAGGTTCACACCTGTGACATCATCCTGCCCTACTCCTATTCTTTCTGTGTGACCACGACGCCTCCGGAGGGCGGGACGGGAAGAGGGAGCAGTCCTCAGAGCAGTTCCCAGGCTGAGGCTGGAACCCAGCAGGACCTGGGAAGTTTGATAAGAAAGTTAGCTGCGGTGGTGAGATAATCAGAGAACCTCGCAGAGTGGGGTTAAGCAGCATGGGCTTTCTTCTCTTCTCTTATTTGTGTGTGTGTTGGTGGGGGGTGGGTTGCGGGGAGAGTGGCACACCAGGGCCTCTTGCTAACTGCAAAGGAACACCAGACACTTGCACCACTTTTTGCATCCGGCTTACACGGGTGGCTTAGGAATTGAACCCGAGTTGGCAGGCTTTGCCAGAAAGCCTTTAACCACCGAGCCGATTTTCTTCGGTTGTTGTGTATATTCATGCCGAGTGCGCTTTGCCTCAGTTAACACTCACTGAGTCTCCACTCGAGCCAGCAAGGTGGAAAATAGATGAATGAGGTGAAATTCCTGCTGCTCCCCAGAACCTGGGAAGGAAGAGGAAATGACAGGGAGTCAAGGCTGATACCTGTGCTCAGTCAGGATTAGGCTGCAGCAATATACAGGAGGGGGCTGAGCTATGGGGAATAGGCCCAGTTTATCAGGACACCTTTTGAAGATGTTCTGTCAGACAGAAGGACTTTTTTTTAACTGTATTGTTGTTGTTGTTGCTCAGGAGCTCTGAGATTCAGCAGCCCAGTTCTACACAGGTCATGTAACAAGAGCAAAATAAGAAATCCTGGTTTAAGATAGTGAGTTGGATGAATAAAACCGGGAGAGAAGGGAAGTAAAGGCAGGGTTGAAAAGTAGGCATCACAAGCATGAGGGGACTCTGGTAAAGGTAAAACTGCCTGGACGTGTGCCCCTCGCACCCGCTGTCACAACACGATACCACGGGATGACATTCTGTCATTTGTCAGGGTCTGCAGGCCCAAGATCAATGAGCTCTGTGGGGTTTTGGTGTCTGCTGAGGTCTTTCAGTATATCCTCACCTGCTGTCATGGAAAGAAGGGACAGAAATCCAGGACTGGTCCTCCTCTTACAAGGTCACCGGTAGTGTTGGGTCAGAGTCCCACCCTAATGAACTCATTCAACAAAAATGACTCCCCTCAAGGCCCTGACGCCAGATACAGTCACACTGGGTGTGTGTGGGGGCGGGGTAGGGCTTCCACACACGAGCCTTCAGGGAGAACACAATTGAATTCCCACAGGGTTATTTCCTAAATGTAGACATTCACAGTAACACCCTTCCACACTTGCCTCGGGGAGGCTGATTCAGTTCCTCAACGTGGCGCGGTCCGAACGTGGTAGAACAGACTTTGGGATCTAGACCAGGGGATGGCAGGGGAGCCGTCCTTCTTAACCACTAGGCATACTGCCTCCAAGTAGGAAATTTTTCATCATTTCCTCTACCAAGTAACTATATTTAATTATTTTTTTATCCTTTTCTCATGCTCCAGAGTCCTGGCAGTACTCATGTTATTTTTTGTCACTACTTTAATTTCCCTTACCTTACAGAAGACTTAATTTAGTAGATCAAAGCTCAGGGGAATTATTTTCTCTTCTTAAACTTGGCATTTCAGGCTTAGAGAGAAGCAAGTCCTTACAGCAGCCATGAAGTTCTAGAAGCAAGAATGGCTTTAGCTGTGCATCAGTACCACATAGCAGCTGGGTACGTTGGATATTTATAATAGGCAGTAAGGATTATAATGTTCTCACTGAACCCTGTGATGCCCCAGCATTTATTTCACCGATAAACAGCCACAAAAATTAATTTCTGATGATTAATGAGAAACTAAATTAATGTAAACTTGAGCTGACAACACATTTTAATATTTTTCATATATTTTTTAAATTATTTTAATGTTGTGCTGAGGATGGAACCCAGGGCTTCACACATGCTAAATAAGTGTTTTGTCACAGAACTACACCGCGACCCTTCAAATCAATGGCACCTAAGCAAGCATGCCTTTTGGTGAGCACAGGGCTTTTGTTTCTCTAGAAGGGAAAACATGATGCATTCTCATTCCATTTTCTGACGGTGTTTGAAACAAAATACTTTATCTAACTTCTCATAAGAAGTATGGACAATGGATGTATGTTTGCTTGAGCAAGAGAAACATGAATATGAGCAGGGAAAGGCTGAAAAGCCAGGTTCCTGCACACATATACACACATACATATACACACAAACACACACATACACACATACATACACACACGTACACACACATATATATACACACATACACACATATACACACACATACATATACACACAAACACACACATACACACATACATATACACATACATACACACACATACACACGCACACACACATACATATACACACATACACACATATGCACACATACACACACATATACACAAATACACATACACACACATACACAAATACACACTCATACATACACACAGATACACACGTACACACATATACACACACACATATACACACATACACACACACATATACACAAATACACACTCATACATACGCACACATACACATGTACACACACATACATATACACACATACACACATATGCACACATACACACACATACACACACATATACACAATACACACATACACACACATATACACAAATACACACTCATACATACACACATACACATGTACACACACACACATATACACACATACACAAACACATACACGCGGCTCACCAACAAACGAGCCGTGTGCTCCAGGACAGAAGCCAGGGCCTTCTCTTGCTGGCTCTCCCAGCCCACCAGCAACTGGAAAACTGTCCCCCAAGTGATGTAGGTTTGAGAAAGCCAGCCCCGCCCTTCCTGCTGGCTGAGCACGCGGAGCCGCGCTGCCCAGGGGGCGGAAATGTTCCATTTCCTGGGTCGGCTGTCAGCTCCGCACCAGCCGCAGGTAACTGCTGAGCCTTTGGGACGCGGGGAGCTTTCCCCGAAGCAGTAATCGCAGGCGGTGTCCCAGCTCTGGAGGACAGCAAAGTCGGTCGCGTACAACTAACTTACGTAGTGTTCTTCCCCCGCCCCCCGCCCCCCGCCCACCTTCTGCTTTGGAATTCTTACAGAAGGACAAAGCGTTTGTGGTGGGCTTGCTGGGTAAACTATATGGAGACCACTAGTTACCACCTGAACCCGAGCGTGCGGCTCAGTTCCACTCCGCAGATGTGAAACCCGCACACATTGCTTTGTAAGTTGACAGCTGGAGGCGGCCTTGAGTGGTGAGCACAGAAGTGGACAGGGCCGCTGACCGGAACTCAGTTTGATTACCTTCTTGCCTGCGTGCGTCCAACCTGGTTAGGTTTCTCTGAAGTCTAGTTTTACAGATGCAGAAAGAAAGCGTTTGGGCTGGAGAGATGGCTTAGCACTTAAGCGCTTGCCTGTGAAGCCTAAGGACCCCGGTTCTAGGCTCGATTCCCCAGGACCCACGTTAGCCACATGCACAAGGGGGCGCACGCGTCTGGAGTGCGTTTGCAGTGGCTGGAGGCCGTGGCGCGCCCATTCTCTATCTATATGCCTCCTTGTCTCTCTGTCTGTTGCTCTCAAATAAATAAAGTAAACAAAACTTAAAAAAAAAACAAAAATAACGAACTCAACAGATGAGATGGCCATGAAGTTCCACCCTGCTATCCAAATGGCAAGGCTTTCATCATTGTTTTTATTATTATTATTCCCTCTTGATTGGTTTATTATTCATTGTTCATTATTGCATTACGTGATTACTTTAGTTATTTACTGTTTATTTGGACAGGGTCTCACGTAGCCCAGGCTGATCCCAAACTCACCATGAGGCCAAGACTGGCCTTGAACTCCTGATCCTTCTGCCTCTGCCTCCCAAGTGCTGGGGTCACAGCCGTGCACCATCACCATGGCCCAGTTTATTAATACTCAGTACTGTTGCTTCACAGGGATAGAACCATATTGATTTAATTATTAAACCAACGTGTGTGTGTGTGCGCGTGCGGGGAACCTGTAGCATTCAGGCTACACGCACCTCAGGATAGCCATAAGTGTGTCAATGACAGTGACAGAATCACGTCACAATGTCTGAAGGCTGGACACTCCTGGAAGACAAACTTGAAGATAGTACCGAAAAAATGCTTTTGATTTTCTGAAAGGAAGTATTTGTACGACCGATTCGCACCACAGCAGTGCTTTCCTAAAGAAGTGGGCCTCGGGGGAGGTCTGTGAGCTCAGGGTGCAGCGCTTGTTCCCACTGTCCTGCTTGCTGCCTGCGTGTGTGCCCGCAGCAGACCCGCGAGGCGGGCTCAGCCTGGCGTTCCGAGCAGAAGAGGCAGTGTTTACGGAAAGGAGTTAGCTGTCCCTCGTGAGAGAGACCTCTAAACCAAATTTGTATATACAAGCAAGGGTTTGCCAGGACTAATCAGATAATTATACCCTAGCCAACCAGTTTGCAGGGCAAGTAGAGCCATTTTATTTTTTTTGCTTCACAACTCAGCCTTGGTAGAACAAGGTGCCCAGTAAAATGTCAGTCTCCGTGGTGCTTTGTTCTGAATTACCCGCGTTTGCGAAAGGGGGTTCCAAAGGATCGGGCTGTGTTCTGTAACACGACTTCACGCTGAAGCAACCAGCTCAGTTCAGGTGCCTTGAGGAGCTGCCTTGCACCCCTCCTCGGGCACAGCAGAGCCAGGGCTCTCAGAAGGGCACCCAGGGAAGCTCCCACAAGGCCCATAGTTCCCCTCTCCAGGTGTGAGGATGCAAGAGAAACGCGAATGCAAGCCGGTCTGCACCTGATATTTTAATAGAGAGATGTCCAGTTGGAACCTTATGTGGCTAACATTCCTCTCCCTCCCCCAACCCAGAAAACTCCCTCTATGCTTCTAATGGGCTCTTAAAATGTGAGGTAACCACCAGAAATAGCCGCTTTATTTAAAGAGCCCTGTTAAGGTGCTTTTGCTAATCTGACTTCAGGGCGAGCTCAAGTTCAAATTTCATGCTTTAGAAAGCAGTGAAAATCCCAGCCTGCAAACCCAGAGGCTCAGGCAAAGGGTGATTCAAAGCAGGTGTGTAGGTCTCTCACCGCGTGGCCAGTGAGTCAGTAGCTCGGGAAGAAAGTCGGGGTTCAGCAGAGCAGCCCCCAGGACAGGAGACAGACAGTGGCGGGAGCTCGGCCACCAGAGTACAGTTTAGGGCACCTCAGGTCCTCACTGCCTTGGAGAGGAAATTCGCCTAGCGACGGCTAGACAGGCAACCTTTCAAACCGTCACCCTCAAACGAAAGAACCCTGGACAACAGACTCCGTACCTCACGTGTTCATCAGCTCAAATACTGGCGCGGGGTGGGGGGAGGGGAAGCAGGTCTATAAATCTTTTCCTCTTTTGATTCTTTTTCTTTTTTCTTGGCTCAGATCCAGATCATGAGAAGAAATGGTATATTCTCCCAGAACGAATCTTTCCAGAGGTTCTAAATCTACCTTGCTGTATCCCCCTGGTGCAGGTCCTATTGGAATAAGTTCTCAACGTCTAACTATTTAATACTTGCCAGCCACTAACAATATCCTAAACAAAACCACAGCATCAATGTGATAATTAGCTAGGAACTCAGAAATAGTATGAAGAGAGGGGAGGTACATGAACTCATTAATTCTATATGCCTCTACTTCATGTTTCTTTTAGTAGGCTGTGTTGTTATTTTAATTTTTAAAATAAAATATTTTATTTTTTTTGAAAGAGAAAGAAGCAGATAGAGAGAGAGAGAGAGAGAATGGGCATGTCAAAGCCTCTACCCCTGAAACAAACTCCAGACACATGTGCCACCTTGTACATCTGGTTTACATGGGCCCTGGGGAATCGAACCTGGGTCTTTTGGCTTTGCAGGCAAGCACCTTAACCACTGAGCAATCTCTCCAGCCCTCTGTTGTTATTTTTAACTCTGACCCATACCCATGCTTTTTGCGGTGTGGCTCAGAAGTCTCTTCCACTATGTGTGGAGTGTTTCCCCACCCTGCCAGTGAGCCCACTCATGTCATTTACCTTCAACAATGAAGTGCTCAAGGAGGTGGCAAAGCCAACCTTTGATGTACACATGGCTCTGGGCCTTACTCTCTGATGCCCCAGCCTTTGTCATGGGAACATTTCCTTCTAATTTTCTGCCCTGTTAGCCTGGGTTCAGCCTCCAGCAAAGAGCCAAGCTGAAGGAGAGATCCCTCTCTCAGCTGAGCTCTGCCTGGAGCTGCTGATCCGGTCATCCAGTGAGTCACGCTCCTGAGCGTAAGCGTTGGGTTTGGGACAATTCAGAGCTGGTGGTGGTTTGTGGTACTAATTGTCGCCCATGTGCTGTGCATCATGCTGACCCTGGGGCTGTCCAGGTGAATTAGAGGCAGCTCCTGTCCTTGAGTAACCAACTGGTGTTGCATTGTGTTCACTTTTCCTGAGCAGATGCACAGAAATACTTATTCACCCGAGATAGACCAAAGAAATGATTCCATCCAAGTCCAGCTGGGTGAACCAGCAAGGTAACTGGGGGCACCTACAGGTTGCAGGACCCACATCACCAAAAGGCCCACCCTAGCATGGCGATGACTCTGAAGGCTGTGTCACTGTAGCTTCCGGAACAGCCTGCAGGCAGCTCTACTGAAGAGTCTCCTCTCTCACTGTTTGCAGCATAGGACCTCAGAAAAGAGCATCAAGAGTCTTGTAAGTTGCTTGTGTCTTTGAAGAGCCTACTGAGATTCCCTGTTGGCCCCAGGAGGGAATATGTCAATCAAAACCAGTCCAAAGAACTTACACACATAACCAGCACAATGTGATTAGTACAGGAAAGAGGTGTGAACCTTGAGGAGGTGAGGGGGAGGAGGTATAGAGGGAGAAGGAGAGAGAGGAAGGAAGAAAAGGAAAGAAGATGGGAAAAGGAAGAAAGAAAAAGGAAGAATGAGAAGGAAGAAAGAGAAGGAGTAAGAGCGTGAACAGCAAGGAGGACAAGCAGGATGGCCGCCAAAAGAGAATTCTACTATATTTAGTTCACACTACTCATTTTTTTAAGCCTTAAAGATGTTTCCTAAGAAAGCTGAATTTTATGTAACTAATCAAATTTTAGTTCTGCTGATTAGTAATTGTGTTGTTTATAAAATGTGTGCTTAAAATACACTCAATTTCTCCACTTACATTCATATGTATACTAAAATGACAGCAGAGGCAAGATGGAATTCAGGCTCAATTTCTACCATGACTTGAGTTCTGTTCTGTTTACAGGCATGATAAGAGTATATCCTTCTCCCCAACTATCCAGCCCAACTAGTGATAGACAGCATCTATTATTGCTGCATGCGTGAATCTAGGCCTTGTAGAAATGGAAGGGCCAAGGTCAGGATGCCCTGGAGACACTCTCATATCTGCACTACCTTCTTACCATTTGGACCCATCTGACCTGTGTCTCAAGGTTTGCCTGAATTAGACCAAGCCATGTCACTCTCTTCCTGTGGAGGAATTAGTCTGTATCTCCTCAAAGGCTTAAGGAATTCTGCAGAGGGTAAGAAAAGAGATGAGGAGCATGGGCTGGGTCTCAAAGCCACTGATCTCAGGGAGGGGCCAAAGCTCCCTGCCAGTCTTCTCAGGGCTACATCTGCCCTCAACCCCACGTATGTGGTAGGCTAGCTGTGAGGACAAGAGGAGATAATGCCTGCTAATTCTTAGCAAAGGCTCTTCTTGCACACAGCAGTGCTGAGTGACCGGCAGCTAGCTATGCCTACTGTTCTTCATCAAGCAGCATGAGCATGCTTGGGCTCTTGTCAAGCCATCCTTGCACCGAGGCAGCCACAGCGGTGTCTGAACTGTCTCTTAACTCTCTTGCCACACACACACACACACATGCACATACACATACACACATACACACACATACACACACATATACACACACATACACATACATACACATGCACACACACATGCACACACACACATACATACATACACACGCATACATACACACATAAATACACACACACATATACACATACAAACACATACATACATACATACATACATACACACACATACATACACACACACATGCACACACACACACTTTAACTGCTAAGAAACTAAGGCTCAGGCACAAAGGGTAAATGTTTTGCTGAGAATTAGTGCCAGACCCAAGATTAGAACAGGATAATCCTGGCTCCTAAAATATTGCTATTTCCACTAACCTGAGCTGAGGTAAGGCACTGTAACTTGGGAAGGGGGGGGTGTATCTAAGTTGGCCAAATCTAGGCAGAAGGTTTTGTGTAGTCCAGTATGAAAACTCACCACCACAATGCCCAGGGGGAAGTGGGGCCAGCCAGGAGCTATGTAAGCACTTGCCAACAGTGCTGTGCTTTTTCCTTAGACACGTTAACTGAGGAAGGACTTTGGCAGGGGCGAGTAGTAACTTTGTGCCTGTCTCTTTTTGTTCTTCATTACAAAATAATTGATGGGCATGGTGGCACACGCCTTTAATCCCAGCACTCAGGAGGCAGAGGTATGAGGATTGCTGTAAGTTCCAGGCCACCCTGAGACTACAGAGTGAATTCCAGGTCAGCCTGGGGATAGAGCGAGACCCTACCTTGAAAAAAAAATCATTTATTCTTTCTGATAACCCCCATATATACACACACATGGTAGGGATGGAGAGATGGCTTAGTGGTTAAGGCATTTACCTGTGTAGCCAAAGGACCCAGGTTCGATTCCCCAGGACCCACATAAGCCAGATGCACAAGATGGCGCATGCATCTGGAGTTCATTTGCAGTGGCTGGAGTCCCTGGTGTGTCCATTCTCCCTCTATCTACCTCTCTCACACACAAAATAAATAAATAAATAAATAATGAAATAAATGTATATATACACAATATACCCTGATCACAGTCCCATCCCACCACCATAGTTCATCCCCTTTCACCTATCTCCCCTCTCCCCAGTGCCCTTCTTTCCCTCCAGTTCCTCTTGTATTTTGTTGCCATGACGACATGACAACATGAGGCCAATATTATGCGAGTCCTGTGCAGGTAATGACAGCCACTGTGGGGACGTAAAGGCACGGCTACCTTGCCTCTGGAAGACGGTGTTTCAAGGCACTCCTCCCCATCCTCTGGCTTTTACATTCTTTCTTCCGCCTCCTCTGCAATGTTCCCTGAGCCTTGGAGTTCACGACGGAGATGTCTTATTTAGCGATGAACTCTCAGCTGTCCCTTGTTCTCAGCACGTTGCTGAGGTCTGAGTCTCCGCAGTTGTCACCGCCATCTGAAAGGAGAAGCTTCTTCAGCCAGACGTGACAGCAGCACTAATGCACGGGCATGAACACAGATATCTAAAGGGCAATTTGGTCGGCACACTCTCTCTGTTTGGCCAAACAACAGCGGTATGGTAGTTTCTCCACTAGGGCTTATGACCTGCCCAGCAATAGGCTTTTGTCTAGGTCTTCAGGAACAAGTGTGAGTCACTTCCCATGGAGCCAAATCCAATCTGAGAGCCGTTGGTTACCCCCGGTGACAGACATGCCACTATTGCACTGGCATGCTCTTCTTGTCGGGCTGGCTAGTTGTGTAGCTTGTAGGATCCACTGCTGATTACGACTGTTGATGACCTTCCCCCTCAGCAGCCTGCGTGGCATTTTTCATCACATGACAGCTAGCCATGGGGGAGGAGGCTTCCGACTTAGTTCTTGCTTGTTTTCTCAGTGCCCCGCAACTGCATTACCGGCAGTAGGGTCTTACCATCTACTTGTGGTGAGCATCCAAGAGCCTCTACTGTTTGGGGAGCTTCAGAGGCCTCCCTAGCCAGCAAGTGACTTAAAGGTACCCTATCCCTAGCACTGGGATTTTCTATGAACATAGCATTATCCATACCCACAGGGTACTTCTGAGCTTCCCTAAGGCTCACTTATGCCACCCTTACATTTGAGGGCGGGTCAGATCTAAAGATGGGCCTATCCCTTTTGCAGAGGAGATGCTGGTGCTTGTGCATGATGAGGTTGCCAAGGGAACGGGCTTCTGCCTGCTGGGGTGGTACTGGAAATGTGGCAGGGGTAGCTAGATTTTTATCACATTGATTCCTGCAGTGCGTATGGAAATATTACCAACACCATGAAAGCCATGCTACTTTGCACAATGTGAAAGTTTCTATCTACCCTCAATACACACACACACACACACACACACACGGCCCAAAGACAGGAATCACTGTGGCTTTCAATAAACCATTCGATGGACAGAGATCGCCCTCCTACTATGAGTGAGAGATCAAGACTTCAGAGCAGTTCTTGGGCTCACAAGGAGCTCAGAAGAGCCCAGTGAGGATGCTCTTCTCCCCCTCAAAAAAGGAAACCTTCTCTGTTCAGATATGTTTACTCTGGGTGATAATGGATGGGTTAGCCATTCTGGGATGGGGTGTCCTGTTATAGTGTTCATGGCTGCCACCCAGTGCTAACACAAGGCAAGCTCACGCCAAAAGTTCTTCTATATGTATATTTTTTCCTCCAAGAAGAGAGTTCAAGAATAAAAAGTCATTTTTGACAAGCGGCTTAAAATAGGTAACATAGACTTTCCATCGTGAACTCCAGGCTGAGATGGGGCAGCCTCAGCCTCCATGCTCGGATGCGAGCGCTCTCAGGAGAATGAAGTGTTGGCATCCAGTCCTATGTTTCTAATATTAACACATGGTGGGAGGGGGGCTACAGTCACTCCCTCACCATGTTTTTCTCTCCCCAGTGCCCGCCAGGCTGCCAGGAGCCAGCGAGGATATTGTTGTCACGGGCTGGCGGGAAGCTTGCCCGTAGAACCTCACACGGAGTGAAAGATGGAAAGAGATGCAAATAAAACGAGAACCTCGGTAATTATTTTTAGGAGTGTTTTGGATTTCACACGAAGGGGCTTAAATGCTTGGGAGTCAGCCTTTATTCCCCTTAACTGCTTAAGAGCATGAGCACCACAGCGGGCTGAGTCCTCCTCCAGCTCTCCCCTCCGTCTCTCCATCCTCCCCTTCGCTCAAGCCCTGACGTAGGAAGGAGAGCCTCCATGATTTCTGTGTGACCTGAAGGAATTAATCTGTCATGTGAGTTCCATTTTCCTAATATGAGTTGTTATAATAAGTTTAAGAGGCCAGTAGAGCCCTGTGAGCTAGAAACAAATTACAAATCCTCACAACGCGCCACCTAGGCCCCTTTTACGACAACAATAAATCAGAAGCAACCCCACAGTGTGACAGTGCCAGGCTCTTAGAGGCCAGTGCCCAAGAGTCTTGAGCTTTGCACAGTGGGTTTTGGCTGCTAGAGGTTCAATTTCTCAATTAAGGACTTGAAAAAACAAGTTGAGCGTGTGAGTGTGCGTGTGCGTGTGTACAGGAAAGAGTGAACAGAGAGAACAGCTCCAGGTGATGGATGAAGCCAGACAATGAAGCCCTTGTTCTTTATGAATTCTATTTATTTCAACTTGACTTTTGTGTTCATTTGACTTTTGAAAGGACTACTGGATAGGGAATTCAGCCAACGAGTGTTTACACAAAATGCACGTGACATGGACTGTAAATGAAACGAGGTCTCCGGAAGGTTCTCCAGGGCTCCAGACCAGCTGCGATGTCACCCCCAAGTCTTGCTTCCCAGGCACTGGTTTGAGTTCTAGGTGTCTCTGTGCAATTGTTCCTTGCATGGTGCTTGTTGGAGTAACGGGAAGAGACCTGGTCCACGCCCATTCTCTAGCACTGGTCTTTCCTGGTGGAACATCTTACTTCAGAAAGCACCCTGAGTGTGACAGTTGTTACCCCAAATAATGAGCCAGGCATGGTGGTTCACGCCTATAATCCCAGCGCTTGGGAGGCTGAGGTTAGACTGTCACCTAAGTTTGAGGCCAGCCTGGACTACAGAAGAGTCCGTTCTAGGTCAGCTTGGGCCACACGTGATCCCGCTGCTAACCAACAGCAAGAAGAAGAGTGAGCGAGAGCTCAGGTGTGAAAACTGAACTGAACAACCTCCGTCGGGGGCCGGCTGTGTGTTACTCTCTGACGCGAACTGATGCTCACACATCACTGAACAATTCATCTCACTTGGTTCCTTTTCCCAGC
Source organism: Dipus sagitta (assembly GCA_036346955.1). NCBI lineage: Eukaryota > Metazoa > Chordata > Mammalia > Rodentia > Dipodidae > Dipus > Dipus sagitta. The sequence continues at coordinate 2,167,141 of CM070789.1, forward strand.
TGGAGAGTCATATTGGAGTTATTTTGCACATTTAAGTCACAGGCCACCAAGGTTTTATAAATTTCTTAGGACAGAATCAATGCAAGTAAACTCACTTTGGCTTCCATGGTCAAAAGCCAAGGATCATTTCATTCCGGGCCACTGTTTGCCCCTCATGCCCTGTGCTCCCGGCAACTTCTTCCTTCACAGCGTCTTCTCGTCACTCCTCTCTTGCAGGCCATCCTCAGCTCAGGCAGCATTGTACAAGCCTCCTTGCTGGTCACCTACCGCCTTCCATGCCTCTTAGAGCCTTAGTGTCTAGCAATATTAGATCACCAAGGCACTTCCCCAGTGACATCAGAATTACCAGCTGCCGCCTGCCTGTCACTAAAGGAAAAAAAGAACGTGCAGGGAGCTAGGTGGCTTAACTGCACTGCCACCAAAGGACCAGCCACAGACAGGCCTCGTGAGGGGCTGTACCCTGGTGGGTACAGCGCGAACAAGGGGCTGGCCTCCGTCAACATGGTTTTAGGTACGTTCCCTTCATTAGATGGCCCAGGAGACTCTGAGACTGGCTTCATTCTCATAACACACACGGCACGATAAATCGGGGTGCCGGTTTACTCATTTTCAGCAGGCCAGCCATCGTCGGGGCTGGGAACAAGAGTGGTCAGATGTGAACCAGGCACTCCCTTCCTGATGAGTAGTTCCCCCTCCAGACAACTGACTGTTTATCGGAGGGTGTGTGGGAGAACAGAGCCAGAAAAAGGAAAAGTGATTGTTGCCTGAAGGAAATATGTGTCACACTCTCACAGCCCGGCGCTGACCTTCTCCACCCAAGCTCAGGAGGAAACCGAGCCAGGCCTATCTGCTGAATCAAGGCAGCCATCTCCCCAAGGAATGGGCTCCTTTACCTACTCATCTGGCTGTGCTGCTTTCGTATACCACACACACACACACACGCACACACACACATGTGCAAAACACAGTCACCGGTTTTCAGACTTGGTGCCACGCTGGCCCCTGGCATGACAGAGTGTTGTTCTCAACCTTGCTTTCAGTTCAGACTTCCTTCTTGAGAGCTGATGTTTCATAAATAAGCATTCTTAATCTGCTGTATTTTATAAGATAAAATTATGCAAATTCCAACCATTACCTATTTTGTTATTCCTTGTTTGTGCCCATTTAACCCAGTGTGACTCCTTGAACTTGTCTGAATATGGGAATTTATCTGACATTCACACATCCCTGACTGTCACCAAGGACCCCTGAAATCTACTTTTCAGTATGAACCCTTTAACCTGAGGACAGAACCTACCTTCTGACATGTATTAACTTAATAGGTTCTTTTTTTTTTTATGGATATTGCTATTTCCTAGACACTCCAGTGGGGTTTAGAGCAAATTGGGGTGAAGAATAAAGACACAAGGAGAAAAAAGGACAGGTGGCCACGGAGATGGCTCAGTGGGTAAAGTGCTTGCCTCATAAGCCCAGTGACCTGAGTTCAGATTCCTGGCAGCCCTGGGAGATGTCTGGCAAGGTGTCGTGTAACTGTAGCCCAGCGCTGGCGAGGCAGAAACGGGGAGGTTGCTAGGGTTCACTGCCAGTGTCCCCCGATGGGCGAGCCCCGGCCACTGGAAGACCCAGTCTCAAAGGATGTAGATGACGTTTCTGAGGGGATAACAGCTGGGGTTGTGTGCACACACATAAATACACATACACACACGCACACAAGGAATGCAGCAAAGGTCTTACTTTCACCCCGAGCAAATAACACATAATCCAAAAGTATTTACTTATAATTACATACATAATCAAGTACGACTTTCTAAGACCAAGAATCCAAGATAGCCACTACCTATGGAAGAAATGCCAAGAATAACTTGAGAACTCTCTTACGCTTCACAGAAGAGGTGACACCCAAGTGTGACTTGGGAGGAATGATGACCTCCTGACAATGGCATACCTGAATCTCAGAAGCTTGTAGGCATGTGATGCTGTTCAGAACTGCCCAGCATCTTCTCTCCTGCTGGCATAGTTCTCCCAGTCCTAACCCTAACCCTCACAACCTGTCATCTTGTGCTCTACATCTCCTAAGTATCGTTTGGAGAATAGAACAAGAACCCTGAGTGTTTCAACACTCTGTCTACTGGGATTCTGTATTTCTGAGCACCTTTTGAATGCCAGGTACTGGCTATTAGGTCAGTAGTGTGGTAAATTCAAAATTTATGAACATGTAGCTACTTTAAACATTTTATTTTAGTTGACAACATTAGTATATAGATATGGAGAGACAGAGTACAATAGGATGTGATGCTTATTATTGTAGAATGATGTAATTAGGCTAATGAACATATCCTTCCCCCAGTCTATTTAGAAGACATCATGTAAAGATTTAACTTCTTTCCAGATTGAAAATTGATTTGAAAAGATGCTACACACACACCACACATTCACACACACTAAGAATATACAATGTATGTGTGTGCATGACTAAGGCAGAACTCATTCACTAATGACAATAGCAACGACACAGCATCAGTTGAATGCAGTTACTAAGGAAATAACAATAAGAACTGTCTCTTTCTTTCTGAATAAAAAGGACACTGAGGCAGCAGATAAAGAGTCTAGCCTTTCCCTCTCCTCTTTTTGACTGAGGCACAAAGAAGAAATTATATGAAGAAAATGCCTTTCATCATTCTCCCTTCTTGAAGCCATTCAGTCCTCACAAAGACAGCTTTTGTGCCTCCCTCTCGTAGGTCACAGTTCGTCAGCTGCAATAGAAGTAATTTAAGTTAAACCTGTATTTCTGGATTTGTTAAAATATTTTTAAATGTATCGTTCTCATAGTTTGAAAAATAACAGAGGAAACCAATCTGAAGAGTCTTAGCAAGGAAATATTTTATAGATGAATGAGACTGTTTCAAGATTGTCCCAGTTGTCCTGCTGAAATACTTATTCACTCATCAGCAATAGAAGTCAGGCACCTGCATCTTCATGCACTTATTTCACAAATAAATAGACTTAGGGAGCTGGCCAGATACGAAATAAACACTGGTTTCACACTGGAATTGTACTGCTTTACCTTTGCTTAGTAGCCACTTCTGGCAGACAGCACACAGGGCCAAATACCTGTAGGTTTGGGTCTGAATGGGAGTCGGGTTAGCTCAGGTGCATCATGGTGAAAAGTTCTCTTTCTGGTCCATCAGGCTGAGGTGCCAAATGGTCTGAAAAACCTCCAGAGCTGTTCTCTGTTTCTAATTCTTCATGTGGCAGTTTGGAGACCACACTTCTCCCCACTGAACTCGTCAGAAAGTTTCTGTTTTCACACAAAACAATCATTATTCCATTACATAATTCTCCCTGTGGAGAGAACGAGCAAACCAACCTTCTACACGCCGGTGTCTACCTGAATTCTAGCGTGAGAATAACCCAAGTCCTACAGTCAACATAAGATCCCACCCTAGAAATAGATGTCACAAGTGAAACTTCCACTGAAAGAGTCCTGTGCTACAAATACTCCAAAAATGGCTTGTCCAACATATTAAACAAGAAAAATAAGTTTGCTCTTGACATCTTTATTTGAAGTCTTAGCTAGTCAATAAGTCATAAAAGGTAACTTTTGCCCTATTTCAAATTCAAATTCCCAACTGATAATTCACTTCCAGTAAAACTCTGCAGCCCCATGTAGTCCCATTCAATGTACTCCTTTACACACTTCTCAATGCATAGATGAGAGACTGGATATTAACTCCCAAGGACAGACAAAAGTATGCCCTAGTGCTTAGCAGGTCTTTCCAGTGTGAGAAGACACATCCATCCAACCACACCATTGGATTCATTGCAATGGAATGTTCTTTCCAATAAATATCACTTGGTTAGTTGAATAACTGCATGGTACAATGTACTTTGACCCAAATGTGTAATTACTCACAAATATCAATACCAAATGAGCCATGATCTATATAGAAAAGATAAAAGCAATTTATATATGAGATAAGAACAAGAGTAGAGATCGTGGGCTGGGGAGAGGTGTCAGCAGTGAAAGGGACTTGCTTGCAGAGCCTGTGCTCAATTCCCCAGTACCCCACAAAGCCAGATTCACAAAGTAGCAGACCATGGCACATCCATATTCTCTCTCTCCCTCTCTCTCTCTCTCTTTCTCCACACAAATAAACAAAATATTAAAAAAAGAGTAGATATCTTTATGACATTGGTATAGACAAAAGTTTGTAAATCATCATAAAAAGCATGAAGCATATCATTAAGAGATTGTGTCTTTCAAAGGACACCAGCGAGGGATGTCCTAGGGTGTCCACAGAGGCAAAGAAGCTGTTCACAATCCCGTATGTGACAAAAGACTCCTAGCCAGAAATGCTAAGGTAAGTAAGTCAGCAATGAAAGGACCAACACCTCAAGAGGAACAGAAGGACGTGAGTAGACACCTCGCCAACATGATATCCGCACAGCCAACAAACATCTACCAGGTACTTGATTTTGTTAAGCCTTAGTTTGGGAAGTGGCTCACTTCTCCAATTCCTGTCTCAATGCCCTTTGCCACGGAGCTTGGTAGGAGGACTGACTGAGTCTGAATTGAAGGCATGTGACTCATTCAATCCAAACGGATGTTAGCCAAATGTCATACAAAGGTCTGCAAAGCACTTACGCCACTCGGTTTCTTTGCATTTGCACCAATGCCATGTTTTTGTGAGAATTATGGAGGAAAACTCCTTGTGACACAGAGATGGGTAACCCCAGTCCCTCTGGCCACAGCCAGCCTGGGTAATCCGAGGTTCCGTGGCACCCTAAGTCCCATGAGCAGCCCATGTCAAAAGTGACAGGCCTGCCACATCACACCGGCTGACACGGTTTGTGGAAATCAGTGCGCACACACTGTGAACACCGCCGGCATCTTGTGGCTTCTTGTTGAGCAGCACTGGTGTAATTAGCCTTGAGACAGCTGCGGACGAAAACCCAGGGAGCCTCTATCGCATATGTGCTGGAACTGCCGAATTGGAAAAGAAAGGAAACCTCAGGGGTTAGCATGGATTGACAGCAACCCAAACTCCCACACGCTTCTGGCTCTGTCGCTGTGGAAACCTGTTTGCAGTCTCCGTCGCAGTCAAACTCTGCACACACTGTAGTCAGCAGTTCTGCTCCCGGGTACGTACCAAACAAAAATACCAAAATGTGTATGTACACTGTGGGTTGGAGTCAGACGCTCAAATGCAGGATGGGTAAGTAATGGTGTATCACACAGGAATATTATAGGGTGACACCATTGTACCCATAACTCTGATATGGATGAAGTTCGCATAACCAATGTTGAACCAAAGAAGCCAGACATATGAAACAGTACACAGAGAGGCATTAAAATAGGAACAGGGAATGGAGTGGTTAGTCTTGCATGGGGACATCAGGAGAGTGGGGACATTCTGGAATACTTGCAGCGCTCTACTTTCATCTTGCTGTGGGTTGTAATGCTGTGCTCGGTTTGTGGACATTCGTTGAACTGTGGGCCTATGACACGCACTTCTCCACATGATAATTACCTTCTGTGGAAGAGCTTAGAAATTGCAAAAAGGTTACACCAAACAGCGACAGTAAGAAGTGGACGTTACAAATGCTCTAGAGTTCACTTGCATTAGTAAACAGGCAATGAAGACATCACCAGCTCCCTCCACACCGAGAGGGGAGTGAGTCTCAGCGGAGGCCGTCTGTGGTCCTGTCCCGGTGCTTCACCGTGGCTGCGCGTTGTGCTCCGACACGACGGCCCAAGTGCTGGATGTCCTGATCTATGGCCACTGGGAAGAAGAAGGGATGCTTTGCGGAAACATCCAGAATGATGCAGTGCTGCTGCTTGCATCCCATGAGAAAAAGGGACAGGAGGAGACAGTCTGTGTTCTCAACGACACACCGGCCAACTGGAAAGCAGATTCTGTGGTTTGGATACAAAGTGTCCCACAAACAGCTTGGTGTTGAAGGTTTGGTCCCCAGCCAGTGGCACTTGATCTTTGATGGTGCAGGCACTAACTCCACCAATGGGCCATTAGGAAGAGGGCCTGGTGAGAGAACCAGGCCCCCGGGGACATGCCTTGCAGGGATGTGTCTCGTCCTGTCTGCCCTTCTGCTTCCGCGCAGTCAGCAGCTCGGCTGCACTGCCTGCCACCCTCCCCCATGACATGGTGCCTCACACAAAGAAAGTGGGGGGCCAAGCAGCTGTCGCAGTCAGGTCCGCGTTACTGCCAGAAATCACCCGACCAAGGGCAGCTTGTGGGAAAACAAAAGGTTTGTTTTGGCTTATAGGCTCGAGGGGAAGCTCCATGATAGCAGGGGAAAATGATGGCATGAGCAGAGGGTGGACATCACCTTCTGGCCAGCAACAGATATGCCACAGCAACAGGAGAGTGTGCCAAACACTGGCAAGGGGAAACTGGCTACAACACCCACAAGCCCACCCTCAACAATACACCACCTCCAGGAGGCGTTAATTCCCAAATCTCCATCAGCTGGGAACCTAGCATTCAGAACACCTGCGTTTATGAGGAACACCTGAATCAAACCACCAGAGCAGCCATGGAGATAAATGACTAAAGCCGTGAGTTAAAACCTCTCTCTTCAGGCTGGAGGGATGGCTTAGTGGTTAAGGTGGTTTGCCTGCAAAGCCAAGAGACCTTGGTTTGATTCCCTAGGGCACACGCATCTGGAGTTCATTTATAGTGGCTGGAGGCCCTCGTGTGCTGGTTCGCTCTGCCTCTCCCTCTCTCTCTCTCTCTTAATCTCAATTACCTCTTTTCTCCATTAAACTGTTTTTTTGCAGGTGTTTTTCTCTGAGACAAGGATGAGTAATACATCACTTCTCGTTTATTTTCTAAGAAGACAGGATAGATATTGAGGGTCAACTAGGGAGTTTTTTTTTTTCGAGGTAGGGTCTCACTCTAGCCCAGGCTGACCTGGAATTCACTATGGAGTCTCAGGGTGGCCTTGAACTCACTGTGATCCTCCTACCTCTGCCTCCCGAGTGCTGGGATTAAAGGCATGCACCACCACGCCCAGCTAACTGGGGAGTTTTGACACGCACTTCTCCAACAATGTTGAGCCCAGGGATCATAGGAACATAGGAATAAGCATTCTTTCTCAAGCCGAAGTTGGCAAATCTTCTGCAAAGGCCTGGCAGTCAATATTTCGGGCTTTGCAGCCGCTCAGTTGGTCAGTTGAAGCATAAACGCAGCCTCGGCTGATGTGCAGAGCGGTGAGCGCAGCCGGGGACGGCCTGGTCTGCCCGTGGACGGCGGCGCCCTGACCACTGCTGTTGGCATCCCGCACGGCCAGCAGCACTAGGAGAGCAGAGCTGCTTCGGGCACATTCTCCACAGGCCTGGCAAACAGTGTTGACCGAAAAAAAAAGTTGATGAGGGCTAGAGGTATGGCTTAGCGGTTAAGGCGCTTGCCTGCGAAGCCCAAGGACCCACGTTTGCCTCTCCAGGTCCCACATAAGCCAGATACACAGTGATGTAAGCGTGCAAGGTTGCACATGTGGTGGTGCATGCATCTGTGGTGTGATTGCAGTGGCTGGAGGCCCTGGTGCACCAATTCTCCCTCCCTCTCTCTCATAAAAAAGGGCCAGTCTGTTGGGCATGCCTCAAAAAAAAATGTTGATAAGAAGACCTTATCAAAGCATTATTATTTACATATTAAAATTGGTTCATGGAAAGAAGATAAAAGTATTTGGCTAAAGAGATGAAGCAATGTTCAAGGTGAATGGAAAGGAAGAAAGGAAAAGTGTGTGTGTGTGTATGTGTGTGTGTGTACACAAACGTGCATGTGTGTCATTGGTGGTGGCAGATGAGGGAGAACTAAAAATATAATTGAGAGATGGCTCAGCAGTTAAGGTGCTTTCCTGCAAAGCCTAAGGACATGGGTTTGATTCCTCAGTACCTAAGTAAAGCCAGATGCACAGGGCAGCGCATGACACCTCTGGAGTTTGTTTGCAGTGGCTAGAGGCCATGATGTGCCCATCCTCTCCATCTATCTTTTTCTTTCTCATAAAAAATAAAATATTTTTAAAATAATAATTAAAAGTGAAGATATTCTAAGCCTGGTATCTTTACACTGACTAAACAAACTTCTCTGTCACACACCTTCTTTTGGATTCTTTTCATGTAAAGTGGTTGGTTTCAGAGGCCCTAGGAGGGTGTTATTTCTCTCAAATGAGGGGGTGTCAATGTGCGCATGTCTGGAGAAGCATTATTTCCTAAAGTCGAGTCTTTTGGGGGGTCACTCCCTTATTCCACTCGTCCTTCTGTCTCCGAAATGATCCAGGGAAACTCTGTGTGCCTTCTCTGGCATTCTGCAAATAGAACAGAGCACGACATTAATGAAGAGAAAAAACAGTTTTCCACTTATTTTTCTTTCAGAAATATACTTGGAACTGTCTTGGCCACAGTTGTACAATATCAAAGAAACCATAATCCAAAAAACTTACCCCTTTTCAAAATGATAACCAACTGCATTTTGTATTTTCATAGAATTACTTTATTTCCGTAAAAAACAGAATTTCCGTTTTCCAATCAAGGGCTGAGTTTCTAAAGCTTCCTGTGGTCTATTTCCATTTCCTACAGTGACCTTCTTAGGCAAGAGACCAAGGAAAATATGAAGCTTGCTCTTTTCTATTTCCTTTTTCCTTTTTAAAGAATCCTCTATATTTGTCTTCCTGACCTTTCTAAAGCCTCAGAAACAACAACTTTCAAATACTTTTTTAAAAACAACTAGCAACAAACTAGCAGATGTCTCTTTATGACAAATTTCTTTGTTTGTTCTCAGTTATCCTGTGGCTATCTCCTTTGAATACTGGTATTGCTTTGTCTTTCTTTTTTCCTCAAGAGCAACTAACTTGAAAGCTAAGAGGACTCCATTGGTCTAAGAGCTGAGGATGAGGTTCTTTAAGAGTCTGCAAGACCCTGGTAAGGAAGGACATGTGGCTGGCTCATTAAACAAGATGGGCAATCAAGACCTTAGAAGCGCAGCATTTCTAGATTTTCTTAAACACTATGGAGAACTCCTATGTGCCTGGGGCTGTGCCAAGTGCTGGTAGAGAGGAAAGGAGAGGTCAGCTAGTCCTGATGCCACCATCCTAAGTGGGTTGCTCTTAGTGTTTAGGTTACTGTAGGAGAATTGATTACAAAGACAAAACACCTGGAACTTCATACAAATTATTTACAGAGTTGTTGTCTTTCCCACATGCTTTGGGAAACAACAGAACAAAACCCTTATTTCAAACACAGAGATCTTGAATGGCTGTATAGATGTCTCCCAGCCTGAAAAATCCTTTTAGCTTTTCCCATCTGTTACAATTTCTCAGTGCCTCGTTCACTCCACACAACGGTCCTTTCAAACTGCTGGCTGGAGTTGACCTTGTTCATGGGTAATACTTCCCAACTCCTTGTGGGCAAACCCACTGCTAGCACTTGCTTGGATCCCTTCTTCATACCTGCCCAGGTATAACGGCTAATCTTGTCAGTTTGACAAGGTCTATACTCACCATGGAAACACACCTCTGGAATGCCTGTGCAGATGTTTCCAGAAAGATGTATCTGAGCATGAAGGACTCGCCCTGAATGTGGCTGGCACCATCCCATAGGCTGGGTCCTGGGACTCAGTAAAAAGGACAAAGCAAGCTGAGCACCAGTTCCATCTCTCTGCTTCCTGACTATGGACACAATGTGACTAGCCTGCCTCACTCTCCTGCTGCCATGCATTCCCCACCACAATGGACCATGGCCTTGGAACTGTGAGCCAATATAAACTCTTCCTCCCTGATGTTGTGCTTGCCAGAAATCTTGTCACAGCATCAAGAAAAGTAACTGATACATCAGTTTATTGAAATTACGTACCTGAATGGGAAAAGGTGAGTGAATACCTATCTTCAATTTTTTTTTTTTTTACTGAATGCAAGCACCCTGGAGGGAGGATGACTTTTAGGCTAGGCATCCCTGAGCCCAGGACTTGGTCTTAAGAAGCTCACTTGCCTGCAGTGATTTAAAAACAAGGAAAAAAAAAAAAAACAGCCTTGAGTCTGGATCTTCACCATGATAGGAGGAAAACGTTGCTTGACACATGCCAACTCCTTTGCTGCTTCTCTCGGCTGGTTCAGAGCTTGGAAAGGAAAGGAAAGGAAAGGAAATGCTATTGCTAACCCTTCCTCCAGCGATCTCAGGATCTGGTGCAATAGACCATGGCTTTCTAGAAAAAGAAGACAAGGGATGGAATTTGCATATAAAAACAAAACCAAGCAATGCTTAGAGGCATTTGATGGAGCCAGGACTCAAGCTCAGAACTTGAGCTTTAATGAAGGGTATGTGAAACCTTGACCTTGGCTGCAGTGAAACCTTGACCTTGGCTGCATTCTTGAATTCCTTTAAAGGCTCCCATGTTCCTGTTGCCCAGGATTAGCAAACTATAACCTATGGGCCAAGAATGTTTTGAAGCCTGGTTTCACTTAAAATAAAATCCTATTGGGACATGGATGTTAGAAGGTAAATTGAGGCATAATAAAAAATTTAAGAGTTTATTTGAGCAAACGATGATTCATGGACTGGGCAGCTCCAAGCCATAGGTGGTTTGGGGACTCTCTTGAAGAAGAATAAGGGAAAGACTTTTATAGAAAGAATGTGGAAGGAATACAAAGAAAATATCTGCTTACAGTCACATAGTTGCCTTATTTTGCCTATCCTACTATAAAGTTGTCTGTTATGTAACTGTAAGTTTATTGGCTATTTCTCATTGGCTGACCTTAATTCTGTTTTTCTTTAATATAGTCCTTTACAAGAAAGCTCAAGTTAACTTTCTTTGCAAATCAAGCAAGGTCACAGTTATTTATGAAGACTAAGTAGCCTTGTCTGCACAGGGACCTTTCAGGCCTGGTCTCAACTTTAATTTATCTTAACACAGCCATGCCCATGTATTTACATGTAGGTAACTGAGCAGAGCTGAGGAGGACTATATTAGGCAGGCTCCTGTAGAGGACTAGAACCATAGAATAATACAGTGTGTGTGTGTGTGTGTGTGTGTAAAATGGATTTACTAGGCTGGCTTACATAGCCCAGCAATGACCACCGACACAGTGGAGAAGCAAAGAATGTGCTATCTGCGCAGTCTTGAAGTTGGATGCCTCAGCAGTGCAGATTCAGTGTGGAAGGACTGGAAGACCCCTGGGCAGGTGCTGAGCCCGCGTTGGAAGACTAGAGAAGGTGGGGGCTTGTGTCTCCAGAGCAGGGCAGCATGAAGAGCAGCGACAGGTGCAACCCGTCAAGTCCCCTTCACCTGCACAATCGTAGGTCATGGGCTCAGGAGTCTCATAAACACCACAGGTAAGGACAGGACAGTGCTCATACCTGGCCGATGCGGGAGTGGACGGATGAACTCAGGGTTGCGCACAGAACCCGGATATTTACCTTCCTGACGAGGAGACATCTGAAGTCAAAATAGTCCCGCTTCAATTTAATTTCTAACACACCTGCGTAGGAGAAATGTTTTCACGATTTATCAAAGTCAGTTGCCTCATTTAGATGGGAAAAGTCTTTTCTTGCAAGGGTCTCGTCAAGTTGTACATAAAGCTTTGTGTAACAGTGTCACTAAAGACCATTTTCGCTGCATCTTTCTTATAGTAAAAGGAGATTTAAAAAGCTCACAGAATTATGTGAAAAATGTGCCCGAAAGGTCATTGTCCCCACCCAATCCCATTCCTTTATTAAAACCAGACAAAGAGACCAAGACAAATTACAATTGCAGCAGTTGCTATATCTAATACAGCTTGTCCAAATTTCCCAACAAATTAAGAAACCCCATGAACATAAACAAAAAGCCTAAGTGATGACAGAGTTGTAAATAAAAACAGGCCAAAGTGCAGGGAGCGAGCGATCCCGCCGAGTGACTCACGAAGCAGGGGGTGAAATGTGTTCGTGGATTGCACAACGCGGCCTCCACCCTCTGAATCAGAACTGCAGGCATCCCAAAGAAGGTAAGAAAACAATCTGTCTGCACCAAGCATCAGGGATGCAGGCTAGCTCGGATGGGTAGGAGCCCCTCAGAGCACTTAAGACGTGTGTGTCAGGCACTCATGGCCGGTCACTCCTGTATTCCAGATCAACTTCTTCCTTCCTCGTCTCCATTTGGACATGAATATTCCCAGATATGTTCGTTCAAAGCTGAGGGGGGTTCACAGGGATGGGAGGCTTGTGTCTAAGGGTCATCTAAGGAAAGTTATGCAGGTAGCAGGTGCCAAAGTGAAGGTCTTTAAGGTACTGTGAAGTCCAAGGAGTGCTGTCAGCTGTACCTGGATCCAAGACAATCTGCTCAAAAGCAAGGGAAGACTCTTTTTAAAAAATAAATTTATTTATTTGTTTATGAGAGAGAGGATATTGACCAGGGCCTTCTGCTACTGCAAACCTAGATACAATCAAGACTGGGCATGCAGGGCTGGAGAGATGGCTTAGCAGTTAAGGCGCTTGCCTGCAAAGCCTAAGGAGCTATGTTCGACTCTCCAGATCCCAGGTAAGCGAGACGCACAAGGAGATGCAAGCATGCAAGGTTGCACATGCGCACAAGATGGCATACGCGTCTGGAGTTTGACTGCAGTGGCTGGAGGCAATGATATGCCAGTTCTCTCATGAAAAAAAAAAAAAAACAGAATGGGTGCACAGAATTTAAAACATAAGTCAAATCTATGAAGAGATAACAAGGAGAAGAATAGATTCTCTAAAAGTAAGAAGAAGAAAACAAACAAGATACCATGTGGGAAGGGAAATAATAATAGTTCAGTGAGTAAAAACTTGAAGACCTGAGTTCAATCCCCAGAACCCACTTTTAAAATGCCAGGTTCAGTGGTAAGTGCTTACACCTCTAGATCCCAGGAGGCCTCACTGGCAAGCCGGTTTAGCCTGGTGGCAGGCTCCAAGCCAATGAGAAACCCTGTTTAAAATAATAGGTGGATGGCATTCCTCATGAGCAATACCCGAGCTTGTCCTCTGGCCTCCACTTGTGCATAACGGCCCATGCACATATGAACACACACACACATACATACGCACACATAAATAAACAGATAACATTTAGGTATAAATACATCAAGATATATGAAAGTAAAACAGCCAGTGTGTTAGTCTTTTCGAAGTGTGTCATTAGATTACCCAACACTCTGTGGCTTAAACAAAACAGTTTTATTAGCACGTGAGGTCTGTGAGTCAGCAGTTCCTGCTTGGTTCAAGTGGGTGCCTGCCTTGGTCTCATGGGCTCCAGCCGAGGCATCAGCCAGGCTCTGTTCACCCTAGGCTCAGCTGCAGAAAGAGGCTTTCTACACTTACTCTGACCACTGGTAGTGATAATTTCCTTGTGGCCACAGGACTGAGGTTTCAATCTTGGCCAAAGGTCACCCTAAGCTCTTAGCAGCTGTATCTTGGATTATATAATCACCTAATCATGCTCATGAGGTCAGGCATGTCTCTCACCCTGGCCGTGTTCCACTAGTTAGAAACAAGTGCCAGTTTCTGTCCTTCAAGGGAGGGATCCCAGAAAGCCCCGAACGTCAGGAGGTAGAGTCATAGGCAGCCCCTTACACTCACCTTTTGGCCTTCAATGATGCTAGATGAATAGATTCCCCATTCTCCAAGGTCTTCAGACATCTCATCTCATTGCAACATCTGCTCAAATTCCAGAAGTTGGGCTGGAGAGGTGCTTAGCGGTTAAGGCACTTGCCTGCAAAGCCAAAGGACTCAGGTGTAATTCCCCAGCACCCATGTAACTCACAATGCACAAGGTGGCACATGTGTCTGGAGTTAATTTGCAGTAGTTACTGGAGAACTTAGCATGCCCAGTCTCTCTCTCTGCCTCTTTTTCTCTCTCACAAATAAATACATAAAAATAAAAATATTTTTAAAAACTTACACAAGTTTGTCTTATGCATTCATCCTCAGATGTGGTTTCTGTTCATCCATGGATATGTAAGACGAAAGAGAAAAACTATCTATTCTACAAGCTCTCAGCATTGACTTAGTAGCTGGACATAGTGTTCAGTGCTCCCAGACGTTCTTCTGTGGGTGAAAAGAAGTCATCACTACTCCATAGCAATTCTGAACTGGGCTAGGATTCTGGGGAGGGTTTCTTGCTTAGCTCTAATTCAAGGTCTAGGCTTATTTCTTTTGGGGCTCTTGTCTCTGCCCTTAAAGACACCCTCACTTTTTTTTTATAAGGGGTTGTGTGTTGGTTAACTGGTTGTCCACTTGACAGGATTTAGAATTGCCATGGAAACAAATCTCTTGGTATGTCTCTTAGGGATTTTCTAAATTAGATTGAGGTAGGAGACTCAACTTAACTATGGGCATCACCAACATGTGTGGGATGGAGGTCCTGGACTCTATATAAAGGAGAAAGCTAGCTGAGCCCAGCATTCATTGTTTCTTCCTTCCCAGCTGATGTGCCAATACCAGCCTGCTTCTTGCAGCTGCCGTATTCTCCCTGCCAGAATAGACTCGACCCTCTGGAACTATAAGTCAAGCTAAACCCTTTTCTTTCTATTAGTTGCTTCTGATTGCTCCAGCAGAGAGAAAGTAACTGATACAGGCAGCATGGATTTGCACCTGAGTAGTTTCATTAGCCTAATTCCTGCCAGGAAAACTCAGTGGACCCTTCAACACTCTTCTCTCTCTCTGTCTCATTCTCTCTCTCTCTTTCTCCCTCTCTCTCTCTCTTTCTCCCTCTCTCTCATCTCTCTTTCTCTCTGTCTGTCTCTGTCTCTCTCTCCCTCTGTCATTCATGCACACACACATGGTATCGGGGATAACCTGACATGAGAGGAACTGTGTGTGGCAACAAGGAAATAAGGGTGGTCTGTAACTGCGACCACAAAGCAACCAAAGCCTTCAATCACTGTTCCAATCGCAAGGAGCGGAATCCTGCCAGCGCTGGGAGTAAATCTGGAAGCAGACCCTCCCAGCTGAGCCTCAGACGAGCGCACAGTGTTTGCTGACATTTGATTGCAGCCCTGTGAGACATAAAACAGGGAACCCATCTGAGACGTATCTGTTTTCATGACACACAGAAAATGTGAGATAATAAGTGCGTGTGTTGTTGTAAGCGGCTAACGTTATAGTAACATTGGCAGTGGGAAATGACTACAGATAGGGTTAGTAAATCAGATCTGACAACTGTGCCTAGATAGCTCTGACTTCATTGCACTGCACACCCTGTATCTACTTTCCCCAGGCTCGCAGATTATTTTGAAGCAAAGTTTGGACATCATATCATTTTTCATGCCTGAATGTTTTCACTATGTATCTCTAAAATGTAAGAGCTCTTTGGCACCGTACAATTCTATGCCATTTTCATACCTAAACAGTCAAAATTAATTTTTAATATCATCAAATATTCAGTGTCCCCATTTCTGTAGTTTTCTCCTAAACATTATTCTGTAATCTGGTTTCAAATCTGGTTCCAAATGAGGAGATAAACTGAGCGTTTGTATGTTTCCAGTTCCTTTCATTCTATAGGCGCCCTCCTTTCAGTCCTCACCTCCACTATCCCTTCTTTCTCTCCTGTATTTCTCTTTTTAAGATTAGTATTTGAGGGCTGGAGAGATGGCTTAGTGGTTAAGGCGCTTGCCTGCAAAGCCAAAGGACCCAGGTTCGATTCCCCAGAAGCCATGTAAACCAAATGCATAAGGTGGCACATGTGTTTGAAATTCATTTGCAGTGGCTAGAGGCCCTGGCATGCCCATTCTCTAACTAACTCTCTCTCCCTATCTTCCTCCCCCCCATGAATAATAATAAATAAATAAATAAATAAATATTTTTTAAACTTAAAAAAATAAAAAGCAATATTTTAATTAGCATACAAGGTAATAAGTCTCGTTGTGACATTCTCATACATACTTTGTTTTTCTGTATTTCCTTTCTACTTATAATTGGTTTGTTTCCCCTGTTCAGTTTTTCTGGACTTTCCTGACTGCGTTTCTACAGTATCATTTAGCATCTCCCCTTCCCCTTTGGACCACCTGGAACCACATTTTCCAACCTTGGCTTTATAAATAGTTTAGACTGAATAATTCTGTGTTATAGGTGGTCAGCCCTGTTTATATGGGAAGGGGAACAGTATTGCATTTCAATCCTCATTCACTAGACCTACCAGCAGTATCTCTCTGGAAAAGACAATAATAATAAAATAAAATAAACTGTGGCCAAAACTAGATGTAAGTAGCACTTGCTTGTAATCCCACTGTTTGGGAAGCTGAGGAAGGAGGACTGCCACGAGTTCAAGGCCAGCCTGGGCTACCCAGCAAGCTGCATGCCAGCCTGAGACACAGCGAAAGATGGCCTTTATGATGAGACTAAACATCCAGGTACCTAACAAGGAGTCTTTGAAGCACAAATGCAGTACTTATAAAGGCTTTTAAGAACACGCCCTTGAGCTGGGAGTGGTGGCGCACGCCTTTAATCCCAGCACTCAGGAGGCAGAGGTAGGAGGACTGCCATGAGTTCGAGGCCACCCTGAGACTCCATAGTGAATTCCAGGTCAGCCTGAGCTAGAGTGAGACCCTACCTCGAAAAAAAAAAAAAAGATGGGAAAAGAACACACCCTCATAATTAAAAATAATCGTAAGGCAACATAAGTAGAGCGTAATGTGTGTGTGTGTGTATGTGTGTGTGTGAGAGAGAGAGAGAGAGAGAGAGGAGGGTGACATGAGATAAAGCTGAAATGTGGACAAGGGTCAAGTCCTTCAGGAGTCTTCACAAGCCATCAAACTATCAGGATATTATTATAAATAGTTTAGGTGCCAAGTGTCCCCGACAGCCATGGGTTAAAGGCTTGGTCCCCAGGGTAGTCTCACAAGTACCTGGTGAAATCTTGGGTCCTTTGGGACGTCCTTAAGGCTCTGGGATCGTGCACTGAGGGTCACTGTGGAGCCCTAGCTCCTTCCTCTTCTGCTCTTCCCCCTGGCAGGCCGTGTAGATGGTTTTCCTCCTATCTTGCCCCAAGTCGAAGATGAGACATCCAATCAGTGCTGAACTTGAAACCACCAAAATAATCCAAATTAACCATTTTCTCTCGATGAGTTAACTATCTCAGGTATTTTTCACGGCTGCAGGCTTAAGTGTCAAAAAAGACATTTCATTTAAACTCTGGTTTTGCTGACAGGGAGGAAAAAGGCCCTTCACCTTCCCACCACCGTGTAAAAGGCCTGAAGGGACAAGCTGACCTGGGGAGCAGCATGGCTGTCGTCAGGAAACGCTGACACCAGGTGTGGTGGATCTTACTGCGGTTCCCAGCACACGGGAGGTGGAGACAGGAGGTTCAGGAGTTCGTGGTGTCCTCTGCTTAGACAGAGTTCAAGGTCAGCCTGTGCCCTGTCTCAAAAACAAACACACACACAGAGAGAGAGAGAGAGAGAGAGAGAGAGAGAGTCGCAGAGACTTAGGGGAAAATGCTGGACTCATAGAGGATATTGCAGTGCTCTGAAAAAGATGAGGAGAGAGGGATTTAATATGAAACACAGAATATGGAGATCCCATTAAAAACTTTCAGGTATTCTGGAAGGAACAGGAATAAAACAATAGAAAAAAAGTTAGTTAATATATAGCAAGTTAAAACTCTATTCAGTCATGCAAATGCCCAAGCCTCCAGAGTTAAAGGATTCCCAAATCTAGTTTTATATTACAGGAGATATTGAAAACTGGGTTTTGTTGTTGTTATTGCATTGCGCCCCTGGCTTTGTGAATTTTAAGTGTGTACTCTATTATTGACATATTCTGGCTAGCCAACCTTAACGAGAAACTTACAAGCTTCCAGATAGAGAGGGGGAGAAATTGACAACACAATTTTTGCATGATTAAGTCACTGTCAACAGTAAAAGCCATAGAGAGATTATTCTCATATTTAGTGACTTACAATATGTACCGTGTTCTGAAACAGGCACCTGAGTGTTCATCTGTTCTGAGAAGAAAAACAAGCAAGACCGAGAACAGAAACGTCACCCGGGGTCTGTGGTTCTGGCAAACAAGCCGGCAGTTAGAAAGTGGAGGCAGTGGGCCGGGAGATGGCTCAGAAGTGAAGGCGCTTGCCTGCAAAGCCCCAGGACCCATGTTCCACTCCCCAGGTCCCACATAAGCCAGACACACATGGCGATGCAAGCATGCAAGGTCACATATGCACACAAGATGGCACATGCATCTGGAGTTTGATTGCTGCAGCTGGAGACCCTGGTGCACCAATTCTCTTCCTGTATATATCTCTCTCTCATAAAAAATAAAAATAAAAAAATGAAAGCGAAGGCAAGAGGATGGCAAGTTTGTGGCCATCCTGGGCTACACTGTGAACCCCCCATGTCATCCTTCCCCCACTCCCCAAAAGCAAAAGAACAGAAGTGTCGTAGTCTAACTGACCCTACTAAACGGTGATAATTGTATTTATTAGAAACCCAGTCATTTGGAAAACATCTCACAAACACAGTAATTGCCATGGCAACTAATACTTGGGCATTTCTCCCTCCAAAAGATAGTCTTGAACAATCAGGGTCGATAACGATGGCACTCAGGCACTGGTGAGCAGTTTCTGCAATGGCTTGTGGAAACTCGTTGACAGTGTGCCTCTCGCTGCTCCTGTCAGATGAGCAGCAGACCCACAATGCCTCATCCACGCACTTATGGGCATGGCCAACCCCCTGTCAAGATAACGTAAGCCGTTAAGAACACGCAGATGCATCACATGTTTTGTTTTGTTTCCATGAGTACTTGGATTAGATTCATGACCAAAAGTGCCATAAATTTATACTGGAGTATATTGATGACAAAATGTACTTTGTGAACCTAAGATATGTTCTCCACATAATATTATTTACAGAAAGCAACGCTTCGTATAAGAAGCATTTCTACATAAAAGGAGTGAAGGCACTCATGGAGACCAAGTATGACAGGTCAGAATCGTTCTGTTTACTGCACACTTAGAACTTATGTCTGCTGACTGCACTGACCTAGCACGCGTCCCCATTCTTGAGTTGTGTGTCACTTAAATAACAATCCTGTGACTGGGGTCATCATTTTAGACATGTAGAAATTTACAAGGCTGCATCGCGAGGGACTAGCCTGAGCTCTAAGAAGCAAACACAAAGAGTACCACCCCATTCACTAGACATACTGCTTTGAAACAAAACCCAGTAATTTAATCATTAGGAAAATGTAGGATTCGAAGCATAGTTGTTAGTTTTAAATACAATCACTGATATAATTTATGTTATCATACTTTGTACGCTATGCCAAAAGACTAAACAAAATTATTGATTATACACAAAAATGAGGCAAACAATTGATATCAGGAGATATAAGAAATGTGCCGAGAAGTGGTCTGATGTTTCATCTTGAACACCCTGTCCAGCAGAGAGCACAGCCTGGAAAGAATGTGCCAGACCACAGTGTAAACTGAGGCACACAAAGTCACTCCCTGTGGGCCAGGTATCAGGAAGTGCCCCAATGGGGAAATGAAGAGGTTTGAGAGCAGGGTATGGTGCAGCAGACTTTTAATCCAAGCCCTTGAAAGGCTAAGGGGAGGAGGATTCCCATGAGTTCAAATCCAGCCTGGGCTATAAAGTGAGCTCCAGATCAGTGAAACCCTGCCCGAAATAAAATAAGCTAATAAAAATGAATTAAAAATGTGTTTCCTCGTGTCTACTATTGACCAACATGTAAGTCATTATCAGGGATGTAGCCGCAGACCCAGAGGACAGATGACCAGCTCCAACCTCTTATTTTTGCATACATCACGGAACATCTCCCCTATGTTTTAGGGCTCATATTTCAACCGTGTAAAACAACAACTGACACCAAAGTGCTGATTATTCCTGAGGAGGAGAAATAACCAGTACCTCTGAAGGGGCAGCATGTCCACAGCACACGTCGGACCTTTCCTCAGCAAGACACGCACGTTCAGTCTCCCTACACTGGAGCACTTCCTCCTCTCTCATGTTCCCCCGCGAATACCTTCCACCATGCCACTGAATTCTCTGCTGCCAGCATAGTACAGTGAATGAGTGCTTGTCCCAGAGCTGGCCAGCCAAGCTCCAGAGAGGTGTCATCTCGAATTCTCCAGCTCTCTCTCTCTCTCTCTTTCTTTTGTATTAAGTTCTTTTAAATGTACCTTTCTATCAACACATACATAGGAGACATCGCTCACCTTAGCTGTCTTTCAGAATTATCTAATAATACATTTCAGCATCTCCCCAAAGTATAGAAGCACATTTTGGAGACACAGTCACAAAACAGAGCCAAGCATTCTGAGGGAAAAAAAAGCAACATAATTTCATTTGGAATCATCATTTTGCTGTCAGAGATTTCCTAGTTTATGCTGGTCAGGAGCCACTCTGCTAGCTTGGTTATGAGCAACTCATCCATTTGTAAGTGTTTACACACACACACACACACACACACACACACACACACACTTTAGGCATGAGGTTTTGAGAGTTTGTATCATTTTGTATGCAAAGTCTTCACTATACAGTGTTCAGGCTCTCTCCAAGCTGACCCGCCAGAATACTGCAGAACCATTTTAGTTTCGAGCCACTCGCGAGATACGAGCTGACGCTGTGTGTCAGGAGAGCCTGAGCACGGAACAGACTGGGTGGCGAGGGAGGAGGTCACCTACAGCCGCCAGAGAGCCTCCTGCTCTGGGGTTAGCACACTGAACGCTGCGTTGTCGTCAAGCGAAACTTTCCAGGAGGGAAGCTCCTGTGCGGTAAAGGAAATGATTTCACGTAATACGTTTTTATTCATGCTGAAGTCTACATATAACATGCTTAAAGATGCAAGGCAGGACTCAATAGTAAAAATGCATAGTTTTGAAAGGACTATTGTCAGAAATCATCTTCTTTCTCTTCCACCCTGCCCCCCACTGAAGTTAATAGCTATTTTTTTAAACAGCTGCCTTGTTGATGAATAAATGTGTCAGTTCGCCAACTCTTCACTCTCAGATGGGAGTCGTCATGAATAACGAGATGTAACTAATCTTTGAAACTACTTGCAATTAGAACATAATTTTTCTTCTTTTGGTTGTTTGAGGTGAGGTCTCGCTGTAGGCCAGGCTGACCTGCAATTCACTATGTAGTCTCAGGGTGGCCTCGAACTCACGGCGATCCTCCTACCTCTGCCTACCAGAGTGCTGGGATTGAAGGCGTGCGCCACCACGCCCGGCGTATGCAATCAAATTTTGAGGTTTATCCTTTGCTTCCCCACGAGCAAGGCAGCTCTGTCCTCTCATTCCAGGATCACCTTCCTCATCTCCACATATTGACACTGATCAAAAATCAGGGCTTCCGGAACACATCTGCCAGCAGCCTGTGCTCTGCCTCTCGTCTCGACTCCTAAGCTTGCGCACCTCCTCCAGCCTCCCGCTGCAGTCGACGCACCCTCGTGACTCCCACCCAGAAACCATCAAACGGTGGCATTCTGGTTCCCGTGCAAAGCAGCCCGGCCCTGGTGCTGGAGAAGTCAAGGTGACACCGCTCTGGAGCTTGGTTGGCCGGCTCTGGAGCAAACACTCATTCACTTTGCTATGACGGAAGCCGAGAATTCAATGGCAACAGTGGAAGCTATTAGCGGGAAGAACAAATGGGTCACTTTGCGAGAATGCACTAGTGTCATGGAGGGCCCGTGAAGCAAAAGGAGGGAAACAGTGGGATACTCCTCAGACTGAAGGTCAGGCAAGCCCGACTTTGGAACAGAAGTTGCCAAAGGCAGTAATTTCTGTGTTATAACACGCAGAGCTCTGGCGGGGTGTGACTCAATGGGGTGACTCAGCTGAGCTCCAGAAAATGTTATCATTCTATATAGCTGACATCAGGCTTGATTCCAAAGGGCAAGGGGACTAGAACATGGCATAGTCTAAAAGCTGAGGAGAAGCAGAAATAATAGCAATTTTAGAACCTTGCTTCCCCTCTCCTTCTCTTCCCTGTGTGTGTCCACAACTGTGCTGTCCATGAGACCCACGTGCCCTCAATTGCCTTGTTCGTTGAAACAGACATACAAGATGTCTTTCAAAACAGAAAAAGTCAGGAATTGGGTTTCCTCTTATCTCCACCAGTTCCAGCACTGTGAAAAATCTTGGCCATTCTCCAAAACTGTTAAGAGTAAAACTACCAAATAATCCAGAAATTCTTTTAGGTATATCCTCCATGTCAATGAGAACAGGTTCTCAAACAAATCCACGTGCAGGTATGTTCACTTTAGCACTACGCCCAGCAAGCCATGGTGGTATCAGGCCCAAATATATATTGTTTATATGTGTGAGTGTGCCACCCCCCCCCACACAACACTCACTATTTTTAAAAAGAGAAAAAAGAAATAAAGAAGTAATATCTACAGTTCTTTGGTCACAGTGTGCAAGAACTATAACCCCAGTTGATATTTTTTATCTTCATTTTTCCTTAAAGGTGATTTGCTGTTCTTTAACTTGACATAGTTAAACATTCTCTGAATGCAAGAAAATCATAAGCATTGAAAAGTTGGAAACTATGGGGGCAAATGGTATAGAAAGATTTACTATGGGGATGGAGAGATGGCTTAGTGGCTAAGGTGCTTGCCTACAAAGCCTAAGGACCCATGTTCAAGCCTCCAGATCCCAAGTTAGCCAGATGCACAGTGAGGCAAGTGCAAGGCTGCACATGTCCACTAGGTGGCACAAGTGTCTGAAGTTCAGTTGCAGTGGCTAAGGGCCTGGCATGCCAATTCTCTCTCTCTCTATCTCTAATAAATAAATAAATAAAAAGCAAAAGAAAGATCTAATATGACAAAGACTTCAATAATTCAATAGTGAGTGTGTGTCCTTCCAATAATTCAATAGTGAGTGAGTGTGTGTCCTTCCAAAGAGCAGCTCCTCAGCCCTTCCCCCACCCCCACACCTTCTTACTCAGGAAAGGATAGCAAATCCATGTAACACTCCCTTGCATCTTTTTCATATATGCTTCACTTGTCCACTTTCAAAGCTTAATGACTTGCATGAAAATTGTTTAAATTGTTCAGTTGGTATGCTTTTCAGACTGGAAAGTTGTGCGCTTGAAATAAATGGAACAAATCATAAGTTTTCCATGAAAATAAGTGGAAATCGTTCCTTCATTTCCAGCTTTGTACTTAATGGCAGTGTTTTGGGGAACGAATGAGTCATAAAGTCAGCGCTAGGTGTCTTGGTTTATCTCTCCCACTAGACTATGAATTCCAGGCCTGACTCATACTTGGCATCCACAAGATTTCTTGAATATAATAAAACTTAAAAGATTAGTTAAATATTAACAGCTTCTATTACCTAGCAGGAGCCTAAGTAGCTGGGCATGAGTGAAGACTAGGGCACGGCGAAAGCACGCCGGCTCTGTTCCGTAGTTGGTAGAGCTGGGTCCCGAGGGAGCACCGGTGCCTTTACTGAAGACACGCGGCTCCAGAACTGGACCACTGAAGATTAGATGGCGGGTGACTGTGGTTAAGGCTCACCACAGCTAGCTCTCTTTACCCAGCTGTAGAAGGAGATGCCAAATATTTACTTGTGTACATATGTGTATGTTCGTGTGTGTGCACATGTATCTGGGGGTGGGGTGTACAAACATGTGTGTAGACCAGAGGACAACCTCAGATGTCATTCTTCAGGACAGTTCCACCTTTTTTTTGGAGACACGGACTCTCACTTGGAACTCACCAAGTAGGGTAGGATGGCTGGCCAGTGAGCCCCAGGGGTCCACCTGTATCCACCTCACCAGGACTGGGATTATAAATGCATGCCACGATGAGTTTATAATTATGTGAATTCTGGAGGGAAATTCAGGTCCATATGCTCCCAAGGCAAGCACGTTAGCAACTGAACCACGTCCCCAGCCTAATTTACATACCATGTAGGAGATACATCCAAAACTGAAAGAAGGTGCCGGTGGATACAGATCAAGTGTGGTTGGTCAGGATTTAATGGAGGAAGTATTTGCAGGGCTAGGGTCAGGGCTAGAGAAGAGAACAAGTCAAAGAGAAGAAGTGAGAGGCTTACGTCTTCAAGTTCCTGGATCCCAGGGTGGGGCAGGGCATCCGGGGAACCCCGATAGCACTGTGACTATAGCTGAGCACGTCAGACAGCCATCAGCATAAGCCATGCTCTCCTTGTAGGAGCCGACACCACCAGTTTCCGTCCAGGAAAGGAGGTACTGCATGAAACGCTGTGAACTCTCCTGCCACTGGCTCTCAAGGGCCCAACACCAGAGAAAATCTGAGCATAGGAAACACTGCAGTGGGGGGTGCCAATGGCGTGACACAGGTCTAGGAGCACATGCAGTAATTACATACAAAAACATTAGCTGGGCACACCAAAGACACGTCTCATTTACTTGATGTCTTTTTCTAACCTCTTAGACATACTTATCTGTGTCTAGATGAATAAAGACTTTTAGCCAGTGTTTCTATTTTGTGTTTATCGTTTGAGAGATATAATGCCTCAGTGGTTATAATACTGTATGATACTGAACATTACTGGAAACTTCTAAGCACTCCAATTTTCCCTTTACAAATTCTTAATGTCGTCCTACCTTTGACTCCATGAGCTTTTAGTAAAAAGATAAATAATTCCCATGACCTTGACAGATAGAACCGGATCTGACCTTTTATAAAAAGCTCCAAAATCTACTCGAACTGTTTATTTCCCATAAAAGTCCAAGTTAATTTCCATTCTTGTCCAGGGATGCAATGGAATGAAAACAGTGAAGGTCTTTAAACAGGTCTCTTTTAGGAAAGACCAAAGACATCAATCCTATTTCTCATGTATTCAAATTGTTCCAGAGCCTAAGCTTGGTATCCACAGAGTTGAAGTTTGTTCAACAGTGAAACTGAATCACTGGTTGTTTTTGACCATGGTCGTTTTTTATTTCATCCGGCCATCCTTTCAACATTAAGGTCTAAAGAGAGGCTGGATTTCAGAAGTTAGTAACAGCAGCACTTTCTACAGTATGGGAAGGCATCGGCCCTCTGCTCCCAGCATGGCTGACCACTCACTTCCCTTCTGAGAAAGAAGACAACGTCTCTCTCACCCCATCTCTCCTCACGGAGAGCCTGGCCTGTCCACAACTGTGCTGACTGCTGGGATGAAGGCCCTTGTCATGCGCTGTCAAGTAGACAAATGTTCCATCACGTTCCTTGGGATGCCTTCTCCCAAGGACAGGACATTGCTGCTGTCTGCCTCAAGAGCCAAAGACACCAAAGTTGTTTGGTGCCTTCGTGGATCCCAACTCCCCACTGTCGTCGAATTCAACTGTTCACTTAAGAAATAGGTATCAGGGGATGGAGAGATTTCTCAGTGGTTAAAAGCACTTGTTTGCAAAGCCCAGTGGCCCAGTTCAAGTCCCAAATGCCCACATAAAGCCAGATGCACAAAGTGGTGCATGCATCTGGAATTTATTGGCAGTGGCTAGAGGCACAGGTGCACCCATTCTCATTATATCTATCTGTCTGTCTGACTATCTATCTATCTGTCTATCTTGTATCATATTTCTGTTTCTTTCTTCCAGTCTCTAAAATAAATAAATAAATAAATAGATAGATTTTTTAAAAGAAATATGTATCACACCAGCCTGTGGTCATTGGAGTAACTACAGACCACTGTCAGCCTGTTCAGAGATTTAAACGGGGAAACAGAGCTTGCACATTTATTTAGACTTTTATGGAAAACGTAAATTATTGGATACCATGGGTCAGGTGGCAGGAGGCAGGGAGAACACAGAATCTGGTTCGGGTGATGCCATGCCCAGGTTTCCCTGCCTACTCCTCAGCTGAACAACCAGGGGCAGTCCACATCATTTCTAAGGTCCTTGTTCATATTATTTATGACAAGAACAATCCATCATTTACAGTGACACTGTGAAAAAAATGAATATAACTGGTAATATAAAAGTAACTTATACTATACATATGAACATGTAAGAGTAATGTCAGATCAAGCACATGCCTATGTTCTTCTCCCACCTTGCTCTTCTAGAAAGAACACAGAACACATCATATGATTGTGCAGTGTCCCATAAATATGTACATTAGGTAATATTAATTACCTGTTAATTAAAAAAGAATCCACACCTAGGTATGGTGGCACACGCCTTTAATCCCAGCACTTGGGAGGCAGAGAGGTAGGATTGCTGTGAGTTCAAGGCTACCCTGACACTACATAGTGAATCCCAGGTCAGGATGGGCTACAGCGAGACCCTACTTAGCAAAACCAAAAATAAAACAACAACAACCAAAAAAAAAAAAAAAAAAACACATGCAAGATTAATGAATCCAGTACCAAAGAAAAAAAGATATATTTCGAAATAGATAAATCTACACCTGCTCTGGAAAACAATACAAAGGTGACACTAAAAACTGACAGGATAAAATTACCCTTCAAAACACATAGCCGAGGGATTAAATATGAGAAGAATTAGAAAAATAATATGGGAGGTGTTGTACATGTTTAGGAGCGGGATAATATGTCTGAGCCACTGTGGTACTGGGCACCCAAGAAAATGTGCTCGGTCTCCCTCCACCAGTGCCACACAAGAGTCAACAAAAATATTTCTTCTCTGGCCAGGGTGGGCTTGCAGTTGGAATGGGGAGACCACAGGGCAGGCTGTGTCCATGTTGGACAGGGCTCACCCAGTCCTGGAGATGGACTCAGTGCGTCTAGTGTCCCTCCTCCCCATACAGAAACAGCCTGCACAGAGCAGAGGCAGCAGTCTACTCTGCAGGATGCAGACGGACGTCATGCTCAGGGCTGCGGAGACGGCTCCGTGGGCAGAGGGCTTGCTATGCGAGTGTGAAGAGCTGCGTTTGGATCTGCAGGACCCACGTAAAAGCCAGATGTGGCAACGCACACCTGTGATCTGCGTGCTGGCCAGTGGGGACAGGAGCATCCTTACGTCTCGGTGGTTCCGTTGACCCGCAAGTCCAAACTGGTTCAAAATTCGTGAGTTCTAGCTTCAGCAAGAGACCTTGTCTCCAAAAAAAATAAAATAAATAAGGTGAGCCAGGTGTGGTGGTGACACACCTTTAATCCCAGCACTCGGGAGGCAGAGGTAGGAGAATCGCAGTGAATCCGAGGCCACCCTGAGAATACAGAGTGAATTCCAGGTCAGCATGGGCTAGAGTGAGACCCTACCTCGAAAAACAAAATAAATAAATAAAAAAGGTGATGAGCAATTGAGAAAGACATGCGACATTGACCCCTGGCTTCCACACATATGCACACACATGTGCATAAGCACACACTTTCGAACACACACACACACACACACACACACGGCACAACACACACAACGAGGAAAGAACAGCAAACCCAGGAAACTCAGCAAACAGCAAAAGTGTTTCTCTACTCTAACTGCTCACAAAAACCTGAATGTTTCACCTTTAAGTCTGATGCCCAGACTACACCTTACTCCAGCTAACCGGCCTCTCTTGGGTCACAGGTGTGTTTTGAAGGTTCTTAGCTGGCTCCCCTCTGCAACTATCAGAAGAGCAAATGATCTCAAAGATACTCTCAGGCCAGCATAAAGCAAGTTCTGTAAGACCCTCAGTTCAGGAGAGCCTCAGTAGGCACAAGGAGCGTTGAAGTTTCTCTTGTTCCTGCAAAACAGTTATAGCTGATGAGGAAAGTGGTTTGAAATAGTAAATTCTCTGAATAGTATTCCAAGGGCATATAGCAAATAGAGACCCTATCTCAGAAACTATGCTAGTTCTTGGTAAGAAAGTGTCTCTGTGGCATTAATCCCCAGTCTTCCCCCTACCATACTCAACCTGTCTACTTCACCTGGGTAAATTGAGAAGACCTCACGGTACTCTCTCACCCCCATACCCTTCTCTCTCCAAATAGGTCCCCTATTCTCTTTTCCTTTACCTGTGTTCTGTCACACTTTTTCCCTCTCCCATTAAGAGGTCTTCTTCTTGTCTCATAATCCTCTTTATATTAGGCACACACAAAACATGTACACAATCAAATAACTACATTTAATTCTATGTTCTGCATCTGAAAGAAAATACATGGTATTTGTTTTTCTGAGTCTGGTTTATTTTGCTTAACAAAATGATTTCTAGTTACATCCATTTTCCTATAAATGTCACGATTTCATTTCTCTTTATATATGAATAATATTCTATTCTATATATATATGTATATGCATACGTATATGTACCATATTTCCAACAGATGAATAGTTAGGCTTCTAATCTGATTCCATTTCCTTGCTATTGTGAATAACACTGCAATAAACACAGATGTGCAGAGATTATCTGCATATTTTTTAAATGACTTTTTTTCTTTTATTTTTATTTATTTATTTGAGAGCGACAGAGAAAGAGGCAGAGAGAGAGAGAGAGAGAGAAAGAGAGAGAGAGAATGGGCGCGCCAGGGCCTCCAGCCACTGCAAACGAATTCCAGATGCATGCGCCCCCTGGTGCATCTGGCTAACGTGGGTCCTGGGGAATCGAGCCTCGAACCGGGGTCCTTAGCCTTCACAGGCAAGTGCTTAACTGCTAAGCCATCTCTCCAGCCCATATCTGCATATTTTATTTAAAATAATCCAAATGTGCCAGAAGTCCAGTAAACGCTGCATAGAATAAATGCCACGACACCCACAGGCGTATCCATCAAAACCCGAATGTTTGAAGACAGGAAATCTTGAAAGCAGCAAGACAAAAAATATTTGAAAGTTCACTCGGAAACTGTGACAGGACTGAGTTCTGCTGAGTTCGCAGTAGGAACAATGGATATCAGAAGAGACTGGGAAGACATATTTGAAGTGTCAGGATGAAACTAGCAGCTAAGAACCTAACATCTAAAAAGACCTGTCTTTCAAAAATTAAATTGGGAACTGGAGAGAAGGCCTAGCAGTTAAGGCGCTTGCCTGCCACGCCAAAAGACCCAGGTTTGATTGCCCAGGACCATGGAAGCCAGATGCACAAGGTGGCGCATGTGTCTGGATTTCATTTGCAGTGATTAGAGGCCATGGCGCACCCACTCTCTCTCTTTCTATCTGCCTCGTTGTCTCTCTCCCTCTCTCAAATAAATTAAAATATTTAGAAAAAAATTAAGTTGAACTTAGAGATATTTCTGTATAAACAAAAATATACATAATCATTTCCTAGAAAAGCTTGATTTTGTAAACGAAACCCTACAGGAAGTTCTTCAGACTGGTTACAGGACACCAGACAGTCACTTCAATCCCAGAAGGAGGAAGCAAAGTGAACCGCTGTGCAGGGAACCTGCAAGAGCGTGTGGGGCCTGCGTCTTCCCATCGGGAAGCCACTGAACGAGGCCAAGTGTCTATTGGAACTTCTGGGACTATGGCATACAGTACCGCCGCATATCGAACAGTGGCTTCTCAAGGCAGGTGGCTGAGCTCAAAGCCGTATAAGCGTAAAACAACGACAACAGATAGAAATGTAAACCCAGGCATCAACTTACGGGAACCAACGGTAGAAAAAGAAAACAAGTTTATAAAGTAATTATTATGATAACAATCATGTTGCTTTTAGTATGGAAATATAATAAGCATAAAATTAATAACCCAAATATAAAGAATAGGATAACAGAGTAGCAGCATTTATATATCGTGTTGATATTAAGTTGGTACAAATTTTCAGGAGATTCTAGGTGATTAATATTTACACTGTGATCTCTGGACCAATCACTAAGAAAATAACCTTACTAAGAAAGTAAAATACAGTAAAAAAAATATCAAGATAATGTAATAATAAGTGTCACAGTAGAAAAATCACACTTAGTGCATAAAAATCAGTAAAGGAATATCAGAGGAACAAAACAGATAAAAGACACCTGGAAAATGAATAGTACAATACCAGACGTGGATAAAACCAGCCCAGTATCAACACTGAACTTCAGAGAACCCAAAGGCACCTATCCCAGAATTCCATGGTTCTCCCTCTTGTACATAGCCAGGTGTCCAAATTTCCCCTTTCTATGAGGCACTGGACGTATGAGAGCCACGCCCTGACACGGCTAAACCTGACTACCTCTGCCATGACCCTGTTTCCCAGTGAGATCATATTCTTCACTGAGAGTGAGGTAATTTTAGCACACGAATTCGTGGGTGGAAAGACACAATTCAACTTGTAACAAAGACTTTTTCATTCCTACCCCGGACATACATTAATACAAAATGGGGGGAACCGTGTGTAAAGTCTAGTCAAAAGGATACCAGGGAGATATGAGGAAGCGTACCCAGAGATCTCAGCCCCAGCATAATAAAGGCAAATTCCTCTGCCAAGTCTCAGCCCCTCCCTTCTCTCCACAGAATGCCTGGCTACTCAGGCCGCAAAACCAAGGAGGCCGTGTGGAGGAGAGTCCCTGCCCAGGACGGGACTCAGGGCACTTCTCCTGAGTCATTTTGGTAAAGGCTGGCCCTAATTCTATTTGTATATGGCTCAACCTCAAACACCAGCTATAGATGAGTACTTTAATTTAGGGCAACAAGTGGCATTTGTGGTCATCCTTCCCTGGAGAAACCCGAATCTGCCATTCCTGGCAAACAGACAGGTGGGAATGTGTCTTTACTCAAAGGTTTTCCTCAGCAGGAGTGAATGGGTCCTTTCATAGGAGGGAGGGCATTGAGAAGATCTAAGCAGTCCTAATACTCATAGGTTAATATCCACAATTCTAATATTCATAAGATACATGGCATACCATCCATTTATGACTGTGCCCCTTGATTGTGGCAGTGCCAGCCACAAACTCACAGGGAATTAAAATCTTTTTCCTGGGACAAAGCAGCCATCGCAAAATGCAGACTCCTGGTGTTAGTGGTGATACACTCCCTCCTTCGCTATAAATGAGTGGAGAATCCCAGGGAAAAAGCTGCCGATTCTGCAGGGCATTCAGGCGGATTTAAATTTCAGATCTGCCCCGGTGGCCAACATATGAGATGTCAGTATTCAGGGTACAGCCTTTTTTTTCTCCCCCTTCTTTTTTTTGGCAAGAACGCTGACTGTTGGATTATTTGCCTTGCATATTTTTTATACTTGAGCCGGCTTATATAGAATATCTTTAAACAGATATGCTTTTATCTTCAAATAATGCAGCACTCACTCCCCGGGATGAAGGACTTAGGGATAGCTTTACTCCCAGCCCCTCCGTGGCCATAGCAAAGATTCTGGACATTTTATCCTACCCTGTTTTCGCTTCACTGGTAGCATAACGACATGCACATGGACTTTCCCCAGATGGGACCTCTCAAGGCCGATGTTTCTGAAATCTGTTTCGTTGTACCGATGCCAGGCTACCGAATCCGTGTCTCACACGGCGCGCTTCTTACCTGTGACACAGACTCGGGGTGGGCCCGGCGGGAAAGAACACGGTCTTTGAACGCTCATAGGCTCCCCACGAACCGAGACCCCTCATCCGTCTCCTGCAATCCCATGACTTCACCTGTGTCATCGTCTGGTTCTGTCGCTGCTGAAAGTGAGGTGACTCCCATGGGCGTTTGGGGGAGCGACAAGCCCTGCTGAGGAGCCTCAGGGATGAAGGGTGTAGAGGGAGGGGGAGAAAGTTCCGGTCCATGGGAGAGACAGCAGCAAAGGAAGTCGGCCCTTGCGCGGCTCTGAGGGATCTGGTCCACAGCATGTGCACAGCGCCACTGCGAACCAGTGAACACGGCCACGGACGCACACCATGGCCACGTGGGATCCTCCCCAGTGGCCCTAAGGAGGGGACTCATCTAAGGAGGGACAAAGTCAAATACTTTCACCAGGGGCTGGAGGGATGGCTTAGCGCTTACGGCGTTTGCCTGCAAAACCGAAAGTCCCAGGTTCGATTCCCCAGGCCCCATGTTAGCCAGATGCACAAGGGGGCGCATGAGTCTCCAGTTCGTTTGCAGTGGCTGGAGACCCTGATGAGCCCATTCTCTCTCTCTCTCTCTCTCTCTCTCTCTCTCCCTCTTTCTCTGTCAAATAAATAAATAAAAATAATATTTAACAAAAAGAAAAAAGAAATTTAACCAAAGCCACAGAACATATAGAGTATGGAACCAGGAGTACAAATTAGGTCTGTCTGACTCCAAAGCCCGTGGTTTCCTGTTACACCAAACTGTGTCAAGTAGTATCAATAATGATAATAACAAAATGCCCTGACCCCACAGAGTCCAGAGAGAAACTATCTGAGTTCCTAAAACTTCTTTCGAAGGTCATGAGGCCCGACTCCCCTCCCCCCTCTGCTCCGATGCACGAGTGGCTGGAGGCTGGTGTCGGAAGATCCCAGGGCGAGGCTGGCCCTACATCCCAGCTTAGTTTAGTTTCCTCCTGCCCTTCCTGGGTCTCCTGCGGGGAGCTTTGAGTCCCTGTCCTCATTCTCAATTCAGTGTTCAAGCTGCCGAGGCTAAGTAGGGATTCTCATCTTGTTTGCCTGGACATGGGCGCAAGGGCCGAGGCCTTGGGTCAGGGGGCGAGCGTGGTTTTCACCTCAGCACCTCCCGCCGATCTTTCATGAGGCCCCAGGCTGGTTTGGGGATGCCCTCACATCCATCCCAGTTGCGGGCCATGAGCCCCAGAGCACTTTATAATGCACTTGTCATGCGCTATGTGCTCAGTACACAGTCGTGGGGTAAGTGACTTGCTTTTGTACAGCATTGAAGGGGACAGTAAATGGTTACGTGGCTAAGCTCAAGAAACTATATAAATTACACCTTTACCAGTTTTCCACTCGGTGCAGACCTGGAAATAAGTGACATCATTTTAAAATAGCTTTGGTGATCGCATTTTAAATAAAGACAACGCTATAATGTGAAGAGTACTTCCAGGATAGTAATGTTTAAGAAGTTAAAAATCTAAGTTCAAAATTTTCATCCAAAGTGTGCGTTGCTTCCTGATGGTGTCCTCAGCTTCCATTTGAAGAAATGTCGAGTTGGTTATCTTATTTCCTTTCCTATATCATCTTTGAGCTTTTTTTTTTTTTTTGAAACCACTGCCTGTCTTAGAATCTCTCCAAGCAATAAATGCAGCATTATCCAAAGTTTATTCAAACTTATCTCAACCTTTTGGGGCTAGAAATTAGGTGGGAACTGTTTTCTTCATGAGATTTCTAGTGCTTTTTGGCTTTGAATGGCTGGAAATGAAACAAGAATAGCTTTTCTTGCGGTATTTTGGTTTCTACTCCCAACCAAAACCAGGAAGTGCAGAGAAAATTAAAAGAAAGGGGAAAAAGTTAACTTTTTGAACTTCATACATGACTTAGGTTCAATTTCAGTTTCAGGCAAAGGTTCAGCTAGGATCTTGCTTAATTCGAACCACTTGGCCTCCCGTTGCAATCACAGAGAGGTGCACATACGGGATTGTGTTCTAATGTAAAGAAAAAGGTAACTGCTGGCACGGAGGGTCGTTATGTCAACCGGACATTCTCAGTGGTAGTTATCATTGTAATGAAGGAGTCCACAGAAGACCGTAGTGAGCTCACGGAGCCAGACAACTGCTCATCTTTACTTATCATTCATCTATATCACTTATCTATCATCTCTGTACTTATGTATCCTCTATCTATTCATCCATTTTAGCTATCATTTATCTGTCACATGCCTGTCTATCTACTCATCGATCCTCTACATACCTATCTTTCTATGTATAGCTATGATTTATCTATCATCTATCTATCTACCTACCATCATCTATCAATTTATCTATCATTTATTATCTATAATCTATCTACCTACCTATCACCAATCTATTCTCCACCATATATTATCTATTATCAACAATCTATCTGTCAATCCTCTATCTATCATCTATTGCCCTATTATATAATACATAACATGATTCTGACTCTAGCAAGATGACCTCTGTTCACCCTGGGTTTTCTATTTCATCACTTTTTCTTTTTTTAAATATTTTATTTATTTATTTGAGAGAGAGAGAATGGGCACACCAGGGCCTCCAGCCATTGCAAATGAACTCCAGATGCAGTGCACCACCTTGTGCATCTGGCTTATGTGGGTCCTGGAGAATCTAACCTGGGTCCTTAGGCTTGGCAGGCAAGTGCCGTAACCACTAAGCCATTTCTCCAGCCCCTCATTTTTTTGTGTGAGATAAACATGTCACAACTGCTGTTCTGAAGCAGAATCTGTCTGGTGTGCTGAGCCTGGTGACTAGAGAGTCGTTCAGGAAACTCATGAGCATTTTTGTCTACCTTGAGAAGGCTACTGAGTGAGATTTAAGAAACAACAGGTCAGACCGTTAGGACAGTGGAAGCTGATAGCCTTGATGTGACATTCTGTCTTTGAGTCTAGAGCTTCGTGAGTACCGGCTTCCAACTATAGCTGGCCAGGATCAGCTCGATCGGTTTTACGAACTGGAAGAAACACCAGGCTTGCTGTGAACTGTGAGTGGATGCACACAAGCTCAAACCCTCAGGCGTACTCAGAAGCCTGACAAGCATCTTCAGAGATTTACCAGCTGTCCTACTACCAGAGAAGAGCCTGACTCCAGGAACGAATTGCCTGGTAAATGCCCGAGGAAAGTCAGTGGAGACCTCCCCTTCCCCGTGTGTGCCTCCAAACACCGTGAGATCAGCCAAGCCAGGCATGGTGACTCAACCCGATAATCCCAGAACTGGATGAAGCATGGGGATTACAATGATGTTGAAACTATCCTGGGCTATATAGTGAGTTCTAGGACAGCCTGGACAACCAGACAAGACCCTTTGTGTGATGGTCCCTTTTCAGTACTTACACGGTTGTTATTTAGTGTACAGCAAAGCTTTAATCAGAAACAACCATCTAGTGCTCAAATCCAGGCTGAATTTTAAAACTCATCCAGGATCCAGCAAATACAGCCATACGTCTACAAGCCTTTGTGCTTGTGCAATTCTGGACATTTGGACCATAGGTGTAGTCCCAAAGAATATAAATGGTGGATGTATATGGTGAGTTTTGGTATAAACGTCGTATCTTGTGTGGCTTTTTCAAGAGGATAGTTCTGTGCATATTGCTTTTTAAACTATGCTAAAACCTACTTGAAATGCATATTTTCCAGGTCAAGTTTTCATAGCACTGGATTAGTTAGTAATAAAGTTTATTTTACCAACTATCACCAGAATGCTCAGGGTAATTGCTGATTAAAAACTGTTTTAAAAGTCTTTAAGCTGTGATTGAAATATTATCATAATGTGCCAAGTTAATTTGGTAGAAGCACACAGCAACCCAGGTCGAAGAATAAGAAAGGACAGAACTTTCTAGGGGAAGAGACGTTGGTCTGGTTAGCCACCTCAGGCAGCTCTTCAGTTACCATGGCAAGACAGAGGCCTGGGAAGCATGGGATGTGCACCAGACAAAATGCAGAGCGCTCACCGGGCTCAGCGGCGCACTGGGGAGGCAGGGGCAGGAGGATCGCCGTGAGTTCAAGGCCACCCTGAGACTGCATAATGAATTCCAGGTCAGCCTGGGCTAGAGTGAGACCCTACCTCGAAAAACCAAAAATGCAGGGCGCTCGGGGCCGAGAGTCCCACGCACAGAGAGGTGGTGGATGGGTCCTGCGCAGCCTCGAGGCCCTGGATGCGGCTGTGCGTCTGCGCTCCTGACGGTGGCACGGCCTCCTTGGCTCGGTGTGGAAGTGGAAAAGAGGCCTTTTGTAAAGCCGCCTTCAGAGCCAGGTCTAGTGGATGCCAGACTTTTCAGGGAAAGTGGATTTCCCTTGTGTGTTCTGGCTTACAAAATCCGTCTCATTCATTTTAGGAATAAAATTGTCGCACCTTCTAAACAGCAGAAGGAGCCAAGCTCAACAATCAAATCCTTGTTTCCTGTGAGTGAGCCTCTCCCGCGCAGGGTCCCGGGAACGGGCGATGGGTAGAGGACGCGAATGTATGAATAGGGAACGAAATGATGGGCTCATCCTCCCACAGGCTGGCATGTCATCTGCCCACCCATTGCTTTTGTTATGGGAAATGAAGATACTCGATTTAAGATACAAAATGTGGGGCTGGAGAGATGGCTTAGCAGTCAAGGCTCTTGCCTGCAAAGCCAAAGGGCCCAGGTTCTATTCCCCAGGACGCATGTCAGCCAGAGGCACATGCGTCTGGAGTTTGTTTGCAATGGCTAGCGAGTCTGGCATCCCTATTCTCTTTCTCTCTCTCTCTCTTTCTCTCCTTTTCAAATAAAAATAAAAGTATTTTTAAAAGATACAAAATGTTAGTAGAGCAGAACTTTAGACCCCTCTTATTCTGGAAGTGTGTCCATCCAGGAGTGTCTCAAAAGCAGATGGATAGGAATTCTGAGAGGTGAAAGGTAAGACACTAGCTACCCTATGTCCCCATTACATGCCCGAGTTTGTGATACCGACAGCTTGTCCGTAAAACACGCTGTCTGTGAGGGTCTGTGTGGTTTTGTTTATGTAATGTGCTGTGTGTTTGTGTTCACCAAACCCAACCCACAACGGTCTCTAAATAAACGACCTACATTTACCCCGAGGGGGCCAAGATGCAAACAGTTTGTAACAAAGACAGAAAGGCAAGCCTTACGTGAAACCAGAGAAATTGTCACAACTTGAAGTAAAGAGGTTTTGTTTTTCCAATATTTATTTTATCTCCTGCCAGGTGGAATCAATATGTCTTACTCTTCTCATAAAAAAAAATGATGTGAATCCAATGCTGACCTTCTCTGCTGTCCATCTGAATAGCTGTCCCCCTGTCCGCCTGCCCCACAGCTACGCAGTGCTATTATGGCCGAAAGAGGGAAATGTTTTCTGAGAGGTCTGTGTTGAAAGGTTGTAATGGAGTTTAATGCAGCTTTGGAAGCCCGACTCACTTTGTCTGACTCATGTATATGCATTAAGATTGGGTTACTGGGAATAGGGAACACACACTGGTCCCTTCAATGCTGAGACAATGAATGGATTACAGCTGAAACACACAGAGGGCCAGAGGGGAGGAAATGAGTCGGTGGGAGACTGGGGAGACACGTGAAGCCTTTCTGGGATAGCGAAGGGCTGGTTTGCAGAAACAGGCCTCACCCTTCTCCCCGCCAAAGGGCGGCTGACTGCAGAGAAGTATGTCACTCTGCATCTCACAGATGCTCCCGGAGAGTCATGGCCCTCTTTTAGGAATTATCACTGTAGTTCCTACCTCAGGGCTGTCAACACACACGGGAGCACCCCTAAGCAGCAGGTATTGATCCCTCTCTTTGCCTCATTAATTTTTGCTGTCTATAAATTCATTGAATCCAGAAACACTGCTCAAGACAACACGCTGCGGTTCGAATGCGAAGCTTCCCACAGACTCCGGGGTGCTGCTCTTTTGGGAAGTCGTGGAGCCCTTAAGAGGTGGGGCCTTGCTGGGGTCAAAGGTGCACTTGGGGCTGGCCCTTGAGGTTTAATGCCCCAGCTCCACTTCCTGTCCATTCCCGCTTTCCTGACTGGACAGAACGGGACCAGCGCGTGGTACTGCTGGCGCCATGCCTTCCCGCCATGATGGGGTGAACCTTCAAGTCATGAGCCAGCATGATTCCTTTCTCTCTTAAGTTACCAACATCAGGAGTTTGGTCACAGCAACAAGAAAAGTAATGAGCACAATTAGTTAGGGAGCCCTTTAAGGTAATGTTGCTCTAAGTTCCAACATTGCTTAACAGAACCAATTTTAAAAGTTTTTTAAAAAATTTTTTTGTTTATTTTTATTTATTTATTTGAGAGCAATAGACACACAGAGAGAAAGAGACAGATAGAGAGAGAGGGAACGGGTGCGCCAGGGCCTCCAGCCAGTGCAAACGAATTCCAGATGCGTGCGCCCCCTTGTGCATCTGGCTAACGTGGGTCCTGGGGAATCGAGCCTCGAACCTGGGGTACCTAGGCTTCACAGGCAAGTGCTTAACCGCTAAGCCATCTCTCCAGCCTGTATAGAAGCACATCTCTTTCCACGGTATCTCTGAGCCTCCAAATCTAAGCTCTGCCAATGTGGCGCTGTCTGCTGAGATGGGCGTCAAATTCAGAGACTGCAAGCGAAACAGGAAAGTCCCATCAGACAACTGGCCTGTGCTTTCCTGCTTCTGTGCATGGGCATGACTTCTAGCTCTTATTCTCCAAGCATCATTTTTACTTGAAGGCTCAACTTACACACAAACTGATCATTCAGAATGGGGCGTGTAGATAATCTCTCAAAAGCAGGTGAGCGGCCAGAAATGGTGGCACCCACCTGTGACACCAGCACTTAGGAGGCAGGGGCAGGGGCAGGAGGGAAAACCTAAGTTCCAGCAGGCAAGTTAGGGCTATAAAATGAGATCTTGTCTCAAAATCCAAAACAAAACAACCATAACAGAAGGTGAGCTTTTCACAAGGAAACTGAGCTTTGTTGCCAATGAACTTTTTCTAACAGTGGCAGATAATGCCTTCTTGTTTTTCTGATACAATTGGTGATGTGACTTAGGGGTAGTTTAAAGCATTTTAAATTTTTATTTTTTTATTTACTTATTTGAGAGGGAAAGAGACAGAGACAGAGAGGATAGGTGTGCCAGGGACTACAGCCACTGCAAGTGAATTCCTGATACATGCACCACGTTGTGTATCTGGCTTATGTGGGTCCTGGGGAATCAAACCTGTGTCCTTAGGCTTTGCAGGCAAGTGCCTTAACTGCTAAGCCATTCCTCCAGCCCCTTGAGAGTATTTTTACATCACAGTAATTGTGATGCAAAATCCTGAATGCATGGCAAAGTGGAAGCTTGGACAATCCCTTTTATTTTAATTATGTGTGAAAGTTCATTGTCATGGCTCTATATCCCATGTTACAAGTAACTTTTATGAGATAACTGTTTGATAAGTTTTGATGTATATCAAATGATATCTATCCACAACTGGCACATGCTGAAAAAGTTTACAGACACTATTTACTTTTAAAACTTCATATAATTCAACCAAAACTCAGCATCACAATGGACTCCATACAGAAGCAGGTAAGAAAATTTAGTACTCTTCCAGTCAACCAGAACTCAGAAACATTTGTCACATTAATGGTGTCAATCTTCTCACTGCTTCATTTGCTTTAAGAAAACAATCACTGGGGCTGGAGAAGTGGCTTAGCAGTTAAGGCACTTGCCTGCAAAGCCTAAGGACCCAAGTTTGACTCTCCAGTACCCACATAAAGCCAGATGCACAGGGTGGCACATGGATCTGGAGTTTGTTTGTGGTGGCTAGAAGCCCTTCATGACCATTCTATCTTTCTCTGCCTCTTCTCTCTCTCTCTGCCTCTTCTCTCTCTCTCTCTCTCTCTCTCATAAATAAATAAATAAATGGATAAATAAAAAATAGATAAATAACTTTTATATGTTGTATTTCATTCTAAACTATATGTTACAATGTAATGGTCTCTTTAAAAAGCATCAATAAGTGAGTGAATCTATTCAGCGTTCTCAGTTTTAGTTTCTAATATTGTTGTGCAGCAGACTTCTCTGACTTCTCTGACTGAAGAGAGGAAGGAAGATCTGATTATGGAAGTCAGGTCTGGGAGAACTGAAACCTAAAGGTCACACAACCACCCCCCAAGGTTATATTAGTTAGAAAGTGAAACATTCCTACCTAGGCAGGGTTAGGAAGGAAGTTTCAGAGACTCAGGAAGTCAACACGTCTGGGAAATGGGATACAAGACCCAGCCCTAAGGCTGTATAAAGGAAAAACGACTGCTTGGAGAAGAAATTCTCCAGTTGAGCTGCCTGCAGGTTGAGCGGCGTGCTCCAGAGATGCCGCTGTCACCTGTGCTGGGGTGGGGCTTTCTGGCCATGCAGCTGTCTTTGAGCTGAACAGCTATGGGGAGGTTGTCCTCCAGGATGGCGTGAGACTTCATTTTTTCTGTTACCTCACACATAAGCCTTTGACTCCTGGCCCTTATTTGTAAATAGGAAAGACTTGGGCCAGACACTTTCGTCATATCAGTCTCTCTATATGAGTCTCCATAAATATCAATGATTGTTGGACTTTCTCATTTTTCCCCTCTTTTGTTTGTTCCAAAATTATTTATTGAGCAACTGGTCCCAACTAAAGCCACCACAGGGCCACGGAGCTATATGTGGGTTGCACAGAGGACACACCAGATGACATTTATGCTTCTCAATTTTTCCTGTAAAATGAAAAGAAAATTAGCTTCAAATTATACCCAAATTTTCCAAAATGATTGCCCCGTATTTGAAGTCTCCAGTTTGGAGTGAGATGAATTCGTAGAGGAACGCGGGACTCCTGTGCGATGGCCAGGCTGGCACGGGTGTCTTCTTCCTTCCCTCGCCCTCACTCACCACCACCCCCAGCACTAAACCACATAGGATGTGGCAAGGTGTCCGCCGTGATTGTGAACAGCAAGTTCATGGATCATAGTCCCATGCCCACATTCGTTTTTTATTTCAAACCAGCATATTTTATTAGTTATTTTTTGCTAAAACAACTTACAGGCTTAATTGTTGGCAACAGTCACGCATATGTGAGAAATGATTTTGAAAGCCAGAGTGTGGGAAAAGACAGAGTGCGTTTCTGTTACTCAGTATCGTATGGCCCCACGAACGTGTATCATTGGGATGCATTTCCAAAGATGCCAGGTTCTCATAAGAACTCCAGGTCTCGTTTCCAAGCAGGCCAGAAGGTCCAGAAATATTTACAGATGTTTACTGGGGACAAATAGCTACCAGATCTTTATCTTTATCAGCCTTTTTGCTTTGTACCTGGAGAATGGACCTGATATCGACTATACATATTGGGGAGTGCCAAGACTGGGAGGTGGTACTGCCTTTGCATTTCTTCTGATTTTATTTTTATTTTACAGAGAGCAAGAGAGGAAGAGAGAGAGAGAAAGAATTAGCATGCCAGGGACTCAGCCACTGCAATCGAACTACAGATGCTTGCGCCACCTAGTGGGCATGTGTGACCTTGCGCTGCCTCACCTTTGTGCATCTGGCTTATGTGGGATCTGGACAGTGGAACACAGGTCCTTAGGCCTTCGCAGGCAAGCACCTTAACTGCTAAGCCATCTCTCTAGCCCCTCTTCTGATTTTTTAATAACTGTTTCGGTTTGGTTTTGTTCCCAACAGACAGCTCACAGGAAAGTCATCTGGGGTAGTTTTGAATGTAAATGTCCCCACAGGGTCAGGTATTTTTGATTTAGTCTGCTTCCTATTTAAGTCTCCAGCAGACAGAGTCCTGCTGGAGCAGATGTGTCACTGGGGCAGATCTGGAGTCCAGCCCTAAGGTTTGTTTAGAGTCAGCTCCAGCTTGTGGCTGATTTTTCTCTCTCTGCTGTTGGATGCGCTATGGAGTGAGCCAGTTTCTTGCGACACCATGAATCTTCTAGCCCTTTCCTTCCGTGAGCTGCACGCTGCGGTCCAGTGCTTTGTCACAACAACCAGAAGGTAACTGCAACACTGGTGTTCTCTGTCAAAGCGGAATCCCACACATAATCTGAACGGTGCGCTTTCTCTGTCTCCTGCTTCTCCCTGAGCATCCCCCTCCATCAGAAGCACCGAGAAGCCTCCGTCCTCTCAGACAAAGCCAGTTCAGCACTCCTGCCTTCTCAGTCCCAGCTGATGAAGACAATAGCTCTCATAACCCAGAGGAAACAGCTAGATCTCACAGGGCATACAGGAAGGGGCAGGACCGCCCCCCACCCCTAGCTGTGAAAGTCATGCCACTGTGACGCCAAGAACCACCTACTGGTGACCTAATCATGACCCTCCATCAAATGGGGAAAAGTCAGTAGGAGTCTTCTTCCATTCTTATATCTTAAGCGTTCTTTCTAAAAATGGTTTGGTCAACAGCACTTTAAGGAAAATGAATTAAAGTGGATGCTTGGTTCTGGCACAGGTAAGAAAGTCCCTCAAGGAATATGTCACATATGTGGGAAAAGCTCAAGACTGGAACTTGGCAGAGCTGAGCCACATTCTGTCTATATGTGATTGGAAAACCTGACAGTCTAAGTTTCAATTTCTTCATTTATAAAATGAGAAGAAAAAGAGTCTACCCAAGAGCTCTGTGGTGAGATTAAATGACAGAACAAGCCAGGCATGGTGGCACATGCTTTTAATCCCAGTAGTTGGGAGGCAGATGTAGGAGGATCACCATGAGTTTGAGGCCACCCTGAGACTGCATAGTAAATTCCAGGTCAGCCTGGGCTACCTTGGGGATTTAAAAAAAAAAAAAAACATAAAGCATACTAAAAGCACGTCACATTACCTGAAATCTCTATGTCCCTGGCCAGGATTCCCTGCCATTGAAAGACTCCAGTAAGCTGTTTCGAATGATGGTAGTGTTATGTCACACCTCTGGTTTGCTGTGCTTAAGTAGAAGGAACCATTTCACTTCAGTTCAGCTGGATTTCACAAACACTTATGGAAGACCTGCCAGGAGCAAGGGACTCAGGCTTCAGTCAAATGGAAAGTGCTGTGCTTGCTCAGCAGAAGCACATGGGGTGACACAAGACGGTGCTCAAAGGGAACGCCCCCGAGGAGACGCAAGAAGGGCCCAGGAAAAACTACATCGGAGGAGCTCACAGCAGAGCCCGCTGACATCCTAAGGTGATGGCACACAGCTGTTCAATTATGGGTGCTTTGGAGGGCTTCCGTTGCCCTCACGAACCTAAGGACCCTCCACGTCAGGCTCTGCATGTAGGTGAACGTAGAATCCCACCCCATTCTCGGGACTCAGAAAATATGAGGCCAGACTCCGTGTGTTGATGCAATGCCATAAACTCTCCATCCTCTCCTGGAGTCCAAGTAGTCTGTCTTCACTGAATTTTGAAGAGAGAAAAAAAAAAAAAAAAGAATCTAAGTCTATTGCTGCATAAACAGTGCTTTTTTGCAATTCTGGGCAATTTTCTGTAATCATGTATACTTAAGTGAAATTTACATTATCATCATAAGCTGTGCTATGGAAACGACTCCTTTAGCCTGCAGCTATTAGATTCTCCCCTGTGCCGGGACTTGGTTGTCAGCACCAGGAGAAGCAGTTTCCTCCGGTTTCTTGCTTTAAAAAAAAAAAAAAAAAACAGGGACACACGGCACCTATTAATGTTCATGCCTCCTATTTTGTTTTCTTTCCCCGGCTCATGAAGTTTGCCTCTGAGTGGAAATGAAAACAATTTCAAGAATGAAAAGTTTTAGCTGGTTGCTAAAAATATCCCCGATCATCAGCAGGGGAGGCAGTTCCTCCGCCACTTGCAACGAAGATGACCTCTGCCAAGCTTGGCCTACAGCAGGAGGTGTCTACTCCTAAGGTTATTTTTGCATGGACTCAAACAAACAAAATAAATAAATAAAATAAATAAACAGCCAGTTCCTCTGCTGGCCTCCCTCCTTGAATGGAGGCAGGGAACATTCTGTACAAGGAGACCTTTCCCCTCAAGCTGGGGGCCAGTCCTGATCAAGTCCGCTGAATCAGCCGATATACATTGAACAGTAACCACTTTTAAGCACAGGTGCCCACGTGGCCCAGTTCTAGGACTTTTCAACCCTGAGGACTCAGCAATCAAGGCTATTCATATTAACACAGTGGGGAGATATCTTTAAAAAAAAAGAAAAAAAAAAAAGAAAGCAAAGGTTGTTTTTTTTTTTTTTTTTCCCACATAAGTCTCTCCTTGGAATATACACCTCTCCCAAGGTCACAGTAATACATTTTCATGTTAAAAGTCACCAAAGTAAGCAATAACTTGGAATATGAACAGCAAGTCTGGAAAAAGTCATACATTAAAAAATATATCTTTCTGTCTTTAAGGTTGACAGGTGAAATATACATGGCTGATACAGCGCTCTGAAAGTTTGAAGCCACATGGGACCCGCACCACGGTTCCACTACTGTAGTAGCATGAAGCACGCTGCGCATCGTGCGGTTATAAACACAGACGTCAGGCAAGACCCCACGAGACGCTGACAGAAACATTAGAATCATGACCTGGGATCTCTTCTGAATGTCGTCACGTGGACAGTTAAGTGCATTTCCTCCAACAGCAAAAGTACTGGATTCACAGAATCTCAAAATGTATATTCAGAAAGGAAAAAAAAAAAACCAAAAACTCTAAAGTTTTTCTACAAAACAATATGATAGCTGCCTTAACTCCATCGTGATTGTTATTACAGATTTTCATCTTGATCACTTCCAGGTACATTTGACTTTGGTCATTAGTAAGTTCGAACCTCTGCCTACCCCTGTCTGCTCTTTCTTCCAGAATGCCCCCCCCCCCAGGCTGTGCCCAGTACACTACGTTGTGTCCATGAAGTAGAATAAAGGAGGCGTCACTCACCTGCTGATACATGCCCCACCGCCTGCTGTCGCTCTCTGGTTC
The DNA here is from genome assembly GCA_036346955.1 of Dipus sagitta. Classification (NCBI taxonomy): domain Eukaryota; kingdom Metazoa; phylum Chordata; class Mammalia; order Rodentia; family Dipodidae; genus Dipus; species Dipus sagitta. Next base: position 2,211,438 of record CM070789.1, read on the forward strand.
ACTGTGATGGCCAGTCTCCTACCTGCTGAGGCTGTGCCCCAAACCTGGCTGTGACCCTGGGGCCTTCCAGTTCTCAGCATTCCATCTGACCCTTCAACATGACGGGGTGCCTGGCTGCACCCTCATCCCTAGTAGCATCTCAGGCACCCTGGGAGGATGCCAAAGGCCACAGGCAACAGAGAAGCTGTCTCAGCTTCTGTCTCCCACGCCTCGGGGGAGCAGAGAACTGGGCCCTCGCCATTGCCCATGCTGGGACGTTACGTACAGGAAAAGGACCTTATTCTCTCTTTCCCTCCAACTCTTCATGCCCTTCCCTGAACATGAAGGATCTTGCCCTGCTGATCTGAGGAGTTAAATTTGTTCTTCCAGCGATAGTTAGTTTTGATTGTCAGCTTGATTGGATTAAGAAACGCCTGGGTTGACACACCTTTGGGTGTGTCTGTGAGGGGATTTCCAGAAAGCAGAAAGAGCTGTCTTGAATGTGGGCGGCACCATCCCACGGGCTGGGGTGCCTGACTGAATGAACACGGGAAAAGGAGAAAGCCAGCTGAGCATCGGCGTTTTCCTTTCTCTGTGTCCTGGTCCCCTGAGACGCTCCCTGGTACTATGACTTCCCTCAACGATGGTCCTCATCTCCTGAACCCTGAAGGGGTAATAAGATTTCTTCTCTTCTCTTGTTCCTTTTGTCAGGTATTTGGTCACACCAACAAGAAAAAGCAACTAACATGTCCCCTTAGACAAGTACTAGTTCTCCCCAGAACGTGCTTGGGTATGAAATTAATACTTTACAATATTTCCTAGCCACACACTGAGTAAAGACAATGTGTGTGTGTGCGTGTGTGTGTGTGTGTGTGTGTCCATGTGTCTTCCTCTGTATGGGGCGCACATCTACGTGTGGATGCGTGGACATGTGTGCGTGCATATGGAGGCCAGAGGCTGATGTCAGGTTAGTGTCTCCCTCCAAGAGAGGCAAAGTACCAGGTTGGAAAGGGAAAAGTTGAACAAGGTAAAGATTACTTTGATTTTTTTTTTTTTTTTTTTTTTGGAGGGAAGGTCTTGCAATGCACTCCTGGCTAGCCCGTTACTTATGATATAGTCCAGACTGACCTCACAGTCTCTGAGATCTTCCTGCTTTAGCTTGCCGAATGCCAGGACTACAGATGTCTGCCACAATACCTGACCTTGTTTTGATTTGTATCGACAGAGGCACATCCTCCATAGAAGCTTAATTCTTTTATCTTCTGGAATAACAAATACCACTAGATTGCATTGCATTTGCACAGTGGCCGGTGTGAATGCCCCTCAGGGACCTTCTCAGCTGCTGCTTTTATCTGAATATTCTCAGGACCTGCCTCCTCTTCCCTGGGGTTCTGTCCCCTTGCTCTATCTGAACCTCTCTCATGTTCCCTTCATCTGTCCCAAAACTCCGTAAGCCTTTTCCTTCAGAAAAAGATGAGAGAACTTATTTGATTGTAAGGTTGCCATGGGAAATGTCCCTGGGGTGATGGGAACGCACACCTGTCTATTGACCCCGGATAGAGCGCAGACAACAGTCTGAAGCATGATTACACTGAAACCAGTTTTGGTGAATCCAGTGACTTTTAGCGGGGTTACTTACAGAGCAGGGTGAGGGGGTGCTTACAGGAGCCTAGGTGACTCAAAGGCAGCCGAGTCCCTGAGAGGCCCACCCCAGCCCCGGTGACAGCTCTCCGAACGTGCACACCCCGCAGGCAGCTCAGTTACAGCCTCTCCGCAAGCACTTGTTTTTCCCTTTAGCTGGTCTGAGCGTGGGGTCTTGTAACCTTTTGACCAGACTTGTTGACTTACAGAGTCTCCCGAGCTTCCTTCCACCTTCCAGGAGGGGATGTTTCAATTCGGAGAAGTTACTGTACAACAAAAGCATAAATGGATCATAGCCGGTCCTGGTCCTGGTCGTTTATAGTCAGCCTGCGGGCAGGCAACGAGCAGGATGAACAAAGTTGAGTCTCCTGTGGGACACTGTTGGATTGGCCTCCAGAAAGGAACCAGGAAGACCTGACTTAGTCACATCCTTACTGCCCTTCAAAACCTCCCTCCACTCCCAAGCCTTCCTTGAAGTACCCCTCAACTACGAAAGCCTATTAGTGATCTTCCCCTTTCACACCCTGTGTGACACTGGTTTTACCCTTTGTCCCATGCGATTTTCTTTCTAAAACTATTTCAAGATGCTTAATGGACACAAGTCATAGTTTAGGACAAGGACCACCACAAATCACTTGAATCCAAAGCTAGAAACAAGATACTTATCACAGTATATGATGGAAAAAACATTGACCAAGCCAGACGGGCGAATTCAAGATGTTGGATCATCATAGGCTGACTGGATAAAGTTGGGACAGACCCGTGGTGAATGCCTCACGGGTCAATGTTCTCATCCAGACGGTGAACAAACTACTAAAGCTGAGTGAATGAACTAGTGGAGGAAATGGGTGATGAGAGGAAGGAGAGGGGAAGAGAGCCACGGAGGACACAGGTGGGGAGACAGCTGAGACAGTGGTTCGTTGTGGAAATGCAGGTATTCCAGTGTAGCTCCGTGGTACTGTCAAAGGCTCAAGGAACAGCACGGAAGAGGGGGCGGGAAGGATGTGCGAACCACGGGTTGGGAAGACGTACTGTGGCACGCAGGCCTCCCCAAACAAGCTGACCCACAGTGACCACTGGTAGCCCCCACTATACTGTACTGAGCCCATAAACACTTTGACATAGAGGAGGACAAAAGGAACGAGAAACCAAAGCAGAGGAAGACCACCTAGAAAGAGGAGGGTCCTCAGAGGAACAGGGGAGGGGCAAAGGGGGACAGAAGAGGGTAACCTGAAGAAACGACTGTATGCTCATAAATTAAAATTCTCAATAAAAAAGTTTTTAAAATGGCAGAGTGAGTTTCTACTTCAGGGAAAGGTGGACTAACAAAGATTAAGTTCACACTCCCAACTGAAAACAACTTCTGCTGATTATATAAAAGGAAGCATTCAGGGCTGGAGAGATGGCTTAGTGGTTAAGGCACTTGCCTGTGAAGCCTTAGGACCCATGTTCAACTCTCCAGATCCCACAAAAGTTAGACGAACAAAGGTGAGGCAAGCCCTAGGGCGCACATGCCCGCTAGGTGGCACAAGTGTTTGGAGTTCCGTAGTAGTGGCTGTAGCACTGGGGCGCCAATTTTCTCTCTGTCTCTTGCTCTCTAAAAACAATTTTTTTAAAAATGTTCCAAACACTGGACAAAACATTGAAGGGCACGAAGCCCTGGGAACTGGGACTCACATGAGCTAAAGACTGGGTTGACCAGACAACTCCTTCATGCAGTTTATTCTCCTCACAGAAGGGGGGGAGGTCTTTAACAAGGTCCAAGTTTAGTGTCCAATGCCTTTGATCTAAAGGACATTCTTTGTGTATATCTCACAGCACAGATCCTGTCAGGAAATCTCCCTGTGCCAACCTTCCTGCCAGGGAGTCACAGAGCGCTCAGCAGTACATAGATGGGCTCCTGACACGGGCAACAACAGGGATTGGCACCAGCACCCCATGTTCAGTGAAGGAAGCCAGGGCACTTTTAACACACTGCAAAGGCAAAACCTAAGGACAGAAAAAAGATTGTTTACTTTGATGTCATGATCTTCTCCTCCAATTATGATGGTGTTGGATAGGGAGTGTCAGGCACTGCGTGGTCATGACTGAGATGGGGAGGGGATATGATGGAGAATGGAGTTTCAAAGTGGAAAGTGGTGGGGGGAGGGCATTGCCATGGGTTATTATTTACAATCATGGAAGTTGTTAATAAAAAAATAATTAATTAATTAAAAAAAGAGAAATACAATTGTTAGTGCCAAGGGCTTGTGGGTAGAGACAGGTACACAGATAGATCAGGAGAAGGCGTGTTGATGGAGTGGCTCACTGTCTTAATTACGGAGGTTATATGACTTGATCTGCCAAAATTTTCAGAACTGTTAAAAGCATGGACTTTTCCGACTCTACCAAAAATAGCAGCTGTGTTTTGAGTTCCTGGTCTATGTAAAAACAGAATGTGGGATCGCGGCAGGCACAAAGCCACATGTGAAATGGTATAATACTGGAATTTGATTGTGATAAAACTTACGTTAGTAGCCCTTCTGTTATTTCTAAAATGAAAAAATAATGATTAATGAACTAGCCTAGCATGAACATCAAACAGAGTAATACATGAAAATGGACTCACATAGGATGGGAGGAAACCTGGAAGAAAAAAATGAAAGAAACAAAAATAAAAGGAACACTATATCAACGATATCATAACATATAGGTAATAACGCAACAGAGACACTGAGTATATGCAGTCAGAACATGCCAAGTCCAGATATGCTTGCAAGTCCCGGACTCTACTCAAAGCAATTTAGCAAGAACATATTTAAAAGGCAAGACTCAATTAGAAGTGGATTAAACAGAAAAGAAGAATTTGAAAAAAGCCTTCATACAACTTTGTGCTTTTAAATAAATCTATTCAAATGAAGCCTTTTGAAGGCCAAACTTTGAAGGGAGCAGCCACTTGCTCCCCAGTGGTTTCCTTATTAACAAGCAGCTCACTGTGCTTTGTCCAGGTGTGGCTTGGGCATGTCACAAAGGACCGGCTCTGTTCTAAGGCTTCCCCAACCCAACCACTGAGTCAAGGGAAGGAGACTCTGTTCTCAAGGCTTCCCCAACCCAACCACTGAGTCAAGGGAAGGAGACTCTGTTCTAAGGCTTCTCCAACCCAACCACTGAGTCAAGGGAAGGAGACTCTGTTCTCAAGGCTTCCCCAACCCAACCAGTGAGTCAAGGGAAGGAGACTCTGTTCTAAGGATTCCCCAACCCAACCACTGAGTCAAGGGAAGGAGACTCTGTTCTCAAGGCTTCCCCAACCCAACCACTGAGTCAAGGGAAGGAGACTCTGTTCTCAAGGCTTCCCCAACCCAACCACTGAGTCAAGGGAAGGAGACTCTGTTCTAAGGATTCCCCAACCCAACCACTGAGTCAAGGGAAGGAGACTCTGTTCTCAAGGCTTCCCCAACCCAACCACTGAGTCAAGGGAAGGAGGTTCTGTTCTCAAGGCTTCCCCAACCCAACCACTGAGTCAAGGGAAGGAGACTCTGTTCTAAGGCTTCCCCAACCCAACCAGTGAGTCAAGGGAAGGAGACTCTGTTCTAAGGCTTCCCCAACCCAACCACTGAGTCAAGGGAAGGAGACTCTGTTCTCAAGGCTTCCCCAACCCAACCACTGAGTCAAGGGAAGGAGACTCTGTTCTCAAGGCTTCCCCAACCCAACCACTGAGTCAAGGGAAGGAGACTCTGTTCTCAAGGCTTCCCCAACCCAACCACTGAGTCAAGGGAAGGAGACTCTGTTCTCAAGGCTTCCCCAACCCAACCACTGAGTCAAGGGAAGGAGACTCTGTTCTCAAGGCTTCCCCAACCCAACCACTGAGTCAAGGGAAGGAGACTCTGTTCTAAGGATTCCCCAACCCAACCACTGAGTCAAGGGAAGGAGACTCTGTTCTCAAGGCTTCCCCAACCCAACTACTGAGTCAAGGGAAGGAAGCTCTGTTCTAAGGATTCCCCAACACAACCAGTGAGTCAAGGGAAGGAGACTCTGTTCTAAGGATTCCCCAACCCAACCACTGAGTCAAGGGACGGAGACTCTGTTCTAAGGATTCCCCAACCCAACCACTGAGTCAAGGGAAGGAGATTCTGTTCTCAAGGCTTCCCCAACCCAACCACTGAGTCAAGGGAAGGAGACTCTGTTCTCAAGGCTTCCCCAACCCAACCACTGATATCCAGTGTCTTTTGATAAAAAGAAAAATCAATAATTTATCCCTACTTCCGTGACTCCTACAAGCCAAGAGATTATACCTCCCGAACTAGTAGCAGGAATGTCCACACAGTGTATGGTGGGATCTCTGCCTTTTACCCTGCAGCCATTTCTTTTTCCTGTGCTAATAGGACATTATATTTTGCTGGTGGTTGGGTTCATAACAAGTACTGTCGTACTCACTGGCTCCTGTGCTTTGAAAAGCAGCGTTTCTTAGGATTGGGGAAACAGCTCAGGGGGTAAAGTCCTGCTATGTGAACATCTCCAGAGTCCCTGTGGTGGCACGTGTCATCCCCGTGCTGGGGAGGCAGAGACAGGAAAGGGCAGGTTGGCTAGCTATAGTAGCCAAGCCAGTGAGTTCCACGTCCTAGGAAAGACCCTGTCTCAAAGAATCAGGTGGAAAGCAACTGAGGAAGAGGCACACATATATATACACACACATGCACCCACACACACGTGAACATGCACAGACATGCAACACACACACACACACACACACACACACACGACACCTTGTTCCAGAAGCAAAGATGTTGTCAGGAGGCTGGGATATGAGTCTCAACTGTACAGAACAGTCTGTCCATGGAAGGGTTCAATGTCCCAGTCTTCCAGCAGCGTTCCTTAGCCACTGTTCCCGCTATGCTGGAGTTAAAGCCAGGGTCTCGTTTGTGTACGCAAGGCCAGGGCTCCACCCCTCAGCTATACCCCAGGTCATTACGTGGTCACCGTGCCAACCAAAACTGTTCTCTGCTATCTCCCCATGGTGCCCTGAAGAATGCTTCTCTGTCGAGAGCCCCCAGCCAAGCTGTGGGCATCCAAAATGTCCGGGGACAGGAGGGGCGGGGCAGCAGCTCATTTCTGGCAGCTCTGGAAGACGGAAATGCCACTCAAGGTGACGGAGGTCTGATTTCCTTGGATGCCCCTCTCTGTGGCTTGCTGTGTTGTTACATGTTCTTTTTTAAAGATCTTTTTAAAATTTGTATTTATTTATCAGAGACAGAGAGAGGGAGAGAGTGAGAATGAGCGCGTTAGGGCTTCCAGCCACTGTAAACAAACTCCACACGCATGCGCCACCATGTGCATCTGGCTTAGGTGGGACCCGGAGAATCGAACCTGGGTCCTTTGGTTTTGCAGGCAAGTGCCTTTACCACTAAGCCATCTCTCCAGGCCCCCTCACATGTTCATACATATGCCTGTGTCTCTCTGTGTACAAATGTCCTTCTGGAAAAGACACCAGGCTAGTTGGACAGGGCATCACTGTACCGGTATCGTTTTAATGCATTTATCTCTTTCAGAGCTCAGCCTCCAGTTATAGTTTTGAGATCCTGGGGATTAGAGCTACAACAGTATGTGTTTTTATTAACTTATTTTTTGATAATTTTTATACATGTATACAATGTAGTTTCATTGTAGTCAGTCTCCAGTCTCATCATATTCAAGCCCAAACCTTCCCTTACCGTGCTCCATTCCCACTACATCTCTTCTTTCCAACTAGCCCCATTGCTACTTTGATGTCTTTTTTTTTTTTTTTTTTGACCCACTGAGTTGAGTTAGCAAATCAACAGACACATTTTGAGGGGACAAAATTCACTTCATATCTCCAGCAAACATTAAACATCCTGTTCGTCCTTGTTAGACATGCTGAAAGATAATGGAGCTAGCAGAAGAGATTCACAAATGGGGAGCCACCAAGCTAAAGGAGGTTTCTGGGCTCATGAAGAAAGCACAGTGAGCGCTCTGACAGGCGGAACATAAGAGGAGACCAAAGACTGGATCTGACTGGTTAGCTCTACCGTTCCCTTATTTGCCCTGCCCTTCTGGAAATCGCCTCTAAGTTTTGTTTCTGTTTGTAATACAAGGGGGCTCTTACAGTTACTTTGAATATCTAACTGGTTTTGTCTGCTTTGGGAGGAATTGTCCAGGCCTGGTCTCCACCTTTAAACCAATTTCAGTAGACGTTCCAAATTTCAGATCATATGACCCAGTTCTGGCACAATAAGGTGTCAGGCAATCACCCTCGTGTCATGGGGCTTGTAGGATGGCGTTTACTGTCCTTGGTAAAGAGAGGAAAACATGGAAAGTCATGCTTTTCTTCTCCGTATGTCTCGTCTTTGAATACAGACGCTCTTGATGTTTGTGATGGGAGGAAAAAAAGAGCAAAAAAAAAAAAAAATGGCAGAGATGGCCTCTGAGAGCCAGGACACTCGTCATGGCAGCAACTCTCCACTAGCTAGCGTCCTGTCACTAGGAGAATATCCCAGCTGCTGACAGTCATGTTTTCCATGGGAAGCCCTGTTCAAACTGGACGATTTACAGGTATAGAGCTGCTTATATTATTGCTTTGTTTTTAATTGAGAATTCTAATGCATTTTGATCATATGACCCCTCTTTTGTCACCTTTCCCTAATCTCTGTTCCACTAAACCCTTTCCTCTTTTCAAGCAGTCCTTTAAGACTATGCTTTCAGGGACCTTTTCTTTCTTATTTATTTATTTATTTATTTGAATAGCATTCAGAAGACTTCATGAACAATTTTATTCTGTCACATTTGAGAATATAAGATAGGTCACCATATTCCAATTTTGTATATATTACAATGTTTGCCATTTATCAGCTCTTTTTTTTCCTATTTTGCTTTTGTTAAATTTATTTATATTTTTATTGACAACTTCCACAATTGTAGACAATAATCCATGGTAATTCCCTCCCTCCCCCCTTTCCCCTTCGAAACTCACTCTCCATCATACCCCTTAACCCTCTCAATCAGTCTCTCTTTTATTCTGATGTCATCATCTTTTATTCATATTGTGATGGTCTTGTGTAGATAGTGTCAGGTACTGTGAGGACATGGATATCCAGGCCATTTTGTGTCTGGAGGCGCACTTTGTAAGGAGTCCTACCCTTCCTTTGGCTCTTACATTCTTTCTGCCACCTCTTCCACAATGGACCCTGAGCCTTGGAAGTTGTGATACAGATATTTAAGTGCTGAGCACCTCCTCTGTCACTTCTCAGCATCATGATGCTTTCTGAGTCATCCCAAGGGCACTGCCATCTGAAAGAGAAGATTCTCTACCAAAAGTGTGAGTAGCATTCATATAAGGGTATGAACATTAAGAGAAGTGCTTACTGGGCAGCTGGGTGACCACAGTATATACATTTAGCCAGACAGCAGCAGACATTACACCACTAGGGCTCATGACTACCCCTGTTGTAGGATTTTAGTATCATGGATGTATTCCCTCCCATGGAGCAGGCCTCCAGTCCAGGTAGAGAGTGGTTGGTTTCCCCCATAACAGATGTGCCACTATTGCACCCCTGGCTAATTTGGCCTGGGTGGCCAAATTTAAGGCTTACAGTGTCCACTGTAGAGTATCCCCACTGGTGATTTCTCTCTACCCCATGGAAATGCATGCAGCATAGCTTTTTCCAGCTTTCTGTCAGCTGGTCTACATGGAGGAGGTTATCAGCTCAGTTCCAGCAGGATTTCTCAGTGGCCTTGCAGCCCAAGTATGTGGAGTCTTCATCAATAGGGTCTTCCCATCTATTCCTGGTGGGAAACCAAGAGCCTCAGCAATGGCCTGTAACGTTTTGGGGGCATCGTGGACCTCCCGGCCAATAACTCACTGGAAGGTATCCCATCCCTGGCACTGGAAAATTTCTAGTAACAATCTAAGGCTTCTAAGTGTTCCATTGTCCAAAAAAGTAGATTTCCATATGACTTATTATATCCTCTTAGAGTTTGATTAGCCTCCCTCCACCTTTCCTTTACTCGGTCTTTTCCCCTGACCTCACTTAGGCCTTTTCAGCCCATTAATCTGTTCTTCTACTTACATATACACAATACCATACTCTTAAGTTCCCCCTCCCTCTCAGAGACCATTTCGATAGTTGTTTCAAGTAGCCCTTCTATTTTGCTGTCTCATTTTTTCTTTTCTGTCTTTTTTTCCCTCCTCTATCATCTAAGATATTGATGAGTTAAATAACATGCAGAAGCTGGGCGTGGTGGTGCACGCCTTTAATCCCAGCACTGGGGATGCAGGGTAAGAGGACCACTGAGAGTTTGAGGCCACCCTGAGACTACATAGTGAATTCCAGGTCTGCGTGAGCTGGAGTGAGACCCTACCTTGAAAAACCAATATATATATGGTGCAAGTCTTACGGAGATAGTAACACCGCCTGTGAGGTCATCAACACACTAGTCAGTTCACAACTGGAGGATAGTGCCCTACAGTACTCCTCCCCACCCTGTGGCTCCTTACGTTCTTCCTGCCCCATCCCCATCTTCCGTGATGCTCCCTGAGCCTTTGGAGGCGTGAGAAAGATGCCTCGTTTAGCACTCAGCTCTCCGCAGCCTCTTGTTTTCAGCACCCGGATGAGTTTTGAGTCTTTCCGGTACCCACAGCCGTGTCTACAAAGCAGCCTCTCTGGCCGGCAGCCGGAGCATCATCCACACCCTTTCTACCACTTCCTTCACAGCGCACTCTCGGGTATTTTGTCACAGAAGTGAACATCTAAGCCAATAACAAGGGTGTTGTCTACCTCAAGGTGGTCTGTGAACACAAACAAGAGAATCTGTTTGAACTGCTTCATTCATAGTGCCTGACACATCATTGCTCAATCAGTCTTAACAGACACCAATAGAACAATGTGCTATTTTTTTTCCAGCTGAGAAAGACCACAGAGCTCTCTCCATCTCCAACCTGAAAAACAGAAAAATTCTAACACCATTCCTTTGCCAACCGTTTGTTGAGAGGATCAAACACAATGTTTATGGAAGGCAATGTGAATATCGGGCACCCTCATGAGGTCATATGTCTTCAGACTACCTCTGCTCTTCGCTTACTCTCATTGACTGATGGCCTGGGTCACAAAGAAGAGAGTTCTGGATGTCTGAGGCTCCCCCTTCTCTCAGCCCATCTGCAAAGCACTTGACAGTCTTGTCATTGCTGAGGCTTGTGCCCGTGAGAGGGGCTGCATGGAGCGGGTACGGGAGCCGAGGCTGAGCAGCTCTCTTGGTGGCCTGTCTGCTGCTGCTCAAGTCATCGCCACTGTCCTTTCTTAAGAAATCACTTGGCTCCTTAACGACATTGGCTCCCCTGTGTTCGCTAAGCAATCATGCAGACGGGGCAATCTTTAGACTACATAGCAGCAAGTACCAATAGTCAAATAACTTCGAGAGCAGAAAACCAATTTACAAGGTGGCACTTTCCCTGGTTGGGTATGCACATGTGTTAAGAACTGAGCACCAACTTTCCTTTGCACATTTAAGAGTGTTATTTCGGTACAGCGGCGTGTTCGATAGAAATGATACCTCAGCCCTCACCAGATGTCATAGCTTAGAGTTCTGGCATTGGAAAGTACAGCATAGTCTAATAATGAGGTCTCTGGGAGGAATTCCTTTCAACATGGATCATCCTGATCTGAAACAACTGCCTTACTACTTAAAATGACACCAGCTCTGATCAAGGCACCTCTTGTCGCCCCAGCTTCCTCCGGTTCTGCTTTCAAGTGATGGAAGGGAGAAAGGAAGATGTGGAACAGAGGTTTCGGATAGCAGTCGACCTTCCTCCATTGGCCGTGCCTTAAAAGCGTCTGCCTTCATCAAGACTTCCTGGTTGGCAGCTCCCAAAACCCACATCTCGCTTGAGCTTAAGAGGAAAGCACGCATGGATTCCCCAATAGTCTGGGACCAAGCGTTGCCCAGGTGCAGGGCTGTAGTACTAAGACTGGGATCATTGCAAGCAAGTTTTCGCAGCTCAGGTGGTGTGAGGTGGGACCGACTGGAAAGATGTTTGGGCATCTATGGAGGTCAAGCCGAAACAGATTGGACTCTTAAACTGGAGAAATAAACTGGAAATCCTTCAAACACTATTTTTTTTTATTCCTCTGTCTCCTTTAAATACTTTTCTCTAAGTGCACATCACTCTCTTTTCCTTTTTATCTCACTCTTTTATTTATTTATTTAAGAGAGGGAAGGAGGGAGAGAAAGACAGAGAGAGAGAGAGAGCGCGCACAGGGCTTTCAGCCACTGTAAGCCAACTCCAGATGTATGTGACACCTTGTACATCTGACTTACGTGGGTCCTGGGGAATTGAACTGAGGTCCTTTGGCTTTGCAGGCAAGCGCCTTAACCATTATGCCATCTCTGCAGGCCTTGATTTCACTCTTTTTTTAAAAAAAAAAATATGTTTTTTATTTGTTTATTTCAAAGAGAGTGGCAGATGGAGAGAAAAAGAGGTAGGAAGAGAGAGAGAGGTAGAAAGAGAGAGAGAATGGGCATGGCAGAGCGTCCAGCCACTGCAAATTAGCTCTAGACACATGCAGTACCTTGTGCATCTGACTTATGTGGGTCCTTGGATTTGAACCTGGGTTCCTTGGCTTTGCAGGCAAACACCTTAGCTACTGAGCCATCTCTCCAGCCCTCCCTTGCTCTCACTCTTGATTTCTCTCCAGCTACATGTCAGCCCACTGTCTGTTCCTTAATAACAGCACAAGGGTGCAACTTAATAAACGTAAGAGCTCACTTCCTTCTAACATGCCACCTTCAGGGTTCCCTTGCCAAGGTCCAAATGTTTCAGTGTGTCCAAATAATCTGAGAATCTTCTAAGAATATTGTTGAACTCAATGACTAAAAAAAATTCCTAAATTGCTCTCGTATTGACTGAAAGCTCATAGGCTACAGTCTGAAATTGTTTATAAATAAAAAATATATATATTGAGGTACCTTGAAGGATGGCTCAGGGGACAAACTGTTTTTCACACAAGTGTGCAGACTTGACTTTGGATCATCCTGCATGTCATCAGCAAGCTCTGTGTTCAGAGAGAGAAGCCCTGCTTCCGTGCATCCGTAAGTAAGCACTGAGGAGGCCGAGGCAGGAGGACCCCCGGGGTTCGCTCGGTTCGCTAGTCTAGCCAGGCTGGTGAGCTGCACGCTCTGTGTGAGGGGCCTCGTCTTAAAACAGAAGGAGGAGAACATCTGGAGGAGAAACTGGGCATCAGCCCCTGGCTTCCACGCATGTGTACACGTAGCACAGTGTGCCTGCAAATAAACAAAATCGGAACGTGGGGGGAAGGGGCGTCCTGCTCACAGTTTTGGAGGACCGATCTATGACTGGTCGGCCCGTGGCAGGGCCATGCATCATGGCAGGAGCACGTAGTCACGCAAAACCACCACCTCATGGCCAGGAAGAGAAAGAGAGGAAGAGGTGGAGGAAATCGTCCTTCAGGTCACACCCCCTTGCAACCCCCAACCCTCCCATTAGATCCCAACTCTTAAAGTTTTCAGCTGAGACTGGATACATTTTGCATTTCTGTTCTACTGGTTCAATTGTAGAAAGACTTCCTTTTACTGCTGAAAAGATGACAAATTGTATGCTTCCAACTATGGGGCAGTCTAGAAAAGACAAAACTATAGAGAAAGGAAAGAGAGGAGTTGGGGGAACCTGGGACACTTAGGGCGATGGGACAACTCTGGATGATATTATTGTGGAAGATATCTGTGCGTTTGTTAAGATTCTTGCAAAAGTCACTCCTCATATGAACTCTTTACCTAATAATAATGTTTCAATATTTGCTCATGAATTACAACATATATCACCTAATTGCAAGCTAGGAGAAATCTAAGGCAGGGGGCAGGGGGAACATAGGTGCAAGGAAGGCAAGAATGCATATGGAAACTGGGCATGCTGAATAAATTTTCTGTACGTCTGAAATTATTCAAAATTAAAGTATCCTGACTATTTAAATTCATCTAAATTAGTTTAAATGTAGCTAGTTGTGGAAGCAAGGTGGGATGGGTAGAAGTGATCTTTGAAAGCTCTCAGAGCATCAGCAGTCTCAGTGGCCAAAGAGGGAAGCGAGAGGTGCCTGGCAGCCCAGGAATTCATTAGGTGCTCAGCGTTGTTAAAGAAAGATGTAGGGCTGGAGAGATGGGTGGTGGTTAAGGTGCTTACCTGCGAAGCCTAAGGACCCAGGTTCAATTCCCCAGGACCCACATGAGCCAGATGCACATGGTGACACACGCATCTGGAGTTTGTTTCCAGTGAGCTGGAGGCCCTAGTACAGCTGTTCTGTTTCTTCCTCTCTCTCTCTCTCTCTCTCTCTCATAAATAAAGTATTTTTTTAAGAAAGAAAGAAAGAATGTAAAACAGTAACCTCATATGGAAGTGATAGAGACTAACCCAAGGATGATAAGCAGGTCTCATATAGTAATTTCTGCAGATTGACAGCATTCACAGCAGAGCAAATGTAAGAGGTGACTCTGGAAAGTCAGTTAAGCTGTCACAATAATTTGATGACACCTTTTTTTTTTTTTTTTGTTTTTCTGAGGTAAGGTCTCATTCTGGCTCAGGCTGACCTGGAATTCACTATGTAGTCTCAGGGTAGCCTCCAATTTACAGCGATCCTCCTACCTCTGCCTCCCAAGTGCTGGGATTAAAGGCGTGCGCCACCACACCCAGCTTGATGACACTTCTTTTGCCTAGTAGCTTTTGGCTGGAATGAAGCATCAGAGTAGATTTTTGGGGCGATGTTGTTGAGACAAGGCCCCATGAATCCTGGGCTGTCCTCAGCTTTCATAGTCCAGGCTGGCCTCTAACTGACTGTGTAGCCAAGGATGACCTTGAACTTCCAATCATTCTGTCTTCTCCCTAGCGCTGGGAGGGTCCACCATGTCTGAATCAGATTAGACACGTTGCTAAACTAGAGTGAAGAATCGGCAGAGAAAGAGTACAAGAGGGACAGAGAGAATGAATGGGCTCACTAGGGCCTCTAGCCATGGCAAATGAACCCCGGATATATGCATCACCTTGTACATCTGGCTTACGTGGATCCTGGGGAATCGAACCTGGGTCCTTTGGCTTTGCGGGCAAGCGCCTTAACTGTTCTCTTTCTAGCCCAAGATATTTAAATTTTAATAAAACAATAACAAACAACCAAGCCGAGGCAGGTAGCTGGCAGGATAAGTAACAGGTGGTGAGAGGACATCACTTCCTGCTTTCCGATTTTACTGTTCACATGCACGGTCCTAAGTGACAGCAATGCCGGTCACGACTAGAGCAGAGTTTGCCAACCGGGACAGAGTGCGAGGAGCTACGGAAGCACAGAAGTGCTTGGTGCGAACACAGCTCAACAGCTCCAGTCTAAACGAGCTGCAAAGGTTCTCATCAGCTGCTACTTTTCAAAACGATACCATAAAAAGAAAATCCCTAGGAGCCTTTAGGCATAAATATGCATCGACTACCCTTGAACAATAAGAAAATTGTCTCTTTGGGAAGAGACAGCTCAGAGCCACACAAGTAGAATCACATTATCACAGTCCTGATCTCAAAGCCGTGTCTGTCGTTAGGCAGAGAAGACCCACAAGACAGACATGTCAGACACCCAGCCAGTGGCATGCCGGGAGTGGTTTTTTCCCTTACCAGTTGTGATTTTATCATAACAAACAAAAGAGTTAGTCCCATTAAATTCACTATCTTAAAATGCCTTAGTATTTAAAAAGTAGGAAATAAAAATTACAGACTAAAAGTACCAAAAAAAAAAAAAATCTACAGTTGCTTACAATTCAGAGAAAATAGAAATAAATCAAGAAGAAATTCTCCATCCTTGTCATGTCAGCGATTATATTTCTTATTGGCCATTGCTAATATATAAGAAAATGCTGTTGTTTGATAGGCTAATCTTTAAAAAATATTTATTTGCAATTTAATTGTGTGTGTGTGTGTGTGTGTGTGTGTGTATGGGTACACACGCGTATGTGCATGGGGCCTCTTGCCACAGCAAACAAATGTCAGGCCCATGCACCACTTTTTTGCATCTGCCTTTATGGGGCTACTGTGGAACTGAACCCAGACTGACAGGCTTTGCAAGCTAGCACCTTTAACCTCTGACTCATCTCCCCGAGCCCTTGTTAAGCTAAATTTGACTCCAATTATTTTACTAAATTCGTTCTAGTTTTCATGGTATCTCAGTAGATTATCTTTGACTTTATAAGTAGGTAGAGAATACAAGTTTTATAATTTCATGAGAATCATTTTATTTCTGAAGTTGTGTAAAGACTGCCTCTCATCTGGCAATGTAAGGCAAATTCGGAACATATATATATATATAAAATTTTCAACATCAGTTATGAAAGCTCCTGGATTATCCTTGCATACTATTTTCTATTTCCCACTGAATAACAAGACCCACAGTCGCTCACGAATGACAGAGATCACCAGTCAGTCTGAGTTCCTAGAATGACACCACGAAGCGGAAGAGACCTGTCTGACCCACACTGTCCTGAGGTGTGCGTGAGAAAGAATTTGAACTGTTTGGTAGAACCATTAATGTAACTTACTTTGACCAATACAAAACTAATATAAAATTTTGACCTTTGTTAAGATAAAATTAAACTTTACTAAAGACACAGGAGAACTATACTATATTACACATGCAATGGTATAGATGATTGATTAGGTTAATCTATAAATTCATGCTATCTGAATCAAAACTCTAAAATAATATGTAGTATAATTCTAAGGTTAAATTGGATCATGAAATGAAAGAATAAAATACCTATGGTAATTGAAAAGTCTTAACAAGGAGGAGCACAGCCTAAAAGATATAAAAATAAATTTTAAAGCTATTCAAATTAATGGAGGCTTGTGATGCTTGAAGATTATTTGATAGGATCAAATAGAAATCAGGGGCTGCTCAGCGGTTAAGTCACTTGCCTGCAAACTCTAGCGTCCTGAGTTCGATTCCCTAATACCCACATAAAACTAGGTGAACAAAGTGGTACGTGTGTCTGAAATTCATTTGCAGTGGCTGGAGGCCCAGATGTGCCCATGCTGTCTTTCTACTTTCTCTATCTCTCTCTCTGCTTGAAAATCAATCAATAAAAATATTTTAAAAAATAGAAATCATTAAGAATATTCATGTGCATATGCAAGTTTATTTAAATAAGTAAAATTATAAGTAAAGTTACAAAGGTTAAGCAGATGGATGAAAAAAATTTAACATACTTCCCATTAAACAATAATGTGATTAACGGTCTGGGAAGATGGCTTTGCAGTGAAAAGTGCTTATTCGCAAAGCCTCTGGCCCAGGTTCAGTTCCCTAGTACCCACATAAAGCCAGGTACACAAAGTGGCACACGTGTCTGGAGTTCATTTGCAAGAGATCCTGGTGTGCTTATTCTCTCTCTCTCTCCTCCTCCTCCTCCTTCTCTCTCTCTGTATCTCTTTCCCAAATAAATAAGTAATAAAGTAATCAATTAATGAATTATATGATATGATTATATAAATTTAAAGCTCAGCCACCTGGCACAAAATACTGTTAGCCAGCATGATACTATAAAAAAAATTACTCTTGGGCTGGAGAGATATCTTAGCGGTTAAGGCATTTGCCTGAGAAGCCTAAAGACCCAGGGTTATTTCCCCACTACCCACATAAAGCCACATGCATCTGGAGCTCCTTTGCAGTGGCTAGAGGTCCTGGTGTATCCGTCCTCCTCTGTCTCTCACTCTATCTGCCTCTTTCTCTCTCTAATGAATAAATAAAATATTTTTAAATTAGGAAAAATAATTACTCTTTGTGGCTGTTCATCTCTCCTAAACATCCAGGCCTCTGCTCTGGTAATAACCCCTCATATCAGCCTGGCTGGACTGAGATGGAGGAAGGGGACCCCGTATTCCCACATGGGCTTTTACCCCTCTAGCCTCCCTCATGGGGGATGCTCTCTGTACTCCCTCCTCTTTCCTTCTCTTATTCATTCATTCATTCATTTATTTGAAACAGAAAGGGAGAGAAAGGGAGAGAGAGAGAGAATGGTCACTTCAGGGCCTCCAGCCACTGCAAATGCATGCACCACCATGTGCATCTGGCTTATGTGGGACCTGGAGAATTGAACACGGGTCTTTAGGCTTCTTGGGCAAGCACCTTAACTACTAGCCATTTCTCCAGCCTATCTAATGAAATCTCTCTAAGACTGAAAAAACAAAATTACCAGTCAACTTCCACCATGACCTAATTCCCTCCCTCCCTGAAGTCCTAGTAGGATGACCAGCTGACAATTTAGCCTTTAATACATAAATCTTAGGGAACACCTATCTAACCACTCCAGGATATACTATCCTTTAGAAAGTAAGTTAGAGCAAACCCTAGCCTGTTTGGGATGACAAAAGCACATAGTCTTGGGAAAGGAGATCTTAGAGTCATAGAGTCCAAACCCTGTCTTCCACATAAAGGTTATTACCAGCATGTTGACAATGGAGTTTGACTCATCACCACTCAGCTGCTTTGAAGTGCTGTCAAAGGACACAAAGGTGGTTCAAGGAAGTCTCAGAAATTTAAAGGAAATCAGTATTGTATATTTCTTGTCACATGCAGAGGTCAAAATAATTGATAGTATTTTCAGGTTAGGAATCTTGAGATCCGTGTTATTAAGTGTAAGATGAAGGGATTATCCTGTCTCCTGCTGGAGGAAAACAAGCTCAGATCCCATCTCCCTGGATGGTGTGGAGAATGTCTAGGAAATAGGCAGTTCATCCTTAGGGATTCAGTTGAACCATTGTGTGTTGAGGGTTTTGAGACTGCAGCCAGCATTGCTTCTGGACAAGGGCATTTTGCTGAAATGTCTGTTAACTCAGCCATATTTATTTCTAGTGGGTTTTCATCAAAACAGATTTCAGAGTTAATGTGGACATGTTTATGCCTGGAGAGGGAGTATTAATGGAGAATATGCTGCATTTTTCACGAGATTTTGTTTTGTTTACATATCTAATTAGCTCTGCCTCCCCGCTCTTGTCTTTCACTTTACAGATCTTGTCTCATCTCTGTGTAGTTATTAGTCCAATTAATTATAATAGATTGCCTGGAAAGTGCTTTATGAAAATGTGATTATATGATGTCATCATAACATGCTCTAAATTGAGAAGAATGTACTATGGAGGTGAAGAAATCATGTGCTTATGAAGATTGAAATATCATGATAGATTATTTTTAAAGAGCAACAAGTTGGATTTGGTCTTTCTTGTAAGGTTGCTAAGTAGAAAACAAAATGATTGAATGAGAAGTCTCACCTAGATTACAACATAGTGAGGAAAAGTTTTGGTTGCAGTAGGTAGTATGCAGCTGAGGCTACCTATATGTCTTTTGCTAAAAGTAGAAATATGTTTTTTAAATCATGTAGAAAAGTAACTCTACAAGAAAACACAGATTTCAAAAATCAGGTAGTAGGCCAAAATATGTCAAAACTTAGAAAGGATTTTTTTCCATGTTATTCAAGAGGAGTAAACCTCATGAACCAAAAGAGAAAAGCTATAAAGATAAAACCCATTATAAAATTAAGTCACTTTATTGCCAAGGAACATTACACAGATAACTCAAGAAATAACTGTAACCAAATGTCCCAAAAATGAGTAATTCCAATCTCGTAAATTAACTTTTGGCAATTTAAAATTTTGGGAAATCATCTAACTCATTTTATAAATTTATAGCAAATTTCATGTCAAAACCAGGCAAATATAGTCCAAGAAAAGGGATGTAGCCGGGTATGGCGGTACACACCTTTAATCCCAGTACTCCGGAGGCAGAGGTAGGAGGATCATCATGAGTTCAAGGCCACCCTAAGATTACATAGTGAATTCCAGGTCAGCTGAGATACAGCGAGACCCTACCTCCTCGAAAAACCAAAAAAAAAAAAAAAAAAAAAAAAAAAGAAAAGAAAAGAAAAGGGATGTGAACTTATTTGTGAATACAGACATCTTAGGCTGGAGACATAGCTCAGAGGCTAAGGCACCTGCTGCAAAGATTTACAACCAGGGTTCAACTCCCTATGGACCAACAGAAAGCCAGATGTGCGAGGTGGCACATGTATCTGGAGTCCATTTGCAGTGGCTAGACGCCCTGGCACACCCATTCTCTCTGTCTGTCTGTACTTTCTCTCTCTCTGCTTGCAAATAAATTAAAAATATTTTTTTTAAAAAAAAAGACATACACCTTGATCTACTTGGGTCAAGATAACTTGATATGTTAGGTAATCTGACATCAGAATGTCTGGTGCAACTCACCATTTTAACAAAAAGAAGAAGGATGAACATATGATCTCTCCAGAGCATCCATTAGTTTCCTGGGGGCCTGAGGGTAATGTGATATTCCCAATATTTCTACAACTACTAATATTCCACTAAGGCCCTGCAGTGAGAGCTTGGGATCTGGAGTTAACAAGCTCTCCAGGTGAGTCTTTTTTAAAAATAACTTTTTAATTTAATTTATTTATTTACTCAAGAGAGGGGGGAAGAGACAGATGCAGAGAAAGAGAGAAAAAGAGAATGGACACACCAGGGCCTCTAGCCACTGAAAACAAACTCCAGAAACATGCACCACCTTGTGTGTCTGCCTTATGTGGGTTCTGGGGACTCAAACCTGGGTCCTTAGGATTCATAGGCAAATGCCTTAACCACTAAGCCAACTCTCCAGGCCTCCAGGTGAGTCTTATTCCTGGTCATCCTTGTCCAGCGTTGTGTACGGGTGATTCAGTGTATAGGAGACATAGCTCCATAATTTTGGCTGAAGAATACTCCTTGTCTTCAAGTGGCCACTCCTCATTATAACTCCTTAGTGACATACTTGGCAGTCGGAAGATTTAGAAAGTGTAGCCAAGTTCTGACAAAAGACCTTACACAGCTGTGGGAATATCCAAGGAGTGATGCAAAAGAGCATTGTCCCCCACCCAGAATCATTACCACACCGGTGCAGGGTGGAAGCCATCGATTCCACTGTCCCCCACCTAGAGTCACTACCACACCGGTGCAGGGTGAAAGCCATCGATTCCACTGTCCTCCACCCAGAGTCACCACCACACCGATGCAGGGTGGAAGCCATCGTTTCCACTGTCCCCCACCCAGAGTCACTACCACACCGGTGCAGGGTGGCAGCCATCGTTTCCACTGTCCCCCACCCAGAATCACTACCACACCGGTGCAGGGTGGAAGCCATTGTTTCCACTGTCCCCCACCCGGAGTCACTACCACACCGGTGCAGGGTGGAAGCCATCGTTTCCACTGTCCTCCTCCCAGAGTCACAACCACACTGGTGAGCGTGGAAGCCATCGATTCCACTGTCCTCCACCCAGAGTCACCACCACACCGATGCAGGGTGGAAGCCATCGTTTCCACTGTCCCCCACCCAGAGTCACTACCACACCGGTGCAGGGTGGAAGCCATCGTTTCCACTGTCCTCCACCCGGAGTCACTACCACACCGGTGCAGGGTGGAAGCCATCATTTCCACTGTCCTCCACCCGGAGTCACCACCACACCGGTGAGCGTGGAAGCCATCGTTTCCACTGTCCTCCACCCGGAGTCACTACCACACTGGTGCAGGGTGGAAGCCATCGTTTCCACTGTCCTCCACCCAGAGTCACTACCACACCAGTGCAGGGTGGAATCCATAATTTCTGACCACACTTCCCCCTCCAGCTCCCATGGCAATCTGGTCATTTTTTTAAAAAATTAAAAAAAAACAAACTCCTTTTCTCTATCATTTCCTGCCTCCTTTTTGTCTTGCTGTGTTCATGCAAAACAATTACGATCACGTACAACACATGCTGCCTCACGGAGCTCAGTAGCACCTGATAGACCATGAAACTGGCTTTCCTAGTCCTTCCCTATTCTGCTTTTGGTGTTCAAATATGCATCTTTGGTAGCAATATACATTTTGAAATATATAACAATAAATATAAAGGTGACAATATTTAATATAGGTGACATGAAAACTGTCAGGCTGGAGGGATACAGAAGGGTGGACACAAGGAGATGGGCATCAGCAGGAAAGGTGTCTTTTAACCTCCTTTCACCTTGATCATGAAAGAAAGTGTTCTAGAAATCTGGGGAAAGTCACCTTCCCTGGGCATGGGGAAGTACCAGACCCCTTCAACAAGGCATTCTGATTTGGTCTGGTTTGACTGCCTTCCTTCGTTCCTTTGTTCCTCCCTCCCTCCCTCCCTCCATCCCTCCCTCCCTCCCTCCCTCCCTCCCTCTCTCCCTCCCTCCCTTCCTTCCTTCCTTCCTTCGTTCCTTTCTGTCATGTGTGTATGTGTGTGTGTGTAAAATGTGGCACCGGTGTGTGGGGTGGGTATGCTCATGTTCATGCCCTAGTGGTGCCCCTTACACTCTACTTCAGTGAGGGTCACTTGCTTGCAATGGCCAAAGTGGAACACTGGGTGTCCCGTCCATAGTTTCCCCACATGGTCTTGTTCTGAGCCAGCGACTCTTTTTATTGATTCCAGAGCTTACAGGGCTCCATGCATGCTTGGGTCTCTGCTCCCCTGAAGGACTTGGGTTACAGGTGCTTGTGGCCACACCCAGCTGTTTTACATGAGATCTGGAGATCTGAACTCAGGTAATCTCACTGGCCCCTCTCCCTGCCCCAGGTCCCCACGGTTGTGCAGGGAGCACCCTTCACCATTGAGCCATCTGTCCAGCCCTGACTTTGTTTCTGATTTGATTTTGTACATGGAAAAGTCCAACTCTTCAGACAAAAAAAAAAAAAAAAAAAAAAAAAAAAAAAAAAAAAAACATGCACATGAAATTGAAAACATTACCCAACCCTGTTGTATAAGAAACTAGGCATGTTTTCATTAAAATGTAGAAATGTCCTTGCTTGTCTGCCAATGGCTGGACCAGAAGTGGCAGAATGTACTCTCATTCCCTAACTCCCCCCACCCTCCACCCTTCCGGCTGTCCAGGGGAAGAGAACGCTGTTGGGCACACGACAAAGACTAATGTGGTTCTCTCTGACAGTTTGGCTTGGGAGTTCCAAACGTAAACTCACATCACTGCTACCCATGAATGATTTTATTCATTTTAAGTGCTCATTTTCTTTTATTCAAATGCACTTTTTTTTTTTTAAAGACATGGAACACACCGGGAGGAAATGGAACAGGTTTATTTCAGAAGAGAACGTTGCGTGAATGACGACCTCCCCGTTAGAAGGATTAAAATGACTCGGGCTGAGATTCCACTTGAAACTTTATTCACTTTGCATATTCCACTCGCAAACATCAGGGTGCGTGTGGGCGTGTGCGTGTGTACGGCTGTGTGGCTGGCGTTTGTTTAGGGAGAGGTCCCACTTCCCCCCTGCCACCCACTCTGTCTCAGAGCTGAAGGCATTCCGAGGAGGCCCCGGCTACCTGGAAGTAAACCCACCGTACTTCAGCACCAGCACGTCTCTCCTCAAAATGCGGCTCAGAAGTCACCAAGAGAAACCACACAGGGTGAAGACTAAACATTCTTGAGTAAGCCTCAGTTATGGCAAGTTCAACAGCCTAGCAGTTGAGAGAGCAGTTACCGAAATTTTCCAAATAAATAAAGCAAACAGGTTACTTCAGAAAGACGTTCACATCTATATGATTTATAATGCTGGGAGGTGGCCCACTGAGGCAGGAGGAACCCAGTGAACCAGCAGTAAACCAGAGGCCACCCAGGCACTGAGAATTCCCTCCAAGGAAGGAGTCTTCCCCTCCTGGGCCCTTGCTGGGAGCTGCTCTGTTCGGGAGGTGATGGCTCTTGTAATATCCTGCAAGACTCACTGGCTTGTATTTAATCGCTGGGTCTCTAAATGGGTTAATATTAACAGGAAAAAAAAATAGGAATCCTATTTACAGGCTCCTGGCAGCAAGCAAACAGAGAAAAAAAACACCCCTCCAAAATCAATGTTTGCTTTGCTGAGGGTCTCCTTGGGTGTACATTGGAAACAATTCTGTCTACCAGTGAAGTCACCCCCAGCCCCAGGTGCCAGCCAGCAGCACTCTGCCATCCAGAATCAACAGGTCTTTGCTGCTGAACACTGCCACAACACATGGCAGGAAAGAATGGAGAGCTTCTATGTGGCACAGGGGCCTCGCTGGAGCCCGGCGATAAAAGATGAGCAGGCTGCTGCACAGGCACGCCTCTGCTGGCTGCCGCCCTCCAGCCTCAGCCCGCGCCATCGCCAGGCACCATCCTAGCCCGCAGAGAAAAAGTTATTTCTCTCTAGATGGTCTCCAAACGTCCTTATCGGGAACTTCCCAATCAAAGCATATATCCCCTCCCCTCCCCTTACAAAAACATGTACACACCACTTGCTATATGCTGTGTACTGTGCAGGAGAAACTGTGTTGTTGGAGAACTGAAAGCCATGTAACTGCCAATTTTGCACTCCTGCCTCTCAGTCTTTCTGCCTGGATGCAATATACATATATTATATATACACACACATGTACACATTACACACATAGTACACACACACATATATAAAATGTAATCTGTATTATATATATTAAATGTAACATGTAATTATAATATATAAAATGTAACATGTAATATATAATAGTATAAAATGTAATATGTAATATATAAATATAAAATTAACATGTAATATATAATATATAAATGTAATTGTAATATATATTATATAAAATGTGATATGTAATCAACTTAAAAAATTAAAGAAGTGACCACACGAACACTACCACAGAGACTTATTACACTAACCATACACAAGTACATGTAACCAGACATAACAAACAAACACCTGAACCACCAGAAAAGCAAAATAAAAAGACCAGTCACATAAATCTAAAGTGCAAAAGAAACAAGTCCAAAGAAAACATACTAACAGACATAAACCAGAAAAATAAAATATACTCCCAAGAACCAAGTCAACTCACCCCAGACCCCAAGACCAAACACACTCACACCCAAGACCAAATACCCACTCACCACTAACCCCATACCGACATGACCACAACACCCACCACCCATTACCCACCCAAGCAAAAACACCCACACACGAACATGTCACACTCGCCACATCCGCTCCACGGAATAAACATCCACCCACCCACCAACCCCCCACATAAACATTACCTCGTCACCCCCAATCAACAGCACCATGCACATGCCATATAACCACCAAACACCCCCCAACTAATTGTTCACTCTCAGAATTCACTCTATTTGTAGACATGCCATCAACCCCCTAGAGTTCTTAAAAGTGTGGTGAGAGTCAGTTGATCATAGGATCATAGTTGATCATTGCCATTTCTATAAACAGCACAGAGCAGAGGCCCTCAGTGGCCTTGATACAAGCCCACAGCACAAGTGAGACAGGCGTGTCTCCTGCTGTGCTGATGCTTCTGAGAGTTCCGGCTTGTTTGTTACTGTGCAGAACATGGTTCATTCTTACTGATGCCGGGAGAGTGAAGAATGAGTGCATCTCCTTCCTAGGGAGCATTCTTGCTGTCATCATTGGAGGGCCAAGAACAGATTTAATTGTGTGAATACACACACACACACACACAGAGAGAGAGAGAGATTATAGCCACAGATTCTTAATTCTGTGTGTTATGTAAAAAGAACAATTCTCTTCACTCTTCCCAAAGATAAAGTGACTTCAATGGTTTTTTTAAACATATTTATTTATTTGAGAGAGAGAGAGAGAAAGAGGCAGAAAGACAGGCAGATATATAGAGAGAATGGGCAAGCCAGGGCATCCAGCCACTGTAAACAAACTCCAGACACATGTGCCCTCTTGTGCATCTGGCTTACGTGGGTCCTGGGGAATCGAACCAGGGTCCTTTGGCTTTGTAGGCAAACCGTTTAACTGCTAAGCCATCTCTCCAGCCTGAGATTTCAATGTTTTAGGAGGTTGGATTCTCAAGTTGTGAAGAAAGAGAAGTCAGTCATGTGACAAGGAAAATGAGCACAGCCCACACATGGGCAGTGTGGGCATGGTGGGCATCACCTGCAGAGGAGGGCTCAATGCAGACAGGGAAGATGAGTGAGCCGGCCCAGAGGAAAATGTCAGGATGGGCGCAGGGCATAACGTCCTCATGCAGTGTCCATTCATGGTGACACCTGCAGGCCTTTCATGCACTCACCTGCTTCAACTGATGGCAGGGGTCTCCAGTGCCAGCATCCACGCTGCGCCCTGCTGATCTGACCTTCAGTGAGAAGAAAGAAAGCCAAGGGATCAACCTGTAATGAGGTGAATACAAGTGGGACCACAAGAAAAAAAAGCACACTAAAGTGGACTTAAAAAAAAAGGAGGGCTTAGTGGTTAAGGTATTTGCCTGCCAAGCCAAAGAAAGGACCCATGTTTGATTCCCCAAGACCCATGTAAGCCAGGTGCACAAGGGCACACATGCATCTGGAGTTCATTTTCAGTGGCTGGAGGCCCTGGTGCACCCATTTTCTTTCTCTCTCTCTCCCTCTGAAGTAAATAAAATATTTTTTTTAAAGTAAAGAAACTCAGATAGTGGCCAAAGATGACTTGATTGATTTCTTCCTCAATGGAGTCTCAGGTTGTTTGCAGGCAGTGGGGCTGAAAAGAAGAGATGGACAACTGCTTGCATCTCAATACTAGTTTCCTCAAATAGTCTAGGTGCGTGGGACAGTGATACCTATCAAACCACACTGGGACCCTATGGGTAAAGGAGGATTTGGGGGCTTTCCTTCTGTCACCTCAGAATTATTTGAAACTTAGACGAAAGGTGTGAACTCGTATGACTCTGGAGTCAAGTGTTTGCGGATGTAAGATGGCTGTGGCATAGACAGTTGTCCCTGTACTCGGTTCTTTTATTGTGGCTCACTTGAAAGAATAGTGGAAAAGCAGAGACTGAAGGTGGGAAGTTCTGGATGTGAACCCCACTTCTGTACATACCAGCTATGATTCTTGGGTTAGTATCTGGACTATTCCCCATTTATTGCCCTATCTATAAAAGAGAGACACTAACATGTATCTCTTGGGACTACTGTTAAGGAGTGAATGAGCTGAGAAATATAGCTGACTGGCCATAGCTGGTGGGTTCCCCATCTACAGACTCAACCAAACTCATATCAAAAGTGCTCAGGAGAGGCTGGGCAGTTGCTCAGTGGGTAAAGTGCTCACTGTGTAAGCATGAGAACCTGAGCTCCTCCCCACATCCCGTTTGCTGGGTGTGGTGTGCATCCATGATCCTGTGCTGACGAGGTGTAGATGGGAGGAATTCTATGTCTGATGGCCAGCTAGCTTACACTAACTGATGAATTCTGGGCCAATGAGAGACCCGCTCTTAAACAAGGTGGGCCATCCAAGGCTGTCCTCTGACCTCTGCACACACCCATCCCTACACACATATGCACGTGGACACATACACATGCATAAAAACTAAAAGTTCAGCAAAATAAAAGCACATGCACTTTCAGCATGAACAAAGTGTTTTTCTCATCACTGTCTTCTAAACAATAAAGTGTAATAACTTTCACATTGCATTATGGGTTACAAGTAATTGAGAAATATTATAAGTATCAAAGGAAAGAGTGTGCCCAGGTTTTATGCAAATACTGCACTACCTCACGTAGTATTGAATTTGAATATCTGAAGAATTTTGTCTATTGCACAGAAAACCGGTTTCCCTGGATACCCAGGGATGACTGTAGACGGCATGGGAAGGTATCAGTAAATTGCAGTGAATCCTGTCAAGAGGCTCTTCAGAGAAGAATGATGGACAAGAAATGATGGATGACATAAGAGAGTACATGACCATGAAATCTCATACTTACTATCAACCTTGATTATGTAAAGGCCCCATGCATGGTCTGGAGCAAGAAATTATGTAGCTGAAAGGGAAAAGAAAATCGAATTGCCAAATGTAAAAATGGCAAGTCACCCTCCACATGCAGAAGTAGGTTGGGAAAGAGAGAGAGAAGCCATTATAGCCACCAAAGTAGTATGTTTGAGAATGTGGAGGAGAAGCCTGGAGTTGCAGTGAGCGATACCTTGGAGCCGTCCTCTCTTCCTCTCTGCGTTCTTTGAAAGGAGTGGCTGCTCTAGCCTTGCCTATGGGTGCCACAGAGCTGGGTGCTGCAATGTCTTGAGCTTTAAGGAGGTAACCCCACTAGGTAAAGGTAACTTTGAACCTTTCAAGGCAGTGGGAAGAGAAAGAGGAATTTAATTTAGCAGCTCACATAAGGTGACCAGAGAATCATGAAAGGTGTCACAGCGCAGAAAGGACGATGGGAGTGATTCAGATCCCTGCATTCTCCGTCCACCTGGAATTCATAGTGGTCTTACACACACAGGTAGATAGAGTCTGTGGTGGTTTGATTCATGTGTCGTTCCCCCCCCCCATAAACTTTAGTGTTCTGAATGCCATGTCCCCAGCTGATGGCAATTTGGGAATTAAACTCTGCTGGAGGCAGTGTATTGTTGGGGGCAGGCTTATGGGTGTTATAGCCAGCTTCCTCTTGCCAGTGTTTGGTACAGTCTCCTGTTCCTGTTGTTCACCTGATGTTGCCCAGGAGGTGATGTCCACCCTCTGCTCATGCCATCATCTTCCCCTGCCATCATGGAACTTCTCCTTGAGTCTGTAAACCAAAATAAACATCTCCCCCCCCCCCCACACACACACACAAGCTGCTCTTGATCAGGTGTTGTTCTTTTCTTTTGTGATCCAGCAATGTGAAGCTGACTGCAACAAGTCTGAAGTAGAGACAGTCTCAGCCCATGGGGGTTAAGGCACAGAGAAGGTGTTGAGGGTATGGCTCAATGAAGTGTTCTCAGCAAGGTGGCCAAGTCCCACAGGCCTTTTAGACATGTGGAGGTGACGGGATGGGGTTAATGATGATCTCAGTTCTGCCTTGGAGAGATCTGTATCTCCCTCCCTACACCCCCCCCCAGTAAGCTAGAAAATTCTATTTCTTCCTCCTTTTAATTATTTTCAACTGGCCTCCATCAGTATCCTCAAGAGAGCAGAGGGATGTCAACTGTATGAGGCAAGGTGAAAGTTTTCTCAAAACTGGAAAATCTAAGAGTTTGTCCCAAACACACAGCTTAGAGTGCCCGACTCCAAGAAGAAATTGACATTTTTTACCTAAAATAACTATTCCAACTGTACATTTGCTGCACTCTATAACACCAGAAGGGCACTACTGACACCCAAATGAAAAGATCCCATCTGAGCCAAAACAGTTTCACATGAAAACAACTCATCCCCCAAAGAAAATGTTCTGTGCTTCTTGTGCCCAGGGGAGCCTGGGGCGGAGAACATGTGCCCACTTCGGCAGAGAAGCAAAGTCTTTAACCCCAAGCGGCGAAACTGCCTTTAAGCTGGCTTGAGCAAGCTCTATTTTTCTCTTCGGGGCAGAACAGCCCCTGCCCTTCCAAGTCACCATGAGCCCCACATCCACACGGTTGTCTGTTGTCTCCCTTTTAACTGGTCCCTGGTAAACATCTCGCCCTCTGCCCGCAGTCAGCCCACCTCCCTGCTTGCTGGCCTCCCGTCCCCAGGTTTCAGCTTCAGAAAACCTTGCAAACAACATGCGCTTTGGGGCTCGATGTTCCCCGAGCCTGCCAGTTCTTTCAGGAGGTCGTTTACACACTTGGCTCCGTACTTCAATGAGCGAGTCCTGAGCGGTCTGTGAAAAAGCGCGTTTGCTCCCGAAAAAGACAAGAAGGCTTCATTGCAGGTGGCAAATTGTGGCCCCGAGGCTCACATTACAGACCGCTGGGACCCTTCCCTTCTTAGAGACTCTCTTCTCCTGATGTTTCGTATAGCAATTGCAGCTCCCTGGTTATATTTTATAATTTGTCTTTCTCCAGTGATTCATCATACAGCCTTTGGCCTTGACTACCGAGTCACTCTTGTTTGTAGATTGCTGCGGCACAGAACTCTTAATGGGCCAAGAAAGACACAAAGCTACCATTTATTCATGACATCCACATGGAGTATATGAAGGAAAACACTCCCTTGCACACATCCTTTAGAAAAGACATAAATTTTAGCAGGAAACATATTTCCAGGGGAGCTGTGTATATTTCTTACTCGGTTGTAATGACAATATTATCAAATTATCTTGTGTTAACCTCCAACTTTAATATTTTCGTTTGGTTCTTGTTTCCCTTAAGTATACTAAATAAAGATGATGAATCCAGAGAGGACGTTTGCCTTTGATTAAGGGAAGTCAAATTATGAGTGGCTGAGCACATAGGCAGGAAGCTGTCTGCAGACATGTGATTTCCCTCTGCGTGGGACAGCCATGGCCGGAAACGGAGGAAACTGCACCGAGGGGAAACCTCCAAACTTCAGGAACCATTAAGGGAAACTCCAGCGTCCCGCCGTCATTGGTAGACAATGCTAACAGTGTCTCATTGTTTCTACCTCCTTTCATAGTTAATGGCCCACCAAGTGCTACATAAACGTTAAACATGTTTCCAAAGTCCCTTTACTACAATACTGTACCTATTTCAGGAATGGGAAACTGAGTAAAAACAGGCTATAAAACAGTCACTTGGGCTGGAGAGATGGCTTAGTGTTAAGGCACTTGCCTGTGAAGCCTAAGGTTCGACTCCCCAGGACCCACGTCAGCCAGATGCACAAGGTGGTGCATGCGTCTGGAGTTTGTTTGCAGTGGCTACAAGTCTTGGCACACCCATTCTCTCTATATCTACCTCTTTGTCTCTCTCTCTCTGCAGTGAGAGCTTGGGATCGGGAGTTAAACAAGCCTCAGGTAGTTTTTTTTAAAAAATAATTTTTTAAATTTAAAATTTTTTTTTTACTAAAGAAGGGGGAAGAACAGATGCAGAGAAAGAGAAAAAAAAGAGAAGGGACACACCCGGGGCTCTACCCACTGAAAACAAACTCCAGAAACATGCAACACCTTGTGTGTCTGCCTTATGTGGGTTCTGGGGACTCAAACCTGGGTCCTTAGGATTCATAGGCAAATGCCTTAACCACTAAGCCAACTCTCCAGGCCTCCAGGTGAGTCTTATTCCTGTCATCCTTGTCCAGCGCTGTGTACGGGTGATTCAGTGTATAGGAGACATAGCACCATAATTTTGGCTGAAGAATACTCCTTGTCTTCAAGTGGCCACTCCTCATTATAACTCCTTAGTGACATACTTGGCAGTCGGAAGATTTAGAAAGTGGTAGCCAAGTTCTGACAAAAGACCTTACACAGCTGTGGGAATATCCAAGGAGTGATGCAAAAGAGCATTGTCCCCCACCCAGAATCATTACCACACCGGTGCAGGGTGGAAGCCATCGATTCCACTGTCCCCCACCCAGAATCATTACCACACCGGTGCAGGGTGGAAGCCATCGATTCCACTGTCCCCCACCTAGAGTCACTACCACACCGGTGCAGGGAGGAAGCCATCCGATTCCACTGTCCTCCACCCAGAGTCACCACCACACCGATGCAGGGTGGAAGCCATCGTTTCCACTGTCCCCCACCCAGAGTCACTACCACACCGGTGCAGGGTGAAAGCCATCGTTTCCACTGTCCCCCACCCAGAATCACTACCACACCGGTGCAGGGTGGAAGCCATCGTTTCCACTGTCCCCCACCCAGAATCACTACCACACCGGTGCAGGATGGAAGCCATCGTTTCCACTGTCCCCCACCCAGAATCATTACCACACCGGTGCAGGGTGGAAGCCATCGTTTCCACTGTCCTCCTCCCAGAGTCACAACCACACTGGTGAGCGTGGAAGCCATCGATTCCACTGTCCTCCACCCAGAGTCACCACCACACCGATGCAGGGTGGAAGCCATCGTTTCCACTGTCCCCCACCCAGAGTCACTACCACACCGGTGCAGGGTGGAAGCCATCGTTTCCACTGTCCCCCACCCAGAATCACTACCACACCGGTGCAGGATGGAAGCCATCATTTCCACTGTCCCCCACCCAGAATCATTACCACACCGGTGCAGGGTGGAAGCCATTGTTTCCACTGTCCCCCACCCGGAGTCACTACCACACCGGTGCAGGATGGAAGCCATTGTTTCCACTGTCCCCCACCCAGAGTCACTAACCACACCAGTGCAGGGTGGAAGCCATCGTTTCCACTGTCCTCCTCCCAGAGTCACCACCACACCGGTGCAGGGTGGAAGCCATTGTTTCCACTGTCCCCCACCCGGAGTCACTACCACACCGGTGCAGGATGGAAGCCATCGTTTCCACTGTCCTCCACCCGGGGTCACTACCACACCGGTGCAGGATGGAAGCCATCGTTTCCACTGTCCTCCACCCAGAGTCACTACCACACCGGTGCAGGGTGGAAGCCATCATTTCCACTGTCCTCCACCCGGAGTCACTACCACACCGGTGCAGGATGGAAGCCATCGTTTCCACTGTCCCCCACCCAGAGTCACTACCACACCGGTGCAGGGTGGAAGCCATCGTTTCCACTGTCCTCCTCCCAGAGTCACCACCACACCGGTGCAGGGTGGAAGACATCGTTTCCACTGTCCCCCACCCAGAGTCACTACCACACCGGTGCAGCGTGGAAGCTATCGTTTCCACTGTCCTCCACCCAGAGTCACTACCATACCGGTGCAGGGTGGAAGCCATCGTTTCCACTGTCCCCCACCCAGAGTCACTACCACACCGGTGCAGCGTGGAAGCTATCGTTTCCACTGTCCTCCACCCAGAGTCACTACCACACCGGTGCAGGGTGGAAGCCATCGTTTCCACTGTCCCCCACCCAGAGTCACTACCACACCAGTGCAGGGTGGAAGCCATCGTTTCCACTGTCCTCCTCCCAGAGTCACAACCACACTCGTGAGCGTGGAAGCCATCGATTCCACTGTCCTCCACCCAGAGTCACTACCATACCGGTGCAGGGTGGAAGCCATCGTTTCCACTGTCCCCCACCCAGAGTCACTACCACACCGGTGCAGGGTGGAAGCCATCATTTCCACTGTCCTCCACCCGGAGTCACTACCACACCGGTGCAGGGTGGAAGCCATCGTTTCCACTGTCCCCCACCCAGAGTCACTACTACACCGGTGCAGGGTGGAAGCCATCGTTTCCACTGTCCTCCACCCAGAGTCACTACCACACCGGTGCAGGGTGGAAGCCATCGTTTCCACTGTCCCCCACCCAGAGTCATTACCACACCGGTGCAGGGTGGAAGCCATCGTTTCCACTGTCCTCCTCCCAGAGTCACAACCACACTCGTGAGCGTGGAAGCCATCGATTCCACTGTCCTCCACCCAGAGTCACTACCATACCGGTGCAGGGTGGAAGCCATCGTTTCCACTGTCCCCCACCCAGAGTCACTACCACACCGGTGCAGGGTGGAAGCCATCGTTTCCACTGTCCTCCACCCGGAGTCACTACCACACCGGTGCAGGGTGGAAGCCATCGTTTCCACTGTCCTCCACCCAGAGTCACTACTACACCGGTGCAGGGTGGAAGCCATCATTTCCACTGTCCTCCACCCAGAGTCACTACTACACCGGTGCAGGGTGGAAGCCATCGTTTCCACTGTCCTCCACCCAGAGTCACTACCACACCGATGCAGGGTGGAAGCCATCGTTTCCACTGTCCTCCTCCCAGAGTCACTACTACACCGGTGCAGGGTGGAAGCCATCGATTCCACTGTCCTCCACCCAGAGTCACTACCACACCGGTGCAGGGTGGAAGCCATCGATTCCACTGTCCTCCCCCAGAGTCACTACCACACCGGTGCAGGGTGGAAGCCATCGATTCCACTGTCCTCCCACCCAGAGTCACTACCACACCGGTGCAGGGTGGAAGCCATCGATTCCACTGTCCTCCACCCGGAGTCACTACCACACCGGTGCAGGGTGGAAGCCATCGATTCCACTGTCCTCCACCCCAGAGTCACTACCACACCGGTGCAGGGTGGAAGCCATCGTTTCCACTGTCCTCCACCCAGAGTCACTACCACACCGGTGCAGGGTGGAAGCCATCGTTTCCACTGTCCCCCCCACCCAGAGTCATACCACACCGGTGCAGGGTGGAAGCCATCGTTTCCACTGTCCTCCTCCCAGAGTCACAACCACACTGGTGAGCGTGGAAGCCATCGATTCCACTGTCCTCCACCCAGAGTCACCACCACACCGATGCAGGGTGGAAGCCATCGTTTCCACTGTCCCCCCACCCAGAGTCACTACCACACCGGTGCAGGGTGGAAGCCATCGTTTCCACTGTCCTCCACCCAGAGTCACTACCACACCGGTGCAGGGTGGAAGCCATCATTTCCACTGTCCTCCACCCGGAGTCACCACCACACCGGTGAGCGTAGAAGCCATCGTTTCCACTGTCCTCCACCCAGAGTCACTACCACACCAGTGCAGGGTGGAAGCCATCGTTTCCACTGTCCTCCACCCAGAGTCACTACCACACCAGTGCAGGGTGGAATCCATAATTTCTGACCACACTTCCCCTCCAGCTCCCATGGCAATCTGGTCATTTTTTTAAAAAATTAAAAAAAAACAAACTCCTTTTCTCTATCATTTCCTGCCTCCTTTTTGTCTTGCTGTGTTCATGCAAAACAATTACGATCACGTACAACACATGCTGCCTCACGGAGCTCAGTAGCACCTGATAGACCATGAAACTGGCTTTCCTAGTCCTTCCCTATTCTGCTTTTGGTGTTCAAATATGCATCTTTGGTAGCAATATACATTTTGAAATATATAACAATAAATATAAAGGTGACAATATTTAATATAGGTGACATGAAAACTGTCAGGCTGGAGGGATACAGAAGGGTGGACACAAGGAGATGGGCATCAGCAGGAAAGGTGTCTGTTAACCTCCTTTCACCTTGATCATGAAAGAAATGTTCTACAAATCTGGGGAAAGTCACCTTCCCTGGGCATGGGGAAGTACCAGACCCCTTCAACAAGGCATTCTGATTTGGTCTGGTTTGACTGCCTTCCTTCGTTCCTTTGTTCCTCCCTCCCTCCCTCCCTCCATCCCTCCCTCCCTCCCTCCCTCCCTCCCTCTCTCCCTCCCTCCTCCTTCCTTCCTTCCTTCCTTCCTTCCTTTCTGTCATGTGTGTATGTGTATGTGTGTGTGTGTAAAATGTGGCACCGGTGTGTGGGGTGGGTATGCTCATGTTCATGCCCTAGTGGTGCCCCTTACACTCTACTTCAGTGAGGGTCACTTGCTTGCAATGGCCAAAGTGTCCCGTCCATAGTTTCCCCACATGGTCTTGTTCTGAGCCAGCGACTCTTTTTATTGATTCCGGAGCTTGCAGGGCTCCATGCATGCTTGGGTCTCTGCTCCCCTGAAGGACTTGGGTTTCAGGTGTTTGTGGCCACACCCAGCTGTTTTACATGAGATCTGGAGATCTGAACTCAGGTAATCTCACCGGCCCTTCTCCCTGCCCCAGGTCCCCACGGTTGTGCAGGAGCACCCTTCACCATTGAGCCATCTGTCCAGCCCTGACTTTGTTTCTGATTTGATTTTGTACATGGAAAAGTCCAACTCTTCAGACAAAAAAAAAAAAAAATGCACATGAAATTGAAAACATTACCCAACCCTGTTGTATAAGAAACTAGGCATGTTTTCATTAAAATGTAGAAATGTCCTTGCTTGTCTGCCAATGGCTGGACCAGAAGTGGCAGAATGTACTCTCATTCCCTAACTCCCCCCACCCTCCACCCTTCCGGCTGTCCAGGGGAAGAGAACGCTGTTGGGCACACGACAAAGACTAATGTGGTTCTCTCTGACAGTTTGGCTTGGGAGTTCCAAACGTAAACTCACATCACTGCTACCCATGAATGATTTTATTCATTTTAAGTGCTCATTTTCTTTTATTCAAATGCACTTTTTTTTTTTTTAAAGACATGGAACACACCGGGAGGAAATGGAACAGGTTTATTTCAGAAGAGAACGTTGCGTGAATGACGACCTCCCCGTTAGAAGGATTAAAATGACTCGGGCTGAGATTCCACTTGAAACTTTATTCACTTTGCATATTCCACTCGCAAACATCAGGGTGCGTGTGGGTGTGTGCGTGTGTACGGCTGTGTGGCTGGCGTTTGTTTAGGGAGAGGTCCCACTTCCCCGCTGCCACCCACTCTGTCTCAGAGCTGATGGCATTCCGAGGAGGCCCCGGCTACCTGGAAGTAAACCCACCGTACTTCAGCACCAGCACGTCTCTCCTCAAAATGCGGCTCAGAAGTCACCAAGAGAAACCACACAGGGTGAAGACTAAACATTCTTGAGTAAGCCTCAGTTATGGCAAGTTCAACAGCCTAGCAGTTGAGAGAGCAGTTACCGAAATTTTCCAAATAAATAAAGCAAACAGGTTACTTCAGAAAGACGTTCACATCTATATGATTTATAATGCTGGGAGGTGGCCCACTGAGGCAGGAGGAACCCAGTGAACCAGCAGTAAACCAGAGGCCACCCAGGCACTGAGAATTCCCTCCAAGGAAGGAGTCTTCCCCTCCTGGGCCCTTGCTGGGAGCTGCTCTGTTCGGGAGGTGATGGCTCTCGCAATATCCTGCAAGACTCACTGGCTTGGATTTAATCGCTGGGTCTCTAAATGGGTTAATATTAACAGGAAAAAAAAAATAGGAATCCTATTTACAGGCTCCTGGCAGCAAGCAAACAGAGAAAAAAAACACCCCTCCAAAATCAATGTTTGCTTTGCTGAGGGTCTCCTTGGGTGTACATTGGAAACAATTCTGTCTACCAGTGAAGTCACCCCCAGCCCCAGGTGCCAGCCAGCAGCACTCTGCCATCCAGAATCAACAGGTCTTTGCTGCTGAACACTGCCACAACACATGGCAGGAAAGAATGGAGAGCTTCTATGTGGCACAGGGGCCTCGCTGGAGCCCGGCGATAAAAGATGAGCAGGCTGCTGCACAGGCACGCCTCTGCTGGCTGCCGCCCTCCAGCCTCAGCCCGCGCCATCGCCAGGCACCATCCTAGCCCGCAGAGAAAAAGTTATTTCTCTCTAGATGGTCTCCAAACGTCCTTATCGGGAACTTCCCAATCAAAGCATATATCCCCTCCCCTCCCCTTACAAAAACATGTACACACCACTTGCTATATGCTGTGTACTGTGCAGGAGGAAACTGTGTTGTTGGAGGAACTGAAAGCCATGTAACTGCCAATTTTGCACTCCTGCCTCTCAGTCTTTCTGCCTGGATGCAATATACATATATTATATATACACACACATGTACACATTACACACATATTACACACACACATATATAAAATGTAATATGTAATATATAATATATAAAATGTAACATGTAATATATAATATATAAAATGTAATATGTAATATATAATATATAAAATGTAATATGTAATATATAATATATAAAATGTAACATGTAATATATAATATATAAAATGTAATATGTAATATATAATATATAAAATGTGATATGTAATATATAAGATATGAAATGTAACATGTAATATATAATATATAAAATGTAACATGTAATATATAATATATGAAATGTAACATGTAATATATGATATATAAAATGTAA
Organism: Dipus sagitta; assembly: GCA_036346955.1. NCBI lineage: Eukaryota > Metazoa > Chordata > Mammalia > Rodentia > Dipodidae > Dipus > Dipus sagitta. The sequence continues at coordinate 2,248,569 of CM070789.1, forward strand.
TATGTAATATATAATATATGAAATGTAACATGTAATATATAATATATAAAATGTAACATGTAATATATAAAATGTAACATGTAATATATAATATATAAAATGTAATATGTAATATATAATATATAAAATGTAATATGTAATATATACATACACACATTACATACATATGCATATATACATATATAGAAATGGGCTATAGAGCAAATGAAGAGCATAGGTTGTTTATGATTAAATTATCCCAAATATGTTCTGGCAAGAGGCTAAAACTTCTGAACATGGCTCAGGCATGAGTTAATAATAATACAACCTAATTGTTCACTCTCAGAATTCACTCTATTTGTAGACATGCCATCAACCCCCTAGAGTTCTTAAAAGTGTGGTGAGAGTCAGTTGATCATAGGATCATAGTTGATCATTGCCATTTCTATAAACAGCACAGAGCAGAGGCCCTCAGTGGGCCTTGATACAAGCCCACAGCACAAGTGAGACAGGCGTGTCTCCTGCTGTGCTGATGCTTCTGAGAGTTCCGGCTTGTTTGTTACTGTGGCAGAACATGGTTCATTCTTACTGATGCCGGGAGAGTGAAGAATGAGTGCATCTCCTTCCTAGGGAGCATTCTTGCTGTCATCATTGGAGGGCCAAGAACAGATTTAATTGTGTGAATACACACACACACACACACAGAGAGAGAGAGATTATAGCCACAGATTCTTAATTCTGTGTGTTATGTAAAAAGAACAATTCTCTTCACTCTTCCCAAAGATAAAGAGACTTCAATGGTTTTTTTAAACATTTATTTATTTGAGAGAGAGAGAGAAAGAGGCAGAAAGACAGGCAGATATATAGAGAGAATGGGCGAGCCAGGGCATCCAGCCACTGTAAACAAACTCCAGACACACGTGCCCTCTTGTGCATCTGACTTACGTGGGTCCTGGGGAATCGAACCAGAGTCCTTTGGCTTTGTAGGCAAACCCTTTAACTGCTAAGCCATCTCTCCAGCCTGAGATTTCAATGTTTTAGGAGGTTGGATTCTCAAGTTGTGAAGAAAGAGAAGTCAGTCATGTGACAAGGAAAATGAGCACAGCCCACACATGGGCAGTGTGGGCATGGTGGGCATCACCTGCAGAGGAGGGCTCAATGCAGACAGGGAAGATGAGTGAGCCGGCCCAGAGGAAAATGTCAGGATGGGCGCAGGGCATAACGTCCTCATGCAGTGTCCATTCATGGTGACACCTGCAGGCCTTTCATGCACTCACCTGCTTCAACTGATGGCAGGGGTCTCCAGTGCCAGCATCCACGCTGCGCCCTGCTGATCTGACCTTCAGTGAGAAGAAAGAAAGCCAAGGGATCAACCTGTAATGAGGTGAATACAAGTGGGACCACAAGAAAAAAAAGCACACTAAAGTGGACTTAAAAAAAAAAGGAGGGCTTAGTGGTTAAGGTATTTGCCTGCCAAGCCAAAGAAAGGACCCATGTTTGATTCCCCAAGACCCATGTAAGCCATGTAAGGTGGCACATGCATTTGGAGTTCATTTTCAGTGGCTGGAGGCCCTGGTGCACCATTTTCTTTCTCTCTCTCTCCCTCTGAAGTAAATAAAATATTTTTTTTTAAGTAAAGAAACTCAGATAGTGGCCAAAGATGACTTGATTGATTTCTTCCTCAATGGAGTCTCAGGTTGTTTGCAGGCAGTGGGGCTGAAAAGAAGAGATGGACAACTGATGCATCTCAATACTAGTTTCCTCAAATAGTCTAGGTGCGTGGGACAGTGATACCTATCAAACCACACTGGGACCCTATGGGTAAAGGAGGATTTGGGGGCTTTCCTTCTGTCACCTCAGAATTATTTGAAACTTAGACAAAAGGTGTGAACTCGTATGACTCTGGAGTCAAGTGTTTGCGGATGTAAGATGGCTGTGGCATAGACAGTTGTCCCTGTACTCGGTTCTTTTATTGTGGCTCACTTGAAAGAATAGTGGAAAAGCAGAGACTGAAGGTGGGAAGTTCTGGATGTGAACCCCACTTCTGTACATACCAGCTATGATTCTTGGGTTAGTATCTGGACTATTCCCCATTTATTGCCCTATCTATAAAAGAGAGACACTAACATGTATCTCTTGGGACTACTGTTAAGGAGTGAATGAGCTGAGAAATATAGCTGACTGGCCATAGCTGGTGGGTTCCCCATCTACAGACTCAACCAAACTCATATCAAAAGTGCTCAGGAGAGGCTGGGCAGTTGGCTCAGTGGGTAAAGTGCTCACTGTGTAAGCATGAGAACCTGAGCTCCTCCCCCACATCCCGTTTGCTGGGTGTGGTGTGCATCCATGATCCTGTGCTGACGAGGTGTAGATGGGAGGAATTCTATGTCTGATGGCCAGCTAGCTTACACTAACTGATGAATTCTGGGCCAATGAGAGACCCGCTCTTAAACAAGGTGGGCCATCCAAGGCTGTCCTCTGACCTCTGCACACACCCATCCCTACACACATATGCACGTGGACACATACACATGCATAAAAACTAAAAGTTCAGCAAAATAAAAGCACATGCACTTTCAGCATGAACAAAGTGTTTTTCTCATCACTGTCTTCTAAACAATAAAGTGTAATAACTTTCACATTGCATTATGGGTTACAAGTAATTGAGAAATATTATAAGTATCAAAGGAAAGAGTGTGCCCAGGTTTTATGCAAATACTGCACTACCTCACGTAGTATTGAATTTGAATATCTGAAGAATTTTGTCTATTGCACAGAAAACCGGTTTCCCTGGATACCCAGGGATGACTGTAGACGGCATGGGAAGGTATCAGTAAATTGCAGTGAATCCTGTCAAGAGGCTCTTCAGAGAAGAATGATGGACAAGAAATGATGGATGACATAAGAGAGTACATGACCATGAAATCTCATACTCACTATCAACCTTGATTATGTAAAGGCCCCATGCATGGTCTGGAGCAAGAAATTATGTAGCTGAAAGGGAAAAGAAAATCGAATTGCCAAATGTAAAAATGGCAAGTCACCCTCCACATGCAGAAGTAGGTTGGGAAAGAGAGAGAGAAGCCATTATAGCCACCAAAGTAGTATGTTTGAGAATGTGGAGGAGAAGCCTGGAGTTGCAGTGAGCGATACCTTGGAGCCGTCCTCTCTTCCTCTCTGCGTTCTTTGAAAGGAGTGGCTGCTCTAGCCTTGCCTATGGGTGCCACAGAGCTGGGTGCTGCAATGTCTTGAGCTTTAAGGAGGTAACCCCACTAGGTAAAGGTAACTTTGAACCTTTCAAGGCAGTGGGAAGAGAAAGAGGAATTTAATTTAGCAGCTCACATAAGGTGACCAGAGAATCATGAAAGGTGTCACAGCGCAGAAAGGACGATGGGAGTGATTCAGATCCCTGCATTCTCCGTCCACCTGGAATTCATAGTGGTCTTACACACACAGGTAGATAGAGTCTTGTGGTGGTTTGATTCATGTGTCGTTCCCCCCCCCCATAAACTTTAGTGTTCTGAATGCCATGTCCCCAGCTGATGGCAATTTGGGAATTAAACTCTGCTGGAGGCAGTGTATTCTTGGGGGCAGGCTTATGGGTGTTATAGCCAGCTTCCTCTTGCCAGTGTTTGGTACAGTCTCCTGTTCCTGTTGTCCATCTGATGTTGCCCAGGAGGTGATGTCCACCCTCTGCTCATGCCATCATCTTCCCCTGCCATCATGGAACTTCTCCTTGAGTCTGTAAACCAAAATAAACATCTCCCCACACACACACACACACACACAAGCTGCTCTTGATCAGGTGTTGTTCTTTTCTTTTGTGATCCAGCAATGTGAAGCTGACTGCAACAAGTCTGAAGTAGAGACAGTCTCAGCCCATGGGGTTAAGGCACAGAGAAGGTGTTGAGGGTATGGCTCAATGAAGTGTTCTCAGCAAGGTGGCCAAGTCCCACAGGCCTTTTAGACATGTGGAGGTGACGGGATGGGGTTAATGATGATCTCAGTTCTGCCTTGGAGAGATCTGTATCTCCCTCCCTACCCCCCCCCCCAGCAAGCTAGAAAATTCTATTTTCTTCCTCCTTTTAATTATTTTCAACTGGCCTCCATCAGTATCCTCAAGAGAGCAGAGGGATGTCAACTGTATGAGGCAAGGTGAAAGTTTTCTCAAAACTGGAAAATCTAAGAGTTTGTCCCAAACACACAGCTTAGAGTGCCCGACTCCAAGAAGAAATTGACATTTTTTACCTAAAATAACTATTCCAACTGTACATTTGCTGCACTCTATAAACACCAGAAGGGCACTACTGACACCCAAATGAAAAGATCCCATCTGAGCCAAAACAGTTTCACATGAAAACAACTCATCCCCCAAAGAAAATGTTCTGTGCTTCTTGTGCCCAGGGGAGCCTGGGGCGGGAGAACATGTGCCCACTTCGGCAGAGAAGCAAAGTCTTTAACCCCAAGCGGCGAAACTGCCTTTAAGCTGGCTTGAGCAAGCTCTATTTTTCTCTTCGGGGCAGAACAGCCCCTGCCCTTCCAAGTCACCATGAGCCCCACATCCACACGGTTGTCTGTTGTCTCCCCTTTTAACTGGTCCCTGGTAAACATCTCGCCCTCTGCCCGCAGTCAGCCCACCTCCCTGCTTGCTGGCCTCCCGTCCCCAGGTTTCAGCTTCAGAAAACCTTGCAAACAACATGCGCTTTGGGGCTCGATGTTCCCCGAGCCTGCCAGTTCTTTCAGGAGGTCGTTTACACACTTGGCTCCGTACTTCAATGAGCGAGTCCTGAGCGGTCTGTGAAAAAGCGCGTTTGCTCCCGAAAAAGACAAGAAGGCTTCATTGCAGGTGGCAAATTGTGGCCCCGAGGCTCACATTACAGACCGCTGGGACCCTTCCCTTCTTAGAGACTCTCTTCTCCTGATGTTTCGTATAGCAATTGCAGCTCCCTGGTTATATTTTATAATTTGTCTTTCTCCAGTGATTCATCATACAGCCTTTGGCCTTGACTACCGAGTCACTCTTGTTTGTAGATTGCTGCGGCACAGAACTCTTAATGGGCCAAGAAAGACACAAAGCTACCATTTATTCATGACATCCACATGGAGTATATGAAGGAAAACACTCCCTTGCACACATCCTTTAGAAAAGACATAAATTTTAGCAGGAAACATATTTCCAGGGGAGCTGTGTATATTTCTTACTCGGTTGTAATGACAATATTATCAAATTATCTTGTGTTAACTCCAACTTTAATATTTTCGTTTGGTTCTTGTTTCCCTTAAGTATACTAAATAAAGATGATGAATCCAGAGAGGACGTTTGCCTTTGATTAAGGAAGTCAAATTATGAGTGGCTGAGCACATAGGCAGGAAGCTGTCTGCAGACATGTGATTTCCCTCTGCGTGGGACAGCCATGGCCGGGAAACGGAGGAAACTGCACCGAGGGGAAACCTCCAAACTTCAGAAACCATTAAGGGAAACTCCAGCGTCCCGCCGTCATTGGTAGACAATGCTAACAGTGTCTCATTGTTTCTACCTCCTTTCATAGTTAATGGCCCACCAAGTGCTACATAAACGTTAAACATGTTTCCAAAGTCCCTTTACTACAATACTGTACCTATTTCAGGAATGGGAAACTGAGTAAAAACAGGCTATAAAACAGTCACTTGGGCTGGAGAGATGGCTTAGTGGTTAAGGCACTTGCCTGTGAAGCCTAAGGTTCGACTCCCCAGGACCCACGTCAGCCAGATGCACAAGGTGGTGCATGCGTCTGGAGTTTGTTTGCAGTGGCTACAAGTCTTGGCACACCCATTCTCTCTATATCTACCTCTTTGTCTCTCTCTCTCTTTCTGTCTCTCTCAAATAAAGAAATAGTTTTTAAAAGAGACAGTAAGTTGTTTCCATTACAGGTCAGCTCACTCCTGTTGTCTCCCAGAGATATTTACAGAGAGAGCCAGTGTTGAGAGCAAGCACTTTGGAGCCAGAACAGCTGTAGTAGAACCCTTTGTTTGCCCTCCTTAGTAGTTGTGTGATCAGTGGAAAGTTGTTCAATATCTCTAATCTCCGTGTTCACTGCAAAATGGGGGTAATGATTCACCTTCCCTCTGTCTTGAAGATCAATTAAGTAATTTGTGAAAACTAATTAGAATTCGCTTTACATAGTAAGCACTGTATCAATGGTAGTGATTTTTCTTCATGACATCATAGCATATGGTCACGTGTAAATGCCGGTGGAGGAGGCGGTGTTGAGTCATGATGACAAGCAGCAGGTGGATGCAAACCTCATCAGCTCTCTTGTCTTTCAATCCTTGACTGGTCTAAAAGCAGAGTGTGTCCCAAGTAGAAGTCGTTCCCTTTGCTCGCCAGGGCCTGTCTTCAGGATAGGATTTCACAGGTACAGTGGAGGAAAGTCCTGGTCATAACCAGCCTCTGGGTCCTCTAGGAGTCTCGCTGCCCGTGTACAAAGATGCTTTCTAGAGAAGCACTGCTGGGTGGGATACCTCTGACACTGCCCCAACTAACCCCATCTTGGTGGTAGCTGGGAAAACCTGATTTGACAGTTTTTACATGTGAACTGAACCTAAAGACTAGAATGCAATTCTGTCTGTAAAGGCTGCTGCCCCTGAACTAGGTCCTGTGTCCTTCACACCTGATGACTTCTCTTCACAGTCTGAAGAGGCAGGGATGCAAATGAACTTGGTGCATACCAGCTGGACATATTTTCTCAGCACAAGTCACCCAGAGGTGTCCAGTCAGCCGCTTGTGGGTCGCAAGCGCTCCGTCTGCCCTACTTTCTTTGAAGTGTCATCTGAAGTTCAGATGGAACAAAACATCTCAAGGTCGTGGGAACATTGCTCACTGTCGTGGTGATGGGGAAGTGGCTTAGTCTCTTGAATCCTTTAAAATAAGACTGATGGAAAGGCATCCACCTCAGTTATAGAAGTAAAAGAACACATAACCTGTTTTCCACATGACACCATAGATATGTGTATCCATATACATGTATATGTGTATGTCTATATTCATATAAACACATACTGTTGACCTCTAAGACCCAGGCTGTGAGCACTTTGGATCCCATGACTATGACTCATCTCAATCCAGCTTTGTATTGGAAAAATATTTTAATTGTACAAGTTTATGGACTATAGTGTGACAATTTGACACACACACAAACGGTGTGTAATGACCAAATCAAGATATTTAACATTTCCATCTCCATGTTAGTCAGGGTTCTCTAATGAGAACAGAACAGATAGAATGACTTGTATCAAAAGAGAATTTATTGGATTAGCATACAGCAATCCAACGATAACAGTTTGCAGGCCCGAGAGTCAAGGAACCCGGTAGCTGCTCAGTCCACATGGCTGGATGCCTCAGCAGTCCCAGTACAGCACTGAAGGTCTGGAGGCTTCTGGAGAGTCGCTGCCTTTCAGTCCACGCTGGTCTTCAGTCCACACTGATTTTCAGTCCATGCTGGTCTTCAGTCCACACTGGTCTTCAGTCCACGCTGGTCTTCAGTCCACACTGGTCTTCAGTCCATGCTGGTCTTCAGCCCACACCAGCAGCACCAGCATCTAGGTGGGAGGAAGGAATTCTTTCTCCCAGAGCTTCCTTAGACAAAGCCCCCTCTGAGAGCGGCCGCCCGCTCTGGGGGAAGGGCTCAGTCTGGGGAAGCACTTCCTCCTTCAGTTAATCCTTCTTGGAAGCAACCTCAGAGCCCCACTCAAGAGAAACGCCTGTGGATTCCTAAATAGATACCCTCCTTAGATCTATTTTTAAACGATGTTGATGGACACATAGTGATTGTATATTCATGAAGCACAGACGGCTGTCTCCCTCCATGCTTGTATATGTCCTGTCCCAGCCAGGGAAATGAGTATTTCTTTCTCATGCTTATTTTGTGTTTGGAGGCTTTAACCTCTATTATTTTAGTTAATAACAAAACATATGTGAACTTCATTCACTCGCTATACTGTAGAAGACTTTAACTTTGCCCACCTGTGATCCCTTTTTGCCCCAGAAATTTTCATGTGGCTTTGGGCCATATAGGCATATAAAAATACTCAAATCAAACATCTGCTGCTAGGAAATCATGAAGGAACTTACTTTTCAAACAATCCTTTGGTATACATATAATTTTATTCTCTATTAAAGATGAGAGCAAACGTGCGTATGAATGGCATGGATATGCCTGTTTATTAAAAGGTCTTTGCACAGTAGGACACCCTTGAGTTTCTCAGGGAGTGAGTGTGAACTTTTCTCCATCTGAGTAACAGGGAGAGAGGTGCTTGACTCATAGTTCACGCAAGGAACACACACACATTTCTAACAGCAGCCTAGTGAATTAAATATAGGCATTTGAACTTTATTTTATCTTGTATCTAACAAAGGCTAAGTTTCCTATGATGACTTTGTAGGAGTTCCAACACCCTCATTTTCCCCCAAGATTGGCTTTTTTTTTCCTAGGGTGGAGTCTAAGCAAACACGATTCATGACAATGAGCAAGGTGACTTTAAGATGCAAAGTGTTTTCCTGCAAAGCCAAAAGACCTCGGTTTGATTCCCCAGGACCCATGTAAGCCAGATGTGTAAGGTGGTACATGTATCTGGAGTTTGTTTGCAGTAGCTGGAGGTCCTGGCATGCCCATTCTCTCTCTCTCTCTGTGTGTGTGTGTGTGTGTGTGCCTCTTTTCCTCTCACACTCTCTCAAATAAATTAATTAATTAAGTTTTAAAAATTAAAAATAAATATTGTTTTTAAAAGATGAGCTTCCAAGTAAAGGAGTCACACCATCCCTGTCATCTGTCTCTTGGGATATTACTTTCTGATGGATATAGTGACCAATCACCACACGCTACCACACCAAACAGCAGAAATCTGTCCTACCACAATCTCGACAGGCAGAAGTTCTCTGGAAGGTCTGCCCCATGCCTTCCTTGTGACCTACAGAGCTGTTGATCATCCCAGGCATCCCTTGAATCACTGTAACCTCCAGCTCCACGATCACATGGCGTTCTCCTGTGCGTTTGTTTCTCTTCCTCTGCTTATAAGGACATGAGTCACACTCTGCACTGACCGTGTCTTCACTGCTACATCTGCAATGACATGACCAGTAAAAAGGTTACATCCCAAGACTCTGGGAATGACACTCATTTTGGAGGACACCAGTCAATCTAGTACTTGACCAGTTTTATTCCTAGATGGGCATTCCTACATCCAAAGTATCTTTATTTGGACTTCTTTCTGTCTCTGCTTTCCCTCGGTAGTCTATTCTAGCACTTGACCTGTCTGCTTGTCCTCAGACACACTGAATGCCTTATGAAACTTTTTTCCCCACCAATTATTCCGAGTCCCCATCCTGATGCAGTTTTACCAACTGCAGCACTGGCTGTTACTCCCAATCTCTGTCTTTATGGGAACTTGTTTTTTTTTGTGACAGGATATTGACCAAAGAGTATTTGGAGGGACAGAACTCAAGAAATTTTAGGGGCTCTACAAAGCCCTTGGCTGCCCACCAGAACTAAATGGTAAGACCCTGTTGCTGAAGATTCCACATGCTTGGGCTTCAGGTCACTGAGAAATCAAGCTGGAGCTGTGCTGGAAGCCTCCTGCTTGTTGACTGACTGTCAGGATGCTGGGAAGAGCTATGTAGCTTGCTGGGGAAGAAAAGTCATCAGTGGTCTTAACCATCAATGGACCATACAATCCTTATGACTGGCCAGCCAGGCTAAATGTACCAAACTGGTGCAATGGTGACATGTGTGTTACAGAGGAAACTAACTGCTTTCTGATTGGACTTGAAGCCCGCTCCATGAGAGGGAACTCTTTCCTAATACTCAAAACTTAATCAACAGCCTGTGGCTGGGGAGGACATGAGCCCTAGGGGGGAAACTACTACTGATGTCTGGCTAAATGGATCTATCATGCCCACCAAAATGCATCCTAAATACTTATGTTTATACCCATATATTAAGGCTACTCTCATTTTTGGTGAGAGAAGCTTCTCTTTCAAGGTGGTGATGACCACTAGGGTGACTCAAAACTCGTCAAAGTGCTGAGATAAAATGATAGCACTGAGACACCTCTACCACACTGTATCATAGAAATGCAAACTCTTTTGGAAAGAGTTGACTGGAGAAGAAACCTGCTTTTCAAGGTTATGATTTATTTCATCTGTGAATTAAGAATATGGCTGTGTCCTGCACACCTGGTATTGGTTTCAGAAGCATAAAAAATACAAGGAGTGGTCGTGAATTGCACATACTTCCAGGAGCTGCCACTGAGATGTGGCATGAGGTAGGGCCTGATGCCCTGATAGGCTAAAAGAGCCTTTGGAAGATGTGAAGAGTGGTCATGAATTGCACATGGTTCCAGGAGCTGCTGCTGAGATGCGACATGAGGCAGGGCATGATGCCCTGATAGGCTAAAGAGCCTTTGGAAAATGGACCATGGTTTGCATGAAGACCTGAAGATGTTTTGTATATACCATGACTATGCAAGGGCTACCATCGAGCGCATTGTTGGCCTGGGATGGAAGTGTTCCCCTGCTACTCTGCCCAGCTGGAGGGGCGGAATTGGAAAGTCTGGAGACTGTTAGTCTCTGGATATATTGAACTTGAACTGCAGAAGTTTGATGTTTGTTTGATGGTGGTTGAGTTTGCATTGTTTTAGTCTCTCCTTGCTATGCATTATACCAGTTGAAAATGTTTACTCTGTGCCTTTATATGTTAGAAATGTTTAACTTGCTTGATTTTACAGGTCTTCGTATCTTAAATTGGTCAAGACTGTGGGGACCTTTGAAATTGAACTGAGTACAATTTACAATGTGTGATGGTTATAAATCTATTGGGGGCCAGGGGCGGAATGTGGTGGTTTGAATAGAATAGATGGCCCCCAATATATTCAGTTGTTTATTTGTTTGTAGTTTGCATCTCTAGCCATCTGGCTGGAGGCAAAAGGTGTGGTGGTGGGTTTCAGATTTCAATCTAAAGATATGCAAAGTGTGCTTAGCTGGAGTTCCTGAAGTGTGCTGTGGCTTTTGACCTTTAGGCTTGTACTTCTCTCTCTCTCTGCTTGGGCCTGTGAAGGCAGGCCAGTTTCTTCTGCCATTATGGAACTTCCCCTGGATCTGTAAGCTTCAATAAATCCCTTACTCCATAACTGTGCCTGGTCTGGAATTTCATCTCAGTGAACCTGAAGCTGACTAATACACACACCCTCCAAGGCTAAGAGACCACTGCAGAAGAGGCGGTGGAAAGAATGTAAGATCCAAAAGAAGGAGAAGAGTGCCTTGCAATACCGTCTTCCAGACAGAGTGTCCTTGGAATTCATGACCTCACAGTGGCCTATGTTATCTACACAAGACCTGCATAACAGGAGGGAAAAAGTGACGACTGCAAAATAGGAAGAGAGACTAGTTGGAAAGAAGGGATTCAATGGAGGGGGTATTTGGAAGAGGGAAAAAGGAGGATAGTTGGAGGGGATTCTTACCATGGCATAATAAAAGAAAACATAAAATTAAGATGCTCTGAACTGTGGATGACCTGCTTAGGTCTGGCCATTCTACAGAGATCTTCTTGAAATGGCTGTCTTGTTTGTAAAGACTTCCTGAGACTGAATTAAATATGAATGGTGCTTAACTTGGAATCTGATTCTAGGATATAGTAATAAAACAGGTTAGAGAAGAAGAAAATGGAAAAAGGAGTTCAGTCTTGTAGGAGCTCTAGAAAGCTTGATAAAACCCACTTTGGGATACTTTACCCAGGCAATAAAAAAGGAAAGCATCTCTTCACTAAGCTCACATCCCAGCATGGCCAAGGTTAGCTCAGGAATCATCTACCTTCATTTCCAGCTTGCATGAATGAGGGCGAGGACTGGGGCCACAAGCATCCCACACTACAACGTCACAGGTGCTCAGGACCGTCAGAAATGCTCCCACAATGATCAGCGCACATCACTGTCGACTTACACACGCTTCAGGGTTGAAGGCTACAAGAAACAAGCTGTGACAATGGTTGGTTTCAGTAAGGAGGAACGCCAAGAGATTTGGACAGGTGCACACGTCAAAGTTAGCATCTAGGATCCTATGACAAAGGAACGGTTTAGTGATGTGATGATCATCTTATTTCCCAAAACAAAGGCATCCCCACCATCTTCAGCTGCCATCTCTGCCACCAATACTGGCACCTTTCCCATGACCACCTTCACCAGCTCACCCCCAAACTACTCTCACCTCTGCCATCACCTCCACGAACTTCACCATCAACATCACCTCCACCATCTCTACTTTCACCTCTACTATGACTACCTCCACCCCATCATCACCTCCATGAACATCACTACCTCCACCTTCTGTACTGTCACCTCCACTGACTACCTCCACCCCATCATCACCTCCATGAACATTGCCACCCCCACCTTCCCTACTGTCACCTCCACTATGATTACCTCCATACCCCCATTACCTCCATGAACTTCACCACCTCAAACTTCCCCACTGTTACCTCCATTATGACTACCTCCATCCCCACCATCACCTCCATGAACTTCACCACCTCCACCTTCCCTACTGTCACCTCCACTATGACCACCCCCAACACCACCATCACCTCTAACATCACCTACCTGAACTTCACCACCTCCTCGAGTACCGCCTCTACCAATTTCATTACCACCACCGTCATTACATCTACTGCTTTATGACCCCTACCTCTTTTACCTCCACCATGACTACCTCTGCCACCATCACCACTCCACCATCCCCATCACCTCAACCACCACTGCCCTTCTTAATAAATAAAGTTCTAATGCTTGTTATGGTAACTTGAACTGAGAAAGATCTGTGAGGATCTCAAGGAGCTGGAAAATTTCAAAGCAAGACTTTTGGTTTTCATACCTGATAACTTGGAAGTGGAAAGGAGTCTTGAGGCACTTATACCTTATATATCGTTAGCCTCAAAGAGACCACAGCAAGGACCAGAAATGTCAACACATCTTTGGACAAGAAGATACACTGCAGCATGCTACTACAGGAAAACTAAGAGCTTATTTGGGCTTGGGTATAAAATATTCCCATGACTTCAAGTGTTTGTGATTAACCCACATCCCCAATCCTCAGCTGGTGGAGCCTTTTGGAGGTGGAGCCTTGCTGGAGGAGTGTGTCACTGGGGGGGGGGGTGCTTTGGAACTTTAGAGTCCAAAATTGCTTGCCAGTTCTATCAAGCTCACTCTCTCCTTCCTGCCAGCTGATGGGATGCCAGCTGTCTCCTGGTCTGCCCCTGCCATGCCTCCCTCCCTTCCCCTGGAAGCTGTAAGGCACAAAGAAACCCTTTCCTTCCATGAGCTGCTTCTGCTTAGGGGTTTTGCCCCAACAATGGGACGTAACTGCTACAGTGCTCCAATACCAAAAATGGTACGATGGACTAAGCCGTGTGTCTGCAAAGAAAAACCACAGCATAAGACAACACACTATCCTGCGAAAGGATGAGATCCATCATTACCCAGTCCCACATGTGTTCAAGAAATCCTCAGCTTGGCCAGGAGTGCAATGCATCCCATTAAAAGATGTCACTTGCTGCCACCCCTTGAGGCTCCTACAGGGACTGTGATTAAAACCCGGAGGCGGAGTATCCGTCTGGCGACAACAGTGAGGAAGGTGGAGCCTGAGGAAGGCTGAGCAGAAAGCTGAGCCGAGCCCCTGCCCTTGAGGACGTCAAGCATCGGCGCCTGCGCCGCGCCACCCGTCCGCCCCCAAACCTGTTACGTACGAAAAGCAACAGGCTCTCCTGGGAGTCCTGACAGCTGCGCTCTTGTTACGTGGAACCACATGCAATACAGAGTCAGGCACACCTGTTCTGTAGCCTTTTTAAGTTTCACTGCTGTATGACTTGGGGCTTATAAAATTTGCCTGTGTTAAATATATGACCTGGTGATGGTTAGCTTCTCTGCAGGGTACAAATTACTCTTTTTTTTTTTTTTTCTAGAAACATCTTGATTTGCAAGAAAGGAGAGAAAATGGACACACGAGAGCCTCCTGCCACCCCAAATAAACTCTAGATATATGCACCCCTTTGTGCATTTAGCTTTATGTGGGTGCTAGGGATTTGAACCCAGACTGTCAGTCTTTGCAAGCAAGCACCTTTAACCACTGAGCCATCTTTCCAGTCCCTCTGTATGTTATTTTCATATTCTAATTCCTCACTCCACTTACTTTTAATGTCATTTTGGGAATGGGATGCATAGATTCAATTTGTTCTTATTCAAAATGTGTACTGTTTATGAGTCAGTAATGTCACTATTGATTATTTCAACTCTTTTATGCTTCAGTGTCAATTTTAGGGAATCTTAGCTGGGTGTGGAAGCCCATGCCTATCATCCTAAGTCTCAGAAGGCCGAGGCAGGAGGATCACGGGTTTGATGTGAACTGAGACTACATCCAAAGTTTGAAGCCAGCCTGGACTACATAGCAAGACCCCGTCTCACAAACAAACAAACAAAACAAAACAAACAAACAAAAAAAACCCAGAAACAGAACGTTAGCTAGGCTGACCTCACGAGGATAGTATATTTCTGGTAAAAATTTCATGTCTTAACTTTAGTTTGTACATTTACCTACACGGCACATCAGGACACAACTCCCGTAGCTCGCGAAGTTCAGTGTGGTCACCCAGTGAATGAAACAAAATGAGCTGTACCAACTACTCCACATTTCTGTCCCCGCTCTGCCTCTGGGTAGCGGCTGGCAGAGCTGCAGCGGCACGTGGATGAGCCTGCGGCTCCCAGACAGCCGGCCCGAGATGAAGAGCCTCTCTTTCCCCCTCTGCTGAGGGTGACTGCGATCTTTCTGGGGTGACCGTTAGGAGCAATCTGCTAAGCTTGCTGCACACGTTTTAAAAAAAAAAATTTTGTTCATTTTTATTTATTTAAGAGTGACAGAGAGAGCGAGAGAGAAAGAGGCAGAGAGAGAGAGAGAGAATGGGCTCGCCAGGGCTTCCAGCCACTGCAAATGAACTCCAGACACGTGCGCCCCCTTGTGCATCTGGCTAACGTGGCTCCTGGGGAATCGAGCCTCGAACCTGGGGTCCTTAGGCTTCATAGGCAAGTGCTTAACCGCTAAGCCATCTCTCCAGCCCTGCACACTTCTTTCAGCTGAGTCACGTTTACATCCTGCCGCTCAGTGATGACAGGTCTGCTCCTCCCCCTTGGCTCAAGTCTCCTCAGCCAAATGGCTCTTGAATTCTTGTGCTGTTTTCAATAGCCCTCCTCACACTCCTCCATTGGCGCGGGTTATGAAGTCACTGTGAAATTTGTGCACAGCATGATACTCCATTAACACCAAGCCCACAAGGGCGTCAGTGTGGTTCCTGCAGCACCCATGGGCGAGCAGGCAAAATGGAGGCCCAATAAAAAATGGTACAGAGGGGGCTGGAGCGATGGCTTAGTGGTTGAAGGCGCTTGCCTGGGAAGCCTAAGGACCCAGGTTCAATTCCCCAGGACCCACTTAAACCAGATGCATAAGGTGGCACATGCATCTGGAGTTCGTATGCAGTGGCTAGAGGCCCTGGTATGCCCATTCTCTCTCTCTCTCTCTTTCTCTCTCTCTGCCTCTTTCTCTCAAATAAATAAAATAAAATGAAACAGTATAGAGGGAGCAGATGGGACTCCCTTAGAGGTGGCCCATCCCCTTTGTTGACAGTGAGCAGGTGACCTGGCACTGGAGGCATAGCTAGCCACTGGGCAAGGCTGCTGTCTGCCACCATGGCAGCATTTCCACTGCCAGGTCTCCACGGAACAGAAATCCTCAGCTCACGTTGAACTCTAGACTGCAGCTCAGTATTATTTTGAAATATTTACAGTGATTTTTATTGAGGCTTTTTTTTTTCCATCTTCTATGTTCCAAGTACATATCACTCCCTGTGTTTTTGAAGTTTTCCACATCCAACTAGAATATTAAGCTTTGATTTAACTGGTATCATGTTTGTTGTATCAAACCACAGAGGATTTGGTAAGTTCCTCTCGGTCTGTATTTTCCACCCATTTTTTTTTCCCTGTCCCCTCCATATTATTTTTCTTGTTTCCTCTTATGATTGCAGACCTGCAAGACAAGGAGCACCCAGATTCACAGCCATCACCAGAAGCTGACAGAGACTTTGTTCTAGGCTCACACCGGTGGTTGCCAGATGTGCCAGGTCGTTGGAGAGCTGAAGAGTTTCCCAGTGGAACCGAGACAGCCTGAAGAGAAATATGACCATCTTACTCATCAGCGGCCATGTCTTCCCCACACCCTCCTTAAGCCATGAGGCAAGATGAACTCCTTCCTCCCTAAAAATGTTTCTTGTCAGTATTTGGTCACAGCAATTGAGGAAGGTAACCCGTTGTGACCAAATACCCCGTTTCTCCTTGGAGTCTTGCTATTGGCCCCGTAGCCCTTTTCTGATCATCAAACCTACCTCTCCTGGCCCACTACACCACTGATAATGTGCAGTCTTTGTGTGTTCAATGGGTATAACATTGGATGGAGACTGGAGAGATGGCTCAGTAGTTAAATTCACTTGCTTGCAAAGTCTAATGGCCTGGCTTTGATTCCCCTGTACCCATTCAAAGTCAGATGCACAAAGTGGTGCATGCATCTGGATTTTGTTTGCAGCGGCAAGAGGCGCTGGCATGCCCGTACTCGTTCACTCACTCACTCTGTCTGTCTCTCTCAAATAAATAAATGAAAATATTTTTAAAAGATTGGACCCCTACTCCCCTGTGCCAGAGCGTGCACATGTGGAAAACCTTTTTCCTGGATAGCAGACTAAACGACACAACCCTCAACAGGAGTACACAGGGGCTGTCAGGTAAGAAGGGCCCTGGAGAGGGCGGGATGAAACCTAAACCGGAAACATTTGGCTCTGGCTTGTAACTCCCAATACCAGAAATTGGATACAATCCACATCGAGCTGCTGATTGGGTAGACCTATGAGGTCCCCAAAACAAGACAGTCTTCCATCCATCCAAGCACTTGATTACCCACCCGAGGTGAAAGGTAAGAACCCATGGCTGAAGACACCACATGCTGCTGACACAGAAAGTCAAGAGATCCTGATGGAACCTGGAAGGAAGCCAGTCCCCAGAGGGTCTGCCCATATAATGCTGAAAAGCGCTACATGAGCTTCTGGGAGAAAATGGCCAACAGTGTTGTGTGCCAACAGGGCACACTGCTATACCAAAGCAATCAGCCTGACAAGATAGGCCATGCCGGTGCGATAGTGGCATCGAGCCTGGGTGGGTAACCAGTGGCTCTCTGAATACCTAAGAGATCCGCTCAGTGGAAAGGAACCCTTAGCTGGAATTGTAACTGAGTCAGAATCCTATGGAGACGAAAATCATGGACTAACAACAAGAAGCTCCCACTTAGTCTTTAGCCAAAACAGTGGCTACAGCCACCTAAAACTCTCTTCATTAATAATGCCTACCCCATTGAAGCGATGCTGACCACGGTTTCCTCTGGGTAATCTGCTTTTCCTTTTTCAGAAGGCAGCTAGAATGAGGAGCTAAACCACCCCCCATCCACTAGCCACCAGGCCCCAGGTGAAACCACAGAGGAATTGGTGAGATGAGCAAGAATACTGCTTCAGTAGCCGTCCTGTCAACCAGCACCAGGGTGATGGAGACAGACACCGAGGACACTCAAAACGTACCAAAACAGAAACCCAGAGCCTGCTGAGAGCACAACACTGAAGTGGACTTAAAGCAGACCCACCACAGCTCAGGGAATTTTGCAGAAGAGGGGGATGGAAAGAATGTAAGAGCCACAGAATGGAAGGGAATGACCAGAGGCACTGCCACTTCCCTTACAATGACTGATGCGTTCACATCTAAACCCCCCAAAACCTAGGGGGAATACCAGCAATCCGGCTGAAGAGGGTCCTCAGCAGATTGGGGGCAAGGGGGGTGGAAATGACGGTACTAACATACGATATAGCCATACAACTTTCTTCTACTCAATTTAAGAAAAAAGGATTGGATGAGGAGGGAGAAAGTGTTTCTCTCCCTTCTGGCATACACAAGTTAGATGGGATCATCGTCACTGTAGCATTTAAATACTTTTTACAAAGAAGCTTTTCCAAGAGAAGTCTATTTCTGATTATATATGTATATATCACTATGGACACTGTGTTATCTAAAACAAAATGGCTTTGTCAGTGGAAATGTACACTGGTCCCTTAGTGGAAGGAATTAAATTAAAGAGAGAGCTAATTTCACCAGATGCCATATATTCTCTATGTAAACACTACAGTTTTAAAGATGATAAAATTAGCCCAAGGGAAGTGTGTGTGTGTGTGTGTGTGTGTGTGTGTGTGTGTGTGATTCAGCATCCTTCACTAGGAGCCGTCCAAGGATGAGCAGCGGGCCATCTTCTCAGAGAATCTTTGACAAAAA
Organism: Dipus sagitta; assembly: GCA_036346955.1. NCBI lineage: Eukaryota > Metazoa > Chordata > Mammalia > Rodentia > Dipodidae > Dipus > Dipus sagitta. Next base: position 2,266,977 of record CM070789.1, read on the forward strand.
TAAAGATATTCAGAGTATTTGGGAGTTGTTTAGAGATTGTCTTGTAGACGTGTGTTGCCTGTCTGTCAGAATTCACACTACCACACAGTTCCAATTTTCTTTCTTTCAAATCCTACACGAATATTTCATGGGGGGGGGGGAGGGAATCTACCAGTGGAGAAAAACAAAAACAAAACCCAAGACCCAACCATCCTGGAGTGGAAGTTCAGAACTTCCTCCCAGGCATCAGTGCCCATACTCCGTCACCGCGTGCATGATTTCGCTCAAGGGTAAGTGGCGCCTCGGCCTGAGATGTAGGTCCTAACCTTCAGGAAGGGAAGCCAGTACCTCTACCTCCTACCTGGGGCCTCCTCAGGGAAGCTTTCTACGAGGCTGTGCGGCTACATGACTTCATGATCCCCTGGCTCGCCTCCAGCCAGCCTGCCCACTATGGGCCCAAGGAACCCTGAGACCAACCCCACAGTTCAGTGGTATGGTGAGAAAGCAGAGATGCACCCTGGCCACCCTAAGCTCCCCCTCGGAGGCTGGTGGAGTGGTCTTAAGGGACTCCGCTCAGCATCCACATGAGCAGCGATTCTCCTCAGCTGGCCCACGGTAAGCGAGCGAAGAGCTGGGCTCTCCGCTGCTAGGTGAATGCAGTCCGTTCAAGGCTAACTCCAAGATGAATGGAGGCGCTTGTTGGGAGAGAGGAGTGTGCCTACAATCTCATTCTATAAACATATAACACAGTTATTATATTAAGCAAACTTTGCCTGCAGGAAGAAGTCCAAACTCATTAGCTAGGCCATAAAAGGTCCCGCTGGCTTCCCAGCTTGGACCTGGCTTCTCTGGCCCCTCCCACATTGCCCTGCAGCCAAACTAAACCCTGGTGGTTGGCCAAAGCCATAGCTTCAGCCTTCCTTTTCCCTGAATGCCCATCTCGAGCACACCTCCACCCTCTACCCAGCAGAGCTTATGTACTGTCCTCTTTGGTGTTTGTCTATTCTAGAATGCTCTCCTTGAGCAAAACCCATGTTTAGTGATAAATATTACACTTAGTGATCACTAGTCAGGCTAACCAGATACTTGATGTTTTGCCGTATTATGTTAATTTTCCTGCTTTACCCATTAATCTGAGATCTTCCCGAAGGCAGATCCTGGGTCCTCCTAGCCCTGGCATCCCCTGCACCGTGCAGAGTAGCTATCAATTAGCATATTTAAATGAAGAACCCACGGGAGCTACGTGTCTCCATGGGAAACGATGTTGCAATTGGTAGGATCTGTGGGTCACCATGTTTAAAACCAACACTTGGATTGGAAACAATAGGGTGAGAAGAAGGTTGGATTAAAAAGCAAAAAAAAACAAAGCTCTCAACTGCGGTTCCCTAGTCTGTTGAGTAGGAGTACTGTAAAGAATAAAGTTCCTTCTCTTCGAGGAGTCTTGGTGACGTTACATGAGATAACCCATAATAAGCACTCTAGTGGAATCCCAGGTCCAAAGCAAACAGCGCCTGTCAGCGTAAGGAAGAGCAGTATAATAGCGGCTTGGGGGTCATGGCGCACAGCCTCCTCCCGCCTGGGGCAGGAAGGGCCTTGCCGAGGTTGGGCTCCCTGCCTCTGGCAGACCACCCGAGGGTCAAGCAGTCCACGCCCTGGGTGCATGGCCTCCAACAAGTTCTCCCTCCAGCAGAGGTAAGCTCTGCTTCTTGTACACATGGGGCCTTTGGGTCTCATTTTGTGCTCGTTTTAATTGGTCTGATGTGCACAACTAACATGAAACCACCGCCCTGTCTTAAGACAGCAAAGCATGGCAGCTGAACACCATCTCCTCTTTGCTGCAGGTCTCAAGTCCACACCCTGTGTGTGTGTCATGCGTCTAAAAGCCGCAGCGCTGTCCCCAGCCCGGTATTTGCCCCCTTGGTTCCAAGTCTTCTTTTCTTGGGCTAAGTCCCTTTCTTTCATATTCTAACGTTTCTCTTAGGTAACTCGTCACCATCTGAGTGGCCTTTATCTGACTGCATTCAGATCAAATATTGAGTGTTAGCTCGTAAGACATGTTGTCATTGCTTAGGGTTTTGTAAGAGTCTTCCTTCCCTTAACCTGGGAAAGAGGGAAATGAAATTACTTCTTAGTATAACTTGATAAAAATCTCCAAAATCTAAACTGCATACAACCTTTGACCAGCAATTTAGCTCACATATGTACATACATACATACATACATACATACATAGATGTGTGTGTATTGTGTATAATCCACGCTGATGTTCACATTTTCATTTAAGTGCTTATTGTGGTATATATGCAAATGGTTTAAATATCATACATATGATAAAAAGAATAAACTTGATATTGCTCATTTGGAAAAATAACCAAGAGATGTCAAAAGAAAGAAAGCAATTTATAGAAAACTATGCGTAGACTACTCTCATTTACATTAAAAATTTTAATGTAGGCAGAAAAACCAATTATTTCCTGGTGTCTCAGTGGAAGACTACACAGAAAGCAGCTGTACTTGGGAGGGCAGAGGAAGATAGTGGTTTCTTTTTCATTTAGAACCTTTCATTGTGTTTGATTATTATTATTTTTTTTTTTTTTGCTCTGAGCATGCATCTGTTTCATAGTTAAAATTATTTAACTAAAATGTTTCTCGTCTACTGTCAAACAAAAAAATAATAAAATAACTCCTAAGCAATTTGAGCAATAAACAAGTGGTAGCTATTTCATAATGCTCATACTGTCCAATTTAATGAATTAGCATCCTGGGTGTTTTGTTTATTTGCTTGTTTGTTTGTTTTTTTCAAGGTAGGGTCTTACTCTAGTCCAGGCCGACCTGGAACTCACTCTGTAGTCCCAGGCTAGTCTCGAACTCACAGCACTCTTTGACTTCTGCCTCCCGAGTGCTGGAATTAAAGACATATGCCACCACACAGGCTATGAATTAACATTTTTAAAGGAATGTCTCACAGAATGGGGAGGAGAGAAGTCCAACAAAGAAAGAAGAAGGAAAACCAAAAAAAAACACCAGACATGGTTGTAGAGACTACCCACACATAGTGAACAGGAAATGAAGTCTGGCCAGTGGACTTCAAATGTCCCCACCCCACTGGCAAGGCCACGTCACAATGGTGTTGACAAGTGGCGCACTTGGGTCCAATGCAAGACCTTCTCGAGTGTGAGGTAATGGCATTGGACTATTTTTGGCTGATACCATAAAATTCAGTGGTGATGGAGCTAGACTGACCAGGATGGACAATAAAACTACTGGACTTTGATGAGCAGAGAATTGAAACATGACACATCGAGGGCGATGACTAAGCTGTCTTGTCCCCTTTTCCCTTTTCCTTTTAATGTAGTGCTTGGATTGAACTCAGGACCTCATGCATGCTAGACAAGTGCTGTGACATTGGGAAATACCCCTGGCCCACACTCTTGGGGGCTTGTTTAATGGTTTGTAGGTTTGTTTTTTTTTTTTTCTTTTGAGAGTAGATTTCATGTAGAGTATAGGCTAGGAGGCTTCAAACTCACTCTTGATCCTCCTGTCTCCAGCTCCCAAGTACTGGGATTACAGGTGTGCAGTCATGCCTGGGTTTATGGTGCACTGGAGCGCTGAACTCGGGACTCACGCCTACTGGGCAAACGCCGTCTCATGAGCCACATGCCGGGTCCGCTATCATGTTCTGAATTAGCACTGGCCTCATCTCCCCAGACACAGTACAAGCTCCTTAAGTGGAGAAACTGGTCATTTGTCATGGGTGCTTGCAGACGACAGCCTGCCCTTGAAGTCATTCCAGCTGGGACGCTTCTGATGGACTTTGCTGTGGCCGGTGAACGGTCTGACATTTTATCCTGCTGGCAAGCTGACAAATCAACTTGTTACTGTTTTACTGATTCAGATGGCTGAGGGTCAAAACCAAAGACTGTGTTCTCACAGCATGGTAAGGAGCACGGAATTAATACTTGTTTACATTGGTCCCCTATGTCCCCACAGTCTCATGTGTGAAGTAGATGGGTATCCACGAATCTGTGGTGTTATAGGAGATGAACAATGAGCTCAGGCTGTGAAAAGTTAGGGTACTCTTTGTTTGAAGGTAGATGTGCTCTCATTCCTCAAGGCCCCACTACAGAGCTAGTCACAAGGCTACAGTCAACTACACATGAAGCCACAGCACTGGACTGTGAGGAGACACTCTCTTCGTCTGTTAGCCCCCACCCCCAGGGGGAATGGGGCACCAAATTGCGAAGGAGAATGCAAAAAAAAAAAAAAAATCTCAGAAATTTCATCTTGGAGAAGAAAACTCTTGCTCTTTTCTACCCCATAGAAGTTTCAGCCAAGATGGGTTGTGCATGGATATAAAACAGCATGACTGTGAAAGAACAGCCCATCTCAGATCAACACAAAAAACTTCGTGCTTCTGTAGTCCCCCACTTGTCTAGCAATCCTTTCTTTTCTCCCTGAACAGTGGCCATGCTAATCCAGTGGGAGGGACTTCCGGACCTTCGTGTTACTTATTTTGTAGTGGACGTGCACTGTGACAACATTGCTGTGGGGCAGATGAACTTAGCTGGGCTTTTGTATTTAATCATAAGGGGTAACAGCTTACATACGTTACATGCTACATGCCAAACATGAGGCTTAGTTGACATGTAGTATCTTATGTAACGCTTACAATAACTCTGTGGATTCTATACTCTCTACTTTGCAGAGGAGACCAAGCCCTGATGTCATAGCCAGTGGCATCAGAGAGATGATAAGCCTAGGAATATCTAATGTCACAATGATCTCGTATCAACCACGGCATACAGCTTCTCTTCTCGTTACCACTGTTCATCATTGATCTTGTCTCTCTGTACAGGATAAAACAACACATAACATGTCAGAAATGTATGAGGAGCCAAGACAACAATAATACATGTTATGGTTTGAATCTGAAATGTCCGTGTTTGTCCCCAACGTGGGATGCTCTATTTAAAAATATTTTTATTTATTTATTTGGAAAAGAAAGAGGGAGAGAGAGAGAATTGGAGCGCCAAGGCCTCCAGCCACTGCAAATGAACTCTAGATGCATGCACCCCCTTGTGCATCTGGCTAACGTGGGTCCTGGGGAATCGAACCTGGGTCCTTTGACTTTGCAGGCAAACGCCTTAACCGCTAAGCCATCCCTCCAGCCCTTGTGGTGCTATTTTAATAGGCTATGAAGACTTTGGTGGTGTGGTCTGGCTGATGGAAGCAGGCTACTAGGAAAGGGTCTTTGAACGTCCTACCAGCCCATGATCCTGCTGTGGTCTCTGCACAGCACACATACTCCTTCTGCCAGCCTTTCCTACCATGAGACTGGAATCGTCTGACACCATGAGACAAGCCATGGGAAAACAATTTACGCTGTCAAGTAAGTTGTTTTCACTTGTCTTCCATTTTGTCACATCGAGAAGCAAGTAGCTAATCCGATCTATGTCAATTTTGATTCCTGTGTACACCAAAGAGCCATGTCAACAACCCCACGTGGAAAAGTCTCTTTCTTTCTCATTTGCTTCAAAACTATGAAGAAAACCCAGGAGAGCCAGAGCAGACCTTGGACCAGCTGAGGACCTCTGACAGGTTGGCTGCATCAGAACTGCCTTGGGGGGGGGGCATGTTCAAATGCAGACTGACAGGCTTGGGTGGCAGTCTCTGAGAGGCCTGAGTTGCAGAGTTTCTGCTTCAGTGACCCAGGGGGGCGGGGCTGTAAACTGTGTTTATGACCCCCAATGTTTAGGATGAATATGGGAAGTGGTTATACCGATGGACACTGATTTTCTAAAGCCTCTGCTGGAAACTCCGGGTCGCGCTTTTCCTTAAGTATAGCTGACAGATGGCTTGCAGGGCTGCAGGGGCATTCTAGCTGATAACTCAGAACAGTCCTGTGTTTCTAATAGCTAAGGCACTGCTGTGTCCTTCTCTCTGTTTTACTTACTCACGTGGCCGTGAAAACATAGGTAGGGTTTATTGCAGATATATCTTGTAAGTAAAGTCACAGAACGCAATAAAACGCAGCAATGCTTGCTTTATAAGGCCACTCTGGCCTATTCCAAAAAATCCCTCTCATTCATATGCAAAGGTCATTAAGCGAGAGCCGTAACCCTGGGTAATGTAATTAAATGGAAAAGTACTTTTAACATCTTAATAGACTTATGAAATAGTATTCCCCTGGTTCTTTGAAACACGAAAGCTGCACCACACTGGAAACTTAAGATGTTGAAGATTCTCTTAATTAAGTGTCCAGCTTTGAATGAAGAGGAACATTCAGAAAAACTTCAGCAACCACAATGTTTGGCTTCGTCTCTCAGGACGTCGAGCGCTGTTTACTTCAGACAAACCCTGTGAGCGGAGGTTGGAGACGCTCGCTGCTGGGACCAGCTGTGCAGCCCTTGAAGGTCTCCGTGACTTGCTGGGATCAGGTTCCTGTTGGGTGACCATAAACTACTGTGGACAGGTCATCCGCTTCCAGCGTCTCCTCTCCCCTGATCCTGCCCTCCCTCTCCTCTTTTTTTTTTTTTTTTTTTTTTTTTTTTCCTTTCTGGAGATCTATGGAAAAATACAGACAAGTAATTAGGTGGCAAACATCCTTACTCCCACTGTCGATGACAAATACTATTAATATTTTGCTTTATTTCTGGTTTTTCCCTATAAACATGTGCTGAAAGGAATTGCATGGGTACCATAGGACTACACTGCCCTCTTAAAGGAAAAATAATGAGTTGGGTGTGATACCGCAGACCTCCAGATCCCAGCACTGAAGAAATGAGTCAGAGGGGTCATGAGCTCCAGGCCAAGCTGGACCACATAGAGAGACCCTGTCTCAAAAAGACAGAGAGAGAGGGAGTAGGAGGGAAAGAAAACAAATGGAAGAAGGAAGAAAGGAAGGGAAAAGAGAGAGGGAGGACAAAGATGAAACAGAAGTCCTCTTTAATCAATATTCCATTTTCAAAATATTCCTCACTTCTTGTATGACAGTTATGACTATTATAAAGTAGTGAACAGCCTTTAAGGCTTTAAGAAATTATACACACATAGATAATAACTAAACATTGTTTTGTGTACATCTTAAAACAATGGATTATTCATGCATGTGGTTTATCCATTATGTTCCTTTTTTAGTTCACTAAGGATCGTTTTTGAGATCTGCCCATAGTTAGAAATCATTTGTTTAGGGGCTGGAGAGATGGCTTAGCAGTTAAGCGCTTGCCTATGAAGCCTAAGGACCCTGGTTTGAGGCTCGATTCCCCAGAACCCACGTAAGCCAGGTGCACAAGGTGGCACATGCAGCTGGAGTTTGTTTGCAGTGGCTGGAGGCCCTGGCACACCCATTCTCTCTCTCTGCCTCTTTCTCTCTCTGTAGCTCTCAAATAAATAAATAAAAATACACAAAAAAAATTTTTTAAAAAGAAATCATTTGTTTAAATGTATAGCAGCACAACATTGACTTATACTTTGATGAGAGTGTCTGTTATTAACACTAGGTGTGGTTGTCCTGGGTTTTCCTTTGTTTGTTTTTTGTGTATTTTTCAGGACTTGGTGTGTGCTCCTCTCTCTCTCTCTCCTCCTGGTGCCCTCAGTGTCACTTCTTCCTGAGTGAGGCTGTCTCAGGAAGCCCAGGCCTGGAGTCCTTCTCACATACGGGAGTTTTCCGCTCCGTGTTGACAGATCTACCTGATCTGCATTCATTATGTTATATAATAACTGCAATCTACCTCTTCCATCTTACCTTTACGTAGCTTTCTACTTTTTCTACTTGTCTTTCCTCCTCTTCTCTCTTTCAGTGGAAAAACCATGCTTTTGTGGCTCTAATTTTTCCATTTCCTGGATTTGAATTTTTAATTTCGTTTCCTGCTTTTAGTGACCACGCTCGCGTAGGGAACACCGATCGCAGTTTACATTTCCTCCGCGAAGCCTCGCATGTCGCTGTCTCCACCTTCCACTCATGCAAGAACTAATTTTACTTTTTTTTTTTTTTTATTTTCCACACTGCCTTTGCACATCTGCTTCTTGTCTTCTAAAGAGCTGGTTTGTTCTCTGCCTTCTACTTTGTGGCTTGAGCTGAGAAGCCAGGGACAAGTCTTCATGACATGTCTATAGGGAGGGGTGAAGGCACCTCCTCCTTCCCACTGGTCCAGCAGAAGTCTCGGTCACCCAGGCTGGGGATCCAGACACCGCCACCCTAGTCTCCACCCTGAGACCGGGTTGACAGTCTGCGTGTCGCCCTTGAACTCTGAGGAGTGTTTGTGTGCATCTGAAAAAGCACAACTCACGTTTGTTTAATTGACAGTGTAGGCATGAGTGGAAAGAGACCCCTTTCAATATTATAACTCAAACAATTCCATTTTAATGAGAATTTAACAAAAAGCAGTGTTCAGTCCCAAGAACCAAGGCAGCAGAGATGTCTCTGCTTTGGAGCCATCCCGGCTTCTCGGTGAGGTGTCTTTTGCTTTGATCCTCTGGGGCCAGCGAGTGGGGCATGAGCCAGATGGGAAAGGAAAGTGGTGCCCTGTGTGCCCAAAGAGCCGCGGTGGAAACTCGTGGCAGGCTGAGCAAGGCTGCAGGGCCAGGTCAGATAACAGGAGTGGAAGGACCTGGGATAGAGAAGCTGGGAAGAAGCATAAGGAGGGGAGAGCTGGGCCCAGGGTGGAGAAGCTGGGATGAGGAATTGAGTTGGACGCAGACAGTCCTTCAGTGGCATGTGAAAAGGTGAGAAATTTCCAGCGACCCTGGTTAGCAACTTCCTCGCACGTTGGCTCCCTTCCTCTTCCTTGTCCATAGGCACACTGAGCTGATCTTCCCACATCCTCCTGAGCCTGGGCCTGGCTTAGAAACCTCTCAACAGGATGCCTGTAGAAATGCTGTCCGGTTAGGAGTTGCAGTTCTCTGTGTCCTCACTGGTATTAACAATGGAAGCCCCTGAAATAATTGATCCGTCACTTGGAATGTCAGCATGGCGAAGGAATGGACAAGAAGGAACTGGAGGCTGGCGATGGGGTGCTCAGGTACCTGGCGCAGATGGGAAAGCAGCAGATTTAGAACAGCAGGCGGGCTCTCTCAAGACTTGGCCAAAAGAAGAGTGAGACAGAGAGCTTTTCTATCCTGTGGCTATTTCCAATGTCCCAACATGTCAATAGCCCAGAAATGCAAAAGATTCCACGACCTTTGGATGAGGGTTTGTGGGGGGAGTAACATCAACTAGGAAGGGGTGGGAGACAGTAGACAAGTGGCCGAGCTTCTTGTCCTGCAGAGGAATAACCACGAGGCACAGTTTACATGCTCCCTCAGGGGGACCCCGGTGATACCAAACTTGAGCAACCAATGACTGTAATTGCATCAATGGCACACCTTGTCTTGGTCTTTCTAGATTTTCTCACATTTGGAGCCCTAATTTCTGGGATGTGCCTTCTAACCAGCCTCTACCCAACTTCTTGTTTTAGACTATTATGCCTTTGGGTTATCCAAATCAGGGATTGTGGATGGAAACACTTTTATTTTAGAAGAGATAAAGAGTTTGAAGGGAATTGTAGACTTGTGAGTACTGTAGAGGGGAAACTAATTAGTCTAAGCGATGTCAACAGCTAAATTCCTGTGGTAACATCTAAGTGTCAGGCATGTAGCCATCCCTCAGTAATCACGTAGCAGATGTGTAGCCGTTGTCTGGGAGCGGACGAGATCTTATGTCAAAAGATAATCAATCCATCCCGAGAAGAGACCGAAGGCATGAGCTATGACTCTGATGGGTGTTGGTGGGTATTCTGGTGCTCTGTTCATTCCCTGAATATTACTTGGCAAATTTATAAGGTTGCCAAAGTGGCAACCAATAAAAAGAAATCATATTTTACTAGTAAATGCCATCTGGGTTGTCTTTGAGTTTCTTTCTTTCTTTCTTTTTTTTTTTTCTTTTGAACAAAGTTAAGTTAAAGAAGATAAGTTTAAAATTACAGGAAATTCAATAAAAATAAATAAATAAAATTACAGGAAATTATTGGCAGATTGATGGCATTTGTGGACCTTTTGAAAGACCAAGAGGGAGAAGGTAGAATAATGCCTGCTCCTTTCCTTCCCATTGAATGGCTGTTTCTGGCTCACTAATCAGAGCAGTTTCTAGATTTCCCTGAGCTGGTATGAAGTAGCCGTTCTGATTAGCTGTGCTGCCTCATACCTTAGTGGCTATTTGAAGACTGAAAATATCTAAGTAAAAACAACAACAACAACAACAAAAAAAAAACCTTGACTGTTTTACTTTAACCATCTTAAATGAAGATGCTGTAACAAAAATATTTTCTAATTGAATACCACTTTGTTTTGGTAGGACTACTGATGGCCTACCAAAAAGCCGTACACCAGGCTGGAGTGACGGCTTAGTGGTTAAGGCGCTTGCCTGCAAAGTGAAAGGACCCAGGTTCCAATCCCCAGGACCCAGATCAGCTAGGTACACAAGGTGGCGCTGATATGTGCCTTAAACACAAGTCTCAAGACCTCTGGTGGCTGATGGCTGGACGCCTTCCATGCAGCTTTCTCTGGGCTCCTGTCACCTCTGAAATCGCTGAATACTTTGGGGACTAGGGGAGAAGCCATGAATGCCATAACAAAAGCAAAGGGTTTTTAGATTATCCTTTTATTTTGATTTTTATGCAGATTTTGGCACTTTAATATATTTGTCAGTTTGCTTTATTGAATACTTAAACACTGGATTTTCTTTTGGGATGTCAGGAAGAGGATGAGGGTGGGGCCCGAGAAGGGACTTGACAAAATGACCCAAGACAAAAAGCCCCGAGTGTGGCTGGAGCCCACTGCTGGAGCCCAGATGAAAAGGATCAGGTGGAAGCGGGCAGGGCCGAGATAGTGTGCAGAGCTCCAGGAGGCTGAGCCAGGGAGCCAGGGCAGGGAATGCTGCGCCTGAGACAGGGTCCAAGACGGGAGATGCCAAGTGCAGCTGGTGCCAGGAAAGTGCAACCCAACCAGGGACGACTCACAAGGGTCAAAGTGTCATAAATGAGCTGTTTGAGAAAATACAGAGACGAGGGGCAAGCCAGCTGGAGGGTGGGGAAAGACAGGGTCAGGGGTGTGTAGGCAAGAGCGTCTTCCCAGAGTCCACATCACTCTTGCCGATGTGGGGTAGCCTCATAGCACATGTCTCATCCGGAACATTCCAGCCCCTCATCTCCTGACAAATGTGTTTGTTTCTCCGGCCTTGGCATGCAAAGCAGAACCAACCACCTGGGCGCTCTTAAAATTGATGGCTTATGTGTTCTTTTTGGCTCCCTATAGATGTCACACAGGAATCTTAACTTTTCGTTTATTACTCTCCCTACCAACCTGGAATTGCCTTAGTCAGCCCTGGAAGACCATTGCCTCCCTCCCTCCCCGTCTATTTAGCAAATGGTAGAAGCTGGGTTGGTGGATTTGAAATTGGAGATAAATGTAATTCCAAGTTCAGTGTCATCCTAGTTCTGTTTAATATATATATTTGGAAGGCTGGGATGTGGCTCACTTGGGAGAGTGCTTGCCCTGGGTTTGATCCTCGACAATGAATAAAACCAACTGCAGAGGCTCACACCTGTAATCCCAGAACTTGGGAAGTAGATACTGGAGGATCAGAAGTTCAAGACTCTGCTTGATGAAACAGTACGTTAGAGACCACTCTTGGTTACCAAAAGAAAAGAAAAGAAAAGAAAAGAAAAGAAAAGAAAAGAAAAAAATAAGAAAGAAAAAGTTCTGGAAAATTCTTTTTGAAGCAGTACATGTGCTTGAATATTCATGAGTATGCCTTTACTAAAATCCAGGGTGTAGTAAGCAGTATTTCTTGCCTTTCGGTGGCATCTAGGCCAAGGAGCCCCACTTTTTGGAAAGGTAAGAGAGACTACACGTTCTCCAGCAATGGCTCTTTGCAGATGAGTCGTTAGCTAACGCGATGGAGCTAGAATGCTCCCAAAGCAGCAGAGTGTCCTCGTGGAGCTAAAAGAAACACACCAAGTTTCTTGGCATGCTAGAGCGAGGCAGGCTGCAATCGATTAGCTCTGCCCTTAACAACAGGTTTCACTGGGCCAATGAGAGATGTTATGGAAACGTATCAAGGGAAAGACTGCTGTAGTGTCCGCCGGCCAGCAGACCGTCGGCTGATCACTTCAGCAAAAACTCTGAACCAGCCCCAAGACTCACAAAGCAGCTTACTATAAGGATTTAATATACAGTATGATGGAGAATCTGGACGGCTCTTGTAATGGGATACAGAGCCTTGCTCTCCCCAGTCCCCAGTGCAAATTTTGGATTAAGTCCACTTTGACGAAAATTAGTTGCCATTTGAGACCATTTAGAGACCTTGGCAAAACAAGTTAATCATCTCATCTGGACTACCAGGAGAATTGACCTCACACTGACAAGTTTTAGCTCTTGGAGCTGAAGGGCCATTTTTCGAGGTGATTTTGACATTTCAAAGGTGAAAAGAAAAAGAATACAAAAAATGGGGGGGGGGGCTGGGATTCAGTAGGTGAAGTGCTTGCCTCACAAGTGTGAGAACTTGAGTCTGATTTCTAGAGCTCACACAAAGTGATGCTGTGATGTGTGGACCTGTATCCCAGCGCTGGAGAACTAGAGTCAGAAGGCTCCCCGGAGCTCGCAGGCCAGCCAGGCTAGCCTGATTGGTGAGTTCCAGGCCACTGAGAGACCCTGCTTCAAAGAGACAGATGGTGTGTGTCTGAGGAAGGACACTCAAGATTGTCCTCTGGCCTCCACATGCACACACGTGTGCCCAAAAGTGTGTGAACACACTCACACACAAGACCAAAGGTCAACGCTTCTGAAATAAGTTATTTCTCAGATAGGATTTCGGCAGTACCAGCATGGGTCTGGGGAGATGGCCCAGTAGATAACACACTCGCTACTCAAGTCTGGGTGCCCGAGCCCAACCCAAAGACCCCAAAGCCAGAAGCCGCCATGAGCCAGCGTGCTGATGGCAGCGTGGGGGTCTGAGACAGGAGAGTGCCTCAGTTCTCGGGGTATAGTGAGAGATCCAGAGAAACTACCTCACATGAGTCATTAAAAAAATAGGGTCATTTATATTCCCAAATGTATTTCAAGCCATTATATACTCAGTTCCCGGGGCCTCGGAGAGCGGGAAACACAGCTTCATAACTAGTGTTTCGCCGGCACAGACACACGTTCATGGAGTTGGGGAAGTTGCTAAGGTTTAGAACAGAAGAATACACCTGTCTTTTACTCCTCGAACATTTCAGTAGGTGATGCCACTGTGCAAAGGACACTTCACGCAGATGTGCAAAGCAGAGTTGGGGGCTAGGCTAAGGTGAATCTAAACCGGTTCTTCACCTTTGTGAAAGCCGGGAGCACAACCGGAAGCCACGATGGCCGCTGGGGACCTTCCTCACATCATGGGGTTAGGGTTGGCCATAGAAAGGCATCCGACTGCCCGGCTTCCAGATCCCGAAAGGCCAGTGACCTTCGTTCAGCAGCTTAGAACCAAACGCTCTGCCACTTCCTCCCCAAGAGCTCTGAGCAGGAATGTCAGCCTGGGAGTCACGGGATGATGGGTGTGGCGCTCCCCCAGAATTCATCACAAGTGCTTGCTCAATGTCCGCTGACATTTTAGGTCTGGGAGAGCAAGGCATGCATCCGTTCTGCTCACCATTGCACCATCTTCCAGGTCCCAGACACGCAGCTGTCGCATGTTGGATGCTTCAGTGAAGAGATGAGTGAGTTGGTGAATAGGTACTGTGTTCATCAGACCAACACCGATTTACAAGTGCTTACGAGGGTGGGTTAAGCTGGTACTGAAATCTTTTCAAATGATTTTGCTTAAGGATTAGCATCTATTTAGACCTGCCTTAGTTGTAATAAGCTCCATGTCATCTCTGATGGATATAAAGAAATTCCTGGCTCAATATCTGAATTGCCAGGGCAAGCCATTTTTTGTCAGAGCAATAGAACTTGCTTTTTTTTTTTTTTTTTTTTTTTTTTTTTTTTTTTTTTTTTTTTTGAGACAGAGACTCACTCGAGCCTAGGCTGACCTGAAATTCACTATGTAGTCTCAGGGTGGACCAAAATTTATGGCAATCCTCCTACCTCTGCCTGCCAAGTTCTGGGATTAGAGGCATGTGCCACCACACCTGGCCTGTAATGGAACTTTTGATATAGAGAGCTAATCTTTAGAGGAAGCAAAGAAGGGTGGTGTTGCAGTCAGGTTCACATTGCTGGTAGAAATCACCCAAGAACAGCTTGTGGGGTGGGGGGGGGAAAGAGGTTTATTTTGGCTTACAGGCTCAAGGGGAAGCTCCATGATAGCAGGGAAAATGGCATGGGCAGAGGGTGGACGTCATCCCCTGGCCCACATAAGGTGGACCATAGCAACAGGAGAGTGTGCCAAACACTGGCATGGGGAAACTGGCTATGACACCCATAAGCCCACCTCCAACAATACACTGCTGAGAACCTAGCATTGAGAACACCTGAGTTTATGGAGAGGGGAATACCTGGATCAAATCAGCACAGGTGTTCTCAAAGCTCTGGAATCTTCCTTTGTTCTTGCCACTTATGCCTTTTCTCTGTGGCAGTTCTCTGCAGGTCATCCTGTGTCACAGGTAACTTCTTGAGGAGAACATCATCCCGTGTGGGGCATGTGGACAGTAACTGTGTTGAGGGAGGAGTCAGGAGGTCCAAATCTTCATTCCAACTTTGCCATTAAATATCTGCTTCACCTTGGGAAAATTGTCTCATTTCTTCTCTAGGCCCTGTTTCCTCCTTTATGAAATGAAGGAGTAAGATGACACGTGGCTAACTTCTACTCTGCTGTTATATTTAACATTTAAGTGAGATTTCACAACGTGGAATAAACGGAGGCAGGCTGACCCTAAGTTGGGAAAAAGCTAGAAATATTTTTTTTTCTTTGAAAAGACAATGATTAGAAACTGAGCTTTTTTCTCTAAACAGCTTTGAGGGTTCATGAAAGGAAAACGTGGTTATTCTGTAGAGATCCAATGTTTGGAGGAACTGAACTTTACTAGCCTCACTCTCTCTCTCTTAAGAATATACTTCCAGGCTAGAGATATGGCTTAGGAGTTAAGGTGTTTGCCTGTAAGCCCAAGGACCCAGGTTCAATTCCTCAGAACCCATGAAAGCCAGATGCCCAAGGGGACTCATGTGTCTGGATTTCATTTGCAATGGCCATTCTCTCTCTCTCTCTCTCTCTCTCTCTCTCTCTCAAATAAACAAATTAATTTTTTTTTTTGTTGCTGTTTTTCGAGGTAGGGTCTCACTCTAGCCCAGGCTGACCTGAAATTCACTACGTAGTCTCAGGGTGGCCTTGAACTCACAGCAATCCTCCTACCTCTGCTTCCCAAGTGCTGGGATTAAAGGTGTGCACCACCCTGCCTGGGCCAAGTTAAATATTTTTTTAAAAGAACATATTTCCATTTCCTTTGTTTACACTAACATATTTACATGAATATAATAGCATTATATAACACATTGAGCTATTTCAATATAGGGCTGGGGATGGCTCAGCAGTTAAAGGCACTTGCTCTGCAAGCTTGTCAACCTGAGTCCAATTCTCAGAACCCATGAAAAGCCAGACACATCTGTAATCCCAACACATTTATAGCAATGGGAGGTGGGGCCTGAAGAATCCTGAAGCTCAAGGGCCAGGTGGACTGGCCTTCCCAGTAACAAGCTGGAAGGAGAGGATCAGACAACCTGAGGTTGTCCTCTAACCAACACCCATGATGTGCACCCATGCACACATACACACACACACACACACACACCAAGCAAAATTAAAATATGTGTAATATTATATATGTATAAATATACATTTCCTTTTGTGTTATCTAGTAGGTCTTTTGCTTTATATACTTTTCTTTCCTTTATTCCCATTATTTAAAGTAGGCTTTAAGATGTCGGTGGTGGTTTGACTCAGGTGTCCCCCTTAAACTTAGGTGTTCTGAATGCTAGGCCCCCAGCTGGTGGAGATTTGGGAATTAACGCCTCCTGGAGGCAGTGTATTGTTGGGGGCGGGCTTATGGGTGTTATAGCAGTGTCCACTTGCCAGTGTTTGGCACACTCTCCTGTTGCTATGATCTACCTTATGTGGGCGAAGGGGTGATGTCCACCCTCTTCTCATGCCATTGTTTTCCCTGCCATCATGGAGCTTCCCCTCGAGCCTATAAGCCAAAATAAAGCTCTTTTTCCCACAAGCTGCTCTCGGTCAGGTGATTTCTGCCAGCAATGCGAAGCTGACTGCAACAATGTCCAAAATAGATTAACCCTCCAAGCTTCGGTTTAAGATCAGCCATGTGTAAAAGCCGTCATTGTAGACTGAGCACACTGGAGACTCGTACAGAGACTTTAAAGAGCTATGATTTGAGGATTCTAAGATCATCTTCTGGCTGGCCGTGAAATCAGGCGATTGATTTTTCAGAGGAATTTGAAGTGCCTCCATGTGGCAGTATTTTTGTGAGCAGCCAGTCTCCTGTCAGCCGGCATTTCAGAAGGCTTGTCCCTCTGGGACGCTGTGCTGGGTAGTCATGCTAGAAAAGAAAAAAGTAGGATCTCTATGACAAAGAAATTAGACTTTGTTGGAGGCGAGTCCTAGAGCGACACTTCACATCCAAGCAGTCAGGAACTCTGGAAAGCATGAGGTGCCCATGTAGCATTGGGCAAAGGGTTTATATCAAGGTTGGGACTGAGTTGGCAGGAAGAGGCAGGGAGAAGGATCAGCAACTGTGAAGGAAGCGAACCTCTCTGAACTCCTTTCTTCCAAACTAGCCAGCCAGGTGCCTGGCTCCCCTGGCTTACCTAGATAGCAGGGGGCAGTCCCTGGACAGACTCTTTGATGCTTAGCAGTAGAATGTTGAATTCCTGAAACTTGCTAAGTGCTTCAGCGTAAGCATGGAGTTCTATTCAGCCCCACGGAGAACAGGAGAAACTTGGTGGAGCCCTTAGACACAAGGCCGGGCTCGTTCTTTAAAGTGACCATCCGTACCCACACAGCGGTTCTCCTCCCGGGAACACAGAAACACAGGGTGCCTGGGAGAACCGTGGGTCTGACGGAGACGCGGAAGTCCAGCGATCCGCATGGGCACAGCCTTCCTTCTGGTACTGAAGGAATCCACATGGGAATGGATAACGTTGGTTGCCTAACTGTGTCCACCTGCCACAGGATCCGGAGCTGAGAAGATAGAGTTCTGGCAAGTCTCTTCCTTCTTCAGTAGCCTGGAAGTGGGTGTGATAATGAGGAAACTCAATGGCTGTGTGTGTATGTGTGTGTGTGTGTGTGTGTGTGTGTGAGAGAGAGAGAGAGAGAGAGAGAGAGAGGATAGATGGATACATAGATAGATTACATAGATGATAGAGCGATAGATGATAGATAGATTAAATAGCAAGAGAGAGAGATAGGGAGATAGATTGAGAAAGGCCTTGCATTTTGGACAACATTACCCAGGCCTCAAACTGCAATAGCAAGCCATCACATTGTGAGTGTTCTAATGTGGAGGAATAGAGAAAATCCCTGGGTAGGGTGCTGGGAGGTGGCTCAGTGGGCGAAACACTCAGCTGGCTCCTGAGTTCAGATCCCAGAACCTCTGTAAATATCGCAGGTGTTTGTGATTTCAGAGGCCCCCATGAGACTCCCGAGAACCTCTATAACTCTCCCAGGTGTGTGTGATTTCAGAGCCCCCCCAAGAATCTTGAGAACCTCTGTAAATCTCCCAGGTGTGTGTGATTTCAGAGCTCCCCATGAGACTCCCGAGAACCTCTATAACTCTCCCAGGTGTGTGTGATTTCAGAGCCCCCCCCACAAGAATCTTGAGAACCTCTGTAAATCTCCCAGGTGTTTGTGATTTCAGAGCCCCCCCCCACGAGAGTCTCGAGAACCTCTGTAAATCTCCCAGGTGTGTGTGATTTCAGAACCCGCCCCCCACGAGAATCAGGAGGACCTCTGTAAATCTCCCAGGTGTGTGTGATTTCAGAACTCCCCCCACAAGAATCTCGAGAAGCTCTGTAAATCTCTCAGGTGTGTGTGATTTCAGAACCTCCCCCACGAGAATCTTGAGAACCTCTGTAAATCTCCCAGGTGTGTGATTTCAGGCCCCCCCCCACGAGAACAGAAGTAGACACAAGACAATTACCCAGACATTCTCAGGTCAGCTAGCTTGGCCAAAGCAGCAGAGAACAAAATGAGAATCAGGCTGGAGGGATTGCTCAGTGGTTAAGGCGCTTGTCTGCAAAGCCTAAAGACCCAGTTTCAATTCCCCAGAACCCGCGTAAGCCAGATGCACAGTGGTGCACGCACCCGGAGTTCGTTTTCAGTGGCTAGAGGCTGTGGTGCACCCATTCTCTCTGTTTCTCAAATGACAATTAAAAATAAAGAAAACTGAGAGTCCCTGCCTCACACAGGCAGAAGGCAGGGACCAGCACCTGAGCGTGTCCTCTGACCTCCACACACATGTTGTGCCACCACCCGTAGGCCCACCACACACACATACACACACAAGAAAGGAAGGGAGGAAGGAAGGAAGGAAGGAAGGAAGGAAGGAAGGAAGGAAGGAAGGAAGGAAGGAAGGAAGGGAGATCCTGGGGCAGGATGGAAAGTGCCCTTCATGTTTCAGGAGGAGCCCACACCTTTGTTCCCTTTTCTGATTAACAGGATCCAGTCAGTGTGGGTCACAGGTGGAGGAAGAGCCCATGACCAGAACAATGTGACACGTGTATCAATGAGGCCTTTGTGTCAAGTCCACCCCTCCCCCCCCAAAAAAGGAACCAGCCTGATGCCAAGTCTGCTGAGGAAAGTGCCCTGTCTCCTGGTGAAGGCTGTGACAAGATTAACATGCTTCTCGTTCGTCAGCACTGACTCAGATGGAAGAGCCGCTCTCCCACCCACCCAACTAAGCCGCTGTCTCTAGCCGCTGTGCCAGGCCTGTCCTCCTGCTACCCTGCTGTCATTAGTGGATAATTGCTTAGCATTTTTTAAGGGTAATTAACTAACCTTTTAAATGAAAGCAATCCCTAAATTGAGCAATGTGATGAAAGCCATTCTTTCATGTAATTAGACCCGTCAGCCAGTATAGCAACTTCTGGCTCAAAGGCTGCAGGGAGGAATAAGCAGTGGTAATATTTTAAAAGAAAAAAGAAAAAAAAAAAAAAACACTCAAGGTCTTAATACTGTCAATCCCAATTTCTTCAGAACAGAACGTCTTCTTTCCCGACTGCAAGAAGTCAGTGGCTCTCTAATCTTGAAGCAGGACACTTGTTAGAAGGAGAGGTCACGTCAAGCTCGGAGACATGCCAAGGTTTGCTGAGTGTTCATACAAAGATTCTACTTAATAAAGAGAAAGAAAGAAAGAAAGACATAGGGAAAGAAAGAAGGAAAGAAAAAATAGAGAAAGAAAGAGAAAGAGCTAGAGAAAGGAAGAAAGAAAGAAAAAGAAAGAAAAGAAGAGGTCAAACTGAAAAAAATCAATACTGTGTAAGACTTTTGGAAATACAATGACTCTGTTGTATTACAAAGAGCCCTGGCACTCTCCTGCTTCCGAGTCATTTCCACTGGCGTCCTTTGAGCAGGCAGGCCTGGTCGGTGAGTGGCCAGGTAGACGGTAGGGCTGGCGTGGGGCAAGTCCACAGATAACTCTGTTCTCCCGCTGCCTTTCACACAAGCCCATGCCCAAGGGATTTCAGACTGATGGATATCAGCATTTTCCTCTCGCAAAGAGAAGGATTTCCAACATGGAGACTAAACAACATTGCCCGGTGTCTCGTTCCAAGGGTTGGGTACTTCTGTGCCAGCAAACCACTTTGCGGCCACATTAGATGTCTTGGCGGCCCTGCGGTTGGCTGGAAATCAGTTTACCATGGGGCCTTTATCACCCAGAGGACGCATTTAGGTTTCTGACGGACCCAGGCCACTCTCCAAATCAGAGGGAGGCCCTGGGGGCTTTTTAAGGACCATCCAGAAGCCCTTAGAGATGCAGGGAGCCCATGTTGGATCTTAAAAAAAAGGGAAAATTAAAAATTAAAAAGCACAATGGTCCCTTTGGCTCCCTCTAGGGGCGACTCGCAGCGGCCTGGTAGCCTGTGTAAGAGCTCGCAGGGAAGGGGTGTCAGCGCGGAGACAAACATCGGCTCAGTGATTTCCTCATTTCCCCCATGGCTCACCAGCACCCTTGCCTACATTCTTCTCGTTGATTATTTTATACGACCGCAAGATCTCTTTTCTCATGGAAACTTCATCACAAAACCCTGCACCGAGGAAAAAATAAAAACCAACAACAACAAATGAAAGCCAGAGGTTCTGGTGGCGTCCATCAGCTCTGTTTATTTGGACGTGGGCGTGGGGAGGCAGCGCCCCTCGCACAGGCACGGCTGGAGTTGGTTTGATCCCCTGTTAACACACGAGGGGAACGCTTCTAGGACGTTCCATAGCAAAGGACATGACACTGAGAGTCCGACCGCCCAGGGTTCTCAACAGCACTCCTCCTCGCCTTTGGGCAAAACACTGAGAACGGAGAGCTGGCAGTCCAATTCCCCTGCTTCTACCCGGCATGCTCTGTGCATATGTCCACTAAGGTCATCTTGACAACAGACAGAGGTCACCAGGCTTCCTGCATGTTCCCGAAGAGAAGTTCCTGGCTTGTCAGTGTGAAGTGCACACACCATGATGAGAGCATCCCGAAGACCAGAGGGCTGAGTGACCGGACATGGGACAGACAGAAGCCCTGCGCAGCCGCTTCCCTCCTGTCCTGTCTCTCAGTCGGTCAGTGCATTCGTTAGTGACTTTTGCGTTGCCAGGACTAAACAGGCGGCGCAGGCTCATTTGGGCTCACGGTTTCGGGGGTTCGGTGCATCGTGGCAGAGCTCGGGGCTCACCGCGCAGAGGCATGCCAGGAAGCAGAGAGCGAGGCAGGAGCAAGGTCACTCCCAGTGCCCAGCTTCCCCAAGCTGCCTCACCGGCTGGGGAACATTCCAAACCTAGGTCTGAGACTTGTGATTCAACCCCTAACCATCAGGGAGAGGGGAGCAGACTAGAAAAGTGCTCCCGGGAGCATTTCTGTAAACTGCACACTGGCTGTGGGCGTCCGCAGCTCCCAGCCACTTCCTAGCGGAGAGCCCAGGCCTGCCCAGCCCGCGAGAGGCTGGGAGAATTCTGGGAAGTGCCTCCGTC
Organism: Dipus sagitta; assembly: GCA_036346955.1. Lineage (NCBI taxonomy): Eukaryota > Metazoa > Chordata > Mammalia > Rodentia > Dipodidae > Dipus > Dipus sagitta. The sequence goes on from CM070789.1 coordinate 2,288,140, forward strand.
GTGGCCCACGTTTCCCCAGCTCTGCTACCTAAGCTGTGAAACCTCGGTCTTCCCAGATGAGGAACTTCTCGCTGATTCTAGCTTCGAAAAACAAAGGTCCAGTGAGGCAATGCCGCACTTACCACCGTAGTTTCCACCGGGGCTGTCCAGTGTACAGTCAGCAGCTGCTGATGTTGTGGACGCTGGGCTCTCCGAGGCTGTCTTATTTCCTCTGAGGCCAGACAGCTAAAGAGGCCGTTGGTGCCATAGGGGAGACACTCCATCCTGAGACAAGCTACAGTGCTCACACAGGAGGAAATCATGGTGCTGGCTGGAAATCTATCTTTCTGTTGCCTGGGGGCCCACGCAATGCATACTTAAAGGGATGCTTCAGAGCAAGGCATGGCGGTACACACCTGTAACCCAAGCACTGGGCAGGGAGAGGCAAGAGGATCAGGAGTTCAAGGCCAACTGCTGTTATTTATAGAGAGAATTCAAGGCCAGGCTGAGTTACATGAAATCCTGTATCGAGAGAGAGAGAGAGAGAGAGAGAGAGAGAGAGCTCACTAGGTGAATCGCTGAGTTCAGGTCTTCCACACCTACATAAAAGCTGGGAGAGGCAGATATAAGGAGGACCCCCAAGGCTTGCCCAGTCTAGCCAAACTGGTGAGTTCTAGCTTCAGTGAGAAAGCTTGTCTCAAATAATAATGGAAACAGTCGTAGCAAGATGAAGAGTGGCTGGGGAAGATACTCAGTGTAGCTCTCTGACTTCTAGACACATGCACACTTGTGCACACACATATACTTACCTAGACACACACAGAAGCAACAGAGAGTCAAAGAGAGCGAGAGAGAGAGGTTTTCCTTGAAAGAGGTGTTCAGATATGCCTACCTTGGAGGGAAATTCGGTCATTACATTCCTACAACATTCTCTACCACTCATTTAGCCCAGATGATGAAACATTTCACAAATCAGCTTACTCTAACATACTGTGTAAAGCACAGAGACCCACTGGCACTGATGTGAAATTACTCTGAAAAGAAAAAAAATATATTCTTCAGAGGTGCCTTGTAGGTAAGAAAAAACCCCAAGGCTGGGTGTGAATGTCTAAGACTGAAGTCAGCACATGTCGGCTGTTAGTAAGCACTGTGAGTCGGGCATGGTGCTGCATGTCCGCACTCCACACACGCCGGATGCTCAAACAGAAAGACGTCTGTGAGTCTGAGGTTAGCCTGGGCTATATCTCACGTGTGTAAGTGCTCAGGATAAAACAACAACAACAAAAAACAGAGGAGTAACTGAATCTGATGTTTGTCAGTAAAGCTCACAGACAAGCCATTCAGTGGAGACAGAACAGAAATGTCTCTTGGTATTCAAGACCAAGGTGTTTAATATGTAGCTTAAGTCCCAGTACAATAAATAAAGATCAATAATGCAGTCAGCCCCGGGGAGCAGATGCATCATGGTATACGTGCATGCCTTAGTCAGAGCCATCAGCGGATGCCCACCACGTCCTGGGGACTGTTCCAGACAAAGGGCATCAAGTCCCTGGTATCAAGACATCTCCATGAGTAGGGAAAAGACAGAAAATGAACCAAAATATCATCCCTTACAAGGCGTTCACACCCGTGTGGACCTCAGTGTGAAGGAGTAAGTGTCTGGGGAACTGTGCACAGAGATAGTCAAGCTGGCAAAAGATTGACTTCGGAAAGAAAATGGAACTCGGGGTGGGGAGTTGGAAGTGCGGGGAGATCTGGAAGGTAATACCGCACGGTGGTAAAGAGAGGGGCGGGTGTTTGCGTGGTGGTGTACTGCTTTTCTGTTATAAAAAAAAATACTGTTTTTGTCCCACCTGTGCCTCTTTCCTACCAGACTGGATAAAGAGATGAATTCATTTAAGTTTCTGTTCAGTTACTTGCTGAACTGTGTTCCCCATGGAATAGACTCATGAAGCCTTCTGAGCCATGTCTGTCTGGCAAGACCTCATTCTGCCTCGGTGATAACCCCGCACTAATATTAGGGCATTTTCGCATGGACACATTCTCCCTGGGAGCTGAGGCAGAAAGGAAGTGAGGGCATGTCCCCAGGGTGGAGGGGATTGCCCTCTCCCACTCACGCACCTCCCTTGGCAGGACATGAGAGTCCGTCTGCGGCCACACCGCCCCCTCCACTCCAGCCCATGCTGGCTGAGCCTTGCCTTTGACTTCCCACACAACCTCTGTGTTTCCATCCCGTCTGACTTTGCATGCTTGCACTAAGAATTAAGTTTTTTAAATTTTTGTTTATTTATATTTTATTATGTATTTACGAGTGACAGACAGAAGAGAGAGATAGAGGCAGAGAGAGAGAGAGAATGGGCGCACCAAGGCCTGCAGCCAGTGCAAACGAATTCCAGATGCATGTGCCACCTTGTGCATCTGGCTTATGTGGGTCCTGGGGAATCGAGCCTTGAACCTGGGTCATTAAGCTTCACAGGTAAGCACTCAACCACGAAGCCATCTCTCCAGCCTCAAGAATTAATCTTTAACTTTCAAAATCCTGCCTGTTTATCTCTTTGTATCTCCAAAAACTCCCATGGTCTCATGACATCCTGCCCACCTCTGAGGGAATCTTACTTGGGCCAACCAGGTGACCAGAGCAAGCCAACGAAGGTCCTTCCGAATGAGGAGCCGGTGGCCGTGTGGCTCTGGCTTCTCTACGACGCAGCTGTCTGGGTTTTCGGGAACATGGTGGTTAATGTGTGGAAGACGAGGCGGCATCTTCCTGCTCCCATCCTTCAGCACGGATCAAGTCAGTACGCCTTTGCACTGTGTTCTGTTCGAACGTGTGATTTTCAGGGTTTCTGTGTGTAAAGCTGGGGAGATGGCTCAGCAGTTAAGAGCGCTTGCTCGCTGCGCAAGCTTGAGGGCCTGAGAGTCCCTGGGTTTGACCACCCAGCGCCCACATAAACAGCTGGCCATGGCCATGCACATCTGTGACCCCGGTGCTGCAGAGGGCAGAGACTGGAGAATTGCAGGAGTCTGCTAGCCCAAAAGGAAAAAGTGGAAATCTCAGAGAAACACGTGAGTGAGCAAAACCAAGACATTCGGTGTTCTCTGGCCTCGTCACATGTGTACATAGGAATGCACTACACATGCCTCACATCACACGCCACATCATACATCCTCTGTACACACATGCCAAAAACAACCACACACACACACGATTTAAAAGTTGCTGTTTGAGTTACTCACTTGTGTTTCATTAAAAAAAAAAAAAGAAGAGGAAGAAGAAGAAGAAGAGGAAGAAGAAGAAGAAGGAGGAGGAGGAAGAGGAAGAAGAAGGAAGAAGAGGAAGAAGAAGAAGGAGGAAGAAGAAGGAGGAGGAAGAAGAGGAAGAAGAAGAAGGAGAAAGAGAAGAAGAAGAGGAGGAGGAGGAGGAAGACGACGATGACATTAAGCCAGGTAGGTATGGTGGTGGCGGATGCCTTTAATCCCAGCACCTGGGAGGCAGAGGTAGGAGGATCATTGTAAGTTCTAGGCCACCCTGCGACTCCATAGTGAATTCCAGGTCAGCCTGAGCTAAAGCAAGACCCTACTTTGAAGACACTAAATGAGTGGTGGACTAGGATAGAACTTCCAGTAACTTTTGAAATGTCCCTAAACATACTTCTGCCATTTCATACTGCATATTTATATGATGTAGAATGCTCAGCATTGAGGATCGTTGAAATGGAAATGTCCATCAACTCTGAAAAAGCACTGAAGATGCTCTGCGTCCTGCGGTCTCAAAGAGTTGCCCAGGATTTAATTCTTTCTGTAGAAATGAGCAAGCATACCCATTTCCTTAGGATGCAATTTCGCTTTCATCTTCAAGAAAGGGTGAAACTTTATGTCTATTCAAAAACTGTTTTAAGAAACATATCTTCATGATTATCAGCGACTGTTCGATCTCGATGCCCATTTCCCATACCTCACGGCCGGGGTCACGTAAAAGTTTCTTGGGTGCAAAGGGTCCCGAGAGGGCCTGCTCCAGGATGGGCAGTGGGTCTTCAGCTTCCCTCTACCACAGCCCAGAGGGAAAAGTTAAGACCAACCGGTGTGCTGTTCGGGCTGACGGTGAGGGAGGTGGTGTCGTGCGCAGAGGAAGGAGCCCAGCTTTTCTGCCTTAGGAAAGAGACGCAAGCTCGCAGACATTGACTTCATGCTTCCCGGAGGCCCGCTAATTGCACATGCATATACTCATACATCCCAGCAATGATTAAGACGAGAGATTATCTCTCTTTTTGCCCCATCCTGTGTTTCCTTCCGTGTTTCATTAAGATTTCTGAGATAACACAGAGCCCCGGAAAGACCAGCGAGTGGGCAGAAGGTCTGGAATCAATCCAGAAGATGGCCTCAGCCCAGATGCCACAGGTAAGCCAGGCAGGGAAGGGGCCTCGTGTCTGAGCCTGTCCAGGAGGCCTCTCGGGTTTCCCAACGACACAGACCACCCCTTTACTCCCCAGCCCCGGCCAGCAGCTCGGCCAGTGGAGCTTTGGACACACGCGGTACAAGCCCCTCGGCTCATCCAGCCTCCGGAGGCGTCCCGAAGCAGCATTCTGCCGGCTGTGAGGAAGGTTTGATTCCCTGTTGTGGAGAGAGGCCTGGCTTCTCCTGCAAAGAAGCATCTTTGCTCCTGAGGTCTGTCTCAGATTATCTGATCTGTTAGCAGCAGAGCCAGAGGAAGACGAGAACACGGCAGAGACCAGCCCTGACAAACGGTCCACATTTTTGAACTCGTTTCAAAACACAAATTCCCACTTCATTTCATTTTCTAAGGCTCCCAGTAACTTATAGACGACTTAATTGCCTGTATTTGGGACAAGGCATTCCTGAAATGCTGAGTATAATATTTGGATTTAAAGAAAATGACAGCATAATAGAGGCATTGTTGAAGTAAGTAGAGACAGGTTCACATACTTCCAACCTTGGATAAAATATAAGGGAGGTTCCTGAGCTCTGATTTGAAAGAATTCTGCTGAAAGATGAAGAAAATAGTTTGCTATGAGACTACAAGATGGAATTACAATATTTAATGGACAACTGTTTGCTAAGACACGTTTAATTTATATCACTTTTTAATGGGATCAAATTGTCAAACTGTTTAAAATTCCACTGGAAACATTTGGATTATCAAACAAAAACATTTGGATTATCAAACAAAGTGCGTCTACTCTTCATCCTCCCGTGTAGATTGGGTTACTCAGGGGGCCGGGGAAGGAATCTAAGACACGCTGCCGAACAGCAGCAGCTCAGACAGCATTTCCAAACTAGTGTAGACTGGCGAATGAGTGCGATAGGAGCTGGGGTAGTACTGGTGTAAAACGAAGAAAGAAATGGAAAATTCTAACACCATCAGCAAAGGAGAGCCTCTGGAAGACGGTGGTAAAAAAAAAACAGAACCTTCTTCTCGTATAATGAATGTGCTTTTCTAGAAAACAACACAGACTCGCCCTTCTTTTGTGAACAGCCTCTACTACCTGCAGGACCTGTGTCCATAACCGATGCAATAATTGATGCCTTTGTAAAGTCACGCTGGACTTGTGACAGCATCACAGGTGAAGATGTCCCCATTATGTGGGCCTTCTCCAGGTACACAGCCATGTGAAAGCACACTGTGAACAAGACCTGGCTTTTTTTCTGGTTATGAGAGGCATGTCTGGTTACTCGTACTAACCCCAAATAGATATTTTCACCTTTCAATTGTAACACCTGAGACCCAGGGATATAATTTAGAGTGAGACAGTTCTTGGCTGCCCGAGACTCACCAGCAGGATTTGTGACAATAGGGTGGCTGGGCCTTCAGCCTGGAGATGTAGAGAGAGGAGTGGAGATTGTGTGCTCCAGGTAATGTCCATGCTACTTTGAGAACCAGTTTCAGAAACTTCAGTTTTCATAAAATATTTCATACGTGTCAGGCTGGGTTTCTCTGTGGCTTCCTCAACTGCCCTGGGGGCCCCCCGCCCCCGTTTTCCCTTTCTCTCCTTATACCCACTTCTCGGAGGAGTTCTCAGATCTTACCTTCATTTTCTTAAAAGTGCAAGCTAATCATATCATTAATCATACCTCCGTATTTTTACATAGATCAAAATTTTACACCCAATACATGAGACGCAAACAATGAGAAAGATTTCATTCCTTGAAGTGGAACAAACTCAGTGCCAGCCTTGGCCCATTATCCTCCTACAAGTAAGCTGCAAATTCTATGCAAGGTTTTCATACTTTCAAATATACGCCACGCCTTACTTGTCCTGCCTTGCCCATGACCTCCCCCTCTATCCTCTGTAACTATGCAATACTCAACTATTCCACATCTTCTGAAAATGTCCTGGTCTCAGGACTAACTACCTCATTTTCAGGGACCAGCGGGTATGAAAATGTAACACCCTTTGATTAAATTTTACTAGGGAATTCCGGGATATCAGAGTAGAACATTGGTTCAAGTGGCGAGATGTCCCAGCTCCTCCTTGTGTGACTGTGGCTAGCACGCCGGTAAAGCACTGAGCTGTCTCACAGAGAAGCTCGGAAGCCGCACGTCTTCAGGTAACACAAGGAAACCAGGTAGGGCCTGGGGCCGTGGCTTCCTGCTTACAGGTGCTTGGTCTGCCACCTTGCTGTCCGGGGTTCAGATTCCTGTCATCCATGTCAAGGCCAGATGCGCACTGTCACACGCTTCTGTAGTCCCAACACACCTATAGCAAACGAGGCAGTGTCAGGAGAATCCTGAAGCACCTGGGCCAGCTTTCCCGTCCCTCCTGTGGCAGTCAACAAGGGAGATCCTATCTCAAGGAAAACGGAAGGAGACGCCTGACACCCTGAGGTGTCCTCTGACCTCCTTGCGTGTACCATGGTATGTGAGTGCCTACATACACACATACATCCTGCACACACACACATCCTACATATACACATACACAACCCATATATATATATATATATATATATATATATATATATATATATATATATGTCCTACACATACATATCCTATACACACACACAGACACACACACATCCTACACACATGCACGCACGCACAAATCTCACACACATCTCACACACACATACATATCCTACACACACACAGAGACACACACCTACACATATCACACACACACACACACAAATAATAATTTAAAAAGAAACTAACAAAACAACTATTCATTTACTTTTGGGTTTACATTTGCTGAACTTCTTTAAAAAATCTTATGATTCTAGTTTTTAAATTTTTTATGTATGTATTTATTCGCAAGCAGAGAGAGAAAATTGGCACACGAGGCCCTCTTAGCACTGCAAATGAACTCCAGATGCATGCGCTACCTTGCGCATCTGACTTTACATGGGAACTGGGGGATCAAACCCTGGCTGTCAGGCTTTGCAAGCAAGCACCTTTGACCACAGAGTCATCTCTCCAGTCCCATTTGTGGAACTTCGAATGCAGAGTGCACTGGAGTGTCACCACCTTGCATAACTGGACCTTGACCCTGACCCCATATGTCTGCTTAGGTCACTGCCACATTCTCTCCTTCCGTGGTATTTTGCCGTGTTTGGAAATGCCCTTCTCATGCTCCCATCAGCCACTCAACTCTTCCGTTGTGGGGAGGTCTTCCTCAGCACTGCGCTGTGAACTCAGGTGCATGGTGCACTCCTGAACTTCAGTGATCGACTTACTGATATTTATTACCATTTTAATCATATTTAATGTGCCAATGTATGATTAATGCATTCAGTCTCACTTGCATGAACATCTAGCTCACTAGCCTGCCTTCTGCACTTGGTATAGGCATCTCCACATTTGTGCCTGTAACATTCAGAACGGGAGCCTTGGCCTCAGAAATGCTTATCAAGTGCAAAATTGATGGCCATACACTTCAACGGTTTTTTATCTTGAGAGAAAAACATTCTTAGAACCAAAGAGTAGCTTAAGCACGATCTGCTCTTCTGTAATTATGAGTCAGGCTGGTAAACTAACTTCCACTTGGTCTCAGACATAATCTAGGTGGTTTTCGGTCCCAGAGATGTATTAGGGTCTGCTCTGTGCAGGCTTCTAATAAGTGGGACGGAGAGTCATCAAGAATGTCTTCCCAGATGGGCTGCAAATGGAAAGTTATGTTCTTAATACAATATCAGGAAATTTGGGGCTATCAGACAATTTTCCTCAATTCTCACTCTCCTGTGCAACTTTGGACTGTTTGCTGTTGGCCCACCATGGCAGCCCACCATGGGTGGGTAGAGAATACCTTATGGGCTGAAATTAAAACCAGTAAAGTCTGTCTTTGGTAAAACTTTGGTTTAGCTATGAATTTCATATATGCAAGCTATGCTCATCTCCGGCTGACACATAAGCTTTGAGCACTGGCACAATATCATATTTATTTAGGCATTTTTTCTCCAACTTGCATATGTATTCTGTTCTAGACATATTTTGAGAGAAAATACTTGGAGTCTTTTTGAAGAAATAAAGTATAAACTTTTCCTTTTGCATGTGTCTGTGTGTGGGTGTGCTTGTACGTGTGTGAGGGCATGCGAGTGTGCATGCATGTGGAAGCCAGAGGTGCCTTCCTCGGTCATGCCCACCTTGCAGGGTGCCACAGTAAACCAGCTTGGCTAGTTTGCTAACTCAGGAAGTCCCAGGACCCTTCCTGTCACTACTGGCTTTTACATGGATCCTCAGGACCAAACTCAGGTCCTCATGCCTGTATGGAAAATATTTCCCAGCTGGTCCATCTCCCCACCCTCAAAGTGTCAACTTTTTACTTGGATGTTTTTAAATTATTTCATTTCATTTATTTGGGGCGGGGGGAGAAACAGAGACACAAAGAGAGAGAAAGAAAGGGCAGGCCAGGGCCTCTAGGCACTGCATATAAACTTCAGACACATGCACCACCTTGTGCATCTGGCTTATGTGGGTCCTGGGGAATTGAACCTGGGTCCTCAGCCTTCATAGGCAAGTGCCTTAACTGCTAAGCCATCCCTCCAGCCCTACTTGGATTTTATATATTGGTGTATATCCTGTCCTTGTAAAGAACTTGGGCAGTTGTACTGGTCAGGTTTCTAGTACTAGAATGGAATACCTGAATACAGACTAACTTTACTTATTAAAAAATAGATACAACAATAAAAGGAAACCATAGACCAATATCCCAGATGAACATCAACACAAAAGTTTTCAATAAAATAATAGCAAACTTAATTCAAAAACATATCTAAAAGATCATTCACCTCAATCAAGTTAACGTTATTCCAGAGATGCAAGGATGGTTCAACTATGCAAATCAATGAATGCAATATATTACATCAATAATAGATTCAAGGACAAAAACTACTGTTGCTTGACTAAATGGACATAGTATGCCCACCAAATTTCTTACTAAATATTTAAATTTATACCCATATATTAATGTGGGTCTCGTTTTGGTTAGAGAAACTTCTCTTTTCAGATGGTGGTGACCACCAATGAGACTCAAAAGTCAAAGTGCTGAGAAGAAATGACAGGTGAGTGTTTAGCACCATTAAGGAAGAGGTGGCAGAAAGAATGTAAGAAACAAAGGATGGGAGGAAGTGCTTTGGAATGCATTCACAACCTCACAGTGGCTTTCACTATCTGCACAAGAACTATATAATATGAGGGTAAAATATGTCATCAAAATAGAAGAGTGACTAGTTAGAAAGAAGCAGAGGTTCAGTGGAGAGGATACAGGATAAGGTGACCAAAGGAGGACGGTGGGAAGAAATTACAATCAGATTACATTGTGTATATGCATAGAGGTTGTCAATACAAAGATTTTCCAACAAATTCTTAAAATTCATATGGAAGCACAAAGACCCAAGATAGCCAAGACGACCCAGATCAAAAAGGATACCCTGGAGGTGTTCCCATTCCTGATTTCAAGTTATTCTAGAGCCATAGCCATAAAAACAGCACAGTGTTGCAGTCAGGTTCGCATTGCTGGTAGAAATCACCCAACCAAGAGCAGTTTGTGGGGAAAAGAGGTTTATTTTGGCTTACAAACTTAAGGGAAAGCTCCACAATGGCAGGGGAAAACAATGGCATGAGCAGAGGGTGGACATCACCCCCTGACCAACATCAGATGGACAATAGCAACAGAGAGTGTGCCAAACACTGACAAGGGGAAACTGGCTATAATACTCATAAGCCCACCCCCAACAATACACTCCCTCCAGGAGGTGTTAATTCCCAAATCCCCATCAGCTGGGAACCTGGCATTCAGAACACCTACGTTTATGGGGACACCTGAATCCAACCACCACAGCCAGGAACAAGGACATGCAGACCAGCAGAGCAGAGCAGAGGACCCAGGAATAAGTCCATGCAGCCTCAGCCACCTGGTTATAGACAAGATGCCCGAACTGCACACTGAGGAAAGACAGCATTTTCAATAGATCATGTCAGAAAAACTGTATATCTACCTATAGAAGAATAAAGCTAGACCCCTATCACTCACCTCTTGCAAAAAATTAACTCCAAATGTGTCAAGAGCCCCAGTGTAAGACCTGAACCTCTGACATGCTGGAGGAGCAAGTGGGGAGAACATGTGAAGATACAGGCAGCCAACAGCACAGGAGGAAACCTTTGCCAGCTATACATCTGACAGAGGACTAATGTCTAGAATATACAAAGAGCTAAAAATCTGTAAACAATAAAAACATTAAGCAGGGCTGGAGAGATGGATTAGTGGTTAAGGGCTTGCCTGTGAAGCCTAAGAACCCTGGTTCAAGGCTTGTATTACCCAGGATACATGTAAGCCAGATGCACAAGGTAGCGCATGCAACTAGAGTTTGTTTGCAGTGGCTGGAGACCCTGGTGCGCCCGTTCTCTCTCTATCTGCCTCTTTCTCTACCTGCCTCTTTCTCTCTCTGTCTGTCACTTCCAAATAAATAAAAAGAAATTAAGCAATCCAATCAAAACTGGCCTATGGATATGAACAGAGAATTCTCAAAAGAAGAACTATGTGGGCTGGAGAGATGGCTTAGCAGTTTATGGCACTGAAAAGCTAGTCCAAAGCAGAAAGCTGGGAAGGTCACAGACCCTCAAAGGGGAAGCCAGTAGTGTGTGTGTTAGCGTAGGCATGTTATATCTATCAACCTGCTGTCTAGTTACGCTTATTCTCACAGATGGTCAAGCAACAAACCCTGCCCATTCCTGTCATAACTCCTGTGTAGGTTGTGTTTGCCTAAACACCACCAGGGGTAGAAAAATAACCAGTTGGCCAAGGAAGAAGGGTCTACTTGACGTTTGAGAGGCTCTGCTTGAAATACTTTTCTTCTCACTCTCACCTCCTCTTATTTCCCTATATACAAGCATTAAATGTTAGGACCTACATATGAGAGAGAACATACAAGTTTTGTTTTTCTGGGCCTGGGTTACCTCACTTAGTACATATATATTTTTTTCAATTCATCCATTGTCCTACAAATTTCATAGTCTCGTGTTTCTTTACAACTGAGCATAACTCCACTATGCACATGCACCACATTTGCATTATCCAGTCATCAGTTGATGGGCATCTGGGTTGATTCCATTCACTGCTACTGTGAGTAGAGCAGTAACGTGCTGGGTGTGAAGGGGTCTCTGTGGTAGATCGCATCCTTTGGGTACGTGCCCAGGAGTAGTGTAGCTGGGTCATACGGTATGATTTGATATAGGAGACCATACAAGAGAATAAGAGGTGAAGGGGGGAGACAAGATCAAAGAAAGCATGTAGTATGAAGGCAAAGAGGAGGCTATGTCAAGAGAGGGGTCACAGGAGGAGAGGAGGGAGATGGGGAAAAGGAAACAAAAGGCAAAAAAGAAAAATAAAGCCAGCTTGAAAATGCTATAATGAAGCCTAATTCCTTGCTAATAAAATAAATTTAAAATGTTTATTGCTAGTGTACGGAGAAATAAAAAATGAAATACCTTCCTTTCATAAAGCAGGTGTCAGCTAAGGTCGCCTTGCCCTTTCCGGATTTAATGGGGTCCGTTCTGAAGTTCCATTCCTGACATGATGAGCCGTGTACCAGCCCTCGGGGCATCCCGGCACCGTGGCGTGAGGGCGGGTGGTTTACAACGTCCCCGCTGGTCGTCCCGGAGGCTTCGTTGCTCTATGTACGGATGCTTGCCTTGCCCAGACCCCTGTCTCTTCTGAGGGTCCTGAGAACTCCTCTTCTTCCTGTCTGGACCCGCTCCTGGAACCCGACTCAAGTCCAAGGCTGGGTGAGTTGGGGGGGGGGGGGAACATATGTAAAAGGAGAGCTAAGGAGCTTCCAGAGCAGCAAGGACGCACTCTATTGGATACGCTTATCGTGCAAAACCGTCCAGCCTTCCGCCGCCAGGGGCCTCCCCCGACCCCTACTTTTCCTTACACCTTCATCTCCTCAGCCGGCACTTTAAGACACTTTAAAAAATCATTTATTTATTTATTTATTTATGAGAGAGAGAGAATGGGTACACCAGGGCCTCCAGCCACTGCAAACGAACTCCAGATGCATGCACCCCCTTGTGCATCTGGCTTACGTGGGTCCTGGGGAATCGAACCTGGGTCCTGAGGCTTCACGGACAAATGCCGTAAGCACAAAGCCACTTCCCCACTTTCTTTCCTTGTATCTCCTCTCTTGTTCTTTCGTTTCCTTCTCTCTCAAATTCCAGTTAACTTCTACACAGCAGGTTTGTTGTTCTATGTTAGTCTTTCTCTGAACTTGGGCCTTGAGATCTCCTACTCTACCTCTTGTGAAACCTGTCGACTTAGCTCCCCAAACGGAATCCACACCCTTCAGGTCTTGTGCCAGGGGTCCCCTTGCCCGGGTGGCATGTCTCCGTGTGTATTTTCCACTCAGCTCACTAAAGTCTGCCCTTTCTTGGCTAAGCATCTGCCCTGGAGATATTACTGGTGACAGAGGGAGCTAGACCTGAACTTGACTCTCAGCCAGGCTACTCGTAAGCTATGCGATTCCCATCCTGCTGCCTTTTGGGACCGTGTTTCCTCATGGGGAAGTAGTGACCTGGTGGTTGGAACACACTCTAAACGTGGGTGTGAAAATTCACGTAGGCGTGCATGGCGCCTGGCTCACGGGAAACTCAGCACGCCTTCCCCTCTTTCCTTCACACGCCCGGCGCTGCAGGCAGCCATTGCCCCAACCCGACTAGTCTTTGCTGTGAGCTTTCGTCCCAGCCTACTTGATGCCATCATTTTCACAGCAGTCCCTGGAGTTCATAACACATCCTCATCACTCTGTGATGTTGGGAACTGTTCAGTGCCCCCACACTTTCTGTCTTTTCTGGAATCTATCCTTTTAGTTTTTAAATAGGTGAGCTCTACACCTCTTCCTGAAAACCTCTATATCCCAAGTTATCCCCACGACCACACCTAGAAGCTTTTAAGTCACTTGTAGCTTGGCAATTTTATAGATTATCTGCTCCTGAGGGAGACATAAACTTCACCAAAGTGTGAACCCTTCAAGAACCAAAGTCAGATTGGGGAGAAGGCTCAGTGGTTAAAGATGCCTGCTTTCAAAGCCTGCTGTCCCAGGTTCGACTCCTTAGTACCCACATAAAGCTAGATGCTCAAAGTGTCACATGGAGCCTGAGCAAGATGCCCTAGAGTGCTCATTCCTTCTCTCTCTCTCTCAAATAATTTTTTAAAAATATTTTATTTATTCATTTATTTTCAAACACACACAGAAACAAAGACAGAATGGGTGCACCAGGACCTCTAGCTACTGCAAACAAACTCCAGATACATGGTTCATTTTGTGCATCTGGCTTTACATAGGAACTAGGGAATTGCACCCAGGTCACTAGGCTTTGCAGGCAAGGGCCGATATCTGACCTGAACTGCAAAAGTTTGATGTTTGCTTGATGCTTTTAGTGAGTTTGCATTGTTCTAGTCTCTCCTTTCTATGCCTTACAGCAATTAAAAATGTTTACTCTGTGCCTTTATATGTTAAAAGTATATAACTTGTTTGATTTCATAGGACTCACAGCTAAGAAACACTCTTAATCTCAGATGAGACTTGGGACTTCAGGACTATCTTAAGTTGGTAAACACTATGGGGACCTTTAAAATTGGACTAAATGCAATTTGCGATGTGAGATTGTTATGAATCTATTGGGGGGCAGGGGAAGAACATCGTAGTTTAAATGGATATCCTCCCCAGTACATTCAGGGGCTTACTAAGCTTGCAATTTAGATCTCTAGCTGCGGGGCTGGAGGAGGCATCCTGTGGGCAGATCCTGGGGTCTAGCGTGAAGGTGTGTTTGGGAAATTTCAGCCTAACGGTGTACAATGTGCTGGGGCTCTGCCTGAGTTCCCGAGTGCGCTTGCTGTGCAGGGGTGGCTTGATGTCCTCTCTGCATGGACCTGTGACAGGGGCCAGCTTCTTCTGCCACTATGGAACTCCCCTCTCTCTGTAAGGTCCCATAAATCCCTTCCTCCCAATGATGGCGCCTGGCTTAGAAGGTCTTCCCAGCAGTGTGAGGCTGACTGCGACAGCACCTGTCTTCCTCTCGCCACCCTGCTTCCTCATTACACATGCATCAAAGGAACCTGTGTGAAAGAGAGTTGTGCAACCTGGGGTGAGATCCTTCAGTGAACACTGGTGAGGGCCCTTAGCTTCTCCATGCCAAGGAGTCAATGGATGAGGATCCAGACGGTTTAGTTAGATACGTGACTTTGTTGCAGCCCATAGCTAACGTACTACATCTGGAGGAGGGAAGGAGATTCCTCTCTGTTTACCCGTAAGACTTGGACATAGACTCTGAGACGACTGGCGTTGAATTATGGTATCCATTAGATCTAAGTGAAGTCTAGAACTTTCCATACGGCATTAGAAGTGCTGAGATCCTAGGAGGTGGTGGCCCTCTTACTTTGTGCGATGATGTGGAATACTGTGAGGCCTGATGAAGGGACACTCTGCCTGCCGCGTCTCTGTCTGTGTGTCTCGTGAGTTCTTCAGGACCCCTGGGAGGAAAATCAAATGATGGCAAATCTGAGCAGTGTGGAAGTATCTTGAACCATCTTCATGTCAGTGGTAAATAACTTCGTTTTAAATATATAAAATTCCTAACATAAGCCCTTAAATACTAGCAATAAAATTCGTACTAAGCAAAGATGATAATTTTTACAATTTATTGACTGTCAGGCTAACTTAATCTCACCCAGCCTGTGATGGGACTGGAGGCCCCGGATGCCTGGGGCTCCCCCCGCCCCCACAGTGGGCTCACAGCAAGAAGATGCGGCCTTGCTGAGGTCCCACGAGCGTGGACTGCTTCTCTGCAAGCCTGGCATTCCTCTGGGCCGGGCAAAGAAGGCTAAGACTTAAGTTCCGTGAGTGAAGACTTCTAAGAGAAAGCCTCACCTCAGAGGATGAGATCCAGGAGGCACTGTTTATGAGCTGCTTGAGGAGAATTGTTTATTGCTCTTCAAAGTCCGGCTCATTTGCAAAGAGGCTGAGCGAGTGAGAGCGGGGGACAGCTGGGACGCGGGAGTCAGGATGCCTCTCCCCACACCTACCCGCTGACGTTAGCGTAGGGCTGGGAGCAGCTCTGGCATTTAAGACCCGGCTCCTCCCACCCTGAGCATCTCACCCAGTTCCCAGCTGCGCTGCCACATTCCAGGAAGAGGACATGAGCGTGTGAGGAGAAGGTCCAGTCCTTGCCTTTATACGGCCATCAACCCTCAAGTTGTTGGCTGCTCACATGCCGCTGGCTAGCACTTAGCGGCACGGCCACATCAGTCGGTAACAAGAGCTGATGATGGTCTCTTCCTGGGATGCCACCGGCCCAGCTGAAACTCAGTCTCACCTTCCTAACAAAGAAACATTAAGTGATCCGCAAGCATGCTGCGCGAACTCTAGGGTTCGTGTTCTCATTTGAAGTAGTTTGATTAACAGAGGTCATATATCTACCTCTAGATACTGGTCCTCCACAACACATGGCTGCCGTCTTCATTGGGGTTTGATCAATAGGCGCAGCAAATGTAACCTTAGGAGATTTTCCCTCACTGTTTGCCCACTCGTTGCAAGATATGCACGTAGTGATGCAGGCGCTAAGATCCGCTTTACAACTACGTTGGTAACTGTGGCTACAGCTGTCCCTCCCAGGCTTCTCTCACCTTTGGGTCCACCATGGTCTGACTGCCCCGCCGTGGGCCTTACGTGAGATTTGAGAAGCATTCATTCACCTCAAAAGGCAAGTTCACAACAGTCAAATCATCAATTGCAAACTTAGGATGGCTACATGGGCCTCCACCACATCCCCCAGTCTGCGTTACAACTCACAAAGGCAGGAACTGAGCCTCTGACTAGTTTCAAGCCAGCCTCTTAACCACTTAGGACTACCCACAAGGTTCCCTGAGCTCTGCTCCAGTAGTGACCGCAGAACAGAACTTGTGGCACGACAACTATGTTCCAGTGGCCGACGCTCCTGTTTCTTCCAATGAGCAAACTTCAAATCAGTCCCAGAGACTCCCGGCAAGGGTCAGATTGACACAGGTGCCCGAGGTTTGAGATTAAGTAGCCACACTGCACTGGCCTCCGGCCCCTGCCCTAGTTCTGGACTCAATACCTTCTTAATAGAGCCACCTGTGCCCAGTGCCCCAAGCAATGCAGACCACCATGTGCAGCTGAACACAGGGCAGCGTAATTGCCCTGACACCACTGTGACACTGTGCATGTGTCATACGCCCGTGTGCTGGGTTTGGGTGGGTGTATCACGAGGACTGTTTGAGAAAGAGGGAAAGAGAAACACATGCAGTGGAAGCCGAAATGTGCAGACTGAAGAGATGACTTGGGTGTTAAATGGAGGGCTGCAGCTTGGACTAGCAAGACGTGCAGTGCCTTCCATACCTTCCATGCTGGGACCCAAGGGGAAAGATACTCAGAAGAGGACAGGAGAGGACGCAATGCCAGTAGCAAGGGATGCAGATGAATTCCAGGTCAGCCTGAGCTAGAGTAAGAAAACTAAAAAGAAAGAAAGAAAAAAAAAAGATGGACTACCATACCCATCCTGACATTTACATGGACACTAGGGTCTGAACTCCACTCCTGATGCTTACAATGGCAAGTGCTTTTATCCACAGAGCCATCTTGCCTAGCCCCCACCTGGCCCTCTGTGGACTGCCAGGGCGTCTCCCGAGTTCACGCTCAGTGCCGTCCCCAGCGGCTCTGTGTGCAGCAAGCGGGGCACATGCTGAGGTTGCGGGCTGCCATCTGTTATTGGGCAGCTTCAGCAGGCTCTGCATTTTTTTGCTGTAATGATAGAGTTTTCAGTTACTCACAGGATGTAATTATAAACACTTATTTGTAATAGAAGCAGCCTGATGTGCTTGCTTTTCCATTAATAGAACACTGCCCTTCTTGGAATGCGTGTACCACCCTTTCCTTCGAGCTCGGCTGAGGCCTTTCTCACTGTTAGGTAACCCGCCAGGATCGTTCTTTTACGTCCCTAGGTCCGCACGTGTGCACTACGCGCTGCTTGGTCTCCGACGTCAGGATCCTGAGCGCCAGCTCCCTGAGGGAAAGGGCATTCTTGCACTCTTTCTCCTGACATAAATTACTAATCCTGCAAAACGACATTCTCACGTTATTGTTTTTCTTACTGCGTAGGGTAGGACCCTCATATTGGCTGGAGGCAAACAGCTTGTGGTAGTTTGAATAGACGGCCCCCAATATATTCAGTTCTTTATTGTTTGTAGTTTGCATTCTGCAGCCACCTGGCTGGAGGCAGTGTCACTGGGTGGATCTTGAGGTGTGGTGGTGGGTTTCAGATTTCAATCTAAAGATATGCAAAGTGTGCCTGGCTGGAGTTCCTGAAGCGTGCTGTGGCTTTTGGCTTTAGGCTTGTGCTTCTCTCTTTTTCTGCTTGGACCTGTGAAGGCAGGCCAGCTTCTTCTGCCATTATGGAACGTCCCTGGATCTGTAAGCTTCAATAAATCCCTTCCTCCATAACTGTGCCTGGTGTGGAAGTTCATCTCAGCGAACCTGAAGCTGTCTGCTACACAGCTGTTGGGGGTCTAGGAGACTCAGGGGGCTAATCAATGGTCTCTCATTCCCTTGCACAAACATGAATATTTTTGGGAAAAGACACAGGAGTAACGGAGGGAAAGGCCACGTTACTCAACACCGCGCTGGGTGAGAGACAGCCGGGTCTCTTCTGGCATAAGTCAGAGGCAGGAGTGCTGTGCTGGAGTGGGCTGCCTCCCTTGGGGAGACACTGTCCCTCCCCAGGCAGAGCAGAGTGAGTGTGGTGCCCACGGCTCCCTTCCAGACGAAGCACAGTTATTCATGTCCATCATATTGGTCACAAATCAGCTGATTTAAGCAATGGTCTAAATGCAATGGGGAGTGGGTAGAGGGATGGAGAGAAGTCAGGAAGGGCACATGCAAGCTCCCTCCACTGGGAAAGCTACACATCAGAAGAGCCTCTCCCCTTAAGGATGGTAACATTAAGTTTTGAAAGAGCGATGTTTGTAACCTAGCATGGTGATGCTCTGAAGCACTGGCATCTCTCAACCTTTTGCCTGGCATTTCTTCTTCTAGGGCCACCATACTACCTGCAACTCCACTGGCTGGCCACAATCTTCCAAGGGCTCCAGGAAGGAAGAGCTTAGCTGGGAAGCCTGTGGACCCAGAGAATGGTGGCGAGACTTAATTACACCAACCCAGGGAGTAAGTCCAAGACTTGCCAAGGGTGAGAGAGAGGCAGCACAAGGCTGATAGCTTAGGATATAGCTTCTTTTTTGCAGTCCCAAGAGTAAGCTTAGACATTGGAATTCACGTGGTCTAGAACGCTGCCCCAGAGCAGGTGTTGGTGTCCGAGGGTGGAGGAAGGAAGGAGGGTGTTAGAGCTCAGATAGAAAAGCAGAGCTAGAGACAAGAAACAAGGCTATCGGACATCGGGAGACTTAATTTTGAGGATTTTATTTTGTGCTGTGGAAATATTAACTGGATCGGCATTTCCCCCAACGATACTGTTTCTCCTTTAAGTGTAGCTGACTTCACAGTCACTTTGTGAAAAGTGACAACTGTCAGCCAAAGTGACACTGCTTCCTTGTCAAGCCACCATGACTACTTGCTACGCTAGGGAAACCTGGGAAGAGGCAGTGGTGCCACCAAGAGCAGGGAGCGACATGTCACAGCCGGTGAGGACTCAGAAACAAGCACAAACTCTCTTCCTTCCTAAACACCCCGAGCGGAGGGGAGTCCTGTGGGGAGAAATGTCAGCCCTTGGATCACTCATGGAAAAGGCACCGCGGCCTTTGTGATACAGCCGCTGGTGTTCTTTGTGCAACGTAGAAGGAACCTTTCCATTGCATCTTGTGTTTTTATAAACACACGTAGGTACCAACCACCCTCCGGATACTCCCCGAGTCTTACAACGTAAGCAGTCACCACCTTTGGCTAACTTCAGTTTCTATGAATAATCTACGGATTGTGCAATGGCAGATGACACACACGATCAGAATTAGGACTCGGCGCAGACCGCGGTGGGTTCTGCTTGGAAGCGGCCTCTAAATGGCCTGGAAAGGGATCTGGCTTTCCATTGCTTTCAGAGCTACCTGTTCCGTGCAGCTCGCTCTGGGACTCTCCTCCACACCTCTCAGGTACGGCGGCCCCTCCCAGGCTTTCCTCCCGAGGAGGAACCTTCTCACTGGGGCAAATGACTTCCGTGCTCTGAAGCTGGAAAGAGACAGAGGGAGGGAGGGAGAAGGCAGGATCTGGAACCCCCTAAAAGTCACTGTAATTAAAACCCAGCAGTTTGTAATTATTCTGCAGGGAAATGGCAAAAACAGCATAGGAAATCATAGTGCGGTTACCCAAGGCCCTGCTATGTTAATTCACATGGACTCGGGAAGAGATGAAATGCTCAGATGGGCTGGAAGCTAGCTGGAAGGCTTGAGACAAAAGAAAATGCGACCTAATTAGGTAGGAAAAAAAAAAAAAAAGAACACTGGCTTTGGAGTCATCAGAATACGGTTGGTTCTGCCATTCCGACTGACTGACCTCTGGCAAGGCAGGGCCGACTCTGCGTGAGTCAGTTTTAAACTGCAACACAGGACACTATTACTTAGCCTTGGATTGAGAGAATGTGCGCAAAGGTTATTTTCTACTTTAGAATGCTGCTCTGCTCCACACCGTGTGATCGGGCAGCGTCTGCTTCTCCTCCCTGCACGCCCCAAAGGGCACCCTGGCCCCACCTCACCAGGCACCTGCTTCATGCTCCCTGGAGAGCCAAGTTCTTCCTCAGCACACAGCTCCTCATTTTTAAATCTTGCTTTCTTTGTTTCCTAAAGTCAGCATTCAGTATCATTTCTACCTGTATCTTGAATTACAAGATGGATACTGGGGCACTTTTTTTTTCTATAACCCTTTATTTTTTTCCCACCTTTTTTTAGTTGTTAAGAGCATGTTTTGTATGGGGACATCATGTGCTGGTACCGTCTTTTCCCTCCTCCCTGGCCCCACTCCGTAGGGTG
This sequence comes from Dipus sagitta, assembly GCA_036346955.1. NCBI lineage: Eukaryota > Metazoa > Chordata > Mammalia > Rodentia > Dipodidae > Dipus > Dipus sagitta. The sequence continues at coordinate 2,308,614 of CM070789.1, forward strand.
TCCTCCTCAGTGTGGTCACTGGTGTTCCCCATGGGGGTGTGGGCTATGCACTATGAGAGCAGCAGAAGTCAGTTATTGGAGGGAGTACTTTTTAAAAAAATATTTTATTTTATTGATGAGAGAGAGAGAGAGAGAGAGAGAATATGGGTGTGCCAGAGCATATAGCCACTGCAAACAAACTCCAGATGTATGCACTACCTTGTACATCTCGCATATATGGGATACTGGGGACTCGAACCTGGGTCTCTAGGCTTTGCAGGCAAGCAGCTTTAACCACCAAGTCCTCTCTCTAGCCCTTAATGAGATTTTTTTTTTTTTTTTTTGAGAGAGAGAGGGTCTCGCTCTAGCCCAGGCTGACCTGGAATTCACTATGTAGTCTCAAGGTGGCCCCAAACTCACAATGATCCTCCTACCTCTGCGTCCCCCTCCCGAGTGCTGGGATTAAAGACGTGCACCACCACGCCCATCTCTCTCTCTCTCTTTTTTCTTTTGGTATTTCAAGGTAGGGTCTCACTCTAGCCCAGGCTCTTCTGGAATTTACTATGCAGTGTCAGAGTGGCCTCAAACTCACAGTGATCCTCCTACCGCTGCCTCCTGAGTGCTGAGATTAAAGACACGCACCACCACATCCAGCCTATTTTTAAAAATTTTTTTAATATATATATTTTAAATTTACTTATTTGAGAGCGACAGACAGAGAGAAAGAGGCAGATAGAGAGAGAGAGAGAGAATGGGCACACCAGGGCCTCCAGCCACTGCAAACAAACTCCAGACGCGTGCGCCCCCTTGTGCATCTGGCTAACATGGGTCCTGGGGAATTGAGCCTTGAACCAGGGCCCTTAGGCTTCACAGGCAAGCACTTAACCGCTAAGCCATCTCTCCAGCCACCCCCGCTTTTTTTTTAACTTTTTTAAATATACATCCGACCTATTTTTGAGACAGGGCTTCTCATTGGCCTGGAGCTAACCTGCTAGATTATTCTAATCACCTGCAAAGGGTAACTTAAACATGGGGGTTCCTGGAGTCTTCTCCAGAAGATTCTGACTAGGAAGTTAAGGCTGGAGACCAGGAATTTCACTGAACAAGTGCCCTGGTGGTCGGCAGTGAGCCCTCCAAACCCAACCCTCCCATTTTTTTTTTTTTTAGAGATTATTGAGGCAGATCCAGAAGTAATCTGGAGTTTAGAATCCTTGTGACTTTAAAACGAGTGTTTCACAAAAGGAGTGTCAGCACAAGGATTTTGCGGGGGGTGTACGTCTGCACACCTGTATGGAGGCCAGAGAAAATGTCAGGTGTCCTCCTCGATGACTAGTCTGTTTTACTCGGAAGACAGGGTCTCCCTGGACCCAGAGCTGCTGTTTACAGTCACATGGGCGGCAAGTGAGCTACAGTGCTCTCAGCCCTTCACAGGACGGGGACAACACTTGGGTGCTAGGAAATCAAACTCCGGGTGAGCCAGGCCCTCAGAGGCCCCCATGCTCAAACAGCAAGCACTCCAACCTGATGAGCCACCTCCCTAGTCCCGTAAGGATGTTTTCCTCTTTTTTTTTTTTTGAATTAAAAATGCAGTGGGCCAGGTGATGGTGACGCACACCTTTAATCCCAGCACTGAGGAGGCAGAGGTAGGAGGATTGCCGTGAGTTCAAGGCCACCCTGAGACTACATAGTGAATTCCAGGTCAGCCTGGGCTAGAGCGAGATTGTCATTCCAAAAAAATAAACCGAAACAAAACAAAAATGCAGCAATGTGAAGCGCATCTGGGTTCAGACAAAAGTCTATTCACTTGTCACCTCTGTGAGGGAGGCAAATTAGTGTCACTATCCTAAATGTGACAGACACTATTTGCTACTCCAGGGAGGTAAGGGTGGGACAGGAACGAGGTAATGCGTGCTGAATACTAATAAGTTTAACAAAGAATGTGCAAGAGCGGCTTTGCCCCTTGCTTCTGCACTGGTGAAAGAAGTGAAAATTTCAACTAGTGGGTCACTCGAGTGAGTAAAGAGAAGCCGGGAGTCCACACACTGCTTCTCCATCAATCAATGACCCCGTCATGTGACGCGGGAAGGAGATGCATCTCCACGCAGAGGCAGAGGTGGGCTAGTGTGCAACTGTATGGTTGAAAAGTGCTTGTCTGGAACTCAGTAGGGACACACTCCAGTAAGAGTTCAGTACAGGCCTGGAGAGATGGCTTAGCGGTTAAGCGCTTGCCTATGAAGCCTAAGGACCCCGGTTCAAGGCTCGATTTCCCCAGTACTCATGTAAGCCAGATGCACAAGGTGGTGCATGCATCTGGAGTTCATTTGCAGTGGCTGGAGGCCCTGGCACACCCATTCTCTCTCTCTCTCTCTCTCTCTCTCTCTCTCTCTCTCTGCCTCTTTCTCTCTCTGTCACTCTCAAATAAATAAATAAAATTTTTAAAAAAAAAGATTGCCAAGAGTTCAGTACAAAGCACTGCTACTAAATGGAAATACGACGTTAAAGCCAAACCTTATTGAAATATCTTCAGACAACTGTGATCCATCCGGCAAAAGGAAGAAAACAAGGTTGTTAGAAGGTGGGTGCCAGTGATTGGCGGGGCTTTCCTGTGCTAACCGGGAATGTGTAGGACGGTATCAGGAAAATCAAGATTGCATGGACTGTAAATTCAGTGTCTCGATTTTGGAAATCAGTGAGAAAAGCTGCCAAGCAGTTCTCTGCCTCCCCCTCCCACTGTCCCTTCCCTCATCCCTTTAAATGTACATACTTGTATATAACATATACAAAGACCTCATGAATAGCAATGTATAGCACACATACTCAATGTATGTTTATGTTGTTATGTGAACACACAATTTTCTCCGTTCTTTCTTTGGTTTTCCTCCCTTCCTTCCATCTTCCTTCTTTTCTTTCTTTCTTTCTTTCTTTCTTTCCTTCTTTCCTTCCTTCCTTCCTTCTCTCCCTTCCCTTCTTTTCTTTCTTTCTTTCTTTTTTTTTTTTTTGTCTTTCCAGATAGGGTCTTCCTCTGTAGCCCTAGCTAGCCAGGAACTCTCTATGTAGCCCAGGATGACCTTGAATTCACAGCGGTCTTGTTTCAGCCTTCCAAGTACTGGGGTTACAGGTGTGAGTCACTGTGCCTGGCTTCCACTTTCAAGTCTAGAACTTTTTTTTTTTTTTTTAAAGAAAGCTTCCAGCAAAATTTCACCACAGAGAATGGGAGCATTTCCTGGTCATTGAAGGCAGAGGGCAGACCCTCATCACCTTATGTCTCTGGAGTTATATATGGCTCCTACAAACATGAGACACCGAACACACAGTCACTGAAGTTGACTGTGGTCTCTGTCACAACAGGGTCAGGTAAACATAGATGTGTATTGTCACTGAAGTTGACTGTGGTCTCTGTCACAACAGGGTCAGGTAAACATAGGTGCATATTGTCACTGAAGTTGACTGTGGTCTCTGTCACAACAGGGTCAGGTAAACATAGATGCGTATTGTCACTGAAGTTGACTGTGGTCTTTGTCACAACAGGGTCAGGTAAACATAGGTGCATATTGTCACTGAAGTTGACTGTGGTCTCTGTCACAACAGGGTCAGGTAAACATAGATGTGTATTGTCACTGAAGTTGACTGTGGTCTCTGTCACAACAGGGTCAGGTAAACATAGATGCATATTGTCACTGAAGTTGACTGTGGTCTCTGTCACAACAGGGTCAGGTAAACATAGATGCGTATTGTCACTGAAGTTGACTGTGGTCTCTGTCACAACAGGACCAGGTAAGTTTCTGAAGGAGGTGGCAATGCTGAGGCCACATTGTCACCTGAATTGTGCTTTGTCTTGTTTCGATACATCAGGTTATGCTGCACTAAAACTCCTGGACCGCAGAGACTTACCACAGTTTTGTTCACCTGATGGCATTTGCAGATATGAGGACCCCCGTGGGAACTATCCTTTAAGTGGCAACTCACTGATGCATTTTGTCCTGGCATGTGCAGAATCCCCCTCCCCCCACAAAGCCCCTTCCACTGTCATCGCCAGGGAGGAGAGCTGGGTGAGGGCCTGGCAGCCATGCCCCACTGACTGTTCCAGCTTGGACAGGGCCTACACAGCCTGGGCACACACTCTACAACAGTGGGATCCATCCTACCTTCTGGAGGCAGAACAGAAGTGGAGAGATGGAAGCCTGAAAAATCCCTACCGCAGTTCTCCAAATGGTTTCCAAGGAAATTCGCCGCAGAGAAACTTCTTGTAAGGCGGAGAAATCATCACAAACACACTGATGAAGAAAGGACTCAGTCATAAATTGCGATTGTCAAGCTGGCAGGACTCAGGATCACCATGGAAACAAATCTCTTGGCAAGTCTGTAAGGGATTGTCTGGATTAGCACCCACCTTAACTGTGGCTGGTACCATTCTGTGGACTGGGATCCTGGGCTACATAAAACACAAGAGAGCTGGCTGTGAACCAACATTCATCCCTCTCTACTTTCCTCCCTTCCTGCTACTGTAGCCATGTGATGCTGGTTTCCTGACCCAGCCTTGCTTTCCCCACCACAATGGGCTCCACCCTCTGGAACCTCGTCTGCTTCTAGGCAGGTACTTTGTCCTAGTGACAAGGAAGTCACTGATCCACCAATGCGATGACTAGAACCTAGGTTCCTCCTAGCAATGAGGAAGTCGTAGCGATGAGGAAGTCACTGATCCACCAATGCGATGACTAGAAGGAAAGTCATTGATCCACCAATGCAGTGACTAGAACCTAGGTTCTTCCTAGTGATCCACCAATGCGATGACTAGAACCTAGGTTCCTCCTAGCGACAAGGAAGTCACTGATCCACCAATGTGATGACTAGAAGGAAAGTCACTGATCCACCAATGCGATGACTACAAGGAAAGTCACTGATCCACCAATGCGATGACTAGAACCTAGGTTCCTCCTAGCAATGAGGTAGTCACTGATCCACCAATGCGATGACTAGAACCTAGGTTCCTCCTAGCGACAAGAAAGTCACTGATCCATCAATGTGATGTCTAGAACTTAGATTCTGATTATAAATGGAAATTCTGCAGTTTTAAAACTTAGCCAAAGGTAACTTTAAAATCAGTATGAATTTATTTAAAAATAACTTTCAAATGTCATCAATCTAAGAGTTGTTAGTTATTGTTAATTATAGCTGAATAAAAAATAATCCATGAGCCAGGTGTGGTGGCGCATGGCTTTAATCCAGCACTCGGGAGGCAGAGGTAGGAGGATCACTGTGAGTTCGAGGCCACCCTGAGATTCCATAGTGAATTCCAGGTCAGCCTGGGCTAGAGTGAGACCCTACCTCGAAAAACCAAAAAAAAAAAGAAAACATCCAATATAGTACCAAAATTATGATGATGGTAGACCTAGTGGAGAACTGGTTAAAATGAACTTTTCATTCTGTCACTGATAGGCAACATTTAATCATGGGGAGTGGTTTTTAATTGACTAAGCAGATTTCCTCTCACTTGAACATATATAGTTTTTCTTGTGGAATTTAAAAAAATATTATAACTTAATACAATGATAATCTGAATTCATTCTAGAACAAAGCTATTTGTAACCATCTAATGTAGTTTCTGGTCATCACAAATGGTATACAAAAGGCTGTGAGAATGGAGTTGATTCTCTGGGATACCTAGAACACTGTTTCCTTTTGACTTTTTTGTTTCTTTTAAGCACATAATGGATTTAAAAAAAAAAAAACTGACCAAATCCACACCTGACATATAAAACTGACACAAATAATTTGGACCTAAATCGGTAACATAATTTGTCATATCCAATTTCCTCCTCAGTTACAGGAGTAGGATCAAACATACAGACGCAGCCATTAGACTGGCTTGATATCCTGAGTAAGAAGAAAAATTGGTAGAAATTCGTAAGAAATAGAAGCCAAGCTTAGTGCTAACCCTTGTGTAAAATGATTTCTAATCGCATGGTTCCTCCTGCTTGGATGTCAGGGTGGGCTGGGTGAGCCACACGGCCATCCCCTCCGGCCTCAGGATGTGATGTGTGGACGGAATATGGAACTCTGCGATCTACTGAGCCAGAGGAGGATTTCATACTCCTTTCAGAACAGTACTCAAATTGTCAAGAAATGTTCAGTAAAATAACACTGCAAATCACACTCAGTTAAAGCACTTGGCAAGGGCAGCCTGACAAAACGGAGCAATCAAGCATGTGGGACCCGGTGCGATTTACATGTTTTCAGGGCTGACACCCTGGGTGGCTTGCTATTCACAAGGCAGCGCTTTCCACCCTCCCTCTGCTTAGGTTTGACGGGGAGCCAAGTCCTCAATCTGACTTCGTTTGGCTGTGGTCTACTTCAGATTAGCTTTTGTCACCGCTCCACACAGCAGACAGGAATTCGGCCCACTGGGGAAGGAGGGAGGGCGGGGCAGGAAGAGATCAAGCAAAACGCACCTGTGATCAGCTCAGGCCACAGTGTGGGGCAGGAAGGGTGTGAGCCAGCCCGGAGCACACGACACAAGCACTTCAGGTGACCCTGACAGGACAGAGAGCAGCTAGTGCTCAACGTGCCTGCTGTGTGTGTGTGTGTGTGTGTGTGTGTGTGTGTATGTGTGTGTGAATATGTATGAGTGTGTGTATGTGTATGAATATGTGTATGTGTGTGTATGTTATGAGTGTGTGTATGAGTGTGTGTATGTGTATGTGTGTATGCATATGTGTGTGTATGTGTGTATATGTGTGTGTACGTGTATGTATGTGTGTATGTGCATGTGTGTGTATGTGCATGTGTGCGTATGTTTGTGTGTGTCTGCATGTTTGTATGTATGTGTGTGTGTGTGTGTATGTGTTCGTGCATGGGGGGGTCACACAACGAAGCATTTTCGTTTCCCTGAAGATACTCAACAGCATTCTAGGCTTCTCATTTAGAAACTAACTTGACATCTATCTGGCTGGAGGATGACAGATCATAAATTCTTTTCAAGTGAGATGTAACTTGCTTTAGTGACTTTTCCATTGCTGTGAGCAAATACCTGACTAGAATCTTAGGGAGGAAAAGAGTTCAAGGCAGCTTACAGTTCCAAGGGGCGTTTCCTGGTGGGAAGGCGGCAGCAGTGAGTGCGCAGCTGGCCTGTGTTCGCAGTCAGGAAGCAGAGCACAAACAGGAAGCGGGGCCAGGCTATAAAGCCTAGCGCACCACCCGCCTGACCTACGTCCTCCTCTATCGCGTCACCTCCTAACCTCCCCAAGCAGTACCATCAGCTGGGAACCAGGTGTTTGAGCACATGAGCTTACAGGGGACACCCTTTACCATAACTACAGCATGTGACTTACAGACTCTCGGTCAAAACAAATGGGGCTGGAGTGCTGGTTTAGCAGTTAAGGAGGTTGCCTGCAAAGCCTAAGGACCCATGTTTGCTTCTGCAATTCCCACATAAGCCAGATGCACAAGGTGACACAGGTGCTCATGGTCGCACATGCACACTCGGTGGCACACGTGCACAAGGTGGCACACATGCATGTGGTGGTACATGCATCTTCAGTTCGATAGCAGTGGCTAGAGGCCCTGGCATGGCAAACTCTCTCTCTCTGTCTCTCTCTCTGTCTTTGTCTCTGTCTCTGTCTCTCTCTCATAAAATAAAACAAATGAATTGATATATTTTCTTAAAAGATGACATTTTTAGGGCTGGGAGGAGAGCTTAGTAGGTAAATGACCTGCCTTGCAATCATGAGGACCTGAGTTTAATTCCTAGAACCCTGGTTAAACAGGTGTGGGATGGTTTAATTCCCCACACCAATCTTTTAGGGGTGGATCTGGCCATGAGTGCATACCTGTAAACTTACCCTGGGGGAGCAGGGCAAGAAAACCGTGACAAGTGTGAGGCCAGCTTGGTCTTGGTCTGCACAGCAATCTCGGGGTCGACAAGGGCTACGTAGCGAGACTCTGTCTTAAAAAAAAAAAAAAAGAAAGAAAGAAAGAAAGCAACCATAGCACAAAGATAGTTGGAGGAAAACAAAATTTGGTCATTGTGAAAATTAAGGGAGATACCTGGTTATTGAGTCTTCCCAGCCAAGGACAGTTCTAGATTTACACTCCCCACTATGTTCACCACTAGTCAAATTAAATAAATAAATAAATAAATAAATACACACACACATACATAGATATATATATTTAATTTTTTGTTTTTTTGAGGTAGGGTCTCACTTTAGCCCAGGCTAACTTGCAATTCACTTTTTAGTCTCAGGGTGCCTCAAACTCTCGGCGATCCTCTTATATCTGCTTCCCAAGTGCTGGGATTAAAGGCGCGCGCCACCACGCCCAGCCTAAATATATAATTTAAAACAAAACCAATTTATTTATCAGAGAAAGAGAGAGAGAGAGAATATTGGCACAGTAGAGCCTCTAGCCACTGCAAACAAACTCCAGACACAGGTGCCACCTTCTGCATGTGGCTTACGTGGGTACTGGGGAATCAAACTTGGATCCTTAGGCTTCGCAAGCAAGCGCTTTAAACTGCTATGCCATCTCTGCAGCCCAAGCATAAAAACTTAATTAAACAATCAAACAGAAAGATTTAGTGTCATTAGACATACTAGTCTTAGATCATTCCAAAATTTTGATAGCCCAGGTAGCTCAGAGCCACCGTATTGGAGAATGTATGGCTTGTTAGGTCTGGAAGGTCTGTCAGGCAACCCTGATCAACACTGGTTGAAGGTAACAGTACCTGATTCCAAACTTTCCCATTGGGTGCATTAAGAGGCAATTCCCTATTCTTTAAGAGACGACATATACAAAAGTACTTTTAGCACAAAATGCAAAGGCTAAGAGGCATTGCATGCTTTCATTCTCCCTCCTCCTGTCGACTTACATAAATGATGTGACAGAAAGCAATGGCTACATGGAGGTCTTGTGAAATTTATCTGTGTCGTAGACCCAGTCTGGCCACGGGTGGCTCGTGGAAGCAGGAGCCGGGGTTGCCTGACACGCACCATCTGCCACGCATTTCAGCTGAGCCCGAGTACATAGCCAGAGTAGCTAGGGGGAGGAGGGCGACGGCAGGCAACGGGAACGTCAGCCAGGTGGCTGTAGGAAACGAGATGGCCCTTTCTTTCCTCACAGCTCTGGCTGAGGAAGTCAAGATGATGTAAGTGCACTTGCGCACAGACGAGAGTTGTTTGCATCCTCTGAGACTTCCCACACTCGCCGGCGGCAGCGTGAGCTCTGTGCACTAGGGTGGAAGCCGTGCTCGCTTGGGTGCTGAGTTCAAGAGTCTAGGCCAGAGGTCTTCCAGACTTCACTCAGGGAAGTGGCTGAGATGAATGGACGGTTGGGTTTGGGATACATTTTGGAGTTGGGCTGACAAAAGCAAGTCGGAAGTGGGGCAAAGGGATGACTTTGCCATACGCTGAGGTGAGAAATATCAGAAAAGGCAACACAGCAAAGACCTGGGAGGCACACATAGGCACTTGAGAGCTGAAAGCACAGATTCCTCACTGGGCCACGGGTACTAAAGGAGCAGGGGCCTGGTGACTCACATCCTTCCTCTGTGTCTGCCCTGCACGGGGAGATCCTGCTGACTCCGCAGAGAACAGCTGCCACCCAAGGAGAGTGCCAACCTGAGTCTCCTCTTCCCATCAGGCCTGAAAGCACAAGAGTCAGTAATTCTCCAAAAATGCGACTACCTTGGATTCCAGGAAGAACAAATCCTCTCTGGACAGAGGGCTCCAAATATGGGAACAATTATCTATGTGACAGACACTCCCCTGTGGGAGCACATTGGACCCATCTGCAGATGAGAGGTTTAGCAGACTAGAAGTTTAACCAACCAGATTTCAGGACTGGAGCTGCCTCAATGAGTGGGACCACGCCATGTCCAGGACACTTCTCTCTTCACACTTCCTGTCCTCTCACCTCGCCTTGTCCAGGACACTTCTCTCTACACACTTCCTGTCCTGTCACCTCGCCTTGCCCGGCACACTTCTCTCTGCACACTTCCTGTCTGCTTACCTCGCCATGTCCAGGACACTTCTCTCTGCACACTTCCTGTCCTGTCACCTCGCCATGTCCAGGACACTTCTCTCTGCACACTTCCTGTCCTGTCACCTCGCCATGTCCAGGACACTTCTCTCTGCACACTTCCTGTCCTGTCACCACGCCTTGTCCAGGACACTTCTCTCTGCACACTTCCTGTCGTGTCACCTCACCTTGTCCAGGACACCTCTCTCCTGCACACTTCCTGTCCTGCTACCTTGCATTTTCCAGGACACTTCTCCCTGCACACTTCCTGTCCTCTCCCCTCGCCTTGTCCTGGACACTTCTCTCTGCACACTTCCTGTCCTGTCCCCCTAGCGTTGTCCTGGATACTTCTCTCTGCACACTTCCTAAGCAGTCACCACCCTTGTCCAGGACCTTCTTCTCTGCAACACCTGTCCTTTCACCACGCCTCTTCCAGTTAAACTTATCTCAGCGTCACTTCCTTTCCTGTCACCAGCCTATTCCACAGACTTCTCTGTGCACACTTCCTGTCCCTCCCCTCGCCTGATCCCAGGACCTTCTCCGTCTGTGGCACACTTCCTGTCCCTTGTCACCTCGCCTTCTCCCCAGGACACTTCTCTCTTGGCAAATTCCCTTGTCCTCTCCCCTTCGGCCCTGTCCAGGACACTTCTCTCTGCACAGCATCCCTGTCCTGTCACCTTCGCCTTGTCCAGGACACTTCTCTCTGCACACTTACCAGTCCTGTCACCGCGCCATGTCCAGGACACTTCTCACTGCACACTTCCTGTCCTGTCACCTCACCTTGTCCGGGACACTTCTCTCAGCAAACTTCCTGTCCTGTCACCTCGCCTTGTCCAAGACACTACTCGTTGTACAATTCTTTTCCTGTCTCCACGCCTTGTCCAGGACACTTCTCTCTGCATTATTCCTGTTTGCCACTACACGTTGTCCAGGACACTTCTCTCTTAACACTTTCTGTCCTGTCACCACACCTTGTGCAGGACAATTCCGTCTGCATACTTCCTGTCCTATCACGTCGCCTCTTCCAGGACACTTCTCTCTGCACACTTCCTGTCCTGTCACCATGCCTTGTCCGGGACACTTCTCTCTGCACACTTCCTTTCCTCTCACCACGCTTTGTCTGGGACTCTTCTCTCTGTACACTTCCTGTCTTGTCACCACAACTTGTCCGGGACACTTCTCTTTGCACACTTCCTGTCCTGTCAACTCACCTTGCCTGTAACACTTCTCTCTGCACACTTCCTGTCCTGTCACCACATTGTATCCATGACTCTTCTCCCTGCACACATCCTGTCCTGTCACCATGCGTTGTCCGGGACACTTCTCTCTGCAAACTTCCTGTCCTGTCACCTCGCCTTGTCCAGGACACTTCTCTCTGCACACTTCCTGTTCTGTGACCCCGCCTTGTCCTGGACATTTCTAACTGAACACATTCTGATGGTCACCTCGCCTTTTCCAATACACTTGTCTCTGCACACTTCCTGTCCTGTCTCCAAGCCTTGTCCGGGAAAGTTCTCCCTGCACATCTTCCTCTCCTGTCACCTCGCCTTGTCCAGGACACTTCTCTCTGCACAATTCCTGTCCTCTCACCTCGCCTTGTCCAGGACACTTCTCTCTGCACACTTCCTGTCCTGTCACCTCTCCTTGTCCAGGACACTTCTCTCTGCACAATTCCTGTCCTCTCACCTCGCCTTGTCCAGGACACTTCTCTCTGCACAATTCTTGTCCTGTCGCCACGCCTTGCCCGGGACACTTCTCTCTGCACAATTCTTGTCCTGTCACCACGCTTTCTCCAGGATACTTCTCTCGCACACTTCCTGTACTGTCACCCGCCTGGTCCAGGACACTCTCTCTCCTCACTTCCTGTCCTGAATCACGCCTTGTCTGGACACTTCCAATCTGCACACTCCTGTCCGTCACACCTCACTTCTCCAGGACACTCTATCTGCACACTTCCTGTCTGTCACCTCGCCTGTCCTACACTTCTCTCTGCACACTTCCTGTCCTGTCACCTCGCCTTTCCAGGACACTTCTCTGCACATTCCTGTCCTGTCACCACACAACACCTTCTGCAATTCTTCTCCCCCTTGCACACTTCTCTTTGTGTCACCACGCCTTGTCCAGACATTTGTCTCTGCACATTCCTGTCTTTCACCACTTGTCGGGACACTTCTCTTGCACAATCTTGCCTGTCCAGCCTTGTCAGGACACTCTCTCGCACACTTCTGTCCTGCACCACCCTTGCCAGACACTTCTCTCTGCACACTTCCTGTCCTGTCACCACGCCTTGTCCAGGACACTTCTCTCTGCACACTTCCTGTCCTGTCACCTCTCCTTGTCTGGGACACTTCTCTCTGCACAGTTCCTGTGCTGTCTCCACGCTGTTTCCGTGACACTTCTCTCTGCACACTTCCTGCCCTGTCACCTCGCCTTGTCCGAGACACTTCTCTCTGCACACTTCCTGACCTGTCAGCATGCCTTCTCCAGGACACTTCTCTCTCCACAATTCCTGTCCTGTCACCTGGCCTTGTCCAGGGTACTTCTATCTGCACACTTCCTGTCCTGTCACATCACCTTGTCCGGGACACTTCTCCTTGCACATCTTGTCCTGTCACCACGCCTGTTCCGGGACACTTCTCTCTTCACACTTCCTGTCTTGTCACCACACCTTGTCCAGGACACTTCTCTCTGCACACTTCCTGTCCTGTCACCTTGCCTGAACCAGGACACTTCTCTCTGCACACTTCCTGTACTCTCACCTCGCCTTGTCCGGGACACTTCTCTCTGGGCACTTCCTGTTCGGTCACCTCACCTAGTCCAGGACACTTTTCTCTGCACACTTCCTGTCCTGTCACCTTGCCTTGACAAGGACACTTCTGCACACTTCCTGTCCTGTCACCACGCCTTCTCTGGAAAACTTCTCCCTACACACTTCCTGTCCTGTCACCTCGCCTTGCCCAGTACACATCTCTCTGCACACATCTTGTCCTGTCATCTCACCTTGTCAGGGACACTTTTCTCTGCGCACTTCCTGTCCTGTCAACACGTCTTGTCCAGGACACTTCTCTCTGCACACTTCCTGTCCTGTCACCTCCCCTTGTCCAGGACACTTCTCTCTGTACACTTCCTGTCCTGTCACCTCGCCTTCTCCAGGACACTTCTCTCTGCAAACTTCTCCTGTCACGTCGCCTTGTCCAGGACACTTCTCTCTGCACACTTCCTGTGCTGTCACCACGCCTTGTCCTGGACTCTTCTCATTGCACACTTCCAGTACTGTCACCACCCTTGTCTGGGACACTTCTCTCTGCACACTTCCTGTCCTGTCACCACGCCTTGCGCAGGACACTTCTCTTAGCACACTTCTTGTACGGTCACCATGCCTTGTCTGGTACACTTCTCTCTGCACAATTCCTGTCCTCTCACCACACCATGCCCGGGACACTGCTCTCTGCTCACTTCGTGTTTGTCATTTCGCCTTGTCCAGGACACTTCTCCCTGCAAACTTCCTCTCCCGTCACCTCGCCTTGTCCAGGACACTTCACTCTGCATATTCCTGTCCTGTCACCTTGCATTGTACAGTACACTTCTCTATGTGCACTTCCTATCCTGTCACCTCACCTTGTCCAGGACACTTGTGTCTGCACACTTTCTGTCCTGTCACCACGCCTTGTCCAGGACGCTTCTCTCTGCACACTTCTTGTCCTGTACCGAACCTTGTCCAGGACACTTCTCTCTGCACAATTCTTGTTGTGTCACCACACCATGTCCTGGATACTTCTCCCTACACACTTACTGTACTGTCACCTCGCCTTGTCCAGGACACCTCTCTCTGCACACTTCGTGTCCAGGCACCATGCCTTGTCTGGGATACTTCTCTCTGCTCACTTCATGTACGGTCACCTCGCCTTGCCAAGGACACATCTCTCTGCACACTTCCTGTCCTGTCACCACGACTTGTCCGGAACACTTCTCATTGCACACTTCTTATCCTGTCACCATGCCTTGTCCGGGACACTTCCTTGGCACACTTCTTGTACTGTCAGCACACCTTGTCAGGTACACTTCTCTCTGCACACGTTCTGTCCTGTCACCAAGCCTTGTCTGGGAAACTTCTCTCTGCGCACTTCCTGTTTCTCACGTCACCTTTTCCCAGACACTTCTCTCTGCACACTTTCTGTCCTGTCACCTCGGCTTGTCCAGGATACCTTTCTCTGCATACTTCCTGTCCTCTCACCTCGACTTGTCCAGGACACGTCTCTCTGCTCACTTCCTGTCCTGTCACCATGCCTTGTCCGGGACACTCGTCTCTGCACACTTCCTGTACTCTAACGTCGCCTTGTCCAGAACACTTCTATCAGCACACTTCCTCTCCTGTCACCTCGCTTTTTCCAGGACACTTCTCTCTGCCCACTTCCTGTCCTGTCACCTCACCTTGTCCAGGACACTTCTCTCTGCCCACTTCCTGTCCTGTCACCTCGCCTTGTCCAGGACACTTCTCTCTCCACACTTCCTGTCCTGTCACCTCGCCTTATCCAGGACACTTCTCTCTGCCCACTTCCTGTCCGGTCAGCACGCCTTGTTCAGGACACTTCTCTCTGCACACTTCCTGTCCGGTCACCACACCTTGTCCAGGACACTTCTCTCTGCACGCTTCCTGTCCTCTCACCTAGCCGAGCCCGGGAAACGTCTCTCTGCACACTTCCTGTCCTGCCACTTTGCCTTGTCCAGGACACTTCTCTCTGCACATTTCCTGTGCTGTCACCTCGCCTTGTCCAGGACACTTCTCTCTGCACACTTCCTGTCCTGTCACCTCGCCTTGTCCAGGACACTTCTCTCTGCACACTTCCTTTCCTGTCACCAAGCCTTCTCTGGGAAACTTCTCTCTGCAAACTTCCTGTTTGTCACGTCGCCTTGTCCATGACACTTCTCTCTGCACACTTCCTGTCCTGTCACCACATGTTCTCCGGGACACTTTTCTCTTCACACTTCCTGTCCTGTCACCTCGCCTTGTCCAGGACACTTCTCTCTGCACATTTCCTGTCCTGTCACCTCGCCTTGTCCAGGACACTTCTCTCTGCACACTTCCTGTCCTGTCACCTCGCCTTGTCCAGGACACTTCTCTCTGCACACTTCCTGTCCTGTCACCTCGCCTTGTCCAGGACACTTCTCTCTGCACACTTCCTGTCCTGTCAGCACGCCTTGTCCAGGACACTTCTCTCTCCAAACTTCCTGTCCTGTCACCTCGCCTTGTCCAGGACACTTCTCTCTGCACACTTTCTGTCCTGTCACCTGTCCCTGTCCAGGACACTTCTCTCTGCACAGTTCATGTCCTGTCACCTCGCCTTGTCCGGGACACTTCTCATTGCACAATTATTGTCCTGTCACCACGCCTTGTCCAGGACATTTCTCTCTGCACACTTCCTGTCCTGTACCCAAACTTGTCCAGGACACTTGTCTCTGCACAATTCTTGTTCTGTCACCACGCTTTGTCTAGGACACTTCTCTCTGCACACTTCCTGTCCTGTCTAATCACCTTATCCAGGACACTTCTCTCTGCAAACTTCCTGTCCTGTCACCTGGCCTTGTGCAGGACACTTCTCTCTGCACAGTTCATGTCCTGTCACCTCGCCTTGTCCAGGACACTTCTCTCTGCACAGTTCATGTCCTCTCACCACACCTTTTCCACGATACTTCCCTCTGCACACTTGCTGTCTTGTCACCACGCCTTCTCCAGGACACTTCTATCTGGACACTTCCTGTCCTGTCACCAGCCTTGCCCCGGACTCTTCTTTCTGCACACTTCCTGTCCTGTCACCTCACCTCGTCCAGGACACTTCTCTCTGCACACTTCCTGTCCGGTCACCACACCTCGTCCAGGACACTTCTCTCTGCACACTTCCTGTCCGGTCACCACACCTTGTCCAGGACACTTCTCTCTGCACGCTTCCTGTCCTCTCACCTAGCCAAGCCCGGAAAACTTCTCTCTGCACACTTCCTGTACTATCACTTTGCCTTGTACAGGACACTTCTCTCTGCGCACTTCCTGTCCTGTCACCTCGCCTTGTCCAGGTCACTTGTCTCTGCACACCTCCAGTCCTGTCGCCACGCCTTGTCCACGACTTTTCTCTCTGCACACTTCCTGTCTGGTACCCAACCTTGTCCAGGACAGTTCTCCCTGCAAATTTCTGTCCTGTCTTCAGGCTTTGTCCAGTATCCTCTCTGCACACTTCCTGTACTGTCACCTCGCCTTGTCAAGGACACTTCTCTCTGCACACTTCCTGTCCTGTCACCACCATTCCCCAGGACACTTCTCTATGCACACTTCCTGTCCTGTGAAATTGCCTTCTCCTGGACACTTCTCTCTGCACACTTCCTGTCCTGTAACCTGGCCTTGTCCAGCACACTTCTCTCTGCACACTTCCTGTCCTGTCACCATGCCTTTTCCGGGACACTTCTCTATGCACATTTCCTGTCCTGACACCTCTCCTTGTCCGGGACACTTCTCTCTGCACACTTCCTTTGCAGTCACCATTCCTTGTCCAGGACACCCCTCTGTACACTTCCTGTCCTGTCACCTCACCTTGTCCTTGACACTTCTCTCTGCACACTTCCTCTCCTGTCACCACGCTTTTTCCAGGACACTACTTTCTGCACAATTCCTGTCCTCTGACCACGCTTTCTCTGGGACACTTTTCTCTGCACACTTCTTGTCCTGTCACAACACCTTGTCCAGGACACTTCTCTCTGCGCACTTCCTCACCTTTCACCTCGCCTTGTCCAGGACACATCTCTCTGCACACCTCCTGTCCTGTCACCTCGCCTTGGCCTGGACACTTCTCTCTGCACACTTCCTGTACGGTACCCAACCTTGTCCAGGACACTTCTCTTTGCACAATCCGTGTCCAGTCACCACGGCTTGTCCAGTACACTTCTCTCTGCACACTTCCTGTCCTGTCAACACGCCTAGTCCAGGTCACTTCTCTCTGCACACTTCCTGTCCTGTCACCACACCTTGTCCAGGACACTTCTCTCTGCACACTTCCTGTCTTGTCACCTCACCTTGCCCGGGACACTTCTCTTTGCACACTTCCTGTCCTGTCACCACGCCTTGTACAGGACACTTCTCTTCGCACACGTCTTGTACTATCACCACACCTTGTCCAGGACACTTCTCTCGGCACACTTCCTGTCCTCTCATCACTCCTTGTGCGGGACACTCCTCTCTGCACATTTCCTGTCCTATCACCACACTTGCCTAGCTCACTTCTCTCTACACACTTCCTGTCCTCTCCCCTCGCCTTGTCCAGGACACTTCTCTCTGCACAATTCCTGTCCTGTCACCACGCCTTCTACTGGACACTTCTCTCTGCACACTTCCTGTCCTGTCACATTGCCTTGTCCAGGACACTTCTCTCTGGACACTTCCTGTCCTGTCACCTCGCCTTGTCCAGGACACTTCTCTCTGCACACTTCTTGTACTGTCACTACACCTTGTCTGGTACACTTCTCTCTCCACACTTCCTGTCCTGTCACCACACATTGCCTATCGCACTTCTCTCTACACACTTCTTGACCTGGAACCACGCCTTGTCCGGGAAACTTATCTCTGCACACTTCCTGCCGGTCACCTCGCCTTGCCCAGGACACTTCTCTCTGCACACTTCCTGTCCTGTCACCGCGATTTGTCCGGGACAATTCTCTTTGCACACTTCTTGTGCTGTCACTACACCTTGTCTGGTACACTTCTCTCTGCACACTTCCAGTCCTGTCACCAAGCCTTGTCTGGGTAACTTCTCTCTGCATACATCCTGTCCTGTCAGCATGCGTTGTCGGGGACACTGCTCTCTACACACTTCCTGTCCTCTCACCACACCTTGTATGGGACAATTCTCTGTGCACACTTCCTGTTTGCCACCTCGCCTTGTCCAGGACACTTCTCTCTGCACACTTCCTGTACTGTCACCGCGCCTTGCCTGGGACACGTCTCTCTGTTCACTTCCTGTTTGTCACCACGCCTTGTCCAGGACACTTCTCTCTGCACACTTCCTGTCCTCTCACCACACCTTGTATGGGACAACTCTCTGTGCACACTTCCTGTTTGCCACCTCGCCTTGTCCAGGACACTTCTCTCTGCACACTTCCTGTACTGTCACCGCGCCTTGTCCGGGACACGTCTCTCTGTTCACTTCCTGTCCTGTCACCACGCCTTGTCCAGGACACTTCTCTCTGCACACTTCCTGTCCTCTCACCACACCTTGTATGGGACAATTCTCTGTGCACACTTCCTGTTTGCCACCTCGCCTTGTCCAGGACACTTCTCTCTGCACACTTCCTGTACTGTCACCGCGCCTTGTCCGGGACACGTCTCTCTGTTCACTTCCTGTCCTGTCACCTCGCCTTGTCCAGCACAGTTATCTCTGCACACTACCTGTACTCTCACCTCACCTTGTCCAGGAAACTTCTCTCTGCACACTTCCTGTCCTGTCACCACGCCTTGTCCAGGACACTTCTCTCTGCTCACTTCCAATCCTGTCAACACACCTTGCCTACCTCACTTCTCTCTACACACTTCCTGTCCTCTCACCACCTCTTGTACAGCACACTTGTCTCTGCCCTCTTCCTGTCCTGTCTCCACACCTTGTCCGGGACACTTCTCTCTACACACTTCCTGTGCTGTCACCACACATTGTCAGGGACACTTCTGTCTCCACACTTCCTGTCCTGTCACATCGCCCTGTCCAGAACACCTCTCCGCACACGTTTTGTCCTGTCAACACACACTTGTCCAGTACACTTCTCTCTGCACACTTGCTGTCCGTTCACCACACCTTGTCCAGGACACTTCTCTCTGAACTCTTCCTGCCCTCTCACCTAGCAGTGCCTGGGAAACTTCTCTCTGCACACTTCCTGTCCTGTCACCTCGTCTTGTCCAGGACTCTTCTCTCTGCACATTTCCTGTGCTGTCACCTCGCCTTGTCCAGGACACTTGTCTCTGCACACTTCCTGTCCGGTACCCAACCATGTCCAGGACAGTTCTCCCTGCACAATTCCTGTCCTGTCAACACGTCCTGTCCAGGACACTTCTCTCTGAACAATTCTTGTCCTGTCACCACGCCTTGTCCAGGACACTTCTCTCTGCACAATTGTTGTACTGTCACCACGCTTTGTCCAGGAAACTTCCCTCTGCACACTTCCTGTACTGTCACCTCGCCTTGTGAAGGACATGTCTCTGTCCACACTTCCCTTCCCGGCGCCAGCCATTCTCCAGGACACTTCTCTATGCACACTTCCTGTTCTGTGAAATTGCCTTCTCCTGGACACTTCTCAATGCACACTTCCTGTCCTGTCACCTGGCCTTGTCCAGCACACTTCTCTCTGCACACTTCCTGTCCTGTCACCTCTCCTTCTCCGGGACACTTCTCTCTGCACACTTCCTGTCCTGTCACCAAGCCTTGTCCAGGACACTTCTCTTTGCACACTTCCTGTCCTGTCACCACGCCTTGTCCGGGACACTTCTCTCTGCAAACATCCTGCCCCGTCACCTCGCCTTGTCCAGGACACTTCTCTCTGCACACTTCCTGTCCTGTCACCACGCCTTGTCCAGGATACTTCTCTCGGCACACTTCTTCTACTGTCACTACACCTTGTCTGGTACACTTCTCTCTGCACACTTCCTGTCCTGTCACCACGCCTTGTCCGGGACACTTCTCTCTGCACAATTCCTGTTTGTCACCTCGCCTTGTCCAGGACACTTCTCTCTGCACACTTACTGTCCTGTCACCATGCGTTGTCCGCGACACTTCTCTCTGTACAGTTCCTGTCCTGTCAACTCGCCTTGTCCAGGACACTTCTCTCTGCATACTTCCTGTACTGTCACTTCGCCTTGTCCCGGACACATCTGTCTGCTCATTTTCTGTCCTCTCACCACGCCTTCTCCAGTACACTTCTCTCTGCACACTTTTGGTCCTGTCACCATGCTTTCTCCAGGACACTTCTCTCTGCACACTTCCTGTCCTGTCACCTCGCCCTGTCCCGGACACTTCTCGTTACATAATTTTTGTCCTGTCACCACGCCTTCTCCAGGACACTTCTCTCTGCACACTTCCTGTCCTGTCAACACGCCTTGTCCAGGACCCTACTCTCTCCACACTTTCTGTCCTGTCACCACAACTTCTACAGGCCACTTCTCTCTGCAAACTTCCTGTCCTGTCACCTCGCCTTGTCCAGGACACTTCTCTCTGAACCCTTACTCTCCTGTCACCTCGCCTTGTCCAGCACACGTCTCTCTGCACAATTCCTGTCCTGTCACCTACCCTTGTCCAAGACACTCCTCTCTGCACACTTCCTGTCCTGTCACCTTGCCTTGCTCAGGACACTTATCTCTGCACACTTCCTGTCCTGTAACCACGCCTTCTCCAGGACACTTCTCTCTGCACACTTCCTGTCCTGTCAACACGCCTTGTCCAGGAAACATCTCTCTGCACACTTCATGTCCTGTCACCTCGCCTTGTCTAGGAAACATCTCTCTGCACACTTCCTGTCCTGTAACCAAGCATTGTCTGGGACACTTGTCTCTGCACACTTCCTGTCCTGTCAACACATCTTCTCCAGGACACATCTCTCTGCACACTTCCTGTCCTGTCGCCTCGCCTTGTCCAGGAAACATCTCTCTGCACACTTCCTGTCCTGTCACCAGCTTGACCCGGACACTTCTCTCTGCACACTTCCTGTCCTGCCACCTCACCTTGTCCGGGACACGTCTCTCTGCTCACTTCCTGTCCTGTCACCATGCCTTTTCTGGGACACTTGTCTCTGCACACTTCCTGTCCTGTCACCTAGCCTTGTCCAGGACACTTCTCTCTGCACACTTTCTATCCTGTCACATCACCTTTTCCAGTAAACTTGTCTCTGCACACTTCCTGTCCTGTCACAACACCTTGCATAGCTCACTTCTCTCTACACACTTCCTGTCCCCTCACCATACCCTGTCCATCACACTTGTCTCTGCACTCTTCCTGTCCTGACACCACACCTTGTCCGGGAAACTTCTCTGTGCACACTTCCTGTCCTCTCCCCTCGCTTTGTCCAGGACACTTCTCTCTGCACACTTCTTGTACTGTCACTACACCTTGTCTGGTAAACTTCTCTCTGCACGTTTTCTGTCCTGTCACCTCGCCATGTCCGGGACACTTCTCTCTGCACACTTCCTGTCCTGTCACCACGCCCTGACCGGGACACTTCTCTCTGCACACTTCCTGTCCTCTCACCTCGACTTATCCAGGACGCTTCTCTCTGCACACTTCCTGTACTGTCACCTCGCCTTATCCAAGACACTTCTCTCTGCACACTTCCTGTCCTCTCACCTCGACTTATCCAGGACGCTTCTCTCTGCACACTTCCTGTACTGTCACCTCGCCTTATCCAAGACACTTCTCTCTGCACAATACCTGTCTGGTCTCCTCGCCTTGTCCAGGACACTTCTCTCTGCACACTTCCTGTCCTGTCACCTCACCTTGTCCAGGACACTACTCGTTGCACAATTCTTGTCCTGTCTCCATGCCTTGTCCAGGACATTTCTCTGCACACTTCCTGTCCTGTCACCTCGCCTTGTCCAGGACACTTCTCTCTTAAACCTTTCTGTCCTGTTACCACACCTTCTGCAAGACACTTCTGTCTGCATACTTCCTGTCCTATCACGTCGCCTCTTCCAAGACACTTCTCTCTGCACACTTCCTGTCCTATCACGTCGCCTCTTCCAGGACACTTCTCTCTGCACTCTTCCTGTCCTATCACCACACCTTGTCCGGGACACTTCTCTCTGCACACTTCCTGTCCTGTCACCTTGCCTTGTCTGGGACATGTCTCCCGGCACACTTACTGTCCTCTCACCCTCGCCTTGCCCAGAAACTTCTCTCTGCACACTTCCTGTCCTGTCACCTCGCCTTGTCCGGGACACTTCTCTCTGCACACTTCCTGTCCTCTCACCTCGCCTTGCCCAGAACACTTCTCTCTGCACACTTCCTGTCCTGTCACCCATGCACACTTCTGTCTGACAACCTTGTCCAGAACTTCTCCTGCACATTCCTTCACCTTGCCCACGACACTTCTCCTTGCACAATTCTTGTCCTGAAAGCATGCCTGTTCTGGGACATTTCTCTCTACATACTTCCTGTCCTGTCACCTCGCCTTTTCCGTGACACTTCTCTCTTCACACTTCCTGTACTGTCACCTTGCCTTGACCAGGACACTTCTCTCTGCACACTTCCTGTATTCTCACCTCGCCTTGTCCACAACCCATCTCTCTGCACACTTCCTGTGCTCTCACCTCGCCTTGTCCAGGACACGTCTCACTGCACATTTCCTGTCCTGTCACCACACCTTCTGCAGGATACTTCTCTCTGCACACTTCCTTTGTGTCACCACGCCTTGTCCGGGACACTTCTCTGTGCACACTTCCTGTCTTTTCACCAACCCTTGTGCGGGACACTTCTCTTTGCACATTCTTGTACTGGCACACCTTGTCAGGGACACTTCTCTCTGCACACTTCCTGTCCTGGCACCACACCTTGCCTAGCTCACTTGTCTCTGCACACTTCCTGTCCTATTACCACACCTTGCCTAGCTCACCTGTCTCGGCACACTTCCTGTCCTGTCACCACACTTTGTCCGGGACACTTCTCTCGGCACACTTCATGTCCTCTCCCGTCGCCTTTTCCAGGACACTTCTCTCTGCACACTTCCTGTCTGGTCATCCCACCTTCTCCAGGACACTCCGATGGGCACACTTCCTGTCCTGTCACCACGACTTGTCCGCGACAGTTCTCTCTTCACACTTCCTGTCCTGTCACCTCGCCTTGCACAGAACACTTCTCTCTGCACACTTCCTGTCATGTCAGCACACCTTGTCCAGGACATTTCTCTCTGCACTCTTCCTGTCCTGTCACCATGCCTTCTCCAGGACACTTCTCTCTGCACACTTCCTGTTCTGCCTCCTCGCCTTGTGCAGGACATTTCTCTTTGCACACTTCCTGTCCTGTCACCACACCTTGCAAAGCTCACTTGTCTCTGCACACTTCCTGTCCTGTCACCTCGCCTTGTCCTGGACACTTGTCTCTGCACACTTCCTGTCCTGTCACCTCGCCTTGTCCTGGACACGTCTCTCTGCACACTTCCTGTCCTCTCACCTCGCCTTGTCCTGGACACTTCTCTCAGCACACTTCCTGTCCTCTCACCTCGCCTTGTCCAGGACACTTCTCTCTGCACACTTCCTGTCGGTTACCATGCTTTCTCCACCACATTTTTCTCTGCACACTTCCTGTCCTGTAACCAACTTTGTCCAGAAAACTTCTCCCTGCACAATTCTTGTCCTGTCGCCACGCCTTGTCCAGGACACTTCTCCCTGCACAATTCTTGTCCTGTCACCACGCTTTCTCCAGGATACTTCTCTCGGCACACTTCCTGTACTGTCACCTCGCCTGGTCCAGGACACGTCTCTCTCCTCACTTCCTGTCCTGGAATCACGCCTTGTCTGGGACACTTCAATCTGCACACTTCCTGCCCTGTCATGACGCCTTGTATGGGACACTTCTCATTGCACACTTCTTGTACTGTCAACACACTTGTCCGGGACACTTCTCTCTGCACACTTCCTGTCCTGTCACCACACCTTGCGTGGGACAGTTCTCTTTGCACAATTCTTGTATGGTCACCACGCCTTGTCCGGGTCACTTCTCTGTGCACAATTTCTGTCCTCTCAACACACCATGCCCGTGACACTTCCCTCTGCACACTTCCTTTTTGTCACCTTGCCTGATCCAGGACACTTCTCTCTGCACACTTCCTTCCTGTCACCATGCCTTCTCAGGACACTTCCTCTCCTGTAATCTCGCCATGTCCAGGACACTTCTCTCTGCACACTTCCTGTCCTGTCACCTGGCCTTGTCCAGGACACTTCTCTCTGCACACTTAGTGTCCTGTCACCTCGCGTTTTCCGGGACACTTCTCTCTGCACACTTCCTGTACTCACACACCTGCCTGTCACATGTCTCTGCACACTTCTTCCTATCACCTCACCTTGCTGGACACTTCTCGGCACACTTCTGTCCTGTCACCTCGCCTTGTCCAGGACACTTCTCTTGCACACTTCTGTCCAGTCTCTCGCCTTGTCCAGGACACTTCTCTCTGCACACTTCCTGTCCTGTCACCTTCTCCAGACCGACACTTCCTGTCCCACGACATCCGTTTTTCACACTTCCTGTCCTGTCACCTTGCCTTGCCAGAACACTTCTCTCTGCACCACTTCCTGTCTGCCCCTCGCCTTGTCCAGGACACTTCTCTCTGCACACTTCCTGTCCTGTCACCCTCGCCTTGTCAAAGGAAACTTGTCTCTGCACACTTCCTGTCCTGTCACCTCGCCTTGTCCTGGACACTTCTCTCTGCACACTTCCTGTCCTGTCACCTCGCCTTTTCCGGGACACTTCTCTCTTCACACTTCCTGTCCTGTCAGCACACCTTGTCCAGGACACTTCTCTCTGCACAATTCCTGTCCTGTCACCTCGGCTTGTCCAGGACACTTCTCTCTGCACACTTCCTGGCCTGTCACAACGCCTTGGCCAAGACACTTCTCTGCACAATTCCTGTCCTGTCACCACGCTTTGTCCAGGACACTTCTCTCTGCACACTTCCTGTCCTGTCTCCTTGCCTTGTCCAGGACACTGCTCTCTGCACACTTCCTGTCCTGTCACCACGCTTTGTCCGCGACACTTCTCTCTGCACACTTCCTGTCCTGTCACCACGCCTTGTCCGCGACACTTCTCTCTGCACACTTCCTGTCCTGTCACCACGCCTTGTCCAGGACACCTCTCTGTGCACACTTCCTGTCGTGTCACCACGCCTTGTCCAGGACACTTCTCTCTGCACACTTCCTGTCCTGTCACCTCGCCTTGTCCAGGACACTTCTCTGTACACCTCTGTCCCTCTCACCATTCCTTTACTCTGCACACTTCCTTTTCCTTTCCAATTCTTCTTTAAACGTACAGCTCATCTCACTGTTTAAAAAACAACTTGAGGCCTCTTGATCCTTCTCTATTTTGCAGCTCGATATGTATTGCACCCCATTCTCTGTTTCATTGGTGCACTTCGGTGGGTGGTTTTGCCTGAGCTGCCACTTGTTGTCAAATGCCAATCATAGCTGGGTACAGTGGGGATAAAATGTCTATCTTTTGATACACTGCAAGCCGCATGCAGGTGGAAATATTAAGTAGGCAGCTGAGTGGATGCTTTGGGACTGAGGAGAGCCACCTTTGCTCTGCAGGCCTCACTGATAGCAGCCACTCCGGGTTGAGAGAGAGAAGTCATCTTGCGGAAATCAGGAAGAGTGACAGAGGATGGTGGCTTACACTATCCTCCGGCCTGCACACACATGCGCACCAGGTGTGTGTATCTGCACACACGTGTGCATACACTACGTACATATACCCCATCACCCACATACCACACACACACACACACACACACACACACACACACACGTCAAAAAAGTGAAGAGATCTGAAAACGTCAGTGACTGTGACCTTTGATCTAGATGCCACAGCCAACCCGTTTTCTAAATGCTCAGACTCATTTATTTTATTTTCTGTCACTGAAATGATAAGAATAACAAGATGTTTGGTTTTAGCTCTCTAAATGACTGCCAGTAAAAAACCACAGGAGTTTGTCTAAAAAATTACAACATATAATGAATTTTAAAGATGAACTAATAACTACAGATTTACTAACTCAGTCACTAAACATCCAACATTTTAAAAGTTAGATGCTTATATTTCTGGTAGTCATAGACAGCATGCACAAAGCAACACTGTCACAAAAACAATGCTTTGTAAGTTGCAATGCATTTCTCAGTGACCAGAGGTGGCTAACATTTCACATTTTCAGATGAGTACCTCAATAAAAGGGGTAAAGCGCCCACATTCACTGCAGGCCCCTCTTCCCATGAGGCATCATCTATCATCTGCTTTTGGATTTGACTTGTGTTGAAGTCAGTGGTTTCACGTTTCATGCCATCATTCCCCCCCCTCCCCTTTTGAAAGTCATTCCTAGACCTCAAGAACTGAATGTTTGCCAGTGCTGACTGAAATTTTCTTACCTTCTGTTTGTTTCTTGATTTCTATTTCTCAAACAAAGGCAAGTTGCACCACATTATGAATTAAAGAGGGACTTAAGAAGAGACTACCAGCTGTTCTGGCATCTCTTGTCACCAGGGCTTGCACACACGCTCGTCTGATCTGACCTGTCCTCTTTCTTCTCATCTACACCTGATACCGCCGGGCCCTGGACCACACTCCTGTCTCCAAGACCTCTGAGTCTAATGTCAGGTGGGCAGGTTGCTGGAAGAGGCTCTTGCAGCCCTGTGAGATAATTTCATATCACGTCCCAAGTTTTCTTTCCTGTTTCAGTTCCCAGAAGATCTTTTGAATTTGAGAAGCACATATCTTTTCTTTTCTTTTTTTTTCTATGATCTGGATCAATTCATTTTAATTTTATTATTTTAGGGACAAGTTCTTACTACATGGCCCAGGCTGGTCTCAGCCTAAGTGCTGGGATTATAGGCAAGTCAACCATGCACATTGCTATCAACATGATCCCATCATTCAAACAAAACCGGAAAATGCAAGATTCAGGGCGGAGTATTCAGACAGTGTGGTGCGCTATCCAAGTCTGGCTGCTGTTTTAGAATTATTCAGTTTACTGTAGGGCATCACTCAGAAATATGGCAGTTCGAGCTGAATCCTGTAAAACCAGTAGTCAGAATCTATTAGCTGAATGTTGTTGACTGCACTACTGCAGGTAGAGGGTTAATTCGTTATTTACTGATCCAATTACGAAGGAAGTGAGAGGTCAGTGGAGATTAGCTACGTACTGAGAGGTCCCTGAGGTTGTCACTGTGAGATGCTTTCCTGATGTAACACAACGACAGACCCTCACTTCAGGAGGGAGAAAAGCATCAAATGCAAGAACACAAATGATTAGTTACAGCACTGACCACAAAGGGTGCTTAATTACATAAGCACACTTCCGGGAAAAGTTCACTCTGTGAAGATGGTGGGGGAATCAAATTGTAGAGAAGGAGGCACTGAGGAGAAAGCAAACAGGTCAGCATGAGAAAAATCTTGCCAGCTTTCTCGCCTGTGTACAAATCCCAATGGTGGATGACCAAGCCACCCTTTGTAATGGGGGCTGAGTGTGTGAAAAAATATGTTTATTTTTAAGTTAAATACAGATTCAGTCTAGTCTGGCCTTAAAAGTTGGACATTCCTACTTATGAATGCTCACTTACCATTTTTCTTCATTGCCCGTGATGTTAGTGGAACTGTTTATAGGCATGTAAACAGAGCACTAGAGGCTAAGAGCTCTGGCCCAGATCTCCTTCCCTGTGACTTTATAAATGCCTTCCATGTTTATACACATCTTTTTCTTTACTCCAAATTTATTAATCAAGGCGTATTTTTCCAGTTTTCCTTAAAACACAGGTAACATTTTAAATTCAACTGAGTATAACTATAACAAATATAAATACCAAAAGATGTGATAACTATGGAAGCTTCGCTTTGTACAGAATCACCAACCACAGGGCATTGTGCTTCTAGCCGCAGACATTCCTGAATAAACCCCTGAGGTTAGCTGCCTGGGCCCTGCTGTGGAACATGATTCCAGTTAGTAGAGCTGACTTTACATGCCTCCCCTGACCGTGCATGATAGCAAACGTCTACACAGGCGCTGTGTTTTCATAGCTCAGGGGGTCTGTGATTGCCCTGGTACTTTCAGACAGTGGAGTCTGGTTCAGATAACATATTTGCGAGCAAAGAGGAAGAGAGGGGGAGAGAGGGGGTGGGGGAAAGATGGCACACCAGGGCCTCTTATCATTGCAAAAGAACTCCAGAAGCATGTGCCACTTCGTATATCTGCCTTCCTGTGGGTACTGGAGGGTTGAACCCAGGCTGGCAGTGCTTGACCAGCCCAGTCTCCTAGCATAGACTACCTGAGATATTCTAGGTCCTTCTGAAAGCCAGAGAAAAATGATGACAGGTAATGTGGAAACGTGTGGAAGCATCCTGCCACTTCCTGCGGGGACAAAGAGCCAACGTAATCATTACTGTGGAGCGTGAGCTGATCTAGCTTCCGAGTTCTCTGCCCAGAAGTATTTCCCGGTCTTCTTGAAGGACATCTCTACGGAGAAAGCACTGTAGTGATCCGAAACAGTGCATCACCAGACATGGCAGATGTTCTGCAAATACTCCTGGGCTGATAGGAATTAAAGTACTGAGTTCCTCCAGACCACAGTGAGTTTATCTAAACAGCAAAGACAGACCCCAAATAGAGAAAGAGAAGACCGTTCTGTGGTGGCCGAAGGTGAGGATACTCATCGTGTTGTTGCTACATCGTGACATAAGTGGCCATCTGTGTCATGCCATCTGTCCAACCTGAGGAGTCCCTGAAAGCGTGCTGCCGCTTACTGTGGGGACAAAGACCCAAGGGACTTTTCCTACCTGGCCACAGTTTTACTGTCTTGTTTCTGAATCCATACTTACCCACCCCCTTCTTGGTTTTACTAGGCAACGACTCAGTAGCTTGCTTGCTCTACTGAGCAGTTATAAGGTCTTAGGTACATGCTGCCACTAGTTAAGGGGAATGCAGGTGTAGATGGTTGAGAAGCTAAAGAGTTAAAAAGAAGAAATTTTAAAGAGAAATTAAAAAAAAAAACCAACCAAACAAGTCTTTAGAGTTTATTTTATTATACTGAGAAATCCCAGAAAAGTATAAAGCCATGGAAGTAGACACATTTCTCAAAACAAAACAACATTTGCATACATACATTGTATTGACATTTCAGCTTTGATGTTAAGAAGATTCATGATTTCAGAAGGAAGCACTGGGAAAAGACCCCATAAATCCTGCATTTGAATCTGAATTCCTATAAATGTCTGACTTAAGTTGTCTTCCTAGAGATTAGATTAGCACACAGTAATTCAAAAGTAAAGCAATTTGCAGTATGTTTGAAGGGAAGTCGGAAGTCGGCTTGCGTCCCACTCCCGAGGTTAGGCGGAGGAGCGGCTCAACCCGAGCCTTTAGTGGTCTCATGATGGCATTGTCTACCTTCAGTAGATATCAGTAAGATGCACAGGTTCCGCTGCACAGAAGAGCTGAAGTTACAGCATAATGATTATCAGATCAGCATTTTACGTCCACATTAACTAAGTGGGCGATGAAGATGAACTCCATGCTACTCTATCCTGAAAGTCAAGTCAGTGAGTGGTGACACTGTAGCATCTTATCAGGACTTCCGTAGAGCCATTAAAACATTCCTTCCTGTTACCAGGTGTAGTGTTCACGGGACACCAGAAGCTATGAAGTTTACCTACCTGACTCTGAATACGGCACTTTCCCATGGTTTATGGTCATGTTATACTCTGCTGCTACTCATTACAAAATAATAGAAAATAAATTAGAATCTTTGATAGTTCTAAATATTATTTGAATTGTCTTGACAAGCCAAACTGGAAACCAATACACCCAGGTTTTGAAAAGAAAAACAAACCAAAAAAAAAAAAAAAAAGAAAAGAAAAGAAAAGAAAAAGAAAAACCAACCAAAAGCATCATTCATTCTAATTCACAGCGTATAGATTAGACGTCAGTGAATGACTCGATACCAGGGTGGGATGCTTGCCACGCTCTCTTTATTCGATGTCCCCGGGCTCCGTGGCAATCAGGGCACTGAGCTGCTTCTGAGCGCAGGACAGGAAGAGCTCCAGGCTGGACAGGCTTCTCTGCCGGACGACCTGGTCAAGCTGAATTGTTTTACAGAGAAAGAGAAAAGACATGTCAATCAGAGTCAAGGAATGACGTGTCAGTGATACCAACCAGCACTCTTTCTAAAATAGTGTTCTAAATGATTGGACAGTGACAACACGACTTCTGGTCTACCATCTAAGATGTTGTGGTACTTTGAATGCATGTCCCCCACAGATTCAGGTGTCTTACTGAGTTGGTAACTTCATCCCCTAGCAGCAGGCTCCTGCTACAGGGGCACATCTGAACTCCAGCCTAAAGGTGCGGAGAGAGGGATAAGCTCTGGCTGGGCTTGCCTGTGGTGCTGGCTGTCTGCTGGTGTCTTTCTGCTTGGGTTTATGAATGGGGGCCAGCTTTTTCCGCCTTTTGATGGAACTATCCCCCCTTGGATCTACAAGCTTAAAATGAATCCCTTTTCTCTATGAACTGTGTCTGGTTTGGAGGTTCATCCCAGCAATGTGGGACTGACTACTGAGAAAATTGGTACCAGAAGTGGGGTGCATTGCTGAAGTCAATCTCACTGTGTAGATTTGGGTCTTTTGGAACTTGGGTGCTGGAGAAGGAATACGGATGAACTTGGAACTTGTGACTGCAGAAGCCCTACAGAACAGTAAGCCCAGTTTTATGCACTATTCTGGTGAGAGTTTGAAAATGCTAATTGCAGAGGGAATTGTGCTGGCTTGTGAGCTTTCAAAGGGAGAAGGAGAGACAGCAGAGAACTTTGTTGGAACCAGGCTGCTGGCATAAAGGTTGGCTGCATTCTTCTACCCGTGCTCAGAGAGTTTAAACGAGGTTGGATTTTAAGTATGGGCTGGTGTGCTTGGTGGGAGACACAGAATGCAGAGATATACAACTTCAGGTTGGAAAATTTCCAGGAACTTTATAATCACAGGCAGAATGACTAGTTTTAGGTTACTGAAACTGCTGTTGTCAGGCACATTAACATCATTAAGGAGGAGGGCTCAACTATACAGTGAAACAATGGGAAGGATGCTGGAGGTGGGAGGTGATTCCACCAGGGAAGACTGAATGGTAAAAACGCAAACTCTTTTGAAAGTAAGAAACCTGCTCTTCAAGGTCCAAAATCTGTAGGTTAGCAGCAATACGCCTGTGTCCTGAATAGCTGGTGTTGATTTTGTAAGCATGAAAAATGTGTGAAAGCAGGGCATAAGGTGCACACAGTTCCAGGAAGAGGCTTGGCTGACACGAGGCGAGGGAAACAGGATATTCCTGTTTTTTTTTTTTTTTTTTTTTTTTTTTCTTCAAGGTAGGGTTTTGCTGTAGCCCAGGCTGACCTGGAATTCACTCTGTAGTCTCAGGGTGGCCTTGAACTCACAGCGATCCTCCTAGCTCTGCCTCCCGAGTGCTGGGTTTCAAGGAGTGCACCATGCTCGACTTAGGATATTCTTGTTTAAAAGTCAGGAAAGGCCAGTGTGGAGTTGAAGATGGACGAGATTTACAATGGAGACCAGCACTATACAAAGTCTACCAGGAAGTACTGTTGGCTCAGGATGGAAGTTTTGTGCAGCTACTCAGCCCAGCTGGAGTGTTGGCGGGGGGGAATGAAAATCCAGAGACTATTGTCACTGGTTACAAATGTTAGGCTTGAACTTTAGGTGTCTGATGTTTGTGTAATGGCTATTGATTTTGCATTGCTCCAGTCTTGCAGTGAAAATGTTTACTCTGTGCCATTGTACATTGGAGGTACATCACTTGTTTGATTTTATAGGACTCACAGTTAAGAGACAATCTTAAATCTCACCTGAAACTTGGGACTTCAAAATAATTTTTTAAAATATATTTATTTATTTGATAGAAAGAGGCACATAGAAACACATACATACATTACATACATATACATACATATATATATATATATATATATATATATATATATATATATATACATACACACACACACACACACACACACACACACACACATATATATATATATATAGAGAGAGAGAGAGAATGGGTATACCAGGGCCTCCAGTCACTGCAAACGAATTCCAGATGCATGTTCTACATTGTGCATTTGGCTTATGTGTGTATAGGGGAATTGAATATGGGTCCTTAGGCTTTGCAGGCAAGTGTCTTAACTGCAAAGCCACCTCTCCAAACCCCTAGAATAATCTTAAAGTTGACAAAGATATTTGAAGTTGGACTAAATACAACTTACAGGGTGAGATGGTCACTTGTCTCTTGGGGGCCAGGGATGGAATGTGGTAGTTTGAATGTATTTAATTGAAACTGAGTTTGCAGCTTCAGACTCTAGCAGACAGACTCTTGCTATAGGGGGTGTGTCACCGGGGGTGGTTCTGAATTCCAGCATGAGGTAACGCAGGGAGGTTTGAAACTCTGGCTGAGCCTGTTTGTGGTGCTGGCTGTTTGATGGTGTGTCTCTGCTCAGATTTATGAATGGGAGCCCACTGCTTTCACTATTGGAGGGAATGTCCCTTGGATCTATAAGCTTGAAATAAATCCCTTCCTCCCATAAACTGTGTCTGGTCTGGGTGTTTCATCCTAGCAATGTGGAACTGACTACAACAGATGTCATGATAATTACTAAAGTTCTATAAGTGATTTTAGTATGCAGTTATTGGAGAACTGATTTTAGAAAATACAAATATTAAACTCCTGTCCTTAACCACGGAGATCATGTAAGCATCACAGTTACCTACAAAGGCCGAGCAGCACACAGCTCAGGACAGTAGCACAGTGGCATGTGCCTGGGCTGAGTGGACGAAGTGACAAGTGAGGAGATGAGCCCTTGAACTAGGCAAAGCTTTTGGGAAAGGTGGACCTCGCAAAACATTTGACACTGAAACTGAAATATCTCACGTTGAGGTATATGCAAACTAGTCTCCCTATTATCATATCTTAAAATTTGGATTATTTGACTATACCACTTGCAAATTAATACAGTGAACAAAACAAGAGGCTTCGTAAAGACAGTTATTTGAGTGGCATGTATATAAGAATTTTCTGGATGATAAAGATTATTGAATATATGGAGCAAGTTTCTTTCATTTCCCCAAACAGTTGCCAGTGGCACAGAGATAAGCAGATAGTAACCACCTAGTGTCACCACATCATGGGAGAATTCAAAGGAAAGGCAATACATTCTATTTTAGAGTAGAAGCCTATCATGTTTATACTAATATTCTTCCTGAAACCCAAGGGACAAATCCAGCCAAAGGTTCTCTGTTAAACTGCACTCAGAGAATCCACCAAAATTCACGATGACTGAAAAGCTGGCAGACAGGAAGTCTAACGTATCCCAAGTTAAGCAAAGCAACATGCGTTTAGCAAAATGTGTGGGCAGACTGGACTGAACTAAGATGCCTGTCAATTCTAGCACGAGGCAGGACTCCCCTCACCACCTTCTCTTCTGTCTTCCTTTTGTCACATTGTATCTATGGGCACAGATATTCCATCTGTCCACAAGAGCCTATTAAGAACGAGAGGGTCCTAGACACATGGGTCCCTGAGCAGCCAAGGCCTGCACCATCCACGACACTGGGGAAGATTGCTGAGGTTGGCCCGGCCCCAAATAGGCCAGGGGGTGTACTCAGAAACAACATGCACCCTGGATGCCACAAGCCATGGCAGGCCCCAACTAATTAATCTACAAGATATGAGAAAGACTAGAACAGGTGGGTTGCTGAAAAGCCATCCTCACATGTGCAGAATGGGTGGACGTCTAAGTATTGTGAGATATTAAAATAGGCTGCACTCGGCCGGAATTTTAGCACCCAGTACCATCTGTGCCCCACTGACCTCCATCTCCTTGTGATCATTTAAAGCGTGAAGAAGGGCTAGGGATGCTGGTTATGATGGTTTCCCTAGACTGCCCACTTGGCAGTGTTAAAAATGACCCAAGAGACAAAAGTCTGGGCCTATGTGAGGGCGCCTGGATTAAATGTGTTGATCTGGGAAGTCGTACCCTAAATGTGGGCGGCAGGTACATTGTGAGACCTGCACTGAAGCAAGAGGAGAAAGCAAGCGGCCACCGTTCGCCACACTCTGCTTCCCGCCGCCTCACGCCGCGCCTTCCTGTCCTCATGGGCTGCGCCTCGAACTGGGGACACGTCGGAACCCTGCCTTCTTCGAGCTGCTTTTGCCATGTATTTTGCCAAAGCAACAAGACAAGTAACTACTGCAGAGGGCCCAGGGTTTGAACCGGCACCACAAGGAAACAGAACTCGTGCCGATCTTACACCTGTTTTCTGTAGGAGACTCGGTCACACACTCCACTGCTGCAACTGGAAGCTTCTCTGTTCATTTTCAGAAGGGCTCAGGCTGCGTGCCATCATTTATTCAGCGGCTCTCACATGCTCTGCATTTTATTATATATATATATGTTTATAACTGAGCGCACACCTTTCAGAAGACGAGATGTTTATTTGCTTATCTTGGACAGACTGCAACACACAGACCCTCTGTGACATTGCAACTGTACAGAGTGGTGACAGTTGTCACCAAACTGCTTTCCAGGGTGCACACACCACGTCACCGGTCCTGACTGCGGCGTGAGGGGTCCAGTGCCCGACCTCCTCCCTGTAAGCAGCTGTATGGCTTTCCATTGTGTAGTGTTGACAGATATTTTAACAGTTTTAAAAGTTCTATAACAAGTACGAGTTACTTCTAACCTTTTGCTATTGCAATCAGTGCCACAGTAAGCATCCTTTAACCCACAGTTCTACATGCATGTCTAGTATATACTGTGGCAACTTCTTTGGCTGAAGAACCTGTAATCTGAAATGTGACCTGTGATCAGGTTTCCAAATATGCCAGAATCTGCTTTGAGTTCTTTATCCTGCTTCGCTGTATAATTTACCCATTTTCATACTAATGTGATGCTATCTTAATTACCTCAGCTCTATAATAAAGCAATACAGTAATGTTGTTAGTATAAAATATTCTAGAAGAATATTAATTGGGTGCTTGTAGCAAAATTAACATTTAAAGAGAAGTAATCAGGCTACAGTCTTATACTACTTTTTATGAAAGCACAAAACAATCAAAACTTGCAAGCATGTTATTTAAGTTATAAACAGGCAAGAAAGCACTTCCTTTTCAGGCAGGGCGAGTTGAAATCAGAAGTGAGGAAGTTCCACCCGGAGGGCGCGGTCAGCAGGCAGAGGCTGGAGACACGGTTTGTATGGGCACCAGGAATGTTGCTTTTGCTCTGGGTCTTCCACCATATCTGCTCCCTTGAACTCAAAACCTTTCAGAAACCCCACAGAACAGTCAGGGGTTTCACTCAGAACAAATTTGATTCTATATACCAGAATGTGTGCCAGATACAAAACAAACTTTTCTCTGAGGCGACAGGGCACATGCTCACGACGTGCATGCCAGTGTGCAATGGCTGCACAAGCAGTACGGACTTGGGCACGTGGACTGAGTGTGCGTAACCACAGACGGGACGTGCACACTGACAAACGGGTCAGGGTTCTACTGGACGCCACAGCTCCTCTTGCTGGTGCTCATAATAGCCGTGGAATGTGTCTGCAGGGGACAGAGGACATCTATGACGGGTTTGGTTTCCGGAAGCTGCCAGGGTCCATTTCACGTCTCTTATCACCCCTCTCCCAAGGACTCTCTGAAGGTGAGCATGCAGCAAGCAGGGGCTTAACACTGTGAGGAGGAGCTGCTTCACGGTGAGGCCTGGCCTTATTATCTTTGATTGAGGCAAGAAGAATTTTGGCAGAAAGTTGAGTATTTTGGCAAAATACTCAACGTTTTTGTCCACTGAGGAACAGGACCCTGTCATTTAATGAGGAATGTCTTCTCTTACCTGACTGGCTTATACATTCTGCTTTCTCACGACAGACAGAAAACTCAAGCTTAAGTTTTATCTACATATTTTGAAATAGAACCAACTGGTCAGTCAATTTATTATTTAAAAAGCCAACATTGCCCACAATCTGTGATAACATCGCCGGCGCTGGAGAAATGCCACAACATACTCTCCTGTCACCAATACTCTGTGATATTTCCACATTTTGTGCTAAATATTTCCCACTTTGGGGGCGTGGTGGGAGGGAGATCTGCTTCCTTTTTTTCAGATGGGATCTGGGCCTGAGGAGATAAATGGCCCAGTGCGCTCCATCCCGGCCCCAGCTGAAACCAATGAGAAATTGGGGAAATGAGCAAGAGTGCTGCTTACTTAGTGACTCTGATATCAGCACAAGGGTGAAGGAGACAGACACTAAGCACACTCAACATCTACCAAACCAGAGATCCAGTTCCTCCTAAGTGTGCATCACTGAAGTAGACTTAAAACACACCCAACATGGCTCATGGAATTTTGTGGAAGAGGGGGCGGAAAGATTATTAGAGCCAGAAGTTGGGACATTTTGCACAGAGACATTTGTGCCTCGTCCTCCATAACTGACTGCTGCCCCCATAATGCATGACCCACAATCCCCATGGGATTGACCTACATCCTCAATGAGGAAGACCTCTTCGGAAAAGGGGCAGAGGAGGAGGGAAGGGATGGTACTAACATGTGTTGTTTGCATACTAAACATGTCCATATCTAATAAAAACAAATTTAAAAATATTTCCCACTTTTACATTCTCTCGTTTCCTTCAATTCTATTTCTCATCATTCAAGCTTAAGAAAATTGAGATTTATCTATAATATTACTAGTTGCTTTATAACAGAGGTTCCCTAATGTCTATTTTGCTACTGTACACTCACATAAGGAGTTTGTCTATTAAGAGAGTCTTTTCTTTATATTTTCAGATAAGTAGATGTGATATGAGAGGCTGCATTGTGTGCAAAGCTGAATGTTCAACGTGAAATGCCCTCGCTGGGAATAGAGCTCTGCTATTACTGTAAGTCATGCTGACAAGACTTTGAGTCAACTTCAGGGTAATTGGTGTTACATAAAATTCATGTTTAGAATAACTTAGACTCAAAGGTTCAACAAAGTCTGGGTGGTGGTTTGACCTGTGGCAGTGCCAACTGCCTCAGCCTTGAACTTCTGAGCATTTAGGTCTATCCTCTCCATCAAAACATGCACAGGCCACCTTCATTTTCCACATGAAGACCTCAGCTCAGAGTTCGTATCTCCAGCACCCCTGAGAATACTTTTCAAGTTTAAAGTGTATTTCCCATGTACTTAGATAGCTCAAAATGTCCCCATCAAAAGAAGCCATTTAACTTTCCAGTATGCACAAGATGAATTGCAGATGTTCTTTTACAGTAAATCAAAACAGGTCTGAACAGTCTTAAACCCCACTGGCCACAACTGAAGGACTGTTGTTGTTTTGTTTTCTTTTAAGCCGTCTAAGGCTAAGTACATTCTCTGTTTCTGAACCATCTAAAAGGAGGTCTACATATTTGGTCAGTTTTGTCCTTTTATCCCAAACTACCAGAGAACCCGCCGGGAAGTGGGCGTGATCATTTCTGTTCATCACTGAACCATCTGGGCAGACGGGTGGGCACGCACTCCAGACCCCACTGCGCAGGCCCATCACCTCAGTGGGGGTCAGCTGGGGAAGGGCCCCACAGGAGCAGGACCAACCTACACTGTCTAGACTACATGTCCCTGTGAGAGGATTAAGGACTCCTTATAACTGTTCTAAATCTGACAAGCACCAAAGAAAAGTGGCCAAAATAGCTAAGCCAAGAATGTCCTAGATTTAAATAATTTTAGAAAAATGTATAGGTGGATGAATCTGTACAGCTGTCCTACAGAATCCCTATATTAGGGTATTTGTATCTTGGTTATTATTTTTCTTAATCTATTTACTTACAGACAGTGAAATTAGGGTCTTACTATGAAAGGTAGGCCCAGACTGGCCTTGAACTTCGAGCAATCCTTCTGCCCCAACCACCAGAGGGCAGACAGTGTAGGTGTGAGCCACAATGTCCTCCTCAGTGTTCATACCTTGTGCTTGGCAGCTGTTACTCCCTGTGAGCACAGGATCCAGTGAGCCTGCACACTGGATGACATACTTACTCCCTGTGAGCACAGGCTCCAGTGAGCCCACACACTGGACTACATACTTACTACCTGTGACCATAGGATCCAGTGAGCCCACACACTGGACTACATACTTACTACCTGTGAGCACAGGCCCCAGTGAGTCTGCACACTCGATTACATACTTACTCCCCGTGAGCACAGGATCCAGTGAGCCCGCACACTCGATTACATACTTACTACCTGTGAGCATAGGATCCAGTGAGCCCGCACACTCGATTACATACTTACTCCCTGTGAGCACAGGCTCCAGTGAGCGCACACACTGGACTACATACTTACTCCCCGTGAGCACAGGATCCAGTGAGCCAACACACTGGACTACATACTTACTCCCTGTGAGCACAGGATCCAGTGAGCCCATTCCGTGGACTACATACTACCTGTGAGCACAGGATCCAGTGAGCCTGCACACTGCACTACATACTTACTCCCCATGAGCACAGGCTCCAATGAGCCCGCACACTCGATTACATACTTACTACCTGTGAGCACAGGATCCAGTGAGCCCGCACACTCGATTACATACTTACTCCCCGTGAGCACAGGATCCAGTGAGCCAACACACTGGACTACATACTTACTACCTGTGAGCACAGGATCCAGTGAGCCCGCACACTGGACTACATATTTACTCCCCATGAGCACAGGCTCCAATGAGCCCGCACACTGGACTACATACTTACTACTTGTGAGCACAGGCCCCAGTGAGCCTGCACACTCGATTACATACTTACTACCCGTGAGCACAGGATCCAGTGAGCCCGCACACTCGATTACATACTTACTACCTGTGAGCACAGGATCCAGTGAGCCCGCACACTGGATTACATACTTACTCCCCATGAGCACAGGCTCCAATGAGCCCACACACTGGACTACATACTTACTACTTGTGAGCACAGGCTCCAATGAGCCTGCACACTCGATTACATACTTACTACCTGTGAGCACAGGATCCAGTGAGCCCGCACACTGGATTACATACTTACTCCCCATAAGCACAGGCTCCAATGAGCCCATACACTGGACTACATACTTACTACTTGTGAGCACAGGCTCCAATGAGCCTGCTTACAGCCTGTGAGCACAGGCCCCAGTGAGCCTGCACACTCGATTACATACTTACTACCTGTGAGCACAGGATCCAGTGAGCCCGCACACTGGATTACATACTTACTCCCCATGAGCACAGGCTCCAATGAGCCCACACACTGGACTACATACTTACTACTTGTGAGCACAGGCTCCAATGAGCCTGCACACTCGATTACATACTTACAGCCTGTGAGCACAGGATCCAGTGAGCCCGCACACTCGATTACATACTTACTCCCCGTGAGCACAGGATCCAGTGAGCCCACACACTGGATTACATACTTACTCCCCATGAGCACAGGCTCCAATGAGCCCGCACACTGGACTACATACTTACTACTTGTGAGCACAGGCTCCAATGAGCCTGCACACTCGATTACATACTTACTCCCCGTGAGCACAGGATCCAGTGAGCCCACACACTGGACTACATACTTACTCCCCATGAGCACAGGCTCCAATGAGCCCACACACTGGACTACATACTTACTCCCCATGAGCACAGGATCCAGTGAGCCCGCACACTGGACTACATACTTACTACTTGTGAGCACAGGATCCAGTGAGCCCATTCCGTGGACTACATACTACCTGTGAGCACAGGCTCCAGTGAGCCTGCGCACTGCACTACATACTTACTCCCCGTGAGCACAGGATCCAGTGAGCCCACACACTGGATTATATACTTACTACCTGTGAGCACAGGTTCCAGTGAGCCCGCACCCTGGACTACAAACTTACTACCTGTGAGCACAGGCCCCAGTGAGCCTGCACACTGCATTACATACTTACTCCCCATGAGCACAGGATCCAGTGAGCCCACACACTGGATTACATACTTACTACTTGTGAGCACAGGATCCAGTGAGCCCGTATCGTGGACTACATACTTACTCCCTGTGAGCACAGGATGCAGTGAGCCCACACACTGGACTACATACTTACTACCTGTGAGCACAGGATCCAGTGACCCACACATTTGATTACATACTTACTACCTGTGAGCATAGATCCCGTGAGCCTGCACACTGGACTACATACTTAATACTTGTGAGTACAGGATCCAGTGAGTCCACACACTGGACTACATACTTACTGCTTGTGAACACAGGATCCAGTGACCCGCACATTTGATTACAGACTTACTATCTGTGAGCATAGAATCCAGTGAGCCTGCACCCTGGACTACATACTTACTACCTGTGAGCACAGGCCTCAGTGAGCCCACACATTGGACTACATACTTACTACCGGTGAGCACAGGCCCCAGTGAGCCCACATAATGGGTTACATACTTACTACCTGTGTGCTCAGGATCCTGTGAGCCTGCACACTGGACATACATGCATGTCAGGTTAGTTATCTTTGGATATGTAACAAAGTACCCCCAAATCCAGTGGCTGTTAAACAAAGCAACCAAGCCTTAGATTTCAGTTTCTGTGGCTCAGTCCCATGGACACTGCACCCCAAAACATCTCTTGCTCTCACTCTTTACTAAGGCTGCCTCTGAGTCATGCTCTCGTTCTCTTTACAACTGTGCGAATGAGGCAACTGGGGCTTGGGAAGGTTGTGACTTGCCTAGGTGGCAGGGCCAGGTGTGTGTGACACCCCAACCCGTTCTCTAAGCTTCAGGACAACACTGCCTCCTCAGATAAGAACTTCAGCTGTGAGTCAGGGCCTTGGCACAGCATCTGTTTGGCTATGAGCATGTCAGCATGCCTTGCAGAGCGCTGCAGGGACACAGAAGCCAGTGGAGGTGCCAAAAGCCCCACGGATGCAGCCTGGTAATGATTTCCTTTCTATTAGAGAAGATGCAGCCCAGGGCCCTTCACATTAACCCCCAGACACGCAGAAGCACCGGAGGAAAACCCAGCTCCTCAGATACATCTGTGAGAACACACAGCCTTCACGAGTCCTCAACCCTCAGTGCCATGGATACAACAACTGGGAAGGGTAACAGCAGCTAATGCCTTCTTAAGAGTGGGGCAATGAGAGGGGGTAGGGCAGCTCTGTTAGGCAGTCAGGGTGTCAGGGCTCCTGAAGTTCCCACGCAGTCTCCACCTCTGTAGACATCAAAGTACAATCTGATTTCTTATCTCTTCCCAAATTCTCATATGCAATGAAGACTGCAGAGTACTTCTGTTGCTGGGTCAGACAGCAAGAGCCAAGGAAACACCTTTCATACTGCTCAAGAAACAATTGCATTGGGCTGGAGAGATGGCTTAGTGGTTAAGCACTTGCCTGTGAAGCCTAAGACCCTGGTTCAAGGCTCAATTCCCCAGGACCCACGTTAGCCAGATGCACAAGGGGGTGCATGTGTCTGGAGTTCATGGCTGGAGGCCATGGAGTGCCCATTCTCTCTCTGCCTCTTTCTCCCTCTGTCTGTTGCTCTTAAATAAATAAATAAATAAATAACCAAAATTAAAATCGCATCAGCAACAACATTCTGAAATCTGGTTCTTAGTAGTTTACATGCCCCCCCCCCCAAAACAAGGAGCAGGAGAACAGAACGAAGGGGGTTAAGACTCTACTGTCATGAGTGTGTTTCCTGTGCTGCGTTTTTCACCAGGGAAACCGTACACTCTCAAACGAAGCACACACATTGAAATAGTCACTGGCAATGGACGTACATTTGGGAAATGCATTTATCAAGAGATTAAGACATCAGCACCGCAGTTAGCAAAAACAAATACTGTAAGCATGAAATACTGCTAAGACCACTTGATGACTAGACAAAACGCACAAAAAGTCTGCATGCAAGTATTCAAGCTTGGGTGCATTTTATAGGCACCCAAACCATTCATAGAAATCATAAGAATAAACTTGATGTGAGAAAATGAGGACTGCTTGCTTTGCCGACGTGCTCCTAACGAAGGCAGAGGAAGTCTGATCTTGACAATGAACAAGTTAGGTGCGATTCTAAAGAACTTAAGAGCATAGAAAAAAGTTTAAAAACAGTAGAAAAGAAAGTCAATGAAAATATTTTAAATAAAGCTATCACTCAAAGGCAACCAGATCAAAGCTTTAAGGAGACATGTACTTTGATTATAAATTAAGCACAGTTTACGAATCTGCAAGAAATGAATGAATGCAGTTCCCTGATGAAATATAGCCCTTGGGCCACTTTCATTATCTACAATGTCCAAATAGGGCGCAGTGCAGGGACACGGCAGTCTTCCTGGTAGGTGTTCAATGAAGATCACCTGTGAGCGCTGAGGGCTCTTTAAGGGGAACCTATGCCGATCCATCCCAATGTTCTGTTCCTGGAAAGTGCGGTCAGCACTCCGTTGTTTTCAGGGCTGACAGGGGTCAGGCAGGTACACAGCAATCCAAAAAGCTCCTTTGTTTGAAGCAATTTGAAAACAGCTAACATGAAACCAGGCTGGGAGGGAAAGAGCTAAGATAGAGGAAATGACCTTTCAAAGCATTTTCTTGGACATATATTATTTAGAGAGAAGGAGCAGAGTGAGTGTGTACAGACTAGTACAGCCTCTAGAGCAGAGACGGGAAGGGTTACAGGATGTTCATCACGAGGCCAGAGGAATGCTGCACGATGCAACGACTCTGGTGCATGGTTCAGACACATCCAGAGCTCACCGAGATTCACTGCTCATGTGCCCATCTCTGGCTCAGTGCACACTTTAGGGATAGGGACCCTCCAGACAGATGTTGTTTTCCGTCTTAATTGTGAGCATTTTCATGTGAGATGCTCTGTTTAAAGAGGAAGGTAACTGCTCTACTGCAAGCACATGCTGGTGGGGGCGAGCCTCATGCCGACAGGTCAGCGTGACGCTGCTTCAAACGCCAGGCTCAGAAAGAAGCGCTGCTCACTCGGCGACAGGCTCACATTGCAAGTCCCCAAGGGAGGGGGGAGTGGCAGCAAGAGTGAGGCAGGAGGAGATGAGGTCCCGGCTAGGGTTGGGCATTCTCTTTTTGGACCTGGGGATGGGTACGTACAGCATTGGAGGTACAGTGAGGGGAGAGGGCAGCCCAAGATGGCTGCAGATGGCTTTTCTGAAGAGGTGACATTCAGAAGGTCTTTGGAGGATCACTGACTGCTGTGTGGGCAATGTTCTCAAGTGGGGAGGGCTTTGTATAGAGTACAGAAGTGCTGCTGAATATGGGGTACCCTGGTTTTGGGACAATGGTAAATGCCATACTCAGGAGATATCCAAGACATATGTGATTCTGAGAGAACATGGTAGCTTGGGGCAGAATGGGCACAAGACAGAGATGACAAGCAATATGGGGTTTGATGTTTATGAATTCTGCAGTTGGTCCCACAGCTTAATTCTAATAATGATCCTGTTATATTTTATATAATACTCATGAGTTTAGTACATTGATGGGAGACGGTGTTCATCTGGTTTTGCTTTTTACTTTTATTCCTGAGAGCCA
Organism: Dipus sagitta; assembly: GCA_036346955.1. Taxonomy (NCBI): domain Eukaryota; kingdom Metazoa; phylum Chordata; class Mammalia; order Rodentia; family Dipodidae; genus Dipus; species Dipus sagitta. Next base: position 2,351,954 of record CM070789.1, read on the forward strand.
GGCTCAGAAGTGCCATTTCCAGTGCTAACACAGGGAGCAGGAGGAAGATGGTGCCTGGTTGTCACTGGGTGTTCCCTCTCCAGTGTGCCGTTTCTCAGCAGTCACCCTCAGTAGGCCTCCTAACCTTTCTCAAAGGGATAGTTTTCTCACCTGGGAAGAGAGGATTATGCAGGGATCCGAGTACTAGGCCTGCAGCAGGGGTTGTGCAAGATGATGTGTGCCAAACACAGTCGCTGGCAGATTGCACAAACCAAACGAACAGTAGCTGTGTTAAACACTCGCTGCTGTCTTGCTTCCAGTATTTATTTCTCCTTCCTAAAGGCAACTTGAGTTTCATTTGGGGAATTATTTCTTACTCTTTGGACTATAATCATGAGTCTTGCCTTTCATTAGCTGGGGGCAGAAATGTAACCCAACCTAACCCAATTAGGTTGGACATGTACTGGGGAAACAGAGAAGGGCTCATTAGTCCATGCCTAGCAATGGTACCCTGAGCACTTCAGTTTTCATTATGAGCCACTGCTAATACTGAGTTTGCAATGGCTCGCTTCTTTCTGCTTAGCAGGTCTGCTGTCTCAGTCTGGTTTGCTCTGCAGCCTCTGGTAGCCTTCCAGTGGATCCCCCTTTCCCAAAGTTGGGCTGAGTCCAGCTTCTAACACTTGCAAGAAAAGAGCCCCGGGGACATTGGGGTGGCTGACCTCACATCGGCATCATGCAGTCTAATTTCTATTGTGCTAAATTAAATACCAGCAAAACGTAGAGGCCACTCTCTGCATCCACAAATACATTTTTGCTCCTTGATCTGCCCGTGATGTCAGCCCCAGTACACACCACACACAGTGAAGTGCTCCTGCAGAAGTGCCCTGTGGGGCAAAGGTGTGGGTTAAGCTCTCTGCTGGAGAATCTCACTAGTTTCAAGAAGCAGAAGACAAATGAAAAGAACCAGATGTGTGGCTGATGCCCAGGTGCCTGAGGGCTCGCTTCCACGGGCTACTCGAGATGCCCAGGTGCCTGAGGGCTCGCTTCCACGGGCTACTCGAGATGCTCAGGTGCCCGAGGGCTCGCTTCCACGGGCTACTCGAGATGCCCAGGTGCCCGAGGGCTCGCTTCCACGGGCTACTCGAGATGCCCAGGTGCCCGAGGGCTCGCTTCCACGGGCTACTCGAGATGCCCAGGTGCCCGAGGGCTCGCTTCCATGGGCTACTCGAGATGCCCAGGTGCCTGAGGGCTCGCCCAGGTGCCTGAGGGCTCACTTCCACGGGCTACTCGAGATGCCCAGGTGCCTGAGGGCTCGCTTCCACGGGCTACTCGAGATGCCCAGGTGCCTGAGGGCTCGCTTCCACGGGCTACTCGAGATGCCCAGGTGCCCGAGGGCTCGCTTCCACGGGCTACTCGAGATGCCAGGGCCTAGGATTCGCGCTACCGAGAGCCAGGTCCGGCTCGCTTCCATGGGCTACATGAGATGCCAGGTGCCTGAGGGCTCGCTTCCATGGGCTACTCGAGATGCCCAGGTACCTGAGGGCTCGCTTCCATGGGCTACTCAAGATGCCCAGGTGCCTAAGGGCTCACTTCCATGGGCTACTCGAGATGCCCAGGTGCCCGAGGGCTCGCTTCCACGGGCTACTCGAGATGCCCAGGTGCCTTAGTGCACACTTCCAGCGACTACACGAGATGCCCAGGTGCCTGAGGGCTCGCTCACTATGCCACAGGCTAGGCTCGTGGAAAATGCCAGGTGCCTAAGGGCTCACTTCCATGGGCTACTCGAGATGCCCAGGTGCCTGAGGGCTCGCTTCCACAGGCTACGTGAGATGCCTAGGTGCCTGAGGGCTCGCTTCCACAGGCTACGTGAGATGCCTAGGTGCCTGAGCACAAACTTCCATGGACTCACCTGAGAGCTTTTGTTTGTTTGTTTGAATATTTTTATTTAGCTGGGAATGGTGGCACATGGCTTTCATCCCAGCACTCAGGAAGCAGAGATAGGAGAATCATTGTGATTTCAAGGCCAGCCTGAGACTAGACTGAATTCCAGGCCAACCTGAGCTAGAGTGAGACCCTGCCTCAAAAAAAAAAAAAAAATTATATATATCACACACACACACACATATAAAATTTACTTCAGAGAAAGTGTGTGTGTGTGTGTGTGTGTGTGTGTCTGGATATGGATATGGATATGGATGTCGGAGCCTCATGCTATAGCAAATGAAATCCAGACACATGTGGCACTTTTTGCATCTGGCTTCACGTAGGTACTGGGGACTTGAACTTGGGCCTTCAGGCTTTCCACACAAGGACCTTTAACTACTGAGCCATCTTAACATCACCTGAGATTTTAAATGAGATTGTTTCAGACACAGAGGTTCTCTCCCTTATTTCCAGGTTGTGGGTGTGGTGGGTGGTTCTTGGGGTATAGGCTATGTTCAGGTCCCATGGGTTGACTGTGGACCTCTTGCTTCAGAGATGGAGCAGAGGAGCCCTGCTGGTTTAATTGCATGATTCTTAAATAAAGGTAAATAGTAGTTTTGATTTTTGCTTTGCAGATTCTTTGAATCATTTTATTTTATTTTTTTATTGCAGGTAGATAGAAAAAGGTGACGGGGGAAGAGTGGAGGAGAGGGGAGGGGAGAGAAGAGGAAGAAGAGAGGAGAGAAGAGGGAGGGGAAGGAAGGAAGGAAGGCAGCCAAGGTAAAACTATACACCATAATAAAATATTTTCATTTGATAATTTGTTCTCAGTTCTGGGCTTTTTCCCAGTAGCACTCCAGCAATGGATAGGAAGTGTGAGGTGCAGGTTGCAGGGACTCCACAGGATTCTGGACATCATGTTCAGAACACTAAGTGGACTCACTGGTCAGACACCTTGTGTTCCCAGAGTGGCACTGGATATGTCATGCTGGGTCAATAACCTTACAGCAATTCAAGAGTCCTCAGTTGTTTCAGCAAGCATGTTTTAAACCCATGCTCTAATTTCTCAAATGAACAGCTAGTCTAAGCCTGCTGAGATTTCAAACACATTGACCCCGCCCTCAACATGCAAAAGGCAGCTTGAAAGTGGAGCACACATCCCTTTGCCTCCAAGACGAATGAAGCACCATAATGCCCATGATTCTTGCGTGAAATCCCAGACTAATTTCTAGGACCACTGCAGGCCACATGTAACACACACTACACTCAGGATTTCAGCTCTTCTCCTTTGGTAACACTGGCTCATCTTCCATTAGTTACTTCTGAGGGGACTCTTTCAGAGGCTCGGAGGGAGCTTCAAGCTGGCTACAAAACATGACTGAGACAAAGCTGGATGCAGTGCACAGTGCTGGTAAGACACCGTCTCCATCCTGCTGACAGGTGACTGAGACAACAATGGACACAGTGTGCAGTGCTGGGAAGAAACTGTCTCCATCTACTGACAGCTACATGACTGAGACAACACTGGATGCAGTGCGCAGTGCTGGTAAGACACCATCTCCATCCATTGACAGCTCCGTGACTGAGACACCACCGGATGCAGTGTGCAGTGCCAGTAAGATACAGTCTCCATCCACTGACAGCTACATGACCGAGACAGCACTACACGCAGTGTGTAGTGCTGGGTAAGACACCGTCTCCATCCACCAACAGCTACATGACGGAGACACCACTGGATGCAGTGTGCAGTGCTGGTAAGACACCGTCTCCATCTGCTGACAGTTATGTGACTAAGACATCCACTGGATGCAGTGTACAGTGCTGGTAAGATATGGTCTCCACCCGCTGACAGTTATGTGACCAAGACACCACTGGATGCAGTGTACAGTGCTGGTAAGATACGGTCTCCACCCACTGACAGTTATGTGACCGAGACGCCACTGGATGCAGTGTGCAGTGCTGGCAAGATATGGTCTCCATCCGCTGACAGCTACGTGACTGAGACACCACTGCATGCAGTGCGCAGTGCTGGTAAGACACCATCTCCATCCGTTGACAGCTCCATGACCGAGACAACACTGGGCACAGTGTGCAGTGCTGGTAGGACACAGTCTCCACCCGCTGACAGTTATGTGACTGAGAAACCACTGGATGCAGTGTGCAGTACTGGTAAGATACGGTCTCCATCTGCTACAGGTACATGCAGTGTGCAGTACTGGTAAGACACCGTCTCCATCTGCTACAGCTACATGCAGTGCGCAGTGCTGGTGACACAGTCTCCACCCACTGACAGTTATGTGACCGAGACACCACTGGATGCAGTGCGCAGTGCTGGTAAGACACCGTCTCCATCTGCTACAGCTACATGCAGTGCACAGTGCTGGTAAGACACCATCTCCATCTGCTACAGCTACATGCAGTGCGCAGTGCTGGTAAGACACCGTCTCCATCTGCTACAGCTACATGCAATGCGCAGTGCTGGTAAGAGACGGTCTCCATCCACTCACGGTTACATAGTGACAACTTCTGCTTCTTGGCCTGAACAAACTTTCCTACTGTACTGCCTTGGGCTGGCCTGAGGAGCTTCCTGACACCTGCACAGTACTGCATGCACTATAAACCAATCAGCACCTCTCACCTCACTCAATCCAACCAATCATGCACTTGGGACGGGTGGGCCCTCTCATTCAATAAAAGTTCAGTTCCCATGGGAACTGTTTTTCCCCCCAGCTCTGGAAGCTGTCCTCTTCTGTGAGGGGCTTGCTTTCTTTCCCCTTTCTTTCCCTCTTACTCTAAAATAAATTTTAGTCTTTTAACATACTTTCCTGCCTCTTAATTCCTTAATTGGCAGAGAAAACAACCCTAAACCCCTAGTTGGTAACAGTTAGCAGCTAATTATGCAATGGTTTTCATCTCTTAAGAAGTTGCTCAGGGCAGTGTGACCTTGGTGCATTCGCAACATCCAAGAATTGGCTTTCAACCATGCAAGTACACACGTATCAAAACATCAATCCTGGAACCTTCTCTCAAGGGAAGTCTTTGAGTAACTCAAGCTCACAAAACTATTTGTAATCTCAGTTCAAACAACTCATAGCCAGCAGGCTGCCTAGAAAGGCTAAGAGGTGAAGGGATATGGTTACATATGATACATCTTTAAGGACAGTTCCTGAGTTACTAAATTGGCTTGCATTAGGTATGTTTCATGCACATCTAAATGCTCAAATGTAGTAGTAAGATAGAAAAGATCTTTATCTCTCTATCTGTCTCTCTTTATCTCTTTCAAATAAGTAAATACATTTTTTGAAAAGAAAGGCTGGAGAAATTGCTTAGTGGTTAAGGTGCTTGCCTGTAAAGTCAAAGGACCCAGGGTCGATTTCCCAGGACCCATGTAAGCCAGATGCACAAAGTGGCACATGCGTATGGAATTCATTTACAATGGCTAGAGGCCCTGGCGTGCCCATTCTCTCTCTCTATCTGCCTCTTTCTATCTCTGAAATAAATATGTAAAAAAAAAATTTTTTTAAAGGAAAGATTTTTTACACTTAGGTATTTTTGATGGTTTTATAATGATACATCTCTACTACTCAGAGTGCCACACTGAGCATATGAAGTGTTCACAACGACATTCACACAATGTCAGATGATGGGATGTGTCGTGAGTGTCGATATGGTAGTGGAAGGGGGCTAATCTACACTGCATGGTGTGGTAGGTTAAATTACTGCTGGCTGGTCAGCAGTTCTTCTCACCCCTCCACGGGGGAATGCTCACCAGCGCTCAGCACACTGTGACATGGAGCAAGAAGGTACTCGCAGGCTGTGACCCTGGACTCAGCCACATAACCGCACCTCACATGTCAGCAGTCACGACACGGTCCAGAGCTCACACTGTTCCACTGACATGAGCAGAACACGCCTTGGGTAGCCCACTATAGCATCCTGGGTTTGGGAGAACGTTCAAGTGGTTTAATTTCTTTCACTAAAGCTAAGGCTTCGACTCCTGGATGTACATGCCCTTTCCACACATCTGTGGACTGCTGACATAGGAGGATGAGATGCAGAGGAGGCGAGCAAGGGCCTCTGTGCTCTGAGGTGAGAGGAGAGAGAGAGGAGGGGGCTTTCACTAACTATAAAAGTATGTAATGAAAACACGGTGGATGTAAAACTTGTTTCCCTTTTGGACAGGATTCTGAAGCAGCCAATAAAACTAACTAAGGGCAGAGAGAAAGAACGAGAGAATGTTTGTTTAATCTGGTGGAGAAGCTCCACCCCAGACAAGATATTTTCATTTTCAACACATGATACATTTGAAAGGAAAAGCTAACCACAGGACTGGAACAAGTGCTGAGGACGAATCAGGGATGAGTGTCACAGTCGCACTCGGTCTCCAACGAGCTGGCGCCCCACCTGCAAGGAAACGTCTAAGAAACAAAGTCATTACGAATGCCCAGGGTCCCCACAGATGAGTAAAAAAAGGTGATGAAATTCTCGCTAGATGGCAAAGAGGCTGTGATTAATACATTCCCAACACAAAGAACTAGCGGCATTCTACACACAAAAATAATAGGAAAACCATGGAGAAAAAAAGGTGGGATGATTTCTCAACGTAGCCCACTGGCGAATGTAGTACCTATCCTATTTTGTGTCAAATAAGAAGTCCACAAAGTGTCTATAGTGGAAAAAGCATGTGGAAAAGACTCAAAGGGACTTGAGAGACCCAACGTTGAAGGTGGGGAGAAAACCTTGCCCAGCAGCCAGGCTCGGAGCAGCTGACGACCTGAAGAAAACCAGAATCTCGAAGGAGACTGAAATGCAGGGGTCAGGAAGACAGACATCTGAAGGCTATCCACTGTCAGCACACAGCTCAGGACACAAGTCTTTCTTCTGTCCTTGGTGCGTGTGGCTTAACCATCTTCGTCTGCTGCCTTTCCCCTGCTGTGTTCAGCGTTCACGTGGAGACACAGTCCAATTCTGCCTGGGTGGATTCCGTAGACAGACACGTTAGTCAAGCTCTTTTTATTTCACTAAACTCTGTGACCATCCGTCATTCTAGGAGGATAATTACGGCTATTATGTACCAAATGTCCCTGCTTCACTGGGGGGCGGCGGTGGCCAATGCAAGGAAGAGCAGAATCATGAACCCACAAAAGAAAATGCTGCACACACCTTCTTAAACTATTTTTAGAATAAGTACATTGAAACAAAAGCCTTCTCCAATCCAAACCCTGCACATCCTTTGAGGAGGAGCATTACATAATTTAGGCATTAACTAGAAATTTTCAGATTACTTAAAAAAGAATGACACTGTGGTGGTCAAGTGGCAGACTTCCTCCAAGATGAGCCTGGCCATCTCTACAGCTCTGTTTCACTCAGAACGAAACCCACCTAGCTTTGACTTCAAAGGACCAGTTTTAGAATTAGCCAAGGCACTAAAAAACTAGAAAAATATTTCTGCAGTAACCATAACAACTTGGAAGAAATTCCCAAAGTATGTGGTGGCCATTTGTAAGGTTTTCTGATTTTTGGTAATCTTCTTGCGCTTGAGGAATTCTCAGCCTCACCAAATCTGACGCTCCTAGGGAAATGCAGTAAGCTTACCTGGCCTCCGGCTCCCGGTCAGCTGGGTGGGGCTGACTCACAAGTGAGCCCCCGAGGCTCTGCACGGCAGCGACATTCATTACTGTCGGGCACAGAAAACTGTGCACAGCAATGGTGTTGCTGCAGATGACCACAGAGGAGGAAGGTTTACCTTCTGCCTGCGTCCTGGAGAGATTTCATACTGTTCTCTGAAGTCTCCCCTTGACCCTGGGTTTCCAGGCTTCTAGCAATGCGGTCAACCACTTGATGGCCTTTTGATAAACCCTTGGCCATCCACGAGCAGCTTCTATGTGAACTGCTGCTAGAGGTGGCTGATGGTAGCAGAAGTTTAGGAAAGTCAGAAGATCTGTGAATAGTTAGGTAGCCCTGTAAGGGCTGATGATTAGACATGTAAATGGTATCTCCAGAAGAAAACAAGTGAAAGCTGTGTAGCCCAGAGCTTTCAGTAGCAGAGAAAATTATTAAGAGTGATCATTGAAACCAACAAGTCGGGAGATCCAGGGGCTACTGGCCTGGCATGAAATAAAGAGCCCTGTGGGGTCAAGGACAAAATCAGTTACCTTCTCACTTCTCAGAATGACTTTACAAAGAAAAGGCAAGACTCAAAAGCCAATTTCTCAATTGGAGACAAGGAGCTTGGTGGGCAGCAACTCCTACCGTGGTCCCAGGAGGGTGGGTATTTCCAGAGAATGGAGGGGGCACTGGGGAAGGGGAGGGTTGACAGTGGATTCTCACGATGCTGCTGCCCTGAATTCTTTTTATTTATTTAAATTATTTATTCTATTAAGAACATACTTTGTGTGGATACAGCATGTGTTGGTACCATCTTTTCCCTCCTCCCTGTCCCGGGTACTCTCACCCCTAGTGTACAACTGCCAACCTGGCATGTATTTCTTCCATGCATCCCCAAGAACCAGAATAAGTACTACAGTTAGGTCCTCCTGACAGGTGACCACTGAAGCACTTAGGGTTACAAATGACTGGGCACTGCACCATCATATATCTCACAAAGAAAACCGACGACCACACCCATCCCATGGGAAAACTACGTGTCACTCTAAGACCAAACGCCTTGACATTCTACCTCTCATATGGGAATAACTGGTGCTGGGGACTATTCTTGCATATGCACTCTGTCCCTACGATGCATGCCCCACAAGGTGTGTTGTGTTGGCTCTTTTCTGGGGCACGCCACCAAAGCTCCACCAGCTTGGCCTCTCAGACTTTCACGAGAAATAAGCACTGAGTAAGGGGAACTCCCCGAGGGACCTTGGTACTGCTCAGAGTGCCGGCTGAGATTTGTCCTTTCAGTACAGCAGAGTTTGTGAGATGGGCTTTGTGATTCGTAAGTGATGTCAACAGGAACGCTGGTGACAACCAGAAGACAGCCATGCTTTTCTCTGGTGCTTGGAATGGAGCACCAGTGGCTGAGTCTGTGATACTAGTGGGGTTGCCTCCAGAAGCTGAGCCAGCAAACCTGAATCTTCCACCTAAATATCTCCCTCTACTCATTGCATTTTCTGATTTTCCATGTCAATTTCTATTGCTTAAAATAAGAAACTCATTATGAACTAAATACACACACACTAACTATAAGCACACATACACATCACATATATACACATACATACATATATATATATATATATATATATATATATATATATATATATATTCATTCCTGTATATGGAAGGAGGGAGGGAAAGAGAGAGAGAACACTTGAATGGATCAACCATCTGCCAACTATTTACAGTAGCTCCATTTCAGGTTAATTTCAAACACTGACCAGGAGATACAATAATAAAAATTGGCTTTAAGTGGGTAACCAACAGGAATAGAACTGAGGATGATGAAATCTCATGGATTTGCAATTAAACCAATTAATGGTGAGAGACAAGAACTCACTATTTCCTGGCAAAGGAACATAGGTGATTGGTAGTAAGCACCCTTAGAAAGAGAAAGGACGAGAGGAGACGAGCAGTGGCTCAGCCACGGAGGAAGAACGCAGCGCTACAGAACCCACCTCGCTGACTAGCCAGTTAATAGTCCTTGCTTAAAAAATAACAAAAATAGTCTGAAAATTTAGTCAAAGCCAAGTCAGACTGATGATACACCCACAATCCGATGGACTTCATTCAAAACTAACATGGTGATCATACACGAACTATCTCCTTCCTCTCTGTTTGAGGCTCGAGCGAGCCGATCTTCACTCACTGGCCTCCCTCCGGGCCGTGAGCAGAGAGAGGTCACACCAGTGCATGTGAGTCAGCAGCAAGCAGGACGCCGGGAAGCGCTGCTCTGTTTTTACATGAAAAGAAAAATATCGAATCTCTTAGAAAATGATTTTTACATGTTTCCATCCAAGACATTACTAGTTACAAGCCAATTTTTTTTTTTGGCCATTATTTCACAAAAAAAGAATGGACAGCTAAAGAGATATGTAGACAAAAACCAGTTAGACGATAAATCAGACATATTAAGACATTGTCAAGTGTCTTTCAGAAATAATACTATTTCCTTTCTACTGAAAATAAGGAAGTAATAAAATAAGTCCTGGGGTTACATTTAAAAAGCAACACATGAAAATAAGTCATTTATCTATTCACTGTAGATTTGAAAAACAACTCAAGTCAGAGAAACAACAGACTTCTGTAAGCATTCAGGGTTATGAACTCAAAGAGTATTAACCTATTATGAGATAAACCCGCAGTCCCACAGACATAACTCCGGTGATCCAAATGTTTAAATGCACAATTGAGATGCTCATTATGTTTTGTGGGGAGCTTGTAGAAATTAGCATGAAATATACGAAATGTTGTTGCTCATCCGACCAGTCTTGTGGATGACAGTGACTCCTTATAGAATCAGTGCCCTCTAAGAAAACTTTAAGCTGCAGGAAATGCTAGGGTTATGTTGCTTAATTCATCATGCTACTAAAACAGAATTAGGTTTTGTTTTTAAAGTATTCTTCAAGCCAACGTAACTCTAGAATTTAACAAAATGGGTGGTTTTCAGAGTATGTTGGGGCCATGACTCAGTTTTCATAACTTGATAGAACAAAACAAAAAATAAAACCTTTTTTGAAATACCAACTTGTATATATGAATACATTGAAAAGAAATGAAATGACTCTGACATGTTAAGTTTCAATTTCCTTTTTTTTCTTAATTCCTCAAGGAACCATAATATTAAGTGAGTCTGGCATGAGTCTATGTGTAAAAACAGTGTTTCAAATGTAAAGTCCTGTGTGGCGAGGGAGGTCTACAAGCATATTCCGAGTGCTTGTGTGAAGCAGCAAGACAGCTCAAGGGGCTGGCTGAGGTGAGGGAAGACCTCAGGCACCATGGGGTCAAGAAGAACAGTCGGACATGGTAGAGCACTCAGGAGGCAGAGGCAGGAGGATTGCTGTGAGTTTGAGGACACCCTGGGACTACGTAGTGAATTCCAGGTCAGCTTGGGCTAGGGCAAGACCCTACCTTGAAAAACTAAACAAAAAACAAAAAACAAAAAAGAAAAAGAAAAAGAAAAGAAAGAAAGAAAAGAAGAAGAGATGTGAACCAAACCCCAAAGGCCCTGGCAGGCTGGTGACCTGGAGGAACTGATGTGGTAATAGAAGATAAACTTGAATTAGCTTTAGAGCAAAGGTAGGGCTGTCTGTGAAAACATTGTAAGCAAATCTGCATACAAAGATCTTTATTAAAATAAAACCCAAAACACCTATCTTCCAGATGTTGTTTTCAGTTCTAGAATGTCTTGGTTTTTGAAGCTCCAGTGATTTAACAAGGCAATGGCGATGATGAGAATTATTTTATTTCTCACCACGTGCACTTGTTAGCCAACTTTAGCAGTTAAAGAAAAAGTACACACCCACCCACACACAAACAGGAAAGTCCCGAGTCTCCTTATTTAAGTCCTTGGGCTCTTTATTTAGGGACTGCAGTGGTGCACTGTACCAGACTCTCTAACGCTATTCACTGCTTAGAAGTGAGAACGACGCTGTGTTCCCGATCCATGGCATCTTGATCTTTGTCCACAGCCCCAGAGCATCCAGGCACCTGCACTGTCCCACCTCAGGCTCAGAGCTGGAGAAGCTCACTGCGGTTTGCTTTCGCCTCTGGGATACCCATCCGGGACACGTGGACAAAGACAGTCACTGTGAGCTTGTCCTAGCATCAGTAAGAGTAAGCCAGGAGTTTGACATATTCTACTGGACCCTACGTTCACTGCTGTCCACTGTTCTGACTTTACACACTAGCGGTCAAAGTCAGCAGGAAGTTGACTGCTCTGAGATTTCATCACTAAGCAGCATGGCTGGGGTGTGGCTTTCCTTAGTCCTTTTCACTGCCTCCACTTACAGGCCTTCCAGATTTCTGTGTGAGTCAGTGTCCTTTGTAGGCCCAGCCGACAGCTGAAGGTGACTCAGAGAGCTGGCTACACCTGTGACACCAGCGGCCAAGTGGCCAGCGATGAGGAGGTACCCGCTGACACGGCAAGGTGGAGCGCAGGCCACTCATACAGTCTCACACACTCTTCTTAAGGTGTTCGACAAAATGCCTTCCGCGCCTAGGAGGAGACAGCGACATTTGCCTGGAAATCAGTTTTCAAAGAGAACACTCCAGAACCTCAGCTTGGAAGATCTGAACATGCTCAGCTAAAGAAAAGGCTGTTTGCTCCAAGAATTCTCAATATGGAAACAAGAAAACATCAGTCAGATGGTGCGAACACTGAAGAAATATCTAGAACCACTCAACCTGGGTGCGAATCTAAAAGCTCTCTAAGAATGACTACTTTAGTCTACAAATTCTTTTTTACATGTGGTCTAGGAATTACTAGGGCTCCCAGTGCACTCTTCTGCCTTTCCCAAATTCATCTAATTTGCATACTTTCCATATGCAGGCCCTAGAAAAATTGAGAAGCAAAGCAGACGATGTGGACCCCATATGCACACATTACATGGAAACTGCTTGGAATTATGTATTTCATGCTATTTATAAGTCATTTTAAAATACATATTTTCATGCAATGTGAACTGCTTAGTATCATAGTAAAGACTATTAGCTTAGAAACTTTGTAAGTTTACTGTATTTCGTCCCTGGTACTGGGGATGAACTGAGGGCCCTGAGCATGTCTGCAAGCACTCCACCACTAAGCCATATCCTCTGCCTCTCTCCCATTTCCCCCTTTAAAAAGTCTTTCTGTTTTCAGACAAGGTCTTGCCCAGGATGAACTTGAACTCATGATCCTCCTGTCTCCACCTCCCAGCAGATGGGATTAGCCTGTCTACCTTTATTTTTTTTAAAGCTTTCCCCTCCTTTATTTTATTTATTTGAGAGAGAGGGAGAAAGAGAAAGGCAGAGAGAGAGAGAGAGAGAGAGAGAGAGAGAGAGAGAGAGAGGAGAGAATGGGCGCACCAGGGCCTTTCGCTACTGCAAATGAACTCCAAGATGCATGTGCCACCTTGTGCATATGGCTTACATGGGTCCTGGGGAATCAAACCTGGTTCCTTAGGCTTCATAGGCAAGTGCCTTAACTGCTAAGCCATGTCTCCAGCCCCCTGCTTAACTTTGAAGATTAACTGTCCAATAAGTTTAGCTACAAAGTTATGAATAATCACCACATGGCTACATGTTATCAGTGGTAGTATAGGTAGTAACTAGTCCTTTAAAACAAAATAAAGGTTAGCTTATTATTAACTAGCCCCTGTACCCATTGTACTCTGTAACCAATCAAGGCCTGTTACAGGTAGCCGCACAGTCCACTCTCTCGGTGCTCACGGAAGTCCTTATGGATGTCCTTGGAATTAATGACATTTCTGCTTGACTCACAAGGGTGTCTGAAGGGTAGTCAATGTCATCAAGGAAGACATTTTCTTCACCTCCACTGACCCAATAACATAAGCCTCACAAGCCAAGACGTTCTAGAATTGTACGTTACCACAGTTTGTCAGGCGCTGGAGTAGAACTCGGTGGTAGAGCACTTTTTTTTTTTTTTTTTTTAGCATGTGTGAGGCCATGGGTTCACTCCCTAGCACTGTATAATGAAATGAAAGGCAAACTAGAGAAAACAAACGGATACAAATTCAAAGCACACACAGAATCCAGGAAATAAGCTTTCGAGTTGGAGACCTGTGTGTAAGGATTCGCTCACTCTGCTGCTGTGGTTGTCTGTCTGCCTGTTACTGCACAGCCTGCACCACAGGCTTCTGTTTAATTGACAGCAAAGGCCTCACCTGCTCACCAGCCTCTCCAGTGACCTCGCGGAATTCTAGAGTGTGACAACGGCCAAAGTAACTGCTGGGATGCAGACAGATGACACCGAGGGGTGAGAATCCTTCAAGGAGGGCTAAAGGCTGTCAAGAGAATGTTACTCGGATTGGTGATAAAACATGAGAGGTGCAGGGGAAGCAGGAGACCAGCAATGGCCTCTTCATTACAACGAGAAACGAATACCCATGCCATGTTGTTGGGTGACTTCGCCAGATACCGTATTTGATTCAAGAAACCGACTGGGAAGCCAGCCAAGCTCATTCTGGCTCTACGCTGCCTTTTCAAAGTCTGGGGTGTGACAGGATCCCGTGAAGCGAAGGTCAGCTAAAGACCCTTTGGTAATGAAGAAACCCCTGACGGCATCTTGACCACAGAATCTTTGAAGGGAAGATGACTGTCCCTTACTCCTTCCTACAAATCTAAATTAAACGAATCCTCCAAAGAGAAGCTTATTTTCCTGGAGGTGATTTAGAAAACACAGTCTATAATTCTGGTTCTTACGAGGAAAAAAAATAATCTTTTATTATATTTGGATGGGGCTCTCTTTTTTAGGAATCAGTGCCTGGCTGAGAGTGGTTGGTGCTCTGATGTTATTCACGCTTCCTCCCTCGTGGCAAGCTCGTGTCCAGCGGGCGGAGCTTGTGGGATGGGCTGGAACGCTTCACTCGGAACCTAAGGGCCCCGGGTCCCTACAAACCGCCGCTTCTTCCTCTCCTGGGACTTGTCGGGATGTGGTCTTTCCCATTGCGTTGCTCTGCAGTCCCGATCTCGGCGATTCCAAATCAAGGCCTGGGCACTACTGGCAGATCGGAGCCCCTGTACCACCTCATCTGGCAGTGTCTATGAAGAGAGGATGCTAGCTCCACAACAGGCTGTGGGGAACTAGACCGCTAAGTCTTAAACGAGCTCAAACTTGTCTGTAGACAACTCGTTTCCTCCAGAAGAAACACTGCGCCCTGGACTGTGGGCCTGTGGTCTCTCTCAGCTCAGTTCAGCGGCTTCCACAAGACCCTCGCCCGTGGACAAGACTTGGAGTGGACATGGCTGAGTCGTCCAGTAACACTTCGTTTACCCAACATGAAGGAAGCGATGATGACGAGACTCACTGATTTCTAGAGACTCTGAAGGGGGTTCCTCAGTTTTCATAAGAGGCAGTCCCAGTCAAAGCAGAACAGTGCGCCTGCAGGCAGGCACCCAGTGGTCCCCCACTGATTAGCACGGCCTTCACTCTTTCCAGCTTTCCCAGCCTGCCTTGCTCCTCGACTACATAAATACAGCAGAGATAATACAGCACATGAAAAACTAGACAACTTTTATTAAATGTTATAGGAAATGGTCAAAGTACTAGCTACCAAACATACTGCCTTTGTAAATTCAACAGAACATGTTTTATCTTGGCCTTGAGAGGAGGATGTTTCAAAAAAAAAAAAAAAAAAGATGATTAGGTCGAATACTTATCACCATTTCCATCGCTGAAATTGACTCATTCATTTATTTTTCTGTTTGATCACTGAAAATGCTCTCATTAATTACTAGGATATCTTGATTACATGCTAGTTTCTAGTTGCGACTGTGACCTGGACTGACCGTGCACATGTCAGGAGAGTGACGAGGTCACTGCAGCGAGTCGCTTGCGCACAAATGCCGCCTTGCTTCATCAGTGTAGGGCAGCCCTTGGCCGTGTGCCAGATGCTGACACTGGAGCAACAGCAGTGACCCACAGAGCGAGTGACACTCCTATGGGGTTGACCCATAAAAACCAGAAAATGCGATTAAATTTTCAATTTTTTTTCACAGCTCAATTCTAATAATGAATCTACTGTAATTCTGAACATCATTTTACGCTTCACCAGGCTAGGATGACCGCTCAAACCTTAATGATTTAGGTGAGTGGGAAAGAGCGTGTCATCTACCACAGTGATTGTGCTTCCGCTGTGTTTTTTATTGCTTGGCAACTTGTAAGTGACTGAAAAGCTTCAGCGTCTTGAATTTCCGTTCTGTGTCCCTCAGCCTTTCTAAAAGTGAAAGCCTAAGGGAAAATATGGGGTGAAAAAAGTCTTCATTTCAAAACTGTAGTGAATTTGGAAAGGGTATGATATTAAAGGAGCTATTAAAGGAAAGACTGCTTGAGACAACAGACCTATAGAGACAGGACCTGACCAAGCATGAGACTTCCCTCTGTAGAGACATTTTAGGTTTCCAGATTCCTTCTCAGACTTCCAACTAAGCCCAGGGGACAGGCTCTGTTGCTCTCCCAAGGTCTGAGGCCCAACATTGCAAGCTGACTCCCGCTTTAAACACCCTGAAGAAAGGAATGGAAAATTTTTATTCTGGAGCTGGGTTCTCTGATGCAGAGAGAAATCTGTCCTCCAAAAGGAGATGAGTTGCCCTAATAGTCTCTGGAAAGAGACAAGAAGAACAGAAATAAGCTCTGAGGTTTTTTTTTTTTTTGTTTTGTTTTTTTTTTTTGCAAAAATTCTCAAAGTCTCAAGATAGTCATAACATTTAACTTGAAATAGTGAAATACATTTTTTTTGGAACAAAGGCTATAGAGAATCAAGGATGTTAATTTGTAAAAAGTTATATAAAAAGGTGTTAGAAATTAGTGCTTTGATTATATATATATATATATATATATATATATATATATATATATATATATATTTCAGTTTAGAGAGATTTTGTTAGATTTAGAGAAGGAAAGAGGAGAGATTATGAAGAACTCCTCTCTATGAGAAGGCAGAAAGGGGTAAAGACCATTGATTTCAAATATTCATTCTAAAACAGCTTTGGTCTTTAGTAAGACAGAACTGTTCAAATAGTAAAAGAATTCCACAGTATTATTTAGTAACAACTCTACAATCCCCAAAATGTAAGTAATAAACTTCCCACATGTTTAACACTTATATCTGTCTTTGAATCAGTGACAGGAGGGGAATCAAATGTTGGAGCTCATGCTATAAATGTCAGGGGACAGAATGGGAAGGAAACACTCATGTGAAGAGCACATTGTGAATAATGGGGTAAGGATAGCAACCCAAGCATGTATCTGTGTGGTACACAGAACATTCAGTCCTTACCCTAGCTGTTTTATTCCATGTATTAATTAACTCACAACTCTGAAATGCAGGCATTGCAGTTAATTCTCATTAACATGTAAGGAAATAAACACAAGGAAGAAAACCAGTACAAATGGAACCTGTCATGAGTTTGTTGTCATTATTGTTAATAAGCATATTTACATGTAGAAACAGGTTTACTTCTGATTGACAACGAATGTTAGTCCTTTAAAATGATTTGTACAAACACAGGTTAAATGGCTTAGTTCATTATTGGTTCTACTCAAAGATTAATTTACCTCATACAGGACCAAATAACCCTTAAAATGAATTTATTATTCTTATTGAAAGCTTTGTTTATAACAGTCACGTAACTCCCTTTGATGGGAAAGAAAGCTTATTTTTTAAAAAAATATGTTATTTATTTGAGAGAAAGAATGGGTGTGTCAGAGCCTATGGCCACTGCAAACAAACTCCAGACACATGTGCCACCTTGTGCACTGGCTTATGTGGGTCCCGGAAACTGAGCCTCACTTGTTAGGCTTTGTCAGCAAATGCCTTAACCACTCCAGCCCAGAAATCTGACTTTTAAGAATTCCATATTGATAAAAATATTACTCCAAAATAATTATGTGAAAGACCTTGTTTTCTATAAAATCTTCTGTCTAGTTCACAGCTCAAGTAAGAACTGTCTGCATGCTACTAAAATATTAAATATCTGGAAATATGTGCTGGCTTAAGCAGCACATGCCCTAAATATCTGGAAATAACCTAAGTCCATCGACAGTGGGGTAAAGACCATCAGCCTTCAATGAGAAGGTTTCCGACCAGGCCCGCAGCAGAGGAGCCCGGGGCGTTCTGCTACATCACTGGGTGACCTACACTATAAGGGTTCGCCTGAGGAGGCGTCTGGAAGAGCTCCACCTACAGAATCAGAGGGGTGGCCGCAGGGAAGCAGGGGGAAGCAGGCAGTAAGGTGCCTCAGCAGCACTTCAGTCCCGCGAGGAGAGTGGGGACACTGAACAGAGGCCCCACAGCCAACACCCGCGTCCTGCGGACCAGAGAGGAGAGCTCAGGTTCACAACAGAAAGGGATTCGCTGAAGAAGGAAGGATGGAGCGAAAGGAAAGGCCCATAAGAAAGCTTGGATGATTTCAAGTCCCTGCCCTTCCACTTTGACAGCCGATCCTGTGTGCACGTGAGCACACTGGTAACTCCTTTGCTTGTCACTACTTTTGGACCAGATTATTTAATGAATTCTTTGAGAAACACAAACATACATGATTTAAAAAAAAAAAAAACAACTGATTTACTCTTTTCAGAGAGAATTTTCATAAGATAAAGAATCCATGAAGAATTTGTTTGACTGAACATACTTAAAAAAAAAATCCATTTCTGTGGATGGTCACTTTATCTGGAAAGGCTCCTGAGTAACTGTTTAATCTGGTGACAAACTCTTACTTATTGAAGCTCAGTAGCCATCCAGGGGCAGAAATTTTCTTTCTAACATACCAAATCTGACTTCAAGTTAAAAGAGTACAGGACTGGGACTGAAGACATGGCTCAGGGGTTAAATGCACTTTGTTTACAAAGCCTATCAACCTGGGTTCAACTCCCCGGTACCCACGTAAAGCCAGATGCACAAAGTGGCACATGCATCTGGAGTTCAGCTGCAGTGGCAAGAGGCCCTGGCATGCCCATTCTCTCTATCTCACTCTCAAGTAATAAGTACCTATATATCTACACCTATCTATCTGTCTGTCTGTCTGTCTGTCTGTCTGTCTTTCTTTCTTTCTTCCTATCTATCTATCTATCTATCTATCTATCTACCTATCTATCCATCCATCCATCCATCTTTCTTTCTATCTATCTATCATCTATCAATCTATTATTTATCTATCTGTCTGTTATCTATCTATCTTTCTATCTATCTTACTATCTATCTATCTATCTTTCTGTCTTTCTTTCTATCTTTCTTCCTATCTTTATTTCTATCTATCTATCTATCTATCTATCTATCTATCTATCTATCCATCCATCCATCCATCCATCCATCCATCCATCCATCCATCCTTCTTTCTATCTATCTATCTATCTATCTATCTATCTATCTATCTATCTATCCATCCATCCATCCTTCTTTCTTTCTATCTATCTATCTTTCTTTCTATCTATCTATCTATCTATCTATCTATCTATCTATCTATCTATCTATCTATCTATCTATCTATCTATCTGTTTATCTATCTATCTATCGAGTAAAGGAATGAGTGCTATCATGAGCTTTTACTTACTTCACACTACTGCACCACCAACCGCAGGATGGCATCTTCTACCTTCTGTTTACTTCAACATCTTGACCATCAGCTATTTAAGTTTATACACTGTGCAATCTCCTATCATATACTATGTACTATTTGTGTTTGTTATGTTGTATCCATTACCCCATGATACAGTTATATATGCACACTATGTTTATAAAACATAGAGCGTATACTAAACATATAAAGCATAATAAAGCGGTGTGAAAAAACTTGAGCCACACTGTACAAACACACTCCAACTTACTTCAGGAGTTGTGACAAGCATACTGATACGTGATCTCGAAATAAAACCATAGAAGTACAACCACAGAAGTGCGAATTGAAATGAAATCCCCTAGAACCACCCCGCGGTTCACACCGAGAGCTTAAAGAGTGTATGAACGTCTCTGTAACTACAATAGGAGAGTAACAAATTCCTGACAAAAGCCCCACAAACCCAGAGCTACTGCACCCGCAGGAGCATACGGGGGGGGGGGGCTAGCTGCTCTTCTGCTGCCCGCTGGGGCGTTTGCAGAGCGAAGTGCTGGACCACTCTGCGGAGATGCTGGGGAACACTGATGCTCACGTGGAGGACATGTACGTCCACGGCAGGGAGCCACCACACTGGCTCAGAGAAGCAAGACCAGGCCCGTCGGGGCACCTACCCTTTTCTGCTCCTTCACGTACTCCACCAGCTCATCCCTGGTTCTCCTCACTGCCTCCTCCATGGCCTTCTCACTTCGCTTCTGCTCTTCTATTAGTGCCGCCTTGACGGTTTCCTGGTTGTGGGAAGAGGAGACAACAGTCAGAGGTGTACAAGACTTTGTGCCCAGTTTGTACAAGCTGAAAATCCTCTTCAGTGGTGGAGGCTCATTCTGTTCAGGGCCTGTGTGCAAGCAGGAATGCAAACTTGCAAAATCTTTCAGGAGCTATTAAGAGGCTTCACAGAACGTTTTCCTAAATGGTGTGAGTGGAAAAGGCAATGGGATTAGTCCTTTCCTGCAGGGAGTGCCTGACAGGCACCAAGAGCTCCTCGGCAATCCTCTGGCTGCATTTCCTCGACCAGTTGCCTTCCTGCCCTTTGCATCCTCACAAGACTTCGAGAACTACCTCCGCCCCCCCCCAACCGGCCTCCCATTCTCTAGCTGCTTTTTCACACTTAATTTGAACTTCCTTAACTCCCTAATACTTGCATTAGCATTGTCCTTTCTCTACTGTGCATTGTAAGGCAAACTGGAAAATGCCTCGAACGGTCTCATAATATCCCTTCATGTTTGACTCTTAAGGGTTTTTCCCTGTGTGGAGTGTGTTTATGTTTTCTCTTAGTTTATATGGTCCAAGAAAATACAAAATAATATTAAGAAGTCTCTATTATGTAGAATATTTTGCATGCATAAAATATAAATACAGGCTAGGCATGGTGGTGCATGCCTTTAATCCCAGTACTTAAGAATCAGAGGTAGGATGATGGTTGTGAGTTCAAGACCAGCCCGGGCTAGAATGAGACCCTACCTCAAAAAAAAAAAAGAGAATATAGAACAATATACATACATATATTTGTACATACAAGGAGAGAAGAAAGGAGAGAAAATTGAATATAAAGCAGATAGGATACAAACTGAACATAGCACTGGAAGTTTTCAGCTGAAATATATTTTGAGCACTGCAAGTTATTATATATTCTTTTACATCTATTTCTAATGTTATGGCTTATAGAAATCTTACAGAAAATATTTCTAACCTTCTACAAAGTCGCCTAACAACTTACCAGTCATTACTGATGGCGTTTTGCTTGATCCTGGTGTGTATTATTCAAACTTTCATTCCCTTCTGTACTTTACTATGTGGAACTAGCATTATCCAGTATGGTGACTGGCATGATTTGGGGGTGATGAGCTAGAGTTAACAGAGGCTGAGTGTACTATGGTCTGTGTTCAACAGCATCCATGAGCTGAAAGCTTGGTTCCCTCTGTGGCAATATTAACAAGTGAGGTTAATGGAAGGCGGCTACATCACTGGGCTACCAGAACAAATGAATGCTCGTCTAGTGGGCTGCTACATAAAACAGCAAGCCTAGTCCACGTTCCTTCCTCACGTCTTGTCTTCGCATGTGATCGCCCCTCTCTCCTACACCCCAGCCAGGCTGCCTACGGCGCTCACTACGGTCTAGGAGGTCTTCCGCAGACAGCGAGCAGACAGTCGAGCAGAACGGGAGACAAGCTTTTCCAGCTGCCCTGTGGACAGGGGCTAATAAACCAGTGTTCACACAGAACTGCGAAAATTAAACACTAAAATGTAACTCTGTCCATCACCAAATGGGCTAGGAAGTGAACAGACAATTCACAAAAGAAGAAACACAAATGACCAACATACTTTAAAAACATTCAACATACCCAGACATTAGGGAAATGCAAATCAAAACAAATTTGAGACAACATCTCACCCCATTCAGAACAGCTATCATCAAGAAACAGACAATCAATACTGAGCGAGGAAATGGGAAAGAGGAACCTCAGGCACTCCTGGGAAACAGCAGCAAGAGGCCGAGCCACAGGAACACTGCAAGGCCGACAGCTAACAACCCCAGGGTCCTCCCCAGGGCCACGCGTGCCTCCACCTCCCAGGTGGCCAAGGCTGGAGACCACGCACTCAGAACACAGGAGCTTAAGGGGACATCTTATTGACACCAGCATACCAGTTTTACAACATCACATTTAATCTTTTAATGCAACAGAGTCTAAGATTATGCCTCTCTCATGAAGCAGGTCTATTCTCCTCTCCCACACTGCTGTACTGTCCCTGGGAATAACGACGCCCTACGTGACAGACAGTCGAACAGTCTGTAGCAGTGTGTCCAAACAGCTAATCTGTGAAACACATACTAAAATATCTGCAGAATATAATCTCTCTCAATTAACTACACCGAGGTTACAGAAACATGCAGAATAGAAATCTGCTGACAGGGAAGGAAATAATAATATGCAAGCACTCTGATTCTTAATAATAAGAAAACTTTCATAAGTATAACATGACTAAAATGACTTATTACTTGAAAATCAATTACTGTCAATGAATGGGGAAGAACCACGAAGCACTTAAGTCTTTTCCATGTGGAAAATGACACTTCTTCTGTCTGTCCACTGCTAATCAGACCACGGTGACACTAAATATGTCAGTTTTTAGTTCTTTCCCACACATGGGGATATGCAATATATTTACCAGAAAGATGCTCAGTGAATGACTGGAACAGGGGGGAAAGTGCTGAGGACTAGGGATAAAGTGATTAGCACCATCTCTCTTTTCTCTTTAGATAGTACACTTCTAATTAAAAATGATACTAATTTTTGACTACTCTAAATGAGGTTCCTTTAAAGTATTATAAGTAAAAATCAAAAAACAAGTCAAAACTCAAGAAGTTAACACAGCACAAGTTCAGGACTGGGAAGCTAAGACAGACGCCATTTCCTTTTTAAAAGAAGGGTCAGGTGGCAAATGCTAAATTTTTTAAAGAAAACTTAACCACTGATTATAATGTGTGTGGCTTCTGGGGAAAACATAACCCCAAATCACAGTGGCTGTGGTTACACCCATCAGGAGGGGTGCCAGCGTCAGACACGATACACAGCGGCCTCTCGCAGGGCTTGGCCACGGGGGCTGTGCGACGTAGCGCCCTTTCTGCACACTCTGGTGTCAATCACAAGTGGACTTCCTTTTCGCAGGACACAGAATTAATTTAGTAGGAAAATGAGCAAGCTAGAGTCACAATTTTTCCTCGTAACATCTCAAAAAAAAAAGTGTGATCTAAAGTCAGTTCTAGAGCAGAGATAAACACCAGACAAAGACTTCCCTCAATACACACGGGTGGAGTCCAGGGCACTGTGTTTTCTGCCAGCCTCATCCTCAGCGCCTCAGCGATGCCAAGGCGAGCGCAGACAGCCTGTGGTGAATTTAAAGCGGAAGTGGCTCTGCGCCCCTTTCCTTTCTCAGGAGTGGTTCACGTCCGTCCCTTGTGGACGTTCCCTGATGGTTTTTATTCTGCCTGCCACGTGCCATACTGTTCTCATGGCTACTGGACTTGGCCGAAGGAAGATGGTTTCATTTCCTGGATCCCTCTGTCTCTCTGAACTAATGGGGAGCACAGAGCGTGGGAAGCAGCTCTCCAGGGAGCACCGTCCGGCCCGAGTCCTGATGGGAGGAGAGGCAAGAGGAGGGCGCCTGTCCACTGGGCAGACTCGGCAGGGTCTGACCGCTGGACACACAGGAGACTCTGCGCATCATACGCTGCGAGTGACGCCCCAGCATGGGTCAGGGTGTGATAAAGGAAGTGGCATTAACCCTAATGCTCTCATTATTTCATGTAAAACACAACTTTGCATGTGAGTCTTATTCTACAATATCCATACCACACAGTCAATGGTTGTATTCCATAAGAGAATGCCACACAGCCCTGTTCAGAAATGTTTCTTCATTTAGCTTTAAACAACACGTATATGCTATTCATTCCAAACTCTGATCTCCCACCACTGACAATGCCCCTAACTTCAAACTGAGATGCGTCACAGGCCCCCCCCCCCATGTATTTCCTTTAGCATTATGACTAGACATCACAAATTTAGTGGAACTCAGATTTTTATCCAAACCAAACCTGAATCTACCGTACCACAGTGAAATCACCATCTACCAAATAACTTATTCTCATAGTGATTTGTTCTTGAAAATGAGATTTGTTAAGAAATAACTTGCGTATCATAAAATTTTCCAATATGAAGTTTACAATTTGATGAGTTTGGTCAAATGTAACCACCACCACAATCTAGTTAAAAAATATAACCACATCTTTAAAAAGTCCCTGTGGCCCATGGCCACTACTGATCTGCTCTCTCTCATGTCACTATTGTCCCTTCCAGGGTTTAATGAAGTAACATCACACAACATGTCTGTCACTGTTAACCCTTCTGGGTTTCATGAAGTAACATCACACAACATGTCTGTCACTGTTGTCCCTTCCGGGTTTCATGAAGTAACATCAGACAACACGTACATCAGTCTCACAAGGCTGGCTTCTTTCCTCATGGTCTTGTCTAAGGACTGAACCACCAAGCTTAGCTAATCACATGACCCCAGGGCTTCCTTCCTGTCTTGTATCACTTGACAAAATGATATTGATTATTGCAGCTCCTTTTAAAATTGAACATATGCTTCAGGAGGGCTTTTGTGTGCAGTGCTCCTCTGAGAGCTCGTACCATCTGTATTAGAAGCGACTGTGGCCTCACGCAAAAGACCCTCCCAGGTGGGGCCTGTTGTCCCCATGGAAGGAGAGGGGTGGGAAAGACAGACTCTCACCTGGGAGCTCAGGGGAGCCCTGTGCCAGTTGTATGCAGTGATGGAGGCCATCTGGTCTCAGGAGGGAGACAGAGTATATAGAGGGTGCAAGAGCTAGAAACAGGGGCATACCCATGCCGTCATGGACAGGTAGTTATCCACACTGGGTGGAGACCTTTCAGTGCAGCTGTTTTGAGGTCCACACCCATGCTCTGTCAGAAAGTTCAATAAATTCATTGGCTATCCAAGATAAACTCTGGTGGAACTGTCTTTTGTTTGTTGGGGTTCCCTTCCTGGGGGAGCAATTGCTCATAGGCTTGTGCCCAAATTCTTCATACAAGGACTAAGAGACTTCTCTACCTTGGTCAGCACTATTTTCAAAAACTTCTAGAAATGTATATAGTATGTTCATCAAACTGCCCAGTAAGCACTTCTCTTAATGTTCATAGCCATATATTAAAGCTGTTCTCACTTTTTCACTACAGAACTTTCTCTTTTCAGATGGAAGTGACCTTGGGATGACTCAGAAGGCATCATGGTGCTGAGAAGAAGTGACAGAGGAGTGCTCAGCACTGAAATATCTCTATCACACCTTCCAAGGCTCAGGGTCCATTGCAGAAGAGATGGCAGAAAGAATGTAAGAGCCAAAGGAAGCGTAGGACTCCTTACAACATGCTCCTCCAGACACAAAATGGCCTGGATATCCATGACCTTACAGTGCCTGACACTAGCTACATAAGACCATCATGATAGAGAAAAAGATCATGACATCAAAATAAAAGAGAGACTGATTGGGGGGGGGGGTATGATGGAGAGTGGATGTTCAAAGGGGAACGTGGGGGGAGGGAGAGAATTACAATGGGATATTGTGTACAATCATGGAACTTGTTAATTATAAAAATAAAATTAAAGAATAAAATGGAACAAAAACTTCTACAAATGCCCACACATGGCCATTGCTTATTTTATGTTACATTGTGTATAAATAAATGAAAATAATGCCTTCCACAATTTTTCTGCTGAAATTATCTCCTGACATCCTATTGGAATATACACTTGATGCTACCATGAGAACCTGGGGCAGAAGCATGGATGGGAAGAAAGTGCAAGGCCTCCCAAGCCAGGCTGCTTGCATGCAAACTGTTGCCTCCTGTACAGACAGCCTCCCTGAACTTCAGTCTCTGCATCTTGAATAGGGATAATGCAGCAGCCCCTGCACACAGCGTGCTGGGATCCGGTCTCTGCATCTTGAGTAAGGGGAATGCAGTAGTCCCTGCCCACAGTACGCTGGGATCTGGTCTCTGCATCTTGAGTAAGGGGAATGCAGTAGTCCCTGCCCACAGCACACTGGGATCCGGTCTCTGCATCTTGAGTAAGGGGAATGTAGTAGTCCCTGCCCACAGCACGCTGGGATCCGGTCTCTGCATCTTGAGTAAGGGGAATGCAGTAGTCCCTGCCCACAGCATGCTGGGATCCAGTGTCTGCATCTTGAGTAAGGGGAATGCAGTAGTCCCTGCCCACAGCACGCTGGGATCCAGTCTCTGCATTGAGTAAGGGGAATGCAGTAGTCCCTGCCCACAGCACGCTGGGATCCAGTCTCTGCATTGAGTAAGGGGAATGCAGTAGTCCCTGCCCACAGCACACTGGGATCCAGTGTCTGCATCTTGAGTAAGGGGAATGCAGTAGTCCCTGCCCACAGCACGCTGGGATCCAGTCTCTGCATTGAGTAAGGGGAATGCAGTAGTCCCTGCCCACAGCACGCTGGGATCCAGTCTCTGCATTGAGTAATGGGAATGCAGTAGTCCCTGCCCACAGCATGCTGGGATCCGGTCTCTGCATCTTGAGTAAGGGGAATGTAGTAGTCCCTGCCCACAACACGCTGGGATCCAGTCTCTGCATTGAGTAAGGGGAATGCAGTAGTCCCTGCCCACAGCACGCTGGGATCCGGTGTCTGCATCTTGAGTAAGGGGAATGCAGTAGTCCCTTCCCACAGCACGCTGGGATCCAGTCTCTGCACTGAGTAAGGGGAATGCAGTAGTCCCTGCCCACAGCACACTGGGATCCGGTCTCTGCATCTTGAGTAAGGGGAATGTAGTAGTCCCTGCCCACAACACGCTGGGATCCAGTCTCTGCATTGAGTAAGGGGAATGCAGTAGTCCCTGCCCACAGCACGCTGGGATCCGGTGTCTGCATCTTGAGTAAGGGGAATGCAGTAGTCCCTGCCCACAGCACGCTGGGATCCAGTCTCTGCATTGAGTAAGGGGAATGCAGTAGTCCCTGCCCACAGCACACTGGGATCCAGTCTCTGCATTGAGTAAGGGGAATGCAGTAGTCCCTGCCCACAGCACACTGGGATCCGGTCTCTGCATCTTGAGTAAGGGGAATGCAGTAGTCCCTGCCCACAGCACACTGGGATCCAGTCTCTGCATTGAGTAAGGGGAATGCAGTAGTCCCTGCCCACAGCACACTGGGATCCGGTCTCTGCATCTTGAGTAAGGGGAATGCAGTAGTCCCTGCCCACAGCACACTGGGATCCAGTCTCTGCATTGAGTAAGGGGAATGCAGTAGTCCCTGCCCACAGCACACTGGGATCCGGTCTCTGCATCTTGAGTAAGGGGAATGCAGTAGTCCCTGCCCACAACACGCTGGGATCCAGTCTCTGCATTGAGTAAGGGGAATGTAGTAGTCCCTGCCCACAGCACGCTGGGATCCAGTGTCTGCATCTTGAGTAAGGGGAATGCAGTAGTCCCTTCCCACAGCACGCTGGGATCCAGTCTCTGCACTGAGTAAGGGGAATGCAGTAGTCCCTGCCCACAGCACGCTGGGATCCGGTCTCTGCATCTTGAGTAATGGGAATGCAGTAGTCCCTGCCCACAGAATGCTGGGATCTGGTCTCTCTGCATCTTCAGTAATGGTAATGCAGTAGCCTGAATCCCACAGGGATTTGGGGTGCACAATAAGAGACATGTGGGACAGAGAGAAAAGTTCTGGCACTTCTGCAGAGCTGAAGCAATGGTGTCCACACTGTTTTAACCATCACTATCTTCACAACTACCACCATCAGGGATTTCTTAGTATTTCTACTCCCTACAGGGAAAGCACCATCCCCCCAAACGCACCCCCAACAAAACTCAAGGTGGTTCTTTAGCTAGAATAGCCTTCTGTAAGTACTAAGAACAGAGCTCACTAAATGAAAAACATGAAGAACGATCACTGCTTTTTTACTGTTATGAGATGATACTCTTCTTTGAATGTACTGAAATAACATTTGAGGGACTTTCCTAAAGGGATGAGGACATTAATTATAAATCTAAACTAACAGTTAAAATACTCCAGGGTAAAAACAGAATGAAATGGCAAGACTTCAGATTCCTATCACTACTAAGCCAGGGGGAAAGTCTTTGTAAATTATATTTTTAGCCCAGCCAAATAACTAACTTAGGAAAATTAATTAAACTTATGGGAGCTATTTCAAATCAGATTGAAGTAACTAATTGATTTGCCAACTGGTTTTTCCTAGGGAATTAATATGATGCATCAATAATGTGATGACTATAAATTCATTTGAAATTTTGGGGTGAGGCTGAGTATGGTGGGGAATGCCTGTAATCCCTAGTGAGTTCAATGCCAGCATGGACTCCAAAAAGCCCCATCTCAAGAAAAAAAAAAATTGAACATTGGGATAAATACAGTCAAGCGAAAGAATGTGCTTTCCAGAAAACATGCATTTAAGGATATTTAGTGTATTTTACTTCCTAATTTCTGTATGAAGCTAATATTTTATACTTAGAATTTTCATTTTTATTTATGATTTTACTAAGTAAATTAATATGCCTTTTACATTGGGAACTTAGGAGGAAAAGCATGAAGACATGGTCACACCAGACAGAAGTGGAACTGGATGTGCTGGGTACTCTTGACCCACTGTGAACATTCAGGTTTAGCAACAATACATACATGAAAGCCCTTCGTGACACAGCAGACACACATGGGGAAGTGCCTTTACCACACGTGAGCGCAAAACCAACCAGAAGCAGCCAGGATCTCAAGCTGCCGTAAGTCCAATCCAGACCCAGCACCCCAGGATTCATGACCTCCCTGCTGACATGATGTCAATCCTCACACAGCTCCGTAAGTCTTCAAGCAAGGTAGAAAGATGGAAGTCTGCATGTCTACCCTATTTTTCTGGGAGTC
This sequence comes from Dipus sagitta, assembly GCA_036346955.1. Taxonomy (NCBI): domain Eukaryota; kingdom Metazoa; phylum Chordata; class Mammalia; order Rodentia; family Dipodidae; genus Dipus; species Dipus sagitta. Next base: position 2,380,595 of record CM070789.1, read on the forward strand.
CTCAAGAGACTGGCCTTCTATCATCAAGCACTGCCAGGAGCTCCACCTCTCTTAGTGTAGAAGCAAGCAGAAAACCTCACATCACACCTTCTTGTTGGCCAGGGAGAGATGGACTGATGCTCCAAACTTTCCATGGTCTTTCTGAGGAAACGGCACCTCTCCACCTGTCTGGGGCTCTGACACGATGCCGAGGACTTCCGTGAGATGGCTGGCAAATGTAGACACAGCCGTTTGCACGGACACGACAATCCTCAGAATGGTTAGTGTCTCTGAGGAGGCTGCCTGAGAGGCTCCTCCCTGACACCAGACCCATGGGATGATGGGGCTCAAGACCTATCAGTACCTAACCACCTAACCACGGCTGGGTTACTGATGCAGTTCAAACAAGCAGGAGGACCAGAGTTTGATTTCCAAGTACATAAACTGGGTGTGTTGGAATGTGCTTGTAATCCCGGTGCCAGGAAGGCACTCCAGCTTACTGGCAAGCCACTCTACCCTACTTGACGGGCTTGAGGCTAAGAAACCCTGTCTTAACAAAAGGTGCCTAAGGAAGGACACCCCAAGTTGTCCTCTACCTCCACACGTACACACACCCACATACATGTGAACCTGCATGTGTGAATGTGTGTGCATGTGTGCGTGTGTGAATACACTCACACAACCACTCCTGAAATTATCTAAAAACCCAAATAATCATAATATGTAAGATCAAGGTTTAAGACTATAGAGAAATTGTGTCATTTTATTTCCTTGAATGTAATTGTTATGGCAGATTAAAGGTTATGTCTGGTAAGTCCAATATCAGATAGTTTCTAGTGACCTGTTTTTTTCTTCTTGGGTATGGACTGTGTTTTTCTGTCTCTTTGAATATATCATTAATATTTCCTGTTGACAAAGTTCTACATTTAAAATAAAGTGATGTAGAAGTTTCAGAAACAGATGTCCTGTACTCCCCTGGACTTAGTATCTATAGAGGAACCTCCCATACAGTAATGTTCCTGGACTAATTCTAGAAAGCCTGGGTTCCTTGTCACATAAATCTACTGGTTTCTTATGCATTAGATTAGTAATCAGTTATTGACTGGACAGACATTTCCTTAACAATCTATAATCACTGTTTTCTGTTTCCCATCCTTTTCCAAAAGGAATTCTGTGTTGGGAATAGCTTCAACCCTGTGATGTTTACAACTCTACATCAGCCTTCACTTCCTGTTTTCACTGTTCTACCTCAGCCTTCACTTCCTGTTCTCACTGTTGTTTTACCTCAGCCTTCACTTCCTGTTCTCACTGTTCTACCTCAGCCTTTACTTCCTGTTCTCACTGTTGTTTTACCTCAGCCTTCGCTTCCTGTAATCACTGTTGTTTTACCTCAGCCTTCGCTTCCTGTAATCACTGTTTTAACTCAGCCTTGACTTTCTGTTTTGATTCAGCCTTGACTTACCTTTCTCACTGAAGCAAAGTTCAACAGAGATCAATCTCAGGTCTTTCTTAGGTCTCCATGTGACCTTCAGGAAATTCACAAGTATTTTCAAATGGCAGAACTTTTCATCTGTTTCCTCCCAGATTTTGGTCCATCTTTAGTGTATCCCAACCAGCACTTCTGCCTCAGACAGCACAGAAGATAGATGATGGCCCTGAGATGGCTTTTCCCGCTCAGTTAGTCTTGAGTCAGTTCAAATATCAGTAAGGCCTATCAACAGGGATTTTCAGGAGGTTTCCCAACCACACCCTAACATTTCTCTACAGGTATGGTTTAGGGGGGCTGCAAACCTTGCCTTGGCCCTTCAGTGCGTTCCACACTCAGAGCCTTCCATTAGGGGTACTCGGGCTACTCATTTGTAAACCTAACATGCAGCTAGGAAGATGGGAATGGACAGACAGCGAGTTACAGTTCTCCAAAGCTGGCTCACCTTAAGAATATTTAATAATTTTTCTTGAATAAACGTTTGGTTAATATGAGGAAAAATGATGGTTTTGATTATTTTGCTAATGTTTTCACTGCTTTTATTAAGAAACCAATTTGTGGTGGTTCTGAATCCGCTGTCCCAAAAGTCCTGCTTATACTTTCGGTCAAAGAATGTTAATATTTGCCTAATGCCTTTTTGGGGTATTAAATTTATATTTAAATATTTAATCTATTAGCACTCATTTTACATAGAGCTCAGAAGGAAATGGTAATCCAGCTGCATTTTTTAATCTTTCATGGAATAGAATTCTTTTGAGAATTTAATAAACATATAAATCATTTTTTGCAGACAAATGTGCACATAAGTACAAGTTTGTATAATTTTGATACATTCCCAGAGTATCCAGGCCCCCATCCAGGGACTTCTGGTTGAAAATCTTCATGTCTAGGCTAGGGCTCATTACTTCATTTGCCATATCATCTTGTCATTTGTGCCAATGCCCGAAAGGCTGAGTGACTTCTGGATGCTTCCCTTGATCCTCCTGACTACTTCCACAAGGTGATGGCATTCTGAACTACACCAAGCAGTGCTCCAACCATGCGCTTGCTGTGCCGTCTTTGAACTTCCCTCGCTGCTACTCACAGGCAGCTGTTCACACCCACACAGGCCTGGGCCAGCTGCTCCTTCCTGCTCTCATCCAACCACTCTCCTTTGAGTATTTGTTCCTTCACTCTTTAACTCCTTTTAGCTTTATTCTTCCAGAACCATGATCACCCCTGACACACTGCACCTTCATTAGTTTTTTACCTGGCTTCTTCACAAGAAAAGCAGGAAATTGTTCTACCTGCCAGTTTATTTGAAGAACTAAGGGCCCGGAACACAGCAGGTGATGGCTTCAATTGTTCATGTAAAACAACACAGTACATTTGATCATAGCCATCCACATGACTTTTCTGTTGATCTAAATAAACAGGGGAGGTATGATGCAGAGAGCTCCCGCCCAAGATAATGTATTTGCCAATCTCCTAAAGTAGGGGCCGGAAGCTTTGCGCAATGAAATGACAGGAGTTTGGTTGTACTAAAATAAACACATGGATATGAAAGGGGAAACTCTAAGTGCACACTAGTTCCCTTTAGGAAAATTGAGTTACATGACAGCATTCTTCTCTCTGCTGAAAATAGTTCCTGTTCAACACCACGTGGAGATTACAGCACACATTCACACGTGCACACACACACAGTCTCTAGCAAACCCACGAGGAACAGTTGTAAGAAGACGAACATGGTGTACTGATCACATACCACATGGTGGTAAAGCACACATTCACACATGTGTACAGGCATGCTCTCCAGCAAAACCTATGAGTAACATCTGCAAGAAGACAAACACGATGTATTGATCACCTTCAACAGATTCTGAGCTGAGAAGAGACAAGATTTTTGTTGCTTTCCTTTTTTTAGACAAGATCTCACTAGGCTCAATCTAGCCTCAGACTCACCATGTCCAGCCTTTAGGGGGATAAACTTTGAAGGACACCACATGTCGTGCTATGCCTTGTGATTCTTGACATACCAGTAGAGGTAGAGAGATTTCTATGTCATCTTCTGTTTCCTGATATTTACTTAAGAGAGCACACAGTCAAGGATCCTGCCTGTATAAAAACTATGTCGAGGGACAGAACCATGCTCCTTCGATTATGGAAAATAAAGTGTGGGAACAGCTCCCACTGTGCAGATCAGTGATTGAAAATTACCTGTGCAAGTCACGCTATCCATCTTAAATCCTTTCATGACACCATGGGGGATATTCATGAGGTTTTATTAATAATTTCTACCAATTGAAGCCAATGGAAGGTACACAGATACACAAATTAGACATAAACTGTTTGAATTAAACCTTTTATGTGAATTTTATTTTATTTTTGTCTAGATAGGGTTTCACTCTAGCCCAGGCTGACCTGGAAAGCACTATGTAGTCTCAGGGTGTCCTTGAACTCATAGCAATGCTACCTCTGCCTCTCAAGTGCTGGGATTAAAGGTGTACACTACCATGTCCAACAGGAAAATATTTTTTATTGATCGTGTACAGGTGAAAGACAGACACAGACAGAGAGAAAGAGAAAGAGACAGAGAAGGAGGCTTAATACAGTTGGAAAATAAAAGGCAAATGTGGGCTCTGACCTTTATAAAAACTGACTAAAAAGCTAACATGTTATGGAATTTTTAATAGCATAAAGATGAAAACTCATCAAAATATAAAGTTCAAAATGTAAATATTTAAAAATGAAAATTAAATGGTACTCTTTGTGCTAAAGTGATTTCAAGTCAGACAGAACGATAGTGAAGCCACTGGACATTGTGAGACCAGGGGCTGGGCACCCACGGAGCGTGTCTCACTGACCTGACTGAGCTGCCGCTGCTCCTGCACTGCTGTCTGGATTGCCTGAGTTACTTTTTCTTGGTCTTTTGCATGTTCCGCCTTCCATAATTCCCTTTCTTCAGCATGGACTTTCCCCAGATGTCTTCTTTCTTCTTCTACGGCTTTCATGACTATGTCCTTCACTGCTTCCTGCTCAAGCTTCAAAGCAAACAGAGACCCACACAAAGTCATTTACAACAGGACAGAGTTGGTTAGCCTGAAGACGTGGAACCTGACCTCGGCCCTGCGCAGTTTAGCTCTGACGGTGCTGCTCGGTGCACACTAAGTAACTGTACTGTGTGTGTCCGTGCATAGCTCTCCGCACAGATGTTCCCACTTACTTCAGGTGTTCCCCTGCTTCAACGAAAACAAGCTTCAGCTTAAAGCAACAGATCTCAAACTATGTTTTCTTAAGATCCCTTTACAATCTTACAGTGTATTGAATATGTCAAAGAGTCGTGATGTAAGCTGTACATGTTAATTTTTATTACCCTGAAATTTTAAATCAAGAAAAATATGTTTTATGTGATGTTTGGTAGATGTGTGCATGCATGTATGGTGAGGCACACGCATGTGCCCTAGAGGCCTCTCCATGCGCTCCCTTTGGCAGGGCAGCTTGTCAGCGGTGGCCAGAGTGGGATGCTGCGTGTTCCACCCCATCACTCCTTCACCTGCTCTCGTTCTTAGCTGGAGTATCTCCCTCATCTAGAAAGTTGGCACTTTCTCGTGAGCTCCAGCAATTTCCAGGTCTCTGATCCCATATAGGACTGGGGTCACAGGCTTGAGTAGCCACACCAGCTATTTATGTGGTTCTAGAGATTTGAACTTGGGCAATCTCAGGACCTCTCAGGTCCTCATGCTTAAGCAGGATGAGAAATTAACCACTGACCCATGTCTCTGGGTAGTTATTGTATTTAGTAAACCACACACTAGAAAGTTAACGCTCTAAGGACACCTGATAACTATGAATATACTACTTAGATGTGAGTTATTTTAAGTTTGGTTTTAGAAACATCTCTTCTTTTCTCAACAATGATCAAGTACTAGGTGGACAGTGCGCAGGAAAGAACTAAGGGAGGGAGGAAAGAAGGGAAGGAAGGGAGGAAAGAGGGTATCTCTAGAAAGTATTTCACCACCACCAATATCTCATGGAACGGGACCAGTCATATCCCAAGTTGAAGTGGAGAAATAAGGAAAAGAAGCTGAACTGATCTGGAATGGGCGCTGTACAGAGCCAGAGTGACACCACCGCTGCTGAGCTCAGCCGGCAGATGCCACAGAAAGCCAACACGACGAGCCAAGTACCTTTGCAGCCGATTCTAATGCTTCTTTGTTCCTTTGCAGTTCTTCCTCCAAACATTTCCCCAAAATTTCCTGTAAAGGACGGTTGGAAAGACACTGCGGTAAGCATGACCCGCGGCCGCAGAACACACGCCCTTTACGCTCTGAGCAGACCCGGAACGTGAGCGGTGGCAGAAGCATTACCTTCTGTTCTTGAGACTGCTGACTCAAAGCTTCCTTTATTTTTTCCCTCAACAGTTCCTTCTCTGTATCCAGCACTTCAAGGAGTCTCTGATGCTGTAGGGAAAGACAACTGAGTCAGGATTATGGCTGTGAAAGAGAAAATCTATCCACAGGAGAATATGTGCCCCAAATACTGAAGCAGTGCCAGCGGAAACGATGGACAGTTTCATAACATGAAGATGGAGGAACCAAATCCCGAGTTCCCCTTCTCTAGTTCCCAAGTTGAGCAAAGTCCATGGCAAGGTATCTACTCAAGGGCTGGAGGGATGGCTTAGCAGTTAAGGCGTTTGCCTGCAAAGCCAAAGGACCCAGGTTCGATTCCCCAGGACCCACGTTAGCCAGATGCATAAGGGGGTGCATGCACCTGGAGTTCATTTGCAGTGGTTGAAAGCCCTGGTACACACATTCTCTCTCTCTCTTCCTCTTTTTCTGTCAAATAAATAAATATTTTTTAAAAAATTAAAGGAAGATATCTACTCAAGAACAATGCTTCACACTGAGAAATCAAACAGAAAATGACAACATGGTTCCGTGCAAAATCAAATTTGGAAAAAGTTTTCCCTAAAGTGCCTGCTGTGACCTGGCCTGACAACCCTCACAGTGACCGTTTTTCACAAAGCACATGACGGTATTAAAGACGAGTTGCTCTCGCACTAAGATTTCCCAGTTTCGTGTCTAAAGGTGCAAAGCTAAGCGGACACACACAGAACATCACACAGTGGTCATGGCCCGAGCACTTGGGAGTCCGAGTGGAGGTGTCTAACCACAGCCTCCGTTCAAGGCCTCAGTGTGTCCCGTGGAGGTGGCCGGATGCTGCTCTGGGCTGTGCTCCGATGTGACCATGAGACGGAAGCTCCTCGCATGAGCGTCCCATTGGACGCCACGGCACGTACAGGATTGTTCGGATTCCGCGGGCCAGCACGCCCCAGCCTTCTTTAAGAACGCTCGTTCCCGCACTCCATGTTCTAAGAAGGACTTGGACCTTTCTACGTTGTTCTCTTTTCAAATGTTTCTCAGGGAGGCAGTCTATGCTGATAAAGGGACCTAAGAACCTCTGTCTGGCTAAGATAATCAATTACTCCTGTTTTTAATTATAACATTACTTTTCATCTCTTGTTTGTGAAGAGTAAGAAAAATCGAATGAAAGATGTGGTTTCTCCTTAAAAACAAATCCAAAGAGCAATACCGAGCCTGACATGAGTCTGAGAAGTTATTGGTACCATATGCACCCGTGGGAGGCAGCTGACAGACGAAGTAGATTGCATAAGTAAGCGTCAGGAGACTTAACTTTGTACTCATATGCGCACAGATATGCCCACTTTCACATGATCAGAGAGGGCACCCAACCTGTTTAAATACACACATGAAGCCAGGCCTGATGGTGCCGACCTGCTACTCAGGACTGAGGCTGAACGACTGCAAGTTCAATGCCTGCCTGGGTTACAGACTGAGCTCAAGTCCAACCTAGCAAATATAGTGAGACCCTATCTAAAAAAAAAAAGGGAGCTGGGCGTGGTGGTGCACACCTTTAATCCCAGCACTTGGGAGCAGAGGTAGGAGGATCACCATGAGTTCGAGGCCACCCTGAGACTACATAGTGAATTCCAGGTCAGCCTGGAATACAGTGAGACCCTACCTCAAAAAAAAAAAAAAAAAAAAAAAAAAAAAGGTGGACAAGAGGGTTGGGGATGTAGCTCAATGCTAGTGTGCCTGTCTAACATGAGAGAGGTGTGAGGTTCTACCCAGCACCAGAAACAGTAAAAACCACATATGAGAAAATGTGCACAGACACCAGGCCAGAGGAATGACAGTCTTAAAATGATAAATATAATTCTCCTGAGACGCAAAGTACTTGGAGGTACAAAAGGTCTGGTAAACTTAAGTAATTGAATAAATGGAATTAAAAAAAAAACACAATAAACTTTTCAGAGTCATAAAGAACTTTGAAAACAATTTTTTCTTAAAAAAATACTGATATTGGCCTGAAGAGATGGCTTAGCGGTTAAGGCATTTGCCTGCAAAGCCAAAGGATACTGATTCGATTCTCCAGGACCCACATAAGCCAGATGCACAAGGGGGCACATGCATCTGGAGTTCATTTACAGTGACTGAAAGCCCTGGCATGCCCATTCTCTCCCTGTCTCTTTCTCTCTCTCTGTATCAAAAAAAAAAAAAATGAAGTATATTTTAAAAATACTGTTATGTTGACAAGTCAAACTACTGAAAGTCACTAAGTAACTAATTACAAGTCATCCAAATTTCCTCATGGGACAACAGGAACTAAATAAAAACAGGATACATGAGCAAAAACTACAACCCTGAGTTCTACCAGCACGCTGTAATGGAAGGTAAGTCCTGAGCTTTTCTTACAAGAAGCGAACTTGCCATTTCCCTTCAAATACACCTGGAACACAATCCTGGTTTCCGCACGCACACGGCTGGGAACGAACGCGTGCTGGGCGCCCTGCTCTGCGCCAACTGGCCTCACAGCACGCCGCTCCCTCGCTCCGCTCTCTTCTCGTCTCCTGCTACACTTTCTGTTTCTACTGTGAAGGAACAGAAAAACAACCACATGCTTCATGCATGCACACATGAATTGATCAGACGTTCATACCACCGAGCTCTACGTAGCCTCTTTTTTCCTTGCCTCAGTTTATCCTCCTTGGAAGTTCTGTTATGCTGGTCAGTGTTTGCCTTTTGTCCGCAGTAACACTATCGTCATTATCACTCTCAGCTTTTCTAGGGCACAAGATAACGAGGAGTGTGCACTTAAGTGACTCCCCATTCTCTTGGTTCTTGTGTTTCTAAAACCTAGCACAAGGCATAGCGAATGCTTAGCAAGTATTTTTTTTTTTTTTTTAAGAGAAGGAGGCCTCTTTCTTGCCCAGGCCAGTTCAAAGAAACCCTCCTTTCTCTGCTTTCTCCCTCCCAAGCACCTAAGGCTACACACAGCGCCCTGGAAATCCTAGACTTTTGTTTAGTTCTGGCTTTGGTTTTTGGCCTTTTGAGTCAGGGTCTTCCTGTATAACTTTGGCTGTCCTAGAAGTTTCCATGAAATTCACACAGTTCTGATCTCATGCCTCCCACGTGCTGGGATTACAGGCATGTAACACAGGTCTTCTTCTAGCCTTGTTCATCGTCTCCTCAAAGCAGCAGAACTTTTTTTTTTTTTTTTTTTTTTTTGGTTTATCGAGGTAGGGTCTCACTCTAGCCCAGGCTGACCTGGAATCCACTATGTAGTCTCAGGCTGGCCTAGAACTCATGGGGATCCTCCTACCTCTGCCTCCCGAGTGCTGGGATTTAAAGGCGTGCGCCACCACGCCCGGCGCAGCAGAACATTTTAACTTCAAAAAATTTAAACATTTTTGATTTATTTGGTAGAGAGAGAGAGACAGCATGAGCACACCAGGGCCTCTTGCCATTGGAAACAAACTCCAGATGCATCAGCCACTTTGTGCATCTGGCTTTAGGTGGATATTGCGGAACTGAACCTGGGCCATCAGGCTTTGCAAGCAAGTGCCTTAACTGCCGAGCCATCCCTCCAGCCCAGAAAATTTCAACCTAATTTACCTATTTATTGTTTTAATGTTGCTTTGTGTTTCCCACAAAGCACCATCTATATACAGATTAAGAATATGGACTATATTTAAGTGTTTCATAAACTTCGTTTCATATTTAGGTGTGTGATCCAACTCACAAATAACCATCGATGCTGGCTTTCTACTTGCTACACTGACTGGTCTTCACAGGAATTACTCAAGAACAGTAGTACACAACTGGGCTGTGTGCAGATACCGGAACATTCTGAGATGAGGTAATGACTGGGAATCTGCTATGTGCAGCCAGGGCAGCAGTACAGGAAAACAATACATTCTCAGCACCCTCGTCTATGCCCACCAATAGGCAAAGCTCCCTGGCTGAGGAGCGTTAGCCACGCTGCATTGGCAATGTGGCATGGGTAACATGGGCTCACTTCCCCTGAATTCTCTAGCTAACAAGAGTTGGCTCTACAGTGCTATAAAGGACATTATGAAAATTAACTGAAATTTATCCCAGCAAATCTCATCCAAGAAGAGCTTATTACATTTTGCTTATTTAAGATATTATGTTGCTTCTTTAAATTACATTGAAATTTCAGTAAAAATTATATATTTTATATGAAAATATAAAAATAGAAGTATTATAAAATTATTATGCAATTGAAAAAGTAAATGCTAATTTTCCAGAACAGATGCTTAGTGCAAAGGTGTCAAAATAATCTTTTGAAGTTTAACCTAAAATAAAGGCCCTTAGATATAGTTATGTGCCCCACTCCTCAGAAAAAAATTATTCCAAGTGAAGAATGTTTGATGCAGGCTCAAATATAAATATAGAGGCTCTGTGGTTTTACTTGATTCCTGTATATGTAAAATCAAATGTAAAAAAAGCTCTCTTCCTTGCAATGTGAGCCACAGGAGACACTGTAAGCAGATTTATTCACAATCCCACAGGGGAGATTTTTTTTCTCCATTAAATTTTAGACTAAGCAACCTTGGTGGCTGTGTTCAGGTATACAGTTGCCAGTGTATCACGTGTTCACAAATGTCCCTTTATTTTTTGTGTGCCGACAGTTGCGCTAACAAGAGTTGGCTCTACAGTGCTATAAAGGACATTATGAAAATTAACTGAAATTTATCCCAGCAAATCTCATCCAAGAAGAGCTTATTACATTTTGCTTATTTAAGATATTATGTTGCTTCTTTAAATTACATTGAAATTTCAGTAAAAATTATATATTTTATATGAAAATATAAAAATAGAAGTATTATAAAATTATTATGCAATTGAAAAAGTAAATGCTAATTTTCCAGAACAGATGCTTAGTGCAAAGGTGTCAAAATAATCTTTGAAGTTTAACCTAAAATAAAGGCCCTTAGATATAGTTATGTGCCCCACTCCTCAGAAAAAATTATTCCAAGTGAAGAATGTTTGATGCAGGCTCAAATATAAATATAGAGGCTCTGTGGTTTTACTTGATTCCTGTATATGTAAAATCAAATGTAAAAAAAGCTCTCTTCCTTGCAATGTGAGCCACAGGAGACACTGTAAGCAGATTTATTCACAATCCCACAGGGGAGATTTTTTTTCTCCATTAAATTTTAGACTAAGCAACCTTGGTGGCTGTGTTCAGGTATACAGTTGCCAGTGTATCACGTACTCCCCCCCCCGGGCTCTCATCACAGGGGAGGTAACGGGTACTCCCCAACCCCGGCTCTCATCACAGTGGGGGTAACGGGTCTCCCCAACCAGGCTCTCATCACACGGTGGAGGAAAAGGGTATTTCCCCAAACCCCGGGCTCCATCACACGGGGGAAAGGTAACGGGTCCCTCCCCCGCCCCCTTTCTCATCACACGGGGGAAAGGTAACGGGTACCCCCAAACCCCCGGCTCCATCCCCCGGTGGGGGTAACGGTACTCCCCCCCCCCGGCTCTCATAAACACGGTGAGGTAACTTTTTCTCCCCAAACCCCCGGCCCCTCATCACATGGTGGAGGTAAGGGGTTTCTCCCCGACCAACTCCATCACAGGGGGGAAAGGTAACGGTCCCCCCAACCAGCTCTCATCACACGGTGGGGGAAACGGTACCCCCCCCCCGGCCCCTCATCACCTTTTGGATTTAACGGGTACTCCCCCGCCCAAACCTCTCATCACACGGTGGAGGTAACGGGTGCTCCCCAACCATGGCTCTCATCACACGGTGGAGGTAACGGGTACTCCCCGACCCCAGCTCTCATCACACGGTGGAGGTAACGGGTACTCCCCGACCACGCTCTCATCACACGGTGGAGGTAACGGGTACTCCCCAACCCCTGCTCTCATCACACGGTGGAGGTAACGGGTACTCCCCCACCCCGGCTCTCATCACACGGTGGAGGTAACGGGTACTCCCCGACCCCAGCTCTCATCACACGGTGGAGGTAACGGGTACTCCCCAACCCCGCTCTCATCACACGGTGGAGGTAACGGGTACTCCCCAACCCCACTCTCATCACACAGTGGAGGTAACGGGTACTCCCCGACCACGCTCTCATCACACGGTGGGGGTAATGGGTACTCCCCAACCCCGGCTCTCATCACACGGTGGAGGTAACGGGTACTCCCCCACCCCGGCTCTCATCACACGGTGGAGGTAACGGGTACTCCCCAACCACGCTCTCATCACACGGTGGAGGTAACGGGTACTCCCCAGCCCCGCTCTCATCACATGGTGGAGGTAACGGGTACTCCCCAACCACGCTCTCATCACACGGTGGAGGTAACGGGTACTCCCCGACCACACTCTCATCACATGGTGGAGGTAACGGGTACTCCCCGACCACGCTCTCATCACACGGTGGAGGTAACGGGTACTCCCCGACCCCTGCTCTCATCACACGGTGGAGGTAACGGGTACTCCCCGACCCCGGCTCTCATCACACGGTGGAGGTAACGGGTACTCCCCGACCCCGGCTCTCATCACATGGTGGAGGTAACGGGTACTCCCCGACCCCCGCTCTCATCACATGGTGAAATTGATAGGTGCTCCCTCCACCCCAGCTCTCATCACATGATGGAACGGTATAAGGCTAAACCTATGCCTCCACCCCAGCCCTGTAATAAGGCACTTGCCTCTTAGTACCATTGTACTGAGGACTGAGTTTCAACATGAGTTTTGGAAGAGACAAGCATTCACACTACAGCGTGAGCAGAGGAAGTGACCCAGCTGCCAGGAAACAGAAGCATAGCATTGTATTTTCAGAAACAATGTGAGTACACATGCATAGGCCAGAGAACGATGTCCACACAGCCTCTTCTGTAGCTCTTCTACCTTATTCCCTAAAACAAGGGACGCCATTGAACCTGGAGCTTCTCCCATCTCTCCCCAGCTCAGCTCTGGGGTCACAGACACAGCACGTGGGACCATGCCAGGCTTCTGTGCAGAGGTATGGGGATTTGCACTCAGGTCTTCATGTGCACACAGCAAGTGCTATTGTTTGCTAAGCCATATCCCCAGCCCTCTCCTTGGAATTTATAATCAGAAAATACCCTGTAGTTGGTCCTTAATTCTCATGCTTACCAACCCTCAAGCAGTTAGAATCAGGCTAGTAAGTGTGAAAAATGGTACAATCACTTTGGCAAAGTTCGGCAATATCTTAACAAACTACACAAGCTCCTGCAGACAATCCAGCTTATCATGCCTCCTCAGCATCTGCCCAGTCAGCTGAGGTGTGTCCATGAGAGCCAGACTCAGACGCGGACAGCAGCTTTACCCAGGACTGCGAAAACCTGGAGGCGACCAAACACCGTCCCGCACACAGCTGGAGAAGCAAACTCTGGCACGGCCACGCCACGGATTACTGCGCATCAAAGGAGCGAGTGCAGGCGTGTCACTTGCTGCTGAGCGGAAGAGCCCATCTTGTATGTTTCCAATGATGACAGAGGAGGAAAGGCAGTGTTAGGAGGACAAGAAACATGGCAGCGTGTACCATGGACTGGATGTGGGGTATGAGGAGAAGGGGGGTTTGCAAAGTCATTTCATATGACATTACACTGTTGGACAATGGAAACCACACTCCCTGAGTGATGAAGACAGGTTACTGTAGGTCCAGTGAGAAAGCTGGGAGGGAAGGCCTGCATGCCTGGAGCAGGAGGTCTGCAGGGGCTATGAACCTAAAACTCCTCTAAAACACAGTCCATTAACACAAAACCAAAAGAAAAACTAAAGGATACATTGCATATAAGGGATATATCTTAAACTCAGAAATACTGAAAATTAACATATGGGGAAGGAGATATTAGGCAAATTTTAACAACAGAATACCAGAGCAGTTGCACTTCAATGTGTACATTTTAGGGAACAGAAAGAAGACAGCACTAACAAATGATATCTGTGAATAATACAACTTTACATCACATAAAGTACAGCATGAAGGAGCTAAAAGGAAAATGTGATAGTCTAATTATTAAAGGAGCAAATTTTACACATTCTTAATAATCACCTGATTGGGCTATAAGAAATCAGATGTAATAACAAGTGAAGGGTCTAAAAGGATTTATGAGTAGGTCCACACTGATCATCATATCATGTGAGGGGTGATAGGCTTAAAGACAGAGTCAGAGAAAAGGCACTAGCGTGTAGACAGAGGGTCCAAGGGAAGGCACTAGCATGTAGACAGAGGGTCCGAGGGAAGGGACTAGCATATAGACAGAGGGTCAGAGGGAAGGGACTAGCATGTAGACAGAGGGTCAGAGGGAAGGGACTAGCATATAGACAGAGGGTCAGAGGGAAGGGACTAGCATGTAGACAGAGGGTCAGAGGGAAGGCACTAGCATGTAGACAGAGGGTCGAGGGAAGGCACTAGCATGTAGACAGAGGGTCAGAGGGAAGGGACTAGCATGTAGACAGAGGGTCAGAGGGAAGGGACTAGCATGTAGACAGAAGGTCAGAGGGAAGGGACTAGCATGTAGAGAGAGGGTCAGAGGGAAGGCACTAGCATGTAGACAGAGGTCAGAGGGAAGGGACTAGCATGTAGACAGAGGGTCAGAGGGAAGGGACTAGCATGTAGACAGAAGGTCAGAGGGAAGGGACTAGCATGTAGACAGAGGGTCCGAGGGAAGGCACTAGCATGTAGACAGAGGGTCAGAGGGAAGGGACTAGCATGTAGACAGAGGGTCAGAGGGAAGGGACTAGCATGTAGACAGAGGGTCAGAGGGAAGGGACTAGCATGTAGACAGAGGGTCAGAGGGAAGGGCTAGCATGTAGACAGAGGTCCGAGGGAAGGGACTAGCATGTAGACAGAGGGTCCGAGGGAAGGGACTAGCATGTAGACAGAGGGTCAGAGGGAAGGGACTAGCATGTAGACAGAAGGTCAGAGGGAAGGGACTAGCATGTAGGCAGAGGGTCCGAGGGAAGGCACTAGCATGTAGACAGAGGGTCAGAGGGAAGGGACTAGCATGTAGACAGAGGGTCAGAGGGAAGGGACTAGCATGTAGACAGAGGGTCAGAGGGAAGGGACTAGCATGTAGACAGAGGGTCAGAGGGAAGGGCTAGCATGTAGACAGAGGTCAGAGGGAAGGGACTAGCATGTAGACAGAGGGTCAGAGGGAAGGGACTAGCATGTAGACAGAGGGTCAGAGGGAAGGGACTAGCATGTAGACAGAGGGTCAGAGGGAAGGGACTAGCATGTAGACAGAGGGTCAGAGGGAAGGGACTAGCATATAGACAGAGGGTCAGAGGGAAGGCACTAGCATGTAGACAGAGGGTCAGAGGGAAGGGACTAGCATGTAGACAGAGGGTCAGAGGGAAGGGACTAGCATATAGACAGAGGTCAGAGGGAAGGCACTAGCATGTAGACAGAGGGTCAGAGGGAAGGGACTAGCATGTAGACAGAGGGTCAGAGGGAAGGGACTAGCATGTAGACAGAGGTCAGAGGGAAGGGACTAGCATGTAGACAGAGGGTCAGAGGGAAGGGACTAGCATGTAGACAGAGGGTCAGAGAGAAGGGACTAGCATGTAGACAGAGGTCAGAGGGAAGGGACTAGCATGTAGACAGAGGGTCAGAGGGAAGGGACTAGCATGTAGACAGAGGGTCAGAGGGAAGGGACTAGCATGTAGACAGAGGGTCAGAGGGAAGGGACTAGCATGTAGACAGAGGGTCCGAGGGAAGGGACTAGCATGTAGACAGAGGGTCCGAGGGAAGGCACTAGCATGTAGACAGAGGTCAGAGGGAAGGGACTAGCATGTAGACAGAGGGTCAGAGGGAAGGGACTAGCATGTAGACAGAGGTCAGAGGGAAGGGACTAGCATGTAGACAGAGGTCAGAGGGAAGGGACTAGCATGTAGACAGAGGGTCAGAGGGAAGGGACTAGCATGTAGACAGAGGGTCAGAGGGAAGGGACTAGCATATAGACAGAGGGTCAGAGGGAAGGCACTAGCATGTAGACAGAGGGTCAGAGGGAAGGGACTAGCATGTAGACAGAGGGTCAGAGGGAAGGGACTAGCATATAGACAGAGGTCAGAGGGAAGGGACTAGCATGTAGACAGAGGGTCAGAGGGAAGGGACTAGCATGTAGACAGAGGATCAGAGGGAAGGGACTAGCATGTAGACAGAGGCTCAGAGGGAAGGGACTAGCATGTAGACAGAGGTCAGAGGGAAGGAACTAGCATGTAGACAGAGGGTCAGAGGGAAGGGACTAACATGTAGACAGAGGGTCAGAGGGAAGGGACTAGCATGTAGACAGAGGGTCAGAAGGGCTAGCCCATAAGACATACACTGCATATCCCATACAGAATACATCAACTTACTCTGTGCACCAGGTCTTAAGATTCTTTCTTACATATGTAAATATGTATATGCACACATATACACACTTTTTATGGAAAATCCAGTGCCATATCTGCTCTTATCAGTAAAAATTGTATATAAGTTAAAAATGATTCTAGAAATATGATTTGGGCTCCGTATTGTGAGTGAATGACTATTTTTTAAAATATTTTTATTTATTTATTTGATAGAGAAAGAAAAGAGGGAGAGAGAGAGAGAGGGAGGGAGAGCAAGTGAGCAAGCGAGAGAGAGAAAGAATGGGTGCACTAGGGCCTCCAGCACTGCAATACACTGCGGACACGTGCGCCCCCTTGTGTAGCCGGCTAATGTGGGTCTCAGGGAATCGAACCTGGGTCTTTTGGCTTTTCAGGCAAATGGGTTAACTGCTAAGCCATCCCTCCAGCCTTGAATGACTTTTTGAAAATCACACTAGTCATGTTTCTTAAGAGCATCCTTGACAAAAAAACAGGGCTCCTCCATGCTACGTACAGCAGTCTGTACGTTCAGAGATCAGGACACACGTTTCCTCTGTTTTCTTCCAGTGTTCTACTCCACCCCAGTTTTCCCTCAACCAGCAGCTTGCTCTTTGGCATGTGTTAACCTGTATAAAATCACACAGTTAAACTGTGTATTTAACAGCTTCTTCTGTTTGTCAAAAATCACAGAATAGCCAGGCGTGGTGGCGCACACCTTTAATCCCAGCACTTGGGAGGCAGAGGTAGGAGGATCACCGTGAGTTCCAGGCTGCCCTGAGACTACATAGTAAATTCCAGGTCAGCCTGGGCTAGAGTGAGACCCTACCTCGAAAACCCATAAGAAAAAAAAAATCACAGAATAACAGACTTAGAATAGGCAATATGTAGGTTTTGTATGAATGTTAGTTTCAGCCATCTAAAGAAAAAGTTACTCATGTAATTTAAGTAATTGCCCAGGCTGTCCTGGAATTCACTATGTAGTCTTAGGGTGGCCTCGAACTCACAGTGATCCTCCTACCTTGTCTCCCGAGTGCTAGGATTAAAGGCATGTGCCACCATGGCTGGCAATTTAAGTAAGTTTTAAGTTAAGCTATTTCTCTATGGTAATGACCATCTTCCTCTTCCCAGCAGGCACCAGTCTACCACGTCCCGTGAACGTGTCTCTGGTGGCTGGGGAAGTGGCTCAGTGGGTCACAGTGCTCTCCACGCAAGCATGAGGGCTTGGGGAGGATCTGAGACCACCTGAGTTTGATTCCTCAGTACGTATGTATAAAGCTGGGTATAGCCACGCATGCACTGGACCCCTAGTCCTGTGGGCAGCAGAGACTACGGAATCAATGGGACTTGCTGGTAAGTTGGCCTGACCAGAGCTCACAGCCCTGAGTCCAGTGAGAGACTCCACCCCAAGGAACAAAGCAGAGGAGGAGGATGCCCAACGTTCTCCTCTAGCTTTCTTGTGCATGTGCCGGGGCACACACATGTGTGCAAGCACACATGCATACAATATATGCACACACTGTACAGACAGAAACACATGATAGAAATAAAATTTAAAATATAAAAAAGTAAAAGGTCCCCTCTTTTGTGAAGTCTTCCTGTAAAACTGTCTGTCCTCAAGCCCCTGTGTCTTCCTCTGGAGACACTGCAGGAATGTCCTCTACCTACTTTTTTTGTCAGGCAAGCCCAGCAGACTGGCTTTTTTTTTTTGTTTTTAATGCAAGAGCGGGGGAGAACGAATCGGCGCACCAGGACCTTCAGCTACTGCAAGCAAACTCCAGACAAGCGCACCCCATGCACATGTGTGACCTTGTGCTTGCATCACTTTGTGTGTCTGGCATACGTGGGACCTGGAGAGTAGAACATGAGTCCTTAGGCTTTGCAGGCAAGCACCTTAAATGCTATGCCATCTCTGCAGCCCCCCACCTACCTTTAATAAAATAAAATTCTCTGCAACCAAAGCCAGAAACACAGAAGACAAACACGAGACAGGAGATACAGAAGTGCATGAAATGTAAGGAGTGGTTTTCGGAAACAAACAAAGCTTGCTATAATAAACAGAGAAGAAGCGAAAGGAATCATTAATCTGATTTTAGACTATCTGCTACCAAAACCTGGTCCATGCCCCCAATTTTCTACAGCGAGGAGGCAGGCTACAATTTCCGATGCACATATAACTCACGCACACTGTGAGTGAGGCACTCTGAGGCCGCAAAGGGCAGTGGACTAAGGGCCTGGCCGTGAGGCGATGAGCGTAGAATCGTGGTCCTTCACGTGGCGACCCCTGGATGCAGGGAGGACAGTTCTGTGTGCCATGGCACTGAGATCGTTTCATGGGACTTGCTACACAGGAATGAGAGCCCAGGTCTTCGATTCTCCAGCTTTCCTACTGGGAGCGTTTACAGTAATCACCCTGGCTTTGTCTCCCCATACATACTAGGGCTGCAGGAAGTAATGATTTATGTTTTAGTTTCTAGTTCTTCGAGCCAGAGGGGAGCAGTTTTTGGACCTGCTGCCACAGACCACAGCACACCTGATCCCCTACTTATCATCCCGAGACCTGGGTGTGTGAGCTTGAGGTTACGGCTCTACAGGACTGTCAGATGTGTTCCTGTATAACAGGACATGTGAATCTGCCTGTGAGATGAGAATGTCATGTATGTGTAGAGCAGAATGTCCTGTGTCAGCACTGTTCACCAAATGTGTCCTGGGTCCCTTCCAGGCTCACAGGAGCTATGGAAGCCCTCACCACCTAGCCTGCTAGGACCAGGTGAGGCTGTGTGGATATTAATTAGGATTGAAATGATCAGTTTCAGGACAGAGTATTAAATCACAGATATGAGATCTAACAGGCTATCCCAGCTGTACTGACAATAGGTCATAGTCCACATGGAAAATATACTCTCAGTACAGTTCCCAAGATGAAAGTCAAATGAGATAGAACCCTTTCTTTAAAAGATTATTTATTTATTTGAGACATAGAGAGGTGGGGGAGAGAGAGAGAGAGAATGAGAGTGAGAATGGGCACACCAGGGCCTCAGCCCACTGCAAATGAACTCCAGATGCATGTGCATGTGCATGTGGCTTACATGGGACCTGGAGAATTGAACCTGGGTCCTTAGGCTTCACAGGCATGCATGTTAACCGCTGAGCCATCTCTCTAGCCTGAGACAGAACTCTTAAGGAAGCCATCCACATCGGCAGCTGAGAGATTACAAACTCTTGCAGTCTAAGGCTAGGGTTCAGGGTCTAATCCTATCTTGGGTAACATATGCCTTAGGCCATGTCACTGTCCTGGGACGTTAATGCTTCTCTATAACTTGTCTATGCATCTTCATAAAGTCAGATACCGCAGAACAACACTCAACAGCTTAATATTTCACCACCCAAGATAGTAGGAGTGGTAACACACTGGGTGTGGATGGGGATAGAGAGGGGAGTCAGGAGTGGTAACACCACTGGTGTGAGATGGGGACAGAGAGGGGAGTCAGAGTGTAACCACACTGGGTGTGGATGGGAGGAGGAGTAGAGGAGAGGATCAGAGTAACACATGGTTGAGAAAGGGAGTCGATGTAACACTGGTGTGAGATGGAGAGAGGGATAGATGTACACATGGTGGATGGAAGAGGAGTAGTGTCCCATGTTGGGGAAGGGGGAGTAGAGTGTAACACACGGGATGGGAAGGGAGTCAGAGTGTACACCATGGGTGTGAGATGGGAAGAAGGGGAGTCAGATGAACACACTGGGTGTGAGATGGGGAGAGAGGGATCAGGAGTGGTAAACCACGGTGTGAGATGGGAAGAGGGCAGGATGTAACACCACTGGTGTGGATGGAGAGAGGATCAGGAGTGTAACACACTGGGTGTGGATGGAGGAGGATCAGGAGGGTAACACACTGGTGTGATGGGAAGAGAGGAGTCAGAGTGGTACACACACTGGGTGGATGGAAGAGGAGTCAGAGTGGAACCCACTGGTGTGAGATGGACAGAGGGGAGTAGGAGTGGTACACCTGGTGTGATGGGGAAGAGAGGGGATAGAGTGGTAACCACTGGTGTGATGGGGAAGAGAGGATCGGATGGTAACCACGGTGTGAGTGGGGATAGAGAGGGGAGTCAGGAGTGGTAACACCACTGGTGTGAGATGGGGAGAGAGGGGAGTCAGAGTGGTAACACACTGGTTGGATGGGAAGAGAGGGGAGTCAGGAGTGGTAACACACTGGGTGTGAGATGGGAAGAAGGGGAGTCAGGAGTGGTAACACACTGGTGTGGATGGGGATAGAGAGGGAGTCAGAGTGGTAAACACACTGGGTGTGAGATGGGGAAGGAGGGGAGTCAGGAGTGTAACACCATGGGTGTGGATGGGGAAGAGAGGGAGTCAGGAGTGGTAACACACTGGTGTGAATGGGAAGGAGGGAGTCAGGAGTGGTAACCCACTGGGTGTGAGATGGGACAGAGAGGGGAGTCAGGAGTGTAACACCACTGGTGTGAGATGGGGATAGAGAGGGAGTCAGGAGTGGTAACACACTGGGTGTGAGATGGGAAGAGGGGAGTCAGAGTGGTAACACACTGGTGTGGATGGGAAGAGAGGGGAGTCAGGAGTGGTAACCCACTGGTGTGAGATGGGGAAGAGAGGGGAGTCAGGAGTGGTAACACACACTGGGTGTGGATGGGGACAGAGAGGGGAGTCAGAGTGGTAAACACTGGTGTGGATGGGAAGAGAGGGGAGTCAGAGTGGTAACACCTGGGTGTGAGATGGGAAGAGAGGGGAGTCAGGAGTGGTAACACACTGGGTGTGAGATGGGAAGAGAGGGGAGTCAGGAGTGGTAACCCATGGGTGTGATGGGGAAGAGAGGGAGTCAGGAGTGTAACACCACTGGTGTGGATGGGATAGAGAGGGAGTCAGGAGTGGTAACACGCACTGGGTGTGAGATGGGGACAGAGAGGGGAGTCAGGAGTGGTAACACGCACTGGGTGTGAGATGGGGACAGAGAGGGGAGTCAGGAGTGGTAACACGCACTGGGTGTGCGATGGGGACAGAGAGGGGAGTCAGGAGTGGTAACACGCACTGGGTGTGAGATGGGGACAGAGAGGGGAGTCAGGAGTGGTAACACGCACTGGGTGTGAGATGGGGACAGAGAGGGGAGTCAGGAGTGGTAACACACTGGGTGTGAGATGGGGATAGAGAGGGAGTCAGGAGTGGTAACACCACTGGGTGTGAGATGGGGACAGAGAGGGGAGTCAGGAGTGGGTAACACGCACTGGGTGTGAGATGGGGACTGAGAGGGGAGTCAGGAGTGGTAACACCACTGGGTGTGAGATGGGGATAGAGAGGGAGTCAGGAGTGGTAACACACTGGGTGTGAGATGGGGACAGAGAGGGGAGTCAGGAGTGGTAACACGCACTGGGTGTGAGATGGGGACAGAGAGGGGAGTCAGGAGTGGTAACACGCACTGGGTGTGCGATGGGGACAGAGAGGGGAGTCAGGAGTGGTAACACACACTGGGTGTGAGATGGGGCTAGAGAGGGGAGTCAGGAGTGGTAAACACACTGGGTGTGAGATGGGGACAGAGAGGGAGTCAGGAGTGGTAACACGCACTGGGTGTGAGATGGGGATAGAGAGGGGAGTCAGGAGTGGTAACACGCACTGGGTGTGAGATGGGGACAGAGAGGGGAGTCAGGAGTGGTAACACGCACTGGGTGTGCGATGGGGACAGAGGGGAGTCAGGAGTGGTAACACACACTGGGTGTGCGATGGGGACAGAGAGGGGAGTCAGGAGTGGTAACACACACTGGGTGTGAGATGGGGACAGAGAGGGAGTCAGGAGTGGTAACACGCACTGGGTGTGAGATGGGGACAGAGAGGGGAGTCAGGAGTGGTAACACGCACTGGGTGTGAGATGGGGACAGAGAGGGAGTCAGGAGTGGTAACACACACTGGGTGTGAGATGGGGACAGAGAGGGGAGTCAGGAGTGGTAACACGCACTGGGTGTGCGATGGGGATAGAGGGGAGTCAGGAGTGGTAACACGCACTGGGTGTGCGATGGGGACAGAGAGGGGAGTCAGGAGTGGTAACACCACTGGGTGTGCGATGGGGACAGAGAGGGGAGTCAGGAGTGGTAACACACACTGGGTGTGCGATGGGGACAGAGAGGGAGTCAGGAGTGGTAACACACACTGGGTGTGCGATGGGGACAGAGAGGGGAGTCAGGAGTGATAACACACACTGGGTGTGAGATGGGGATAGAGAGGGGAGTCAGGAGTGGTAACACACTGGGTGTGAGATGGGGATAGAGAGGGGAGTCAGGAGTGGTAACACAGCACTGGGTGTGAGATGGGGATAGAGAGGGGAGTCAGGAGTGGTAACACACACTGGGTGTGAGATGGGGACAGAGAGGGGAGTCAGGAGTGTAACACACACTGGGTGTGCGATGGGGACAGAGAGGGGAGTCAGGAGTGGTAACACGCACTGGGTGTGAGATGGGGACAGAGAGGGGAGTCAGGAGTGGTAACACACACTGGGTGTGAGATGGGGACAGAGAGGGGAGTCAGGAGTGGTAACACGCACTGGGTGTGCGATGGGGATAGAGAGGGGAGTCAGGAGTGGTAACACACACTGGGTGTGAGATGGGGACAGAGAGGGGAGTCAGGAGTGGTAACACCACTGGGTGTGAGATGGGGATAGAGAGGGGAGTCAGGAGTGGTAACACGCACTGGGTGTGAGATGGGGACAGAGAGGGGAGTCAGGAGTGGTAACACACACTGGGTGTGAGATGGGGAAAGAGAGGGGAGTCAGGAGTGGTAACACACACTGGGTGTGAGATGGGGAAAGAGAGGGGAGTCAGGAGTGGTAACACACACTGGGTGTGAGATGGGGACAGAGAGGGGAGTCAGGAGTGGTAACACGCACTGGGTGTGAGATGGGGACAGAGAGGGGAGTCAGGAGTGGTAACACACACTGGGTGTGAGATGGGGACAGAGAGGGGAGTCAGGAGTGGTAACACGCACTGGGTGTGAGATGGGGAAAGAGAGGGGAGTCAGGAGTGGTAACACACACTGGGTGTGAGATGGGGACAGAGAGGGGAGTCAGGAGTGGTAACACACACTGGGTGTGAGATGGGGACAGAGAGGGGAGTCAGGAGTGGTAACACGCACTGGGTGTGAGATGGGGACAGAGAGGGGAGTCAGGAGTGGTAACACACACTGGGTGTGAGATGGGGACAGAGAGGGGAGTCAGGAGTGGTAACACGCACTGGGTGTGAGATGGGGACAGAGAGGGGAGTCAGGAGTGGTAACACACACTGAGATGGGGACAGAGAGGGGAGTCAGGAGTGGTAACACACTGGGTGTGCGATGGGGATAGAGAGGGGAGTCAGGAGTGGTAACACACTGGGTGTGCGATGGGGATAGAGAGGGGAGTCAGGAGTGGTAACACGCACTGGGTGTGCGATGGGGATAGAGAGGGGAGTCAGGAGTGGTAACACACACTGGGTGTGAGATGGGGATAGAGAGGGGAGTCAGGAGTGGTAACACGCACTGGGTGTGAGATGCAGCTGGGGAGTGCGGAAGTTGTAACAGGCACTGAGCATACATGATAGGTGGGCACGACTGGTAAACACTCTCTGTACCTGAGCGTGCAACAACTCCTCACACTTCTGGGCTTGTTTTTCAATTGCAGAGGCGTATTGTTTCTCCATAGCTTCTACCTGTTGCTTAACTGAAGACTGCAGTAGTGCCTGTAAAAGAAAGGAAAAGAAAATCATTTGGATCACAGACAATCCTTGGAGTTTACTAGTAGGCACAAGCTGTTCTGCGACAGTCATGCATATCTGAATGGGACAAGTATGTGAGTCTTGAAGTCTGCTCACAGTACCCCTTCCTAACTCAGGTCTCCCTATTGCCAATATTAAGATTTGGGGGCTCATATATTCCTTGTCCACACCTTCTCCTTTAAAAGGCTGTCACAGAACACAACGAAGAGAGTAAGTGGTTCTGGGAAGTAGAGTTGCAGTCCAGTAGAGACCACACAGGATGAGGAGCATGAAAGCTGGAGGGGAAAAAAAGAGAAAGGGGAAGAAAGCCAGACATATTTCACTGGCTGACAAAACTCCACATCCTCCCGGCACACTGTAATATCCAGTGGGCCAAGCGTGATCTTCATGACCACAAGTCAAGTAAAAGCAGATGGAAATTCTGAGCAACGTTAGACATAAAAGACTGCCCCCCAGGAAGCTCACACCCCTAGGTGAGAGGGTGGAAGTCCCAGGGTGGAAGTCGGACTCTCAAAGCCGTATTCATGCAGCGGAACAAGCTGGGGAGACTGACGGGCCCGGCTGGACGGCGGGCGGATGAGGCGAGGACAGTGAGTACCGAGTCAAGGGTGAAAAGGCGGCATGTGCGTGCTGAGTGGCCAAGCCAGCAACCCTGGGCACTGCGCTCACTTCCTTGTGTGAGGTTTGGGCTATTATAATATTCTTTATATTCTACTATAATATTCTTTGTTTTCCCTTTAAAGCTTTATTTGTATGATACCAATATGCTCCCATAACTTCATCTTATAGGCTATTCTTAAATTCTAAACCATCCTGAAGCATGTACTTAATCTTATACACAAGCAAGGACTCTATTCTTAAAGGTCTATCTGGGTAATAAACTACTCATCATCAAAACAGTAAGTTGAAGTTGACACATCTTATAGAAAACAGACCTCTGGCATCTTCACTAACAAAAGAAAAAGAAGCCGGATCTCTTAATCTTTGTTTTCAAAATAGACTTATCCAGTTGGAAACAACAAGCATTAAGATGCTAAATAAATAGTCGGGTCTTTTCTTAAAGCTAAAAATATTTTTAAAACTCCAAATAAGTTTCAAGTTCTCAGACCATCAAGCTCTGCTTTGTAATGGGAGCTGACGCGAAGATTCCACTCCCACTGCAGACGAGGTCGCCGCAGAGGTCCAGAGAGAGGCGGCAGAGGACCGAGGCCATGAGGGAGGTGGGGGGGACGAGCTTCTCGAGGCTCCATCCAGCCAGTGGGCTGTGGACGGGAGGTACCTCACTCCTTGTTTATACTGTACCCTAAAGACTGCATGATGATTCAGCTATGCAGAAACCCACAGTTCATCCTCTACTTTGTGACTACATGATAAAAATCCTTTGGCAAAAATATACTACTTGTTGCATTTAACATGTCTTTAAATTTCTTTTGCTTCTTATTTTCTGCGTCTATAGTGCATGTGATGTGGTATGTGTATGTGTATGTGCATACCCCACACGTGCACATGTGGAGACAGGACGGAGAATGTCAGCTGTCTTCTCTACCACTCATCTGAGTGTTTCCCTGAGAGAGTCTCTTGCTCATCCTAGAGCTGTTGTCTCTGTGAACCGCAGCAATCTCTGGTCTCTGTTCCCCACAGGAGCTGGGTCACAGGCATGAATGGTTACGCCCAGGTGCTTTCCACGGGTGCTGAGGAATCGAGCTCTGACGGGCGCAGAGCCTCGCAGGCCGCCATGCTTTCATGACGGCACGTTGACATGCTGGCCTTCTCCCCAGCCCTAGAGTTAAGCACTTCTAACTAAAGGAGGACACAGATAATTCTGTCAGAATAACTGCAGTGTTTTTATAAAGAAAGAAGTGCCGTTTTCATTTTGGAGACAGTATCTCATCATGTACTGCATGGCAGCCTGAAACTTGCAACGTGGCCAACAATGACCTTGAACTCCAGATGCCCCTGCTTCCACCTCTCAGGTGCTGGGATTGCAGCTGTGTGCTACCACGCCTGGCAAAAAATGCCGTTCTTTCTTAGAATTTGGAATGTGACAGCATTATTAAATGGAGAGAACTGCTTCCATTCCCATTTTCTGTGGTTCAAATCATCCCAAATTTACGAAAACAGCAAGCTCTGATGTCCAGTCAGCCACATGCTCAGGAGGGCGGGCAGTGGAATTCTCCCCCACGGCCAGGAAACGACTCGTGCAGCGCTTCCATTCTGGTGACCAGCCCGCTCACGAAACCCCCCTTCCTTCTGCACACCACGAGGCAAGTCTCTCGGGAGTCAGAGGTGAGGCTGTGGAACGTGAACAGCTACAAGAGTCCCTGGACTCCCACACAGTGGCCGCGCACTGTCACCTAAACGTGTGCTACCTACAAACGCACACGAGGCGACATCCCCGAGACGGCACAGGAGTCTTCTCATCGATGACTGAGGACGACTTACCCGCCACAAGCCCACGTGCGTACATGTCAGAGCCGCCCCATGAACTCACCGTGACCCACAGAGAGCGTCCAAGACGCGCCGAGCACACACAGGAGCTGGGAGTGGGCGCTCTGCAGTGGACACAAGGGCAGGCATGGGACCCTCAGAGGCTTCACACGCCATAACAAAGAGTTGGCAAACTTGTTCCATGCCATGCATCAGAAGGGTTCATGCCACAGTCTAAGAAATGAGGAAATCCCGCAAAGGCACCCTTCACCCAGAGCACTAACTGCCACGGACGCACAAACATGCCACCTCCCTATTAGGCATTCTTCTTGATCCTGTAAGGCAACTGTCATTTCCACTGGGACATGCCACAACTTCCAGGACGTTTCTCATACTTTGCCTACGTGTGTGTATGTGTTTGTGCATGTGGATGTATGTGCATGTGTATGCATGCTCGTATGTGTGAGGGCGCACGTACATGGTGTGCACATGTGAGGCTGCATGTGTACACATGCTCGTATGTGTGAGGATGCACGTACATGGTGTGCACATGTGAGGCTGCATGTGTGTACAGGTGCACATGCATGTGCGTGCTCGTGCCTATGGAGGCCAGAGGTCAACACTGGGTGTCTTCTTCAACTGCTTTACTGTTTATCATCGTTCTATTTTACTCTTTGAGGCAGGGTCTCTCTAAAACTAGAGCTCACCTACTCAGCTAAACTAGCGGGCCAGTGATCTCCATATTGCTGATATATTTAAGGGACAAAAATGGACATTAATCTTAACAGTAACTTGTTTTCCTCTGTAATTGACTTCACAGGCATTCAACACTGTAAAAAAAAAGATATATGAAAGAATTCCTTCCTTTATAAGTTATTTTAAACTATTCCAAGGACACAGGAATCATTC
Organism: Dipus sagitta; assembly: GCA_036346955.1. Classification (NCBI taxonomy): domain Eukaryota; kingdom Metazoa; phylum Chordata; class Mammalia; order Rodentia; family Dipodidae; genus Dipus; species Dipus sagitta. Next base: position 2,407,865 of record CM070789.1, read on the forward strand.
AAGCTCATGTGGTTTACATAAGGAGAAGCCCGAAATGTATGCAAATATATTCTACCTAGAAAATGGGGCCCACAAGGGCAGGGGGCGTGGTGTGTATTTTCTACATACTTATGTCTTAGGCATAATCCTATCAGAGATTCAGAAGCATGTTACCAGGGAATGTAACCTGCTAAGCTTGAGAGCAATCAGACATTACACCAGAAGAAAACAGGAGTCAAAGATGTGGACAGAACTGCAGTTCCATATTAGAGAAACTCACTCGCACACCTCATTGTACTGGGCACAGTCACCACAGGGTGCCTTACACCACAGCACACGTGACAGATATCGGTGAGGGATGACTGTGGGCGAAGAACGATACTTAAAAGAAATAGCATCAACACTATGAATATCACTAGGAAGTTTAAAAGCTTGAAATTATAACTAACAATCCATGGAGTAAAACTGCTCCTGAATCCATTCCATCCCTACTAGAGACCTCAGCTTTTACATTACTAGTGACATCCATCCTCTCAACTGCACAGGACCAAGTAGGAGGAAGTAAGAAATATGAAGGAGCATGAATCTTCAGTAGAAAATTCAACACACGGACAAGCAAGGTAGTAAGTCAAAAATCACCTGCCCACAGGGAACAAACATATATTGTGAGATACCATCATAACCAATGGGATGGACACCGCTCGCTGGCTTTAAATTGCAATGCAGAAAGAACCAGAGAGTGGCAGAGAAAGAACCAGTTCTATGTGGCAGAGGCTGCGATCCACCTGTAAGGCTTCTGCTTACTCGCTCTGGTTCCAGAGCCAAGGCAGCATCCACGCCTGTGAGATCACCCTCTACCGATGAAGGCGAGGCTGGTAAGAGGTGTGCTTCTCTTTCTTTTTACAAAGATGGGACAGAAGATGTTATCTAAATTCTTGAACTGACTAAGAAAGACATGAACGGGTTTTCCTTAACTTGAGAAAGAGGGAGGAGATAGACAGATAGAGAGAGAGAGAGAGAGAGGCTGCATTGAGGCTGCTGAAATGTCTTGCTGTTCATCTCCAGCACCTGCACCTGCGCGGACTCTCCGGCTCTCCGGACAGGAGCAGCTGCGCAGGACAATGCAGGTGAAATAGTAACAGGAGGCGCCGACCTCAACGGCAAGTCAGCGCAGTCTAGCCATGCACTAAAGTGCTTTGGAGACCGTGACGGCCAAAGCAAACCTTCCGGATGGAGGGAAGGGCTCCTGCTGGCCTTGCTGGTAAGATGCTGGTAATGTAAGAGCTGCTGCCTCAAACACCGCAGAATCTCCCAGTGAAAGTTCCTCGTGTGCCATGGACAACACATTAAAATTAAGACGTTTCTAAAATTAAGTGCCGTGCAGAGACTGTGCATGTCCGCCTTCCAGGTCTTTTAAACTTCTGAAAAGCTGCCACATGGACGGGCCTCCCTCTCGGATGCCATGGGACTGCTCCTTGTGACTTGAATCAGGGCTTTGGTTTCAGTTGAAAGCAAGAAAGAAAAGGAAAAAAAAAAGAAACAAAGATTTCTGACTGGAACAATCTCTTCATAGTCTATCACAAATTAAAGGCCATACCTGGTCACTAGCTCAGGAGAGACCTCGGTCTGTCACCTTCTGAAGTCAGAGATGCTGGGCAGAAAGATGCTTGTGGCTTCAAAGTGAAGGTGCACTCTGACCAGCAGCTTTAATCTGGGGGGGGGGACATGGCTGTTACCCTAAACTTCTCCATAGTTTGTTCACCAGCATTTGGTCAAGGCCCTGGGTCGCTCTGTCTCGGCATCCCCATCTACCACGTGATCACACTTTCTTCTCTGCTAGCCACAAGAACTTCTGTCAGGCAGTGACAAGGACCCTCATTCTTCAAGGGAAGAATGATGTTTCGAAAGTGCATGGTTCTAACAATTTATTTTTCTGCGATTTCATTCCTCACTTTTCATAGCATACGAAATCCAGGCTCACTGGAATCAACACTGTCATTTTAGCTGATTTAAGAACATTAAAAAATGTATTTTTCTTCAATTTAATTGAGGCCAACTCAAGTATGTATCTCAAGGAATAGAAAAGACCTTTCTCTTCCCAGAAAAACTCCATCAATATTGAGAGAGAAATTAGAGGCTTGATTTAATCAGTTTTACTGGGGGATTGACAAAGACTTTATATTTTCATTTACTCATGAAGAGTGAACGCTTATGAACGAAGACGGCAGCTGCACAGGCCTCCTCAGCGTTCTTCCATTAGAGGTGGAAGAGGTGGAAATCCTTGGAATCAACTGACTTGGATTGTTATTAAATTTCATCTCAACCTTCTTCTTTCTACAGTGTAAAGGTTCCAAGTATGTGTCGCTCTCCAAGCATCCTTTATGAAAAGAACGCTGGCTCACTACTGCGTGAACTCATCCACTCCGGGGTGAGCAGAGGATGTCACAGCTCCCCCATGTCGAGACACGGCGTAATCACAGCCGGAGACCTGGACAACACAAGCACCCAACTCCTGTCCCCTCGGGACTGTCAGCAAGGTCACCACCGACTGTGAACAGACACTTTACCGGACGGAAGCCGCTGCCAGAGACCCCCAGCAGCATCCGGGTGTGACTTCACACAAGGCGGGAGGACACCACGGGGGGAAGAGGCAATGACGTCCCCGCTGAGGACTAGTATACACTAATGACCTGACAAATAAGACTACCTACGTGGTCGTGCCACTAATACACAAAGATGGTGTCGCCTTCAGCCTGGTGTGTGTCTAAGTGACCTGACCCAGACGCTTTTCAGAAGCACTCCCTTCCTGCTGCTACGGGAAACTTACCAACTCAATACAAACCAAGAGACGCCCATCGGAAGCAGACTATGTCACCTCCGCAAAGACAGACTCTGGAGAAGAGCACACGGGTGCTCAGGTACTGAGAACAGGATTCTACCACACAGATTTTCAAATCGTCTCAACTGTCCACTGGCATGCACATGCGCACACAAAAAAAACAACAATGCAGGGCTGGAGAGATGGCTTAGCGGTTAAGCGCTTGCCTGTAAAGCCTAAGGACCCCGGTTCAAGGCTCAATTCCAGGACCCACGTTAGCCAGATGCACGAGGGGGTGAACGCGTCTGGAGTTTGTTTGCAGCGGCTGGAGGCCCTGGCGTGCCCATTCGCTGTCTCTCTCTATCTGCCTCTTTCTCTCTCTGTCTGTCACTCTCAAATAAATAAATAAAAATTAAAAAAAATATTTAAAAAAACAAAGGCAAATCTGTAGATCTTCTAATCATGCATCTTTGGAATAAACTCAATAATCTCACATATTGAGACTATATAGGAAGGTGGCTATCGAGAATGCAAGGATTAAAATCGCAACGTGCCATTGCATCTTGACAATGGGTCACCTGGACAGAAACAGGTAAATGGCTAAGGGGTTGTGCCTGGTCACTATACCTCTGCTTTCTGAGCACAAAGTCTATTTTGTAGTTCAGAGCTGAGTGAAGTGGACATCCCTCTCTATACCTCATCAAATAGTCAAGAAATGAAGTACACTCTTAGAGATCATCACCCTTACACACATCTTTTCAGACCTATCCTTTTATGGACTCAGGAAACCAATGACTGTAGAAATGCCCAAGGCTCTTCAGGCGGTTTTCTCCGCTGGCAACAGCTACGACACTTGTGCTTCCACTACCTGGAATTATTCTGGTGGCAAGTGACTAAAAAAATGTGTAACACACACACGTTGGTTCCTTGTCTAGTCGACTAAAGCAATGCACCGGAACTGCCTGAGCCTGCCCGGAACTTGCTACCTGCGATCACGGCAGTAGTGAAAGAAGGAGGGCCAAGTGCCACATGGCAGTGACGGGTCGTGATGGAATGAGTTCTTTCTCGGCACTGCTGTGCCATTGCTCCTTCAGCGTCATCAGAGACAGAAAGGAGGAAGCTTAAACAGCAAGCACAACACATCCACCCATCAGAATACATCATGCCTCAACCAGATGAATACGGAAATATAATATCACTGTGGAGGTGTAGCTCAAAGACGTCACCAACAATACACTAGCCAGAATTTTTAGGATGATAAGCAGAAATCTCCAGCCAATAATATCTGTGTAGGATAAGACTGACCTTAATAAAACACTCAGCTCTGAACAGCATTAATTGCAAATGTTAATTTGCAAAAAAAGAAAAAAAAAACAACTAAACATTTTCAAAGTAAACTCAGTAGGGGGGAAGGAAGGCTACGTGCACCCTATTAAGCAACTGATAAATAAGCTCTGTTCATTTTAAAGTCTCTCATTGTGGTTCTGTCTCAAGGTCTACTCTGAGATTCAAAACGGAAGCCTGTATCATCAATCCAGAATACTGCCCCTCTTCATCTCTTTGACTACCTAGCTCCTTATTCAGTACTGTTCAAGCCTCACATCTTTAACAGAACAAGTTTCCTTGCAAGGTTTCCAATGCCTTTTGGTTTTGGCTTGGCTAGAAAACCACAAGAATAGCCTGGCATGTGAAGTTCTTTCTGGCTTAGCCCAGGAAGCTCAGAGGCACTGAAGAGCTATTCTCAACCACCAAACCCTTCGCAGGCCCCCCGGGAGACTGCGTGCTGGAGGACAGGAGAGGACCAGCCCAGCCTTCAGTTCCAAACCGATCAGTAGTACTGAGGAGCCGTCAGGCCAAGCTTTGCTGGCAACAGCAAACAACTTGAGTTGTCCAGGAAAAATCTGATCATACGATGAAAGCTGGAATTTATGAGAATCCGTGTTCAATCAAATAACTGAAACTATGAATTTGTTTCATACTTTTGGGTTAACAAAATGGTGGAATTCAAATAAATTTATAGTCAGATCTCACACATCTTCATTTTTACTTTCCCCATCTTTGAACAAAGACTTAACAATATCTAATCAAAGGAAAATATCCAATAAAGAGAAAACAAAATTGTTTCTCCTGTGTTGGGAAACAACTTTACACAATACAAGTAATCTTACACCCTGGGAAAAAGCCTCTCTCCTGAATGCAGTATGTTCTCCCTCATAAAAGAGTGCAACCAATCCAGGAGTTCAGGTAAACGCCAGCAGGAGGAGGCTTTTCAAAAATGGAATGCAGCCATCATGCGACACTCTAAGCTGGCCTGCAGCATACATTACATTGCTAAAACTCAAAGTAATGCTTACCAAAAGGAATTTGAGGCATATTCAGCCTTTTCAAAAAATGCACAAAGGGCCAGCACTCCCTACGAAGCAGAGTTTGGTTAACAACGGAAATTAGTGTATCAAGGAATTCAGCCAAGATTATTCCAGAGTGATTTTGCATTACTTTTTTCACTGTAAGTAGCAGAAATCCCATGTTTCATACGTGAAACCTCTGAACTTCTGGATCAACAGCCAAATGCCAACAAGAAAAGGTAGCATCAGAACATGCTCTTCATAAAAATACTCCAGGATTAAAGAAAAGAACCCGCCCACCCATTTCCTTTGTGTTAAAACAGTCAAGTGCTTATGAGCACTATTCATGAGCTTGGTACACAGTGCCTTTGGCATCTGATCATACACAGAATTAAAGATCACAGGCTGAGTGGAGTTTTAGAAACAGAAATGACAACTGGAAAATGGGTGTGTGTGTGACTGTATGTATGAGTGTGGAGAAGGTATCTTGAAGCGTGCAGACATTACAAAGCCTCATTTGTTTGTTTGTTTGGTTGGAATGAGCAGACAGCACCGGTGTGGACCTCATGATCCTCCTGCCTCAGCTCCTGAGTGCTGGAAGAAGGGACTGCACCATCACACCGAAGCAAGGATGAGGGTCTTAAATACATTCTGTACAGTCAGCTGTTTGTGTGCAATCATGTCACTGGGGACTGAAAAATGTCCCAGAGCTTGAAAAAATGAAAAAGTCTTCTAGTCTTAAGATGACTGGAATCACTGGCAACTCTTAGCACCCACAGTGATATAGCAAATGTTCAGCCACCCAGACAGGAGATGTCTGCATGTATTAATCTTCCATATATATATATATGTGATGCACTTTAACAGTAATAAATTATTGTTATTTCATAGAAACACTAAAGCAAATTATTTTTTCTAAACAGTATTTCAACTGACGAAACATGTCAAAATCCAAGGTTTTCACACCAGTGCCTGCTTTGATCTGCAACATGCCTAAACCTCTAGATTTAAACAACAGGAATATAACTAAATTATAAAGATAAACAGGGTGAGTAGAAACAAGGCAAGCACCTTATGAATTCCAGTAGATGATATAAAATTCTAATGCACTGTCTATATGGCTTATAAAAGGTAATAAATGTCTTTCCTTAGTGACTTATGTTTAAGTAAAGACCATGTTGGGTTGTTTTGAAATGAAAGAAAAAGAGAGAAAGAGGAGGAGGGAAATGCTGTCATTATAAAAGGCTATTCTGTAAACAGTAGCAAAACAAACATTTTAACCAAAAAAAAAAAAATCTTCAGATGTTATTTGTGTTGAGTCTGAACTTTTAATAAATCGAGCTCCAAGTGAGATCAAACAAAAACAACACGCTGAAAGTGACTTCTGCGCACGTCCCACTCTCTGTTCCAGCACGCTAGCAGTTCAGTCTGGATTTCAGCACACTGAGTCAAGTAACTACTTCCCTTGGAAAATTCTTCCCAAAAGTTATTTAAGGCAAAAAGAAAATTCACTGTGAGGATGGGTTAGCATTTAAAACGCCTTTACCTCAAGTATTTATATGCACTGAACTAACTGAGCATCTGTAACACAGTGATAGCTGGAAACAGCACCAGGAAACTGGCACATCTATCGCGACAACGTCCTCTTCTTAAAGGGCAAGACTTCTTAATCTTCAGGTTGCGCCTACATCTATTTTAGCCAATGCCTATTTTTTTTTTTATGTATGGCTTCCCTTGGTCTTTCTGTGCTACTAACCAATTCTCTACTCTAAAGAATCGCTCTCTTACTGTGATCACATCCAGCAAAACAAGACCCCACTTTAACAATCTTGATGTCTGGCTTCCTAGTTACAGCTGAAACTCAACTTCACTGACTTTCAGCGATGAAGAGCAGCCCATCCTGAATTCATTTTGTTTATCTTTGACACTTTCCTCCCATCTTCCTTGTGTGAAAACATTTCCTAGTGACTTCAAGGGGACACAACTCAAGTGCACACAGATGCACATGTGTGAGCAGGTGCACACCCACCCACCATGGTCACAGGCAGATGATAAAGCAGAGGAAGGGCAGCAGAAAGCTGAGGAGGGAAGAGGGTGCAAGCAGACAAAGAAGCAGACAGGAACACGACCACACCAACAAATCCTTTGGGATGGCAGGATGGCTCTAGAACTTTAAAAGAAACACACATACAGGCACTGCCTGTGCCCATGGATTTAGTTCCTAGGGGAGAAACCTGCCCTGGTAGATGTGTTTTATTTAGAGTAACACAAGAAAAGATTATGATCTATAAAAACCTGAGAGCCAAATGGTTATAGTACCCTGATCCCTTACACAACTGTTCAATTCACCTTAAGACAACAAAGCACAATGCTAACATAACTACTTATTGTCTCAAAAAAAGAAAGGAAGGAAGGAAGGAAGAAAGAAAACCACTCTACGCCACATATAGTCATTTAGCAGATAAAATTTCAGGAATCACTACTACCTTGTGACGTCTGAGATGTACACCTTGGAGAATGGCAATTTCCAGACAAAAACTCAACAAGGAGAAAAAAATCATGTGCTGGGGCCGGAGAGAAGGCTTAGTGGTTAAGCGCTTGCCTGTGAAGCCTAAGGAACCCAGTTTGAGGCTCGATTCCCCAGGACCCACGTTAGCCAGATGCACAAGGGGGCACACGCGTCTGGAGTTCGTTTGCAGTGGCTGGAGGCCCTAGCGTGCCCATTCTCTTGTCTCTCTCTGTTGCTCTCAAATAAATAAATAAAAATAAACAAAAACATAACATAAAATAAAATAAAATAAAATAAAATAAAATCATGTGCTGCACTTGGCTGTGGCAGACTGTGGGTATTAGCTTTACTGCTGTTAATTATCAGGATATAAGAGTCTGGAAATCAGGACATAAAGAAGAAAAAACAAACAAAATTAAGTAAGCGTTGTGCGACCAGTTGACAGAGGCAGTAATTAGGACAGTTGAGAGTGGTTTGCTCCCATCCTTGGACAGAACTGCCTACATCCTTTATGTCATTCTCTAATAGCAAGTTACTTTCTAAATGAACAAGAGACTCAGAATCACAGCAGGCAGGACCACCATCTCCTATTCCCAAGCGAGCACTTCTAAAAGAATACTGCTGACAAAAATCCGTAGTTGTGTCATTACAAACAGTGTGCTGTCAAGTAATAGAAAGGCATTGCAATTCCATGCTGGAAACTACCATGCTAATTACCTGCAGTGTTTAGGAAAGTGTAATCACTTGCTATAGACACGGTGCTGTTTCTCAGGGCAGGCCCACCGCACTCCTGTGAAAAGGATCCAGCTAGTGAAGAACCTAAGTCAGAAAGGAGACCCTGTGGAGGTCACACTACGGCGGCAGCAGAGGAAGGTCTTTGCTGGCTTCAAAAGCCTAGATTCTTAGGCAAACAACTCTACTAACAGAGGCCACTACAGGTTCAAAGTGGCAGTGTTGGCAGGACTAACATTGTTTAAGTCAGAATAGGAGTATGGAAATATGATAGAATCAGAAGAAACTAAGAACGTTAGACTTAATAACAGAAAACTTTAAAGCTTAACTAGATGGAGCTACTTAAACATGGGGCTGGCTGGCTCAGCTGGTAGCAACTCTCAGTAGACAGATGACAGTGGTCTGCGACGACAGACTTACTGCTGGCAAGAGTGAAACCCCAGCCTGATGGACCCAGCCGATCTCATAATTCAGGACTAATGCAAAGTCAGTTAAAAGATTTACTTCATGAGGGCTAGAGGGAAGGCATAGTGTTTAAGGAATTTGCCTGTAAAGCCAAAGGACCTAGGTTTGAATCTGCAAGTCCCACGTTAGCCAGATGCATAAGAGGGCGCACACGTCTGGAGTCTGTTTGCAGTGGCTGGAGGCCCTGTTGAGCCCATTCTCTCTCTCTCTCTTCCTCCCTCTTTCTCTGTCAGATAAATAAATAAATAAAAATTAAATATTAAAAAAAGATTTACTTCTTCATGAGAGGCTGAAGTAAGGACATGGCTCATTGCTACATTTAAGAATTAATCCCATCACTGGGAAGCTTTGAAAAGCGGCACCCATCTGAACAGTGTCGTATGCGCACATGACGTGCTGCCGTAGTTACCCTCTCACTGCTGGGACAAACACCTGGACAGAAGCAGCCTGTGGGCGGAAAGGGTTTATTTTAGGCTGACAGATTCCAGGGGAAGAAGCTTCCCCGGGCAGAGGAAGCTGCCTCACGTCATCACACATCCACAGCAGAGAGCCAACAGCCAGCAAAAGCAAGCACCAGCGGCTCCGAAGACACAGGGCTGGACGTCACGGTAGGTCCGCCCCTGGTGACACACTTCCTCCAGCAGGGCCCCACCTGCCAAATGCTCTACTGAGTGGGGACTAAGTAGGAACTTTAATCACAAGCACCTGATACGTGTAATGGGGACGTTACGTTCAAAACCACCGTACATGCTAACAGAAATGTACTGCACCATGGAGGAGTCTTCCTACATGTGTCTGATCATTCATGTAGAGAATAAGAATGACAGTTGGACCCTTAAAGTTTAATATTTGAAGTCATAGTAATTTGCCAATACAAAAAAAAAATAGCCTAAAATTCAGAAAACGTGCAAGCTCAGAAAGTGTTCGTGAAAGTAGGAGTAATCCCAGTGTCACGGGAGGCTGAAGCAGAAGGATCAACACTTCGAGGCCCAACCTCAGGTTCATGGTTAATTTCCTTATGACTGTATCTGAAATGGAAGTACGTCAGAGTAACTATGTGTGTGGATTCAGAGGAAGGACAAGTGGGGTTCTCTGGACTGCTGATGCTCCTCCCCTGAAGAGCCAACGCTTACGCAGCTCAGAGGAGCACAAGCCCATCACAGGCTGCTGAAGGGAGCGTGTACAGACGTGGAAGAAGAACCAGGAGGCCGTGGATCTCAAGCACAGACGCCCACCACAGCCCGACTCTACGGAAGGCTCCCGGGAGGCACGTGGCGGCTCCTTTTCCACCACAATGCTGGAGATCCCCGGATGGAGCACAGCTGGCGGTGAGCACCTAGCAGGCTGCACTTCTGATGGCTCGAAGCTTCAGAAGGCTGAGGCCATGCCATGGTAGTGACAGCCCACTCTCTCCACCCCCACGCACATCCCATTCTATGTGCACACACACACACTTTTTTTTAAAGAGAATGAAGGTGAAACTAAGGTATTTCTAGATATACAATTTGATTATGAGCAGAAGCAATTAACAAAATTTTTTCACACTTAATGCTAGCAACTCAACGCCACAGAATTCAACATGTAAAAACAACAACAACAACAAAAATACATGCCAGGGAAATCAACTATGAAGGCAATTTTATTTTTATTTTTATTTTTATTTATTTATTAGAGTCAGAGAGACAGGGAGAGAGAGACAGAGACAGAGTGAGAGTGTGAATGGGCCCACCGGGGCTTCCAGCCACTACAAACGAACTCCAGAGGCATGCGCCCCTTGTGCATCTGGCTAAACGTGGGTCCTGGGGAATTGAACCTGGGTCCTTTAGCTTCGCAGGCAAGTGCCTTAACTGCTAAGCCACCCCTCCAGCTCTATGAAGGGAATTTTAAATGAACACATACTTGGATGTTTCTAATCATCTCTTATTTCAAAAGCAACTGTATATAACAATAAATATAATAATAATTTCAAGATACAAACTTTATATCCAAAGGCATAAATGGGTTCAAGCTATAGATTGGGAAAATCTATCATGCAGTTAGCAACCTAAAGATAAGTGTCTCTCCTGACACTGAAAAGCTAAAGAGGGCATGTCAAAAATATCTTATTAGAGACTAGAGCATAATAATTATAAGTGTCAAAACACAGGAATAAATAACAAGTTAAAATATACAATCAACAAAGTAACCAAAACTTATATGAAGCAAAAACTAAGGCATTGTAGGGATATAAAAACAATCCAACAATACATGACAATGTAAACACTTGCCTTTAAAACAGGGTAGACAACACGGGCAGGCTCTCCATGGCACATGAAGACTGACAAGACCTCAAGTCAAGAACACCTAAAGACATCCACAGACCACCTCGCCAGCCAGCTGGAGAGAATGCTCAGTTCTCAAGTACACAGAAAAGCCATCCAGGCGAATCCATAGCCAGGCCAGAAAGTCAGCTTCAGTCAACTTAAAAGAACTGAAGTCACCAAAACTAAATTCATCAACTACAAGCAGTGATGGTCAGAAATTTTGGGAATGCCTGTGGAAATTAAATGACAAACTTCAAAAGAATTAATGAGCCAACAAAAAAAAAATTACAAGGAAGACTAGGATATTTAGATGAATGGGAATAAAAGCCTGCCAAAAATGACCCACTGAGGGAATAAAGCAGACTTCAAAAGGAAATGTGTACCCGTAAATACCCATATTTAAAGAGAAACGCCAAAACAATAACTTAATCATTTAAAGAAAACAGTTTGTTTGTTGTTGCAGTGGCTGGATAGAACCCCGGGCCTCTGTGTGGTGGGTAGGCTCTCTGCGGTGAAGCTCAGCCCCCAGGATGTAACTGTACCTACTAGTCGACTTTAGTGTGAAGTTCTGATGCATAGATGTCGCATGCTATGATCGAATTCACCTCCTCGTTACGTCCCACCACGTCCCTTTTCAACCTCTATTGTGTTCACTATTCTATATCATGAAAGCTATCTTAGTTTGTAATTTAAAAACTTAAAGCAAAATAAGCCCAAAGCTAGCAGGAGGTAAAGCATGTTAGTAATAGAATATGAGCTTATGAAATGTAGAGAACAAAAATAAGAAAGTGAACAAAGCCTATAGTTAAATCTGTAAAACACCATCAATATTAACAAGCCCTTCGGTAGTGTGAAAAGAAGGCATACCAAAATTACAAATATCAGAAATGTAGGGACAGAAACACGGACTTTACAAATCTAAGAAGGATAAGAGGATACTATCAACAACTGCACATGAAATACCAGGTAATGTGGACGACAAATTCTTAGAATGATAAAATTACCAAAGCAACTCCAAAAAGAAAACAAAAATCTCAACAGACTATATCAAGGACACGGAATTAATTAATTCAAAAAAAGTGTCCACAAAGAACAGTACAAGATCACACGGTTTCATTGATGAAGTCTACAAAACACTTAACAATTAACACAAATTCTCCACAAGTTCTTCCAAAAATCAAGAGGTAACACAGGCTAACCGGATGACACAAGTACTTAAGGTAATTTGAAGTATCACAAGGGTTAAGACCAATACTCTTCATGGCTATGATTCACAGATATTCAACAAGATTCCAGTTCATCAATTCATACAACATATAAAACAATTAAAAACTATAACCACTAAGGCAAGCCCAGCCATGGAAGACTGACTTGACATCCCAAATCCAATCAGAACTACCATATTCATGGGGTAAAGGTAGTTTAAAAGAACCATTTCAATCGACACAAGTATAGTATTTGACAAAACCCTGTAATCTTTCATTTGTAGAAATTAAGGAGAAACTTTTCCAACTTAATACAGGCCAGTTATGAAAAGTACCACTGACCTTATGTTTAATGGCAAAGATTCAGCAGTGTTAGTCCTGAGACCAGGGGACAGGTATGACTTTATTCTACTGCGGCTTTTATTCAAACAGCACTAGAGGCCCAGCCTCTGTGTGTGTGTGTCAGAAATAAGAAATTAAAAGTAATCAAATTGGAAAGGAAGAAGGAAAATTATCTCTATGTGGCGATGACATGCTCTAATATAGGGCAGACTTCTTATGTATAGAAACAACTAAGAAAAAACCATTAGAATAATAGACTAGAACTGAAAGAATAGAATAATAGACACATATTTAACACCATATGAAAAAAGTTACATGTTAGCAATGAAAAATTTAAATACAAATCCCACCAAAAATGTATTTCAGAAAATAATTATTAAAAGAAATAAAGATCTAAATGAATAAAAAGTAATTTCATTATTATTGACCAAAAAACTGTAAAAATCCCACCTGGGGTTCTGGAGCATTCAAGTGCAGACCCTACAATGCATATGGAAACAGAATATATCACAGCTGAGGCAAGTCTGAGAAGGAATGAAGTCACATAACTTTCTGATTTTGAAACAACAGAGTAATCAAAACAGAATGGTGTTGACCTGATGTCAGACACACACTTCAATAGTGTCCAAAAATAACCCTTCACATATAAGGCCAGTTGATATTTGATTTTTCAACAAAGCTGTTAACCAGCTCTGTGAGAGGCTACCCAGGTCCTTGACTCTCAAGCCCGCAGACTGTGATTGTTGGACTGCAATAAACTGATCCAATAAATTCTCTCTCTCTTTTTTTAAATTCTCTTTTTAATACAGTTCAGTCTATTGGTTCTATTCCTCTAGAGAACCCTGACTAATACAGATTGTAATGAAAATATTTTAAAATTACTTTGCAGTGATGGTTGTATAACTTTGTGAATATAAAAATTACTGAATACAGCCTTTCCGTCAATTTTATATATTAGATCTCAAAGTTGATGAAAATAAAATATTAAAATAGCATTGCAACTCTACTCTATATTAAAGTGTATACCTGATTAAATTTTAACTTGAGTGATCAATGCCTGATATTACTTTTGGTTCTTAGAAATCACAGTGACAAATGAAGAACAGCATTTCCTACTACATTTCAAGCTGATGACCATTTCTAAAAACATCTACACACATGAGAACTGTCCCCAGATCTCTCTAATAGAGTCATGAATTCATGCTCTGTTTAAGAGAGGAAGCATGAGGCCTTAGTATGGGAAAGGTTGTTGAAAAAGTATTAGAGAAATTTGGAATAGTCACAATAAGAAGATTCATAACTAGTGCTAACATTAGAATTTTTCCAGTTCAAGTAAACTGTACAACCGTCGCCTCTGATTGTGTTCTTTTCTCTTATTTACAGTATCGTTTTCATGGATTTTCCCTTACATACGGAACCACATCAGCATTAGAGTTTCTGCTTCAATAGTCAAACATAACTTAGAAAATTCAAACTGCCAATTAAATTCTACTGTATTTACCTGTTTTGACTATTTCCTTTGCTTTTTCCTAATGTTCCAGGATCCCTTCATCACTTCCTTTAGCCATTTTTGAGGCAAATGCTGTTATAGTTTTCCCTAAGCTGAGCCTAAGTCCATTCTCCTGCTCCGGCACCACGACCACCTCTCATTCCAGATGTGCGTATCACTGTACCACGACCACCTCTCATTCCAGATGTGCGTATCACTGTACCATGACCACCTCTCATTCCAGATGTGCATATCACTGCACGTGCAGTTCTGGGCGTATCGTCCTTACATGCAGTGGGTAACATGCTTGCTCCACTCCCTCTGGGTTCCATAGTTTCATGTGAAAAAGCTATCAACCCTATCATTGCTCTCCTTGTAGGACAAGTCTTTCTTTGGCTGCTTTCAAGATTCTTGGTTAAGTATTAAGTTTTGGGAGACCTGGCCAAGAGGTACAAGGTCTCCAGAGACCGAGTCAACCAAATGTGTGCCAGCTTACAAGGAGACACATTTTAAGAACTGACTGATTCTGAAGTGCAAGTCTTCAGGGCAGGGCAGCTGTCAGAGTTCAAGACGAAAGGAGGTTGGCATGTAGACCCAGTGAAAAGCTACTGATCAACACGGGCCAGCCTGTTGGCAGCATTCCTTCTTGTTTGTAGAAAGCCAGTCTTTCTCCTTAGGAACCTCACATGGGTGAGAGCGGCCTGCTGCACCCAGTGGCAGCCACGTGGCCCCTTGGACCGCACACGTCTGAGAGGCATCCCTCCTCCAAGCGCCTCTCGGCAGTATCCAAAATGCGCCCAAATTTCTGGACAACCTGGACAAGCTGACAGAAAACGGACCAACAAAATATGCTGTGCACAGATTTCTGCTGGGTCATTCTTTGTTTATCATACTTAGAAACTGTGCAGCTTCTTGGTCTTATGCCCAGGTTCTCTTTCTCCAGGTTTTGTCAGGCTCTGCCTCAGTTCTCCTTTCCTGCTAGGAACAGGAGAACAAACCTCAGAACTTCCGTTACCAGCCACAGGTTGCTACATGCCTCTTAACGTGCTTGCACATTGATTCCTACTCTCTACTGTCAAATTCTAGGATTCTGTCTTATTTCCTATTTTGCTATTAATTCTTTTCATCAGATTTCTATTTTATTTATTATATTTTCTATGTCCAGATTTTCATTTGGTACTTCTCCCACGACATTGCTGAGCTTTCCACTTGTTTTATGGATGTTCATAAAGGTTTGTTAAGACACTTCACACATGGATGTACAATCCTTCTCAGATGATTCAAACACTGGGATCTGTTCACTGTTGGTATCTGATCAGTTCAATATTGGTATTTGTGGTAGTTTGAATGGATGATCCCCAATAGACTTGGGTGTTTTATTAAAACTTGGACTTCTAGCTCACTGCCTGGAAGAGATGCCACTGGGGGTAAGAACTATGACCTCGCACTTCTGTTGAGTGCAGACTCCTCTTGACTTTTGGATAGAGAGGGAAGACTTTTTCTCAGTCACATCTCCAGCACTGTTCCCACAGCCATGTAGATATTTAGATCCCATTTCAAAAAGTAGAAGCAATTGAAAAATTATCACAACGTGCATTTAAAAGACTGTCTTTTATCACTTTTCCGTAAGTCCGCAGGCACACCCAGCATAGTCAGCAGTGCACAGCGCTGTGGAACACGGCGGTCTGACCAGGACCAAGGCTGCCGCGGTCACCCTGCCCCATTGGAAAAATCACACACTGCATACTGCACGGAGAGAAAAACCAAAATCCAAAATTTGAAACACTGCTACTGAGCATATCATTCTCACAGCATGATGCACTTGACAAGCCACTTGACCTGTGTGAGCAAGAGTCCCAGACTTTGCTCAGAGCTGCAGACCACCGTCCCTGGCACACAGAAGGCAGGCTAGGTGTATCTGCCTAACTGAGGAGTTTAACAGCAACTTTAGTAACTAGAGATACTTACTTCATTTTGAGATACATAATGACCACCCGTGACATAATGTCTACATTCTTCAATAAAACTAAGCTTTAAAAATATTGGTGAAAATTAATTTGCTATCTAAAAGGAGGCTGAGCATACTAACATAACTATTGCATGAATTTCTAATGCTTGAATCTAGGATTTTAAAAAAAGCTGATTTTTATTTTTCAAGGTGTGTCACAAAGGCACTCTAGTGGGCCAAGACAATTCTGACGACTTCTAAAATGTGACTTGACCTTGTTTTGACATGAGAGGAAACTCGTGTTTCTAGTACACAGTAACTGCAAAATGGAGAACTTCAGAAAAAAACCAATATATCTGACGACATTTCTCCTTACCATATTATAGAATCATTGCGCTAGGTAACTGTTCTTTACATCAGTTAAAAATTGTACACATTGACACTATTTTCAAAATATTTAATTTAAAATTTATGAAAAACAATTAGAGCATGAATTCATTTAAGAACATACTTTTTCAAAATACTAGGAAGATTAAATAATTCTGGAGTTTTTAATTCCTTCTACATTATGCCTTAGGAAAAGAGACACGGGTGTCCACTGTCCCCACTTTTATTTAATAAAGTACTTGAAGTCATAGCCACAGCAAAAAGGCAAGAGACATGCATAAAAGAGATACAAATTGGAAAGGAAGAGATCAACTTATCATTATTTTCAGATGACATGATTCTATACATAAAGGACCCTAACGACTCTACCAGCAAGCTGTTAGAGCTGATAAACACCTACAGCTATGTAGCAGGATACAAAATAAATACACAGAAATCAGCAGCCTTCCTATATGCTAACAATAAACACACAGAGGATGAAATCAGAGAATCACTCCCATTTACAACTGCATCAAAAAAAAAAATATATATATATGTATATATAAAGTACCTTGAAATAAACCTAACCAAGGAAGTGAAGGATCTCTACAATGAAAACTTTAAAATACTCAAGCGAGAAATTGCAGAAGACACTAGGAAATGGAAAGACATCCCTTGTTCTTAGATCTGAAGAATCAATATTGTGAAAATGGCAATCTTACCAAAAGCAATCTATACATTTAATACAATCCCCATCAAAATTCCAAAGGCGTTCTTCATGGAAATAGAAAAAAAAACATCCAAAAATTCATCTGGAATCACAAAAAATCTCCAATATCTAAAACAATACTGAGCAACAAGGCTGGTGGTATCACCATACCTGATTTTAACCTATACTACAGAGCCATAGTAACAAAAACAGCATGGCACTGGCACAAAAGCAGACATGTATGTAGATCAATGGAACAGAATAGAGGACCCAGATGTAAGTCTGGGTAGCTATAGCCACCTGATATTCGACAAAAATGACAAAACTACTCATTGGAGAAAAGACAGCCTCTTCAGCAAATGGTACTGGGAAAACTGGATATGTATCTGTAGAAGGATGAAAATAGATTCTTCTCTCTCTCCATGCACAAGAATTAAGTTCAAATAGATTAAAGACCTTAATATCAGGCCTGGAACTCTGAAACTCCTAGAGGAAAAAGTAGGGGAAACCCCTCAACATATTAGTCTTGGCAAAGACTTTCTGAATATAACCCCAATTGCTCAGGCAATAAAACCACAAATTAACCACTGGGACCTCATGAAATTACAAAGATTTTGTACAGCAAAGGACACTGTGAATAAAGCAAAGAGGCAACCTGCAGAATGGGAAAAAATCTTTGCCACCTATACATCTGACAGAGGATTAATATCTAGGATATACAAAGAATGCAAAAAGTAAATAGTAAGAAATAAAACAACCCAATTAAAAAATGGGCTATGGAACTAAATAGAGAGTTCTCAAATGAAGAAATACAGATGGCATATAAACATCTAAAAAAACGTTCGACATCCCTAGTCATCAGGGAAATGCAAATTAAAACTATGTTGAGATTTCATTTCACTCCTGTCAGATTGGCTACCATCATGAAAACAAATGACCATAAATGCTGGCGAGGATGTGGAAAAAGAGGAACCCTTCTACACTGTTGGTGGGAATGCAATCTTGTCCAGCCATTGTGTAAATCAGTGTGGAGGTTCCTAAGACAGCTAAAAATTGATCTACCATATGACCCAGCTATAGCACTCCTAGGCATATATCCTAAAGACTCATCTCATTACTTAGAGATACTTGCTCAACCATGTTTATTGCCACTCTATTCACAATAGCTGGGAAATGGAACCAGCCTAGATGTCCCTCAACTGATGAGTGGATATTGAAGATATGGCACATTTACACAATGAAGTTCTACTCAGTGGTAAAGAAAAATAAAGTTAGGAAATTTGTAGGAAAATGGATAGATCTGGAAAGGATTATACTAAGTGAGGTAACACAGGCCCAGAAAGCCAAACGTCACATGTTCTCTTTCATATGTGGATCCTAGCTGCAGATGATTGGACTTCTGTGTGAGTAGGAAGAAAACTCAGTAGCAAAGGCCAGTAAGCTAGAAAAGAGATATAAAGAAAGGTAGGGGGTACTTAGTAGGATGGTATTGTATATATGTAAGTAGAAGAATAGTTTAATGGTGGTGAAAAGGCCCAAGTGAGGTCGGGGAAGAGACTGAGTAAAGGAAAGGTGGAGGGAGGGCTAATCAAAATCTAAAAGGAGATAAATAAATCATATGGAAACCTACTTTTTTGGACAATGGAACACTCAGGAGCCATAGATTGTTACTAGAAATTTTTCAGTGCCAGGGATGGGATACCTTCCAGTGAGTTGTTGGCCAGGGAGGTCTCTGATGCCCCCAAAACATTATAGGCCATTGCCAAGTCCCTTGGTTTCCCACCAGGAATAGATGGTTAAGACCCTATTGCTGAAGACTCCACATACTTGGGCTGCAAGGCCACTGAGAAATCCTGCTGAAACTGAGCTGATAACCTCCTCCATGTAGACCAGCTGACAGAAAGCTGGAAGAAGCCATTCTGCATGCAGTTCAATGGAGAGAGAGAAATCACCAATGAACATACTCAACAGTGACACTGCAAGCCAGGACAAATGAGCTAGCAGGTGCAACAGTGACACATCCGTCATGGTGGAAACCAACTTCCCTCTTATCGGACTGGAGGCCCGCTCCATGGGAGGGAATACATCCCTGATACTGAAAACCTACAACAGGGTAGTCATGAGCCTTAGGGGTATAACGTCTGCTGCTGTCTGGCTAAATGTATATGGTATGCTCAGTAAGCAGTTCTCTTAATGTTCATACCAATATATTAATGCTACTCTCACTTTTGGTAGAGAAGCTTCTCTTTTCAGATGGCAGTGACCTTGGGACGACTCAGAAAGCATCATGGTGCTGGGAAGAAGTGACAGAGGAGTGCTCAGCACTGTAATATCTCTATCACACCTTCCAAGGCTCAGGGTCCATAGCGGAAGAGGTGGCGGAAAGAATGTAAGAGCCAAAGGAAGGGTAGGACTGCTTACAACGTGTTCCCCCCCAGACACAAAATGGCCTGGATATCCATGACCTCACAGTGCCTGACACTACCTACACAAGACCATCATAATAGGAGGAAAAGATCATGACATCAAAATAAAAGAGACACTGATTGAGAGGGGGAAGGGATGTGACGGAGAATGGAGTTTCAAAAGGGAAAGTGGGGGAGGGAAGGCATTACCATGGGATATTGTTTACAATCATGGAAGTTGTTAATAAAAAATAAATTAATTTAAAAAGAGATGATTCAAAATAAATACTGTATTAATAAAAGACTTTTGCCCAACTCAGAAAATTTAAAGAGAGCTGGTTTATGTTACTAGAATCAAATCACAGCACTTTAAAAAGTGACAACCATCACAGATCTTAAAGCCAGGAATTTTTAAATGACATTCATAACTGATGGCTACAGTCAGAAATGACATTTCTTGGGCTGGAGAGATGGCTTAGTGGTTAAGCGCTTGCCTGTGAAGCCTAAGGACCCCGGTTCGAGGCTCAACTCCCCAGGACCCACTTAGCCAGATGCACAAGGGGGCACATGTATCTGGAGTTTGTTTGCAGTGGCTGGAGGCCCTGGCGCACCCATTCTCTCTCTCTCTCTCTCTCTCTCTCTCTCTCTCTCTGCCTCTTTCTCTGTCTGTCGCTCTCAAATAAATAAAAATAACAAAAAAAAAATTTTTTTAAATGACATTTCTCATCCCAAGACCTACCTAACAGACTATTTTAGGTTAAGAATTCCAGTTTACCAAAATTACTTCTAGATATCTCATTTTCTACATTGTTGCAAGTGACTTCTATAAATGACGGGAAGTTCTATCAGGTCCTGTCATGAAGCTTAATCAACAATAAAAATATTTACCAATTTTAGGCAGAAATATTTAAACTTACTGCGATAGCAATAAAAACTGTTTATCCATCTATGTTCAGTTAGAGAAATTATGGCCCATGTAGCAAAGAATAAAAACATGGAGTAACCTTGTGAGTATGAGACTATTTCCAGGTCATATGAAATAAACAGAGTAAGAAAAGGAAACAAATATATCAGATAGGATAGTGTTCTTTTGTAAATCAGTCAAAACTGAATTGCATGATATGAACACATATGTACATAGATAAAAACACATGTGTATGTAAATGTGGAGAAAACACCTGAAAAGATGTATACCAAATTATCTACAGTGGTCACCTCAAAAGAGAACTGCTAGAATTTGATCTTAACAAGACTGTATTCTTCCATCAATTGTGGGAAAACTGATCTAATGAAAAATTTAGTGTACAGAAGTAAATTTGACCATCAACTTTTACTTTATATTGTTTATATAGCTGGAGATTCAAAAGGATAGGTTTTTTTAAAACAGTTTTAATCTTTTTATTTTGTGTGTGAGAAAGAGAGAAAAAGAGAGAGAATTGATGGGCCAGGGCCTCTAGCCAGTAAAATTGAACTCCAGGCATGTGCGCCATCTTGTGCGCATGCGTGACCTTGCACACTTGCATCACCTTGTGTGTTTGGCTTATGTGGGACCTGGAGAGTGGAACATGAGTCCTTAGGCTTTGCAGGCAAGCGCCTTAACCACTAAGCCATCTCTCCAGCCCAAAAACAGGTTTTTAAAGAATGGCAAGCACTGAATCAGTTTTGCTATGTATCACTGACACAGATACCACCACCTTGTGTTTTTTAATTTAATTTTTATTTATTTATTTATTACAGTCAGAGAGAGAGAGAGAGAGAGAGAGAGAGAGAAAGAGAGAGAGAATGGGCACACCAGGGCTTCAAGCCACTGCAAATGAATTCCAGACACATGTGCCACTATGAGCATCTGGCTTATGGGGGACCTGGAGAATCAAACCTGGGTCCTTAGGCTTCGCAGGCACATGCCTTAACCGCTAAGCCATCTCTCCAGTCCCATCAGCTTGTTTTATAACTGCATCAGGGGAGATCTATGTGATGTTTAGTCTTGGTTATACATTTGACAACATTTAGAATCACCAAGGAAACAAATTTCTGGATGTGTCAGTGAGGGATTTTATAGATTAGGTAGAGTCTACGTGCCGGTGACACACTCCGTGGGCTGGGGCCTGGACTGCGTACAAAGGAGAAAGTGAACGGAGCACTAGATTCATGTCTCTCTGCTTCCTGACTGCAAATGCAAAGCAACCAGCCACCCCATGGCTCCAGGTGTCCCGCATTTCCCGCAGGCCTGGCGCATCCACTGCAACTGTAAACCACAGGAAGCCCCATGTCCTACAAGTTGAAGCAACAGGGTCCTCTGTCACAGCAATGAAAATGCAATACAATTATTTTTTTTTCAGACTTATATAATGCCTGAACCTCTTTCCTGTAACACATACGTAAAACCACATGAAGATAGGGAGACAATATGGCAATTAACTATATAGTGTTTTGCACTCAAACTTCACCTGCTCACACTATATTCTCAAACATTTCCAAGCAAGAGAAATGTAAACAACGTTCCACAAGTGTTATAACCCACCGAGTATGTGTTCAATGAACACGCACCCTCAAGTGGAAAGAATTCTTTACTAAAACAACATGGTCTGGTTTGGATCTGCATTGCTCTCCAAAGGCTCTTGTGTTAAAAGTCTTGGTGTCAGATCATGAGATCGTCTTGGAGGTGACAGGATCACAGCGGCTCTTAGCTCATTACAGACGACATTATTAGGATGTGGTGGAAACTAGGAGGATGGGCCTAGTTGAAGAAAAGAGGGCATGTCTTTGAAAGCCGTACGTTTCTTTCCCTCTCAGCTCTCTGCAGTCACATGCTGAGGTGAGCAACGGTGCTAAACCCCTGTCCTCTCCACCAGGGTGCTCACCTCATGTCAGGCCCAAGACAAGAGAGCCAAGGGACCACGGGCTAAAACTTCCAACAGCGTGCACGGAAATCAATACTTCTCCCATGAGGCATGTTTCTCGGGTGTTCTGTCCCAGTGATGTGAGCTACTGGATCCGCAAGCCTGTACCATATGTACATCTACGTACATGTTTCCTCATGCCCATGTGACAAAGCCCCAAGGTTGAGAAGTGTAACTTCTAGACACAAACCTTATATTCATCCACAATGATGCTAAGGGCCTCATGACCAGCTTTCCTCATGTCTTCCAATTCCTGTTTATGTTTTTCCTGAAAGAAAGAAAATGGAATCCATGGTTTACTCCTCGGTTTTGTTCCAAAGTAACAAAACTCTTAAATTTTGTTTCCATGACTGGCTAACTGAAGCACAGCACCCATACATTTTAGAGGAAGACTCAGAGAAAACTTTTTCTTTTTTTTTTTTTTTTTAACAAATAAAGGTTCTGGGGCTGAAGAGATGAGCTAGTGGTTAAGGTTCATGCCTGCAAAGCGAAAGGATCCAGGTTCAATTCCCCAAGACCCATGTAAGCCAGATACACAAGGTGGCACATGCATCTATAGTTTGTTTGCAGTGGCTAGAGAGGCCCTGTCTCGCTTTCTGTCTGTCTGTCTGACTCTCTCTCTCCCTCTCTCTCTCTCTGCTCTCCCTCAAATAAATAAATAAAAATAAAAACAAATAAAGGTTCTCTTTAAATCAGCACAGCCAGCAACAGGTGATTTTTCCACAAATATTTAAGAAAAAAAGCAACACAGAGAGTAAGAAAAGAGAAAATACTAGTGTATTTTACCAGAGCACTATATCTTGTATAGTAAAGCCACTTGTTATTTAGTTGAATATGACTTAGGAATCAACCTCTTTGATGATTATATGGATTAAATTCTGAAACAAAATATTATGAAATGAACTCTAGTAACACATGAGACTGGATCTCAACTAATTGGGATTCTAGGTGGGTCCAACCAATGAACCATCATCAGCTACCCAGCAACAGTGTTTGTGCTTAGCAAAGCTCTGCCTCCTCGCCCCTCGGGCCTGAGGGACATCTCCCTGCCGTCCACTTACTGCCGCCACGTGCTCTTTCCGCACCTCCTCTCACTCGCTGTTCCCACTGACTCACACTCGGCTTCAGCACCACTACAGGCCTGACTGCACTATGTCTCTGGATAACTCGGGGAGAATTTCCCCAAACTCCTTGCTGTAAAGAACCGGCAGGAGTACTTGTCTTAAGTAAAAAAAAAAAAAATTTTTTTGTCAGTATGCTATCAATATATGTTTCATTACAATTTTAAGTTATTTTCTACCTCTTCAGAGATGAGTGAGTTAAAACTAAGTCACAGAGTACCTAAGTCAAAATGCCTCGTGAGGAATCCTCGAGCTCCGTGCGCAATGAGGCACTCAGCAGGCAGTGAATTCCAGATCTGCCTGGGCTACAGTGAGACCCTACCTCGAAAAAAAAGTTTTAAAAAGATATAAAAGAAATCGTGAAGACAGTCTTATCTGAAATAGCACTGAAAATAACAAGAGGCTTAGGAATCAATTTAAGGAGGTGAAAGGTCTGAACACTGAAATGTTTGAAACACTGACGAAGACCTTGAGGACCATGTGGGTAAGTGGAAAGATAGCCTCTGTACACATAGTGGAAGATCTAATACTGTTAAAGTGTCCACCCGGCTGGAAGCAGTCTAAAGACCCAATGCAACGTCCACCTAAACTGTCTGGCATTTTTCATAGAAGCAGAAAAAGCAAGCATAAAATTGTAATGGAATCAAACAACAAGAGCAATCTTAAGAAAAAGGGGACAGAGCTGGAAACACCACATTCAAGGATTTGCTACTATGTTACGAAGCCATAGTAACCAATACAGTCTAGTGTTAGCATTCAAACAGAAAAACAGATGACAGGAAAGAAGAGAGCCCCAAAACTAATGCACAGGTGTATTATCAACTAATATTTGACAAGCAGTCCAAGACCTCAGATTAGGCAAAGGACAGCGTCTTTACTAAAAGGGACTGGAGACACCATGTCATCACGTTCAGAAGAATGAAAGCGAATCCCTCTTTTATGCCACTTATAAAACTTAACTTTCTGTAAAGACTGAAATGTGAGATCAGCAGTCTTAGAAGAGAATTTAAGGAAATGCACTCTTGGCTTTGGTCCTGATGATGCTACAGCGTCATAACACAAGCACAGGCAAAGGTGGGGAAGCCGCTCAGCGGCACGGCGTGGTAGCATCTGTCCCTAGGCTCAACCACCAGCACTGAAAAAAATAAATGGCAATGACAAAAACTAAAACCACACAAGCCACAAGAGCAAACTGGACATGGAAACTGCACCAAAATAAAAATAAAAATAAAAAACATAAAAGAAAACCAAGAATATTCGCAGCAGAGAAAACAATCAGTGCAATAAATAAGCAATTTATCCATGGAAGAAATATGTGCAAGTTATAAGTAAAGATAATGTTTGACATGATACTGAAAATACAGATCTCAAATAATGCCCCACTGATGTGTAGTGTTGACTTAATACCACGACTAAACAAAGAGAGAATTCAAATAAATTCAAAAACAAAATATATTTGAGAAGAAAGAAATGACATCCTTCAACAGCCACAACCACCACCAAAACACTGTTAAAATGAACAAATTCAAATTCAAACATCAGTCAGAAGCTTGTCTTGAACCGACATAGACATGGAAGTCAATGAATGAATGGATGATACTACAACAGATGGTCTTTTTCTCTGATTTGACTAGGCAAGCAAATTCACAAACACGCTGGGGCATGTTTCTTCACCCACTGGATGGAGGGTGGATTGTGACACTGTTGCGAAGACCCTTCCAGCATCCCAGTGCTGTTCTGTGGCAGCATCCCACAGCTCCACGGGTCTTCCTTTGCTCGCTCACTTCAAACATACAGACACAGGCCCACTGCAGTGTGCCAGGAACAACTGAGGTGTCGCAGATGACTTGACACTTTTATTTCAAGAACAGACAGCCAAAAATTTACAACATATATTTAAAGTACTCAAAATCAGGGTTAAGCATAATGACGGCTTTCTTTCAAAATGTCAAATCTGAAAGGATCATATGAAGAAGCGACTCAGGAAAATGTCTTGTCTAAAGTAAGGAGAGACACCACGGCAACGAATCCTGAGGAATGTGTCCTCGTCTGAAGTAAGGAGAGACACCACGGCCATGACCCCTGAGGAACATGTCCTCGTCTGAAGTAAGGAGAGACACCACAGCCATGACCCCTGAGGAACGTGTCCTCATCTGAAGTAAGGAGAGATACCATGGCCACGACCCCTGAGGAATGTGTCCTCATCTGAAGTAAGGAGAGATACCATGGCCACGACCCCTGAGGAATGTGTCCTCATCTGAAGTAAGGAGAGACACCACGGCCACGACCCCTGAGGAACATGTCCTCATCTGAAGTAAGGAGAGATACCACAGCCACGACCCCTGAGGAACATGTCCTCGTCTGAAGTAAGGAGAGATACCACGGCCACAACCCCTGAGGAACATGTCCTCATCTGAAGTAAGGAGAGAAACCACGGCCACGACCCCTGAGGAATATGTCCTCGTCTGAAGTAAGGAGAGAAACCATGGCCACGACCCCTGAGGAACATGTCCTCGTCTGAAGTAAGGAGAGAAACCACAGCCATGACCCCTGAGGAACATGTCCTCGTCTGAAGTAAGGAGAAACACCACGGCCACGACCCCTGAGGAACATGTCCTCATCTGAAGTAAGGAGAGAAACCACAGCCATGACCCCTGAGGAACATGTCCTCGTCTGAAGTAAGGAGAGAAACCACAGCCATGACCCCTGAGGAACATGTCCTCGTCTGAAGTAAGGAGAAACACCACAGCCACGACCCCTGAGGAACGTGTCCTCATCTGAAGTAAGGAGAGATACCACAGCCACGACCCCTGAGGAACGTGTCCTCGTCTGAAGTAAGGAGAGACACCACGGCCACGACCCCTGAGGAACATGTCCTCATCTGAAGTAAGGAGAGATACCACGGCCACGACCCCTGAGGAATGTGTCCTCGTCTGAAGTAAGGAGAGACACCACAGCCATGACCCCTGAGGAACATGTCCTCGTCTGAAGTAAGGAGAGATGCCACGACCCCTGAGGAACATGTCCTCATCTGAAGTAAGGAGAGACACCATGGCCACGACCCCTGAGGAATGTGTTCTTGTCTGAATTAAGGAGAAACACCATGGTCACGACCCCTGAGGAATGTGTCCTCTTCTGAAGTAAGGAGAGATACCACGGCCATGACCCCTGAGGAACATGTTCTTGTCTGAAGTAAGGAGCGAAACCACGGCCACGACCCCTGAGGAATGTGTCCTCGTCTGAAGTAAGGAGAGAAACCACGGCCACAATCCCTGAGGAATGTGTCCTCGTCTGAAGTAAGGAGAGAAACCACAGCCATGACCCCTGAGGAATGTGTCCTCATCTGAAGTAAGGAGAGACACCATGGCCACGACCCCTAAGGAATGTGTCCTTGTCTGAAGTAATGGACCCTGTGCATAATCACAGTTGCTGAGGGTTCACGAGGCCACAGGCCACTTTATGTGTGCAAGACAGCTTCTCCCAATGAAATGCAATGCAAACAACCACGCATCACAGGGACCCCCGGCCCAACTACCTGCCTTGCCAAGATCAGATTCCCCGACAACCTTCATAGAGATGGACAAGGCTGGTACTCCAAGCGGAAACAACAGAACCATAAAATCAACAAGTGTTAGTGTTTTCCAGAAAAACATAATGAATGCAACTACCACAGGTATGACCAGATACCTGAGTCAATATTTTTTTTCTTCAAAAAAAAAAAAAGGTTTATATAAATAAAACCCTCTCCAACCCACACTGTTACTCACAGCCAAATCCCAGCCACATGGACCACAGGAAGCCCTGTCAATACAGGAACCCAAGCACAGTGCGGCATCTCCTGGACCTCTGTGGGGAAGTGCCAACGTCTGATTGGCAGGGTGGGAATGAATAATCATAAAGCTTTACGAAGGGAAGATGAAGTTAAAAATAAAAAAGTAGACCAGTCTCTCATGATAGAATAAAGTAAGACTTTCCAAATTCTTTGGCCAAGACTGAGTCTAGAAATCAATTCATCATGAGAACACAACAGTCCACCTAACTGGGCAGAGCTTCCCAGTGCAAGGTTCTCCATTCCTTTCACAGAAACTCATCAGTTGTGTCACAGAAGCCAGCATAGGTACGTCACACTACCCAAAGGGAAACTAGCAGGACAAGAAAACCAACCAAGGACTCAGGGACGGCACCAGCCACATGCTGTGGCTCTCACCCGCATGGCCCGTGGGAGGGCACAGTGCAGTGTATCTGCTGCGATGCCAAGGCTGGGCAAACAAGATCAGCCCAGCACACGTGCCCACCTTTCAGACAGAAGAAACACAACTTAACAATGAATCTTGGCTCCTCCCTGGCCCCACATCTGACAGCTGATTTATGTTAGCACTTGCTTGTTTTAGAGTCAGGGTCTCATTCTAGCCCAGCTGGCCTGGAACTCACGACGCCCACTTGGCTTCCAACTCACAGCAACCCTGCTGCCTCAGCCTCTCTACTGCTAGAGTCTCAGGCCCCATTTGGCAGTTGCCACAGGCCTGGTTTATTGCTAAATGACCATAATGCTTACAAAACTAAAATAAATCAGGTGCCATCCATGGCGTGACAATGGCAAAGGGAAGCCTTTCCCATTTCATGAATGTTCACGACCTGGTACCTGCTTCATGGGATGCTCCAGTCTCTGTATACATGGTGACTGAGAGTCCTCACCGTCTTTCTCAGTCAGTCTCACAGACAAGTCATTTCTGGCCAGACATTACATAGGGGAGGGGGAAGAGCACAGAGGAGGAAGGATCCATCTACGGGTATCTAGTAAAACTATGCAAATAGAGCATTTTGTCTAGTAAACTGCTCCAGTGCTTCAATCACTGCCCTTAATAGGTCTGTTCCTTCCGCTTCAGATGCCACAAGTCAGGAAGGCTTTGTAACCTCTGGTCCTAATCATTAATGACAAACTTAACACTGCATAGATTCCATTAGCAAGCAGAGCCCTGGGCCATGAGACAGTCTCAATCCTGCCCATCAAAAACAAGACAGTGGAGCCAAATTCCTGCAGAAACCTTTCTATTGATCATGGCAGTTACGTTCTCATTGCTGGAGCAAGGCACCCGACCAGAAGCAGCTTATGGGAGGAAAGGGTCTATTCCAGGCTCTTCGGGGGCAGCTCCACTGTGGCAGAAGAAGCTGGCTCACATCACCACACGTCCTCCACACGGACACACCTCCACACAGGCACGGGGCAGCTCTGAACACACATCACCACCTCCAAGGCCTGCGCCCAGCAACACAGCTCTGCCATCGAGGCTCCACCTTGCAGACTCCACCAGCTGGGGACTAAGCAGGAAGCTCTTTTAAACACAAACACCTGAGACTATAGGGGACATCCCACATCTGGACCACAATGCGGAAAGATGGGAATATATGGAACCCCCAAATTTGTACATACCAGCACAGAAGTATTTGGTTTTTCTATGAGCTAATTTTACAGACATTTTCATGTAGACACGATTGCCTCACATCCATGTCTAAACCAAAACTGTAAGGCAATGAGTTGAGAAGTTAACAAATGAGGAATGAATGCGGTCATGAACTCATCGCTGAGAAGATGAAAGGCTCCACTCATATGGAGTTGATCAAAAGCCATGGTGAGGACGATGCCATTATTGTTGTCATTGTCATCGTCCTTTAGCAAAGTCTCCTCCGCCCACTGCGACCCACTCAGGAAAACAGCTGCGCACACTGGGATGGAGCCCTGCAAACGCGGAGAGGCGCATCTGGTGACTGGCCTGGCTCTGAGCCCACCATGGCTTCGGTGTCATGCTAGTTACTAAAGCAAGAGAAAGAGACCTCACCCAGTATCACGTGCCAACGATCATTTATTTTCAGCCTTGCTCGGATCTCTGAAGGCACGATTCCTAGAGAAGCCATGCTCAGAACTAACTTAAGCCAAGCACAGGAAAAAGAAAGAAATGGAATGGAGAAAGGAGGAAGAAAAGATCCCAAGTAGAAACTCAAGCCACGGGTCCAGCTGGCACAGAGAGCAGAGCCCCGCCACTGTGACCAATCCAGCCACAAGCGTGACAGGCAGCCGGCCGAGCCCTGGGCATGCGGCTCCTGGAGCAAGGGCTTCGACATGGACGATGTTCCCCACCTGGAGCCACGGGAGCAGTGGTGGAAGAGTCACCATAGGAGGGTCTTCCTTCTCAGCAGCAGAACCCCAGTGGGATCTTTCCCCACTCCCCACTGAATTGTTTGAGACTTGGGACTCCTGTATTTCACACAGTCTGGCTGGGGGTGTGAAGGCTGTGCCTCCATGGGACCACGGAAGAGGATGGCTTGTTTTCTGCTTTCACAGTTCTACTGACAGGAACTTCTTCATTCGGGGACTGATTATGCCCAGTGTCACCTACACCTTGCGTTTCATTCGGATGACAAGAAATCCACATGACCATTATAATTACACAGTAAATGCTGACCCAGGCAAATCTGTGATTAGGGAATAACAGGGGAAAAGTGCCCATTAAAGGTAGCCACTACAAAATCTGAAAGACTGAGGCAGAAATACTATACAGTATGCTATTTGAAAATGTGATCAGGAATAGTGATTTAAAATTTGACAGTAGTACTATTGGGACACAAGAAAAGAAAAAACAGAAGGCAGCCAGTTAGAGCAGGCTAGTCACTCCAGCTACTGAGGAAGCTGGGGAAGGTGGTGGCAAGTTCTAAGCCAGCATGGGCAACTTAATGAGACCTTTTCTCAAAATATGTAAAAAAGGACAGTGGTAGAGTAGGTGTCACCGAGTGTGCAGGAGAATTTGGGTTCTATCCTAACCATGTGGGGGGGGGGGAGGGAGAAGGAGAGAGAGAATAATAAATAAACAAACAAACAAACAAAAAGAGAAAGACGGGAAGGATGTTTGAATGGTGTAAATGTTGTTTTCACTTCCAGGGGTCCACAGTTGAATGCCTAATGGTAATTCATAATTTTGGAAAGTTTTAAGAATGGAAACATCACATATGCTTGGATTTTGTAATGTAGTGAGTACAAATAGAGAAGAATAAAATGAACTGTTCATAAAAGCCTCCAGATTCTATATTTGTAAGAATAACTAAATACAGATATACATACATGGTACACACAATGACACATATAACTCTGTAAGAATGAAGTAGTTACTGAATTTTAATTCAGGAAAAAGATTTTTCCCAAAAGCATTCTTTTTTATTTTTATTTATTTATTAGAGAGAGGGAGAAACAGAGAGAGAGAAAAAGAGAACGGGTGCACCAGTGGCTCTAGCCACTGCAAATGAACTCCAGATGCATGTGCCACGATGTGTATCTGGCTAACATGGGATGTGGAGAATCGAACCTGGGTCCTTAGGCTTCACAGGTAAGAGCCTTTAACCATCAAGCCATCTCTCCAGCTCAGCATTCTTTTTCTAAATATTTTATTTTTATTTATTTGAAAGAGAGAGAAGCAGAGAGAGAGAGTGAGACTGGGCGCACAACGGCCTCCAGCGGCTGCAAATGAACTCCAGACGCATGTGCCACCTTGTGTACGTGGCTTTGTGTGGGTCCATGGGGAATCAAATCTGGGTCCTTGGGCTTTGCAGACAATTGCCTTAACTGCTAAGCCTTCTCTCCAACCCCATAAAGCATTCTGGTAAGGACCACTTTCACCTTCCTCTTCCTCTCTGGGAGGGGGAGATTACCCTGAGATCACAACGGTGACCCAGCAAGGCATTACTGCTGGTACAAGCTATGAATAAGGA
Organism: Dipus sagitta; assembly: GCA_036346955.1. Classification (NCBI taxonomy): domain Eukaryota; kingdom Metazoa; phylum Chordata; class Mammalia; order Rodentia; family Dipodidae; genus Dipus; species Dipus sagitta. The sequence goes on from CM070789.1 coordinate 2,439,259, forward strand.
CAACTCTCCTCTATGAGCAAGAAGACATCATTCTATGTCCATCATCCTGTGTTCAGACTTCTGACCTCTCTATGCTTACGTATAGAACTGCTCGCAAAAACGTTCCTCACTCTTAAGAGCAACGCACTCTACATCCTAGGGATAGCAATGAAGAAGCATTTGAACAAATCCTTTCAAGGCCACCGTGAGATGCTGAAGGTGAATTATTATGCCGTCAGCTGTCCTCTTCCAGAGACACTGCAGCCACGCTTCCGAGTGCCAGTGTACCAGAACCACCAGTGAGATCAGAGACACCGCAGCCACGCTTCCGAGTGCCAGTGTACCAGAACCACCAGTGAGACCAGAGACACTGCAGCCACGCCTCCCAGTGCCAGCGTACCAGAACCACGAGTGAGATCAGAGACACCGCAGCCACGCCTCCCACTGCCAGTGTACCAGAACCACCAGTGAGACTAGAGACACCGCAGCCACGCCTCCCAGTGCCAGTGTACCAGAACCACAGGTGAGACCAGAGACACCGCAGCCACGCCTCCCAGTGCCAGTGTACCAGAACCACCAGTGAGACCAGAGACACCGCAGCCACGCCTCCCAGTGCCAGTGTACCAGAACCACCAGTGAGACCAGAGACACTGCAGCCACGCCTCCCAGTGCCAGCGTACCAGAACCACGGGTGAGATCAGAGACACCGCAGCCACGCCTCCCAGTGCCAGTGTACCAGAACCACCAGTGAGACCAGAGACACCGCAGCCACGCCTCCCAGTGCCAGTGTACCAGAACCACGAGTGAGATCAGAGACACCGCAGCCACGCCTCCCAGTGCCAGTGTACCAGAACCACCAGTGAGATCAGAGACACCGCAGCCACGCCTCCCAGTGCCAGTGTACCAGAACCACGGGTGAGATCAGAGACACCGCAGCCACGCCTCCCAGTGCCAGTGTACCAGAACCACGAGTGAGATCAGAGACACCGCAGCCACGCCTCCCAGTGCCAGTGTACCAGAACCACGAGTGAGATCAGAGACACCGCAGCCACGCCTCCCAGTGCCAGTGTACCAGAACCACGGGTGAGATCAGAGACACCGCAGCCACGCCTCCCAGTGCCAGTGTACCAGAACCACGGGTGAGATCAGAGACACCACAGCCACGCCTCCCAGTGCCAGTGTACCAGAACCACGGGTGAGATCAGAGACACCGCAGCCACGCCTCCCAGTGCCAGTGTACCAGAACCACGAGTGAGACCAGAGACACCGCAGCCACGCCTCCCAGTGCCAGTGTACCAGAACCACGAGTGAGATCAGAGACACCGCAGCCACGCCTCCCACTGCCAGCGTACCAGAACCACGGGTGAGATCAGAGACACCGCAGCCACGCCTCCCACTGCCAGCTTACCAGAACCACGGGTGAGATCAGAGACACCGCAGCCACGCCTCCCAGTGCCAGTGTACCAGAACCACGGGTGAGATCAGAGACACAGCAGCCACGCCTCCCAGTGCCACTGTACCAGAACCACGGGTGAGATCAGAGACACCGCAGCCACGCCTCCCAGTGCCAGCGTACCAGAACCACGGGTGAGATCAGAGACACCGCAGCCACGCCTCCCACTGCCAGCGTACCAGAACCACGGGTGAGATCAGAGACACCGCAGCCATGCCTCCCAGTGCCAGTGTACCAGAACCACGGGTGAGATGAGAGACACCGCAGCCACGCCTCCCACTGCCAGCGTACCAGAACCACGAGTGAGATCAGAGACACCGCAGCCACGCCTCCCAGTGCCAGCGTACCAGAACCACGAGTGAGACCAGAGACACCGCAGCCACGCCTCCCAGTGCCAGTGTACCAGAACCACGAGTGAGATCAGAGACACCACAGCCACGCCTCCCAGTGCCAGTGTACCAGAACCACGAGTGAGATCAGAGACACCGCAGCCACGCCTCCCAGTGCCAGCGTACCAGAACCACGAGTGAGATCAGAGACACCGCAGCCACGCCTCCCAGTGCCAGTGTACCAGAACCACAAGTGAGATCAGAGACACCGCAGCCACGCCTCCCAGTGCCAGCGTACCAGAACCACGAGTGAGATCAGAGACACCGCAGCCACGCCTCCCAGTGCCAGCGTACCAGAACCATGGGTGAGATTCCTGATATTCACAACATACCACATAGATCTTGTTTGTTCCAAGAGAAACTGAGGAAGATGTTTCAAAAATTGCATTTGGCAAAGTCACATATATTTCCAAGGTTTCCAGTTCATGTACCTATGAATCAGATTCTCCTTCTGCCAGACATCAATTATTAGTTACTTTCTGCTTGCAGCTAGCCAGGCTAAATGAGAATAAAACATTCCAACTAATTTCACCTGGGAGTATCATGTTCTTTTGAATAAAGGGCTGAGTGACTGGGAGTGGCCTGTTTATTTTTCCCAATTATTACTAAGAAATTAGATTAAATGCTATTATATTTCCTAGAGAAGGGATAAAGGGTAAGAAAAGAGCAAGAGGAGGTGGCTTGTGTCCTGTAATCCACCCCTCAAAGTATCTGAAACCTCTTCACTAATAATAAGCCGGTCATCAGTGATGAGAAAAACATATGGCAAATGCCTCTGCTACATATCAGATGGAATAAATGACGAATCACTTTTCTTCTCTTGGTCTCCTGACTGTCAACAGCCCACGGTGGCTCCACTGTTGCCAGGGCAGCCAGAACAACGCTGTGTGGACCTGTCTCTGCCCAAACACATGTGACAATGGTCACTAGAATCTCCAAAATCTAAGGCAAGAAGAAGGGGGAGGGGGCTGCTTGCTTTGTAAAAGTTCTGTTCAAACAGGTTAATGCATTTAGAGAAATACAAAATATTTTTCAGTTAAATCCCCAACAACAAAACAGTAACCACCTAATTCTTCGCTGTCTTCTCTCGGCAAGCGGTGAGGGCAAACTTCACCATGTTATTGCCCACAGGGCAGGAGCAAGCCGGCGACGGCAGAGGGTGGAGCACGGCTGTGCAGGCCAACTGACGACTAGAGACCAGTGACACCGTACCTGCTTGCTTACAGTGAGACCCGGATGTTTTGATTTTCCCTATCCATCAGATGAAATCCCTGAGATCCACTTACCCATGCCACCTCATTGGATTGGATTCCATTATTTCAGTAAGCAAACCAGAAATTAGGAGGGAAAACTAAAAAACAAACAAAAACCATCCTAAAAACTGAATACAAGTGTTAAAAAAAAAGTGCCCCAGAATGCCCACTTGGCTTTCTTCATGTTACACGAACCAAGCTAAATGACTGTTTACAGAACAATGTAAGGAGACAGATGAAAGAAATGAAAATAGTTGATTTTCAAGGCAAACAAAGTCTTTAGGGAAAGTAAATTATTTATTTATTTCAAAAAATTCATTTCAAAAAATTGGGGCTGGAGAAATGCCTTAGTTGTTAAGACAGATGCCTGTGAAGCCTAAGTACCCATGTTTGACTCTCTAGGTCCCACATAAGCCAGACGCACAAGGTGACACAAGTGTGCAAGGTTGTACATGCGCACAAGGTGGTGCATGTGTCTGGAGTTCAACTGCAGTGGCTGGAGGCCCTGGCACACTGATTCTCTCTCTCATAATAAAAAAAGTAAAAAGGAAGAAGAAAAAAAGTTAATGGGATCATATTAGATATCTAACACTGGGTGCCTTAAATGAACCTATTTTACCTTTCACTTTAAAAAAAAATGTTTATTTTTATTTATTTATTTGAGAGTGACAGAGAGACAAAGAAAAAGGCAGACACAGAGAGAGAGACAATGGGCGCGCCAGGGCCTCCAGCCACTGCAAACAAACTCCAGATGCAAGCGCCATCTTATGCATCTGGCTTACGTGGGTCCTGGGGAATGGAGCCTTGAACCAGGGTCCTTAGGCATCACAGGCAAGCACCTAACCGCTAAGCCATCTCTCCAGCCCTTACTTTTCACTTTTTCAAAGGCCACTCCTTTAAATTGCCTGAGGTCAGCAAGCTAGATAAAGAAAAATACAACTGCATAGCAGCTCTGACTCACCAGAAATGTGGAAACATCCATCTGCCGAACAAGAGGAGACCTCCTTGCCACAAATAGTGCCACACGCCTCAGTTACTGGATTGTTAAGTCTGAACTCCGCCCCTACTTAAGACACGGAGACTGAAGAGCGCACATGCACACATGAACTCACAAGCAAATCTCCCGGAGGTCACTTGGTCTCCCACATCACAAGAACAGAAATCTTCCTTTAAAAATGCAGAAACAGATGTACCTGTGCTATATGCCTGTCACCTGGCATTCAGAAAGCTGATGTAAATACATATACATCATGAGTACAAAGCCAGCCTTGATGACGGTGTAGAACCCTGTTGCAAAGGACCAAAATAGGGGAAAACCGTACAGAAACAAAGTGGGACGTAGTGAGCCGTGAGCCTAACCCTAGCACTCAGAACAATAAGACAAGGACTGCCGCAGGTTCGAGGGCAGTCTGGGCTACACAGTTCTAGAAAAGACCAGGATACTGAGTGAAACCATGTTTAAAAAAAAAAAAAAAAACCACACAAAAGTAAAGAAATAAAACAGAATACAATCATCAGGCATACTTTTTTCTCACTGTGGTTCTTTTCTTATGCTTATCAATTTTGTTTTTGTTTTCTCATGGTTTTTTTTTTTTCTGATATTAGGAAATCTGGGTCTGCCCTTGCTAGGCAAGTGCTCGACCACAGAGTTCCAGTTCCAACCCTTAAGTATACTTTTGGAATGATAATGACTAACAAAAATGTAAAAGATTAAACAGACATACAGATTAATTATAACTGAGTGGTTATAGAAAAGGCCTTGGGCAGTAACAAGAGAGATTTACACTGCAGCTTGATTAGAACAAATGAAATTAAAAAGCAATAGACTATGGGCTCTTGAGGTAAGGAAAAACTATTCAACAAAAATCCCAGTGACTTCAAACACCAAAGCTGCAATAAAGTGGGCTAGAGAGATGGATGGCTCAGAGGTTAAAGGAACTTACTTGCCTGCAAAGCCTGATGGCCCAGGTTCAATTCCCCAGTACCCACATAGATCCAGATGCACAAAGTGGTATATGCATCTGGGGTTCCTTTGCAGTGGCAAGAGGTCCAGGTGTACCCATTCCCTCCACCTCCCCACTGTCTCTCTACTACAAATAAATAAATAAAAATATTTTAATTTTTTTTTAAAGTTTTACTTATTTAAGAGCGACAGACAGAGAGAGAAAGAGGCAGAGAGAGAGAGAGAATGGGCGTGCCAGGGCCTCCAGCCACTGCAAACGAACTCCAGATGCGTGCGCCCCTTGCGCATCTGGCTAACGTGGGTCCTGGGGAGTCGAGCCTCGAACCGGGGTCCTTAGGCTTCACAGGCAAGCACTTAACCGCTAAGCCATCTCTCCAGCCCAAATAAAAATATTTTAAAGCTACCGATCTTAAAGCGTATGAAAGAAAACAGGGAACCCTGAGATTCTCTGAAGAATGTCTCCAGAAATACAAAAAAGCTAAAGGGGACAACAAAAGATTAGGCACCAACTATGCCCTCTGCCCCAACTAGATCAACAGAGATCCTCTAACTGTGAATGTGCCTGACCAGTAAAATCACTGGTAACCCCAAGTCAACACTCGAGAGGCTTCTGTAGTCACTCATGACCGTGCTCAGACTGGCGAGAATATTGAGCTGCCGACACACACACCATCAAGGTTAGACCACTGCTCTGCTTTCTTGTTTCAGCCTAAACAAATGCTCCTGTGGTCTTTCCGGCACTGTGTTTGTGGCGTTTTTGTGTTTATTACTGGTGATGTCACCGTTTAAGGTGGTCTCTATGCAGGGTGAAGGGCTGTTCATGTGCCTTCTGCTCAGAATGCTTAACACATACAAGCTTTGTTCCGGCACAAAGCCAGTGCTAACAGGTCAACAGAAATGAAATAAAAAAGCTGACTACCACAGGTCTGAGGCTGTCGATCAACCACCTGCAGAAAACGGTGGGAGCAGCTGTATGCTGGAGCGCTCCGAAGGAGGAACAGACTATAAACCTCGACCCGGGCACTAGCCAAGCCCTAAGACTCCGAGTCCGTGTTTATGTTCACAAGATACAGGGCCTATTTTCTGAATAAACAAGACTCCACCCTCTCCACAATGACATTTTTTCATTTCATGCCTCTATAAAAGCAGAGGAAAGTGATTTTGTTCATTGTTTTAACAGATATCTAAAAAACTGAAGAAAGAGCAAGGCATGGTGGCACACACCTTTAACCCCAGCACTCGGGAGGCAGAGGGAGGAGGACCACTGAGTTTGAGGCCAGCCTGAAACTACATACTGAATTCCAGGTCAGCCTGGGCTAGAATGAGACTCTGCCTCGAAAAACCAAAACAAAAAAAACAAAAAAAACAAAAAAAAGAAGAAGAAGAAGAAATTCACCATATTTTAGGGTATGTCTTCCCTTTCATTATCTAGTGAGCATTTTCCTGAATCAACTCCAGGTTTTTCAGCATCTTTCTCAAAATGTTTAGTTTTTAAAACTAGACATGAAAGCCATTCTTACCTTGGCCAAGAAAGGTCCACATATCTTTAGCCGATATATTATCATATTACTATGTGGGTTTTTATTGACTTTCTGGTCATTACTGAAGCAGGAAGTTCCACATCTGGTTTGACAATTCCTCTGTCACTTCAGTTCTTGTAATAGCCTCACAGATAATCATGGATCTGTAATTTCCTACTAAGCACAATTAGCTACTTTGACTCCTTAATGAAGGGCTAATAGGATCGTGTAGAAATCTTGAACGGTCTCCTAGCTCTGGGTAAAGAGCTGGCATTCAATGTAGTCTCTCTAAAAATAGACTAACTTGTTATGACTATCACCACCATAATGTCCCACATTTCAAAAGAGAGGGAGGGGATCAAATTTCAAGAACTGTGGCATTTCCACAATGTTTTAAAAATGACTTTCCAAAAAGGCTTATGGCAAAAACTACAACGCCCTCACCACTTTCATAGAGCACAATACTTCTTGCCTCCTGTAATGTGAGCCCAGAGCGGCTCTTTTCCTTGTACGAACTTCAGTCACAAGGACAGCTGTGCTGGATGCTAGTAACCAATGCAGAGCGTCCATCCTGGAGATTACTGACAGCTCAGAAACCACAGGCACGGAGCTGAGATGGCATTTACACATGCCTTGGGGTTTAGAGGGCAGTTTAGCCTGTGTGTAACTCATCACTTCTCCTATGACCAAGGTGAAATAAATGTAAGTGGAAATCCATATCTGAGGACTATTTTGTGATCTTCAAAATATATGTAGGAGATCCTAGATGACAGCTTTAACAGATGCATTTAACCCAGACATTTAATTGAAAACACAAAAATAAATTCCTATCTGGAAGCAGGAACTTTAATACGAGTAAAAACTCAAAAAGACAGCCTAAGTCAACACTACGCTTACTGAAGATGACCGGTCTCCTCTCAAAAGGCTATCCTCCACAACGGAGGGGTGCGGCTTGGTTCCTTTTCATAAAAGGCAAGACTCTGAGGTATAAGTATGACACTCGTAGCCAGCTGGACAGAAAGAGCAGTGACCTTGAGTGTCTGCTTCCCCGGCCCAGCGGTGCCCTAGTCGTGCGCCTATCACGGCACTCTGACATGTCGTAGCCATTTCTGCATGAGGCCAAATGTCATCGATAATCTCTGGAAATTTACACCGCCTCAACACGGCCCTCTCTTACTTGGTCACCAATGGCAGACACACCACCTCATAAGTGAAAAGTCTGCCAGGTAATCGCCCGCAAAGCACCTGGGCGTGGCAGAGGGTGCCGGCACGCGGCCTGTGTCTGCAAGCTCCCACCTCCTCTCCCCCATGTGTGCCGGCAAGGCAAAGGGAGCATTTGGTGGGAATGAAACCCTTGTGTGGCACTATAAATGAGCACTCTGAGGTGAATAAAACGAAGGGAAGTCAACCAAAGGACAAAGACATTGACGTCCAACCCAAACGCCTTGCTGCAGCAGCGCTTCCATAAAATTACTGGCCTTGGGTCTAACAGTGAACTCAGTCACCTGCAGCGTAACACTTAAACTTGCTTTCCTTGAGCATCTCAGGAAGACCTCCCGACTTTCCTCCCATTCTGAACCATATGCAGTCCGTGTACGAAAACTGCACTTTTATTTTCAAAAGACATACTTGATGTGGCTAGTGGGAGGAATATGGGTCATAGGTCTTCCCAAACAACATCAGTTCTCCTGTCTTCCGCTGTCTGAAGCTTACTTATCCTTTGCCCTCTAAAGGACAAAAGGAATGCTATTTTAAGCACGTATATTCAATAGAATTGTCTGTACCCAATTAGATAAAAAGGAAAACAATTTTTTTTTTTACTTTATAAATAAAGAGTTTAAAAATCAACACCTGTTTACTTCATATCTAATACCTTTGGGAAGTACTCGTTCCCGTTGGTTGCTGGCATGTGGAAAATGTGGTGCATCTTCTACAAAAGCAAGAGATCATCAAGAGAGGAACAAGCTTTATCTGCTCATTCCATCTCACTGCGCTGTCTTAAGCACCAGCTCTTCAGTCCTCATTACTGCAAACTCCACGAAGCGATTTTCTGCCACCAGGTTAGTGGAAGGCTTTCCTCTGTGACTCACAGCGATTCTCCCTTTCTGCTCAGTAAAACCAGTACTCCAGATAAAACCGGAAACTTGATTTTAATATGGGTTTAAAAACAATTGCATGTATTTTTCTCTTCATCTTAATATTCAACTATGAAGATACATATATTACTGATCCTGATTCTTTTTGAGTTACATAGTTATGTTCAGAGTCACAGAAGATATTTGAAACTAGTGGAAAGCAGTGAGTATGAAGTAAGCAAATGTAAAAACTTCAGTAAAATTTATTTTCCTAATAGAAAATTTGAAAAAATAAAAATTAAAAAAAAGAACCAAAGTTACAAGTATCTCAAGTAGAAATGGAGATGAGATGGAGTTCAAACATTTCCATCTGGACAGGAATCTGAATAGGGGGCAATGTACGTAACATTCACAATTCTTTATTCTTTAAGATAATGCTGTGAGGTCTTAAATGGCACAGAAATTTGAAAATGAAATTTCAGTGTAAAACCTAGCAGAATGCCCATGCATTACCAAGGAAATATGATAAAAGGGAATATTTTGTGTTTGACTTCAGATAAAAATCTGTTTCAGGAATCACATCTCATTTCTTCAAAAATGTGACATTTTCCACAAATAGAACTGAGATTTAAATGTCTCAAATAATTAATATATACAAGTCTACACAAGATAATAAGAAATATTCTAAATAGTCCAAAAAACTTGTTCAAAAAGTTGATTCTTGGTCTGGAGATATGGCTCAGCCACTAAGGCCCTTCCTGCAAAGCCTAATGACCTGGGTTCGATTCCCCAGTACCCATGTAGAGCCAGACACACAGGGTGAACACACATCTAGAGTTTGTTTGCAGTGGCCCTGTTAAGCCCATTCTCTCTGTCACTCTCTTTATTCCTGCATTTCTCTCTCTCTTTCTCTCTCTCTCTCTGCTGGCAAATAAATTTTAAAAAGTTAAATTTTATTCTCATATGAGCTACAACCGTATCTCACAATTACAGAGGGATGACAGTGAACAGGTGTTTCACTAACAGCAGAGTCTGAGCTATATGTTTCCAATGGAAAAGACAAAAAACAGAAAACCTCCTGAAAGAAAAACTTAAGGATTTCCCCCAAATTGGTTAAAAATCAAGAAAGTAAAGACTACTACTATAGGCGCCTGCCTCACAGGACATGAAGCTCGCTACTTCTCCTGGAACATTTTGTTATGTGAGGTATGCTTTCTGGTACATTCCAATAAAAAAGTAGTATAATTCTGCTTCTGCTTTGGAGTTCTTCAATGTTTCATTGACGAGCTCCCAAGGTGTCATCCAGTCCTTATATTACATTCCATGCTAAATGCGGAAAGCACGAAACCAAAAGAAAGACACACATTAGTTTAAACTCCATAGTTCTTATAGCCTGGATGGGAAGCTAAATACTAAAAAGGCAATAAAACTAACATAAAGTCTGACGTAGTAGACCACTGTTCTACAACGCATCAGAATGGGAGCTCATCTGACCCTAACAGCTGGAGAGCACATGCTGAGACTGTCACTCCTGTCCTGGTTTCCTAGTGAGTGAAGGGAGAGACTGGAAGGCTTATCGAAGGCTGCCCTTCAACCCTGGAGATTTAAACCTGGAGGAAAATGCCCTGATGAGGAACCACGTGGCCCTCAGCTCAGGCAGTGCACTGGTAGGGCAGGAAGCCAGTGCAAGGGGATGGCTGCCTAGCAGGTGGCCACAGTGTAGCCACAGGGCTTTGGACTCTAGAGACTGGTGAAAAGGAGGAGGGGATGACTACATACAGGTCCTGTGTGAAGCTTCCACTTTCATTGTTACTGTGCTATGTGGCAAAGGAAACCATCATGATTTTTATGAAATATACATTCAAAAGAAATGATTTTCACAGAACTTTTCAAACAAGGGCTGGAAAGTGTCACAAATCTAAAAACAATGCCATTCCAAACTCCCTGCTCCTCACTCTGAGCAGTTAATTATCCACACGTTCTGTCCCCACCATTCAGTCCCTCTTCCTCTGTGCCCCTTCTGCACTCCCTGTTTTCCTGAGCTCGCCGATGGAGGGTTGATGTGCCGCAATGTTCAGAGGTCTCCCAAGCTCCCTTGCATCTCCCTCAACCTCCCCCATACCAAGCACAGAAAAGCATCTTTCAAAAACATCAGATATGTCACCATTCCACAACTATCAAAAGCGTCATTCACAGACTCTCACAACCTGGTCAGATTCAGTCCCCAAAATGCCCCTCCTTCTGCGGGACCTTCCACACTCGGGAGCTCCTCTCTGTTAGACTTTCTCGGGCTGCACTCGCCTGCGTATGCCCTGCTGTTCATTCCTCCAGTGGCCTCGGATGCCTCTGTCTCCACTGCCAGACAGAGCTGCTGGAGGACACAAGGGTCCTAGTTTCTCCTACTACACTGCAACGCAAGTTTTATAGTGATCCGAGGCGCTAAGACGACATTTGCTCACACTGAATGGCTGTGTGAGGTTAGGGAAATCAGATCCGCACGGAGGCTTGTGTGACTACCTGCAAAGGACACAAAGTCCACCAGAACGGACAGTAATAACGTGGCAACAGCAAGCTCTCTGGAACTGTCTTTTATACAGGTAATGATCTCACTGGGATCTCACCCCTCTATCATGCTTCGTTTCCACTCACTTCCGGAGGCTCTATCTCCAAAACCTGTCACAGTGCCGGCAGGAGGGTGTGCAGCATAACCACTCAGTCCATAGGCTACAAACCACGTCCTGAGATCAGCCAGCCCGCACGTGCACAGACAAGGCACTAATGCACAAGCCAATGCTATTGTGGGAGGAAAGGGACACAGTCAAATGACCAACACGCCAACAGATTCTTCCACATTTTAAGAAAAATAAAACAGAAATAGAAGCCGGGTGTGGTGGCACACGCCTTTAATCTCAGCACTCGGGAGGGAGAGGCAGAGGTAGGAGGATCACAGTGAGTTCGAGGCCACCCTGAGACTACATAGTGAATTCCAGGTCAGCCTGGGCTAGAGTGAGACCCTACCTCGAAAAAACAAAAACAAAAAAATTAAAATTAAAATTAAAATTAAAAAATAAAAAATAAAAAGAAAGAAAGAAATAGAATAGTGAGAAGAAAAACTACTTTATCAGGAAGGTTAGAAAACAAGTGCCTTGGGCACAGCTTAACTACTGATGAGACGGAATAAACACCCAGAGATACCCGGGCCACTGCTCCCTCAGAAAGGTGTGCGAACACCAAGTCTTCTCAGAGGTGATGGTCCAGGAAGAAGGCAAAGCACTCCAATAAAACTTTATCAGCACACAGAAAACACTTCATAATTACTTCTTCCAGCATTACATATGTTCACCTGAGAAAACTCCAAACTCCAAAGTCCTTCAAATGAATATATAGGAAACATGGCCCCAGGAACCAATTAACCCTCATCAAAATCACCTCAGCCTTCCAGGCCCTGGCTGTCACCATGGTATTCTGACTGTGAATGGGAACTCGCCCTTTCTCCTGTGTGCTATACGCGGCATTCTAACTGAGAAAACAGTCTCTGTGGCCTGCCCGCTAGATAAAGTACATGAATATTATGAGAGCTGCTTCAAACTCGAGTCTCCATTCCCTGCTGAGGTCTGTGGCTTTGTTCTAGAACGGCTGAGGTCAGAGGCTGACCTCAGATCAGCAGGGAATACAGTAAATACATCCCTTGGGGCTGTAAACCAGTGTTTGCAAAAATAACAGGTTCGCCTCACCACTGGCTTAGCCACATGATAAGCCCATGCTTTCCTATTTTGTGGCAATGCCTTTAGGCACAATAAAAAAAAAATCCATCACCAGACATTTCTCAAGGACATTCACCAACGTCAGAAAACCTGTGTGCGCTCAGTGGTCCTCAGTGACTCACTGTCTAGCAGTGTCATGCCTGTGGGCTCCTAAAGGGACCAATGCACTTACAGCAGCTGGGGGAATGGCTGCCACATTACAATCACATCCTCCCAAGTTGTGTGTTACTGGAAAGACCGTTTAAACATCATTTAATCTTGTAAAGCAAGTGGCAGGCAAAGGCTGCTGGGATGGGTACAAAGACTACGATTCGGCAGAACTTCTGAACGTGAGCTGTGGTCACAGGACACCTCAGCACCCAGCACTGAATAACTCTCAAAGGTAAAACACTCGGAGACTAACTACATGTGCAGGAGAAAATGCACGTTTCATGCTAACGAACCAGGCTGGGGCTACGGCTCACCTGCCCACGTGCATGAGGACCCGTGTTCAATCATGCCACCCACCCCCACTTTGCAGTGCCAGCCCACGCTGCAAAGACAATGAAGATGAGGGTGTTTGGAGAATAATAAGATCTTTATTTATTGTCTATCTCCATTTTATAGCTAACCACACAGTAGGTAAGAGTCACATATTATGTAAGAGTAGACACTAACTGGGGAAGTATAGGGTGAAATGAAGATGGAGTAGCTGAACATATGAGGCTATGGGGACATTTTACATTCAACCCCCCACATCCCTCCCTGAGCCCCTAGACTCATGGCCACTTATCATATCATCATAATGCATTCCATCCAACTTTAAAAGTCTCTATAGCCCTTTCCAGTCCCAAGAATGTTCAAATTCCCAAAGTCCAACCTCTCGCCTGAGACTCAGGGCAATCTCTTAACTGTGAGCCCAGAAAATACAAGTTTACGTACTTCTGACACATAAGGCACAAGGAAACTGAGGGGAGGGAGAGGGATGGAGTCATTCTGAATACTGTAGAAGTGGCTGAACTGAATAACCTAACATTCCACCCACCTTATCTGATGGAACACTAAGAAAATCATCCTCTGAAAGACTGGCCCAATGGACCATCAGGGACACTTGGTTATCACTGGCAATGGTCCCCAGGAATAACAGGGACTATAGGACAATAAAGGAAGGACAGGCATGGCTGAGGTAACTGGGCTTGCAGGAGGCAGTGTTTGATGCCTCACTCAATGGGCCCCATAGGACTATGTTCACAGGAGACCTGAGAAGGAAGCTGATGCACAGGGGACCTTGTGACTGGTATGGATCTCTAAGGGCTCTACTAAGCCCCGTGGTGGGGCGTGACTTTAAGAGGTAGGAGAGGCTCTGATGATCTGGATGAGTTAGACCAGGAAAAATGTAGCACCAAGAGAAAAGAAAACAGTGGACCCCTGTTGTCCTTCCTCTTCTTCCTCCCCCGTGGGCACGAGCCATGTGTGGAGGCAGGAGGCTGACAGCAGTTGTGAAGCTGGGCACAGTGTACACGTCTTCCAGCATTCTCCATCCAGTAAGAGAGCAAACCTCACCTTCAGCTACCAGTGAAGATGTGCTAGTCCTCCAACACCAGAAAAAACAAAAGGAGCTGGGGCACCAAGCCACTGATTTCACCTGACCTTAACCAAAGGCCATAGAGAAAATGACCACAGTAGAGTCTGAACAAGAGCCCAAGTGTCCTTAAAAGAGTACACAGGTCTGGAGACATGGTTTAGTGGTTATGGTGCTTGCCTGTGAAGCCTAAGGACCCAGGATTGATTCTCCAGGTCCCACATAAGCCAGATGCACAAGGTGGCGCAGGCATCTGGAATTCATTTGCAGTGGCTGGAGGCCCTAGTGCACCCATTCTCTCCCACCTTCTCTCTCTCTTTCCTTCTCTCTCTCTCCTTCTCTTTTTTTTTTTATTTTTTTTATTATTTTTTTTTTTTCGAGGTAGAGTCTCACTCTAGCCCAGGCTGACCTGGAATTCACTATGGAGTCTCAGGGTGGCCTCGAACTCACGGCAATCCTCCTACCTCTGCCTCCCGAGTGCTGGGATTAAAGGCATGCACCACCACGCCCGGCTTTCTCCTTCTCTCAAATGAATAAATAAGATATTTTTAAAGGAGTGCGTGAAGAAATGGGCATGAATATTCCTAATAACTAATATATCTGTGAAACCAGCAATAGAACACAGATAGTAACCTGAAGCTATAGAAATCCTCTTATTAGGTAAATGCAATGTCCTTGCAAATATTTGTCCCCATAATGGTATGTGTATCTTTCTTTCTGGGTTTTGATTAAATTATTATGTAAAAAATAATCAAGGTCCAATAACCAGGAAGCACTTTGGTAGAAAACTGAACTGAAAAAAAGCACAGTACAAACTATAAACACAGCCCCACACAAAATTCATAATTAAATTTGTTACTATGTATGCTAGCTTAAGAAAATTAATTAATAAGGAAAATAATCTGAACAATAGAAGAATAACTCAATCTTTATCAAAAGTTTCCACTGAAAGCTGCTCAAGCCATCCACAGCACCAACACTGACAGCGGCCAGAGACAACATGTAGAGTGATGAGATATTACTGTTATCCGCCGCCTGTAACAGAGCATCGTGGCTTGCTTTGTGCTATCTGATAAGCTGCCAGATGTCCTCAGTGCTCATGAGAGGCCTGGACAGAGCCACAGAAAGAAGATGGAGGAGCTCTCTACTCAAGTTTTCTGAAAGTCCCCTAAGCAGCTCCTCTGGCAAGCACACAGCATGACTCACTGCCTTCCTCTGCTCCACCACACACCCGGGACAGGGCAGCAGAGAGAAACGGCGTGGCCTCCGGTTTTGTTCTTACAGCACCCATTATTTCTTCCTCCTGTGGCAGGTCCCACCTATCCTGGTAATCAGACGGTATCACATAAAACAACACTGTTTGAATTCTCTGTATAGTTCGTGTCTAAATAAAAGTTAGTAGAAAGGTTTTATAAACATTCCTTGTATTAATCCTACTTCTGGGGACAAATTAGAACCTTGGCAAAGGCACACCCCATGCTGGCCTGAGAACAGATTTCCTTCCAGAGTGGAAAACTGAAAGCCCAATCTTCTGAAGTCAGGTGGAAATACTTGGCATCTTCCAGGTGACAAAGAGGTAAAATCTTTGCTTTCCTTTTTACATACTGTCTATGGTTTTCAGAATAAGTGCAATTTTTATTATTACCTATGTTCACATATTACCTATATTCACTTCTCAAGAAGTTTCTGAACTTATCCAGTGTGTTTCTAAGTGGCCTGCTGTATGTGGGACAACACAGGGACTCGGGTGAAACTGTACAACACCTGTTATCATAAGCAACAAAGAAACTGCTCCCTAGTTCAGTTCACTAAGCTCCACGTGTACTTATCAGCACTCTGTGTTAGAACCCACAGCATAAATACGCTCTGCCATATTCTGTTGTACAAAAATACGTAATAAGCACGAGCATTTTAATATGTGCCAACGATGAAGAACACAGGTATAGGCATGGGCTCACGTATGTGGGTATGAATATGCCCCCATGGCGCCCATTTTACATTTACTGATGTGGCATCCTTGTGTTCTTGGCACACAGTGCCTAGTGTGACATTCACAAACTAAATCATGTCTTCTATTCCTATGAAACAGGTAGGACCAACTATATACCTGATTTTTTTAAGCTATATCCCAAAAAGTGGATTACAGGAAGATCAAAAAATAACTCAAATTCTCTACATTTTTGCTGAGTTGGTGCTTTATTGATTAAAGAAATTAATTACACCTATGACAATGCATCTAGAGAATATCTAGGACATGGACCTGTTAGAGCAGAGATAAGGTAGATATGGAGATCTATGTGTTACTCCCCCATCCTAAATTATCTATCCACCCTTCTTCCATCTACAATGACTTCATTAAGCTATTTTCCTAAAGATAAAACTACTATTTGGCAGATATGAGGCAGATATCAGATCTGTGTGCTATCCCTCATCCTAAATTATCCACTCTTCTTCCATCTACAATGACTTCATTAAGCTATTTCCTTAAAACATAAAAATACTACTCTACTTTCCCTAAATTTTTACTAGAAATGATCTGCGTGAAGGTAATGTCCTCTGTCACCAAGTCAATGACCTGATGTAGTCACAAAAAAAGTCAATGACAATTTCAACTGCTGCTCTCTTGGTAACTCAAGACTGAAATAAAGAAGCCCCCCCCCCCATTTCCGACAAACAACTAAAAAGCTGGGATACTGCATTTGTATCACCACAATGCAAGAAGATTCTGGAACGAGGAGAGCTGGCAGACCAGAAACCAGGAGCTCACTACTGTATCACCATAATGCAAGAAGACTGGAAGGAGGTGAGCCAGCAGACCAGGGAGCGGGAGCCCACGGATCAAGACAGTGGCCAGTTTTATTTTAGCTTCATGCATACCACATCAGATACTGAACTGGATGGTTAACCACCCAAAGATATCAATGGATACAAAAGAATCCCCAAGAAAAGTCACTCCTCTATGGCTAAAGGAAAACTAAAACAAACACCCTATACCAGACATCAGCACATTCAGCATAACCCCACCTCATCTGTCAGCCATTCCTAGGCTGTTCCCAGATATATACCCCTGCCCAGAGGCAAGGACGTATTCCTTCCTGTGCTTGACACAGCACCAGAGCAGATCCTGTCAGGAAGTTCTCGGACTTCTCCTCTGACACAGCACCAGAGCAGACCCTGTCAGGAAGTTTTGGACTTTCTCTCTGACTCAGCACCAGAGCAGACCCTGTCAGGAAATTCTCAGACTTCCCTTCTGACACAGCACCAGAGCAGACCCTGTCAGGAAGTTCTAGGACTTTCCCTCTGACACAGCACCAGAGCAGACCCTGTCAGGAAGATCTAGGACTTTCCCTCTGACACAGCACCAGAGCAGACCCTGTCAGGAAGTTCTAGGACATCCCCTCTGACACAGCACCAGAGCAGACTCTGTCAGGAAGTTCTAGGACTTCTCCTCTGACACAGCACCAGAGCAGACCCTGTCAGGAAGATCTAGGACTTCCCCTCTGACACAGCACCAGAGCACACCCTGTCAGGAAGTTCTAGGACATCCCCTCTGACACAGCACCAGAGCAGACTCCGTCAGGAAGTTCTAGGACTTTCCCTCTGACACAGCACCAGAGCAGACCCTGTCAGGAAGTTTTGGACTTTCTCTCTGACTCAGCACCAGAGCAGACCCTGTCAGGAAATTCTCAGACTTCCCTTCTGACACAGCACCAGAGCAGACCCTGTCAGGAAGTTCTAGGACTTTCCCTCTGACACAGCACCAGAGCAGACCCTGTCAGGAAGATCTAGGACTTTCCCTCTGACACAGCACCAGAGCAGACCCTGTCAGGAAGTTCTAGGACATCCCCTCTGACACAGCACCAGAGCAGACTCTGTCAGGAAGTTCTAGGACTTCTCCTCTGACACAGCACCAGAGCAGACCCTGTCAGGAAGATCTAGGACTTCCCCTCTGACACAGCACCAGAGCACACCCTGTCAGGAAGTTCTAGGACATCCCCTCTGACACAGCACCAGAGCAGACTCCGTCAGGAAGTTCTAGGACTTTCCCTCTGACACAGCACCAGAGCAGACCCTGTCAGGAAGTTCTAGGACTTTCCCTCTGTCACAGCACCAGAGCAGACCCTGTCAGGAAGTTCTAGGACATCCCCTCTGACACAGCACCAGAGCACACCCTGTCAGGAAGTTCTAGGACATCCCCTCTGACACAGCACCAGAGCAGACTCTGTCAGGAAGTTCTAGGACATCCCCCCTGACATAGCACCAGAGTAGACTCTGTCAGGAAGTTCTAGGACTTCCCCCCTGACACAGCACCAGAGCAGACCCTGTCAGGAAGTTCTAGGACTTCCCCTCTGACACAGCACCAGAGCGGACCCTGTCAGGAAGTTCTAGGACTTCCCCCCTGACACAGCACCAGAGCGGACCCTGTCAGGAAGTTCTAGGACTTCTCCTCTGACTCAGCACCAGAGCGGACCCTGTCAGGAAGTTCTAGGACTTCCCCTCTGACACAGCACCAGAGCGGACCCTGTCAGGAAGTTCTAGGACTTTCCCTCTGACACAGCACCAGAGCAGACCCTGTCAGGAAGTTCTAGGACTTTCCCCTCTGACACAGCACCAGAGCAGACCCTGTCAGGAAGTTCTAGGACATCCCCTCTGACACAGCACCAGAGCAGACTCTGTCAGGAAGTTCTAGGACTTCCCCTCTGACATAGCACCAGAGCAGACCCTGTCAGGAAGTTCTAGGACATCCCCTCTGACACAGCACCAGAGCACACCCTGTCAGGAAGTTCTAGGACTTCCCCTCTGACACAGCACCAGAGCAGACTCTGTCAGGAAGTTCTAGGACATCCCCCCTGACATAGCACCAGAGTAGACTCTGTCAGGAAGTTCTAGGACTTCCCCCCTGACACAGCACCAGAGCAGACCCTGTCAGGAAGTTCTAGGACTTCCCCTCTGACACAGCACCAGAGCAGACCCTGTCAGGAAGTTCTAGGACTTCCCCTCTGACACAGCACCAGAGCAGACCCTGTCAGGAAGTTCTAGGACTTCTCCTCTGACTCAGCACCAGAGCAGACCCTGTCAGGAAGTTCTAGGACTTCCCCTCTGACACAGCACCAGAGCGGACCCTGTCAGGAAGTTCTAGGACTTTCCCTGTGACATAGCACCAGAGCAGACCCTGTCAGGAAGTTCTAGGACTTTCCCTCTGACTCAGCACCAGAGCAGACCCTGTCAGGAAGTTCTAGGACATCCCCTCTGACACAGCACCAGAGCAGACTCTGTCAGGAAGTTCTAGGACTTCCCCTCTGACATAGCACCAGAGCAGACCCTGTCAGGAAGTTCTAGGATTTTCCCTGTGACATAGCACCAGAGCAGACCCTGTCAGGAAGTTCTAGGACTTTCCCTCTGACTCAGCACCAGAGCAGACCCTGTCAGGAAGTTCTAGGACTTCCCCTCTGACACAGCACCAGAGCAGACCCTGTCAGGAAGTTCTAGGACTTTCCCTGTGACATAGCACCAGAGCAGACCCTGTCAGGAAGTTCTAGGACTTCCTCTCTGATTCAGCATCAGAGCAGACCCTGTCAGGAAGTTAACTTCTAGGATTTCTGTCCTCTCTCCTACTTCTTTCCTGAGCAGAGGAAGGCAGAGGCAGCAGCTGGGACTTCCGTCCCAACCTGGGGGGGGCCAGGCCTCTGCTCTCCCGTGCTCTCACTGTGGGTGTGCAGGAACAGTACCACAGTGCTTCTCCACCTCACAGCCTGGGGAATTTAAGCAACGCATATGGCACCTTGAAATCCCACCGCCTCCAGGATTCACTAATAAGATAGCCTGTTTTCAGCAGGTTATGAGGGGCTGTGGGAACATCTTAGAGATTTTATTTTTTATTAATTTTATTTTAATTCCTCTGATATGCACATGGGGTCTATCTTTCCTACGCTATGTAGGCTTACCAGCATACAAGATTCAGAAACACACAGGGACACACAACTTTTAAAATGTGTAGGAAATGATTTAAAACTCATCCAAACACCAATAAACAACTATGAAGATACTGGAAAGAATCAGAATAAAAAGTTTCAGAAAACAAATAGAAGATCTGAAAAACAAAATGGAGACTAGATAAATATATTAGTCAAGTGAAAAGCACAAAAGTGCTGCATCAGCAGCACCAAGGGGACAGAGCAGAGTATACCAGCAGAAAAAGCCATGGAAACTTCGCAGTTTAAACAGAATGGAGGTAACAGACAGTGAGTAAAACAGGAGTCCCCCAGTGTATACAGGACAGGGGACAGCGCCGACAGTGAGTACACCAGGAGTCCCCCAGTGTATACAGGAAAGGGGACAGAGCCGAGAGTGAGTACACCAGGAGTCCCCCAGTGTAGACAGGACAGGGGACAGAGCCGAGAGTGAGTACACCAGGAGTCCCCCAGTGTATACAGGACAGGGGACAGAGCCGAGAGTCAGTACACCAGGAGTCCCCCAGTGTATACAGGAAAGGGGACAGAGCCGAGAGTCAGTACACCAGGAGTCCCCCAGTGTATACAGGAAAGGGGACAGAGCCGAGAGTGAGTGCACCAGGAGTCCCCCAGTGTATACAGGACAGGGGACAGAGCCGAGAGTGAGTACACCGGGAGTCCCCCAGTGTATACAGGACAGGGGACAGAGCCGAGAGTGAGTACACCGGGAGTCCCCCAGTGTATACAGGACAGGGGACAGAGCCGAGAGTGAGTACACCGGGAGTCACCCAGTGTATACAGGAAAGGGGACAGAGCCGAGAGTGAGTACACCGGGAGTCCCCCAGTGTATACAGGACAGGGGACAGAGCCGAGAGTGAGTGCACCGGGAGTCCCCCAGTGTATACAGGACAGGGGACAGAGCCGAGAGTGAGTGCACCAGGAGTCCCCCAGTGTATACAGGACAGGGGACAGAGCCGAGAGTCAGTACACCAGGAGTCCCCCAGTGTATTCAGGACAGGGGACAGAGCCGAGAGTCAGTACACCAGGAGTCCCCCAGTGTATACAGGACAGGGGACAGAGCCGAGAGTCAGTACACCAGGAGTCCCCCAGTGTATACAGGACAGGGGACAGAGCCGAGAGTCAGTACACCAGGAGTCCCCCAGTGTATACAGGAAAGGGGAGAGAGCCGAGAGTGTGTACACCAGGAATTACCCAGTGTATACAGGAAAGGGGACAGAGCCGAGAGTGTGTACACCAGGAATTACCCAGTGTATACAGGAAAGGGGAGAGAGCCGAGAGTGTGTACACCAGGAATTACCCAGTGTATACAGGAAAGGGGACAGAGCCGAGAGTGAGTACACCAGGAGTCCCCCAGTGTATACAGGAAAGGGGACAGAGCCGAGAGTGAGTACACCAGGAGTCCCCCAGTGTATACAGGACAGGGGGCAGAGCCGAGAGTCAGTACACCAGGAGTCCCCCAGTGTATACAGGACAGGGGACAGAGCCGAGAGTGAGTACACCAGGAGTCCCCCAGTGTATACAGGACAGGGGACAGAGCCGAGAGTGAGTACACCAGGAGTCCCCCAGTGTATTCAGGACAGGGGACAGAGCCGAGAGTGAGTACACCAGGAGTCCCCCAGTGTATACAGGAAAGGGGACAGAGCCGAGAGTGTGTACACCAGGAGTCCCCCAGTGTATTCAGGACAGGGGACAGAGCCGAGAGTGAGTACACCAGGAGTCCCCCAGTGTATACAGGAAAGGGGACAGAGCCGAGAGTGTGTACACCAGGAGTCCCCCAGTGTATTCAGGACAGGGGACAGAGCCGAGAGTGAGTACACCGGGAGTCACCCAGTGTATACAGGACCGGGAACACAACCGAGAGTGAGTACACCAGGAGACAAACCCATAGAAATCATCCCATGTGAGCAGAGAACAAAGAGAGGACAGAGAGCAGGGAGGAAACCAAGAGATAAAAGGATAGACAGAGACCTCTGTGTCTATGGAGAGAGGACAGAAGGACAAGCAAAATCTGGGACCTCAAGTACCCGTGACACTATAATAAAACAAATGTTTTCTTCAAAGATGGTGGCCTGACACCCATGTTTCTTTGAGCTCATTCTGGCTTAGAGAGCAGTTCACTCTGTTATTCACATGTTATTCAAGACACAGACCCACAGAATCTGTAGCAGGTCCAAGACAGAGATGAGGAGCCAGGGAGCCCTCATTACAGGCAGCTGAGTGAGGGTCACAGACCCTCCCGGACAGATTAACACCCATCTGCCTGGTCCTCAGTCCGCACAGCAGCTCCAGTGCAGCGGCTGCAACTCCACAAGAACTCCTGCTCATGAAGGTGATGGTGGTGGCTCATCAGGACACCCAACCACCACCGACTTCTGCCTAGGCCTCCTTCCTGACCCCTGGAGTCCCGGCAACCTCACCTTGCCTTCCCTAGTCGGAGGCCCAGATATGTTTGTGCAGAGCTATCAGGATCTGCACCTGCTCAACGCCTGACTTCTCCCAGAGGCGCCACTAGAACTCACCCAGAGCCTTTCAAGGCTGCTACAACCCCATCCAGTCATCAAGAGTTGGCGAGCCACCTCCCCTCTCCGCGGGGACGCTGCCCCTTTCCCACAACCCTTGCTCGCTCCCCTCCTCTGCACGCCCTCCTTCTGCCCTTGTTCACTTTTCCACGCAATAGGGAGACGAGCTACTCAAGAGCCTCTGTTTGGAGGGTTTCAGTGACCGCTGAGTGTCCGGTGCTCCAAGCCCCTGAACGAAGCCCATACAGAGCTCGGAAAGGCTCCGCTGCTCTCAAGGCCTACGACCCTACTTCCTGTCAAGGGAAGGTCTTTCTTTACGAGTCCTGCTCTTGAAGCCTCAAGCCATCACTCTTAGTTATGACCAGCAGTGCCAAAAGCTGGGAGGCAGAACTAATAGAACTCGGCACCAGCGAGTTTCCTGCAAAAACCCACATCTGACAACTTTAATCACCAGCAAACAGTGAGTCAAACACACTAGGGTGTGCCTGCTACAGTGCCTGGACACTGGACACTGGGAAGCACACTCCTCACCTTTTACTTATTTCCAGGTTCTGCATCGTTTGAAGCAGAGTTACAAATGTATCTGGAGAGCATTCTAGGCAGAGAATGGGCCATAACCTTCCTACAGCCAAGGGACTCCCTTCCCCTACAGCCTGGCATGTTCATCTAGACTGTGTGGAAGTCTGGGAGGAGGGACCAGCTGGGGTGAGCTGGGGAGCCTGAGAACAGAGGGTTCGGGTCTCAGAGTTGCCCCATCTGAAACTGTCATCACGCTTCCAGCTCAACCTAAAAACCCAGGGGCTTCTCACAGGGTGACCATCTTTACTAACTGCACTCATACTGGTCAACGTTTTAATATTCCTTTAAGCAAATATCAAATTATTCATTAATAAGTCACTTACTGAACAGCTTTTGAAATTACAGTCCATGCTTCATCAAAACAGCTCCCCTTTTTAATTTAAATTCATGGAACTTACCTGAAGTTCTCTGTATCTATCTTGAAAAGAAATGGCCTCTTGTTCTTTTTCTTTTAGGAAGTCTTTCTCCAAGACACTATGCTTTTCCATTAACGACTCCACATCCTAAAAGAAAAATCTAAACATAACTATGTGACATGCAATGGTATAAATTAATTTTTCAATATATGTAGAAAATATCTGTTAGGGGAAAAAACAGGCAGTATGGCCTACAGCCTAACACTACTATTAAAAAAAAGTGCTAGACTGTAATTTCTACACCAAAATCAAACACTGATATTACACTGAAATTAATAAAGAACAAGTTGATGAGAAAACCAATCGTGTGAGAACTTTGTGTTGTATAAGATATCTACTCTTGCATACACGTGGAAGAGAGGTGAGACTTAAGTGATTTCCTTCTACAGCTATGCATTTTATCAAGTGCCCAGTGGGGCTGACTTACAACAGGGAGAAAATGATGTTAGAACACTTGAAATTGGTATATGAATATATATGTGTGTGGGTATATATATATATATATATGTATATATATATATATATATATATATATATATATATATAGCCTGTTTTCAAAGTAAGTAAAAAAAAAAACAGAAAGGAAAGCCTTAGAGAGAAAATAAAACTAGTAATACTTGTAAAATTATTTTATGACGAAAATACCAAGCATTAGGCAATTGCCACATCGCCTCCCTTCAGGTTTGGCTACCTTTGCTTCACATGTCTCCTTTGCTTTTCAGTTTTGAAAAAAGTACAAAAACACAGGGGAATTCATGTCAGCAAAAACACATACAGTCAGAAACCCCTTGGTGTCCTGGGGGATCAATTTCAGGATCCTAGGCTGACACCAATATCCCAAGAAACTCACATCCCATAGATAAAATGGCATAATATTTTTATACTGCCGACTCATATCTTCCATAAGCTTTAAAATGTAAAGCTTTAAGTCGAGGGGCTGTAGACTTGGCTTTGTCAGTATAGTTACCATTGTGCAAGAATGAGCTTGAGCCTGCGGTATTCAGGTACAGGCAGAGACAAGGGGTCCCGGAACTTGCTAGTTAGCTAGACTAGCTGAACTGGTGAAGGCCAGGTTCTGTGAGAGACCTTGTCTTTAAAAACTAGAGTGCAGAACACTGAAGGAGACACCTGATGCTGACCTCTAGCCTCCACCAGTATAGATGCACACACCTGCATGCACATCCGCACACACATATGCACCTAGACACATATGAGCACACACACACATTCACTACACACACAACAGAAAATGCTTAAAGTTGATCCAGAGATCGACATGGAGCTGAAATCCCCCTAAGCTGAGTTGAGCGCCCCAGCCAGTGCAGGGTCCCTGTGATGTCAGCAGCAGCACCGTGTGCAGAAATGCAAGGGCAAGGGCTGTGCACATGCAGCTCCGGGATGTCGAACCCACAGCTGGTTGAAAGCAGACGCTGAGCGGCGGGCACAGAGGCCCGGGCTGGGTGCTTCTCATCCGAGGCTTCGGCACTGACCTCCTGTACGACGGACTGATTTAAACCGACCCCCAACATCTCCCTCCGCCACGTTCGTGATCAGTTCTGGATCAATACCAGGCTTTCAGGACACACAGCTCCAAGCTGGCAGATGTGCACGCACCTTTCGAATTCTCTGCTTTTCTTCCTCAGAGGCTTTGAGTTTCGCCTCCAGACTTGAGATTTTCTGCTGAAGCTGAGTGTTCGACGCGTGGATGGCAGAGTCCTCAGCTTCTTCCGAGGCAACGGCGCCATTGCTCGTCTCGTCCGTTAAGCCCAGGGGAAAGAGCGGGATGTCCAGGTGAGTGTGCGTCGCCTGCTGGATCTAAACCATGCCAACAGAGACAGATGGAGAGGAAGGTTTACCGTCCCACGTGTGCAAATACCCAAACATCCTAACGGAGATGGTACTTGAAGTAGGTGACAGCTTCAAGTACACGAGCAAAGGACATCCTACTATCCCAACAGCCTGATTCTTGAAGAAACAGAGGATCAGCTCAACTTCCTTGACATCTAGAACTGAAAACTTTTCTTGAAGCTGTTCTTGTGCTTAGAAACATAGGATCAAAGGACTGCAGCATCTTGCAAGTGCCAATTCTTAACTTCACACACAGGCCTAGGATTCCTTTCCATCTTAAACTGCAAATCAGAGTTTCATACTTACCAAACACTCACTGATCACCTCTCTCTAGCAAACTCAAGAGATTGCTGAAACCTGCCTATAACAGACACTTCTGAAATCAGCTGTGGAGTTCTAACTGCAGCACTGGCCCAGTGTCTCACTGATAAGTGTCTGAGCGAATACACCGTCTGAGATGGCCACTTGGGGGGTTTTACACTAAAACTGAAATAGATGACTTAGTACTTAAGACATGTTAAGACTCCCTGACAAGCAAAATGATTATTCCTTCCTGAAACTACTTCCACTTTTGAAGTTCAACATTTGAAATGCAAAAAACAATTCTTGTTATATCTCCTTGTGCAGTTCAAGATTCCCTGTGTAGAGCTAAGTCCGTTTAATATATCCATGCACCACTGTGTATATGGCCAGACGTTGGAAGCACAACAGCAATCAGCTGGAGCCAGGAGCGCTGGGCCCCTAACAGTGGGGTTCCACACCACAGTTCAAGTGTGGCAACAGCAGTGGAAAAGCTCCACTCTGTTGCCAAACCACCTGGGTTGGAGTCCCAGGCTGGGTTCTGCCACTGGCTGGCAGGGATCAGCTGTCACCAGAGGAAACGTGGCAGTCACCTTGACGGCTTTGAGGGCTGGGTTGACACTCGTGGTGAGAGACTCTCAGCAGTGGAGACGGTGACGCTCTGAGTTATATGTGACTCCTGCTCCTCGCATGCTTATGAATCCTGCCCACTAGCTTTCTTTCCCGGTACCTGGTTTGCCTCTGAGCACACTTCATGGAGCTGTGGGCCTCGGAACTAAGTCATTTAATCAATGAGACACTTCAACCATATTTTTGCAACAAAGACTACTTAAACACTTCACCTATTCCACAAAACAATTTCCTAGGGTTTTTGTTTTTTATTCCAACCACTAGCCTCAAAATTAGAACACCCAATCTGTTACCAAAATACACCTTTTAGAAAAAGCAAAAAAAAAAAAACAACAACAACAAAAAAAAAAACATGAAAACATGAATTCAGTGTGTCATTCCCTACTGAAAATTCCCTTTCTTATCTGAGCCTTGGGGATGGGTTGACTCACAATGCTGCTGTCTGCGTGGGTATTGTCTGGTGATGTGATGGCAGCGTCAGAGGGGAGGCAGCCAATCGAAGGAGAAGAGTGTTCATGGTCCAGAAGGGTCTCCGGAGATGGTGGAAGGTGGACTCCGGATACTAAGGGGCAACAGCACAAGGACAGGATCAGTCAGG
Source organism: Dipus sagitta (assembly GCA_036346955.1). Taxonomy (NCBI): domain Eukaryota; kingdom Metazoa; phylum Chordata; class Mammalia; order Rodentia; family Dipodidae; genus Dipus; species Dipus sagitta. Next base: position 2,466,078 of record CM070789.1, read on the forward strand.
AAAGAACAGGGGTGAGTGGCATAGCAGGAAGAGAGCAAACAGAAAGCTAGAGGGAAGCTGAAGGGTTGTATGCTGTTCCGCACGGGGCCATTATCTGAAGTCTCAAATGAGAGTTTCCAAATGAAACAAGACATGAGATAATTTACATCTGAATTTCTCTATACTAACAGCGAATATATGACAGGCATTTCCAAGTCAGAGAAAACATTCACATATATTACATGTCCATCCACTTAGTTCAGAAAACTTTACTCTTTGATGAGCACAGGAGTCCCCACAAGTGCTGTGCAAATACTGGGACAAGGTAGACAGTGACCACACAGTGACCTTGGGCCCCAGCAGGGAAGTAAGGCCACTAACTAGACTCTCATCGTAGCCAGAGAGCGGGATGTTTGCTGTGAAACACGGGCTCCAACTACCTGTTACACGATCCCCTTTTGTAACAAAGCACTTTTTATGTTGAAGTTTGCAATTAGTCACATCCAAGCCATCATGATCTTGTGATTAGGATTCACATGAAACGGTTAGGGAAGCAAGGTTAATGGGCAAATATGAAAAAAAGCTACAAATATAGTTGAAGGAAAAAACATATTTATATTACTTTATTTTTAAGTGTTTCCAAAAATTCAATTATATCTGTACTGCTTTTACACCCAAGGAGTGCCCTAGCGGCACTCCCTGGCACATTCTGCCCTTATGCACTATCGACCTTTGTTCCACGTGGGCATCTGGAGCTGTTGGCGTGTCAGTGAGCCTCCACCACAAACAAGGCTGCCGGCGGCTCAGGGTGGAAGTCACGTGTTCCCCTAAAGAAACACACCGACAAGGCTATTAAGGACAGATAAACCAGAAAATACGTGGACTTCTGACTCTTAAGCTAGAATATTGGGCATCTATCTCAGCTTGTGTTATGTAGTCATACTGTGGGTTCATATACAGGTGCCAGACTAAGAGATTCTAGCTTCAATAATAGGCATTTCAGTTACTTTTTCCACCTCAAGTAGAGAAAACTAGAATTTTCATTCAAGTTTTTACTTGGCATATATTTTTCGTAATTTTTTTTCAACTCTTCATTATATATGGTTAAGGAGAATTCTCTAAAATGTCAAAAAATACTTCAAGTACTAATTCTGAATCATAACTGGTAATGAAAATACTACAAGCATGAAAATTAGTACTGTCCCGTAGGAAAGAATTAATCTTTATAAGAGCAGAGTTTCTGGAACCTTCCTGCCATGCCAGCTACAGAACCACAACAAGCAACCTGTATATCACTTTTATCTATGAAATGGACGGCAAGTTGTCAAGGAGGGCTTAAACTTGCCAAAACACCTAAAGCATTTCGCACAGTGTTACAATTATTTTAATTGATTTTTAAAAGAATATTACAATTTATTGGACAAAAATGGTTTTAGGAAAAAAAGCTCGTACCAGATCTTCACTCTGATGAGGATTTAGCACCTTTCTGTCCTTCACATGAACAGCTATGATTTGAACTGAGATGTAACGCAACTCTAAGTAAAGGCCTCAGCCTGTGACACTGAATTCAAGTGCATCGCAGGAGGGTAAGAGGAAGGAGGGTGGGAGACAGGGTAGGGGGAAATGAGGCGGCTGGAGGAGAGAGGGGAGGAATGGACCCTAGCCACCTGGCACCTCTTCCCGTCACTTCCTGAGCCGTCAGCGTCCCCTTAGTCACTTCTCCCATCAGTCCCCTGCACTGTGACTCGGAGGTCACCTGCCCTGGAGGCCTGTCAATCGGTGAGCCCCCAGCTGATTTTGTCACTGCCGCAGAGCGCACATCAATACGGTCCCGAGTGGTTCTGGAAACTGCTTCCTTGCTGCTGCACGACCATGAGCCTCTAGATTTTCTGTCAACATTCCGTCTGCTGACTGTCTTGCTCCCTTTCCAGGCTCTGTGTCCACAGTTCAGTTTCTTTAGTTTAGTTTCCTCACCTGACTCCTTCTGACTGACCTCCCTGGACCTGGTATTCTGGGTTACCACTTTAAAACTCCAGTATTAAATTACAGCCCATAATCTAATGACAACCACATCCATGTCTATTACTACTCATGGCTCTCTGGGTCCCCGTACTCACCTTATGACCACAGCAATCCATTTAGATGCCTGACTGGTACACTGAACTTAACTAGCATTTTACATAGACCAGCTCTGTCCCTCAATAGTGCCTCAAATGAAGCTGTACCAGCCCAGGCCAGCACTGTACTCGAACATTCTATGACTCCGCCTTACAGTTCAACACCTCTATGACCTCATCATACTACGCCTAAATAAAAGTCACAGGTAACAACTAAGGTGTCTCCCTAGAGACATACTCTCAGGAGTCCCAGGAAGGCTGAAATCTCTAGCTTTAGGCCAGGTACACACAGCTCATCCACAGAGTGTGGGTAAGACTTGGATTATGCTTCCCAAAGTCACTTTTACCCAGAAGAACTGTTGTCTGGGAAAAGAGATGACTTTCCACTTGGCCATGTATTAATCAAAAATTAAGCCAACATTAACTATGTCTTCACAGGAGGAGGTTGATTTTGAACATCTAACAGATGCTCAAGGGGATATGCTAAGGAGAAATGCTGAAGGAACCACAGGTTACGGGAACCTAAAAAGACAAGAGATTGGAATCTACTTGTGTCAGGGATCCAAACAGAAAAGAAGGGCACAATAAAGTGCAATTGTGTCTACAAAGCAGATGTCACCTGACGTTCCTCCAAAGTGCCCTTACTGTATAAATAAGAGAAACGTGTTCACCAACAGAACACAAGCATTAATTTTCATGAAGCAAAAACTATGCCATATAAATACACTTGGAGTTTAAAATGCAAAGCAAAAATGGTCAAAACACAGATACTCTGCAACCACAATCAAATTAAGATTTGCAAGCAACTTTGAAAAACTTTTATATGGTTAACACACGTTTTAGTAACTCCTCAACCTTTATCCTTTCATTTACTTTAGCTCTTACAAGAAGAATTCTTATCCTACAGTACTCCTTAATTACAGTTAATTTGACGTTAGAGATGTTTTATAATGGTAGAATGATGGAAATTAACAAAGGCAGTGAAAACAAATCCCAGTTCCATGCTGAGGACAGCATGTGAAGCTGCGCCTGTGTGCTGTATGGGTGAGAAGTTGTTTTCAGTCTTCCCTGCCCGATTCCTCTCCTCACGGCTTATGCGCTTTGCTCTCAGTTCTTCAGAAGGCTTCTGCTGTCGCTTAGATACACGGCCAGCACATCAATTAGTGAACCTGTACTTCGAAGTGTTTTACGCACTGGCAAAATTATTCTACGATTTTCAGGCACAAAGTGGTTGACTACCAGGAAACTCTTGACTACATCAAAAACCTTAAAGAAGGGAGGTGGAGGCAGGCAGCGAGGGGCGCCCGCAGCTCTGAACCAGGGCACCGCGGCTCCACCCCAAGGAAGGAAGTGGGCATAATTTGGCAAAGGACTATTCAATGTATCACACGCCAGACTGGCAAGACTTCATCTTCTTGAGATGAAGATGAGAGTCTGAGAGCAGCAATAATTTTCTTCCCGGGAAAGCCAAACACATCCTGTATAGAGTTCTGCTCAGGGTTCAAGGATGCCATATTGAGTAATTTTATTAAAGAGGACACAAAGTTTCCCTACCAGGAAGTTACATTCTGGTGAGGAGAAATGTAAACAAATTGTCATAACATGTAACAGATGTGGGAAATTAAGTATCAGAACAGAAGGAAAGGATTATATTCATCTTCATCTTTACTGAAAAGAAAAGAAAAGAAAAGAAAGAAAGAAGAAAGAAAGAAAGAAAGAAAGAAAGAAAGAAAGAAAGAAAGAAAGAAAGAAAGAAGAAACTTCATATGGAAACTGATCCTAAGGAAAAGCTAAAAATCCTAAGGTAAAAGAGAGAGGAATTAATAAACTACCATCTCAGGCAAATGCGTGCATGCTTAATCTTCAGCAGAATATCACCACCCTGTGTATCAATTAAGTATCCTACAGTCCCCCGTGCGCCTATGCTATTACCTTTCAGCACAGGAGCGCGTCTGTAGACCGTGGGTGACACACTGCGCAGGTGCGCACGCGCATGGAAGACAAGCCCCTTGCCAAGGTCAAGAAGTCTGTAGTGGTGGGCTCTTGTGCAGCCCGTACACATCGCACTTTTGAGGCACAGGGAACAACACAGGGTGTGGCAGAGAGCACGGCAAGTGAGGTGCTGCGTGTATCTCAAGGCAAAGCACTCAGGAAGAAGAATCGAGAATGTGCAGAGGGCCCAGGCACCTTACCGTGCAGTGATGTGCCCTGCTCCCCTGGGTGAGGTGGTTTTGTTGAGACAATAAGTAGGAAAATAGTGCAGGTCTGGAGACGCGAATGGGGAGAAGTGATTTATGGTTTAGACATGTTCACTTAGAGGTACTTATGGAACAAGCCAGAAAGAAGGGAGAGGGTGAGACAGAGATAAGAGAAGCTGGACAGAAGACAAGAGGGAAGGCGTGAGAGTCAGTGTGGAGAGAGTGGCTGGGAGATGACTCGGCAGCAAAGAGCACGGCTAGTGAGGCCTGGGGATGGGGAGCGCGTCCTGAGCCTCCTTCTCTTGGATTCCACCATGATGCTCATAAAGAGCTGGGTGTGGGCTGGAGAGATGGCTTAGCAGTTAAGGCGCTTGCTTGCAAAGCCAAAGGACCTCGGTTTGATTCCCCAGAACGCACGTAAGCCAGATGCACAAGGGGGCACATGCATCTGGAGTTTGTTTACAGGGCTAGAGGTCCTGGCACACCCACCCTCTCTCTCTCTCTCTCTCTCTCTCATTCAAGTGAGGGGGCATGCAGACAGAAGAATGCCCAGTGCTCCTGAATGAGGTACAGGGAAAGGAAGGACACAGATGAGCAATATGGAAGGGCACCCATCTGCATATGACACACCACACACATGTACATGCACATGCACACACAAAAACATACATACTGTCAGAGTGAAAAACCAAGTTAAGGAAAACAGTTCTTGAGGAAGGAGGAAGGGCAAGCTCAAGTGAAAAAGCCCAGAACAGGGGCCTCAACTCAGCTGAACGACTTCAACGTCACGGAGAATGCAAGGTATCACGGAGAAAGGAGGCCCTTCAGAGCAAGCTGGGAGGAGGGGACGAGGAAAGCCCACTGGAGAAAGAGACATCTAAACTAGGTCTCGAGAGAGACGCAATGTGTGCCCGTAGAAATGGAGAGGAGCGGGCTAGCAGGAAGGAAGAGGGCTGGGGAGGCTCAGGGGCCCATGCCCTGTGGTCTCTGCAGCACTAGGTGGCCACCAAGACATCCAGCACCACACTGGCTGAAAAGCCCACCCGTCAGGCCGCTACAGTGTCACAGTGGCCCCCGAAGTCCCTCAGAAGAACTACATGGTGAGACCAGGAAAACGTGAATGGGAAGCCAGTGTCCTTGGGGTGCTACACATTAGAGGAGATGTTCTGTGCATCGGACCCGGTCGGGAGGAGATGCGAACACGGGCTGATACTTGACTAAACACACTGAACACGTTGTGTGTCTTCAGCTAAAGTGAAAAAACTGAACGAACCAAGGAGAGGTGATGTCAAGACCAAGCGCAGGCAAGGAACATGTAACACATAAGAACTTACTATCTCATCAAAACACAGGACCAGAGAAACCCCACCAAGGCCACCTTACCTGAGGCAGAGCCTACAGGCGGCGGGGCAGAGTCCCTATGGCGACAAAGTCATCTGTGCAACGCTGAGGTTTCAGTTTCTGTGAGCAAGGTGAGCTTGTGCTGTAGTCTTGTGAAAATATACCTGAACATGGGCGTTTTCAGTTTCAAAACATTTATTAATTTTAATGTCCAATTTACATGGTTTCACATAGAGAAGTTAATATCACTTACCAAACATATAAACATACCCTAGAAAGTTATGGTCTTGTGAAGTATGGCTTGAATTAGTCTTAAGGAAAACTGATAGCCTATCTATAAAAGCTGACTTCCTATAACTCTTAGCAGGTAAGTAGAACATAATTATAAAATTAAAGTGCTAAAACAAAAAGCTGAAATTTCTCTAAATTATACATATGATAGCTGTACATGAACCTCAAAAATGCACATATAATTCTCAAGAGACACACAAAATTAGGTAGCAAGGACTATGTTACCTTAGATTTTTTTTTTTTTTTTTTTTTTTTTTTGGTTTTTGGAGGTAGGGTCTCACTCTAGCCCAGGCTGACCTGAAATTCACTATGTAGTCTCAAGCAGCTAGCCTCAAACTCACAGTGATCCTCCTACCTCAGCCTTCTGAGTGCTGGGATTAAAGGTACCACCACACCTCACTTTCATTAGATTTTTTGTTACCCCACAAAACAATATTGATGAATATTCACAATAGGCAAAACAATGAACAGTTTTTTCTTTTTATTTCTTTTTATTCATTTATCTATTTATTTTGTATTTTCGAGGTAGGGTCTTACTCTAGCCCAGACTGACCTGCAACTCACACTGTAGTTCCAGGCTGGCCTTGAGCTCATAGTGATCCTCCTGCCTCTTCCTCCTAAGTGCTGGGATTAAAGGCATGTGCCACCACGCCCGGCAATGAACAGTTTTTCTAAAGAAATTTGGCCAGTTAGATCTCAACACTTTCAAACTTAGGGAAAAAAAAAAAAACAGCATCTTCTTATGAACATTAAAATTCACGTGCCTCAGGAACTAGAAAGAACTATTCAGACTCAAGAATGTAGTGTCAATCTAAATGCGTCAAAAATCACAGTGTGCCTCTCAGCCAAGCTGGGCTACACAGCAACCTTGCGCCCCAGGTGTAAACATGCAAATGCAGTGAGCCCTTCCTGTTACACACCCTGCTCATTAGGACAGAGAGGACAGCTGGTCGTTTTTTATCATGTATGTATGAACTATTTGTTCTAGTTTATTATTAGATACTCCAGAAAACAAATATATTTCCAGCTCATGCTCAATGGAATCCAAAATGACATCAAGGTAAATAGACTCTAAATAAGGTTATCATCATCAGAAATGCCTTTCTTTCAAAGAAGAGAAATAAAATCATTTGTGCAGATATACGACTCAACTTCACAAAGCTACCAAATGTTCGTAAAAATAATCAACAGAAGTAAACCTGTGACTTACACAGTTCCTAAGATGAGGAGAAAAGACCCGCGAGCAGCTCACCTGACATCGTCACTCCTGATCAGGCCGTGCCGCACACCCCGGGGACGCGACACTGGCGCGCACGAGAGCACACAGGCACGCTGTGCACGCGCCATACCCACTACTGATTGACCCTGGCAAGCCAGACTCTCTTCTGCTTCACCTTCCATGACACTACTTTTCTTTTTCAACAAGATTAATGAAAATCAGGCATTGAGTAGCAGGTAACATGGATAGAGTATTTGGGGTTGTTCTTTGCCCCTCTTTCTCCTCCTTCTCCTTTTTCTCACCTTAAAATTTCTGTTTCCAACAGTAGAGAACACTATGTACCGAAGAAAAGTGCCCACAGAAAGCAACTAAGCCAGCCAAACTGGAGACTGATAAAAAGAGTAGAAATACTCAAGCAAAAGAAGTGAGAGATGAGCAAACTGTACACCTTGGCTTGGTGTTCAGGCCATGGGGGAGGTGACCCAGTCCTGGGCACTCTCTCGTCCACAGAGGACCTCAAGGAAGTACATCCCCCAGGTGAACGTGAGCAAGTCAATGAACTCACCCTCAGGCAAGAACTAAAGAATTTCCCACATCTAATAGATCAGGAGAAGCAAAGAGGAAAGGAAGGAAAAGAGGAAGAGGGGAAAGGAGAATTCGAGGAAGGAAAGAGACACACTACCCAGGACAAGTGAAAGTGTTCACATACACACAGAAGCACACCAGCATCGGGAATGGCATTGAAGACAAGGGAGAGGACTGAAATGAAGACATAAATTCAGCACTATGCTCTTGTGAATTACACAGAAAGGATACAAAGAGATTTAACACATAAGGATGGAAATACAAAGAAAAGCTAAGTGAATTCTAACTGAAACAGACCTGCTATATTTATTACCAGACAAAATGGACTTCAAGGAAAAATAATGCACAGACAAGACTGAGAAGTCTAGAGGTGCAACAATGAAAAGGTCAAGACCCTGAGCAGATGTTCTACATGTGCCTGCTGACATTCTCAAAACACGCCACCAAACAGTACAACCTGCTATCACGAAAAACAGGAGGACTCTGAGCTGATACAGCATAGGTACACACTCTGCAGGTGTTGAGTACACCATTCTTTTATGCCCACGAGTGGAGTCTGAAGTACTTTTTGACCCCCAGACAGGGTTGGCCTCCAACTTGCTATGCAGTGAGGGTAACCATGAACTCTCGATCCTCCTGCCCCAATTACCCAAGTGCTAAGATGACAGGTGGGCACCACCATGCCCAGCTGAAGGTCTCCATTTTTAACAAGCTCCAGGACATCAACGCAGGTCATCCTCAAACCGTACTCTACCACATCTCATTAAGATCCAGGAACATGTGGAAACCACTTTCTTCCTGGAAGAAAGTAACCAAGTTAAGAAGCAATAGAAACAGCTAGAGGCCAGGAGGGGGCGGTAACGGTAATGTGCCTGCCTCATGGGCATGTGGAGCTGAGCTCCAGCCCAGAACAGACCAGTGCCGGATGTTGGTGGTGTGGACTAGGAGTCCCAGCACTGAGGAGGCAGATCACTGGGGCTTGCTGGCCAACCGGTCTAACTGAAGTCAGGGGGCTCTAAGCCAATGAGAGACTCTGTCTCCAATGAGGGTGGACAACACGTGAGGAATGACACCTGTGGTCTTAACGTGCACATTTATACATACAAAGACCCTGTGGTCTCCACATGCATACATTTACACAACACCCTGTGCTTTCAACATGCACGCACATACATACAAATACCCTGTAGTCTCCACATGTTACACACACACACACACACACACACACACACACACACACACACAGCTAGAAAAGTTCCAAATCTGGAGCTAGAGAGTAGCTCAGCAGCTAAAGGTTCCTGCTTGCAAAAGCTGACGGCCTAGGTTCGATTCCTCGGCACACAAGTGAATCCAGATACATAAAGTGTCACAAAAGCTGACGGCCTAGGTTCAATTCCTCAGCACACAAGTGAATCCAGATACATAAAGTGTCACAAAAGCTGACGGCCTAGGTTCGATTCCTCAGCACACAAGTGAACCCAGATGCACAAAGTGTCGCATGCATCTGGAGTTCGTTATAGTGGCAAGAGGCCCTGGCACACCTATTCTCACTCATTCTCTCTCTCTCTCTCTGTCTCTCTCTCTTTCCTTGCAGATAAATAAATTTTCTTTTAAAAAAGTTAAATTCCAAGTATAAAAGCAAGAACTATTTTTAAAATAACTAAAGGATCAATTAATTTGAAAATTTGAAGTCCTTCCATTGTAACTGCCATGTTTAATGGGCAGGATGTAGTTAAAGGAGTAAACACAGGGAAAACTGCAGCCTCAATGCTTCTATTGGAAATGAAAGGTTAAAATTATAAGTACAGTATTTTTTAATTAGGACAAACAAAAAAATCCACCCAAAAATAGAGCACAGAAGTAGTTATTTTTAAAAAGAGATTAGTGAGTCAAGACATAAATAAAACACTGAGGGAGCATTTACACCATCCCTTGGAAAGTCTCTGCTTCTCTGTCACCCACTGCAGCACTGCAGGGAGGCCGTGTACCCTCAGCATCACAGCCTTGCCCTGCTGCGCCCTGATCGGATCTGCCCCTGCTCCTGGGCTCCCCCTGCTACGCTGACACTCCCGCCTCACTTCCTGCTATGCTGCTGAGCCTGTCTCGCTCTTTATATCCCTTGTGATAACTTTTCTTGGTCTCCTATAGCCACTCTTGAAAGAATATCCTAGCTGTAATTCAGTAATAATTGCATGATTACTTGTTTATTTAGGCATCGTACTAGCATATACCCTCTATAAAGACATACACCACATCGTCCCTCTTTGTTCGTCATGGAGCTCTTCATTGTTCTTCACTGTGCTTAATGTACCACAAATACTTTACCAAATGTGAGAGATTTTCATCCATGAAAAATAGAAAGTAAGTAGACTTAGGGCTGGAGAGATGGCTTAGCAGTTAAGGTGCTTGGCTGTGAAGCCTATGGACCCGGGTTCAATTCTCCAATACCCACATAAGCCAGATGCACAAGGTGGTGCATGCATCTGGAGTTCATTTGCAGTGGCTGGAAGCTCTTGTGTGCTCATTCTCACTCACTCTTTTTCTCCATCACTCTCTCAAAATAAGTAAATCAATAAAATATTTTTAAAAGAAAGCAAGTAGACTTGGCCCTTGGTTTCCAACAAGGCCTAAGCAGTGAGAAGCTAAACGGATCAACAGAAGTAAAGCCTACAAATGCCACTGAACATTCCACCAAGGCACTGTGTGGAAATAAGAAGAATGGTGAGAATTATTGCATACCTTTCAATAATAACTCTTAATATCAATGGCCTTAATGCACCATCCAAAAGACACAGGCTTGCAGACTGGATTAAAAGTCAGGATCCTGCCATTTGTTGCTTCCAGGAAACTCATCTCTCAATGAAAGATAGACACTGCCTTAGGGTGAAAGGATGGAAAATGGTATTTCAAGCAAATGGGCCTAGGAAACAAGCAGGGATTGCTATCCTAATATCTGACAGGATAGACTTCAAACTAACACTAGTGAAGAAAGATAAAGAAGGTCATTTATACTGATTAAAGGAATACTCCAAGAGTAGGACATTACAATCCTAAACATATATGCACCTAACATGGGGGCTCCCAGTTGAATCAAACAAACATTTTTAGACTTAAGATCACAGATAACATCAAACACAATTGTAGTGGGAGACTTCTATACCACATTCTCATCAACTGACAGGTCATCCCAGCAAAAAATAAACAGAGAGACATCTGAATTAAATGATGTAATGGAACAAATGGACCTAACAGATATCTACAGAACATTCCATCCAAATGCTGCAGGATATACATTTTTCACATGGAACATTCTCTAAAATAGACCATATATGCACATGGAACATTCTCTAAAATAGACCATATATGAGGACACAAAGCAAATCTCAACAAATACAGGAAAATTGAAATAAGCCCTTGTACCCTATCTGATCACAATGGGATTAAACAGCAAATAAGCAACAAGAAAAGTTACAGAGCATACAGAAATTCATGGAGACTAAACAGTGCACTATTGGATGATCAATGGGTCATTGAAGAAATCAAAAAGAAAATCAATAAATTCATAGAATCAAATGATGATGATAATACAACATGCCAGAACTGTTGGGACACAATGAAGGCAGTTCTAAGAGGGAAATTTATAGCTCTAAGGGCCTATATTAAGAAATTAGAGCGTTCACAAATAAACAATTTAATGTTCCACCTTAAGGCCTTGGAAAAAGAAGAACAAGGCACACCAAAAATCAGTAGATGAGAAGAAATCACAAAGATTAGAGCATAAATTAATGAAATAAAAACCAAAAAAGGAATCCAAACAATCAATGAAATAAAGAGTTGGTTCTTTGAAGGATAAACAAGATTGATAAACCCTTAGCAAATTTTGCCAGAAGAATGAGAGAAGAGACAAAAATTAATAAAATTAGAGATGAAAAAGTCTCTATTACAACAGATACCAAAGAAATTCAGACAATTATAAGGACATACTTTAAGAATTTTATACACACACACACACACACACACACACGCACGCACACATGCGCGCGCACGCCTCTAAGTTTAAAAATCTGAAAGAAATGGATGATTTCCTTGATTCATATGACCTACCAAAATTAAATCAAGATGAGATAAACCATTTAAATGACATATAACAAGTACAGAAATCCAAGCAGTTATAAAAAGTCACCCAACTTAAAAAAAAAAAAAAAAAAGCCCAGGCTCAGATGGGTTCACTTGTGAATTTTACCAGACCTTCATGGAAAAACTAACACCACTGCTTCTCAAACTTTTCCATAAAATAGAAAAGTAAGGAATTCCACTGAACTCCTATGAAGCCAGCATCACCCTCATACCAAAACCAGGCAAAGACAGAACAAAAAAAGAAAATTACAGACCAATCTCCCTCATGAACATAGATGCAAAAATTGTGAACAAAATATTGGCAAAAAGAACACAAGAACATATCAAAAAGATTATTCACCCTGACCAAGTTGGATTGACCCCAGGGATGCAGAGATGGTTCAACATACACAAATCAATAAATGTAATACATCATATAAATGGTCTGAAGGACAAAAATCACATGATCATCTCAATAGATGCTGAAAAGGCATCCAACAAAATCCAACATCCTTTCATGGCAAAAGTATTACGTAAACTGGGAAAAGAAGGAACATATCTCAACATAACAAAAGCTATTTATGACAAACCTGCAGCCGCCATAATTCTAAATGCTGAAAAACTCAACCATCATAATAGGAGGAAAAGATCATGACATCAAAATAAAAGAGAGACTGATTGAGAGGGGGATGGGATATGCTGGAGAATAGAGTTTCAAAGGGAAAGTGGGGGGAAGGAGGGCATTACCACGGGATATTTTTTATAATCATGGAAGTTGCTAATAAAATAAATTTTGAAAAACAAAAAGGGATATGGAACTAAATAGAGAGTTCCCACCAGAAAAAATACAGATTGCATATAAACATCTAAAAAAGTGTTCTACATCCTTAGCCATCAGGGAAATGTGATTCCATCTCTCTCCCGTCAGAATGGCTACCATCAAGAAAACAAATGACAATAAATGTTGGTGAGGATGTGGTAAAAGGGGAACCCTTCTGCACTGTTGGTGGGAATGTAATCAGATACAACCATTGTGGAAATCAGTGTGGAGGTTCTTGAGACAGCTAAAAATAGATTTGCCATAGGATCCAACTATGGCACTCCTAGGCATATATCCTAATGACTGTTCTCACTACCTTAGAGATACTTGCACAACCATGTTTATTGCTGCTCTGTTCACAATAGCTAGGAAACCAGCCTAGATGTCCAACCACAGATGAATGGATAATAAAGACATGGTACATTTACACCATGGAGTTCTATTCAGCACTAAAGAAAAATGAAATTTGCAGGGAAATGGGTGGATCTGGAAAGGATTATACTAAGTGAAGTAACCCAGGCCCAGAAAGCCAAATGTTGCATGTTCTCTCTCATATGTGGAACCAAGCTACAAGTGTATAGACTTGTGTGTGAGCTGAAACCAAAAATCAGTAGCAGAGGCCCAAAGCTATAAAAAGACCATAAGGGAAGGAGGAAAAGGAAGGACTTTAGGGGATGGTATTTTATATATGTAAGTAGAACAGATTACAGGGAGGCGAAAGGCCTAAGCGAGGTCAGGGGAAGAGATTGTATGAAAGAAGGGTGGGGGAGGGTCAATCAAAATTCAAGCTATTCTGAATAAGACATATGAAAATCTACTTTCCTGAATAATGGCACATCCAGAGGCTATAGATTCTTACTAGAAAACTTTTAGTACCAGGGATGGGATACCTTCCAGTGAGTTGTTGGCCAGGGAGGTCCCTGTTGCCTCCAAAACATTAAAGGCTATTGTCAAGGCCCTTGGTTTTCCATGAGAGATGGTAAGACCCTACTACTGAAGACTTCACATGCCTGAGCGGCAAAGTCACTGAGAAATAAAGCTGGTGCTGAGCAGAAAACCTTCTCCCTGTAGCCCAGCCTACTGAAAGCTGGAAAAATCTACACAGTATATGCAGCCTTATGGGAGACAAAAGTCATCAGCAGTGAAAACAGTGGACACTGGAAGCCTCAAGTTTGGTCAGACAGGTGAAATGACTGAACTAGTGCAATAGTGGCATGTCTGCTCTGGGGGAAACCAACTGCTCTCTAATTGGATTGAAGGCCCACTCTATGGGAGGAAATATGTACCTGGTACTGAAAACTTAATCAAAAGCCTATGGCAGGGGAGGTCATGAGCCTTAGGGGTATAAAACCTGCTCTTGTCTGGATAAATGCATATATTACTCTCACCAAATTGCCCTGAAAGCACTACACTTAATGTTCATACTCATATATTAATGCTACTCTCACTTCTGGATAGAGAAGCTTCTCTTTTCAGATGGCAATGACCACTGGGATGACCCAAAGGGCAACATAGTGCTGAGAAGAAGGGACAGAGGAGTGTCCAGCACTGAAACATCTCACACCCTCCAAGGCTCAGGGTCCATTGCGGAAGAGGTGGTGGGAAGAATATAAGAGCCAAATGAAGGGTACCACTCCTTACATACAACTGTCTGGACAGAATATGGCCTCGATATCCAAGACCTCTCAGTGCCTAACAATACCCACACAAGAGCCTCATAATAGCAGAAAAAGATGATGACAACAAATTAAAAGAGAGACTAATAGAGAGAGGGAGGGGATACAACGGAGAGCAGAGTTATGGAGGGGAAAGAAAGGGAGGGGAGGAGAGGGAAATACCATGGTTTGTTGTCTGTAAGTATAGAAGTTGTCAATAAAAAATATATATGTTAAAAAAACAGGTCAATCTACAGTCTCCAAAATTATAGTCAGAGCCAGGTGTGGTGGTGCACACCTCTAACCCCAGCACTTGGGAGGCAGAGGTAGGAGGATGGCCTTGATTTCAAGGCCACCCTGAGACTACATAGTGAATTCCAGGTCAGCCTGAGCTAGAGTGAGACCCTACCTCAATAAACCAAACAAAAAAATTATAGTCAAATAATATGTTTCATATTTTGATATTCTGGAGTCTACAAAAAACTTAATGAAAAAAAAAAAAGCAGTTCTAGTCCTTGGAATGAAATGACACAAACAACAGACAGGTAGGTCCTAAAGGCTGTATCCCAGGTTCTATCTCTTGGTGTTCCTCCAAAGGAGACCCACAGAGTGGTGATGGGAATATCTTCCAAGCCACCTGGAAAGGGCAGGATGGCGGCTTCAACTGGGCAGGAACCAGAGAGGTCAGAGAGAGAGAAAAGTCCCTCAGGTGTGCTAAGCTGAGAACCCCTGAATCTTGCTGGTGGGGAGGAAATGTGGAACTGAGAACTCCTGGAACTTGCCAGTAGAGGGTATGGAATGGGCAACTGGAGGGGGGTCAGCGAGAGAGTAGAGGTTCTGTCAAGAAATCATAACAGTGGCAAAGAAGAGGAGAAGGGCGCCGTGGCTTTGAGACCCGAGATCCACAGAGGGAGAGAGGAAAGAAGTGCCTGGAAGCTCAAACTTGTGCACAGGAAGTATGAGCTGACTGGAAACCCAACGACAGCCAGGGGGCTCCTCTGGAGAGAGCAGGAGTGAGCACGGCACACAGGCCAGGCCTCTGCCTCGGATGGCCCTGGTATCTTCTAAGAGTTCCTGTCCTGCAGGTCTCTCAACCCTCTGTCTCATTCTCTGATATTTGCCACTGCAGGAAACTCACTTTTTCTGTCTATACCCAGGCTTCTAAGAGGTCCAGTACAAGACTTCCAGAAACCAAGAAAAGGAGGAGTCGGGGCAGGGAGGCTCTTCTGCCTATTTCGGGCCTGGGCCTGGTCTCTGACCCCACACCTGTGACTTCAGGTCAGACTTGACAAGTAAAATAAATACAACAGGAACTGGTTTCTCTTCAGGAGCAGAGTTCTCCGTGTTAAGACTCATTCTATGTGGAAAGCTACACTTTGAGAACAAATGCAATTTATAACAGTAGATCTGCTGGATAGGAGACACAGCTAAATCCAGGTAGTACGACTGACCCAAAGAAAGCATTCCAGTTGCACACAGTGGAACCAAAAAATAAAATGTTAAGCCCAGAACTCAGGATCTGCTCGAACACTTCAGTATCACCCAGCGTTTCAATACACAGATTGGGTAACTGCACGTGAGAAGTTACCCACTTAGCCCAGGGCAAAGCCTGAACTTCTTACTCCATAGCCAGCTGTGTCCAGCTCTCAGCCACAGACAACCCTAACCTCCAAGGTCATCATGAATTTCATTTTTAATCTCCTTGTGTATGCATTAATGAGGACATGAACTAACATAAATTACTGAGAGTACAGTAATCACTCGTAGCTTTATGGAAGCCGTCTTAACTAAGATTTAAACAAACTGGGTCTAGAATAATAAAAAATGGTGCATGATAACCTGGGAGGTGAGAAAAAAAAGTAACATCATAAAGGTATATGACCACCTTCCATTCCAATAATGAACACATACTACCATGGAATCTGGTGTAATATTCTGATAACATAGATCTCATATGGACAAAAACTAGACTAAAGTCTTTAAACATCATTCGCAGGTATGTAATTATGTAATGAGTCACTTTCCAGTTTTACCTCAAATATAGATCAGACCAGCGGATTTGGTTAATGTTTATTATTACATGCAGACCACAGAATAATCTGAAGAAAAATATCGCAACAATTTTTCCTCAAACAAAAATGTGTGGACTCAGGTTCTGAGCTCTCATAGATGTGTAACAGAGTCTACTGGAAAAACAGGGTTATTAGCAAGGGGAGTAAGGGGATATTAATAAAATGACCGACTTCTTGCCCTGGGTTTTCCTGGCCAGGAGAATGGAGAATGGAAAGACTGAACCATGAAATCAAAAAGGCATCTGTCTTCCAGGTTTCTCTCTGCCAAAGTCTTAAGAAAAATGTTTGAACTTCCCTGTTGGCATTGTATGCAAATAGCTCCAGATGCAAAGTGAACCACATCTAAGTTCTCTGCTTCAACATCTGCTGGTCCAGTTCCCATTACTCCTTCTACAGGGCCGGCTTGTGACAGACAGTTTAGTCTGCCCTCTTTATAAGCTGTTTTGAAGGGGCTAATTTGGATTAAAGTATCTATCTGGACCACTTGTTTTTCCCTTTGATGGTCAATGCATTCTGCTGTGGTCTGCGTGGTACTGCAAGGAGCTTGGGAACATGATTGGAAAGGACAGTGTTCAAGGTTTCGCCTCCCACCTCGCCTTCGGGACAGTTTACGTTTGCACGGCTAACAGCAGAGAGCGAACAGCCCTTCGCCTCTGCAGCAGCGCCACCCACACGGGCACGGCACCCGAGCCCATGCTCTCTGGCGCATCTGCTTTTCAGGGCACTGCTGTCAAAGACCCGAGGTGAACATGACCAAGGGGAACATCTGCAACATCAAATACACGGTTCACACAGCCTCTGTCCTCTGAGGGACAGCTTTCAGAGGTCACCGATGAAAGGGGAAAAGTTCCTGGCACACTGAACCCCTCAAATATGTGGCCAATGAGTGAACTGGCAAACAAACACTGCAATGGATTAATTTACATAAATTCATGAACTCAGAAACCCTAGGTCTCCTGCAATCAGAAATGTGATTTAAAAAATGCATGCTGATACAAAACTAAGACTAACAATTCGTAAAGAGCTGACCACAGCAAGTAAAGGTGTGTCTCTTTCCCAAGTGTGCAGGGGAGGTAAAGGCGGGCAGAAGGTGGGCAACAGGAAGTAGATGCAGGTCAGGGACACTCCATGCTCCAGGATCTCCATATGCATGGTGATACATCCACGTGCACAGCTGTACATCTGTAGAGGTGCATCAAGGGCTGTCCATTAGTTTAAAAAAGGGTCAGCTATTAGTTTTCTAAAAAGGAGACTATTGCACTCAAACACTACAAAACATGCATTTTGTAAGAATTTCAAAACAATAAGGTTTCTTTTTAAAAAATATTTTCATTTATGTGAGAGAGGCAGACAGAGACAAAGTATGGATGTGCCAGGGCCTCTAGCCACTGCAAATAACTCTCTCTCTATATATATAAACTCTCTCTCTCTCTCTCCATATATATATATATATATATATATATATATATATATATATATATATATATATAAACTCTAGGCATATGCAACATATGCCTGGCTTTGCATGGGAACTAGGGAATCAAACCTGGGGGTCAGGTTTTACAAGCAAGTACCTTTGACTATGGAGCCATCTCACCAGCCCCTAAAATAGATTTTTTTGAAAATTTTATTTCTATGAGTAACTAGCTCAAAAACTTTATCATATTATCTGCCAAGCTAAGAAAGAAATGATTATTCTTAAGAAAAAAAAAATAATAAGAGAGGTAGAACTAGGTAGCACCATTATTGCTGCTAGACCTGTAGCACACTGAATTAAGTGTCAGCTGACGTCTCTTGTCACCTACTGTCAACCTGTAACACACTGAATTAAATGTCAGCTGACTTCTCTTGTTACCGACTGTCAACCTGTAACACATTGAATTAAGTGTCAGCTGACGTCTCTTGTCACCTACTGTCAACCTGTAACACACTGAATTAAATGTCAGCTGACTTCTCTTGTTACCGACTGTCAACCTGTAACACACTGAATTAAATGTCAGCTGACTCCTCTTGTTACCAACTGTCAACCTGTAACACTGAATTAAATGTCAGCTGACTTCTCTTGTCACCGACTGTCAACCTGTAACACTGAATTAAATGTCAGCTGACTCCTCTTGTTACCGACTGTCAACCTGTAACACACTGAATTAAATGTCAGCTGACTCCTCTTGTTACTGACTGTCAACCTGTAACACACTGAATTAAATGTCAGCTGACTTCTCTTGTTACCGACGGTCAACCTGTAACACACTGAATTAAATGGCAGCTGACTCCCCTTGTTACCGACTGTCAACCTGTAACACTGAATTAAATGTCAGCTGACTTCTCTTGTTACCGACTGTCAACCTCTAACACTGAATTAAATGTCAGCTGACTTCTCTTGTTACCGACTGTCAACCTGTAACACTGAATTAAATGTCAGCTGACTTCTCTTGTTACCGACTGTCAACCTGTAACACACTGAATTAAATGTCAGCTGACTCCTCTTGTTACCAACTGTCAACCTGTAACACACTGAATTAAATGTCAGCTGACTTCTCTTGTTACCGACTGTCAACCTGTAACACTGAATTAAATGTCAGCTGACTCCCCTTGTTACCAACTGTCAATCTGTAACACACTGAATTAAATGTCAGCTGACTTCTCTTGTTACTGACTGTCAACCTGTAACACACTGAACTAAATGTCAACTGACTTCTCTTGTTACTGACTGTCAACCTGTAACACACTGAATTAAATGTCAGCTGACTTCTCTTGTTACCGACTGTCAACCTGTAACACACTGAATTAAATGTCAGTTGACTTCTCTTGTTACCGACTGTCAACCTGTAACAGTGAATTTTAAATGTCAGCTGACTCCTCTTGTTACCGACTGTCAACCTGTAACACTGAATTAAATGTCAGCTGATTCCTCTTGTTACCAACTGTCAACCTGTAACACACTGAATTAAATGTCAGCTGACTTCTCTTGTTACTGACTGTCAACGTGTAACACACTGAATTAAATGGCAGCTGACTTCTCTTGTTACCGACTGTCGACCTGTAACACACTGAATTAAATGTCAACTGACTTCTCTTGTTACCTACTGTCGACCTGTAACACACTGAATTAAATGTCAGCCGACTTCTCTTGTTACCGACTGTCAACCTGTAACACACTGAATTAAATGTCAGCCGACTTCTCTTGTTACCGACTGTCAACCTGTAACACTGAATTAAATGCCAGCTGACTCCTCTTGTTACCGACTGTCAACCTGTAACACATTGAATTAAGTGTCAGCTGACTTCTCTTGTTACCGACTGTCAACCTGTAACACTGAATTACATGTCAGCTGACTTCTCTTGTTACTGACTGTCAACCTGTAACACTGAATTAAATGTCAGCTGACTTCTCTTGTTACCGACTGTCAACCTGTAACACTGAATTAAATGTCAGCTGACTTCTCTTGTTACCGACTGTCATACAGCAGAACCTGAGAAGCGAGGAGGGAGACCAACAAAGTAGCTGTTCTGCATTTCATTTAACCATCATTATTCCTAGGTCACATGTCTGAACTGAGAATGAGCAGGAAAGTTAGCTTACTCATACCAAAAAAAAAAAGAAAGAAAGAAAGGAAGGAAGGAAGGAAGGAAGGAAGGAAGGAAGGAAGGAAGGAAGGAAGGAAGGAAGGAGAAAAAATGAGCTTTGAGCAGTCTTTGGGAAATTATTGAAGAGTTCCAAGATAAATATATTTTAACTTTGTGATCTATATTATCATTAGGGCTACTTCATTATCCCCACAGGATTGAAAAACCTCATGAGGAGACAGCAAAAATCTGTCCCACCAAGCACAAAGAAACAGTTGCTGAACACTATCAATAGTGCAGAATGCCATGTGGGGCACCGAAAATTCATTCTCTGGCCGCTGAACTCAGGCTAAAATTGGCATGTGAAGATGTGTCATACCGACCAAGAAGAACAATATTAACAAGAACAAGTAATCAACCATGCTCATAGTGTCATTACTGAATGTAGCCACATCGGAGGAAGGCAAGTACTCATCAGCAGATGAATGAACACTGGGACTAAACAGGAATCTCCGACACAGAACACGACATGACTGAAACTAAGTACACCCATCACCAGGGCAAATAATCTATGTCTTTTACATAAATGAGCTATCTAATGACTCAAATTTATAGAGACAGAAAATGTACTAGTGGTTGCCAGGAACTAGGAGGAGAGGAATGGGGCACGGTTGTTTAACAAGCATAAACTTTCCATCTTACAAGACGCAGCACTGAACTATACACCTCAAGTGATTACAGTGGTAAATTTTTATCACAGTTTTCAAAAATATGAATTGCCTAAGCAAAGCACCAAGCAAGTGGTACAAAAATAACACCATAACGGCATGTCAGAGAAGCAACGGATGAGAGACAGAACAACCTCAGGAAGTTCCACACGTTTTCTTGAGAGAAAAGGGGGACTGACGCGCTATGGGAACACACATTGTCCAGGACCCTGTGCAGGTCGCAGGCTTCACACATGTGCCTGGACGGTGAAGCTGCGCACAGAGATGAGATTCTCTCAACAGACAACATTTCTTCTTGGATCACGCTTACGGAAATACAGTAACCCCCATGCGCTTATGGAGAGTGGACGCAGAGAGACAAGAATGCTAATTTCGTACTCACTCACCTTTCATTCACGTTCTGGTTCCTGTGGTAACAGAGGTGTGACAGCATGTACCTGAGGTTGTGTAATGGTTCACCTTTGTTGTCAAGTTGACAATAATTTGCAATTATCTAGGAGACACAGCTCTGAGGCACTTCCAGAGAGTTGACTGAGGAGGGAAGACCTACCCTACAGTCAAGTTCAGATGCGGAGAAGGAAGCTCACGCCTGGAGGACAGGAGTCAGCCCATGGCCAAGCGAAGAGTGCAGGTCCTTCTCCTGCAGTCAATGAAACAGGAAGTGCAACGTGGCATCAACCTCCAACCGACTGAAACTACCTCCTCAAGAACCACTTTGACCTCGTAGGTTTTCCCCTGGGTTGTCAATCTCCCTGGCCTTGCTCCTGCCTTTGGCCCCAGGAACCACGGGTTCTCCAAGAGTCTGCCTGATCCCTGCGCTGGGGGGAGTCCACTCTCCCCTCTACCTCGAATTCTCCTTTACCTCTCCTGCTCCCTAATATGGATATCCAAGCCAGTCCACTCAGCCCAGGCGCTCCACAGTCTGCTCTTCCCAAGATCTCCTACAAGCTTAACTGTCATCGTTAGTGGGAAAAGTTCCAAGGTAATAACTCCTTTCCCCTGGGCCGATGTGAGTCTCCCTGGGGAGACAGGAACAAAAGTCCACTCACCCCAGACAGGTCTAACGCTTACCTATATCCCCAACGCTTCTCAATGACTTTACTACAAAAAAATTTCTAAAATTAAATACTGGTGGGCATAATGAATTATTTTCAGATATAAAATAGGGTCTTTAACTAATGAACAAGACAATCTAAAAACAATTTTGGTACCTTCCTAAACAATGATAAATTGTTAAAGTGTAACTTATACTTTAATGCCATTTAATGTTCCTAATGTCATTTTATAACCATGCCTTAAGCCACCATCACAGACCATGTGAAGCAATTCAGTTTACTGTTGTTGTTGAAAGAAAGAAAGAAAGATAGATAGATTAGATTCAGAGCTGGAAAAATAACTCAGTGGTTACAAGAGCTTTCTGCACAAGTATGAGGGCCAGTGGGGAGCTGAGACCACGGGGTCAATGCCCCAGAACGCACATAAACACCTGGGTGTGTCCATGCACATCTGTAATCCCAGGCCTGTGGAGAGTGGAGTCCTGAGAACCACCTCACCGGGCTCCAAAGCTGCAGAGCCAGTGAAGAGCGCTCTGTGTCAAGGGCAGAGGTAGAGAACTGACAGCCCGCCTCCACACGCACACATGGGAGCCCGCCTCCGCACGCACACGTGTGCATGCACTGTACACACACATCACATCAATCCCACTTACGACACACATGCGCACATACACACACACACAACCACATTCAGAATCAGTGTGGAGCATTGCAGAGGCCAAATGAAAAGTGAGAAACAAGCTATGATGAAGGCAAGAAATATTAAATGTGGGGGAAGCTCCCCGAGATTCTACAGCAGTACCTGTGGGAAAGGCAGCCCAAGGGACGGCAGGAGACGTTGTTTGGGTTCCACCATCTCCACCATCGAAAGTCTCTGCAGCCTGGAAAACAAAGGCAGATTATCTAAGACAGCATGAAACTCAGAAATTCTACACGTGATCACACACACGCTCCACCTGTGTAACACGCTGCTCACTTTCATTCTCTCTCAACAACCCACCCTGCATTCACTGCTTGGCGGTGACCCCGCTGCCCCGCCCCAGCCACGGAGTCAGACCCCAGCGCCCTCACGGGAATGCTGTCCTTTGCCTCAACAACTTCATGGCAATGATTATTGCACAGATCCCTCGTCACGTTCAGTTGTGAAATTCAGAATCAAGTGTTCCAACTTAACTCACTGCAATGTTTAGCCATTTGTGCCAGAAAACTGTGTTTCTTTAAAAATGTAGAGACCAAATCTTTTTGTTAATCAGCACAACCTATATACATATCAACCTATAGAAGGATTCCTCAGTCTACCTTCTTGGGCCATCCATTATCTGGACTAAGTGGCAGTGACTGGAGGCTAAGCTCGTGCTAAGAGCGTTCTGTCTTAAGTGAGCGGGCCACAGTAATGTTACTGCTGAAACTCAGCGGCAAACTTTCGATTTGGGTTTTACAAACTGTAGTGTTAGACAAGGAGGAAACAAAGGGGGCTCTGCTACAGGAACAGAATGGGGTAGAGGGTGGGGGCTACCCCTCACTAGCATGAGACATGATCGTATTTTGTTTGCCTGAGGACAACACCTTCCATACTTCTGCAACCGAGAATGGAAAAGACCCCGTGACACAGCCATGTAGGTAACAGGGGACAGGGTAAGACAGAGAGGAAGGCTGAACTGTGCCCGCTGCCGTGAGGAGCACTACTGACTACGGTTTCCCACGTGTGTAAGATGTTGCAGAAGGGATGTAAATACATGAAATGACACCAGACACAGTCTTCAAATGATTCACAACTTCCAGATAGTAAATGAAACTGGGTGATACCTGTCTGAAACATGTGTTTTCCTAAAAATGGAGGGGGTTTCACAAAATTTTACATGCTGCATTTCAATAACATAAGTAAGACTCGGTCACCTCGCAAAAACCACAAAATACTAAGCAAAATTCGGAAAGCTTGCAAAAGTGCAAAATAAAAAGTGATTTGGGATCAAGCAAGAACACTAGTGTCCACACGCAGAATGCCTCCACGCTCGCACATAGGAAAGGGAAACAGAACAGAAAGCAGCCTGCCTGGGATCATTCACGCTGGTCTTTCATGAAATAACACCACTCTTCTCCCATTATTATTGTTATTTATACTCCCTATCTCTTCCAATTCCCTTTCTACCAAATCCGTACTACGTGAAAATAAATAAGAAAGGAAAGAAAGCAGAGGCCCTCCATCTCATGTGGTCATAGCAGGACTTGGGCACAGGCATTTGGGCTCCTGGTGCGCAGGTTTCCTGCAAAACTGTCGAGGCTCCTAAAAAGCACTGCATGATACAAAACACCTCAGCGAAATGAACGCACACGGAAAAGGATTCAGGGGAAATCACGGCTCTTTCGGCTAAGAATTTCCACTTACAAAATGTAAGCATCCTCCAGCAACAAACACGCTAGTCAGCTTTGTAAACGACAGAAGCCCGAGAGCTTCACACAGAAAACCAGCTCTCTCCAGGTGTGGGCACGTGCCTACGTGGCGGGACCTTTAAACCTCTCCCCTCGCCTCACAAGCGTGCCCTAGAGACAGGCCCCCGGCTCGCTCGATGGTCTGCGCACAGCCTCTAGAAGCTCTTATTTAGTAACTGCCTCAATTTCAACCATGCCTAAGGGCAAGGCCAATGCTGCAGTAGTGACCAGTTTCCACCATCACAGCGATGACACTTGGGAACTCTTTAATTCCACTTTCTATTGCACTCACACTGAAAGTGATGGAGCGCGCAGTTGCAAAATGGTTCCTTGCGCTATGGTCATACGAAGTTAAAACAAACCCTGAACGGGGCATACCTCAAACCCACCGAAGTCGTCGTCATCCATGGTTTCAGCAGCACCTGAAAAACACAGAAGACACTGAAACCAACCCCCATAGTCCCGGCCCTCAAAACGGCTCTCCGGTCTTCATGCGCACGCTTTGCTTCGTAAATTAAAGCCATTCCATTTGGGCTAAGAAAGGTGTTTTAACTACACATACACTTTCATCACCAAAAAGAAACTGGTCACTGCCTTTGACTTTGTGGCAAAATTAGCAATTTCTGTAACTTTCTCAGCAACTATGTATTTTGCCATTTTTTGCTGAGACACCAGGAGTGGAAAAATATTCTTTTACATTTTAATTTGCCTTTCCCAAATTGGCGCTAGGGCTCAATTCAATAATGCTTCCTGCTTTTCGCATCTACTCCTCAGTCGCCTGGCAGCCATCAGCCCAGACTCCGGCTGAGAACAGGACTGTGGTGAGTTTTTTGGAAATCTGTCCCCACCACAAAGGTTCTTCCCTCGGTTTCATGGCCGGGCTGATTTAGATTTTCAAAATTGATCAGCATTTTTGAGCTGTGGCCACGACTTTTGGAACGTTTTGATATGTGTATTTTTAGCTGAAACTGCTCTGCACTTTTGGAAGAAATGTGGAGCAAGTTACGAGGCTGATCAAGACAAATCAAGTCACGCATTCACGGGAGGCGGAGAAGGAGGGAAACGCAGGCGAAAACCCAGGATCCTTGCTTGTTCCCCACAGAAGAAGCAAGGCGGCTATGTGGCTCTATTCTGTCCTAACTGTATATTACAAACACAGAAAGAACTGACCATCAGCCCTTAGGCTTCCAAATCGAAGAGGAAGCTTAAAGTAACAAGCTGTAAAAAAAACTAAGAAAGATCTGAAGAGATAAAGGGAGTAAAGTGGGAGAGAGTCAAGTGGAAGGTAAGTTCATTTTCTCATCCGGTGATTCAAAACTTCCAGCCTTGAATACTCTGGTCCATAAGGTTGTACGCAATCTCGTTTTGTATTTGTCAAAAGTGCACACACCCAAATATTCATTATAGTCTCCTTGCCTCAGAACAAAAGAACCTGACCCGAGGACAGCTGCCCTTCCAGGTCTTAAGGACAGTGACAAAGGGCAGCCACGCACTCAGCTAGGCCACGGGCCTTTCCACTGCCGTCTGCCCGAGTCTCCCCAGCAGTGTGTCTCCGGGCGCTCCACGAACAGAAGCCTGAAGACAGTCTCCGTGGAGAAAAAGAAGAACATTAGCTGGGCGTGGTGGCGCACGCCTTTAATCCCAGCACTCGGGAGGCAGAGGTAGGAGGATCGCCGTGAGTTCGAGGCCACCCTGAGACTCCATAGTGAATTCCAGGTCAGCCTGGGCTAGAGTGAAACCCTACCTCGAAAAACCAAAAAAAAAAAAAAAAAAAGAAAAAGAAAAAGAAGAACATATACAACACTGAGCTCCAGGACTGTTTTATCACTCACAGCAAGTTTATTTTCATACACACTCAGACACAACAACCGACGTACATAGACAGAAACCCGTGGTTTTAAAAGTCACTGAGTTAACCAGAATATGCCAACAGTATAAATGCCATTGACATTTATCAAAGGATTTATTTCTCCAGAAATTACAGTTAAGCAAGCCATCCGTACACAGCACATACAAAGCAGAGTCCAGACCTTCCGGTACTTCCAGGGGTGCTTGTTGGAAAAGGAATTCACATTTCGTGTTGAAAGCGAACAGAATCTGTGCATGATTACATTTTTATGGAGAAACTGTAGGAGAAGGATATGGATCCTGAGAATTAAGCAAGTCAACCGGTAAGCACCAAGTTTCTCTTCCACATGTACCCAACAAGTCTCAAGAGACAATTAAAAAATATTTTTAGCATCTACAGCTGCCCAGGATGGTTTCAAAAGAATGGAATTTTCAGAGTAATGCTCCTATGCTTTTTCACATGTCATGTCCCAACAAATTGGGTGGAAGGTGCCAGAAATGTGAAAACATAAATACCACCACCTAACAGTCCTCTTGGTTTGTATGCCTGTGGCCACGAGTCAAAGTCCTAAGCTATGACTCCGTGGTCATGTCCACCGGTACCTGGTGGATCCCAGAAGCTCACATACTGCACGTGACAGGTGGCCCCTTCCTCACTGCCAATAAAATTACTGCATTTTATTTAAAAAAATGTGTCCTGAGTGCCTGGAGATATAGTATTAGAGAAATATTATTTTTAATGCAAGTCTTTCTCTAAATGCTACAAGTCTATTTTCTTCTATTTCCATGAGTGGGAGGAAAGACAGTATCATTAATTTGTAAAAATCAATTTTATACAATACAAAAATGAAAAATCAGCTTTTAAAAGGGAATATTACAAGTAAGGACATCTCCATGCAATTGGCTATCCCAATACATAGAAAACATTATTGTATGTAAAATTAATCCCTGTCCATGTTTTGGAACATTTCTGGAATTTGGGACTATGGCAAAGTAAAATGCATCTATTACCAGAATGTACTGACACCAAGAAATTGGTGCCACCTAAGTCACAGGGTGACGGGACCGGCCCAAAGTGACAGGTCGTGCAGGTCACAGCGGGAGAGCTGTACCCCACGTGTTGAACGGCCCACGCAGGCAGCTGGCATGAGTCTTCTTCAAAGCTAAACTTAGTCTCTCTGCTGCCCGGTTGCTTTCACTGGCCACTCTGCTATCCTCAGTTTCCTGTGCTGCCTGCTCATCTGAAAGGAAAGCGCCGAGCAAGAGAAGCACGCCGGAGTGAACTGCACACGTGGGGAGTGGCTGGCAGACGTCAGTGGAGGTCATCGAGAAGCCCGTGTGGGTGGAGGGGAGTTGGGGTGAGAAAGCATATACGCATAAGGGTGACACCAGAACATCTTGAAAGGAAAAAGGGAGGAGACACCTGTCCATTTGGAAGCATCGGGGGAGACTTCTGCAACAGGCTGAAAGGATAGGACAGACATTTTTTAAAATATTTTACTTGTTCATTTGACAGAGAAAGAGGAAGAGAGAGTGAGAGAGAGAGAGAGAGAATGGGCGCACCATGGCCTCCAGCCACTGCAAACAAACTCCAGACTCATGCGCCCCCTTGTGCATCTGGCTAATGTGGGTCCTGGGGAATCAAACTTGGGTCATTTGGCTTTGCAGGCAAATGCCTTAACTGCTAAGCCATCCCTCCAGCCCTAGGACAGACATTTTAAGGAGCACATTTGAGCAGGCCTATTCTAAAATCTCCTCCCAAAAGCCTTCTTCTAAGACAACAAAAGGATTGCTATTTGCTCCTGTATAAAGACAAGGTAAAAAATAAAAATTAGACTAGAGAGATGGCTTACCACTTAAAGCATTTGCCTAAGAACCCAGGTTTGATTCCCCAGTACCCATGTAAGCCAGATGCACAAGGTGGCACATGAGTCTGGAGTTCATTTGCAGTGACTAGAGGCCCTGACATGCCCATTCTTTCTCCGTCTATCTATCTGCCTCTCTCTCTCAAATAAATAAATATGTTCTTTAAATCTTTTAAAATAAAATAAAAAGCAAGGTGACATGACATGACAAAACTACAAAAAATCAAAACGCAATGCAAGAGAGATAAATCAAACTGTCAGTGGGAAAAGGACAGTCAATCAAATTTAAACCCCAGAACTCACAGCAGGCTCAGTGATGGGCAGTACTGGGTAAAGGCGGGACTCAAACTAGAAGTCACAGCTAGACCTATATCCTCCCAGAATCCATAGAACTGGTCACATGATAGCTCCTTGCCCACGAGGAAGACTGACTGGGTGAAATGGAGGTCTCTACATGGACAATCCCAGCCTGGATGGATGAAGTCGGAGAGCCCACAAGGGTTGGGACCAACAATCAGAGTCTCCACTCTCCATCTGCAGTGGGAACACAAAGTGGTCGCCAGGCCGAAGCCTCCAGGAGCTCAGAAGGTCCTCCTCTGGCGACGGCTCACTCGGGGAGCACTACCGTGACCAGCGCACCAGTGTGCGGCAAGTCTCTGCTTCAATACCGATTTCAGATCCGAGGCAGGATAGTACAAAGGATGAAAGAAAGAACTACAGAGTCAGACGACCTGCATTCAAATTCCAGGTCTCACGCTCACTGTGCACATCGCTGAAACATTTAGTGACTAAGTTTCCTTAACTGCCCGACAGGGATAACAACTATCACAACCCACTTCTGATGTCATTTATGAGTGGACAGTAAGGTCACATGCAGAGAAATCACTGAGAGGAGGAGCCGCCATATCCAAGCACTCTGAACAGATACCAACGACACCAAAGACAGGGAGAAACACAGAGACTGAACCAACAGCCACAACTGTGAGAGGAAGGTGGAAGAAATGGCACCTAAGCAAGAGCAAGTCTTAAGAAATGCAATCAGAACCGCGAACCTCCAGCATTCAGCCCCCAGTGCAGCCAGCAGAGCGGATCAGAGGTGCAGCTGCGCAGCACAACACAGGGGAATCGAGGCGGGCACTCAGCATTGGTGAGATTCGAAGCCACCCCAAGGGTAACGATTATAGGCTATTGCCAAGGCCCTTGGTTTCCCATGAGAAAAAGATGGTAAGACCCTACTGCTGAAGATGTCACATGCCTGAGCAGCAAAATCACTGAGAAATCAAGGTGGTGCTGAGCAGAAAACCTTCTCCCTGTAGCCCAGCCAACTGAAAGCTGGAAAAAGCTGCACTGTATGCAGTCTTATGGGAGACAGAAGTCATCAGTGGTGAAAACAGTGGACACTGGAAGACTCAAGTTTGGCCAGACAGACCAAATGACTGAACTAGTGCAATAGTGGCATGTCTGCTCTGGGGGAAACCAACTGCTCTCTAATTGGACTGAAGACCCACTCTATGGGAGCGAATACATGCCTGGTACTAAAAACCTAATCAAAAGCCTATGACAGGGGAGGTCATGAGCCTTAGGGTTATAAAGCCTGCAATTGTCTGGATAAATGCATATATTACTCTCACCAAATTGCCCTGAAAGCACTACACTTAATGTTCATACTCATATATTAATGTTACCCTCACTTCTGGTTAGAGAAGCTTCTCTTTTCAGATGGCAATGACCACTGGGATGACCCAAAAGGCAACATAGTGCTGAGAAGAAGAGATGGAGGAGTGTCCAGCATTGAAACATCTCACACCCTCCAAGGCTCAGGGTCCATTGCAGAAGAGGTGGCAGAAAGAATGTAAGAGCCAAAGGAAGGGTTTCACTCCTTACATACAACTGTCCGGACAGAAATTGGCCTCAAATCCAAGACCTCTCAGTGCCTAGCAATATCCACACAAGACCCTCATAATAGCAGAAAAAGATGATGACAACAAATTAAAAGAGAGACTAATGGAGAGAAGGAGGGGATACAATGGAGAGCAGAGTTATGAAGGGGAAAAAAGGGGAGGGGAGGGGAGGAAAATACCATGGTTTGTTGTCTGTAAGTATAGAAGTTCTCAATAAAAATATATATCTAAAAAAGTCAATGCAAACTATGTCCTCAGAGAGCTGAGAAGAAGGTGAAAACAGAACAGGGTGTCCTCAGTGATTGAGGGAGCAGAGGGCAAGGGAGGGGAAGACAACTCTGAGGTCTTGGAAATAAAAATTATGATTGCAAAAATGAAAAAGGGTAGAATGGAAAACTCCCTGAAGCAGAAAAAAGAGAAAAAATGAAAAATGAGTGAAATGCTAGAAAAGTAAAGCAATAACTAATCATTAGGAATTGTAGAAAGACAGATCATAAAAAGCTCTGAAGTCATAAACAAAATGATTCAAGAAAACTTTCTAAACACAGGGAAAACACAAAAGCTCTGGCACAGGAGACAGGCTTCAGGGGAAGGTCCAGGAAGACAACAGACCAGATTTCAGAGTGGCACTGCACAAAGGGGACATACCATGGGGCAACGCTTCCCACACTCAGATGGAAAATGACTGACAACAGAATTCTACCATCAGCCAACCAGCAAATAAAGTCATACACACCTGTAAGTTCTTAAAGGTTTGTGAGTTCTCCAACACCCTTGCTTAAACATCTCTTATGGGGCTGGAGAGATCACTTAGTGCTTAAGACACTTGCCTGCAAAGCCAAAGGACCCAGGTTCAATTCTCCAGGACCCATGTGAGCCAGATGCACAAGGTGGCACATGCATCTGGAGTTTGTTTGCAGTGGCTAGAGGGCCTCGAGTGCCCATTCTCTCTTTCTCTATCTGTCTGTCTCTCTCTCTCTCTCTTACACCCTCAAATAAATAAAAATTAATTTTTAAGAAAATCTCTTGTGATGCTGGGCATGTAGCTCATTAGTGCACAAGGCCCTGGATTCTAGGTTAAAAACCCAGTACCACAAAGAAGGTCTTAAATAGATATAGGTACGTAAACTAAGGAAACCAGAGAGGAAAGACGAGAAGAGATTAGGAAGAGTCCAGCTCCAGTCACAAGCAAGGGGAGTTCTTCAATGAAGACGGGAGGTGGAGCTCGCAGACCACCTCCTGGCGGGAATAAAGATGGCGCAGTGCAGCCCAGATCCCTTCACAGCTGGACTGAAGGAGCTCTGCCGGGCAACCATCCCTGCTTCACAAATCCATGCCTCACGAGTATTCTATTCCCTGAGGACCACACAGAAGACATCCCTAAACTCCCCACAAGGCTAACCTGTGCTAAGGGTTTTGGCCTCACTGGCCCACCTTTAGAAAATGTCCGTGCCCCAGGAAACAACAATAGAAACAAAAGTTGCACAGTACCCCCAAATCTATACCTACCTCCTGCCCCCTTCTACTGCCTCCTGGAACTCCCTAATAGCGTTTGCCCAGGCTGAGGCTCTCTCTCATCCCCCTACTCTTCATGGAAGGCATGCATCACAGTCCCAGTGCTCTGCACAAATGTTCCAGAACGAACCACTTCTCTGGATCCAGGCCAACATTCCCAATCAAGGGACGGACACCAGGCGGCCACCCTCTCCCAACACAGAGCCCTTCTGCTGTGAATTGTGCTCACCCCTCGGGAATGTCACAGGGAGGAAACACGACCTTTTCACTAAATGCAAGAATACACCTTCAATTCTTTGTCATTAGTGCCTGACAAATGTTTTTCAAAATACTCTTCCTGACTGGGGAGAATGCTGAGTGGAGTGCTGTCTGAACAAGCGCGAGTACCCGAGTGACACGGGAAGCCGGACACTGCAGCAGGAGCGTGTGTGACCGCAGCACAGCTGAGGAGCGTGGAAGTGTACACAGGAGAACCTCCCAAACTTGCAGGCCGGCCAGCCTGGCAAACAGGGTAGTGAAGAGGAGGAGCGACGCGGCCTCACGACAAGACGGAAGGCAAGGACTGACACCCGGAGTAGTCCTCTAGCCTGCACGCGTTCGCCGAGGCTCAGGTGGGCCGGCACTCACACGCATGCAGGGCGGGCACACCCACCCCACACACACGTGCACGCACGCACACACGGCCCCTGCACAGTGAGGAGAACCACAGTTGTTCTTTCCTCCTGTTGCTCTGATGGCTTCCTCCCAATCACACTCACATACCCTCCACTGAACTACCCACCCCTTCACATTGAGACGGTTGTTGTCATCCACAACGTGCTGTCGACCCCCAGTCACAGCGGTCCTGGGATGTATGTGGCCCATGGGCCGCATGCCAGCTAGCTACTGAAGTCCCACGCAGCCTTTTTCATAGATGCACTCTCTAGCTGGCCTCGGGCACTCTTTTGCACTCATTTGTGAACATAAACTATGGTATCTCCAATTTCTCAATGTGTCCCTGAGTTCCAGATCGACATGCCCAACAGACAGCCATCGCCTCCAACTCCCACTGAACTCAAGATCTCCCACAATCCTTCAGGACACACTTCCTCGGGGCGTCTCGGCACAGTGGTGAGGACTGTAACCAGTACTGTGTTAGTACACAGGCAATGGAAACGGAATCCTCGAGCCACCTCTGCCTCCTCTCTCACTGCACATAAAATCAGTTATCAGCTCTAACTCCTCTGTGCCCCAAGATCCTCTGCTCATGTCCACCCCACCTGCTCCACCCTAATGACCACAACTACCTTCCACCAGTTCGTATCATCACCAGATCTACTTCCACTGTCATCCACATGATGCTTTTAAACACTTCCCATGTTGAAACTTTCCCGCAGCTTTAGGATGAATTTCACAACGAGTCAAGGTCATTTCCATCTTATCCTACACCACTGTCCTACAATCATACAGGAGTTTGTACTACAATCTGATGGCCAAGTCACCAGCTTTCTCTGGACCACAGTGGCCTTGTATGTAACACAAACGAGACAAACCAGGTTATGTCTAAGACATGCCAGTGTAAAGCCTTCTAAGCACATTATCCTGTTCTAAAATCATTAGTGATTCTTCTTCAGAAGCTGCTTTCTGTGTGGAATTGGCCGCTCCTGTCATAGACAGTACTGTCCTTGATCCATGCTGCCTGCAGGAGGTGGCGCCTCCCATCCTTCCCCACAGTGAGTCATCCAATGCTACGCCATGTCCTCCCATACGGCCCTTCTTGATTCTCTTGCAGTGACCACCCTTGTCAGGAGACCTCTGCCATGACTTCCTGAGCGTCACCAGAACATTCCACCTCCCTCTGCTCTGCAATCCACTCAGCACACTGGACAAGTCTTTCTAATCAACAGTCCGCTGGATGCGTGAGCTTGAAGCTTCACGTTGAATGAGAACCTTTTAAAAAATACATTTATTTCATTTATTTATTTATTAGAGACAGAGAGAGAATGAGTGTGCCAGGGCCTCTAACCACTGCAAACGAACTCCAGGTGCATGTACCACCTCATGCATCTCATCTAACTTACGTGGGACCTGGAGAATCGAACCTGGATAGGCTTTGCAGGCAAGTGCCTTAACTGCTGAGCCATCCCTCCAGCCCTGAGAAACTTATTTTTGAGCCACGTTTAATGTACATTCTGTGGCAAGTAAACTTGGAGGACCAAGCACTTTCACATATGATCTGACAAGTGCATAACTAAATGAATGCTATGTGTATTAGTCAGGGTCCTCTAGAGGAACAGAACTGCTAGAATGAATTATTTTAAAAGGGGGATTTATTGGATCAGCTTACAGAAGTCCAATAGCAGTTGCAGGCCCGAGAATCACCGAACCTGGTAGCTGCTCAGTCCACGTGGCCAGATGCCTCAGCAGTCCCGACCAGCACTGCAGATGGTGCAGAAAGCCTGGAGGCTTCCTGAGGAGCCGCTGGGTTTCAATCCATGGGGGTCTTCAGTTGATGCTGGTCTTTAGTCCACACTGGTCTTCAATCCACGCTGGAAGGTAGCAAGCAGCTCCGGCAGCCAAAGTGGAAGGGAAGGCAGGAAGGAAGGAAGGGACTCTTTTTACCCAGAGCTTCCTTGTATCAAGTCTCCCTCTGAGCAGGGCCACCGACTCTGGGGGAAGGGCTCACTCTGGGGCAAAGACTTCCTCCTTTAGTAGATCCTTCCTAGAAGCAACCTCGGAGACTCAGGGATTTCTGTGGATTACTAAACAGATCAAGTGGACAACACCTTAACTATCACACTATGCAACATTCATTCTTCTGACTGCCACAGTACCACACGGCTTGTCCTGCCCCTTCCCACCACAGACACGGCACTGGCACGCAGGATCTGCCACCGAGAACAGGAGTGCCAGGAGCACTTGTGAACACACTTACTTTTCCATATACATGGGCTCTCTCTTGGGTATTTGTCTTTGAAAAAGTCACTAAGCTGTATGACTTGCCTATATTTAGCCTCACAGGATAATGGGTACACACCTCTCTCTCTGCCTCTCAAAAAATAAATAAATAAAGGCCCTACACACATTTTACATGTAGGGCCAATGTAAAAAGGTCCTCTGGGCCTCTTAGACTTCCCAGCTTGCTTAAAATGTCATCTTATTGGGAACTTAATTTGACTTCCTTGATCATTAATGAGATTGGAATTTCTTCATATGATTATTAACACTGTATAGCTCCTATTCTGTGAAATGCTATACATATATTTGATTATTTTTATACTATGCTTTCTCTACTTTTTAAATTGGACTGAATTTTTCAAATATTCTTGATGTTTACTGACAACTGCTTATATTATAAACATCTATATTATAATTTAACTTTTTACTTTCTTTCTTTTTTTTTTGTTTTTTTGTTTTTTTGTTTTTCGAGGTAGGGTCTCACTCTAGCCCAGGCTGACCTGGAATTCACTATGGAGTCTCAGGGTGGCCTCGAACTCACGGCGATCCTCCTACCTCTGCCTCCCGAGTGCTGGGATTAAAGGCGTGCGCCACCACGCCCGGCTAACTTTTTACTTTCTTTAAGACAACTTTTGATGAGTGAATTCTTAATTGGTTCCTCACAAAAACAATCAGATTTTAGTCTTACTTCTTAAATTCTTTTGCTATCCCTCGGTTTAAAAAATATACACCAAGCCGGGCGTGGTGGCGCATGCCTTTAATCCCAGCACTTGGGAGGCAGAGGTAGGAGGATTGCCATGAGTTCAAGGCCACCCTGAGACTCCATAGTGCATTCCAGGTCAGCCTGAGCCAGAGTGAGACCCTACCTCGAAAAACAAAAACAAACAAACAAACAAACAAATATATATACACTGACATTTTCAAAGAAAGCTAACTACATTTTATTTATAACACTTAAATATTTAAGCCACTAACTGTTTATATCTAGTGAAGCAAGGGATATAATTACTTCTTTAGGAAACTGTGAAGCTTTTCAAACTTTAAATTATAAAGTGACTTTCATCCTCGTGAATCAGTTGCTATCTTTATCATGTACCACATTTATCTTGCAACAAACAGACGCATAAACGTGTGTCTATTTCCAGCTATGGAATTATTTCAAGAAAAATTATATCTGTACTAAGCAAACATGTGTGTAAACATGGTATGTCTCACAACTAGCATGTACCATGTCTGTAAACATGACATGTCTCACAATTAACATGTACCATGTCTGTAAATATGGCGTATCTGACAACTAGCATATACCACGTCTATAACCACGGCATACCTCACAACTAACACGTACCGTATCTGTAAACAGGCATGTCTCACAACGGGTGCGTATCATGTCTGTAAACATGGCATGTCTCACAACTAGCATATACGTGTGTTTGCCTTTTTGTTAGGGTTCCAGTCAGTGAAGTTCTGTGATTTCCTCGAGGGACGCCCACACTTCCCTAGACAGTGGGTGTCCATGGTGGCGTGCTAATGTCTTCTTTTCCGTTGCACTGTCTACATGTTTATTGCTGCTGTGTGATGATGTCACTGGCCTACAAAGACTGATGTTGTCCACCAGCCTTTTATAGGCTTTAATTTAAAAAGCTTTGTCTGCATAGTCTTTTAATTTATATGCAAATGACCGTTTTGCCTCCAGATAACTCAGCTGTGTTGCCTTCCTTAAAATTCTTACATTCAGATTCCTTTCCCTTGTCCTCATTCATAGGCTACACCCTTTTATGCAAGGCTGAGGGCATGTGACAGATTACATTTTCCAAAGATATTCTCAAAACACCTATCCCCACACACTCCAAGAACGGAACACTAGCACTCCTCCTGTGAGTGGAGGGATCTTGGCCCTCTCCCTTCAATCTGGGGGCACGTGACCTCAGTGACCAATGGGGTTGAGCAAGGCAGCACTGGGACACCCCAGTCTGCACACCCCTTCTTCTGTCTGGGGCTCTGTGGTGCTCACTCCTGGAACACACATGCCACGACACAGAGACCAAACTCGCCACGAAGACCACATGGAAAAGCCGCATGTGAGTCTTCCAACTAGCTGCCTAGTTGAGATCCCAGCCAGCACTCAGCATCAAATAACCAGACACATGACTGAACACACTTCTAGATGATTCCAGTCCCCGCTAGAACACGGCCTTCCAGCTAAGGCAGAAAAGGACCATGACAAAACCTCTTTTCCCTTCCTGTCAAGTTCCTGTCCTCTGAGACCTTAAGAATATGTTTCCTTTTGCCGTAAGTTTTGGGGTCATCTCTTAGGTAGCAGTATGCTTTGTTATCATGAATTTACATGGATTATCAACAGTTTCTGTGAATACTGAAATTATCACTTTTTTTCTCATTCAATCTATTAATGATGTCATTTAAAATTATGGACCACCTAAGAGTAAACTGTCCCTAGATACCTAAGATAAACCAACCTAGTAGCAATGTATGCTTTCTTTAAAACATTGGTATAGACTTGCTACTATTCTGTGGAGATCTCAAGAACCGCATTCAATAGTGAAATGCATCTGTATTTTTCATTTCTTGTGATATCTTCATCTGGTTTGGATATCAGGTTTGGATATCTGGTTTGGATATTCAGAACTTGCTGGGAAATTATTCCCCCATTTTCTCTTCATTAAGATCTTGCATCAGGCTGGAATAATCTATTTCTTAGAATTTTGGTAAAAGCTTAGCAAATCATCTGGGCTCGCCGTTTTCTTTGTGGGAAGATTCAATTTCTTGTAATTACAATGACTCAGACTTTTAATTTCTCCCTCAATTTTAGCAATAGTTTTTCTAGAAAAAGTACTTTTAAATGGTTGGCATACAGTTATTAACAGTACTGTCATTTTTAATGTGTAATTTATCTGTTGTTATATATTTTTCAATGAACACACATTGAATCCTATGTGCCTGTGAGCTATATTATTTAAATCTTCCATATGTTTGCTAGGATTTTTTGAGGGTTTTTATGATATTAGTTAGCATACAGGGACTTGGGTATCATCTATTCTATTCTGCATCTTCAAATACAAATTTATTTTGTGGACTCTCATGCCCACCTCCTGTCCCCAATCTTCCTCTCCCTCATTTATTTCCCTTCACCCCAATAACCCTTCTGCTCACGGGTCACACATATCTACTGGCCTTTCTCACACCTACTCTTCTCTTGCCCTTTCTTAGTTACACTTCTCTATAAGCCTACAGGAGCTATATATACATATATACATACATTTTTAAGCCAAGATGTGCGTATTAGAGAGAACATGCAGTTTTGATCTTCATGAGTCTGAGTCATGTCACTTAATATATTTTTTCACAGGTCAATCCATTTTCCTACACATTTAATTTTTCTGTTCTGCTGAATGGACTTCCATTGGGAACATGTACCACATCTTTACAATCTGGTCATCTGCCCGTGGGCATGCAGGCTCATGCCAGCTCTCAGTTACTGTAACTCAAGTGGCAGTGAACACGCTGTGCACGTGCCTCTGCAGCAGGGTGTACAGTCCTCACGGCAAAAGCCCTCGAGTGGCTGTATGGGAGTTCTGTTTCTAATTTTTGGGGGGAACCTTCCATATTGATTTCCATAATGGCTATACTACTTTGAAGTCCCATCAGCAATGAATAATAGCTCCTCTTCTTGCGTCCTCACCAGCATTTGTTGGCAGTTTTCTTGATGCTAGCCATTCTGACTGGGTAAGATTATCATGGAGTTCTTTTAGTTCACACTTCCCTGATGGTGGGGGATGGTGAATACATTTTGAAGTACTCACTGGCCATCTGTGTTTCTTCTTCGGTCAACTGTTCATTTCCTTTATAGCCTATTTTAAGATTGGCAGGTTTAATTTTTTTGGTTAATTTGTGCAGTTCTTTGAAAATTCTGCTTATTATCCCTCTATCTGAGGAATAGCTAGGAAAGATTTTCTCCCATTCTGCTGGCTGCCTGTTCATTTACTAATGGTTCCTTTTGCTGTGCAGACACTTTTGAATTTCATGTAGTCGCAATTTTAATTCTTGAGGTTATTTCCTAGGCTAGTGGAGTCCTGTTCAGAAAGTTCCTGCCAATGCCTGTACCCTGGAATGGGTCCCCTCCCCTTTTCCTTAATTCTAGAAGTTTCAGTGTTCCAGGTTGTAAAGTCTTTGATCCACTCTAAAATGGTATTTATACAGGGTGAAAAATATGGATCTAATTTCATTTTTCTGCAGGTGGATATCCAGTTTTGCCAGCACCATTTGTTGAATAGGTTCTTTTTTCCACACATTTGTCAAAGACTAGGTGGCTAAAACACTGCAGATTTATTTCTGGGTCCTCTGTTCTGTTCCTCTGGTCTATATTTCTGTCCTTTTCACTACTGCGCTGTAGTGTAACTTGAGATCAGGTATTCTGACACCTCCAGCGTGGTTCCTTTCTTTCTCCTTAGGACTGCTTTGTGCTTCCATGTCAACTCTTGGATTTTTTTCCAGCTCAGTGAGAAATGCCATTGGAATATTGGTGGGGATTGCTTTGAAGCTGTAGATTACTTTTGGGAATATAACCATTTTTATAACATTAATTCTGCCAATGCAGGAGCATGGAAGAACTTTTCTGTGGTCAAGTATCCTCTGTTGATTTATTTTTATTTTTTGGTGTCTTGAGTTTTCATTATAGAAATCTTTCACATATTTGGTTAGGCTTATTCCTAGGTATTTAATGTTTTGCAGCTATTGTGGATGGGATATTTTTCTTGATTTCTTTCTGGGGGTTCACTACTGGTATATACGAAAGCTACTGATTTTCGTATGTTGATTTTGTATCCCACAACATTACTGGGATTATGTATTAGCCTCAAAAGTCTTGTACTTGGTCTTTTAGTTTTCAGATCATTTCATCTACAAACAGGGGTAGTTTGACTTCCTGCTTTCCTAGTTGTGTGATTCTTATGCTTCTTCTTGTCTCACTGCTCTCGCTAGGACTTCGAGCACAATACTGAAGAGAAGTGGCAAGAGTGGCGTCCTGTCTCATTCTTCATTTTAAAGGAAGTTGTCTTGGTGTTTCTTGACTTCATATAATGTTGGCTGTAGGTCTGTCATATATGGCCTTTATGATTTTGAAGTATACTTCATTTATTCCTACTTTTTTTTCCAGGACTTCCATCAAGAAAGTACGTTGGACTTTGCCAAATGCCCTTTCTACATCAATTGAAATAATCATGTGATATTTTTACCCTTAGGTTTATTTATATGACATATTACATTTATTGATTTACATGTGTTGAACCAACTCTGCATCCCTAGTACAAAGCCTACTTGGTTATGATGATCCATCTCTCCAGCCCTATCTTTGCAATGTTTATGACTCTAGACTTATCTCAAACAGCGAAGTATTTAACTCCACGTATGTTTCATAAAAATAAAGCAGATGTTCCTTTAAAACGTCTCTGTGCTTTGTACCTCACTTTATTCGACTTTACATACTCATCACTACGCGCCCTAGCTCCATAGTGCACTGAGTTCATATGTCTTGGAAACTCTATAACCTGACAGAAGAAAAGGTGTGCCCACCTGAGGACATAAATATAATTTACTGAAGCTTTAAAAACCAGTGACAGAAATTATAAGAGCAGCACAAAAGAAAAGAACACTGTCTAGAGGTAAGTGATGACCCATAGAAACATAAAACTCAAATGATGTAACAAGGCAGAAACTTTCTAATGTGATTAATTTGAAAAGATAACGAAAATGTAGAAAACATGTGTGAGTGGGCATCAAGACACAGAAAAAAAATTATAGGAAAGAATAAAATGGAAATGTTGGTGAAAATTTATCAGACATTTCCTTTAATGAGGTTATGAGAACACTTTACAGAAAAGGGGGAGAAAGAAATCGGTAAGCTTG
The DNA here is from genome assembly GCA_036346955.1 of Dipus sagitta. Classification (NCBI taxonomy): domain Eukaryota; kingdom Metazoa; phylum Chordata; class Mammalia; order Rodentia; family Dipodidae; genus Dipus; species Dipus sagitta. The sequence goes on from CM070789.1 coordinate 2,506,239, forward strand.
AAAACATTCCTAGAAATTATCCAAACTGAAACTTGCACGCGCACATGCGCACAGATACAAAAGGGAAAAGGGAATCCGACCACAGGCTGCTCAACACTGCCACAGATTATGACGGCTGCACTGAGCACTGCAGAAACAGGGGGCAAAGGTCACGGGACGAAGAACGTTTAAAGATGTGATGGTCAAAAATGTTTCAAAATCAATTAAACACAACAATCCACAAATCAAGGAGTCAGACCACGGGCTCTCATAACCTACTTGATGTAAATAGTACACAGCACAAACAACCACAGCAGAAAGGAACAAGACCTTCTCGTCCTCTTTCCTCCCCCATCTCTCCTCCCATAATATGTAAGAAACATCTCTGCTTGCTTGTTCCTCATAACTCTGTTCACTTTTGAAGAATATGTAGTGATTTCAGTTAGCAAACAACTAACTGGATTAATTCAAAACCTAAAGTGTTACAAAAATGACTGAGAAAATTGGTACCAATAGTTCAAAAGTATCCTATTAGGGGCTAGAGAGATGGCTCAGCAGTTGAGGTGCGTGCCTGCAAAGCCTAGGGACCTGAGTTGGATTCACAAGAAAGTAAAATTTATGAAACTGTCAGAAGCAAGAAAAGTAAAGAGACATCACTGTGGGTACGATCAAATCATTGAGTGACAAGGAGACATCACTGTGGGTACCATCAAATCACATGTGATAAGGAGACATCACTGTACTATAGTATCATGGGTGATAAGGAGATATCACTGTGAGTACCATCATATCATGGGTGATAAGGAGATATGACTGTGAGTACTATAGTATCATGGGTGATAAGGAGACATCACTGTGAGTACCATCATATCATGGGTGATAAGGAGAACATCTACTGTGTAGTATTCACTTGTACATCATATCACGGGTGACAAGGAGACATCACTGTGAGTATTATAGTATCATGGGCGGTAAGGAGACATCACTGTGCATACCATCATACCACGGGTGGTAAGGAGATAAATCAAATCATGGGTGAGATCCTATAATAGTACAGTATAGACTTTAATGACTGATTGTATGTCAATACTATGTCATGAACCCTAACACTACAAAACAGACTTCACTTAATACCATATGTCAATACTATGTTATGAATTCCAGCAAGTGTTGGTCACAGGGAACTGGGTGTAGGGATCCAAGTACTCATTCCATCTAGATGACTTCTTTCCCTGAGGTGCTAGAGGTCAAACCCAGGGACTTAAGACTGCTAGGTAAGCACTCTACCACTGAGCTACATCCCTAGGCCCTAACTTGGAGTATTTGTATGAACCTGAAATTATTTCAAAATGAACATTTATTCTAAAACCAGATAGCATTAATGAACAACTGGCTTGTGCTATCTCCTTTTGCACATATTACATCTACAGTGTTTACCTGACAGACTCTCATCCATTCTTCAGAATCAGAGTCAGGAGCAAGGGTGGAAGGGGAGACACTTGACAAGCCAACCAGAAAAGATTTTCACAGATTTTCAATCATCCTCTATGCACACATCTACCTAAGGTCACAAACATCTACTACATGTCCCATAGGAACTATGTGGCCAATAAAAACCTTCTTCATGGGCTGGAGGGATTGCTTAGTGGTTAAAGTGCTTGTCTGCAAAGCCAAAGGACCCAGGTTCGATTCCCCAGGACCCACATAAGCCAGATGCAGAAGGTGGCACATGCATCTTTAGTTCATTTGCAGTGGCTAGAGGCCCTGGTGCACCGATTCTCCCTCCCTCCTTCCCTCCCTCTCTCTCTCTCTCTCTCTTTCTCTCTCTCATAAATAAATTACAAACCTTCTTCATGAGATAACCTTAATAAGAAAGATGGTAGAAGAGGGCAGATATTAAAACACACACAGTAGAAGAAACAAAAACAAAAGAAAAAGGTCAAATGCAGCCTAATAACCTAAGACACCAGGGAGCCAGACAAACAGGCCATCTTTGTGCTGTCCTTAGAACCATAACCCTGGGTCCAGAATTGACGAACTCAGGAAAAGAAAGCTCATTTGAGGGACTGATGATTTAACCCTGTACCAGAAGGATAAGGATGGTGTTACACAGTATTAAAGAGAGAGAGAGAGAGAGGAGAGGAGTGGGGGAGCTCATCTGTGACAAGGCCTGGGTCCAGGGTGTAGGAACTGAAAAGCATACTCTTACGTCTAGAGTCCCTTCCTATTCCATGATCAGTTCTTTCTTTCAATGGTCACATTAACATTCAATCAAACATGCTGGTTTCCAGTGTATTCTGTAACATATTACCAATAAGTTAATGGTTGAAAACAACAGAAATTCACTCTCCTGGCTGGAGAGGCCAGAAGTCAATGTGAAACCAAAGAGCAGGAAAGGCTGCCTCCCTCCAGAGGCTTGCGAGGGGAGCCTGACTGCGGGGAGAGTGCTCGTGCCTCAGCCACAGCCCAGTCTTCAAGCTGCACACGGTTCTGCATGTCTGTGAATTCTGCTCTCTCTCTCTTATGAGACACAGAGCAGCATTCAGGACCTGCCCAGAGAATACAGGATGAATGCTCCATCTCCACACCCTGAACTTTGCCATATCTTTAAAACTTCTGTCCAAATAAGGTAAAGCTTACAGGTTTTAGAGACTAAAACCTGATACCTCTGAAGAGCATTATGCTGAATCCTACATCACAATAAGTAAACAAATAATAACTCAGTGGAAGAGGAAGAGATTAAGAAAGCTATTAACACTGAGTGGAAGAGGAAGGGATTAACACAGCTATTGGTGAGAGATATATTTGGAGTTAGAAAAAATCAGAGAAAATAATTGAATCACTAATAATAAGAAACATAAAATTCCAATGATTAGGTATCACTTTCCATTAATATGTAATATCATAGGTATATGCCTCTATACTTGGTATGCATTATGTATCTAAGGCTTTCCTATGAAAGATGGATCTAGAAACCATACCTGTTACATTCAAATGAAAAAAAAACTAAAGAGACAAAAGATAATCAGAGTAAAGGAATATGGGACTGTGAATGCATTTTTTTTAATTTAAGATTTACTATTATTGGTGTTACTTATGTAAAAGTGAAAAAAATTCTTAAATCCTGAAGAATATTTAACTTCAAAACACTGTATGTGGAGGTATATTTTTTTTAGACAAACTTTGGATCAAGATATTCTACAATGAAAGTCTAAGTCGAATCCATAAACCTGATTTTCCTAGTTGGTATGTAGAGACATTTAAAGCTCATCTGTGCTGGACAGACTGAGGCACTGACATTTCACAGTGACTATGCATTGTTGTAAATGATCTTAGCCACACTTTGGTACAAATTATAAACTTTCCTACGTAGCATTTTGTATATAGAGGTCTCAATGTTTTTACATCATACGAAAAAGAAAGGATGCTTCATACAAATAACAGATTCTAAAACAATTTATTGGATCAAAATATTTCAAGAGGCCTGGAGAGATGGCTCAGTGGTTAAGGGCACTTGCTTGCAGAGCTTGATGGTCCAGGTTCAATTCCCCAGCTCCCACATAAAGCCAGATGCGCAAAGAGGTGTATGCATCTGGAGTTCATTTTTACTGGAAGGGGGCCCTAGTACACTCATTCTTTTCTCTTTCTCTTCTTCCTCTCTCTCTCCCTCCCTCATTCACTCTCTTCTTGCAAATAAATAAGACGTATTTTTAAATACAATGAAAAATAAAACAATTTAAGAAAAACTGTTTGGATGAGAGAAAATGTATATTACAATACACCAATAACATTAACTTTGATTTTGCATTGCCTCTCAGAAAATCTGTATTTTATACAAATTCACATAGAAAAGCTCCCACAGAAGACTGCCCCTACCACTAAATTAGAATGGAACAAAGTTAATGGCTACAAATTATAATTTATTTATATGAATTATGTAATGGAATAAAAACACTTAGCAAATTTAATGAGTCATTTCCAATAACAATGTTTTTACAAGCCATTGAAATAACTGATGTTTGCCTAAAGAGAATCACTTAAAGTCACAGCAGAATTAACATCTGAAAGTAATTCCTCTTGGCAACGTTAGGACAGCAGGTGCCAATACCCAACAATCACAAGAGCATTTTCACTCCTGCTATACATAAAATATAATTCACTGGATTATTCATTCTATCATAACAATTAAATAAAATGTATACTGAACTTGATTTATATACTCCCAGTATCTAACAAAACATGCCACAAGTTTTATAAATACCAACACATATTCAGAAAACGTGCATTCACTGGGGACGCAGCTCAGTGCAAGAGCGCAGGCCTTAGCATGCTCAAGGTCTAGGGCTCAATCCCCAGGACCACTAATAAAGTACAGGAATGAAAGAAAGAAAAGAGAGAGAGAGAGAATGAAACCTACATTACTTCCAAACCCAAAGCACCACAAACCTAGAGAAATAAACTATCTTCAGAGACCACGCTTCCCGTAATCCCAGCACTTGGAAGGTTGAGGCAGCAAATCCCCGTGAGTTTGAAACCAGCCTGGGCTACGTAGTAAGTTCCAGGCCAGCCCGGGCAATAAGAGTTCAGACCTTATTTCAAATGAATGGAGAAATGAATAATGAATGAATGAACAAATGAAAGAATGAAACTATTCACCTTTCTTCAGCAGTCACCAAAGAAAGTTCTGTCATTGAAATTTATCACTGAGAGTTGCCTCTTTTCATTTTAGTTGTTAACACAACACTTAAAGTAAAGAATATATTTTACCAGCTTATACACAAAGATAGCCACAACCAGTTAACTTGCTAAAGAAGAAATGGCTTATTCATGTCAGACCCATTCAAAGACACCACCTTCTCAGGCATAGAAGTTAGGCCCAATTCCCTCAAGAAAGTCACCTCCCATTGGGCTTAAATGCCAGTTACCACTAGCCCAAGTGGGATTTGCAAAGATTAGCACCGCAATCCATGAAAATGCTTGGTAAAGACAAACTTTTCTACTTGTGCTGTGCACTGTATGACATGACGAGAGCTCTCTTAGCAAGTCAGACCTTCAGGGTAGCTTGCAATATGAGGTACGGCCCAGATTCACACTCACTAGTCATTTTAGTCAGTTAAACACAGACATAAATGTTCTTCCATAGGCTAGTTTTTTGACCAAACAAACAAACAAATGAACAAAACAACTGCTATCAGAAGGCAAGACTTTTGGGCTGGAGAGATGGCTTAGCAGTTGAGGCGCTTGCCTGCGAAGACTAAGGACCCATGTTTGACTCTCCAGGTTCCATGTAAGCCAGATGCACCAGGTAATGCAACTGTACAAATTCACACATGTGCACAAGGTGGTGTTCCTGTCTGGAGTTCGATTATAGTGGTTAGAGGCCCTGGCATACCAATTCTTTCTCTCTCTCTCTCTCTCTCTCACTCACTCTTTCATATGAAAAAAAAGGTCAGACTGTTGGGCTTGACTAAAACAATTAAAAAAAAAAAAAAAGACTTTTTAACCTAAAGAACCCATGTGTATGTGGAAAAAAACTGGAATACACACACACACACACACACACACACACATCCCTAGTGGTTTTTAAATTAAAAAATGAAGATGGGGCTGGAGAGATGGCTTAGCGGTTAAGCGCTTGCCTGTGAAGCCTAAGGACCCTGGTTCAAGGCTCGACTCCCCAGGACCCACGTTAGCCAGATGCACAAGGGGGTGCATGCGTCTGGAGTTCATTTGCAGTGGCTGGAGGCCCTGGCGCACCCATTCTCTCTCTATCTGCCTCTTTCTCTCTGTGTCTGTCACTCTCAAATAAATAAATAAAAGTGAACAAAAAAAAATGAAGATGAAGCTTCATTTTGTAAGATGAGTTCCATGGATGGCCAACTGTGATGATGACACGGCAGTTTTATAATGCATAAGTACTATAACATTTTAAAATCTGAAGAAAATTATCAATTTTATGCTATGACTATCTTACCATAACTGTTACAAAGAAAGGACAGCGAGAGTTGAGCTGCTATCGAGTGATGCATATATTCCATAACCAGAAGTCACTTGTCTCATGATGCGACGGAGCACGTGAGGGTGTCACAGGAGGGCCACGGGCAGGGACGAGCAATGACAAAGGGTCTCTTAGCTTGCATGGACAGAAGCCCGTATCTACATGTCCTTCGCTACATCAATGTCAAAACCAGATGTGAGGATGAAAACCTAACAGAAATGGACATTTCTTCCTTCCAGATCTGAAAGATCCTGGCAGGAGACCGGCACTCGACTGAGCTCATGATCTTTTCTAACCCCGAGTTCAGAACCTAACCCAAGAGTTCAATAATTGGGACGAACTCACTTTTCAGACAAAATAAATACAATGATAACTATTTTCCATAGTAACTAGACAATATGAATATTCACTGAATGTCTGTCGGAATCTCCAAAAGGCACACTGCATACACGACTCACTGAAGTCACAGAGCCACACCGCACTGCATACACGACTCACTGAAGTCACAGAGCCACACCGCACTGCATACACGACTCACTGAAGTCACAGAGCCACACCGCACTGCATACACGACTCACTGAAGTCACAGAGCCACACCGCACTGCATACACGACTCACTGAAGTCACAGAGCCACACCGCACTGCATACACGACTCACTGAAGGTCACAGAGCACACCGCACGGGCATACACGACTCACTGAAGTCGACAGAGCCTCACCGCACTGCATACACGGACCTCATCTGAAGTCACAGAGCCACACCGCACTGCATACACTACTCACTGAAGTCACAGAGCCACACCTGACACTTGCATAAACGACGCACGGAAGTCACATGAGCCACACCGCACTGCATAGCAGGCGACTCAACACTGAAGTCAGCCTGAGCCACACCTGCAGACATGCATAGCACGACGTGGCTCTGAGTCACTGAGCTCACTTCGTCATACACGACTCACTGAAGTCACAGAGCCACACCGCACTGCATACACGACTCACTGAAGTCACAGAGCCACACTGCAGACATGCTGCACACGTGGCTCTGCGCAGAATCTCCTTTCGTCTCTATGTCAACGAGCGACATGTGCAGGAATTTCTCATTCACATGGGGATGTTTTCTAACATTTCTCACTAAATGACTAAAACATATTTCACAATAAAAATGTTTTTAAATCAAAAATATTATGCTAAGGGCCAGGCATGGTGGCACACACTTTAATCCCAGCACTCGGGAGGCACAGGTAGGAGGATCACCCTGAGTTCGAGGCCACCCTGAGACTACATAGTGAATTCCAGGTCAGCCTCGGCTAGAGCGAGACCTTACTTTGAAAAACTGAAAAGAAATATTATGTTGGGAAATTTAAGGCAATTAAAAACCACTTCTACAAGTACATGTGCAGAACTGTGAAGCGCAGGTGCATCTATGTAACAGAAAAAGTGGGAGCTGGGGAGCGGGGCAGAGTGCTGTGAATAAGACCGGCTACAATGGAACAGATAAATAAGCTCAGTGATGCTGGCGGGGCAGGCGCTGTTTTACTTTGTACCTTGATTTGAGTGGAGTTACACAAGCTTATCAGAATTCAGCAACATGCACAATCTCTACATGTTATAACATATATAAATTACATACAAATTTCAAAAACTTAGGGCAGTTAGGAGGGGAAAACTGCAATGGATAACTGATGGCATCCACGCACTGAGGAGAGAATGACGCCTCTGCGCACCAGGGCCGTCGCACGCGGCAGCGCCGCAGGTACACTGCGGGCCGGTGACCACGTCTTCACAGCATCCCTCTTCTGACCACTCAGCACGACTGCTTCAAAGTCAGATAAACGTCCCCGCTCTTCACATTACCGGAATGACTACAGGGCCCAGCACCCCTCCCTTTAGCCCTGGCTCGGGCCATCTGTCTCCTCTAACCCAAGGCAATATAGTTCAGCACCTATTTGGTGTAAAGTTAACACAAAAGAGCACTAAAATGATCTGGAAGTGACCTCTCGTTGAGGCACTTACAATCTAGCAGAAACATTCAAAAAGAAAATAGCTACCAAAAAAAAAAGGTTTCAGTGCCTGCAGTGTTTGAATTTAAACTCTGCATTCAGACCAGTAATTGGAAAAGTGGGAGGGAAAAAGAACAACAAAAGCAGCCTCTGCCCACCCCCCACTCTGTATCCCTGTCTCCTGGTTCCCCCACCCATCACTTTATATATTGCCAGTACAGCACAACCTCATCAATAAATCTGAATTTGTGTGTCCAGAAATTTTCAAGTGCAAATACAAAAGATCCCCTGTCAGTGTATAAGTGAAAGACAAAATCTATGATCAGCAACCTATAGTAGGTGAGTAATGGCACCCAACATATTCCTAACAAAGGACATTCTGGTTGATTCACACTCCTGACACCCGTGCGCCTGTCTGTGAGTGTCTGGAACATCACACGCAGACTTCAAACTCCTCAGCAGTGAATTTTCGGGCTTTAAAACTGCAAGTCTAAAATTAGAATTATGAAGTGACAGAAAACATCACAATCCGAATTCTGCTTGCACGAAACCGCACAGTCTGCAATGCCAAGTTGCTGATTTGCAGCTGCGAAAATGAGAAAATCACTCCTGAAGACAGCTGCGCCTGGTCAGGCCCACTTAACACAGCGCCAGCCGTAGACCTCCAATCACATGTGTCATCCCCTTCCGCTCATATAATAGGAATTAGACGGGCTGGAAACAACAAATTCGCGTAGACCTTTCTGAAGTAAGTAAGTACCACTCCTTTCCTAAACTTTCAAAACATTAGACGAGGTGAGAGAAAACATACATCTTCATTTCATCCTATGCAAGGTTCTTTTTCAAAACTCAAGATGTTCTAGATTTCTAAGTCACATGCCGTTCTGCAAATCTGAGAAAAACCCACAAGACTTTTAGAATATCCAGTCCTGGCATACAGCTTCAGAACCCTTCCTCAAACAAATGGCTCATCACAAACGCACAAAAATCAGCTGTACAATGAATGCACAGAAACATTTCTTCAGCTGTTTCATCAGTAAATTTCCTAACATAAGTTCAGAAACCAAATACAAGGTGACAGGAGTCTGTCTGCAACTATAAAACCACTTGGCATTATTTGGCCCCAGAAGACAGGAATCTATGGAAAGCCATTTAAAAATCTACCTGGCACATACACATGAAAATATTTTGTTTGCCGTTTGAAGCCACACCAGATTCAACCCTCAACCCACAGAGACCGGATTTCCACTTTGCTTCGCATAATCCGCATGTACAAAATCCAAGATTACACCACAGGAAAGTGTTGTTAAAATTCTGTAAGGATAGCAAAAACATTCACCATAGAACTACAATTCCTTGGATTTCCTTAGAGGCTCGGGTGTAGTGTCCTATCCATAGTAACAGAAGCACGCTAACACCTGAACTGTGCGCTCAGGCCCACGGGGCTCGCCTCACCCGTCCACACAAGCCCTTGCTCCGCAGCAGAGCGAACCCTGACCTGCCGTGAACACCATGCGAAGGGAGCGCGTACGGTTTTCTCTGAAGGAGCGCATCGCATCCTACAACTACTGCGTGGTTTGGTGACGGTGCAGCTCACTTTCTGTGCCTTACAGAAATCCGCGTTGTACCTGCTCACAAGCACCTGTGCCAGGTGACTTCAGGAGTGGTGGACTTGGGCAGTAAGTAAAGCCAGCACTCTGGAGGCTGAGGCAGGAAGAGTGCTGAGCTGAAGGCCAGCCTGGCCACTGTGGGACTCTGTTTAAAAAAAAAAAAAAAAGTCATACAGCATCATGCATAACTGCGGTGACATCATTTCTGAAACCTCCAACCTGCAGTATGGGCAGCTGCACATTAATACTGTTCATTCATGCTTCGTGTCCAGGCAGAACCCAAGACACAGCCTCACTAACACACTGAACAAATGCTTTTAATGCTATCAAAAACCAGTAAGCAGGAGAGGGAAATACCATGGTTTGCTGTCTGTAAGTATAGAAGAGAAGTTGTCAATAATATATATATATATATATATATATATATATATAGAGAGAGAGAGAGAGAGAGAGAGAGAGAGAGAGATAAACGGGCTGGAGAGATGGTGGCTTAGCAGGTAAGGCGCTTGCCTGCAAAGCCAAAAGACCTCTGTTCAATTCCTCAGGACCCACGTAAGCCAGATGCACAAGGGGGCACATGTGTCTGGAGTTTGTTTGCAGTGGCTGGAGGCCCCGGAGCGCCCATTCTCTCTCTCTCTCTCTCTCTCTCTCTCTCTCTCTGCCTCTTTCTCAAATAAATAAAAATAAAATATTTTTAAAAGACATAAACAATTTAAATAGACTTGAAATAAGCAATGAGGTTGAAGTAGTAATAGTGTGTCTGACCCTCAGAATAGGAGGAAAAGATGATGACATCCAAATAAGAAAGAGACTAATTGAGGGGGGATATGTTGGAGTGTGGATTTGTGAAGGGGAAAGTGGGGAAGGGAAGGGAATTATCATGGTTTATTGTCTATAATTATGGAAGTTGTCAATTTTAAAAAGTTTTAAAAAATAAAATAAAAAGCCAAAAAAACCCAATAAGCAAAAATATGCATCCCCCCAAAAAAACTTACTTCACTCAAAATATTTAGAAAACAAAACATGTAAGGTTAAGAAAGTTTTCTCCTACACACAGACATTTGGAAACTCTCGTTTTTGACTTAAGAAGCACTTTCTATGACACACTGGTCAATTTCTTCACCTTAAGAAATGAAGTATGGAGTGACTCCAAATCCTTTATGCAGGAATACCCGACCAGGAAAAGGAAGAGATATGCCCACGGGTACACTGGAGGTTCCATTTTATCCTCTCACCTCTCACCGCCCTCCCGCTGTGCAGTGTAAAGTCATGCGTGTGACTGAAGGTGCAGAGAAACTGAAGTCAAGCCCAGCCTTGATGAAGCTGTCAGAGATAGAGCATGCGTCTTCCAACGTGAAGACAGACCTGCTGGCCAACTCACTGAAGAGCTCTTGTCCCCCAAAGCCCAAAGCGACTGGCATCTCTTCATTCTGCCATCCCAGTCCCAATCTTCTGCCATGAAAGGAGACAGCGAACCCAACGTGAGCTCCATAAAATCAAGTATCTACCCAGCAACTACTGTCCCGAGGACAGGACCTGGCCCAAGCGGGACTTCCAAGTCCTGTCTGGGGATGAGGTTCTCCCCAAGCTCTGAACTCGCCTTCCTTGTTTAGAAGGGGTCACTCTTTCCCCCCAAGCTCTGAACTTGCCTTCCTTGTTTAGAAGGCGTTACTCTTCCCCCCAAGCTCTGAACTCGCCTTCCTTGTTTAGAAGGCGTTACTCTTCCCCCCAAGCTCTGAACTCGCCTTCCTTGTTTAGAAGGCGTTACTCTTCTCCCCCAAGCTCTGAACTCCCCTTCCTTCTTTAGAAGGGGTCACTCTTCCCCCTCCCCCAAGCTCTGAACTCGCCTTCCTTGTTTAGAAGGGGTCACTCTTCCCCCCCAAGCTCTGAACTCGCCTTCCTTGTTTAGAAGGCGTTAACTCTTCTACCCAAGCTCTGAACTCCCTTCCTTAGGCGTAACTCTTCCCCCCCAAGCTCTGAACTCGCCTTCCTTGTTTAGAAGGCGTTAACTCTTCTACCCAAGCTCTGAACTCCCTTCCTTAGGCGTAACTCTTCCCCCCAAGCTCTGAACTCGCCTTCCTTGTTTAGAAGGGGTCACTCTTCCCCCCAAGCTCTGAACTCGCCTTCCTTGTTTAGAAGGGGTCACTCTTCCCCCCAAGCTCTGAACTCGCCTTCCTTGTTTAGAAGGGGTCACTCTTCCCCCCAAGCTCTGAACTTGCCTTCCTTGTTTAGAAGGGGTCACTCTCCTACCCAAGGTCAGGACGCACCTTCCTCAGACTCCTGAAAGAAGTCCCACTGCGTGAGTCCTGGGAATGATCTGGTTTTGAATGGCTGCTGGTTCCTGTGTGGAACAGATCTCAGCTTTCATGTCCCCTATGGACAAAGGTTTTCCTAAAGTAGAAAACTAACTACTGTAACATGACCTCACATTCATTCATAAAATTCATAAATTTCTTGAAGAAACAAATAAAAGTTGGAAAGAAATAAGCCTGAGGCCAAAGTGAGCAAGGGTAGTTGCAAGTGAGGAGTCAGTACTGGCTTGTCTGACAGGAAAGAAGTAAGAGGGGAAGAAATGGGAAAGGGAGGGAAAGAATGGAAGGGGAGAAGGGAAGGAAAGACAAAGAAGGAAAGGGGGCAGGGGAGGAGGAAAGGGGATTCTGAACCTAAATGTGTGTGTTTGTGTGTGTGTGTGTATACACACACACACACACACACATATATATACATACATATATACATACATACATACATACATACATACATACATACATACATACATATTGCAGATGGCAGACTAGCCCTTTACAAGCTCCAGAAATCAGGCAGTTGTCAGAGCTGGATAAAAGAGCCTTCTAGAAAATTTAGACCTGCCCAGAAGTAATAGGTGTTATAACCAACTATGAATTTCCCACTGCTGGTCAAGTTCAATAGGAACCTGACGACAATTATTCAAAGAATACTCAAGGAACCAAATATGGTGGTGCACTTGGGAGGCACAGGTAGGAGGACTGCTGTGAGTTCAAGGCCATCCTGAGAGTAAATAGTGAATTCCAGGTCAGCCTGGACTAGAGCGAGACCCTACCTCAAAAAAAAAAAAAAAAAAAAAAAAAAAAGAAGAAGAACAAGAGAGAATACACAAGGGCTGGAGAGATGGTTCAGTAATTAGTTTTAAAAAGTGGTTAAGGCTCTTGCCTGCAAAGCCTAAGGGGCCATGTTTAACTCTCCAGGTCCCACATAATCCAGAAGCACAGAGTGACACCAGGAAGCTTGTGCACAAGGTTGCACATGTGCACAAGGCTGCACATGTGCACAAGGTTGCACAAGCTTCTGGATTTCAACTGCAGTGGGTGGCGGCCCTGATGCACTAATTCTCTCAGGTTCGATTCCCCAGGACCCACATAAGCCAGATGCACCAGGTGGCGCATTTGTCTGGAGTTCATTTGCAGTGGCTGGAGGCCCTGGTGTACCCATTCTCTCTCTCCCTCTCTCTCTTTCTCTCTCTCTCAAATAAATAAATAAAAATGATTTTTAAAAGGCACTTGCTTGCAAAGCCTGATTGCCAGGATTCAATTATCTACTACCCACATAAAGCCAATACACAAAGCGGCATATGCATCTGGAGTTCATTTTCAGTTGCAAGAGGCCCTGGTGTATTATACCCACTCTCTCTTTCTGTCTCTGTCTCAAATTTTAATAAAAGAATGCTTGGACAAAATTTCTGCATTTTTTTCTGAAGCAATCTGCATGACCATATGAACTAAGTACTGGGCTGTAATGGTGAATGGAGCTCACCTGCCACCTCCTTGGAGCTCACAGCCAAAGAGGAGACATATATACATGTCCTGTGCCCATATGCATGACGTAAAGTTGACTTATCTGCATGGACGAGGCTACCTTGGTGGTTTGAAGATGAAATGTCCCCCATAGCCTTATGACTTTTGAACACTTGGTCCTCAGCTGGTGGGGATCTGAGAGAGTTATGGGGCCTTTGTGAGGTACAGCCTTGCTGTAAGAAGTGTGTTGCTGGGAGTAGCCTTTGGGGTAACGTAGTCCAGCCCCAAGACCAGTAAATAGACTTCCACGCAGAAGATGTGACAGGAGGTGGTCTCTGCTGTCTGTTCTTGCCATGCTTTCCCAGCATGCCAAAGCTTCCCCTGGAAACAATAACCCGAACTAAACCCTCTTTTCCCATGAGCTATATTTGGTCCAGTGTTTTGTCCCAGCAACGAGAAGATCACTGCTGCAGTATCTGAGCTTAATATTGAGAAATAAGCAAATGTCAATTTTCCTGTTATGAAAGAAAAATAAGGGTATTTCTTACAAAAGAAACATGTCTGTAAGAACAAGTATATAAGGCAAATTATATGGCAAATTTAAAATAACCAATAATGTGGGGATGTTCAATGATATGGGGGAGAACATGCCCAAATGAAGCAACAGGTATGTGCCTTATCAGCCCATATCCACCGGCAGAATGACTGAAAGCGATCTTTCTTCAGTGTACCTCACTCTTTAGACACACCATCACCACTTTCAATCTTCAGGACATTCCCAATGCCATTACCTCTTTCTTTGACATGGAAACCTTTACTAAAGAGAGATGGAATGATTTTCATAAAACCATGGCTAAATTAGAAGAAGGATCAGCCTCACTGAAAGATTCTGAGGAGGGAGACAAGTATTTTCAACGAATGACCTATATTTTAGAAAGAGCTATGTGACAATGTGAAGGACTGTGTGGAAGCAGAATAGGCTTATAGAAACAACATAATAATCCAAGTGTTAATGTAATGTAAGGCTCTTCTACAGAGTGTATTTTTTTCCAAGTAGGCCAAGGATAAAGCCGTTAAACATAATTAATAGTAAAGGGAGAGGAAGAAGAAATGTGTCAGTAGAAGAAACTATTAAAGGATGGTCAAAAACAAGAGACAGGTATTTAACAAGGTGGTAGTTTCACCTATGAGTTTATCTCGGCTTCTCCTCAGAAGAGACTATGATGGTGGTTCTGCCTTCGATTTCTTCAGGACCTTGCATAACTACTTTCTAGAAAGTCTGTAAAAATCCACAATCCTTGAAACACAAGGGTCCCCCTTCTCCACAGTCTTTCCAAATGTGTCATTTCCTGTTTTGCCGGGTCATTCTCCCAGGTACAGAGGGATGTCCCACAGTAGCGTGGACTTGCATTTCCTCGATGACTGCGATGCTCTGTTCCTTCACACACCGCTGCTGACTGCTTGGATGCACTCCTTGGAGAAATGTCATCCCAGTCCTTGCGGCCCACTGTGTCACTGGGTTGTTTTTCTACCACTGAGTTGCATGAGTTGTTCGTAAACTTAGAACGTTATCTGCATTTTAACGACACACTGTGACTCGTCTTCCCGGTGTTATGGTTGCCTTTTCATTTCCTCCACCGCTGCCTCTGCCGTGCAGAAGCCTGTGAGTTTAATGCAGGAAATGTGAAGCCCATGCTCAGAGCAGCAGCAGGACTCCTACCGGTCAGGATATGGGATCCACCTAACTGCCCATAAGGGTAAATAAAATGTGAAAAAAAAATGTTTATATGGCTTATAACACAAAAGTATTCCACCTACAAAAAGGAAGAGATCCTGCCAAGCTAGAGAATGAAACCATGATTACTGGAGGAGGTGGGGAGCAGGAAGGGGAGAAGTAGGGCAAAGGACACAAGAGAGCAGACAGGTAGGACATGATGTAAACGCTGCTCTAATGTGCAACATGGAAACTGAAATTAACAAAATTTCATTGCCATAGAAATTTTAGTTAAATAATGATACCTGTTCTTGAAACAAAAAAGTAACACTGTGAGATAAATGACATGTTAATCTATTTTGATTTACAATTTTATTACCTACAGGCATCCTGTAATATGCTATAAACCTTAAAAGTTACTCAAAAAATAAAGAACAACAGAATAATATAATTGTGCCCCAGAAAATGATAAGAAAACTGTACAAGGACAGAAACAAGTCTAACATAATAAAGTCAAAAACAAGGACTGAGTGGGACCCATGGCGTTTGGGAGGACATCAGTGGAAGAAATGAGGTGGCTAGGAGGCAACAGGCAAATCAGTGTGGTTTACGGTGGCCTGCAAGACATGGCTCTGATTCTCCAAGCTACAAAAATGCCTATTCTCTCTACTGAGCATCTTTTCTTCATAGTCTCTAAAACGTAATTCTCACTGACCAGCTGTAAAGAATCAGGATGGGGAAGAGTATGAAGTGTTAGAAGATGCTTCATACAATACTTTTACAAACGGGCATCAACAACACAGAACATCAGTGTCTGAGAGTGACGGGCATTGTGCAGGGCAGAGACTCCAGGCTTCCCTGATCCCCACAGATCTACCTCCTGGAGAGGCTTCAAACATAAGATGGAAGCAAGGGAACCCACATGGTCAGAGATCCCCATCTTCCCAGGCTTGACCGTGTCATGACTCAGGGAAGAAGGGAATCACCATATCCCGCTTACACAGACCCCGTCAATCCTGAAACCTGGAATGAGATGCACTTCCTATGAGCCACCAGGATCCTCTGAGAAGAGAAGAAAGTGTCAAGGCCACCCAGGCCAGCAACAGTGGTCAAGACAGGAGGCTCTCATTTGCATGTTTTCCTAGCTGGAGACCTTCTGAAAACTTATGAAGAATGGACTCAAAATAAACAAGGGCCATAAGATTTCCTTCTTCAAATAACTAAATGACAACCTTGGAAGCCATCAAAAATCCTTCACAAGTCAAAGAAGAAAATGGTGACAATGGCTAAGCTCTCTCTCATCACTTACACTGCTAAAAATAAGGAGTATGTGCATTTTTACACCAGAACCCTATTATATTTTTCTACTGTAAATTCCTGCTTTGGATAGCGGCAGGATGGGAAAGAGCACTGGTTCAGAGTCAAGGCGCTGGGCTCTAGTCCGAAGTCTCCCATGAATGAGTGTCATGGACGTCACCCCACCTACCCAGGGCTCAGTTTCCACCTTTGGTAAATTAACAAGTAATGAGAGGTGGTATGTCAAGTGGAGAGATCTTATTTCTGATCAACTTCCTAATCCAAAACAATATGCACTTGCTAATCGGAAGATTCTTGCAGTGTTTAAACTTGTGTCCCCAGGCTAGCCAAGTCCTAAAGACCCTTCCCATCCAAGACCACGGGCTGATGGCACAGGAAGCTTTTTCCTACAGAAACTCGCTTTCATGAAAACTTCGGTGTGGCCAGAAATGTAAATAGCATGATGTTAGAATGTCTAAAATAACTGAAGAATTTAATTTAATTTCTCCTTAAGCCCAAATTCATTATTAAAATGGTGCAGCGTACCTACAGATGCGAACCCTCACTGTTGGACACAGAAATGGAAAATGACAGACATAACCACTTTGAAATTCAATTAAAGACAAGGTTTCTAACCACTAAGCCTAAATGAGGAAGACGATGGAAATCAAAGCACAATGAAAAAGCTGGAATTTAAGTCAGAATCAGAAATGGAAATTTCTACATACAGTGAGAAGGGGGAGGAAATGCCTCCCCAAAGCCAGTCTGTAGATCTAGTGGAAACTTAACCTAAGTGTCCGCTGAGTTTCTCTTAAATATTGTTGATTTACACAAAACAGGCAGAAATAACTCCCAAAACTGGGTTAGGGAGCAGCGGAAAGGAAACCAGGATCATGCCCATTGGGAACCTTGGGTTAAGAGACTCCAGCAAAGCAGACACAAAGCCATCTGGGTTGACCAGGTAAACCCCCAGGACTTAAGCAACTAATTGCATGATGGCCTGGAGTTGGATCTTCTCAAAATTATTAATAATGAAAAATACTTACACAAGACACACGAGTGCCAGGAAAAAGAGGCTCCTCTTTGAAACAGTGTATAAAACAACAAACCACCCACAGAAACCGCATGGGCACAAAATGAAATGACCTTGGTCACTGATGTGTGGAGCAGGGCAGCACTCCCCACGTGGAAGATTCCGCCTGAGGCTCTTTTCCCCACAGGAGCAGGTCGTGTATGAAGAGATCTGGTTTTGAGCTACCAAGCAACCACAGGAAACCCTCCACAGGCCTGAGCTTTGCGAGCACTGATTTATCCAGTGAGGCCCTCACAGTTCTAAGAGAAGACCTACTTCTCTTCAGAAGATCCTTATGTGGAAGCAGCCTAGATGTCCATCAGCAAGTGAGTGGATGGAAAATATGGTACAGGTACAATGGCAGCTTATTCAGTCATAAAGCTTATTCAGTCATAAAGAAGACTGAAATCAGGATATCTGCAAGAAACAGATAGAACTAGAAATCACTGTGTTATGAGACTCAGAAAGACAAATACTTCATGTTTTTCTCACATACGGGAAACCTAGCTTGAAGCGTGTGTTTGTGTGTGTGTGTGTGTGTGTGTGTGTGTGTGTATGTGTGTGTAGGTCCTGAAATTACAAAGAGGACCGTGGAGAAAGGAGGAAAAAAAGCTTTAGGGGAAAGTAGGGATCAAGAGCAGGTAATAGGGGCTGGAGAGATGGCTTAACAGTTAAGGCATTTGCCTGTGAAGGCAAAGGACCCAGGTTCGATTCCCCAGGATCCATGCAAGCTAGATGGACAAAGTGGCGCATTCTCTTCTGTGCTGTTGTTACTTCAAAGCACAAGTATGACAGATGCTGTGGGAAATTTTAAATTCCAGTATATAGACAGCATTCTACTTCCTACCAAAAGCACCAGACTTGACCTCTCATTTTAAACAGCTAGAAAATTGAACAAAGAATCTGACACAATGGTTTTAATATACTGGACAAAGGAACAAGATTTTAATTCTAAAAGAAAAGGAACAAAGAATATAGGCACTATAACTGTCAAGCTCAGGAACTAGACCAATCTCAGGCCAAACCATGTAGCGCGGGGGTCCAAGCACAGCTGCCTCCTCAGTCCGTTCAGGCACAGATACGCATTTACAAGGGAGCTGGAACGTGCAAGGCCAAGAATCTGAGTTAAGGACCCCGGGGATATAAAGGGACTCTGAAACTGGGACCTGAGCACAAACAGATTTCACATACGAAAACAAAGTCACTCAAGGACAGAAGTGAGTGGACAGACACTGTCTGTGAGACAGACCAGCAGGACCCAGCCATCCCTAAGGGCATCTGGCTGGGGACTAAGCACACTCAGGTCCGGTGAGCTGGAGGAGACTCCAGGCTCAATACTGAGGGCAAGCAGCCCGATGCCCTTTGCCTTTTAAATGGATGAGGTTGAAAGACTTGGACAACTCAGCTGCTTGAGGGACGGCGTCAGACCCTTCCCCACGCCTGACAGCAGGAGCAGCTGCCCGTGAGTAGAATCAGGTGGCATTCCAAAGTCCCAGCTGAGGAGAGATGGAAGCCAGACCAGAGCTTCTACCACTGTTCCCATGTCTGATGAGGCCACAAAGTGAAATAAATGCCACTCGTGACATCAGCGGGGGGAGGGCCGACCTCAACTTCAGACTCACCGTTCTCCCAGAGACCTGAGGAGCTGTCAATCATGCAGCCAGTGTCTCTGCAACTCCTCAAGCTGACAGTCGGTCACTGCTGCTCAGGGAGACTCCAGTCCAGCTGCCCATTCTGGAGTCTTCAGACCAACCAGAGCACCCTGAAGATACTCCTTTCCTGTTTTGAGGACTATCACAACTGTCACGGCCACTGCTCCAATAGGGGCTTTGCTTCTGGAGACTCGACCATAAGACAGCTTCAAGTGACTTTGGGTGGCCCTGCCTCCAGCCTTCTCCAGATGATGCTGGCCACAGCCACGCCACAGCAGTCCTCAATCTGGTCAGAGAGGAGCAGCTCCCCTGCCCAGCACAGCCAGTAACTACAGGTGAATGGTTATAAAGAGGCAGAGTCTTCTCACACTGGGGACAGGTCTGGAGACCTCCCTCCTGTACACGGGCCCTGGGACTCCAGCACAGGCTCCGTCCAATAAAGCTCCATCCATGTCTTTTGTCTTTTGTGGGCCTTATGATAGGTAGAGTGGGTAAGCGGGTAACACAAACTGCAGAACCCTTCTGGTACCACCTGTACCAGGCATCCAGCGGCAGCTCAGCATTCCGGAGACTAGATGGGCAACAGTAAAGCCAGGTGAGACTGAGGACTGCAAACGAGCTGACAAGCAAAAGACAGCAGAGGGTTTGGGACAGAAAAGCCAAAACCGTAGAAGGCCACTGGTTACAGGCAGGTAAAATGACAAGAGTCCCAGAGAACTGGGCTACAAGCTCCACTTCCAATGAGTTGTCACTGTGCACTGAGCGTCCCAGCCTCCAGGCTCCCAGCTACAATGCCAGACACTGACTGCTGAACGTGGAAGGCAGAGGGTCCTGACACCCTCTGATAGGATTCACTCGTCATGGGTTACACCTGAACAGAGCAAAAGCACCCAAAGTCGGTGGTGACACTCGGAGCTCACATACACCTGCAGTGGCTCATCCTCCCAGCAGGAGAGTCAGGAAGTCCCACCACACACAGAGAGCACACTGATTACAGCACCCTGGGAGGGTGTCTCCCACTGGGGCTAACATGGAGCTAAGCTAAATACTAAAATTTAGCCTCAAAAAGAAGCAATGGATTCAAAAGAAGAACCAGAACAAAACTCAACACATGGAAATGAGGACAACAGTCAACAACTGACAAAACGCCCGGCCTCCCGTCAAAACTGACTAGCGTACAAGGAATGAGGAACAACGGCCCATAACCAGGGGGGAAGTGTCTCCACAGAAACAGACACAGGAAAAAAAAACTGAAAGGAAGGATGGAGTCAGTCAGCAAAAGAGATTAAAAATAGATCCCACAGATATGTTTTAAGAAAGAAAGATAATGGGACACAGACGACATGACGACTTGAATGAAATTTACAAAGAGCTTCTGGGACCACTAGGTCACTAGAGCTGGCTGACCACCCTGGGGAATCGTGCCAAGTCACGATGTCAGTGTTGGTGGGAGCTGTTGGCACACTGGGTGTTTGGAAATCCACTGTGCTAAGGTATGTCTAACATCAATCTCTTCCAACATGACCATGTTAGACATGAGCCCGGGAGGGTGGGCTCCTCTGCTGGTGTCATCCTCGGTCAACAAACACACGGGCACAAGTATCTTCAGGATGGTTTTCCCACTCAGAAAGGTTTATTCACGTACGTCTTTATCAGGATCCCTTGTCATCAGTTTTCCAGTGTGTTCCTTCCATATTCCCTCCCGACCATCTAGCCAAACCACAGGCCACAACCCATACATGTGTGTATGGATGTGAAAGCACACCTAGCCACTTGTGTTGGGCAAAGTGAATGGGCCAACACGCTGGCTCACACTTCTGCCAACTTCAGGGCCCCTCCCTTCCCCACTTTCCAGTGATGCCCCCAGAAGACACTCATGCCACAGACGTCCTCAGTGGATGGTGCCAGCATACCCTCTATACCCTGGGCCCAACTCAGCTCTCCCTCTGTCAACCAGCTACAGGGAACTCCCCATGGGGCCAGAGGTGCAGGCCGGACGGGGGGGGGGGAGGCAACAGCAGAGAAGGGGCCATGGGCACTAGGACAACTCCTGTGGAACATGTGCTGACCTCGACCACAAGTACACACCTCTGCATGAGTGCTGCTGGTGAAGAAGCTGGGGGAATGACACCTTACTTCATGCTCTTACGGCAGACTGATCGTGAAGAGTTAAAGACACCTTAGCCAAGTGCTTTTAAGCTGTAACAAGCATATAGCAGATACGCAAATACCACTTTTGACCTCCTATCTGCTTCTTTGTTGTTGTTTTATTTTGATACATTTATTTATTTATGAAACATAGAGTGAGTATGGGCACACCAGGGCTTCCTGCCACTGCAAACAAACTCCAGATACATGTGCCACTTTGTGCATCTGGGTAATTGAACCTGGGCCATCAGGCTTTGCAAACAAGTGCCTTTAACCATCCATTTCTTCAGCCCCTCCTTCCTGCTTCTTAAAAGCAGGAGATGAGGACCCATATGAAAGATGAACTCCCGACACAAAAAAGAAAGGAAGACTTCTACCTCACAGACAGGAAGCAGAAGCGAGGGAAATCCAGATAAACAAAATGGCCTGAACTCAATCTTAGCACCTTTGTTTCCCTCTACCCTGCTTCCTGCCCTGTCCCACTCCTTTGCCACATCACATTCACAAGCCACTGCTCCCTGTCCAAATCGGAACAGAAGTGGCAGATTCCAAATGCCTGTCCCATCTCCATTTCCTTATGAGGACTCTCAGGTCACATAGAACAAATAAATTCATGTGTTCTCCTGTTCATCTGGGGTCAATTGAATTCTCAGGCCCTGTCAAAAAGTTCTTCAAGGATAGAGGTGAAGTTTTTGAATGCCCAATACTGTGAGAATCAAAATTTATGGCTGGTAAGTCAAATATTAAGTCAAATACCCAGTTCATGCAGGTCAAGTGGTAATGAGGGATGTGGTGGTTTGATGTGGCGCATGCATCTGGAGTTTATTTGCAGTGGCTAGAGGCCCTAGCATGTCCATTCTCATATTCTCTCTCTCTCTCCCCCCTTCCCTCCCTCGCTCCCTCTCTCTCAAATACATAAATAAAAATAAAAGTTAAAAATATAATTTTATTTATTTGAGAGAGAGAAAGAGGCAGAGGGGAATGGGTGCTTGTCAGGGCCTCCAGCCACTGCAAATGAACTCCAGGTGCATGCATCACCTCATACATCTGGCTTACATGGGTACTGGGGAATTGAACCTGGGTCCTTAGGCTTCACAGGCAAAATCCTTAACCACTAAACCATCTCTATAGCCCTGTAAACTGCTTTTTGGTTCATGTTTCAGTTAGCCAAAACACATAATACGTCCTTTCTAACTCCCCAAGTCACAACAGGAAATGCAGCCTCCCTGCTTAAAGCACCATGTCAATAAATCCAGTCATCTGACTGCTCCTCCCCATCATCCCAAACACTTACTATCGATCCCACCACACATGCCTCAGATTTCTGTGCATATAAATTACAACACACACAGTTTCTATCTGAGTACAGCACATGTCTTCATGAGTCACAACTTGTGCCTAACTTTTAAGAGCCTGCTAAGACTTTCAATGTAGCTACAGGTCTAGAAACAAACAGGGTTGGCAGTGGTAGGTCCTGAGCATAACCTGCATGGTTTCTTATGAGGTTTCCTCCAGGCAATGCAGAATAAACCCCTCATAAAGGGAGAGAAGGTATGGAGAGATGACTTAGAAGTTAAGGCATTTGCCTATGAAGCCAAAGGACCCAGGTTCGATCCCCCAGGACCCACATAAGCCAGATGCACAAGGGGCACATGCGTCTGGAGTTCATTTGCAGTAGCTAGAGGCCCTGGTGTGCCCATTCTCTCTGTGTCTGTCTCTCTTCTCTCTATCGTCTCTCTCTCTCTCTCTCTCTCTCTCTCTGTTTGTAAATAAATAAATAAAATTTAAAAATAATCATTAAAAAAGAGAGAGAGAGGAGGCCACTCCCCAGGAGAGTGAGGAGGTCCCTTTCCATAGCAAGGAAGGCCCATTACAATTTAGGGGTTCAATGCTTCCAACTTCATCAGCATCTTGCCCCATGTCCCCATGCCCAATCTCAGATGACACCAGGCACATTCAAATGGCAGGTCCACATACCCCATTCCTTCACAATCAGTGTCCTTACTGCATTGTATTGTACTCGTGCAAACCACTCTCACCTATGGGGCTGTGATGTCCTTGAAGATCCAAAGGAACTACTTCTGTGACCCAAGGCCTCATCCAGGGACATGAGCAGTGCTTGGCAAAGGTTTCTCCTCAACTCTGTTTTGCTTCTCCACATGCTTCTGATTCACATCACTGGTGACTTCCTTTCTGACAGACCCTTGTGCATGCACCTATCCAAGGCCTGACCTGCCCGCAGGGTCTCTTTAAGAGAAAACAGCCTTGTTCACCAAGAGAAACACAGGAACTGCTGGACTGCTCACATTTTTCCAGGATGAAATAAAACTTATTCTAACCACTAATTTTCATTTCCCCTTAATTTAAAAATATAAGAATCAGCCGGGCGTGGTGGTGCACGCCTTTAATCCCAGCACTCAGGAGGCAGAGGTAGGAGGATCGCCGAGAGTTCGAGACCACTCTGAGACAACATAGTGAATTCCAGGTCAGTCTGAACTAGAGTGAGACCCTCTCTCGAAAAACCAAAAAAAAAAAAAAAAAAAAAAAAAGAATCCTCATCACATTCTTTCATCTGATCCTGACGTTCATATGAATCATCTATAATTTTTTACCACTACACCTAATAAGTAATTGAATGTCAATTCTATGTACCAAAGTGTTAAATGCATATAAATGCTAATCATTCATGTTATGTGAAAAAAAATACCTACCTGAAAACAAAACATTACTGACTAATCTACTTTCACTCATAATTGAGTATATCCGAAAAACATAACACCTCCCTGAGTAATATTTGACAGAATTTTCCTCTTTGCATGATGTGGACAAGGCAAGCTGAGGTTTTCCATAGGCAAGCTAGGCTCTCCCAACAGTCTTCATATGCTGCGAAGTCCCACAGAGTCCCACAGAAATGTTAGCAGGCCCCATTTCTCTACTGAAGATAATGTAACTGAACTCAAAAAAAACTGTTGCATTCACTTACTTGTGTTTTTATTTGTTCACATTGCTGGCAGAAAATACCCAACCAAGAGCAGCTTATAGGGGGAAAAAAAAAGGCTTACTTTGGCTTACAGACTCCAGGGGAAGCTCCATGGTGTCAGGGGAAAATGATGGCCTGAGCAGAGGGTGGACATCACCCCCTGGCCAACATCAGATGTACAACAGCAAAGGACAGTATGCCAAACACTGGCAAGAGGAAGCTGGCTATAACACCCAAAAGCCCACCCCCAACAATACACCACCTCCAGGAGATTTTAATTTCCAAATTGCCATCAGCTGGGGAGACTAGCATTCAAAACACCTAAGTTCATGGGGACACCTGAATCAAACCAACACATTCTGCCTTTGTCCCCATAAACTGATAACCATATATGATGTAAAATACAATGCATTCATCCAACTTTAAAACTTCCTATAGTTTTTTAAAAATTTTTTTGTTGTTGTTTCTTTTTATTTATTTATTTGATAGTGACAGACAAAGAGAGAAAGAGGCAGAGGGAGAGAGAGAGAATGGGTACACAAGGGCCTCCAGGAAACGAACTCCAGATGCATACGCCACCTTGTGCATCTGCCTTACGTGGGTCATGGGGAATTGAGCCTTGAACTAGGGTCCTTAGGCTTCACAGGCAAGCGCTTAACCGCTAAGCCATCTCTCCAGACCCTTCCTATAGTTTTTATCAATCCCAATGATGTTCAAACATCCCCATAGTCCAAGACATTTTAACTGAGCCATAACACCAAAAAATATCCAAAAAAATCCCATAATGCCACAGAATAAACATTCACACTACAAAGGATGGCACTGGACATAGCAAAGAAATATTCAACCAGTACAGCATTGAAAACAACCAGGGCAAACATCAAACTGTGTAGCTCCAAGTCCAGCAACTCTAGTCAGTGGCAAGTCTCCAAGTCCAATAATTCTAACCAGCAACAAGTCTCTGGAATTCCAACTCTGTGCCTCCAGCTAGGCTACTCACAGTCCTGGAAAACTTCATCTGGGGCCGGCAGCTCTCCCTGGCCGCCATGTTGTGGTCCCGGCATCTCCACTGTGTCTCCACTGCAATCCATGGTTCATCCTCATGGCCCCATGGGGTCTCCATGCAGGCCTCCAGCAAACCTGCTTCACACTGCCCATGGCCATTTCCAATTCTCAAGACAATGCTATAAACTCAATGACCCTCTCTTTCCTGAATTTCTTATACTTCACAACACCAGATAGGGTGCAAATTTGTTAATTCAGGGGGGAATTAGCAGACTTTGAAGAACAGGACACTCCTTAAGCACTCAACCCCTTCAAAAGAGTCTGCATTCTTCCTGTTGTCCCAGTGCAGATCAGCTGGCCCAATCTCAATGATTGTAATTTTTCATACAATTACAGATTAACAGTCAGCAGTTTCAGCTGAAAGATTTCATTTTTTTATGTGCCATATCCCTCTGCACACACCAGTCCATTTCTATACAATGCAACACTGCACAACTTCTCAGGACATGGGCCTAACAGCAAGCTTGTCGCACAAACTGCTTTTGGCCCCATCCAGGCAAAGCTCTTTCTCACCCTCATAAGCCAAACATCATAGTCCATAGTTCTTACTGCATTCACATCTTTCGACTCTGACCAGAATAGTCCATCAAGCTGTATTTACAGAACTACAAGTCATCTCTTAGACCAAGATTTCAAATCCTTCCACATTTCTCTTGAAAATCTGCTCCAAATGGCCAAAAGCCACACAGTCAGGTTTCTAGAAGCAATAACACCACTTCTCAGTACCAACTTTGCTGTTACAGTAAGGTTGACATTGCTGGCAGAAAACACCCAACAGAGAGCAGCTTGAAGGGAAAATAAGGTTTATTTTTGCTTACAGACTCGAGGGGTAGCTCCATGATGGCAGGAAAAACAGTGGCATGAGCAAAGGATGGACATCAACTCCTGGCCAACATCAGATGGACATCAGCAACAGGAGAGTGCCAAACACTGGCAAGAGAAACATAACACCTGCTGCAGTCAGGTTCACATTGCTGGTAGAAATCACCAAACCAGCTTGTGGGGAGTAATGAGGTTTATTTTGGCTTAGAGGTTCGAGGGGAAGCTCCATGATGGCAGGGGGAAATGATGGCATAAGCAGAGGTGGACATCGCCCCTCTGGCCAACATAAGGTGGACCATAGCAACAGGAGGGTGTGCCAAAGACTGGCATGGGGAAACTGGCTATAGCACCCATAAGCCCACCACAAATATACTGCTTGCAGGAGGCGTTAACTCCCAAATCTCTATCTGCTGGGAACCTAGCATTCAGAATACCTAAGTTTATGGGGGACACCTGAATCAAACCACCACATTCCACCCCTGACCCCCATAAACTGACAACCATACATGATAGAAAATACAATGCATCCAGTCCAGCTTTAAAAGTCCCCATACTTTTTATCAATCCTAATGATGTTCAAACATCCCCATAATCCAAAATCTTTTAACTGACCCATAATACCAAAAAAAAAAAAAAAAAAAACCTCCCAAAAAAACCATAATGGCACAGAATAAACCTTCACAATGAAAAAGATGGCATTGGGCATGGCAAAGAAATATTCAACCAACACAAGATTTAAAACAACCAGGGCAAACATCAAAAGAGTCTACATTCTTCCTGTTGCCCCAGTGCAGGTCAGCTGGCCCAATCTCAAAGGTTGTAATCTCTCAAACAATTGCAGGTGAGTGGGCAGAAGCTTAGGCCCAAAGACTTCATTTTTTCTGTGCCATATCCCTCTGCTCACACCAGTCCATTTCTATGCAATGCAACCCTGCACAACTTCTCAGGACACAGGCAAAACAGCAAGCTTCTCACACAAACTGCTTCTAGCCCAGTCCAAGCAAAGCTCTTTCTCACCCTCATAAGCCAAACCTCACAGTCCATAGTTCTTACTGCATTCAGATCTATCAATTCTGACCAGAACAGTCCATCAAGCTGTACTTACAGCATTGCAAGACATCTCTTAGGCCACGGTTTCAAATTCTTCCACATAACTCTTGCAAATCAGCTCTAAAAAGCCAAAGCCACACAGTCAGATGTCTAGCAACAATCCCACTCCTCTAATACCAACATTACAGTTGCAGTCAGGTTCACATTGCTGGTAGAAATCATCCAACCAACAGCAGCTTGTGGGGGTGAAAGAGGTTTACTTTGCCTTATAGGCTCGAGGGGAAGCTCCATGATGGCAGGGAAAATGGTGGCATAATGGACATTAACACCCTGGCCAACATAAGGTGGACCATAGCAACAGGAGAGTGTGCCAAAGACTGGCATGGGGAAACTGGCTACAACACCCATAAGCCTGCCCCCAACAATACAGTGCCTCTAGGAGGTGTTAATTCCCAAATCTCCATCAGCTGGGAACCTACCATTCAGAACACCTAAGTTTATGGAGGACACCTGGATCAAACTACCACAACTATCTTCTGTTTGTGATTTTACACTTTTACTTGACACCCTCTGTATATTTAAGGGGAGCCTTTGGCAATATTACCTATGAGCCACACATGGGACACAAGCCGCGTAACAAGTAACACATTTACAGTGCAACTGTGGGAGTAAAGAGAAGAGAAAAGTGTATCCTGAAAGTACATAGTGAGTCTCCCTCGAGAAAAATCGGAAATGCAAAGCCGTTCATCTGCACCTTAAACTCAGGATAACTGGAAATCTGAAACTGCAGTGAATGGTGCTGCTGCCCGCCCGAGGAGATGTCTGCATACTCTCTATGATAAGCAGGCACAAGCACGTCAGGATAGGCTCCCACGGTGTGTAACACATCACTACTGACCACCGCGTTTGCAGAGCATGTGCGTCTTCCTCAGTTAGAAAGTGATGGAAAGTAAGCAGGCTTTCACGCTGGAAGAACCCAAAGGTCAACAGACCGGCCTTGTAAGCCCACCTCCTGAAGTGTGCAGACCACGATCCTGTGAACCTCTTCTGCAGCCCTAGATCCTAACATGCCCAGTTATGACACAAGCCAACACAAGATGCTAATCATTCCATTAAAGGTCAGGGCAAGAAGGGAGATATACGTGGCACAATGGTTGGTAACATTCTGTCTCGTGTACCATGTTTATTACAATCAGTACTTTACGTCCTACCTTATAAAATCGGTTTTTCTCATTCAGCTGACGTTTTTATACACTTGTAATTTCTTCACTGAACTGCAGCCACTTTCCTAAAATCAGGAATGTACTACGGGTTTCATCCTGTGGAGTTCTCACATAACTTAAAAAAATTACTAACACTGCTAAGTAACTTTAAAACATGCAAGAAAGTTTTACGTGTCTCAGTTGCGATCATCCCTAAACGATCTCTTATCTGAAGCTGTAATGCACACAAGGCATGAAGATGACATGAACAGTAGCACAGCGTTGGCGTAAAGCAGCACCAAGAACAACCTGGACCACTAAGTTATTACATACAGCATCAGCAGGAAGATGGCGACCAGTAACTCCGAGAACCTTCTTCACAAAACAAGAGCAATGGTGATAAAAAACAGTCAAAGTCAACTTTCTCAGAACTCTAGAAACTGATGTGAGGCTTGCGGCAACCTGAGGCACGTGTGTTCAAGGAAAAGGCTGACCTAAGGAACAGCAGCAGGCGCCGGGTCATGTCAGCTGCCTTCGCTGCCTCGGCTTCTCCCAGCACTGATCACTGGGAAACCACAGGCCCAACGCCGCCGTGCACTCCCACAGCTGGGGGGCGGGTGGGGGGGCAAAAGAGACTGCGTGTCTTCCAAAGCCCACCCTCAAAATTTGTCAGTGTTGACCTGTCCAGCAGTTGCCTAAAAAAAAAAAAAAATGCCACTTCTGAGCTTGTCTGTGTTTGAACTGGCTCGGAGCCTGCCCAGCATCAGCAACCTTTTCCCCAAATGGCAGTTGTCAAAAACAAACGGAGCCAACTGTTTGAGTACTCAGCTGTCAGAGATGGGAGCAAGCTGGGGCACACATCCAGCTGACTATAATCTCAAAACGAAAAGCTGAGGAATGAGAGTCAAAGATGCCTTTTTGTTTTAGTTTGAGGTTAAGAGGCTGAGAGAGAGAGCAAGAGAGACAGTGGGCAGACCAGGGCCTTCAGCTGCTGCAAACAAACTCCAGATGCATGTGCCTCCTTGTGTGTATGTGCAACCTTGCACACTTACGTCACTGTGTGTCTGGCTTATGTGAGACCTGGAGATTCAAAGATGAGTTCTTAGGCATTACGAGCAAGCGCCTTAACCGCTAAGCCATCTCTCCAGCACAAAATTACTTTTTTAATATGATAAAAAAAAAATGGTATTTCAGGCTGGTGAGATGGCTTAGTGGTTAAGCGCTTGCCTGTGAAGCCTAAGGACCCCGGTTGGAGGCACAATTACCCAGGACCCATGTTAGCCAGATGCACAAGGGGTGCACGCATCTAGAGTTCGTTTGCAGTGGCTGAAGGCCCTGGTGTGTCCATTCTCTCCCTCTCTCTCTCTCTCTCTGTCTCTCTCTGTCTTTCTCTCCCTCCCTCCCTCTTTCTCTGTCACTCTCAAATAAAAATAAACAAATTTTTTTAAAATGGTATTTTAAAAACTACAATGGGGAAAAGAGATAGCTGAGTGGTTAAAACATGTTTGTTTGCAAATCTTGATGGACTGGATTCGATTCCCCAGCACCCATATAAAGCCAGATGGACAAAGTGGCACATGCATCGGGAGTTCATTTGCAGTGGACAGAGGACCTAGCATGCCCACTCTTTCTCATTCTTTCTCGCTCTCTCTCTCTTTCCACTCTCTTTTTTTCATAAATAAATATATTACAGTTATACTTTCTCTATTAAAAAGAAAAACTAGGCATAGATATCATCAGTGACTTTCTATTTAATATGACTAGAGGTCCCAGCCAGGGCAATGAGACATAAATTTGAAATAAAATGCAAAAGGCTGGGAAAACATGAAATAAAACTGTCTCTTTTTGTTAGTCAACATGACTATCTATATTGAAAACCCAATAATACAAAAGCCACAAGAATAAGTGAGTTTAACAAGATGAGAGAATAGAAAAACAATATATGAACATAAATTTATTTATGTCAACAGGAAATCGAACATTTGTAGGTTACCATCTACAATGGCACCAACAAATAACAAAACATATAAATTCAAACATACCAAACTATGTACAAGATGTTTATGTTGAAACCTTAACACTGAGAGAACCTAAGACCTGAATAAATGGAGGCAGGTTCTTTACTGATGCACTAGAAAATACAAAATGTCACTGCAATGCAATTCTAATCAGAATATCACAATGCTGTTCTATAAAACAAACATAGAAACAAAAGGAGCTAAAAAATGTGAAGCAACATAAAGGTGGGGGGGAGGGGGGTCCAGACATGACTCTCAAGACACTCAAAAAAACTTTGGTATGCATGCTGTGGTTTTGGACAAAGAACAACACAGGCTGATGGACCAGAGTCGAGCCCAGATCCATCCAAATATTGTCAATAAATTTTTTACAAGAGTTCCAAAAAAGCATGTCAATGAAGAAAGGACAGTAAGAATGGCTTCTCAAAAAAAAAAAAAAAAAAAAACGCTGCTGCAAAACCCCTACCTTGTATCATACACAAAATTGTACATCCGTAAGTGGAAGGAGCAAGAGGGGAGAACCCTAACGCCCACCTTGTATCATACTCAAAATTGTACATCCGTAAGTGGAAGGAGCAAGAGGGGAGAACACTAACCCCCACCTTGTATCATACACAAAATTGTACATCCGTAAGTGGAAGGAGGAAGGGGGGAGAACGCTAACCCCCACCTAGTATCATACACAAAATTGTACATCCGTAAGTGGAAGGAGCAGGAGGGGAGAACACTAACCCCCACCTAGTATCATACACAAAATTGTACATCCATAAGTGAAAGGAGCAGGAGGGGAGAACCCTAACGCCAACCTTGTATCATACACAAAATTGTACATCCATACATGAAAGGAGCAGGAGGGGAGAACCCTAACCCCCACCTTGTATCATACACAAAATTGTACATCCGTAAGTGAAAGGAGCAGGAGGGGAGAACCCTAACCCCCACCTTGTATCATACACAAAATTGTACATCCATACATGAAAGGAGCAGGAGGGGAGAACCCTAACCCCCACCTAGTATCATACACAAAATTGTACATCTGTAAGTGGAAGGAGCAGGAGGGGAGAACCCTAACCCACACCTTGTATCATACACAAAATTGTACATCCGTAAGTGGAAGGAGCAGGAGGGGAGAACCCTAATGCCCACCTTGTATCATACACAAAATTGTACATCTGTAAGTGGAAGGAGCAGGAGGGGAGAACCCTAACCCCCACCTTGTATCATACACAAAATTGTACATCCGTAAGTGGAAGGAGCAGGAGGGGAGAACCCTAATGCCCACCTTGTATCATACACAAAATTGTACATCCGTAAGTGAAAGGAGCAGGAGGGGAGAACCCTAACGCCCACCTTGTATCATACACAAAATTGTACATCCGTAAGTGGAAGGAGCAGGAGGGGAGAACCCTAACGCCCACCTTGTATCATACACAAAATTGTACATCCATACATGAAAGGAGCAGGAGGGGAGAACCCTAACGCCCACCTTGTATCATACACAAAATTGTACATCCATACATGAAAGGAGGAGGGGAGAACCCTAATGCCCACCTTGTATCATACACAAAATTGTACATCCGTAAGTGAAAGGAGCAGGAGGGGAGAACCCCAACCCCCACCTAGTATCATACACAAAATTGTACATCTGTAAGTGAAAGCAGCAGGAGGGGAGAACCCTAACCCCCACCTAGTATCATACACAAAATTGTACATCCATAAGTGGAAGGAGCAAGAGGGGAGAATGCTAACCCCCACCTAGTATCATACACAAAATTGTACATCCGTAAGTGAAAGGAGCAGGAGGGGAGAACCCTAACGTCCCCCTTGTATCATACACAAAATTGTACATCCGTAAGTGGAAGGAGCAAGAGGGGAGAACACTAACCCACACCTTGTATCATACACAAAATTGTACATCCGTAAGTGGAAGGAGCAGGAGGGGAGAACCCTAACCCCCACCTTGTATCATACACAAAATTCACCTTACAATGGTGTGATACTTTGAGTCAGATGTCCCTCATAAAGTCAAGTGTTCTGAATGCTTGATAACAGCTAATGGCAATAATCTTGCTGGAGGAAGTGTGCTGTTGGCGGTGTGCTAAGGGGTGTTCGAGCCAGCTCCCTCTTGCTAGAGTTCAGTTCACTTTTCTGCTGCTGTTTTCCACCTGATGTGGCAGATGTGATGTTCAGCCTCTGCTCATGTCATGCTTTCCCCTGTCATCATGTGGCTTTCTCTGGAGACTGTAAGCCGAAATAAAAAAATAAATTAAAACAAAAACTTTCTTCCATCAGCTACTTTTGGCTAGGTGTTTTGTTCCAGCAACAACAAGGTAACTACAACAGAAAATGGTACCAGAGGAGTCTGGTCAGTGATTCTACAAACCTATGTAGCTTTAGGCCTTTGGAACTGATTTATAGAAAAACATATGGAAGAATTTGGAATCTTGCCTGTGCTGGAGAGGTTGCTTATTGGTTAAGGTGGTTTCTTGCAAAGTCAAAGGATCCAGGTTCAATTCCCCAGTACCCACATAAAACCAGAGGCACTAAGTGGCACATACATCTGGAGTTCATTTGCAGCAGCTGGAGGCCCTGGCATCCCATATTCATTCATTCTCTCTCAGTATTTCTCTCTCTCTCTCCTTGCTAATAAATAATTTAAAAAAAAATCTTGCCCTGCCGGGTATGGTGGTGCACGCCTTTAATCCCAGCACTCAGGAAGCAGAGGTAGGAAGATCACCATGAGTTCGAGGCCACCCTGAGACTACATAGTGAATTCAGGTCTGCTTGAGCTAGAGTGAGACCCTACTTCGAAAAACCAAAAAAAGAAAAAAAAAAAATCTTGCCCTAAGAGATTCATTGCAATGTTATAAACAGTTTCATAGACCATTCCGGTAAGAGTCAAAAGACCTAAATGCAGGAAGAACTATAAACTGTGTAGCCATGGCTTGTGAGGCTTTGTCCAAACTGAGAGAGCAGTTTGTGTAAAAGGCTTGCTGCATTCTGCCTGTGTCATGCGAACTTGTGCAGGGTTCGATTCAGAAGAAATGGACTGGTGTAAGCAGGATATGACATGGAAAGAAATGCAAGCTGAAGACTACAGCCTGCCTCACCTGAAATTGTTTGAGAGATCATCACCATTGAGATTGGACCAGCTGCTCTGTATGGAGACAGCAAGAAGAATGCTGGCTCTTTTGAAAGTAAGCGGTCTGAAGACTGAAGGAGTTATCCTGCTCTTCAAAGTTTGCTTTAATTTCTCCTGGATTAACAAATTTGTCAACCTATCTGGTACTACAAAATTATAAAAATGAAGGAAAGAACGACCCATTGGATGTGCAATGCAGTTTGCTTTTGGAATGACTACTGGGCAATGCAAGGGCTAAGAGTCTATGAGAAGAGGCCTGGTGGAAGATGAATCATGGATTGCACTGGATTCTTTGGAATTGCCAGCACTATAGAATGTCTGCTAAGGACACTAAGGACAGTTGCTGCCTCAGAATGGTGTTTTCCCTGGGCTATGGGCAGTCCAGCTGGAGGGGTGAAATTGGAACCCCACAAACTTCATCACTAGCTACAGATGCTGGACTTGGAGCTACAGGATTTAATGTTTACCCTGTTTGTTTTGGATCTAGCAATGGTTCAATCTTTCCTTGGTGTGTCCAATGTCATCTTTTGCAGTGTGCATGTTTATACCACTATGGTTTTGTTGGTTTTTTGTTTTTGTTTTTTTTTTTTTTTTTTTTTTGGTTTTACAGGCACACAGTTAAGAGACCATGGTCTATGGGGATGTTTGAACAGTATTGGGATTGCTAAAAACTATGGGGACTATTAAAAGTGGAGTGAATGCATTGCTTTTTACATCATGGATGATCATTAGTTTGTGGGGCCCAAAAGCAGAATGTGATGGCTTGAATCAGGTTTTCCCTATAAACTCATGTTCTGAACACTTGGTCCCCAACTGGTGGAAATTTGGGAAGTGAAGACTTTCTGGAGCAGTTATACTGTTGGGGCAAGCTTAGGGATGTTATAGCCAGCTCCCCTTGTCAGAGGGATGTTATAGCCAGCTCCCCCTTGTCAGAGGGATGTTATAGCCAGCTCCCCCTTGTCAGAGACAGGCTCAATCTCCAGCTGATGTTCTCCACCTGCTGTGCCAGAGGTGATGTCCAGCCTCTGGCCACGCCATGTTTTCATATCATCATGAAGCTTCCCCTTGAGACTACAAGCCAAAATAAAAAACCTTCCTGTCATCAGCTGTTTCAGGTCAGGTGCTCTGCACCGGCAATGAGAAGGTGACTATGGCAAATGGGTCACAGGTCCAAATACCAAATCTAAAACAACAAACATTCTGAAGGAAAGCAACAGTGAAGGAAAAACACCATTGCAACCTTGGGAGAAGCACAGCTTCTCGGGACACTGTGAACATAACATACAGGATTTGTGTCCACATAGTATACAACGCTTTACCTTAGTAACAAAAACTTCAATAAAAATGGACAGGACATTTGAACAGATACTTCACCACAGAACACATACAGATGGCAAACAAAGCACAGCAGTGATGTTTCACACATTAGTCAGCAGAAAATCCAGGCACAAGTGAGAGCCGGGTGTGATGACACATGCCTGTAGTTCCTGCACTTGGTAAAATGAGAAATAAAATGCCAAGTGCTGACCAGGATGCAACTTGACCCATCCAACACCACTGAGAGAGGGAAGCAGGTTGGTGATTCTATACAAAA
The DNA here is from genome assembly GCA_036346955.1 of Dipus sagitta. NCBI lineage: Eukaryota > Metazoa > Chordata > Mammalia > Rodentia > Dipodidae > Dipus > Dipus sagitta. The sequence goes on from CM070789.1 coordinate 2,541,354, forward strand.
GTAAACACGTACTTGTCGTCTGGTGCCAAGAATCCCATTTCTCAATACTTAACCAAAGGAAAGAAAGCTAATGTCTACAAAGATCTAAATATGTACAAAGAATGTTTATAGCAGCTTCAATCCTAAATACAAAAACTAGGCTGCAATGTATTCACACAATGAACTACTTCTCCACTTTGAAAAGGAACACAAAATCTGATACAGGAATCAACACGGGTTAATTGCAAAAGCATTACACGAGTGAAAGCAACCATGAACAAAGGGTTACATGCTGTTTTAATCCACTTACATGACATTCCAATAAAGGGAAGGTACAGGGAACTGATATATACAGTTCCCAGGGTAAGGAGAAGGGAACTTTTTAAAGCCGTAATTGTCTGGATTGTAGTGGCCATTATCTGAGCATCAATTTGTCAGTTTATGCGAAGACGTAATAATTTTTATTTGTTGTAAGGTATACCCTAAGAGAACTGTTTTAAAAGAAATGACATATGCCCTTGGAGAAACATGCATGGACTTAAATAAACTAAACACAGCTTTCTGGAAATGTAATGCAGGAAGAAACAGTAAGGAAACCAAAAAATCTTTAAATTGTTACCAATCTTAAAAAAAAAAAGTAACATTGGTAAATAAATGAGTAACTAAGAATACCAAAAGTGGTCTTTTTAAAGTTCTGCTTATACAAAGTCAGGTCACAAGCTGAGGAAGGGTCACGGTGATTATGAACCACAGTTTGGACCAACTAGTCTAAAACATTCCTCCTCCATATTCCTACATGGAAACATCTTATCAACCCAAATCCACTCACACTTGACCTGTGCTACCAAAAGAAAGACACTCTTCAAAAAGCATTCTTTATTCATAATAATCCTATATACTCAACAAATCTTGTAACAGAGCTGAGGATTCAGTACAGGCAAAGTCCTGCCTGTTCATTCAAGCTTGAGACAACTGATGGCTTTCTTGTCTTTTTTCACTGCCACCAACATAAACAAAAGACATAATGTCCTTCTGGGATTTTTCTAACCAGATTTTATATTATAGTCTATATAGGTGATTATTTTTTAAATCTGATCCAATCACTACAAGATGATACATTTTTCCACTTAATGAAACAGATGTGTTATGTTTTATCACTTTTGTTTTATTTATGTTTATTCCGTTTTGGATTTTATTGTGTTAACAGGTAACCAGTTGACAGTAAGATTTCCCACCCCTCCAAACCACCTCGTAGTTAGCCTGGAAGACACTAAACTCTATAGCCAGGACAAGTCTCCACCATACACTATCACTTTGGTCACACGAACACGGATGGTCCAGAACTTTCCTTGCCAATCCAATACTGCACAAGGAAGGGTAGCAGAGATGATCCCAGGGACAAGAGCAGACACGCCAAACATCATCCATCACTCCATCCTTAAGTGTGCTGCAATTTATTTTTTTACCTCCTCCCCCCCCCCCCCCCCCGTGAGGTCAGGACAGGATGCTCCGGAGCCCAACACAATCCCTTCACGCAAACTTCTTCCAGAAGACCTCAGGCAGGGAGACGGTGGAGGAAAGGAAGGAGTCAGGGGCCTCGGGGTCACGGGCGGCTGAGCCAAGCCTTCCCTGCAGGAACGCGGGCTCGACCCCGGGCTTTCGTGGAAGCGTGAGGAGCAGCGGCATCCGCAGCCAGCGCTGCCGGGACTTCAGCGTGCAGCGCGCACCGCGCGGGATGGGGCTGCGCAAAAGCTTCTCGGCACACCGTGGGCACGGAGCTCAAACGACGCGACAGGTTCGGGTCTCCAGCGTGAAGGTGACACACGGCACTGTGACGGCCGCACCCACGCGTGGGGCAAAGTCGCCCGAAAGGAGAACGCGGCCGCAGCGCGCCTTTCCCACATGCATGCATCCGTGCACCCATGCACCGGTGCATCCGTTCATCCGTGCACCCATGCACCGGTGCATCCATGCATCAGTCCATCCGTGCACCCATGCACTACTGCATCCATGCATCCGTCCATCCGTGCACCCATGCACTAATGCATCCATGCATCCGTCCATCCGTGCACCCATGCACTAGTGCATCCCTGCATCCACCCGGAGCGGAGGAGCGCAGGGGCCGCGGGCCGCCCGCCCGCCAGGCGCCGGCCGGAAACCTCCAGCGCTCACAACATCCGTTCCGCAGGAGCTCGGGTCACGTGAACTTGCGCGCCGACTTCCCACAAGTCGCGACCGCGGACCTGCGGGCGAGGCCGGCAGCGAGGTCACGCACCGGCCCCCCACCCCCAGCAAACTCCCTCACCCCCAGGCTGCGGGGCCCCGGAGCCGCCGAACGCCCCACCCTCGCCCTGGGGAGACCCGGAAGGCGAGCGCGCGTTTACCTGTTCCCGCCGCAGCCTCGCTTCCGGCGCGCCAGCCGGGACACACGGACCAGCGCGGACGCCTGGACACGGCCCCTGACACCCCCACCACCCTACACCCCCAACACACACCCCCGAGGGCGACGGCTAGTAGGGGGGGACCCCCCAGGAACCCAAATACACACAGCCCACGCACCACCCGGCGCCCAGGACCTCTGCACCGGAAGTTGATTTCGGCCAAGGCCAGCCCGAGCCTGCGCGCTGAAGCTCAAATCAGAGTGGCCTGTCACGTGATCCCAGGCCGAGGGCCGGGCCACCAAGGCTCCTGGCAGTGGTTGGGGCAAAGTCCTCAGGGGTCCTGGGACCTTGACTTACACTGCCCTGACCATCCTCAGTGACCACCTCCTGTGGATGATGACTTCTCTGTGACCGTGAATGGTGGCTCTGCCCTCCCTGGCTGCTCCATGCACCCTTGACACCAGCCACCAGGTTATCAGGGACTCTGTGTGCATGGTTGACCATAAAACCACACCTGCACGTGGTTGCGACTTCTGACACTGTAGGACACCGCTAGAGACGTGCTGCATGTGGTTGTGACTCCTCCTGAGACCTGCTGTACACAGCAAGAGATGTCCTGCATGTGGTTGTGACTCCTCCTGAGACCTGCTGTACACAGCTAGAGACGTCCTGCATGTGGCTGTGACTCCTCCTGAGACCTGCTGTACAGCTAGAGACATCCTGCATGTGGTTGTGACTCCTCCTGAGACCTGCTGTACACAGCTAGAGACATCCTGCATGTGGTTGTGACTCCTCCTGAGACCTGCTGTACACAGCTAGAGACATCCTGCATGTGGTTGTGACTCCTCCTGAGACCTGCTGTACACAGCTAGAGACGTCCTGCATGTGGTTGTGACTCCTCCTGAGACCTGCTGCACACAGCTAGAGACGTCCTGCATGTGGTTGTGACTCCTCCTGAGACCTGCTGTACAGCTAGAGACGTCCTGCATGTGGTTGTGACTCCTCCTGAGACCTGCTGTACACAGCTAGAGACATCCTGCATGTGGTTGTGACTCCTCCTGAGACCTGCTGTACACAGCTAGAGACATCCTGCATGTGGTTGTGACTCCTCCTGAGACCTGCTGTACACAGCTAGAGACGTCCTGCATGTGGTTGTGACTCCTCCTGAGACCTGCTGCACACAGCTAGAGACGTCCTGCATGTGGTTGTGACTCCTCCTGAGACCTGCTGTACAGCTAGAGACGTCCTGCATGTGGTTGTGACTCCTCCTGAGACCTGCTGTACAGCTAGAGACGTCCTGCATGTGGTTGTGACTCCTGAGACCTGCAGTACACAGCTAGAGACGTCCTGCATGTGGTTGTGACTCCTCCTGAGACCTGCTATACAGCTAGAGACGTCCTGCATATGGTTGTGACTCCTGAGACCTGCAATACACAGCTAGAGATGTCCTACATGTGGTTGTGACTCCTCCTGAGACCTGCTGTACAGCTAGAGACGTCCTGCATGTGGTTGTGACTCCTCCTGAGACCTGCTGTACAGCTAGAGACGTCCTGCATGTGGTTGTGACTCCTGAGACCTGCAGTACACAGCTAGAGACGTCCTGCATGTGGTTGTGACTCCTCCTGAGACCTGCTGTACAGCTAGAGATGTCCTGCATGTGGTTGTGACTCCTGAGACCTGCAGTACACAGCTAGAGATGTCCTACATGTGGTTGTGACTCCTCCTGAGACCTGCTGTACAGCTAGAGACATCCTGCATGTGATTGTGTCTCCTCCTGAGACCTGCTGTACACAGCTAGAGACGTCCTGCATGTGGTTGTGACTCCTCCTGAGACCTGCTGTACACAGCTAGAGACGTCCTGCATGTGGTTGTGACTCCTCCTGATACCTGCTGCACACAGCTAGAGACGTCCTGCATGTGGTTGTGACTCCTCCTGAGACCTTCTGTACAGCTAGAGACGTCCTGCATGTGGTTGTGACTCCTCCTGAGACCTTCTGTACAGCTAGAGACGTCCTGCATGTGGTTGTGACTCCTCCTGAGACCTGCTGTACACAGCTAGAGACGTCCTGCATGTAGTTATGACTTCTCCTGTGACCTGCTGTATGCAACTAGAGATGTCCTGCATCTTGGATGATCCTAAGGGAAATCGGTTGACCTTGACTCTCACCACCTTATCATTCTCAAGAACTTACTTTCCATCAGTTCTATAGCTTAACATTCCTCCTGAGTGACAAAACTTTTTGTGCTGTGCCTCATCCATGAAAAAAAAAAAGTGAAACCACCCACCATCTCAGAAATGCCTTCTCATGGCTTGAAACGAGGTGACCTTGACTTCCACTACCGTGACCAGAACTACCTGTTGATTATGCCTTCTGTATCCTCAATGGTGGGCTCTGCTATCGTGGCTACTCTGTGCATAATTGAAACCAGCCACCAAATCAGAATGGCGTTCCCATCAGAACCATGGGATGAGCTGCAGAAAGAGCCTCTTATCTCTTCACGACTAGCAGAGTGACAGTTAAAACAAGAACAGAGCAAAGTGTCCAACTTGTAGGAAGTGCTCAAGAAATGTTTGACTAGACATCGTCACCGTGGTTGGCATGTATCTGATCTTTAAATACCAGGATATGCCTAAGCTAAGCCCAGGACAAGACCACTACTGGCTTTAAAGATCTCTGCCCTTGAACTTTTGTTCTTCTCTACTGCATATCACATGACATCTGTGGTACAGTTGATTTTCAACTGCCAAGCCACCTTTTCTGTTTCAAACCTTCAGACAAGTAGCACAATTTTTAAAAACTTTTTTCTCAAAAAGAATGATTATGTGGCTTTCTTTGTTTGTTTTGTTTTGTTTTGCCTTTTCCAACTGCCAATGGATATTATGTGGCATTAACAGTTAACAGATAACCCGTTTGTTAAAGGTTTTTCCTCTTTTTCATGGAGTAGGCACAGCAAGGATTTGGAGAAGATTCATTTAACTTTTTTTACTGAGTGTATACTGTTTACCCACTACTGGGTGTAATGGTAACAACTAGACACACTCAAGATGTTTGATTTCAAGGATCTTACTGTCCAGTACCCTGGGTACTTTGAGCATAAATCTCAGAGCTACTTATATTCACTGCATATATACATGGAATTGTGCAATATGTGGTGTTTTGTGACTGGTTTCTTTCACTTAGCATCCTGTTTTCCAAGTTCTTATATGAATAAATGATACTTCTTATATGAGTTTTGTGTCAACATCTGTTTTCCTTTGTCTTGGATATGTACTAGACTCTGAATGGAATTGCTCAATTGCATATAAACTCTAGATTTAACCTCTTGAAGACCCACTGGACTCTTCCGAAGTGTTTGTGCCATTTTACATTCCCACCAGCAGTGTGTGAGGCCTCTATTCTCTCCACTGTACTTTTTTCTCATCTACAACATATCCTTCTATTACTTTTCAGAGTACTTTCTAAAAGCTACCTAGTACTGCTCTCAGCCTTGGTTGGATTTGTATATGCAGACCCATGTCTCCTCATAGATGAGGACATTTTGAGATGAGAAGCAAGAGGATCCATGAGAAGGAACAGACAATCAAATCAGAAATTACAGTGATTGCATTGAAATCAAACATAGTGTTAAGTCATGGAGGAAGAGTGCCTCTCCCAAACTGCACTAGCAAGGAGGTCTTTGCCCATGATGGCAAGCTCAAGACAAGTCCTGAAGAACCAATAGGAATTATTACAGCTAAGGTGAGACAAGATGGTGCTCTACACCTAAGGACACAGACCTCTGGATGTGTTACATCGCCTGAAGCTATAGAGCATATCTGTTTCATACGTAGATACAGTGGAAGACAAGATGGTAGTGGGGGGGGGGGTCGGGAGGGCAGGTGTCAATGCAAAACACCTCACATTCCACAAGGAATAAGAGATAGTTGATCTCAGCCAGATATGAGGGAGTCACTTCCTTGGAACACAAATTCAGGTTGCTGTGAATGACATATCCCACCATAGACGTGCTTACGTGAACTTTTTATTGTCGCAGGACAAAAGAAAATTCATTAATCAATGCCTTTACCAAGTATATTGGTGACAACATCATGCATGCTTTCAGAGGCTTCCGTCCATGGCCAGTATGCCTTACTGTTTTTTTTTTTTTTTCCACTGTAGAAAAGAAGAACACGGCATAACATATGTGATAGCTTCTAGGGGGTGATGAGGAAGATAGGACAGAACCAGGGATCCCAATATTTCCTTCAAGCGCAGTTTCCCCTGTGACTTAACTTCCTTCCACCAGGCTCCACCAGTTAGGCTCCATCACCCCACAACAGCACCAAACCATTAGCACATGGGCGTTTGGGGAATATTTCAGATCCATAGCATACTGGGTACTCTAAACCTGCTTTCACTGACAAGACCACATTGTTCACAATATGTAGAATGGGGGAATGGTTCAAAAGAAATCCTTGACATGCCTTTCAAACTAGTAATCTTAGAAGGCTGCAGATGGAAAACTTTAATCAGGTGGTTCTGTTTAACTAAAGAGAGAAGCATGTTGAGTATACAGATCTGTGGAGACACAATGCTCATCATGAAGACAAGAAATATAGGTGTCCTTCCAGCTCCTAATCTGAGTTCATCTATGAAATATCCCCATGCAGATATCATAAATATCATAGAATCATGGTGAGAATACAGATCTGTAGAGACACCATGCTCATCATGAAGACAAGAAATATATTATAGGTGTCCTTCCCGCTCCTAATCCGAGTTCATCTATGAAATATCCCCATACAAATGTAAAATCATGTTGAGAACACAGCTCCATGGAGACACCATGCTCATCATGAAGACAAGGAATATATTATAGGTGCCTTTCCTGCTACCAAGCCGAGTTCATCTGTGAAATATCCCGCATGCAGATATCATAAATTGAGCTCTCAGGATGAGCCCTTAGATACATCTACTAAGAAACAGGAATTCCAGGCTCAAGAGCTAGGGCTAGATGGAAGTATGGCATAAAGTATGTGGAAGCTGCTGGGTAGTGAAGAGGAAAGAACCAAGGGATCCCAATATTTCCTTCAAGGGTAGGTTCCCCAATAATTAGATAACAGTTCTCTTATTTCCATATTACCTATGGAAATAACAAGAGGAAAATAATTCTTAAATCCAACAGTTAACAAATATATGTTCTTAGATCAAGCCTGATTGATGATTGCCTGGAACTACTGAATCTGAGGAACATCCTCAGACATCCATACTCACCTAACAGGAAATGAGCTACCAAAGTGATGTGACCCCCTGAAAGAAAGTACAGGGCATAATTTCATCCACAGAATCATTAATAGAATTTAACTTCCACAAACAGTTGCTTTAACCTACAATCTCTGAATCCTAACTAAAAAAAAGAAAAAGCCTTGGTTACAAATAGAAACCACATATGTCCATTGCACCTTTGGGCTCTTCACTACATCCCCTAAAAAATAAGCAAACAATTCACTTCTGTGGGGTTGAATTTTCTAGAAGTCAATGTTGAAGAACTGGAGATACTGCTCAATGATGGGGTGCTTGCCTAGCAAGCATGAGTCCCTAGGTTCAGTCCCCAGTTCTGGAAAAACAAAATCAATGCTAGAATACTTTTCAAAATACATGCTAATTTTAATACCTAAATTGTTTACATAGTTCCAAATGGTCGATAAAATGTCCATTTTTATGATATGTGGTGGAAAGTAAAAAAGAACTTTTTTTTTTTTTTTGTCCTTATTGTACAGTTGTGTTGTTTCTGTAAGAGTCGCGCCTGCACTTCAGCAGAGGTTGAAAGAAGCTCTGGGCACTGGGCCATACAAGCACTGCAACGAAGATAAATTGAGTTTGAACTCAACTTTGTCAAAATGCTTGGTGTACCACAAAATTAGCACATCATGAGAAAACTCTGAAATTTGAAAAATGGAGTTTGGAAGAGCATGGGGGAACCTCGAGCTGCATTCCCCTGAGAGTCTGGTCACTCTGCTAAGTTAGTCAGGGAAAGGAAAGTCGTGTGTGTGTGAACAGTAGAGGGCCCTTCTGTTTATTTATCTTATTCTTTAGGTTCTGGGCTCTAAAAAAAAAAGTAATTACGCCTTTATGTCAAACTCTAACCTAGCCTAGGGAAAGAAATCAACATCTGGAAGAAAACTCATCCTACTGGAGACAACCCTGTCTGCATATGTACCATCAGTTCAAAAATACTTGCTTTAAAATTTACAGGTAAATAAATGAGAGTTGGGGCCATGGAGCTGGCTCAGTTATTAAAGTGCTTGCTTCACGAGGATGAGGGCCTGAGTTTGAAGCCATGTAAAAGTGCCAGGTGTGGTGGTGATGATGGTGAGTACTTGTAATCCCAGTGCTGGCTACAGGATCACGATGCTTGCTGTGACTACAGCAGTCACCCTTCCAGTTGACTGTGCTTGGTTCTGCCATCAAGTGCGTGCTGGGTGGATCTGTCCTTACTGTCACTTCTTGTGGCCCTGAGATCATCACTTGGTATTAACTGTTTCCATAACCTTGTCAATTTGGTTGACATTCAGACTTTCAGGTTTAATTATTTCTCCATAATTAAAAGTGCGTGCATCTGGCAGTGAAGTCACCGCCTGTCTTCTGGTTTCGGGGTTCCGCCATCCACTTTGCCTCCCTCTGTCCTCTGTGGCTGATGGGAAACACCAGCACTGCACTGCACAGGGCTGCTGGTGCCCCTCCTCAGACCGTCCTCTGCCATGCTGAGGCATCCTCTGGCCTTCTTGTGGGATGAATTCATCCCACGCTCCTGCATCCATCCAGCATACATATTTTCCCTAATATTTTATCCGAGCCCTCTGCTGTGCAAAACTTGCAAAACTCCGTGTCTTATTATTGTCCTGCTATCCTAGCAAAACAGTCTTGAAATCCAGTTACTCTGAATTTATAATGTCTGGTTTCTTCAGCATGGGAAATAACAACCAAAGAGGGTCTCTGGCCTCCCAAGTGGCTTCTGTATCTTTCTGAAAAAAAAAAAAAAAGAAAGAAAAGAAAAAAGAACTTCTTAGCATATGTATTAACTGTATATAATAATAGGTTTTACTATTACATTTTCTTTTTGTAAGTTGGCACTTTTCCTACTAATTATATTGGCTTTAGAACAATCATACCATCTTCTTTCAAGATCCAATTAATATGTCTATTTATCTTGTCTTTTTTTTTTTTTTTTTCTGAGGCAGAGTCTCACTCTAGCCTGCTCTGACCTGGAATTTACTCTGTAGACCTGGTGATTTGCCTACCTCAACCTATCAGAGCGCTGGGATTAGAGTTATGAGCCAGCCACCATGCTCAGCTCTCGTGGTGACATTTTCATGCATGTGTAATATTCACCCTATTACCTTCCCTTATCCTCCCACTTCCAATGGTCCTTTTCCCCATATCATCCCCTTTCTACCAAGCGGTGTTTAATTTGTTCTTGCTCAATCTTGTTTGCTCATTATCTTCCTGTCAACTTCAATGTGCTTAACCATAGCTCTACAATCTCATTGTTTTTACTGACACTATATTCTCCATACATTCAAGTATCTGACTCATTTGGTCAGTTCACCAGAAGTGAAAATATTAACTACTAGACCACTGCATAACACCAGAAAGATTGAGTCTAAAGGTATATTACATATGGTAATATTTAAGGGCTTAAAATAATTGTTCAGTAAGGGATATAACTAGAAATTGAGAATTTTGTAATTTGAGGAAACATGAATGCTAGTTTATTTAAACTTCTCTCAGTTAGGAATCAGTTTATTCACATTTAAGTAAGAAATTTGCCAAAAAAAAAAAAAAATACAGCACAAAGCCTTCCCTAGAAGTCTTTCTTATTTGAAAGTAAATAAATTAACAGTAATTAAAAGCCAATTTACAGAGTTTGCAGTATATGGTCTCAAAAGCTTAAAGAATGAGTCAAGAAAGGTTCTAGTATAATTTAGTATAATTTTGGTGTAATTTAAATTCTCAACTACATAATAATATAAAGAAAATTACATTTCTCTGGTAGAAAATTCCACAGGATAAATCAATTGCTTGGATTTTGACATGTCAGATTGTTGATATGGGGGATTTTTAATGCTTTTATTCATTTATTTGAAAGCAGAGAGAGATAGAGAGAAATGCGACACAAAGAATGAATACTCCAGCGCCTCTAGCCACTGCAAATGAACTCCAGATGCATGCGCCACTTTGTGCATCCAGCTTCACATGAGTACTGGGGAATCAAACTCAGGTCATTAGCTTTCATAGGCAAGCTTCTTACTTTAACCACTAAGCAATCTCTCCAGGCCAATATGGGAATTTTGAATCATAGATTTATACCCCACTAAACAAGGAGGCCCTTATTCTGCATTTCTGTGGATATTCACTTACTCCAGCAAGAAAAGTGCCTCTTGTCCACGTATGTGGTGATTGGCATGCTCTTACAAAATGCAGCTGTCTGGAGTTGGGAATAGGATAAGAAAATGACCCACGTGTGCTTGTAAAGAGATAGAAAATAGAGCTGATCACACAAGTTAATGCAACAACCCACTAAATGCTGGATTGGTGGCATTCCTCTTGGGACGTGATGTTGGAGCACTCCCATGTTTACTCTGAAATTTTTCACTGTTGATCCAGCCATGGATGGTATTCAGTCAGGAGTCAGCGAGCACATGAGCAGTTGACACCCAGAAATATGGCAGCTCTCATGTGCTCCATAGCCAGATGTATTTTTGATCTGTCCAACCAAAGAGTACTTCTTCGCTTAAAAAAAATTGAGCTGGAGAGATGGCTTAGCAGTTAAGCACTTGCCTGTGAAGCCTAAGGACCCTGGTTCGAGGCTCGATTCCCCAGAGCCCACGTTAGCCAGATGCACAAGGGGGTGCACACATCTGGAGTTCGTTTGCAGTGGCTGGAGGCCCTGGCGTGCCCATTCTCTCTCTCTCTCTCTCTCTCTCTCTGTCTCTCTCCCCTCCTCCTCTCTATCACTCTCAAATAAATAAAAATAAACAAAAAATAAAAATATATATATACATATATATATTGCCAGGCGTGGTGGCACACACCTTTAATCCCAGCACTTGGGAGGCAGAGGTAGAGGATTGCTGTGAGTTCGAGGCCACCCTGAGACTATGTAGTTAATTCCAGGTCAGCCTAGGGCTAAAGCGAGACCCTACCTAGAAAGAAACTAAAAGAAAAAAAAATTTTTTTTTGCCTCTCTCTGTAGGTGTGTGAGATGCAGTGTATATATGTGTCCACGGCTTCCCCGTGGGGCTTCCATGCAGTGGCCAGCGCGGAAGGTCAGGCGTCCTGCTCCATTTTTCTCCCATCCATCTGTTACTGACCCTGGAGCTTGTTTTTTGTTTGTTTGTTTGTTTGTTTGTTTGTTCATGAGCTCTGCTGACTCAGGGCCCTCTGCTCCCCTGTGGAACAGGGGTTACAGATAGATGTGGCTCTACCCAGCTGTTTAAGTGGGTCCTGGGGATCGAACTCAAGCATCTCTCTGGCTTCCTCAGGTTCCTCATGCTTACACAGGAAGCGCCTAACCACTGAGCCATGTCTCCAGTCCTTCAAAGAGTATGTCTAATGTTACTGGATTGTTATTTAGTCTTTAGTTTCCTCTACAAAAATGAGACTATTCCATCGTTTTAAATATGAAATGGGGCTTGCTTATATGAAGGTAAGAGAACTTAACATGTAGGTTGTGGAGAACCTGGAGTCTCTGTGACCTGAAGACAACATTCTCACTACTGTTTTCACATGGTCCTTTGGAATACTTGCAGGTGAAGATGTCAAAGTGGAGGTAATTTTTTTAAAGCTTGAGTTAGTCTGGTTCATTACAGCAATTCTGGATCCTTTTTTTGGCTAAGTGAAGAGGAAAATTTGAGCAACTGATGGCCGTCTGATGACCTGCATGGAAAGAATTGGTGGACCCAGGAGAGTACACAATGGAGAGAAGTGATCACGTCACTACATGTGACATCATTCCTTGGCACCAGCTGTCCCACTGGGCACCGAGAGCGGCGTGCACTCTTCACTCCGACTTTCCCTCTGGATTCCCTTGCACTTCACCAGAGGGCACTGTGTTGTAGTCACTCCGTGGCAGCCACATGAGGTGCCTGTCATGGAAGGCTAAGGTCAGGTGATCGGTCAGTTTGTATTGTACACACTTCACATCATATTTCTATGCCCTATAAGTAAGTATAGATGTCATAGGTCAACTGAAAAAGGTAAAGATGAAGACCAGGTCACAGGAAGATAATCACCCAAGGTAGTTGTTAGATTCATTTTATTTGTGCTCTCTTAACAAGTTCATTGTGAATGTACAGTGCATGTGCATGTGTGTGTGCACGTGTGTCTGTGTGCATGGGCACGCAGAGGCCAAAGGATCACCTGCTGTTCGTGCTCTTTGTCAGGTGTCATGCACCTTTTCTTTTGAGTCACAAACTCGTCGCCCCAGAGCTCAACAGTGAACCCCAAGGATTTGCCAGTCTCTAGCTCCATAGAGTTGGGATTACAAGTAATACACCAGCACATGAAGCTTTTTAAAATTTATTTTTATTTTATTTTAGAAAGCAACAGAGAGAGAGAGAGAGAGTTGGTGTACCAGGGCCTCAGCCACTGAAATAAAACTCCAGATGTTTCCACCACATACTGGGCATGTGCCAGTGTGCACTTGCCTCATCTTTGTGCATCTGGATTTTGTGGGATCTGAAAAGTCGAACATGGGTTCTTAGACTTCTCAGGCAAGCACCTTAACCACTAAGCATTCTCTCCAGCCCACACAAAGCATTTCTGATGTTGGTTCTGGGAAGTCAAACTCAGATTCTCACGCTAACCCAGCAAGCACTTTACTCACTGAACTGTATCCCCAGCACCCACAATAAATTCTTAACACTGAGAGATTAACCAATCACCACACGAGATATGACAGAATGTGTTTTTAGACAATCTTGTGTTAGTTTCAAGTTTATGATAATCACTGATTTCGGGATTCATGAACTGATTCTTGATTTTTTTTTGAATTATAAATGCATGATACTACCAAAGGTGAATAACCTGCCTTCATTCACAGTCTCACACTGGACTCCCAAAGAGTTTCTTACCATAAGCATAGATTATCCATGGATGCTGAATGAAAAATCAAAATGTAGTCTACAAGAAGAGGCAAAACTAAATGGTCCTCATAAAAATCCTCTGATCCTGTAATGGAATTAAAATGTGAAAGAAAAATTAAACCCATGATCAAAATTCTGTAGAGTGGGAATACTGTGAGAACTCAGCCCCTGGCTGAGGTAAGGACATTGGAATAAAGGTTTGGGGTCTGAGCTGAGTTTCACGGGGCAGGCAGACATCATGGGGACATTCCGGCAGGGACAAAAGACCCCCTAGGACAGAGGGAGCATCAAGCTGAACGAAAGGACCAGAGGCTTGGAGCCTATGAAAGGATGCCATGGGAAAGGATGCCGGAGAAGCTTGAGTGCGTTGGATACAAGACTTACTATGACTCTGAGCTGGCAAGGAGACATTGATGTGGGAACAAGGGGGTCCGCATCAGGACTTTACATCCAAAGGAGATCTGGGCTGGTGACCCTGTGTGGAGCGGGCTGAGGAAGTAAGGACCCAACAGCAGGGAGACAGAGACAAACACCCTGAGTGTGGAATCTAGTTTTAAACCAACACTGACACACATACACATGCAGCACGGGAGTAGAGAGGGGACTGTGAAAGTGGAGGAATGGTTCTAAGTGGAACTGGGAAGGCAAAAGAGGGAAATGGAAAATACATGATATGAAAGAAGAAGGGTAGAAGGGTGAGCTATTTGGGAGAGGACAGCAAGGAGGTAAGAGGGGATGATGCAGGGCAACAGAGGTGCAAACATGAACAAAATACATGTGTACCTATGTATATATACATATCACAAGGAAATTCATTGTTTTGCTGCACTAACTAAAAAATTAGCTTAAAAAACTTTCAAAACAGAATTAAAAAAAAAAAAAAAAAAAAACACCTCCCACCCAATGGCAGGGAGAGTAGTTGAAAAGCCATCTTAAAAAAAAAAAAATCCCACAGGATTTGAGATTGGAAAAGAAGCCATGTAAGAGGTTCCATAAAAGTGGGACTTTTGTCTGAGTAAAAGCTAAATAGTCATGGGTGGGGTGAAGACAGCAAGAAGTCAAAACACAGTATGAGGTTTTGAGCTGAACTGGGAAGGTGGTGACGTCATCCACAGACATGCAGGGCCTGGAACAAGCAAGCTAGAGAGAAAAGTTGATCAATTTACCAAAAATCACACTCAAAATATTTATGAGACTAAATGGTCACCTGTCTTTTTTGTCAATTCCTAATTACTTCAGGTGAATATGGAGGGAAGATCTGTTGAAGAAAGAAGTTTTGGTGTATTAAATGCTTACATTTTTTATAGTTGTGATGGTTTACTTTTAGAGATATACTCAAACAACCATTTGATTTCTTTTTTAACTTTTTAAAAATATTTTTAAATTAAGAACTTTATTGTGTGTGTCTAAAAAAATCATATAAACTTGGCTGGGCATGGTTGTTCACACCTTTAATCCCAGCATTCAGGAGGCAGAGGTAGGAGGATCACCTGTGAGTTCGAGGCCGGCCTGAGACTGCATGGTGAATTCCAGGTTAGCCTGGGTTAGAGTGAGACACTACCTCAAAAAAAAACTAAAAATAAAATAAAAATTTAATATGAAAATCAAAGAGGAGTATGTTGTGTGGTCAAGGTTAACAGACTTCATTTACAGCATGACAATAAATAGGGAGAGCTCTGGGATGTTTCCCACACTAAGGAACATAAAGTTTGCTAGACCTTATTTAATTATTAAAAATTAGAGATGACTCTGATTTTAGCAAATAATTAATTTTTACTTAAGCAAAAAGAAAGAAATTCAAACTCTTTCCAATGCAATCACAACCAATTCATTCTTTTCTGTCTAATAAAAATGACAGAACCCTTAAAAGAGTCAAGAAAATTTGATTGAAGAAATAGAAGAAAGCATCACTTCCTTTCACATTTTCAAATGTCTTTTATGAGTTAGCTGAAAAAGGCTTTGATGGAGTCCCATTTACTAAAGCACGTTGTAATATTTTTCCCCAGCTTGGTTGACAGTGACAAAACCCAGAAACAACGCTGTGAAAGGAGATTTTCCAGCTGAAGAATGACTATTTTCCAATCAACCATATCAGAAGTCTTGGAGTTGCCTTGACTTCATCTCTTAGGTTTTCAGTTTTACTCAAATGAAGAAAATTACATCATAAGTGGCACAAACTTGTTTCTTGTCCCATAAAAGAAATCTAGTAGCAAGCTTTCCTAACTTAAACTCTAGAGTCCTGCTGGCTCAAAACCAGTTTCGTTCATATTTATGGACCCTATGGCTTGAGAGCAAAGGTTTCTCTATATTTTATAATGCCATCTCTACCATTATTTTAGAATAAAATAGCTTCCCATTTTAATAGGCTATCGTGCTTGATATTTTCATGTTTGTATAATCCCAGCCAAATTGGAAGTCTTTCTTTGGGGTAATATATCATTATCACGTTGCTCAATCACCTGTCCATGTAGAACTAAGGGCAGGCCTCAAAGAATTCAGCCATCAAGGCACCAGGCTAACTTTTAGGAGATGAGGCCATCATGATCTTTTGGGATTGCCCCCTCTCTTGTTAACATCCCTCCCCGGAACATAACTCATCTAAAGTACCATTGGATCTGCTGGATCATTTGGCTCCAGTGGCAGAGCACCCTGGACCTGTTGAAGATTCTTCTCTTGATCTGGGCCCCACTCAGAACTAGCAACTTTCTGAGTCACTTAGTATGTGAGCCAGGGGTAACACCCTCGAGCAAGAAATGTGCTGCCTCCCCAGGTGTCGTGCTTCTTTCTCTGGTGGTAGGAGGGCCTAGGTGCAACAACACGTCCTTTGCCTTAGAAGGGCCTCCCCCTGAACACCCCATACTCCTGAACTTCCTAGACATTTTACTGTAGTAGAAAGCCCTTGAATTTTGGTTAGGTTTACTTCTCATTCCCCAGTGAACAGTTACCCTAGTACAAAGCCATAAGCAGGTCCCTTAGGGAAGGATAAGGGTAAGCTTGATATTAAAACTTTGGAGGGTAGCCGGGCGTGGTGGCGCACGCTTTTAATCCCAGCACTCGGGAGGCAGAGGCAGGAGGATCTCCGAGAGTTCAAGGCCACCCTGAGACTCCATAGTGAATTCCAGGTGAGCCTGGGCTAGAGCGAGACCCTACCTCGAAAAACAAACAAACAAACAAAAAAAAAAAAAAACTTTGGAGGGCTAAGGAGATTGCCCAGTGCTTGAAAAGCCTATCAGCCTTGGTTCAATTCTCTAGTACCTACAATAAGCTGGATGCACAAAGTAGTGCATGCATCTGGAGTTCATTTGCAGAAAGAGGCCTTGGTTAGCCCACTCTCATACCCTTTCTCTCTCTCTCCTTGCAAATAAATAAAATAAAATACATCTCTTTGAGTTGTAGGAGGGTCCTTTCTCAAAGGAACCTGGCCACACCTTCATTCAATGAGTTCTGGATTTGTAAACTGGCTCAAATCTGGAAATTGGTTAAGAGGTCTTGATTCTCTGTTGGTATGATTCAAAGAAGCTTTTCATTCATTCCTTTGTTCCAGTGCATCTCTGCTTACGCAGGTCAAGCAGGAACTTAGTAGCCTTCTTGTCTATTTCACTTCTGGGAACATCATGATTAACCAGCCGGTATCAAAGGTCTACACCAGTCACACCATTGCTACAAACATTGCTGGCCTGTGCTGCCCATTACAGTAGACATGCTCACCTTGCCTTTGGTGACTCAGTGCTGCTACTTGGCCCTTCTTACCCTGGGATCCAGTTAGACCCGTTGCATAGAAGATATCTAATCCAGCAACCAGGGCTCCCATGGTAAGGATTTCCTCCCCTGGTTCATCCTTCCTGGAAACAACTGCACAGGCCTGCCCAAGAGGAGTGTCTCTTGATTGCTAATCTGATCGGCTTGACAATGGAACTGAACCACCACACTGCCCACGTTTAAAACTGGGCTGTTTGGGGATTTTGTTGTTGTGTTCTTTATGTATTGAGACATAAAGTGTCTGTCAGTCATAGGATTACTAATATTTTTCTTCTATTCTGTGAGTTTCTGTAAACTCTACTGGTTGTGCCATGTTTTGGGGAGAAGCAGTGTCTCATAGTAGAGCCTAGTCATGACTCTTCTACCTCCCCCTCCCAAATACTGTGATGACAGCTGTGTGCCATTGCATCCAACTTTGGGTGTCTTTTAACACATTCACATTTTAAAATTTGAAGTGGTCTAGTCTAATTTATTTCTTTTTTTAATTAAAAAATATGGAACGCTTCACGAATTTGCATGTCATCCTTGCACAGGGGCCATGCTAATCTTCTCTGTATTGTTCCAATTTTAGTATATGTGCTGCCGAAGCGAGCACTGATTACTTTTTTTCTTCTGATTCCTGTGATTTTAATGTCATATCCAGGAAATCATGGCCACTTCCAATGCCATGAAGTTTTTCTGCTTAGAAAGCTTCTGTTTTATGGCCTATACTCCATTTTGAGGGCTTTTAAAGAAAAACGGTACAAGGTAAGGCTCCAGTCTCATTTGTTTGCATGTGAACATTTGATTTTCCCCAAACCATTTGTTGACACTATGTCTGTTCCCTTAAGTGGGTGGGAAAAGCTGGTTGAAATCATTGGATTCTGTCTGTAAATCTTATTTTTATTTATTTATTTATTTGACAGAGAAAGAGGGAGAGAGAGAGAAAGAGAGAGAGAGAGAATGGGCGCACCAGGGCTTCCAGCCACTGCAAATGAACTGTATATGCTTGTGCCCCTCTTGTGCATCTGGCTAATGTGGGTCCTGGGGAATCAAACCTGGGTCCTTTGGCTTTGCAGACAAATGCCTTAACCACTAAGCCATTCCTCCAGCCCTGGACTCCATCTGTAAAGGCTTAGGTATAGGTTCCTTTTTTGCTCTACAGTGGTCTCTAAGTCTTTATGAAAAAGTCAAGTTGATTGGATCTAGAATCACCTAGAGGACCAATCTCTGGCCATGTCTGTGGGGGAGTTTCTAGATTAGGTTAATTGAGGGGGAAGGACCTTACCCTAGAACTTGGGTAGCCCAGTCTGTGGGTTGGGGCCCTCGGCTGAATAAAGGGAGAAAGTGAGCATACACTAGCGCCCAGCTCTCTGCTTCCTGACCGTGGATGCGGATAACAGCCTTACCTTCCCCACCACAGGACCACATCTCCTACAGCATCCCACAGCCCCCAGGTTCCACCATACTACTGAAAACCAGTTCCAAAGGCCTATGAACCACACGGTTAGTTGATAACAGCATGGCCTCCATCTTGGTACCAAATTTTTCCACCAGTTACTTTTCTCATCACTGTGACGGAAACAAATTCAGAGCGAAGAGGTTTATTTTGCCTCACAATTGAAGGGGACATAGGCTATCTTACCAGGGAAGGCATGGAAGCTGGGGTTGTGTCCATGGCGCACAGTGTCCATGGCACACAGTGCCCATGGTGGCAGGAGCTGGTGGAGCAGCATATTACACCTCAGTGGATAAAGAAGGAAAGGAGCACACCAGGAGAACGGCCAGCTTATAACACTCTCACCCTATGGAGTGGCTGTCCCATAGTCCTGGCATCTCCAAAACCCTGGCCACACAGGGTTCCATGCCATGACCCACCCCACCCCCTTGCCATGTTCTCCATGCAGGGACTATGACCCTTTTCCGGGTTCCCTAAGGGTCATCTCCAAAATTCCATGCTGCAAATCCAATGACCTTCTCTTTCCTGCACTTTTCATACTTTCAAAAACCAGTACCAGGTGGACAAGGCTGCCAGATTTCTAATCCAGGGGAGATAAAGCTGACGTTGAGGATCAGGGCACTCCTCCAACATTCTTCCTTGAGGCTCTCTCCTTTGAAAAGAGTCAGCAATTTCACTACTCTCCCATTGCAGAATGACTGGCCCAATGTCAACGGTGGTAATCTCTCAAATATTTCTTGCTGAAGCAAATGGAATCCAAGCCTGTTTACCATTTCCTCCGCCCAACATGCCAGTACATTCCATTCAAACACAGCTTTGCTCAGGGTCTCAGGACAAGGGCAGAGCAGCCAGCCTCTCACACAAAGTGCTTCCAGCCCAGTTCTGGCAAAGGCCCTTTCCAACTCTGAAAACCTCACACACCAATCCTCCACAGTTGCAGTTCTTTCTGTATTTCGGTCTTTCAAACCTAAATGGATGGCCCACCAAACTCTTCCCACAGCACCACGGGGTTTCTCCAATCCAAAGTTTTGAAAATCCTTACCCATTCCTCCCACAAATCAGTTCCGAAAGACCAGAAACCAGTCAGGCTTACTGTAGCAATGACCCCTTCTTGGAGTTCTTTGGGTATCCGTTTCCTGCTGTGGTTATGTTCTCGTTGTGTGCACAAAGCCCTGTCCTGACCAGAAACAGCATATGGGAGGAAAGAGTTTATTTTAGGCTTACCATTTCCAGGGGAAGCTTCATCACACTGAGGAAAACACAGCATGCACAGGAAACCAACTCACACCTCTGGATAGAAATGTTCTCTCTACACAGGGCTTGGAGCTAGGCTGAAAAACCCAAGGTGAGCCCGGTGGTCACACACTTCCTCCAGAAAGGCTCCACCTTCGAATCAAGTATGAGGCTCAACCTCAAGCACCTGAGGCCATGAGGGACACTTCACATCCAAAGTCCAACACACAGGGATTTTTTTTATTCCAGGTCTTCATGGTGTCAAAAGCAAGGGGTGCAGCAAAAGGGGTGAGGATGAGTGTGGTGGTTTGGATTAGAGTCCCCCCATAAGCTCCAGGGTTATGAAGGCTTCACTCCCAGATGGTGTCCACTTGAGAGGTGGAGCCTTGCTGGAGGAGCTGTGCTGCTGGGGGTGGACCTTGCTGGTTTATTAGCCCCCAGCTTGCCAGAGTTAGGCTCACTCTCCTGCTGCTGTTTTCTACCTGCTTCTATGGCAGAGGAGAAGTCCAGCCTCTGCTCATGCCATGCTTTCCCTGGTCATCATGGAGCTTCCCCTCAAGACTGTAAGCCAAGATTAAAAAAAAAAAAAAAAAAAAAAACTTTTCTCCCATTAGCTGCTTTTGGTTGGGTGCTTTCTCCCAGCAATGAGACAGTAACTACAACAGGAAATTGGCAGTAGAGGAGTGGGCTTGTTGCTGCTAGAACCCTGACTGTGTGGCTTTTGGCCCTTTGGAACTGACTTGCAGAAAGATTTTAGAAGGATTCGAAACCTTGACCTAAGAGATGCCTTGAAGCGCTGTAATCAGAGTTTGATATACCATTCTGGTCACAGTTGAAAGACCTAAATAGCAGAAAGAACTATGGACTGTGTAGACATAGCTTAGTAGGAAAAGAAAGAGCTTTGTCCAGACTGGGCTAGAAGCAGTTTGTGTGAGAGGCTTGCTGTGCTATGCCTGTGTTATGAGAACATGTGAAGGGTTTAATTTAGAAGAAATGGACTGGTGTGAGCAGAAGGATATGGCAGAGGAAGAAATGCAAGCTGAAGATTACAGCCTGCCTCAGCTGTACTTGTTTGAGTGCTCACCGCCATTGAGATTGGACCAAATGTTCTGCGTCAGGGCAGCAGAAAGAATACTGACTCTTTGAAAGTAGAGGGCCTCAATGTTGAAGGAGTGTCCTGCAGATTAACCTAGTCCCTATGTGGATGGAGCCATAAGGATGAACTGGAGGGTTGCAGGGGACACCCTAGAATTCTTGAGGTTGCCAGGACTATGGAGTGGCTGCCAAGGAGAGCTGCTGGCTCAGGGTGGATTGTTTCCCAGGCTGTCTGTGCGCAGTCCAGCTGGAGGGGCAGAATTAGCGCTCCAGAGACTTCATCACTATCAGAGATGTTGGCCTTGGACCTGCATCACTTGACGTTTGCCCTGCTTGTTTTAGATCTTCTGTTGGTTCAGTCTTTCCATGCAATGCCATCTTTTGCAGTGTGAATGTTTACTCTGTGCTATTATTATTATTATTAGTCTTGTGGGCTCACAGTTAAAAAATCTTGGACTATGGGGAGGTTTGAGCAGTGTTGGGATTAATAAAAACTTGTTAGAGACCGAGACCGAAACTGCAGCTTGTGAAAATGACCATTACAGGAACACTGTGAATTTTTGCTCACTGGCCATACATCTGGAACGATAAGGCTCAGTAACTGTTACATGATAACCATCTATGACGAGAGAAGCCGTGAACTGTTACGGGAACTTACACAATACCTGATCCCACCACCCTCTATCACCTTTTTGCTTCCTCCTTCTGCTATGCTTAAAAACTGATGTTTGGAGACTAATAAACAGACCTTGACAACTCTTTGCTTGGTCTCGTTCCTTCTTTCTCACCCATCTTTACACAGGCCTGGTCCCCCTCGCGCTCCCCGAATAACTGAGTCCTGCTGGACGGGACAAAAACTGTGGGGACTTTTAAAGTCGGACTGAGTGTATTTTTACATCATGGATGGTCATCAGTATAGGAGGGTCGGGAGTGGAATCTGGTGGCTTGAATCTGACGTCCCCCATAAACTCATGTGTCACGGGTGCCTCACTCCCAGCTGGAGCCAATTTGAGAGGTGGGGCTGTTGCTAGGGATAGACCTTGAGGTTTATTGGATTGCCAGGGTTAATGGGGCTCACCTCCTGCTGCTGTTGTCCATCTGCTGTGGCAGAGGTGATGTCCAGCCTCTGCTCATGCCACGATTTCCTGTGCCATCATGGAGCCTCCCCTCAAGACTGAAAGCCAAAATAAAAATAAATAAATGAATGTTCTCCCATCAGCTGCTTTTGGTCAGGTACATTATCCCAGAAATGAGAAGGTAACTACAATCATTAGGTTATCTATTAAGCAACTATAATGCCACCAGTGGAAGTTCCTAGTTTGGTGAAGAAAATAGCAAAAAATAAATAAATAAATAAATATTCAATCCAGCTTTGTATTTACAATGAAGTTCCATATGTATAAATTTTTGTACATTTTGAATTTTCCTTGATCTAGTTCTTTGTTTGATAGTATATCACATTTCAATTATTATATCTTTGTAATTTAGTTTATAACTGAATTGCCTATAGATTTTTATTTTTTGTTTGTTTGTGTGTGTGTGTGTGTGTGTGTTTGAGACAAGGTCTCGTCTTCTGTCTTTGTGTCATTGGCCAGTGACGTCTAGCTGATCCAAGAGCTTTGGGATTCTCCTCGCTCCATCTCCATCGCAGTAGGAACTTTGGAATAACAGACACAAGTGCCACTTCGTGCCAAGCTTTCCATAAGCACTGATAATCAAACTCAGATCCGCTGTGCTTGCAGAAAAAGTGCCTTTGATTGCTCAGTCATCTTCTCAGACCTTATCTACAGATTTTTCTTAAATTAAAATCATTATTTAATTTTGCTTATGAATCTTCCAAGAGTGTTTTACAAGTATTTTATCAAGCTTTAAAAATTATCATTAGAGCCAGGTACGGTGGCACACACCTTTAATCCCAGCACTCGGGAGGCAGAGGTAGGAGGATCGCTGTGAGTTTGAGGCCACCTTGAGACCGCATAGTGAATTCTAGGTCAACTTGTGCTAGAGTGAGACCCTACCAAAAAATAACCATATATATATATATATATATATATATATATATATATATATATGGCAGTATTTTCATCTAAGTCATATTATGTATAAATTAGTTTGAGTTATCAATACTTTCATAATGAGGAATCTGAAACATCTATAATTGTGATCTATTTCTCCATTTATTCAAAAACTTTTCTTCCTCTTTACTCACTTCTTTTTAAAAATATTTTTATTCATTTTCAAGCAGAGAGAGAGGGAGAGAGAGAAAATGGGCAGGCCAGGGCCTCCTGCCACTGACAATGCACTCCAGAGTATGCCTGGCTCTGTGCATCTGGATTTACGCAGGTACTAGGGAATCAAACACAGGCTGTTAAGCTTTGTAAGCAAGTGCCTTTAACTGCTGAGGCATCTCGCCAGCCCTATTTTTTGACTTCTTAATTCACACATTTGCTGGAGACAGGTTAATACATGAGGTATACACATAAGTTTATAGATATTTTCACTAACCCTAACTTGGTATCATGGGGACAATTCCTTGATTTAACCTTAATTCGTTTTGGGTTTTATAGAACAAAATAAGGAACTACATGTGCTAATGCTGAATACTTGTTCATATCCTGAAATTATGCTTTATCATTCATGGTTACAGTATTACAGAAGCACATCAGTGAATAACAGCAATATTGACATGATTTGTGTAGTGTTTCTGAACTCTTGATAGACCGTGTGCCATGTTTCACCATCAAAGACATTAGAACCCAGGTTGGGAACTGATGCTATAACATTCTTAAAGAATATTTTCTTAGTCTGTCGTGGGTTTTATTTTTAATGAAGGGTTGGATGTTGCATTTTATTAAATATAATTTGTGTATTATATCAATGAGGGACCTGCTGGGAAAATAGAAGCTATTGCAGGCAGTCAAGCTATAAAGAATTTATTATAGTAATTATAAGCCTACAAAGCTGTTGGAAGTCGTGCAGAAACAAGGGGCATGGAGTTCACGACTCAGCCTCAGCCTGGAACCCCACGGCAGTGTTCTTGCTTGTGCACGAATGTCAGTGTGAACCTCGAGCCTGCTCATTCATCAGATGCAAGCCTCTTCCTCTCTCTCTCTCTCTCTCTCTCTCTCTCTCTCTCTCTCTCATGCCCTGTCACATTTATACCAATGTGTCTCATTGCACTTTCTAGCCAGGGCTGGCAGCCTTGGGATTCGTCTCTACCATGCCCATAAAAGGCGGCAGAAGGAATGCAAGTGAGTAATTGATCTTGCAGCCTGGTCTGTTTCTTATGGAGATGACCTTACAGTCTTCGTTTAAGGAGATGAATTCTGTTAATGAGCGTTTTTTAAACAACAAGCTCTTTTTTCTTCTTTATTGACAGTTTTATACATGTATTTTGGTCATAATCTCTACCCACAACCTTGTCTTTTCTCCTCTCTGTGTTCCCCTTCTATGGGACCCCTTCTCTTCTTCCCAGCTAGTCCCACTTCTGTTTTAATGTGTGACTTTGTGTATGTGTGTGTGTGTTTGTATGCCCTGTGGCATGCATGAGCTTGGATGAGAGATCAGTTCACAGAGCCAAAGTTTCAACTTACCAGTGGCGACACCACTCAGAAAACATCTCCTGCTCTCCCATCAACCAGTAACTGCCAATAACTTCTTCAGAGGGGCATGGGAACTCATGTCCCTTCCACATCATCCAGAACAGACGGTTATGCCAGACTATCTTTGGAACTAAAACTTACTTTGTCTTGGCATAATTTTTAATATAGTGTCAGACTTAATTTATTAAACTATGTTCTTTAGCTTGATATTTTGTATTATATTTATGAAAATGTTTTTTAATTCTATTGAATTGTGAAATTTTCTCTGACTTTGATAACAAGATTTTGCTCATCAAAATTAATTGCCAAGATTTTTATCTTTTTATTCTGTGTTCTAAAAGAATTGAAACTCATCTCATAAAAATTATCTGTTGTTTGAGAGAAATAATTGATAAGGGTCTGGGCTCAATGTTTATTTTATCCTTTATTCGTTTTCTCTGTTGGTTCCATCAGTAAGTTCTGACATATGCTCTTCTCAATGTGAACAACATATTACTAGAAAGAAAGAAAAAAGGACTTCTAACAATGAATAAAGCATAAACAATTGTAAGTCAAGGAGACCAAAGTCCAACTCAGGCTATCTTTGTATAGAAATTATGGGGCTGGAGAGATGGCTTAGCGGCTAAGCACTTGCCTGTGAAGCCTAAGGACCCCGGTTCGAGGCTCGACTCCCCAGGACCCACGTTAGCCAGATGCACAAGGGGGCGCACGCGTCTGGAGTTCGTTTGCAGTGGCTGGAGGCCCTGGCGTGCCCATTCTCTCTCCCTCTCTCTATCTGCCTCTTTCTCTCTGTTGCTCTCAAATAAATAAATAAAAATAACAAAAAAAATATTTAAAAAAAAGAAATTATGAGCACTTAGATTAGAATAAAACTTTCAAATGTCAAAGATAAAGGGAAACTGTCTCTAAAGTAAAAATCCTGTTAGCATCATGACATTAAGTGAGAAAGAAAAGAAAAACAAAACAGTGTTTCCTTTTGAAAAAAAAAGTTTTACTCCCCAGAAGTTCTTAGGTCTGCTGGATTATTGTTGACACGAAAGTGTGGTAGAAAATAAGCTATAAATCGAACTGATTCACTGAGTTACTGTAAGAGTTAGTTGCTGAGGAGCTAAACTTATCTTTGCCAACAGGTGGGAAAAATCCCAAAGAGAGCACTGTCCAGAAGAGCCCAGAGTGATGATGTAAAGGGAAAGACTGGTTTAGGCTAAAACAAAGTGAAATGGAGTCCATTGTTAGGGTGGCCTGACTGCAGAGAAGATCGATATGCAAACTGCCACATCTCTTTTGTTCACTTACCCCTCCCCTTGGCTATGAAAAATATAAAGTGAAAATAAAGTCTTAGCCCAGTGCCAGAGTTTGTGTGGAAAGCTATCTCAGGCTCTTTAGCCCCGGGGTAAGTAACCTCCTCTACTTTCATTCATACTAGTGTTGGAATGATGGTTCCAAAGAGTTTCTGCAACAAAAAGCAACAGAAAGACAGTCTTTCACGTCCGTAAGAACTCAGAGAGTCACTAGCCCAGACACTTTCAATGAACAATTTCTGAAAGATGTGCCTCAATCCAACAAGAGATCCCTCAAAGTAAGCTATACAGAGTGGAGAAACTGGGCTGGAGATATGGCTTAGCGGTTAAGGCTCTTGCCTGTGAAGCCCAGGGACTCATGTTCAGCTCCCCATGTCCCACGTAAGCCAGACATGCAAGGTGACATAAGCATGTGGTCGTGTATGCACACGAGGTGGCCATGTGTGTGTAGTTCAATTGCTCTTATAAAGAAAAACAATTTTTTTAAGTGGAGAACCTTCCTGGAGTGATGTAGCACATATTATCCCAAGACTCTGGAGGCTGAGGCGGGAGAGCAGAGAGCTTCAGGGCAGCCCGAGATGCAGGGTGTATTAATTACTGTACCATCACTGTGACAGGACATCAGACAGGAAGAAGTTCAAGGAGCAACGCTGTCCTCCGGCCTTGCTTCGGGAGATACTGTCCATGGTGGTGAGAAGGCCTAGCTGTGGCAGGGTGAGCATGAGCTTGTCACAGGAAGCCGAGAAACGGGCCAGGACAAGGTGGACTATGCTAGGCTCACCCTCAGGGGCCATTTCCTTCAGCCAGCCTGTCTCCTCAGGTTCTATACCTCCCCCCAACAGAGACCCTAGCTGGAGACCAAGTTTTCAAATGCATGAGCTTGCAGGGGAACATTTCACATTCAAACCACAGCGCATACTGAGACCTGTTTCAAAAAGTAAAAAAGTGTGACAAATGATACTAAAAAATAAATAAATAGGATAAGTGTCATTGGCAGTGGTGGTAGTTTGAGTGGATCAGTTATAGTAAAGCTTCCTGGATCTCCAGTCTCATGGCTGAGGAAGTTTCACTGTGGATCCTAGGGTCCAGCTCTGATGTGTTTGTTACTGGGGTGGAGCTGAATTCCAGCCTAAGATATGCAAAATGCCCCCGTTCTGTCTGGGGTTCCTGAAGTGGGCTTGCTTGTGAAACCAGTGGTGGCTTTTCTCTCTATGAAGGAAGGGATTTATTGAAGCTTGCAGATTGAGGGGAAATTAAGGTCTCTCTCTCTTTCCTTCATGGTGTTGCTTTATTTGCATGTGTATGCGTGCTCCTGTATTCATGCATGACCAAGTGCCAGCACACCTGTGGAGGCCAGGGCTCAGGTGTCTTTTTCAGCTGCGCTCCATGTTATTTTTTTTAATTTTTATTTATTTGTTTTCTTTTTAAAGAGACAGAGAGAGGGCTGAAGAGATGGCTTAATGGTTAAGCGCTTGCCTGTGAAGCCTAAGGACCCCAGTTCAAGGCTCGATACCCCTGGACCCATGTTAGCCAGATGCAAAAGGGGGCACACACATCTGGAGTTCTTTTGCAGTGGCTGGAGGCCCTGGCACACCCATTGTCTCTCTCTCTCTCTCTCTCTCTCTCTCGCTCGCTCGCTCTCAAATAAATAAATTAAATTAAATTAAAATAAACAACGAGACAGAGAGAGAGAGAATGGGTACACCAGGGTCTCAGCCGCTGCAATTGACCTCTAGATACCTGCACCATCTAGTGGGCATGTGCAATCTTGCGCTTGGTTTACTTTGTGTATTTGGCTTACATGGGATCCAGAGAGGGATTGAACATGGGTCCTTAGGCTTCACAGGCAAGCATCTTAACTGCTAACCCATTTCTCCAGCTCCTCCATGTTATTTTTTGAGGCAAGTTTTCTTTTTTATTTTTATTTTATTTATTTGAGAGAGAGATAGAAAGAGGCAGAGTGAGAGAGAGGGAGAATAGGCATGCCAAGGTCTTCAGCCACTGTAAACAAACTCCAGCACACTAAAAAAAAAAAAAATCACCCTCCTCTCAAAGACCTCTTCTAGTCCCTTCTTCATGAGCCATAATCATCTCCACCAAGGGTAAACATTATGTTGACTTTTAATACTATAAACTGGTTTATTATCACTGAGATGTATCAAATGCAAATTCAACATTTTCCATAGGCCATAATCACTATTATGAACATAAGTTATAAGATAAGGCAGTTGCCTTGTTCTTGGCTGTGTGCTTAGATCCTGGACGGGGCTTGGACTGTAAATTGTAGTTCTAAATTAACAAGATCTGAAGCTGGTGGTGGTGGCATGCTCCTGTTATCCCACCACTCAGGAATGCTGAGGCAGCAGGATCAGGAGTTCTAGGTCATCCTTGGCTAGATCGTGAGTTCAGGTCAGCCAGAACTCACTGGAATTAAAAACAAATGAATTGGCCTGGAGAAATGGTTTAGCGGTTAAGGCATTTGCCTAAGGACCCCGGTTCAACTCCTCAGGACTCACGTAAGCCAGATGCACAAGGGGGCGCATGTGTCTGGAGTTCGTTTGCAGTGACTGGAGGCCCTGGCCCTGCCCATTCTCTCTTTTTCTTTGCCTCTTCCCCCCCTCTCTCTCCCCCCCCTCTCTCAAATAAATAAATAAATGAATTTTTAAAAAATGAGTTACTTGTGAAGGTCTTCATGGTCAGTTACCATGCTGACCACTTTGTCATTCCTCAGTCTCCAAATGACCATTTCAAGGCCTTGGCAACAGCTTTAGTTTAAGACAAAGCTAAGTCACTCTCCTGAACTGCATGAATATTGACAAGGAAAAATACTTTACCAGAGAATAAAATGAAACTGTCCATGGCTTTCTTCCGAGAGACACCTTTGAACTTGCCACTCGGGCATTTGTACTGTGCCCCATTCATTATTCCCAGTGCTGCTCAGGCTGGACTCCTCACAGCCTTGCTGGACTCCTCACAGCCTTGCTGGACTCCTCACAGCCTTGCTGGACTCCTCACAGCCTTGCTGGACTCCTCACAGCCTTGCTGGACTCCTCACAGCCTTGCTGGACTGGGTGTCAGATCTGCGATGCACAGGCCCTGGGGCATTCTCCTGGGCCGCTTACAGCTTTAATGCCTCTCACTATTAAAGAATTAGGATGCAGTTCTTAAATCACAAGCGACCATCATAAAACCATATACCTCTCCATAGAGCCCCAGACTCTGCATACTTGTACATTATTTGAAGTGAA
The DNA here is from genome assembly GCA_036346955.1 of Dipus sagitta. Lineage (NCBI taxonomy): Eukaryota > Metazoa > Chordata > Mammalia > Rodentia > Dipodidae > Dipus > Dipus sagitta. The sequence goes on from CM070789.1 coordinate 2,570,518, forward strand.
AAGCAACTGAATAGAAATCTGATTAAAATATCAACTGCCACCTGATCTCATGGGGCTCTAATTCTGTGTCACTCCTGCCTGGCTCCACTGTGTTTCATTTGATCTGATGCCATTAAAATACCGTCCTGTAGGAGGCCAACAGTCCTAAGTGACCCGAGCCGCCAGCCTTGCGCTTCTGCGGCGTTCACCCAGGGAGAGAGCGGGCTAGAACAGAGTCCTTTCCCACATTCTGCCCTTCAGTGGCTCAGCGTGAAACCCCACTACTAATTTTTTTGGCTGTGCATATGTACTGTGGGGGTGTGTGCACATGTGTGTGCAGATGCATGCACCCTGTGTATACATGTGCAGAGCCCCAAGGAGGACTTCTCTGTCCTCTTCTGCTCGTTTTCCTGAGACAGTCTCTCAGTGAACCCGGCACTGTCCGCTTCTGCCTAGGCTAGCTGACCAGGGAGCCTCAGCGGCCCTCGTGTTGGTGCTGGGTTTGCAGGCATGTGCAGCCATGCCTGGCTTTTGCCATGGGTGCTGGGGAATCGAACTCAGGTCCTCATGCTTGCCTGGCAAGTGCTCCTACCCGCTGAGCCCTGAGTCTCCCCAGCCCCCTCCTCAACACTGTTTTGTGCAAAGTGTGTGTGTGGGGGGGGGGGGTAAGCGAACGCAGCTAAACCACTTTTTCATAAGAGCTAGGCGGCATATTGTTAATGTCGGCAGTTCGATTGTGAATATCAGGATATCTGTTATCAAACACAAAGCAAAACGCCGTTGTTCCCCTCCCCCATAGTGAGCTGTAAGGAGAGAATGATGAGCTAGGAACCAACCCTCCCCCCGCCCCCCACAACATACACACATACAGTGTTAGGAACAGTAGGTGGTTGGTAGGAAAACCTCTCAGCATTGAACTCTGAAACAAGTCGGCCACGTAGATCTTTACACAAAACACAAAAACAAATAGTAGTTTTTTTTTTTTATTTCACTTTTATTTATATGACAGAAAGAGGCAGAGAGAAGGAGAAAGAGGGAGAGAGAAAAACAAAATAGTCATTTTTTAAAAAAATACTTTATTTTTATTTATTTAAGAGAGAGAAAGAGGCAGAGAGAAGGAGAGAGAGGAAGAGACAGAGAGAATGGGGGTACCAGGGCCTCCAGCTACTGCAAAGGAACTCCAGACACATGCACCACCTTGTGCATATGGCTTATATGGGTCCTGGGGAATCGAACTTGAGTCCTTTGGCTTTGCTGGTAAGCACCTTAACTGCTAAGCCATCTCTCCAGCCCAAAATAGTAGTTTTTAAATTTAAAGAAAATTGTTTGAGAGAGAGAGAGAGGAAGAGAGAGAAAGAAAAAGAGAGAAAATGGGCACCCCAGGTCCTCCACCCACTGCAAATGAACTCCAGACACATACTCTACTTTGTGCATCTGGCTTATGTGGGTACTGGGCAATCAAACATGGGTCCTTTGACTTTGTTGGCCAGCTCCTTAACCACTAATCCATCTCTCCAGCCCACTAGTTATTTTTTTAATTATTTGCTTATTTGCAAGCAGAAAGAGGGAAAGAGATGGGAGGGGGTACCTCCCTGAATAAACTCCAGAAACAGGCACCACTGTGCATCTGGCTTTACATGGGTACTGGCAAATCAAACCTAGGTCATCAGGCTTTGCAAGCAAGTGCCTTTTACTCCTGAGCCATCTCTCTAGCCCAATAGTTACTTTTTAAATAGATATTTTTATTGAAGTTTCAGAAATATTGAAGGCATTATAGAAGTTCATAGCAGATAATCAATATGAGTCACAGTAGTTTCCAGAAAAATATGACCTTGAGTTAGGTTCTCAAAGTTTCAAGTCAACTTTACCGTGTCAGCATTGGAGTTTTTAAAACATCTTTACAGTGCCTATCTTTTCTCTTTAAATAAATATTCTGATTTATTTATTTGAGAGAGAAAAATGAATGGGTGCTCCAGAACTGCAAATGCACTACAGACACGTGGGTACTGGGGGATTGAAGTTGGGCTGGCAGGATTTGCCAACAAGTGCCTTTACAGCCATCTCCAAAGACTGCATTCTTCTTAAAATGCACAAATTAAAAGGTAAAGAGAGATAAGAATTTTTTTAAAAAAGGGAATGACTGATGGAGTACTTATTGGAGCCGTTTCAAAGGCTGGACAACGTGACCTGAGGTCGATGTTGAGTCATTGGTGTTGATGGCACCAAAGCCCCAGGTCACCTTTCCTTGGATTTATGAGGTATGAAGTGGCTGGACTAAAAAAAGAATCTCTAAAGTTAGTGAGAATCTGAATAGAAAAAAAAAAAATATATATATATATATATATATATATATATTATAATCAGTCTTCTGGTTTTTTCAAAATAAAAGCTCTTGGTCTCCAAATCCATGACATTAGAGGAATGAAGATTTCACATGGTTTGATATTTACAAAATGGGCACCATACTAGACCTCTTGTTCTGGAGAAAGATAGACCTACATCTAATCATTCATGTGCCCTCTCCTGATTTTCATGTGACACATCTGTGTGGTGTGTGGATGACGTTAGCGTGCTCGGTTCTGTGTGCGTTCAGAGGCACGCACTCCACGCACACCCACGCAGAGGCCCGAGTAACACATGTCCTCCTCTGTCCCTTCTGCTTGGTTTCCTCTCTGAGCGGAGCTGTGGTTTTCAGTCACACTGGTTAACGGCAGAGGGTCGGGATTCTTCTGCCCCTGCCCGTGAGGACCTGGGTTACAGGTGGGCCTGGCCACCCTTCGTGCTGAAGACCCTAGACACGTCAGCGTACCTGCTGTCAGGTGTTCTTACCTGCTGAGTCATCTTCCCAGTCTCCCTCCCAAAATGCTTTATACATAAGTTTTTAAACTACTTCTCTGAAGGAAATGGTTTATCAGGGAGCGAAGGTATAAAGATAGCAGGTTCTCTTCCCTGTAGGTGGGTTATCTCCCTAGGGTCCTGCCAATTCCCTCTAGATTTTTCCACACTTTCCATTTTCTTCATAAGCTATTAAAACAGAATCTTTGAATACAAAATGCTTAAGCTTAGAGAAAAAAAAAAAAACAACCCCTGCGGTAGAATAAGGGGAGGTATTCGAAAGCTGTGTAGAGTGCTACAAACTTCTGGCAATTAGTTCCAATTAAGTTATTTACAAGGTGTGCCACTGCTAACTTTGTGCCCAGATGTCTCAGTTGGCAAAATGTGGGTGGGCCACCAAGGTCGTCGGCTGCAGTAACAATCACTCATTGATGGGATTTGCACTCTGAATTCACAGCACCTTCGTAACACGAGCACATGATGTCATCGCCCCTTGCTTCATCACGACCATAAAAATGCCCATACAAGTCACAGCAAATGCCTGCGGGCGGTGGCTGAGCTCTGGAGAGGTGGCCACGAACACCTGGGCTGGCTCGCGGGCTGCCAGCTTTCAGGGCTTTCTTTCCAGATGTTTGTGGAACAACTTATGCGGGTACGGAAAACACACGCTCTTCTTTTCATTTGCGTGAGCGATTACCAGACCTTTGGAAGTAGTGGAAACGTATGTTTCATTTTTTTTTTAAGAGGCAAATAAAAGTTTATTAGGGAAATATTTTTTTTATTAAAATCAGCATTGTTTAATCTTAAATACTGAGAGTTGAATCTGCATAATAATATTTGTAGGCAACGATTTGTTTACATAATAAAACATAGTTCAACAAATTTGTTAAGTGGTACTGGGATTGTAGCAGTGGGAAAGAGAACAAAACAAAACACCTTGAAGAAAATTAGAACTCATAAAGGCTTTATTGGTATTGATTTTTAATCAGCTATCGGTTGTCTAATTTTAGTTAATAATTTTGCACATATTAGGATACTATTCATTTAATAATTATGTCTTACTTTTCTTAGCTATCCTACACCTCCTTTAAATAAGACAAGAACCATTTCAAACTGCCTGTACACGTTCATCTAAACCCTCAATTTAACATTACAGTTTTACTACATTGTCAGAGCAATTGTGCTTTATGGTTTAAATAATACATGATTTTAGAAGAATTCTGTTTTCATGTCAGCTCCAAATTAGTTCTCTGCACAGAGTGAAACTACGAAGAAGTCTCCTTCTTACAGGACTCGGATTTTTATTTTAAGGAAAGTGATGCTTCTTAGCTTTTTAATTAACAAAAATGCTAATCCTATGAAAATAAGCAGTTTTCCCCACCGATGAAAGCTCATCTATTATTCCCAATGTAATGTAGTTTACAGTGCCTGAAATGGATCTCATTTTCCTCCCCCAGGGGAACTACCATAAGTTATTAAAACTGCGAACAGCTGTATGGTAACAGATCGTCAGTGACTTCAGTTAGTTCAAAGAACACAAGTCTCTCCAGGCGTTAAAATTATGTCAAGTCCTGAGTAAAATCAAAGACTCTTCTAGGGAAGATGTGCTTATGCTCATTAAGTCCATGTGTGAGAAAACATGTGTTTGTTGTTTACTGAAAAATGAATAAGAGGATTTAAGAAAAAAAAGAGGGTCTAAAAAGGTAGCTCAACCCATAGAGGCACTTGCTTGCAGAGCCTAAGGGCTTAGGTTCAATTCCCTAGCGCATGCGTATGGAATTTGTTAGCAGTGCCAAGAGGCCCTGGAGAACCCATTCTCTCGTTCTCTCTCTCTCTTGTTCTCTCTCTCTCTCTCTCTCTATCTCTGCCTCTTGCTATCTCTATTTCTAATTTATTTGCAAATTAAAAATGAAAGAAAGCTGTCTTGTTTAAGAGGTGAACATTTCAACCATTTCAACACCTTGACTGAAAGGTGAGAGTTATAAGCACCATTAAAGCGGACCTGTTCACGATCAGGGTAAACAATGGATGAAGTGTCAGCAGCAAACAGACATTAATAGGCTGCACAGTAAATTTGGAATGAAAAACGTCTTGGCAGCTTTAACAGGGAGGGGCTGGGTCCAGGTGGCCCTTGGCCTTGCTGGGAAGTCCACGGTGGTCCTGGGACAGGGCTGTGAGTACCGGGTTTGCTTGCCCTTCTCCATGGGCCCGGGGTCCCTCCACGGCTCTGAGAGCCAGTAGGACTGGCAGGGCGTTGCTGCCAGCAGTATGCCTGTGGGCATCTCCAGGGAGGCCCGGGTCGGAGAGACTCTGCGAGCCACTGTGGATCCCACACGCTGTCATGCCTGCTTTGCTATGCCTAGTCCCAAGGGGTGGGAAAGAATGCGATGTGCTGCGAAGACAAGGTAAACGTTGTGTTGTTGTGTTTTTATCCAAATGAGTCTAACGTGTAAGCTCGACCTAAATGCCAGCCGGCAGAACACTTCTGAATGCCAGTGTCAAAAATGAGCTGCAATTTGTTTTCAGTCCTTGGAACATTTTTACACTCCCATTAAATAAGAGAAGCAATCACAGGGGAAATTAAAGCACATAGAAAATATGTTCAAGTCATGTTAAGAGCCTGACCTAAATATATAAAACAAAGGAAATACATGGTTGTGGTTAGAATTTGGTCTTGAACCCATCTACTGCATTTACAGTCTTCAGTAACGGGGTACCCATGTGTTTAGGATGTCCTTAAGCTATATTGACAACATATTTGGAGGAAGAGTGAAAGAACTTCCAAATTATCCCCATGTCTTGTTCACTTGAAGTAAAACTACCAGTATTTATTTATTTATTTACTTATTTATTTATTTTGCAAATGTCAGCAGTATTGGAAAGCTAGAATTGGTCTACTGATAAAATCTCCTCTAGATGCTGGGGTAGTAAATGTAATTGCACTGAAAAGAGTTGAACGCCACATCCAGTGTAAGTCGGGCATGGCAAGCAAGTTGTTGGTATTGTGAAGGAGGAACGTAGTGCGTGTGTGTACCTGGAAGCAGAGCAGAGAGCTTGCTGTCACACAGCGCATTGCTTTGCCGTGAACTGGCAAACGACAGACAGCTAAGGGTCCTTCTCACACATGGTGGAGGGGCTCGAGAAGCCCTGAGTAAGGCAGGAGCGGCTCTCAGGAGCTGACTGGTGAAGAGCTTTGCTACACCCTTGGCAAGAATCTTACAGATGTGCGTGTGCTTTGGGGAAGGTTATTTTTGTTGAAACGGTATTCTGATGATATCTTGAAATTTCCTAACCCTTTGCAAAGATTTCTTTTACATGTATATTCTCATGTAATTGCACTTCAGTCTTCCCCATAGATTCAGATAAGCTGATTATTTGGGGGTTATTTAGTAGGAAAAACAACTAGGAAACTTACACCTGGAATAGAAGAAAGAGAATGAGTTCTTTGTTTAAATACACATTAAAGTTGGCTCTTATTCAAAGTTGCTCTGGGAAATAGCATCAAGCCAATAGGGCTCTAACGATCTGCTACAGCGTCTGGTAAATGGAGGGCCCTCCTCCACAGAGGGAAGCCACCATGTCCCTGTGTCCTGCAGGTGTGTGTCCGCGTTGCTATCTAGAACGCACCAGATCCACCACTCTCCAGCCCACAGCAAGGCTTAGGGACAAAATTAGGCTCGGGAGCTCCTAATTCAACTCAAACTGCCTTCTGCAGGGCCAGCGCTGTCATTGGAGGACACCGGCCTGGTCACACTTGGGTGTAGCCCAGTGTTTGCAGAGCACCATTTTGCTACACGTTCAGCATCCACCTCTGAAGGGGTGGATTTGGCCCATGCGATCATGAAACCCAGAGGAACATTTCTCTGTTTTGTTGCTATTCTTCCTTCAATCGTCTGGTCTGCGTGTCTGAACGGTGCTCCACACACCACGACCCTTTGTTCTGCGAACAGTGCTGCTTCCCACAGTAGCCACCCGCAAAACCCCGGCCTGAGTGAGATTCTCACACATTTGCAAAAAAACAAACTGTGAACATTGCTGACATCCTTAACGTCCTGAGACAGAAGGGAGGATGCGAGATCAAGGGGCCACGCCTTCACGACGAGCCTCGCCGGGCCTCCCGGTGCTCGATGCGGGGATGCGCACTGATTTCTTCAAAATGTCACTTGCAGTTTGTCCCCCTTTCCACTGAAGATGAGTGTGGACCGTCCATCTTTAGTCAGCGTTTTCCAACAGGACCAACTGAAACGTGAACGGGCAGGAGGAAAGCTTCTTCCACTCCCCCGGACTTGGAAGAAGCTGGGCGCCCTTTCCCATGTTTCTGATTAGCATTGTAATGTGAAACATCTGTAATAATTCAGTAAATTAAATACATTAGAACAACAAATAAAAGAAGCTGTAATGAATCAAACGCAGAAGACCCCATACTGCCGCCTAGTCCTTTTCTGATGAGCAGCAGAGCCAAAAAACCGTCCACCAGGGCCAGCCAGCAATGAAGCGAGGCGGGAAGAGAGGGAGAGCTTGTTGCCTGCCCACGCGGACACCCGGTTTTACCCATTTCACCACCTTTGCAAGAGAATGTTAGATCCCGCCATTTCTCCTCATTTTCTTCTGCTCTGTGCAAAACCACTAGTCTCATAGCTTACTTGCCATTTTCTTTTACATATTTTTGCATGTCTTCACGTGTGTTGTTCATATGCATGCGTGCATATGCATGTATATGTTCATATGCATACGTGTGTGCAGGTGTGTATGCACCTGTGTATGTAGAGTTCAGGGGTCAACATTAGGTGTCATCCTCAAGTGATCGCCACCTTGTTTTTTTTTAATTTTTAATTTTTATTTATTTATGTATTAGAAGGAGAGAGGAGGGAGAGAAAGAGAGACAGAGGGAGAATGGGCATGCCAGGGCCTCTAGCCACTGCAAATGAACTCCAGATGCTTGCACCACCATGTGCATCTGGCTTACGTGGGTTCAGGGGGGTGTTGAATCTAGAATCTAGCAAGTGCCTTAACCACTAAGCCATCTCTCCAGCCCATCACCTTAGTTTTTGAAAGCAGGTTTCTTGCTGGATAGAAGGCTCAGCGGTTAAGGCACTCTAAGGCAGGGCTCTCACCTGAGCCAGGAGCTCGCTGATTCGGACAGACTACGTCCGCCAGAGCGTCCCAGGGTTACTTCTGTCTCCTCCTCCCTGGCACTGGGACGGTAATGGCAGGCACTCATCGTCACGCCTTGCCTCGATGTGGGTGCCGGGGATTCAAACCCAGCTCCTCATGTGGGTGCACTGAACACTTTACTGAGTAAGCACTCTATTTTTCTTTTCTGTTTTTTTTTCCCCCCAACATCAAAACTATAGCCTTCAACCAAACCATCTCTCCCACCCAGAACACTAGAAGGGCATCAAGTTCACATCTTCAGTCGAGATCAGTCTGTCTGTAGCAGTCAGGAACCTTTGCACCAACAACTTCCAACCCCACGAACATAGAGCGGAGCGCGGCTGTTAGATGAGGGAGAACAAATCTAAATTCTCCCACATCTCCGTTACTTGGTCCTTCTTAAACCATCCATTTTCACTTACTATAACTCTACCATTGGAGTCGCTTAACTTCATATAAGCCAGTTTCTGTTCCATTCATATTTCAGGCTGTTGTGGGGAACTTTTCCCCTGGGGAGATTCAAACACACATCTTCACCCCAGACAGGGCTCAAATGGCAGAAGAAGGTGTGATTGCAATACAATTTTGGGGGGTTACTTACAGAGCAGGGTGCGGGGTTATTTACAGGACTATGGAGTCCCCATCACAGCTGCACCACTGAGAAGCCTCATCCCACCCTGGATGAAGACTTCCCATGACTTAAGTGGAGCGTACTGTGTTGGGATGACCCCCAGGGATGCTCTTCCTTGAGCCTAGGGGTGAGAGATTACTTACAGAGCATGGACACTGTAATTAGTGCTTCAGTGGGGTCCCTTGACTGTTTACCCTCTATGTCCTCTATCTTCCCCTGAAGCCACGAGACCAGACCTTGTGTGTCATTGCTGGCACAGGGGAGGCCTGAGATCTCAGGTGGGGGTATCTGATGACTCTCCTCTCTGCTTCCTCTCATGAGTGATTGGTCCCAGCTTCTTTTTATAAAGCTGGCAAGAGTTGTTTGTTGCTTTCAGTGTGGAGGAATTTGCCATATAACAAACACAAATATTCCAGCAGTCCATATCTTTGCCCTTATATAAAATAGTCTGTCAAGGAGCTGGAGGGATGGCTCAGCAGTTAAGGCAATTGCCTGCAGAGCCAAGGGACCCTGCTTCGATTCTCCAGGTCCCATGTAATGATGTACAAGGGGGTGCATGCATCTGGAGTTTGTTTGCAGTGGCTGGAGGCCCTGGAGTGCCAACTCTCGTTCTCTCTCCCTCTCTTTCTCTCTCTCAAATAAATAAATGAAACATATTTAAAATAAATAAATAAATAAATAAAATAGTCTGTCAGACTGGGTGTGGTGGCACATGACTTTAATCCCAGCACCTGGGAGGCAGAGGTAGGAGGATCGTTGTGAGTTTGAGTCCACCCTGAGACTACATTTCCAGGTCAGCCTGGGCTAGAGAGAGACCCTACCTCAAAACAACAACAAAAAATTAGTCTGTCAAGAATGAGGGGCTGACTCCAAGACTCAGAGAGCATTGCAGAAAGAATGTGAGAGCCAAAGGGTGGGGTGGAGGGCTTTGGAACGCCGCCATCCAGACACAGAGTGGTCATTGCATTCATGATCTCAGAGCAGCTGCTGTCACCTGCATAAGACTGGGCCCATCAGCATGTTGTCAAAGATGACAGAGGAGGGCAACAGAAGACATCAAACTAGATGAGGGAATAGCTGGAAAGAAGAGGGGTTCGGTAGAGGGAACTTGGGGGGAGGGACAAAGAAGAGTGGTGGGAGGAGATTACGTAAATTTTTAATAAGTTTTTTTTCTTCAAATTGAGAATGAGTGGTTGGCCACTTCTGTATGACAGTCTGTGTTCAGGAGCTGCTAGCCCAAATGTCCTGAGGTTCACACAAGCAACTCACTCAGAGTAAGTGGTGGAACAGAATCCTAAGGCACAGTAGAGACTTTGACCCGGAAGGACAGAGCATCCTAAAAGCACCCAGTATGAGTTTTAACCTAAAACACTGTGCTGGCCCAACCAAAGTGCACGCACAACACCTCTGAAATCGTTGCCATTGTCTTCAGATCTTCCGGAGAGGCCCGCCTTCTTCCGAAAATGTCTTTAATTCCAGGTCTTTGTGTTCCCGTTCCTTTGGCAACTTATACGCACCTTGGCTACGATGCTAGATATCTTCTTTTCCTTTCTCTTGAATTTATATGTGGGCATTGCATTTTACTATCTGGGAATTTATTTTGTGAAGGCAAAAGTCAGGCACTCTGACTCCTTTGTCCGCATGCTGTAATGGTAATCTCCATCCACTTACGCTCATTAAACATTCTGGCTAAGCCTAAGGAAAGAATTAATAGATCAAAACAGGGCTGAGAGAAGGCTTTTTTGATTTAATTCAATTTCTTTGACATGAATAGAAAAATAAGGAAATGGGATTTGGAGCAACAGAAGTAGGCTCATGGTTATTTTTATAGAGTTACTTAAGGATAACCAGCCTAGTTTCGAGAAAGATAAATGACACAGTGCAAAAGAGTTGGGTTGGAGCTTTTCACCTTATAGCCTTGGCCAAATAATTTAATCTTTAGGTGTCTTTTAGATGGGGAGTGGAGCAAGGTGGGAGTAGCTTTCTCGATGGACACAGTGGAACATCTGCTCAGCCTACAACAATGCCCAGGTTACCTGCCTCTGACTGGTGGGGCCAGTGCCTGAAGATAGCCACGTTTACATGGTATGATCTCCTCTTGTGGACCACAGTTGACTGGACTATGAAAGGGTATCCAATCCAAACTATGTCAGTGGATGTTTCTCCCCTGGGAGTTTGGAACTGGGCTTGGATAGAAAGCAGTTTCATGTTGGGCATATTTGATGTTGTATAATATAAACTGGGGTGACACCATTCCAACTTTCTGACCAAGACACAGAGGGAGCAGCCCTGGAGAATCTTGAGACAGTTAAAGAGGGACCATAGAGGACAGGTCTCCTGCTACTAGTTTGAGTCGCTTATGTTTAGTTATTAACAATATTTTTCTTACTTTTCAAGTTTCCTCATTGAGCTAAAATTCTGTGTAGCTGTGTATTTAAGGTCTTTCCATTCATTTTATAAAAATATGTAGAAAAATTTAAATAAATAAATAAAACATATAGGGCTGGAGAGATGGCTTAGCAGTTAAGGCACTTGCCTGGGAAGCCTAAGAACCCAGGTTGAACTCCCCAGAACCCACGTAAGCCAGACGCACAAGGTGGTGCACGCGTCTGGAGTTCGACTCAAGTGGCTGGAGGCCCTGGCATGCCAATTCCCTCTCTCTCTTTCTCTCTCTCATTAAAACATATCCAAACCAGGTATCAATAGCTCATTTTGGTGGGTGTAATTGTTAATTTCTGGTTGTCAAGTTGACAGGATTTAGATCACCATGGAAACAAAATTCTCAGCATGCCTGTTGTGGATCCTCTAGGTAAGATTAATTGAGGTGGGAAGGAGTGACCTAGCTGTGGGCAGAACCACTCCGCAAGGCTGCGGACTCTGTCAGCAAGAAGAGAGCGAGCTGAGAGCCAGCACTCATCTTCCTCTACGTCCTCTCTGCACATGAGATGAGGCGACGCCAGCTTCCTCCTCCTGCCATGCTTTCCCCGCCGTGACGGGCTTCCCCTAAAACTGCAAGCTGAAAGTTAACCCCTTCCCTCCCTAAGCTGCTTTGGACCAGTGTTTTGCACCAGCAACAAGGAAGTAACCAACACAGTGAAACTCACAAAGCTGTGCTGTCAGATAAAACTGTGCACAAAAGCTATATTTCCTGTGGACAGATGGCAGGGCTTGTCTTAATCACACACATCTCACTTCCACCTCCAGCAAACGATAACAGAGTTCAGGGGAAAAATAATTACAAAAGCAGATTACTGAGGTGATATCTGAAAGAGGTCTTTAATTTCCCAAACACAAGGGCCATCTGTGTCAGGAAACTGAGGAACGAGGTACAGATATGTCCATACATTACAGTCATGAAATTACCCGTAAGCACAACAATTTCAACATTGTGCAAAATAAATACTTACTGAATAGTTTTTGAAATTGGTATTTGAGCTTCATAATCAACTTCAAAAACAGAGAAAATAATACCAACTTCTACACTAGGTATTATGCCCTTCCACACTGAGCTAAAAAGGAGTTTATTTTACTGAGTGATTTTTTTTCAAAGTCAGTATTCTCAGAACCTCCAGAGGGGTCATCATTGCACAGGCTTTGCTGTGTGTCGGGAGAGTGGAGTCACGTATAGGACAAAAGGCTGTTGTCATAGAGGTCAGTCTGAAGGTCGGACTGCTCCTGGGAACATCATTACAGATGAGAAAAATCTGAAATAAAAGAACTAGTGTCCAAAACAGAAGTTTATAACAACCTCCCAAATAGAGTCCCCCATACCGTCTTTTAGCCTAAAAAAAGAAATAATTATTTTCTAGAAAGAGAGACAGATGAAGAAGAGGCGAGGAAGAGGAAGCAAAGGAGGAGGAGGGAAGAGGAGAAGCCGAAGGTAAGGAGAAGAGAGAGGACGGGAGGAGGATGGAGGAATGTCATTAGGGAAGCTAGCTTCCTTTCCTCGACTTCTCTGCCCAAACCAGAAAGCAATCCACCTGGATGGGACTATTCCTCAGTTTTGCTCCTTCGTCCTTTGTGGTTTGGCTTCCCCCTCCTTTACTTCCAGAAAATTCTTCCTGTAAGCTGCAAAATTTGATGTATTTAAAAAAAATATTTATTTACTTATTTATTTATTTGCAAGCAGAGAGATACAGAGATAAAGAGAGAGAATGGACTCGCCAGGGCCTCCAGCCACTACGAACAAACTCCAGATGCACGCGCCACCTTGTGCGCCTTGGGTATCAGGGAATCGAACCTGGATCCTTAGGCAAAACCATGGATTTGTGACTCTTAAATTTTTACACAGACCCCTGTGTTAACGTTGGGCATAATTTATGCTGTAGCATATCAACTTGGACAACAACATCCTAACTCTGACCAAGATACAGGAGGAGCAGACCCCTGTCTTGGACTGATGATTCATCATCGTTCCTAATAGATCCTGAAAGGTATGTTATCAACACATTGAAGTTCACAAATCCATACTGTATTCTCTCTATCCTTTCTTCTATCCTACATACCTTCATTGAATTGTATCTCTGCCTCCACATCAGGAGCTCCAGAATCACTTTCCCCATTGTTACTCACTTAGCCAGTTAGTCATGAAGCCTACCTGAACCTAAGGCTATGTCAGGAGTCCATCCCCAGGGAACAGCTTCTGTCTTTCTTCACACTTGTGTCTCACCTGTGCTATTGCCTATTGCTGAAAAGCTTCCTCCTCACCAGACCTCCCTGCCTGAGGCCTTTCCTGCCTTTTCTGTCCTCTCAATTCTGTCATGTATGTCTTTGCCACTGGAATGGAAAGCCTAAAGTTAGTCACAGCAGATCTCTGAGTAACCAACGCCTTTCCCATGACTTTTCTTACCTGTGAGAAAAATGATCAGTTCCATTGCTTGGACATAAATGTCTCTTCTGGATCTACAGCCTGCCTCCCCTATTCATTTTATCCTCCTACTTCCTCTAACTCGCTCCCTGACAGTTTCCCAACATGCCATGCTAGTGCAGACCTCCAAGGTGGATGTGTTGTGCACGGAATGTTTACCACTTTGGCAAACTCCTGTTCAGTCTTCGAAGCTCTCCTGAACGTCACACTCTGTATGCATCTTCTCATGACTACTTTGACCACAAACGTGGGGATATGTCTCCGCTAGTGACTTTCTCATTATGTGATAGTTTATAACAGGAAAGGTCTCAACCAATCCTCCAGGCCCCTAAGGACAGAAAACATACCTCATTCAGCTTTTTTTTGTTTGTTTGTTTGTTTTTTGGTTTTTTTTTTTTTTTTTTTTTTTTCTTTTTAAATTGTGCTTACTGTATAATAGCATGTTCAACAACTGCTGGTGGAATGACTAGCCAATAAAAGCATGACTGCATGGAACACTGGTTGAGAATTTGGGCCTTCTTGTCCATTTTCATTCAGACTACATATACCATGCAAGTATTTCCCTGAATCTCTTGAAGGCTAAACTTCAGGAAAGCAGAGAACTTTAGCAATATTTTAAAAATCAGAACACTGACGAGAAAGAAAGCATCACTCAGAGCAAAGGAAGTGTCTGGACTCATTTGAAGGAGAAGTTTTTTTTTTTTTTTTCTTTTTTCCTGCTGTTATTAACTAATGAAATGAGAGCAGTGAGGTCTGGCTGTCTGATAGGTAATTCCTCCACCAGAAATACTTGGAAAAGAGTAGCCAATCTTGCAGCCTGTGGGGTCAATTCTGTCCGGTGAACAAAACACGGACGCATGCGTCACCAGCGCCCTTGCAAAATCTCTGGCAGGCTTGCATCTACATGTCCACTGCTGGTTTTATAAGATCCTGTACGTGACAATAGACACCTCAGCAGTAAGTCTAGACTAGGAGGTCATGTTCAGAAACCTATGACCTCAACCTGGGGGGGGGGGTGCGGGTGGAGAGAAACAGAGCCGGGATCAGGTGAACTTCTAAAGAGAAAAGGTATTTGTGTGCTCATGAAAAAAAAAAAAAAAAAAAAAAAAGCAGGAGGAACAAGGAAAGAAGGAAATTAGCAAGAGTGATTTGTCATAATTCTGGGAAATATTGCCTTAAACAATCCAACTGCGGAGAATTTCAATGACAGAATTAGCTTCGCAGGAAGAAGGATTCCGTTAAGGCTCGGGTAAGAGTTAAGGGAAGAAGGCTCATAATCAAAAATGCTGATTAAGATCAGTTTACAAAAGAAATCTCCATCTAAGTTAGGAAAATCCTCTCTTTAGATAATAGGTAATGCCAAACTGAAAAAAAAAAAAAAAAAGTAAAAAGCTGGAAGAAGATTTCTCCGAATAGGAAGTAGAAATAAAGATAGCCTCCAAGACACAGGCCCGCCCGAATCCTTCTCTCTTAAACATAGTTGAAGTGTTCCTCATTTGTCACGTGCCACATTCCACTTTCAGCCTGCCTTCCCCCTTTTTATCTACAGCAATTGCTCACGTCTTTCCTAATAATCTTTTCCTCAGGGGAGGTGTTACATTACCAATCCCAGAAACCAGGAGTTGCAGACACAAGGATGGCCAAATTTGTCCAAAGTGCGTCTGACTCAAACACCAAATGCATAGAAAACAAAAAAGTGACAGAATAGCCTTTTGAGTTATTTTTGAATCTTAGCAAATCTATAAAAGCTATTCCACTAATGTTTCCACCTAAATCCTTAAATAACCAATTTTGAGCACAAATATTAAGTGGTAAGCTATCATTTGGAATTTATAATGGAAAAAACAAAAACCTGGCTGGTTCGGCTAGACCTGGATTCACTGAGCTCAGGTCTTTGTCTTTGGCAGGAACACGCAAGATGTTGTATGAGGAAATGTAAGGATGAATTTGCTAATGGAAAACTGAACTGTGTAGTCATACTGCTAAGTTCCTTATTTTCTTTTAAACATGTAGTATTAATTTTATTATGCCAGAATTCTTCCTCCTGCTCACTTATATATGCAATCTCCACTCTCTTCTAGGGGTAGCAAATTTCAAGTTTTTGTCAATTATATAAAAATTCATGCTTTTACTTCTCTTAATGTTCATACCCTTATATATTAATGCTACTCTCACTTCTGGTTAGAGAAGCTTTTCTTTGCAGATGGCAGTGACCTTGGGATGACTCAGAAGGAATCATGGTGCTGGGAAGAAGTGACAGGAGTGCTCAGTACTGCAATATCTCTGTCACACCTTCCAAGGCTCAGGGCCTATTGCAGAAGAGGTGGCGGAAAGAATGTAAGAGCCAAAGGAAGGGTAGGACTCCTTACAACGTGCTCCCCACAGACACAAAATGGCCTGGATATCCATGACCTCACAGTGCCTGACACTACCTACACAAGACCATCATAAGAGGAGGAAAAGATAGTGACATCAAAATAAAAGAGAGACTGATTGAGAGGGGGAGGGGATATGATGGAGAATGGAGTTTCAAAGGGGAAAGTGGGGGGAGGGAGGGCATTACCATGGGATATTTTTATAATAAAAATAAAAATTTGGAAAAAAATTCATGTTTTTTTCTTTCTAAATTTTTGTTCAATGAACTTAATGGGATGCTTCCAATCTTAATAATTATTAGTGCATATCACGATCTCAGAAACTTGGATTTTTTTTTTTTTTTTGCCCCAAACCACTCTTTTCCAGCTGTTGATCCTTAACTCTTCCTGTTCCTCTGAGTTTTCACGTCATATACTTGACCCTCTGACTTCTCAGAGTAAAGCCCGTAATTATGGTTTTAGTACGAAAGCACCCATTTACAGACTCTCGGCTTGTTTGGCTTGCGGCCGCTCTCACCTCATTTCCCCAGCTACGGTTTCCAAGGACTTCAAGATCCTTGTTGATCTTATTTGCTAAAACGTGAAAATGATGTTATTTATTTATTTATTTTGTGTAGATGGGGGGGGCGGGGGGTACATCTGTGTCTGCATGGCCGCATAGAAGCCAGAGGACAACTTAAGGTGTCATTCCTCAGGTACCATCCACCTTTTTGACAGACAGGGTTCTTTATGAACCTGAAGCTTGCCAATTAGGCTAGACTGGCTGGACAGGAAGCCCTAGGGATCCTTTTGCTCTACCTCCCCAGGGCCTGAATTACAGGTACATGTCACCACGCCCAGCGTCTTACATAGGCTCTGGGTAGCATACTCAAGTTCTGATATTTGTGAGCACTTTTCTCTTAAAAGGGCTTTATTGACTGAGGTATCTCCTCTTCCCAATAGGTATTTTTGTTTTTGTTAATGAAACAGTCAACTGATCAAAATGAAATAAAATGAACATAAAATACTCGAAGATCTTCCTTACATAATGATTACAGTTAATTTTTTTCTGAATGCCTTTTCTTTGCTTATACATATATGATTTTCCTAAAAGGCTAAAACAGCATCCCTGATTCCGGACCTGGAGACTTCTAGAAGGAAAGGGGATGGTGGAGAGAAATCTGAGGATCTTTCTCAGAATGCACACGTCTCCCTACCTTGCTTCAAAATGATTTTAGCAAAGGTACACCCCATTTTCGAGTGGGGGTAGAGCGGAATAGCGAAGGATATATAAATGACTATGAGGCTATTTTAGAACCTACCATGTTAATTTCCAAAACTTTTTTTTTTAATTTTTATTTATTTATTTGAAAGCGATGGACAGAGAGAGAGAGAGGCACATACAGACAGAGAGAGAATGGGTGCGCCAGAGCCTCCAGCCACTGCAAACGAACTCCAGACGCGTGCGCCCCCTTGTGCATCTGGCCTACTGTGGGTCCTGGGGAATCGAGCCTTGAACTGGGGTCCTCAGGCTTCATAGGCAAGCGCTTAACCGCTAAGCCCTCTCTCCAGCCCTAATTTCCAAAACTTTTAATCACTCATTATATATGGCATAAGCATTTTTATGCTAATGGACATGTATTAGTAATTGACAGAAAGATGCCAACAATTTAATGTAAGTGGAAGAACACAAATTACCAAGCCAGAGTATTTAATACTTTTCTACCTATCACAATGACATCTTTAATAGTTGTATTCATACTTAAAATCCTTTGAGAAGTCATATGCCTATGTGTTAGTAAGTTATCTCAGGGGGAGTTGTATATTGGGGCGCTGGGAATGCTTTCATTCTCCTATTGGTCAATACTCCGGAGAATTTTGTGTGATCAGGAGACTATTCTGTAAACATGAGTAGGAATGTAGATAACCACTTTAATGGCCACAGAATCCTACATGGTATGAACTGTAATTTTTGCTTGACATTTTTCTCTTAATTACATTACAAATACAGATGCTTTGGGCATTAACGTATCTGTCTCTTCATGTGCTTGTTTGTTAGCAGAATTCCTAGAAATGGAATGGGCAAAAGAGAGAAGGCATCTTAACATCGTGGAAATCTGTGGTAAGGTTAGTGTCTAACACAGTGCATGCGTGGATTTGTCCCTATCCGTAAACTATGAGCGTGTCTGTCTTCTAACAGCACCAGTAGCACAGAGCCAGTTCATTTTTGCAAATGAAGTATTGAAGTTATATCATTTGGGTTTGCATTTATTTGGCCAATGATGAGAGAGAGTGGGCGTGGTGGTTTATTCCTGTAATCACAGCACCCAGGAGACTAAGGCAGGAGGATTGGCATAAGTTCAAGGCTAGCCTGGGCTACTGGGGGAGCTCTTGTCTCAAAAAAAAAAAAAAGAGAGAGGAAAAAAAACCCAGATACCCTACTGCTACTACTACTAATAATAGCAGGGGAGGAGAATAACTATTCATAAATGTATTGGTCTTCTCTGTTGAATTGTTCGTTAGGGTCTTTGTTCATCAGCCTCTTGTGTGCCTGCTTTTATTATTCATTTACAAATGCTTCTCATGGCTTTTATGTACACTGTTTCTATAACATGCAGTCTGCTATCATTATGTGTAGTCTGAAATGTGGCTATAGTTTTTGATTATAGAAACCTATAGTTTATCTATACCTATTTACCTTCTCATCCTTTACCTTAATTAATGGCATCTCTGAAATCTATTAATATCATTTTTTTGTTTTTGTTTTTCAAGGCAGGGTCTCACTCTAGCCCAGGCTAACCTAGAATTCACTATGTAGTCTCAGGTTGGCCTTGAACTCATGGCAATCCTCCTACCTCTGCCTCCCGAGTGCTGGGATTAAAGGCATGTGCCACCACACCCAGCTTAATATCATTTTTATATACATTTATATCTTTAAATATAAAAGGAATTTGTTTAACTAGTCTTGCTTCATTTTTTAGCAAACATTATTTCACAATAAGTTCTCAACGTTTAACAAAAAGCCACACTGCCATATTAATATTGAAATAATATTTTGTATTTGCTATTATTTGTTTAATGTTATTGAAATACTGCATTTTACCTTAAGTTTTTTCATATTTTTCTATTCTTTTTGTTGTAAGTTGTAAGCAAAACTATTATCATAAACACAACATGTAAAACTACAGTGGTATTAATTTATTCTGTTTTTGTGCTCTTTATGCATGTGTTGGGCTTATCTGTCTGTTTGGTTATTTATGTTGAAATAGGGTCTTGCTGTAGCCCAGGCTGACTTCACTATGTAGTCTCAGGATGGCCTTGAACTAATAGTGATCCTCTTACCTCTGCCTCCCAATTGCTGGAATTAAAAGGGTGAGCCACCACGTTTAGCTAGTCTGTTTATTTTTTAAAAAATTTAAAATACAGCACAATTCTGGTCAAGCCTGGTGGGTCATCTATAGTCCCAACCCTCGTGAGGCTGAGGCAAGGAAGACTGCTATAAACTTGAAGTCAGCCTGGCCAACATAGTGAGTTCGAAAGAAAGGAAGGAAGGAAGGAAGGAAGGAAGGAAGGAAGGAAGGAAGGAAGGAAGGAAAGAAAGAAAGAAAGGAGGGAGGGAGAGAGGGAGGGGGAAGGAAGGAAAGAAAAAAAGAAAAGAAATAGTCACAGCATAACCCCGTTTACTGGCTTACTATAGTGCCTGGTGTTCCGACGCCTCTGATAGAGATTCTCTATTAGTTCACATTAGGTAATCTAAAGAGCACCGTGGTCCCACAAAGTGTGTGATCATCTTCGAAGAGCCTCCTCTTCCTCCTTCCTGTACTGCCCTTTCCCAGAACTCGGGGCCTCCTGTCCCTCTTGCCATTTTTACCAACCACTTTACACGATGATGGGGGCATTAATAAGACACAGATTCGGAAGCTACTTTGAAGTTGAAACAACTTTTTGCATGAAAGAATGCTGCCACATAAACAAATCAGTGGCTGTGGACGGCCTGTTGCTGCGAGCAAAATAAACAGAAGCACAGCTGGCCACTGACACATTTCCACTCGGCCTGTGAGGGCTCGTAATTGTGAGCTGGAATGGAAATGCATTCCTTGCACAAAACTCCCAATGACAGGTCTCACCTGTCCTGCCAGGCCGCAGCACGGAGGCAACGGGCTGCAGGTGAGCTGTTTTCCGTGGGCTCAGTAATACCCGCGCTTGTAAGCGAGGAGTTTTTGTGTTTCGGTGTTGGCACCACAGTCTGGGCTCTGTGGCTCTCTGCCAGGTCCTCCACATGCCAGTCCAGCCTTGATTGGAAAACACAATAGTGGCCCATTCCACCTCCTGCTTACATAACACTGCACACTCTCCTTGCAGTCCTGTGGCAATTATCACTCGTGGGATTTCAAGGGAGAAGGGAGAAGCTGTGTGACTACTTGTGATGGTAATGTGTGGCACACCGCTCTTTCTTTAGCTTGGTTCACAATTCCTGCCCTAGATTCCAGCACTAGAACTCGGGTTTGTCTGTGAGTACCCACTCCCACATGTCCACAACTGGTGACTGTAGGGGCTGTTTGCTTTTAGTTTAGAAGGCCAAGACGTGAAGTTCAAAGATGAATGTGCCTTTGCATTTCATTACAACTCAAGGATTTTTTGCTACTTACAGGAGATAGATCTGAGGGTAAGAGTACTTGCCATGCAAGCAGGGAGACCCAAGTTCAACCCTTAGCACCAGGTGGAAGCTGGGTGTGGCCATGGATGCCTGTAACTCCAGCACTGAGGGGGCCAGAGGGCAGGAGAATATCTGGGGCTCCCTAGTCGGTCAATCTAACCAAAAACAAAAATAGAAGGAGCTCAAGGTTTAGTGAGAGACTGCCTCAAAGAAATAAGGCTCAGGGGTGATGAGGACACCTCACATGTAAACATGTAAACATCTGCATACATGCATGCATTCTTCACATGTACACACACACACACACACACACACACACTGTCCATGCACATGCCAAAAACTGCATGTTGAAAACATAATCATGAAGATGATGGAATTTCACGGCAGACCTTTAGAACATAGGAGACCAGGATATCAGAGGCCCTAGAGCGCGGCCTCCTCTTCCTTGTCAGGACACAGGGAGGAGGCACGTCAATGAGCCAGGAAGTAGACCCTGAACAGCCCCTGGTCCTCTGATGCTTTCGTCTCGGACCTCCAAGTTTTGTGTCCTGGAGAACTAAAGTTGTGTTGTTTACAAGCAGCTTGGGCCATAGGAGTGTGAGATAGCACTTGTATCAGGTGGAGAGAGCACCTCTTTTTATAGACAGATGAGTTTCCTGGAAGAACTGAATGATTGGAGCCAAGCCCCCCACCAACGCTCACCCCCAGCCTCAGATGACGGAGACCTTAGAATTCTTGGGTTCTCTCTCGAGGGAAGATGTGGAACTGCTTCTTGATGGTTCTGCTGTTGGATTTGGGGTGGCATAAACGGTTTGTAGCACAGCAGAGGCAGATAGAAAGGGAACCATCAGTCCGAGTAAGAACTGTTAAGGCCCTGTACCTCTCCAAATGCCTTCTTGGAGTTGAGCCCTGCCCCAAATGAGAACCACTGGCCTGCAGGGCAAGAGGAACTGGAATCCACTCTACCTTCAGCTCACTGCGCTGGGAAGTGACTCAGAGGGAGTATGTGCAGCAGATATGGGCAATACAGTCAATCCTCATCTTTTCTTAGGCATCAACACACGTGTTCACCTCAGTAAATAAGGGAAATAGAGCAAAAAGCAGGGAGGTGTGGGACCCAACAACGCAAAACAAAAGGGAAAAAAATTCCAAGGGGGAGAGTGGCTGAGTGGTGTGTCCAGGGTGAGCCTGTTTAGGTGGGAGCCTGGTAGCAAGGGAAGTGTGCGTGCGACCTGTTGGGGGGGGGAGGGACTGATAGATCACCTAATGTCTCTGAGACTGTGTTGATAGTAGTTCTACAGGTAAATCAGAAAATGTGATCATGGGAAATGAAGAACTGGGGGGAAAACAGCCTTGGTGCTTTGTTATATCTGTCATGGTTGATATGTGAAATGTCATCCATAGAAGGATAGTGTGTGTGTTTAAACACTTGGTCCCCAGCCTGGTGGACACTATTTTGGGGAGTTGTAGAACACTTGGGAGGTGGGGTCTAGCTGCAGGACGTGGGTAACTGGTCATGGGTCCTGAGGATGTATCACTCGCCCCTAGCTGACTGCCCCTTCTGTGCTTCTGGACCCACCAAGGCGTGAGTCAGTGAGGGGTCCTGGCCGCAGGCCCCCCACCATGGCTTCACCCCAACCATGCCTGATCTGACATGATGGACACATCTTCTCAAACCATGAGCCAAAAGAATCCTTCTTCCCCGAAGTGGCTGCTTAGAGGCATTTCGTCAGAGCACTGAGAACATTGGTAATGCATGAGATATCAATATTTGCATATTGAAATCTTAGCCTCTGGTGTGATGGTATGAGGAGGTGGCACATTTGGGAAGTAGCTAGGTCATGAGGGAAAAAGAAAAGAATGGATGGGTGGTCACATTTACAAGGACAACGTCCTCTACTGGACATGGGAGAAGGCAGCACGAGGAGCGCAGACAGGTCACAGTCCTAGAAGGAGAACCCACCCTTGGGAGATGCCAAATTGGCGGCCCCCGCATCTTGGACTCCCGACCTCCATGACTGCAAGAAATAAAGTTCTGCTGTTTGTAAACCCCTCATCGGTGAGGGACCCAAACTAAAACCATGTGTTCCCTCTTAGGGAAACCCAAAAGTTGTGCAATGAAGGGACTGTAATCACAGTACGTCATGAGGCTCAGAAGCGAACACAGTGGGAAAACAGACACTGAGTATAACATAATTCCCTCAGGAAAATGAAGAGAGGGAGAAGGGGAGGGAAGGAGAAAGAGAGAGAGAAAGGGAGGCAGAGCAGGGCTCCTAGGTCCTGTCTTCGAAAGTTAGTAAACAGATCCTAATATTCAAATAAAGAAAGGCATAAAAATATCATTGAGAGCCGGGAGTGGTGGAGCACGCCTTTAATCTCAGCACTTGGGAGGCAGAGGTAGGAGGATCTCCAAGAGTTCGAGAGCACCCTGAGACTCCATAGTGAATTCCAGGATAGCTTGAGCTAGAATGAGACCCTACCTTGAAGAAAAAAAAAGATGTCACTGTAACCCTGCTATTTAACAATGCCAGAAGAACTAGTGATTGAAAAGGATTATGTCGAGCGTGGATAAAGAATGACAGAAAGGAGAACTGACACATCCCCATTCCTGTAGAAAATTCGAATCTTTCTATGTTCCTACTGTACTTTTATATAAAGGAATAGAAGAAAAGATGAATAAGAAAGGTAAGAAATCCAACCACTTTACCTTGTAGATATGCTTCCTTTATAAAGCTGGGCACAGGTGGCACGTGCCTGTCATCCCACATTTGGAAGGCGGAGGCAGGACAATCAGGAGTCAAACCCATTCTCTAGTAACTTAGGTTATAGGCCAGCCTGGCCTTACATGAGAGCTTGTCTCAAAAATAATAAAATAATTATCAGGATAATGATGATAATAATTCTTGCCAGACATGGTCCCCAATGCTTGTAATCCCAGCACGTGGCAGACTGAAACAGAAGGGTCAGGAGTTCAAGGTCAGCTTCAGAAGGGTATTAGACTTGTATTTTAAAAAAATATTCTCCCATTGTTCCTGACTAAAATAGAAGTAGTAAAGATTTATGGGAGCTTACTTTTTTGTCTCAAAATTAATAGTGAACCAATCGCAATCATTATATAGTTATTACTGGGCAGCTAATATTTTGGGGGGTACCAGACAGCTAACATTATGGGGGTCCCACAGCCAGGATTCTTGCATTCTCAAAGCAATCCAATAAGTGGGGTGCCATTATTGCCTCTTCTGTGTTTATGAGGAATCCAAGGCTTACAGCAGCTGACATATCTTCCATAGGTAGTATGACAGGTTACAAGACAAAATTCAGTGCAGAGTTCAAAAGCGCAGCTTACTTCCAGGCTCCCATCACAAAAGGGCTCTCACTTTGACCTGTGAGGGTGGCTTGTTAACTCTGGGCAAACGCAAGTTAGAAATTTGTAGAACCTTTCATCTCAGCCTGATTGGACACCCAAGACGTTTCCCACAGGCGAGCCTGCCCGAAGCACCCTGGTCCTGACCTGCCTGCAGCCTTGCTCCTGGTCACTGCGGCGTGGAGCGTGCCAAGAACATGACATCACAGAAAATGATGTCAGCGCCTTCCTGACACAAGTACGGCATTGAGGTGTTGGGTCTCGCTCAAGAAAAATTCCATGCGATAAGGGCTTTCATGGAAAATTATCAACTATCATGTTTAATGTCATGTTAATGAAGGCCACCCCAAAAGGTTAAAGGGCCATAAAGACAGGTGAGTGGAAGAAAAACTTTCCCAGCCAGTGACTCCAAGTAGGAAAAAAAAAAAAAAGCAGGAAAAACAAAATTAGTGCCTGCCTTTCCATTCCTCTTTTTGGGAGGTTTTTACATTCTTCCAATAATTATCTTCCTTATTGTTTGTGTGTGGATGGATGGATGGACGTGTTGGGGGGGGGCATGCTCAGGTGCCGTAGTGCATGTCGGGGAGGGGTCTGAGGACAACACCACAGTGTAGCTCTTCTCCCTCCACTTCACTTGAGGCAGGGTTCCACTAGTTTGGCTTCTGCGGCTTTGTGTGAACCAGTGTAGCGGACCCACAGGCTTCTGGATTCTCCTGCATTCACCTCCCATGCCTGTGGGCATGTTGGGATCAAGGAACCGTCAGAGATCTCCCTACCTCAGCCTCCCAGGTGAGGGGATGCAGGACCGTCAGAGATCTCCCTACCTCAGCCTCCCAGGTGAGGGGATGGCGTGCCTGGCTCCTGAAGGTTCTTTTCTTAAGTTTGGGGACTGGATGGGTTTGACAGTGGTAATTTGAAGGGAGAGTACTGAGACAGAAGTAAGCTTTTCAAAAGAAAATGGAGAGTCGGTTTTGAAGCCCGAGGTATCTGCAGGCCTTCCAGATGGAGGTGTCTCCTGCTCAACCTGTCCTGTTTGGGATAATGTGGTAGCAAAACTCAGAAGATGCCGTTGAGTCCAAATAGGGACCAGAGCTAAGACACTCGCCTTGCTCGGGGCATGGTTCCATAGTCTGGACCTAAAGGGCTGCTTTTCCAGACATCAAGCGATAGACAGAAATAGCTCTATTCTTTGTTGAAGTTTCCCTGCCTCCTTCTATCCTTCGGAGCTTTCCCTTCTAATTATCCTCATCTGGCTCTGCTTTAGCCGTCTCTCTGGCTTTCTGTTTACCTTGGGCTGGGGCATGCAGATGCCTTCCTGCCTGCCACTCCCGGGCCCGAGCTCACGGAGGACACCGCTCTGGTCCCCAGGTCTCATGAGCGCTCCTTTCTGCCCAATGTAAATAAAAAATATTTTTATTAAATTAGTCTTGGGGGCTGGAGAGATGGCTTAGTGATTAAGGCTCTTGCCTTCAAAGCCAAAGGACCTGGGTTCAATTCCCCAGGACCCACATAAGCAAGATGCAATAAGGTGGCACACGTGTCTGGAGTACGTTTGCAGTGGCTGGATGCCCTGGCGTGCCCATTCTCTCTCTCTCTCTCTCTCTCTCTCTCTCTCTCTCTCTCTCTCTCTCTCTCTCTCTCTCTCTTTCTATCTCTTTGTCTCTCTCTATCTGCATCTCTCTCTCAAATAAATAAAAAATATTTTTATTAAATTAGTCTTGGGGGCTGGAGAGATGGCTTAGTGATTAAGGCTCTTGCCTTCAAAGCCAAAGGACCTGGGTTCAATTCCCCAGGACCCACATAAGCAAGATGCAATAAGGTGGCACACGTGTCTGGAGTACGTTTGCAGTGGCTGGATGCCCTGGCGTGCCCATTCTCTCTCTCTCTCTCTCTCTCTTGACCATGCAGGTGAGCTGATGCGGTCACAGTAGGTTCCTCAAGCGCTTCATACGTTCTTAAATTCTGTGAGGGCTGGTTCACATTTTTTTTCCTTTTTTTTTTTGAGCTGGAGATTAAACCCAGTTCCAAATTCATTGCCTGCTAAACATATTTGATACACAGAGTTATACGTCCAGTCCTAGTTTCTCTTTCTTCTTGACAATTTTTCTTAACTTCTTCCTTTGATACAGGTTTTATTTTTTTTTTTATTTTAAACATCTCCTGATTAAGCAGGAAAAAGACCATAGAGAATAACCCAGCATGCTTTTCAAGCTTCATTCAGCATAGGACTTAATGTTTTCACTGTCAATAATTAGTCTTAGGGGCTGGAGAAATGGTTTAGCACTTTAGACACTTGCCTGCAAAGGCTAAGGACCCAGGTTCGATTCCCAGTACCCACATAAGCCAAATGCACAAGGCAGTGCACATGTCTGGAGTTAGTTTGCAGTGGCTAGAGGCCCTGGCATGCCCATTCTCTCTCTCTCTTTCTATCTCTTTGTCTCTCTCTATCTGCATCTCTCTCTCAAATAAATAAATAATATTTTTATTAAATTAGTCTTGGGGGCTGGAGAGATGGCTTAGTGATTAAGGCTCTTGCCTTCAAAGCCAAAGGACCTGGGTTCAATTCCCCAGGACCCACATAAGCAAGATGCATAAGGTGGCACACGTGTCTGGAGTACGTTTGCAGTGGCTGGATGCCCTGGCGTGCCCATTCTCTCTCTCTCTCTCTCTTTCTCTCTCTCTCTCCCTTCCCCCCTCTCTTAAATAAGTAAATAAAAATAAAAAATATATGTAAAAAATTAGTCTTGGGCTAGGAATGTAGCTCAGCTTGCGGAGTACTTGCCTAACATGCATGAAGCCTTGGGTACTATTCAAAGCACTGCATCAGCTGGGCATGGTGGTGCCCACCTGTAATACCAGCACTTGGGAGGTGAGGACAAGAGATAGATGTTCAAGGTCATCCATGGCTACCTATCCAGTTTCAGGCTGACCTGGAATACATCAGACCCTGCCTCAAAACAAAACAAAAAAAGTGATAGGAATTCGTATCTTCAGTGGTTCAGCCATGGTGGAAAGCGGCAAGCTCTTGCCCAGGGAGAGAGGACGGAGCACAGCCCGTGAGAGCAAAGAGAACGGATGCACCGTGGTTCACACATCCTGGCCTTCCCGTTACCATTACGAAAATGGGACCTTGGGAAATTCATGTCCTCTCTTTGCCTTGATGTGCTCATCCATGAACTAATAGCCATAAATTACTCCCAGAAGTTAACAATGAGTGAGAACTCGCTGGCAAGGGCGGACTCTGCTCTGCCCACAAACAGATTAGCTCACCAATTTCTATAGCAGCGTGACGAGCAAGGTGTTGGCAGTACTGCCCTTTGGCAGATGAGGAAATCAAGGGATAGAGAGTCAAACGATTTGCCCAATCCAACTAAGGCACAGAGACAGGGTTCTCATAACACAGTCAGAATCCAGAATCCTTGCCCCAGCAGCACCTCTAAGGTCACTCTCAGCTCCAAAGCTCTAGTCCACTCTAAGCATCATTCTCATCACTGTGAGGCCCAGGTCCCCACCCCCATATCTCTCAGAACCTTGGAGGCATGCCCCAAACAGTTACAAAACACTTTGGGATAAAACTCAAGTTTACCAAATTTATTCTGATTTGCATCTCATTAAGATTTGTTTCTTTTGCATACATAAGTTTTCATATTTGTTGTGAGTGGAGTTTATCAATTCTACATAATTGGAATAGGTTAACTTTTTAAAAAGTTATTTATTTATTTGCAATTAGAGAGAGAGAGAGAGAGAGAGAGAGAGAGAGAGAGAGAGAATAGGCATGCCAGGGCCTTTTGCCACTGCAAACGAATTACAGACACATGTACCGATTTTGTGCATCTAGCTTTGCATGGGTGCTGGGGAATCAAACCCAAGCAGTCAGGCTTTGCAAGGAAGCCCCTTCAACTGCTGAGCCATCTCTTCAGCCCTCAACTTCTGTTAGAATTTAGAAATGGGGGCTGGAGAGGTAGCTTAGCAGTTAAGGCATTTGCCTCAAAGCCAGAGGACCCAGGTTCAATTCCCCAGGACCCACATAAGCCAGATGCACAGGGTGGCGTACGCGTCTGGAGTTTGTTTGCAGTGCTGGAGGCCCTGGTGTGCCTATTCTCTCTCTCTCTCTCTCTCTCAAATAAGTGAATAAAATAATAACATATTTTTAAAAAATTATCTAGAAATGAGACTGTTCAAAATCTTTTGGCACTGACTAGAAAGAAATTATATATAACCTGGGTTGGAATAATAAGAACTAACACTTATTAGAAGCCTTAGACCCTCCCAGATACTGTCACGGAGAGCCTTACCTGTAGGATTCATTGAAGGTTTATTCATAGACTCAGTCTTATATATCCTCATTTTTCAGGGGACTAAATAATGTACCCATAATACGCTTAGTGGAAGCCTTGGGTTTGAGTCTACTCACAGTTTTGCTCCAAAGCCTTCTTACTCAACTTCTTCTTGTGCATAGAAAGAGAAATCATGAAAATGGACTTTTTTTGTTTGTTTGTTTGTTTTGTTGAGGTAGGGTCTCACTGTAGCTCAGGCTGACCTGGAATTCACTATGTAGTCTCAGGCTGGCCTCGAACTCATTGCGATCCTCCTACCTCTGCCTCCGGAGTGCTGGGATTAAAGGCATGTGCCACCACGCCTGGCTCAAAAATGGATTTTTTTTTTTGAAGGAAAATAAACACCAAAGACTATGGAGTGTTCTACTAAGTATTTTAAAACCTGCTCAAAGTTTAGGATGGCAAAATTAAGACATGAACAAAACCAGTCCATAATGACTGCTGATCTTTGCCAATTTAAGCATATTATTAGCGTTAAAATTAATTTTCCATTATCTATGTCATCTCAGACTTGGAAGAGAACAAGAAATCTGAATTCTCAGAAGAGACCCAGACCGCATTTTAGTGAGTTTGTCTCAGCCTTTTCCCTGACCAAACATTTTACAGAATGGCCTAGTTATTACTGCTTATAAAATGGAATGCCATGAAATTCTGTGAGTTCTCTTTTCCTCGCTGATAAAAGTGTGTTTAATGAAAAAAAAAAAAAAAGATTAGAGAGACATATGTCCTGTGCCCAGATAGTATTTCAGATGAATCATCAATTCCTCATTAATTAAATTGTTTGCAAAAATGCCCTTAAAATCTGTAACATATCAGATACCTCGTTAACCATTTTTTCATTTTCAAACTTTTACTTTTTAAAATGTGGAGAGTTGGTGGAGGCTGCCGGCCAGTTACAACACTCCGAGCACAGGGCCGGCGCCTCACCACAGCAGAGAGGGAGGAGTGAGGGCAAGCCATCTTTTTCTTTTATCTCAGAAACCCCAAGTATTCCTTTCTTCGGAAACATTTCCTATTACCCATCCTGGAAGCACCGTTTCATGGTTGCTATAGCAAATAAAATGAGAGAGTATTCCCTGCAGAAATGTAACTCGCATTGGTTAGGATCAGTTGGTGTCTTTCATAAGCGCATTGCAATAGGGAAGGGTTTGGTTTTCTTCAGTCTCATGCTTCCGTGAGACTCACGCTATAAACATCTGATGGCCTGTAGCAAATTAAGATTTAAACACTGGGTTTCAATGCCTTCTGGATTTGTTCTACAGCCGCAAGGGAAACCTACCTTTTCTTAGTTTGGGGCATCATGAATCACAGTCCTGTCATTTCCTCCTTCCCAACTACATTCTACAATTTTCAGACAAATAGTATTGTCTCCAAAAGAGCAGTAGATCATTTCTGCCAGTTATGTCCTTTGTTCATTTTGTATCTGACTTCCCAAAATCACACAACTGACAGGGACATCGAAACACCATCTGAAACAAGCCGTGTCTCACAACTCGCGCATCGTGGCTAAGATGCCATGGCCTATCTGATGCGTGGTCTCTTCCAGTGAGATAACTGTATGCTTAAGTTGATCGGCCAACATGTATTCATTTTATTTCATGTCCTTAACTGTTCCGGGATTTTTGAAGACCGTGATAACAATGGCAGAAGAAAATATGATATCAGCTTTCTCATCCATAAGACAGGCATGACGCCTTCTATGTTGCACATTGATGGTGATGGTATCTATCACTTACCCATAAGTCTGTGAATGTCAGTCCACTCTGTAGATAGGGATCCAGAGTTCAGGGAGGTTAGACCACATCAGTGAGTTGTGCTGTGCCAATATCATGGGGCTGGTCAGTGGCAAGATCTGGGTCTCAGGCCTCCCGATCTCAAGCTTTTGGTTCCCATCTCTTCTTTCTCTCCCACCTGATTACCTTACATCTATGCAGTAGTGCATTCTTCCTCCAAATACACTGTCGCTTTCAGTCAATTACTTTTTAAAAATATTTTATTTTTATTTATTTATTAGAGGGAGGGGGAAAGAGGCAGGTAGAGAGAAAGAGAGAATGGGCACGCCAGGGCATGCAGCCACTGCAAATAACTCCAGACACATGCGCCACCTTATGCATCTGGCTCACGTGGGTCCTGGTGAACCGAACTGAGATCCTTTGGCTTTGCAGGCAAGCGTCTTAACCGCTAAGCCATCTCTCCAGCCCTTAATTTCTTATTTTTACTTCACAAATGAGGAAAGTGAGACACAGAGTGAATGATTGATTGTGTGTGGTCATTTGGTCAGGGAGACAAAAGGACATAGACTCCTGTCTTCGATTTCAAATCCACATGCTTTCCACGACACCACACCAAGTGCATATTTTAAGCACACTTGTAACAAAGAAAAATTAAGCACAATACCTATGCTTCAAAGGGAGTTTGGAGTTGATGAGCTGAGTTAACTTTCAGATTTTCACAATTCCTCCATTCTTACCAATTCTGCCATCATTTTCGGAGGCCTGGAGGTTCAAACCTTTCATTTTCTTTTGTCGTTTCAGTCCCTTTGCCTTCCTGAACGTCGGTGACTTGCCTATTAAATATTCCTAAGCACCGCTATCACATTCCTTTCATCCTTAAACGCGGTTGTCCTCACAAGTGTTCGACTTTGCTCATGACAATTTCTCTGTGTTAGCTATCATAGGTGACATGCGCTCGTCTCTTCCTGGGCTTCACATGCTCACAGGGACTGTTGAAACCCTTCGTGTTAGGCTGATGCTCAGGTGGCCTTGCGGGAAGTTCTCAGTGACTCAGCCAGAGCTGCTTGGTGCCAGGTGCCATGGCCGGGAGTGGCACCCCTCCCTTGAGGCAGCTTCTCCACCCTGCCTCTGCCCCACAGTGAAGAGTGCATCTGAAAACCAGTCACGTGTTAGGTGACTATTTCCACCCCGATGTTTGCGCCTAGCAGAGGTCTTCTCCATCCCCCGCCCAGGCTGATGCATCCTGAGTGTGCGTCCTGAGCCTGAGAATGGTAACAAATGCACCTGTGGGCTACGAGATGAAAACAAAGAGGAAGCTGTGTGCAACATGGGTGTGTGAAGTATAAATTCTCAAGACCTTTTAATGAAGTTTTCTTCAAACCTAACAAAACAAAATGCTCTTTGATAAGGCCCACTGATTTCTTTTAAAAATTTTTCTGGCTGGAGAGATGGCTCAGTGGTTAAGGCGCTTGCCTGCAAGATCTAAAGACTCAGGTTCCATTCCCCAGTACCCATGTAAAGCCAGATGCACAAGGGGACGCATGTATCTGGGGTTTGTTTGCAGTGGCTAGAGGCCCTGATGCACCCATTCTCTCTATATATCTGCCTCTCTCAAATAAGTAAAATATTTGGGGGTGGAGAGATGGCTCAGTGGTTAAGGTACTTGGCTGCAAAGCCTAAGGACTCAGGTTCAATTCCCCAGTACCCATGTAAAGCCACATGGACAAGGTGGCACATGCCCTGGTGTGTCCATTCTCTATCTGCCTCTCTCTCTCTCTCTCTCTGTCTCTCAAATAAATAAATAAAATATTAAAAAATAAATTTTTTCCTTTCCCAGATGATTTCAGTTAAATCATCTATGACTTTAAGGCTTTTAAATTCAACCCCTTTAGTGACCTTCCAGGAATAAGCTCCATCCCAGGTGCCCTAGAATGGCTCTTTGCAGGAAACCAGCACAGAACACTGAGGAAGGAATGGGTGCTGGGACCCAGGGTGCCATGTCTCCTCTCTCTCTTGCTTGCTGAGTCAGATCCGTTGGCACCCAGGCAGCACTTGGCGTTTCCAGCCCACCTGAGACAGTCGAGCGACTCTGGTTGACAGTCACCGTGCTCCGGTCAGCAAGCACTTGGGGTGGCAGGTTCATGCAAGCCACGTGACACCAGCACTGATAAAGACGGCTAGAGAACAGGGTGCGGGTGACGCGGGCATGACTCTTGACTCTCTGTCTCACTGGCCCTTCCACCGTCAGCATGCTGCCTGGTGGCATATATATAACCCTTAAAGGCCAATTTTTCATGTGATGGTTGTTTCGAAAGCAAGGATGCCTGGATCCCTCAGGGAAATAAGACTCTGCCTCCCCACATCTACCAGGAACGTAAGCTGTGATGCCAACCACCTGAGTTCAATATCCGGCGAGAGGGGGACCAGCAGCCCCCACAGAAATCAGGGGAGAGGGTGGGGAAATGAAGACTTTCCTGTCACCACCCTTAGGGGCCGGAGTAAGAACAGGCAGGTTTCGTTCTTGCTGTTTTTCTCAATAACTGTTAGGAGTCATTAGCCTGGAAACAGTTCTGCAGGATGAAACTGAGGGGGTATCTAGGGCTCCCTTCCAGAGCCATAAATCTTCAACTCAGGAGGTACACGTTAAGAATTTAGAATTCTAGTCCTTTTGAACAAAGGGGGTTATAATCAAGAATTGTGGGGAATGGCGTTCGTGCTTTTCTATACTTGACACAACATATCCATGTTTGAAAGAACCAGTTATTAAGGGGAGGAGGAACATATATGTAATTTTTCCTTCATATAGTTGGGTGGTACTTATTTTAAGTTTTCAAGGACGAGTGAAGCAGGAGAAAATAATAGTTATTGATCCGCAGATCATCAGTGATCATCCTTACTTACATAGTGGTCTCTTTGGTGGAAGAAGGAGTCCATATGTCATCAAGAAACATTAGATGTGAATGAATTAATTAACAAGCCAATAGTGAAGCAGAAAAAAAATCCATGGTGGAATCTCGCAGAGGAAAGGCCTCAGGTTGAAATACAGCCAAACACACAAACACAGCTACTCAATACAATCTCTTCTTTCTTTCTCTTGTTTCTCTCTTTCTTTCTTTCTTTCTTTCTTTCTTTCTTTCTTCTTTCTTCCTTTCCTTCTTTCTTGGAAACAATCAGGAAAGCTTATGTGAGATCAACAATGAGAGTGACTTTAAATTTTTCAAGAACAATTATTTCTTGACCACTGCCTTAGTAAAAAGTTGCACCTCCATGTTACGATAAATACACACATAAACTCTCCATAAAACATCTTGAAGTGCTAGGAGTGTTAGCAAGCTATTAAGTAAAGATTGTGGGTTGGAGAGATGGCTTAGCAGTTAAGGTGTTTGCTTGCAAAGCCAAAGGACCCACATTAGCCAGATGTACAAGGGCACACAAGCGTCTGGAGTTTGTTTACAGTGGCTGGAGGCCCTGGCGCGCCCATTCTCTCTCTCTCTCTCTCTCTCTCTCTCTCCCTCCCTCCCTCCCTCTTTCTCTGTCAAATAAATAAATAAATAATAAAATATTTTTTAAAAAGAAAAGATTGTCTCTCTGTAATAAATATGATGATCCAAGAACACATCTATTCTGGCATGAATATTCAGTATAGTCTTAACACTAGTTCATGATGATAATTCATCCATAGATTATTCAGAAGATAACAATTTTATAGTTTCTTTGTTTCTTAAAGGAATGTCTTCGTATGAACACACAAACTTTAAAGAGACCCATGGTAATCAGCTACTACATTCTGAATAACCCATTGTTACCAAGATAGTCCTCCCTGTCCTGTAATTAGCTTTAGAAAATGAAGCTTATGGAGATAGCCTGAAATAAACACATCTATTCCTTATTTCACC
Source organism: Dipus sagitta (assembly GCA_036346955.1). NCBI lineage: Eukaryota > Metazoa > Chordata > Mammalia > Rodentia > Dipodidae > Dipus > Dipus sagitta. Next base: position 2,604,325 of record CM070789.1, read on the forward strand.
CCTACAGAAAAACTGGGCTTATTTCCATGTTCTTGCAAATTAATTTCCTCAAATACTGATCAATTTCTAAATCTTGAATTGCACATTCCAGCTCTTTGCTTCCATGAGGGGAAGAAACAATTTTATAAGTGCTTCTTAATTAAAAGGGAAACGTGGCTTGGAAGTTGGAATAAAAGAAACGAGTGGAGGAAAAGACGGCTCCATTGTCTGTAGGCCGGCGGCACGTTGTTTTCTAATGGAAAGCTGAGTGTCGTGGTCCACTAGCAAGCTTCAACATCAGCTTCCATACCGATGGCAATTCCAGTTCCTCAAGAAAAATACCATTACTTAAAATAAGAGCTTTCTAGTCACTCGATTTTAAATAAGAGTAGAAAAACACATTGCATGGGTGATAAAAAAAAATAATCATTCAGAAAGGTTAATATTTTTCCTACCATACAAATAATCACTCTTTTGCTCCATAATTGTTTTAAAAGTCCTTTAAAAAAAAAAAAAGTCTGCTTTAAATGCCTAGCACCATAAAAGATATAGCACACCAGTTCTTAAAGAAGTTTGGTTTGGGGCTGGAGAGATGGCTTAGCGGTTAAGCGCTTGCCTGTGAAGCCTAAGGACCCTGGTTCGAGGTTCGATTCCCCAGGATCCACGTTAGCCAGATGCACAAGGGGGCGCACGTGTCTGGAGTTCGTTTGTAGTGGCTGGAAGCCCTGGCGTGCCCATTCTCTCTCTATCTGCCTCTTTCTCTTTCTCTCTCTCTCTCTCTCTCTCCCTCCCTCCCTCTCTCCTTCTCTCTGTCACTCTCAAATAAAATAAATAAATAAAAATTTAAGAAAAAGGAAGGACATTGGAAACTTAAAAAAAAAAAGCAGTTTGGTTTGGTTTACTTTGGGGGGCACATGATGCATGGATATCTTCTCCTTCCTAGCCCGAAACACAGAACGTTCTAGAGATACTTTTGTTATCAGCTTATATCAGACTTGGAGGGAAGGAGGTCTGACATAAACCAGTCGTTGGAAAAAGAATAAACAAGGCGTGCCAGTCGGAACAAGCTGAGGAATTTAGAATTACAATATTTGTCATGTTATTGGTAAATTGGGTATAGCGTGTCGGGGGAAACCCATAATCAAAATGTTTGCAATGGACCAAAAATAGAAAGATATTCGAAGCAACATCACGCTTCAAACAATGCCGACGTTGTCAGCGGTGCCGGGGACTCTGTGCTCGGCCCAGCTGGCGCGGGCCCCTCTCTGTGTTGAAATCGGTAGCACTTCCCTAGCTCTGAGAAACGTCATCACACATTGCATTTGTTCTTTACAGTAAGAAGTTCTTTCATCTGCTATAAATCGGCTACTTTCATCTCGTTCTCCAAAGACGGGAAGCTACCAAAATGAAGGTCCAGTTTGTCCCGTGAAGAATTAATAAACCCACTCACCATTATTAACATAGGAAGAAGAAATCAGCCAGACTTTTCCTTCTAACAGTTCATACCCTGGGGCTTGAATCTGATTCTTCTCCTTCGCTTTTGAGAATGTCAGAGTTTAAACTTCAAAGGTATGAGATGATTGATAAATGGTATTCACAAGAGATGGTTGTAAGTAATACATGTATGTAGTAATTCATTTGAAGCATTCCTTTGAAAGCTGAAACCTCACTCTTAAAGGAGGCGCTTACACACGACGTCATGATTGCCATCCCCAACTCGATCTCATTCTTACCAATTCGTTTCACTTTGCATAACCTCCTCACTTCATTATTTTGTATTTCAACAGTTTAATAATATTTTTGGCTTTGTGTAGAAATTTTTTGCTTAATGTTTGACTTTCTTGTTCTTCTAATTTTAACAACACACAGTTTTTATGTGTGTGCTTTGTATCTCTAAGATTCTTATTGTTATTTATTTATTTATCTGAGAGACAGAGAGAATGGGTGTGCCAGGGCCTCCAGCCACTGCAAACAAACTCCAGATGCATGTGCCACCTTGTGCTGTATGGCTTACATGGGTCCTGGGGAACTGAACCTGGGTTTAACCTGGCTTCACAGACAAGCACCTTAACTGTTAAGCCGTCTCTCCAGCCCCTAAAATTCTTATTGTTAATGCCCTCCCTTTCTTCAGTGCTAAGGGTTGAACCCGGGACATTGTTCTTGCTAGGCACTTGCTGTTCCACTGAGCTAAATCCCCAACCCCAATGATCCCTGTAAAAATCTTCCTCTAATCAGATAAAAGGGAATAATTTAAAATACGTGCTAGAGACCCTCCATTCCTTCTCCAAGGAAAGATGTAGCTCTTCGTGCTTCATGAAAAAAAATGGCCTCCATCGAAAATGCAATTGATATAACTGCTAAGTAATGAACATGACAGCGAGAGTGGAGGTCTTTGGGTCTTGAGTCTTCTCCTACACAGAAGCCAAGCAAACTTACCTGTAAGGTAAAAGGTAAAAAAGAGGGAATATGAAACAAAAATATCCAGGCATTTGATTTGGCTGGCTACACTCAGCTGGTGATGTTTGTAAGACAATGAGAGGAAAAGCAGTAGATCAGAGAATTGGTCAAGGAGTCACGTGTGCTGGTCTCGGCAAGTACAGGGACACGTGGGCCCTTTCCACCTCGCACGTCTTTATAGCTGAAACGGCCTTGCCTTGAGGCTGAGGAGGATGAGGATGATGAGGGTGAGGATGAGGGTGAGGAGGGTGAGGGTGAGGAGGGTGAGGGTGAGGATGAGGGTGAGGGTAGGGATGAAGGTGAGGAGGGAAAGGAGGATGAGGGTGAGCATGAGGATGAGGAGGGTGAGGGTGAGGGAGGGTGAGGCGGCTGAGGATGAGGGTGAGGGAGAGAAGGAGGAGGGAGAGGAGGGATGAGGATGGAGGGTGAAGGATGAGGGGAGGAAGGTAGGTGAGATGAGTGAGGGTGAGGGTGCATGAGGGGAGGATGAGGGTGAGGGTGAGGTATGAGGAGAGGGTGAGGAGGGAGGAGGAGGGTGAGGAGGTGAGGCTGAGTGAGGATGAGGGGAGGGAGAGGCTGAGGGTGAGGGTGAGGGTGAGATGAGGATGAGGATGAGGGTGAGGATGAGGGTGAGGACGAGGGTGAGGATGAGGGTGAGGGTGAGGTGAGGGTGAGGGTGAGGATGAGGGTGAGGATGAGGGTGAGAGGATGAGGGGGAGGGGTGGAGGATGAGGATGAGGATGAGGGTGAGGATGGAGGGTGAGGGGAGGGTGAGGGTGAGGATGAGGATGAGGGTGAGGGTGAGGATGAGGATGAGGGGTGAGGATGAGGGTGAGGACGAGGGTGAGGATGAGGATGAGGTGAGGATGAGGATGAGGGTGAGTGTGAGGGTTGAGGGTGAGTGTGATGGGTGAGGGTGAGTGTGGAGGGTGAGGGTGAGGGTGAGGTGAGGGTGAGGTGAGGATGAGGGTGAGGATGAGGAGTGAGGTGAGTGTGAGGGTGAGGGTGAGTGTGAGGGTGAGGTGAGGATGGAGGGGGAGGGTGAGGAGGAGGTGAGGGTGAGGATGAGGGTGAGGGTGAGGTGTGAGGGTGAGGGTGAGGATGAGGATGAGGATGAGTGGTGAGGATGAGGTTGAGGACGAGAGGTGAGGATGAGGGTGAGGATGAGGAGGAGGGTGAGGGTGAGTGTGAGGGTAGGAGGGTGAGTGTGAGGGGAGGGAGGATGAGGGTGAGGATGAGGGTGAGAGTTGAGGATGAGGGAGATGAGGATGAGGGTGAGGGTGAGGTGAGGGTGAGGTGAGGTGAGGGTAGGTGAGGGTGAGGGTGAGGATGTGAGGTGAGGGTTGAGGGTGAGGATGAGGGTGAGGATGAGGATGAGGGTGAGGATGAGGATGAGGTGAGGTGAGGTGAGGGTGAGGGTGAGGATGAGGGTGGAGGATGAGGGTGAGGATGAGGTAGGATGAGGGTGAGGATGAGGATGAGGTGAGGGTGAGGGTGAGGGTGAGGGTGAGGTGAGGGTGAGGGATGAGGATGGGATGAGGGTGAGGTGAGGGGAGGGTGAGGGAGTGTGAGGGTGAGGATGAGGGTGAGGATGAGGGGATGAGGTGAGATGGGATGAGGATGAGGGTGAGGATGAGGGTGAGGGTGAGGATGAGGTGAGGATGAGGGTGAGGTGAGGTGAGGGGAGGTGAGGGTGAGGTGAGGTGAGGTGAGGGTGAGGGTGAGGTGAGGATGAGGGTGAGGATGAGGGTGAGGGTGAGGTGGGTGAGGGTGAGGATGAGGGTGAGGATGAGGGTGTGGTGAGATGAGGGTGAGGATGAGGGTGAGGAGAGGGTGAGGATGAGGTATGAGGATGGGGTGAGGATGAGGTGGGTTGAGGTGAGGAGTGGGAGAGGGTGAGGTGTGAGGTGAGGATGAGGGTGAGGGGAGTGGGTGAGGGTGAGGGTGAGTGGGGTGAGGGTGAGGTGAGGTGGGGAGGGTGAGGGTGAGGTGAGGTGGAGGAGAGGATGAGGGTGAGGATGAGGGTGAGGTGAGGGTGAGGTGAGGGTGAGGGTGAGGGTGAGGATGGTGAGGGTGAGGAGAGGGTGAGGATGAGGTAGGGTGAGGTGAGGGTGAGGGTGAGGTGGGGTGAGGTGAGGATGAGGATGAGGGTGAGGTGAGGATGAGGTGTGGGAGGATGAGTGGGATGAGGGTGAGGTGAGGTGAGGTGAGGGTGGGTGAGGATGAGGGTGGAGGGATGGGAGGGAGGGTGAGGGTGAGGTGAGGGTGAGGATGGGGTGAGGGTGAGGATGAGGGATGAGGATGAGGATGAGGGTGAGGTGAGGTGAGGATGAGGAGTGGGATGAGGATGAGGAGGGTGAGGATGAGGAGGGAGGTGAGGATGAGGGTGAGGATGAGGTGAGGGATGGAAGGATGAGGTGAGGGTGAGGATGAGGGTGTGAGGATGAGGTGAGGTGAGGGTGAGATGATGGGTGAGGGATGAGGGTGAGGATGAGGGTGAGGATGAGGATGAGGGTGAGGATGAGGGGTGGATGAGGGATGGGTGATGAGGTGAGGGATGAGGATGAGGATGAGGGTGAGGATGAGGGGTGAGGTGAGGGATGAGGATGATGATGAGGGGGAGGATGAGGATGAGGGTGGGATGAGGATGAGGATGAGGTGAGTGAGGGTGAGGGTGAGGATGAGGATGAGGATGAGGGTGAGGATGAGGATGAGGATGAGGGTGAGGGTGAGGGTGAGGGTGAGGATGAGGATGAGGGTGAGGGTGAGGATGAGGGTGAGGATGAGGATGAGGTGGGTGAGGATGAGGGTGAGGTGATGAGGTGAGGATGAGGGTGAGGATGAGATAGGGTGAGGTGAGGATGAGGATGAGGGTGAGGGTGAGGGTGAGGATGAGGGTGAGGGTGAGGATGAGGATGAGGGTGAGGGTGAGGGTGAGGGTGAGGGTGAGGATGAGGATTAGGTGAGAGATGAGGATGAGGATGAGGGTGAGGGTGAGGGTGAGGGTGAGGGTGAGGGTGAGGATGAGGGTGAGGATGAGGATGAGGGTGAGGATGAGGATGAGGGTGAGTGTGAGGATGAGGGTGAGGATGAGGGTGAGGATGAGGGTGAGGATGAGGATGAGGATGAGGGTGAGGATGAGGGTGAGGGTGAGGATGAGGGTGAGGATGAGGATGAGGATGAGGGTGAGGGTGAGGGTGAGGGTGAGGGTGAGGATGAGGATTAGGGTGAGGATGAGGATGAGGGTGAGGATGAGGATGAGGGTGAGGATGAGGATGAGGGTGAGGATGAGGATGAGGATGAGGGTGAGGGTGAGGGTGAGGGTGAGGATGAGGGTGAGGATGAGGGTGAGGATGAGGATGAGGATGAGGGTGAGGATGAGGGTGAGGGTGAGGATGAGGGTGAGGATGAGGATGAGGATGAGGGTGAGGATGAGGATGAGGGTGAGGATGAGGATGAGGATGAGGATGAGGATGAGGATGAGGGTGAGGGTGAGGATGAGGGTGAGGATGAGGATGAGGGTGAGGATGAGGATGAGGGTGAGGATGAGGGTGAGGATGAGGGTGAGGGTGAGGGTGAGGGTGAGGGTGAGGATGAGGATGAGGGTGAGGATGAGGGTGAGGATGAGGGTGAGGATGAGGATTAGGGTGAGGATGAGGATGAGGATGAGGGTGAGGGTGAGGGTGAGGTGAGGGTGAGGGTGAGGATGAGGGTGAGGATGAGGATTAGGGTGAGGATGAGGATGAGGGTGAGGATGAGGATGAGGGTGAGGATGAGGGTGAGGATGAGGGTGAGGATGAGGATGAGGGTGAGGATGAGGATGAGGGTGAGGATGAGGATGAGGGTGAGGATGAGGATGAGGATGAGGGTGAGGATGAGGATGAGGGTGAGGATGAGGATGAGGGTGAGGATGAGGATGAGGATGAGGATGAGGATGAGGATGAGGGTGAGGGTGAGGATGAGGGTGAGGATGAGGATGAGGGTGAGGATGAGGATGAGGGTGAGGATGAGGGTGAGGATGAGGGTGAGGATGAGGATTAGGGTGAGGATGAGGATGAGGATGAGGGTGGGGGGTGTGAGGTGAGGGGTGAGGATGAGGGTGAGGATGAGGATGAGGGTGAGGATGAGGGTGAGGGTGAGGGTGAGGGTGAGGATGAGGGTGAGGGTGAGGGTGAGGATGAGGGTGAGGATGAGGGTGAGGGTGAGGGTGAGGGTGAGGGTGAGGGTGAGGGTGAGGGTGAGGGTGAGGATGAGGGTGAGGGTGAGGGTGAGGGTGAGGGTGAGGGTGAGGAGGATGAGGGTGAGGATGAGGGTGAGGGTGAGGGTGAGGGTGAGGATGAGGGTGAGGGTGAGGGTGAGGGTGAGGATGAGGATGAGGATGAGGGTGAGGATGAGGGTGAGGATGAGGATGAGGGTGAGGATGAGGATGAGGGTGAGGATGAGGGTGAGGATGAGGGTGAGGGTGAGGATGAGGATGAGGATGAGGATGAGGATGAGGATGAGGGTGAGGGTGAGGGTGAGGGTGAGGGTGAGGGTGAGGGTGAGGATGAGGATGAGGGTGAGGATGAGGGTGAGGGTGAGGATGAGGGTGAGGGTGAGGATGAGGGTGAGGAGGATGAGGGTGAGGATGAGGGTGAGGATGAGGGTGAGGAGGATGAGGGTGAGGATGAGGGTGAGGGTGAGGGTGAGGATGAGGGTGAGGATGAGTGTGAGGAGGATGAGGGTGAGGATGAGGGTGAGGATGAGGGTGAGGATGAGGGTGAGGATGAGGATGAGGAGGGTGAGGATGAGGGTGAGGATGAGGGTGAGGATGAGGGTGAGGATGAGGAGGCCTCTGCAGACACACCACAGGGTGCAGCATTCCTTCCCATCTCCAATTCTCTTGAATCCATAAGATCAGCTTTTGTCTGTCTCCAGAACCCAGGACAGAATTCCCAGACTTGGTTTCAACTTTTCACGAGCCTGATACCCTACATTTGTTTGACTACTCACCGAGGATGCATTTACGAAAACAGAATTCCATGTCAACGCAGCTTAGTCTTACGGAATAAATGTACTTCGTTGTACGCAGTGCGTTTTTGTTCCAGTTGTGTTTATTTAAAAGATCAGATGGTCAACCCCGCCAGTGCGGTGTTTATTTTACAACGAGCAGTTCCGGACAGGCTTCAGTGGAAGGCACACGGTTGCTTCTCTTCCTGTCTTTGGATGGAGGGGGAATGAAATGGAGAAAGGAGGTGGCATGTGACAGTTTGTCCAACATCAGGACTTTGGTGAATGAAGCACTATGAGTGGGGTCAGAAGGCAGTTGCCCCCTGGGTTTGAAGAGCACACAGTTTCTCCACATCCCTGATGAAAAGGGTCATTTCGGGTCTGCTTCTGGTCCTAAGAGGCTTGCGCACCATCGCAGTGTCCGCGGTGCTTGTGGCAACAACGCATCCCTTCCGGGCCCCACCACAGAGCAGTGCTCTTGACATTCCCTTCGCTTCTGATAGTCATGGCAGAGTTTTATACCCCTTGCCCGTTTATAAACACTACACTTCAGTGGTTTTCTTGTTTGTTTGATTTTTCAAAGTAGGGTCTCCTGTAGCCCAGGCTGAACTGGAATTTATTATGTAGTCTCAGGCTAGCCTCAAACTCACAGCGATCCTCCTTCCTTGGCCTCCAGAGTGCTAGGATTAAAGGTGTGTGCCACCACGCCCAGCTATACCCTGCATTTCTTCTAATGAATTCATACTGCATATGCATTCTAATTTAATCTCTGTCCATCCTTGCTTTCATTTCCTATTCATTTTTATTTTCCTTCTTTCTCTTCTTTGTCATACCTTAAACAGCCCTCAAGAACAAAGACCAGCAAGTCTGAATCTTTCCAAAGTCCTTGTGTTGATGTAAATTACTAAAATACTTTCTTTAGAAGTGAATGGAGTCCCGTGGCATTGACCACTTTTACTTTTGTCATTAATAGTATTTGTGTGCCTAAGTCTAAAAAGCTAGTCTGTTTAAATCTGTGAGGGTTTTCTTTTTTTTAAATTTTTTGTTTATTTATTTATTTAAGAGCAACAGATAGACAGAGAGAGAAAGAGGCAGGGAGAGAGAGACAGAGAAGAATGGGTGCACCAGGTCCTCCAGACACTGCAAATGAACTCCAGATGCATGCGCCACCTTGTGCATCTGGCTTATGTGGGTCCTGGGCAATCGAGCCTCCAACCAGGGTCCTTAGGCTTCACAGGCAAGCGCTTAACAGCTAAGCCATCTCTCCAGCCCTCTATGGGGGTCTACTAAGTGACTAGAGCAGATACCATCCCTGGAACGATTACTTGGTGGTGCACACCTCACATATGTCCCCTCGGCCTTACAATATCGTCAACATTATTATCCTTTCACAGGGAGGAAACGGGCTCCTAGAGGGCGATTGCATTACTTTCTACAGATTACACGGCAGTGTGTGTCATGCACAACACGTGGAGCACATACATGTGTATCGAATGAGATAGAGCTAAGGCAAGGTTACAGGCTCGAATCTGAAGCAAGGTTGGTAAGATTCTGAGGACGGGTTCTTCCTGCTACAATGTACAGCTTCAAGTCCAGCATCAGAATGAAACAGAAAATAATCAGCAGCCAGGCCAAGGAAAACACAACCAAGATTTGCTTCACTTGCCCTTGGCCAAACCAAACTGCAACAGTCAGTCAGTCCTTCTGACCTGAAAGGGTGTTTAAAGCTTGCATCATTTTTTTTTTTAAAAAAAAGCAAATAAACAAAAAAAAAACCTGATACTATGTGATGCATTTTAGTGATGTAAAACCCAATCTCTTCCCCTCCCCCCCCCAAAAAAAACACTATGCACACAGAAAAGATTCAATAGAAATAAAGGAAACGTATCAAACATTTACTGAAGGGACTTCAAATATTTTATTTATTTTTCTATTTTCTTTCTTTCTGTATTGTCTATGGTAAGTGTGAGTTGCCTTTTCAATGAATTTAAATCTTGAGTAAAATTAATTGATCTGTTAAATTAGTGAAAAAGAAAGAGCCTTGATGTTACAGATTAGATTTTTACCACATGTTGAGAGAAAGGGGAGAAAGGACAGAAGAGAAAAGGAAAGGATGAAGAGAAAGAAAAAAATCCAGACATATCAGGTGATTGCAGATTGTATTTGTTAAAAAAAAATTCAAGGCATTTTAATCAGGGCTTAGGGAGTTTGGGAACCCCACCACTCGCCATGACAAGCTACCTGATTGATGGAAGGAAAGAAAGAAGAAAAGAAAAACCAGCCTTAACTGGACTAAGCTTTGGAGTTGAGTTACTGTTTGAATGAAGACTGAGACTACAAGCAGGCCAGGCACTGACTCCTCGTGTTTTATAAGCTCTTGAAGGTGGTGCCACGCCGAACAGGAGCAAAAGAAAGTGAGACACACTCTAGCCAAGGCTGACCTGGCCCTCACTATGTAATTCTAGGCTGTCCCTGAACTCAATGTGATCCTCCTACCTCTGCCTCCCAAGTGCTGGGGTTAAAGGCGTGTGCCACCATGCCTGGCTTAGAATACATTTTAAACATTTTTTAAATTTATTTGAGAGAGAAAACCATCTCTCCAGCCCATTAAATGGACTCCATTTTAAATGGATTATATAAAAAATGAGCAGGAGAGATTGCTTAGTGGTTAACACACTTGCCTGCAAAGCCAAAGGACCTAGGTTCATTTCCCCAAGACCCGCACAAGCCAGATGCACAAGGTGGTGCATGCATCTGGTGTTTATTTGCAGTGGTTGGATGCCCTGGTGCACCCATTCTGTTTCTATCTGCCTCCCTCTCTCTCTCTCTCTCTCTCTCTCTCTCTCTCTCTCATAAATAAATATTTATTTATTTGAGAGAGAGAGTATGGGTGTGCCAGAGCCTCCTGCCACTTTGTACATCTAGCTTTACATAGGTGCTGGGAAATTGAACCTGGGCCATAAGGCTTGCAAGCAAGTGCCTTTAGCTGCTAAGCCATTTCTCCAGCCCTCTCTCAAATAAACAAGTAAATAAAATACTTTTTAAAAACTGGGCTGGAGAGATGGATCAGCAGTTAAGGTGCTTGCCTGCAAAGCCTGGTAGCCTGGGTTCAAATCCCCAGTCCCCAGGCATACCCATTCATTCTCTCTCTCTCTCTCTTTCTCTCTCTCCTTGCAAATAAGAAAGAAGAGAGAGAGAGAGAGAGAGAGAGAGAGAGAGAGGAAGGAAGGAAGGAAGGAAGGAAAGAAGGAAGGAAGGAAGGAAGGAAGGAAGGAAGGAAGGAAGGAAGGAAGGGAAAGAAAGTCAATGACTCACAACATTGAGCAAGGATCTCATGGAAACTGTGCAGTGTTGTCTTTGCAAGGTGAAGGCAGGGAAGGCATCTTCAGATCAATTATTTTCAGGCTCTGCAATTCCTCCACCTTCCTTCCACTAAGGAGAAGCCTTACCTTCCAACGTGGTTCCCGCCTGAGAGAGACATGACCGTGATAGGAAACTGCCTTATGGCCTGGCGCTTCCAGTTTAAATAATCTAACGGAAAAGTGTTTAATCTGCAAGCTGCAGAATCTGAGTGTATCTTGCATGACCACTGGGGTTCGCAGAGGCAAGACCACATGCACCAGAACAGCCCCTATTGCGATGGAAAGAGGCGCATGGACAGTGGGAATTTAATCACGGATTCTCCAAGCACCTCCTCAGATGTTAAGAGTTAAGAAGACAAAGATGAAACCAACCGGCCTGGCCTTCAGAAAGTCAGATGAAGCCTATGGCGAATGTGGATGCATGTGTATTCCCCATAGCCTGAGATATTTTTGAACCAGCTTGTAACGTACGTCGTCTCCCTGCGTCCTGCTGGTGGGCGCGTCGCTGCAGGGGTGGATCTGAAGCCCAGCCCTAAGGCGTGCTCGAGCAGTTTGAGCTCCGTGTTTGCTGGCTGTTTGGTGGTGTCTCTCTGCCTGAATCTTTAAAGGCGAGCCGGCTTCTTCCACCCCTGGTAGTGCTCCCCTGGGTTCTGTAGGCCTGAACTAAACCCTTTCCTCCCGTAAGCTGCTTCTGGTTGGATATGGTTCCAGCAGCAAGAAGGTAAATGCCACAAAGGACAAGAAAATGACCTGTGGTATTTGCACTGTGACATAAGCCTCATGTCAAAAAATAAATTTAAGCTGGGCGTGGTGGCGCACGCCTTTAATCCCAGCACTCGGGAGGCAGAGGTAGGAGGACTGCCGTGAGTTCGAGGCCACCCTGAGACTACATAGTGAATTCCAGGTCAGCCTGGGCCAGAGTGAGCCCCTACCTTGAAAAATCAAAAATAAAATAAAATAAATAAATTTAAAACAAAACAGTTCAGTGTTTGAATTCCTGAAGCCAGTCTTGGGGTAGCATGGTATAAGTGGGTATATGTACATACACATGTGTGGTGTGTGTGTGTGTGTGTGTGTGTAGATGTGTTTTTAAGAACTCTGGCTGTGGAGTCACAGACCTGATGTCAAGTCATGGACGTTCTGACTGCCGCATGCCTGCGTCCTTGAACGAGCGGTAAGGCTCTGCGCGGGTCGGGGTCCTCTGGAGGAACAGAACCCGCAGGATGCCTGTGTATTAGAAAGAGGATTTGTTGGATCAGCGAACAGGATACAGGCTGGGCAGTCCAACCCCAGCGAGCCGCAGGCTAGAGAGCCTGAGAACCCATAGCTGCCCAGGCAGCAGTCTCGACCTGGCGCTGAAGGCCTGGAGGATTCCTGGAGACGCGGCTGGTGGTCAGGTGACACTGGCAAGGTGACGCGGCCCTGGGCTGCAGTGTCCGAGGTCAGCAGCAACAGGGAGGACGCGTGCACGAGCGAGGAGCAGGGGCAGCCCTGTGCTCTCTCAGACTGTCTGCGTGTACGATCCGCCACCGCCAGAGGGGCCGTCCACTCTGAGGGAAGCCCCTGCCCACTCCGTCAGGTTTCCCTGCAAACAGACCTGCCCAAGAGGTAAAGACAAGAAATTTATTAATATACGCATACATGTGCATGTGTTTAGGCTAAGCATATGTTCATATGCACGCTTACACTAGTATCTCACTACCTGTTTCTATCACAAACTAATTTTCCTATTAAATGGCATTTCTCTTTATATGTTTCTTTTTTTTTAATTTTTGGGTTTTTAAAAATTTATTTGTTTGAGGCCGGGCGTGGTGGCGCACGCCTTTAATCCCAGTACTCGGGAGGCAGAGGTAGGAGGATCGCCGTGAGTTCGAGGTCACCCTGAGACTCCATAGTGAATTCCAGGTCAGCCTGGGCTAGAGTGAGACCCTACCTCAAAAATAAAATAAAATAAAATAAAAATAAATTAAAAAATAAAACAAAAATTTATTTATTTGAGAGTGACAGAGGGAGAAAGAGGCAGAGAGAGAGAGAGAAAGAGAATGGGCGCACCAGGGCCTCCAGCCACTGCAAATGAACTCCAGATGCGTGTGCCCCCTTGTGCATCTGGCTAACGTGGGTCCTGGGGAATCGAGCCTCGAACCGGGGGTCCTTAGACTTCACAGGCAAGCGCTTAACCGCGTCGCCACCTCTCCAGCCCTCTTTTTATGTTTCTTAGAAACCACGCTACAATGAGGATTTTTATAGCCATATTCCTCTACCCATGCAAAATTTCCCCAAAATTGTACGCGTGGAAATAGAACTGCTAAGTTGGCGAGAATGACCATCCTTTGCATTATGAGATCTTCAACATGACAATGCCGGTTCCCAAGCCCCAGAGCAGGCTGTGCAAGTCACAGTTAGCAAACAGCCTCGCCTCTCCTGCTAGCGTCATGACGTAAATCTTGTAGGTCTGGGACGGTAAGGCACGGCTCTTCTTCCATTTCTCTAAGTACGAGAAGGTGAAGGCTCCCTGCTTTTTCTTTTTCATTTAAAATATTCTTTCCCTGGTTCCCTATTCACAGATTGTGTTTATTCTTGTATTGAGTTGCTTAAAAAAAAAAAAAAAAAAAAAACCACTGTCAGCCGGGCGTGGTGGTGCACGCCTTTAATCCCAGCACTAGGGAGGCAGAGGTAGGAGGATTGCCAGGAGTTCAAGGCCAGCCTGAGACTGCATAGTGAATTCCAGGTCAGCCTAGGCTAGAGTGAGACCCTACTTCAAAAAACCAAAACAAACCAAAAAAAGAAAACACTGTCATCTATGAGCTCTGAGTGCCTTCTCAAAAGTTACGGAGCTATTTTTTCCCTTTGGCTTTTATGTCTTTGTTGAACATAAGTTTTTTTTTTTTTTTTTTTTTTTTAACTCTGGTGTCATCAAATTTACCAATGTTTTCTGCTACTTTTGGTGTCCCAACTAAGAAATTTTTCCCCATCAGAATGTTTGAAGATACTCCATAATTTCTATTTTCAACACTTAGACCTTTAATCCATCTGGAATTTATTTGTGTATATGGTGTGAGAATGGGATCGGATTCTGTTTTTCCATATAGCTAATCGGTTGTCTTTGTACCATTTGCTGAACAGTCCTGACTTGCCACAGTGATTCGCAGGGTCACGTTGGTCACATTTCAAGTTTCCACACAGGCAAGTGTCTGTTTCTGGATTCTCTATTATGTTCTTCTGGTTGATTTGTCTCTTGTTGTGCCAATACCACACTGTCTCGTTTTCTATAGCTGTATAAATTCTTGATACATTTAGTCAGGCAAGTTCCTTCCTCCCCCTAAGTTATGCTTTTTTAAATTTATCTTGGCTTTCCTTGATCCTTTGTGCTTCCATGTCAATTTTAGGATTCATTGTCATATTCCATGAAATCTATTTTGGATTCCAGTTAGAATGTCATTACACTTATCAAGTGTTTGGGCAGGACACTGACATCTTTACAATTCTCGAATATAGCAATTCAGCTCTACATTCAATTTTTTTCTGCAAAAATATTTTGTTTTCTCCTTTGGGGTCTGAACCATCATTTATTAGGTTTATTTCTGGGTATTTTATGGTTTTTTTTCCTTTCTATTTCATTTTCTGACTAGTATTCTTTTTATTGAAAGGCTTATTATTTTTGCGTGTTGATCTGAGTCCAGAAAGCTTCTAGAATTTTATCAGATCTCGTAGAGGAAAAGCACTTGGTTGTTCTTGGTTGAAACTTAACACTGTTTACAAACAAGGAAAGTATAGTTTCTCTTTCGGATCTTGCATCATTTAATCCCTCTCCTCCTGCGCTGCACTGGGTGATCCTTCAACACACGGAGGACTGACTGCTAAGTGGCTGAAGAGGCTTCCCCATCCTGCCGCTCAGGACTGTCATGAAATTCGTCTTCACGTGTGAGCTCTTAAGTTCTTCATAAAATATTCTTTATTCAGCATCTGGCCTTATTCCTAGCTTACTGTGGTGGTTGTTTTATTTTATTTTATTTTATTTTATTTTATTTTATTTTATTTTATTTTATTTTTGTCAACTTGACCCAATAAGGCATGCAGGGTCCAGATATTTCTATCAAGCATAGTGCTCAGTGTGTCTATGAGTGTTTCTGGAATTGCCCTAGATTTTATTCAGCAGATGGAATAAAGTAGGTTGCCCTTTATCACGTGGGTGGGCCCTACCCAGTCAGTTGAAGTCTGATTGGAACAAAAAGGGACATCCGAGTGCCTTCAAGCTGGGGCAGCAGTAGATCCTTCGGATTCAAGCTGAATCACAGCTCTTTCTGGTCCTGAGTCAATGGACTTCTGACTGGAGCTACCGTGTGTCCAGCTCACCCACCTCAGATCGGGCACTTCTGACCCCTGCTTCACCACACGGGCCCATCTGTTTTACCAAACCTGCTGTTTCTCCCCAGCCCCAGCCCCCGAGAAGCCGGGTGCGCTTGCCAATATGCATTATCTATGAATCACTTCAGTTACCGTAGCCACTCCACCTGCCCAGTCAAAGCACAAGGCAGTTCGTCCGGGTGGTCCCCCTGATGGCCTTTGCTGTGACTGGTTTTAATCTGCTTCCTTACGTTGCTCTCCACGCAGTAGCCAGATGCATGTTTAAAAACCAGATTGTCCAAAGTCCTCCCTTTGGGAAACTGAATCATGCGTGAGCTGGGGTCCGGCTGCCTCTCGGGTCTCATCACACGTGGTGCTGTTTTAAGTAACGAGTGAATTCAACTTGTTGATGCTTTATTTTGGATTTTTATTGTATGTCCACATAGGAATTATTTTATACTTTTCTTTTTTTGTAATATTCTTGCCTGCATTGGGTACCAACTGGATATAAACCCTACAAGTTGAGCAAGTCAGCTTTTCATCTTTTTAAAATCTTAAATAATTTATGTAAAATGGCAGGTTTTTGTCCTTAGAAAGTATGTTCAAATACAACTGTAAATCTGTCTTTGGATATATTTATACCTAGTGGTTTAATATCTTTAATAATTTCTTAAATAGGTTTATTAGGGTTTTTCATTTTTCTCAAATTTTGATAATTTTTATGTTTTAGGAAATTATCATTCTACCTAATTTTCTTTTGCTTTTTTGTTTTTCAAGGTAGGGTCTCATCTGGTTCAGACTGACCTGGAATTAACTATGTAGTGTCAGGGTGGCTTCAAACTCACAGCAGTCCTCCTACCTCTGCCTCCTGAGTGCTGGGGTTAAAGGCGTGTGCCACCACGCCCAGCCTTTATCTAAAATTTTAATAATATAGTACATCCCTGTTATTTTTGGTATCTGTACTACATGTCTCCTTTTATTACTAAATATTTAAATTTTATTTAAAACTTTTAGGAAAGTGCAAGCTTGCAGGCCTGTTGATCCTCTATAGTATTTCCATAGTGTAAACTATTCATTTATTCTCTCAGTTCTCTCCTTACATACAGTGTTTTGTTTTATTTTCTAATTTTCTGAGTTGAACACATAGCTGATTTGTCTTAAATCTCAAATGTAGCAAAGGTTCCAATTTTTCAATATACTATTAAATGTAGTACTATTTTCATTATTACTGAGGTTTATTTTCCTAACACAAGAAGTCCATTTTAAAATACATACATATGGGTTCTATAAAACTACTTGTGGTCAGAAAATGTGGTCTACATGATATTAATTTCTTATAGTCTATTAAGAGATCCTTCATGCTCTAGCATATGATTGATTTTAAAAAATAAATAATCCATATGTGCTTGTAAAGAATAAACATTTTTATTTGGAGGAATATAGCCTATATGAGCCTCTGTGGTTGGAGTATGTATGTCTCTTTTATTGAATATGATTTGAAGTTTTATTGCGAATCATGCAAAAGTCCATGACACACTTGCTTCACCCACCGTCACTCTGATTATTGTGTGACGTCCACCTTCTTTTCCAGTAACGCTTTATGCTTAATTCCCATTTTTCTTTTGTAACTTTTTAAGAGGGAGAGAGAATTGGCAAGCCAGGGCCTTCAGCCACTGCAGTCAAACTCCAGACGCGTGCTCCACCTTGTGCCCACGTGCGACCTTGCACAATTGTTTCGCCTTGTGCGTCTGGCTTACGTGGGACCTGGAGAGTCGAACGTGGGTCCTTAGGCTTTGCAGGCAAGTGCCCTAACCACTGAGCCCTCTCTCCAGCCCTCTCTGCTCAGTTCTATGTTATCTGATGCTAACATTGACTTGACAGTTTTCTTGTGCTTGCGATTTCCATGGCGCATCTCAACTCCACAGGGTACAAAAGTTACGAGGCTTGCTTCAGAACACGCAGCTAGCGAACAGACATGAAGACCTCACCGCAGGCAATCTTGCCCTACGGTGGCATGGACGCGAAGTGTCCCCACAGGTTCGTGTGCTCACCACTTGGTGTCCAGCTGCTGAAGCTGCTTGGGAAGCTGCAGAACTTCAGGCTGTGGAATCACACTGGAGGAACTGAGTCACGGGGGCCAAGCCTGGAGGTTTGATAGCCCGGTCCTGCTTCTCATTCTCTCCCGTTTCCTGACTGTAGACACAACATGACAAGCTGCCTCCTATTCCCACCACCATGCCTTCCCTGCCAAGAGGGCCTGTATCCCCCAGAGCCGTAAGCTCCAGGTAAACCCAGCTGCTTCGTGTGAGGTGTTTGGTCACAGCAGCATGAAAAGTGATGACCACCTATAGCAAAGGTCACATTCTCCAGTCACAGCCGCCACCTCCCAGAAAGCTCTTCCAGTCACCCCATCTTCAGAGTCTCCCCCTCTACTGTGTTTGCAGTGTTCTTTCTTTCCTCTGTGCTGCTGGGAGCTGAACCCCAGGATCTTGCACACATGAGGCAAGCACTCCATCACTGAGCTTGATCTCTGGCCCCTGTTTTCACTTTTTATTTTTTTTAAATATTTTTAAATTATTTTATTTATTTATTTGCAAGCAGAGAGAGAGAGAGAGAGAGATAGAAGAGAGACTGAGAGAGAATGGGCACATCAGGGCCTATGGCCACTGCAAACGAACTCCAGACACATGTACCCCCTGTGCATCTGGCTTATGTGGGTACTGGGGAATCGAACCTGGGTCCTTTGGCTTCACAGGCAAGTGCCTTAACCACTAAGCCATCTCTCCAGCCCTCACTTTTAATTTTGATACAGGGTCTCACTTATGTGTCCTATGTTGGCCTTAAACTTGAAATACTCCTGCTTCAGCCTCCCAAATAGCTGGGGTAAAAGGTGTGTGCCACGAGGCTCAGCTCTCATTTAGGTTTTACGAATTAGACTGCCACTGCGGCGACTTGTTCTGCCCCTTGCTTAACATAATCGTCACGGTTTCATCCCAGGACACAGGAAGCTAGATGCCTCCATGACTTGTAAGGTGCACGTTGCATACTTGTATATATTTCAGTAGTTCTTTAACGAGGGTCATAAACAGAGGCATTTGGATTACTTTAATTTGCCAACAGCACCAATGCTGAGACAGACGCCTTTATACACAGCTAGTTTGGAAATACTAGAGTATGGTTGGAAAACGAATTCCTAACACTGGAACCCCTGTGCAGTGATCACATGCACTTCCTGGTTAATGGACGCTGCTCTGCCAGACATTGTACCTCTGCTTTCTGAAGACACCGAGTAAGTGGTAGTTTCAAAACACTTCTCCTTCCCTCTCTTTCTCGTTAATTCTGTAAGTTCAAATCCTTTGATTTGGTAATCTAGTAAGCAAAACATTGATAAACTAACCATTTGGATTTTCATTCTTTCCTTCCAAGCTTGAGCACAGGCTCACTGTTTTATTTATTCTTCTGCTACTTGCTTATTTGCTTTGTCATCAGTGTTTTGAAGGTTTATATTTTCCGAATAATAATTTGCTGTTTGTCTTATTCCTTGAAGTCTAGGCTTTATGGGTAACTAGATTCATCACACAACTCCAATATTTGGCTTTTCTTCCATTTGCTTTTTTTTCTTTTTTTGAAGATAGGGTTTCCTTATGTAGCCCAGGGTAACCTAGAACTTACTATGTAGGCCAGGCTCGTCTGAAACTTGTGGCAATCCTCCTGCCTCGGCTTTTTAAGTGCCAGACATGAGGCACCATACCTGGCTTCCATTAATTCTTCTTTTTTATCTTATTTTATTTTGGTTTTCTGAGATAGGATCCTACTCTAGACCAGGTTGACCTAGAATTCACTACACAGTCTCAGTGTGGCCTCAAACTCAGGGTGATTCTCCTACCTCTGCATTCCTGACTGCTGGGATTAAGGGTATGTACCACCACACCCTGCTTTTCCATTTAGTTCTTAAAAGCTTTCCTCTGGAGAATTAATTATCTTCTCCCAGATTTGTATGGTAGGAAATCCTCAGTTTATACATGGACAAAAAGTCCTTGAATGTATTTCTTTCCTGTATCCCTTTGGTTCCTTATATACATATTTTGTCATTTGACTGGGAACTCAAATAATTATTTATCTTCCCCTCCCTTCTTTCTTTTTCTCCTTCCTTCCCTTCCTTCTAAGTACTAAAGTTTATAATCATTCTTTTCCTCAGTGATTTCTTTTTGAGCTATAACAAGTTGGAGGTACATTTCTCCCCCTTAGAGCTACATCATAAGCAAATGACACAAATCCTTGCCCTTGTGGGACATACAGTCCGTTAGAGAGCCAGACAATAAATAAAATAAATAAATTAATTGCATAGAGAATGTGACTGTGTTCTGGAGAAAAAGTAAGTGGGGAGGGGAAAGTTGGCATGATCCTTCAGGTTCACCAAGATGGTGGCCGGTGAGCCAAGACGGCAGCCTGTGAGCAGTATTTCTGCAGAAAGAGGTGCTGGCAGGGAGTCGGTGTCAAGGCCCTGACGACCAGCAGGGAGCCCACTCAGCGACAGCAGAAGTAATGATGGTTTTGGAGAAGTAATGGCCAACGCCCACTGGAGGATTTTGGCTTTGTTCAGGTAACACGGGAAGCCAGGTGAGTCCTGAGCAGAGACTGAGAACAGCCGCCTTCACTGGTTAGCGCAAGTCTGAGGAGTCTCAGTGTACGGGAAGCACTGGCCTTGGTGGGACAAGGGATGAGATCAAGTGTCACGAGAAGGCTGAGGGTCCTCTATTCTCACAGGGTGCCCTGCGATGCTTCAGTACACGTGTAGATTGCATAATGCCCAACATCAGGGCAAGCATCTGTCTCCTAAATCCCTTCCTCTCGCTCTTTTCAAACTAATCCATACATTCTCCCAGTTATAGAATACCAGAGCTCCTTGCTCAGAACTAACTGTACCTTCTTCCTCTTGACTCAGCCACAATCCCCTCCCGTTACTTTCTTTTGCCCCCTTACCCCATCCCCATTTCACTGAACCCCTGTTTTCCTTTGAACTCGCTCTTCTGTTTTAATGTCTTTTGTTTTGATTTGCTGTTTTTTTTTTAACCTCCTCCATCATTTCTGATGACCTGTGAATGGGCTGATTGTCAGGCAGGTCTTGTGAGGGTAGCAACGGCCACTGTGAGGTCATGAAGGCAGTGGCCACTTTGTGTCCAGGAGATAGCATTTCCCATCGCTCCCCCCACCCCCTGTTCTGACATTCTTTCCACCCTCTCTTCTGCAGTGGTCCCTGAGCGCACGCCTTTAATCCCAACATTTGGGAGGCAGAGGTAGGAGGATCACTGTGAGTTCGAGGCCACCCTGAGACTACATAGTGAATTCCAGGTCAGCCTGAGCTAGAATGAGACCCTACCTTGAAAAAAACAACAAAAAAATAATTCATTAAAAAAATGAAGCTTCTCTGACCAAAAGCTATTTGTATACTTTCTCCTTAAAAATCATCTTAAAAATTCCAGCGTGCTACAACCAAGCAAGTTTTCCACTTTATTTTTTAATGGGCATGCCAGCACAAGCACCATCGTGGTCCGTTACTTCACACTCTTTTTCCTGCATTCTCACATTTATGGTTAGCATTCCTATTTTATAGAAGCAATAACTTCGTAACATTTAAAAATCCGTGACAAATACTCATGTACAATTTTTAAGAACTCTGTAAAAATACTTACCTGGTTACAGTCCATTGCCTGCTATTCTTTTTTCTCCCCTTTTTTCTTATAAACCATTTTGATTGTTCTTTAATATTTTTTCAAATACCCCTATTTCTATGAAGAGACTTCCACTACACTCCTGCCCCCTGAAGATAAAATCCCTGGATGCTCAAGGCCGTTCTTTAAAATGGTGTTAGATTGGCATATAATCATGTAGTATTTGCACATAATTGTGAGAAATTTGATTATAAACGTAGTACTGGCATACAATCCGTGCGACCCTCTCTTCTGCTTTAGATTACTTCAGATGAGCTTTTCCATGTAAATACTTAGGGTACTCAGTTGTTTATGGATTAATGACAAGAAAAATGTTTGTACATGTTCAGATGACTTCTTTTGCATATTGTAGATATTTTCCATCCAGGGTCGAATCCATGGCTACAGAACGCATGGATATAAGGGTTGACTGTAACTACTTACAACATGGTATTTTGTGAATAATGAGGGCTGTATTCTACACTAGCAGGGATTTTTCCTTATGACACTAGTTTGCAAATATTAAGCTGTTTACCCCGCTCTGACAGGTTGGTATTTCAAGCTTCTCACAACGCCTTCTTTCTCTTCCACTCTGCGCATCGGGCAGTAGGTGTTATCTTGATGTTTCCATCTTGCCTTTCTTTTCGCCCAGCTATTTGGGGAAGCGCCTGCTTTGAGAGCAAACATACAGGGATTGTCCTGAACAGGGATGGGTTGGGCTTTGCCGGCCTTCACATAGCTCTGCGCCTTCCCTCTGCGTCCCTATCAGATTTCCAAGCATCTGGCTTCCCGAGTCAGGAGCCAGCGTTGCCGGTGCCTGCCAGCGACGTAAAAGATGAGTTGTAGAGATTTTAACTTCTTGCTGTTATGACTGACTTGGGTGATTTTTAAGAATAGAAGATAAAGGCATTTTTTATTTCCACTTTAAATCTGCAAAGCTTGTACTAATGTTTCAAAAGAGCTTCTATGACCAAAAACTATTAACACTCTCTTTAAACGCACTCGCTGTTTTCATTGCTAACTCCTGAGTCACTTTCTTTCCATCTATGTAAAACCTATTTTCAGTCCTGCTCAGTTTTTTAAAATATTTTACTATTATTTATTTATTTATTTGACAGAGAAAGAGGGGAGAGAGAGAGAGAGTGACAGAGAGAGAGAGAAAATGGGCGCGCCAGGGCCTCCAGCCACTGCAAATGAACTCCAGACGTGTGCGCCCCCTTGTGCATCTGGCTGACATGGGTCCTGGGGAATTGAACCTGGGTCCTTTGGCTTTGCAGGCAAATGCCTTAGCCACTAAGCCATCCCTCCAGCCCCTGCTCAGGTTTTGAAATAAGGACATACTAGCAACATAAGGACCAGTTTGCTGTAGCCTTGCTCTGCATTTATTTCAGGATAATATTATTATTCTAAATTATCGCTTCACAGCCTACAATTACAGTTAAGAAAATTTCATGTTCAATAAGAGTGGACCAAGGAATTAGCAGTTCTTGAATGATGAAGTACAGATGACCAATAAACAAGAAAACATGTCCAACCCCATTATCCATCAGAGAAATGCAAATCAGACTGCGCTGAGATTCCATATCTCCCCAGCCGGAAGACAAGTCATGGAAGCAAACAAATAACAGCAAATGCTGGAGAGGATGTGGAGATCCCTCTGTACACCTGTGGGATGAAAGAACCGCTACATGACCCAGCTATATCACTTCTCAACAATCCCACGGGACCCACGTCAGCGTGTCACAGAGATGCTTACACCCCCATGTCGGCTGCAGCACTGGTCACGATAGCTAAGGTGGGGAGCCAACTCAGAAGCCCGGTAACACAGGGATGGCTAAGGAAAATGTGCCTTATTCACACAATGGAATTCTTGTTTCAGTCAATAAGAAATACAAAGTTATGTTACTTGCAGGAAAATGGGTGCTAGAGGGCCTTGTTCCAGGAGACCAGTCTCAGGAAGGTAATGATTACATATTTTCTCTCATTCATGGGCCTTAGACTTTATAGATACATAAAATCACACACACACACACACACACACACACACACACACAGGCTGCTGATGATGTCAAAGTAGAAGTCAAACCTTTTAGGGGGAAAGCGGCTGGGAGGGAGAGAAAGGGGAGAAAAGTGAATATGGAAGAGGATGCCCCAAGTACCTTACACGTGTACATGGATGTGGCCTTATGTAACCATATACAATAAGAATTTTAAAAAAAAACATAAAAATGATCACCACAGTGAAATTGCGGCAATTTTTCCACTATCATAAACCAAAATATGATTTATAATGTACAAAGGAAAGACCAATTCATTTAAAGACAAACACGTAATTATTGAAAAGTTTCGCTGTGTTTAAAGTGGGTAAGCTGATAAAAGGTGTTATGTTTACACCGAAGAGCAATTAATGGCGTAAAGAACGTTCTTCTTAAAGGCTGGACTGTTGGGAGTGCCTTGCTTTAGTCAGTTAAGGAACTAGCCACCTTTAACATGGCAGGCAAGTTTAAAAGCTCGAATGTCGGTATAGCAGTTTGTCTGCAGAGGCTGACACCACATTGCAGAGAACATCTATCGAAGTGGAGGTCTTGCTAAGCTTGCTCTCTGCTTGAGCAGCGGTGCAGGGTCGTGCAGTCGTAGCAAATACTGGACGTAAATTCATATGTTTGGCAGCAAATGAAAGATTAAAATGGTCAGAAACCTGAACATGTCTTTGCTTGCCTAACAGCTTGATCTCAAAAGTTCAGTGCCCCTCTTAGGCGGGGAGAGGGGCAGAGGGGATGTCAATAGCGTAAACAATGGTTGGTGCAAATGGCAGATTCCCCGTGAGAGTGCAATGCAGGCTTACTAGGAACACCCAGATGGGCTCCAGCACAGGCCCACACATCGTCCCTGTGTGGGAATCGGTTGTGCTGAGTCCTCAGTGAAGCCACTTGGCCCAGAGCAACGCTGCATCCAAACCCTAAGCCTTGACGATCCTAGTTCAACAAGGAAAAATGAGAGACTTAAACGTACACCCAGATTTGGAGTAAAAATAGCCAATCAATAAAAATGCTCACAAGATCCATTTCCTACTCAGCGCAAAGCCTGTTCTCTGAAACACACAGCACCTTTATTTCACCCTCTGGTCTTCTAGGTGTTTCTGAATTTGAGCTCTTTTGTTCTCTAACAACGAGGTTGTTGTAATAACTGCACAGCTTCTATCCTTCCCTTCTCTGATTTTTTTTTTTTTGAGGGGGGGGGTGTGACTGGAAACCAGCGTGGTTTGTTTTTGTACATAGCAACTTGACCAGGATGGCAGGAAGACCGCAAAGGAATCTGATAACACTCTTGGACTCAGACTCCCATGCACAGATAGAAACGCATCCAGAGCCTCGCTTCCCCTCTCGCCCACGGGGATGAAATATTCCCACTTCCAGAGTCACCAAGCGTCTCAAAACGCGAGCTGCTATCATAAGATAATGCTATGGAGCGGCTCCAGGAGCCCTTGAAGCACTTGGAAATGCTGGTTCCCCCTTGAAAATTCTCCACTTGATAATAGTGGCTGCTTTATACTTTTCTGGCCAGTCTGAATCTAACAATATCCCTAGAATGCCTATTAAAAATGAGCTAAGTAATGTTACTTTTAGTGTATGTGAATACAATTATTCTTCTCTTTCCTTTTTATTATGGACACACTTAGTATAGATACATTATGTTTTGGTACCATCCGTTCCCTCATCCCGGCTCCCATACCACTGCGGGGAGCCTCCTCAGTGGGGTTGCTGGCATTCCCCATTGAGTTGTGGGTGATGCGTGGTGGGAACAGCAGTCAGTTGTTGGGGGGGGGTCTCAAAGCCTCTCAGCACAATGCCTCAACCTGTGGCTCTTACAATCTTTCCGCCCTCTCTTCCGCAAAATCCCCTGAGCCTGTGGTGGGTGAGTTTTAAGCCTACTTCAGCGATGAGCTCTTAGGAGCCTCTGGATCTCTGCTTCGGTAGGTGTTGAGTGTCCTCAGTCTGTCTCCTTCACCCTGGTGCTGATTGTCAGGCTCACCATGGAAGCTGCACTTTTGCTCGTCTCCCCTAGTTCCTCTGTGGTTTCGGCTGTGGCTTGGCTGAAGTGCGAGGGGTAGTTTATCTCCTCCAGTCTCCCCACCTTCTGCAAAAGAAGAACAGGTTCTCCAATGGAGAGTGAAGTCAGCACAGGTTAAATGGGATAAGCGTTATTAAGTTAGGGAGAATGTGATGGATGTCGCCCCTCTTTCAGCCAAAGACTAGTGGGAGCTTGACACTGGAGAACATAATCTTTATTTCCTTAGAATTCTGATCTGGTTCCCAATTCTAGACATGGGTTCCCTTACACGGAGCAGGCCTCTTAGCCAATCCGAAAGCCAGTAGTTACTCACCAAGGCTGTGTGTATCAACTGCTTGCCAGTAGTGGGAGTTACAGGCCAGAGCCAAAATAATAATAACTGAGGTTAGTATGATTATTTTTATGGTGCTATTATATGCCTATTTATTTCAGGAGCATTAAGCCAGCTGAAGAGTTGATTATGACCCAGGTTTGCTCTTGAGAAGATGGAGGCCGAGGTGAGCCTAGAGCAGATGCATTGCAATGACTGGATATCAGAGCCTTTCCTACACATCTGAACTGTACATTCATAGCAGCCATTGGCAGCTTCCTCAAATGAAATATATAAATCCAAGTTATCCAATATGTGAAAACAGAGACTTTCCAATTGAAATGCAGACAAGATGACATGAATCTCTCTTATTGGGTCTCTTATCTCAACCCCTGGCAATCTTTATATTTCTTCTGGGTTTTTCTTTTTTTTTTTCAAGGTACGGTCTCCTTCCTGTAATTCACTATGTAGTCTCAGGATGGTCTCAAACTCATGGTGATCCTCCTACCTCTGTCTCCTAAGTGCTGGTAATAAAGGCATGTGCAACCATGCTCAGCTTTTTTTTTTTTTTTGGTTTTTCGAGGTAGGGTTTCACTCTGGTCCAGGCTGACCTGGAATTCACTCTGTAGTCTCAGGGTGACCTCGAACTCATGGTGATCCTCCTACCTCTGCCTCCTGAGTGCTGGAATTAAAGGCGTGCACCACCACACCCAGCTTCCATGCCCAGCTTTTTTGTGTTTTGTTTTGTTTTTTGGCACATGGCACAGGGAGGAAAAAAAAAAAAAAAACTTTCCCAATCTCTACTGTACATTTTAACCACATAATTCGGATATGGATGTTTAATGCCTTTGATGCATAGTGACTTTCTGCTATAGGAGTTGGAGTAGCCTGGCTATGGCTGCGGATTACAGCATGGTCTTGAGGTAGAAATAATAAAGTTAAAAAGTGATAAAAAGTTAGCCAGAGAGCCGGGCATGGTGGCGCATGCCTTTAATCCCAGCACTCGGGAGGCAGAGGTAGGAGGATCACCGTGAGTTCGAGGCCACCCTGAGACTAAAGAGTGAATTCCAGGTCAGCCTGGGCTAGAGTGAGAAAGCCAGCCAGAGGAGGCTGAGGTGGAAGGATAACAAGTTTGAGGTCATCCTGGGAAACACAGTGAGGCTTCATCTATAAAGCAAAGACAAATAAGTCACAAAGTAAAATTAAATAGAGACTAGAGCCCATGATAGGCTTAAAAGAAAGACCAGGGGTTAAAGACAGCTAACGTTCCCTTCTCATCACATTCCAGAACCATCAATTGACAGTGATAGAAAACAAGCCAGGCTTTCCAAACCTTAGCTTCTATGCATACATTTTTATGAGAACGGTCACCAGTTTTACCTATCATGTTTCCCCAAATGATTGTACCGAAGTGACAGGGACAATCCAACACTGGGAGAATGTCTGAAGGCACTTGTGGGAGGTGTGCTCAGAAGACCCTTAAGCCTTCAGGACACTTCATATGCACTGTTGGAATGCACACGGTCTTGTTATAAAATTCATACATTTGGGGGATGCTGACAGAATTCTGAGAGACAAACTCAAGTTTGGGGGTACCAGAACTCATAATGTGGGTTCTTGAATTTTACAGATTGGGCTTTTCCATTGCTAGATGATCCAGTGATCAAAGATGTAACCCTTGCTAATTTATTTTCCATTCACTTTCCTCTCTTTATCATGTAAGTACATGGCAAATAATAGAAAGTACCCTTACAAGATGGGCAGGAAAATGTTTAGCGTATCTTTGGGGATTATGGGATTCTAGAATCTTTATGACACAGCACTGTGTAGACAGTTCCATGATTTAGTACCTTAAGAGTATTTGAGTCAAGGATTGTATGATTCACTGGGTTTTGAGGGCATGACCTTGAAAAGAAAGATGAATGAATGATTATAATCCATTAGTAGAAAATATTACTTTGATTTTAAGAATAGAGCTCACAGTTGAGAAAAGAATCTATGGAGGAAAAGAGTAGTTAATTAGTATGACAGGCTAGTGAAATAGCTTCTGTTTAAATGTTAGAGATAAGCGTTGGTTCCCAACACACATGAGCTTGGGAGAAAACAATAAAGCAGGTATTGATTGTTGGTGGCCGAATATTATGAGCACCTGTTCCTTGTGAGGGTGAGGGTGTGTTAATGTTTGTGTGTGCGTGTTTTCACTCCCTCCAGACTGTGTGACACAGTGACCACCCAGGTCAATGCATATGGCTGTCCACTGCTCAGGGAAGACTATCTGAGAGGAGAGCTTTCACAGGATGTAGGCCATGTATTTTCATATTTATGCTAATATTTCCTATTGAGGGACAGTGTCACGAGGAATAGGACACTTTTTTCTCCTTTGCAAAAAGATGTTGCACCAGCAACACCCCCGCAGCTCTTGTTTAGAAGGGGTTGTGGTTTAGAATTGTTCCAGCGCTACCCAGCAGTTCCCTGTGTAGGTGGGGCAGACCTCATTTCTTTTTCTTGCCACGGTCATAAATGAGGTCTAAAATGCTCATCTGATTATTGGACACTTTTGGCACCCTAAAAAATGAGTTGGCATCCAAAAGTGTGAGAATGAATCCAAGACAATTTGATGAGTTAACACAAGGTTGGGATTGGGTCATTCCAAATATTTAAAAAAAAATAGGATATAACAAAGGAAATGGTGTTCTTTTTCTGATTTTTGAAATTTTATTTTATTCATTTATTTGAGAAAGAGGAAGAGAGAGAGAGAGAGAGAGAGAGAGAGAGAGAGAGAGAGAGAGAGAGAATGTGCACACCAGGACCTCTGGCCACTGCAAATGAACTCCAGACACATGTGCCACCTTGTGAATCTGGCTTACATGGGTATTGGGGAATTGAACCTGGGTCCTTAGGCTTCATAGGCAAGCTCCTTAACCACTAAGCCATCTCTCCAGCCCCTTTTCTGGATTTTTTAAATTGCCTGGCACATAGCTGCCACTCAAGGAAAGAGCTCAGGAATGGATTAGCATCAACAGAAGACATCATCTCTAGACTCACCCACGGTCTCCTTTCCCTCCAGGGCCCACCCAAAGCTAACCACTGAGGATTTCATAGAGGATAAACATCGTGGACATTCATGCGGGCCTTAGAACACAGTGGAACACTTCGTGTGGATTCTGCCAACTGATTCTTATTTGTGACTTTCTAAACCATGCTGGTTTCATTATATCCAGTCAGCTTTTCTCTTCTTTCTCTATTTAGCCCAGTGTCCACTTCCTGGCTGGGTTTCAGGCACACTTGACATTTCCATCAACAGAGGGAAACTCGTTTCCAGTCCCAAGGCTGAGCACCATCGTGGTAAAAGGTCACCCAATGCTGAGAGCTGCTCTTTAGCAATAGATCTTGAAGGTGAGTCCAAAGAAAACATGGGACATGGCTTGGAACCGATGGCGTACTCTTCATTATCATGGCTGTGGTACACGGAATGGGAAGGCTTTGGGGGGGAATTAAAACATCATGGGAAAGGAGGGGTTTGCTTGCATTGGCTATAATAAATATGTTTTTACAATAAACAAATGGGTGACCATAAGACATGCATGTCTGATGTTGAAGGAAAGCCTGTTTGCACCAAATAAATTACAGAAACAGTTCAAGAGCAGTTCATGCTAGTGAAAATATTATCCCTGAGCTTCTGACAGGGTTAGTGTCAGCTTAGGTTATCTTTTGTGCTAGAGCCAGGTGCACTCACTGAACCTGCCTCGGGGTAGTCTGCCGGAACTTGCACACACTTTGGTGTTTTTCAGTAACCTTCCACACTTTAACTTTTGGTCACAGCCAAACCTTACTGACTCTTTTCCTCTCCGGGTCAGTTCCCTTGAGGGCTGAAAACCTTTCAGCTTGGAAATCAATCCTGAGTCCCTCTCCCTTTGTCTCCCTGCTCTGCCCCACCTGTGTGACTGCACCCTCAATGAATGTCCGAGATTGGATCCAGCCTGAGGGATGCTGACCCTATTCAAATCGCCGAGCAGGCACAACTGATCTAAAGGCCATCATTTACTCTAAGTCCGGCCCTTTAGTTCATGGGAGGGGAATTACTTGTAAAATATAGCCAGCAAAAACAAGGGAGCCGTTAGTTCATCAAAACTTTTGAAAACTTTCACATGTTCATAAATTTTGGCTTTGTGGGCACTGAAGGAATATTATACACTTAATATTTAAGATGTATTACAACTTCAGTGTTTATCTGTTGCAACATAAAGTACAAGTTATGGTTGTTTAAGCAGATGTATAAAAATGAACGTGAAGCCGGGCGTGGTGGCGCACGCCTTTAATCCCAGCACTTAGGAGGCAGAGGTAGGAGGATCGCCGTGAGTTCGAGGCCACCCTGAGACTCCATAGTGAATTCCAGGTCAGCCTGGGCTAGAGTGAGACCCTACCTCAAAAAACCAAAAAAAAAAAAAAAAAATGAATGTGGAGTGGCGTGGGCCTAGTGTCTTGGGCCCATCATCCCAGCACTGTGGAGGCTGAGGCAAGATGAGCATGAGTTCATGGACAGCCGGGACCTCAAAGCTAGTTTGAAGCTAGCCTCAGCTTCATAGAAGGACTTTGTGTCAATAAAATTTTTTAAAATTGAACATGGAGTTAGCTGAGTGGTTAACAAAACACAGAAACATTTAGCAGAACTCCAATTACTATTCTAACTGCTGCGACCTACAAAAGTTCGCCAAACAACAAAATGTTTGTCATTCTGTCCCTAGGCATTGACAGAGAGAAAGATGTGTGGACCATGTCTTCAAGTCCCCTTATGTCTTTTTTAGGTAATTAATTCGCTAAAGAATAAACACCTATTAAATATTTGGGGCCATTGTTGTTTATAATGGCACATCTTTCCTGACTAGAGTTCCATTTGCATAATTTCTTAAATGGTAAGAGCAGATATTCTCTGCCAGAAGAAAGGCATATGAAATCATAGCAATCCAGGCATTTTGACTCCTGCCACTACCCAGAAACCTGGCCTGGTGACCTGGCACCAAGAAAACCAACCTCACCCAGCACAGTGGGTCGTGCCAGGGACTGCGGCTTGAGGACAAGAGCCTTCCACTTCCATGACAGTCACAGGATGTCAGAGCCAGAGTTCAGCACTTCCAAGACATTAGTGCCACGGTGCCAAACGTCCAGAACTTCGTGGAGAAGGAACATGATTTGAGTGTTGAATTCCATCGCTTACAGAGGAAGCAAGTGACTGGAGTTCCCCAGACCTCAGCCTCTTCAGCAACAAACGAGCTCTTAGTCTCTTCACACGATGGCTAGTGAAGAGTGAAAAGAGGATGGGATGAAGCCATCACAGCTTACACAAACACAACT
The DNA here is from genome assembly GCA_036346955.1 of Dipus sagitta. NCBI lineage: Eukaryota > Metazoa > Chordata > Mammalia > Rodentia > Dipodidae > Dipus > Dipus sagitta. The sequence goes on from CM070789.1 coordinate 2,634,900, forward strand.
TGTCATCCTGAATCGCCTTTTACAGCCCGATGAAATCTCATGATCAGCCAAGTGATCATTGAGATCAGTGGTGCGTGATGGGAACCTTGGCACACACCAAAACTACCAGAAGATTGATGAAAGCATGACCTCTCCATCAGGAATCGGGACATATGGGCTGGACTTGAACCAGACCATCCCTATTTAAGGGTATCACAGGAAGGGCTGGAGAGATGGCTTAGAGGTTAAGGCATTTGCCCGCAAAGCCAAAAGGACTCAGGTTCAATTCCCCAGGACCCATGTAAGCCAGATGCACAAAGTGGTGCACGTGTCTGAAGTTTCTTTGCAGTGGCTAGAGGCCCTGGTGTACCCATTCTCTCTCTCATCAAAAATATAAAAGTATTTATTTTAAAAAAAATGGGTAGCACAGGTAGACTGAGCTTTGAGGACCATGGCCTTAACAGATGAGAAACCCCTGTGCCTCGGGACACTCGGAGACTAAAACGCAAACACCTTCTCTCAAATTTGGTTTACGAGCAGTACATGGGTTGATCCTATGGATAACCCCCCGAATCCCAGGACAAACTATGCCAAAACCCTGGTAAACTCTCATAATAGGGTCCTAGCTGCCAAGTATGAGACTCCAAGGAAATATGTTACCTGGTGATATGAATTTAACTTGAGTAATAGTAAAGAAAGTTGATATTAATTCATTGAAATAGCTGGTAATGACATCACTTACGACATGGAAAAATAGGCTAAAATAGAAATGACGAATAATTTTATAGAATTTGCAGCACCAAAGAAAGGTCTATGTGCCACAGTGTGAAAAACAAGAGGACACTTGGGAGCCCCCTTCTTCACCGTGGATGGGATGATGGGCTCAGTGATCCTGTTACAATGGGCTCAACATGCTCTTCAGAGAATTTTGAACTGAACCTCTCTGAAGCAGAAAAGATCAGTTACCATTTTATTATTTTTCATTCTCATTCACCTCTGAACTTCCTGGTTCGGTCTGAGGCCAAAGTGAAATTTGCCAAAACACCACGGGAAAGGCTGCTCTCACAGTATTTCTGGCTCACAAAAATTTCTTGAGAAAGCCAGTTTCCATGAGATTTCAGTTCCAATTTTATAGACCCAAGGAAACTCAGAATAGTTCAGATAAAGTTCAGATAAGCATTCAAATGTTCAGTGACTTTCTCCAGATCCACCACGAGTTGTCTAACTATTCACATCGCTGTTTTAGAACAAGGAATGAGCCAACCAGAGTTCTGACCCAATGTGGACAATTTTGGAGGAGTTCTAAGTAAGGAGAAGCCACTAGAAATTCATGGGTTCTTTCTTTTAATACTTCTTAATGCTTTCTTTAATACACCTTTTTGAAAAATGATTTTTGAAGTGACCCTGTAGCTTAGTACGGGCATAAATAAAACTACATGAGGTTACCCAGCAACAACAAACACTGAGCAGGAGGCCGAGTAAAGCTATTGTGGTAACTGACGTAAGACATGACTTGGTATGATAATAGTTTGCCCGTCTGCTTATCTTCCCTACCTCTCTCCTCCCCCATCAGCCCTACACGCTATGGCTATAGCACCAACTCGACTGGTGACCCAGCGTTCCGGAAACCATAGTGACATGCTCACTTTCAGACCCCATGACTCCCTGGAGAATCAACTCCTCCCATTGACATGGAATAGAACGTGGGGGAATGAAGCTAACATTCAAGTAATCACGTAAAAAAAAAAAGTCACCTTTGGGCTGAGAGATGGTCCAGTGGTTAAGGCACTTTCCTGCAAAACCTAATGACCTGGGTTCCATTCCTCAGTACCCACATAAAGCCAGATGCACAAAGTGACGCATGAATCTGGTGATTTTTTTGCAGAGGCTTGAGGCCCTGGTGTGCCCATTCTCACTCATTCTCTCTCACTCTCTTTCTCTCTCCCTTCCTCTCTGTCTTGCTGTCTCTTTCTCTGCTTTCAAATAAATAAATGAAATTTAAAAGATTGCCTTTAGGTAAGTAAGCCCTGAAGCACAGCAATGGGTCATTCAAATAGGAATTCATTCACCAGGAAGTTGAGATCCTCCCACACTCTGTCACCCACAACGAAAACCGAGTCTGGGGAGATGGCTCTCCTTCTCCAGTGGCTAAAGGGCTTGCTCGCCTTGCAAGCGTGAAGTCCAGAGTTCAACGCTGACTTTAAAATGCCAGGCATGTACCTATAATCCCAGCACTGGGGAGACAGAGACAGGAAGATCCCTGGGGCTGGCTGGACAACCACTGTAGCCTAATTGGCCAAATCTAAGGACCCAGGTGTGATGTCCCAGTACCCACATAAGACAGAAGCACAAGGTGGCACATATGTATGGAGTTTGTTTGCAGTGGCTGGAGGCCCTGGAATGCCCATTCTCCCTCTCCCTCTATCTGGCTCTCTCTTTCTGTCTCTCAAACAAATAAATAAAACACAAGAAAAAGGAAAAAGAGAAAGGTGGTAATGTTCTGCAGGAATGATACCCAAGGTTGCCCTTTGGCCTCTACAGGCATACACACGCAAATGCACATGCATCATATATTTTTTATTGACAGCTTCCATAATTATAGACAATAAACCATTTCCCTACCCCTCACTTTCCCCTTCACATCTCCACACTCCATCATATCCCCTCCCCCTCTCAACCAGTTTCTCTTTTATTTTGTTGTCATCATATTTTCCTCCTATTATGATGGTCTTGTGTAGGTAGTGTCAGGCACTGTGAGGCCATGGATATCCAGTCCATTTTGTGTCTGGAGGGAGCATGTTGTAAGGAGTCCTACGCTTCCTTTGGCTCTTACATTCTTTCCGCCACCTCTTTCGCAATGGACCCTGAGCCTTGGCAGCTGTTGATAGAGCATAATATATTTTTAAAGATTTTTTTAAAAATTGCATGTATACAAGAGGCATCTTATAATGCAATCCATGATCATGTGAAATTTGGTAGAGCAATTCATCCTTGGAACTCGTGCAAAGAGATCCCATCGTTTGCGAGCAGATGGAACCATCTGTGATGTGTGTCTACCTAGAATACGTTGTTTTTGTGTACGCCATGAGCAAAAGATAGATAGTAAGCACAGTGACTGGGAAGACAAACCATAAGAAGTGCAATGACAGCCAGGAGAGAGTGTGGTGCTTTCATTGTCCCACTAAAATTGTTACCAGCCTCCTCGTCTCCCAGGAGATGTATAAGCATTGGCAACTGAAATCTACATTCACCTCACCCAGAATAAATCATCACCTACCATCTTAGCTAATAGGAGGATGCATCGTTGCCAGAATGAGTAAAATACTTTGGACTCTTATTGACCATGTTTTCTTAAAGAATATTCCACTGTAGATGGCCATTTTGAAGTATTGAGGTAAGGAAACTTTGATTAATTCCTCCATTAGCAAACCACAGGGCTGGCTTTATTTTTATTCCCTCATCCTACTGCCCAAATTAGGAACTGGACTTCCCAAACTCTTTGCCTATATTTACCATACCGACTAAGTGATTATGGATTCCTACTCCAGATGAAAAGAACTGTGTCCCATGTAACATGCTTCCATTTCTTAATAGTGTCAGTTCTTCAAAGTTCAGCAAGAAGGAGAAATTTCATCATGTATTCTCCCCAGTACAACTATGAAATGAAATTATAAACTGTTGGGGCTGGGAGACGGCTCAGTGGTTAAAGGCGCTTGCTTGCAAAAGCCTGCCTGCCTGAGTTTGATTCGTCAGCATCCACGGGACGGTGCAGCGAAGTGGCATGTGTATCTGTGACCCTGATGAACCTGTAACGACGGGGGAGAGAGCCCGGAGAATGCAAAGCTCCTGGGCCTGCTAGACGAGTGCTCACTTTCAGCAGCAAGAGCCCCTGTCTCAGAGAAGGTGGAAGAAGGGCACAGACCCCTGAGGTGGTCCTCTGACCTCCACACGCACCCCATGGTACATGTGTGCCCATACACATACACATATCCCTATACATATGTCCACACACAAAAGTAAATAATAAAAATTTTAGGGGCTGGAGAGACTGCTCAGTGGTTAAGGTGATTGCCTGCAAAGACTAAGGACCTGAGTTCGATTCCCCAGTGCCTACATAATGCCAGATGTATAAGGTGGCTCATGTGTCTGGAGTTTGCAGTGGAAGGAGGTCCTGGAATACCCATATGTTCTCTCTCTCTCTCTGTCTTTCTCTCTCTCTTTCTTCTCTCTCTTTCTCTCTGCCTTTCTCTCAAATTAAATAAATGAATAAATAAATATTTTTGAAGTAAGTACTATTATTAGCCCTGTATTATTAAAACTAAGACTTGAGAAGAATGGAGTTAACTTGTCTGTTTTCACACATCTAGTGAAAAATAGAACTTACTTTTAAAATTAGGTCTGCTTGAATTGGAAGTCGGTTCGCTGTCACTGTGAAATCTATTCTAAATGAGCACAATGTGCTTGGTAATTCTATACACATTTCCATGTCAAACACTGACTGGTGTAAACTAACCATGGAAGTTAGCTAGCCAGGGATGGATATGTACAATTAACACTGGCCAACTTCTAATTTCATATTTCCTCTGATGAACTCATGGCTCCTGCAGACCCACTACCTCCTACATATAAGTGTCCCAAGATTTGCACTGGGACCTAGCCACTTGCTTTGTAATGAGATGAGATCAGTGTCTTGTCAGAAACCAAAACTCTGAAGCATAATGTGTTGAAAATAGAAAATATTTTACCACTGAGAAAGTGACATCATTGCAGTACACAAGCGCTTTGTTTTCTCTTTATTTTAAAGGTTCTTCCTACCCAAAGAAAGAAGACAAGGTAAATAAGACAGTGATTAGAGAACTGGGGTGATCAGTGTCACGGTCATCAAGACCAAAACCAGAGGCTAGGGAGATGGCTCAGTGGATAGAGCACTTGCCTTGCAAGCACGAGGACCTGAGTTCAATCCTGAGAACCCATGTAAAACTGCCAGGCATGGTGCTGTGCACCTGAGATCCCACCTGGGCAACGAGGGTCGAACACGAAGCATTCTCAGGCATGTTTAAAACGGTACTTCCATGGAGGGCTCCGTGGTGCAGTGCTCTCAGTGTGTACAGTTGGTGTGTCTCAGCTCACCCTGCACAGGTAGTGACATGTCATGGACAAGACTTAGGAAGACTGCGACAGCCTTCCAGGCTACTTGGACGGCAGAGAAACTGGTGCCACAAGCTAGATTGGCTTGATTCAAGGACAGAATGAGGCTCGAGAGATGGCTGAGCAGTTAAGGCACTTGCCTGCGAAGCCTAAGGACCCATGTTCCACTCTTCAGATCCCACGTAAGCCAGTTGCACAAAGGGACACAGGCGCGTAAGGTCGCACATGCGTACAAGGTGGTGCACACGTCTGGAGTTTGACTGTAGTAGCTGGAGGACATGGCATTCCAAGTCTCTTGCTCTCTCTCTTGCATTAAAAAAAAAAAAAAGACCAGTCTGTCAGGATTACCGCAAAGAGAGAGAGAGAGAGGATGGAACTAGCCTGGGTATAAATCTGTGACGTTGCCGCCAACAACCCGAGCAGCACAGGAAACCAGTGGGTAATGAGAACCATCCTTTCAGGAGGAGGTGAGGTGAAAGGTGTTGGCACGAGGGAGCAGGGCACAGACTCTCAGAACGGGACAAGAGTGGGTTGACGCCCCGGAGAGAACTGTTTGGGGAAAAGTTCCGGGAATCCTCCTGGATCTAGCCAGAAGCTCTCAAGCAGCTCTGGGTAGACAGAAGGCCAGCAGGGAAGGCACTGAGCATAGAGCCCAGCATTGGGAGCGTCATGCAGAGCAGAGGAAGGAGGGATGGGGCTGTTGGGCACGGGAGGTCGGCATGTGCAGACATGCCTAGACACGTATCCACTAGGTGGTTCTGCATCCAGGAAGGTAAACTTCCTTCCCACACGGGTTTACATGAAAATGTCTAACGGCCAAACTCCTGGCAAATTCAAGTTAAAGAAAGGACCGGAAGTCCAGATGTCCCATTAGACACACTAGACACACTCTTAAGTTAAACTGACATTAAATGTGTATCAGTGAGAAATCTGGTAAAGTTGCATTTTGATGAATTTTAAAATTTCTTGTGCATTTTGTGCTGTTGTAAGAAAGTGTCCCCATGTATGTGCTTTTATAAAAGTTTGATCTTGGGCTGGAGAGATGGCTTAGTGGTTAAGACACTTGCCTTCATAGCCTAAGGACCCAAGTTCAGTTCACCATTACCCACATAAGCCAGATGCACCCCTCTTGTTTTTTTGGTGGGAGGGGGTCAGGCCTTTTGTTTTCTACTCTTTTTAGAGGGGTCTTCTGTTGGATTTTATTTTTTTTTATTTTTTAGTTTTTTGCTGTGACTGAAACAAGAGGGTTATTGCAGCAAAAATCAGTAATAATAAAGAAATAGCAAATACCTTGCAGAGGAAAGGTAGGAGAGAGAAAAAAGGAAATTCTATAAAAATTCATATATTTTTGGTTTTTTATTATTATTATTATATATATTTTGTTGTCTCTAGCCTGATCAGATAGGAGCACAAGTGAGAACAGAAAATGGAGACACTCGGGCGGCAGAATCCCCTCCCAGCCCTCTGAGAAGTCTCACCAGCACCATTCCTGGTCATGCAGAACAGAACCCAACTAGCAGCAGGGAGCTGAGAACACCACACAAGACGGTTTTCTATAGTATTTCAGGTGCCTACCACACAGGAAACCTTGAAGAAAATCAGTTTCTAGAAGCCTCTGTTACCTCTTGTTTACAGTTTATATATATATGATAGATATGTGTGTATATATATATATATATATATATATATATATATATATATATATGATAGATATGAGATATATATATATATAAGGTACTTTTAACTACTGTAAAAAAAAAAAGAAATCTGGTAAAGTTGCATTTTGATGAATTTTAAAATTTCTTGTGCATTTTGTGCTATTGTAAGAAAGTATCCCCGTGCATGTGTTTTTATAAAAGTTTGATCTTGGGCTGGAGAGATGGCTTCGTGGTTAAGACACTTGCCTTCATAGCCTAAGGACCCAAGTTCAGTTCACCATTACCCACATAAGCCAGATGCACAAGGTATTGCATGCATCTGGAGTTCATTTGCAGTGGCTAGAGGCCCTGGCACACCCATTCCTCTCATCGTCTCCAAGGCTCTCACTAAGTACTGTTGCCTTTCCAAGACATCAGAGGGACCATTGCCTGGGCTCCCACAGTAGTGAGCAGACCCATGCGTTCCAGCTCACAGAGGGAGTTGGCATAAAGCCATGGCTCCTTGGATACTGCACACTAAATAAAAAGTTACCGACAGGGCTTCTGAGTTTTGCTTTAAACTGGCAGGTATGTGGTGGCTGACACCATTGCCGTATCTCATTATTTGTTTCTATATGGCTAGAAGGAAAACCTGTAGGTACTAGAGAGTTCGTTAAACAGATGGGAGCACCTACAATACATTACTTTTCCATTTGCCTCATGTATAAAAATTTACCTTGTTAAATGACATGGAAGTTTCTCCTCCATACATAAATTCAAGTTGCATCATTTGCCTTTCTCACTACTGGGACAAAGTACTTGAAATGACTTAAGGAAGGAAGGATTTATATGACCCATGGTGCCAGAGGTGTCAGTGCCGAGTAACACCACAGGCATGGTGGAGAGGAGCACTCCACACCATTGCTGCCAGGAAACAGAGAGAAGGGGGCGTCCACACTCTGGATTCCTCCTCTTTGGTTCCGTCTAGGCTTTTAGCTCATGGGATGATTCAGAGTGGGGTTTTCTGCCTCAGTTAAACCTCTCTAGAAATGCCCTTTAGACAGCCCACACAAGTACATCACCAATCTGCTTGCTGGGTGATTCTAAATCCAGTCAAGATGACCATGAAGCTTAATGATCGCCATTAATCAGCAAACACGATGTTGAACTCTGAAAACATTTTGCGAATCATAAATACAGCCTTTCGGCCTCTCTGTAAATCACCCTGGGTCCTATCATTGGCGGTAGGATCTGTAACTCCAACGTGTCAGAATTAACTTCAAGCCAGTCCATGTGGATCTAGATAGGGTTTGTTCTTTTAAACCGTGATCTAGAAGCTTCTCCTAACAATTTTGCCACTTCCAGAGTTGGAAGAAGTAAACGTAACAATAATTCATCCAAGTTCTGACAATGGGTGGGCCCATAGACAAAACTAATTCCAACGGGTTGTTTATAAACTTTCAACCTAATCTGTGGCTTTGAAAGACATCGAGCATTCCCAGGTGACCAGGGATTTATCGAGCATCGTCATATTGGACAATAGGCAAGCTAATCAGCACCAGAAACAGTTGGCACTTCCAACTCATACTCAAGGCAAGAGGTGCTGGTCATGCTCTGTGCATGCCTGTCTTCACTTCCCAGAGTCCTTGGAGTCAAAGACCCCCTCGCTCTTCCTCCACGTCCCTCTGCTCATAAGATGCTTCTCGGAGCTTGTACAAGGCGTCCATACTGGCTTAGTGCTGGCCACGTTCTACTTGTAGTGCTTATGGGTATGTCTGGCAAAACAAGGGACAGTCCCTTGCCACATGTGTGTGTATTTGAAACTTGACTGAGTTGTGTGCCCACCTCAGGTCAAACCTGCTCAAAGGACCTCTGCCCCTTCTCCCCAACTCTGCCCTTGGTGACCTTCCCCTGGTGATGTGGACAGTAGCCATGACAGACATAGCCACACAAAAACTCTCCAGTTGATTTTAAGAATTTAGAATAGAAGCATTGTATCTTCTGCATCTCTCTTTTGCCTCTGCCTTGTATGCTCTTTTCAAGTTAGCAGCTATGTCTTTCTTGTAAGATTTGTAACTCGAGTAACTACCTTTTAAAAAAAATCGTTTTAATTTATTAAAGAAAACAATTATTTCAACATCATTTTTAGACAAGCATTTTCAGACAATTATTCTTTCACTTAGTTTATATAAGTGGTAGCTATTAAAAGAAAAATTGTTATTTTATTTTTGTGTAAACTATTATTAAGTTATTAATAATGACTCTAAAATATGTTTTTTAATGACCAGGAAATTAAATTGTCATGTGTAAAATTGGAAAATAACTTTATGCACTAGAAAGTTAATTCCAATGCATTAAAATTAGTCTTTTTGCAAGTTCTATTACTACCTGACAAAAATGATTATTGTCTTAGCCAAATTCCTAATACTTTCTGTCTAAAAGAGGTTTTATGATTCTCAAATGTGAACAGTCATTTTCCAGAATATGTGTGGGAGAGACAATGCTCTTATGAAATTACTTAGTGGGAAGATTACTGTCCAGTGGGCCTTTGAAAAGGCAGGACAGTGCAGTGTTGTGGAGAAAACTGGAGGTCAAGCTGGAAATGTTCTGTTTCCAGACACTCTCTTAATTAGCTACAAAAGGCCTTCGGAGGCCCTCTTCACTTCTCAGTGCCTGTTTTCTCATACGTAGGATGATGATGCTAGAACCTGCCTCATTCATTGGTGGGGGCCGGCTGCATAGAAACCACATGTGAAACACGAGATTCGGGACATCCTAGTGCTCGGTGTCCTCGAAACATGCTTGTTACCATTATTGTCATTGTTGCTGTCCTTTGCATTTCTAAGCTCAGAATCTTAGACACACTGTGTGCCTCATGAGCATATTTTATTTATTTATTAGAGTCAGAGAGAGAGTGAGAATGGGCGCGCCAGGGCTTCCAGCCACTGCAAAGGAACTCCAGACACATGCGCCCCCTTGTGCATCTAGCTAACGTGCGTCCTGGGGAATGGAACCTGGGTCCTCTGGCTTTGTAGGCAAACGCCTTGACTGCTAAGCCATCCCTCCAGCCCCTCATGAGCATTTGTAAGTTGGCTATCAACTGCCTGGTTACTAGCAAGACAGGAAGAAATAAAGACAGATATCTACTGAGTCCAGGAATATATCAGTGATAGGCAAGGTCTACATTGTCTAGTGCAAAGTGAATAGAAAACAAACCTCATGGTTTAGGCATTAAAAGAAGGGTCTGAAGCGTTAACTCCCCGAAATCAGGACCAAAATAGCTTTTGCATAAAGGAAATAAAAAAATTCAAGGCTGGAGAGATGGCTTAGCAGTTAAGGAACTTGCCTCCGAAGCCTAAGGACCAAGGTTTGATTCCCCAGTGCCCACGTAAGCCAGATGCACATGGTGGCACATGTGTCTGGAATTAGTTTTCAGTGACTACAGGTGTGCCCATTCTCTCTCTTTTTTCTGTCTCTCCCTCTTTTTCTCTCTCACAAATAAATAAAAATAAAAATTTTTAATTCATTCTCATGCAACTGGCTGAGACTTCACAAGGCTGTCGAGGGACTCAAGTCTTTCCAGCTCATAGCTCACACTCAACAGGACCATGCTCTGGTGTCAGTGTCCTGGATGGCTCCTCACCACACCCACATTCCAAGCAATGGGTTTAGAGGAAGGAGGAGGAACATGTGTTTCCATTAGAGGAGATGTGAATAAGAAATCCTTTACTGGCTGGGTGCGGTGGCACACACCTATAATACCAGCCCTGGGCAGATGACAGCATAGGATTGGGACTACACAGTGACCTTCAGGCCAGTCCGAACCATCTAGAAAGACCCTGTTTAGAAAGAAAAGAGGAAGGAAGGAAGAAGGAAGGATGGGGAGCAGGGAAGGGAGAAGGGAAGGGTAGAAAGGAAGAAAGGAAGGTGATAAAAAGAAAAACATTGTTTTCACTTCTGCCCATAGCCCATCAGGTAGAGCTACACATAGCTATCCCATTTATAAGGAGACTGGAAAAATATTTTTATTCTGAGACAACTTAAAATAAAAAGAAGTAAAAGTGTTGGAGAGAGATGGCTTAGTGGTTATGGCACTTGCCTGCAAAGCCTAAGGTCCCATGTTCGACTCTCCATATCCCACATAAGCCAGACGCACAAAGTGACACAAGTGTGGAAGGTCTCACATGCCCACTAGGTGGCTGAAGTGTCTGGAATTCCATTGCAGTGGCTGGAGGCCTTGGCATGTCAATTCTGTCTCTCTCTTGCTCTCTATCTCTCATTTAAGAAAAAAAAAAAAAAAAAAGCAAAAACCAGACCTTGAAATGAGCTAAGCATGCCAGCCTCATTCCATCCCCTTTGTGGGTTTTACATTGTTCACCCCATCAATCTCTTCCTAAGGAATGTGACCTCAGAGCCTCATCTAATTCCACATCCAGATCAAGGTGGAAGGTTCTGGGTGAGATCAGTACTCACAGCAGGTCTCAGTGGACCTATAAGTCATCAAGCCAAAAGATCTGTCTCGGAACACCCAGTATGAACAACCTGGTAGCAGCAATATGTCCAAAACAAGAGCTTCTCTTGCAAAGGGAAAATGAGGAGCACACAGCTGCCATCAATCTAAGACTTATCAAGTCCTGCTGGAAGGGAACTGTGGAAACTTCCTCCGCAGCGGGTGGTGTGAGCCCTGGCCAGCCCAGAGTGGCTCACTAGGAGGACCTCTTCTGTCTGTTGTCATCCACGGCCACATCTAAAGCAAACAGAGGAGCATGTTCCCTCTTGGGGCTGCCACAACCTCCACACCCTGCTCGCTCTTGCTGATTGCAATGTGCGCTTCCAGGAGTTGGGGTGATTTGTCCCAGGTTTCAGCAAGGCCAGTGTTCTGGCTTCTTTGGCAATGTGGTTCCCTCGTAACTGTAAGATGCCTCCCAGGCCATTTGGTCCTGCTCATTTCCATGTGGTCGCAGCCAAGGCTCTGGTCTTGATGTAGATTTGGAGGCTAAGCGCTCTGGTCATTACAAGGACTTCAGCATCCCTTGGAAGAATCAGTCTACCATTCTGCTCCATGCTGACGAGGGTACTAAGTCATAGCCCACCCTCTACCAAAGGAATGCTGAGGGAGATATGTGCTCTCCTAGCCACAGCCACTCAGCCCCTGTTTCTTGGACTGCGGTCTTCCATGTTGTCCTTAAACACCCAACTGTGTTTCACCTCAACCCATTCCCCCCACCCACTTCGTAGTGAAGTTGGATTCCTCTAAATGAAAGGTTCTGTCCCCTGGGGACAGCCACATAACCACCAGACATCACACCTAGAGCCCTGGAAAGGGGTTCTTTTGCCATTCCCTACCCAGGCATTCATCTTCCGTAGCCTTGCCTCCATGTAAGCTGTCTGTAGAGGCCAGGACGGTAACTGCTGGGCAGGGAACGAAGACACCCAGAATGAGGAGTGTTACCAGCCGAGTCCCTCAGGACTTTATAAAAGAGGCGACCTTATCTTCCTAGATGTAATTTCTTCATTGTGTCACTATTGTTCTGTTTCTTTTGCGACAGGCTCTCACAGTGTAGCCCTGGCTGGCCTGGAACTCATTCTGTAGGCCAGGCTGACTTCAAACTTATAGCAATCCTCCAGCCTCAGCTTCCCAAGTGCTGGGATTATAAGTATGAACTACAACACACCTAGCTGATTTTCTCAATTTTGAAAATGAGAAAGTTTCACAAGATGGTCTCCTTGGCCAATCAGTTTGTTTATTTGACAGTATATATATATGACTATATGCATATACATATGACTATATGCATATATATATGCATATATATAAGTATATATATATGACTATATGCATATATATAAGTACAATATATAGGCACATTTATGCTTCATGATATTCTAGCCTGCCTTCCTTGCTCCATTATCCAGGACGTCTCCATAAGAAGCATGGCTCAGCTATTAAAGGAGCTTGCTTATAAAGCCTATCAGCTTGGGTTCAATTCCCCAGTATCCACTAAAGCCAGATGCATGAAGTCACGCATGCATCTAGAATTTGTTTGCAGTGACAAGATGCCCTGGCGTGACCATATTCTGCCTCCCTCCCTCCCTTCTTCCTTCCCTCCTTCCCTTTCTCTCTCCTAATAAATAAAATAATTTTTTTTTAAAGCATGGTTCTGCTCGCCAGGTCTAAGACTCCCAGGATCCCCTTCATGCTTCCTGGAATCCTCTGTTCCAAGGGTGACAGAAGAATTGCAGATGTCCCAGCCTAGCAAGCCTCACGAAGCTTGGAGTCTCTTACCTGGGGCACTTCCGTAGCACCACACGCTACGCTGGAAGTTGCAAGTTCAGCAGATTCTCTGCTTCTGGAGATGCCTGGACACCCAGTCTTTTCGACCCACTACAATTCAGTGGTAGGGGAGGGCTGGAATTAGTAGCACTCATCTACATTTTAGTAAGTCCTGCAGAAACTTAGATGTGGGGTACTTACCACCTAGCATCCCCAACTTTGAAGCTTTAACTGAAATCAAACATAATACAAGTTTCATTCACCTTCCTGCAGTAATAACATGAGTTGACATTTAGGACTGCGTGCCACGCATAATCTACAAAATGATGGCAGTCACCATTCGTGTACCAGGGGAGGGACTGTTTAAGGAACTTGTCTAGTTTACAACGACTGGTTAACCTGGTGGGATCCCGCCTCAAAGGCAGACAGCCTAGTCTCAACCTTTGTGCTGATAACCACCATGTGTTCCTGACCCTTCTGCGGACAGCGCTGGCCTCTGCTTCTCCTTCATCTATAAAGCAGGGAGAATAAAACCTACATTACACAGCCATTTGGGAAGATAAGATAATAAAGATCCTGGAATAAACGCTCACAACTGGCATCGTTTCTCCTTTCTCTGTGCTGGGCTTGGTACCAAGCCAGCATCAAGAAAACGCGGAGCAGTCATTCCAGTAGAAACAAGAGTGCGCCCCCCACGCCCGCCCCGAGTTCCCACATCGGCTGGCAGAGATCCGCAGCCCCACACACGACTCCTCTATATAACAAGCAAAGGACGGGAATTGCTTTCCAAATCAAAACAGCCAGCAATCGTTTGTTTCCAGTTAGGTTTGTGCCTTTGAAGACAACGCCAAGCAATCAGAGGCAAGTTAGAGAAACTGAGACCCAGCCTAAGCCTTCCGACCCCCCTTGATCAAGTTCCCAACACCGTCCGTGCTGAGTGGTGACGGGAGAAAGACTCTGTGTTTTATCTCCTCTGGCAGGCGCAGTGTCAAGATTAGTCCCAGACAACATTAGGACGCCCTCGCCCCCTGCCTGGAGTGACAGAGGATTCCCACGGAGACTGTGGATACGGGTGGCTTTGCATGTTCTCATGCCTGGGGTGTTGGGAGAAGACTACCTCCGGATTAGCCTACATTCAAAGGCAGAGCAGTTACACAAATCTCCCATTTGACTTCGAGGTGGGATTAGGCCCATGCTAACTTCATGACAACAGGTTGCTAAAATCAAATGGCAGTTTCTCACATGCCCTAGGGGGAAAAAAAATCGGGGCTTATATAACTGTTCCAAATTATGGGGCACTTGCCCAAGAAGATAGAAGAGGTTTAGAACCAAATGTAGCCAGTCTGACATCATCGCCACCCAAGGGACAAGAGAACAGCTCTTGCAATTTGTTTGTGTCGCTCTCACAGAAGGCCACAGGACAGAAAGGACGAGCAAAGCTTTAGTTGTCTCTGTGAATACAGTCCCATGTCTTTGGGGGTGACAGGGAAAACACTGAACTACCTGAAAAAAAATTAATGTATTTATTATCATACAAAGAATTGGGCTTCAGCATGGTGTTTTGGACAAAATTCTGTTTCCCTCCCCACCCTCTCCTCCTCCCCTCTGGAGCCCTCTCCCACCCCAACTTAGCCTTGAACTACTTGTTGTCTCATTTTCCTCATCTGACAAAAGGAAGCTGGACCCAGAGTGCCTACGTTTGTCTTTCTGGAAGCTTGCACGCTCCAGGATGAGGTACGGACACAAGAAGGGGGCGGTAAAGAGAGTGCAAAGGCAGAGAGACAGTTGGAGCAGCCAGCATTCTGAACCTGCAGACTGGAGTCTTGGTAACTCAATCGCCTCAGGCAACCCCAGGTTCCCCAGAGGACAGGAAAGAGGGTGTGTGCAGAAGTCACATAGACATGAGACTTAAATGTTTTCCCAGAACCCGCTGAGAGCCCATGCGGCCGGATTTGTGGGATGCGGCCAACCCCTCTGGAGAATATGTATATCTCTTTCAGTGCATACACAAATATTAAATTCTCCACTTCTCTAGTTCCAGAAAAGTTCAAGAATTGAAGCCTGATTCAAAAACCAAGCCCAGCTAGGAGGACCTTTTGTAATGGTGCGCCTCTACCTAGGACCAGCACGGATCCCGGTGGGCATGTCTGCGGCGTTCCGGTTGCCAGGGGCATCTCAATACCAGGAGTGTATTAAAAAATAAAATAGGAAAGCAGAGTCCATAAACCACAATATCTCTGTGAGGAAATAGACTTCCTGTCTATTTTTTATGTGCCCAATTAAGTGCAGATTTTTGGCTGCATGAGCAACACAACTGCAGCAGTTTTCTTCCAGAAAACCCAAGAAACGAACTAAAAAACTAAACAAGAAAAACTTATGAGAAGATGGCTTGATAAGTGCTGTGAGATAATTTTTTTTTTCTTATTCTATACCTGACATCCTCTAACCTGGATGTGATCAGCCTCCAGCAGAAGGATTTTAGATCACATTTCTAACGCCCTGCCAACACCCCGTCCCAGTGGGATTTCCACTGAGTCAGGTGGGTACATTTCAAGGCCTTATATGGAATAAAATAGCAAGGCATTAAGGGAAGGTGGGTGGCTCAGCGAGTTGGGTATCTGAGAATAAAAAAAAAAAAATCAAACATAACTGGAAATTCTTTAATGAAATAAAGCACTGGGTGACCTGATTCAAAAGAAATAGGAACCTGCCTAAACCCTGGTTGCCAAATAAAATCAAACCCAAGCACATGAGGTCTAAAACGGCCCACAGATTTTCATCTCAGTGCTGAGGTACACTCACCTGGGCACTTTCTGGCCAGAACACTAGAATTCTGTGAGGAAAACCAACTTGGTTGGCCTAAGTAGTGAAGGACAGGACGCTTCTACTTCTGAGAGACCCATGAGCTCTAAGAAGCTTCTATACACCCCATAAACTGGACGGAAAGTGCTTCCAACCTTCTTCCCATACATAGTTGTGAAAGCAAGTGCCTTTACGTGAGGGTCTGGGGTTGGAATCCACACCAGTCTTGAAGATCTCCACAGTGTAGTGGCGCCTAGCACCCCTGTGTCTTTGTGTATATTATATCAATAAAGGACAGCAATAATGTCTGAAGTAGGAAGCCCTACTAAGTAGGAAATAATCCTCACTCTTATATGAAGGCTGCAGAGTCCTTCCCAGAACACTTCTGTGTAAACACGTTGGCTATCGTTTGAGTTTTTTATTTTTACTTTTTTTTTTTTTTTTTTTTTTTTTTTGCTCTGGGTTGTCAAATTTCTGAAACAATATTAAGTGTTACTATACAAAATATGTGAAAAGCTTAGCTTGTCCAGCAAAGCTTTCTACTCTGGGTAAAATGTGGGTGAGATTTTCCCCTCTGTGTCTCTCTGAATCTACTCATTGCCTCCGTTTTAACTCAGTTAACTGCCCTCCAAACTTGACCCCTGGCTTGAGCAAGCTGCCCCTTTCCTACCTTCACTCTCCTGTCCACGGTGGTGTGGGCTGGGGTGCTTTGCACTGGGGGAGGATGATAATCAGAGCATATAGCTGAAAATGATTTTAAAACCTTGGAAAAAAATACTCTAGTCCTTTCCAAGTGTAAAACTCAGCCCCGTGCTACATCCAAACCACAATTGTTGTTTTCAAAATAAAGATTATAAATAGGGAAGCAAAACAGAAACATGTGCTCAGAGTGGACTGGTATGTGAATTCTAATGCATTTGGAGGCTCCATGGAAAATGTGAAGGTCTGGGGTGGGGGAGTCCAGTGGCTAAGCCATAAGTCCATCTATGTTTGTCCTTAATGGGTTGTGTGGATTCTGATGATATTATTGCATGTTTATATACGAGTGTGTTTTGTTCTGTCTCGTGTCACTTGAAGTGTCAGCATAAGCCTTTGTTTTTGAGTCCTGGTTTGAAATAAACTTCTTACAGTCACATCCCGCCCCTCAGGAGTGTTTCAGGAGCGGCGGCCCTGCTCTTCACCAAGTGCCCTTTAATGAAGCCAATCTGAAAAGCGCCTATTCCAAGAATAATACTCCACCAAAATTGAACGCGATTCTCTTGTACTTGTTATAATTTTCTGTGACAGAGAGCAGAGGCTAAATTCGGTGAAAGTATTGTTTTCCTTCTAGGTTTCAGTCTGCCAAAATTTGTTTTTATTGCTGCCCTGGCCCCAGCCGTCCCTTTTGGAATGAGCGGGTGGTCATGACCAGCGGGGACACTTGTTGGAATCCGGGTGGTGCCATCTTTCACCGCTTTCCTTCACCTTCTAGATTAACTGGAAATGTCCCCAAATGGAAGACTAAGACTGATTAACGAGAACGGTGTCAAGCGTGGCCTTGCGATGAGGCACCCAGGATGGGGCGCTCCTCACAGCGACCGTGCAGAAGCCACGGGAGGTCTGCCAGCTTTCCATCCCTCCTCGGAAAGAAATATGGCAGTGAGTCAAATTGATACAGGAATTTTAAATATGTGTGGTCACACAATATTAGAGGAGATTATAAATTCAGCATTAGAAACCAGAAAGAAAAAGCCACAGGTAGTGTTCTCATGTTACGTTTGTTTGTGCTGTCAGGATAAAATACGAGAGAGAAATATTTTTATTACATGGAAACTGAGATCTCCTTCCCAAAATTATTTTCCGCTAACTTAAAGCTGACTTAAAGCATGACTGTTCAAACCCAAACACTCCTCTCCTTGTAGGATATGGTTGGTGGAAGGCGGGGAGGATTCTCAACCGAACGTGTGTAGAGGTATGTGAGGAACGGCAGCTTCAATGGGGTGCACCACATTTCCTCACAGATCTTAGTGGATTTAACTTGAGGGCAGCATCTATAATTTAGACTCTGAACACAGCACACTCCCGTGTGGGTGTCTGTGTGTGTGTGTGTGTGTGTGTGTAAATGATAATTGGTAACAGAGCAATTGAAACTATTATATGAATAGCGTATTACTTTTCTCGTTGCTGTGACCAAATACCTGATAAGAAGCAACTTAAGGTTGGAAGGGTGTATTTGGGCCTCCAGTGTGAGAGGACACCGTCCACCTTAATGAGGAAGGAGGCATGGCAGCGAGAGGCAAAGTGCATCTCCAGTCCGGAAGCTTAGAGAGGACAAGGCGTAGAGACTGGCCGTCAAACCTCAGGCCCTACCTCCCCGCCCCCCACCTTCGTGACTCACTTTTTCCACTGAGGCTTCGCTTCCCAAAGGTTCTACAACCTTCCCACACTGTGCCACCAGCTGGGGACCAAGTGGTCAAGCGCATGAGTCTATGGGGAACATCTCGCCTTCAAATCCTAACAGAGTCAGTAAGCTTGGATTCTTTCTCTCCAAAGCCCTCCAGTGTTTTTTCCTTGCCATTCCACGAACCATAGCCGTGTCTCCAAAAGGTCTCCTGAAACAAATCTTTCAACTTTGTAAACATTCCTGTGATGTGAGGTAGCCTTTGCCTCGCAGACACTGGTCATAGAGCAGATGGCTTCTCTCTGCTTCATTCATGAGTCACAGTGGCCCAAGCCCGTCAGGGCCAAGGCATCTAGAAAACCAGAATAGATTATTTAAAGCTTTTTTTTTTTTTTTCCAACATTGAGGCTACTGTGGATAGCAGTGTTGAAGACCAGTGCTGTGGACTGTACAGCTAGAGGACCTAATAGTCTACAAAGTGCCTTGTCTGGTTTTTTTTTTCTTTCTTTTTTCCTTTTTTTTTTTTCTTTTAATGGTTTTTTGAGGTAGGGTCTCACTCTAGCCCAGGCTGACCTCCTGGAATTCACTATGTAGTCTCAGGGTGGCCTCAAAGTCATAGTGATCCCTCTACCTCTGTCTCCCGAGCGTGGGGATTAAAGGTGTGTGCCGCCACGCCCAGCTAAAAAGCGCTTTCTCATAGTTAGTGACCCTTCACAATTGATCTGGTGTATCACTTTCTATTTCATTCAAATGGTGAGACTTGGGCACTGAGTGATTAGCTCATCCATCCAACAATTATTTGCCAGGGGCTTGGTGTGTCAGATACTGTTGGAGACACGAGAAGCTCATACCCTAGCTGGGAAGGAGAAGGAGATAAACAGACTAAAACACAGGTGAGGCACCCAGCACACCAGAGGGAGGTGCGGTGGACAGCCAATAAGAACAGGGGGGCAACGGTGAGCAGATGCCACTGGAGAAGGGCAAAGGGCTTCTCTTCTAAGGGGCAGATGGAATGTTCCTCATTGAAAAGGCAATACTTGAGCATGCAGCCACAGAGGGTAAATGGGCTGCTCGGGTGGACGCATGGCACAGAGGTATGACGGGCACTTAAGTGCAGAGGACTGAGACAGATTCATGCTTGTCTTGACCAAGGAGATGTCGAGAGGCCTGTCCATACTATGGGTACTGCACAAGTCTGGGAAGAGCTGGAGACATAACCAAAGACGGAACAAAAGAATCCCGTCCGCCCATGTGGGTCGTGGGTTTCTTGTGAGTTGGGTGCAAACACTTCACAATGTTTAAAGCAGACACAGCCCAGGCCATCCCCAGCCGGCATGGGTGTCCCGCCTCTGTGCTGCAGAAGGATTGCAGAGACCTGCAAGAATGTCAGGCATTACCCCGCGAGCTGGTGGATTTCCAGGGGAGTTTCCGGGCAAAGAGATGGAGTGGGAATACGAACCAATGAGCAGAGAAGGATTTTAATACTTACAACACCCCCTTCCTCCCCCCCCCCCCGCCACCACACACACACTGTTCCCATGTGAGGCACTTGGATGGCATCTGTAAGGAGGAACCCTGGCTAGATCTTTGTGGAAGAGTGACATGACTGGATCCGCTTTTGAAGTAGTGAGCACTTGCACTGAGGTATTAACAACACACCAGAGAGAGGCAAGGGGGAAAGCAAAGGGAATACTGGGAGGGCTGCAGCAGTCACCTGGTAAGACGTGGGTGTGTTCAAGGGCGGAAGGGGCATAGGCCCGACAGCCACAAATGTATTTTCAAGTCAGAGGCAATGGGACTTTCTGACATATTAGATCTGGAATATGAGAGAAAGAACGTGCAAGCTTGACACAAGAAACTAGAACACTGAGTGTTGTCATCTAATCAGGATCAGAGAGAATGGAGGAAGATTAGGAAACAAGATCAAAAATTTGATTTTAGACATGTTCAGTTTAAGATGGGTTATAATTATCAGCACCTATTACACACTAACCCAACAACCCGGTGAGCCAAATAGCATGCTACTGTCTTTGCTTTTGAGTTGAGATAATTTGGCTCAAAGAGCTGAAATAACTTGTCCATCATACAACAAGTAAATTACCCATTAAGGGCTCAAGCAAGGGGTTTTAATTCTATGCTGAATCCTCCTCCTAAGACATCCCAGCTAGGAACCAAACAGCGCTACAAGTAGGTCACTGGAGATAACTTCCTTTTTTATGACCCACTGGACAACAAGGTTTTTAAATCAAAACCTTCAAGCTGTGAGGTTTAGGGAATCTGCTATAAAGGAGAAGTGTTCAATCTAAAATCCATTTGGAAAACCTAGAAGTTTTTTTTCTTCCCTTCCTCTTAAAAAATAAAACAAAACCGAGGTGAGCCTCAGGCCAGCAAGCTGATTGCATCAGAAAGACAAAGATGAAAAGAAGAGAGAGGGAAAGTGGGCAGGAACCCTAAATCAGCACGTTGAGGAGGGCTGGCCCAGGAGGCATGTGTTATAAGACATTAGTCAGAGAGGGACATTGTTTTGTTGGCTCAGAAGAAAACTGAAATAATACATTAATGTTAGATGCTTTGATTTTTTTTTTTTTCCTGGAGATGTTGTTTCAATACATCCCAAGAGAAAGGTCCAGGAGACAGACATAATAAAAACAGCCGATAATCAGCGGGCACTGCCGGTGACCTCCACTTTCTTAGTCTTGCCCAGTCTTAGGGAGAAAGACATCCCAGAGAATTCTCAGTGAGCCCCAATGTGACAAAACTCCAGCAGCATGATTTCTCCTTTAGCTCAAGACTTTGAGACCTGCTAAAACCCCATGTTTCTGAAAAGGATGAGGCCTTGTCATCTGTTGGGAAACCGCTGAGCTTGCTGGAGGGATTTACCAACCAAACCCAAGAAGCTTACCATGGGCACTCTTCTCTGGCAGGGGGCGGGCGGGCTGGCTGCCAGGGACTCAAAAACCAGGGTGCTATTGTTTCAGCTGAAAAGGGCGTGGGGGCCAGGATACTATGCTCACCCATTTAACCAGCATTTATTGTCAAAATGGTAACAACTACAAAAATGGGGAGATAGCATGAGATAATTTTCTCATTTACTGTAGCACCAAAGATATTGCAGAAAACTAGTAAGTCAAAAAAAAAAATTTAAAACTACTGACCAGAACAAATAAAAAGAGGACTTAAAGGTGATTTGGGAGAGGAGTATGAGAAGGAAGAGTTAAAGAAGGGAGGGAAAATAGCTTATATTTTCTATACTGTTAGGAGGCCAATACCCTATCCATTTGGCTACTGGGGATTTATACGCTCTGATACTACTTGTCTTTTTTCTGCTGCTTGTTTCTTTTTTATTGTTGTTGCTATTTTTGTTTTTCGAGGTAGGGTCTCACTCTAGCCCAAGATGACCTGGAATTCAGTATCAGACTGACCACAAATTCATGGCAATCCTCCTACCTCTGCCTCCCAAGTGCCGGGATTAAAGACATGCACCATCACTCCCAGCACGCCTTTTGTTTTTAGACAGGGTCTTGTGTAGCCCAAGATGGCCTTGCACTCACTCTGTAGCCGGGGATGCCCTTGAACTGATCGTCCTGCCCCCTCTGCCTCCTGAGCACTGGGATGATGCGTACCCATGAGCATGCCTGGGACTCATCCAGGGTTCATGCATTCTAGGTAGGCGCTCTACCCACTGAGCCACATCCCCAGCCCGCCTCGCCCTTTTAAAAAGTGTGCATATAAAATTTTAACCTAGCCGGGCGTGGTGGCGCACGCCTTTAATCCCAGCACCCGGGAGGCAGAGGTAGGAGGATCACTGTGAGTTCGAGGCCACCCTGAGATGACATAGTGAATTCCAGGTCAGCCTGGGCTAGAGTGAGACCCTACCTTGAAAAACCCAAAAAAAAAAAAAAAAAATTAGCCTTAATTAGCACCAAAGTTGCATTTATATAAACAAGGGTGTGAGGAGAAATGATGTTTAAAACACTTGTTTCCTACTATCAGGACAGCTTATGAATGGAATACCATGACTCAGAAGAGGTAAAAAAAAAAAAAATGAATAAAAATAAAAAATAGAAGAAGAAACTAGAATACGATAAAAGTAGGACAGGGCCCACACCGCTGTCCTCCTAGAGATTATTTTGCTTTGGATTAAATTAAATGAATAAAGGAAAAATAAGTTCCCAATTGGCCACCTTTTGTAGTCACCCAAAAGCAAGCTATGCTTGGTAGTACTACACGTTCATCCCACTTCCTCCTCTCTTTCCTGATGATTCTGTGGGCGCCTGACACCCACCCCTAACACGCAGGAGGAGGTGTGGAGAGGGGGGAAGCCATTCCTGCCACTTCCCTCTGATGCTCCGACTCCGACCTGGCCGTGTGCATGCCTTCCTTCCAGACGCCCCAGCTGGATCTTCAGGAAGCCATTTTAAAGGTGAATTACCAGAGGCAGAGGGGTTAATCCACGTAAACATGCCGGAGATGAGTCATCACAGAACCTCAACCTCAAACACCAAGTCATTACAGCCATTCCCATTGACTCTGAGCCCTGTTCTCCTCGGACACCCCACCCGTGATAACAGCGCAGGCCCCTCGTTCTTCTTCGTGGTCAGGATCCTTTCTTCCCTAAGAGTTCTGGTGGGGGAGGGGGCTTAACTCCCTAGAAAAAGACTCTCACACTGTGGCCCACAATCACAAGCAGCCCAGGAGCATCATAATTTTTTTTTAATTTTATTTATTTAATTTGAAAGTGACAGAGAGAGAGAGAGAGAGAATGGGCACGCCAGGGCCTCCAGCCACTGTAAACAAACTCCAGACGCATGAGCCCCCTTGTACATCTGGCTAATGTGGGTCCTGGGGAATCGAGCCTCGAACCGGGGTCCTTAGGCTTCACAGGCAAGCGCTTAACCACTAAGCCATCTCTCCAGCCCAGGAGCATCATAATTTTACAATCAAACTCGGGCTTATTCTTTACAATCACACCACCTACATCTGCGCTCATGCACCCAACAGAATTTAATGAGTGTGCCAAAATGATAATCAGTATCAGAATGCCAGGATGAAGTCACAAGCGTTGCTTTTAAGGAATGCATAGCCTAGTTGAAATCAAAAGACAGCACGAGTGATTTAATAAAAGTTTTTAAAAATATTTTTATTTATTTATTTGACACAGAAAGAGACAGACGGGGAGATAGAGAGAATGGGTGTGCCTGCGCCTCCAGCCACTGCAAATGAACTCCAGATGCGAGCGCCACCTTGTGCATCTGGCTTACATGGGTCCTGGGGGATGGAACCTGGGTCCCTTGGCTTTGCAGGCACAAGTGCCTTAACCTCTATGCCATCCCCCCCCATCCCTAATAAAAGTGTTAACGGTGATACATGTCTATCTGCCCCAGCAAGCATGCTTACCTTCCTTGTTTCCCACCAACCTTCACGGCTTAGGGGGAAGGACAGATGGCGCTGCCGGGGATCAGAGCGGTGTCAGCGGCAGCACGTTACTTTGCTGTGAGGCTTTTTGTGAAGAGGTCAACCGAGAAGCAACAGACGCAGGGATTGCTCTCGGTCCTCCCACTTTGTCCATAAACAGAACACAAACACCCATTGGTAAAGGGATCTCTCTCTCACACCAGAAAGACAGAGGCGGCTCACCCATGAAGACACCAACTTCAGTGTGCACCGGAAGTCTGACTAAGTGACCCTGTTTCCACTGCCCCCACACATGTGCCGTTCACACTTCGCTGTCCTCGGAATCCAAGAGCCTCTCCTTCCTTCACCAAGTTCTCTGTCCACAGCTTGCAACTCGTTGTTACAGTGACCTGTAGGCACTGGGTCCGCACTTCTTTTTTTTTCCTCCCCTCCAATGACTCCCATATGTTTGTGTGATAAATAATTTCTCCTGCTAACTTTATTTTGTGATGCACCAGTTATAGGGCACTAGGTGTAAGAGGGGAAGCCTTCCTCTTCTGCATCACTTACAGATTAATATCATATGGAAGAAGTCCATTTCATAGACGAAAATAAAATAGAAAGCTTGCATTGTATACAGCTTGGAGGATTGTGGGGCGAAGAAATAAAACATGGTTTAAGGAACGAAGACGTTAGTCTTGATGCCACCACTACCTCCCACCTCACAAAACAAGCTTTGTCTGGGCGAGCCACACAGAATATCAGAATGGCAACCAGGACACGAGGGGCAAAGGCAGCTTGGAGTCCCGTGTCTCTAGAAGCCAACGTGTCACTTGATAGGTACTGACAATATTGTTTTAATTGCTCTTATCCAAGAAGCTGGGGCTGTGACTCAGTGCTGGAGTGCGTGCCTGGCATGTGCAAAGGCTTTGACCCCCAGGACCAGACAAAGTTTAGTGAAGCACGATGGTCAGTTATCACAGTGGTGGCATTTGGGAGAAGGGAAGTGAGCAGACTTGGTGTGTGGGGTCACGGGACCCTGTGCTGAGGCTAATTCAAGAGACCCAAAATCAGCATTGCTCACCAGAGTCAGGGCTAGCGGAGGTCAGAATCACTGTGATTTTGGCCCACGGCTATCTCAGTGTGAGCTACTAGGGCTCTAAAACTATCTCAGATTTGTTTTAAAATTTTCAGCAGACATAGTTGAAAGGTACACATTCATCAACTAGCTAAACAGCCGTATTGGTTTTCTTGTCCATGGAATAAGAGTGACGGCAGGAAGAAAGGCCAAGTGGAAAACCCTAGAGTTTCCTCCAGCTTCCAAAACACTAACCCCCAATCAGTGCTGCATTCCTGCAGCGAGGGTGGAGGTCAGCAGCCCATCGAAGACTTGAGTGACAGGGAAGGTCATCCCAGCATCTCCCTCTCCATCTCGCCCGTAGAACAGATGGATTCTGGGAAGGGGCAGCTCATGACTGCAAACACTGCAGGTTGGGGACTCAAGCTGGAGTTGTCACAGATGCATTTTCTCCGCAGGAACAAATCAACACATCCACTGACGCCTCAGATGCAGGTGCGATCTGAGAACTGAGAACTGCTTTGTTGCTGTTTTGGGTTTGGGGGGTTTTGTTTTGTTTTTGTTTTTGTTTCTTGTTTTGTTTTGGTTTTTGGTTTTTTGAGGTAGGGTCTCACTCTAGTCCAGGCTGACCTGGAATTCACTATGTAGTCTCAGGGTGGCCTTGAACTCTCAGCGATCCTCCTACCTCTGCCTCCCCAGGGCTGGGATTAAAGGCGCGCGCCACCACACCCGGCTCTGTTGCTGTTTTTAACATGCACATAAAGATACAGAAGCTTTCACCTCTCAAGGCCGTATGAATTCGCTGTACTCAGTCATAGCTTCTTGGCCCACGGAGTCTTGGTCATGTCTCCATCCCACAAAGAAAGTTCTACCCAAATGCACTGAACATATCATGCTAATTGAGTGTGATAAGAAACAGCAATTATTCTGGACACTTGGTAAGACACATACATGCCTGCTATGATATGAGATACAGATGCCACCAAAACTCAGGAGCCTTGGTCAAAGCTACACCGTTTACCAAACTTACCCTTCCACATCCATGTAGCCTGATCTCCCTGAGACCAGGCCAAGAGAAATTGTTGGTGAGGTCCAGGAGAAACAAGCCCTAACGCTCATACAGCAGGTGCTTACAGCACCCAGACATCAGGAGATTAACAAGTTGGACCAGAAACCTAAAACAGCAGGGTTCAGTCACTTGGAGGTCAGGCTGCAAACGACCATGATCACTGAGAGATGGGACAACAGGAAAGACTAGTTTGGTCCTAGATGGGTAGCAAAAAAAAAACATCTCCCAACACAGAACTTGGGATCTCAATGAAGTAAGGAGACAGAAACCTTAACTTGAGAAGGAGGAACTGAAATTTATGGGGCAGACTATGAAAGACAAGAAAGCTCTAGGAAGAGAAGACGGGGTGGGGGAGGGGAGAGTGAGAGATCTAGAAACCTGACCACAGGTCCCTCGGTCTCTTGTGGACTACTGTACTATACAAGTGCAGTCATATCTCCCTGAGAGCAGGCAGAGAAGGAACGTGCTGGGGAAGTGCAGGATGAGCAAGTCGAGCCTCACACCAGACGCAGGACGAGGTGTTTGTTCTCATGCCCTGACCAGTCACAGCAGACGGACATCCCTGAGCGCTGGGGCTTCCAGAAGACTTCAGGAGAACCACTGGCCGTTAAACCGGCGCCACAGCCATGGTTATGTGAGACCCACCGTCAGGGCAGCTACAACTTACTCACCTAACGGAATAAATTCCAGAAATCTCTAAAGAAAAACAAAACCTAGCACGCAACAACATACCATTCCCAGTGTGTGACATCCAATCCAAAATAAGCAGGAAGAAAACAGGAAAAAAAAAAACAACAACAGAAATAATAGAAATATCATAGATGATAGTACACAGTAAAGTTAAAGTGGCTATTATGAATACAATAAAATGGCAATGTATGTGTATAATATGTTAGAAAAAAGGAAGGAGGGCTGGAGAGACGGCTTAGCAGTTAAACACTTGCTGAAGCCTAAGGATCCTGGTTCAAGGCTCGATTCCTCAGTACCCACATAAGCCAGATGCACAAGGGCACGCATACATCTGGAGTTCGTTTGCAGTGGCTAGAGGCCCTGATGCACCCATTCTCTCTCTCTCTCTTTCTCTCTCTGCTTCTTTGACTATCTGTTGCTCTCAAATAAATAAATAAGAATAAACAATTTTTTTTAAAGGAAGGAATTATTAGTGGTGAAATATGGAATATCTACAGCGAAAACCTTACTGGTTACAGTGTAGCGAATACTTGTGTCTGTGTTGAAATCCTAACCCCCACTTGATGGTGTTAGAAAGTACAGCCTTGAGGAGTACTAGATAGTAAAGATGGAAGCCTCATGGAAGGACTTTTGTCCTCTGGAAAGGGACTACAGAGACACCATGCTCTCTGTCTGCCACGTGGATCCCCGCAGCCTAGCGGAGAGCCCTCCCCAGGCCCGGACCAGGCCGGGCTCAGCCTCCCAGCCTCCAGAGCTCCAATGAACAACCCAAACTAAGACAGAACTTGACACAGATGACGGGAACCGTGAAGCACATGTGTAAGAGAACAGGGTTAAAGCTGGACTAGCTTTCAGAATGAGGCTAGATGAAGGCTAGACCTCCATGGATAAACGCTAAAGGCAATTCTGGAGACAGCTCGGAAAGAAATGAGCAGAGCTATAGAGAAAGCTGGCTTCCTGGAGAAGCCATAAGCCATCACAAACATTGGCAGAAGTGTAGACAGCGGAGGTCATTCTGATGAGGGCCTTAGACATGAGGAACATATTACTGGAAAAGGAGGGAAAGCCGACGCTTGTGACAAAGAACTTGGCTGAGCTGTGCTTCAGTGTTGCGTGGAGGGAAAGGAGAACTTAGGAGTGATGACATTAGATATTTATCTCCAGAGATTTCTCAGTGAAGTGTTGGGATAAGCTTTGTCCACTCTAAGCAGAGTATGAGGTCGGACTGAGCTTCTTTGAACTGCTTGTAGTAAAATGCGGCAGGGAGACACAATTTAAGGCTAAGATTGATAGGCAAAAGGCAGCCAGGAATTAGAGTTGGAACATGTTCAATCAATCCATCAATAACGCTTATTTGCAAAATAAATAAATAAAATAAGCCAGTGTGTTTGGAAGAGAACACTAAGGATGTGGCCAAGTGCCTTTTTGATAAGGAGATTAATGCAGATATGAACCTGGACTTTGTCTAACCACCTCAGCAAAATCTAGTCAGAGAGGTGGGATTACACCCACAGAAACACTGCGGAGACAGAGAGAGGGACGCAATGAACAGACCCGCCTGTGCTTCTCAGGCCCCCGTGGGACATGATTATGGAACTTCTCAACTGCAACAAAAGCTTCTTAAAAGCAAGGGTAGAAGGACCGTAAAGATGATCCAAAGATGGCCTTGGCACCACCCCACCACAGCTCGGAGCATACTGGCCCCGGGGCCAGCAGTGCCCCCTCCTTGCTTCCAGAGCAACAGGGCCGGCACCCAGCAGAACTGCGAGGATGTAACCCACTTTCTTTCCAAGAACTCTAGGGAAGTGCCATCCTAGAGAGCCACAGCGTGGCCAGTGCCCCACCAAGCTACTGCTGTAATATTGTCACCTCAGTGCGTCAGGAAGTCAGAGAGTCAAGACAAAGGATGCCATGCAGTTGCCCCTGGTAGCTCTGTGACTTCTTAGGACCCATCTTCTCCTTTCCCTTTTGGAACAGAAATGTCTGCCCTGTGCTTGCCCCTCCCTGGTATTCTGGAAGCATTTAATTTGTTTAGTTTCTGAGGTTCACAGCTAAAGAGGAATTTTGCCTCGGGTTAAGTCTCATTCATATCTGATCCGCGTGATAATTAGTTGAGACTTTGGACTTTAGAGTTTAGAGCTGATACTGGGATGGAGAAGTGTGTTTTACATGTAAGAAGGACATGAATTTGGGGGAGATAATGCAAGGGACAAAGTGTGTCTTCCCTAAAATTGGTGTGCTGAAATCCTAGCCCCATTGTGGTGCTTTTAGCAAGTGGAGACTTCGGAGCGTCCTTTGGTAATGAGGGTAGAGCCCTTGTGAGTGGGGTTCACGTCCTTCCAAAGGAAACTCTAGAGAGCTCTTTTTCTCTTTGTCTACCATGAGAAGGAACTACTCCCACCTGGATCAGACTCCTCAGAACATGCTGGAGCCTTCCAGCCTGCAGGACTGGCAGAAATAAATTTCTGTTGCATATCAGTTATTTTGGTCTTTATGATAGTGGCCAAACCAGCTAAGGCATTGATGTTATGGACTGAATTGTTTCCCACCCTCCAAAAACAGAGACCCTTAATCTAACATGACTGGTGGCCTTAAAGAGGAAAATAAAACGCAAAAAAGGAGATGATCGTACGATGGTGCGTGACACGCCTATGAGACAATGAACGCTGGGGGCTAACGGCAGACACCCGCCGATGCTGGGACAGTCAGTAAGGGATCCTCACGGGTCTTGGAGGGTGTGCGACCCTGACAGCACATTGGTTCCTGCTTCCAAGCCTGTCTGCTTTTAAACTGCACGGTTTATGGGGCTTGGTTGTCACAGCTCTAGGAAACAAATGCAGCAGGATTATCAGAAGATTCCTTAACGGAAAATAGAAATCTAATAACCAACTACAAAAAAAAAAAAAAGGAAAATAACAGACAAGGCTGTAACAAAACCTCAGTTGTATGTAAGGTCATGTGAGGTAATTCTTGAAGTCTGAAAGTCAGAGGAAAGCAGCAGAAAAATATACTTGAAGAAATAACAGTCACATGTTTTGTAACTTTATTGTGAACTGCAAACACACAAACCATAAACTCAAGAAATTTAAACAAGATAAACATAAAGAAAACCACATGGAGACATATCCTTATCAAACTAGCTTAAAAAAAAATGTTAAAGACAAAAATGCTCAGTTCAGCAGGGAATGTGGGGTCATGACATAGGAGAGCAAAAGTACATCTGATGCTGGTTTCCCGGGCTTCTCACTTTACAAAATGCAAGGAGAGACCATGGAATAGCACCTTTAAGAAACAGTTAAAGAAATAAGTCTCTTCTACATCCAGGGAAACTGCCCACTGAAAATGAAGAAAAAAATAACAGTTTCAACAAAGCTTAGGGAATATGCCACCAGCCTACAAGAATCCTAAGAAATATTGGAAGAAGTTACTTAGGCAATAAAATATGAAAACATAGATTGTAACATAATATATATAATATAACAAATATAATATAATATAACAAAACATAAAGGGGGAACAAGAAAATATAAGTATAAAATTTTCTCGGTTTAGGCTCAACTCCCCAGGACCCACGTTAGCCAGATGCACAAGGAGGCACACGCGTCTGGAGTTCGTTTGCAATGGCTGGAAGCCCTGGTGCACCCATTCTCTCTCTTTCTCTCTCTCTCTCTCTGCCTCTTTCTGTCTGTCACTCTCAAATACATAAATAAAAATAGACACAAAAATTAAAAAATTTTGTTCTCGTTTTTTGATTTCTTAAAACTCAAGACAAAAAAAAAATGTTAACAATTGTATTGGTTTGTTTTTTGTTGATAAACTACCCAGAACTGGGCACTTTATAAAGAGATTTTTTTTTTTTAGCTCATAACTTTGAAGGCCATGATGGTTATTCTTGATGATGACTTGATTGGACTGAGTAATACCTAAGACGTTGGTAAAGAGCAGTGTCCGTGTGTCTGTGAGGAGTAACCCAGGGTGAGTAACTGCTCAGAATGTAAACACCCTCCCATGCTATCAACTGAGGGCCCAGATGGAATAATAAGGGAGAAGGAAGCCAGCTAGCTCAGACCTTCTCCCTGTCTGCATCCTAGACACCATGATGTGAGCTGCTCAGTTTCTTCACCGTGATAACTGAAACCATGAGCTCAAATAAATCCTTCCTCCGTAATTTACTTACGTCCGGTATTTTTGTCATAGTGACAGAAAGACCAGCTGATAGAAGGTTGAAGATCCGAGATCGGACAGCCTCGTCTGGCTCAGGGCAGACAGCATCACTCCAATGGAGGCACGTGTACAAAAGATGATGTGATGAGATAGATGCTGGAGAAAGTCAGGGGCCATTGTTACACCTTTCATAAAAACTCACTCTCTAGGCTGCAGAGATGGCTTAGCGGTTAAGGTGCTTGACTATGAAGCCTAGGAAACTAGGTTCAACTCCCCAGGACCCATGTAAGCCAGATGCACAAGGGGGTGCATGCATCTGGAGTTCATTTGCAGTGGCTGGAGGCCCTGGTGTACCCATTCACTCTCTCTCTTTCTACCTGCCTATTTCTGTATCTCTCTCTTTCTCTCTCTCAAATAAATAAATAAAAATAAAATATTTTTTAAAAAACTTTAAAAAAAAAAAAAGAGAAACTCACTATCATGGGAACTAAACAGGGTCACAGGAGAACTACATTAATCCCTTCCCAAAACAGTGATCCAAGGACTTAATTACCTTGTACTAGGCCCCACCTCTTCAACTCCACCACTTAACAAGAGCCTCACACTGTGAACCAAGCTTCCAGCACATGAACCTTTACTGAAGAGTTTCTCAGGGATTTTTGCATCTAGTCATGCGTTACCAGCCTGAAGTTTTCCTTTTTTGTATCAGCCTTGTCTGGCAGTGGTACCAAGGAAGTGCTGGCTTCACAAAGTGAGTTTTGAAATGTCTCTTACTCAGTTTCATGGAAGGATTCAGGAAGAATTTGGAGATAGTTATTTCGTAAATGTTTGGTAGAATTCTCCCATTAGGACATTTCCAGAAGGGATTACCTGAGTGGGGGAAACCCACCTTGAGCTGGTGTCCTCAACTGAGTGACAGAGGGAAAAGGAGGAAGTCAGCTATAACAAACTACGATGATACAACAAAAGACATATTTTAGAATGATAAAACATGTGAATAAAAGTCATTACTGTAGAACTGGAGAAGTTGGCTTGGTGGTTAAGGTGCTTGCCTGCAAAGCCAAAGGACGCAGGTTCTACTCCTCAGGACCCACGTAAGCCAGATGCACAAGGGGGCACATGTGTCTGGAGTTCGTTTGCAGTGGCTGGAGGCCTGGCATGCCCATTTTCTCTCTCTCACTTTCTCTCTCTCTCTCTCTCTTCTCTCTCTCCCTCTCTCTCTTTCCCTTTTCCCCCCAAATAAAAAAAAAATTAAAAAAAAAACATTTTAAAAAGCCATTCCTGTAGACTATTTGAATCAGTTATGAAGCAATAGGATTTACCTAACTGTGAAAGTAGAGAAGAAAAAAGAAATTTATGGAAAATCTGTGATATTTTTGTCCCTTCTATATATCCCAACCCATATTTGCCTTGATTTTCTAACACTGCCTAAAGCTGTGTATTCTAAGAACTTGTATCTGCTTGTGTGTTGACCTGGATAATTAATGATAAGTGGGCTGGAAAGATGGCTCAGCAGTTAAAAGGCTTTCCTGCAAAGCCTGACTACCTAGGTTCAAGTCCCCAGCCCCATATGAAGCCAGATGCACAAAGAGACCCTGGCATATCCTTTCTCTCTTTCATTCTCATTCTCTCTCATCTATCTCTCCCAAATAATTAAATTACTTAATTTTTTTTTAAAAAAATGTGTCTCTACCACGTATGGAGTGCTATTTAATTTTCACAATAACCTGATGAGGTAGGCACTATCTTCATATACATCATTCTGATGAGAAAACACAAAGATAAAGAGGTTAGATAACTCACACAGCTAATAGGAACAAACTTGTAAACTGAATTCAGGCCTTTCTCCCTTCCAACACCATGATATACTGGCTCCATAAAACTATTAAGCTCACTAGGCGTGTATAAAAGATACTGTAAAGACTTGTTTTGCTGGTGATTGCTGTAATCTAATATTCTTTTGTCTCAAGAAGGGGCCTGATCCACCGACTACTACCCAGGGGAGGATCAAAAGCCGAAAGCTGTATCTACTCACTGAAATGAGATGAAAATGGAGATAATGGTCCTAATGACTGCAACCCACAAAATCTTAATGATATTCCAGAGGCTTAGGAGACGAGGTTCCCACAGCGCCAAGCAGAATACCTGGCCCATGGTAATTCCTGAGCACACACTCGCTCCTCTTCCTCCCTTTTCCTCTTTTCATTTTCTAGTCCCTATTTCTCAAAGTTAAAAATACCAGGATCTGCATATTCCATGCTGGTTTTTTTTTTTGGGGGGGGGTCGCATTCATTTAGAAAGAAGCAGCAAGTCCACCAAATTCATACACCCCCCCCCCAACCAAGAGACTTTGAAAAAGAAATCGTAAGATCACACACTTTTAGGGAAGAGGAGACCTGGCAAAGATGAGGTTTGGGGGAACAGGAAGCTGTCAGGAAAGGGAAACACATAGGCTTGCTGTCAATAACCTCTCAAAGTGACCTTAGAGTATGAAACAATCTGTGATTTGATTTACCCGGATAATTATATTGGTTCTGCATTTGGCGTATCAGGACTACAAGCTGCTGTTTCTGCTGCGGACTGACCTGCCCTTTGCAAACTGACTTTTCTCCCCGAATGACCTGCAGGACCGCAGGGGAGACCCCCGCTGCCGGCTGACAAGTGCAGACGTGGCCTCTGGGCCGCGTGGGCCTGGGTCTGTGGGGTTCACCTCCAAACCCCAGCGTGTCTGCTCCGTCAATTAGAGAGCATTAGGCAAGCAAGCCACAGTGAGCTCGAGTGTGATTAAGGAGCTCCATGCTTTTTCACAGCCACTTTTAACATCTCCATTATTCTTAACTGAAAGCTCTCGTTATTGGTTTCATTAAGAGAGGGGGCAAAAAAGAAGAAGAAAGAGAAGACACCGGCTAGATTTCCAGGCAGGTTAGGACAAGCTCCCCTCAGCCTCTCTTGACTGAAGGAGGGAGAGGAAAAGGCGTTTGGGGTTGTATGGAAAATTTGACTCAACCCAAAATCCCAGCCAACACCACAAAGTGGAGTCGAGTCAAATCAGATAAATAGAAAAGGGAAAGAATACAAAATGTCTTTGAATGACAGTATCAAGAAAGGTTAAAAAGCTTCATGGAATCTGGTTCAGGGCATCGGGACTCCGGGTCAGTTTCCTGCTGTCAAGGCGTGCTAAGTGCCCACCGTGTGCGCCCCGGTCTGCGCTGCCCGTAGAAATGTCCCAGAACGTTCACAAACATATACATTCCTCTTGGGTTTGGTTTCTGGAACTACCAAAAATAATGTTTGAGAAATCACCCAAATCTCCCAGCCTGTTATTCATGTAACCTAGATATCTCACGAAAACAAAATGTACGCGATCTGGTGCCAGGGAGCATGTGAAAATACCAGCCGCAGTCTGTTTTCGCTCCTTTGATATACAGCGTTGTCTTTTTGTTATAACGGAAAAGGATTAGTCCAGTTTACCAAATAAACAGCAGCTGCTCTTGAGACCTTGACCCTTGTGTTTTACAAAACCAGGAAGTCAATCCTGAGTAGAATGAGGGGGTCTTTGACAAGCTAACGTGGAGGGCAAATTTCAAGTTCAATAACCATTGAAAAGATCTGGGTCAGATGAGGATTCAGGCGAGTGATACATTTGGGTGCTTTCCATTTTAAGCACCCCAAGATTTAGAGACTTAGATAGTTTCTCCATTTCTTTTCTTCTGACAAAAAAAAAAGTCTTTAATCTGCAAACTTGTGTTCTATATAACATTTTACCTGTATCTGGCCTAGAAATGATGATATTTTAAATTACATATCTTCAAATGCGCCCACAGGGGGGAAATAAATGTGAACCAGGCACTTTATAAACTTCAAAAAACAAAAATTAGTGGGTGCTGTGGGAAAGGGGGAAAGGTGTGTCCATCAGGGTTGGGGTCCATTTTAAAGAGTTTTCAGTGGGTTTTCCTTATCCTGTGCTGATGCCAGGTTGGTGTTTCTCAGTAAAACTTTGACGATATATTGAACAAGTAAAGGAAATAGGCAGAGGTAAAAGCTAGTTTGATTTACACTTGACTTTTGTAAGGGAAACAGGAAAATCTTAAAAGCAGAACCTTGGCATTTTCTAGGACACATCAGCCCCTGTGCTGTCTTGAGTTGGCATCACCTGAGTTGAGAGCCCAGACATGAGTTCTCAAACCCTACTGCCTTTTTCAGCAGAGCCGTGGCTGGAATCAGCTTTCCTGTACTTCTCTCTCCAAGCTGCTTTCATGACCCTGAAAAGCTGTTCTGAGCTCCTCAAATCAGCACCTCAAAGCATTAATCCGGAAAACCTTGGGTGGGTGTCAACATGATTATCATTAGATGATAAGCTACCAGCTGTATTTTCTTCCATAAAGAAGAAGTCTTCACTTCCGAGATAATTAAAGGTTGGTGCATTTATAAGGCCACTTTTTTTTTTTCCTTTATATGGTTTCTTTCCAGTGTCTCTTCTCTCAATCACTGGCTTAATACCTTTCTATAATAAAAAGTCAGCTAGACTCTGCACAAAGGACCCATAATAGCTGGCAGCCTCTCCCGTGGGTATTAGCCTGTCACTGAGCAGAAGTGTTGGAGCATGCAGGACACAGACAATGGGCATTTCTCTGAGCACAGCCCCCTGTACTGAAGCCAGGTTGGTATTTTTCAAACAAAACTTTGATGATATATTGAACAAGTAAAGGAAGTGGCAAGAGATGAAAGCTAGCTTTTATCTGCCTTTAAGAGGGTTTGGACCACATGACCAACAATTTCCCTTCTTCCTTCAAATTCTGGTTTTGCATCCTATATTTATGATTTTTTTTTTTTTTTTAGTGCTCATGGAATTGTTAGTGTAGCCTAATGAGTCAACATAAGGCTTATTGTTGAAAGGCATGTAGTTATTTGGGGTCAGGCCCAGGCATTGCAGAGAATGAACTGTGTGGTTCATTCGTATACCGCTCATTTCCAAGTCTGTATCATTGCACAGAGGTCAACAAAGGCTGATAATAACGCAATGCATCTTTAAGGAACTCAATACAAGAGCCAAACCACAGGCCCTTGAGATGTCTATACACATCCTAGTTTTCCAAGGGTTGTGTTGCATAATATTAGGTTGAACTATCAGAAATAGCCATTATTTGACCTAAGGGCAATTTCACAGGGCGCTTCTAATGTTTATAACTAGAACGGTGCAAAGGTTTTCTTTGGAGTTGGAAGTCAGTCTGATCTCATGGACTTTTCACATTCACTGTGTTGAAAAGCCAAACACTGAGATGTTTGGGTTTTCTCCTTTTCCTAAAGTATCTCTCTTCTCTATTTTCATGTATAGCAAATATTTCATAGACATCTGGACCCACACACCAACTTGTGGAAAGATTCAACTCCCAAGTTAATATGAAATCAAGGATGCAATTTCTGGTTAAGCCAGTAAAGTTTGTGCAGGAAATACTCTATGTTTTATGGCCACATCCTATGTATCTTGTCTTAACCAATCTAACAGCAAGTAAAGTTAGCTCTTGGACCTAAGAAAGACTGAGAGAGAAAAAATAAAACTACTCAGCTCTG
This sequence comes from Dipus sagitta, assembly GCA_036346955.1. Classification (NCBI taxonomy): domain Eukaryota; kingdom Metazoa; phylum Chordata; class Mammalia; order Rodentia; family Dipodidae; genus Dipus; species Dipus sagitta. Next base: position 2,671,086 of record CM070789.1, read on the forward strand.
AGAAAGCTCCTACTATTGTCTTCATACTGTCAGAAAAAGCTGTGGCTTCTGAAACATCTTTTCAGTAGGTCACCCTGGGGTCTAAGTCAGAAGTGCAAACACTATTGCTTAGGTCCTTAGGGCCTGTTCAAAAGGGTTGGACCGCATGACCAACAAGTTCCCTTCTTGCTTCACATCCTGGTTTTGCATCCTATATTTATGATTATTTTTTAAGTGCTCATGGAGTTGTTAGTATAGCCTAACGAGTCAACATAAGGCTTGCTATATAAACTGTCTGAATTTGCCACAAACCTTTAAAAACACACAAAGATGAGCCAATGAACTGAAATTATCGTGGATTGTACATCTACTACGGAAAACTTCCTGTCATCGCTACCTTTATGCAAATGACTCCTCGTCACATAAGTAGGAGACAAGCCACCTCATAATTCCCAGGCCGGTCAACTTTTGTCCAGCTTCAAGGTGAAGTTGCGCTTCTCCTCCCATTGAAAGTTTTGAACAGGGCTTCAGGGATGGCTCAGTGGTTAAGAGCACTTCTTGAGCAAGTATGAAGGCCTCAGAGGCTGAGAGACTGCTTAGCTCGAGCTCCCAGACCCGCGTAAACAACCCGGTGTGGCCACGTGCGTCTGTAATCCCCGGCCCATGGGAGAGCAGAGACCCGATCAGTGATCAGCGAAAGACTCTGATTCTAACAACAGATAGAAGAATGATGGACTAGGACGTGCATATACCATACACACACCACGTCACACACACATATACCACGTCACACACACACCATGTCTAACACACTCACCCACACACACACCACATCTCTCTCACACACACACTATGTCTCACACACACACACACAGAGCACATCACACATACCACATCTCACACACACACCACGTCACACACACATACAAGCTACAAACAAACAAACAAAAAAAAAGATTAGGACATATTAATCCTAATGAGAATGAGTAACTGGAAGGGGAAAGAAAATAAGTCAACCATCAAAGTAACAAGGACTGATCACGTGGGGTAGGGGCGGAGGGGAAAGTAGCTCGCGGTGACTTTAAGGTGACATTCTCAAGGGAAAATAGAATTTCCAAACGGCCTTATTGCAAATTGCCAGGAACTAGGACCAAGTCCCGATCCTTCCATTGATAAGAAGCAGGACTGAGCCCAAGGCTGGCCCTCCCGGAAGGTCTGGGGACTGATGTTTCCTCTGCATCACCTTGGCTGCAGCCATCAAGGTTTCCCAAGAACACAGCGGAGTTACAAGGCAGCAGAGATTCCTTCCAAAGGTGGCGTCACTGCTCCTTTCCCCTTAATTAGCTGATGGCATCGCCAACTTCTCCCCAAGGCATCGTATATATTCCAGCAAATTCTTCTTAGAAGGCTCACATTACAATAATCCTGTTCACTTTATCTGGATTGGCAGATTTAAGCCCTCATCTACTAATTTATGTTTTATTTAAACTGATTCATTGGGGAGCGTGTCAGAAAGGCCTGAAACATAATTCCTTGAAGGCCGGGTGCAGATTAAAGGCTGCATGTCAAATTCATTTACTGGCCTTCCTTCACCAAAAAGGGGCTGGGGAGTGCCACAGGACCCTCACCTGAGGCTGAGCCTCTCACTCCTTCCTGTGGCCTCTCTGTCGCGTATGGGCCCAGAGATGGCCCGAGTGACTGGTGGTGCTAAACAAACCTTAGGCCAACGTGGGGCAACATGCAGTGGGGGGGAGGGGTTGTTGCCTTTATGTCTCAATGTCAGATCATTATAAAGAGGAAGAACAGAATATGCCTCAAGCCAAGCATGATAGTGTACACCTATAACCCCACCACTAAGAAGGCTGAGGCAGGGGGATGGCTGCAAGTTCAAACCAGCCTGCTCTACATAGCAAGTGCCAGCCCAGCCAGGACTACATATAAGGTAAAGACTCTGTCTCAAAAAGAAAAAAAAAAAAATACAGTAGTGTATACCTTTTCTTGCAGAGGTTTAGAATATGCCTTGAAAATGAGACTCGAGCCCAAGACACATGGATGACAGAGCTGGCAGGACCATTGTAAATGTGAACATGCATTCTTTAAAAGAAGAAAGGATGATTGTGGGCAGAGAAAAAAAAAACAGAATCCAGGAAGGGTAAAGCAGGGGAACAGAGTGACAGAAGGAAATACATGCACACAAAAAGAAAAGGGGAAGTGAATTATATTTTTGAAGGGAGAAAAGTATATGGGGAAAAGTGAATAAAGAAATAGCCTGCTAAGCCTCCAGATAGTGCCTTTACAAACCTCTGTCACCATAAACAATAATCACAAAACCCCTTGTAGTTCAAAATACTTAATTACTTAGCCATCTTTGATTTTTCTCACAATATCAAAAGAACAACTTGTTCTGATCTGACAGAGGCTCTTGCTGACATGAAATGGAGTGTTTGGCTTGTACATACTATCCCTCTGGTAAGACATAGGCCTTATCCTAGATGAGAAAAACAGCAAGTTCTGGAAACATCCAGATTGGAGCACTTGGGAAGACAGAGGGTCAATGTCACTCTCCATTATACTGTCCTTTATTCCACTCCTCCATCATCTGGAACGATGAGGCTTAATGCATATTGTTAGGAATTGCCGTCAGTTGGGATGTTTCTTGGGTGAGCATTGACTGAGAGTGCCTGGGAGTGAGTTCCTTTCAGATTAACCCACCTGAGTGAGATTTGAATGCAAAGGGAATTCCAGACACCCAAATGTCCCTGGATGCCTGTGCTGTGACTTGGAGGCACTGGCAGCAAGAAGTCTGGGTTGAGATGAGGCAAGATAAGGGAGAGACACAGTCGTTGATTGTGTAACACTGTCCTCTGAGCTTCATGATCATTACCCTCATAATCAGAGCAGCCATGAATACGTGAAAGAGGCGGGATGGGAACCGAGACTTCAGCCACTCACTCCTTCCTGACCCCCTCCTGGATGTATGTCATTCTGCCTCAGCCCCGTGAGGTCTTGGGAGTTGTTGGCATATATAGGAGGTGGGGCGTTAACTGAAGGGTAGACTCCATATGTATAGCTTTATGAGTTCATCATCCATGATGCAATGAAATGTTTTTGTGATGGAAGCTATTTTGAGTTACTCATTCTGTATGTAACCATTCACTTATGCTCCTGTAAGCAACCCCTCACCTATGCTCCTGAACCCAACCCTTCATCCATGTTCCTATAAGTAACCCCTCACGCATGCTCCTATAAGTAACTCCTCAACAATGCTCCTGTAAGTAACCCCTCACTCGTGCTCCTATAAGTGAAACCTCAAATATGCTCCTGAAACCAACCCTTCATCCATGCTCCCATAAGTAACTCCTCAACAATGCTCCTGTAGTGACCCTTCATCATGCTTGCTCCTGTAAGTAACCCTCACCCATGCTCCTGTAAGTAACCCTCACCCATGCTCCTGTAAGTAACCCTCACCCGTGCTCCTGTAAGTAACCCTCACCCGTGCTCCTGTAAGTAACCCTCACCCGTGCTCCTGTAAGTAACTCTCACCCATGCTCCTGTAAGTAACCCTCACCCGTGCTCCTGTAAGTAACCCTCACCCATGCTCCTGTAAGTAACCCTCACCCGTGCTCCTGTAAGTAACCCTCACCCATGCTCCTGTAAGTAACCCTCACCCATGCTCCTGTAAGTAACCCTCACCCATGCTCTGTAAGTAACCCTCACCCATGCTCCTGTAAGTAACCCTCACCCATGCTCCTGTAAGTAACTCTCACCCATGCTCCTGTAAGTAACCCTCACCCATGCTTCCTGTAAGTAACCCTCACCCTGCTCCTGTAAGTAACCCTCACCACTTGGCTCCTGTAAGTAACCCTCACCATGCTCCTGTAAGTAACCCTCATGTCCTGTAAGTAACCCTCACCCGTGCTCCTGTAAGTAACCCTCACCCATGCTCCTGTAAGTAATCCTCGCCCATGCTCCTGTAAGTAACCCTCACCCTTGCTCCTGTAAGTAACCCTCACCCACGCTCCTGTAAGTAACCCTCACCCACGCTCCTGTAAGTAACCCTCACCCATGCTCCTGTAAGTAACCCTCACCCATGCTCCTGTAAGTAACCCTCACCCTTGCTCCTGTAAGTAACCCTCACCCTTGCTCCTGTAAGTAACCCTCACCCATGCTCCTGTAAGTAACCCTCACCCTTGCTCCTGTAAGTAACCCTCACCCATGTTCCTGTAAGTAACCCCTCACCCATGTTCCTGTAAGTAACCCTCACCCTTGCTCCTATAGGTAACCCCTCACCCATGTTCCTGTAAGTAAGCCCAGTAATGTCGTTGATTCACCAAACTGGACTTGGATGGAAATGTTCTTTGGTCTGTCATTGGTGCTCTAACTGGGATGGATAGACATTTGTTGGTCTTCCCCCTCCCCACCATTATTTTTCTTTATTTCCTTAGAACAGATTGGCAGTTTGGGTAACCATCTCTTGGTAAAACAAGACTGTGGGCACAAGGCCAGAGCTGTGCATGTTTATTGTAGAGAGCAAGGACAGGAAGGGACAGGACATGGTTGCCCATACAGAGGGCTGGCTTAGTGGGTAGAGAGATGCAGATGGGGAAGGGCAGTTGGGGGAGAGGACGTGTTCAGGGCAAGGTGCATATGAGAGTGTGCATGTGCGTGCGTGTGCATGTGGTGGTGTGTGGCTCATGAACACCTGTGAAGGGTAACTATGTTTTAAGAACATTTGTAGGATAGAGTTCACCTTTTTATCACAATCCCAGTCACCAGGTGTTGCAGTTAGGTTTGCATTGCTGGTAGAAATCACCTGAAACTTGTGAGAAAAAGAGGTTAATTTTGGCTTACAGACTTGATGGCAGAGGAAAATGATGACATGAGCAGAGGGTGGGCATCACCTTCTCACCAACATCAGGTGGACAACAGCAACAGGAGAGTGTGCCAACAAGGGGAAACTGGCTATAATACCCATACGCCTGTCCCCAACAATACACTGCCTCCAGGAGGCGTTAATTCCCAAATCTCTACCAGCTGGGAACCTAGCATTCAGAACGCCTAAGTTTATGGGAGACACCTGAATCAAACCACCACACCAGGTGACTGCAATGCAAGTCTATTTTCTGCATTGTGCTGATCCAACCACATTGCTGTCAGCAAACCTGGAGGCCCTGTCCCCTGCAGTTTCCTCTGAGGCTGCTCTGAGGGAAGCAGACGAAATGCTGATGGACTCCTGTGCCCAGATCTTTGATGGCACTTTACTGGTATTGCATATGTCTCAGGGATGTGAAGTGTCTCCATTCTACACAGGAAGCAATGCAGAGAAACGTGGTGGCTTTTCGGGTATACAAGCGTCTTTCCTTTCTGCCGTGACCAATACCTGACAAGAGGCCACTCAAGTGGAGAAGGATGGGCCTTGGCTCGTAGCTTGGGGGATGCAGTCCTTCCTGGAAGGGAAAGTAGGGCAGTGTGAGCATGTGGCAGCTGCTCACACCGAGTGCACAGAAAAGAGGCAGAGAGCTGCATGCTGGTGTGTGGGACCCCAGCCCACGGCAGAGTGCTGCCCATGCTCAGCTGAACCATTCTAGAAACACCCTCATAGATTCACCCAGGGGTGCGTTTCCATGGTGTTGCAGTCAGGTTCACATTGCTGGTAGAAATCACCCAACCAAGAGCAGCTTGTGGGGGAGAAAATAAAGAGGTTTATTTTGGCTTATAGGCTCAAGTAGAAGCTCCATGATGGCAGGGAAAACGACATGAGCAGAGGGTGGACATCACCCCCTGGCCAACATAAGGTGGACAACAGCAATAGGAGAGTGTGCCAAACACTAGCAAGGGCTATAACACCCATAAGCCCGCCCCCAACAATACACTGCCTCCAGGAGGCATTCATTCCCAAATCTCCATCAGCTGGGAACCTAGCATTCAGAACGCTTAAGTTTATGGGGGACACCTGAGTCTAACCACCACACATGGTGAATCTAAATCCCATCAAGTTGACAATGAAAATAAACTATCACATCTAGATGACCCAGGAGTTGTGTATCTTAGATAGCAACCATGGTTTCCTACTCAGAACACAGAGCTCAGCTCTCACATAGACCATGGTAAATCCTGAGGCATTCATTTTTAATTTAACTCTGAACATCTAGACCTTGCTCAGCACTCACAAAGACAAAAGTAATTATTAAGAGTTTATCTCCGTGCATAATTCCCCTGCTTACTGGCCTTAGAGTGGTGGCTTGGATTTGCATGTTGCCAAGACCCTGCCTCCAGAATTGCCACTGAAACCCAAATGTCATAGAGGAGGAAAGGTGTTCCAAGCATTGACTGTCTGGACCGTTCCCTTTTCAAGAGCTTCCAGGACAAGAAGGACAAGGGGATCATGGGGACCAGCTTAAGATACTGGCCTTATTTGGCATAGACACAAGATTGAGAATATCTGTAGAACTGTGTGTTTACCATATTTTAAAAATTTATCCTGGGGCTGGAGAGAGGGCTCAGCAGCTAAGGCACTTGCCTGCAAAGCTGAAGGACCCAGGTTCAATTCCCCAGGACCCACATAAGCCAGATGTACAAGGCAGCACATGCATCTGGAGCTCATTTGCAGTGGCTGGATGCCCTGGTGCACCCATTCTCTCTCTCTCTCTCTCTCCCACCTCATCTCTCTTGCTCTCTCAAATAAACAAATTATAAAAAATTGTAAATCCTAGTTAAATTCACATTCTGAATAATATTTGAAATTACACATCTCTAAAGTATCCAGCTGCTGAAATCTTTACAAATGGATTTGTGTTTGGTTGCCAGAGAAGTGCTATGCTCATTGGAGTAGGTTTTCTGGATGGGTAAACATCTATAAGTAAAGAGGCAATATGTAAATCATTTGACAAGTCAATGGAAGAGAATAAAATGCTTATGTCCACACAGATTACTGATGGAAACCATACCCTCTCTTTGTATGAGGAGTCAGAAAATCTGATGACAGGGTGAAGAGAAGGCAGACAGAGACTATCGGGATGACTGATAGAGGTAAGGGAGCAATGGAGCCTACCGCGGGTCGTGTAGCGGAAGCTTAGCAATGACAAGGGTTAGAGGAGAACAAGGTGACTGCGTGACACAGGGTCGTCAGATCCATCCCAGATCAAGAGGGTTAAGGGACTGAAGGATGCAGACGCAAGGAGGTAACACACTTGATGACTCAGTGGTGTAGGTGACCGTGGGCTGGTGCTGAGAGGCAGCCAGGGATATTCTAAACATCACTGTGGTGGCAATTCAAAACTAGAACATGGGTCGAAGAGCAGGTGGAAGCTTAACATCAGCGTCAATTTCCCTACAGTTACATTATAGTCACCAGAATTCTCACACAGGAACGGCTGTCACACAGTGAAATGCTTAGGCTAAAGACTAGCACTACCTCCAACTGGCTGTCAAACAGTCCAAGAATATATATCACCACTGTCCCTACATATATCTTTTCATAAATGAATCTCTGCGTATAGGTGTGTGCCCATGTATCAGAGCAGGAGAGAAAGGCAGCCAATGAAACAAAAGGTTCATTTTATCAGTAAATTTGTATAAAGGATATATGTGAGTGCCTTAAACTACCCTTGCAAATGTTCAGTCATTTTGAAATTGTATGAAAGTAGAAAGTTCTGAAAGGAACTAACCGATTTCTTAAACAAACAGCCTATTGTATGCCTAAGCACTCTTGGCTAGCTGACATCAAAGTCTCGGCCCGCCCGGTGAGAGGATGCATGGGGAACCAGAGGGAAGGACTCTAGTGTGTGCTTGGAAAGTTTCCTGTTGACTTTAACAGCAACAATCTATGCTGCCATAGCTTGCAGTTACTGTTTCTGTATCTCAAAAAAGAAAAAAAAAAAAGAAAAAAGAAAAAAAAATCTCCGGATTTAAACAAAAATCTTTTGTTTCTAGCCCTAACCAGCTTGACTCTGGGGACTGAGGACCAAAAATCAAGTGCAAGAAGGAAGTTAAGCCGAGGATTCTGCAGATGGTATTTGTAACCTCGGTAGTTGAAGAGGCCAAGAGAGTCCCTTTTGGGCGTGGGGGACCAACTCCAGAAACTCTCCTTTCTTAGGAGCACTGACGTAGTTTGATTACTCCTGATGGTTTGGAAAGATTCTCTCAAGTTCCCTAGGGAAATGATGTCCACTTGCTTTTCCTTCAGAAAGCCAGCAATGGTATTTTGTGGTCAGGGGCAGAATAGACACGCAGGCCCAGATGCACACCTTCTCACGAAAGTATGATTCCGGGGCTGCGTGAGTCACTGTGTCTTCCATTCTGATAGGAGGGTATTGTGTTTGGCTGAGGCTCAGAAACAGGTAGCTTAACTAGAAGCGCGAGCATGTGGCCTTTGTCCATAGCCCAAAGGTGATCACCTGCCAGTCACTGCATGGAATTTCCACTCCCTGTTACAATCAAAAGCACAATTGAAAAGGAAAGAAAAAAAAACAAAGATGTTGTTGGTATCCAGGTGTTTCTCTGACTGAGTTGGCTGACTTCCGCCCTCTGGATTGTGTTTCCCGGGAATGGGAAGGTTGAAATGAGATGGAAGGTAGTTAAATAGGGAATAGCCCAACCAGTCAGACCAGGGATCTCTCTCTGTGGGTCCTTGGCAGCTTCCATTCTCTGTTTAAAGAATGGCTCTTTTAAGATTATTATTTACTTAAGAGAGAGAGTGCGTGTGTGAATGGATGCGCCAGAGTCTCCTGCCACTACAAACCAACTCCAGATGCATGAACCACTTTGTGTGTACGTGGGCCCTGGGGAGTCAAACCCAGTCTGTTAGGCTTTGCAAGCAAGCGGCTTTATCTGCTGAGCCATCTCCCCAGCCCCAGGGACCGGCACCGAGATGGAGAGGGCTGGTCTCCACACTGCTGGGCCTGGCTTCTTCCTGCTGGGCCGGTCCATAGCTGTTAATGTCTTGTTAAGATGGACATCTAGAAAAACCCCACAGGCTAACCTCACTGATCCCATGCACGATTCTCCTTTACACGCCCACAAAACTCAAGAATAATTGTATCTTTCCCACAAGACATGTGTTCGTCAAAAATTGAGTGGAGGTGCAATTTAAAAAAGAAATCAAAATGTATTAGTCAAGGCTAGATTGAAAACAAAAGAAATACATTCTGACTTTGACCAAAAAAAAGGGCGGGGGGGGGAATTATTATTAGAATTGCATGTCATTTAGATGACATGACCAAAAAACAAAGGCAGAAGAAACAAGATCTTGTGGGAAAATAGACCAGAACTGAGGAAGCGCACGGAGTTGGAATTATGGATTAATCTACATGAAGGCTCTGACTGGACACTTGCCCTCCCTTCCCCCCTCCTTCCTCCCTCCTCCTGTCACCACTGTATGTTACTCTTACTGCTGTCCCTGGGAACAAGTCCTCAGCCTCCTGTGTCTGTTCTCCATGCCCTCCAGTGCACAGCCACAGATGGAGTTCATGAGGGTCACACAGGGTGATGGACCACCTGGACCCTTGTGGAAATAAGATACAAAAACAAATGTCACCACATTGAAATACTCCAAGGTTGTTAAAGTTGAGAACTTCTGTATCTAATTCATTTATAAACCAAGAAATCTTATCTTTAAATAAATCTCCTTTGATTGAGTCCTCTTGTAAACTCCTATGTTTTTGGCATACTGAATTTATTCACTCAATCCTCTTGTCTTTGCTATTGTTTTTAATCCATTTCTGTGTTCACACTAAAACGCCATGCAAATTACTGCAAATCTTGGTCTTAATTGGCTAAAATATTTGTGAGGTTTTGATCCACTTAACATTTCGATGAGCCAATGAGTGTGAAAAAAAAATAATATTCCAGCTAATTGGCTTTGTTCCGAGTTTTTCCCTCTGCAGAAGGTGTAGGATTATCGGGCTTGCAAATAAAACCAAGCACTTGGCTTGTCCTTTTCCTGTATTTAGAGTCAGTGACAAGCCTTAAAGAGGAAGATGAGCCAATGTCATCCATCTGATATCTCTTTCCCTGATATACAAATAATGCCTCAAAAATTCTTTTGTCTCAGAGCTGCTAAGTGAAGTCGGAGATTTTGGGATACGATTTCATGGTGAGCTGCCCTTCTTAGTGTATCTTAGTTTAGTATATCTTCCCTGGAGTCCAGAGCCTGTCCAGAGCCAAAAAGAAGGAATATTAGTCATGTGCCTGCAGGACTCTGCACACGGTCCTACCAACTTTACATATGTTGTGCATTCCATCCTTAGAGCAATACGAGGGGCATGATGGTTTGCCTTCTTCACATATGCAAGCAAAACTAAAACAGTGGCCTCACTCAGAACCACAGAGCAGGGAATAACATCAGCCTGCAACATAAACTCTCAGGGTTCACCATGCCCTATCTCTCAGTCATGTTTCTATCACCTCGCTATTGATCATCCGTCTTCTATCTACCATGCGCCATCCACCTACCACTTAGCTATCATCTGTCTATCATTCATCTACCATCTATATATCATCTGTTGATCTTATGTCATTTATCCTTCATCTGTCACCTACGTAACTGTTATCTATCATGTGTCTGCCATCTATCTACTTACCTAATCTACTACTTGACTGTTATCTATGTATTATCTGTCATCTAACTATATCTGTCTACCATGTATCTACTTACATAATCTACTACTTAATTTACCTATCATCTGTCTGCCATCTGCCTATGTCTATCTACTATTTATCTACTTACCTAATCTACTACCTAACTGTTATCTATATATTATCTCTCATCTATTTACCTAATCTACTACTTGTTATCTATCATCTGTCTGCCATCTACCTATATGTCTATCTACCATCTATCTTCTTACCTAATCTACTACTTAATCTACTACCATCTGCCTATGTCTGCCTACCATCTATCTACTTACCTAATGTACTACTTAATTTACCTATCATCTGTCTGCCATCTGCCTATGTCTGTCTACCATCTAGCTACTTACCTAACCTACTACTTAGCTGCAGATGATTTCCCTATCGCTGAGATCACTATAAATTCAGCAGGTTTTTTTTTCCCCTTTACTAGAATGACCAGTGTGGCCACAAACCAGAACTAGTTTGGAAGTTAAAACAAGTGTCAGAAATGAGGCTTCGGGCCACTGAAGCGATCCCAGGACCCCCTCGTTTGCAAAGCGGGCTCTTGTGACGCCATTTCATGCAGCTGGCTTCAGACCGTTGAAAGAGAAGACTAGGGCAACACTTCCAAGCAGTGCGTCCTATTTAGAATTACGTTCGGAGGAGCATTCACTGTTTCTTTTTAACGATTAGAAAAATACGTCTTTGATGTCATTTATTTACTAAAAGTCAAAACGTTTATATAATCTGGAAAGAAACCAGAATATTGATGTAATTAATTTAGAAAATATAATGATGTAGAAGAATGAAATCATCTGTAATTGATGGGATGCTGTTTATTTGGTTAGTATTTCCTTTTGCTTTCAGAAGAATAGGTTATTGAGCCCATTGAAAGGGAGTTACAGCACACTACCAGACTGCCTGCCTTTGGTTACCATTGCAAAATTCAAGAAATCATAAGATGGGCCTGGAGGGATTGCTTAGAGGTTAAGGCTCATGCCTGCGAAGCCTAAGGACCCAGGTTTGATTCTCCATGTCCCACGTAAGCCAGATGCACATGGTGGTGTGTGCATCTGGAGTTCATTTGCAGTGGCTAGAGGCCCTGGTGGGCCCATTCTCTTCCTCTCTCTCTCTGTCTCTCTCTCCCTTTCTCTCTGTCTCTAATAAATAAATAAAAATAAATCTAAAAAAAAAAGAAATCACAAGATGTTAATGTTTTATACAATTAATTTCAGCATTGAACCAAGCTCAGCTTCCTCACTGGACTAATTGATCTCACCTAATCTGGTCCCTGGCAAAAGAGGTGAAATAACAACGTTCATGAAAGATGGACGTAAATCATCCAGGGGGTGGCACTCACTTGTCCTTTCTGCAGCGTAGAGAATGCCAGTGGAAGGCAGCCCAGGCTGACTACCATTGCCAGGCCTCCCCTGCACTTTCCAGCTCTTCACCCCAGGAGGAGGTATGTGACTGGGATGAATTCATTTATCCACTCAACAAATACTGAGCGCACATGTGCTATGCTAGGGCCTGGCAAGCTTCTAAATGCTCGGAAGTGAACAGTGAACGAGACAGACAAAACCCTGTTTGAAAGGAAAACAGAACGAAAACCAAAGCCCTTGTATCTGAATGTCCCAGATGGACTCCCTCGCATTTTATACTTCTTGATTTGTACCAGGATTAGGGAAACAGTTCTCCCATCATGACCTGCTGAGAGGCACTGACCTTGAGAAGCCATCAATGGTCAGCATTAAGAGCCTGGTGTTACTGAGAGAACAGGTTCAAGCTGGAGTATCAACACCCAGCAGACAAGAGACTACAGGCTGGGAGGGAGTTTAAACCCACTAAGCCAAGGCCACCGGTCAGATGGATGGTGTTCCCATCATCCATTTATGACCCTGAAGCTAGAAAATTCCATATCCACATGAACTGGAACCTCCGAAGATATGACATAGTCCACTACCACTGTACGGAGCGCTGCCTCTTTGCCACGAGCCTCCTTGATGCCTGTTCTCTTGTGCAGGTGTCCCTGGGCATGTTGTGAACTTCCGGGTGTAACACTCTTCTTCCATCCTTGTTAACACAACACACCCAAACTGCCACATAGACTTCCTGACTTCAAAATATCAGATGCCTTTTGGAAGAAATTTCCTCTTTGACCTTCCAGTACCTCAAAGTTAAGAGCTATCTTAATGCTTAAAAAAAAAAAAAAAGTTTCTATAACTGCCCAACGTAAGCAAGTTATAAAACTTTACTTCGGGGAAAACACCTTTAGCAAGTCATAAGGAGGCAAGCTTCTTATCTCTCCACCCACTTGTTTGTTTGCTGTGGTGCTGCTTGGCACTTCTCTTGGGCCTGCCCTCTGCCTCCCGTATGCGAACAAGGCTGGAAGGTCGGGTTAGGGGCTGGGGGCTGGAGACACTCTGTGATGGAACGTTGAGCACTGTCCTTCTGTCTGGTTTGTCTCAGCTCCGTTCCAGTCACTAAGGCTGGCCTTGGAGAAGCTTCTGTTCTCATTGTCCACTTCCTGCCCTGTGCCTAGAAAGGCTGCCTCCTCTTCGTGATATACACTCTGTCTAATTCTATGAAGTTAAGATCCTGATAAGTCTTCCCAATTTCTTCATGCATGAAGGGCATTTTTTCACTCGAAAAACAGTCATGAAAATTGCTGGGCATGGCGGCACATACATTTAATCCTGGCACTTGGAAGGCAGAGGCAGGAGGATCGCCACGAATTTGAGGCCACCCTGAGACTAACAAGTGAATTTCAGGTCAGACTGGGCTAGAACGAGACCCTACCTTGAAAAACCAAAAAAGTATATGTGTTGGCTCATACCTATAATCCCAGCACTCAGGAAACTGAGAGGAAAATTGACATGAGTTCAAGGCCATCCTGGGCTACATAGTGAGTTTAGGACAGGCTGAATAGAGTGATACTAGTCATGAGCACATATGTACACACACACAGACGTGTTGGTAAGTGCTATTTAATAAAATGGATAGTACTCAGGTAATGTGTTCAAAATAGTAATACCTTTAAATTACTTTCAAAAACCTTTAAATTACTTTATATTTTATTGTAATGGACCTTATAATTATATTTTCTTTATCTTTCATTTATATTTCTTCATATTTCATTCATCATACATGGTACTGGATTTCACAAGGACATTTTCATGCAAGTATATAATGTGCTTTGACCATAGTTAATCTTTTTTTTGAAATATTTTATTTAGTTATTTGAGAGAGAGAGAAGTATGGGCTCACCAGGGCCTCCTGCCACTGCAAAGAACTCCAAACACATGTACCACTTCATGTGTCTGGCTTTATGTGGGTACTGAGATATCAAACCCAGGCCAGCAGTCTTTGCAAGCAAGTGTCTTTAACCACTAAGCCATCTCCCCAGCCTGACCATAGTTAATCTTACGGGTATCTATATACAGTTGGGAAATAGCAATGCATACAATAGGAGATATTTTCAGCCACGGGCATGACTGGTGCACTTGTAGATTTCACAATTCCTTTTACAGCACTGGACAGATGGGGTATAACAGGTTTGGATGAGCTCACAAACTGAAAAGTCAGAGTCAGGGAAGAAGCACTATACTTCACTTGAGTTGGGCCAGAACCTGGTAGCATCCTAAGACCTCAGGTCTTATTATGTCCAACCATGTAGCCACGTCAACCCAGGCATGTTACTTAGTCTCTTTGGCTGCATTTTCTTCATCTGTGAAGTGAGGGGTTTGTGAGCCAATGACACCTATGTGACTGTGATTCTCAAGTCCAGATTAGAAGGTCAGGAGGGGTACAGCTATAGAACCAAAGCTTATCTGTGCTTTCCTTATCTCTTAAACTCAGCAAAACAGGTCAGCACAACTCATACAGACTTGCTTCATAAGGCCAGAAGTGAGGGACATTTTCAAAAGACAGGCCATATGGGTGATGACATTTGTCTACGGCTGGTTGTGCTGAATTTAAACCGATGACCTATTCCTGAAACTGTCACTGTCTGCTTCCCAGTCTCCCGAGCATTTTCCAAACAGAAGTTCTGATAATCCCCATCTCCTGGGCGGATGAGCCACGGTGCTCTCTTAAGATCTGGCCTTTCTGCTTGTTGTAGTATTAGCAAAGATTTTTTTAGAGGATGAATCCATAGCAGAGATGGACTAACGGGTAGCACATTTGTAGAAGAGATGACACCAGCGAAATTTTAACCTTTTGAGTCCATAAATAGCAATACCACTTATGTAATCCATTATTCTCAGCAAGGGCTTGAGTGTCTTTATTTAAACTCATCACCCCCCCCCCCATGTTATCTGGTAAGATTTAACCATAACTGTAGCAGCCGCAGCCCAGATTACCACGCAGCTCAGAGAGTGACAGCGTGCTACCATAGAGGGTATGGTAGTGAGCGTAAGAGTTCGGGTCCCATGCCCACATGCATACATTCCTATCCCAGGAAGAGTGGGCCAGGCAGCTTGGGACCAGGTAGCATCCCTTGAGATCATGGCTCCAGGAGCCACAGCTGCTCAGCCCTTACCCCAAGGGCAGCCAGAGCGTGCAGATCAAAAGGAATTCAGAAAGGATGAAAGCACAACCCCTAATTCAATACAGGAAAATTACCATGACTCTGGTGCTTAGTTCAATCTTCTAAGAAAACAACAACAGAGGGCAGGGGAGGAAAAAAAAAAAGACAAAAAAAAAAATCTCTAAGATCAGACTCGCATCAGGAATTAGCTTGCCAAGGCGGAAAGCATACCCGGTGGGGAAGGCGGCTTATTTTCCTAGATTAATCAGAGAGCTTTGGGTCTGCTTTCATTCCCAAATGAACCACTGCCAAGATACAACATAAGCCACTTAATTCCTTCCCACAATCTAGAATTATTAGCTGTCATACAAGCCAAACACTTTTAGTAAAACCCCAGGAAAAGAGAAGCCCATCATAGGTAGAAAAGCTAAACGAGGAGACAGGAGAGCAGAGCTTGGAGGGGCCCCACTTCATGAAGAGTTAAACCAGAAGACAGGAGAGCAGAGCTTGGAGGGGCCCCACTTCATGAAGAGTTAAACCAGAAGACAGGAGAGCAGAGCTTGGAGGGGCCCCACTTCATGAAGAGTTAAACCAGAAGACAGGAGAGCAGAGCTTGGAGGGGCCCCATTTCATGAAGAGTTAAACCAGGAGACAGGAGAGCAGAGCTTGGAGGGGCCCCACTTCATGAAGAGTTAAACCAGGAGACAGGAGAGCAGAGCTTGGAGGGGCCCCACTTCATGAAGAGTTAAACCAGGAGGCAGGAGAGCAGAGCTTGGAGGGGCCCCACTTCATGAAGAGTTAAACCAGGAGGCAGGAGAGCAGAGCTTGGAGGGGCCCCACTTCATGAAGAGTTAAACCAGGAGACAGGAGAGCAGGGCTTGGAGGGACCTCACTTCATGAAGAGTTAAACCAGGAGACAGGAGACCAGAGCTTGGAGGGGCCCCACTTCATGAAGAGTTAAACCAGGAGATAGGAGAGCAGAGCTTGGGGGGGCCCCACTTCATGAAGAGTTAAACCAGGAGATAGGTGAGCAGGGCTTGGAGGGGCCCTACCTTGTGAAGTACTTACCATGAACCCATCCCAGAGTGCTGGTGAAAAGTGAAATTCAAGAGCCATGCCGAAGTATCAGAGTTTGACTCGCCACCTGCCATGCTCGTTCACGATGGCATTGATCCATCTGTATAGGGAGTACTACCAACTCAGAACCAAATAGTGCATTTGTAAATAGCCATTTTAGGGGCTGGGAAAATAATAGCCTGATCAGTAAAGTTCTTACCTTGAGCGCGTGAGGACCTGAGCTTGATGTCCCGCACCCGCGTACAGGCTGGCCTTGGTGGCATGTGTGCCAGTAATCCCAGCCTGAGGCAAAAAAAAAAAAAAAAATCACAAATTTGAGGACATCCAGGGCTACACAGCAAAACTCTATCTGTAAATCAATCATTAATCATCCAGTCACAAATTAAGCCTTCCTTTAATGTATCAGTTTAGACCAAATTTCTCATGTGCACCAACATAAGTACAGAGCTTGACTTGGATGGGGAGTGAGAATTTTTGTTTAAATTTTTCATCACTTTTATTGAGAACTTTGATACATGAACATACTGTAATTTGATTGTGTTCTCATCCCACTGCGCGTTTTACCCCTCACATGCCCCATTCCACGAGGGTCCTCTTCTTTCCAAGCAGTCCTTCCTCTGTTTTGCTGTCTCATTCCTTTTGTCCTCCTCTCTGTCAAAATGCTGATGGGCTCAGAACAGTGCAGGCCTTACTGGTTGTTGCAGTCAGGTTCACATTGCTGGTAGAAATCACCCAATCAAGAGCAGCTTGTGGGAAAAAAAGAGGTTTATTTTGGCTTGCAGGCTCGAGGGGAAGCTCCACAATGGCAGGGAAAATGATGGCATGGGCAGAGGATGGACATCAGCCCCTGGCCCATTGGTGGACAACAGCAACAAGAGAGTATGCCAAACACTGGCAAGGGGACACTGGCTATAACACCCCACCCCCAACAATACACTGCCTCCAGCAGGCATTAATTCTCCATCAACTCCATCAACTTGGAACCTAGCTTTCAGAACACCTAAGGTTATGGGGGACACCTCAATCAAACTACTACATTCTGCTCCTGGCCCCCATAAACTATTAACCATCCATGATGTAAAATACAATACATTTAGTTCAACTTTCAAAGTTCCCATAGTTTTTATCAATTCCAATGATGTTCATACATCCCCATAGTCCAAGGTCTTTTAACTGAGCCATAATACCAAAAAAAATCCCCCCAAAACCCATAATGGCACAGAATAAACATTCACACTGCAGAAGATGGCATTGGGCATAGCAAAGAAACATTCAGCCAATACAAGATTTAAAACAACCAGGGCAAACATCAAACTCTATAGCTTCAAGTCCAACAGCTCTAGTCAATGACAACTCTCCAGTCCGATAATTCTAACCAGCAATAAGTCACTGGCATTGCAATTCTGCCCCTCCAGCTAGGCTACTCAAAGTCCTGGAAAACTTCATCGGGGCCGGCAGCTTTCCTTAACAGCCATCTCATGATCTTGACATCTCCACTGGGTCTCCACTGTAATCCACGGTTCATCCTCATGGCCCCATGGGGTCTCCATGCAGGCATCCAGCAAACCTGCTTCACACTGCCCATGGCCATTTCCAAAACACAAGACCGTGTTGCAAACTCAATGACCTCCTTCCTGCAGTTCTTATACTCCACAATACCAGGTAGGGTGCCAATTTGTTAATCCATGGGGGAATAAAGCAGACTTTGAAGAACAGGACACTCCTTGAGTTCTCAGACCCCTTCAAAAGAGTTAACATTCTTCCCATTGCCCCAGCGCAGGTAAACTGACCCAATCTCAAAGGTTGTAATCTCTCAATTGCATCTCAATGAGCAGCAGTACACCCAAAACTTTCTTTCTTTTTTTTTTTTTTTTTTTGTGCCATATCCCTCTGCTCACACCAGATCATTTCTACACAAAGCAACCCTGTACAACTTCTCAGGACATGAGCATAACAGCAAGCTTCTCACACAGCCTCTAGTCCACACAAAGCTCTTTCTCACCCTCATAAGCCAAACCTCACAGTCCATAGTTCTTACTGCATTCAGGTCTTTCAACTCTGACCAGAATAGTCCATCAAGCTGTACTTACAGCACTGCAAGGTGTCTCTTAGGCCAAGGTTTCAAATCCTTCCACATTCCTCTTGAAAATCAGCTCCAAAAGGCCAAAACCACACAGTCAGGTGTCTAGCAGCAATCCCAATCCTCAGTAGCACTTTACTGTTGCAGTCAGGTTTGCATTGCTGGTAGAAATCACCCAAGCAAGAGCCGCTTGTGAGAAAAAAAGAGGTTTATTTTGGCTTACAGGCTCGATGGGGAAGCTCCATGATGGCAGGGGAAAACAATGGCATGAGCAGAGAGTGGACATCAGCCCCTAGCCCACATAAGGTGGACAACAGGAACAGGAGAGTGTGCCAAACACAGGCAAGGGGAAACTGGCTCTATCACCCATAAGCCCACCCCAACAATACACCACCTCCAGCAGGCGTTAATTCTCCATCAACTCCATGAACTGGGAACCTAGCATTCAGAACACATAAGTTTATGGGGGACACCTGAATCAAACTATCACACTGGGGTACTGTGGACCACTGTGAGGTCAGTTTTGCTTAAAACTAAAAACCTGCACAGTATGGTTCTGGTTTCACATGTCTACTACCTCTTGGTCCAAATGTCAAGAAGTAAAAATGAGGGCTGGAGAAATGGCTTAGCAGTTAAGGCACTTGCCTGCAAAGCCTGAGGACTCATGTTCAACTCTCCAGGTCCCACAAAAGCCATATGCATGAGGTGACACAAGCACACAAAGTCACACACACATCTGGAGTTGGATTACAGTGGCTGGAGGCCCTGGCATGCCAATGAGCTCTCTCTGCTCTCTCTCTCTCTCTTCTCTTCTTTTCTTTTTTCAAGGTAGGGTCTCACTCTAGCCCAGGCTGACCTGGAATTCACTATGGAGTCTCAGGGTGGCCTTGAACTCACAGGCGATCCTCCTACCTCTGCCTCCCAAGTGCTGGGATTAAAGGCGTGTGTCATCACGCCTGGCTCTCTCTCTTTTTCTCTCTCTTTCTTGCTCACTTCCTCTCATAAAAATAAGGGAGCAGTCTGTTGGGCTTGCCTCAAAAAATGAGTTTACTAAGCCAGGCGTGGTGGTGCATGCCTTTAATACCAGCACTCAGGAGGCAGAGGTAGGAGGATCGCCGTGAGTTCGAGGCCACCCTGAGACTCCATAGTGAATTCCAGGTCAGCCTGGGCTAGAGTGAGACCCTACCTCGAAAAAAAAAAAAAAAAAAAAAAAAAAAAAGAGTTTACTGTGTGGGAGAGATGAGTCCTCATTCTTTAACCCGTCTTCATTGTGGGTCCTCTTATCTACCATTTCTGTCTCTTTTTTCACAGATTAGCATCATTTGATTATTTCAGATTCTCCCAATATCATGGCATTGCTGTCACATTGAAGATAGTCAGCTGTGGAAGAATTCTCCACAGCACGGTCTCTTAAGTCAGTGCCACAGGTGTAAGGCACTATCACCTACTCCAGTGTTATATAAAAAAAAAAAAAAAAAAAAAAAAAACTTACCCAAATACCTTCTCCATCCAGTGAAACCAATGTTCTTGTTTTCCAATGTACATAAATGGTATTGTGATTTTTGAGCCCTCAAATATTTTGTCGTCCAGAAAAAACTGCTTGTATTTTTCCTTAGTATTAAAATTAAGTTTCAATTAACTCAGGTTACAAACTTAAAAACCTTGAGCAATCTTTGGAAAATCACTTATAACAATATTTATTCCACTTACAAATCTCGTTACTTCATCGCAAGTAGTTTTAACTTCATTAACACATTAATATAGTCAATTTTCTTTGTAATTTTATCATGAGCATTTTCAGCACTTTCTTCGAACCATGCAATTCTACTAAATTAAACCTATAAATATATTGCACTTCATGTTTTGGTAACCTTTCTAATACTCTAAGCTTGGTAAAATGTAACTTAAAAACACAAGTCTAAATTATTTACACAATTATGTATTTTAAACTAGAATTACAAGGCTATTATTTCAATAGGCAAAAATGTTCTTAAACTTTAGAAGACAAATGCATATATTAGATTATTTATTCAAAAATAGTAATGCTAGATGTTTGGGTTCCTCCTCAAGTATCTATAACTAAGCCTAAGCCTGCCTGCCCACTAGGACTGCGTCTTCACTAACCCACTGGTTCCTCCATCAGAGATTTGATCTGGACACTGCCTGAATTCTCACGGGCATCTCTGGGGAATGCACAGAGTTCCAGACCGTAGAACTAAGGGAAGGTATTGGTTTCATGGTCCTCCATGTACCCCAGAAGTTCTTCAAATCTGTTTATCTCACCACAGTCTGAAACTCTTGCCCATACTGGCCACTTGGTCATCCTGCCTTCCCACTCTGAACTCCCTTGGACAGGACTGCGTTCTCTCTTCTCTTGGTGCTTTCTCTCTGAGGCGTGCTCAGTTCTTACAGGTACTGTACTGATACCCAAGTGAAACCTTGACATTTTGTCTGATTTTGCCTGACTACTCACTCACACCCTGGAAGTTCATTCAACTGATAATCTTAGAATTCATATCTTCCTTTCTACTATCAGCCCTTTAAGATCAAACCTCGAAGCACTTTCGCTATACTGATTAAGTTTATCATGTACCTCTCATGTTGTTGAGCTTGCTAAGTATAGTTTTAGCATGACAATATTTTACAGCTAAATGTTTAGAAGTATATGACATATGAAAGAGCTCAGAGATTTCCCAAGGACTATGATAGAATATTTGTTATCCTTCTAGTGTCTAATGTCATCCAAAAATTCCATGTATTTAATAACTATGGGGAATTTTAATGTCCGCATAATTCTAATAATAATCATCATGGTGCGTTGAGCATTTGTTCTCATGCCAATAACATTCATTGTGTTCTCAGTCTGGGCGAGGACTTTCTTCGCGTTCTCTCATTTACTGAAGTCAGTATAAAGCCCATGGAGTGACAGGTTTCATAATTCTTAGGAGGAAAACCTTGCGTGGGAAGAAACAAACCCATTCAGCTCCGGTGCAGCACATCACCTAGCTCTGAGAACCCTCAGAGGCCGTTGAACAAAGTGTCTGGGGAAAGGTTAGTAACGATTTTTCCCTTCCATGTTAATCATTCTGTGTCCATCAGAACACTGGCCATGCTGAGTTCCCGAGCATCTTCAAATGCAGCTTTTTGGCAAACAATGAAAGGAATGATGACGTTTTAGTCACAGGTGGTCCTGCCATGTGTCACTTTGCACAATAGCCCCAAGGAAGTTCCTAAGAATGAAGGTCAACGGTACCCCTGTGTCCTTTCTGTGCAGGCAGAATGGCTGCCAAATGAAAGGGGGGGGTGTAGAAAGACATGCAACTCCACCTAGAGCCACCTCCTTCCTGATGTCCTCCCGCCACACCCGTTCGCTCTGATACAAGTGCCACTTTCACATATCACCTCGGCCCAGACTCCTCCAAGGCCCTTTTCCATTTCTATCCAGAAATAACCAAGATACATATATATGATAGGGGAATTACTCTTTCTATGCATACAAAGTTTATCCTCTTTTTACAAACTTTCAAAAAAACAAAAAAAAAAAAAAAAGGGTTGAGGGTGGCAACACAAGGGAGGCTGGGAAGTGGGACCCAGAGGGGTCAGGGGTACGGTCCTCGCTGACAGTTCCGGAGTTGGGGCAGCAGCACAGTTGACGTTGAGGACAAAATTCCTTCAAATAAGCTCCCAGCTGAAAGTGTGGCTTGCAGATGGACTCTAATAACAGGGCTGAGCCATCTGGTAGCTTCCTATTTTAGCTAATTATTCTTGCTAAGTAAGTGCTAAGCTTTTAAAATCATTGTTCAATTTTGTTTTGCTTAGTTTTGCCACCCTGCCTCTATATTTGGGTTTCCTGGGTAAATCCTTGCCCCCCACCCCTCCTTCTCTGGGGAAAGTCTAGCATGCCTACTATTCTTAGAGGAAAAATCCCTCAGAAAAGCCTCAAGAATGCTTCCATTATCACTCTGATTGTCTAAGTTTTCCACCAAAATGCACTACCCAAAACAGCAGAGCTAATTAAGTGAATAGCCAAAGAGACTAGGGCTGTGGCCCAGAGCAGCTGACAATGGATGTCTTGATTTACCATCAAATTTCACACCATTTGTTTGTTTGTTTTGTCACCAAAATGTATTATTTTTAAATATTACTTACCATCAAACTCCACACCATTTGATTTTGCCACCAAAATTTATTATTTTTATTTTTTATTTTGGGGGGGTTTTTTGAGGTAGGGTCTCACTCTAGCTCAGGCTGACCTTGGAATTCACTATGTAGTCTCAGGGTGGCCTTGAACTCATGGCGATCCTCCTACCTCTGCCTCCCAAGTGCTAGGATCTTTGTTTTCTATGTTCCACTGAAGAATGTACGACCAAGTTCCCAGTGCTGAGCTGCTGGGCCTCCTGAGAGAGGTTGGTGAATCTAAGGTCTAACTTCTTCCTCATTTCGTCGGACCCCTCAGTGGTCAGTGATAGTCTCACGTGGCAATGGTCCTCACTGTGTGGTCGCCTCCTTGCTGGGGTTCAAAATGGCCTGGGATGTAAAACAACCTCCCTTCTTTCTCCTTTTCCTCCAGCCCTTCTAAGTCCCTCCTTGTTCCATAGCATGAGTCTTGTTTCGCCTCCAGTCGGGGTCTCTCCTGCTGGTCACATCCCTTCAGGGCTGAGCGGGGAGGCCCTTGGCCACTATCCTGTGATCTCTTCTAATGGAAGTCTGAGCTCTTTGTCAGCCCTGGCCCACAGGCCCGTAAAGTTCTAAATCTTTCGAGATAGGGAGCTGCATTGTGAGTGCTAAGAGTCCTAAAAACTTTTCCTCTCTAGATAAAGCCGAGATGTCAAGGCTGCTGTCTTGCTGCGGCCCCAGAGGTTCTATTCCAACTGTCAAACGTTCAACACGGCTGCGTTCCTGCGGCCACAGCCTTAAACCTCCCAGATACAAGTGGATGTCTCTGGCAAAATGGAAAGAAATACAAACAAGAGAAGTGAACTGATAGATTTAAGGACATATATGATCCTCGTGGCACTGTTCCTTTTTCCACAAGGCTGTGTTTTAGTTGGTAAGGAGGTTTCATAGCACTATGCCGTCGATACCTTATTTTGTGTGGTGGGAGTTTAAAGAGGGGCTTTAAGGATTGTCCTAGGAGTGGGATTTTCATAAATAACATTATTTCTATGGGAAAACTTCTTGAGAATACTTAGCAACTGACTTCCAAAAGACACTGTGGAACGCAGCTGGTTTGTAAGTTGACCAAAAAGCTATGACCAAAAGCTTCCCTGAGTTAATACACAGTGAGACCCAAGGAGGGTGATTATCTTGGACTAGAAAAATTAATATTTCTAGTTTCTCTGTTTTTACAACTCACTTCCTTAGGCTTTCCACACAAACGTAATAGATCAGAGAAGCCGAAAATGAACTATAAACTGGAGGCTGTGGTGAGTTAAGCGCATTTGCTTTGTTCTACAGATGCTAAACACGATTCCCACAAAAGCTGAAAGGTGGAGTTGATTCTGACTTAGACGAATCTAATGAGCATCTGTTTTGCTTTTTCCAGCCATTGATCTGATTTTCTTTTAACTTGATACTGGTTGGTTTACACAAGTCCGTGTGATAATTGCCAATAGCCAAAGGTGAAATCATTCCACAGCCCCCAAAACAGTTTTCTTCTTAAAATGTCAAATGGTTCTTTAAAGAAAATTTAAAATTTCATTTGCAGGAAGAATGCACGCCTCCATATTATATATATACATATATATATATATATATATATATGTAGAAGATATATATCTTCTATAAATGTGTTTATATACTGACACATAAGTAAATAAAAATTGAGAAGTTGAATATTGTTTTCTGTAAAAGAAAAAAATTTCTTCAATGAGAACATACAGAATCATGGACACTCCATGTAAGGAGCTTAATTATATCATCTCAAAAATCCATACACTGGGGCTGGAGAGATGGCTTAGCAGTTAAGGTGCTGACTTGCAAAGCCTAAGGACCCAGGTTCGATTCCCCAGTGCCCACATAAGTCAAATGCACAAGGTGGTGCGTGCTTCTGGAGTTCATTTCTTGCAGTGGCTAGAGGCCCTGGTGTGCCCATTCACTCGATCTGCCTCTTCCGTTGTTTCTCTCTCCCTCTCTCTCTCTCTCTCAAATAAGTAAACAAATAAAATATTTTTTAAAAAATTCAAAATTCAAAAAATCGATATGCTGAAGTCCCAATTCTCAATTCCTTGGAATGGGACCACATTTGGAGATAGGGTCTTTAAAGAGGAAGTTAATTTTAAAATGAGGTCTTTGGGGTCTCTGTAATTCAGTATGACCAGAGATCTTCTAAGAGGAAAAGGTGAATGGAGTCATGATATGACATGGATGAGGGGGTGGGGAATGACCATCTTCAGACAAGCAGAGGCCTTGGTAGAAACCCGCCCTGACACCTCCCTCTTCAACCTCTAGCCGGCAGGATGGTGAAAAAATGAGCTTCCGCTAAACCACATCTGAGACAAACCAATATACTCCACAACCTAAAACTGTGTGCAGAGATAAAAAACATAGTGTGTCATCATCTCATGGGATAGGTATCTTACACTGTGGCTATACATCACGGGCTTTCAAGTGATGCTGTGTAGTGGTGTCTTGACGCTCTGCAAATGCTTAACCTGAATCTTACTTTACATTGCATTTTAAATAAAAATAGGAATACAGATGTCAAGAATGTTAGGTGTTAAAATTTGGCTCATTATGGGGCTTCCATCCATTGACCTCCACGGCCATGTCCTTTATGGCGGTATTTATAGTTCCAAAACCAAGCTTTTCCTCCCATAACTGTACATATATTTTTATACTTATTCATTTATGAGAGAGAGAGAATGAGAATGGGTGTGCTAGGGCCTCTTGTCGCTGCAACTGAACGCCAGATGCATGCACCACTGTGCATGTCTGGATTTTCATGGGCATTGGGGAATTGAATTCAGACAGGCAGGCTTTGAAAGCATGCGCCTTTAACCACTGAGCCATCTCTCCAGCCCCCTGTAAGTATATTTTAATTACTGGCAAATATCAGGAACACTGAAGCTTCACATGAGCTATTCTTAAAACAAGATGTAGTTCTACATAAAATGTCCATATTTAATGGTAATTCTTGAATTCTATCTCATTGAAAAAAGAAGGTGAAGTATCAAAAAATATGTGCTACATGGGGTGGAGAGATGGCTTAGCAGTTAAGGCATTTGCCTTGCAAAGCCAAAGGATCCCAGTTTGATTCTCCAGGACCCATGTAAGTCAAATGTACAAGGGGCTGTATACATCTGGCGTTCATTTGTAGTGGCTGAAGTTCCCTGGCACACCCATTCTCTCTCTCTCTCTCTCTCTCTCTCTCTCTCTCTCTCTCTCTCTCTCTTTCTCTCTCTCTCTCTGTCTGTCTGTCTTTCTCTCTTTCTCTTTCTCTCTCTCTCTGCCTCTTTCTCCCTCTCAAATAAATAAATAAATAAATAAAAATTTAAAAAATATATGCTATATATTCTTATGAGAAAACTTTTAAAAACCAGTAGGAAGAAACATTCTTATAGGCTCATCTCTTAGTTATATTAGTGATTTTTCTCTGTAATTCCTTATTTGACAATTTTTACATTATTAGAGTACAGATATACATATGTCAGGTAAGGAGGTGCATGCCTGTAATTCCGAAACTCAGTAAGGTAACATGAGAGGATTGCAAGTTTGAGGCCAGTCTAGACAGCATAGTGAACTATCGATTCAAAGAAAACAAAACAAAAGACACACACACACACATACACACACACATAGACACACACTCCATAATATTGTGACAATTAAAATTGAGAAATATGGGTCTGGAGAGATGCCCCAAAAGTTCAAGGCACTTGCTTACAAAGGCTGACAGCCTGGGTTGGATCCCCTATACCTACATGAAGCCAGGTGCACAAAGTGGCACATGCATCTGTAGTTCCTTTGCAATGACAAGAGGTCCTGGAGTGCTCATTCTCTCTCTCTCTCTTTTTCTCTCTCTCTCCCTCCCTCTCTCTCTCCTTCTGTGATGCTACATCATGGGTTTTCAAATTATGCAGTGTAGTGATATCTTGGTGCTCTGAAAATGTTTAATTTGAATTTTTTTAAATTAAGGAATACATAGCCGGGTGTGGTGGCGCACGCTTTTAATCCCAGCACTCAGGAGGTAGAGGTAGGAGGATCGCCGTGAGTTCGAGGCCACCCTGAGACTACATAGTGAATTCCAGGTCAGCCTGGGCTAGAGTGAGACCCTACCCCAAAAAACCAAAAAGAAAAAAAATTAAGGAATACATAATTTCTGAGAGTAAAATATATATTGGGATACACTTCAAAATGCAAAAAATAACAAAGAAGACAGAACCACACAAGCACAACCACATCTATATGCTTGCATAGGTTTTATACAGACACATATGTAGCCAGTTGAGTGTGCCACCCTCTATAAACACCAAGTGAGGCGCTGGCATGTCCCTTCAGTGTACACGCTCATCATAATAAATGTGTAATAATCAGTTACATAAATAAGACACTACTGTGATGTGTTTGGTCATGGTGGTACCCTATTAGAGACAATTTGGGCACATACTGTAACTCTTCCAGATGACATGGATGCATCATAAGAAAAGTGAGCTGTTGATGGATATTAGCAGTTAAATTATGGGAGGAAAAACAATGTCCATCTAACTGAGGAGAATCCTATCATAATATATCATATATTATATATCATCTATTATAATATATATAACAGTACAATACTGCAAATGAACTATGCAGTGCGGAAACATTATATATTATATACTGGGTTTACCCCCTCATTTCAGTTTAAGATTTCATTTAAGAAAAAAACGTGGAAACCACTGCCATAAGGGAAGGAGTGACGAAACCCAAGCCTTTGGCCTGAAGAAAAAAGGCTGGAGGCTTTCAAAGCCTATTTCACGTATATGAGTAAAATATTTGTCGTGGTTGCTTTGGAAAAGGAGAAGAGAACACCGGGCATGGTGGCGCACGCCTTTAATCCCAGCACTCGGGAAGCTGAGGTAGCCGTGAGTTCGAGGCCACCCTGAGACTCCATAGTGAATTCCAGGTCAGCCTGGGCTAGAGTGAGACCCTACCTCAAAAAAATCAAAAAAAAAAAAAAAGGTGAAGAGAGTACGTTGTTGAGGTTTCAGGGGGAGAAATCTCAGCCCAATATAAGAAGGAACTTTCCAATGATTACTTCCTTCTAGAAGTAAGCAGTTGTGCGTGCTCCAGAGAAGCCTGGCGAGGTGGGTATTTGAGGATTGCTCGGGTGGGTACAAGGCTTAGCAAGGGTTGGTCCTGCTCTGGAAGAGAAGATGATCTCTCAACTTAAAGCTCAGGATTTAAGAAGGAACATTTTTCAAGAAAAAAAAAAAAAAAAAAAAAAAAAGCAGGCGTGCTGGCCCTCCTCTTCTAGGGTTTTGGGAGAAAATCCTTAAATGTTCTGCATACTTAATCATGTAAAGCAGGGATTAAAGTCACAGGCAGCCAGAATGCGCTGCCTGCTGAGGCCCAGTTCTGCAGCGCAGACTGGCCTTAGGAAAGTTTCCTCTGTGGGGATAAAGAGGTACTTGGAAGCAGAAACATTGCAGAATTGGGGTTTGCAAGAGAGGAGATTCAAGAAATCACAATCCAAAAAGAAGAAATAGTAAAGGGTTTTTGTTCTGTAATTTTTTTATGAGAAAGAAAGAGAGGGAGAGAATTGACATGCCAGGGCCTCCAGCCTCTGCAATCGAACTCCAGACTCATGCACCACCTTGGGCACATGTGCGACCTTGCATACTTGCATCACCTCGCGTGTCTCGCTTATGTGGGACAAGGAGGGTCGAACATGGGTCCTTAGGCCTCACAGGCAAATGTCTTAACGACTAAGCTGTCTCTCCAGCCCAAGCAATAGTAGTTTTGAGCTGACTTACATAAGAACGTTTTCTATGCAACTAGAAAGAGAATCAGGGGCATCTTGTGAATGAGGGGCCCCCAAACTGTTAGGTCAGGACAAAATGGAGTCACTGAGGACAGCAGGAGGGTGACAGACACCAGGGAGTGGGCCATCCACATTCCTCAAGGAACCACCCAGCCATCATCCCTTCCTTGCCTAACAATGCCCCAGGTCTAGGTGTCCTGCCCCTTATCTCTCAGGACACCTAGTTACTGCTCTGGTGTCACACCCTGGCTATCTTAGATGTCCCCTAAAGAAACCTTTCTTTTACTTCCCCCTTCCTCACCTTCCCCCAACGGAAGAGTTCTATAAAGCCCACTATCTGTAACCCCCAAGCTGACTGCTCTGCTCTTGAGAGTCAGTCCTGGCAGCTCCTGTTTTTCCCAAATAAAAGCTTCCATCTTTGTCTCAGAGGGGTCTCCGTGGACTTGATCACTCCTGAACCTTACACAAACCTGCTCTGGTATTGTCTTATCCAATCTCCTCCCTGTTCCCTTTGGAGGAAAGCTGAGGCATGCCTATTGCAAAAGGTAACTGGTGGTTCAATTCATCCGAGACACAGAATCCTGACAGTTAGCAGTGTGACCCTGGACGCCCACCTTCCTGCCTTCGGTGGCGGCCCAGCCTGAGGGAAGCCAGTTCACCCCAGTTCACTGGTGACTTTCTCCGTTTCAGCTCTGAAAGTCCCAGCTTTTGAGAAGCACCTCAGGCTTTAAGCAAAGGAGAGCCTCTGGACATTGTATCCCCGTGACTTGCACTTGGAGAATTTATAGAAGATTTCTGAATTCCATATGTAGTAAGCATTGTGCCTGCCTTACGGAGTTGCTAGGAGAACGAGGTGAGTAATAAACCCACTCATTAAGTGAGTGATTCTTATTACCCGTGAGTTGCTCCACCAACAGTGTCATCTTAGAGAACTTGTCGGCATCAGCATGTACTTATATGCAGCAACTCCTTAAAAGTAAAGCAAGCCAGACGTGGTGGCGCACGCCTTTAATCCCAGCGCTCAGGAAGCAGAGGTAGGAGGACTGCTGTGAGGCCCAGGTCAGCCCATGCTAGAGTGAGACCCTACCTCAAAACATAAATAGATAAATAAAATAAAACAAGCTATCCCCCACAGCCCGTTTTCATCATGACCAAGAACTGAATTCTTAGCCATAAAAATGTGTTCTGAAGGGAGTGGCAACGTAGCTCGGTGGTAGAATGTTTGCACAGCACTGCGAGGTCCTATATTCCATCCCTACCTACAACTCTGGAAGCAAGGAGGAAAGAGGAGAGGTGAAAAGGAGAGGGAGAGAAGAGAAAGAAGAGGGAAAGAGGGAGGGAGGACAGGAGGAGTAAAATGGATGCTGTGGATCATGAACGTCTACAGAGGTGAGTCCCCATGTGACCTGCACATGCGTGGCAGAAACACGGAGGGAGGGAGAGGGGGGGCTACACCCTTCAGAACTCAGCAAAGCGCTTCCTGTGCTTGAATCAGCCCTGCGGGGGGCTGCGAGGGCGCAGGACAGGAAGGACAGAGAGGAGCTCCACCATTCAGCCCCGCGTCACAGCAACGGCGGGGCTCCTGCACCCGCAAATGGCATCGGAACAAGCAGACGAGGCCTGGGAATGGACCCACATAAAAATGAGCTCGGGGCTTATTTTCTTACCAAGCAGGAATGGCCCTTCGCAAGGGGACAAGTGCTCAGGTCCTATGCGGGGTGCAAGGTCCGATGGAAGCAACACCATGGCCCCAGTGTCTTGAAGGGCAGCTCCTCTGCTCTGATGAGGGGCCGTAGACTCCACTTCCACCCTGCCCTGGTTTCCACCTCAGCGTGCGCCTTGAGCACCCTTCTAGGACTGACGGCTGGCAAACCCTTGGTGGTTCAGAGCCAAGGAAATCCACACAGTCGCTCACATGAAACAGTCTAGCCAAGGCCGACAGCTGAGGGCTAGAGAGCTGGGTCCTGCTTCCTGACTCCTGAGTCTAGGGTGTGAGGGGCAAAGATGTCGTAGACCCAAGTATGTCACTCATCCCAGTCGGTTAGAGGGCAGGAAGCTGGCACATGGCTGGCAGCATGAATTGCTCTCTCAGGGGCTAGTTGTAGGCACTTGTACCTGAGGGCTGAGCTTAGACGAAACAAAGCCTTAGTCAACTGGAGCCTAACTTAGGACAACAACCATCAATTAGCTTCAGTGAGAAATGAAGTGACTCACAAGAAAGTCATTTGACATGAGATTTATCTTGCTAAGCACCCAGTTACAAGGGCTCTCCAGGTATTTGTAAGCAGCTTTTTCTAGTGCATCGCTGCCATCTTTACATTTGTGATTGAAACTGGAGTCTGGATATACACTTGGCTACATGATCCTGAGGCACAACGTGGTGGGAGATGTCTAATGTGATGTCTCCCAAAAGGCTTTCAGTCAGCTCACATGTCAGCCTTCAAAACTGGGGGCGCCTGGGGCTGGGGAGATAGTTCACCTAACAAAGCACGTTCCTCGCAAGCACGGGGACCTGAGTTCAACGTCCAAGCACCCTTGCAAATGGCAGGGCTGCTGCTACCCAGCGTGTAACTCCAGTGCCAGGCAGCCAGAGACCGAAGGACCCCTGTAGCTCTGACCAGCCAACGTAGGGCACTTGGTGAGATCTGCGCCAGTGAGAGACTCTGCCAGCAAAACTGAAAAGGAGATGGCACCTGAGGGTGACACGCAAGGTTGTCCTCTGACCTCCACACGCGTACGGACGCACACTCTCACCCACACATGTAAAACCACACATGCACAGCGCACACACGAAATAGTGTAGTATAAATACCATAACATATACATGTCAATGTACATAATTTATACACTATAACATATATCATAATATATACACTGTGATATATATAATATACACACCATAATTCATAAATACCATAATACATCACAATATATACACATGTGTACATACATATATAAAAACCACATTCTATATACCGTAAGCCATACATAATGCATACACATACAAAAAACACAGATAAGCAGTGTGACATGCTAATGGCTAACTTCCTATCGCCCACTCTCCTGGAGTCAGATACTGGAGGGCCTTGGCCTAGCCGGATTTCTCGTCATTTAACTCGGGCTCTGGCACATGTGCCTCAAGAGCGTAGGCACGTCCTACTCAATTCTTCCCTGAGCCTCCTGCACAGGCCTAGACTTTATGAAACCTGAGCATGGTAAACAATAGTAACACATTTACAAGAAGACATGGCAAGAGAAACCTTGTCCTAACACACAGAAAACTGATAGCTACCTAGAGATACTGACAAGAGAACACATTTGTGTTTCCCAAATAGTGGCATTGATTTGTTGAGGTGGAGTTTCATTCTGTAGCCCAGGTAGACCCGGAACTTACTATCTAGCCCACGATGACCTCTAATCCACGCCTACAATTTTAGGCATGAGCCGCCACACCCAGTTTACACGCTGTTGCAGTCAGGTTCGCATTGCTGGCAGAAATCTGCTGACCAAGGGCAGCTTGTGGGGAACAATGGTTTATTTTGGCTTATAGACTCTAGGGGGAAGCTCTAGGATGGCAGGGGGAAAACGATGGCATGAGCAGAGGGTGGACATCACCTCCTGGCCCACATCAGACAGGCAACATCAGCAGGAGAGTGTGCCAAACACTGGCATGGGGAAACTGGTTATAACACCCACAAGCCCGCCCCCACCAAATACACCACCTCTGGGAGGCGTTAATTCCCAAATCTCCATCAGCTGGGAACCTAGCATTCAGAACACCTGAGTTTACGAGGGACACCTGAATCAAACCACCGCACGTACTATTTTTTTCCTAATCAAAGGCCTGCTTTAAAATAGAAATGAGGAATTTACAGAGCTGGGTTCCAGAATGCAGAAAAGCAACACCGCTAGCGGAATTTGCTGTGTGCCAGGCTCCACATATTAATCCGTTTAATGCTCTGGGCAGCCCTTGTGCCCATTTTACTGGCGAGGATCTGGACTGAATTATTTACTGAAGGTCACAAAGCTCACATAAACTAGACCCAGGGTTTGTGTTCCCAGCCGTCAAACTTGACATTGTCACTCACTTCATGTGCAAACCTTGCTGGGAGGGGTTTTTCAAGCCAGGAAGCATATGCTTCTGAAAAGGAATGGGACGAGGCCAAGACCATACGTGACAGAAAGCCAGTAATCTGTCTCCCATGTACCTGTACTTGGGTGTCTCTCTCTCTCTCTCTCTCTCTCTCTCTCTCTTCCTACCCCACCTATGCAGACAGCAATAATGGAACACTGCACTATGTGTCCAGGGGGAAAAGACTTTCCTAATTCACAGAGTCTTACTTTAGGACCATCTGTTCTTCAGGGTAAAGGAATGCGTGCCCCGTAGCCTTGACGGACAGTAATGGAGCGAGTGAACAAGATCCCAGTTCTGTGAGAAAGGATACAGAGAGCCCCTTTCCTTGTACCGATTATCTCGGTTATGCAGGACTTCAGGATCTGCTTACAATTACACAAATATTGCCTTGTTTAGTTCCAGGCAGGCCTCTTTGAGACATCATAAGCAAGCCGCAGAAACCCAGAGGGTGGCCCCATCCCGCCCCAGCATTAAACAACTCCTTGGCTTACAGAATACTAGAGCCACTCATTCATTTGTCAGTAACTACTGGGAAAAATAGCTGCCAGTTAGTGTGAGTCCCTGGATTACCTGTTAATATTCCCCAAAGAGGCAGATAGTGGAGAATCACAACAGCCTCAACACACACACACACACACACACACACACATGCACACGCACACACACACACACACATGCATACACACACACCATCCCAAGCTGTCACCAAAATTTAATGATAAGGTGGATTCTTTAATGTCTAATATTTTCCACAAAAATACCTCATAAATGATGTGAGTTTCCTGTACTGCCCTCTTTCCTGTGTACCCAATCCATGTGGAGCAGGAATACTGTATTTTTGCAATCACAAGAGAAAATGGTATTATGGAATACATTGTCTCCAAAAAACTATCACATGAATAGCTAAGCTTGTGTCTTACACATACGGAGTGGACTAGGACATTTATTATAAAATGATGTTGGAAATGTAATTAAGTGACTGGTTTTAGTTATTAATTCTGGTGCCTAGGGAAAGCAGGCTTAACTACAGAAGCAAGTTCCAGAATGCTGGAGAGAACCGGGCATTTTCAAGGACTAAGATCAGGTGGAGAAGGCATCGTGTCCACATCTGTCTCAAACAGAGACTTTGTATCCCTGTCTTACCATCGCCTATCCACACAGGGGTTATTTATTGCCTCACCCAACTTTCTTCCACCATGCTCCCCCCAACTTCCCACAGACTCCGTGAGGTCACATGCTGGCCATGGGTTAGGCATGGTCAGTGTGGCCTCACACAAACTCACCTCACGGCACTGCTGGTGGTTGGTGGGTTCAGGTGTCTGGTCCTCCTCTCTGAGTCCGGCTCCAGGGTGAGAGATTACAGCCTCACTAGAGGCTGGACAGTGGCCAGATCCTGCCTGCATGACCGCTTGCCCTGGCTACGTAGGCCTCACCCACCACCTCGCCCCTGAGGTCATCCAGATGTGAGCAAGAATATCCCACCTTCAGGCTTACAGGGTGGGAAGACGGATAATAAGGAATGCAGATTCAATGGAAGGCAACTCTCTTGACCATGGAAAATGTGAGCCCAGCCAACACTGATGGTACATTTCCTGAAGAGAGAGATGAAGGAACAACACCTCCCACCCATGAGACTTGAGCACACCCTGTGATTCCGGTGCCCAGGCTGACCGTCTCTCAGTCCAATGTCACCCTTCTGTGACAAGGGAGACACACAGCCCTTTACCACTGGTCTCGCCAGTCTGTCTCTAATCTCCAACCGGCTGGTCTTCATTCCTCACTGGACATTAGAATGTGGTGCTTAACGTCACACTCTCTGATACAGAACAGTCTCTCCTCAGGCCTGCTGGGTGACTGGGGCAAAGTCTTAACCTCTCCAAATCTCCACCCCACCCCCATCTGTGAACTAGACGCACTCCTCACCGCTGTACGGTTTACTGTTGCCAACACAGTAATTACTGTTGTGATTAAGTCCTTCAAGAAAGGTACCCAGACCAGAGACTTCACTGAGTCCCAGAACAACTAAGGCAGGAAGGCAGTACCCAGTACCCAACGATGGTCACCGAGGGGGTTCAGTTAAGCTGCCCTGAAATTCATGTCCAAGCCTGGCACTAGAAGGGAGGTGAGCGCTCTCAGCCATTTCAAGAGTTGAAGGGCATCCTTCCTCCGGGGTGCTTCACAAACAGGCCACCATCTGCCGCGACGATAAAAATGCTTGGCATGGAGGGTTCTGTGCCGGCGCAGATGCGCCTGGCATTCAGTACGCTTGCTGTTTCATGGAGTTCATCCGGGGACGCAGAGAGCTGCGATGAATGCTGACCTACGTAGCCGTCCTTTAGGACCAGCACAGCTGAGCCGTAGCCTTCCAGTTCTGAGGCCACTTCAGAGCCCTCCCTGGTCCAGGACACTGTGCCCATCCCTGCACCTCGCTTTGCAAGTCACTGCCAAGTTGGTATTTTTGTTGGTTGTTTGGGTTTTGCGTGTCTATGTGTGTGTTTCTGTATGGGTGACCTTACCGTATGGCCACGCATGCATGTGCAAGCCGGAAATCTTTCTCATCTGCTCCCCACTTTATTTATTGAGACATGGTCACTCACCAGGCCTAGAGCTCTCAAAGTTGGCTAAACTAGCTAGCCAGCCAGCCCCAGGGATCCTCCTGTCTGCCTCCCAGCACTAGGATTACAGGCATGCCCTACCACACCCCGCTTTTCTTTGTAAGTGCTGCGGATCCGAACCCAGGTCGTTGTGTTTGTGCAGCAAGCACTTCCCCCACTGAGAACCTCCCCAGCCCCAATGCCAAGTTTAAAAAGCATCACCTAGGGGCTGGAGGGATGGCTTAGCAGTTAAAAGCATTTGCCTGCAAAGCCAAAGGACCCTGGTTCTATTCCCCAGACCCACATTAGCCAGATGCACAAGGGGGTAGACACGTCTGGAGTTCATTTGCAGTGGCTAGAGGCCCTGGTGTGCCCATTCTCTCTCTCTCTCCCTCTTTCTCTGTCAAATAAATAAATAAACATAAAAAATTTTTTTTTAAAAGCATCACCTTGGCTCTGTGTCAGATGTGTGCTTCAGACCTGCATCCGTGTCTCACCCTGAATGCATGGAAAACGTCCTCCAGAGTTTTGTTTCTCTACCAGTTTCTCTACCAGTTTTGTTTCTCCTTTCCATAGGAGCTCTTATTTCTTTATTATTTGACCTCCCTGGGAGCCTCCTTTTCTCCAGGAGTACTTGAAGATCTCCCGGATTCCTGACACCACGCTGTGAGGAGGTTGGAAACAGCCCTGGTTCTCGGCATGCCTCAGGCTCCCTGCGGAGACACTTCTGGCGCCTCCTTGCTCTGACGGAGAGCAGGACCCGCCGCGGGCTCCCTGCATGCTCCGCTGAGACGGCACCAGGACCCTGGCATTCTGGCTCCAAGGCTGCATGGCCTCGGGGGCCTCACCCCTGTCCTCTGCAGCAACTGGTTACATTCCCCTGAACCTGTCGAGGAAGTTGTGCAGAACCATGGTCTTCTCCCCCAGTGCCCCCCACTTCTCCTGGGTGAAATCTAAGAAGCGATCTGCAGAGACCTAACATTCATCAAATTCTCAACAGTGTGGATAATTTCAAAGCCATTCCCTTTCCCCTGAGGCTGTGGGATTTGGGAAGGGGAAGAGACTCCTTTCTTTGTCTTTTGTGGCCTGTCGCACTGCTGCCCTGAGATAAGAAGCAGGTCCCAGGTGACACGGGAGCAGTGGGCATGACGCAGGGGACCGAGACCGAGGGGAGAAGTAGGGAGGGCGGGTGAAGGGCAGAGGGGACATTAGGTCGCGGTCTAAAATTTACCGTGCCTCAGTTTACTCACTGTCTCACTCACTTGTCACAATGGCTCTGTGAGGCAGAGAACCTCTCTTCAGAGGAGGAAACGGAGTTCGAGAGGTCGAGGCACGTGGTGGGGGCCTGTCTCGGTCAGGCATTGTGTGTCCTTCGCTGGGAAGAAGAGAACACAGCCGGCCTCCACACCCGACACCAGAATCCTGGGATGCGCGGACCGGCTGTTCCCATGGATTTCCCCACATTTCTTCAACCTTTCTCCCTTGAAACGTCTGCATCCATTCCTTTCCTCACGTCTGTGACCGAACACCTGACAAAGAGTGGCTTCGGGGAGAGCGGGTTTATTGGGGCCTAGAGTTCAAAGGGCGGCAGTCTACCCTGGCGGGAAAGGCACGGCGGTGGCGTGAAGCGGTCCCTCAGGCAGGAGACGCAGAGACGAACGCTCGCTCTCCACTCACCCTCACCCTTGTGTTCAGCCCGAGGACCATCCCACTGGTGACGCAGCTCACATTCAGGATAAGACTTCTCTCATCAGTTAAACTTTCCTGGAAATGCCCTCACAGACATGCACAGAGGTGAGTTTCCATGGCAATTCGAAATCCAGTACAGCTGACAATAAAAATGACCCACTATATCATCTCAAACTGTCAAAACCTTTCCCCACGATAAGCATGCATGCACACAGGAACACGCATGCACGCATACGTGCACACAGGAACATGCATGCACGCACACATGCACACAGGCTGGCGGTGGCCACGTTTCTTCAAACCCTTAGGGTAGTGGTTTCTTCCTCACACTGTCTATCTTCCGTGCTAGACTTCAAGCCCCTGACCCAGTATGGATGAGTGGCTGGGTGGATGGATGGATGGATGGATGGGTGGATGGATGGATCATAGTATGTGCTCGAGACGTTAAAGAGGAAGAAAGTCTTTGCCTCACATCTAAAGCCCATGGAAGGAACAGGAAGCACACTCTAGAATTATAGGGAAGGATGGGTGGTATGCAGCTCTATGAATAGGACTAGTTTAGGAGAATAATGAGACCCTCTACAAAGAGGAAAACAGGGGCTGGACGGATGGCTTACCTATTAAGGTGCTTGCCTGTGAAGCCTAAGGACCTAGATTCGATTCCCAAGGACCCAGGTTCAATTCCCCAGTACCCATGTAAGCCGGATGCACAAGGTGGCGCATGCATCTAGAGTACGTTTGCAGTGGTTGGAGGCCCTGGTACGCCCATTCTCTCTCTCTCCCTTTTCCTCTCTTCCCCCTCAAATAAATAAAATATATTTTTTAAAAAAAAGAAGAAAACAAGGGCTGGAGAGATGGCTTAGCGGTTAAGCACTTGCCGATGAAGCCTAAGGACCCTGGTTCAAGGTTCTATTCCCCAGGACCACGTTAGCCAGATGCACAAGGGAGCACACGCGTCTGGAGTTCGTTTGCAGTGGCTGGAGGCCCTGTTGCACCCATTCTCTCTCCTTCTCTCTATCTTCCTCTTTCTCTTTCTGTTGCTCTCAAATAAATAAATAAATATATTTTTTAAAGAGAAGAAGAAAACAAAATCAGGCACAGTAAAACAGGGCTTTGCCCCACAACGAGGTGTCCCTTCAATTAAGGATGCTTTGTCACTCTGCAGCTTGCTCTGAGAATCTCTCTCTGCCCACACAAGAGCAGAACTAACGCACATGAGCGCCAGATGCCGTCCGACTGTCCCGTCAGAGGAACAGTGAGGAAAGCGTGGTCATGTTATTGCAGCCGCTTCCCGTTATCAGGGTTGGCTGTGCGCTTCTCCTAAGACTACAAAAGAGAAACTTCCACAGTTCAACTTACCAGGAGCTAAAGACACTAAGAATCGCTGTCAGGAGGGGCTGTGGGCCCAAAGGGTCCATAGCTACCTAAACACACTGGCCAGACACGCCTTGTCGTTACCATGCTCGGACCTGGACTAAATGTTTAACTGATTCATCTCATGTGCTTT
Organism: Dipus sagitta; assembly: GCA_036346955.1. Taxonomy (NCBI): domain Eukaryota; kingdom Metazoa; phylum Chordata; class Mammalia; order Rodentia; family Dipodidae; genus Dipus; species Dipus sagitta. Next base: position 2,709,250 of record CM070789.1, read on the forward strand.
TCACAGTAACACCAAGAGGCTGTGAGAAAACCCGGACGTCAGTCAGTCAGTTTACTTGCTCAGGTCTAGCATGCCAGAGAGCCAGGGCTCAAGCCCATGCCTGACTGACAGGTCGTTGTTCCCAAACACATGCGCTGCGTTTCATGCCGTGGGGAAGTGTGCAAGAGCCTCAGAGTTGAGGGCCAGGTGGTGTCAATAATGCTTGCGTGATGGTTTCAGACACATTTAGATATTTAGATTGAGCCTAGGTGAATAAGAAATTGATCAGACCTCTGAAAATCAGAAGTATGTGAGTGGCAGGAATACCAACATATGGAAAGAAATGTGGAGTAGGGAAAACTTTTTCAATTTGAGAACTTCTGGTCTAAGTTTCAAAACTGCAGGAGGTAAGTCCATAGGTAAGGCCAGACCACAGAATGGTCTTTTCCTTTGAAACAAAACATAATTAGTCTATTAATCTTTTCTTGGAGGGAGGGGAGTTATTTTTCTTTATCCGTTGGCTTTGAAGTATAAACAATAAGATGAAATTATAAAATAGTGACAAATTTATGTCAAGCACGGTGGCTCATGCCTGTGGCCCCAGCACTGGAGAGGCTGGGACAGGAGGATTGCCATGGGTCTGGGAACAATGGGGTACAAAATGAGTTCTAAGACAGCCTGGGCTATAGCATAAGACTGTCTCAAAACAAATATGCATATATAGTGTGTGTGTGTGTGTGTGTGTGTGTGTGTGTGTGTGTGTGAAGAGAAGGGGACTTAAATTTTCTGATTATGTAAGTTAGGCATAGTAACTCCTCAGGGTTTTTGTGTTTGTGTGTTTGTTTGTAATTTTAGTTTTTTGAGGTAGGGTCTCACTCTAGCCTGGGCTGACCTGCAATTCACTTTGTAATCTCAAGGTGGCCTGGCTTCGAACTCACAGTGATCCTCCTACCTCTGCCTGGGATTTCAGGTGTGCGCCACCACGCCTGACTTTCCACAGGGCTTTATTGAAGGTTTTAGGCTCAGGCTACAGTAGGAACAATTCTGAGAAGTGTTTGCCCTTTCTTATGGAGCTCTGTGACAAGCAAACATGCACTGAAGACCACTTAGGATTTGTCAACATGAGTAACTCTGTAAACATTGTCTCAGCCTTTAGGATTTCATTGATCTCATATCAGGTGTGTGGTTTCATCTTGAAACCTTACTCTATAAGCTTCGGATCCATTGTTTCCTACTTGGTACTGAAAAGAAAACATCACGGATGTCAGACACTTATGACTCAAGAAGGAAGCTTTCACTGTAGGGAAATATGTATAAAATTTCAACTGGTATTACTGATGTCAAACATTAAACTTCTATCTACTCAAATAGATCCCAAATGGCATAAAGAATTGCAGATGATGCAATAGAAAAACAATTAGAAATACTACTATTTAACAGAAAAAAATAACATGCCCAAGTTTAAAACACAAAAGAAATAAAAGCTATAAGTTTATTTTATGCATTGATTGATTGATTAATTGGTTGATTGGAGAGAGAGAAAGAAAGAGAGAGAGAAGGCAGAGAGAGATTGAGAATGGGCATGTCAGGGCCTGTAGCCACTGCAAACAAATTCCAGGTGCGTTAGCCACCTTGTGCATCTGGCTACTTGGGTACTGGGGAATCGAAGCTGGGTCCTTTGACTTTGCCAGCAAGCACTTTAATCCATAAGCCATCTCTCCAGCCCAGTAATAAGCTCTTAGAACACAAAACTCTTTTTTGATATTTTTGTTTGTTTTGTTTGGCAGTTGGTTTTTCTTATTATTTTGTTTGTTTTCTATCATCTCACAGTGTAGTCCAAGTTGGCCTTGAACTCTCTTAAATTCTCCTGCATCAAATTTCTGAGTGTTGGGATTATAGGCATGAACCATCATACTTGGCTAAAATACAAAATTCTTATACTAGAAGTTGAAATCAGAAAAGCAACAGAGTGTAGGAAATATTCCCATCAAATAGGACATAGAGTAAATATTTATCAAGAAACCTTGAAATCTATAAAGAGAATATCTACATGCTAATAAGTAATAAAGTTACCCTAGAAACATCTATTATACTCATCTTCTCATTTAATCTTTCAACACTTACACAAGCTCTACTATTATTATTCTAGATTGGCTGCTAAAAAAAAAAAAAAAAAAACTGTAGTTTAACAAGACTATGTAACTTACCCAGGCTTACTCAGTGGCAGAACTAGCATTTTAATGCATATATCATTTGTATATAGATATATAGATAGATAGATAGATAGATAGATAGATAGATAGATAGATAACTTTCATTAGTGTATATTCATTGTATACAGCACTGTATTACATGAGGACATTTTCATACAAATATGCATATTGTGCGTGGAGCATATTCCCCCACACCTCCCTACTTTCTCCTTTCTTACCCCTCCTTCTCCCATTAGTTCCATAGACCTAGTCTGGCTTCTAGTCTCATCTCATATATACACACATGATTTTATGATCTATGTAAGATCTAGGAACCACAAATGAGGGAAAACACGTGATGTTTGTCATTCTGAAAGTGCCTTAATTTGCTTAATGTGATTACTTCCAGTTGTATCCATTTTCCTGCAAACGATGTAACTCATTTTCCTTCAAGACTAAAAAGAATTCCATTGTGCATATATGCCACATTTTCTCTATCTATTCCTCTGCTGTTGGACAGCTAGGTTGGTTCCATAACTTAGCTATTGTGAATAGTGCTGTAATAAACATTGATGTGCCTGTATCCCAGTGATATGCTGACTTGAATTCTTTAGGTAAATTTTTGATTTTCAGGAACCTCTACACCAACTTCCAGAATGGAATAATATACATTCCTAACAGCAGTGTAAAAGAATTCCATTATCTACGACCTCACTGGCATTTTTTGCTTGTTTTCTTAATGACTGTCATTATGACTAGAGTGAGATGAAGTGAGATGAAATCCCAGTGTAGTTTCAGTTGAATTTCTCTGGTGCTAGTGATGTTGAACAGTTTTCATATGCTCATTGGACATTTGTATTTCATCTTTTGGGAAATGTCAGTTCCATTAGCCCACTTATTGGTTGGATTAAGTTGACTTCTTACAGTTTCGTTTTTTTTGGGGTTTTTTTGGATCATTTGCACATTCTAATATTAGTAGTCTATCATATGTATGGCTTGCAAATATTTTCTCCCATTATATAGCCTGTCTCTTTACTTAATTGTATCCCTTGCCATGCAGAAGCTTTTAAGTCTATGAGATTCCATTTGCCAATTGTTAGTATTATTTTCTGAACAACTAGAGTTCTATTCAATTCTTGCCTATGCTGATAACTGGAAGTGCTCTCCCTACTCTACCCTCTAGCAGTTTTAGAGTTTTAGGTCTTATAGTAGGGTCTGCCATCCATTTGGAGTTTTGATTTTTTTTTTTGTACAGGGTGAGAGATACAGATCAACTTTCATTCTTCTGCATGTGGAAACAACTATGCCTTTCATTCAAGCTACCCTCACTTGTGGTTGGAGAGCCTGTTTTATTTTACAGGTGGCAGAGAACACTGGGGAGACCCAAGACCCATCAATATAATAACAAAGGACAGCCAGCTGCCTACCGTAAGACAAGTCTCCTCTAGCACATGCCAGAGCCTGGGAGATATTGCAGAGAAAGCAATGACACGAGCACTGTTCTCACCGCGAGCCTGACAACCAGCCGCATGGAGAGGGCAGCAGACGCTGCTCACTGAAAACTTACCAAAGAGAAAACCCAGCGGGTTCGGAGAACTCAACACTAAATCGGACTTCTAACAGGCCTGTCAAGGCTCAGGGAACATTGTAGAAGAAGGGGCTGAAAGATTGTAGGAGCCACAGGGTGAGGAGGAATATCCAGAGGCACAGTCCCCCAACCCCGCCAGAGACTTGCTGAGACCTTCATGATCCCACAGAGAATACCAGTAACCTCACTAGGGAGGGTCCTGAGTGGAATTCAGGTGGGGAGAGGGGATAGAAGAATATAACCTTTCGCCAGGCTCTGTGGTGCCTGCCTTTAAGCCCAGCACTCAGGAGGCAGAGGTAGGAGGATCACCGTGAATTCGAGGCCACCCTGAGAATACATAGTAAATTCCAGGTCAGCCTGAGCTAGAGTGAAACCCTACCTCAGAAAAAAAAAAAAGAATATAACCTTTTTAAAATTTAAAAATTGAAAAGAATGAGAATATCAGTCATGTGACAGGCAACTCCGCAGTCAAAAAACAATATACACATTCACTGGTGAAACCTGAAGAGTCTTTGGGAGTTACGGGAAAACGGCTGAATACGAAACATACTGTGCTTACTCGAATGTTAAAAAAATATATTTACATAGGGGCTGGAGAGATGGCTTAGCGGTTAAGGCACTTGCCTGGAAAGCCTAATGGCCCATGTTCAACTCCCCAGACCCCACGTAAGCCAGACGCACAAGGTAACACACATATCTGGAGTTTTCTTACAGTGGCTAGAGTCCCTGGCATGCCAATTCTCTCTCTTTTTTCTCCCTCCCTCCCTCTCTCTCTCTCTCTTTCTTTCTCTCCTTCTCTCTCTCTCATAAAAGATATTTTCATGAGACAAAAACTAGAAGTTATCATATGTAAAAGTAAAAGTTAGTGGTCTGCTAGATGCGATTATTTTGTAGTTATTCCTCACCATTTGCTGTAATGCAGTTACTAAATTGTTTACAATCACCTCAAATCATAACCTGTATTATCCTTAAGCTGGTTTGGAGGCCATTAAAAATGTGAAGTCGTCAAAGCTTCCTGTCTTGACCATTGAGAAGGTGGGAGCTATGGCAACTTTGCTTAAGGCACGTCGCTCTGATTTAAGCATTTCCTCCACACCAACCTCACCAATACGCAGTTCTTACCTTTTACTCTTCGGTTAACCACTTGAAGAGGTACACCTGTGCCTTCTTCTATCCCAACCTATCTGGATCCTTTTTGGAAGCAGAAGAACTAAAACAAGAGATACGAACAAAGAGGACCAAACTGTGAGCTAGTCACACACAATGCTCACATTGTTCAAAGAATTAAGCAGGAGCCACTAGCTGTATAGAAAAATCACGTCAATGGCGGTGAAAACTAACCCCTTACAGTCCCAGCTCACCACCCCTTCCTGCCCCTAAAGGGACAGATACCCTTCCTTCAAGTCCCACTGCCTTGTTTTCCCATGATTCCTGTTTATTTTAAACCTCCAGCAGCTCTGGCTACCTCAGCACAGGATGGACCGTAACTCTCAGTGGCCTGGTCATCACCAGGGCATCATCTGCTCTCGCAGGACCTCCCCCACCCACTCCTCCCATGCTTCCTCTCCCCCACAAGCTCCCTTCTCTCAGGGTGTGGATCCGCCCTGTCATCCCTCTTGCTCCATTCTAATGGCTTATCTTTTTAGATGGTGTTGCCACTCACTGAAAGCAAGTGCCGCAGCTCAGTTGTTCATTTCATGAGCAGCTCCACTCACAGAACAAAGCTGATCATTGACACGCAGCTCTCACTCTTAACCAGCCCAGGAGCGAATGTGAGTTGGAATGTCCAATTCTCCTTTGAGGCTCATTAACACTTTTTCCCATGGAAGGCCCATTTGAATAAGTGCTGCCTAAATAAAACAGACCTTCAAAGAAAGGGAGAGACAACTTCAGGTAAGATAGTGAATCCCCAATCATCTGAACATCCCTTGAACCTCCAGGACTATTGTGAACCCTACCTTCCCACCCTCCCATTCCATCCACCACCATGAATTCATATTGACCAGAAAAATGAAACATAATCCCCAGCATTTTCTGCCATTTCATATTAGAAAGAATTGGCACAGTGAAACCCAAACAACATCCGTATAGTCCAGCTCTGTCCCACTGTGTAACTTGAAGACCTTTCAGGAGCTTGAAAGATTAAATATTATTTTCACTGAGCAAAGGAAATGACTTCCTTGGTACCTGGTGATTAAGCCTTTGCAAACTCATGGGTAGACATGTTTTATTTAATTTATACCAAACAGAGACAAAGGGATTGAAAGGAGTTGAAAGGATATATTTTGCAATGTTAAGCACAACTGCAAGCAAACTTAATCTTTTCTAAGTACCCAAAATATTAGCCAAAGCGTCTTCCTTCAGAGGTGGGAGGAGCACGCACACTGTACGCCGTTCGGGGCAGGGATAACACTCTTGATGGTGTTACACAGCAAGTCCTGGTGAATCTTTCAAAGGAACCACTAATAGAAACAGGGGGAAACAAAGGCGTGGAGACAACATCTCTTAGGGGCACTCCTTTGCCTCTAGTGAGCTGGCTAACAGTGGACATGCCGTTTGGGATGTGCTCAGGAAATAACAACCAACGTGATTTATTTTTCCTTAGCAATGTTCACCCTTGAGTGAATCAAGTCATGTCGAGAAAGCCTGGAGCAAGAACTCCTTGCCACCTGCGATGGTGAATACCTGGAGAATGATGCAGTTTAACTCGAGGAAGGCCTTTCGAGTCCATCCAGTTTCCTACCTTTCTTCCTTCAGTGAGGCGCCATGGAGAAAAGATAGAATGGTTCACCAAGGTTTAAATGATGTGCCCATCAGTCCAATGTTACAGCACCATGCCACCCCGCCTACGTCCATCCTTCCATCGGCCACCCACCCAGCTGTCCACCCACCCAGCTGTCCACCCAGCCCATTCTACAGGCGTTTATGAAGCGTAACCCTGCCAGAAGCAATGTGTGGCCCCAGTGAATCACTCCTCCCTCTCTGCACACTCCTTTTCTGTATGACTTTTCTGTTCCTCCCACCAGGAGGTAGTTTACTTCCCCACCCATTGAATCTGGGCTGACCTTGAATTTTGCTTTGACTTTTAAAATGTCATGGAAGTGATATTCCCCAGCTTCTGAGTACAGCCTCGGAGGAGCCTGGAGCTTCTGCTCTCTTGCTCTTGCTGCTTGGAGAGTGTCATGCCAAGAAGCCTGGGCAAGCCATCTTGAAGATGAGAAGCCATATGGCACAGAACCAAGATACCCCAGCCAACAACTTTGGCCAAGTATTAGAAAAGTACTTGGGGCCAAATAAAACCAACCCAGGCCCTAGACTGTGTGCCAACTGACCTCAAATGCATGCATAAGTTCAGCCAGTACCATGGAGGGCAGAGCCCAGCTCTCAGAGATGAACCCCCATACACCACGTTGACCCACAGTTTTGTAAGCACATAAAGGTTTGTAGCTGTAAAGTTTGGGGGTGCCTTGTTAAGTAGCAAGAGATAACCCGTCCACTTGTCTTTCCCCTTCAGGGAAATAGCCTAGTGCCAGACATAAACACGAAAGCCAACCCTTAAGAAATGGAACGGTACGTTTCATGCTGCTTCCTAAGTGAGACATTGTAAAGTGCCACACTGAGACACTGTAGGTGCATTCAGTAGCGTTCACCTGAAATGGATGGCTGAAGAACATGGCAGTGTGAGGTTGACAGGCACTGGTAACATGCTGGAGAAATTCGGAAGAGGAGTTAGGTTAAGAAGAAGGGAGGAGAACAAGGAGTTCAGATCTGACATGCTGATATTTTGGTTTTTTTTTTGTTTGTTTTGTTTTTTTTTTTTTTTTTTTTTTTGAGAGAGAGAGAGAGAGAGAAAGAGGCAGGGAGAGAGAGAAAGATAGAGAGAATGGACACATCAGGGCCTCCAGCCAATGCAAAACAACTCCAGACGCATATACCACCTGGTGCATCTGGCTTACGTGGGTCCTGGGGACTCAAACCTGGGTCCTTTTGGCTTTGCAGGCAAGTGCCTTAACCACTAAGCCATGTCTCCAGCCCTGTCATGCTAACTTTGGCAAAGAACCTGGGACTTTTCAAGGTGAAGTTCAGTTCCTATAGCATCCAGGGAGTCATAGCTACATAATGAAGTTCTGGAGAGAAAGCCATCTAGACATTGAGAATCATCTAGACATTTATTGGTCACAGTTTAAGCCACCATGGGTCAGGTTGGCCAGGACAGCTAGTACAGTGGAGGAGAAGAGGCAGAGACATTCAGTGGGTCACTTTTCTAAAGCTTTTCTTTTTCCTGAGATCAAAAGGACAAGCATAGGGTTAACTTGAGCTTAAAGCTCATGAATACTCAAAGTAAGATTTTACCCTCGTGTTCTTCCTCCAAAGGAAAACTACTCTACAGAGCATCCACTAGACGTGAAATCTGCCTGGGAATTTGAGACGAGGACTGAGTGTGGGAGTCCATCACTCGGTACACAGCATTTCTTTCCAATGATCCCTATTGGCTAAATCTTTCCAAGTCACTCATTGGGTCAGTGGCTGTCAAGTCTCATTTTCTCTTTCTAGAGACTTCCATTGCAGGGCCCTGATGTGTGTCTCTCCCCTTTCTTATCCAGAACAACTGAGCTTGGCCTTGGTCCTCTCTAGGCACCAGTGTGGCCAGATACCCGAGGCCCGGCCCCCAAGAAGGGTCTTTCCAAGCACTCACACAGCAGAACGCCACATGTGAGGTTTCTTCATCCTGGTACATTCTGAAATGGGCTTCTAGAAGGCAGGATGGAAAGGGAAGAGAAGGAGGAGGAAGCCGGGGCACTATCGGGTGGACATCAAGGAAACTGATGATCAGGATTCTGTCCTGTAGTTGGACGCTGGCCAAGGCTGGGCAGAGAGAGAGAGAGAGAGACGCCGAGCGAGATAACTTGGGCATTGTTTTGTGTTCAACGAACTTGACCTACTTCTTTCTTTCTAATTCAATATGTCCCAGTTCCAAGAAGAGCTATAAATCACAGGGAGGGACTTCTCGCCCTGTGAAATTTAACTTAGAAGCCATGAAGAATTACCAAAAATTAAAAAGCCGCCTTCCACTATTACTCAACACTGTGTGCCCCCACAGAAGACATACAAGTAACTGTTCTTGATTTTTAATTCGTCTGTCCTCCCACAGTGACAAATAACGCTGCACAGAGCCCTGAGCTCGCGAGGTGCTCCCGCATCTTAGAGTCCCCTGAGGTCACCGGCCCGTTTCGTAAAACAGAACGAACTCCGAAGCAAGCCCTGTGCCGGAAAGAGCTCCTTATAGAATGGGGAAAAAATAATTTCAGTTATGGCAATTATTCTTGTCCAAAAAAAATTCTGCTGAGGTAAGAATTAATAAAGCAGCCAACTTCCCCATGTCTTACCCAGAGGAATAAAAATGATTCCAATATGTATCCCATCTATCTCAGGGGAAGCTTTGTAATGTTTTTTTTATATATTTTACCAAACCGCTTTGTGATGCAAACAAAATAGTAATTTTAACTGGCAATAAAAATGATACTTCAACAATGGAAAAATCTGCTAATAATTCATTATACGAATTAAGATTAAGAAATATTTTAAGAGTCTACTATAAAAAAATCATTTAAAAAGTCACACTTTATCTATGCCAAGGGATGCCCGTCTACAATCCCAGCTCCTGGGGGGGGGGGTGGAGTTGAGGCAGGAGGATGACAAATTCAAGCATGCCTGGGCTACGGAGTGAATTCAAGGCTAGCTTAGGCAACTGAATGAGGCCCTGTCTCAAAATAAAACAGTACAAAGACAGCTGGGGATGTAGCTCAGTTCAAGGCCCTGGGTTCAATCCCAGGTACTACCAAAAACCAGTCACATTTTTCCCACACAGACTTCATACTGGATGTGCACTGCTACGAAATGGGAACCAGGCCACTGTTTTTATTCAGAACCCACGAGGATGAGGACACATGTGTTCACGGGCCTTCTGAGTCTAACAAAGTTTGGGTGGTGAGAAAGACTTTTTAATGGCCAAGAAGAAATTCAAGTTTCAGAAGGCCTGCATCCCTCCGATGTTTCCTAATAGTGAGACCTCCTGCAAGCTGTTACCATCGCAGTGAGACAGTGTGGGATTCTCAGCCACAACAGGCGTCTCCGACGTCTGCAGGAGAATCCCACAGATCAGACTGGAAGAATAAAAAGAAAATTCTTCTCTCCCAAAAAATATCTTGGATCTTCATGTCAAAACAACCGAAAGTTTGCCTGGAGAGATTGTATGCTACCATCGAAAAGCAAGCGTCAGTCCCCATGAATGCACTATTTCCTGAGTAGTAAGCTATATTCGTAGGTCTGCGGTACAGGCACGGAGCATCATGGCAGAATGGAGGATTACTCCTTCTCTTCACCAACGAGAAATGTTCAAGTTGAGAAACCATGGAGAGCCCAAGGCCCATGTCATTGTGTTAGATTGCGTGTCCTTGTGACATGTCTGTCAGGAGAGGCACCACAAAATGCAGAGAACTCTGGAGAGAAGGGCGTGTAGAGCCACACAGGAGACACAAACTCCTCCTGCACTAAACTACTGCCTCAAGCCACATTTTCCACCTTCCACAGATGCCCAGCGGTCAGTATGATTCACCTGGGAGGGTCAGGTCTCCATGTCTAGCTTCCCCGTTACTGACAGATGTGCTCATGTCTCACTACCCTCGAATCATTTCTCCTACCTCCCAGTGTCCTCCACCCACCTCCCCCTCCCAATAACACATCTGTGGAAGTCAAGGGGGGAATAAATGCAGGTGCAACAGACCTGGGGAGAAAGAGCTCCGTGTTCAGTGGTTCAGCAGGACAATGGGGAAGGGCCCAGTTGACAGGAACTTCTTAGATGCATTGAGATACAAGAGTTCCCGCATGGCTCCTGCCTTGTGCTCTATTCTTCCGCTGGTTTCTACACTCGAGATGTGTAGACCAAGTGGATTTTATTGTGAAAAAGAGAAGACACAGCTGGGGAGATAGTCCCATGGAGGAAGTGCCTGCCTTGAATCCATGATGACCTTAGTTAAAGCCCCGGGATACATGTCATAATGCCAGGCACGGGGGATGCACATTTGTAATTCCAATTCCCAGGAGGTGAAGTCAAGAAGACCCCCTGGAACTCTCTGACCAGCCCGCCTTGCCTAACTGACGAACTCCAGAACAATGCCTGAAAAGAGATGGATGGCGTTCTTGAGGAATTCCCAAGGTTGTCTGCTGCCCCCCCCCCCACGCACACATACACACACATGTTGCATCCACCTACATACACAGAAGCACACACAGAGGAGACAGGCGGGGACGCAGAGTGAGTGAGTTGCCCCCCCCCCCCTGGCATTTTGGCAGGTGCTACCTGGGCAGAGCAAAGCAGCGTCTTGAAGCATGGTCAGAGGTCTCGTGACTTCAGCTCGATCCCGGGCTTATAATCTGCTGTGCAAATAAATAAAACAGCACCTTCGCTCTGTACAAATTTAACAATGTGCTACATTTCAAGATGGTGATAAAATAAAACACAGTCCCTGTTTTGGGTTCGCCCGCTTCTCTTTTTAATGATGCTATAAACTGAAACAGAAAAAGTGCTCGATCCTGGCTGGGAAATATGAAGTGGGAGGAGTCTGGCGATCCTGTAAATACATTTTTACATATGTTTCTAAAACAGCTTCATGGCTTTACAAGTTTATTTTACCAACCTTCAGCCTGCTGATTTACAGAGCAACTTTGGGCACGACCCAGAACAGGCCCCGGAGTTGGCTGGTGCCCCAGGAAATGACGCCGACAACTGCGGGTTCTCACACGGTGGGGGGGCGAGGAAAGACTCAGAGACAAAATCAGACCTGCGACACCAGAAACTGCGGGCTTGCGACACCAGAAACCGTTGGAAGCCCTAAATGGTGACTTCAAAGAAGGTTGGCAATTCATCCGTGCTCTTTGCTCTCGCTGACAGCAGAGACTATGGGTGAGAGGTGGCAGACATTGTGAACCCTGGCTCCTCCATCTCCCATGAAGTTCTTTGCCGGGAACATCTACCTCCATCTTCCCTTCTCAATATTCCACCTACATAGGATCGAGAGAATCACTGTCACACAGGCCCGGGAGAAAGTGACCGCTCTCGACCCAAAGTTAGGAAAGATAAGTTACAGAACAGACCCATGCTCAGCCCTCTCCGCCTCTCACAGGTGTGTCTGCTGGCGAGACCTTCCCGTGACCTTCACCCCACTGGAGACCACCCTTACATCACACTCTGCAAGCCTGCTTCCCTCCCTCCACCTAGCCGAAAGCAAAGCTCTTTCTTCCCAGACCTTACAAAGACATGCCTCTGGCCAAGGGTGGAGCTCTGCGAAGGATGCTCTGGGCTTCTGAACCACGCTTTATACAACGCTCACAAGCTAGAAGATAAATAATAGACAATAATAGATAGACGAGACACAGATGAAAGACAATAGATGACTTTGCATTATGCATATATACAAACACCTTATATATATACATATATGTTTGTGAGTATGTATATATGTATATATATATACACACATATATACATAAATGTAGACTTAATGGTCATGTACACTATAATGTACATTTACACACACACACTTGAAATCGACATGAACATATGCGTGTCAACACAGATTCGGATTCCGGCAGATTTAACGGGTGAAGTCTCAAAATGTACACTCTGAATCAGCCCTCCCCCGCTCCCCCCCCCCCGAGAGATTCTGGAACAGGTAGTTCAAAAAAAATCACACTGATACTATCCAAAATACACACAGAGGCCGGGGAAACTGTCCTTGGAATTCTCTCACACCATTAATAAGCACACAAAAAAAAAAAAGAAACGTCTTCGTAATAGCTGTTTTTAAAAGAGGGGGAAAGCCTCGCAGCCGAGTCTACTGTTGTGACGAGTTTGTGCCCTAATTAGAGCCTCTGCTGTCTTCGCCCGTCTCCCCTCACTGCACTAGGCTCTGCCCAACCCGGAGCATTAACGCGGAAGCTGTCACCTTTCCCAGCATAAACAAGACACTACCCACTCCCTAGAGAGAAGAAAGCTTTCCTTTATTCTCTGGGGACTGAAACAATGGGCGGGGAGGGGGGCTGATATGCTGACTACTGACACATTTCTCAAAATATCATAGAATTAGAAGAAAGATCCTGGGATTTGCTGAGAGACCACTTCCATCCTGCTAGGTGGCCCTGTGCGATTGCCTAGGGACAAAGGCAAGACTCAGATTAAAATGTAAACCAGTCTACCTGAAGCACAAAAGCCTCACCCTGGCTGGGGATGAACTTCAGCTTGTCTAGTACCAGTGGTGGGGATATGGGGGTCGTGGAAACCCTCCTGGAGGAGAAGTCATACGCCTTCCTTGCGACTCCATACGAGGACCCTCCATGGACACTATTGACAACTCTGTCCTGGTCACCCACACTTCCCCCGATCGATCTGCAGACAGGATTGTTCCTCTCTATTGTGTCACAAATTGCTCTCAGCAAGAGTAACCCGCAAGGCCCAAGCTGCCCCACTGTTCCTGGACCAAGTGGTTTTGCGTGTCTCGTGGAGCAGTGTCTGCCAGCACATCCAGTCAGAGGTGCCTCCTGTCGCCCACTTATCGGCACCAAGGCCGGCGTTTGAGCCGCACCCCTCCGCGTCCTTTGCCGTATTGCTCCATCAGACAAGGACAGAAGGCAGTGGGAAAGAAAGGGCCAAGAAGGACCGTCACAGCCCTGCATCGCAGCAGTGACCTGGCATCTCCCGGGGCCAGCGCATGAGCAGTGTGTACGGGATCATCGGAACGCGACACTTCTTGATAGTCTCTTTCCTTGGCTTAGAAATAAATTCAGTAGTAACTCCCAGACAAGGCACACTACTTGAAAGGGGTGTTCTTAGCCGGCTCCCTGCAGGTTCCTTTGTACTTTTCAAAGCTTGCTGGGAGGCCTTGGATCTAGCCGGTCTGGACCAATGAGAGTCCAGTGGACTTCTAAAACAACCCAAACGTGCCACTCAGAGACCTTTCATTGCAGACAGTGAGCTCTCATCTCTCTTCAGTTTTGGAAAAGCATGACACAAGCATGCGGCATGAATCTGTGAAGCCAGTGGTAAAGTGACTCTGTGCTTCCCTACGACCTCATCAGATCTTCCTCCTCAAATATACCTGATCACTAATATAGACGTAATTCAGCTGATTGCTTTCCAACCGACTACCCTCCAAACATCCACAATGGTCAGACAGCTGTTGTATTAATTCATGTATTTTCTGGCCAAGCAAAGGGTATGCTCATCTCCCCTGAGGAACTCCGGCCTTAGGTCCTTCTGTTCCTTCCTTATGAGATACATACTGTGGGGTCCCTGCTTCCATAGTTAGATGTTCCTCTTTCCCTCTATACTGACTCCTAGAGGGCACACTGCCTCGGTGTCAGAAGACGATATCTGCTCATGGTCATAGCTATCACGTGTCTAGGATACGAGACAGGCAATTAGTAAATTCACTGGCCTGGCACTTTTCAGCATTCAGTGCCATCTACCAGTGTTCACCCATTCTCTGACCACATCTGTATCCGCTTTCTAATTTTCAGAACAGTTAACAACCATTAATCATATCCAACTGAAAATATTTTCATTTTAGTTTTGTGACTTTAAGGCCTTCCTAAACTGGGAGTCAGTTCAGTGGGGGAAATTCTTGCCTTGCAAACATGAGGACCTGCGTTTGATCTTCAGTGTTCATGTGTAACTTCCGGGTGACGCGGTGTGCACCCATGATCCTGGGGCTGGGGAGGAGGTGACAGACGGATCCCTGGGGCTCTGTACAGGTGGTCTATCCTAATTGGTGAGTTTCAGGCCAATGAGAAACCTTGTCTCAAAAAAAAAAACTTGCATGGTGCTGGGTGTGGTGGTGCACGCCTTTAATCCCAGCACTGGGGAGGCAGAGGTAGGGGGATCGCTGTGAGTTTGAGGCCACCCTGAGACTACATAGTGAATTCAAGGTCAGCCTGAGCTAGAATGAAACCCTACCTCAAAAAACTGAAACAAAACAAAACAAAAATTTGCAGGGAGCTCCTGAGGGTACTACACGAGGTTGTCCTCTGGTCTCCACTTGCACACACGTGCACCTCACTGAAACACACATGCATGCACGCACACACACACAATCATACACAATCACACACATGCACAATCACACACATGCAGAAAAAAAAAAAAGCAAAAATAAATTTAAGGCCTTCCTGAACAACAACAACAAAAAGGCAACAGTAAGAACTCTAAAAAAGTAAAGATAAGCCGGGCGTGGTGGCGCACGCCTTTAATCCCAGCACTTGGGAGGCAGAGGTAGGAGGATCACCATGAGCTCGAAGCCACTCTGAGACTACTACATAGTGAATTTCAGGTCAGCCTGGACTAGAGCGAGACCCTACCTCGCAACACCAAAAAAAAAAAAAAAAAAAAAAATTAAAGATAATAAGACTATTTCCTGAAAGTTAAGGATGATGGTAAGACTACTAAGAATATGCCATTAAGGGTACATGCTTGTAAGACCTGATCATCCAAGTTCAATTGCCCAATATCCATATAATGCCAGGTGCCCAGAGTGGCACATACATCTGGTGTTTGGTTCCAATGGAAGGAGAGACTGGTATACCCATTTCTCTCTCTGTGTGTCTCTCTTTCCCACTTTCTCCTCTTTTTCTCTTAAATATATAATATTTTTAATTTTGAAAAGTTATTCCTTATGTGAATGCATGTCGAAATGATGACATTTTGGATCATATTGACCTAAATAAAATATATGATTAAAATTCATGTTTCCTATTTATTTTTACTTTTACTAATGTGGCTGCTAAAAATTTTAAATTACATATGTAATAACTGCATCCATGGCTTACATTGTATTTTTACTGGACAGCACATTCTAGGAGAATAAGCAGTGGGGACGCGGAGTAAATAAATTGATATGCTAAAATTATGGTCACACAACATCTGTACCACGTCCCACCCAACCACGCTGCTCAAGAAACACTGCGAAATTCAGCAATTGTAGAAGCTGTGCAGTTTGCCGCGTCTGCCCGGTAAACTGAGGTCGGGGAGATGACCAGTGTCCTTTGCATCAACCACTTCACCCTCGCAACGTGATGGGACAGGCCAGTAAGCGTGCAAGGACGGAAAACGCCGCGGGACGAGCTCAAGGGGAGGGCCAGGTTTCCTCCTGGGTAGACGTGGGAAGACCTCAGACTGCTCAGAAGAGGTCTTGGGGGGAGAGGGGACCACTGTGTGCAAGTGACAGAGAAAAGCTCAGGGCCTGAGGGCAAACAGGGCAGAGAGGAGAGTCCAGAAACAGCTGAAACCAGGTAATGAAACGTCTCCAGCGGCGGGGGCGGGATGTTATCTCTACGCAACAAGATCCACCAAACACATTGAAACACAGAATATGGTTAGATGGAAATTTAGACTAAAAAAAAAAAGAAAAAAGAAAAAAGAAATGGAGAAATGAGATGCTAGTGATGCTGGTGGGTGCATAAGGAGCTAGGTTCTTATCTATAGATCTCCTGTGATTTGGGGATCATTCTATAGCATGCATTTGGTCCAGCCAAGGCTCATTCTCAAAAATAGAAGTTTGGGCCGGGCATGGTGGCTCATGCCTTTAATTCCAGCACTCGGGAGGCAGAAGTAGGAGGATTGCCATGAGTTCGAGGCCACCCTGAGACTACATAGTGAATTCCAGGTCAGCTAGAGTGAGACCCTACCTCAAAAAACCAAAAATAGCCGGGCGTGGTGGTGCATGCCTTTAATTCCAGCACTTGGGAGGCAGAGGTAGGAGGATTGCCATGAGTTTGAGGCCACCCTGAGACTACATAGTGAATTCCAGGTCAGCCTGAGCCAGAGTGAGACCCTACCTCAGAAAACCAAAAAAAAAGAAAAAGAAAAAAAACCCAAAAAATAAAAAATTAAAATAAATAAATAAATAAAAGTTTGGGTGATGGTTTTTCTGAATCCTTGTTAAAAACAAAAGCACCTTCCCTGTCCTCCTACGTGAGACTGGCTTGGCAACGTTCTCTACCTGTTTGCTCGTCACCAACTGTTCAGGAAAAAAAGAGTCTGCCTAGAGAAATGGACACTCAGTCCACTAAACAGCTTCCATGGGTGGTATGCACTTCGTTCATGAGGTTTCTTTTTTTTTGGGGGGGGGTTGAGCTAGGGTCTCACTCTAGCCCAGGCTGTAGTCTCGGGCTGGCCTTGAACTCACGGTGATCCTCCTACCTTACTGAGTGCTGAGATTAAAGGCGTGAGCCGCCACCACGCCCAGCTTTTACTTCTTATTTTTAAAAATATTATTTATTTATTTTTGTTTTTCAAGATAGGGTCTCACTCTAGCCCAGGCTGACCTGGAATTCACTATGGAGTCTCAGGGTGGCCTCGAACTCACAGTGATCCTCCTACCTCTGCCTCCCGGGTGCTGGGATTAAAGGCGTGTGTCACCACGCCCGGCTGAGGTTTCTTAATTCCATGTTCCAAGTTGTTAAGAAAGAACTGTGGCTGAGGCAAGGCTTAAGGACTTTTTCCCAGCATACTCAGTGGAGGTGAGCAGGTATGTTATCTTGGGGTCCTTTCTCAAACACCAGCATTTGTCCCAAAGCAAACTCAGTATAGGAATGAGAGTTATCTCTACTTGACCCCACAAAGCAGCAAGAGCTGATCAATGCCACTACCAGAAAACAGAGGGCCTCCGAATATTATCTAATAATTTAAAGGCTGGAGAGATGTGTCACTTGGTAAAGTGCTTGCCACACAAGCAAGAGGGTCTGAGTTCAAATCCCCAGCACTGTGAGGAGGTGGAGCTAGGAGCATCCCTGGGGACAGAATTGGTAAGTTCCTGGTTCCTGGAGAGATTCTGTCTCAAAAACTAAGGTGGAAGGGCTGGGTGATGACTCAGTGGTTAAAGGTACTTGCTTATAAAGCCTGCTGGCCCAGGTTCAACTCCCACAGCCACCCACATAAAACTGGACAGGGAAATTGTTTGCAGTGGCAAGAGACCATGGTACAACCATGTGCATTTACACACACACACACAAGTAAATCGTTTTAAGGTGGAGAGGACTAGAGGGATGGCTTAGCAGTTAAGGCATTTGCTTGCAAAGCCAAAGGACCCAGATTCAATTTCCCAAGACTCACGTTAGCCAGATGCACAAGATGGCACATGTGTCTGGAGTTCATTAACAGTAGCCAAAGGCTCTGGCGTGCCCATTCCCTCTGTCTGTCTCTCTCTCCCCCCACCCTCTTAAGTGATGGAACAGATTATGCAGTAGCTAGCCCAAAGTTAGGTGTTTTTCTTCCAGCAAATATTTCTGAAAACCTTATGGAATGAGTCAGGAGCTCCATGAGGTTAATCCTGAGCGCCAGGTAAGAAGGAGACGTGCCCCCAGGACGTTCAGACCTGTCCACGGAAGGACGTCGTCAAGCTGGCTGTCGGCATCTCGCGAGCCAAAGGTGTGGAGGGTTTTCACCTCTGGGCCCTTGCACTCACAACATAAAGAAAATCACGTAGCACAAAGCTGAGGCGACATCAGGAGACAATCAGTGATCGCAAGAGCTACCTGTTCAGAAGTGGTGTGACCAAAATCCAGAAAGCATCTTCAATATTCACAAGTGGGGAGCAGTTCCCTCGCGTCCCTAAAAAGAGAGGCGTGAGTTATTCTAAAATCAAATAAACACCTTCACATATTTTTGGAAGGAGCACATAAGTCAAGAACAAACTTGTTCAACTTGACCTAGACTTAAGAATTTTTACAATGATGGGAGTGACTAAGCCTGCTAAATGGCTCTTTTTTTTTTTTTTTTTTTAACACAGTACCATAATGATTCTAACCTGGAATGACCCAACCATGGTAATTTAGCAAAATGGCCAGGTCTGTGCACAGCAGTGTGGACTTCCATGTGAACCAGAAAGGGACAATCAGAAATAGACAAACTGGACATCTGACTTCATTTCTAAGCAAACTATTTTTGCTTTCCTCTTTTGTTTTAAATGGAAAACAATTCGCTAACCAAGGGAAATCTGCATAATAGTTCTACCTTGTTCTTGACATTGTTCTCTGTCGTACTTCAAGAAAGCCTTGAGATACTTTTTAAGGTCAATATTGATTCTGTTTTACTTTAGAAAATCTGATGCTGAGTTTAAAATCTGAGAAAAATGCATAGTCTCCCATCACTAGCTGCACTGCAGTTTTTTTTTTTAAGTGTTCTTTTCTTCTCTACCTAATCCACATTTGTGACCATCATGGGTTTCTACCATGTTCAAGGAATATATAGTTAATGCATATAAAACAAAACCCACGGGCTGGAGAGATGGCTTAGTGGTTAAGGCATTTGCCTGTGAAGCCAAAGGACACAGGTTCAATTCCCCAGGACCCACGTAAGCCAGATGCACAAGGGGCAAGTGCATCCGGAGTTCTTCTGCAGTGGCTAGAGGCCCTGGCATGACCATTCTGTCTGTCTGTCTCTCTTCTCTCTATCTGTCTCTGCTTACAAATAAATAAATGAATAAAATTTTTAAAAAGAAAGAAACCCTGCTTTTAAGCCGGGTGTGGTGGTGCACGCCTTCAATCCCAGAACTCGGGAGGCAGAGGTAGGAGGATCACTGTGAGTTCAAGGTCACCCTGAGACTACATAGTGAATTCCAGATCAGCCTGGGCTAGAGAGAGACCCTGCCTTAAAAAAAATAAAAAAAAAAAACCTGAATGTCAACCATGATTCTAGCTCTGAGTGGGGCCCAGTGGGAGATCATTCTCTCCTGATGTGGAGGCTCCCATGGCTCCTGTCGATACAAGGTCTGCATATCTTCAGAATGAAGGACACCTAAAGCTCCGTAATCTGCACAGATCGACTGCTTGGTTGGGACATACCCTGCTGCTTTCATAAACCCCATCAGAGCTTTGCCTTCAGGCAGACATCTGCAGTTGCTGGCCTCCAGGTGTTTCAGGGTCCCCTGCGCTTCAAGACACTCCCCTCAAGGAAGGAAAAGAGCCTCCAGGGAGCGTGCAGGTGCAGGAGAGGTTGGGAAGAAAGCGAGGGCAGATGGCCCTTTCATGTCAGTGTTCAGTAGTCAGTGGTGCGTCTGTACACACAACCTGAGCGCAGAGCCACTTCCAGCCATGGGGATGGAGTTCCCCTCGCTCTTGACCAAGAAATCCATCTTTAAGAATGCTGACTGGGCCATTGAGGGCGTGAAGTTTCTGGGGGGGGGTAAAAAAGATCCCCCCACCCCTGTTGTAGTCAACTTCTCATCGCTGGGACAAACACCAGACCTGAAACAGCTCCCGAGAGGAACGTTGTTTATTTTGGCTTACAGTCTCGAGGGGAAAATTCACGACGGCAGGGGAAGGCATGGCACGAGCAGAGGCTGGACGTCACCTCTGCCACAGCAGGTGGCAAACAGCAGCAGGAGAGTGAGCTGAGGTCTGGCAAGGGGGTGCTGGCTGTAACATCTCAAGCTTGCCCTCAGCAACACACCTCCTCTGTCAAGGCTCCACCTCCCCAATGGCCATCAGCTGGGGTCCAAGCATTCAACACATACATTTATGGGAGACACCTAATTTGAACCACCACACCTCACAATAGAGGATCATGGGTATCAGAGAGAATGCATATACGGATGCCACGGCCCCATCTCATGGGGTGCCCCTCTATGACTGAGTGAAGTTCTGCAGGGCTGTATTGACCCAGGAGACAGTGAGCAATGAGTGACCTGTGCTTGAGACCCCAGATACCCACAGCTACTCACAGTCATGTATGTTTCTCACTTTTTAAAAATTATTTTTTTTAATTTTTGTTTGAGACAGAGAGAGACAGGGAGAGAGGGAAAGCGGAGAGAGAATGGGCATGCCAGGGCCTCCAGCCACTGCAAACGAACTCGAGACGCATGTGCCACCTTGTGCGTCTGGCTTACATGGGACCTAGAGAATCGAACCTGGGTCCTTAGGCTTGGCAGGAAAGTGCCTTAACCACTAAGCTATCTCTCCAGCCCTGTTTTTCACTTTTCATCCTGATGGTTTTCTTCCTTTGTTGCTGGTTCAAAATTCTAAATTCTTAGTGGGCAGCCACAGCGCTCCCATTATCCATACCACCAATCACTTTTGGGTTTTAACCTCCAGGCCCTGGGCAAGTTGAACTACCTAGAGTGAATCCAAAGAAAATATGTCTGGCCATCTAAGAAGGATGTAAGTAGCTTGATAGATCTGACAGCCATGTTTCACGCACATAGCAATTCTGGTCTAGTGTTTCTGTGTTGTGGTCACTAAGTACAAGTCACTCCGGAGTCACTCTCAGTGCAGATTTCCCCGCTCCTCAAACAACAACCAAAATCCAGCAAAGACAATCAGAGAGCCGGGCGTGGTGGCACAAGCCTTTAATCCCAGCACTCTGGAGGCAGAGGTAGGAGGATTGCCATGAGTTCAAGGCCGTCCTGAGACTACAGAGTGAATTCCAGGTCAGCTTGAGGTAGGGTGAGACACTACCTCAAAAAAAAAAATCAGAGAAAAATACTTCTAGAAAGGCAACAGTGCTGTTGTTTGAACGTAAAGAATCCTCCAAGTGTTGAACACTTGGTCCCCAGCAGAATGGTGCTACTTAGGAAGGTTGGAGCCTTTAGGACATAGAGCCTTGCTGGAGGAAGTGTGTCACTGGGGTGGGCCTTGTGCTGTTACAGGCAGATCCCACTTGCTGTTCTCTCTCCTCTCTCTCTCTTTCCTTCCTTCCTAATTATGTGACAATGTGACTCTTGCTTCCTGCTCCTGCCATGATGGATTCTACCCCTGAAATTACAAGCCACATGAAACCCTAAAAGTTGCTTCCGGTCATGTTTTGCCCCAACAGAGAGGGTGGAAGTCACACCGTGGCATCATCCTTGCCTAACGATGTCCACTCAGTGGGAAGTGTGGCAGAACTTCGTCCTTGAGAACTCCGAAAGTTCTCACCCTCCTCTCATGGGGGCATCTCCTACCAAGAAGCCTGTGTGCTCATGCCCCGGACTTGCTTTAATGTGGGCACCTAGAGAGCCTTCTTCCTAGATAAAACACGAGTCCTCATCTCTGTATCTTGCCTTCAGCATGAGCATGATGCTTGAGGGCATTCTGGCTTTATGCAAACATGACGTTGTAGACAAAAAGGGAGAAAGCAAGGATGTGAGGATAGGAGAAAATAAGGAAGAGATAACCCGAGCTCCTGATGGCACTCGTGTTGAACCAATGCCAGCAAGCACCTTCTCTCATTACGAAAAGCAAAAAAAAAAAAAAAAAAAAAAAAAAAAAGCACCTATTGTTTAATCTATCATCAATCAAATTTTTTGTTATTGTTGCTGCTTGCCCCAAAAGTGCTTCCATCAGATATAGCAACTTCCTCACGAGTGTTATGAATATGCATGTGAAAAATTCCTACCAGTTCCTCTGTCCCATCTATTCTAATCACAAGTCCCTCACATTTTGGTGTGACACAACATTGGAAACTTATCAGAATCACCTGGAGATCTTTTAAGAAATACAGGTGCTTGAAACTAATGCATAGAAATACTGCTTCCATTCATGAAGAGTAAAATGTGACTGTTTGAAAGCCACATCGCTACCTGAACGGCTCAGAAAGCAAATGAAATATGTGCTGTCGATGTGAAATGCATTTTTCTAAAAATCGTCCATCCATCGTTATTAGACAAGAAATTTCAATCACACACATATGCAAAGACACATTAAAGAAGAGGATTGGGCATGATGACACCTGATGAGCATGTTGGTACACACCTTTAATCCCAGCACTCTGGAAGCAGAGGTAGGAGGATC
The DNA here is from genome assembly GCA_036346955.1 of Dipus sagitta. Classification (NCBI taxonomy): domain Eukaryota; kingdom Metazoa; phylum Chordata; class Mammalia; order Rodentia; family Dipodidae; genus Dipus; species Dipus sagitta. The sequence continues at coordinate 2,731,828 of CM070789.1, forward strand.
TCTGTGAGTTTAATGCCAGCCTGGGACTACATAGTGAATTCCAGGTCAGCCTGGACTAGTGTGAAACTCTACCTCAAAAAGCCAAAAATAAGTAAATAAAAGATTGACTCACAAGAATGAACATTTTAAATAAATGCCCCAGCAGCTTCTGAATCCTCCCCACCAGGGTTCTTTACAGACCTTCCTTCCTTCCTTCCTTCCTTCCTTCCTTCCTTCCTTCCTTCCTTCCTTCCTTCCTTCCCCCCTTCCTTCCTTTCTTCCTACCTTCCTTCCTTTTTCCCTCCCTCCCTTCCTTCTGCATACCCACTGATCAGCCACCTTCTTTCAGACAGTCTGAGACACTGGATTTCCAGCACTGAGCAGAATAAATCCTGTGCCCTTCTGTGGCCTACTTGGAAGGACACAGATGAAAAAGCGATGAGCAAGAGTTTCAGATAGTAAATTCTATAAAGAAAACAGAACTTTAGAGATGGTTCAGCAGGTAAAGATGCTTGCTTGCAAAAACCTGACAGACCAGTTTCAATTCCCCAATACCCATACAAAGCCACATGCACAGTGTGGCTCATGCATCTGCAATTTGTTTGCAGTGGAAGGAGGCCCTTGTGTATCCATTATCTCTCTTTCTTTCTTTCCTTCTTTCTCTCATAAATAAATAAATAATTTTTTAAAAAAGAAAGTAGAACATGATGATAATAGACCAGCTACATTTGTGTTGATATAAAGAAAAGCAGAGATGGCCTTACTGAAGAGCCAGCATTAGCTGAGGGGGGTATATGTGGAAGGAAGGAAGGAAGCAAGGAATGAAAGAAGGAAAGAGGGAAGGTCTGTAAACCCAAGCATACTTTCTTTTGGAGAGAGGAGACAGAGAGAGAGAGAATTGGTGCGCCAGGGCCTCAGCCACTACAATCAAACTCCAAATGCTTCTGCCACCTAGTGGGCATGTGTGAATTTGCACTTGCCTCACCTTTGTGCATCTGGCTAATGTGGGATCTGGAGAATCAAACATGGGTCCTTAGACTTTGCAGGCAAGTGCCTTAACCACTAAGCCATCTCTCCAGTCCACATGCACACTTTTTAAAATATTTATGTATTTATTTGACAGAGAAAGAGGGAGAGAGAAAAAGATGCAGAGAGAGAGAGAAGAATGGGTGTGCCAGGGCCTCCAACCACTGCAAATGAACTCCAGATGTGTGCACCCCCTTGTACATCTGGCCAACATGGGTCCTGGGGAATCAAACCTGGGTCCTTTGGCTTTGCAGGCAAATGCCTTAACCACTAAGCCATCTTCTCCAGCCCCATGCACACTTTTAAAACCCATCCAACTCACCCATAACTTTATGTATATGGGTGCAGACACAGCTTTTCCACTGCCTGGGTCACCTTGTCCTGAGACAGCAGCCAACAGACCCCTCTGTCAGTCACCCTGGCTGCTCATCACTCAACCAAGCCACTTCTTTTCTGTTTAATTCTTTAACACATGTACTTAGCTTTGGTTAACCCTACCCCCTCCTTGGCCCTATCTCACTGGCACCTACCCTGCTCTTACCATCCTTCAAACAACTTCTGTTCAATGGCCTGGTTCATCTATCTTCAGGCTTGGCTTCCTACCCCTATTGCCTCATTGATGTCTTTCTTCAAATCTTTTTTTTTTTTTTTTTTTTTTTTTTTTTTTTTTTTTTACTGAAGACACACTAGACATGCAGAACTTGAGGCATTTCTCCACACTTCCTAACCCAGCGTAGCATTTTAAGAAGATCCTGTAGAAATTTTGCCCATATGTTAAAACTCAAAAAGTGCTATTATAAGCCAGTAGCCATACACCTCAAGGGCACATTGAAACCCTGACAGCTGAGTCTCAGGTCAGAAGGAAACAGCGGAGCGCCACCCAGGTGCCAACCAAGGACCAAGCACCATAAACACACCAAGCGCTAAGCACTGGGAATTCACCAAGCAATAAGGCATGATTTATTCAATATTGATGCACAAAAAAAAACCCTGGGAAGCTTATATAATGGTATACTCTTGAGCCTCCTGAAAGACTGGCTCAAGGAGCCTGCATCAGATCACAAGGACCCATATTTATTTTAAGCAGCACCTGCAGAAAATTCTGGTGTAGGTTGACTACAGACCCCTGCATTAAGGGAGTGTTGAGGGGAGAAATGAAAACACGCTGTATGAGAAGTGCATCTGTGGAGAGTTGATCAGCATCTCTTCTGGAAGCTTAACAACATATAAACTACTGGTTAGGGCTGGAGAGATGGCTCAGCAGTTAAGACATGTGCCTACGAAGCCTAAGAACCCAGGTTCAATTCTCCATGTCCCACGTAAGCCAGATGCACATGGTGGTGCATGTGTCTGGAGTTTGTTTGCAGTGGCTAGCTGCCCTGGTGTGCCCATTCTCACTCTCTCTGTCTCTGTCTCTTTCTCCCTTTACCTCTGTCTCTAATAAATAAATAAAAATTAAAAATACTGAATTACTGGTTGTCCTTCTATCAGAAAGTATGCTGGCTGTACAGACGTTGTAAAACATGCTATAGTCTAAAAATGGCCACCATCATGAATTAATCAATACTAGGGAGACAACACAGACAGCAGGGAAAAAAAAAATAGCTTTCCAGGCTAGAAGAAGAGTTTTGCTTTGTGCCCACACATTTCCTAGTAGTTCACAATAAAAACAAGATGGCATACAATTTTGGAGACACTTAGTAGTGACATGGTGCCCCCTACCACAGAATGCCGTGGCCAACGTGGCCACCTTTCTGCTCTTCTTACCTGCCAAGAAAGAGTTTTCCAGACATTGCAGAGTATTTTCCATACTCCAACTAGAAGGCTGGATAGATGGTTCAGCAGTTGTAAAGTGTTTACCATACAAACATGAAGACCTTAGTTCAAATCCCCAGCTTCCGCATAAGCCACCAGACATAATGGCATGCTCCTGTGATCCCAACACTAACTGGTGAACTCACCAGCCAGCCAATGTAACCAAATCAGTAAGCTCTAGATTCCTGACTCCAGTGACTGAGGAAGACACCCAACAGCTGCCTCTGGTACACACACACACGCGCACACACACACACACACACACGCACGCACGCACATTCACACCCCCAACTGGACTGTTCACTGTGCGCCTGCAGCTGGATCCCTCCCAGTTCCATGCCTTGCAGCTCGCCTGCACACGGCTGGTTCATTCCTTTACCCAGGTTATTCACCTGCTTGAAGACAAGGGTATGTCATGAAGCTCTTGTTTCCCACGGAGTCTAGACCACTGATGGACAAACAGTAGAGGCTTAGGAAATAGTTGGTCGATTAAATAAGTGCAATAAACATGTTATACTGTCTTCCTGAGTAGTTGCATCATGATGACGGATCGTTAGGAGGGCAAAGACTGGATCGTGACCAGGATATTTGAATAATAACTCAGACTGTCCATCAGCATGAGACCGTGTGAAATAGTGGCAATAACAACAAGCAAGGGCTCTCGTTGCTCTGTATATGTTTTCAGAGATTTCATGGGAATTATATCAGCGGATTCCCATGACAACCTTACCAAAAAGCTGAGAAGAGTTTGGCTTTAATTTTTTTTTTTTTAATTTTGTTTCAGGAGCACTTCGCCGGATGTATCCTCATGACAAAACCTTCGTTGCACAAGTGTCGCTGTTAGCGAGGCATCGAGCTGTACAGAAGACCCCTAGAACAAATTCGTCTTGCACAAACTGAGACCACACAGCCACAGATCAAGTCCCCAGGCCCATCCTCCAGCCCCAGGCTCTTCCGTGTCTCTAAGTCTGCTGCTGCAGGAGGGTCAGTGGAACCAGCTGCACTGGACCCCACGCGTCTGGTTTATTGCGCTGGTCATGACGTCCTCCACGTTCACACATGTGCGAAATGCCACACTATTTTCTTCTTTTACAAGCTTCAAAAATATTCCATTTCGCCAGGTGTGGTGGCACACGCCTTTAATCTCAGCACTTGAGAGGCAGAGATAGGAGGATTGCTGTGAGTTCGAGGCCACCCTGAGACTACATCGTGAATTTCAGGTCAGCCTGGGCTACAGTGAGACCCTACCTCAAAAAAAATAAAAGTTAAGCTAGGCATGGTGCTCAGGAAATAAAACCACAGATCAACTGCTGGTACCTCATGCAATTACAAAGCTTTTGTACAGCAAAGAAACACTGTGAATAGAGCAAAGAGGCAGCCTACAGGATGGGACAAAGTCTTTGCCAGCTACACATCTGATAGAGGATTAATATCTAGGATATACAAAGAACTCAAAAACTTAGATAATAAGAAATCCAACAGCCCAATTGAAAAATGGGCTACAGAACTAAATAGAGACTTCTCAAAAGAAGAAATATGGATGGCATATAAGCATCTAAAAAAAATGTTCTACATCTCTAGTCATCAGGGAAATGCAGATTAAAACTACATTGAGATTCCATCTCACTCCTGCCAGATTGGCTAACATGATGAAAAAAAATGACCATAAATTCTGGAGAGGATGTGGAAAAAGAACCCTTATACACTGTTGGTGGGAATGCAACCTGGTCCAGCCATTGTGAAATAAGTGTGGAGGTTCCTGAGACAGCTAAAAATAGATCTACCATATGACCCAGCTATAGCACTCCTAGGCATATGTACTAAGAACTTGTCTCATTACCCTAGAGATACTTGCTCAACCATGTTTATTGCCGCTCAATTCACAATAGCTGGGGTATGAAACCAGCCTAGATGTCCCTCCACTGATGAGTGGGTAATGAAGATGTGGCACATTTACACAATGGAGTTCTACTCAGTGATAAAGAAAAATGAAGTTATGAAATTTGCAGGAAAGTGGATGGATCTGGAAAGGATTATACTTAGTGAGGTAACCCAGGCTTAGAAAGCCAAATATCACATGGTCTCTCTCATATGTGGATCTTACCTACAAATGGTTGGACTTCTATGTGAATAAGAAGAAAACTCAGTAGCAGAGACCAGTAAGCTAGAAAGGAGATAGAAAGGGAATAGAAAGGGAGAGAGGGAGGGACTTAATAGGATGGCATTGTATATATGTAAGTAGAACAACATATTAATGGGGGTAAAAAGGCCAAAGTGAAGAAAAGGGAAGAGATTGAGTAAAAAAAAGGGGAGGGTAGAGGGAGGACTAATCAAAATCTAAGAGGATATAAATAAGTCATATAGAAACCTACTTTTTTGGACAGTGGAACACTCAGGAGCCATAGATTGTTACTAGAAAATTTTCAGTGCCAGGGATGGGATACCTTCCAATGAGTTGTTGGTCAGGGAGGTCCCTGATGCCCCTAAAATTACAGACCATTGCCAAGACCCTTGGCTTCCCACCAGAAATAGATGGTGAGACCCTATTGCTGAAGACTCCACATACTTGGGCTGCAAGGTCACTGAGAAATCCTGATGGAACTGAGCTGATAACCTCCTCCATGTAGACCAGCTGACAGAAAGCTGGAAAAAAGCCACACTGCATGAGGTTCAATGGGAGAGAGAGAAATCACCAGTGAAGATACCCAACAGTGGATTCTGCAAGCCTTATATCTGGCCAAGCAGGCCAAACCAGCCAATAGGTACAATAGTGGTACGTCTGTTATGGAGGAAACCAACCAACCTCTAATTGGACTGGAGGCCCTCTCCATGGGAGGGAATACATCCCTGATACTGAAAACCTACAACAGGGTAGTCATGAGCCCTAGGGGTGTAACATATGCTGCTGTCTGGCTAAATGTATATACTATGCTCACCAAACTGCCCAGTAAGCACTTCTCTTAATGTTAATACCCATATGTTAATGCTACTCTCACTTTTGGTTAGAGAAGCTTCTCTTTTGAGATGGCAGTGACCTTGGGATGACTCAGAAGGCACCATGGTGCTGAGGAGAAGTGTCAGAGGAGTGCTCAACACTGCAATATCTCTATCACACCTTCCAAGAATCAGAGTCTATTGCGGAAGAGGCGGAGCAAAGAATGTAAGAGCCAAAGGAAGGGTAGGACTCCTTACAACGAGCTCCTCCAGACACAAAGTGGCCTGGATGTCCATGACTTTACATTGCCTGACACTACCTACACAAGATCATCATAATAGGAGGAAAAAATCATGACATCAAAATAAAAGAGAGACTGATTGAAAGGGGTAGGGAACACGATGGAGAATGCAGTTTCAAAGGGGAAAGTGGGGGGAGGGAGGGAATTACCATAGAATATTCTTTACAATCATGGAAGTTGTCAATAAAAATAAATGAATAAAGGGCTGAAGAGATGGCTTAATGGTTAAGCACTTGCCTGTGAAGCCTAAGGACCCTGTTTCAAGGCTCGATTCCCCAGGACCCACGTTATCCAGATGCACAAGGGGGCCCACGTGTCTGGAGTTCGTTTGCAGTGGCTGGAGGTCCTGGCACGCCCATTCTCTCTCTTTCTCTCTCTCTCCCTCCCTCCGCCCCCCTCCCCCTCCCTCTTTCTCTCACTGTCTGTAGCTCTCAAAAAAAATAAATAAAAATACAAAAATATTTAAAATAAATAAATCAACAAAAAATCCATTTTAACTATAGATCATGTTTTCTACTCATCCACTGACCTTTAGGTCATTTCTGCATCTTGGCTCCAGTGAATGATGCTATAAGCATGACGGTGCACACATCTCTCTGAGCCTGTGATTTCAGTTCTTGGAGATGCAGACCAGAAGTGGGCTCACTAGGTCGTGTGACAGTCTTTGTCATCTTAGGCTTCCAGTCAAGATGGCATCCACCTAACTGTGCCACAATTCCTGGGAAGGAGAGATAGACGCAGATGTTAAGGAGAGAACCACCCCATCATACCTCAAATGGGCCCCAGCTGAAACTCAGAATAATTGGGGAAACATGCAAGAATGCTGTTTTCTTGGCGATCTGGGAACCAGCACAACAGTGAAGGAGATAGACACAGAGAACAATCAACCCCTACCAAACCAGATATCCAGAGACTCAGAGGCTCCCAAGATCTCAACACAGAAGCAAACCTAATATGAACCCAACATGGCTCAGGGAAATTTGTGGAGGAGGGGGTGGAAAGAATGTCAGAGCCACACGTTGGGTCATAACACACAGAGGTATTTCCTCCTACCTGAAACTAAAGGCTAGCCCCACAATGCATGACCTATATACCCCAACAAGGAGGGTCCCAGTGGAGGGGGGAAGGACAGGGAGGAGGCTAACAGTGGTACCAATTTGAATGCATTCACTGACTACAAAAATTTTTTTAAAGTAAATAAATTAAAATTAAAAAAGAATAATAGTCATCTTAGCTGGGCATGGTGGCACATACCTTTAATCCCAGCACTCAGGAGGCAGAGGTAGGAGGATCACCATGAGTTCAAGGCCACCCTGAGACTACAGAGTGAATTCCAGGTCAGCCTGAGCTAGAGTGAGATCCTACCTCAAAAAACTAAATAATAATAATAGTCATCTTAAATTAGTCATCTCCCCAAAATAATAATAATAGCAATAGTCAACAGGATGATGTGGGAAAGCCCTATGATTTTTAATGTGCATTTTCCTGATGTTGTCTGTCTTCTTTGAAGAAATATCATTTTTCATTGCCCACATTTAAAAGTGTTATTTGCCGGACATGGTGGCACACGCCTTTAATCCCAGCACTCGGGAGGCAGTGGTCGGAGGATCACCATGAGTCCAAGGCCACCCTGAGACTACATAGTGAATTCCAGGTCAGCCTGGACTATAGTGAGACCCTACCTCAAAAAAACAAACAAAAAAAAGTGTGTTATTTGCTTTTATGGTGTGTGTGTGTGTGCACGCCCGCACATGCGTGTGCACAGGCACGCATGTGGCATGCTGTGCAGAGGTCAAGGGACAACTTCAGGCAACAATCCTTGCCTTGTGGTTAGAAGCAGGACCTCTCATTGGTAATTGTTCTGTTTGCCAAGCTACCTGACCACAAGCTTCTATTGTAGTCTCCTGTATCCACCTCCTCTCTCACCACAGGTAGAATGGGATCCTCACCGCACAGCCTGGCTTTGCCTGGGTTCTGGAGAACTGAACTCAAGTCCTCACACTTATGTACCAAGTGCTTTACCCACTGAGCCATCTCCCCAACCCTGGTATTTGTTTTTTGGGCTTTTTGTTTGTTTATTTGTTTTATATTTGAATTGCCAGTGTGTTTGTATTTTGGGGGGGGAGGAGGATAGTAACTCCTCTGTGACTTGTAACTTTTCTCCCTTTCTTTAGGTCGCCTTGTTCCCCAGTTGTGGTCTTATGTCCGCAGGGATTTAGTGTGGTTCGGCCCCACGTCTCTGTTTCCCTGTGGTTATTCGTGCTTTTTGGTGTCATGTGCAAGAGTCATTTCCAAGCACAGTGTCCCGAAGATTTCCCCTGTGTTTTCTCCTAGGAGTTTTTCTGTCTTGAGTCTTCTATTGAAATCTTTACTCCACTGTGATTGGAGTTTTATGTATTCATGATAAGGGGATAATTTAATTTTTTTGTATCTGAATATCCATGCTTTCCAACATTCATGGGAGGAATTGTCCGTCTCCTGCTGTGTGCTCTGAGCACCCTCGTCCAAGGCCAGGGGACGTCAGACGCGTGTACTTCCTTCCAGGTTTTCCATTCGGTTATGCTGATATTTGTCCACCTGTGCGCCAGCAACACACAGCTTTGATTACCATGGCCTTATGATGTTTTCACACCAGAAATTATGACAATTCCAGGTTTGTTTTCCGTTAGATTGCTCTGGCTGTTCAGGGTCTTTGTGGTTGACTCTGTACATTGATTTTGGGTATTAAGTGTATGTTAGCTATCTGGAATCTTCCAATCTATGAATGCAGGACATTTATCCATTTACTTATATCTTCCTTAATTTTTTTCACTGATGCCTCATAGTCTCAGTGTATAAGTCTTTAATCACCTTAGTTAATTTAATTCCTAAGTATCTTATATTTTGATGTTATTATAAATATTATTTCCTTAACTTCCTTTCTGGATAGTTCTTGTTAGTGTATATAAAGGTTTATGATTGTGGGTTTTATGTCCTCCAGCTTGGTTAAACTCATATATTAGCCTTAACAAGTGTGAGGGGTCTTTAGTTTTCTGCATATAGAAGGACATAATCTGCAAACAGAAAATTGTACATATTCCCTTCCGATATGGAAATCTTCAATTCATTTTGTGGCTTACGATTCAAGCCAGAGCTTCTGTTCACACGTTGACCACACACTGCCTGAGTGTGCCTCTCCTCGCCTTGCTCCTGAGCTGATGGAAGCCTTCTGTCTTTCCACACAGAGTGAGTGTTATGTTAGCTGTGGGCTTCTCTTGAATGACCTTAATGACGCTGAGATAATAGTAGCTGAGTGAGAGGTTTTACTCATGAAAAGGTGTTGAATTCAGGGTGCGCCCCCCTCACTTTTCAGTTAGTGGAATTGGGACTCAAAGGGTTTTTCAGTGGTGTCCACTCAGCCTCAGCCACTGGACCTTGTGTCAGGCAGGATTTCTACAGCTGGACAGCTGCCTTATTTGCAAAGGGTCACTACTGCCTACAACACGGCAGAATAAAATCAGTGAGAGGGAGAGGGAGAGAGAGAGAGAGAGCTGTCCACAAGCCTGGGTCGAGACTCGCTCATCTGAGTGGTCAGTGAGGAGAAAGGGAAGCCAAACCTGCAATCCACACCCTGAGACAGCTGGCCATGAGTGAGGTGAGTCGAAGGAACAGAGAGTTTTTCATAGCATAGGTTTTGAAACTGTTGAAGAATAGAGAACCAGGAGCGGCTCCATCACCTGCTCCACTCTGAAAGTATCGCGACGGGCTGCCTACAAGTGGAGGGCATCATCTTGGTCCCCAACACCCATGGGAAAACGCCAGGCATGGTGGTTCACACTTGTGATTCTATCTCTTGGGAGGCAGAGACAGGTGGAATTCTGGAGCTCACTAGACACCTAGTCTAGCCTAATTAATGAGCTCCAAGCCAATGAGAGACCCTACCTAAAAAGAGGTAGACAACATTCCTGAGGAATCACACCTGAGGTTGTCCTCTGAGCTACACACAAACACACACACACACACACACACACACACACCTGGGCACATGCATACACTCATACATATTTAAAAAAAGAAAATAATATAACACATTTCATGTATAAAAGCTTGTTTCTGAGCGTACACACCGAAAAACAAATCACTAATGGTGACAGCAACGTCCACTCCTCAGTTTGTTGATAACAGACGTACTGTGGTCCTTCTGCACTTGAAAGGGAAGTCAATTTCCTCCCGGCCAGCCCTCACAGCGCGGGAAAATGCTGCGAGAGCTGCTGCAGATAATGGACACCAACACCGTGAACAAGCGGAAGATCCTGCAAGCTATGGAATCAACCAGCCAGGCCAGAAATGTGTCACTGTAAAATAGTGGCACACACTCTATTCGGGTAACCAACTGTCCTCGGACTGCACACGAGGCTTGCTCAGTGAGAGAACTCATACCTAGAACCAAATCAGGATCCTGTGGGAAGAAAGCCCACAGACTCTAGAGAAAAGACCCCATTGCTCTTTGGCTAAAAAGAGTGCTGTGGTGGTTTGATTCAGGTGTCCCCCATAAACTTAGGTGTTCTGAATGCTAGGTTCCCAGCTGATGGAGATTTTGGAATTAATGTCTCTTTGAGGTAGCATATTGTTGGGGGCGGGCTTATGGGTCTTATAGCCAGTAACCCCATGCCAATGTTTGGCACACTCTCTTGTTGCTATTGTCCACCTTATGTTGGCCAGGGGGTGATGTCCACCCTCTGCTCATGCCATCATCTTCCCTGCCATCATGTAGCTACCCCCTCGAGCCTATAAGCCAAAGTAAACCTGTTTTTATTCCCACAAGGTGCTCTTGGTTGGGTGATTTCTACCAGCAATGAGAATCTGACTGCAACAAGTGGGTATACATATCAAAAAATCACTCAAATATGAAATCACCAGTGAAGATACTCAACAGTGGACACTGAAAGCCTTATATCCGGCCAGCCAGGCCAAATGAGCCAACCAGGTGCAATAGTGGCATGTCTGTCATGGTGGAAACCAACATTGGACTGGAGGCCCATTCCATGGGAGGGAATACATCCCTGATACTGAAAACCTACAACAGGGGTAGTCATGAGCCCTAGGGGTGTAATGTCTGCTGCTGTCTGGCTAAATGTATATACTATGCTCATCAAACTGCCCAGTAAGCACTTCTCTTAATGTTCATACCCTTATATAAATGCTACTCTCACTTTTGGTAGAGAATCTTCTCTTTTCAGATGGCAGTGACCTTGGGATGACTCAGAAGGCATCATGGTGCTGAGAAGAAGTGACAGAGGAGTGCTCAGCACTGCAATGTCTCTATCACACCTTCCAAGGCTCAGGGTCCATTGCAGAAGAGGTGGCAGAAAGAATGTAAGAGCCAAAGGAAGGGTAGGACTCCTTACAACGTGCTCCTCCAGACACAAAGTAGCCTGGATATCCATGACTTCACATTGCCTGACACTACCTACACAAGATCATCATAATAGGAGGAAAAGATCATGACATCAAAATAAAAGAGAGGCTGATTGAGAGGGGGAGGGGATATGATGGAGAATGCAGTTTCAAAGGGGAAAGTGGGGGGAGGGAGGGCATTACCATGGGATATTTTTTATAATCACAATCATGGAAGTTGTTAGTAAAAAATTAATTAATTAAAAAAATAAAAAATTTTTTAAAAAAATAGTCTCTCAAATACCTCTGTTTATCCCCTTTAATCCAAGGTGTTCTCACTGTTGGTTGGAGAAGCTGCTTTTTTTTTTTTTTTTTTTTTTTTACAGACATCAGAGAATACTGGGGAGATTCAAGATCTACAAATATAACAAAAAAACCAGATTGCATGAGATGAGTCACCTCTGCCATATCTGCTGGGGCCTAGGAGACACTGCAGACTGCAGAGAATGCTGCGCCACACGTAATGCTCTCACTGCTGTCCTGACAACGGCCCCAAGGAGGTGGTGACAGACACTGTGCTCACTCAAAAGTCACATTAAATCAGACTTCTGACATCCCTCCCACCCAACACACACCCCCCCGAAGGCTCGGGAAACACTGCAGAAGATTGTATGCGTCTGTATGTGTCACGGAGTGGGTAGAAATATCCTTTGGCTCCCCTGCCACAGAGACTGACTGAGGCCTTCATGACCCCACAGTGAATACCAGTAACCCCACTGAGGAGGGCCCTGGGTGGAATGGGGACAGGTTTAAAACGTGCGTGCACGTGTGTGTGTGTGTGTGTGTGTGTGTGTGTGTGTGTGATTGCTCACTACTCCTCCCCATGCTTCCTCCATGAAGAGCCAATGGTAACGAGTGGTGGAGAGAGCTCTTTTTGTCTCTTTGTGTTTACTGGATTCAGCTCTTTCAAGAGCAGATATAACCCTTCACCTACATCCACTCCCATCACAGAGCAACATCACTCACAGTTTTTATAGCATGAAATGAGAATTATGGTTTGAAGGCTACAAAGGAACAAGAAAAAAGAGAAAGGGAGGAAATTGTTATGTCAACACTCATTCAATTATTGAACACTGGCATGCTTTGGCATGTGTCTTCCAACCTTTCTTCCAAACCTCAAACAACCTCAAATTGTCTTGCTAGAGGCTGGAAGAGAGGGGAAAGGGGGCTGAAAGATGTTATATCCATTCCACATCCAGTGATGGTTCTAGAAAAGGACCCTACAGGATGGGCATCTCACAGTTCTCCAGGAGTGGTTATGCTCTGAGGAAGGAATGCAGAGAGATGCAAGAGAAGCCTTTGGTTCTTGGGTGATAGTCCAGTGACCACCTTCCATTGACTGTTACTGGATCCAGGGTGAGTTAACTATTCACACTCACACGCTATCATCCCATGGACTTCTAAGCCAACGTCTGATGCTGCCAGTAAGGCAATAAAACTACAATGGCTTCTTCTAGCTTGGAATTTTCTTATGCCTGTTGAAGAGCTCTCTCCCAGACATATGAACGTAGGTTTTTATCATAGGATGTGCTGGTAAACTCTTTTGTTTTTATATTCAAAGTCTGGCTTTTCAGACTCTAAATCACCATGTTCATGGTTTTCACATAATATCATTTGGGGGTCATTAGGAAGACCACTGATGCAGCATTTCTTAAAAGTACAGGTCCACTTTCATCTCTAGAAATTTCTTCAATCCAGTAGTTAATTCTGTGAGTACTGGTTCATTTGAGTAGGCATTGACAGCTATGTGGTGACTACCATGGGGCCAATGACAACTGGAAATGTACCCCAATCCTACAGAGGCAAAAGCATTAGAAAAATCAAATTGTAGGAAACTAAAACAAGCTTTTATCTTCCTAGAATTGCTATGCTGCAGTAAGGTCCATGCAAGCGGGAAAAAGTGGTTAGTGGTGTCTAAAGTACCATGAAATGGATTAAATACTTGTACTCCTGGACCACAGTTTCCAAAATCCTAAAACATGAAAAATCTGGAGCATATAGAAGTTTTGTTAGTGAAGGTGTGTGATAGGGAGTTTCTGAGGAGCAGAAGATAACTTTAGTTAAAGTCATCTTTTTGTTTTGTTTTGTTTTGTTTCAAGGTAGCTTCTCACTTTAGCTCAGGCTGACCTGGAATTCACTGTGTAGCGTCAGGGTGGCCTCGAACTCATGGCGATCCTCCTACCTCTGCCTCCCAAGTGCTGGGATTAAAGGTGTGCGCCACCACGCCAGCCTTAAAGTCGTCGTTAACTGTACTGCAGCAGAAAAAGCATTTTAAAATTTACATTCTCCCTCACAGGTGCTCCCTCCAGTTTCCCAGATCCACGAACTCCTCCTCGTCCCTCACCCAGACCCCCCTGCTTCCACAGGACAAAGCCTGGCACTGGGTGCTGTCAGGTTTCCACCCCAAGGCAGGCTCTGAGCTTCACTTGGGCCAACAGTGACGTTCAGCAATGCTGGGGCTCACGGCCTCTGGAAAGCATACGGCCTTCTGGTAAGGACAAGAATGCAAGGCCACAGGACACCAGTGATGGTTGCAGACCCTCTCTGGTTCCGTGACTCAGTAACTACCCATTAGGAATTTCCTAGCTACAGACAAAACTCAACTCAAGCAGTTTAATATTTATAGTATGAATTATCGCTCATAACAAAGGCCCAGAGTTAGGTCAGGCTCTGTGTATCACGTGACTTGTCTCAGGTCCTCCTTTCTTTCAACCCCAAACTCAGCTAAGAGCAACATGGATGAGAACCCCCCCCACACACACATACACACACATACACACACACCCTATGTAGACATAACAGGATCCACAGAAGGAAGGGCAGAGCAAAGGACCTCTTCCAGAATCTCCCAGTCTTCCTTCTTCACCACAGACCAGCCTATAGAATCTGACCACACGGCTATGCCTAACCCATCACTGCAAAGGGATAGGGCAATTCTGATCGGTTCACATCAGCAGGCTGAAGCCTGGGGACAGGGCCTGTGACTGCTTAGCTGAGTGGACTCCTGAACAAGCTTAGGGTCTGTTAAGGAGGAAAGATGTGTGAGAAAAGATACTAGATGACCACCAGTATATTCTAAGTATCTCTCTAAATTATTAATTACTTTACACATGAGGCATTCTAATTATTATGGATAAAGAAACACTCATGCTCAGAGAGCTCCATCCTCATCTCTAGGAATCTGCATCCGTGTGCTGTGTCGTGTGCTCCGTGGGAAATCTGAACCCATTTGATGGAGCAAGAGGCTTTTGTATGTTCCTTCTGACTAGAGAAAGGACACTGTGTGTAACTAAATTCTTTGTACTCAATCAATTCCTCTATTACTTTATTTTACTATGGGGAGGAATAAAAGTAGACAGCTTAACTACTTTATATATGCCTAATCCCCCAACTCTCAAGTCTACAAGCCCCCTCAAGGGAAAAAGAGATGTCTTTTTCATGTTTATACATCCTGTGGAACTCAGTTCTATAAATAAATGATGAGTTGAATTATTTAATCACACTAATTTCTTCCAGGCCTATTATAAACTTCTATAGCAGCATGAATCAAGGCTGCAAGCTAGGAACCATCCGTCTCCTGACAGCATTCATTAACAAAGATCACTAACAAAGGCCCTTTGCCCCTCAGGATCTTCTCTTGTGGAGGAGGGGATATCAAAAGTTTGGTGCTCCGGTATGTGTGCACACAGAAAGGAAGGAGATGAACTCTGGAAGATCTGATAGTTTTCCTTTTCCTCCTTGTTATGCTATTCCTTTAATCTGCCCAGTAAAAAGTTTCACAATGTTCCCCCTTCTTCCTTGGACGCAAGAACATTTGCTGAACGTCCTGATTCACGTTCCCTGGTTCTTGTTTCTTCACCTCGGTACTCAGACCCCAGCCTCGACGTTTGTTGTTATGGCTGAGACATCTTTGGATACCATGGCTCCCCAAAGGGTCAAAGTGACTCACCCCCAAAAGTGAATATCGCTGAGTCACTGGCTGCCCGGGGATTGTGATAGCTTTCCAAACTACAGCCGCTGCAGGAGATAAACCCTCGTCACAAACCGATCTGCTCCCCTAGTCTAGAAGACATTCAGTGTGGCGTTCGTGCGGACAGTCAGGCAGCGTGGTATCTCCCGAACTGATTTGCACACTTTACTGTTTATCTGCTAGGTAAAGGAAGTAAAAACACTGAGAAGGTAACAAGACAAGCAGGGGGGAAAAAAATCTACTGTTTTAAGGTGTTTCTATGCTTTAACTGTCCAGACATGTTGCTAAATGTGGTTCTGGATGCATATGGAAGAGATATGTACATCTTTCTACTCAGAACACTGGTTCAATGTAATATTGAATTTTGTTAAATATTGCAACAGGACTTTAGAGCCTACAAAACAAGTCTCCCTGTATTATTTAATTTGGTCATTGTGGTGGCCCTAGGATGTAAGCACTAGTGTTATCCTCATTTTACAGGGGAATAAATCCCAGTCTGAAAAGCTGTTTGCCTTTCAACCAGCAAAAAACAAAAGTGAGGGCTGAAGTCCGCACCCCCCGCCCCCCGACGCTCTCTTCCCGTGGCCCACCCTGCCCGTGCGCGTTTGTGGGGAGAGGCACAGAGCAAGCCTGGAGGCTGATGGCTGTGGCCCAGCCCTGCCTCCCTGCGGGCGGGCGGCTTTGCTCTCTCCGCTGCGCTCAGGACCACGGTGCTGCTCGTCTGGGGTCTGGGGGACGCTCAGGCTCTGGGGACGACATTCCCAAGGAGACGTGTAGTGTGCAGATGGCTGGCCAAGGGGCTACAGAGAAATGTCTACCTGCTAACCTCATGGAAACGCTCAACTCACTCCCTATTGTCATTATTTACACACTCACCAATGGCCTCAGGAATGGAGCATGGACCTCGACACGAAGAGCCTAGCATCTTTTTTTTTTTTTTTTTTGAGGTAGGTTGTCACTCTAGCCCAGGCTTGACCTGGAATTCACTATGTAGTCTCAGGGTGGCCTTGAACTCATGATGATCCTCCTATCTCTGCCTCTCGAGTGCTGGGATTAAAGGTGTGTGCCACCATCACCTGGTGATTTTTTTGTTTGTTTTGTTTTTATCAAGGAAGGGTCTCACTGTAGCCCAGGCTGACCTGGAATTCACTATGGAGTCTCAGGGTGGCCTCTAACTCTCAGCGATCCTCCTACCTCTGCCTCCCAGTGCTGGGATTAAAGGCGTGCGCCACCATGCCCGGCTGTGTAGCATCTTTTGGACAAAGGTTATTTGATGTCCCTTTACAGACCAGTCCTCAGGCCATGCAGCTCTATGATGTCCAGCTTACAACACAAAGTTGCTTCCACCACCCTTGGCCCTTCTCCGAAGCCAGCCTGGCACTGCTCCCTCCAACGGCCTCTATCACCGCTTGAGACAGGCCTCATCAAACGCTCGCCCTGCCAAGGACTCAGGTCTGTGTGCCAGAGGGAGATAACCGCCGTGACTTTTGTTTTGCACAACATGTTTTTAACAGCGTAGTACGAGGTTTGAACTGATGGCTTGGGAGTGACCTTACTCGAGAAGGGACTGAACAGTTAGGTTTCACGTAGTTATAAGACAGGTGTTGCAGACTGGGCTTATTGTAGGTTCTAATATAACTGCATCCTCCTGCACCAGCTCGGTGATATGAAATGCGTAACTCCACGGGGAGTGGACGGGAGCTGCTCAGAGCTATTGTAAGCAGCACTTAGACCACAGCTATGATAAATCTGTGAGGAGAAATTGTGGTTTAAAAAAAAAAAAACGGCTGAAATTGCATTCGTGAGCATTGTTATAGAGTCGAGTGTGGCCGTCAGGAAAGGAGTGGGGTCCTGACTCACAGATGATGCAGGGCTGCCTAACTCATCTACCATGACAATGGAGCGTGCTTGCTCAAGGCAGGAAGGGCAAGGCAAGTCCAAGGAACGGAAGGCTTCGGTTGATTAATGGTGCAACTATGAGGTTATGTCTACAGGACAATAGCCAGCTTTTCCCATGAACAGGAATCTCTCCTGGGGCGTGGTCAGCATAACGCTGCCCACTGTGACTGCATGGCATGATAACCAAGACCATTCTAATTGGGTTACGATCGGCGAGGCCACGCAGAAATGAAAGTAGGCCTTGCCTTCGCACTTAAGACAATCTATTTCTGGACAGGTGCATGCCACCATTGTGAGCATATTTTTAAAGGCGTGAGGAAAGTGATCCAAATGCATGACACACGTGCATAAAATCGTCAAACATAAATTAATATTTTAAAATAAAATCAATTAAAAACCAAATGTTTAAACTGTCCCTTTTAACGTGGCATATTTGGCATTCATCAGTAATTCTTTAGTTTATGGATGATGTAAGATAATTATAAGGACATGGGAATTATGAGAATAAGTGTCCAACTCAGGCTACAAATATGTCCCATCATGTCACCGTGAAGACATGTATGTAGAGGAGACACCTTGGCACCACTTAGCCTTTGGCTGGGCTTTCATCCTGGCCGGCTGTCATTTCCCACTGGAGAGGCGCTGGGAATGCAGCGGAAGAGAGACTCCTCGGCCATCTGGGAGTCGGGCTTATTTCAGCGGGAAGATACAGGCAATGAACAACGTGGACCAAATATTTAGTATGTCACTATTCAAAGATTTATATCTTGGGCTGAGAGATGGCTTAGTGGTTAAGCACTTGCCTGTGAAGCCTAAGGACCCCAGTTTGAGGCTCAATTCTCCAGGACCCACATTAGCCAGATGCACAAGGGGGCGCATGCGTCTGGAGTTCGTTTGCAGTGGCTGGAGGCCCTAGCGTGCCCATTCTCTCCCTCTCTCTCTCTCTCTCTCTCCCTCCCTCCCTCCCCCCTTCTGTCACTCTCAAATAAATAAATAAAAATAAACAAAAAAATTTTTAAAGATTTATATCTTAAAAACAGCCAAATATTTAGCAGATGCAAATGAAAAGACTGACAGGTCTGGAAAGACTGTAACTTACACCTTTCTTTTCAGTGAGACCCTAGGACGTAGCACAGGGCCTGGCTCAGAGACGTGCAAAGAGCGTGCGTCAAATGGCCAAGCTAACGAACACGCTGTGATCTCTATCTCAACCCATGCTAGCTTTCTTTCTTCCTTCCTTTCTTGCTTTGGTTTTTGGAGGCAGGGTCTCACTTGATCCCAGGCAATCCTCCTACTTCAGGCCTCCTAAGTGCTAGGATTAAAGGCACACGCCACCACACATGGCCTGTGTTTTCTTTCTTGACCTGCTTTTTTCTGAAAAGAATCTGAAGTGAGCACAAAGAATGTGGAAGAAATGCAACTAGAATGTTTGCCTTTTTCTTTTTCTTTCCTAGATATGGGCCTTGGATACAGGAGACCAGTAGCTTTACTGATAGAAACGCCTTAGAAGATGAGTGCTGACTATTCACATGATTTTTAAATATTTTTATTTATTTACTTATTTATTTGAGAGAGAGAGAAAGGCAGACAGCAGGAGAGTATGAGTGTGCCAGGGCCTCCTGCCACTGAGGGTGAACTCCAGATAGATGCTCCATTTTGTGAACCTGGATTTATGTGGGTGCTGAGGAATTGAACCTCCGTCATCAGGCTTTCAGGCTTCGCAAGCAAGCACCTTTAACTGCTGAGCCATCTCTCCATTCCATCATATGACTTTTTAAAATATATACTTTTTTATTTTCATTTAGTTATTTGAGAAAGAGAGAGAGAATGGATGCGCCAGGGCCTCCAGCTGCTGCAAATGAACTCCAGATGTGTGCACCCCCTTGTGCATCTGGCTTATGGGAGTCCTGGAGAATCAAACCTGGGTCCTTTGGCTTTGCAGGCAAATGCCTTAAGCACTGAGCCATCTCTTCAGCCCTTGCATTACTTTTAAAAACATACACTGTAGTTAGGCATGGTGGTGCACGCCTTTAATCCTAGCACTTGGGAGGCAGAGATAGGAGGATCACCATGAGTTCAAGGCCACCCTGAGACTACACAGTGAATTCCAGGTCAGCCTGAGCTAGAATGAGACCCTACCTCAAAAACTAAAATAATTTAAAAACATACACTGTACCCCTTAATGGCTGAGATGGACAAATTCAAATATGATGCTGAGAGACAATGGGAAAAACCTGATCTCATGGGCACCAGAGTCACCACCTGAAGCATGTGTCTCTCTGTTAAGCTCTAAAACATCCAGCTGAGATGACAGCTCTGTCAGTGTCATGCTTGACCTACAGCATGATGACCTGAGTTTGATTGCCAGTACCTGCATA
Organism: Dipus sagitta; assembly: GCA_036346955.1. Classification (NCBI taxonomy): domain Eukaryota; kingdom Metazoa; phylum Chordata; class Mammalia; order Rodentia; family Dipodidae; genus Dipus; species Dipus sagitta. The sequence goes on from CM070789.1 coordinate 2,751,567, forward strand.
AAAAGGCAAGCATGGGGGAGGGGGGTGCTGGCGAGATAGCTTAGCGGTTAAGGCGCTTGCCTGCAAAGCCGAAGCACCTTGGTTCGATTCCCCAGGACCCACATGAGCCAGATGTACAAAGTGGCACATGCATCTAGAGCTTGTTTGCAGTGGCTAGAAGTCCTGATGTGCCCATTCTCTGTCTGTCTGTCTCTCTCTCTCTCTCAACTCACTCTGCCTCTTTCCCTCTCTCAAACAAATAAATTAAAATTTAAAAATGGCAAGCATAGTGACACATACCTATAACCCAGCGCTGGGAAGGTGGAAACAAGAGGGTCCCTGGGGCCCACTGGCCAGCTAGGCTAACCTAATCGGTGAGCTCTAAGCCAGTGGCATACCCTGTCTCAAAAAGAGGTGAAAGTGGAGCTGGAGAGATGGTTTACTGGTTAAGGCACTTGCCTGCAAAGCCTTAGGATCCTGGTTCAATTCCCCAGTACATACATAAGCCAGATGCACAAGGTGGCACAGGCCTCTGGAGTTCGTTTGCATTGGCTGAAGGCCCTGGCATGCCCATTTACACTCTCTCTCTCTCTCTCTCTCTCTCTCTCTCTCTCTCTGTCTCAAATAAATAAAATACTTTTTAAAAAGAGGTGAAAGGGCAGGAGAGATGGCTTAGTGGTTAAGGCGCTTGCCTGTGAAGCCCAAGGACCCATGTTCAACTCTCCAGATCTCACATAAGCCAGACGCACAAGATGATGCAAGCATGCAACGTCGCACATGTGCACTAGGTGGTGTACGTGTCTGGGGTTCTATTGCAGTGGCTGGAGGCCCTGGCTCGCTTGCTCTCTCTCTCTCTCTCTCTCTCTGTCACACACAAAAGAAGTGGAAGATGAACCCAAGGATAAAACCCAAGGTTGTCTTCTGGCCTGAAAGCACACACGCATGCGCGCACACACACACACACACACACACACACACGGAGACCACATCATCAGTAGAAGAGAAGAGCTTCGTCCACTCTGCTCTGTGGAGTGCCCTGTGATGAGACTTCCGGCGCAGAGCTCAGCATCTTCACTAGGACTGGCTCTTCTCAACGTCTTCCAGCTTTGTGCTTCAGTTTTCAGGAAGCCTGGGGGATGGAGAGGAGAAGCCACCAAGGGCTTACCCAACCTCATGCTAACAGATCAACAGAGGACACATGGGCAATGTGAAGCCACAAATGGTAGTGCATGCACCCCTTAAATGGAAACAGGACAGTCGTGAGTTCAAGGTCACAGTGTGGCTCTGTCTCAAAAAAAAAAAAAAATTATTTAAATGGTCAGGGGGTGGGAGTGGGGATAATGTAGTATCAGACAAAACTGAATTTAAATCCAAGTTCTAATAATTATTTATCCCTGCTGGAAAAGTAAAGAAGGAGTCTATGTTGAGTGGAAATAATGCCACTTTGAGGTCCTCTCGGTCCTAGACACACAAGCTCAGTGATATTCACAAACGTCATTGTTCACTGTACCTGTCATCTAGAATTTTTAGATACTTGGTTTCTGGGACATCAGCAGGGACAAATTTAGAAACATCATAAGCTGAAAATACAAGCATGATAAGACCTTGGAGCATGATCCAGACAGGCTATTCACTGTTCCTCTACATGTGCGTTGTCTACTCATTGTTTATTTATTTTGTTATTCTGGCACATGGTCTCACCAGATAGTCCAGGCTGGCCTCAAATTCATGATCCTCCTGCCTCAGTCTCCCAAGCGCTGAGATTACAGACATTCATTACCACACTGTTTTTTTAATACCTTTTGTAATATATTTATCTTCAAGAGAGAGAGAGAGAAAGGAGAGGGCATGCCAGGGCCTCTTGAAGCTACAAACGAACTCTTGATGCCCCTATGTGCATCTGGCTTTCCATGGCTACTTGGGAATTGAATCCACGCTGGCAGGTTGTGAAAGCATTTTTAATCCCCGAGCTATCTCCCCAGCCCCAGATGAGGTCTCTACATAGAACATACCATTGGAAAAAGAGCCACGTGGTCAGGTGTGGCTCAGATACAGAACAACTAGGAAGTTTTAGATGGTGAAAGAAAGAGAGTGGCAGGGATGGCTTACAAGCTTGAGTCGAACTGGTCTGTACAAGTCATCCTGCCTCTCCCTCCCATGTGCATGAAGGAACTCAAGAGATTGTTTTCAACCAACAGCCCATGCAGCTCAGCTCCTTCTTTAAGTAAGGTCCAACATGAGAGAGGTAAGGAAGAAAACTGCTTTCCATTGAGCAATGCCGCTTGTGATGGAGAGGGCAGAAGGGTTCCTACTGGCCAAAGAGCCCTTTCTTTATGTTCTTCTTTCTTCCATTCTTCCCATCTTCTCTTTCCATCTGTTCACCTTCCTTTCCTCTACATTTTGTTTTGTTGTGTTGAGACAGAGTCTCGTGTATCCCAGGTTGACCTTGAACTTGCTATGTAGACCAGGCTGGCCAAGAACTCCTGATCCTTCTGTCTCTGCCTTCATAGTGCCGGGACTCCAGGTTGCACCAACAAGCTCAGTCTGTATGGTTCCGAGGGTCAAACCCAGGTATGCCTGCTTGCTAGGCAAGTGCCGTACAAACTCAGTTATACCCTCAGCCCCTCCGCTAATTCATTTCACCAAAGTTTAAGCTGGAGAAATCCCTTTGTTGCCATGTGCTAGTGGATTCTGAATGAGCCAGGTGTTGAAAGATCTACTGGGTTCCAACAGTATTCGGATGAATACAATCCATGGGTCAGTCATCCATCTCTGTAAGTTCTCCCCATCCCAGAATAGGAAACTGGACCTATGATGCCTGTAAAGTCTGAGAACCCAACGAAAGTCACAGAAATAGAAACCAGATGTAAGCAATCACGGATCCAGGGCACCGCTCTGCCTCCAGTTTATTTTTAGCAGAAATGTGATTGAAGTCTTTTCGGTACCATAATTAATTTTCAAGGATTGCCATTAACCTCTCCATATAAGATGGTACAAGAAAAGTTTTGCGCACAGGGCCTGAGTGGGAAGCAGCGATGTTTGAGTAGCTGGGTGAAGGGCGTGTTTGCTGGCTTTTTCAGTTTCCTCAGTTTCACCTAAGAGTAATGACTCTCTTGTTCAAACATAAGTCATCTTTAGATAATAGTGACTGCTCATGTGTGTAAGATGTGTCAGTCTCCTCGAGGCTGGCAAGTGTCATAACCTTCTATAATATACAGCTCCTGTGGTTTGGGGATGCAACCAGAGGCCCAGAGGTCATGTTAACTAAAATCAACCCCCAAGTATTAGAGTCTGAGCATGCACTTGGTCTGCCCATGCCAGAGGGAACACAAGCGCTTTCTTTCAGGCTCCGGATGGAATCATTAATTATGTCAGCAGTCCGTGATAGAGCCTGAGAACGTGGTGCTATGTAGCCAACGGGCTACTTCCCCTGATTGGAAGTCTGGGGAAGAGACTGAAGGTCTCTGCTTAGTCAGCCTTCTCCGTGCAAACCGCCAACCTTCCTTGAGCCTCTGTCTCCCTGGTCTGTCCGCACTGCACTTGGAATGAGACATGGGAAATATGTGGTTGGGATGCCCAGGCTGTGTGTTAAGAGATGTGAAAGCACACCTTGATGATGAAGAGGCTTTGAAGAAATGAGCTTTCTGGAGCCCTGTCAACACTGGAGTTCTTACTGTATTTCAAGCCATCATCTGGCTTTTAAAGAGCAGTCTAACTACGACAGGCCTATTAAGACCTGCTTTACAGCAAATGTCACCTGTCTTCATAGGACAAAAGAAAACCAATGCTTTTAAAACCTCTACACAAAGCAACTTCCTTTTTTAACCATTAAAAGTGCCTTGGCGGGTCTCTATGTAATTAACAGCTTGGCAATAAGAGAAAACACAGCAGAACTCTGTGAAGGTCCATTGAAGTTCCTCAACATAAATACTCCCACATAATAATTGTGGGCTTTGGGGGTTTTGTTTCGCTTGTTTTGCTGGTGCTGAGGATAAAACTTGGGGCCTTGAACATGTCAAGCAAGCACTCTACCTCCGAGGTAACCCCCTGTTTCTGAGCCCAGATGTCCACCTCTCAATCACCAGTCCCTGGGGAGAGAGACACAGATTAAAGGGATGAGGAAACGCCTCGCAGAGAGCTGGATGCCCTGGGTTAAGGATAGAGGAAGCGAGAGGTTTAACATAGAGTGTGACCCGGGAAGTGTCACAAGCCTACCATAAATGTTAAAAGGATATGCTCCAGAAAAGAAAAAAAAAAAAAAAAAAAGAAAGACTCCCAGAAAAGGAGCTTTGTATGTGAATTTGGCAAAACACATCTAAAATAATGTGAAATGTATTTTCAGCTCTCAACAATGAGGTGTAAGCACAAAGAACAGGCATGCCATGTGATTCCACAGGTCTGTCCACAAAACGCATTCTGGACTCCCGTCTCACAGCAGTGTCGGACATATTGGGAAGGTGAGCAGAACACTAGACACAAAGTGGTGGGTTTTTTTTTAATTTATTTATCCATTTTTAGAGGGAGAGAGAGAATGGGCACGCCAGGGCATCCAGCCACTGCAAACAAACTCCAGATGCATGCTCCCTCTTGTGCATGTGGGCAATGGAATCTGGGTCCTTGGGCTTCACAGGCAAGCACCTTAACTGCTAGGCCATCCATCTCTCCAGTGTAGTTTTTTAAAAATTTTATTGGCAACTTCCATAAATATGGACAATATACCATGATCATAATCCCATCCTACCACCCCCTCTTCCTCCCTCCCAACCCCTCCTCCACTGAATCCCTTCTTCCCAACTAGCCTCTCTTCGATGTTGGTGCCATTTTCCTCCTGTTATGCATGTCTTGTGTAGGTATTGTCAGACACTGTGAGCTCATGTATATCGAGGCCACTTTGTGTCTGTATGTCAGCATTGGAAGCACTCCTCCCCTTCCTTTGGCTCTTACATTCTTTCCTCCACCTCTTCCCCAATGGTCCCTGAGTCTTGGAGGGTGTGATAAACATGTTATCACTTAATGCTGAGCACTCCTCTGTCGCTTCTTTTCAGCACTGTGGTGCCTTTTGAGTCACCCCAGAGGTCACTGCTATCTGAAAAGAGAAGCTTCTCTAACCAAAAGTGAGAGTAGCATTAGTATACAGGCATAAACATATAAATATTGAGGGCAGTTTGGTGGGAATAATATATGCATTTAGCCAGACAACAGTAGTAGTTTCTCCCTTAGGGTTTATGACCTCCCCAGTCATAGACTTTTGATTAGGTTTTCAGTACCAGGCAGGAATTCCCTCCCATGGAGCAGGCCTCAAATCCAGTCACAGAGCAGTTGGTTTCCCCCATAATATACATGCCACCTGGCACATTTGACCTGACTGGCCAGCTATCGAGTTCGCAGGGTTACTGATGGTTAAGACTGTTGATGACTTTTCTCTTCCAACAGGCTATATAGGTCTTTCCAGCATCCTGAAAGGTAATCTATAGGGAGGAGGTTTTCAGCTCAGCTCCAGCTTGATTTCTCAGTGACCTGCAGCCCAAACATGCAGGGTCTTTAGCAGTAGGGTCTTGCCATCTAGTTCTGGTGAGCAACCAAGAGCTTTGTTAATAGTCTAATGTTTGGAGGGCACCAGGGCCTCACAATTTGTTGGAAGGTATCTCTCTCCTGACACTGAAATTTTTCTAATAACCACTTATGGCTTCTGGGCACATTAGCCACCCCCACAGGATACTTCCGCGCAAGGCAATCTTTGCTTTGTCGAGAGCATACATTGTATGGATATATCATGCTTTGATACCATCTTTTCCCTAGTCCCTGCCCCCAGTTCCAGAGAGGGCCCTCCTCCGTGAGGTAGCTGGTATTCCCCATAGGGTTGTGGGTTGGGCATTGTGGGAGCAGCAGGTCAGTTATTGGGGAAAAGCAATGCCTCTGGGCATGATGTCTCAACCTGTGGCTCTAAACAATCTTTCCTCTCCCTCTTCTGCAAAATTGCCTGAGACAAGGCAGGGTTTTTTTTTGTTTGTTTGGTTGGTTTTTTTGCTCACTTTTTCCCTCATGGGAAACTGAGGTGAATGTTTTCCTCTTGAAAGTGGAGTGGGGAAAGAGAAGCTTCTGGTGTAATGGGCCAATACTCTAACAAATGTGTTGAGATTAACGAACAAAAAGGATGAGACCTCAAAATTATAGTAATAACTCCTTGAGGAAAACTAAGAAACTAAGGTCTAGGCATGCACTCAGTTGTAGAGTATGTGCTTAGCATGAGCAAGGCCCCATGTTCCCCACCTACCAAAAATAAAGAAAACAAAGGAATTAAATAAAACTTGGAAGGAAGATTTCACAATTAGTATCAACGTGTGAGAGAGGAAAATGGTAAGCTGCCAAGAGAGGGGTTTAAAAAAAAATTAAACCTCAGCTGGGGGAGATAGCTCAGTGGCTAAAGCTCTTCCATGCGAGTGTGAGAGCTCCCGAGTTCAGACCCAGAGGCCCCACATAAAAACCAGAAGCTGGGGCAGGCTACTGCAATCTCAGCGAGAGAGTAGAGGAAGAGGAGCAGAAGTTCCTGGAAGCCCACTCTGACCTGGGGTACACAGCCCCGGCCCCAGTGAGAACAAAAGACCCTGCCTCAAGAGAGGTGGGAGACAAGAGCCGGCATCCGAAAGTTCTCCTGGCCTCCACGTGTCTCCATGACACGCGCACACCTGCACCCACACATGTAAACACACAAGTACACATACTCACACACCAAAAGTTAAATAAATAAAAACTAATGAAAAGAAGCACAGAGCAAATAAAGAACAAGATAAAGTAAAAGAGGAGAAAAGCACTTCTAACATCTTGTCATGGAGAGGAGAATAAATGGACACACAGGAAAAGAAGAACCAAAGAACTCCCAGGGCAAAACTAAACTTCTCAACCAAAAAATAATGCTAATAATGGGCTGGAGAGATGGCTTAGCGGTTAAGCGCTTGCCTGTGAAGCCTAAGGACCCCGGTTCAAGGCTTGATTCTCCAGGACCCACGTTAGCCAGATGCACAAGGGGGCGCACGCGTCTGGAGTTCATTTGCAGTGGTTGGAAGCCCTGGTGTGCCCATTCTCTCTCTCTCTCTATCTGCCTCTTCCTCTCTCTGTCTGTCACCCTCAAATAAATAAAAAAAATTAAAAATAATAAGAATAATGGTAATGAGAGCCGGGCCTGGTTGGCGCATGCCTTTAATCCCAGAACTCAGGAGGCAGAGGTAGGAGGATCGCCATGAGTTCGAGGCCACCCTGAGACTACATAGTGAATTCCAGGTCAGCCTGAGCTAGACCAAGATCCTGCCTCAAAAAACAAAATTATTATTATTATAGTAATGAATATCCTGCTGATTTTATTTCATACTTCTGAGAAACTGAGCTTATAGGCAAGCCCTCATTTCATTAATTTTTGTAAATACAAAGAGAGAAAATAAAATATTTTATATCAATTTTATTGACTTGGGAAAATATTTCCAAGAACATATGGAAATATTCTGTTTTTCCCCACTATTTTTATATTATAGTCAGAGAAACAAAGAAAATAACTGAAAACCATTGAATCATAATAATACTTTCTTTTTAACATCAAGCATTCTCCAGATGCTTTATAAGCATACAGACACACACACACACACACACACATTCTTTTAGGTAGCCACACCATGATTAGAAAGAAAAGTGTAAGCGCATGTCTTGTATGCAGATAAACAAGAGGTTCTCTCATGTACTGGGTGTTTATTTATTATAACCCATAAACAAAACACAAGCAGGGGTTACAAATGCTTGAAATGATGTGCAGCACACAATTATTATTACATACATTATATAGTGGTATATATTATATTTTGCAATAGAGGAGTTGTTATTCGAATCGAAATAGATTTTGATAGTGATAAGGAGGAGAAATCGCCCCGCAAAATGAAGCCAGAAAGATAGAATGTGACAATAGGCTAAGCATGGTGGGTCATCACTATGATCCCAGCACTGAGGAGGCTGTGGTAGGGGATCCCTGGAGGCCAGCCTGGGACTGAGGTGCAGGTTAAGTCTGGGCTAGCGTGAGACCCTACCACAAAAAAAAACAAAAAGAAAGTGACAATAATTAAGGTCAAAACATCTTTTGTGGGGCTGGAGAGATGGATCAGCAGTTAAGGCATTTGCCTCAAAGCTGAATGAAAAGGGTTTGAATCCTTACTACCTACATAAAGCCAAATGCACAAAGTGACTCCTACATCATTGGTGGTGGCTAGATGTCCTGGTGTGCCCATTCTCTCTCTCTCTCTTTCTCTCTCTCTCTCTCTCTCTCTCTCTCTCTCCCCTTGCAAATAAAAAGATAAAAATACAACTTTTGCCTTAAACATGTATATGAACTTAATATTTAACTCAAGCATCTTTCTTAGGATATGTCAGGAGAAATGGGGAGATCAGTGTAAAATGAACCCACAAAGTAAACTCATGCTAACTTTGTTTCTCTTTTACTGAGGGGGCCCTGATATACTTGAGGCTCAGGTGAGTATGGAAAACGACATTTTGGTGCGTATTATTCTGCAAAATACCCCAGACATGCACAAAATCCCAGAGATAGCTGGCCAACTCCCCGCCTCAGTTTCCCCACACACACACCTATAAAAGCGAAGCTGTGGGCACCTCACAGCACACGTGCGATGGTCGGGTGATGGATGGGTGCTTCTAACACACAAACGATGCGTGTTAAGCCTAGGTCTTGGTCTCTGGCAATGAGCAAGACAGAAAAGGGACCCGAGGGAGGGCGCTCGCCGGTTACCAAAGAGTATTTAATGCATGTGACGTGAAAGGCATCTTTACTCGTGATTTGAACACGGGAGGTTTCCCCAGAATTGCTCCTGGGTGTGCAAGCGCGCCCAGAGCTGCGCACACGCGGGTGCGGCCGGGTCCCCCAGGCTGTGCCCCGGGACGGGACGCAGGGCTGTTGCGGGGCTGTGCGCCGGCGGGGCCCGCCCAGCACGCACGTCAAGGCGTCCTAACCACCATGGACAGCTCACCGGCTTCCGCAGCCAGCTCTGCGCTGCTCGCAAACTGCAGAGGAGCCACCGGCGCTGGACTCCGTGCCCTGGAGAGGTTCCACGCGCTCCACGCTCTGCACCCCCCCGCAGTCACCAGGTGCCACGACGGGGCCCATGGGTACAGACAGAGCGAGCTTCTGGGCTGAATTACCATCTCCTTGTCCTCCCAGGTGACGATGGATTCTAAACAATCAGACGGAAAGAATTGCAGACAGAACTGAGCAGTCCCCTCACCCCACCCTGGCTTTGCAGTCGCGTTAAATGAAATGGAACCGACAAGCCCAGAGCTCTGGTGGCGCTCAGCTTCAGGGCCCTGGGGAGCGGAGCTAAGGTGCACCAAGTCCCTGGTGCCTGCACCCTGAGAACTTAACATCACCACGTGCCTGGGGCTGATTAAATCTTTGACCTGGGGAGAGGGAAAGGATAGGGTGGCCCAGTTCACAGAGCGTCCCAGGTGGGGCCCTCCAGCTCTGTGCCTGGGTCACGCTGCCCCCCCCCCAAGTCTGTCCTAGTCAGGACAGGGTACTACCCACTAGACCTGCGGATCTTAAGGGCTGTACCACCACGCCCTTTTCACCCTCAGCCCCTTCCCCTCACTCTCCTACCATCCCCATGCCTGTAGGGTGGAATCCTCAGTTCTCACAGTCTGGACAAAACAGATTCACTGTGGCCGTGTAGTGTCTAGATGCTTAGGAGGGATGTTCAAGAGAGCAAAGACTTTCAATAAAGGAGCAGAGGTCCCCGGCTGCTGAAGGCACCAGTCAGCCTAAGACCCTAGGAGCCTAGTCTGCCTCCTCCCTGGGAGCTAGTCCACCACCGTGGGTGACCCAAAGTCTTTGGAGACCCTTTAGTCCCCAAAGGGGGCTAAGAAAGATGGTCCTGTAGCCACAGTGACTTCCTCAAGAGCCCTTCCTTGGGAGTCTGGGTCTCTTCTTGCCGGATCTGGACCACAACAACACCAGAGGGCCCAGAGAGGAATCCAACAGCTTTGGCCCTTGCTCTACCTTGCCTTCATTTCTGACAAATATTCCAGGAAAAAGCAACCGGGCCTCAAAGAGGCCTTACGAGCAGCTCAAAGTGAAACAGACACAAGGCCTCGTCTAAGTGAGGGGGTCTGGATGCCTTCCTGCCTAAGAGGATGGCCACCTTATCCACGGATGCCCTGAGGAGGGACACTAAGCTAACTGGTTTTGCAAAGGACTGGAGTCAAGATGTCCCCAGTGTCCCAGCATACTGCGGATAAGGTCTTCCAGGAGCCCAGAACAGAGAGTCACAACTGGGAGGACTCCGGCATGGCAGGAGATGCATATCCAATCGTGGGCTTGTGCCTTGAGCAAGTAGGTTTAGGGCTCTCTCTTTCTGGTCCTGTGTAAGTCCAGAGTTGCCCACTTACGGAACTCAAGAGCTTAGCCCAGCCCAGGGCATCAGAGCTGTGGTGCATAAACACATGAGTGCACACCCACACTACCCCTGATGTACACACTCCTCAGCGTGCGTGCTCATCACGGGTGTGAGAGTGCACGCCTGTGGGGAGCCCATTCGCTAAAGCTCCTCTCCTCTCACATTGTCCCCAAGCTCCTCCCAGGAGAGGGACCTCCCCACTGGGCTCTAGTGGCCTGTTTGATGAACCCTGAGCGCCAGCTCAAGGTGTGAAGAAGGCAAGGAAGGATGTGGGGCCCACAATTCCAATGATAGGGCTGGTGCTGTGAGAAAAGAGAAGAGACCTGTGCTGCTCTTCAGCTTTATGGGATTCTAGGCATATGGCTTAGAGCTGCGGACCAGCAAACACTAAATCTAGCTGCTAACCTCTCGTGAAAGAGTTCCTGAGCCCACGTACGCAGTTCATAACGTGCCCACCTAGCCATTCGGCTGGTCACGTCTACCTGTTGGCTTGTTGCCTTAGAAGGAGGAAAGCAGACAGACAGACGGGAGGATAAAGGCTGCTTCGGGGTGTGTTTGTTTCTTCTCCAGGAGGCAAACCTGAGCCTGTGATGCCACATGAACTTAATAGGTGTGCGACCCCCCTGTCAGGGAGACTTAATCCACTGGCCCTGGTGGTGGGAAGGTGGGAGTGTGGAGCCTGCTCTTTGGGGAGGCATTCCTGTGTGGACCTCGAAACATGCTCAAGTGTCTTCACGCAGGAAATACTGCAGATTACAGACAGGCCTTCAAATCCTCCTAGTGGCAAGGCCTAAGCCAACATGCCATCTCAATTAGCATTTGTTCAATTCTTAAGCCTCAAAAAAAAAAGGGGGGGAGGAGGGGTTCCTGTGTCCCACGTGCAGTCATGTGTCCTCGGTATTATCACCACACTCTGGGATTTAGATTAGGATGCCAGAAAATACCTTTCCCAGCAAAGGCAGAACCAGTGCTGGGTATATATGAGAGGGCACTTCCAATGCAAGAAATGGACAAGGGCAGCCCGGAAGAGGCACCTGCTTTCTAATAGCTGCCCTGAGTGGCAGAGAAAGGGCTCCTTGCAAAATAAAAAATCCTTTAAGATTTAATTTTATTCCTTTTTTTTTTTTTTTGAAGAAAAAAAAAATTCTGGAACAGACTTCCGAGAAGATCTCCCTTCTTCAGGCAGAAGAGCAGAGAGATTGTAAGTCAAGGAAAAGGTGAACTAATGAATTACGAGGAAGTTTTGGGCTTCCAAGTATATACAGGTTATTTATTTTTTCCTGTCTTTACTTTCTCTTTTTTGTAGAGGAGAGAAAATTCTAAAAATACTTGATAGATGTTTTGCCACTAATACCAGAAAAGCGGGAGGGAAGAGGGTCAATTTTGTTTAATTAGTAGAAAAAGCAAACATAAATCACAGTCGTGTGTCTTCGCCAGCCTTTAGCTTACAGTGGTCTGAGAGCATCGTGAATTTCTCTGCAACATAAGAAATTTAATATGTTGAATCAGATTTTTGTTTTAAACTTTTATTGGGGGATGATTTGACTTTTTAAAGTCTGAGTAGTTTAAGACTTGGCAAAGTACCTTTGGATTTTTATTGTGGAAGCAAATATTATCATTTTAATGTTAAAACAACTTGCAAGAATGAAATGGCTCATTTGTGACTCACCTTTTTTTGAACAGATACACACACACACACACACACACACATACTTCTTCAGCATTACATTAAGGCTTCAGAGTCTTTGGGGGGGAAGAATTTATTATAAATCAGAAAGTGTTGTAGGTTCAAAGGTTGATATTTCTGAATGCTGATTTTTTTTCCCTTTCATGCCACTCAAGCGGGTTTAATATTTACAAATTCAGAAACGTTTAAGGGAAGTTGTGGAAATTCCCAGATTTTTTTTTTAGGTGGGAGGAAGCCAAGTTTTTTTTTTTTTTTAAGTATAATGTTTAAAGGAAATAACTGTGGAAGATGGGAGTTTCTAAGAAAAGATGACCCACTGAGAAAGCAGCAATCCTTTAACTTCTGGTTGGCAGTGGGGGGGGGGGGGTGTAGCCCAGAGCAGCTAGGGTCGGGGAGAGGGTGATGCTTCACGCACCCCTAGATAAGAGGCTGGGGAATCTGAGTCTGACAGCCAGGCCTGATCAAGGCCACCCTCCTTCATTTCAAATCTCTGAATCACCGCAGCCTCCTAGAGAGTGGTGAAATCCACCCGAAGGATTGCCTAGAAGGCAAATGTCCCCTGAGTGCTGGGGCATTTCAGCAGCACAGAGGACCGGGAGGAGCTGGTGTGCACACCTCTGTGATCCATTCTGCACCATAGGAGACCAGTCTTTCTTTCCTGCCCAATAGCTTTGGGAAGCACATCCCTGTTTTCCCCTGGCTGGCTGAAGCAACTGGGATACAGTCGCCTCCAGGGTCTGCAACAGGGGATCACAAAGTAGGGTGGGAAAGACAGGGTGCGTTAGGCTTCTGGGGGTGGATGGGATGGGATGTGGATGGGCAGGGATCGCTGGTGCGCTCTCCAGGTACCCTCTGCGATTGCGGGGGGGAGGGTCTCCATCCACGCTGGGGCCTTCTTGGACCGGGCTCCAGAGGTCCCCAGAAGATCCCAGACAGCAACGAGTGACGCCCAAGTCCGAGTTCCTGTCTGCCCTCCTATGAGAAAGATCTCCCCCGACCCTTGCTAGCCGATGGTCCCCTACTCCCTCAAGAAAAGACCCCAGCGGATCGCTCCCATCCAGCACCCTCTCCCCCCCCCCCCGGAGCTTCTCGGCGAGCTTCGGGGCTCCAGGGGGAATCACACAGGTTCTCCTGGCGCCCCGCGGTTCCAAACCTCCTCCTCGCTGGTCCTCCCCCGGGGTCCCGACGTCCGAGTGGGGTAACTTGGATTCCGGGCTGGAGCAAGGGAGGCGCACACCGATCCGTGCACCCCCCCACACACACACACACACCCAGCCCGGATCCCGGGACCGCCCGGGGTGGGGCTCCCCTGCGCCCGGTCCGCCGTGCATCCCCGCCCCCAGCCGGCCTGGCTCGCCCCTCGCGCGTGCCTCGGGCGCCACCTCTTTGCCGCTCGCTCTCTCGCTCTCTCGCTCGCTCTCTTGCTGGCTGGCTGGCTGGTGCGCAGGTCGGCCCGGGAGCGTGTGAACCTTCCCGGGCTGTGCTCTCTGGCCACAGCGCTGCTGCTGCTGCGCCCCCAGCTCCTCTCCAACCTGCGCCCTCCTCCCTGCCCTCCTCCTCCTCCTCGCTCGCGCGCTCGCGGCCACCTGGCCCCCCAGCGCAGTCCACGACACGCGCTCCTGCAACCAGGGGCCGGCCGGGGCGTGTGGAGTCAACTTTCCGGAAGCAACCAGCCCACCGGAGGAGGTAGACGACACACTATGTATATATATACGAGCTCGGCTGCAAGTGGCTCTCCAGGCACAGGCCCCCGGGGCGCAGGGCGGCTGACTCGGAGGTCCAGCGCGCAGCTCTGAGCCCCGCTCCTCCGCCCGCGCACCCACCCACCCATCCATCCACCCAGCCAGCCAGCCAGCCAGCCAGCCGTCCACCCAGCCAGCCACCGGACTCTGCTATGGGACCCGCGTCCCCACGCGGCGTAGCCCCGAGGAGGCTCCGCTAACCACGTTTCGTTTTCGCCTCTATTCCAGAGGACGAGCCTCGGACTCTCTCCCACCACCCCCTACTGGGTCCCCCCACCTTTTTTTTTTTTTCTTTTCTTTTCTTTTTTTTTTTTTTTTTTTTTTTTGCTTGTGTGGTTTGGAGAAAGCGCGGAGGAGAAGCTGGTCCCTACCAAAGTAAGTGCTCGGGAGAAAGCGCTCTCTCTCTCTCCCTCCCTCCTTCTTCCCTCCCTCTTTCTTTCTCCCTCTCTTTTTCTGTTTGCCTCTTTATCTCTCTCCCTTTCTCCCCTCTTTCTGTGCCACTTTCTTCTTCTCTCTTTTCTCTCCCTCCCTTTCTTCTTTCTCTTTCTAACTCTCTCTCCCTCTTTTCCTTTGCCTCCTCCTCCTTCACCCTCTGACTCTCCCTCTTTCTCTTTCTCTTTCTTTTTCTTTCTAACTTTCTCCCTCTCTTTTCCTCGCCTCCTCCTCTCTTTCACCTCTCTCTCTCCTTCCCCCCCCCCCCCTTTCTTTTTCTCTTTGCAATTTGGGAGATGCCCACGGGTGCTGCCTAGGCTGTCGGGGGCGGGAGGCCGGGCCAGAGCCGCCGCGAGCGAGCGCGCGCGGACATGGAGAGCCCCCGAGTGACGCGGGGTCGTTCCGCCCTTGCAGGTTCGGAGCGCGGGAGCGAGCGAGCGAGCGAGCGGCCGGGCACGATGCTGCGGAGGCTGGTCCAGCAGTGGGGCGTCGCGGTGTTCCTGCTCAGCTACTCCGCGCCGGCCTGCGGGCGCGCGGTGGAGGGGCTCGGCCGCCGGCTGTAAGTGCCCGCGCCTCCTCCCCGAGGGCGCGCGGCGGGGACGGGCTGCGGGGCTCGGGCGCCTCCTCCCTCCAGGGTCACCGGGCTCCCGGCTACCTGCACCTCCCCAGCCTCCCGGGGAGAACCGGCCCTGTGGGGATCCCAAGAAGGGATGGCAGCAAAGATACTAAGTTAGATGCGCGTTCCCCTTGTTCGGATCTCCTAGAGCGCAGGATCCTCTTGTCTATCCACCCTCCACCCCCCCCAAAAAAACGATCTCAGCTACTTTGCCAACCGGGGAAGGTTTTGAAACTCCCAGGAAACTCAGGGATTCCAGGAGACGTACGTCTGTGTGCGCGCGTGTGTACGTGGGTGGCAGCTTGCGTGTGAGAAGCAAAATCCTTGCATCTGATTTTATTGTGAATGACATAATTTTAAGCATATAAAACGGGACCGTATTACATAACGAAGGCATATTATATAATGTAGTAGTAACAACTTCGCATTGATACAATTCAGGAAGGCTAGCCTGCTTCTTCCAAAATGAACCTGAGGGGTGGAAACATTCCTTTTTCCTGGTATTGTCGCTAGCAGGTTTTTTTTTTTTTTTTTCTTTTTTAATCTGAAGTCAAATATTTGTGTTGTAGACTGAAACTTGTATTTTGGCATTCTTGGGTCATGATTTTTTTTTTTTTAAGGATAACTTTGACTTAGGGACAACCAACCAACCACACATCTTAGCACACCAAAGAAATAGGATGGTGATGGCTAATGTGAGCAGGGGGGGAGGGGTTGAGAGCATCGCGGATGGAGTATCACAGTCTTAGTAAAGTCTGTTGGACCCAGCAGTCCACTGATGTGTTGTATGATACCACCTTTACCACGATTTGGGATGGGAAAACCAGAAACTTGCCAACCTGACAAGTTTGACCCTGGAGAAGAAATTAAGGACAACTTTTACACTTCACAATAAAAGGCATAGCAATATCTACCTGACATTTATAACACAGGTCCCAGTGCTTCCTTGTCAGTTTCCAAGGGCAACTGTTGTATGTGTGCCCTCGGTCTATACCGCAGAAAATCTTTACACGAAATAACTTTAAAAATGTTAGGATCTGAGCACCAGGGTGAAAATGTATTCGTGATCTCTGAGGGCCAATTGGGTAGAACCCTGTTTGTCCTAAAGATAATGCTGCTGTGTGTCCCTTGAGTCAACATTCTGCTGGTGTGTTTCTGAGCATTGTCTCCAGGCTTCTTGGTCATTTTGAGACTTGTGTGAAATTCAATTACTTAACATCCAAATATAAATACAGATGAAGACTGGAGATTTTTTTTTTTAAGCACACTTACATACTGTATTTATTTGGCTAAGAGTTTCTGTCTTGGAACAGAGCCAATTTTTTTCTTTAAAGTTACTTAAGAAATACCCCCTTTTCCCTTTTGAGCAAGAGTAAATGGGCCATGATGCAGTCCACAGTTCTGGCATAAAACAGTGCTAAGTGGGCCTCCTGGCTTCTTTTAACTCTTTCTTCCTTGCACCTTACAAAATACACATCAGAAAGCATTTACCAGCCAGAGACTCTGTTCTAGTTTTGTTTGTGGGTGAAATGTAATACTGCAGTTAAACACTCACACTCAGCAGATGGGTATAAAAAAGCCACCACAAAACACTCTCAGAGTTTACGGCCAATAGCTCATCACATTACAGCCACCGTTTTTTCATGGGAGCTGAAATCATCAGTAGATGAAGACGTTTCATCAAATTATCACAGCCAAATGGAGTTTAAAAAACAAGTCATTACTTTTGCACTGCTGCCAAGTAAATTTTGTGTGCTAGACAAAACATTCATCTACTAGTATGTGAAATCAGGCTAGCTTCCTGAGAGAAATTTTAACATATCATTAGGTCATATTAATCACCAGCTTTAAGGGCATAGCTTAAGAAGTGTAGATTTGAAAAAAGAAAAAAAAAAACAAGGGGTTACCTCTTAAGAGACATAATACTCTTATAAGTTTGCTAAAGAGAAAATTATTAGTTGAGAATCGTGGATCTGTTAGTCAAAAAACATTAACTAATGGGGCAAGCACTTGATGAAGTTGGAGACTGGAAAGTCGGGGTCCACGGCTGCTGCTTTGTGAAGGAGGAACATGGCTTATCCAGTGTCTTCCTTCATACTGAGCACAGCAAGGGAAGCCCTGTGGACTGAGAAGCCTGAGGTATCGTTGGCTGATCTGCTTGGGAGCCAGACTGGGTCCACTCCACATCATGAAAAGCATAACTTTCAGCTGAGTCATATGGGTTGGAAGGGAGTTCTGGTGAGTCATACTAACACCCTAACCCTGTCTCCTCCATCTACCACAGAACGTTTCTGAAACACCGAGTTGAGCAGCCTCACATCAGCACACTGGTGCTGCTGGAAGAGGGATTCCCGTTACTGTCTGCTCCTTGACAGTGCCTTAGACATTTCAGCTCTCCCCTGAAAACTCCTTTGAGAATGACCTTTCTTCCAAGAACAGCTGTACACTTCAGCTAAAGCTAGGGTTATCTCTGTAAAGCATCTTGCCCAATTCTTCTAAAAAAATATTTTTTTACAATAACCAATGATTATCATGAAGCAGAATGTGCCTAATGTTTTCATGTTGGCACTGAGGTGCTCAATAAGACCCTTGTGAATGGCTGTGTTACATAGTGTTTGCGGACGTACTGAGTAGCAGACAATTATTGATGCCATATGATGGCTTAAGTGTTTCGGTTATTTGAATTGAAAACCCCCTTTGTTCAATGTTGTTGTTTTTTTTTTTTCTCGCAACTAGAGGATATCTAGTGTTTGCATGCCATCCACTTCTCCCGTGTTAGTCCATAGCTTGTATTTAAGTAGAGAGAATGCTTTTATAGGCAGTGTTTCCTGTTGGTCATAAAAGTGTCATTGTATTCCTCTCCCTCTAGAACAACTTTCCAATCAGATGTTTGTGTGTCGCCCTATATTAAAGGTAGAATTCTCTAAAAAATACCAAGAGGCTTGTCCAACTGCATCGACTGTGCTGGCAGTGTCTTCTCAACCAAGATGGAAAGCTTGTGCCTCGAAGAGATGCACTGTTTCAAACTGAACAGAGCTACACCAAATGGTTTTACTTCTTACAAAATAGAAAAATGTATGACTGTTCCATTTCCCATGAGAGCCACCGTGGGAGAGTGGAGCTCTTGGGAGTGCGTTGGGAAGACACTGTGACTCACAGTTGACAAGCATCTATGTCAGTCACAGGAGCAGGCTCAATGGTGGCTTAATGCAAACAGATCAGCCACTGCAGAGATTGGCGCCACTGGCTTTAGCTGGGATGGGCTGTGTGATAGCTTGAGGAGCATTTCAGATACGGAGATCAGCCAGGAATTAGGAAAGAAATAAAAGCCCCTGTATTATAAGTTACCACTAGTTAAAAATTTCTTTTTAATTTGACATTTTTGTGTAAAAGATACTCACTGAAGCAGAGTGCTTACGAAATATGCAAGCATATCATGCTGTTCTTTAGAAATGCTATTAGAGGCTACAAATACATTGTACCTAAACTTCAAATTTGCAGATGAATAAAAATTTTCCAGCATGCTGTTACCAGAGTAAGTGAATTTTAATCTATTTACATTCAGAAAGCAAGAGTGCCTCCTTCATGCCTCATTTCAGCCAGGCTGCTGTCAAATTCCTTTCCAAGAAGCCATGCCTCCCCCCACCCCTCTTTTTAAACAAGCTACATGGCTTAAAAACAGTCCCCACAATAAAATACTAGAAGGAAGCTGATCTTCTGGCTGTGAAGGCCAGAGATGACAACTGTTTTCATCTCGTGCTCTCGCCTTGGACTCTTTCGCCCAGTGGTCAGCTGAGCTGTGGGAATTCTTTTTCCTCGCATTAGTGATGAAAACTGGCTTTGGGGGATTTGGTCCTTAAGGAAAATGATCAGTTTCTGTCTCCTGCTCACTCCCGTCCTTTGTGTCCCTTCTGCATGGCTGTCACCAAGTTTGCTTCCACAGGAGGAAGGGTTGAGGATACCAAAGGCAATATTGACTTTTGTAAGCAGAAGAGGCAGCTGTCAGAGCCCGGCTCTGCAAGTTCGTATTACTTGGATTGGGCAAAACCATCTCATCCCTGTGCCTCTTTTTTTTTTTTTTCATGTAGCTTTGAGGGGTTGGCAAAGGTGTTCTGCAAAGGCTCCAAACACCATTGTTTCAGGGAAGTAGCCCTGTGGACCTGCTCAGATACCTCTCAAGGTGAGCTGGTCGCAGAGGCCTAGTCTATGTCCCATGGTGCAAACTGGAGTTGGTAAGACAGAGCTAAAAGCTGGGAGTGGTGGCTCACACCTGAAATCCTAGCTAGCATCCAGAGATTGAGGCGGGGGGGCGGGGGGGGGCTGGGGAGGAGGAGATTGCCAAGGGTTCCAGGCCAGTGTGAGCTACACAGTGAGACCTGTTTCACAAAGTAAAAACTAGGCGAAGCAGGTCTGGTGTGACTGGTTCGTGTGTGTCATCCTCAGACAGTCAAGACAGTTTCACACAGAGCACTGGAGGAGTGTAAGGGGACACTGGAGGCAGAGTCAGGATGTTGGTTTCATTCACCGTATTTTCATTATCTCCTAGAATGTTGTTTAAGGATCAAAGACATTTTGTGTTAGCTCTTTTCAGAGAAAGACAGCAAGCCGAAAAGTGAGCTTAAAACCTGAAGTTCATGCCCTCTAAGAGGTGTGTTTTGTCTGTTTCTGGGTCTTTTGAAACAGGGTCTCACTGTGTAGCCCAGGCTGGCCTCAAACTCTTGGCAATCCTCCTGCCTCAGCTAGGATTAAAGAGCTTATACCACCACACCCATCCACTTCCAGATTTTTAATTTAAAAAAAAAAATACTTGACACACTGAGCACATAGAGTGACCTCTCTTAAACACACAGAGAAACTCCTAAGCAGACCATCTACTACTTTAAGGGTAAACTCAGTCTCAGTCTCTCTCCCTCTCTCTCTCTCTTTCCTTTAAATATCTTATATATCTTATCAGCCATTAATGTCAAATGTCAAAATCCAGCCCTTCTCTGTCACTTCACTCCTCCACCGTTGTTGGCCCTTACTCTCACACTTGCTTCGTGGTGGGCTGACAGCCTGGTATTATTATTTTCATACTGGGCAAGGGTGTGTGTGTGTGTGTGTGTGTGTGTGTGTAAGCACGTGCACACAGCTTGGGAGAACATTCACCTAAAGCAACTGCCTTTGGATTGATTTCCAAAGAAATGGGTAGAGGGGAAGAGATGTTTAGTAGTTTGGGTCCATATCTTAGTTTTATTTTCTGCAGCTATAGCTCAGAACAGTGTGTGTGTGTGTGTGTGTGTGTGTGTGTATTCATCTACTTGACAGAGAGCCAGTGTGTAAGAAACCAGGGCCTCCTACCACTGCAAAAGAACTCCAGACACATGGGCCACTTTGCACATCCAGTCCTAAATGGACGCTGGCAAATGGAACCCTGACCCTCGGGCTTTGCATACAAGTGCCCTCAACCACTGAGCCATCTTCCCAGCCCTTATTCTTTTCATCTTTACAGAGCTGTAGGTGAAACTTGGGGCCTGAAAACTTCTAGGCAGGTCCTCTCCTACTGAGATGAACACCCAAGCCTTTCCGTCCATTCTTAGCCAAAGGGCTAAGAGAGCTCACTGTCCATCTCTGAGCATAACTGAACCACAGCCTTTCAAATTGGGAAGAACGCTGAGGTTGGCCCGGTTATTCTTCTATACAGACGGTGTTCACCATGCTCAGGGGTCTGTACTGGGGGGCTTTGGCCTTCTAGGAGCCCGCTCTCTCCCCTTCCCCTCTCCACAGGCTAGCTGTTCTCAGCTCATCTTCTGCAGGGGACCAACGAGGCATGCTCCAGGGTGGTGGTCTCCCCTGACTGACTGTCTGTCTGTCTGTCTGTCTTTCCTGACAGCAAAAGGGCCGTGTCCGAGCACCAGCTACTGCACGACAAGGGCAAGTCCATCCAGGACCTGCGGCGTCGCTTCTTCCTCCACCACCTCATCGCGGAGATCCACACAGCAGAGATCAGAGCTACCTCGGAGGTGTCCCCCAACTCCAAACCCGCTCCCAACACCAAGAACCACTCGGTGCGCTTCGGGTCCGACGATGAGGGCAGATACCTGACTCAGGAGACCAACAAGGAAGACACGTACAAGGAGCAGCCGCTGAGGACGCCCGGCAAGAAGAAGAAAGGCAAGCCGGGGAAGAGGAAGGAGCAGGAGAAGAGGAAGCGGAGGACCAGGTCGGCCTGGCTGGACGCCGGGGCCACGGGGAGTGGGCTGCAGGAGGACCAGCAGCCCAGGCCCAGCTCAAGGTAAGGCCTCCTCTGCGCCCCCTGGCCTGGAACTCTCTCCCTTCCTCTGTGTGGCCTTTGGTTACACAATTTAAAAACCAACACAGGGGCTGGAGAGATGGCTTAGAGGTTAAGCGCTTGCCTGTGAGGCCTAAGGACCCCGGTTCAAGGCCCAGGGCCCATGTCAGCCAGATGCACAAGGGGGCGCACGCGTCTGGAGTTCGTTTGCAGTGGCTGGAGGCCCCAGCGCGCCCATTCTCTCTCTTTCTCTCTCTCTCTCCCTCCTCTCTGTCACTCTCAACTAAATAAATAAAAATAAACTTTACTCTAAAAAAAAAAAACGCAGACCACAGTGTGCTGTCCATCTTTACAGTTATGTCCCTACCCTTCCCCAGCACAATTCAGAGCCCATTTCTCCTCTTAGACCTCACATTACTCTTCCTTCCTTTCCTCCTTCCTCTCTCCATCACTTCCCCCTTCCCTTCCTCCCTTCTTTCTTTCCTCCTCTCCCCCCTCTCTCCTTCCATCCTTCCTTTTGGTTTTTCCCAGGCAGGGTCTCATTCTGTAGCCCAAGGCCCAGCTGGAAGTTACTTTATAGCCCAGACTGACCTTGAACTTGCAGCAGTCCTCCTGCCTCGGCTGACACAGGCTGGGTTTCCAGATGCACCAGTCTAGCTGTAACGATCCCATGCCTTACTCAAGCTTTAGTCGCTAGTGACCATTTTCATTGTTTCCGAGAAAATATATATTTATTCTCCCACTTTCATAACTTAGCAAATGTTCTTGATAGGATATTTTTTTAATTTTTTGGTTTTTTTTTTTCCCTCAAGGAGGAATTTAGGAAGTTTTGATACCAACAGGGCAGAGTAATATTTTACCATAAGCAATTCTGAGTCATTCACACATTATTTAATTACATGCATGTAATTACATTTTAGATTTAGTTCAATTCAAAGAAATTAAGTTATTTTTAAGCATGTGCTTCAAATTTATTTAATTTTTAATCAACTTTAATTCACTGTTTCTACCAACTCATGAAAAAGAAATAGTTGTGAAGTCCTTAAGCATTAGCTTGGGAAAGATCGAAGTTATTCTCTGGTATCTGTTTTTCCATTAGCAATTTAACATAATTTTCCCCCAGTAATGTGTTTAGTAATAAGAATCATGTGTATTTATGTGACAGACTCATCCGTATCTCAGAGATCCAGGTAATAATGGTGTTCACAGATTACAAAGTCAGATAACTCAGCCTTAAGTTTGGGGTGTAACTTATTATAAAGTTCACAACCATGGGCAAATACATGTCTTAATCTAAAACTCACTTTTTTCTTCTGTGAAGTTCTCTTAGAACTAACTGAAGATTAGACGAGGTTATATGGGCTAAATGCCTGTCATAAATAATACCTTGCAACATATTATTTTGGGTGCTTTTAGACCTAGTTCTTTTAATACTACACATACATATGTATATATGTATGTAAACATATGTAATTGTATATACATATATATGTATGTATATGTAAGTTATATATACATATGTATGTATATATATGTAAATTATATGGCAAATGGGTGGATTTCTGTGAAGCAGAAAAGGGGGGACCCGTATTAATTTCGTTTCATAGGATAAAAAACTAAAACCCGTCACAGTTGAAGGATCTGAATTAGTCCTTGAAACCTGGGTATAAAGACCAGAACTGGGTTCATTTCTCCATTTCCTGGAACTTGGGCCAGTGATGCGTTGGTGCATCTTTTTCTGTGCACGTTCATTAATCAGACCTTCTGACTTGATTTTCATTTTCCAGCACAGAGCTTCTGTGGGGTCTGAAAGAAAGAGGAGAGGTGCATAGAAACACATTTTATGCAACTGATGATCTCGCGATTTAAAGAGTCCGCCATGACATTTGCAGTCCCCTGACTGTAGGACAAAGGGAACTGCAGAATGATGTCCACGGGGGCCAGGGGGGCTCTGAACACACTCACCATCATTTCCCTCTGAGTTAAGTTGACAGATAAATTATAATAATAGACAAAATAACACTTACATTAGATAAGTCCTTCAACTTGAGTATACCATGAGCAATGGCACTGGAGAACTCATTAGGACAGTAAAGGGTCCATTCTGAAAAGCTAGTGCGTCCCTGAGGGACAACACTCCCCGTCATTCCAACTGACTCAAGGACACGTTCAATGTATTTTACACTATGATCCTAACATACGTATTCGTAACTAATACAAGGGTCCTGCTGTTGTTCATTGTCCTA
Organism: Dipus sagitta; assembly: GCA_036346955.1. Taxonomy (NCBI): domain Eukaryota; kingdom Metazoa; phylum Chordata; class Mammalia; order Rodentia; family Dipodidae; genus Dipus; species Dipus sagitta. The sequence continues at coordinate 2,774,982 of CM070789.1, forward strand.
CTGTGTGTATATGTATATGTTAGAATTGTAAAGGCAGAAGCATAAATAATTTTCATGGATTTTTCCCATTTAAAGTTTGCAGTGTTCTTCAAATATCTGGATATGAGTGAAAATTAGCACTTTTATGCCCCCAGTTACCCTCAGTTTAACTAATCTAGTGAAAATGAGGCTGTGGTATAACTCGGGCCTGGGCTCAGAGAAACAGAAGGTTCTGCTGTGCTTGCGTTTCCCTGCTGGCCAGGGACATTCACAGGACACGGGGAGCCGGATGCTGCACTCTCCCAACACAGCCAACAGAGGGTGCAGGGAAGAGGGAGACATTCAGGAGCATGTTGATCAGAGTGTCTGGAGCCATGTCGACTTTTGGAATCAAAACCTTTGCAGAATAATCACTTGACAGCCTTCTAAGAGGCCGGTCGGTCTTCTATCACACCCTCTCTGTAGTCTTGGCATGGCTGTGTGATGAGTTGAGAGATCTGATGAGATATATAGGCATGCACTCTGTGGCATGTGTTGTTGCTTCAGAGAAACTTGCAGGAGAAAATGTCATTTCCTCTCATGTGAATGGTTCAGGGGAAAATGTGTCACTTTAAAGTTTACATGAGGGCTGGAGACATGGCTTAGCGATCAAGCGCATTTGGCTTTACGTGGGTAGTGGGGAGTGAAACCCAGGCTGTCAGGCTTTGCAAGCAAGAGCAAAGTGCACTGAGCCATCTCTCCAGTCCCCCACCCTCCACACACACACACACACACACACACACACACACACTGGCCTTTTTAAATTTTCTTTCATTTTTTATTTATTTATTTGAGAGCAACAGACAGAGAGAGAAAGAGGCAGATAGGTAGTGAGAGAATGGGCACACCAGGGCCTCCAGCCACTGCAAATGAACTCCAGATGCATGTGCCACCTTGTGCATGTGGCTGACGTGGGTCCTGGGGAATCGAATCTCAAACCAGTGTCCTTAGGCTTCATAGGCAAGCGCTTAACCGCCAAGCCTTGGGGACAAGGGCATCAGCTGTAACAGGATCTGGAGAGATGGGGGGATCCCACAGCACCTTCCATAAGGCATATTCGCCATACTCCCCCTGAATCTCTTTACTGCCGTTCTGTGATCCTGAATACACATCCTCTGTGGTGTGTCTTTCTACTGGCAAGGGAAATTAACCTGTTCTCTCCCCTCCTTTCTCTTTCTCGCCTCTGCAGGACGCATTGAAATTCTCAGCAGAGACCTTCTAAGGACGTATTACAGGATTCTGTAATGGTAACAGATGAAAGTATTAGAAGTATTTATTGTCTGTACATACCGTCAATGCATTGGGGGACACTGTCTCCCACGAAACTGCTCTATGAAACTGCACGTTGGTCATTGTGAATATATTTTTTTTTCTTTTTTGCCAAGGCTAATTCAGTTATTATTATCACTTTTACCATAATTTATTTTGTCAATTTATTTTGTATTTATTTTGTAAATGTATCTTGGTGCTGCTGGATTTCTACATTTTTTTGTAACATAATGCACTTTAGATATACATATCAAGTATGTTGATAAATGACACAAAAAGGTGTCTCTATTTTGTGGTTGATTTTAATGAATGCCTAAATATAATTATCCAAGCTGATTTTCTTCTGTGCATGTAAAAATAGCAGTATTTTAAATTTGTAAAGAATGTCTAATAAAATATAATCTAATAACACCATGACTCAGAAGATGGCATATCCTTTAAGGTTCCTAGCAGAAGGAGGAAAAGACAATATGAGTTATTTTTTTAAGCTTTGTTTGAATAACCTTAAAATTAATATGTTTACAAGGGTAACTATTCGGAAATTAGCTTTTAGTAAAACCTGCTTACAATGCATTTTGTCCAGTATTTCAGTTCAAGTCAACAGAATGGTTGAACTACCTAGACTTCAGTGTAAGTGATGACAGGAAAAGTCAGAAAAGAAACAGAGAACTCAGAAGCAAAGATGAAAGAAATTTTGTCCTGAGGGTTATCAAGTGCTTAATGCCGGAGAGAGAAGCTGGTCAAATGCCTTACGGCTATATAAAGTTTAGTTTGACAGAGCTTGCTTTGTATAGCTTAGGCAACATCAGAAGAAAAAAAAAAAACCAAAAACCTATATTTAGGAAGCATTTTGTTTCTGTTCAATAACACATTCAACATCTGTCAAATATCTGCAGTGCCAAAATTCCCTTCAAGCTCCTCTCACACCAATGGGTCGATTATATGGAATCATACATACATGCAACAATGCTGCCTACAAGAAACTATGAAATGACGCCATGTGTCATGTGACATGTGATTTTAAAAGGGAACAAAAATGCATAGATTAATAAAGGTTGGGTCTGGGTAGGACTACCTTATGACTGAATTTATTAATGTCTTCACTTGAGTCCCATATCCTTCAAAAGAGAACTCTCCTTACCATTTTTGGTAAGAATTTTAAACCTGTCTTAAGAGATAAATAAGAGAATTTGTGCTAAGCTTCACTTATGACTTGTCTCGAGATGGTCTTTACATCTAAGGGATATTAAGAGGCTAGCGGCCAGCATACTGACCCTACGTGCCCTACATCAAGCGGTCGCTTTGCAACGCCTTACAAGACACATCTAGACTGTTTCTCAAAACCCACTGTGAAAGTCTAAATCTAGACACTTTGGAACGCCTTACAAGACACATCTAGACCGTTTCTCAAAACTCTGTGTGAAAGTCTAAATCTTACAAGGTTGTGTCAAATCCTTACAACTTGTTCATGTGAAAAAATACATTCTTTAAGCACTAGTATGGAAGATCCTTAGACGTTATGGCAAGATTGGCCTTTGAATACAAGTCAAATTTATTTATCACTTATCTTTATAACTATCTCACTGCTTCAGAGGAGGAATAAAATGTGAGGGCGCATAGTCTTCCTTTCTTACCAAAGAATGTCAGTATGCCTGTTACATTTAGCCGTACCCTTGGTGTCCTAGCAGTGATGGATAATGATAACATTGCAGAATGATGGCGGGGGGAAAATGAAGGGAACAAAAATGTCTTACCAAAAACACAAAAGCCCTGGAAAACAAAGTTTAAGATGAAAAAATTAAATACAAATAAACTCTGAACAACACATAGATTAATCTTGATCTGAGTAATATGTATAGAGCAGTAATAGGTTAAATAAAGGCAACTTAATGTAAATATTCTGGAATTGGGAAAATGAAAATCTGCTCACATACAACCCAAGCTTTATTCTGACCCAGATCTGGTGTCAGTCAGACACCTAGCATATTTATAGGTGTTATAGAGTTGTCTCCAAATGATGAGTAGGTAAAACTTGTGTGTGAAAACCATCTTCAGTTGTCCTGTATTTCCTAGCCATCACTGAATAACAAGAATGAGCTCATAACATAGCTAAGATATGCAGACCAACATAACTTAATGTTATGTGTGACTTATAACCTAATAAGTCAAAACAAAGGCTGATGACAATATTGTTCCTAAAACACTTTGGAGTCAACACTGGTCTCTTCCTTCCTGGTTACAAATAATCAGCTTAGCAACTAGACAGTGTCACTCAGAGAAATAGATAAACTGGAGATCTTCCATAACTGTACGCCTTGACAGCTCACAATGCGCTTCCAGTATGTTATCATCTGCTCTGAATGGGAATTGCACAAAGCACCTATTTACATGAATCAGAAAGTCGTTTCTAAGAGTCAAGATGCTCTGTCTGGAATATGCTAGGTAGTAGACCCATGAGGAGGAATTCCGAGGTCAAGTATTATAGCAGTTTCTATCTTATAGCCAGTCCATTAAGCAAACGCTGAAACGTATTTTTACAAGATCCACACATAACACAATTTTTGAGAGAAATTCTGGAATGCATATGCCATAATAGAGTATTAACTTTAGGATACTCTACAGTCAAAGGCTTCCCTATACAGTTTGACTGCTGTTTCCTGCTTAGAGCCTAAAACTTGTAGAAAAACAGAACCTGCCATGGACAGAAGCGATGTGGACTGGTACCCATCTCCTGTCGGCAAGGTGGGCTGTTACTGAGAGCTGTAACTAAGACATCCTCCTAACAGCTCTTCCTCAAACTCAGAGGTTTGAAAAGACCCACCAAGCATCTATTTCCCTCTTCCCTTCATTTAATAATCCAGAAAAACATGTGAAAGATTCTATTTAAGTTTAGCAAAAACACTGACCAATGCTAAGTGGCTCCGTAAAACTCAACTGGAATCTTCAGATGAGCAATGAAATCTCCTGCTAAATCCCAGTGACTTGTGGCGTTATTTAACAAAGGGTACCACCAAGTGTCCAGGGGCTAACGTCCTCCTAAGCACTGCTCCTTCCAAGGAGTTGACGCCCTTCCCTCGCGACCTGCTGCGTTCTTGTGGCCATGAGGGTCTCTGTGGATTTCAGCATTCACCCGCCAGCACTACGCAGCCTTTGCCCGTAGCAGGTGCCCAGTAAATTCTTGTTGAACATATTTTTGAAAGTCCTTTCAGTTTCTGAATTCACCCACTGAAAAGCAGATTAAACAAACCCTCTGCCAGAGGCAGGAGATGGGTCAGAGCTTGGGTATTTCTGACTCCCACCTTGTGCCTTTCTCTTACTCCAATAACAGGAAGCGTAGGGTAACTGCTCTTAGCTGCCCACTGTTCCCCACAGTGCCCTTTGTTTCTCGGTCTCTGGTTTCATAGCAACGTTTCCAGCCCTATAAGTACAAGAAGTAAAGGTTTGTATTGAACATACAGCAACCTCCCAGAGGAAGGGAGGAGAGTTTAAAATATCAGGTTTTCTTCCTATGAATACATCGCACAGAAGCTACCCACAGGCCCCAGTTGTTCAGAGGCCTTGACAGAGACGGATGTACACAGAGCCCCCACACAGAGCCACCTCGCCTCACATGCTGACACGTGTACCTCTGCGTAAGTCCCCAGCACGCGTACAGTTACAAGTGCAACACGCGGGCATATGCTTTTTAAGCTGCATTTCAGTTAAACCTCAAAACATCTTCTCAAGAGTTTCTTTGCCTTTTCCTCCAGACCGGAAGACATTTATAAATTGGAATAAATACAAAATAAATGTGTCACTCCTGAAAAATGAATTGTTGTAATGGTGATTCCTATTTCCTGCCAAATATACATATATTGCTTTGGGGTCTGAAAAGCAAACTAATCCATCCGTCTTCCATCTGAGCGAGCTCACGGATGGTCACAGCTCGCCAGGCTGTCACCGAAAATTGCTGGAAAATGGCTCTGTGGAGTTCCACGTTCCGCAAGATAAACGTGGAGCAATCACAGAACATGACTCGCTGCAGTCAGTAGCTCTGAATTCTCACTACTGCGCCTCCCACTCATCCAAGTTTTAGTAGACCCCTTGGAGTCACCGGAGAACTCAGTGTCACACATTGAAGATGAGTTATACTGTCACTATCCAGAGGTGAAGGAAAGGAGAAGCACAGATGACACAGGAAGAGATGCTTGTCGCCTCCCCTCCCCAGAACAGACCATTGTATTCGATAGCATTTTACAACATGGTTAAAACTGTTATGTTCAAAAGACTATGTTGGCCTAACTGCGCAGATGCATCGTTCCCATAAGCCTCTGCAAGCAGCCTCCAGGGTGGAGGCATTGTCATGGTTTTGCGGGCCATGCAAGTTGGCCTTAGACTAGACAACGTGCCCCCCCCCCGACACGTGGGGAGCCGCAAAAGACTTCAAGGCAAGCTCTACCTGACCCTACAGTCCATGCCCTCGGTACAGCTGCCCAGATCACAGTCAAGCTTGGTTCAGAGCAAGCATCTTTTAAACAAAACTGTGCCTGTCTTGACTTCAGTCAGCTCGGGTCGTATTCACTGCTCTCCTTCCCCGAGGGCATTGTTCTCCCAGCTTCTGTCCTGCGGGAGTCTTCTAAGGCTGGTGACAGCCTTGCACTCCACAAAGCTCGTAGATGCTTGCGTTCTCTCTCTCTCTCTCTCTCCCTATATATATTCACATGTGTGTCTGTCTATGCTTCTTCCTGTCTTTGTGTCTGTCTGTCTCTGCCTCTTTCTGTCCCTATGTCTGTCTCTTTCTCTGTGACTATCACTGTTTCTCTCTCTCTCTCTCTCTCTCCCTCTCTCTTTCACACACACACGCACACACACACAGACACACACACCGAGAGAGAGAGCCAGGCAGTCCAGGTGTTTGCAGAATCCCCTTAAAGCGGCGGGCAGGGAGCGCTGGCTGGCAGGAGGTGTGTCCGCATACACAGAGAACCACTTTCTGTAAGAAGGCGAAAACATATTGAAAACGGGACCACCTCAGAGATGAAGTCTTTCCCCTCCCATTACCTCTCGACCTGCTCCAAAGCTCTATATTCAGTTTTTCCAAGCCTTGCTCTCCCTGCCCCCTTCCCTGGGGCAGGCTGGTTTCTGTGGGAACACTTGGCCTGCCGCAGAGGCCATTTGGTCCTTCATTTAGAGTCAGAAAGGATTCTGGCAGTCACCGACTCCCTGGCTCACTGATGGGACTTGCCCCCTTGGCCACACAGGGGCAGTCAGAAATGATCCTGGCGGTCACTGACACTTCAGCTCGTTGATGTGTGGTGCCCCTTGGCCACACACGGGCAAACAATGAACCTGTGTCACCCTTTCTTTCCCAGCTCTGGCTCGGCTTTGGGTTACTTTGGGTGACTTTTAAATAATACAGAAGAGAGGGGTACGATTGTTCACTCTGCTCCCCAGGGTGACCATGGTGCTATCTGTCCATTTCTGTTGATGGCACCCTCTCCCAAGGGTGTCCCAGGCGACAGGCGACAATGGTGGAAAGGTTTCCACTGTGTTCAACCTGAGTGAGGGGAAAGAATGCCTTCTGTCACAGGAGGGCGTTGTGGAGAGATTTGAGGAATCGGTGGTTTCCTTCTGGAAGGTTCCCAGGTGAAGATAACAGGCCAGATGCCTAGGTTTTGAAAGCACCCACTGGTATAAGGTAGCTTGAATCTCCCAGATCGCCTCAGATGGCCCGAGATTGTCTACCTCTAAAATAAGTGATATGCTCTTCCTTGTTTATAGCTCTCAGTCTCACAGTCGGGAATCTGCTCAAAACTGGCTTTCTGTTTTACTCTCGGTCACTCCTGAAAGAGACAACCATGTGGACACTTTTACTGTCCGAAGTGAAGCATGGGACTTAGCATGACAGCTGAACAGATGTTGATTGACCTGTGCCTCTTTCTGTGGTAAAAGACCATGCCCCTGGGCTATAGGGATGGCTTAGCGGTTAGGGTACTTGTCTGCAAAGCCTAAGGACCCAGGTTCAATTCCCCAGGACCCACATAAACCAGATACACAAAGTGGTGCATGCTTCTTCAGTTTGTCTGCAGCAGCTAGAGGCTCTGGCGTACCCATTCTCTCTGTTGGTCTCTCTTCTCTCCATGTTTCTCTCTCTCTCTCTCTCTCTCTCTTTCTGGTTGCAAATTAATTAATTAATTAAATAAATAAATAAAAATTAGAAACAGACTGAGTCCCTGAAAGAACTGATTCTCAGCACACTTCTCTTTGCCCTGTGTTTTCTAGAGTCACGCAGGTCTGCCTGCCCCGAGTCACACACCCTGCAAGCCAGGGAAGTTTCCCTCAGGTCCCGTGGGTGACAGTGGTGCTGCTCACCCCACTCTGTGACGGCACATTGTCCCATGGCGTCACAGGCCAGAGGCTGTTGGGGTAGAACGTTAATGTCCAAACACATCGGCTGAAACTCCAAGTGGTCTTGCTGCACGCTTAGATCTTGGAGCTGGAACATCGTCTTACTATGTTCTCCTGAATTAAAAAAAAAAAAATGATTATTTTTTTTTTCTTTTTCTCCTCTGTGCATCTCCAGCCATTACTTCCAGTTGACTTAGTTTTCTAGGAGGGTTGGCCCAGCAACAGGCCACTGCCCATGTCATTGTTGAGAGTGACCAGAACTCCTGGAAATAGCTTACTCATCAGAGCTGTATTCAACACAGGCTGTGACCCTGCTTAAATGGCCTGTTACCCATTACTGTTTTCACTTCAGGGCCACTGTAATGCTTCTTACTGTGAAGCAGAGAGCCACGGTGAAGGGAGAGCCACGAGCTCTCTGGCCCATCCTTGGAAGGGCACTAAACTCACACACCCTCATGACCCAATTATCTTTAAAGGCCTCACTGTTCAGCACCATCACACTGGGATCAGGACTGGAAAAACAGAAATACCCAGACCATTGCACAACCCTTCCCAAGGTTTTTCCTGAGGAAGAAGAGAAATATTTGTTTATTTAGTTAGCAATTTATGGCAAATAAACCTGGTTAGTTTTGATTATTGGCTCTAAATAATAAGCCTAACTTCTGAATCTGCCTTTTCATTTTTTAAATATTTTATTTTTATTTATTTGTTAAAGAGAGAGAGGCAGATAGACAATGGGTGCACTAGGACTTTCAGCCACTGCAAAGGAACTCCAGACGCATGCACCACCTTGTGTATCTGGCTTACATGGGTCCTAGGGAATTGAATCTGGGTCCTTGGGCTTCACAGGCAAGCGCCTTAACTGCTAAGCCATCTTTCCAGCCCTGACTCTGCCTTTGCTCTATCAGCATCCTCTCTACTCTGCAGAATGCAATAGCAGAGGCTCTAAGTCACAAGCTGAGCTGGTTAAGGGGGTGGGAGTTGATGCAGCTCTCACACTCATTGAGACTGGATGAGAGCGTCAGTCAGTCTTGCGAAGCCATTTGTAGCCACCACCTTTCAAGGATCCCTCTGGCACCTGACTCCTTCTGGGCCACTCCCCAATCCCTCTCCCCAACCCACCAACATGGGTGAGGTGACCCTCATCCAGGCTCCCTGAGCGGACTGCAGGATGGAATGGAGCACCAACAGAAGATGTCCCTCAAATCAGTACTCAAGTATTTATGCCATGCTAAGGGAAAGAGTGGAGAGGAGAGCTCTGAGGCAACCAGGAATTCGCATCTCCACCATGGCCTAGGACCAGCTCTGCTAAAGAAAAGCCCTGAAGAAAACCAGCCTCTGCCTCATCAGAAGGTAATTTAGAGATGACCCCTGATGTCATCCAGTCCTGCTCCTAGGAGGTCTCTGCATACCTCAAGATGTTGGTCAAAATGGCTCACAGTGGGCTGGAGAGATGGCTTAGTGGTTAAGGCACTTGCCTGCCAAAGCCAAAAAACCCAGGTTCAATTCTCCAGGACCCATGTAAGCCAGATGCACAAAGTAGAGCTTGCATCTGGAGTTTGCCATGGCTGGAAGCCCTAGTGTGCGCTCTCTCTCTCTCTCTCTCTCTCTCTCTCTCTCTCTCAAATAAATAAAAATAAAATACAAAATCGTATTTTTTAAAAAATGGCTCACAGTCACCACTCCCCTGAGAATGTGCTCACTTCTCAGAACCTCCAGCCAGGCCCTCCAGGTAAGCTCTGGAGTCCTGTGCTTTCCTCACAGGTGTTCTGTTTACACTATGTCAGCTGCCTGTCTAGTTCCCGATATCCTGATAGACTGCAGACTTTACAAAGGATCATATCTTTTATTCTGCCAACACGCCGGCCAACATTCAGCACTTGATAAGAATCTGAGCAGATATGAATGTGTTATCTCTTGATTTCAAGCTCCCCAAAGGCAAAGATCATATCTATCCCACCTCTCTTACTATAATTTTATCAGAGCAACAGCTGATATATATACACACACACACACACACACACACACACACACAGTAACTCCTCTTGACAGTCCTACAGGAAGTCTCTGACAATTCTCTCTCTATTATGGCACATAATCAATTCTGTAATTCTTTATTCTGTAATTCTTTCTCAGCATAATCATGCCCAATCACCATTCCTGTGCCTGTATTCAAGAAATGTGTTTCAAATCAATGCTATATTTGTTGGCATAATTATGCCTGGAGAGCCATCATTTCCAAAGTCACTTTTTTCTTTCCTTTGCTCATCATTTTGACCACATCCTCTAATGGCCTGATGTCTCATGTTAATTTCCTATTATCCCTCCAGCCAAACACAATTTCCAAGATTTTCTTTCAAAGGCTTCTCCCTGCCTGACCTGCCCTCGTCCACTGTTTTCATCTCCTCCTCTAACCCAGCTTTCACCTTCCCAGCCAGCGAAATTTACTGTCCTGTGGCTCCTCGCTGCTGGTTCTTCCTCTCCTGGCTATGAGCCTCTGCTCAAGTTTTTTTCCATATCTATGGAACAACCAAACCACAGCTTTCTCCTCTTTAAATCACAGCTCAAGGACCAGTGCTCCAAGAAGTTTTTCCCACCCATCTCCCAATTCATCATCTCGTCACAGAACCAGACTTCTGCCACAACATAACCTTGAAGTGACTGGACATAGAAGCATGGGGTGGCCGTGGTCCCACTTCTGGCTGACGTCAATACTGAAGGTCTAATCTCAGCATTAATCAATGTTAAATTTGGAAAGAACTAACAGAAATGTTTGATAGTCATTGAGTGAATATTGTAGAACTCAGCATTTTTGAATGAAGACAATTAGGTATGGTTCATTGAGTCTAATCAATTGATTCCTTGTCTTCTTCCTCCAAGGAGTTGGGGGGGCGACATTGCATTAACACATAGCATATAATGACAATTTAAAAATAGAAAAATGAGGAATGGGCGTGGTGACGCACCTTTAATCCCAGCACTTGGGAGGCAGGGGTAGGAGGATCACCATGAGTTCAAGGCCACTCTGAGACTACATAGTGAATTCCAGGTCAGCCTGGGCTAGAGTGAGACCCTACCTCAAAGAAAAAAACTATAGAAAAATGTTTAGATCAGGAAAAACATAAATGGAATAAAAATGACAAGATTATGGGGAAAATTAGCATGTACCTAACCTAGCCACAAAACCTTCATGGGTTATTAAAGTTGAAATACCCTTTTGGAGCAGATCCATTTGGCACTAAGATTATTAATCCCTTTTTAAATTTAATATCTGAAGTCAATCCATTCTCTCTGAATGATGTGAAAATTGCCAGGTTACTGGTATTTCTCTGGAGTTTATGCAGAGGTGTAACAGGTTTGTATTCCCAAAAGTGTTTCACATGAAACTGTCCCAAAGGGCATGGCATGCACAGGGGCTTTCTGTGTTCCACTGGAGAGATTTTTGAGTAATTCTGGAGAAAATAACCTTATTCTACTTTTTAAAACCCAGTACTTTCCAAGCCAACTTCAACCAAATATGGCCCCCTCCAAGTTTTTCCTCCACATGATACCTTTCAACATCCCACAGAAGTAAGCTCCAAAGAGAACTGGACAACAATGAAGAAATCAGAATCCAAACACTTGAAGATGCCACTGTGTTTGTAAGATTGCCACCATTAAGCTGGGTGGTGGACACACAGGGAGTCATGGCATATTTATGTGGGCTCGATACACTTTCTAGTTACAAAAAAAAAAAAAAAAACAGCATGAAATCACCCTTCTCCTGGAAGCTGTGCAGCTAACCCAGAGCACTGACAGACCAGGGGGAGCACAGACCTTAATGATATAATAGCCTCTGTTGTGTGCCTCACTTAGTCCTTGGGAAATAGTCATCTTAACAGGAACAATTTCCATGGGCCAGGCAATCGTCTCAGAAGAATTCCTCCATTAGCTCATTGAATAATCATAACCCTCTCGCCTGTGAGTACTACTAGGAAGGACTATCCTCACCAGCACCCAAGGAAATGAAAACTTAAACGGATCTAGCAACTTGATGTGGAGAAGGGCAGGTATGGAGCACAGGCCCGAGCAGTCTAGCTCCTCAGCCTGACTCACTTCCCACTACCAACGCCTTGTTTCATGAACGGAGGTCGAGGAAGGCTCCTTGGCAAAGGCAGGATGGGAGAGAGGGAGCGAGGGAGGGCAGCAGCTGGAGGAGCAATAGTCCAGACGCAAGGGTGCCAGGCTGCTGTCCATGGGGAGACAAGGCTGCTCTAACGTGTTACATATGACAACCTGCATGACTGTAACACTTGCCCTCCTCCCCTCTCGCTTCCTCCTCCACTCCTTCCTCCTCCTCCTTCCTCTCTCCCTCTCTTCCCCTTTTATGTCCATTGACCCATCACCTTCAGTCCCTTCAACAAGCCCTTGATTTTATGCTTTCAACTCTGGGCCTTCCTGCACCAGGCTAGCTTCCTGAGGTCTAGCCTAAGGGTTGTGTCCTCCATCACATTTTCTTAGGCTTGCTCATGGCTGGACTGTTTCCCAAAGATCCCTTGGGTCTGTGCTCTTCTCCAACAACTGACATTGATTAGGGACCTCCAATACACACACACTCGAGGCAGGATCATGCTAGGAACTTTGCTGGCATCGTGTTTTGTAAATCTTCCCCAAATATGGATTGACTCACACACTGAGATACCACTGTGGAAATTTTTTAAAGTAAATGTTATTTGGGAATTTTTTAAAATATTTCGTTACATAGTCTCTACAATTGGATAAGTAAACAAGAAAAAATAAAGATCCATAAGGTAGGATTTTGAAATTTCTTACATTGGCTCGAGGCAAAAAGAAAAGAAAAGAAAATGAGCGCTTCTCATTAATTATAAAATAGTTCTAAATGATGTAACAAAATTCTTATTTCATGCCATATTTATTTAAAATTTATGAGCTAGAAAGCACCACAAATTTTCTGATGTTAAAATATTTTGCTAGGGCTGGGGAAATGGCTTAGCGGTTAAGGCATTTGCCTGCAAAGCATAAGGACCCCAGTTCAATTCCCCAGGACCCACGTAAGCCAGATTCACAAGGGGGCACATGCATCTGGAGCTCATTTGCAGTGACTAGGGTCCCTGGCACGCCCATTCTCTTTCTCCATGCCTCTTCCTCTCCTCTCTCTCTCTTTCTCTCTCTCTCTCTCAAATAAATAAATATTTAGTAAAAAACATTTTGCTTAAAAAAATAACCTTTTGCTGAAATGTCAATATAGCCTACGTCTTAACTCTAAGCATAATCTACAGGTACTGTGAGATGTTTCCTATAGAAGATCAGTAAGTTACCAAAGAAACCTTTGAATTTGCTAACTTAAGAGTGTTGATCATGATGTCCATGGCCATCCTTCTCTGGTAAAATCACCAGTAGTTTTTTTTTTTTTTCTTCATATGAAGTTTTACCCACAACCTCAACCAACAAGATTTTTACTGTGAGTGATGCCACTCACATAATACTCACTGCCCAGACTTCCAAAAGTCTTGTTTTCCATTTCAACTACGTAGAAGAGAGACTGAAAGACAAGCTTCAAGGTTTTCCCTCCAAACATGTACAACTAAAATAGTATCTGGGTGAATGGCAGGTAGATAGATGATAGCTAGGTAGGTAGACAGACAGACAGACAGACAGACAGACAGATAGATAGATGCAGACATACATACATGCATACATACATAGGTGACAGATAGATACACAGATACGTAGATGATAGAAGGAACATAAGATAGAGTAGATTTTATTTTACAGTATTGGGGTAAAACCTGAGACTTCACAAATGCTAGGCAAGCACTCTTCCTGTGATTTACATCCCCCGGCCACTTTTTATTTTGTGTTTTGAGACAAGGTCTCACTTGATTGTCCTGACTGGCCTTAACTCACTTTGTAACCCACGCAGACCTTGAACTTCTGATCCTCCTACTTAAGCTTTCGGAGTAGCTAGGATCTATAGACCTGTGCCACCAGGCCTGGCTTCTGAGAAATAGATCAAGATTATTCATTAGGATAATTTTATTTATCCTCAATTGTGATGGGCTTATTTGGCATGACACAGTGTTCTTGGTGAACTTAAATCCTGCTGAGGCCCTGGGAGTGGCCAGTAGGTGGCAGCACAAGAGTCACGCAGCCTTGAAGGAGCTCTCCCCTCAGGAGAGGAAGGAGGGTGAGCCCGCCCACACGGAGGTATAGAAGGGGATTAAGCAAGACTCACACTTCTGCTACAATTTTCTTTTCTTTTTTTGTTTCAAGGCAGAGTCTCGCTCTAGCCCAGGCTTACCTGGAATTCACTATGTAGTCTCAGGGTGGCCTCGAACTCGTGGCAATCCTCCTATTTCTACCTCCCGAGCGCTGTGAATTTTCCAGGTGGTTTTGCTGGCCACTCCCTTCAGGGGATAGGAAAGATAATAACAAGACAAAAAAAAAAAAAAAATTACCCACATACCAGTTCCCTTGCTCCCTTCATGAGTTGTAGTGACCATTTAGCTTTATGTCATCTCATTCACTTACATTGCAGTCAGCTTGATATTTTCAAAAAATATAAATTGAATCTTTTGTTCCTGTGCTTTAAAATCTCACCGGTTTATCCACACTTCTCCCGGATTTTGATAGTGCCTCTACTTCTCCAAAACCATCTTCTTGCCTTGCACTGAAAGGCACTTAGTTCATGCCGGCTCTTCTTTTGAAAGTATCCATTGCATTAAAAGAAAATAACACATTTGGGGTTGGGGGTTTAGGTCAGTGGATGAGTGCTTGTCTAGCAAGTACAAGGCCCTGGGTTTGGTCCTCAGCACCAAAAAAAAATAATAAAAATACAAAATAACGCATTTTACCATGCTATACATTTCTAAGTGTTCAATTTACTCATGTTAAGTCCATTCACATAGTGTGTACTAGATATCCAGAACATTTAAATATTTTTATTTTTATTATTATTATTATTTATTTGAGAGAGAGAGAGGGAGAAAAAAAAACAGAGAGAGAGAGAGGCAGATAGATAGAGAATGGGCACACCAGGGCCTCCAGCCACTGCAAACAAACTCCAGACACATGTGCCACCTTGTGCATCTGGCTTATGTGGGCCCTGGGGAATCGAACCTAGGTCCTTTGGCTTTGCAGCCAAATGCATTAACTGCTAAGCTATCTCTCCAGAACATTTAAATCTTGCAGATCCCAAAATCAAAAGCATTAAACAATTGCACTTCTCGAATCCCTGGTAACCACCAGCCTACCTTCTGTCTGTGATCTGACATAGGATTAGACACCGCACTCACTCAGAATCACACGGCATCTGTCTCTGTGACTGGATTATTCCACAGAACCATCACGTCCTCCGTGTTGTGGTACATAAGAGGCTGTCCTTCCCCTTTAGGAATAGCATGCGTATATTGCATTTTGTTTACCCATTCAGCCATCAGCGGGCATTTGGGTCACTTCCCCTGCTGGCAATTGTGACCAGTGCTGCTGTGATCATGAGTTTTTGTACATATGTCCAGTGGTGGCCTGGGCAGGTCATTCTTATCTCCGTAAGTGTGGTGGCTTGATTCAGGTGTCCCCCATAAACTTAGGTATTCTGAATGCTAGTCTCCCCAGCTGATGGCAATTGGAAATTAACGCCTCCTGGAGGCGGTATATTGTTGCGGGTGGGCTTATGGGTGTTATAGCCAGTGTCCCCTTGCCAGTGTTTGGCACAGTCTCCTATTTCTATTGTCCACCTGATGTTGGTCAGAGGGAGATGTCCACCCTCTGCTCATGCCATTATTTTCCCTGCCATCATGGAGCTGCCCCCTCGAGCCTGTAAGCCAAAATAAACCTCTTTTTTTCCCACAAACTGCTCTTGGTTGGGTGATTTCTACCAGCAATGCGAACCTGGCTGCAACAGTAAGGAAGCTCCATATGGTGTCCTTAGCCACCACACCTACCATTCCCACCAGCACAACACAAGACTCCAATTTTCACATGCTTTATTTGGTTTGGTTTGGTTTTTCGCGGTAGGGTGTCACTCTAGCCCAGGCTGACCTGGAATTCACTACGTAGTCTCCAGCTGTCCTCGAACTCACAGCGATCTCCTACCTCTGCCTCCTGAGTGCGGGGATTAAATATGTGCACCACCAGGCCCGGCCTCTTTCACTTTTTCAATAATAGAGGGGAAAGTTCGTCAGATTTCCAAGGGCTCTTCCCTGATAGCTAATGGCGCTAGATATGTTTACAGACACCTGCTTGTGTGTCACCTGGGGAAATTCAGTTCCACGTCCATTTTTAAAGCTAGTTGTTTTTGTGTCCTTGAGTCAAGGCACTCTGGCTTTTCTCATTAGTAAGCCCTTACAGATACATGACTGGCGATGCCTCCTACATATAGGTAGTCATTTTGCTCTGATAATTCTGCCCTTTGGTACATGGTATTAAAACACATTTTTAGGGAACTGCATTGCCCTCATGGTGATCATGCCTTACAGATTATCCTTCTACCTAAGACATAGCATTGTCCCATCCTCTCAAGGGACATCAGCTGCTATGCTGAGTAGTACTATAAAAATAGTTTTGTGAAGAGAGGTTTTTAAAATTTTTTTTTTGTGAAAAAAAAAGGGGCTGCTAGGGTTTTTGCTGCTGCAAACAAGCTCCAAATGCATGAGCCGCTTCTGCACTTGGTTTTACGTGGGTACTGGGGAATCAAGCCTGGGCTGGCAAGTTTTGCAGGCAAATGCCTTTAACTGCTGAACCACCTCTCCAACCTCTATTAGAGTTGTTTTTCCTTCTTTTTAATAATTATTTCCTAAGAATGGCTTTCCAAAAGTAGTCAATGGATCAGATACTATGAACATTTTATGATTTTTTTTGTTGTTGTTGGTTTTACAAGGTAGGGATTCACTCTAGTCCAGGCTGACCTGGAATTCACTATGGAGTCTCAGGGTGGACTCGAACCGACGGCGATCTCTATCTCCCGAGTGCAGGGATTAAAGACATGTGTCACCACACTCGGCTCCATTTTATGATTTTTGAAATTTGATGCTTAACTCATTTTCTACTAATCTCCTTCACAAGCTCCACGACAATAGTTACTCTCTGTCAAAGTTTGACTGTGAACCATTGGGCTATCTCACTGCACTTGGTAGCATTGCTCCTCAAGGTAGGAAGCACCACCCTCTGGTGGGTAATGACGTAGATCCAGAGAGGTTGTGTGAATTACAAAGATCATGCAGCTCGTAAGTGGCAGAATTATCATTCAATGCTGAGTGGGCCTGGCTCCAAAACCAAATGTGATATTTTCATGGTATTGCTTGTCTGTGTGTGAGAATGTAACACCTCCCGTTCCTTCACACAAGGCTTGAGAACTATGCTAGTTTAATGGAAGGGGAGGAGAGAAGCAATATTTTAACTTATTTTTATTTTTATTTTTATTTATTTATTTATTTATTTGGCAGAGAAAGAGGGAGATCAAGAGAGAGAGAGAATGGGCACGCCAGGGCCTCCAGCCACTGCAAACGAACTCCAGATGTGTGTGCCTCCTTGTGCATCTGGCTAACGTGGGTCCTGGGGAATCAAACCTGGGTCCTTTGGATTTGCAGGCAAACACCTTAACTGCTATCAACTTGTTTTTATATTGTTATTTATTTGAGAGAGAGAGAATGGGTATACCAGGGCCTTCAGCCACTGTAAATGAACTCCAGATGCATGCACCACCTTGTACATCTGGCTTATGTGGGTCCTGGGGAACTGAACCTGAGTCTTTTGGCTTTGCAGGCAAAGCTGCTTAGCCTTAACCACTATGCCATCTCTTCAGCCCAGAAGTAATATTTTAATGTGCATACCTTTAATCAACTGCATGGATGACTGTTTTTTCACATTCTGTTTAGCCCATCTTTGACCAAATTTATTAGCTACTCCTCACTGTGATCTGACAAGAGGTGGCTTGTGCTTACTTTGGCTCATGGTTTGAGGAGAGTCTATCATCATGCCTGTTGAGGGTGGGGGACCCCCGTGGAGGAAGCAGCTTGGCTGCAGTGGCGGGCTGCCTGCTTGCATCTTGAGGGAGCAGAAGCAGACAGGGAACCCAGCGCTCAGCTGGCTTTCTCCTCTCCCCTTCTTATTCAGGCTGGGACCCCAGCCCGTGGGGTGGTGCTTCCCGTATGCAGAGTGAGTCTCCAGACGGTCATCTCTGGACGCACACTCTCAGACAAGCCCAGACGTGTGCCTCAGTCTCCTAAATTATTCTAAATTCTGTCAAGCAGGTAATGAAGATTAGCCATCACCCCCAGGGAATATGTCTTTTCTCTGCACATACACCTTTGACAATAAAGGTCCTTACACAGCCTCGATCCTTATGGACATTGTGGGAGTTTCTCTTCTGTGAGCTACTTGGGTTTCTTCATTCTTGTTTTTTGTCTCCTGGTGGAGTCTCGCTATATAAGGCCAGCAGATCTCAAATCTCCCATCTTCTGACCTTAGCCTACTTCGTGTCAGGATTACTGGTAATTGGTGCCACTATGCCCAGCCACTATGAACTACTTGTTTGCATTTTCTGTCTTATTCTTATTATTATACTCCATCAAATAATTATTTTTTCTATAGATATTAATTCCATGTCTATATTTTTATGCCATGATCTATGCCAACTTTTTTTTTTTTTTTTTTTTTCCGAGGTAGAGTCTCACCCTAGACCAAGCTGACCTGTAATTCACTATGTGGTCTCAAGGTGGCCTTGAGCCTCCTCCTTCTGCCTCCTGAGTCCTGGGATTGAAGGTGTGCACCACCATGCCTGGCAATTTTTTAAAATATTTTTTAACTTTGTCTTTTTAAAAATTTCTTTGAGAGAGAGAGGGAAACAGAGAATGGGCAGTCCAATGCCTCCAGCCACTGCAAACGAACTCCAGTCGCATGTGCCCCATGTGCATCTGGCTTACGTGGGTCCTGGGGAATCAAACTGAGGTCCTTTGGCTTTGCAGGCAAACGCCTTAACTGCTAAGCCATCTTTCCAGCCCAGTGTTTTAAATATTATTGTTTTCTCCTACTTACATCAAATAGTTCTTAATTTTTTCATGCTTAGTTATATGTTGACAATCTAATTTATAGATTCTTCTATAGTTTCTGAACAGAAAAACTTATTCTAACTTTATATATGTGTCCGATGAATATTTCAACTTCCAAAATTTTGGTTGTCTATGACTCATTTTTAATATCTTTTTTGGTATTTTGAGACAAAGTCTCGGATAACTCTGATCTTGAACTTGCTAGATAACTGAGGCTGGCCTTGAACCCTTATTCTCCTGCCTCCATATCCTGAGTGCTTTTATTGCAGGCATGCACCACCACTCCTAGCTTAATCTTCAAATCCATAACCTTTCTGAAATTTGTTTTGAAACATGATATAAATCCAAATTGATTATGTTCCAAAAACTAGATGATCCTGTAAGCAACAGAGGGACACTGCCTGATGCCACCACCTCCTATATCCTAAGGAGACTCCTCCTGATGCCTCCTCCTGTGTTCTGAGGAGACTCGTCCTGATGACTCCTCCTGTATCCTGAGGAGACTCGTCGTGATGCCTCCTCCTGTGTCCTGAGGAGACTCGTCGTGATGCCTCCTCCTGTGTCCTGAGGAGACTCGTCGTGATGCCTCCTCCTGTATCCTGAGGAGACTCGTCCTGATGCCTCCTCCTGTATCCTGAGGAGACTCGTCGTGATGCCTCCTCCTGTATCCTGAGGAGACTCATCCTGATGCCTCCTTCTGTATCCTGAGGAGACTCGTCCTGATGCCTCCTCCTGTATCCTAAGGAGACTCGTCCTGATGCCTCCTCCTGTATCCTGAGGAGACTCGTCGTGATGCCTCCTCCTGTATCCTGAGGAGACTCATCCTGATGCCTCCTCCTGTATCCTGAGGAGACTCGTCCTGATGCCTCCTCCTGTATCCTGAGGAGACTCGTCCTGATACCTCCTCCTGTATCCTGAGGAGACTCATCCTGATGCCTCCTCCTGTATCCTGAGGAGACTCGTCCTGATGCCTCCTCCTGTGTCCTGAGGAGACTCGTCCTGATGCCTCCTCCTGTATCCTGAGGAGACTCATCGTGATGCCTCCTCCTGTATCCTGAGGAGACTCATCCTGATGCCTCCTCCTGTGTCCTGAGGAGACTCGTCCTGATGCCTCCTCCTGTGTCCTGAGGAGACTCGTCCTGATGCCTCCTCCTGTATCCTGAGGAGACTCGTCCTGATGCCTCCTCCTGTATCATGAGGAGACTCGTCCTGATGCCTCCTCCTGTATCCTGAGGAGACTCGTCCTGATGACTCCTCCTGTGTCCTGAGGAGACTTGTCGTGATGCCTCCTCCTGTATCCTGAGGAGACTCATCCTGATGCCTCCTGTGTCCTGAGGAAACTCATCCTGATGCCTCCTCCTGTATCCTGAGGAGACTCGTCCTGATGACTCCTCCTGTGTCCTGAGGAGACTCATCCTGATGCCTCCTGTGTCCTGAGGAAACTCATCCTGATGCCTCCTCCTGTGTCCTGAGGAGACTCATCCTGATGCCTCCTCCTGTGTCCTGAGGAGACTCGTCCTGATGCCTCTTCCTGTATCCTGAGGAGATTCATCCTGATGCCTCCTGTATCCTGAGGAGACTCGTCGTGATGCCTCCTTCTGTATCCTGAGGAGACTCGTCCTGATGCCTCCTCCTGTGACCTGAGGAGACCCATCCTGATGCCTCCTCCTGTATCCTGAGGAGACCCATCCTGATGCCGCCCCCTGTATCCTGAAGAGACTCATCCTGATGCCTCCTCCTGTGTCCTGAGGAGACTCATCCTGATGCCTCCTGTATTCTGAGGAGACCCCACACACACTCCTCTTAGTAACATCTACTTGGGTGATACCATGGTCTGACTTCACTGCAGCAAAGAATTCCAAGAGAGGTCAGTATCTGCAGATTGGGTTTAGTAATTAGGGTTAGTAATAAAGCATTCAAAGAAAGTCAGCCTTAAGTACCTTAATAGCCATGTATAGGATTTTGTGGCTTTTGAAGTTACATTGCTCAAAGGATATAATTTATAACCAGGTTCAAAGGTTAAGCAAAGTTTAAAAGTCCATCCAAGTTACACCCACACACATAAATATGCACATAATACACGTGCACACATATACATGCAAAAAAATCAGCAATTGCCGGGCATGGTGGTGCACGCTTTTAATCCCAGCACTTGGGAGGCATAGGTAGGAGGATCACCATGAGTTCGAGGCCACCCTGAGACTACATTGTTAATTTCAGGTCAGCCTGGGCCAGAGTGAGACCCTACCTTGAAAAACCAAAAAAAAAAAAAAAAAAAAAAAAAAATCAGCAAATTTTAAAACTTAAGTAAAAAATACCACATGGACTGTTTTACCTATTTCTCTCAATGAATTTCCTTTTGTTGGGCTAGAGAATGGTTTAGCAGTTAAGGCACTTTCCTGCAAAGCCAAAGGACACAGGTTTGATTCCCCAGGGTCCACATAAGCCAGATGCACCTGGAGTTCGTTCGCAGAGGCTAGAGGCCCTGGTGCACCCATTCTCTCTATCTGCCCTTTCTCCCTCCCTCTCTTTCTCTCTCTCTCTCTCTCTCTCTCTCTCTCTTTCTCATAAGTAAACAAATAAAATTAAGGCTTTCCTTTTGTGAATGGAATCTTAATATGGCGTATGGAGTATAATGTTCAGCTTTAGGGAGAAAGAGGAGTTCTGAAATGGTCCAACCCAAAGGTCACACATGTCCTGACCCTGGAAAGCCTGGGCCATTTGTTGTGTTAACACTCTTCTCTGAGCTCACTCTCAGAAAGAGCTCTTTTCTGAGCATTAGTTGTTGCTGCTTTGTCTGTTGAGAAGGAGAGTCATGTAGCCCAGGCTGGCCTTGGACTTGCTATGCGGCCAAGACTGAAGCTGGCCTTCAACTTCTGATGGTCCCGTCTTCGTCTGTCTGTCTCCTGAGCACTGGTATTGCCAGCAGGTATCACCATGCCCAGTTTTAAGCACTGCTTGGATCAACCCAGGCCTTTGTACACACTAGGCATGTGCTATATTAGGTATTGAAGATTTTTGAGAGTTGGAGGGATGGTTTAGTGGTTAAGGCGTTTGCCCTGCAAAGCCAAAGGACCCAGGTTCGATTCCCCAGGACCCACGTTAGCCAGATGCACAAGGGGGCAAACGCATCTGGAGTTCGCTTGCAGTGGCTGGAGGCCCTGGCGTGGCCATTCTCTCTCTCTCTCTCCCTCTTCCTCTGTCAAATAAATAAACAAATAATAAAATACTTTTTAAATATTTTTTAAAAAAGATTTTTTACTCTCAGCAGCAAGAACTTCAAGCTAGATCCTCAGGTGATGAGTTCCTTTCCCTTCCCTTTATTTTCTTCTTTCTTTTCTCTGTTGCCGAGACGGCACACGCTCGGGCTGCAGGACACTGAGAAATTACGCTGGAGCTGTAGGGAAGCCTTTTCCCTGTTGACTAGCTGCCAGGATGCTGGAAAGACCTATGCAGCCTATTGGAGGCGAAAAGTCATCATTGTGTTAACCAGCAGTGGACCCTGCAAGCTCTTCAGCTGGGCAGCCAGGCCAAACATAGCAACTGGTACAACAGTGGCATATCTGTTATGGGAGAAACTAACAGCTCCCTGATTGGACTTAAAGGCTATGTCACAGGAGGGAATTCCTATCTGGTACCGGGAGGTCATAAACCCTAAATGGGAAACTACTACTAATTGTCTGGCTAAATGGATATATTATGCCCACCAAACTGCCCTCTAAATATTTATATTTATGCCCATATGTTAAAGCTACTCTCACTTTAAGTTACAGAAATTCTCCTTTCTGATGGCAATGACCACTGGGGTGACTAAGACTCAACAGAATGCTGAGAAGTGACAGTGCAGTTTTCAGCACTAAGTGAGACATCTCTATCACAGCCTCCCAGACTCAAGAACCATTACCAGAGAGGTAGCAGGCAGGACGTGAGAGCCAAAGGAAGGACAGGAGTGCCACAGTGCTGTCTGCCAGACACAAAGTGGCCCCGGTAATCGTGACCTCACAGTGGCTGACGCCACCTACACAAGACCTGAACAATAGGAGGGAAAAATGACAGCTTTTTTCTTTATATTCTAAACCCCAATACCATTTATTGCATAATCTCCACTTTAGTTCCTAGTCCATAATGTCTCAAACATCGGTTAAACCATTTACATGAATGAGTTACTTGTCTGTGACATAATCAGAAACATCTAGAGAAGTCCTTTTCTCATCTTTGGCTCTGGTTATGTTTCCACGTGGAGCTGAACTGAAGGGGGACAGCTCTGTGGTTTCAGATCACAGAGCTGTGCGGCCATCCCCAAATGGATAATCACAGAATCTTTTCATTATCGCCCAAAGAAACCACCTAGGAGCAGCCACTTTCTACTTATGCCTCTCTCCAGCCCCCGGCAGCCACTAATTGCTTTCTGTCCAAGCACCTGCCTACTATGGATACCTCATGCAAATAGGACATGTCGCGGTCAGGTTCGCGTTGCTGGCAGAGATCACCCGACCTTGCAAGAACAGCCTGTGGGGGAAAAAAAAAGAAGTTTATTTTGTCTTCCAGGCTCGAGGGAAAGCTCCACGATGGCAGGGGGAAACGATGGCATGAGCAGAGAGTGGACATCACCCTCTAGCCCACATAAGGTGGACAACAGCAACAGGAGAGTGTGCCAAACACTGGCAAGGGGACACTGGCTATAACACCCATAAGCCCACCCCCAACAATACACCACCTCCAGGAGGCTTTAATTTACAATTGCCATCAGCTGGGGAACCTAGCATCCAGAACATCTAAGTTTATGGGGGACACCTGAATCAAACCACCACAGGATCCTACAACGCCTGGGCTCTCACGACTAAGCTCTTTATCGTGAATGCTCACCTGTGCGGCACCAGACATATTTCATTGCATTTTGTGACTGAGTGAATGATGTTCCACGTTTTCATTACCTTCTTATTAATTAAGAGATGTTCCGGTTGTTTCCGCACTTGGGCGATAAATAATGAGCAAAGCTGCTACGACCATTCATGCAAAGCTTTTTTTTCTCTCTGTGTAATATCGGGGTCATATGTTAACTGCATGTTTCACGTTTTATTTATTTATTCACGCTTGTATTTTTTTTTAAATAGAGTCTTTGGGGTCTTCTTATATAACCCAAGCTGGCCTTAAACTTAGGGCAAGCCTCCTGCCTCTGTTTCTCAAGTACTGTGATTACAGACATGGACTACCAATGCCCCACGGCATGTTTGACTACCTGAGGAACTTTGCAGGCTGAATTCTTTACATCCCACCAGTGGTGAGAGAGGCTACAATGTCCCCAACGTCCCCATGTCTTTGTCAACTCTTGCTGGGTCTTTTTCCTTGTAGCTACACTAGTGTGTATGCCCTGGTATCTCATGGTGGCTTTGATTTGAGTTTCTGAAGTGACCAATGACACTGAGCACAATTTCATGAGCCTATCAGCCATGCACCTGTCACTTTTTTTAAATTTTTGTTTTATTTATCTATTTGAAAAAGCGAGGGAGAAAGAGACAGAGAGGGAATGGGCACACCAGGGCTTCCAGCCACTGCAAACGAACTCCAGACGCATGTACCACCTTGTGCATCTGGCTTACGTGGGTCCTGGGGAATCCAACCGAGGTCCTTTGGCTTTGCAGGCAAGCGCCTTAGCTGCTAAGCCATCTCCCCAACCCCCGCATCTGTCACTTTTGAAGAAACATCTATGGAAGTCCTTTGCTCGTCTTTGGCTCTGGTTATGTTTCTATGTTGAGCTGTAAAGATCATCCACATATTCTGGATAAGATATTCATATGCATATGACTTGCCTTATTTTCTCCCATTCTGTGGGTCATTTTCTTTTTTTCACTTTCGTTCCAAGGTAGGCTCTCACTCTAGCCCAGGCCGACCTGGGATTCACTATGTAGTCCCAGGCTGACATCAAACTTGCAGCAATCCTCCTACCTTGGCCTACCAAGGGCTGGGATGAAAGGCTGTGCACCACCACACTTGGCCATTTTTTTCTTGATGAAGAACAATTGTTTTGTTGTTACCGTTATTGTTTGTTTGTTTGGTATTGTTTTGTTTTGTGTTGTTTTTCAAGGATAGGTCTCACTCGAGCCCAGGCTGACCTGGAATTCACCATGTGAATTCAAGGTGGCCTCAAACTCACTGCGATCCTCCTACCTCTGCCTCCCGAGTGCTGGGATCAGAGGCGTGCACCACCCCAGCTTTGTTTTTTATTTTACTTTTGTTGTGTTATTTGGTTTCTTTTGTTGTTGGCCTGTCTCCTCTGGCCACTTATCTGACTGGTGAGTTTGGGGGAAGAAACTAGAAAATATCAGCTCAGCAACTTCATGCCTTTCTTGTGGGGATTCTGCCTGCTTGGTGTGCAGTTTGTCTCATGATCAAAAGAAGCTGCCTTAGGGGCTGGAGAGATGGTTTAGCAGTTAAGCACTTGCCTGTGAAGCCTAAGGACCCCGGTTCGAGGCTCGATTCCCCAGGACCCACATTAGCCAGATGCACAGGGGGCACACGCATCTGGAGTTCGTTTTCAGTGGCTGGAGGCCCTGGAGCGCCCATTCTCTCTCTGTCTCTCTCTCCCTCTGTCTGTCTCTCTCAAATAAATAAATAAAAATAAGCAAAATTTAAAAAAAAAAAGAAGAAGAAGTTGCCTTAGGAGACGGAGGAGGGAAGCCCTCAGAATTTGCCATCAGCACCAGAAGCTAAGCACAGTTGGGTAGGGAGGTATTTGTTCCAAATTCAAAGTAAAGGCCTTTAAACAATTGTATAAGCAATGACATTGCCATTTGTAGCCAGCCATATTGAATCATGCCTGGAATCCCAGAATTTGGAGGCTGAGGCAGGGGGATTATAGCAAGTCTGAGGGCAACTTGAGCTACATGATGAGTTCCAAACTAACCTGAGCTAAAGACCCTATCTCAATGCTCCCGAATATATAAATATAAGAAAGTTACTATTTTTATGAATAAAAGAAAAAGTTTCAGTTAAAACCTCAAAACATTATCTAGCCACAAACCTTTGAGTTCAAATATAATATACCTTAAATATATCAATATCGCATTATAAAAGCGGACACTATGCGACAAAAATGTAACAGATTAGGCGTGGTCTCTCTGTTCCCAAGGTCCCAGTTCCCCCACCGCTGGTGTGGGGCTGCTAGGACCCTGCACACATGCGGTGTGAGTAGGCCCAGGCTCCTGGCTCCCTGGTTCCCAGTTCCCCTGCACTACGACAAGGCAGCAAGAACTGAGGAGACGGACCACCCCGTGCACATCATCCAGGGCCCATGTGGAACCACAGAGGAATTGGCAAGATGAGCAAGAGTGCTGCTTCCATGGTAAACCTGACAACCCGCACCAGGGTGTTGAAGACAGACACTGCGGAGACTCAAAACAAAGCAAAGCAGAAATCCAGGAGCTGTCGAGAGCTCAACACTAAAATAGACTTAAAACACAATGACCACGGCTCAGGGAATTTTGCGAAGGACAGGGTGGAAAGATTGTAAGAGCCACGGAGCAGAAGGAAATGCCCAGAGGCACTGTCCACCACCTACAACGACCGAGCGCCGCTCTCACAACCCACAACTTACAACCCCGTGGTGAATGCCAGCAATCCCACTGAGGAGGGTCCTTAGCGAACGGGGGTAGTGAGGAGGGAAGTGATGGTGCCGACACATGATGCGTCCGGCCCTACCTTATCTTTTTGGAGCAGTTGTGGCTTCACTGCAGAGCTGAGATCACGTGACAAAAACTTCTCATATGGCCCTGTCACACACACGCACAGCCTCCCACATGACCAATCTCCTTAACAACAGTGGACATCTGTTACAAGCCATGAACCTACATGAGCACATCATCGCCCGAAGTCCACAACTCACAGCAGCTGTGTGGTTGAATCAGGCATCCTCCGTAAACTTGGGTTCTGAATGCTTTGTCCCCAGCTGGTGACCATTTAGGAAGTGGAGCCCTTGCTGGAGGAGGTGTGTTGTTGGGAGTGGGCTTAGGGGGTGTTTCTAGACAGCTCCCCATTGCCAGAGCTCAGCTCACTCTCCTGCTGCTGTGGTCCACCCGCCGTGGCAGAGGTGACGTCTGGCCGCTGCTCGTGCCATGCTTTCCCCTGCCATCGTGGAGCTTCCCCTCGGGACCGTACGCCACAATAAATCCCTTCCTCCCAGGACCTGCTCGTAGGTGGGCGCTTTGTGCCAGCAGTGTGAAGGTTAGTGCAGCAGCCGTGTTGTCCCTTGGCACTGTAATCCTGTGAGTTCACACCACTACACAGTGAATGGCAGGCTTCCACCACAAGGCACTGCACAGCCACCGCCCTTCTCCATGTTAGCCTATCCATCCTCACCTCCCCCACTAAGCCCTGGGAAGCTCACATCTCTCTATGTTGTCCATGATTCTTCCAGAATCTCAGGTAGTTCGTTTGTTTGAACTCTCACATAAATCATTCAGTATGCAGCCTTTGAGGTTGGCTTTAAAAATATGCATTTAAGTTTGCTCCATGTCTTGTCGTGACACTTTCCTCTCTGCACCGAACCATCATCTCAATGCATCATTGTTTATCCACTGACTGGCTGAAGGCAGTCTAGCTTGCTCCTCAGTTTGGCTCATTATGAATGAAACTGCTGAAAACATCCGTGTGCAAGTTTCTGTGTGGGCAGTTTCCAACTCTTGTGGGCAAGTACCAGAAACATTTTGCTGACTTGTGTGGGAAGAGTATATTCAGTTTTCTAAAAAGCTGTCAAACATGGGCTGAGGAGATGGCTCAGTCAGAAAACTGCTTCCTGTGTAAGCGTGAGGACCTGAGTTTGAGCACCAGAACCCAGGTAAAATAAATAAGACGGGGTGGCACACACTTGGAACCCCAGCACTGGAGGGACCCCCTGGGGCTCACTGGCCAGCCAGGCTAACATCCGAGGCAAGCTCCTGACCAATAGGAGACATTGTCTCAAAGAAAAAAAGATGATTGTCATACAGGGAATGACATCCAAGGCTACACACACACACACACACACACACACACACTCACACACCAGCAATGAATAAGGGTTCCTGGGGCACAACGTCCTCATCAGCACTGGCCATATCAATGCTCCAGGTTCTGATCACCCTACAGGTATATGTTATGGCATCTCACTGCATTAATCAGCGTCCCTTAATAATATATGCGTATTTTCCATCTGCATATCTTCCTTGTTGAGGTGTCTCTTTAGGTCTTTGACATTTCCTTAAAATAGAAGCTCTGGGTTGAGGAGATGGCTCAGTAGTTAAAGGTACTTGCTTGTGAAGTCTGAAGAGCTGAGTTCAAATCCCAGTGCCCACATATAGCCAGACGCAAAGTTTCTTGGAATTTTAGCTAAGATCAAGTGAACCCAGATGCACAAAGTGGTGAATGTGTCTGCAGTTCACTTGCGGTAGCAAGAGGTCCTGACATGCCCACGCATTCTCTCTCTCCCTTTCTCTCTCTCAAATAAATAAGTAAATAAACATTTTTTTAAATAAAATAGAAGTTGTATTCTCATGACTGAGGTCTTTTTTAGTTTTGTTGTTGTTGTTGTTCATTTTTACTTATTTATTTGAGAGTGACAGAGACAGAAAGAGGCAGAGAGAGAGAGAGAGAGAATGGGCGCACCAGGGCTTCCAGCCACTGCAAAAGAACTCCAGACGCATGTGCCCCCTTGCACATCTGGCTAACGTGGGTCCTGGAGAATCCAGCCTCGAACCGGGGTCCTTAGGCTTCACAGGCAAGCGCTTAACAGCTAAGCCATCTCTGCAGCCCATGACTGAGTTTTGAGAGTTCTTTGTATATTTTAGATAGCTGTCTTTGCTGTGGTACGTGACTTACAAAGGGTTCTTCCCAGTCCACGGCTTGCCTAGTCAGTCTCTGGATCCTTCCCAATTCATGTGCCTCTTATCGCCTTTCGTGTTTGTTGTTGTTTTGTTTTTATTGCATTAGCTGGGACTCTGGTTCATTGTTGAGAAGCAGTGGCAAGATCTTTATCAAGAGCAATTTATCTATTTAATAGTTGTTTGTGTTTTTAGATCCAAGTTCATAAAAATATATCTACCTTCACTTCTCTTACACTTAGGCAAGAGCCTTCACCACTGAGCCATCTCTCCAGCCTATGCTTAGGTTTAAGAACTATTCTGAGAGAGACCTAGGGAGAATTTCGGTCTATGTGAGGCCTGGATTCATGCTTTTGCATGCTGATGATTGGTTATCCAGCACCATTTTGTTGTTTGTTAAAAAAAAAAAAAAAAAAAAAAAAAAAAAAAAAAAAAACTCATTTTCCCAATGAGACTAGCTTTGATTTCTGGACCATGAATTTATTCCAGTGATTCCTGTTCTTTAAGAATTCCAAAGTCTCATCATGTTTGCTTTAAAAATTGGTTCTAGTGGGCTGGAGAGATGGATCAGTATTTGCCTGCAAAGACTGAGGACCCAGATGGGATTCCCCAGGACCCACGTAAAGTCAGATGCACAAAGTAGCACATGCGTCTGGAGTTCATTTGCAGTGGCTAGAGGTCCTGGTGTCCCCATTCTCTCTATCTGCTTCTCTCTCTCTCTCTCTCTCTCTCATAAATAAATAAAAGATTTTAGCAAACCTGTTTAGAGCCGGGTGTGGTGGTGCACACCTTTAATCCCAGCACTCGGGAGGCAGAGGTAGGAGGATCGCTGAAAGTTCGAGGCCACCCTGAGACTACATAGTGAATTCCAGCTCAGTCTTGGCTATAGCGAGACCCGACCTAGAAAAAGAAAATGTTTTAAAGTTGGTTCTAGGGCTGGGGAGAGGGCTCAGCAGGTGGGAGCGCTTGCAGGGAAAGCATGAGGGACTGAGGTTGCTGCTCAGACCTGCGAAAAAGCAGGGAGGGCCATGTACACAGGCAGTGCCGTCCTGTGGAGGGCAGAGATAGGAGAAGTTCAAAGACCAACCGCTGTGACACCTGCAGCAGGGAACAAGAGAGACCTTGTCTCAAAGAAGCTGAGAGTCTAGGAAACTTCCAGGTTTGGCCTTGAAAGCAGGCAGGGTTCGCTGTGGGGCGCGGAGAAAATGGCGGCCAAAACTCATTGAGATTGACACATTTGTTCATTGTGTGTTGCAGGTGAAACCAGGTGTGTTGTGCTTGCTGAACACATACTGCCACCGAGCTTCAGCAAACCCATAATAACTTCTTCACTGAGCATTGTTCAGAAGCAGCATTCCATCCTAAGCATCAACCCCCAGGGAGAGACCAAGACAAAAATCCAAAACAGGGGCCGGATAGATGGCTTAGCAGTTAAGGCACTTGCCTGCGAAGCCTAAGTATCCAGGTTTGAATCCCCAGGACCCACAGAAGCCAGATGTACAAGATGGCACATGTGTCTGCAGTTCTTTGCAAAGGCTAGAGGCCCTGGTACGCCCATCTTCTCTCTATCTGTCTCCTTCTCTTTCTTTCTCTCTCTCCCTCTCAAATAAATAAATTAATATATATATATACATATATTTAAAACTCCATATCAAAAGTGAGCAAGCAAAGAGGCCACAGCAAGAAAGAGATGGTGAGGTGGATCCTGGAGGCCACAGGGTGCAGAAACCTCTGGCTGAAACTGTAGGGAAAGAGCTTCTAATGGGACTCACACCAGGGCTCAACTCTAGCTTAGTGGATGGTACGTGAATTTCTGGGAAAGAAGTTTAAATGTTAGTATTTTATAAATAGATCTTGTATGTTCACCAAAAAAAAAAAAAAAAAAAATCCCTCCTTCATAGCAGCCCCAAGACATCTGCCAGGCATGGACTTTAGATGCCCCACACAGTTGAGCTGTAGTGAACTAAATAGACCAGAATTTTCCATCCTAATTTTATTCAGGCTGTCATCTGGGGAGGGTCTTTATGTGGGATTAGCGCATTGTAAATCCATGTTGCCTTAGCCCGTTTCCTCAACTGGAGCCATGCTCGTCACAGCCCCGTCCCGCCTGGAGCCTGGTGGCCTTCCCTGGTCACAGGACCCCCTCAGCCCCGCGGAGCTCGCTGGGTGCTCCAACTCCCAGAAGCCCCGCTTGGAAACGCACTGAAGACAGTATTCAGAGCAGATGCCCTGGGTTTCCATCCTTCCAGCCGTATTTATGTTGGTCCTTTTTACTTTTGCGAACCTTTCTGGAAGCCTTCACTTCCCTCCTTGTTTTCTACTTCATTTAATCAGGTTTGAACATTCTGGATCATGGAAGTCTACAAACACTCGCTTTCTTTGTCCTTGGGGGTCAGTGAGACACACCACCCGTGGACCACCGATGGTGTGTAGGCACCTTACAGTGCTGTTGTTGGCAAGGACTGGGCCATTAGAAACCAGCGCTAATAAAATGCAAGCTCTCTGCCCCGCCTTCAATCTTCTTTGAGGATGGCCAAGAAATATTATCGCCATTTAGACTGGAGGGGGGGCTTCACTGGCTCTGCTCAAGCCATCGTAAAACCAACACACGCATTTCCAAACACACGAGAGTGAGGAAAACATCGGGGCTGTGTGTATTTTTAGCTTTGACTTTCTTAGATTGTAGTTTTTAATTAAATGTTGCCATTTGGTTTCTGTAACAGCCAGATGGGGACGGAGATGGAGGGCTAAACGTGGGAAGTGCTGGATGCAGGAAGAAGGAGCGACCAAAGACATCCGGGCAGGATGGTTAAGCATGTGGGATTAACTCGGGGTTTTCACACTCGCCAGCTGGGTGACTTGGACAGGTCTTTACACTTACTTTGTCTATTGTAAAAATGGGACTGAAGGTCTACTTCATGGAGTTGGTGGCGACAGCAATTAAAATAACTGCCCGAAAAGCAGTTAATCAGTTACTCTGGGCATAACAGTGAATGATCAGTACAGTTCAAATTACTCTCACAATTAGTAGTAATGTAGGTGGAGCATGCAGGATGAAATGTGATCAGTACTATATTCATTGAACTCATTCAGTTCCTACTATTTTGCATGTTTATTGTCTCTCTTTAGAGCGCAAGAAGAGATGTGATAGTAGAGTTGGATGCCTTAAAAAAAAAAAAAAGCTCTCAAGAATGTTTGTGTTCACCCCAAAATCATATGTTGTGATCCAAACTCCCCAAGCTGGGGACACAGTTCAGTGGTTAAAGCACTTGTCACACAAGCACGAGGACCTGAGTTCGGATCCCCAGGTCCCAGGAAAGCACTGATCAATCAAACACTGACCGAAAGCTTACAGCCCTGAAGGGAAGCTTCACGATGGCGGGGGAAAGCGTGGCATGAGCAGAGGTGGGACGTCACCTCTGCCACTGCAAGGCGGGAAACAGCAGCAAGAGGTGAACTCAGCTCCGGCAAGAGAAGGCTGACTATGACACCCACAAGCCCGCCCCCCCCCCCAGCAACTCGCCTCCTTCGGCAAGGGCTCCGCCTCCCAAACTGCCACCAGCTAGGGGCTAAGTATTCAGAGCACATGGATTTATGAGAGGCATATGGTTCAAATTACCACAAACCGTATGCCGTAGTGGCTATCTGCAAGCCCAGCACACCTACGGTGAGATGGGAGGCAGAGACAGGAGAATCCTCTGGAAGCCCAAGGGCCAACGAGCCTGGCAAATGCAACAGTGGCTGAGAAACTCTGCCTCGAACAAGGTGGAAAGCAAGGCCTGACAGTGAGGCTGTCCGCTGACCTCCGCACGCATGTGGTGACACACGAACATCCACCCTCGCGCACACACCAGAAAAAGGAAAACATCCTAACTTCTAATGTGGTGGAGGAGGGGTGGTGCCTGTGGGGGCGGGGAGAGGGGGGCTAGGTCGTAAGGGTGGAGCCAGTATGCACAGGATGAGTCCCCAAATAAAATACCATGTAGGAGGTGAGAAGACACAATGCAGTAGACAGGCTGTCGCCAGACACCAAACGTGCCACTTCCTGGACTTCTCAGCTTCCGGAACCGTGAGAAACAAATTTCAGTTGCTTATACACCTCCCAGCCTGTGGTACTTTGTCATAGCAGCTCAAATGAACTAAGACAGGAAACAAATGAGATCACGGACAGGAAACATAGAGCACACCATGGCTGTCGGAAGAGCACATGAAAGACACGGGGAGAGTAATCATGAGTCCTGGGGGTGTAACGTCTGCTGCTGTCTGGCTGCATGTATATGCTATGCTTACCAAACTGCCCAGTGAGCACTTCTCTTAATGTTCATACCCTTATGTTAATGCTACTCTCATTCTTGGTAGAGAGCCTTCTCTTTTCAGACGGCAGTGACCTTGGGACGACTCAGAAGGCACCATGGTGCTGAGAAGAAGTGACTGAGGAGTGCAGAGAGTGAAATATCTCAATCACACCTTCCAAGGCTCAGGGTCTAATGCGGAAGAGGTGGCGGAAAGAATGTAAGAGCCAAAGGAAATGTAGGACTCCTTACAATGTCCTCCCTCCAGACACAAAGTGGCCTGGATATCCATGACTTCTCATTGCCTGACACTACCTACACAAGACCATCATAATAGGAGGAAAAGATCATGACATCAAAATAAAAGAGAGGCTGATTGAGAGGGGGAGGGGATATGATGGAGAATGCAGTTTCAAAGGGGAAAGTGGGGGGAGGGAGGGCATTACCATGGGATATTTTTTGTAATCACAATCATGGAAGTTGTTAATAAAAACATTTCTTTTTAAAAACAAGAAATGGGATGATTACAAGAACTTATCTTGGCCACCACTTTGCTAAATTTCTCTCTCTCTCTCTTTTTTTTTTTTTTTTTTTTCCAAGATAGGGTCTCACTCTAGCCCAAGCCCAGGCTGACCTGGAATTCACTATGGAGTCTCAGGATGGCCTCGAACTCACAGCAATCCTACCTCTGCCTCCTGAGTGCTGGGATTAAAGACATGCACCACCACGCCCGGCACCTTGCTAAGACTTCTAATTACAGCTTTCGTGCTCCTTCACGGAAGGAAAACAAGTTCCAAATCTGTTTTGCCTTCAACAAGTCTCCACATACGCCAGCATCGAGTCCCCTTCTCACCGCGTCCCCTGCCGCAGCCGGCACTACCTGCGCAGGACCCGGGGCCGCGCCCTGACAGTGGCATTGACAGCTTCTAAATTCCTGTTTGCCTGACATCTAGTTTTAATGTGAAATGTCCCCCGTGGGTCCGTGTGTTGGGACACTTGACTTCCTGCTGGTGGCTGTGTGGGAAAGTCGTGGAGACTTTAGAAATCGGTGCCTCCCTGGATGAAGTGGGCCATTGGGCACGGGCCTGGAGGTTTTCAGAGCCAGGCCCCAATTCCTGCTCGGCTCCCTGCCTTCTGACAGCGGGTGTAATGTGTCCAGCCAGCTCCCGGCTCCTGCAACCATGCCATGGCACCGTAATGGAGATCACCTCCTGGAACTGTCAGCCAAAATCGACCTTTTCTGTCCTGAAGCTCCTTCTTGTCAGCTCTTTGGTTACAGCAACAAGAATAACCAATACAGCTGAAGTTCATCCTACCTTCATACCCCACCCCACCCCCATGCCCAACAGAATGAGCTCCCGCTGCCCCCAGCCTTGGCTACCCACCTTGTAAGATAACTGAACAAAACTAGAAATAGCAAAGATGGGGAGAGAATCCAGATCCTTTTCTAGAAAGTCTGAAATTTTCAAGGCTAGGACAAATTAAGGTACCTTTCGTTCACACAGTAGCCATGACCTTCTTTGAAAACAGGCTTCGTGTCTTTTGCACTAAGGATGGCCGTCTGTAGTGGCCTCACGCAACGGGTCCAGCAGGGAAGCTGTGTCGGGCGTGAACGCGTTCTACGCGAGCTGAAGTGGTCTCCACCTTTGGTTACCTGCAAGTGCTCCTGCTCTTCCTTGTCAAGTGAGGCTTATTGGGGGCTGGAGAGATGGCTTAGTGGTTAAGTGTTTGCCTGTGAAGCCTAAGGACCCCGGTTTGAGGCTTGATTCCCCAGCACCCACGTTAGCCAGATGCACAAGGGGGCGCACATGTCTGGAGTTCATTTGCAGTGGCTGGAGGCCCTGGCGTGCCCATTCTCTCTCTCTCTCTCTCTCTCTCTCTCTCTCTCTCTCTGTCGCTCTCAAATAAATAAACAAAAAAAATTTTTTTTAAGTGAGGCTTATTGGGAAACATGCCTCTCTGGTTAGAAATTCTAAATTAACAGACAGAAACTGGACCGGGCTGAGTTCTGGAGAGGTAGGCTTAGCAGGCTGTATGTAACTCACTAGCATGTGCCCTTATCAAACTCTTCCATAGTCAGAGTAGCACAGTCTTCACGGAATAGAATCGAATCAAATACTTCTGTGCATTGTAAATATACTGTACGGTGTCACACATATGTTGCACACGTTTTAGAACATGCATCCAGTGCACACTTCAGCAGTAAGGACTTGTCCATGTGTTACAGTACGCCCTTGATACTTACAAATAAAAGAATGAATATGTAATAAACTATTTCATTTGCTCCTCAAGGCAATCTTTCATAATCATTTCATCTTAACTTTTTGTTGACAGTTTTCACGCACATACATAATGTGTTTTATCCTCCTCCTCTCCCATTACCTCCCTTGGTCTCCCTCCCTCAGCCCCCTCCAATGAATCCCTTCTTCTTTCCAGCTCACTCCCTCTTTTTTTCCAGTGTCTTCTTTTTGCGCTCCTCCATCGTTCATGGCAAAATGCCACTGGGCTCAACTGTATGCAGGTCTCGTGCAGGTTAACGACAGCGCCCAAGAGGCCATCAATGCAATGGCCGCTTTATATCCGGGGAGACGGTGCTTCAAAGCCCTCCCCCAGCCTGTGACTAGAACATGTTGGATGCTCCCTCTTCCACAATGACCCCCGGGGCCTTGGAGAGTGACAGAGATGTCTCACTGAGGGCTGAGGGCTCGAGTCGCCTGTTCTCAGCACTTGGGCGAGTTTTGAGAACCCCCACTAGTCAGCGCCATGTGTGAAAAGAAAGCTTCTCTGACCACACTTGGGAGCAGCACTCATCCACGGGCATCAACAGAGATGCCCCGAGGGCAATTTGACGGGCACAACATATCCATTTGGCCAAACAACAGTACTGGCTTCTCCCTCCCCCTCCCAGGGCCTATGACCTTCCCAGCAAAAGGCTTTTCATTAGGTTTCCAGTACCAGGCATTAATTCCCTCAAATCCAGCTGGAGAGCAATGTGTTACCCCCATATCTCACATGCCATTATTGCATGGTGGACACGTCTTACCTGGCTGGTCAGCGGTGTAGCTCGCAGGGTCCATTGCCGGTTAAGACTGTCGGTCCTCAGCTCAGTCCCAGCTTGCGTTCTCAACGGCAGTCCCACCACGTGCTGTCTTTAGCAATAGGGTCTTACCATCTAGCTCTGGGTGGGGGGGGGGGCAGTCAGCCAAAAGCATCGACAGTAACTTGAACAATATCTGGGTAGCCTCAGGGGCCTTCTGCACCCACACCTTACTGGGAGATATCCCACCCCTGACACTGGTATTTTTCCTATAACAACCTATGGCTTCTGGGGACAGTACTATCCACTCCTTCAGGGTACTTCCTCCCAAACTCTTGAGATATATGTATATATATATATCTATTTTTTTAATTCACCAACAAAGAAGTAGATTTCCATATGGCTTCCTAAAGATGTCTTTGGTTTTGGTTAACTCTTCCCCCATCTCCTCTTTTCCTCCACCCTCCTCCCTCTTTATTAAGTCTGGAAAGACTGGAGCCCAGGCTGAGCCCTCGCTCCATGCTTCTTTGGGCACTGAGCTGTCTTCTGCTACATGGGAATGCAGTAGCTTGTCTTCCTCTTGTTCAAGCAATGCCACTGAGCTAATTTCATTTCACCAGCTGACCTGTCCTCTTTTGGGCCACCGGAAGTGGAGAGAATTACTAACCCACACTTCCTGCGGACTCCATTCTTCACTGTTGAGCTAATTCAAATCCCTTTGGGACCCCTGACCACTGTTCCCTTCATCTTTCCACTCTCTTCCTCCTCTTTCCTTAGGTTTACTTCTCTGTCATCCCTTCCCCTCCACCAACTCAAGCAATTACTACATAAGAAAAAGTGAACATGCTCTTTGGTGGGAAACAACCATGTGGAATATCTTCTGCTTCAAGCCCTTGCTGTGTCTTCCAATAAGGAACAGGGAGGAGAATTGAAAAGTCGAAGTTTCCACCGAAAGGAAAGAAAGTAAAACTTAGCTGATGCCCCCACACCTCTACAAACAGGCATGTGCACGCACACACGTGTGGACACGCTGTCTCTAATCCTTAAGGCACCTTGAACTTGAGAGAGACGTTTGGATTCAGAGAGAATCGCTAGCATCCCATTTCTTTCTTCTTTCCACCAAATATGAGAACACTGGAGAATGTGTCCAGTTAGTGGCTTTTTCTCTAACCACTGGCTTGAAATGAGAGAGGGCGGCAGGGGAGAGAGAAGAGAGAATAGTTTGTCCGCATACATACTGAGAGAAAAAGAAATGGCGGGCAGGAAATAAGGATTTTCTTGAAGACATTTCTTATTTGGGGGCAAAATGGAATCAATGTCTCTGAAAATCGTGGTGCCCTCTGTATGAATGTCCATTGAGTATTTAGCTTGCTGCATTTCCTGCTTCCAGATCCTCCTAAGTCAAATTTATTGCCCATGGCTGAAGAAAGGATTTTTTTTTTCCCCATGAAACTTGTTTTGGCTTGAAATAAAGTTCAAATAATATTTACCAAGATTATTAAAAAACTCTAAAACTTTCTTTCTTTTTCAGCATTTAGGGAAGGAATGACAGAAAGTGTTGACATTAATTTTTAAATTAATACTTGTGAAAGAACTTTCTTTAATAAAAGATCAAATGATTTCCACAATGCTAGAAGTGGGCTGTTGACTAGGAACGATCCTGCCCGCAAGAGCGTCCAGATCCTCACACACGCTCCCGGTGGGTTCTCAGCAGAAATACAAATTGCATCCTTAAAGTGATCTGATCATTTTAAATCCCAGCTTGTCCTCAGCGCTAAGGCAGGAGCGCTGATCTCAGAACCGCCTCTGCTTCCAGCAGAAGGAAGAACACTTCTAGCGCACAGGGCTCCCTCGTGGCGCATTTTTTTTGTTGTTGCTGTTGTTTATTTACTTATATTTGAGAGTGACAGACATAGAGAGAAAGAAGCAGATAGACAGAGAGAGAATGGGCGCTCCAGGGCCTCCGGCCACAGCAAACGAACTCCAGACGCGTGCACCCCCTTGAGCATCTGGCTAACGTGGGTCCTGGGGAACCGAGCCTCGAACCGGGATCCTTAGGCTTCACAGGCAAGCGCTTAACCGCTAAGCCATCTCTCCAGCCCTCGTGGTGCATTTTTATTGGTTTGTTATGGAATGGAACTGGAACTCCTCTTCCACGTTCCAGTCTTTCCTCGTTTCGTCACCCAGCCAGGTAAGGCGGGGCTCAGGGTGCACCCTGGTGATCCCAGCACTTGTGGGGTGGAGACGGGAGAATCAGGAGTTCAAGGCCCAGTTTTGACTACACAGTGGGTTCAAGGCCAGCCTGAGCAAAAGCTGAAGGAAGCAAGGAAGAGAAAGAAATTAATTCACACAGGCCTGGCTTCTAGCTGACTCTCTCCCACTCAGAAGTGTGGCCTCGAGGGATGAATTCCTTTGGTCCTCAGTTTCCTCATGTGGAAAATTCATACAGTAAGATGCTTCCCTGCTGCCAAAATTCCCTGTCTCATATTTTCTGCTTTAGTTTTCACCCTGAGCATGACCATCTCCGACGCTACTGCATTACACGACTTACTTCCTCAGTCTGACAGTATTCAGGGCGTCTCCTGCCCTGTTAGAATGTGTGCCCACATGGGACTCACCCACTGCTAAGTACTACCTGACATGGTTCCGAGGCTCTATAGCCACTGCTGCGTTCCCACCAACAAAAGGAAGCCTGATGAGAACCCTGCTCCAGCTCCAGAAGTCCCCACCACTGTCCCTGTGAGAAGCATAAGTGGAAACTACCATCAAGGCCACGCTGCTTCCCGGTGGAGAATTTCATCTTTCATGTCTATACCCACGCCCTGTAGTACGCTAAGTCAGGATTGAACCATACTGGTAGCAATGAAGGAAACAGACCAAATGCCTCAACTTACCTATCTTCTTCTCTCTCTCTATTACTTAAGTTTCTTTTTCCCAACAAGCAACAGTCTCAGTTTCACAAGATAAAAGCATTTTCTCTGGCATTCTTAGAGTCCGGTTCTCGATACAAAAGCCCTCTGCCATGGCTGGTGTGAGACATCAGCACAGAGCCACACCAGCCAGCGTCCCTCTTTTCCAAGGCCAGATCCCAGACTCCCGGAGCATGCAGTTTGCTCCCCAGCAGAGGAGACCAAGCTGTTTGAGCAGACTATGAGTGAAAGCAAAACAGACTAAATCACCACGGAGAGGTGGATTTCGCCAGTTCCAGAGTCAAAATCTATCCTCCTTGTCAACGTTTTAACGCAAAAGACTAGAACTTTTTATCTCAGCATGAATAAACCAGAGTCCTGAGTTCTCTCTTTTCAAGAAGAGAAGGCTGAGCTGGAGAGATGACTCGGCTTGCTTTCAAAGTCTACAGGCCCCAGTTCAATTGCCCAGGACCTAGGAAAGCCAGATGCACAAGGTGGTCCATGTATCTGGAGTTCGTCTGCAGTGGCTGGGGACCCTGGCTCACCCACTCTTTCCCTCTCTTCTCTCTCCTTGCAAATAAATAATAAAAATATTTAAATTTTAAAAAAAGAAGAAGAAGAGAGAAGGCGGGCATGGTTGCGCACGCCTTTAATCCCAGCACTCGGCAGGCAGAGGTAGGAGGATCGCCGTGAGTTCGAGGCCACCCTGAGGCTACATAGTGAATTTCAGGTCAGCCTGAGCTAGAGTGAGACCCTACCTCAAAAAAAAAAAAAAAAGAAGAGAAGACTATACATATTGGAGGTGGAACCCTGCCTGACCTTCCTAATAGAATTCATGTAACGCAAAGAAACTCGGTGTCCTCATGTACAGTGGATAGCAGCATCTGTCCCCTGTCCCCTGGATCACCGCAACAATTGGGCTGCGGCTCACCTGGCAGGCAGTACAGTGTCCAGTTCACACTAACCTTTCCACAGGTGCTGATCTTCCTCCCCTGTTCTCACCCGACCCAGCTCTCTCACTTGCTATATGAACCTGAGAAATGTATTTGATTTCCCTAAATGTCAGGACCCTCACTCCTCAATGGGGTGCACTCCTCTGTCACAGATGGCATGAGATGAGGAAACACGACCGGAGTTAGCATCTCAGAAATAATCAACACACAGCAGGCATTCAGCTTATCTCCTGCCACTCAATAAGCGCCTCTCTTATGTCACAAGCACGGGATTCGTCTTATCGACATCTTACATAGACAGCCTCAGCAGCTTACTTCTGAGAACATCTATCACTGTCTGACACATATCATTATTTTCTTTCTTTTTTTGTAGTTTTTTATGCGGGGGGGGGAGGGAGGGAGGGAGGAAATAAGCATCCCAGGGCCTCCAGCCACTGCAATCGAACTCCACATGCATGTGCCACCTGGTTTACATGTGCGACCTTGGTGCTTGCATCACCTTGTGCGTCTGGCTTACGTGGGACCCGAAGAGTAGAACATGGGTCATTAGGCTTCACAGGCAAACTCCTTAACCACTCAGCTATCTTCCCAGCCCAAATATTTTTATGTTAGAGATGAAGAAATTAAGTGCCGAAAAAGTTAGGGATGGGTCGGATTATGCAGGGTGGTGGCCACAGCTCGTGTGAGAATAGGTCTCTTGGCTTCAAAGCCTGTGTTCTTCCCTACTGGTGATGCTGTGGTGGCCCCAGCTTAGTCTTTATTGACATCAATCAAGTATCGACCACCCTCATTTCCATCTAACCTGTCTCCGGTATCCAACCACGTCACTCAAGAGGCCAGAACACCAAGCCGCAGTGAGTATAAAGCTAGAAGGTAGGAGACAAGCAGCATGGTGACCGTGTTTGGTCTTCCATCTTACTTCTGAGCTCAAACACTTTCGACAACCTCTGGGATATGTAAGAGCAGAAGAATGTGAAGGTATCAAATGTTCATCTCCAAAGTGCTGCAGACGGGTCGGCAGTTCAGATGGTGACACAAACCGTCAGCAAGAGAGCCGGTAACGCTTGGCAAACCCCGTCCCAGCTTCGAAGCGAGGGAAAATCAACCACAGGAGAGGACAGGAAGCCATATTCATCCATTACATCGATAGATGAGCGTTAATTTTTTAAAAATTACAACCATAGGGCTGGGCGTGGTGACGCACGCCTTTAATCCCAGCACTCGGGAGGCAGAGGTAGGAGGATCTCTGTGAGTTCAAGGCCAGCCTGCGACGACATAGTGAATTCCAGGTCAGCCTGAGCTAGAGCGAGACACTATCTGGGAAAACCATAAATAAAATAAAAGTAAAAAGATACTACAGCCTGGGCTAGAGTGAGACCCTACCTCAAAAAAAAACAACAACAACAAAAGAAAATTACAACCATAGGCTTTCACTGTGACAGAATCTGTGATGTGTCCCTCCCTGGTATTTCCAACCCTCCCTTACTCCTCGAAGATGGCAGGCATTGGTTCCTTTGGCGGTGATCTGCTGCTGAAGGGACGACAGAGATCACACACCCTCCCTTCTGGCTTCCTGGCATGTTTGTTGCAGGAGTTTCCAGGTCAAACCATTTGCATAAGCTCTAGAAAGAGTGCAGGCGTACATGGCCTCCTCACAGAGGGAGCCCGGATGCCAGAAGTTTTTCTGGCCCTCTCCCTACCCTAGCCATTCTGTGGTGTCAGCCTTTCTCCCCTGCAAGCCCTGGCCTGCATCTTGCCTTGGCCAGAGACACACGCGAGGCTTCTTGACCATTCTCTGACGCTGGTTTCAAGACACCCCTTCTGCTGTCTGTCTGTGACCCCCTCTCACCACTCCATTTTGCCTTCACCTCGTGAACCCGGTTTCCTGGCTTCGCCGAACCCCTGGCTCCAATTCCATCCTGCCTGCCAGATTCCAGGCGCTGCCTAGGCCAGAGAAGTGCCTCATCTGGCCCTGAGCTCCGCTCCGAGGCTGCCCAAGGCCCTGCTAGTCTTGAGTCCACATCTCTGGCTTGGAGTCCTGGGTCCTTTATTGCTTTGACTTGATGCCCACTCACCAAGTGGACCAGACCTTGTTCTGCCTCACAGTGAAACTGTTTAGGAAAGTCAGTGTACCTAAACCCAACAATAAGACCTTTTCTTAGCATACCTGAGCGGAGCAGCCTGAAAGTGACCCTGGATTTTCTTTGTGATCTAGAAAAAAGGAGTCCGGGAGAAATATTTGGAGAACCTCTTCCCCCACCCCAGACTTTGAAGTCTTGTAGGAAAAGTCTCTGGCCATCTTTGTCTTCCACCTTAGAGAAGCCGGGCATAAGCACTGGGGATGGAACCTACTGCATCACCGGTCACGCCTCCATATTGTATTTCCTCAGCACCAACTCCACACCCATCACACATCTCACAACTCTAAATCATCCTCCTCACTCACGTGTTACATAGTCACTGATTCTTTCACTTCACCTAGGTGCTTGATGTTTTCAAAGATACAATTTACGGCAGGAAATCATAGGTTACACAGGAGCGTATTACTGACCAGCAACAGACAGTGTTCTTGGCCCACTGGCTGGGCTCGCATGACGACCACTGGTGTCAAGAAAGAGCGGCACCTGGGGAGGGGGGCACAGGCATTCCATCTAACAGAGTCAACGGTGTACAGCATTATCAGGAAACTTAATAAACGTCTGTGAACAAAATGAAGATATCTGTCCTAGGCGCTTTTACTTTAATGTGAAGATACGTCATACGTGTATGAGACGCAATTGGTATGAGCAGGTGCCACAGCTGTTGGGAAGGATGTAAGGTATGGGCTAGGAGACAGGAAACAGAAAAGATAGGAAGTGGAAAAGACGGGAGTTGGACAGGATGTGGCAGGTTGCTACGTCATCAAAGCAGTGAGTGAAGACTTGGGGAGAATGGGGCTTTTTGTCTAGTGCGAGCCTGGGGCAAGAGCGCTGCAGGCACGGGGCGTTAACTCAGAGACCTTCTGGTGAGAGAGCACTTCCTGGGCTCCAGGAATACTGGGGGATGAGATAGGAGAAGCAGAATCCATATCAGAAACAACAAAATGACTCTATTTTTAGATTAAGGGAATTGCTGATATCACACAGAAAATCCCTGAAGACAGACGACAGCCTGCCCTCAGAATCAATGACAAACATTACATGACCCTCGCAACAAATGTAGGAAAAGCCCTTGATAAAATTCAACATCCCTTTATGATAAATGCCTTGAAGATACTAGAAAGAGAAGAATCATACCCCTACATAATAAAGTCTGTATAAAACAATTCTATAGCAACATTATACCGAAGTTGGGGGGGAACTGAGAGAAGGATTTCCCTAAAATCAGGGACAAGGCACTAACTCAAGACACTAAAAATTCCAAAGACATTCTTTACACAAAACTAGAAAAAAAAAAATCCCAAAATCACATAGAAGCAAAAAAGCCCCAAATAGTCAAATCAGTCCTAAGCAATAACAGCAAGTAGCACCAGAGAGGTCACAAAACCTGATTTTAAATTATACTGCACAGTCCAAGTACCAAGCACAGTATAGTGCTGGCATAAAAACAGACACTTAGGCT
Source organism: Dipus sagitta (assembly GCA_036346955.1). Lineage (NCBI taxonomy): Eukaryota > Metazoa > Chordata > Mammalia > Rodentia > Dipodidae > Dipus > Dipus sagitta. Next base: position 2,818,349 of record CM070789.1, read on the forward strand.
AGCAGAATAGAATAGGGATTCCCACAAACAAACTCACTCACCTACACACATCTGATTCTTCATAATGACGCTGCGGTGGTTTGAATCAGATGTCACCCCATAAACTCGTGTGTGTTGAATGTTTGGTCCCCAGCTGAGGGTGACTTGGGAGGTGGAGCCTTGCTGGAGGAGGTGTGCTGTTGGGGGAGGGCTCATGGGCGGCATGGCCAGCGCCGCCTTGCCACCGTCAGCTCACTCTTCTGCTGCTGTTTTCCACCTGCTGCGGCAGAGGCGACGTCCAGCCTCTGCTCCGCCATCTTTCCTCCGCCATAATGGAGCTTCCTCTCAAGACTATAAGTCAAAAATGAAGTCCTTTCCTACCATCAGCTACTATTGGTCTGGTGTTTTGTCCCAGCAATGAGGAGGTAACTACAACAGATGCCAAAGATATGTTTGGAGAAAAGACAGCGTCTTTAAGTAAATGCTACTGGAAAAATTGGGCATGCGTTTCAAGAGAACTGAAGCTAGATCCTTATCTCTCACCCCGCACAAAAATCAACTCCAAATGGACCAAGACCTTGCCCTAAAGGTCTGAAACTTCAAAACTATGAGAGGAAATCAGGTAAAATGCTTTGAGATGCAGGCAACGGCAAGGAGAACCCTCTGAATGGGAAGGATTCCAATCATTCAGAAAACTTACACTATATTTTAAAAAAAGGGGGGCTGGAGAGATGGCTTAGCAGTTAAGGTGTTTGCCTGCAAAGCCAAAGGATCCTGGTTCGACTCTCCGGGACCCACGTAAGCCAGATGCACAAAAGGGCGCATGCATCTGGGGTTCGTTTGCAGTGGCTAGAGGCCCTGGCACACCCATTCTCTCTCAATTTCTCTCTGCCTCTCTCTCTCTCTTTCTCTCTCTCAAATAAATAAATAAAAATAAAGTTCTTAAAAAAAAATGTTGCACAGAAAGGAAAAGAATTATCAGAATGAAGAGATGGCCCACAGCATAGAAGGAAACCTCTGCCAGGCATCATTCAACAGGGGATTAATGTCCAGAATATAGAATGAATTCAAAACATGAAACAAGGGCTGGGGAAGTGGCTTGTGGTTGAGGCATTTGCCTGCAAGCCTAAGGACCTCAGTTTGATTCCCCAGGACCCACGTAAGCCAGATACACAAGCGGGCACATGCATCTGGAGTTCATTTGCAGTGGCTGGAAGCCCTAGCATGCCCATTCTTTCTCTCTCTCTATCTGCCTATTTCTCTCTCTCTCACTCACTCTCCCCCTCTCTCTCTCTCAAATACATAAATAAAATATTTTTTAAAAACATTAAACAACAAAACAAAAATTAACCCCATCAAAAATGGACAAAGAGGGCTAGAGAGATGGCTTAGCAGTTAAGGTGCTTGCTTGTGAAGCCTAAGGACCCACGTTCGACTTGCCAGATCCTATATAAGCCAGATGCATAAGGTGACGTAAGCGGGCAAGATCACACATGCACGCAAGTTGACACACTCATCTAGAGTTTGATTACAGTGGCCGGAGACCCTGGCGTGTCAATTTTTTTTCTCTCTCTCTCTGTCTCATAAAAAAAAAAAAAAATGCCAGTCTGTTGGGTTTGCCTCAAAAAAAAAAAAAAAATGGACAGAGGAACTGAATAGACAGCTCTAAAAAAAGTGCCAATGGCCAACATGTACATGAAAAGTTTTCAACACATTTAGCTAACAGGGAAATGTGAATCAAAACCACTATCCCCATCCTTTGATGGTGGCTCGGATCTCTAATCCTAGCTCCTATCAAGAAAACAAAAGTCAACAAGCGCTGTGTAGATGCAGGCAAAAAGCAATGTTAACATGGTCTTAGTGGGGATGTCCCTTGATCCAGACATTGTGAAAATCAGTATGGTGATTCTCAATAAACAAAAGGTAGAGAACTCTATGGTTCCAGGTACACCACTCCTTAGGATATGTACCTAAAGGGAGAGGAGTTAGCATAAAATAGGGACACCTGAAAACCCATGTTTTCTAGCAACACTGTTCACCAAGCCAAGTTATGGATCTGTCTGCACGCCCATTGATGGATGAGTAAAATGAATAAAGCAAATGTGGTGTGTGTGTGTGTATGTGTGTGTGTGTGTGCGTGCGCATGCACACAATTAGTATTATTTGAAAATATAAAATGAATAAAGTAAATGTGTGTGTGTACACACAATTAGTATTATTTGAAAATACAAAATGAATAAAGCAAATGTGGTGTGTGTGTGTATGTGTGTGCACAATTAATATTATTTGGCCATAGAGAAGAATGAAGTTATATCATTTGTATAAAAAAAATGAATGATACTAGATATCATCATGTTAAACAAAATAAGCCTGACTCAGAAAGTCAACATTTGTAAATTTTTTTGTCATATGTAGAATTTACTTTTCTTGAAAAAGACATAGGGCTGGGGAGATGGCTCTGCAGTTAAAGATGCTTGCTTGCAAAGCCTGCCAGCCCAGGTTCAATTCCCCAGAACCCACAGAAAGCCAGGTGTACAGTGTGGTGCATGTGTTTGGAGTTCATCCAAGTGGCCCTAGTGTGCCCACTGTCTCTATCTGTGTTTCTCTCTCTATGTTTGTAGCAGACAGCTTCAGGATTGCTGAGATGAACTTCCAGACCAGGCAGAGTTATGGAGGAAGGGATTTATTGGAGCTTATAGATCCAGAGGAAGTTCCATAATGGCAGAAGAACCTGGCCTGCTTTCACAGGACCAAACACAGAGAGAGAAGCACAAGCCAAAAGCCATAAGCCACACAGTATAGCACAATTTGCATGTCTTTAGATTGAAATCTCAAACCCACCACCACACCTTAGGCCTGGACCCTAAGATCCACCCAGTGACTCCATCTCCAGGCAGTTGGCTGCAGATCCAAACTACAAGCTAATAAAACATTGACTATATTGGAGGCCATCTATTCAAACTACCACATTCTGCCCCTGGCCCCCAATAGATTCAAAACCATCACACATTGTAAATTGTATTCAGTTCAGTTTCAAAGGTCCCCACAGTCTTGACCAATTGAAGATAGTAAGTCCTATAAAATCAAACAAGTTAAATACTTCCAACATATAAAGGCACAGAGTAAACATTTTCAACTGGTAAATGCATAGCAAGGAGACACTAAAACAATGCAAACTCAGCCACCATCAAGCAATCATCAAACTTCTGCAGTTCAAGTTCAATATAACCAGAGACTGTATCCAGATTTTCCATTTTTGCACCTCCAGCTGGGCAGAGTACCCAGGGAACACTTCCCTCCTAGGCCAACAGTGTGCCCTATGGTAGCCCTTGCATAGTCCTGGTATATCCAAAACATCTTCAGGTCTTCATGTAATCCACAGTCCATCTTCCAAAGGCTCTTTCAGCCTATCGGGGCATCAGGCCCTGCCTCATGCTGTGTCTCAGCAGTGGCTCCTGGAACCATGTACAATTCACCACCACTCCTCGCATTTTTCATGCTTCTGAAACCAATACCAGATGTGCAGGACACAGCCATCTTCTTAATTCAGGGACAAAATAAATCATAACCTTGAAAAGCAGGTTCCTTCTCCAGTCAACTCTTCAAAAGAGTTTGCATTTCTATGATATTCCTTCTTCAGGCATCTTTTCCATTATTTTAATGTAAAGGAATTGGGCCATCTTCCTTAAGATTGCTAATGTGTTTGACAATAGCAGGTTCAGTAACCTAAAACCAGTCTCAGTGTCTGTAATTTTAACTTGCATAAGGTTTTCCAGCTTAAATCTCTCAGTCCAATTATCTTTAGCCAAGTACATCAGTCCATTACAAATTTAACCTTGATCAAACTCTCTGGTCCTGGGCAGCAGAATGCAGCCAGCCCTTACGCCAGTAGCCCAGTTCCAACAAAGTCCTCTGCAGTCTTTCCTTCCCCCTTAGAAAGTTCACAAGCCAAGCCTCGAAGTTCAATACTGTCTGCACTTAGCATTCTCAAACCCTCATCAGAATAGTCCATAAAACTTGGCTTATCACTCCAGAAAGCATCTTCAGTTGCAAGCACCAAATCCATGCCCAGTCCTCCAAAACAAAGGTTCCAAAAGATTAACATCCACATGGTCAGGTTCATCTCAGCCCACTGCAGGTACCAAGTTCTGTAGCAGACAGCTTCAGGGTTGCTGAGATGAATTTCCAGACCAGGTACGGTTATGGAGGAAGGGATTTATTGAAGCTTACAGATCCAGAGGAAGTTCCATAATGGCAGAAGAAGCTGGCCTGTTTTTACAGGACCAAACACAGAAAGAGAAGGACAAGCCAAAAGCCAAAAGCCACACAGTACAGCACACTTTGCATATCTTTAGATTGAAATCCTAAACCCACTACCACACTTTAGGACTGGACCCTAAGATCCACCCAATGACTCCGCCTCCAGCCAGTTGACTGCAGATCCAAACTACAAGCTAATAAAACACTGAATATATTGGGGGCCATCCATTCAAACTACCACAATGTCTGTCACAAATCAATTAATAAATTAGTTAATTAATTAATTTAAAAAATAAAACAATATATAAACTTAAGAGGGGAAGAGGGTGGGGAGCAGCAAGAGGTGGTAAGGGGAATGAAAAATGGTAATGAGGGAGTTAGACTGATCAAAGAACGTTGTGTGCACATACAGTATGTCACAGTGAAGTCCATTACTTTGTACAATTAACAGATACTCATAAAATCATTCAAAATAAAGTTGCTGGATGAGGCTGCTCAGCACAGGACCCAGTCTGGAAATGGAATCAGCCCAGATGCCACTCAACTGATGAATGGATAATGAAGATGTGCTACATATACACAATGGAGTTCTACCCAGTGATGGTGGCAGACGCCAGGGAGACCCATGACCCATCAAAATGACAGAAGAGAACGCCAAGTGCTTAGAAGCTGACCAGTCATCTCTGTCACCTCTTTCAAGGCCCAGGAAACATCACAGAGGAAGTGGTAGATTAAATATGAGTGCTGTTCCCACTGCTAGCCAGAGAACCTTCTCCAGGAAGACGGTGGTAGACATTGAGGAGACGCATCAAAACAGATCATAAGAGGCTGCTGAGAGCTCAACACTAAAAGGAAACATAACATGTCCTCCAAAGCTCAGAGAACACTGCAGAAGATGGGAGAGAAAGAATGTAAGAGCCGCCTGGTAAGAAGGCATACTGCGGGGGCACTGTCCTCCCCAAAGGAGCCAACGGGTGCATTCACGACCCTACAGTGATTACCAGTAACCCCCGCTGATGAGGGCCCTCAGTAGAATGAGGGCTGAGGAGCCGGGTGTGGTGGCGCACGCCTTTAATCCCAGCACTTGGGAGGCAGAGGTAGGAGGATCGCCCTGAGTTCGAGGCCACCCTGAGACTCCATAGTGAATTCCAGGTCAGCCTGGGCTAGAGTGAGACCCTACCTGGAAAGAAAAAAAAAAAAAAAAAATAGAATGAGGGCTGAGGACAAAAAGAGTATAACTAAGTTGAAATACAACCAATTTTCAGTATGTTCATATATTAAAGCTTCCATTCAAAATTATTTTTGCAGGGCGTGGTGGTGCACATCTTTCATCCCGGCACTCGGGAGGCTGAGGTAGGAGGATCACTGTGAGTTCAAAGCTACCCTGAGACTACATAGTGAATTCCAGCTCAGCCTGGGCTAGAGTGAGACCCTACCTCAAAACCATAAATAAATAAATAAATAAATAAACCAGGAAATGTGGCACACACCTTTAATCCCAGCACTGTAGGCAGATGTAGGAGGGCTGTCATGAGTTTGAGGACACCCTGAGACTCCAGAGTTAATTCTAGGTCAGTATGGGCTAAAGACCTTACCTCGAAAAACCAAAAAAAAAAAAAAAAATTAAATTAAAATAAAGAAATCATGTTGCTTCATGATGGAGGGATTCCCTGACTGCAGACATTAAAGAAGAGCTGGCTAAGCACCTTGCCAACTCTGTAATAAACACTGATTTGTCCACTAACGCCCAACCAGGCCTGTGATGGCCTCCTCTGACCACTGAAGAGAAAAGTCCACTGGGCTGGAGACTTCTTGACATGAGGGAAGCAAGCAGACGTTCACAACACACATGGAAGGAAGAGGCAATAAGACCGAGGTACCTAGTCCACCTAGAGAGCTATCCCTCTGCCCCCAGCCAACCACCACCTCTGAGCTTTGGCTCCCAGAACCTCAGCTTCATTTCCTTAAACAGAACGAGCTGTGCCTTTAGGAAAATGACTGAAAGTCACCAATTTAGTTTTTGTACATATATGTACGCATGCATGTTCACGTGGGTGAGGGCGCACGTGTGTGCAAGTGTACACATGCAAGTGTGTGTGTACATACAGAGTCCAAAGGACAGTCTTGTATGCTGTGGGAACGCTGTCTGCTTTTTCGTGAGATAGGGTCTCTCACTGGCCTAGAACTCACCAAGTGTGCTGGAATGGCTGGACGGTAAGCCCCGGGGATCCTCCGTCTCTGCCTCCCCAGTGCTGGGGTCATAGGCTCCGACAGCCACTCTCAGCTTCTTGTTTTTTGGGTGTATTTTTGTTTTATGTTTTTGGTTTTTTCAGGTAGGGTCTCACTCTAGCTCAGGCTGACCTGGAATTCTCTCTGTAGTCTCAGGGTGGCCTTGAACTCACAGCAATCCTCCTACCTCTGCCTCCCGAGTGCTGGGATTAAAGGCGTGCGCCACCACACCCGGCCACTCTCAGCTTCTTTGCACGGGCTCTGGTGACCAAACGCGGGTCCTCACGCTAACCTGGCAAGCGCTTCACCAGCCGAGCTACCTACCCATCCCCGTCACCAGTCACATTTCGTGCAAGGTGGAAATCCACCTGACGGACTGCTCCACTGGTCACTCAGGATCCTGCCTGGGGACCAAGGACAGAAAACCCTCTACTCAATGTCAGTCCTGAAAGGATCTTGAAAGAGACACAAGGGACTTCCTCACCACCGTGAAACCAACTACCAGAGACATGAAACCAGGTTAGGTTCCGTCCCTCGATTCCAAAAAGCCCAGTGGCCCTGAGCAGAGGACTGTCGTAGGTACACAGGTCCACTTTGGCGTGAGCTGGTTGTCTGCTCGCCTGCGAAGGAAGCATGGTGCTTACGGCATTTATATTTTCCATGCTGTGGTGAACTTGGAACCCTCGCCCGGCTCAAGACGGAATAAATTGACTCCTGCACAAATCTCTTGGTCATTTCTCCTTCAAATGTGGGAAGGCGGCACTGTGCAGGCGGGAAGCACACGGCACATCATAAATCCAGGGACGCGGGAACGCGGAGGCTCATAAAGGAAGCTCTGTGCTTTCATATTATTTTCTGTTTAAAATCGACATGTGTGGTTTCGGACAAAGGCCTTTTAGTGTGGAGGAGAGAGAGAGGGCAGTGTTCCTCCTCTTGCACAGAAGAGGAGTGTCTGGGAGAGACACTGCAGAGATGTGCTCTGGGGTGAAGTCTACAGGAAGCGGACAATAAAATGACAGGACTTTCGAATAACTGCCCTTGGGAAACACAACCGGGCAGCCGGCGTCCCTCAATGGGAGCATGTGCTCGTGCAGTGATTTGGGCATCCCCCCCCCTACATTGCTTCTGAATGGGGACAGGTGTGGCTTGACATAGTCCCCAAGTCCATGCGTCAAAGATGCTACCCTTAAAATCTCATTCTCCCATCTCCTTTCCCTTCCTCTCCTCTCCTCTTCAGTCCTCTCTCTCTCTCTCTCTCTCTCTCTCTCTCTCTGGCTTGGGTGGCAGCTCAGTTGGTGAAGTGCTCGTCACACAAGTACAAGATCCTGAGCTCAGCTCCTCAGAGCTCACACAAATGGCAAGCAGACGACATGGCAGCTGACTGCGATCCAGGCACCAGGGAGGCGAACACGGGACTCCGCAGACCAGACCGAGCTGGCTAGCTGTATGAACTGGGCTGTGTGAGAGGCCCTGTGTCTGTGAGGTAAAGAGAATCATGACTGAAGAAGACACCTGCCACCAATCCCGGGCCTGTACACATGCATGCACACACACATGCATACATGCCCACACACACACACACACCTACATGTGTACAAATGCACATACCATACACACACAAAAAAATTCTTTCGGTATTTACCAAAAAAATCTGGTTTTGGTTTTTTGAAGTAAGGTATTACTCTAGCCCAGGCTGACCTGGAATTCACCATGTAGTCTCAAGGTGGCCTCGAACTCATGGCGATCCTCCTACCTCTGCCTCTCAAGGGCCAGGATTAAAGGCGTATGCCACCATGCCTGGCTTTTTAAAATATTTTTACTTTTAATTATTTATTTATTTGAGAAAGAGAGAGAGAGAGAAGCAGATAGAGAGGGAGAATGGGCATGCCAGGGCATCCAGCCACTGAAAACTCCAGATGCATGCGCCACTTTGTGCATCTGGTTACGTGGGTCCTGGGGAATCAAACCTGGATCCTTTGGCTTTGCAAGCAAATGCCTTAACTGCTGAGCCATCTCTCCAGCCCTCTTTCGGTATTTTCGTACAGAGTCAGAAGTACACGGCACTGTGCATTCGTGTGATCCACACCACCTGGTCACACTCTGACTACTGCACATGGCCCAGCTCAGGTCATTCTTGCGTAAACTGATTGACTTCTCTGCATCTCAGTTTCCTTTTCTTTTTTTAAAAAAAATTATTTATTTATTTTCAAGCACAGAGAAAGTGGAGTATGGTCACATCAGGGCCTCTAGCTGCTGCAAATGGACTCCAGATGCATGCACCACTCTATGCATCTGGCTTTATGTGGGTACTGGGGAATCAAACCCAGGTCATTAAACTTGGCTGGTGAGTACCTTAACCACTGAGCCATCTCCCAAGCCCAGTTTCCTTTTCTTTAAAATGGGATTAATATTCATGCCTTCTTCTTTGGGTTTTTGTGGTTATCAATTTATGAAGATTGCTGACAATGCACTGGCTCATAGTATTACATCACATCTGCTATTCTTGTCCAGTTAATCCTCTTGCTACTTTATCTTAAGGATCTGGGGGTGCAGCTTAAATATGAAGTGCCCCCCACAAAGGCTCATGTGTTGAAGGCTTGGGCTCAAGCTGGTGGGGCCATTTTGGGCGGTGATGGAAACCACAAAGTAGGACCTAGCTGGAGGAAGTCAATCACCGCAGGGATGTCTACTTGCCCTTGCCATTTCCTGCCCCCTTTCCGGAAGAGGAACGGGCAGATTATCACCACACAGTCCAGACTGGCAGCCTTCATCTTGTGACTCTTCTACCGCAGCCTCTCACGCTGGGATCACATCATGTGCCAGCATGCCCAGGCCTGTCTCTTTCCGCTTCCTGACTCCCGTGAGATGGGCATCTCTGCTCCGCCATGGGACGATGTTCTGCATGGATACAGCCAGCCAATCATGGGTGACACCTCCAACAACATGAGCCAGAGCAAATCTTTCCTCCTCGTAAATCGTTTCCCGTGGATGTTTGTCACAGCGATGGCTAACACGCCTATTGTTCCTGAAAAGAGCGTAGCACTCTCCCCGGGCATCAACACAATGCCCGGGGTGATTTAAATGGGTGTTCAGTAAATCTGCTACTTCTCTTTACTCAAATCACTTATTTCCCAATAATTTGTGGTAGTCTCTCAGCATTGTCAACTTGATCAGATTAGGAATCAAGAGACACATCCCTTGGGTGGGTCTGTGAAGGTGTTTCCAGAAAGGATTGACAGAGGTGGGGGGAAGACCTCCCCCCCCCAGAGTGAGTGGACCGTCCAGTAGAGGACTATATATAAAGAAGCTCCAGGAGAACCCACTGCCTTTTGCCTGGCTGCCCGTGCTACTCGCTGGTACGCGGATGTGCAGTGCTTCAGCTCTCCTTCATGGACATGGGAACCCAGCTTCCCAGAGCCCCCAACCTGGACCGGAAGCCAGCTGCTCTCCAGGAATCCTGCTGGCCTTCGTTGCCCAGTGGGAACTGCTGAAGCAAGAGCTGAGTGTCTACGGGGCTTCCGGACCCTCCAGCCTTCAAACAGCCATTGTCGGACTGCCCGCCCTGTATCCTGTAAATTAATCCAGTAAATTCCCTTTACAATACGTGTTCATTTCCTTGATTTTGTTCTGTCGGAGAACCCTGACTAATACAGTGTCCTTGGTCCTTTCTTTCTCTTGTTCACAGCCAAGTGACTTTGCTCTGTTTGTGGATAGCTGTTTTTTGGGCTCCCACTCAAGGATCCCAAAAAAATCCTCACGTGCTCCTCAACCTCTTGCCAGCACAGGAAGATCTGTGATCCAAGCTTGGCTCAGCATACCTCTCTCGCTGGAATATCCCTGAGTTATAACTGAGGGATGGTGCTATCTATATCAAACCAGTGTCCCCCTGGGAGCATGTGCCTCAGTTCTTGCTACCCAAACACCCACAACTTCCCCCTTTCTTGGACATTCCAGGGCTCATTTGTTTAGCGTCTCCCTGGCATGCCCCCAGATCCTTAGGATCAACTCCATCCTCCCATGTTAGTCCGACGGTGTCTCCTCTACACCACACATCCTCATAGATGAACTTCCCACCTGTAGATGCATGTGATCTTCCAACACCTACCATCATGTAATTCCACTGCCGATACATCAGCTCGCTCTTACCGGTGGTCAGAAGTTCTATGCATCTAGAAAACAAAGTTATGAAAAATAAATACTTGTTTCTTTGAATCAAGCACAGATATTTAAAATCTGAAAGAAATTAGGATGCCGTGAAAGTTTAAAACCAAAACAAAAAGCAGTGCTCAGGAGGTAATGGGCTATCCCAGTCTCCAGAAGTGTGGGGCTGCAGACAAGAACCAAGTGCATCCGAGGGCAAAAAAGAAGAAGAGAGTATTGAGGCAGGCACGTGGCAGAGAGCTGGGGGAAGGGCAGGAAGGCAGCTGGAAGGAAAGGGGAGGGTGGTGGCGTGTGGAAACGGGGCAGCGGGGCAAACGGTTGCCATCCAACATCGCCCCGGGAGATCACTCCGCCTGTTGTAGATCTTGGTGCTCCCGAGACTCCAGTCGCGTCTCCAGCCAGGAAGGAGGAAGGGTTAGGAAAGCGTCTTGCCGTGGTTGGAAGCCACGAACGCTGACAGTCAGTGGGCTTCGGGATACCTGAGAAAGAAAGGAAGCCCAAGACACACGCTTGGCCTGGATGCGCGGGCTCTGGGCCAGCCTGTGGGTTGGTGACATCGGGCAGGGGACAGGGCAATGGGACAAGAGGAGGTGGACAAGGAAAGGAGGGTGAGTTCAGGGGAAATCGCCCTGTGGGCAAAGCGCTGGCCTCACAGTACGAGGACCTGAGTTCAAGCCCCAGAACTCACATAACCAAACGTCAGGCACAGCACACGTGTGTAATCCCAGCACTGGAGAGGCACGGACAGGCAGATCCCTGGGGCTCACTGGCCAGCCAGGCTAGTCTATTTCTAGTCTATTTCCAGGCCAGTGAAAGACCTTGTCTCAAAAAAAAAAAAAGTTGTACTGTGGGGCTCGGAAGATAGCTTAGTGGTTAAGGCGTTTGCCTGCAAAGCCTAAGGACCCAGGTTCGACTCCCCAGGACCCACGTTAGGCAGATGCACAAGGGGGCGCACGCGTCTGGAGTTCGTTTGCAGTGGCTGGAGGCCCTGGCCTGCCCATTCTCTTTCTCTCTCTGTCTCTCAAGTAAATGAACTGTGTTCCTGAGAGTAACACCCAAGGTTGTCCTCTGGGCTCCGTGTGCATGCATGTGCGTACACACACACACATGCGCACACACATGTGTAAAAACAAAAATAAAAGCAAAGCGAAAGAGATGAAAGAGGCAGGCAGAAGGGCGAAGGACTGAAGTAGCAAGAGGATGGTCCAAGGCACTGTGCACCAACCAGGAAACAATGCCTGTGCCCAGAGGTCCTGGTCTGTTTCTAGAAAGAGAACCCCGGTGGGGGATGGAGGGAGCACTGGTGTCTGTGCTGCGAAGAAAACAAATGCCTCCTGGAGAACCAAGCCATCAGTCATAACAGCAGTGAAATGTTAACGATGCCTCGCGTGGTGGAGACTTCTAGGGCATGAGCATTAAAATTCTGTTTCTTCTCTACTTAGCAGTCTAAACCCTTAATGTTTCAGCAAACCCATGAGACCTTTGGAGTTTCTCCTGGCCTCCCAGTAGGTTCTCTCAACTTATCTTGGCATAGCATCTGAGACAAGGCCCCAAAGTGAAGGTTAGAAGAAAAGCAACCACGCAAAGAGCAAGAAATACAGCAAGATTAATTAGAGGATTCAGGGCTCACATCCCATTTTGGTAGGAATCTAGTCCAAACAGGGAGGGCCAAATTGGGCCCCAGGGACTTGAATGCTGCCAGGGAACAGATGTTCTTTTCTCCTTCTAGTGTGGAGACAAGTCCCCACACGGAATGACATGAAGGCTACCTAGTGTTGTATGTTTCCCAATTATTATCGATGCCCATGGAATACACGACTGAGACTGCTAGGTGGATTGTAGACTTAAAATTTAAGAACATTGCCTTTCAGACACACACACACACACACACACACACACACCCCTTCCTGCAGGACCATCATAGCAGAATAGATCTCTAGGCAGCCTTGTTTGGGGCTGGGATGGCCCACGTCTAACAACACAAGCTGCCTTAGAGTCGGTAAAAGACGGCAGTTAGAAAGCACACAGCCAGGAAACATTCTCTGTGTCAGAATTTCTTCTGAAGAAAACAGATTCGGACATTAATACTCTGTTATTTTTAACTTGGCTTTACTTGCCATGGATTCAGAAACTGGATGTTACAAACATTTTGTTTCCAAGAACAAAAAAAAATAAAATTATCTTTTGTTCATGGCACACACGAAAGCATTTCTCCCTTTCAAAGGGGAGAAAAATCAACGTGTCTTAAAAGGAAATGTAACCAGGTCCACTCTGCCACACGAAACAGAGATGTCCGTGTCCCCGGATGTCTTGTGTCAGAGTTCCTGTGACATATGCCAGTTTCTGTCTTTAAGATGACCACAGCATTTTTCCTAGTGATCTTGTATGACATTTAATAACCTTTTCTTCCAACACCACTTATTCTTCATGCCAACATAAACTCATCCCTCTCTCGTGTATTGTTTTCTTACTGTCTTCACAGTGAAGCTGAAATGCAATGTAAATCTCCAGCTAATTCATAAGGTTTTATACAGAAAGGAAGAATTACATGAAGATAGCATTAATCCCTACTCATCAAAATTTCATCTATTCTTCCATGTTAAGTGACTGACCTGTATTATGTTATTTTTAAACTGGTTTTTTTTTAAAATGTTTACTTATTTATTTGCGAGAGAGAGAGAAAGATAATATGGTTGTGCCAGGGCCTTCAGCCACTGCAAACAAACTCCAGATGCCTGCGCCACCTTGTGCATCTGGCTTACGTGGGTCCTGGGGAATCGAACCTTGGTCCTTTGGCTTTGTAGGCAAGCACCTTAACCACTAAGCCATCTCTCCAGCCCATAAGTTATTTTTTTTGTCTCATCTTTCCTTTCCTTTTTTTAATTATGGAAAAGGTCAAGATATACAACGTAGAGAAAATATCATAAGGAAGCTCACACAACTTTGAACATGGGCAAGTGTGAAATTGTGGCTTATTTGCACCCCCCACATCCTCCCTACAAGACTAGTTTAAAGTAAATTCCTGTAACCCTGGCTCATCAGAAAATGTTTGCTTCTGCCTCTGTGTCCAAAAGGTAAAGACCATTTTGCCTTGTTTTGACTCTTGAGAGAGGCTCTTACGTCGCCCAGGCTGGCCTCTAAGTCACTTGAGTTGAGTCGCCATTGATGACTTTGAACCCTTCCTCCTCCTGCCGCCATCTCCCAAGGGCTGGCGTTATAGGTGTGCACCACCACACCCAGCTTACACTAACGGTGAAAATACAACCGTGACAGAATCATCACACCCTGGCAATTTTCAAGATGTCATCTTTAAATGTCCTCAAACCTCCCATGGCACTGACGGCATGCCCGGCTACCCCGCACAGTTGTCCCTCCCTGGCTGAAGCAGAGCCACCCGAATATTGATGTGCCCGCACCGGCCAGCAGCCCTCTCCCTTGGAGGTGTGCCCCTTTTCCTTGGGCAGCCCCCACCCAGGGGAGGCAAAGAGCCCTGGCCCACCTCCAGCTGTCATGTGCCCTGTGAGACAGGCAGAGGCCATGTGGCACCTCAGCTTAACCTCTCCACTGTGGATCTAAGACCACACCCCTGTCAATCCCTGTGTGTGATCCTTGTCCCCTGATGGCTCAATGTTGGTTTTTATATATGAGTTTTGTATTCTGCCACTTTGCTGAAAGTGTACCAAATCTAAGAATTATCCAATGGAGTCTGTCTGTTTGTTTGTTTGTTTGTGTTTTTCGAGGTAGGGTCTCACTCTAGCCCAGGCTGACCTGGAATTCACTATGTAGTCTCAGGGTGGCCTCGAACTCATGGTGATCCTCCTACTTCTGTCTTTTGAGTGCTGGGATTAAAGGCATGTGCCACCACGCCTGGCACCTCAGACCTGCTTTTTTTTTGTTTGGTTTGTGGTTTTTCGAGGTAGGGTCTCACTCTAGTCTAGGCTGACCTGGAATTCACTATGTAGTCTCAGGGTGGCCTCAAACTCACGGCGATCCTCCTGCCTCTGCCTCCCCCCCCCCCAAGTGTTGGGACTGGTGGAGTCTTTATGGTAGTTATCATCTGCAGATACGGACACGTTGACTTCTGTTTGTATCCCGTTACTTCCTTCACTTACCACATGGTTCTTCACTAAGGCTTCAAGTACTTACCTATACTGAGTAGGGGAAGAACACAGACACCTTGGTCTTGTTCCTGATTTGAAGAGAAATGTCTGCCTTTCTCCCCATTTGGCATCATCCATGCATAGCTTCGATGCTCTTGAGATGAGCTCCTTCTGCTCCCAGTCTCTTCAAGGCTCTGATCGTTAAGGAACATGGGATCTTGTCAAAAGCTTATTCTACAGGTGCTGACACGGTCACGTGACTCCCGGCCTCGAGTCCATCTGTGCGCTGTTCTGCGTGAGCTGACTTGATGTGTGTCTAACCCGCATCCCTGCATCTCTGGAATACCAAGTCGACCTAATTATCGCCGTCGTGAAGTATTCTTGAACTTAGTCTACGTGTGCTTTATTGAGCATTTTTGTATCTATGTTCATCAAGGAGAGACTGCTGTATAATTTTCTAGGTTCTTTTTGTTATATCTTTATCTGGTTTTTGTATCAGGGTAATTCTAGTTTCATATAAAGATGTTGATAGGCCGGGCGTGGTGGTGCACGCCTTTCATCCCGGCACTCGGGAGGCAGAGGTAGGAGGATCACCATGAGTGTGACATCACCCTGAGGCTACATAGTGATTTCCAGGTTAGCCTGGGCTAGAGTGAGACCCTACCTCAAAACAAACAAACAAAAAGTATTGATAGAATTCCTCTTCTGTTTTATAGAACGGTTTGGGAAGTATTGATGTTAGATCTTCTTTTAATAGTTTGGTAGAATTCAGCAGTGAATTCATCTGGGCCTGGGACTTTTCAGTTGGGAGTTTTTTGTTGCTGTTTTCTCTCATCAACCTCATGGTTGTTACAGACTTACTCAAATCGTCTCATCTTGATTTAATTTTGGTAGGTCATATGCATCTAGGCATTCATCAATTTCCTTTAATTTTCCAGTTTAGTAGAATGTAGGTTTTTAAAGTAGGTCCTAATGGTTATCTTTTATCTGTTGTAATAATCCTTCATGTCGGAATTTTATTAATTTAGGTCTTCCTCCTTCTTTTGGTTAGTTTGACTGGAGGTTTGTTAATCTTGCTTATCTTTCAAAAACCCAACTCCATCACATTGAATCTTTGTATTATTTTTGTTATTTATTTAAGATCTCTCCGATTGCATAATGTAGGCACTTGTAGCTATAAATTTCCCTCTTGGGACTGCTTTCATTATTATATCTCAAAGCTGTGTTCTGTTTGCCTTTACATTCGATTCCAGGAATATTTTATTTCCTTCTTGATTTCTTCAATGACTTCCTTGTCACTCAGTGACAAATTAGAAATTGAAGCCTCCTGGAGGCAGTGTATTGTTGGGGGCGGGCTTATGGGTGTTGTAGCCAACTTCCCCTTGCCAGTGTTTGGCACACTCTCCTGCTGCTGTTGTCCACCTGATGTTGGCCAGGAGGTGTTGTCCACCTTCTCTCTGATCATGCCATCATTTTCTCCTTTCCATCATGGAACTTCCCCTCAATTCTCTAAGCCAAAATAAACCCTTTCCTCCCACAAGCTGCTCTTGGTCAGGTGTTTTCTGCCAGCAATGCCAAGCTAACCGAAACACCTGCTACCCACCACCTCATGCTGTTATTTCTGGGCTGGCAATACTGTAGTCCCTCTCCAATTCTTCTGTTTCCTTGCCCCTCCCCTTGCCTAGGGCTCCTGCTCTGAGCTGCTAATAAACTCCCTATTTCCCAAGAAAAAGTGTGGTATCTCTCTACTGATTTTCAAATCTCTTAACAATGATGGTGCAGAGATATGACTATGACTGTCAAAGTAGAAAGCAGACCAGATACCAAATCTGACTGCACCTTGATCTTGGACTGCTTGGGCACCCACCGTATGGTATTTTCTTACAGCCGTAAGGACAATCTAAGGCAGTTGATCAGTTAGTATGACAAAACAAAGCTGAGTCATAAGGCCTCCACTAAGGTTGTGGTTGTGGAGCTAGAAAAGGAGATTAAGGGGCTGGAGAGAGGGCTTAGTGGTTAAGGCACCTGCCTGTAAGGCCAAAGTACCCCAGTTCGAATCCTCGGAACCCACATAAGCCAGATTCACAATGTGGCACATGCGTCGGAGTTCCTTTGCAGGGGCTAGAGGCCCTGGTGTGCCCATTCTCTTTCTCTCTCTTTCCCTATCTGCCTCTATCTCTCTCTCTCCCAAATAAATAAGTAGAAAAGAAAAGAAAAGAAAAGAAAAGAAAAGAAAAGAAAAGAAAAGAAAAGCGGTTCAACTGCTTGGACATTGCAAAGACTGACAAAGGGAGAGACTTAACGGTGGTCCTGGGGCCTGTGGCCTGGGCTGGGGGAACCCAGTTCTTGTCTTCCATGGGGTCCTCTCGGTCAATTCTTCTACCCTCCTGTGAACCCAGGGATACCCTAGTCCTTTCTGTACCATCCAGACCAAAACAGAGCACCGCTTTCTGAAGTTTCCCTTCATCACAATATTTAAAAGGAAATATTTTTAAATTCTTTGAAAATAACTTTACTCAGACAATTTGCATCTCACCTACCTGAGTCTATGTAGGCAAGGTTCATTTATGTGCCTTCGGCTAAAATCTTATCAGCAACTTTGAAGCACTGTGGATTTCTTAAACCACATGAGTAGAGAGTTAAATAACCATCTTGGAACATGAAAGGGGGATCAACTGTATAGTTCAGTAATGAGGATAAGTCAGACAGATTCTTACCGACTTTTAATTATCACAATGAGGGTAAGTCAGACAGATTCTTACCGACTTTTAATTATCTCCCTCATAGCTGTTAAATTCTTTATCGGCAACAGAGTAGAACTCCAGAGGTGAGAAATTCTTCCTTGCCTTTGAAAACACCAAGGGAAAAAACCCAAAGGAGTTACTTCCAATATGAACCTTAGAAATCAAGCCTACACTGCCCACAAAGCCAGCGGAGGCGCAGGGCAAAGCAGCGCCGACGTGGAAAATAACTTATTGGAAAGTCAAAAGTCTGATGTTGATTTTATTTAGAAGTTACCTCCTGCTGAGACTTGGCTGTGTGAATTCAGGGCTGTAGTAATCTAAAACAGCAAACAGTGAAGTGAAAAAAAAAAAAAAAGGAAAGGAAAGGAAAAAGTTTTGGCTAGGGTGCTCGCCTGATATGCCCAAGACCCTGAGTTCAATCTCCAGTTTAGTCAAAAATATAATAAATAAAAAATAAATAAATATTCCCTTTTCCTAGAGTAGCTAGGCCCTATAGTATTTTATCCACTTAAATTATAATAACAAACAAATAAGGATGTGCTATCAATCAGAAAGATGGAAAAAAAGAACAATGGACAGAGCAAAGTAGATGGGACAGAGAGACCACAAGAGCCCCTAGAAGGTCTTTAGCAGGAAGGGGAGATGCCTTGGTAATTTCTACTCCTGTGGGGGGGAGGGAACCCCCACGCACATGCGCACACATGAGCAGACTAAACCCAAGACGTCATGCATTCTAGGCAAATGTCCTACCACTAAATTATATCCAACCCCTTTTGTGGTGGGCTGAGGGGCAAGATGTTCCTTTACAGCCCAGGCTGGTCTTGACCTTCTTCTGTAGACCTGGGAGACCTTGAACTAAGTCTTCCTGCTCCAGCCTCCTCGGTAGCTAGGAGTACTGGCCTGGTAGCACCAAGCTGGGCCAGGGTGCCACTTTCTTTAAAAACGTTCAGCGAACTCTGGAGAGGCAGGGCTTTTCTCACCTTTCTGTGAAAGATGTGACTTACCAAATACTTCTCTCTTTTCATGAGCCTCATTGCAGGCTCCATTAGCATTTGCCTCATAAAAGACATCAGCAGTTTTCCAAGGGAATTTGCCGGGCTCTTCTGGGTCGCTGGGGTTCTGTGGATCAGCTGGACTGTAACACCATTGTATATGTCAATTTGGAAGCTCCTTAATGCAAACTTGGAGCTGCGCTGAACTGCCTGAGCATTGGCCATATGACAGGGAAGCTTGAATTGTGCAGGTAACTGGCAGGGAAACATGCCTATTGAGGAGATTTCTATTGTGAAAAAGGGGTACAAGCATCTGGCATTTATTTGCAGCTGCTAGAGACCCTCACATGTATGCATGCATGTACATCTGCACACGCTCACGCAAATGAATATCTTTTTTTAACTAAAGGAAGGAGTTACAAGAGAGTTAACAAAATATATCTAAAATCTAAAAGCACAATTTGTTTAAGACAACATTCACTGACCTGTAACATTAAAATTTTATATTGGCTGTATGGGTTTTGACAAAGATTTTCCTCCAAGAAAGATTCTAGAAACTAAAGTTTCATTTTATCTCTTGGTGCTACATTTAAAGCATTTTAATGGCTGGCCTTACTTATAGCTAAAGGTGACTTTGAACTTCTAATTGCCCTACCTCTTAAGAAGTGAAAATTGGCTGGGCATGGTGGCGCACGCCTTTAATCGGGAAGCAGAGGTAGGAGGATCACCGTGAGTTCGAGGCCACCCTGAGACTACCGAGTGAATTCCAGGTCAAACTGGGCTACAGTGAGACTCTACCTTGAAAAAAAAAAAAAAAAAAAAAAAGGAAGAAGAAGCAAAAAGTTATAAGGCAATGTAGGTTTGTCAGTTATTTTTAAACATAGTGTTAAATCCAAACTATATTCATGACAAATTAAGACCATCTCACTTTTTTCTCTTTTGATTTTAAAACATTATTGCAAATTATTTTTAAATAGTCTAAGCCTGCAATCATTTTATGCTACACAAATGAGAGGAGTTAACTGTTTTATGTTAATTAAAATGTTCCTACATCATGTACATTCTGATTAGATTGTTATCATGAGGAAAACATAAGTTTGCTTTTTTTTTTTTTTTTTTTGGTCTATTGAGGTAAAGTTTCACTCTAGCCCAGGCTGACCTAGAATTCACTATGCAGTCACAATGTAGCCTCGAACTCATGGCGATCCTCCTACCTCTGCTTCTTTATACTGGGATTAAAAGTCTAAGCTGCTACGCCTGGCACAAATGTGAGATTTTTTTTTAAGTCTTGATAACATATAAAATGATGGACATATATGTGTATCGAATATCTTTATGCTAAATTTCCTTTTTCAAAGGCGAATTGTAGGAGATGCAAACACAACAAGAACTAACGCTCAAGATGTGGGTAAATGTACCCTGTATGCAATTTAAGAAAAGGACTGTGGTTCCAAATCCCACCAAAACAGAGAAATTACTGTCTTGCATTTACAGGGCGGCTCGAGGAGGGTCAGAGAGATGCCTCAGCAGTTAAGACACTTGACTGCAAAGCCTAAGGAACCAGGTTCAGGTCCACAGTACCCATGTAAAGCCAGATGCACAAGGTTGCTCGTGCATCTGGAGTTCATTTGCTGTGGTTGGAGGCCCTGCTGCACCCATTCTAATAGATAAAAAATAACAATATAAGATATAGATAGACAGATATAGATGATATAGATATAGATATATAAAACAACTCAATTATTTAAATATGCTTTTGTCAGATGCTCAGAAAATTCCTAAACTGCTTTTTGCTGGGCAGACTTAAAATGTGAGTTTAAAAGCTTAGTGTTAGGGTGGCCCATATGGACTTGGTTGGGGGTTGGGCATCCCTGGATTTCTTTATTTGCTTTTCTTACAAGTGTAGCCACATCGAATAAATCTCCTTTCTCTGCTTTGCTTGTTACTTGTCTCTTTAACTGGCAATGTTGAGAGTGTTCCCAAGACTGCCAAGACCCAGGCTCTGACCTTAAATACTCTGGTAGCAAACATAGCAAAAAAAAAAAAAAAAAAAACATTTAAAAATATGTAAATAGCACCCTGGAGGTTCTTAGCTGGGCAGGTAATGATGTCATGGCAGAGACGCAGCCAGCCTTGGCTGCTATGCCCCGGTGCACGACTGACCCAAAGTGTCCCCACGTTGCTTTACCTGCGTCACCCAAGCCACATGAAATGCAGGTCACAGCGTGTCCATTGAACATGTGCATTTCTCCTGTGTCATTGTCACCGTGGGCCACTGCCATTTCTAACTTTTCTGATTTTGAGCAGGATCAAGATAAGCCCTTGTTGTCTACGGACTTGATCCAAGATTTCACTTGTACTTATGTCCCGGGACTTCAAAGCCTACAGGTTCTAGTAACTAATAAAACTAATAAAACTAACTGCATGTTCTAATTTCCAGCTGTTGATGGGATTAATAGTACAGAACTCTTGAAGCCAAGTTCTGAAATAGAACAGAGGATGGTGGACAGCTCCCCTGGGGTTGTGTGTGTGACCCACAGAAAATGACAAAAAAGACTAAAATCAGTCAAGAATAGGGATTAAGCCAGGCATGGTGGCGCACGCCTTTAATCCCAGCACTTGGGAGGCAGAGGTAGGAGGATTACTGTGAGTTCGGGGCCACCCTGAGACTACATAGTGAATTCCAGGTCAGCCTGAACTAGAGTGAGACCCTACCTCGAAAATCCAAATAATAACAATAGTAACAATAGTAATAATAAAGAACAGAGATTCGACATCTGCCAGGGCCCAGGAGACATTGCAGAGGAAGTGGCGACATGAATACTGCTGTCACTGCTAGCCTGACAACCAGCTCCAGGGCAGTGGTGACAGATACAGTGATCAGTCAAAACCCATCAAAGCAGAAATCCAGAGGCTACAGAGGACTCAACACTAAATCAGACTGTCAACAGGCCTGCCATGGATCAGGGAACATCGCAGAAGAGGGGGTGGAAAGATTGTAAGAGCCACAGAGTGCGCAGGAATACCTGAGGCACGGTCCCCTGTAACCCCACAGGGACTGACTCCTTCATGACCCCACAAGTGAATATTGTAACCCCACTGAGGAGGAACTCCAACGCAATGGGAGCTGGGGCAAGGGGATAAAAGAGTATCACCTGTTATAATTTTTATAAACTTAAACAAAAAGTAAATTTTTAAAAAAAAAAGAACACACCAGGAGTGGTGGCACATACCTTTAATCCCAGCACTCGGGAGGCAGAGGTAGGAGGATCACCATGAGTTCAAGGCCACCCTGAGACTACATAGTGAATTCCAGGTCAGCCTGAGCTAGAGTGAGACCCTACCTCAAAAAACCAAAAAAAAAAAAAAAACAGGAATTAGGAAGACAGTGCCGCATTCTTCTCTTTACTTCCTTCATTAGGGAATATTTTAATAATATTTTGGATGTTTTTCCAAATAAATTGGAAAATTGGGAAGAAGCAATTAAGCTTTTAGACACCTACGACTTAACAACATTGAACCTAGAAGAGGTAAAAACAGCAGAAGCAGATCAATAATAAGCAATAAGGGCTGGAGAGATTGCTTAGTGGTTAAGGCGCTTACCTGCAAAGCCAAAGGATCCTGATTTGATTCCCCAGGACCCACATAAGCCAGATGCACAAGGAGGCGCACGCATCTGGAGTTCATTTGCAGTGGCTGGAGGCCCTGGTGCACCCATTCTGTCTCTCTCTCTCTCTCTCTTCCTACCTGCCTATTTCTGCATCTCTCTCTCAAATAAATAAATAAAAATTAATTAAATTAAATTTTTAAAATAATGAGCAATAAAAAGTTTCCTGATGAGGAAAAAAAGCTCAGGACTATGGATTCAGCACCGTGGACTCGGGACGATGGATTTGTACTGAATTCTACAAACCTATGAGGAAGGACTGACATCGATGATCCTAAAGCTATTCTATAACACTGTGAGGCAAAAGAGTGCTTCCAATCACATTCCACAGACGAGCTTTGAGACACGGACGCTTCATGCCTCGCTGGTGTAGGCGAGTCAACATTTGGGGAAATGAGGTAGCCGTGACTTTCTCATTGCAGGACAAAAGAGCTGATCAGAAGCAGATGAAGGAAGGAAAGGGTTTGCTTTCAGCTTCCAGCTTCAACAGGAAGTTCATCGCAGTAGGGGTAGACGCAGACAGCGGATGTTGCATCCCCAGAAAGGAAGCACAGGGTGGCGAACACTAAACACTCAGCCAGCTTCCTCGTACAGGGCAGGAACCCAGCCTATGGGATGGCGCCACACGCAGGATGAGTCCTCCTACCTCAGCAAATCTCTAGAAAAATCCCTCACAGACCTCACCAGAGATTGGTTTTCACGGTGATCCTAAATCCTGTCAAGCTGACAACCAGACACGATCCATCACAAATGGTTTGGCAAAATACATCAAAATTTTACGTGCACATGTGCTGAGATGTAGTCATCCTACTTCTAGGAATATTCACTAAGGAAACTATAACCCAGAGATTTTTTAAAAAATATATGTGCAAGGAGGTTCACAGAAAAATTGTTACTGGCAAAACTCAAAATAACACAAATGTTCATTAATGGGAAACTGTTAAGTATAGTGTACTACATCCATGCATGAGACATTTATACCATTTAAACATTTTAAGTAAATGTATATATAGCTGTACAAAGATGTCCTTGTTATATATTGATCAAACAAGGCAAGTTACAGAACATCATATGTGGTATTGTCCCAGTGAATGAAAATACACACACACACACGCATGGTCTAGGCCTGATGATGACTTACAATGACTTTAAGTGACATGAAGCATTATGCATCCAACCTAAACTTGCTGGGCTAGTGATACGTGGTTTGATTTTTTGTTTTTTGTTTTTTGTTTTTTGCGGGCAGCAGCAGTATGCCACAGCTCCCAATCAGCTGGTCAACACAGGGGAATAATCAATAATGTAAAGTGTAAATGAATCTCTAGCCTACGACATTGTCAGTTCACAGCGGGTTTATCAGAACGTAACTATGTTATAAATCAGGGAGCAAGTGGGTATATGACTTCGTATGCACAAAATTTTTCTGGAACGATAAGCCAAAGAACCGACGAGAACAGTTGCTCTGGGGCTGACAGGATGGCTCAGCAGTTAAGGCACTTGCCTGCAAAGCCTGACGACCTGGGTTTGGCTTCTCAGGATGCACGGAAAGCCAGGTCAGTGCGTGCACGTGGAGTTCGTCTGCAGCAGTTGGAGGCGAACCCGTTCTTACTGTCTGTCTCTCTTCTCTCTCTCTCTCTCTCTCTCTCTCTCTCTCTCCTTGCACATCCACGCAGACACACGTGCACGGAATGGCTGCTCTAGAATGTGGAATGGGGCGTGACGAGGAAAAGTGAGTGACTTGCATGCCATTCTTTGCCATTCTGTGGGGACTGACTTTTCTGCCAGTTATCTTATGTTGGTCAGATGTTAAATGCACAAACAGCAGCAGGAGATTGTAAGTCATTTTTCAGGATGTAGTCTTGTGACAAAAGAAGAATTTTACATCCTTTATACCCTAGACCGTCAGCATTGCCAGACATGCCTGAGCTATGGTAAATAATACTAAAAATTCCACTTACAGATTAACTTGTTTAAGGGTACATTTTGCTACTAAATCATCTTGGCAGATCCATTTAGATGTAAAATTTCCACATGAGCCATTTCAGGGTAATTTCTGACAGAGAGAGATGATGAATAAACCCTGTATTTGTGCTTTTTTTCTGACCAACGTCCAATTTTCATGGCTTAACAGTTGAGCAAAATGTAGATAAAGACGTATTACTTTTTTTAATCAACGAAACTTTCTTGGCCTCAGATATAAGTACTTATTGAAAAAATTGAATGTTCCCAAACCCAGGAGTGTGTGTGTGTGTGTGTGTGTGTATTAACTTTCTCCCTGACCAAGACAAGCCACATAGAACACAGACAACAGACCAAAGTGTGATTGCACAAAACACAGCTTTGGTGAGCCAATGAGTTTATTAGGGTTACTTACAGAGCAGTAACAGGTGTTGCTGAAAAGAGCAATGGATGACTCAAAGACAGTTGCGTTACGGAGAAAAAGCCCACCAGCACAGGTGAGGGTTCTCAGAAGCTGCATTTCTGAAACACACTGCCCAACATGCAGACGGCTGGGCTGCTCGGAGAGTCTCCTCCCCGAGTATTCGTTTTCCTTTTATATAACTTGACGGAGGAGTCTTGCAACCTGTTCCCCACACTTGTTGACTTCTTGAGTCTCCCGAGCTTGCCCCCACCCCAGGAAGGAACGTTCCAGTTGCTCCCCAATACTGGTCCGAGTCTGCCCCTCAGTAGTTGTTTATCACTCCTAGTCATGTGACCTCTTAAATCTTAGCTTTCCCAGGCTTCCTGAATCTCCAGAGCTTTCATCCTCTGTTTGGAAGAGGGGATTTCAATTCAGAGGAATCTGCTATATATATCAAATTATATATTATGTAGTTTTAAATATATATATCAAATTATATATTAGACATTTTTATTTTTATATATTCATAGCAATATACATATATATATTATATGCATATATATATATATATTCTGTCTGTTAAGAGTGTCTCTGAATTTGTTTGCATTTTAGAAGATTCAAGGACATTTCCATGCTTCATTTATCTAATTCCCACCTCCTACTCAAGCACAAGCACAATCTGTAGAAACTACATGAACTAGACAATGAGGTCCCGGGTTGTCAAAGAGCACGGCAGACACGGAGTTTCAGCACCGAGCTTCCTCCTCAAAGCAGGTCTCGTTGTCCAGCTACAGCAGTGCCACCAGCACAAAGCCTCCCATGATCAGCTGCCTCTGGGATGGCCTCAGACCTAGGCCACCACCTGGCCCAGTGCTTCAAGGGCAGCTTCATTGCTAGTGACTAGCTGAAGCAGGGGGGTCAAGTTCTGGCTTTGGTTTTTGTTGCTTTGTTTTTTTTTTTTTTTTTTTTTTTTTTGGTTTTTAATGTAGGGTCTCACTCTACTCCAGGCTGACTTGGAACTCACTCTGTGGTCTCAGGGTGGCCTCGAACTCACAGCGATCCACCTACCTCTTCCTCCCAAGTGCTGGGATTAAAGGCGTGAGCCACCATGCCCGGCCACGTTCTGGCCATTTTTGATAGGCCATATTAAAGCAGAACTTCATGAGGTTGGCTGGGGTTGCTAACCCCTTCGTTACCATCAACTCCTCCCTCTGCCCAGGCTGTCTCCTTTCCCCAAGGGCACACCCACTAAAAGTCCTCAGCATGTCCTCGCTGCAAGTTGACCTTAAACAACCCAAATTATGTCCCAGTGGTCAATTTACTGCCTCTTCAGCTTTCAACAATGTCCAGTATAAGGAAGGGTCTAGAATGCCTCTGTCCATTTTGTAAGTCCATAATGAACCACAGGGCAAAGAGAAACAGGGGCAAGACAGGCACGTAGGAAGACACAATCTTGCAGCAATAGCTCTGGAAAGAGACTTGGTATGACTCACGGTTCAAGTGAAAGCTAAGCATACATGGTCAAGAATAGAGACAAGGGCTGGGGAGATGGCTCAGCGGTTAAGGCGCTTGCCTGTGCAGCCTAAGGACCCATGTTCGACTCTCCAGATCCCACATTAGCCAGACGCACAAAGGCGAGGCAAGCACAAGGCCATTCTGGAACAAGGCTGAGGGCAGACGGGGAAGAACAAAAGGAAGATGGTGTTTGATCACGGATAAAACTCGATTTGGAAAAAAAATAATAATAATAGACTGGTTTCCAGAGCTTCTGGGGCAAGATGGCAGCTTAGACACTTCCTCTGTGTAAGTCTGTGAGTGAGAAGAATCACGGTAACAAAAGAGAGAGAGAGAGAGAGAGGAGAAAGACATCAAGAAGGCAGAAAAAGGTAACAGGTAAGAGAAAAAGCGTGGACAAACAAAAAGGCCACCCAGAGAAAAGTAGAAGACAGTCCAGAGCTCCGGCCCTGGCGAGGAGCAGGGAGGGACAGTCACCACACAGCATCAAAGATAGTCCAGAGCTTGACACATGCCTTTAATCCCAGCACTCGGGAGGCAGAGGTAGGAGGATGACCTTGAGTTCAAGGCCACCCTGACACTACATAGTGAATTCCAGGTCAGCCCGGGCTAGAGTGAGACCCTACCTCAAAAAAACAAACAAAAATAATAGATTGTCCAGAGCTCCGGCCCTGGTGAGGAGCAGGGAGGGACAGCCACCACACAGCACAAGCCAGGCATGGTTTTCACAAGCCGTAAATCCAGCACTGGGACGAGAACTTGCCGGTGACTCCTCCTTCAGGGCAGGCAAGGGTGGAGAAGACATCATTGCACATCACACAGGGTCTATGTCAGGTACCTTCTTGAGAGACAGCCTCAGTTCAGACCGAGACAAGCTGGGTCCTGAAAACAAGGAACGATCACAAGTCAAGAAGTCTGGGGACCCCGTGCCACAGTGTGGTGGTGGGCGATCAGTTACCCAGGCCTCCTTGGAGAGGAGTGGGCCCTGTTACCTGTGGACCACCCCGGGGCTGAAGCCTCCCAGCCCAGGGCCAGCGGACTGCCTGACCCTGGGAGCTGCCTCCCCGCTGGCAAGAATGAGAGTCCTGAGCCCGGGACCAGTGGACAGCTTCATCTCACCCCTCCCTCCTCTCACTGGATGCGGGGCGGCATCTCAGTGCCATGACGCAGGAAGAGTGCCCAGGTCTCTTGGGCATGCCCCTCCAGTGCTCTCCTTGCTTCTCCTGCTCCCTGGCACACCAGGGGAGACCCCTCCGCTGGGGTGCTTGCCGTCTCTGGCTGCACAGGCCGCCAAGGTGTTGTCGCTCTTAGTTTCTCGTTGCTGGCGCAAAGCATCCAGCCAAAAGCAGCTCGCAAGAGGAAAGGGTCTAGTTGGGCTTACAGACTCGGGGGGTGGAGAAGCTCTCTGATGACAGGGGGAAGCGTGGCATGAGCAGAGGCTGGACATCACTTCCCAGCCAACATCAGATGGACAGCAGCGGCAGGAGAGTGTGATGAACACCGGCTATAGTTACACATCAGCCTGCCCCAAGAACACACCTCCTCCACCAAGGCTCTCCAATTCCCAAATTGCCACCAGCTGGGGACCCAGCCTTCAGAATTATAGGGGACACCTGACTCAAACCACCACAGGTATCTCTGGAGTAGGCGGGAACCCACCAAGCCCATAGGTCACCAAGGTCACGCACGGGCCAGCAATGGCCTCTGGTATGCAAAGGAGGTGAGCTTCCGACATGAATGCAGCCTGGGCACTGACCACTTACACCTGACCAGCTCACTGTTGGGTCACACACCACACCAGCCTGTGCAATGGGAGCAGAGAGGAAATACATCCCAGTGCTGACCCTCCACCCCACCCCAAAGTGGCAGACCCCAATATTAGAGAATCCAGGGAAAAAAATCACAAATTCTTTGTGCTTTTTCTTTTTCACTTTTTGTCTCTTTACTATGATTTATAGTAATTCTATTTAGACTTAAAAATTCTTTGCTTTTATTTATTAAGACAGGCCTTGCTATACATCTCAGGCTTACCTACATTTTGTTCTTTATTAATATGACATTTATCTAATTTTATTTTCCTATATTTTGTAATTTTTATCTCATTTTTTGCCCCTTTGGGTAGTTGATTTTATTATTTCTCTGACATTTATCATTTTTAAACTACATTATTAATTTTTAATTTCAGTTTATTCTAAATTACTTTTTTATCTTTGTGTTTGTGTGTAAGGGGGTGTGTGTGTTTGTGTATGAATACAGGCAAACGTGAAATGACATGGGTGTATTATTCCTTGTACTTTTCAGAGCTTTATGGAATAAAACTGGAAATCATCAGCAAAAGAAACTACAGAAAATGTACCAACATGTGGAGCTTAAACAATATATTTTTGAATGACCAGTGGATCATTGAAGAAATGAGGATGGAAATTTAAAAATTCATAGAATCAAATAAAAATGAAGACACAATTGCCTGGAACTTTTTAGATACTATAAAAGCAGGCCTAAGAATGATTTGTGGCTATAAGAGCCTATATTTTTTAGACAGCTGGGCATGGTGTGCATACCTTTAATCCCAGCACTCGGGAGGCAGAGGTAGGAGGATTGTTGTGAGTTGGAGGTCACCCTGAGACTACATAGTGAATTCTAGGTCAGCCTGGGCTAGAGTAAGACCCTACCTTGAGAAATATATATGTATTTTTTAAAAATGTATATTTAAAAAAAATATGTATATATTTTATAAAAAATATTTTTAAAATATATATATATTATAAACTGTGATCAAGTTCATTTCACTCAAGGGATTCAAGAATGGTATTCTAATCAATCAATAAACAACACAGCACATGAACAGAATCACACAATCATCCCAAGAGGAGCAGAAAAGGCCTTTGCAAAAGTCAGCATTCCTTCATGATAAAAACCCTGGAGATGGGCTGCAGAGATTGCCTACGAAGCCTAAGAACCCAGGTTCAGTTTCCCAGGACCCACGAAAGCCAGATGCACAAGGTGGTGCATGCGTCTGGAGTTTGTTCACAGTGGCTGAAGGCCCTGTCACACCCATTCTCTTTCTTCCTTTGCTCTCTCTCTCTCTCTCAAGTAAATAAAATATTTTTTCAAAATCCTGAAGAGACTAAGAATAGAACTATCATACCTCAAAATAATAAAGACTACATATGACTAACATATAGCCAGAATTATACTAGATGGGGAATGCCTGAGAATGCTTTCTGAAATCAGAAACAAGACAAGCATGTCCGTTCATTTTACTCTCGTTCAATATAGTGACTGGGCTCTAAACCAGAGCAATAAGGACAGAAATAGAAAGGATACAAACAGGAAATAAAACTGCTGAATTATTCCTGTTTGTAACGGATATGATCCTTCACTGAAAATACCCCAGATACTCTCCCAGAAAACTCTGAAGTCTGACAAATATATCAACAAGAGAACAGAATACAAAATCAACATGCAAAAATTAATAGGATTTTTTAACATCGGTGATGAATACACACAGCTATATCCATCTAATCTGCAACAAAGGTGCCAAAAAATCCACAGGTTGAAAACTACAAGCTAACAAATGTTTCTAGGAAAGGTGGATTTTTCACATGCAGAAAAATGAAGCTAGATCCCTATCTCTCACTCTGAATAAAAATCAATTCATAGGCTGGAGAGATGGCTTAGGTGGTTAAGGTGCTTGCCTGCAAAGCCAAGGGATCTAGGTTCAGTTCCCCAGGACCCACGTAAGCCAGATGCACAAGGTGGCACATGTGTCTGGAGTTTGTTTGCGTGGCTGGAGGCCCTGGCACGCATTCTCCGTCTATCTCCTCTCTCTCTCTCTCTCCTTCCCTCTCTGTCTCTAATAAATAAATAATTTAAAAATCTTAAATGTAAAAAAGAAAATCAATTCAAAGTAGACCTCAATGTGGGACTTGAAACTACAAGAGGAAAGCTAAGGGCAGACATAAAACTTCAAGATATAGCACCTGTAAGTTTCCATTCTGCGAGATGAAAGACTGTTGCAGAACATGAATGTTTATACTTAGAAATGGTTAAGATGATAAATTTTATGTTGTGGAATGCTTTGCCACCATTAAAGCACACACACCATGGCTTTTCAGCCTTCTGGATAACATCAAGTGTAAACCACACACAACTACTGAGTAATCAAAAGTTCCCATCCTTGGACTAGAGGGATGGCTTAGTGGTTGACGTGCTTGCCTGCAGAGCCAAAGGACCCAGGTTCAATTCCCCAGGACCCACATAAGCAAGACGCACATGTGGGCTCATGCATCTGGAGTTCATTTGCAGCAGCTGGAGGCCCTGGCGCACCCATTCTCTCTCTCTCTCTCTCTCTCTCTCTCTCTGCCCCCACTTTCTCTCTGTCAAATAAATAAGTCAATAAAATGTTTTAAAGTTCCCATCCTTGTAAAAGCCTGGAAAACTAACACCCTCAGAAGATCACAGTATAGTAGAAAAGATAAATGACAACCCACAGGCTTCACAATGGAGGTGCTCACAGTGCCCAGGGAAAAGAAGGGAGGCGTCATTTATATACATCCCACGTCCTAAAACTAGCTATACCCCCACCTGAATATACGCATGGATTCACTCAAAAATAGCTGCTGAGCATCTACTTTTAGCAAGACAGTCTTGTATGGAAAGTCCATTAACTGAGAAAAAAATAAATAAACGAAAGCTAGATCAAACCGGTAGGCCAAAAATTAAGCAATAGATATTCCAGAATTGAAGGCTAAGCTATTTCTCACCGTTCTCCTACAGGTAGGAGCAAGCTTCAAAATATTTTTTCAGCAGCACTAATTGCCTAGATTTTATGATCCAAGAAATAAAAGTGCTCTCTAATTTATACACTGTTCTTCTGCTAAAAACGGGGTCAATTTATTATTCACTTTAAAGTTCACCTTTTCCACGACCAACAAGTCTATTTTATATGTCAGTGTTTCCTAGCATTAACTTGCATTCGAGACATTCAGCTTTGCGGGAGTTTTTTTGTTTTGTTTTAAACAAAGTGCAGCTGCTAATATCTACGGGTCTGCGTGAGACCGGAAGTTCTACTTTTCAAGAAAGCCCGTAGGGCTGATTAGTACTGGTCCCTGGACCACACCTTGACAAAGCTTCAAGTCCTGGGCAGGTGCTAATGATGTCCTTGTCCCTTCCATCGCAGCACCACACAAGTGTGCTCTACGGTGAGGTTGTTCTACTCAACAACCGTAAGAACAGAGCAGTCCAGCTTTTGTCAAAGTGAAAATATCTCCTAAGGGGGGAAAAACCCTTTAAGTTTGGACAACCTTTATTTCTAATTATAGGGTTTCATTATTTTTTTTTTAAAAAAAGCCTTAAGGGTGGTACCTGCTTTCACTCAAGGAAAATTAGAGGTTGCCTGAGTTTGACAGGTATTTAATTGTACCAGGACAGAAAGGGGGCTTGATCCCTCCCCACCGTCCATTATAATTAAACCTCAACATACTCTTCAGATTGTGAAAGGTTGCGTAAGAGAAGCCAACCTTTAAACTGGGTGGGAGAAGAGGCTATGCATAATTAATGAAACTAATCAAGTGCTTTGGAAACAAACAGAGCTCTTCAAAAAAGAAAAAAAATAGCACATAGATGCAAATAGAGTGATGTTTGCTCATAACTTGTAATTATGAAAACTGCATTTTTGCCATATCCTTTTTATGTGCCCTGACTTGTTAAGTGAGGGGAAAAATGATTAAATCATAACAGAATGATTTAACCTTGTCAAACTACATGACAAAGGCTTCCCAGGAAGAGGAGATTCATTCCTGGAAGATTATTTAAGAATTTCAGGAAACATCATAGACTCTAAGACCACATCAATACTTCTAGGAATCAAAGTCTATCTCGTGTGTGTGTGTGTGTGTGTGTGTGTGTGTAGTCTGCATTATAACTTTCTAAATCTTTGTATCAAGCCCGAGCACTGCAAGAATCGTGTTCACAATATTGTTGCCAGAGCTTTCAGAAAGATCACTAACTATTGTAGTTGGTTTTCCCATTTCATGAGGTGAACCAGAAAGAAATTCATGAGCCAATTCTCCATCATTAAGTTGTACTTTTCCTTCCATTATTTCAAAATATTTTGGCCAGGCTGTCATCATAAACCTTGTCCAACCTAGCACAGGTTTAAACTTGGGTCTGGAGATGCCAGCTGGAATCAAGGAATCAAAATGTCCATGTGGCACTGACCCAGGCTCAGATTTTTCCTTAAAACGGATCTAGTTCCAGAAAAGCCCACAAGATATGTAGCAAATTTTTGTGTGACCACAGATCTCTACACTAACTCTTCCTTGTTAATCCTCAAAGCTCTCTGGATGGCTAACAGCAGATAGAGAGAGACAGTGTGCCGGCCCTATTGTATTATAATGGCTTTATAATAGTCTCTTATTTTCTTTCTGTGACTTTAATTGAGGTGGTAGTTTCACCAAAGCCTGTCGCTTCTTTCCAACCATCCACACAAGTAATGATATTAAAGGAAGCAGGCTTGTTGAAGAGGAAGCCAACAGAGGCTTGAAGGAATATGACCCAAATCCTACACACAGTAAGTAACCTGGGCCTTTTCCCCTCTGGCTCTGTGGGGGCGTCTGTGAAAACCCGTCCTCCAGGTTTATGATAACCAGAGAAACAAAGAGGGTGGAATAAGGGACACTATAAACATAGGATAGAGGGCTGGAAAGATGGCTTAGCGGTTAAGGCGTTTGCCTGCGAAGCCTAAGGACCCGTGTTTGACTCTCCAGATCCCACATTAGCCAGACGCACAAAGGTGAGACACACAAGCACAAGGTCGCACATGCCCACTAGGCGGTGGAAGCATCTGGAGTTTGATTGTAGTGGCTGAGGCCCTGGCGCACCAATTCTATCTCCCACCCTCTCTTTCTCACACTCTAAAATTTAAAAAAAAAAGAGGGGGGGATATAGCAGCTTATTTTTTAGGCACTTTTAAATCGTTTTTTTAATTTACATTTTATTTTCCTTAATTTATTAGAAAGAGTGAGAGAGAACAGGCATGCCAGGGCCTCCAACCACTGTAAACAAACTCCAGATGCGTGCACCACCATGTGCCTATAGTTTACGTAGGTACTGAGGAATAGAACCTGGATCCTTAGGCTTTGCAGGCAAGTGCCTTAACCATTAAGCCATCTCTCTGGCCCCTTAATTAATTTTTTAAGTTGGCATACAAACTAATGGAGTTCATTGTGGAATTTCCAAACATCTATGTCATTATTGCTTGTCCTAACTATCCATTCCCTCCTACTACACTCCCTGATCATCCCTAACTCCCTCTGGCTGACCCCTTTCCTCCCCCAAATAGCCCTCACCTCTCTTCGGTTTTGTGTCACACGTACTCCACTTCCCTATTTTTCTCCCCTTCTGCCCCCTTAGGATCTCTTCATCCTTCTCATCATTCGTTTCATAGTTTTATGATACATATACACACATAAACACACACCTACATATGTAAATACATAAACATACATATGCCTACATATATACATATACACACATAAATACTTAAATATACACATACATACGAACACACATATGTAAAAACACCCCCCACATACAATGCATCAGTTATGTTCTTATTGCTGAGACAAAATACCCAACTGGAAGCACTTAAGGAAGGAAAAGGCTCATTTTAATTTTGGGCTTACAGTGTTGAGGGGAACTGTATCGTGGCAGGGGAAGAAAGGCAGGAGCCAGAAGCTAGCGTCCCGTCAACAGAGAGGAGCCCTTCCCATGGAGTGGTGCTGACCACAGTTAGGATGGGCCCTCCCGTCTTAACTAACTCATCGAGAAAACCCCTCAAGGACACGACCAGGGATTTGTTTCCATGGTGATTCTAAACCCCATCAAACCGATTGTCAGAAATTAACCAGCATGCACGTACACGTATGTATACGCAAACCTATGTATCTATATAGCATCCTGAGAAGGGCTCTGACCAGGCAGGTCAGAAACCCACCTCCCGTACAGACTGGGGAGATGCACATTTATGGGGCAGGGGCATATTGGAATCCTTTGCTTGCCGGGTGGTCACTTTGCCTCAGGGCTTGGACCACTTCAGAGAACTGACAATCAGGTGGTTTGGCCTTTCTAGGAAAGTGATAAACAGGGGTGGATGGCGCTGGTCATTCCAGGAATGTGATAATTGGGAGGGATGGTTGAGTCACTTTGGGTTACAGTGAGGCAGTCAGAGTGCAAAGATGGAGTCTTTCTGGTTCTACCAAGCACATCTGATGTTTGTTTGTAGTGGCACGCATGCACCTACATACATCACACAATATACATACATGAATGATCTCCATGTTCCTCCCACTCTCTGAGTACTGGGAGCAAGACTATGGCAGCATTGAAGGGCGGTCCTTTAACTCATTTCTGTTTAAGGGCATCCCAAGATAAGCGAGTCCTCATAGCTTTCCAGTAACCACTGACCACCTGTAGAGGCTCAGGGCGGCCGCACTGGCCAATTCAACCTCTTACGTGGTCTCAAGACTGTTGTTGCTTCCTTTGTGGTGTTGTTTTTATTCAGTAGGTTGGTGTGTTTGTCTTGGGGGGATGCGGGAGGGGGAGACAGGGCCTCATAGGCCAAGCTGGCCTGGTATTCACTATGCAGCCTTTGGCTTTGAACTTTTGGCAATCCTCCTGCCTCAGCTCCATGAGTACTGGTATTATGGGCATGCGCCACCATTCCTGGCTATTTGTTGTTTTCTTTTTCTTTCTTTCTTTTTTTTTTTTTTTTTTTTTTTTTTTTTTTTTTTTTTTGGTTGTTTGAGGTAGGTTCTCACTCTGGCTCAGGCTGACAACTATGTAGTCTCAGGGTGGCCTCGAACTCACGGCCATCCTCCTACCTCTGCCTCCCGAGTGCTGGGATTAAAGGCGTGCGCCACCACGCCCGGCTTTTGTTGTTTTCTTTACCAACTCATGAACACTGAAAAGTAAAGACCCACATCTCATTTGCCCAGCTTTAACACTTACGCTTTTTAATTGAATATCAATCCTCCCTCCGAAATTTCCAGAAAGTTTTCTGAAACCTCTCTGAAAAGCCCAGGAAAGCCTTCAAACGACAGGCAGGAGGTAGCTATGTACACCGCCACCCTTTCAATAGGGATGATAGAAACCCTGATCGCACAGGGGTCTCTCCCTAGTCTAGCATTCGAGTTTTGCCTGAACAAAAGCAATGGCCAGTTTTCTCATTTGCAAAGAACTGCCGAAAAGAAAGAAAGAAAGAAAAAAGAAAAAAAAAAAACACGTTTTGCAGAACAATGAGGGGTTTTTCCATTTCCAGGCTATTTTCCTAAGAGTTGAATGGGTCTAAAAGCCAGACCTCGCTGAGCCTCTGGCCTGAGGCCTCCCCTCCCACCCCACAGTCCTGCGGTCCTCCTGCGGCGCTGCCTCCTCCCTCCTCCCTCCTCCCTCCTCGGCTGGCTCCCAAGCCTGTCAACACCGCTCCCAGTAACTGCCAACAAAGCCTGGGGCCTCTCCACACGGTGCCCTTGGGGCCAGGCCCATTATCTCCTCCTCTACCCACGGGGTCTGGAGGAGCAAGAGCAAGTGTGGGGCCTGGGCTTGGGGTGGTCCGGCTTTTCTGCTATTAAATTGCAAGGAAAAGAAAGGCAGGACTGAGGGATGGGAATGAACAGAGAAGTTATATTGGAAGATTTGGCAAAAAATGAAGGAAGGAAGGGAGGAAGGAAGGAAGGAAGGAAGGAAGGAAGGAAGGAAGGAAGGAAGGAAGGAAAAAGGGGGGACATGGGCTACTATGAGTGCCCCAAATGAGGCCTAACTCCTTTTTATTTCAGTTCTTGGTCCAGTCAGCTCAGCTGTCATGCTCAAGTCGGGAATGCTTAGCACATGTCCTTGAACTCTGAAAGTGTAGGTCACAGGAAAAAAAAATTTTTAAATCTGCACTTAGGCATTCAACAGCCTTACTGTTGTTTTGATGAGACAAGGTCCTCTGTAGCCCAGACTGGCCTCAAACTCACTTTGTGGCTGAGGATGACCTTGACCCCCCGATGCTCCTGCCTCTACCTCCCGAGAGCGGGAATTACACGTATGACCACCTCGCCCTGCTGCATACACCGCCTTCCCAGTGGTGTTGCTTCTTTGCCAATGTCTTTGCCTCAAGGGAGGAAGACTGACTCAACGTTCTGGAAGCTGCTATCGAAGGTAACACACAGTAAGGTAACTAACTCAAAGTTGAATACCCAGGAAAAGAATGGGCTCGGAGTTTTGAAAACAATGGCGATTCGCCTCCTTCAAAACAAAGTTCTGTGCTGGAGAGATGGCTTAGCGGTTAAGCGCTTGCCTGTGAAGCCTAAGGACCCCGGTTCAAGGCTTGATTCCCCAGGACCCACGTTAGCCAGATGCACAAGGGGGCACGTGTCTGGAGTTCGTTTGCAGTGGCTGGAAGCCCTGGCGCGCCCATTCTCTCTCTCTCTCTCTCTCTCTCTCTCTCTCTCTCTCTCTCCCTCTTTCTCTCTCTGTCTGTCGCACCCAAATAAATAAATAAAAATAAACAACAACAACAAAACAAAGTTCTAAGGACTGGAGAGATGGCTCAGTGGTTAAGGCGCTTGCCTGCAAAGCCTAAGGATCCGAGTCCCATTCCCCACCACCCATGTAAGGCCAGATGCACAAAGTGGCACATGCGTCTCGAGTTCGTTTGCTGTGGCTCGATGCCCTGGCACGCCCATTCTCTCTCTTGCTCTATCTGCCTCTGTCTCTTTCCCACTGTCTCTCAAGTAAATAAATAAAATATTTAGGGGAGGGGGAAACTCGAGTTCCAGAGAACACGCACCCTGTTTTATGGATTGAAGTGTTGCCTGGTTCTCCCATTGAAAATGAACCCACCAAGCATGGTGGCACATTACAAGTTCAGTCCCAGCTCCCGCTGCACGGCAAGGCTTGTCTCAGCAGCAACAATAATATGTAAATAATGATAGTCACAAATTAGATAACTAAAAGAAAGCCAAACAAGGTCGTTTAGAGAAAGGGAGTTCTGTATATATTTTTCAAACCAGATTATTGCTTCCTTCCACATACCATTCTGTTCAGATTCTGTAAGCAATTTTTCACAGGAACAAAATCCAACTGTAAGATATCAGTCTACCCATTGAGTCACTTCTATTTTCATTAGGACACGTACTTAGTTGTGGTCCCAAGCTATCAAAATTTAACTCTGGAAGGAGATACTTATCCTGTGTACCAAAAGACAAAATTGGAGATCCAAAATTATTTTTATGAGACAATAATCACATGTCTGACCAGACCACTGCTCTGGTATTTAATCTGCACTAATATTTCCACCTCTTTCTCATCATCCACGCTACTCTACACCCCGTAATCTGAGGGGTCCCACGAGAAGTGCTGTGTGGAAGGGACGTTCCTCTGATGCTCAGACCTCTGATGCCATCCGTTGGTCTGTCTGTTCCCCGTGCTCACTGCTCCTTCCTATGAAATGGTGCCAAGAACAACGATACTCCTGCAGGGTCTCCAGTGTCGAAGCCACAAGAATGCCCCTCCGCGCCCAATGGCAGCTGTGCAGCAATATGGCGTCATACGGAAAATTACAGTCTTGGAGGCAAATACGTTTCCCCTCTCCAGTGATTTAAAATAGACAGGGCGACGCCCAAAAATCATGCTTTCTTCTTTCCAAGATGGAGGGCTCTTCTTGGAATGCACCCCCGGAGGCAACCACCTTCCCGGTTGGAACTCCTTAAACACAAACACAAAACTCCTTGAGCGGACAGATTCAGAAAGGACACATGCCATGTCCATTGAGTGGAAAGTGTGTTCCCGTAGACCTTTACATCCACACTAAATAAAAAGTCTTTTTTAATCAACACAGCAGAAGCTCACATGTAATTATTTTCCTAAAGAGCTCAAGTTTGCATATAATGAGACATATTGGCACTAATTACTGCTTTTATAATGTTTATCTTGGCCACATTCTGTAAATAAAAGAACACAAGTCTTCAAAGAATTAACAATCTAAAAAAAAAAGAATTAACAATCTAACTAGGAGAGATGCATAGAATATCTTTTTTTTAATTTTTTTGTTTGTTTTTATTTATTTATTTGAGAGCGACAGACAGAGAGAGAAAGAGGCAGAGAGAGAGAGAGAGAGAGAGGGAGGGAGGGAGAGAGAGAATGGCCGTGCCAGGGCCTCCAGCCACCGCAAACGAACTCCAGATGCGTGCGCCCCCTTGTGCATCTGGCTAACGTGGGTCCTGGGGAATCGAGCCTCAAACCAGGGTCCTTAGGCTTCACAGGCAAATGCTTAACGGCTAAGCCATCTCTCCAGCCCGCATAGAATATCTTTAAAGATTAACATGTGAATAAATTCTCAAAAGGATGGTGAGTTCCACCAAGGTATATCTGCTGATTCACAGCTCTGGTCCTTGTACCTATGCAGTTTGGACTCAGTAGATATTCGATGAGTTATTGGAGCAGGGAAATGCTGGGATAGAGGAAATTGCAAAGAAAGAGTAATGAGGCAGCAAATGAAGCTGCCTCAACCTGGGTCCAAGGACTCTATTACTTACAAGAACGGGCTGAGCATGGTGGCCCACGCCTGCAATCCAGGCATTGCAGATACAGAGAAGTGTGGCTGCTGGCCAGCCTGGGTTGCATAGTGAGAGCCTGACTCAATCATCATAATCCGTATTCTTTAAAATTTTTTAAAATCAAACCCTCAATCATTGACCTTCACTGGAATGACCTCTACCCTTCTCATTAAAATGGGGTAGTTTTCATTTTTCTTATGTTGCCAAATAAGCTGAAGTTCTCAAGAGAATTTTGGCCAGACAAGCTCTCGGGAGAAACTCCACCAGACAAGCCGTCGGGAGGACCTCCGCCGGACAAGATCTCCAGAGAACCTCCGCCAGACAAGATCTCCGGAGAACCTCCACCAGCCACATCCTCATTCCCAGAGCTCTTCCCATTTCTGCTGCCTCTTACACAACACCGAATGACCTCACCGTTATTTCAGCTGCCTAAAATTATGTCTAGATATCCTGGATGTCCATTCCTAGAGTCATCTCTGATTCCAATGGTGTTTACATAGTTGAGATCAAACTTTTAATGCTTCCAGGGTCATAAACACAAAATAAATAATAAAAAGCAAGGCTTTTTGTTTGTTCTTATGTGTTTGTTTTAAGAGCAAGTCTTACTTGCAAACAAGTAAAGGTGTAACCACTCTGACAGGTGACGTAATATTGTAAGTGAAATTGTTTAGACCTAACAAAAGGTTAAGACAGTTCATAAAATTATCTCTGATGAAGATGAAGGCAGAGAGACTTGAGTTTTGATATGTCTTTTCCTGTCTCCTAGTTCCTGAGCCTCTATCAGAGACCTTCCTAGTTTTACTTTTTAATCTTCCTCAACATCACTGCCTGCTGTTGCATGTGGCGTACTCTGGTGTACACAACTTTATGCTAGAAAACTCTTACTGGCAAGAAGCCATGCTAACAACTGACTGGACACGTGGCAGCAGAACTGTGCCCTTGGTACAATATAATCTTATCCAAAGGAGTTACTACTGACCATGAGGAATGCAGGGGACAGGACGGGTAATGAAACTTGCATATTCTGTGTTATAAGAGCACTTTGGAGCTCATTGGTTAAAGGTGCTTGCTTGAAAACCCTGATGACACAGGTTAGAATCCCCAATACCCATGTAAAGCCAGATGCACAAAGTGGCACATGAGCCTGGAGTTTATTCACAGTGACAAGAGGCCTTGGCATGCCCATACTCATTCTCTCTCTCTACCTATCTATCTTTTTCTCTATCTTTCTCTCTCTCTTTCCTCTTTCTCCTCCTCTTCCTCCTCCTCCTTCTTCCTTCTCTCTCAAATAAGTAAATAAACACTTTAAAAACAACGAGGCACTTTCAGGACTAGAGAGATGGCTTAGCAGTTAAGGCACTTGCCTGCAAAGCCAAAGGACCCAGGTTTGATTCCCTAGGTCCCACGTAAGCCATATGCACAAGGTGGGACATGCCTCTGAAGTTTGTTTGCAGTGGCTAGAGGCCCTGGTGCACTATTCTCTCCCTCTCTTGTTCTCTCTCTCTCTCTCTATCCCCCACTCTCAAATTAATTAATTAATTTAATTAAATATAAAAACCTTTTTAAAAAGCACTTTCAGAGTTCATATTGTAGAAAGAACTCTTCACGTGCACACTGTAACTAGTAAACACAGACACGCTGCTAATGTTTGTGTGATCGGAGTTAACCCCCAGCCCAGGCATTGCTGTGGGAGAAACGCAAGGCCTGGTGGCCCTGCAGTCTCGCACACCTGACTGCAGAGAGAGAAATGATCATGAGGGGAGAGTCCTGGGGACCGTAAGGAGAGAAGCACCAACAGTATGAAGCTCAGCGATGAGGTTGGTCACCCGCCCAGAAGTACAGAACTAAACTTAGAATGAAAGCCTTTGCTTCTGAAGGTCCCTATGTAAGACGCAGTGGCTGACGCTATCTACACAGGACCTGCATAATAGGGCGGGGAGGGGGGATTATGACATCAAATTAGGAGAGAGGCTGGTTGGGAAAAAAAAGAAGGGATTCAGCAGAGGGGAGATTTTAAAAGGGGGGAGTGTGGTAGGAAGGAATCATAATCATGATATATTGTCTGTGTATATGGAGGTTGTCCGTTAAAAGTTAAAAAGTGGGGGTGGGCCAGGGAGATGGCTCAGCATTTAAAGGCACTTGTTTGTGAACCTGACAAGCCAAGTCCAGTACTCCTCAGCACCATGTAAAGCTGGACACAACTGGTGCCCGCGTGTGTAATCCACACACGCCTACACAAGCCAGGAGAATCCAGACACTCACAAGAATCAACAGCAAGGGGCTGCAGAGATGGCTTAGTGGTTAAGCGCTTGCTTGTGAAGCCTAAGGACCACGGTTCGAGGCTCGATTCCCCAGGACCCACGTTAGCCAGATGCACAAGGGGGCGCACGCATCTGGAGTTTGTTTGCAGTGGCTGGAGGCCCTGGAGCGCCCATTCTCTCTCTCTCTCTCTCTCTCTCTCTCTCTCTCTCTCTCTCTCTCTCTCTCTGTCTCTCACTCTCAAATAAATAAATGAACAAAATTAAAAAATAAAATGAATCAACAGCAAGAGAAACCCTGTGGTAAAAGATGGTGAAAGGAGTGAGGAACACACTGGGTTGTCCTCTGACCTCCACATGTGCGCCATGGCAAGCGTATGCCCATTCGTACACATCATGCACGCGCATGCGTGCACACACACAAATAGATAATTAAAAAATGGGGGAGAACTTAAATATAGAGAAGCTAAAATGATTAGAACAAGTGCAATCCCAGCTTGCTCGCAAAGAGAGACAAGTGATTGCACAGATAAGCCGTTTGAGTGAGTACCTCTGTAGCATTTTACACACACACACACACACACACACACACACACACACAAGGAGAGGCCACAGGAACCACTCTGGCTTCAGAGCACTCACTCTCTGTGGAAGCAACTTCCTTGTCTGGAGTCAGTGCATGACCTTGGCAGTTTCTCAAATGTCACATAGAATCTCTCTGGGGGATGGCTAGATGGGCAGCTGTAAAATGGCACCAACTCAAGCTGTTACCCTGACATTGACCAAAGAGGAAAAGGAAGTTGTTTAATGACTGAGAATCAAAAAAAAAAAAAAAAAAGTCAAGTAACGCAAACCATATTTTCTGGCACGATCTGCCCTCTATGAAATAGGCAAAGGATGATAACAGGGTTTGGAGCGGTGGAACGGCAGCTCCGTGGATACCCGTCTGTCACTTCGCCCTCAGCACGTCGCATCACAGAGCAGTGTGTGGCCAGCTTGGCCCTCCATCTTCCCACATCCCCCCCGCTGGCAAGATGCTTCTCTGAGGCTAATGGCCCCTGGCCACACCACTTTGGCCTGCGGTTCTGTCACATCTTACACACTGTAAAGGGGGTGGACAGTACTTGGATGAGATCAGGGGTCAGTTTGGACTGGAGTCAGGCCTGCTTCAACCCGGTTTGTTCCTCCATCTCCCTCTCCTCTTCTTCGTCCTGCTAGTCTTGACATTTTGAGCAGCACTTTTTCCCCCCTCAGATCCAGATGAACTTCTGTTTTTCCTAAGTTCTTTTCACCCTTACCATATCCCAAGGACCTTTTTCCTCTGCCGTTTCAATACTGTTTTTCTCTTGCTGCACTGATATTTCTTGAAAACCAACATGGATCTTACTGAGAGCAAAATAAACAGATGCAACCAACAGAACCATGAATCACCGAGCTGGGGAGAACAATCCTGCCTGGTTCAGGAAACTGTCTCCCAGCGGGCCTCAGGGCAGATAGAGAGAGGAACACAGCCTCAAGTTCACCTCACGTCCTTTTCTCCAGCGGGTCCCCCAGGAGTCCGTGGGAAATGTGGTAGACAGCTCAATATCCGGACTGAGCGCAGACAGAGAAACAAAACCTGCCTTCTAGTGTTCACCTTATCTAACAACCACGGAAAACAAATGCAGCTCTCCCACTGCCTCAAGTTATGAAGAATTACCAAAAATGACTTCCATGTGCTCATGGGCCCAACAGCTGTCACACACCAGGGCCCTCTGAGCCAAGATCATGTGAACCCTAACTTTCCTATTGGAAGATGGAGTTGCTGCACACGGACACCATTTCTGTCCACCAAAACCCAGCTCTCATTCTCCCACCCATACATTACACGTGCAAGCCACGCCCTGGGCCTGCCGCGACCACCTAACTTTTTTTTTTAACAAAAGTGTCAAAAACATACATTAGAAAAAAGACAGCCTATTCAACCAATGGTGCTAGCAAAACTGGAGAGCCACCTGCATAAGAAAAAAAGAATTGTAATGCCTCTTACCGTGCGTGAACAAAAATCAGTCAAAATGGATGTTCATTTAAAACCTGAAACATGTCGGGCATGGTGGCGCACGCCTTTAATCCCAGCACTCGGGAGGCAGAGGTAGGAGGATTGCCATGAGTTCGAGGCCACCTTGAGACTCCATAGTGAATTCCAGGTCAGCCTGGGCTAGAGTGAGACCCTACCTTGAAAAACCAAAAAAAAAAAAAAAAAAAAAAAAAAAAAAAAACCTGAAACACTGAAACTGCTAGGGGAAAATACTTCAAAATACAGACATAGTCAAGAACTGAACTTTTTGAAGA
The DNA here is from genome assembly GCA_036346955.1 of Dipus sagitta. Lineage (NCBI taxonomy): Eukaryota > Metazoa > Chordata > Mammalia > Rodentia > Dipodidae > Dipus > Dipus sagitta. The sequence goes on from CM070789.1 coordinate 2,861,549, forward strand.
AGTCTCCAATAGCACACAAAAAAAAAACAAACCTAAGAACTGAAACCGGATGATATGAAGTTAATAAGCTTTGCACAGTAAAGGAAATTATCAGCAGAATGAACAGACCATCCACAGAATGGAAGAAAAATTTCGCCAGCTATACTTCAGACAGAGGGTTAGTATCTAACCTTAGAGAAAGACCTACATAAATCAAACACTCCAAAATAAGACACCAATCAATGAATGGGTCAATGAGCTGGATAGTCAGTTCTCAAACGAATAGACAAAAATGACCAATGAAGCCAATTTTTTTTTTCTTTCTGATTTTTCGAGGTAGGGTCTCACTTCTAGCCCAGGCTGACTTGGAATTCATGATTTAGTCTCCGGTTGGCCTCGAACTCACGGCGATCCTCTTACCTCTGCCTCTCCCGAGTGCTGGGACTAAAAAAGTGTGTACCACCACGCTGGCAACATTTTTTTAAAAAACATTCGACATCCTTTATCAGGGAAATGTAAGTTAAAGCTGCTGTTGGGTCTACTTTTAGGTCCCAGTCAGAAGGGTAGCTCTGAGCGCAAAGGCTTGTCCTGGAGAGATGGCACTTGTCATGCAAGCCCGAGGAGCAGAGTTTGGACGCCCAGCGCCCAGGTACAAAATCCGAGGGAGTGAGGGAGCTTTGTCAGGTAGTCAGGGTGACTGGGGCCCCCTGAAAGCAAAAATCAGGAAGGTCTCTGGCCCTCTCCTTGCAGTCTCCACTTGGCTAGAGAACAGAGTATGATCTGACTTCTTATCTCTTTCCTGGGTCTGTTTGTTTTTGTTTGTTTGTTTTGTTTTTTATTTTCCCACAAACAACCTGAGCCCCTCCTGAGAGGGAGGTCCCCTTTCCTCGAATTTAAATCTGATCTTGACACTGTGGTTGGTCAAGTTCAGGCCCCAGAACTTGGCACCACGGCTGGCCTCTTCGTGAGCCGGCCTCTAGCCCAGAGCAGTCAGCTGTCTCTCTGGTTCACCTGAGCTGGAAGGTAAAACCCACTACAATAAGGCTATAGATGCCCAACTCTCTTTTACTTTTCTTCAAGGCCCACCACGTGGTTTCTCAAACCACATGGGTATATCTGTTTTCCTTCTCTTGATTTTGTACCTAAATAAATACTATAATTCAATAACTATCCTTCTAAGCCTTATGTTACTAAGGTGTTTTGTTAAAAGCAGACGCAACCTAAGGGTTTGGGGTTCAAGGACTCTACTTCTGAGCTCTTAACATCCCAGCTCACTTGCATAGGCTGGGAGGTGCTACGTAAGCTGCTGGCAGACAGAACTCATCTTCCATTCACAGGTGAACCCTCCATTCTACAATACTGATCCTGCAGACACAATGTGCCCCCTGCCCCCACGCAATAGTGGCATGAGGGGTACAGAGGTAACCAGCAGCTCTATGAGTTTGAGGTCTGCGCCACTGGAGGAGAATGGAATTCATGCCCGGTGCTGAACGCCAAGTCAAAAGCCCATGTCTGAGGAGAGTGTGGGCCCCAGCTGTCAGGGCTGCATTGTTAAGCAGATGTTTTGCCAGACTGCCTCCTAAATATTGTGCGACGTCCACAGATCAGCTCTGTCCTCAAGCAGTCAGCAAAGCCCTCTTCCTGGCAGTCGGAGGTACTCAATGCGCAGACTCATGACGGGTGAAGTGACTGACAGTTGTTTGGCCCTAAATGGGAAGCACACATCATACTCTCAAGGGCTCAGAAACCAGTGTAGGAGACTGGGAAGAATGAGTGTACGGGCTAGGGACAGGGAGGAGGGCTGTGGGACTCTGGCGTCAGGACATGACAAGGTCACTGCACTGACGCACTCACAAGAGATGTGGCTACCTGCACATCACCTGTGCATGCCGGAGCCAATCATCATTCGGTTACACAAGACCTGCAAAGATGGAGCCAATCATCATTCGGTTACACAACCCTGCAGGTGATGGGACCAATCAACATTCTATTATCGATGGGGGAGGGACTTGGCAGCCACTCTCCTCCCCAGGGAGCTAATGACAGTTAAAAGTTGCCAGGGTGAACTGGGCGTGGTGGTGCACGCCTTTAATCCCAGCACTCAGGAGGCAGAGGTAGGAGGATCACCTTGAATTCAAAGCCACCCTGAGACTACATAGGGAATTCCAGGTCAGCCTGAGCTAGAGTGAGACCCTACCTCAAAAAACTAAAAAAAAATTTTTTAAAGTTGCCAGGGAGTGGGAGTCATTCTCTTCTGAGGCAAAGTTACCAGTAAGAGACGAGAAAGAGAAAAGCACCATGAAACTGAAGGGGAAAGGGGGGAGTAATATGAGGTAAATACGATCAAAATGTAATAGATAAGTATGAAAATGTCAAAACAATTCTTAAAAGTAAATTTGCATATATATGTATATGTAATAGACATTAATTTAAAACTTTAAACAGGGTTGGAGAGATGGCTTAGCAGTTAAGGCACTTGACAGCAAAGCCAAAGGATCCAGGTACAATTGTCCAGTACCCATGTAAGCTAGAAGCACAAGGTGGCACATGCCATCTGAAGTTCATTTGCAGTGTCTGGAGGCCCTGATGTGCCCATTCTTTCTATATATCTGCCCCCCCCCACTTACTCTCTCCCAAATAAATAAATAGAAAATTAACAAATGTTTTTTAAAATATTTTATTCATTTTAATTTATTTATTTGAGAGCGACAGTCAGAGAGAGAAAGAGGGAGGGAGAGAGAGAGAGAATGGGAGCGCCAGGGCCTCCAGCCACTGCAAACGAACTCCAGACACATGCGCCCCCTTATGCATCTGGCTAACTTGGGTCCTAGGGAATTGAGCCTCAAACCAGGGTCCTTAGTCTTCACAGTCAAGCGCTTAACTGCTAAGCCATCTCTCCAGCCCAACAAATTTTTTTTTTTAATGAATTTAGGGTTGGAGAGATGGCTTATCAGTTAAAATGCTTGCCTGCAAAGCCTAAGGACTCAGGTTCAATTCCCCAGAACCCACATAACCCAGATGCACAAGGTGGCGCATGCCTCTGGAATTCGTTTACAGTGGGTAGAGGGCCTGGCATGCCAATTCTCGATCTGCCTCTTTCTTTCTCTCTCTCTCTCAAACAAATAAAAATAAAATATTTTTAGAAAATGAATCTAGGGAAAATACTTCAAGATATAGGCATAGGCAAGAACTTTCTGGAAAGATCTCCAATAGCGCAATATGCATATCATACATATATACACACACACATACTGAGCATCATAGCATTGACCTGCAACCCCAGCTCTGTGGAGACAGATCGAGACAGGAGGATCTCTGGTCTCTGACCTCCACATGCATGTACACATATATGCATGCACACATCCTCACCCCCACATGTGTACCTATGTACAAACATGCATACATGTGGGTGCACACACCACACATGCATATACCTGCAAAAAATAAAAATGAAAAAAGGGAATAAATGCTAGTGAGGATGTGAGGAAAGAGGAATTTTTTTTTCACTGCTGGTGGGAATGCAAACTGGTCCAGCCACTGTGGAAATTAGTGTAGATGTTTCTCACAAAAACTAAAAGCAGAACTGCCTTAATGCCCAGCCACAATAGTCCTGGGCATGTACCCGAAGGGTTCTACATCCTGCCACAGAGATCTTTGCACATCCATGTTCGTTGCTGAACTACTCACAATAACCAGTAAAAGGACTCAACCAACAAGTCCATCAACTGATAATGAAAACATGGTGCATATCCACAATGGAGTTCTACTCTGCTATAAGGAAAAATAAAACTATGAATTTAGCAAGAGAATGAACTGATGTGCAAATTATTATATGAGGTGAGGCATCCCGTATTCAGAAAGAAATACTGCCTATTCTCTCCCATACATGGACCCTCGCTTCCAATCTTCATCTATATGCACTGACGTGGCAGTGAATGTGGAGATGGGCCATGAGCCTGGAAGGGGGCCCATGAGAGGGGTAAAAGAGGTTTCAAGGAAAGGGCAAGGAGGGCGATAGAAAGTATGACACAGAAAAGTGACAAGGGACTTCTGGGGGTGGAAAGCGCAGCAGGGGGCGGGGGAGACGGAGGAGAGGAACAGGGAAGGCAGACCAACCAAAACAAAGTGGTTATGAAAAGGCCGTAGTGAAACCTGTTACTTTGTATGCTAACTAAACATAGATTCTTAAAAAGAAATTGCAAAAAGAAAAATAGGTGATTCCTCGGGATTCGTTCAACTCATAGAAACAAAACTGAAGGCTGGTTGCCAGCAGCCGGAGGGCGGTGGGGTGGGGGGAAGAAGGTACTGGTGCCAGGGTACAAAGCCTCACTTATGCACAGGTGAATGGATGCTAGGCCCACCCAGCATAGTACCTGGGATTTGCGCACCTAGAAATTGCCCGGGGAGAACAGAGCTCGTGGTCGCATCATGAACAAGAACAGGTAAGAGCAAGAGGAGTGTTGAGAGGAGACGGGCTTGCTCGGAGCCCAGGAAGCGGCAGTGGCTACGAGAGTGTGCCCTTCCCACCAACGCATCCAACTCCATACATCGGTTATGCGCCACTTTCTGCATGTCAGAAAATAAACGAGGGCTGGAGAGATGGCTCAGCAGTTAAGCGCTTGCCTGTGAAGCCTAAGGTCCCCAGTTCGAGGCTGGATTCCCCAGGACCCACGTTAGCCAGATGCACAAGGGGGCGCACGTGTCTGGAGTTCGTTTACAGTGCCTGGAGGCCCTAGCGCGCCCATTCTCTCTCTCTCTCTCTCTCTCTCTCTCTCTCTCTCTCTATCTCTCTATCTCTCTGCCTCTGTGTCTGTTGCTCTCAAATAAATAAATAAATGAACAAAATAAATAAATAAACGACTTGGTGGGTGTGTTGTAAGTCCACCTTAGCTCAGGGAACTTTGCAGAAGAGGCAGCGGAAAGATCATAAGGGAACCAGTATCCTGGGACATTGTCCCCCACCCACACACAGAGATTGGCTCATTCATAACCCCATGGTGAATACCAGTGACCCCACCTAGGAGGGCCTTTGGTAGAATGGGAGCAGGAAGGGGGTGGCATATAAGAGGTTAACACAAGGTGAATGGAACCAACATGTGATTTGCTTACACAGTGAGATGCATAATTAATTAAACATGTATATATGTAAAATAAAATAACTCTACCCAAGATGAAATGAAATAAAATGTCATTCCTCATCAGAGATGTTATTGACTAGCTTATCTTCAGACCCCCTCATGCTGTGTAGTAACCTGGAATCACAGTCTTGCAGCCATGCACATCAGTAGGAGAAAAAAAAGTTACTTTTTCTGGAAGCTTAACTGTGCTCTACCAAATCACTTGTCTACTAAGATGTTTTCTTCCCAGGGGGGAGAAACCTTTTCACTAAACCTTCTCATGTCCTTCATTCTGTTTTTGGTTTTTCAAGGTAGGGTCTCACTCTAGCCCAGGCTGACCTGGAATTCACTATGGAGTCTCAGGGTGGCCTCGAACTCACGGCGATCCTCCTACCTCTGCCTCCCAGTGCTGGGATTAAAGGCGTGCGCCACCACGCCCGGCTCTCCCTCATTCTTTTGACCCTGACCATTCCACCTCTTCCCACTCTCTTAATCAACTTTCCAATCTGTTTTTCCTAGAAACAAACTGAAGAGGCATGTTCACCAAGTTGGAGCATTTAATGACTCCCTCCCATACCACACCCAAAACCGCCAGCACCCCATAAAACGTCGCCACCGTTGCTTTCTCACCACCGCTCTGTGCGGACTCTTTCTAGCCCAGTCTCCTGCTTTTCATCGTTAGCATGTGCACAGATCTTCTACCCTGATTTCCCAGGCCTTTCAACTGGCCTTCCTCAGGTCTGACCTCTTCCCAAGACACCACACCTTGGTTTGAAACCCCTTGGCTCACGTATAGTCACCTTCACTCAAAAATATCCTACACAACCGGCTCAGTGGAAGAGTGTTTACCTAACACGCCCAAGGCCTGGGTTCAATACACAGTATAAATAAATAAAGGAAAACATCCTAGACACGTATTGGAGTACCCCTATGTTCCCAAATATGATACCTCTTGACCTTTTTATTTTTTAATATTTTTATTTACTTATTGTGACGGGAGAGAGGGTGGGGGAAAGGTGAAATGAGAGAGAGAATATGGGCACACCAGGGCCTCGTGCCACTGAAAACTAACTCCAGGGACTTGCACCTCTGTGCATCTGGCTTTATGTGGGCACCAGGGAACAGATCCTGGGCTGGCATGCTGTGCAAACAAGTATCTTTAACTTCCTATGCCACCTCTTAGGTTTTTAAATGTCAAGTTTAAATATTAAATTTCAATCTGACAGTTGCGGGTAGAGGAGGGATAGAGGGAAGAGAGGGAGAAGAGAAGGGAGAGAAAGAAGGAGGGAGAGAGGAGGGAAGGGCAAGAGGGGAGGAGAAGGAAGAGGAGAGGGGAGACATCTGCCCTTGGGACCAAATTCTGTTAGAATCTACTCCCATCCTGGACCAGGGGAAACTAGATTCCCAGTTCTCTCAAAGAAATGATAAAACCACTTTGGAAAATATGTCTTCTAAGAGGCTACTAAGTTACTCATCTGGTTCAAATATATCTTCATAAAGCAGGTTTTGTTATGGGATGGCTTCCTCCACACAGAGGCACATGGAGTTTCAGTTTGGTAAAAGCTGACAGGGGAGAGGGCCCTGGAGCCTGCCTGTCAAGTACAAGGTACTGGGTTTGAAGCCCAGTGCCACACTCCCATGTGTACACACACACACACACACACACACACACACGCACGCACACACACGGCTGTGTATAAAAAAATTTAAGGGCTGGAGAGATGGCTTAGCGGTTAAGCACTTGCCTATGACGCATAAGGACCCTGGTTCGAGGCTTGATTCCCCAGGTCCCACTTTAGCCAGATGCACAAGGGGGCTCACGCGTCTGGAGTTCGTTTGCAGTGGCTGGAGGCCCTGGAGCGCCCATTCTCTCTATCTGCCTCTTTCTCTCTCTGTCTGTCGCTCTCAAATAAATAAATAAAAATATTTTTTAAAAATTTAAAAGAACATAAAATAAGAAAGAGAATTCAATCCCTATTAAATCCATCTCGCATTTTGCTCCGAGTTCACCTTGGAGATTTTGACCCAAGTTAGGCCTGTCTATCTGATCTTTTTAAAAAGATAAAATGGCCTTAGGAAGTTATTAAGACATTGCTCTTTTGTTTTGTCTTGTTTTGTTTTCCTGAGAAAGACCCATGAGTCGGTGTAATCACACTGGTATCCCACGTGTCAGTCAGTATTAAAGGCTTACTTCACAGTACGACAGCCACAGAGTGCCCCGCTTGTGGATGGACACGACACAGTAAGAAGCGGGCCAGACGGGTAAAGCTATTTCTCTCAGATGTCCGGGGAGAGGACAGGAGAACAGACGAAATCCCAGTGTGTCCTGAATGATAAAACCACACACCACACGAGAAGGATGGCACCTTGGTAGGGTTTAAATGTGTCTTTTAATGTTTCACCCCCAGATTTACAAGCTTCAGAGGCGAAGGCTCCCACGATGACATTATTGGCTTTCTATTGTTGTCATCATCATCATCATTGTGAACTTCACTGCTGCACACTGCTCATCTTCCCACGGGGTCACACTCTTCCATCCCGCCTCCCTCACTGCCCTTCTCAGCGGGCTTATTGGTCTTCCCTGTGGGGTCGTGGGGTTATGAATGCACCAGCCAGTCCCTGTGGGGTGGGGTGGGGAAACAGTGCCTCATCAGTGACTTTCTTTTTTTTTGGTTTTTCGAGGTAGGGTCTCACTCTAGCTCAGGCTGACCTGGAATTAACTATGTAGTCTCTGAGTGGCCTTGAACTCGCGGTGATCCTCCTACCTCTGCCTCCCGAGTGCTGGGATTAAAGGCGTGCGCCGCCACGCCCGACTCATCAGTGACTTTCTAAGGGAAGGTTTGTGTTATCTCTTGAACTTGAGCTCCATTGTAACAGGAAAGGGACCTCCGGGAAGGCACTGTCACCTTGACCTCGCAGCCTCAGAGCCGTGAGCTGAATACACTTCTGTTGCTTGTGACTTCGCCTGGTACTCTATGGGAGTGACAGCTCAACTCCTCCCGAGCCTCCTTGCTCTAAACTACCTCTGCCAGTCCCTCGGGCCCACGCCTGCCAACCGCCTGATCCGGAGGTGGTCTTGTATTTTGCTCCACAAGGAGCTTCAGGGAAAATAAAACAGAGATGGTTAGGAACACTTGAAGGTTCAACACACAACCCCTTCTTAAGAAACAGAAGTCCAAAATCTGAGGCCTCCCATCTGGCCTGAGTACTGTCGTTGTACCCAGAGTCCCTGCCGTCCCTTTGAAACAAAAAACAAAGCGCCAGTAATAAAAATAAAATTCTGTGCTTTAGAGAGAGAGAGAGAAAAAAAAAAAAGTTGGTCCCTTCCCACTCATGTTTATGTATAAACCAAACACTGGTCAAACAAACCGACCGTTAAACTGGCATTTTAGTTATGAGCCATTGCATTGACCAAACAAGCAAACTACGGGACACACACAGACTTCTCATCTCCATGGTGCTTGGAGGGCAGGAAGACCCAGGTAGGTGTCCGGGTACCCCACTGTTCACAGAGAGGCCCGCTGCCTTTGCTGTTCCCGCAGAAATCTGTCTTATTAAAACTCATGGGAACATTCGGAAATGTTGGAGAAGATCCGGCTTCAGAAGGCTCAGGGAGAGAAAGAAAAACAGCAAAGTATGACTTGCTGACGGTCAGTGCCACTTTAAACAGCTGTGCTCCACTCCGTTCATGTAACCCAGCGAACTCCCACGCGTACCGAGCAGCCCTGGTCTCTCCTGGACGAGACCGCGTGTCCGTGCCCGTGTCGGACCCGCTCCTTGTGGGCATGCCTGACACGAAGGGGATTTCCTCGGTGATGGGGAAATGTGCTTAGAACCGTGGGGCACGCCTTCCCAGGGCCAGGGGGTCTGGAGAGAAAGTCTGTGACCATCCAAGGTGTCTGCAGCTGGCCTTCCTTCCCAAACAGCTTTCTGAAATGAGCAGCAGCAGCAGCAGCAGCTTCGAGCCCAGACGGCACCTGCGTCCACGCGGGGAGGCTGAGTCCTCTGGGGAGTGGAAGCTGTGGTTTCCCCTGGCGTGACCAGCTCCACTGGGGTTAAGAAGTCAATGGAAAACTGATCCTTCCTGAGTTACTTTTATTTTGTTTTTGTTAAAATTTCTTTTGGAAAAAAAAAAATCAAACATCTGGACTTCTTTATGGAAATAGTTGTTATGGTCTCTGGAAAAAAAAATGGCATATATATTTTTTTTCATAGGGTTTGGATCACTTTGGTCAAGGACGGACTGAGGGTGCAGAAAACCCTGCGCGGGACGGCTGCCTTGCCAGCCTTCAGACGTCTCAACGATACAGCCGCTGCTGAGTGCGTTTCGGGGGCACTGGACGAGCAAGCGTTTGCTTCAGCTCTAAGGAGCAGCGTTGCACACTCGCCCTGAACACAAAGGCTCAACTGAGCCCATCGAAGACACAAGGCCGCCTTCCCCAGGCAGGGGAATTCCCACTTGGGTTTGAAGTCAGCTGTTTATGTTGCTAAGTTGCTGGCATAATATTTTTTTTTCCTGAGGTTGATGTTTCATATTTGGGAAGGGACACAAAAATACAATATATTTGTGCCATATTTTAATAAACCTTTCCTTCTTTTCTTCCTTCCCTCTTTCTTTCCTTCCTTCCTTTCTTTCATTTTTTCCTTCTAGACATGGTCTCATGTAGTTGAGGCTGGCCTCAAGCTTGCTCTGTGGCTGAGGATGGCCTTGAACGTCTGATCTTCCTGGATTAAAGGTGTGTGCCACCACACCCAGATCAACAGTATTTTTTTAAAATATTTTATTTTTATTCATTTATTTGAGAGAGGGAAAGAGGCAGAGTTAGTTGAGAGAGAGAGAAAGAGAGAAACAGAGAGAAGGGGAGCGCCAGGGCTTCCAGCCACTGCAAATAAACTCCAGATGCATATGCCACCTTGTGCATCTGGCTTGTGTGGATACTGGGGAATTGAACCAAGGTCCTTTGGCTTTGCAGGCAAGCACCTTAACCGCTAAGCCATCTCTCCAGCCCCCAGATCAATATTTATATATTTTTTCTGATTTTTCGAGGTAGGGTCTCACTCTGGCCCAGCCTGACCTGGAATTCACTATGTAGTCTCAGGGTGACCTCAAACTCATAGCAATCCTCCTACCTCTGCCTCTCGAGTGCTGGGATTAAAGGCGTGCGCCACCATGCCCAACTATTTTTTAATGGAACATATATGTAATGATTTGTGTGTGCATGTGTGCACATGTTCGTGTGGGGGGGACACAGATGTGGAGGTCACAGGACAACTTCCAATGTCAGTCCTCACCACCCGCTTTTTTTTGAGACAATGTCTTATTCACCTCTGTGGGCACCAGGCCAGCCAATCCTGGAGCTTCCAAGGATTCTCCTGTCTCTCACAGTAAGAGGGCTGGGATTGCAGACCCTCGCCATTGCGTCTGGCTTTTCCGTGGGTTTACAACGTGAACTCAGGTCACCTCACTAACACAGCTGTGGCGGTGCAGGTGTCCGTTTACAGGTAACCCTTGCTCTACGTAACCACGGCCGCAAAGTGCATGAGCAGGGCCGTCAGCAGTTCCGACGCGCCACAGAGGAGAGGGCGAGTACAAGTTCTCGACCTGATCAGAAAGAGAAATTGTATGCAGACATGGGTAAGATCCACAATAAAAAAATAATGAAGAGTCGGTCATGGTGGCTCACGCCTTTAATCCCAGCACTTGGCAGGCAGAGGTAGGAGGATTGCCAAGAGTTCAAGGCCACACTGAGACTACATAGTGAATTCCAGGTCAGCCTGAGCTAGAGTGAGACCCTACCTTGGAAAACCAAAAAAAAAGAAAAGAAAGAAAGAAAGAGAGAAAAAATAATGAAGAAAAAGAAAGAATCTTCTATCTGTGAAATTATAAAGAGAAAAGAAACTAGTGCTAGTTTTGCTATCACATTTCAAACTGTAAAAGGTACAGCCAGGGAGTATATTTAAGTCTGTTTAAAATGGAATAAGAAGCTGGGCGTGGTGGTACACGCCTTTAATACCAGCACTTGGGAGGCAGAGGTAGGAAGATCACTGTGAGTTTGAGGACACCCTGAAACTACATAGTGAATTCCAGGTCAGCCTGGGCTAGAGTGAGACCCTACCTCAAAAAAAAAAAAAAACAAAAAAAATGAAATAAGTATTATGACCATGTGCATGCGTGCGCACGTGTGTGTGTGTGTGTGTGTGTGTAGCACAGGATATGTAGAGCTTAGTGCTGACTTCAGTCTCGGGCATCCACAGAGGGTCTCGGGACCTATCTGCTCAGGAGAAGGGGCGACCACCATGAAAAAGCAGCTTAAACACATGAGTTGAACTCACTCCGTGTGGTCAGTGTAGCAACTTTGTTATGGAAACTCCATCGTCCTGACTTCTATTTATTTTTGCTTCCTGAATCTCATCTTGCCTCTTAAAAGTTCCCTCATAAGTCACTCTGAAAACACAAAGATAACTAAAAAGCTTGATACTATCTCTGACCAAAAGTTCTGATATGCCTAGGATATCATTTCTTTTTTAATTTTTTTATTTACTTATTTGCAAGCACAGAGAGTGAGAGAGAGAGAAAGAGAGAGAACAGGCACACCAGGGCCTCCAGCTACTGAAAGCAAACTCCAGATGCATGTGCCACTTTGTGCATCTGTCCTTACGTGGGTACTGGGGGCTCGAACCTTGGTGCTTAGGCTTTGCAGGCAAGCACCTTAACTGCTGAGCCATCTCTGTAGCCCAGGGTCTCATTTCTTGATTTCCCTTCAGGAGCTCTTCCGTTTGTAAATGTGGTCTAGGAAAATGCCAACATGCCTGGGGAAAATAATGTCGTGTTTACAATATGAATAACCATTTCTCAGGCTGAGACCGGTTAAGAACAAGTCACTATGGGGAAGGAACCGGGTGGGGTGAGAATAGGTGGTTCACAGGGAGGGGCTCCGTTCCAGAGTTCCCGCAGACAGGGATGAGGCCACTTCTCGGGTTTGGACACAGAATGGCCTCCGAAGCCTGATCTCACATAATGTACACTTCACCTAACTGTCGCGAGTCCTCGAAACCTGCCCGGCTCTTGCCCGCAGGGGCCGCACAAGGAACACTTTGAACTCCTCAGAAGGGAAGATTTTAGTAAACACAGAATATGATTATCACTACACCTGTTTCGTAGAAAAGACGAGGGGCTTTTTGTGCAGGTGTCTCTAACCCTCAACGTCGCCCACATCAAGGGGGTGCACCTGTGAGCCCAGGTCAGCAGGCGGCGCGGAGGGAGGACGGCGTAGGATAAGAGGAAACTTTGGAAAGATAGGTGGATGAGCAGAACCGCGGACCTAGTTGAGTGTGGATCCTCCCAGAAGCAGACCCCGAGGCAGTGATGTGGACCCAAGCGGTTCATTTGGGAGGTATCCCAGCACCACGAGGGGGAGGGGGGATGACAGGCGGTGCAGGAGTCCATCTCAGAGCAGCACACGCCTGGGGGCCTCTTGGCCTTGCTGGGTGACGTTGGGACATAGGGCAGCACACGCCTCCAAGTCACACAGGTGAGGAATGAGGGACCTGGGACGCTCCTGTCCTCTGCTTGGCAGAGTTGCTCCCGAGAACACTGACTCTCCGGCATTTCTGGCCCATCCTCCTGTGCCCCGGGAGGGACGTGGTCACTGATGGTCAGAGGTTTGCCCAGGAACAGTGAGAACTGAGGAAACGTGGTAAGCGTGTGACACAATGAGCTGCAAGCTAGAGCGAACTGGGCCCACAAAGGAGATGATGAGACCTTGTGGGCACTTAGAGAACCATAGACAAAGTTCCAACCGACAAGTCAGCCAATTTCAGGTCTTCAACCCTGCCATCACGAAGTTTCTGTTGTTCCGCTCTGGTTGAGAATGCTGTCTACTTCCTTGTTTTCGTCTGTTTGTTTTATTCGGTTGTTGTGGTTTTGAGATAGGTGACCACTATGAAGCTCAGACTGGCCTCGCACTTGCAGCAATCCTCCAGCCTCCGTGTGCTGGGACCTCGGGCGAGAGCTACCACGCTCTCTGCTCAGCACCACGACTCCCAAATCTGCTTCTGCAGTCTAGGCATCTCTGCTGAACATGTGATCCATGTCTCCGGTTGTTTGATGAGCACCATCTCCACATGGCTAAGAGCAAGTCACATCCAACACTCCTGAAATTCTCTTCTTTCCCAAACCCACTTCTCCTCATGTCCCTCCTAACTCATGTGTGAGAGGAAAATCCTCCCACCTCCAGCTCTTATTTCTTGAGCTGTGTCTTCAAGCTATGAAATCACTGGTCATCATGCGTGTGTCATGGCTCCATCTTCAGAGGCCTGATAAGAATACGGCCCGAGGTCGTGATAAGACAGAAGAACTCTTACGTGGTGGTAGGGCTGACTGCTGAGCGCCAGTGTGGCCCTATCTCCAGAGAGCTCTTATACCCACTAGTCATCAGTCTTGCACACAGCCCCATGGGTCTTCTGCCTCTTGGCTAGGGCAGTGATAAGCAGAGGTGACATTTTCCCTAGACCGAGTCCCAGTTGTCACTCTTGCCACTATTTGAATCCCAAGTAAGCCAGTTAGCTAATTCAGGACATATACCAACTATGGGCTACCGCCCACCCTCACAAAGCAGTGTGCATGCTCTGCTGTGTGGATGGTGGGGTACACATAGTGGTTATTTTCTTCAGTGCTGACTTGAAGGAGGAAGGGGTCGTCTTGGCTCACGGTTCAACGGCACCGTCCATCATGGTGGGAGAGGCATGGTGGGAATGGCGGCAAAGGTGTGTGTTCCTTGCTCACATATGAGTGGATCAGGGAGCAGAGACCAGATGGGAAGTGGGGCTGGGCCATAAACCTGAGGCCCACCCCCAGTGTCCCATGTCTCCGATGAGGCTTCACCTCCTAAAGGTTCCAAAAGAGCACCACCAGCTGAGGACCACGTGTGCGAACATAAGAGCCTGCAGGGGGATATTTCACATTCAAGCCATTATAGCAAGCAGTTCTTGTCTTCCTTCTAGCAATGTCAAGTGAGCTCTTGGTCAGAAACCATGTCGTGTGGGCTGCCTCCACAGCATGTGAGGCATTCAGAAGACGTGAGCCTGGGGCCACAAACACGGTGGGCAGTGAAAGCAAGTCCAGACCCAAAGCCAGGGACTACTCAAGCGAGTAGCGAGGCCAAATTCCACTCCATTCTATTTTGCTGCTGACCAGAAGCAGCTCATGGGAGGAAAGGGTTCACTTCACATTTACAGTTTCCAGGGGAACCTCCACCACTGCAGAGGGGGTCTGGCTCACTTCTTCACCCACCCACAGCTGAGAGACAACAGCCAGCGCCAGCAAGGACAAGCTGACTCTGAAGACCTCAGGGCTGCAGGCAAGCTCCTCCTCCAGTGACGCGTCTCCTCCATCAGGCTCACCTGCTCGAGACTAGGGAAGCTTGAACACAAACGCCCAAGGGGCTGGAGGGATGGCTTAGTGGTTAAGGCACTTGCCTGCAAATCCAAAGGACTCAGGATCGATTCCCCGGGACCCACGTAAGCCAAAATGCGCAAGGTGGCGCATGCGTCTGGAGTTCGTTTGCAGTGGCTGGAGGCCCTGAAGTACCCATTCTCTCTCTCTCTCTCTCTCTCTCTCTCTCTCTCTCTCTCTGTCTATCTTTCACTCTCTCTCAACAACAACAACAACAAAAAAAAAAAGCAGCTGAGGCTGTGGGGCCGCTTACATTCAAACCACTCACAGAGTCTGTCTGAGCTGAGCCAGATCTGCAGGTCCAGGCTGAACGTCAACAAGCACCTGGTTCCCAGCTGCTGGGACTCCTGCTCTTGCTTTTCCAGCGCATCCACCAACCCTGCACCGTGGCCACGCACGATACCCAGCCCATTCCTCAAGTCTGGTGCACCACGGGGAAACTTCTCAGTCAGACCAAACCCATGACCAGGGAAGAATGGCCTTGTGCCACAGTAACAGATACCTGAGTTGTTTTCGGGAGACCAAGTGGAGCAGTCAGTCTCTTATCGCTGGAAAAACACCTGACCAGAAGAAGCTTATGACAAGAAAGGGTTTATTTGAGGCTTACAAATCCCAGGGGAGCATCCATCAGTGGCGGAAGAAGCTGGGTCCTTCCCATAGATCCAAGCAGAGAGACACTGCCAAAGAGTCAGCAACACAAGCTACTTAAGTCCCAAAACTGCTCTTCCTTACACACCGTAGAGCTGGGCTTAGACCCACTCCTGAACACATGCCTCCTCCCCAGCAGGGCCGCGAGTCTGAGTCCACAGGGCCACGCCTTCAAACCTTCATACCAAGGCTGGTTTCTATTGCTGGAAGCCTCAGTGACCAGAAATGGTGTGGCCAAGCCCAACTCAAGAATTAAAGACCGTTTGGTTGAGTCCAGAACCCATTCCTAGCTTCCATCACTAACCCCTGACTATGCAGTTCTTGCCCCCACTGGACTACACTGGGGGAGATGGAAAGAGAAGCTAACAGAACCATTAGAGTCACCTGCTTACTGAGAGATTTCTCGCCGTTACGGATGCTCTGGGTCCACCCTGAGAGATCTACTCACGCACCTCCTGCCAGAGCTGCTACTCAGCCGCGACTTGCCAGTAAATCCACACAAAATACTTCCGTGCTAGTTGGTAAACCACAGCCATCGACATGCTCAGTCCCTGTACCAGAGACCCCAGGCCACCGCCTCACTCTGGCCCCTGTTGGCCTGCCGTCCCCCCAGACAGCTCGCCAAAGCCCCGCGGTCTGGCTGCCAGCCCGGCAAACCCCCCTAGATAGAGCACGACCAGACGGCGAGAGGCAGTGCTGTCGGCATGGTGCTGACCCCTTAGCAGGTGGATAGCCGACACCCCTGAGACTGCAACTCTGCTGTCGGGCCAAGCCCCAGCAGCCCCCTTGTGTGGCTGTCATGGGAGCTGAAGCTGCAGTTGTACTTGTAGACCCACTCCCTGCCCAGTCCCCAAACCTATTCAGCGTTCAGTATCCCATCATGGTCAAAGCACTACCCACCTGGTTGGATCGGTGACTTCCGCCGTTGGGCATGCCTTCTTCTCTTACCTCCAGTGTTCATAGACATTTGCTACCAGCGTCGTCCTTCCCAAACAAACTGGGCGAAGGGCAGGGCTCGGCACTCTGCCTCCAAGGACAATAACAGCATCTCTCTTTCCCACTGTTGTTGGATGCCATTTCTTGGTGGGACCACCCTACCCTGGCGCTCCTCTACTTCTGCCTGGTGCCAGGGTAAAGTCACCTAAAGACCAGATGCGAGTGCCTCCTCTTTAGTCACCTGATCCCAAGAGCTGCTCCTCTGTGTTGCAGGTGGGCCACTGAGGGAGTGACCGTTTCGTGACAGGAGCAAACACGCGTGCTGAGGGCCCTCCAGCAAACGTCACTCACTTGTGTCATCAGGACCTGCTCAAACTCATTCCTACCTTTAAAGCCCCCATCTGATGTCGGAATGCTTCTAGACACCTACCACTGATAACAAGATCTGTTTGCAGAGGGCAGCTCAGACCACAAGCTGTCCCGTGCTCGGGCATTAGTCTGCTGGGACATAGTAGCTTGCCTAAAATGATTTCTCAGAGTAAAAATGACTTGGGTTCTTACTGTCACGAGGTTTACCGTAGGTTCCGTTCTAGCCTCTGATGCTGAGATGTTGCCATCGTTTGTGGAATATTCCCCCATGGGCGCATATCTTTGAATACTTGGTCCCCAGCTGGTGTCACAGTCTGGGAACACTGTGAAACCTTTAGGATTTGAAGTCTCCTGGGAAGGAAGTGGGTCACTGGGAGTGGGCCTTGGCATTTTATAGCCTGGCTCAACTTCCTGTTCCCCTCTGCCTCCTGGCTGTGGATGTGCAGTGGCTAGCTCCTTCTGCTCACGTCTGCCGTGCCTTTCCCACCGCGGTGGACTACACATCCTTAAGCCAGAACACACCCGTCATTCCTTTAACTGCTTCTGTCAGGTACTTGGTCACAGCAGCAAGGAAAAGTAACCAGTACAGGTCTCCAACGGGGGAAAAGCCACATGGAAGAGCTGCCCTACCGCCTCATAGCCTAGGCGGACAGACTTCTCTCTTCAAGTCATGGGGCTTTGGGGATCAGTGACAAACTACTGCAGAGCTATTCTAATATTCATGAGGACAGAGTGGCCCTACTTGTGTCAAGGACATGACATCTCAGCTCACAACAGGAACAAGACAGTCCTGCCTCTCAGGACACTCGGACGGTACAGTCAAACTGTGAACCGGAAGACGTGAAGGACGGTGAGATATTAAGACCACTGAAGTCTAGTTGTGCCATGGAGCCCGTGCTGATGAAACCTCGAGGTGCCCGAGGAAAGTCAGATCTTCCTGGCCTCGGCAGCTTGTGAAAAATCCAGACACGAGGATTGGACGGCTTAATAAATGTGTAACGGGCATTCTTCTGAAGAGAGACATCACCTGTCACAACCAGTACCAAAGGCAGCTCTTGTGTAAGCTCGCAATGCGTGTCTCCTTTCTTCACAACCCTCCACACGCTGCACAGGTCAGACAGCTGACAAGTGCTAACTCCCCAGAGGGCGATGACACCCTGCTGGCTCACTGTCTACTATTTCTGTTTTACTTGTTAAGAAAATATTTCATTTATTTATTTATTTATTTATTTATTATTTATTTGCAAGCAGAGAGAATGGGCATACCAGGGCATCATGCCACTGCAAACCAACTCCGGGCCCATGTTCTCCATTGTGCTGCTGGCTCTACATGGGGGCTGGGGAATCAAACCCGGGCTGTCAGGCTTTGCAAGCAAGCACCTTTAACAGCTGAGCCAGCTCTGCAGCCCCATGGCTACTTTTGATTTACTAGTTACCTGGTCCTTCATATCAAAGTAGCCAGTGTGGGCACTCTACCTGACATTAGGAATCTCTGCCTCACGGATTGCATGATCTGGGGAAAACAGCCTGGAAGGACTTCAGGTCCATTCGGGTCTAACACTAGGCATGGTCAGGTCCCGATCCAGTCTTCATCTGACACCCATACAATTCCACCCTGGCTGGCACCCCACAGCTGGGATTAGCTCAAAGCCAGTGTCCAACAACCTCAAGCCTTGATACAATCACTGTCTCAGATTCACAAATACCCAGAATCAGTCTACTCTCCATCACTGTGACAAAAATACCTGAGGAAAACTCAGTTTCAAGGAGGCAAGATCTGTTTCATTCAAACTTTTCAGTCCTAGTTTTGCTGGCTGTGTTGTTGTGCCCAAGGCAAGACAGAGCGTGGTGGCAGCAAGAGAGTGTGGCAGGGAACATGGTTCTCCTCACAGCAGCCAGGAAGGAGTCGGGGTGGGAGAGGGGAGGCTGGGATCCCAGGGACCTACTTTCTCCAACTGCAAGTTCCCACCACCCGCTGAGAGCCTGTTGAGCTATGAATAAATATATGAATGGATTAATCCACCAGTGGAGTGAGTCCTCACTGCCCCACCGCTTCCCAAAGCCCCGTCTCTGAATCCTGCCACACTGGGGACAAAACCTTCAACACATGAGTTCTTGGTGGACATTCCAGAGCAGATCCAAACCATAATACACCTACCTAACCAGTTTCCTTTGAGGAGAGGCAGTAGGAAGCCGCAATCTCCACGACTGTTTATTTGTAACATCCACCTTGAAGATTGCCAGCCTCCTCTTGACTCCAGGGGCTCTGGACCTGCGAAGGGACCCAGTTCTGGGAACTGGGACAGGCACATTGATCCCAGCTGACCACTACTCATCTACCTATTGATATAGAGAGGATTTTCTTTTCTGTCATACAAATCAGTCAAAGAGTTGGGGATATGGCTCAGTGGGTAAGGCGTGCATGAGGACCTAAGAAGCTGGATGTAGCCGTGCACACCCAGAACCCCTGAAACCCCAGAACTGCCACAGTAAGGTGGGAGGTGGAAACAGGAGAATCCCGGAAGTGCACACGCCAGGTAGCAGTGAACAGCAAGAGACCCGGCCTCACACAAGGTGGACGGCGAGGACCTACATTTGGGCTTGTCCTCTGACCTCCACCCATTCATCATGGTGACATATATGTGCACACACACACACACACACACACAGAAAGAGAGAGCGAGAGAGAATAATAACAAACCAAACCAACTTGAATGCCCAACTCTCTGAGGACCTGGGGCAACGAAGCCCATCACCTATTCTGAGGGACAATCAGATGACCATGTCCACAGGTGACTTCACCTGGCCTCTGTCATCCTGAGGCCATTTGCATCACTTTGCTTGTGGCCCTTCCTCCATCTGCAAACCCAGCAGTGTTTCTGTCTGGCCTTTCGCCCACAGTCACCTCTCTCTCTGAGCATGGCTGGGAAAGGAAGATGCTTTTAAGGACTGCTGGGGTTCAGCTGGGCCCCCCCACAAAGCAGCGGGTGCTTTCTTCCCATCACAGGTCCTTAACCTTATTCAAATCAGTGGTCTCTTTTGCCATGTTAAAGTCAAATGCGGCAGGCAGTTTCCAAGGACTAGCACACAAACATCTCTGGAGTATAGTTCTATCGACCATAGCCAGCAAATGGGATGGAGTGGGGGTTAGATGTTCAATATAACTTGCATTCTCTCTTCAGTTTTCTGGATTGCATTAGGTCCCAATAATCAGATGTCCATCCTTATTATTAGGAAAGAGATCTCATGAAGTTTCCAGCACATTCTAAAACACATTCTAAAACTGAGTTACAGCAGCTCTGCAGCTGTAAAAGGCAAGAAAGGGTTCTAGGCCAACCATAAAAATCCCCTGAATTAGCCGGGCGTGGTGGCGCACGCCTTTAATCCCAGCACTCCGGAGGCAGAGGTAGGAGGATCGCCGTGAGTTCAAGGCCACCTTGAGACTACATAGTGAATTCCAGGTCAGCCTCGGCTAGAGTGAGACCCTACCTCAACAAACAAAACAACAAAAAAAAAAAAGTCCCCTGAATCTTAGGCTGTGGTTTCAAGATAATAGTTGGGACTTGAGCTGCACATTTGTTAAGAAAGCTGCTGCAAGCCTCAAAAAGCTGACTTCTACTTCCACGGCTGTCGAATGCCTCATGGCTTTCATCTCAGTCTATGACAGTAGCCTTCAATGTAGACTTCATCCCAGATTATCACAAATCGTAATTAGCTAAGATCCACTGTCCTTCGTGAGCTACAATTAAACATCCCTTGAATTCTAGGGACATTTTTTTTTTCCCGCTGCTTTTGGTCCAAGACTGAAATTCCCCTCAGCTGGTTTCCCTGAACCGACGTTAGGATTCCTTGCACTAAGAGTCAGTAAGTGCTGTGTGTCGTGAACAAACATCTGTTCGCCATAGATAAGGCAGCAGCAGCAAACCAAGAAATGGTCCTGTGTCTTAATTTGGTGTTGTCAAAGATTACCACAAAGCCTGGCACCGAATAGGCTTTCAGTTAATGTAGAATAAATGAGACAGTAACCACAGACTGGGAGGGGCCTGAGGAGATGGCTCAGCAGTTAAAGGCACTTGCTTGCAAAGTCTGCCAACCCAGGGTTCGATTCCCTAGCCACCCACATAAAGTTAGACAGGCATGGGATTGCAGTGGCAAGATACTTTGGTGCAGACACACACACATGCACAACTAAGTAATAAATACTTTTTAAAATATATTTTATTTACTTATTTATTTGAGAGAGAGAGAGAATGGGTGCGCCAAGGCCTCCAGACACTGCAAATGAACTCCAGACACATGTGCCCCCTTGTGCATCTGGCTTACGTGGGTCCTGGAGAGTCGAACCGGGATCCTTTGGCTTTGCAGGTGAACGCCATCTCTCCACCCTAATAAATACTTTTTTAAATAATAAGAAATGTAAAATTGGGAGTGAAGGTTGACATGTAAGTTAATAATAGTAATAACCGATTATTTCTAATTCCCAATGCTCTCAGAGTATTTGTTTTCTTTTTTTAACTTTTTAAATATTTTATTTATTTGAGAAAGAGAGAAAGAAAGAATGGGTGAACCAGGGCCTCCAGCCACTGCAAATTCCAGACACGTGTGCCACTTTGTGAATCTAGCTTATGTGAGCACTGTGGAATTGAACCTGGATCCTTAGGCTTCACAGGCAAGCACCTTAACCACTAAGCCATCTCTCCAGCCCAGATTATTTTTTCTAAAACAGAGATTCCATCATATAACTAACTCCCCACCCAAAAATCTCCAAGGGCTCACTAATGCCAGAAAATCCAAAGCATGCTCCTTCCTGAAACATTCAAGGCATACGTGATAAATATTAACAAAGCGAGGAAGCGATTCTCAGGACGCCTGTGTTGTTTCTGCTGTGATTTTACGTAAACGACCTTTCCCAGAATGGAGGAGAACGAAAGCATTAGTTACTTTCCCTGGTACTGTGACCAAATACCTGACAAAAAGCAACCTCAGGGCTGGAGAGATGGCTTAGCAGTTAAGGTACTTGCCTTCAAAGCCTAAGGACCCATGTTTGACTCTCCAGATCCCATGTAAGTCAGACACACAAAGGTGAGGCAAGCGCAAGATCGCACATGCCCACTAGGTGGCGCAAGCATCTGGAGTTTGATTGCAGCGGCTGAGGCCCTGGAGTGCCAATTCTCTCTCTCGCTCTCTCTCCTCTCTTTCTCTAAAAAATAAAATAAAATAAAATAAAGCAACTTAAGGGAGAAGGCTTATTCTGGTTTATGGGTTGAGGGTGTAGTCATGGTGGAGAAAGCATGGTGGGAGGAGCAGGAGGTGTCTGGTCACATCAGAGGTGCAATCAAGAAGCAGAGGGCAGACAGGAAGCGGGGCCAGGCTGTCACCCCTCAAGAAGCAGAGGGCTGACAGGAGTGGGGCCAGGCTGTCACCCCTCAAGAAGCAGAGGGCTGACAGGAGTGGGGCCAGGCTATCACCCCTCAAGAAGCAGAGGGCTGACAGGAAGCGGGGCCAGGCTGTCACCCCTCAAGAAGCAGAGGGCTGACAGGAAGCGGGGCCAGGCTATCACCCCTCAAGAAGCAGAGGGCAGACAGGAAGCGGGGCGAGGCTGTCACCCCTCAAGAAGCAGAGGGCTGACAGGAAGCGGGGCCAGGCTGTCACCCCTCAAGAAGCAGAGGGCAGACAGGAAGCGGGGCCAGGCTGTCACCCCTCAAGAAGCAGAGGGCTGACAGGAAGCGGGGCCAGGCTGTCACCCCTCAAGAAGCAGAGGGCTGACAGGAAGTGGGGCCAGGCTATCACCCCTCAAGAAGCAGAGGGCTGACAGGAAGCGGGGCCAGGCTATCACCCCTCAAGCCCATCCCAGTGACTGTGTCCTCCAGCAAGGCCCAACCTCTTCTTACAGGTCCCACAACCACCACTGGGAGTCAACTCTGCAAACACATGAGCAACAAGAGCGTTGGACTTTAAAGCACCTCAAGGCCCGCCCTCAAGTGACACACTTCCTCCAGCAGAGCTCCATCTTCTAAAAGCTCCACAAGCCTCCCACACCGTGCCGCCAGCCAGAAATCAAGTATTCCAACACATGAGTCTACAGGGAACAGTTTACATTCAGTCCATCACGTGAACCATGTAAAGAAAGCGTCACGGGTCTTCTCCACTGAGGGGGAAAGGACTGAGAGTGTGTGCAAACTGTCTGGTGTTCAGCGGGCTCTGCCTGAAACACACAGTCCTGGGCTGGAGAGATGGCTTAGTGGTTAAGGTGTTAGCCTGCAAAGCCTAAGGACCCAGGTTCAATTCCCCAGGACCCAAGTGAGCCAAATGCACAAGGTGATGCAAGCATCTAGAGTTTGTTTACAGTGGCTAGAGGCCCTGGCATGCCCATTCTCCCTCTCTCTCTCTCTCTCCTCTCTCTCTGCCTCTTTCTCTCTTTCAAATAAAGAAATAAATAAAATATTTAAAAATAAAACACTCCTTCCCAACCTCGGGGTTCTGTGCCACGTCCCCTGCAGCCAAGCCCCGTGGGATCAGAGGGTGGTCCCAGGAGAGGCCATCGCAGTGGGCTGCAACGCATGTCCACTCAGCCTGGCAAATGTGTGTGTCAAAAGCAAAGCCACAGGCCACTCCACCTGTCCCTCTTGGCCTCTCCTCGAGGAGGGGCATAATCAGAAGGGACTCTAGGTTTTGGCTTCCAGCATGGGATAACAGGGCTGCAGAAGGACTTCACCATGCGTCTCATAAAAGCTGTTTTCCTTGTGATTAAGTTGTATTTGCCTGTTAACTGTGCGGTAAACAAGCCCTCAGCTCTGGTTATAGCACGGCCGCCGTTTAGCTGAGACTTGGAGGGTAGCGGGCTGGCACCACAGCTCGGGACAGAAGCCAGAAAGCCCAATTTGGTTATCAGCTCTGTTGACATGAGGGCAGCCACGTGTGGTTGAGCGGCGCGCCCGGCAGCTTGGGCTGGGGTTTGCCCAGCTGTGAAAGGCCTGCTGTTTGGAACGTTTGGCCTGCAGTCAAACAAGGACTTCAGATCGGGGCTCTTGCTGTGACCAGCCCACCAGCTCAGCAAGCAGTCTCCACTGGGTGGGGGGAAGGGGCAGAGCCAATGTGTCTGCTCCTATCCTGGGCTTAGGGCTAGGGAGATAAAGCAAACAGAGAAAAAGACTTTTAAAAAGCCCAACCTGGACCTCGATGCCCTTCGTAACGATCTGGGCAGGAAACAGCCTTTCTCCTGAGCTCCACTTATTAGAACTGAACTCGGACACGCCGCACTGCCGTAATGAGGTTCAGATGAGTGGAAGAAGAGGCTCTGGGAAGACTGAGAAATTCCCGGGATACAGGACTTGGGAAACAGTTGGAGCAGAGCCCAAAAGCAACTTGCCGCCCCTCCCCCAGGAGCAATCACTGTCAAAAATGATTTATTTTCACTATCTTTTAATTATTTTAGCCAATAGTGTGTGTGTGTGTATGTGTGTTTCAGAGGGAGAGAGAGAAGAGTGTGGGTGTGTTTTTAATCATTTGCGGTCGAGTTTGAGTTCACAAGGACCTTTGAGCTCAGGAGAGCCCATCCACCAATCCCACACCCAGATAGTCTGCAGATAACAGAAGAGCCATGACCGGGCTACGCTCACGGGTCCACAGACAGGCTTTTGGGGCCACATGGTGAGGACCGTCCAGGGGGAGCCCCGGTGGGAGTACCTTGCACCAGGAGTGACAACCAGTCATCCAGCTGTTCTTTTGAGGAGCAGTGTGTGTGCGTAGAAAATTCCAGAGACCATGTGCTCTTGTTCGTAAATAAACATAGAGAAACACCTAATGGGCACTAAATAGTGCTGTTGACCAGGTTTAGCTTATATTATTAATAGGGTTAGTACTTATGGTGGTTTGAATGTGAACTCTCTCTCCTCGCCCTCCCCCAGATGCCTGACTAGGAACACTTGATCCCCAGCCGGTGGCGCTGTTTTGGAAAGCTGTGGGACCTGCAGGAAGTGGAGCCCGACTGGAGGGAGTGGGTCACTCCGGGGAGAGCCTTCACGCTGGACAGGCCTGCCCACTTCCTTTGCTTCTCGACTGGATGCACAGCGATCGGCCACATCCTCCTGTTGCCATGCCTTCCCCACCAGGAGGGACCGTACCCTCAAACTGTGAGCCAGAATGAACCCTGCCTCCCTTAAGCTGCTCCTCGCCAGGTGTTTGGTCACAGCAACGAGGACAGTGGCTAAGACAGTCCTGTTTCCATAACCGCACATTCAACGCGCACAAGAACAGTCACCAACCCCGCCAAAACATCAAGGCCGTTAATCCTGGCCGGCGGGAATGTGGGTGCGTGTGGCATTCTCCGTGTACTTTCATACAGTACAGACATTTGCACACACCAGTGCATGGCCCCAAATGGTTACACAAGTGCGGGGAAGTGTGCTTGAAAACAGGCCCCGCTCCTGTCTCCAGAATGCCTTTATTCCAGCCGCCGAGGGGCAGAAGGCCAAGCCCGGTATCGCTGTCAGCTTCGCGTGGCTGGATGAACCTCCGGGCCAGACACAGTTGACGGGAGGAAAGGATTTATCTGAAGCTTACAGATGCTCCAAAACGGGAGAAGCAGCTGGCTCCCATTCAGAAATCCAAGCAGAGCGCCACAGCAAGCACGAAACCAGCAGCAGGCAGCAGGGACCCAGGCAGAGCTCAGATCGCTTCGCGCACCTTTTGTCTGGAATTCGGATCCGCTCCCAAACACACCTTACCTTGGGGCTGCACCCCCAGCATCTGCCCCCTGCGACACCTCTGCCAGCCAGCCGGATGGAAATCCAAGTTACAAGCTTTAATGAAACACCTGAGGACTGGAGGGGTGGCTTAGCGGTCAAGGCACTTGCCTGCAAAGCCAAAGGACCCAGGTTCAGTTCCCCAGGACCCACATAAGCCAGTTGCATGAGGAGATGCATGGGTACAAGGGGCCGCATGCATCTGGAGCTTGTTTGCAGCAGCTGAGAGCCCTGACTCACCCATTCTCTCTCCCTCTCTCTATCCCCCCCTCAAATAATACACTTTAAAAATGCTCTTATTGCTAAAGAGATAAGATGGGCAGAGCAACAGTTCCAAGCATCTGTTTGTGTGGCTTTTGTGATGGTTTGCTGGCTTCTACGTTTTTGTTTTTTTAATTTTTCTTCTTCTTTTTCTTTTTAGAAAACTTGGTGAAGGAACCAGCAGCAACAGCAGGGAGTAGAGAAGAAAAGCCTGAAGTGTACTGATAAGACACGAACGCCAGATTACCACCAACTTTTAGTAACTGGCTTGCTTTGAGATGCTTGGAAGGTTCCGGAACGAGCCCAGAAGAGGCTGGCAGGACAATTCACATGTGGGAGGGTGAAGTGTGAGGACGACATGTGAGCGCCCTGTGTTTAAGACAGTGCCTAGGTAGGACATGGGTCACGTTTGATGAATTAATCTTTTCCTTTTGTTTTGTTTTTCCCAGGTAGGGTCTCACCCTAGCCCAGGCTGACCTGGAATTCGCTATGTGGTCTCCGGGTGGCCTTGAACTCACAGTGATCCTCCTACCTCTGCCTCCTGAGTGCTGGGACTAAACACAGTTACCACCATGCTCGCTCGGTGCATTGATTTTAAATGGCACGTCAGTCAACTTCCTTTGAAATCTAAAGAGAAGGGGAAATGGCTGTTGAATCAAAAAATGTAAGATTTACTTGAGATGGATAGGAATTATTCCTGTCTGTGAAAAATTTGAAACATCAGGAAAGATCTTCATGCATGCTATGGGACTTCTGCCCCACTGGACTTCATAAGAAACAAAATCAAAAGCCAGGCGTGGTGGTGCACGCCTTTAATCCCAGCACTCAGGAGGCAGAGGTGGAAGGATCACTGTGAGTTCAAGGCCACCCTGAGACCACATAGCGAATTCCAGGTCAGCCTGGGCTAGAGCGAGACTCAGTCTCGAAAGACAAAAAAAGAAAAAAAAGAAAAAAGAAACAAAAACATCCAAATTATTTTCTGTCATTAAGGTTAGAAAGCCACAAGCCAAAGAAATTTCTATAGTTCCTTCTTGCCCAAATTTTGGTGAGTGACATGCTAAGGCTGTCCTGGTCTCTGCTAGTGGCTAAGGCACTGGCTGTTTCTCTGAACCTATGCTTTGCAAATGACTCCCAAGTTAAATCTACATCAAACTTGGTAGAATTCCTCAAGAGATAGGATCAAGCAAGATTTTGTGATCTCTTTCCTCAATAAAATGAACCAATGCTAAGGTGTCAGAAACATGGTAGAGGCCCTGGTGCACCCATTCTCCTCCTCTCTCTCCCCCACTCTCACAAATAAAGAAAGAAATATTTTTTAAAATATGATTTAAAAATTTTAAATAGCCAAGCATGGTGGCACACACCTTTAATCCCAGCACTGGGAGGCAGAGGTAGGAGGATCACTGTGAGTTCGAGGCCACCCTGAGACTACATAGTGAATTCCAGGTCAGCCTGGGCTAGAGTGAGACCCTACCTTGAAGAGAAAAACAAAATAAAATTTAAAATAAACACATTTAGTCACATGGCTTCCTAAGACAGGGACCTAGAAAGACATTTTGCAGTCTCTCTGATGTACATCTTTTTGCTTGAAAGGTCTTGCCTGAGAAGCTCAAGTTTGTGGGACCTTCTGCAATGAGCGCAAGCTGCTGTTATGTCTGTAACAAGTCCCCAGGACCTGACTTTGAAGTGATGACTCAGAGAATATTTTGTCAGGCCAACTGGGCCATAAAAACATAAAGTGTGGTTTTTAGCAGTAAAGGTTTTTATTATCTTGCTCACTTCCTATCATGAACCATGGCATTAAATTGGGCTTTAAAGGGATTAATGACCTGCCTGCTCTGTTTCACAAGAAATTCATTATTATAAATATCCTAGAAGCATTGACACTAACACAAGACTAGGGTTAATTAAAAACCAGAGGTGCTCAAAAACTGTCCACTGAACTGAATGGCAGCTTGTTCCAAACCACAGCGCTGGGGCGCACATTCAATTGTTTGTTTTCATCCGGAAGTTGTCAGGCTCCATCCACGTATCGTTCAGAATCGTTCAGAGCATCAGAGGGGGGCAGATCCCTTGCTTGGGCCTCTCACATCTCAGCAGAGCAAGGTACTTTCCTAGAGCTGGCTACCCCTCCCCGGCCCCCCTCCCCACTTTCAGGTCACTTAGCTGATGAAGTTGATCAGCCACCTCCCCACCCCCACCCGAGAGCCATTATCTTTTAAATTTTCAGCGAGAAATAAAAATCAGTTCCTGTCTTGGCTAGGATTGACATCCACAGTTTACTAACTGGAGACTTGGGGAGCCTTCCCACCATCAGCACGCGTTTGCTCTTCGCGGAATTCAGTCTACTGGTTTCAGCCATATTGTTTTAAGCAATTTCCGTCTTCTGGGAAACCGGGCACTTCAGATCCAGCGAGAGCCCAGCCGCGTCGTTTCAGCGCTTCTTCACGCGCTCCTTGCTGAAGCCAGTGCTCGTCTCTCACTGCCCCTCGCAGGCCCAGCTTCCTGGTCTGGAGCGTAAGCACAGCGCCACACGGCTCTGAAGCTAAAGGAGCTTCGCAGCAACTTGCAGAATGCCAGGACTTCGTCTGCATGGAGTTCCATGCTTAGACCTTTCTGTCCGTTCTCAATAAGAATGGGCTGAAACGCATACATGTGATTGATGAGATTTAGGGGAGGGAGGGGAAGGGCCTGGCATGTTCCTTTTCATTTGGGAGGGGTGGTATGTTTATAAACTGTTCACTTACGTGCAGGTGCATGTGGGGGTGGTGTACATGCATGCACCTGCACATGGATGGCCAAGGTTGGCAGCACGTGCCTTCCTTAATTGTTTTCCGTCTTCTTGTTGAGATAGCATCTCTCACTGAACCCAGAGCACAGCAAACTGGCTGGACTAGCCAGCCAGCAGGCCTCATGGATCCCTTATCTCCTCTGCCCAAGTGCTGGGATTTCAAGCGTGTACCACCAAGCTGAGCTCTTACGCCGATGCTGGGGATGTGAACTGAAACCCTCATGCTTGACCGGCACATAATTTACCAGATGAGCCATCTCTTCAGCTGCTTTTAAAATCCGTATTCCAGGGCTGGACAGGTGGCTAAGCGGTTAAGGCCCTTGCCTGCAAACCCTAAGGACCCAGGTTTGATTCCACAGATCCCACATAAGCCAGATGTACATGGCAGCGTATGTGTCTGGAGTTCGTTTGCAGTGGCTAGTGGCTCTGGTGCACCCATTTTCTCCCTCCCTCCCTCCCTCTCTCTCTCTCTCTCATAAATAAATAAAATATTTAGAATCCATATTTCATCATTAACCTCTCTGCACAAAAGATATTTTAAAAACTTCCAGGAGACACCAGTGTTTTTGAGGTCATTACTAAATTCATGTTACTTACTCAAAAGCACTCTCGTGGTGAACTTTAGGGAAACATTGGATTTGTGCTGATTCCACTTATAAATATTACTGTGAATTTTTTCCTTTTCTTGAGAAACCAAAACTATTATATCTGTTTGACATAAATCTTCTTTGGGGCTAAGCTTTCTGGGAAATCTCTTTGTATCCAACCAAAGTCTTGATTTAATTATGCTGATAATATGCAAATTTGGGGGGACTGGTTTGCCCCCCTTAACACTGAAATATGGATGTTATTCTAGATGGATGCTTGGCTAGAACAATTACCATTTGTTCTGCAAAGAGAAGGACTTGGGAAAACAAACTGCTTGCTCTACCTCTCTCTCTCTCTCTCTCTCTCTCTCTCATGCTTAAGGGCTGATTCCTAAGAGATCATAAATCACTCTGACTGTCCCTAAAATTTGAGATGTATGACCCCAAGTCCTCACAGGATCCTGGAATACACTAAAACTGCATCATTATCCCAGGTATTTTTATTAGAAAGAAATTATCTGAACTTGAATGGACAAAGACAGACAAGGTGGTGGGGAAACATTTTCTTCCTAGGAAAACTTCTAAATTCCAGCCAAAACATCCTATGGAAGCGTCCTTGGGAATCTACGTAAAGAAGACTCAGATGAGTTTCAGGTGGCAAGTGCTCACTTCTCTTCCTGTGTAGAGCTTGAACAAGCCAGGCACATTGTCATAAAAATAACTGGCCTTTCAAAAGCACTGGAGCACTCCAAGGAGAACTTTGCCTGAAAGATCTCAAAAAAGCAAAGCCAGCATCCATGCACCTCTCCAGCTCTATAAAATTATCACCTGAGCGAACATCTATTTATTTGTTTGCTTTGTTTTGCCCGCCAACATTCCATCCCCTTTCTTTTGGCCAAGAATGCTCCAGCAATGATCATGTGATCCCAACCTGGGCGATCAGGCTCTTTCTCTACTCTGAGGTTAGGAAGAAGCAAGAAAGGTTGAAAAAGCTTGCAAAATAGCCCAAGAAAGAATCTGTCAGTCCTCACTTCATAGACCAGGGAAGAAGATACTGTCGGTCCTCACTGCATAGACCAGGGAAGAAGTGACTGTCGGTCCTCACTGCACAGACCAGGGAAGAAGTGACTGTCGGTCCTCACTGCATAGACCAGGGAAGAAGATACTGTCGGTCCTCACTGCACAGACCAGGGAAGAAGATACTGTCGGTCCTCACTGCATAGACAATGGGAGAAGATACTGTCAGTCCCCACTGCATAGACTGGGGAAGAAGATACTGTCGGTCCTCACTGCACAGACCGGGGAAGAAGATACTGTCGGTCCTCACTGCACAGACCGGGGAAGAAGATACTCTTGGTCCTCACTGCACAGACCGGGGAAGAAGATACTGTTGGTCCTCACTGCACAGACCGGGGAAGAAGATACTGTCGGTCCTCACTGCACAGACAATGGGAGAAGATACTGTTGGTCTTCACTGCACAGACTGGGGAAGAAGATACTGTTGGTCTTCACTGCACAGACCGGGGAAGAAGATACTGTCGGTCCTCACTGCACAGACAATGGGAGAAGATACTGTTGGTCTTCACTGCACAGACTGGGGAAGAAGATACTGCCAGTCCTCACTGCAAAGACCAGGGAAGAAGATACTGTTGGTCCTCTCTGCACAGACCAGGGAAGAAGATACTGTTGGTCCTCACTGCACAGACTGGGGAAAAAGATACTGTCAGTCCTCACTGCACAGACCAGGGAAGAGGTGACTGTCAGTCCTCACTGCATAGACCAGAGAAGAAGATACTGCCAGTCCTTACTGCAAAGACCAGGGAAGAAGATACTGTCCATCCTCACTGCACAGACTGGGGAAGAAGATACTGCCGGTCCTCACTGCAAAGACCAGGGAAGAAGATACTGCCAGTCCTTACTGCAAAGACCAGGGAAGAAGATACTGTCCATCCTCACTGCACAGACTGGGGAAGAAGATACTGCCGGTCCTCACTGCAAAGACCAGGGAAGAAGATACTGTCGGACCTCACTGCATAGACTGGGGAAGAAGATACTGCCAGTCCTCACTGCAAAGACCAGGGAAGAAGCGGCTGTCAGTCCTCACTGCATAGACAATGGGAGAAGATACTGTCGGTCCCCACTGCATAGACCAGGGAAGAAGATACTGTCGGTCCTCGCTGCATAGACAATGGGAGAAGATACTGTCGGTCCTCACTGCATAGACCGGGGTAGAAGATACTGTCGGTTCTCACTGCATAGACCAGGGAAGAAGTGACTGTCGGTCCTCACTGCACAGAACAGGGAAGAAGATGCTACAGGAGGCATGTCACTGGGTGCAGGTCTTGCAGTCCAGCCTGAGGTGTGTTTCGGGGCAGATCTGAGTCCCTCCCTAAGGTGTGTGAAGAGCAGTTTGGAGCTCTTGGTGTTCTTGCTTTTTGGTTTTGTTGGCTGTTTGATGGTCTACTGTTTGTATCTGTGGAAATGAGCCAGCTTCATCTGTCGCTGACGGCATTCCCCTGGAATTCGTAAGCCTCCTTTAAGCTGCTTTTGGTTGGGTGTTTGTCCAGCAACACAAATCTGACTACAATATTATGTTAAACAGAATTGTTTCTTTTGTTTGCTACCAAAGAAACATCTCCTGAATTTCAAGAATTTCTATGAACCACCATGACGAATGACCACCTGGACTGCCATAGCACACTCACACAAACCCTCTTAGAAGGTCTTTAAATGACACCGCCTCTCAAAAAATCATCTCAAAAAAAAAAGAAAAAAAATCATCTCAAAACAAGAGAAATAAGGAATAGAACACACACAAGCTACACCACACATATACATACACACACACATACACATACCCACCACACCACACATATACATACACACACACACACACATACACACACGCATATCTCAAAAGAACAAACACAGTATTCATGTGATTGGTGGGGGTTTTGGGCACAAAGGGGTGCAATAGTTATGAGTGGAAAACTCATGACTTCATGGGACATGCTGGTGACAGTCCTGCCTGAAGGTCTGAGTAAGAAAAGGCTCTCTCAGACTCTAGACCCCACCACCACCACAAATTTCCTCTCTAGCACTGTTTCCCCCAGAGAAACAGAGTCAGTGGCTCTCCATGACATAGAGGAAGATGGGAGATGCTCTGCATGACGTGATATGACAGTTCATTCCGATGCTTCTCCCAAGTGGGGACACGAACATGGTGCCACTCGCTCTGCCAGCATAGATGAATGTTCTCATAAACATTCAGGAGGCTTCAAGAATGTATGGGAAGACTTCATTATAGGACCTTAGAAAACCAAATATGTGATGATACACTACCTTAGGGGAGAAGATACACAAGAAAAGGAAACAAAACTATAACTTGCATGTGAGTTATGTTTTTTTTTAATTTTTATTACTGTGACAAATAATGGGCAAAAGCAACTTAAGGAGAGAAGGTTTATTTTGGCTCACTGCTTAGAAGAAATACAAGCCCACCACAGTGGAAAAGGCATGGCAGCAGGAGGGTGAGGTAACAGTTCACATGGTGTCCAGTCAGGAGGGTGAGGTAACAGTTCACATGGTGTCCAGTCAGGAGGGTGAAGTAGCCATCCACGTGGTGTCCAGTCAGGAGGGTGAGGTAACAGTTCACATGGTGTCCAGTCAGGAGGGTGAGGTAGCCGTCCACGTGGTGTCCAGTCAGGAGGGTGAGATAGCCATCCACGTGGTGTCCAGTCAGGAGGGTGAGGTAGCCGTCCACGTGGTGTCCAGTTGGGAGGGTGAGATAGCCATCCACATGGTGTCCATTCAGGAGGTGAGGTAGCCATCCACGTGGTGTCCAGTCGGGAGGGTGAGACAGCCATCCACATGGTGTCCAGTCAGGAGGGTGAGGTAGCCGTCCACGTAGTGTCTAGTCAGGAGGGTGAGGTAGCCATCCACGTGGTGTCCATTCAGGAGGGTGAGGTAGCCGTCCACGTGGTGTCCAGTCAGGAGGGTAAGACAGCCATCCACGTGGTGTCCATTCAGGAGGGTGAGGTAGCCGTCCACGTGGTGTCCAGTCAGGAGGGTGAGGTAGCCGTCCACATGGTGTCCATTCAGGAGGGTGAGATAGCCATCCACATGGTGTCCATTCAGGAGGGTGAGGTAGCCGTCCACGTGGTGTCCAGTCAGGAGGGTAAGACAGCCATCCACGTGGTGTCCATTCAGGAGGGTGAGGTAGCCGTCCACGTGCTGTCCAGTCAGGAGGGTAAGACAGCCATCCACGTGGTGTCCAGTCAGGAGGGTGAGGTAACAGTTCACATGGTGTCCAGTCAGGAGGGTGAGGTAGCCGTCCACATGGTGTCCAGTCAGGAGGGTGAGGTAGCCGTCCACGTGGTGTCCAGTCGGGAGGGTGAGATAGCCATCCACATGGTGTCCATTCAGGAGGTGAGGTAGCCGTCCACGTGGTGTCCAGTCGGGAGGGTGAGACAGCCATCCACATGGTGTCCAGTCAGGAGGGTGAGGTAGCCGTCCACGTAGTGTCTAGTCAGGAGGGTGAGGTAGCCATCCACGTGGTGTCCATTCAGGAGGGTGAGGTAGCCGTCCACGTGGTGTCCAGTCAGGAGGGTAAGACAGCCATCCACGTGGTGTCCATTCAGGAGGGTGAGGTAGCCGTCCACGTGGTGTCCAGTCAGGAGGGTGAGATAGCCGCCAAGTGGTGTCTAGTCAGGAGGGTGAGATAGCCGTGCACATGGTGTCCAGTCAGGAGGGTGAGGTAGCCGTCCACATGGTGTCCAGTCAGGAGGGTGAGGTAGCCGTCCACGTGGTGTCCAGTCGGGAGGGTGAGGTAGCCGTCCACGTGGTGTCCAGTCAGGAGGGTAAGACAGCCATCCACGTGGTGTCCAGTCAGGAGGGTAAGACAGCCATCCACGTGGTGTCCAGTCAGGAGGGTGAGGTAACAGTTCACATGGTGTCCAGTCAGGAGGGTGAGGTAGCCGTCCACGTGGTGTCCAGTCAGGAGGGTGAGATAGCCATCCACGTCGTGTCTAGTCAGGAGGGTGAGGTAGCCATCCACATGGTGTCCAGTCAGGAGGGTGAGGTAGCCGTCCACGTGGTGTCTAGTCAGGAGGGTGAGGTAGCCATCCACGTGGTGTCCATTCAGGAGGGTGAGGTAGCCGTCCATGTGGTGTCCAGTCAGGAGGGTGAGGTAGCCGTCCACGTCGTGTCTAGTCA
The DNA here is from genome assembly GCA_036346955.1 of Dipus sagitta. Lineage (NCBI taxonomy): Eukaryota > Metazoa > Chordata > Mammalia > Rodentia > Dipodidae > Dipus > Dipus sagitta. Next base: position 2,895,649 of record CM070789.1, read on the forward strand.
GGAGGGTGAGGTAGCCATCCACGTGGTGTCCATTCAGGAGGGTGAGGTAGCCGTCCATGTGGTGTCCAGTCAGGAGGGTGAGGTAGCCGTCCACATCGTGTCTAGTCAGGACGGTGAGATAACCATCCACGTGGTGTCTAGTCAGGAGGGTGAGGTAACCATCCATGTGGTGTCTAGTCAGGAGGGTGAGGTAGCCATCCACATCGTGTCTAGTCAGGACGGTGAGATAACCATCCACGTGGTGTCTAGTCAGGAGGGTGAGATAACCATCCACGTGGTGTCTAGTCAGGAGGGTGAGGTAGCCGTCCACATGGTGCCCAGTCAGGAGGGTGAGGTAGCCGTCCACGTGGTGTCCAGTCAGGAGGGTGAGATAGCCATCCACGTGGTGCCCAGTCAGGAGGGTGAGATAGCCGCCAAGTGGTGTCTAGTCAGGAGGGTGAGATAGCCGTGCACATGGTGTCCAGTCAGGAGGGTGAAGTAGTCATCCACGTGGTGTCCAGTCAGGAGGGTGAGGTAGCCGTCCACGTGGTGTCCAGTCAGGAGGGTGAGATAGCCGTCCACGTGGTGTCTAGTCAGGAGGGTGAGGTAGCCGTCCACATGTTGCCCAGTCAGGAGGGTGAGATAGCCCTCCACATGGTGCCCAGTCAGGAGGGTGAGGTAGCCGTCCACGTGGTGTCCAGTCAGGAGGGTGAGGTAGCCGTCCACGTGGTGTCTAGTCAGGAGGGTGAGATAGCCGTCCACGTGGTGTCTAGTCAGGAGGGTGAGATAGCCGTCCACGTGGTGTCTAGTCAGGAGGGTGAGGTAGCCATCCACGTGGTGTCCAGTCAGGAGGGTGAGGTAGCCGTCTACGTGGTGTCCAGTCAGGAGGGTGAGGTAGCCGTCCACGTGGTGTCTAGTCAGGAGGGTGAGGTAGCCGTCCACGTGGTGTCTAGTCAGGAGGGTGAGGTAACCATCCATGTGGTGTCTAGTCAGGAGGGTGAGGTAGCCGTCCACGTGGTGTCTAGTCAGGAGGGTGAGATAGCCGTCCACGTGGTGTCTAGTCAGGAGGGTGAGGTAACCATCCACGTGGTGTCTAGTCAGGAGGGTGAGGTAGCCGTCCACATGGTGTCTAGTCAGGAGGGTGAGGTAACCATCCACGTGGTGTCTAGTCAGGAGGGTGAGGTAGCCGTCCACGTGGTGTCTAGTCAGGAGGGTGAGGTAACCGTCCACGTGGTGTCTAGTCAGGAGGGTGAGGTAGCCATCCACGTGGTGTCTAGTCAGGAGGGTGAGGTAGCCATCCACATCGTGTCTAGTCAGGAGGGTGAGGTAGCCGTCCACGTGGTGTCTAGTCAGGAGGGTGAGGTAGCCATCCACATCGTGTCTAGTCAGGAGGGTGAGGTAGCCGTCCACGTGGTGTCTAATCAGGAGGGTGAGATAGCCGTCCACGTCGTGTCTAGTCAGGAGGGTGAGGTAGCCGTCCACGTGGTGTCTAGTCAGGAGGGTGAGGTAACCATCCACGTGGTGTCTAGTCAGGAGGGTGAGGTAGCCGTCCACGTGGTGTCTAGTCAGGAGGGTGAGGTAACCGTCCACGTGGTGTCTAGTCAGGAGGGTGAGGTAGCCGTCCACGTGGTGTCTAGTCAGGAGGGTGAGATAGCCATCCACGTGGTGTCTAGTCAGGAGGGTGAGGTAGCCGTCCACGTGGTGTCTAGTCAGGAGGGTGAGGTAACCGTCCACGTGGTGTCTAGTCAGGAGGGTGAGGTAGCCGTCCACGTGGTGTCTAGTCAGGAGGGTGAGATAGCCATCCACGTGGTGTCTAGTCAGGAGGGTGAGGTAGCCGTCCACGTGGTGTCTAGTCAGGAGGGTGAGGTAACCGTCCACGTGGTGTCTAGTCAGGAGGGTGAGGTAGCCGTCCACGTGGTGTCTAGTCAGGAGGGTGAGGTAGCCGTCCACGTCGTGTCTAGTCAGGAGGGTGAGGTAACCATCCATGTGGTGTCTAGTCAGGAGGGTGAGATAGCCATCCACGTGGTGCCCAGTCAGGAGGGTGAGATAGCCATTCACATGGTGTCCAGTCAGGAGGGTGAGGTTACCATCTACGTGGTGTCTAGTCAGGAGGGTGAGATAGCCGTCCACGTCGTGTCTAGTCAGGAGGGTGAGGTAACTATCCATGTGGTGTCTAGTCAGGAGGGTGAGACAGCCATTCACATGGTGTCCAGTCAGGAGGGTGAGGTAGCCGTCCACATCGTGTCTAGTCAGGAAGCTCAGAGCAAATAGTGACCTGCTTTCTGCACCAAGCCATACTTCCTCACAAGCCTTTCCTATTGGGAATATTTAATACTCAAACCATAACCATCTGGCTTAGTGGGAAGTCCTAACAACGTAAAAACTGAATGTGAGAACAGAAATCGAGGACTAGATAAAAGTCTCTATATACTATGTAACATAATCAATCAGAAGATTGAAGTATGTTGCTACCCTAAAAAGATACATATCTAAGACTTCAAAATTGTTGCTTGTGGGGGTACAGTTGTAAAGCAAGCAATTATTATTTTCTTTATTTTAACTTTTTTTTTTTTACTCTTTAGCTACTTAGAGATAATACTTTGATAAAAATCTAAATTAACTTTTCAATCCACAAGAATTGGATTAGCATTATGAGACAGTAATGAATTTTGTGAAATGGCAACCAAAGGTTGTTAGACCCATGGCTGTATTCCAGAACACTTGTGGGACGTAAGAGGGGAAAATGTCAATGAATCTACAAATGTAATGAAGTAAGATACAGCATTTGTAAATTGAAATCATCTCCAGTAAAATCTACTTATATAAGTATTAACATTGAACATACATTACATTCTAAAGAAGTATTAGAAAACAATATTCATAAAAATTCACATCACTAGGGCTGGGGAGATGGCTTAGCAGTTAAGTGCTTGCCTGTGAAGCCTAAGGACCCCGGTTCGAGGCTCGATTCCCCAGGACCCATTTTAGCCAGATGCACAAGGTGGCGCACGCGTCTGGAGTTCGTTTGCAGTGGCTAGAGGCCCTGGTGCACCCATTCTTCCTTTCTCTCTCTCTCTCTCTCCCTCCTTCTGTCTGCTGCTCTCAAATAACTAAAAAAAATAAACAAAACAACAAAAAATTTAAAAAACTTCACATCACTAGCATGAAAATGAAAACACATGATGAATAATAAAAAGTAAATTAATAATTAATACATGCTCTGGGGACATAACTCACTTGATAGAGTGCTTGCCTATGTACATGAGGCCCTGGTTTCCAGAAGAACGTTCTTTGATGGTAGCCGTGTTGGAACAGTGATGGAGCAGCTGACGTCACCCCACAGGGTCCTGCTCTTCAGAAATACCACCTCTTCTTCACTCAGTGAGTAGAGAAAGAGGGTCTCCCTGTGATCCATGGTACTCCTGCCTCACCCCACTGCTAGGACATCAGCTGTACACCTGATCTCTTATTTGACAATTTTAAGATCTTAGAACAAAAACAAACAAAAAAAATTAGCAAGACCTGCATCTTTTCTTGATTGCAACATGTCCTTTTAAAAAGACTGTATCCATGGTGTGCTTTTCCTGCGTAGCTTTGCACCTTACTGCACTTGAGAGCTCTTTCAGCAGGACGCAGTGAGAGACTGCAGTACAGTATCACAGCATGATCGATGCTCGGCGCAGCCCCCACAGAACAGATCTGTTCAGACTTGCAGGTTGAGCACGAGATTGTGTTTTCATTTTGATTGAAAGAATAAATCGCTCTTAATCTTGAGACATAATTCATTTGGACTTCAGCTTTTTTAATATAATAAGAATAGTACTGCATCCAGTGAAACATAACCGTGTGCGTGTTAAAATAGTACAGTGTAGCAGAGTGCTAGAGTACTGAGAAGATGTGGTAGCTGGTAGGAAGCACTTTGGATCGGGTGTGTTGGTGCAGGAATCCAAGAACTGAGACAGCTGAGAGAGGAAGGTCATGGATTCAAGTATAGTCTGGACTACATACTGAGTTCAAGACCAGCTTAGAGATATTCCAAGATTCTGTGTAAAAAGAGAGACAGAGGGCTGGAGAGATGGCTTAGCGGTTAAGCGCTTGCCTGTGAAGCCTAAGGACCCAGGTTTGAGGCTCGATTCCCCAGGACCCACGTTAGCCAGATGCACAAGGGGGCGCATGCGTCTGGAGTTCATTTGCAGTGTTTGGAGGCCCTGGCGCGCCCATTCTCTCTTTCTCTCTCTCTCTCTCTCTCTCTCTCTCTCTCTGCCTCTTCCTCTCTCTGTCTGTCGCTCTCAAATAAATAAAAATTTTCAAAAAGAGAGAGAGAGAGAAATGAGGAAGAAAAGGAGAGAGGAAAGGAGCAAGGAAGGAAGGGAAGGAGGAAGGGCAGGAAAGGACAAGGGGAAGAGGAAAGAAGGAAGGGAATGAAGGAATGGAGGGAGGGAGGACAAGGGAAAGAAAAGGCAACAGGAGGATAGGAAAGAGAAAGGAGATGGTAGAAAAGAGGGAGGGAAGGAGGGAGGGAGAAAGGAAGGAAGAAGAGAAGGAAGAAGGGAAGGGAGGATAGGAAAGGACAGGGGAGGAGAAAGAAAGGAAGGAAGGGACGGAGGGAGGGAGGGAGGAAGGAGACGAAGGAACGGAGGGAGGGAGGACGAAAGGAAAGTCAAGAGGAGGAGAGGGAAGAAAGAGAAAGGAACCGGGTGTGGTGGTGCACGCTTTTAATCCCAGCACTCGGGAGGCAGAGGTAGGAGGACACCATGAGTTCAAGGCCACCCTGATGCTACAGAGTGAATTCCAGGTCAGCCTGAGCTACAGTGAGACCCTACCTCAAAAAAAAAAAAAAAGTCAGGTCTAAATGGATCAAGGATTTCAATATAAGACGGTAAACTCTAAAACAACTAGAAGAAAAAGCAGGGAGAACACTCCATGATATAGATGTAGGGAAAGACTTCCTGAATAAGATCCCAGTAGCAGAGGAAATTATATCAACACTCAACCACTGGGACCTCAGGAAAGTAAAAAGCTACTGTACAAACAAACCATCAGCAGAGCCAAGAGACAATCCAAACAGTGGGAGAAAACCTTCATCAGCTTTACTTCCAACAAAGGTCTAATGCCTAAAATCCATAAGTACCTCAAGAAATTAAACAATTCAAAATATCAAACACAATCAAAAAATGGGGTAGAGATGTGAATAGAGAATTCTCAAAGGAAGAAATACAAATGGCTATTACACATTTAAAGAGATGTTCAACATCTTTAGTCATCAAAGAAATGCACATTAAAACAACTCTGAGATGTCATCTCACCCCAGTCAGGATGGCCTTCATCAAAAAATTGAATGGCAGCCAGGTGCAGTGGCGCACGCCTTTAATCCCAGGACTTGGCAAAGGCAGAGGTAGGAGGATCACCGTGAGTTCAAGGCCACCCTGAGACTACACAGCCTGGGTTGGAGTGGGAACATACCTCAAAAAACCAAACCAAAAAAATATATATATATATCAAATGATAGCAAATGCTGGTGAGGCTGTGGGGGAAAGGAACCCTTACCCACTGCTGGTGGAGTGCAAACTGGTACGACCACTGTGGAAACCAGTATGGAGACTCCTGCAAAAGATGAACACAGACCTACCATTTGATCCAGCTACAGCACCCTTGGGCCTATACCCTAAATACTGCACTCTTTTCTACACAATTTACAACAATTTCTGCTTTGTTTACAACAGTTAGGATCTGGAATCGGCCCGGATGCCGATTGGCTGATGAATGCATAGTGAGGATGTGGTACATTTACACAGTGAATTCCACTCAGCGGTCAGGAGAAATGAAATAATAAAATTTGTAGTAAACGGATGGAGTTGGAGAAAACACTCTAGGCGAGGTCATGCAGGCACAGAAAGACAAATGCCACATGTACTGTCTCCTCTGTGGCTTCTAACTGGGATCAACTGGAGATGAGCACCAGGAATTTGGGTGTAAAACTAGGAGACCAGGAGAAAGAAATAAGGAGAGAGGAGAGGAGGAGTTACCTGACAAGCCAGCGGAAGGACAGAACATGGGTGGGGGCGGGGGGGTAAAAAGGTAGGAGTAGGGAGGCTGAGAAGGAAATTACACAAACATTAAGACAACATGACTCAGCTAAATAGAAACCATGACTCAGCTAAATAGAAACCCTCATTCTGGCCAGCATTCTACAAGAGGCAACCACCAAAAAAGGGGAAGGGGGGACAGTCCAGGCAGAAAGTGGAAAAAGCTTAACTTTAAAATCATGGACTCTGGAGCCAGGCGTGGTGGCACACGCCTTGAATCCCAGCACTGGGGAGGCAGAGGTAGGAGGATCGCCGTGAGTTTGAGGCCACCCTAAGACTCCATAGTGATTTCCAGGTCAGCCTGGGCCACAGTGAGACCCTACCTTGAAAAATCAAAAAAAAAAAAAAAAATCATGGACTCTAGCTGGTAAATCCCCAGGCCCAGAATAGGGTTGCCCCCTCCAATACTGAGCGGTTGGCCAAAGAGGCTCATAAGGTCCCCAAAACAATGCAGGCCATTGCCCAAACACTTGATTACCTGCCAGGGCTAAAAGGTTAGACCCTATTGCTGAGGACACCTCTGGCTGCAGTCACAGGACATCGGAATATCATGCTTTCCGGAACCAAAAGGGAAACTGCCTCCCACTTGGCTGGCCCTCACAGTGCTGGGAAGCCCTATGGGAGCCACTAGAGGAAAACGGTCACCCACAGCATGAACAAGCAGGAGACCCTGCGGACTATGAAACCAACCAGCCGGTCAAGAGTACACATGTGTAGCCGTGGCACGTCTCTGCGGCTAACCAACTGTTCGCCAGCTGGAAATGAGGCCCACTCAGTGGGAGAGAACTCATATCTGATAGTGGAAACCAAGTCAGAATCCCATGGTCAGGAAACTTGTAGACGCTAGAGAGAAGCCCCCAGTGCTCTCTGGAAAAGAAGAGTGAGCTTGCACACCAAAAAAATAAAAATCTTGGGCTGGAGAGATGACTTAGTGGTTAAACGCTTGCCTGAGAAGCCTACAGACCCCCGTTTGAGGCTCAATTCCCCAGGACCCACATAAGCCAGATGCACAAGGGGGCGCATGCATCTGGAGTTCATTTGCAGTGGCTGGAAGCCCTGGCACGCCCATTCTCTCTCTCTCTCTGTCTGCCTCTTTCTCTCTGTCTGTCTGTCGCTCTCAAATAAATAAGTAAAAATAAACAAAAAAATTAAAAAAGAAATAAAAATCTCTCAAATTTGCACCCCCCCTTTAACTCAAGCGGCTCTCACTCTTGTTAGGAGCATCTGCTTCGTTTTACACATGGTAGAGAAAATGGGAGGAGACCCAAGACCCACTGATAAGACAAGAAGTTAGCCAACTGCCCACCGTGAGATGTGCCACCTCTACCACACCTGCCAGGGCCCAGGAGAAATTGCAGGGGAAGTGACAACATGAACACTGCTTGTAAGCGCTAGCCTGACAACCAGCCCCAGGCTGACAGCGATCAATCAACACCTATCAAGAGAGAAAGCCAGAGGTTACAGAGAACTCAACACTAACTCGGACTGTCAACAGGCCTGCTGATGAGGGAGCAGAAAGACTGTAAGAGCCACAGAGTGGGTAGGAATATCCTGAGGCATGGTGTCCCTTGCTACCCCACAGAGACTGACAGGCCTTCATGACCCTACAGTGAATACCATAACCCCACTGAGGAGGGCCTCCAGAGGGATAAAAGAGAATAACCTATTATAATTAATATAAAATAAAAATGAATATAAAAAAACTTTAAAAAAAAATAACCTGAAATTTGGACTGGGAGATAGCTCAGTGGTTAAGGCACTTACCTACAAAGCCTAAAGACCAGGTTCGATTGCCCAGTACCTGTTTAAAGCAAGATGCACAAAGTGGCACATGCATCTGGAGTTTGTTTGCAGTGGCTGGAGGTCCTGCTACCATGTCTCCCTCTCAATCTCTCTCTCACTCACTCCTTGTGTTAAAAAAAAAAAAAAAAAGCCTGCTATTTATTTCAAAACAGTTCTATCAGCATACATAACTCACGTTGTTAAGGCCCACATTATCATGAAAACTCAGTTTCCTCTATGACGCACTTTTGATTTTTCCCTTAGGCTTCTTTGCTTATTAATCAGGTGAATTACTTTAATGTTAAAGCAATGTCAAAACTGGGCGCTCATGAAACACTGATGCTCTTCGCTCGTAGCTCTCCCCGCTGGTGCCTTTCTGATGGCTTTCAAGGCTGCACCCCAAATGTTGCATTCCATCCAGACCCCAGCTCTGAATTTACACACCAGGCCAAGTGTTCTGTAGCCTGCAGATTCTCAGGATGCTGGGCTCAGCCAAACGGGAAGAGCTCTCCTTCTAGACCACAGTCTGGTGGCCCACCTCCGCGGCTGCAATGAAGCTACTGTACTGGGCCTCCCAACCTCACCCAGCACCCACTAATAACACCTACTTTACAGCCATGGCTTCGCAACCTGCTCTCTCCCCGGCTCCTCGGCGCTTGCCCTCTCCGGGAGGACGTGCTTCGCTATGCGGCGGGTCTGGTGGAAAGTTGACAGTCTCCGCGCCAAGAGCAAACCCAGCCAGTGCTGGATAAACGACTTGAAGTGCTTTCTCCAGGGACCCTTTCCAGGTATTGGAGCTCTTCACAACCAGATCGGGCCTGTGCTGGCAGACAGCCTTGTTCAGGAGCGCATTAAAAAAATCAAAATACAGACACCGTTTGGAAGCATAGAAAGGTCCACTCTGACATCTTATGTATTAAAACACTGTTACATAAAAATGACCGCAAAGTTCCAAATTCATACTTTCCTACTCTGTGAGACCAGTTACCACCAGGAATAAACCTGTGAGAGTGTGAGGCCGACTGTGGAGCCCCAAGAGGCCTGGGGAGAAGCCTACAGCCACGTTCCAGGCCTTGGGGGCTACATCAACGCCCTGGCTCCTGAGAGGGGCCGGGCACTGAGCGAAGTGGGTGAGCTGGTGGTACCATCTCACCACAAGGGGCTTGGGGCAAACACCAGCCCGAGCCAGGGCAGGACCCATGGTCTCTCCGGAGACCCCTTTCATCTGCCTCATAAAGGCCCAGACACACTGGCACAGCCCACAGTTTTTAATGAAGCGTGGGTCCTGGCTGGAGCCAAAGGGGCATTACAGTCTCAGAATGGAGGCCTTTCATTCCCTGTGGGATGGAGATAGAAGAGGCCAGGCTTCTGGAAGAGCTTCCCGCGGGGGAGCTCAGTACGTGTCACCTGGCTCGTCTCACTCCTCCTCGCCGCCTATCAGTGACTTTCACCGTGGACGGTCCCCGTCCTTGCTCTGAAGCAGACCTGAGGCAGGGCCTCGAGGTGTTCAAGTGGGCGCATCCGCGGGAAGTTAGGGCAAGCGAGCTCTGGGCGTTGCTTTATTCCATCAGGACAAGTCTCCCTTTGGGAAGCCATCCATGCTCCTTCCTCACGCTCCAGAAAGTCCACTAGAGAGGACGTGGGGCATGTCCGAGCCCTGGTGTGTCCCTCCTCAGTGAACACAATGCCTTCGACGTCGGGCAGTGTATAAAATGTAATGCTCATGTTGAACACTGGGACCATACATGTATTAATTACTTCTGTGTTTCTGTAAAAAACAAACAAACAAACAAAAACCTGGGCTGGAAAGATGGCTTAGTGGTTAAGGCACTTGCCTGCGAAGCCTAAGGACCTAGGTTCGATTCCCCAGGACCCACATAAGCCAGAGGCACAAGGTGGCCCATGCATCGGGAGTTTGTTTGCAGTGGCCAGAGGCCCTGGTGTGCTGATTCTCTCCATCTGACTCTCTGTCTCAAATAAATAAATAAATAAATAAATTTTTTTGAGTACCTGACAGAAGAACTTAAGGGAGGAAAGATTTATTTGGGCTCACAGTTCCAAAAGGTCTCAGTGCCTCACAGCCAGGCAGGGGCATGAGGAGAGACTCTACAACACAGTGGGCCAGGAAGCAGAGAGAAGGCAGCGCCAGGGGCTGGGTTCCACCTGTCAAAGGCTGCCCTCAGTGAACTACTTAGACCAAGGAAGTTCCGACTGCTGAGGGCTCCACAACCTCCCTCAAGCCGCTGAGAAATGAGAGACAGGAGTGCGTAAGAGAGATTTCAGCATCAGCTGGTAACGATGCACCGTGTTGGAGTTAGATGGGTCTTGTGTGGTCCTGAGGAAGCTCAATTTCTTCATTGCTAAAATGAGGGTGTCAGGGTCCACAACTGCCACCCTAGTATACAGTGAGCAGGGTGCCATCTAGAGTTGTGTGGGTTCTGTGCCCCTGCCAAGACTTTAACAATTCTAAACAAATTGCCTTATTTATTTATTTATTTATTTTGAGACAGCATGACATCATGAGAAGAAAAGGTACTTGCAAGTCAGGCCTTCTTGGATTTGAGCCCTGGTTCTCCCACATCCTGGCTGTGCTACCCTGAGTCCCAAGCCCCCAGGCTTCCAGCTCACAAGTGGAACTGAGAATACATCGGCCACAGTGGGCTCACCGGGCAGAGGACGGTAAAGATCTGGGTACAGGTGGGACAGTACTCAGCCACGTAAATGAGGGGAGACGTGAGGAGGAACAAGAGGGGTAATGTAACACACCCACACACACACTTACACACACTCACGCGTACCTATACAATGAAAGCCAAAGGGAAACTATTTTGAAAGAGCTTGAGAGAAGAAGGCAGCCAGCAAGAGAAGGAGAGTAAGACGGGAAGAGGGTGAACAATGTATGGTGATGTATGTGTGTGAACATGATGGAGATGGGTTGGAGAGGTGGCTCAGCCACTAAAGGTGCTTGCTTGTAAAGCCTGTCTTCCCAGGTTCAACTCTTCAACACCCATGTAAAGCCAGATGCACAAAGTGGCACATGCATCTGGGGTTCATTTGCAGTAGCAAGAGGCCCTGGCGTGCCCATTCATATTCATGCTCTCTCGCTCACTCTCTTTCTCTCTCTCTTTCTCTGCTTGAAAATAAATTTTTTAAATATATTTTATTTTTATTTATTTATTTGACAGAGAAAGAGGGAGAGAGAGAAATCAGCACGCCTCCAGCCACTGCAAATGAACTCCAGACGCAGTGCGCCCCCTTGTGCATCCGGCTAATGTGGGTCCTAGGGAATCGAATCTAAGTCCTTTGGCTTTGAAGGCAAATGCCTCAACTGCTAAGCCATCCCTCCAGCCCTCGAAAATAAAATCTTAATACAGAAAAAAAAATTACGTATATGCTAACCAAAAACATAATAGTTTTTTAAAAAGGAATAGTATGAAACTGAGCCCACAGAACCCAGACCTTGAGAATATTCTGGGCCTTCCATCGTTCCCTGCCCCCACCCTGCATTGTATCAGATTAGTCTCTGCAGCCAGCCCAGCACTATACACAAGGTACTGTAGCATTTCCGAGGTTGTATGCTAATGGTCACGGGGACTTCTGTCTTTATTCTCCCTTAGATCTCATGCTGGAGAAAACAATGGGCTTGTCATGGACCCCCTTCGAAAGGCTCCATGTGGTGAGGAACTGAAAGGCCCCCCAACATTCGAGCCAGGTCCAGTTTTCATACCATTGCAGATATCTTTCTTTTAAGTGTAGAGTGTGTGTGTGTGTGTGTCTGTGTCTGGGAAATTGAACCTGGGCTGGTAGGCTTTGTAAGCAGGTGCCTTTAACTGCTAAGACATCTCCCTAGTGCCCTTTCCACCTTATTTTCTGAGAGTTTCTCACTGAACCTAGAGCTCACCAATTCAGCCAGACAAGCTAGCCCAAGCCCCAAGGGTCCTCCTGCCTCCACCTGCCCCGTGCTGGGGGCACAGGCACATGCTATCATGCTCAGCTCCTATGTGAGTGCTGGGGACTCAAACCAAGGTCCTCATGCTTCTGAGGCAAGCACCACATCCACTGAGTCATCTCCCTACCTCAGCTAGTAGCTTAAAACTACCAAAGAGACGGCGAACAAAATTGTCCATCAAAGTTAACTTATGGATTCCTGACCCTCAGAAAGAAAGAAAATAATGAATATTTCCCTCCTAAGCTGGTCAATTTTGTAGTCATTTGTTATGTTAACAATAGATAAGCAATACATACAGCTAGTGCAGGAGAACTTTCTTCAAGCATTGCAATAATGTTGTTAAAAGCAACTGTCCCCACCAGGAATAGATGGCAAGACCCTATTGCTGAAGACGTGAGATGTGCCACCTCTACCACACCTGCCAGGGCCCAGGAGAAATTGCAGGGGAAGTGACAACATGAACACTGCTTGTAAGCGCTAGCCTGACAACCAGCCCCAGGCTGACAGCGATCAATCAACACCTATCAAGAGAGAAAGCCAGAGGTTACAGAGAACTCAACACTAACTCGGACTGTCAACAGGCCTGCTGATGAGGGAGCAGAAAGACTGTAAGAGCCACAGAGTGGGTAGGAATATCCTGAGGCATGGTGTCCCTTGCTACCCCACAGAGACTGACAGGCCTTCATGACCCTACAGTGAATACCATAACCCCACTGAGGAGGGCCTCCAGAGGGATAAAAGAGAATAACCTATTATAATTAATATAAAATAAAAATGAATATAAAAAAACTTTAAAAAAAATAACCTGAAATTTGGACTGGGAGATAGCTCAGTGGTTAAGGCACTTACCTACAAAGCCTAAAGACCAGGTTCGATTGCCCAGTACCTGTTTAAAGCAAGATGCACAAAGTGGCACATGCATCTGGAGTTTGTTTGCAGTGGCTGGAGGTCCTGCTACCATGTCTCCCTCTCAATCTCTCTCTCACTCACTCCTTGTGTTAAAAAAAAAAAAAAAAGCCTGCTATTTATTTCAAAACAGTTCTATCAGCATACATAACTCACGTTGTTAAGGCCCACATTATCATGAAAACTCAGTTTCCTCTATGACGCACTTTTGATTTTTCCCTTAGGCTTCTTTGCTTATTAATCAGGTGAATTACTTTAATGTTAAAGCAATGTCAAAACTGGGCGCTCATGAAACACTGATGCTCTTCGCTCGTAGCTCTCCCCGCTGGTGCCTTTCTGATGGCTTTCAAGGCTGCACCCCAAATGTTGCATTCCATCCAGACCCCAGCTCTGAATTTACACACCAGGCCAAGTGTTCTGTAGCCTGCAGATTCTCAGGATGCTGGGCTCAGCCAAACGGGAAGAGCTCTCCTTCTAGACCACAGTCTGGTGGCCCACCTCCGCGGCTGCAATGAAGCTACTGTACTGGGCCTCCCAACCTCACCCAGCACCCACTAATAACACCTACTTTACAGCCATGGCTTCGCAACCTGCTCTCTCCCCGGCTCCTCGGCGCTTGCCCTCTCCGGGAGGACGTGCTTCGCTATGCGGCGGGTCTGGTGGAAAGTTGACAGTCTCCGCGCCAAGAGCAAACCCAGCCAGTGCTGGATAAACGACTTGAAGTGCTTTCTCCAGGGACCCTTTCCAGGTATTGGAGCTCTTCACAACCAGATCGGGCCTGTGCTGGCAGACAGCCTTGTTCAGGAGCGCATTAAAAAAATCAAAATACAGACACCGTTTGGAAGCATAGAAAGGTCCACTCTGACATCTTATGTATTAAAACACTGTTACATAAAAATGACCGCAAAGTTCCAAATTCATACTTTCCTACTCTGTGAGACCAGTTACCACCAGGAATAAACCTGTGAGAGTGTGAGGCCGACTGTGGAGCCCCAAGAGGCCTGGGGAGAAGCCTACAGCCACGTTCCAGGCCTTGGGGGCTACATCAACGCCCTGGCTCCTGAGAGGGGCCGGGCACTGAGCGAAGTGGGTGAGCTGGTGGTACCATCTCACCACAAGGGGCTTGGGGCAAACACCAGCCCGAGCCAGGGCAGGACCCATGGTCTCTCCGGAGACCCCTTTCATCTGCCTCATAAAGGCCCAGACACACTGGCACAGCCCACAGTTTTTAATGAAGCGTGGGTCCTGGCTGGAGCCAAAGGGGCATTACAGTCTCAGAATGGAGGCCTTTCATTCCCTGTGGGATGGAGATAGAAGAGGCCAGGCTTCTGGAAGAGCTTCCCGCGGGGGAGCTCAGTACGTGTCACCTGGCTCGTCTCACTCCTCCTCGCCGCCTATCAGTGACTTTCACCGTGGACGGTCCCCGTCCTTGCTCTGAAGCAGACCTGAGGCAGGGCCTCGAGGTGTTCAAGTGGGCGCATCCGCGGGAAGTTAGGGCAAGCGAGCTCTGGGCGTTGCTTTATTCCATCAGGACAAGTCTCCCTTTGGGAAGCCATCCATGCTCCTTCCTCACGCTCCAGAAAGTCCACTAGAGAGGACGTGGGGCATGTCCGAGCCCTGGTGTGTCCCTCCTCAGTGAACACAATGCCTTCGACGTCGGGCAGTGTATAAAATGTAATGCTCATGTTGAACACTGGGACCATACATGTATTAATTACTTCTGTGTTTCTGTAAAAAACAAACAAACAAACAAAAACCTGGGCTGGAAAGATGGCTTAGTGGTTAAGGCACTTGCCTGCGAAGCCTAAGGACCTAGGTTCGATTCCCCAGGACCCACATAAGCCAGAGGCACAAGGTGGCCCATGCATCGGGAGTTTGTTTGCAGTGGCCAGAGGCCCTGGTGTGCTGATTCTCTCCATCTGACTCTCTGTCTCAAATAAATAAATAAATAAATAAATTTTTTTGAGTACCTGACAGAAGAACTTAAGGGAGGAAAGATTTATTTGGGCTCACAGTTCCAAAAGGTCTCAGTGCCTCACAGCCAGGCAGGGGCATGAGGAGAGACTCTACAACACAGTGGGCCAGGAAGCAGAGAGAAGGCAGCGCCAGGGGCTGGGTTCCACCTGTCAAAGGCTGCCCTCAGTGAACTACTTAGACCAAGGAAGTTCCGACTGCTGAGGGCTCCACAACCTCCCTCAAGCCGCTGAGAAATGAGAGACAGGAGTGCGTAAGAGAGATTTCAGCATCAGCTGGTAACGATGCACCGTGTTGGAGTTAGATGGGTCTTGTGTGGTCCTGAGGAAGCTCAATTTCTTCATTGCTAAAATGAGGGTGTCAGGGTCCACAACTGCCACCCTAGTATACAGTGAGCAGGGTGCCATCTAGAGTTGTGTGGGTTCTGTGCCCCTGCCAAGACTTTAACAATTCTAAACAAATTGCCTTATTTATTTATTTATTTATTTTGAGACAGCATGACATCATGAGAAGAAAAGGTACTTGCAAGTCAGGCCTTCTTGGATTTGAGCCCTGGTTCTCCCACATCCTGGCTGTGCTACCCTGAGTCCCAAGCCCCCAGGCTTCCAGCTCACAAGTGGAACTGAGAATACATCGGCCACAGTGGGCTCACCGGGCAGAGGACGGTAAAGATCTGGGTACAGGTGGGACAGTACTCAGCCACGTAAATGAGGGGAGACGTGAGGAGGAACAAGAGGGGTAATGTAACACACCCACACACACACTTACACACACTCACGCGTACCTATACAATGAAAGCCAAAGGGAAACTATTTTGAAAGAGCTTGAGAGAAGAAGGCAGCCAGCAAGAGAAGGAGAGTAAGACGGGAAGAGGGTGAACAATGTATGGTGATGTATGTGTGTGAACATGATGGAGATGGGGTTGGAGAGGTGGCTCAGCCACTAAAGGTGCTTGCTTGTAAAGCCTGTCTTCCCAGGTTCAACTCTTCAACACCCGTGTAAAGCCAGATGCACAAAGTGGCACATGCATCTGGGGTTCATTTGCAGTAGCAAGAGGCCCTGGCGTGCCCATTCATATTCATGCTCTCTCGCTCACTCTCTTTCTCTCTCTCTTTCTCTGCTTGAAAATAAATTTTTTTAAATATATTTTATTTTTATTTATTTATTTGACAGAGAAAGAGGGAGAGAGAGAAATCAGCACGCCTCCAGCCACTGCAAATGAACTCCAGACGCGTGCGCCCCCTTGTGCATCCGGCTAATGTGGGTCCTAGGGAATCGAATCTAAGTCCTTTGGCTTTGAAGGCAAATGCCTCAACTGCTAAGCCATCCCTCCAGCCCTCGAAAATAAAATCTTAATACAGAAAAAAAAATTACGTATATGCTAACCAAAAACATAATAGTTTTTTAAAAAGGAATAGTATGAAACTGAGCCCACAGAACCCAGACCTTGAGAATATTCTGGGCCTTCCATCGTTCCCTGCCCCCACCCTGCATTGTATCAGATTAGTCTCTGCAGCCAGCCCAGCACTATACACAAGGTACTGTAGCATTTCCGAGGTTGTATGCTAATGGTCACGGGGACTTCTGTCTTTATTCTCCCTTAGATCTCATGCTGGAGAAAACAATGGGCTTGTCATGGACCCCCTTCGAAAGGCTCCATGTGGTGAGGAACTGAAAGGCCCCCCAACATTCGAGCCAGGTCCAGTTTTCATACCATTGCAGATATCTTTCTTTTTAAGTGTAGAGTGTGTGTGTGTGTGTGTCTGTGTCTGGGAAATTGAACCTGGGCTGGTAGGCTTTGTAAGCAGGTGCCTTTAACTGCTAAGACATCTCCCTAGTGCCCTTTCCACCTTATTTTCTGAGAGTTTCTCACTGAACCTAGAGCTCACCAATTCAGCCAGACAAGCTAGCCCAAGCCCCAAGGGTCCTCCTGCCTCCACCTGCCCCGTGCTGGGGGCACAGGCACATGCTATCATGCTCAGCTCCTATGTGAGTGCTGGGGACTCAAACCAAGGTCCTCATGCTTCTGAGGCAAGCACCACATCCACTGAGTCATCTCCCTACCTCAGCTAGTAGCTTAAAACTACCAAAGAGACGGCGAACAAAATTGTCCATCAAAGTTAACTTATGGATTCCTGACCCTCAGAAAGAAAGAAAATAATGAATATTTCCCTCCTAAGCTGGTCAATTTTGTAGTCATTTGTTATGTTAACAATAGATAAGCAATACATACAGCTAGTGCAGGAGAACTTTCTTCAAGCATTGCAATAATGTTGTTAAAAGCAACTGTCCCCACCAGGAATAGATGGCAAGACCCTATTGCTGAAGACTCCACATACTTGGGCTGCAAGGCCACTGAGAAATCCTGCTAGAACTGAGCTGATAACCTCCTCCATGTAGACCAGCTGACAGAAAGCTGGAAGAAGCCTTTCTGCATGCAGTTCAATGGGAGACAGAGAGAAATCACCGGTGAAGATACTCAACAGTGGACACTGCAAGTCTTAAATTTTGCCAGCCAGGCCAAATGAGCCAACAGGTGCAACAGTGGCATTTCTGTCATGGTGGAAACCAACTGCCCTCTAATTGGACTGGAGGCCTGCTCCATGGGAGGGAATACATCCCAATGCTGAAAACTTAAAACAGGGTAGTCATGAGTCCTAGGGGTATAACATCTGCTGCTGTCTGGCTAAATGTATATACTATGCTCACCAAACTGCCCAGTAAGCACTTCTCTTAATGTTCATATCCATATGTTAATGCTTACTCTCACTTTTGGTAGAGAGCCTTCTCTTTTCAGAGGGCAGTGACCTTGGGATGACTCAGAAGGCATCATGGTGCTGAGAAGAAGTGACCGCAGTGCTCGGCACTGCAATATCTCTATCACACCTTCCAAGGCTCAGGGTCTATTGCGGAAGAGGTGGCGGAAAGAATGTAAGAGCCAAAGGAAGGGTAGGACTCCTTACAACGTGCTCCTCCAGACACAAAATGGCCTGGATATCCATGACCTCACAGTGCCTGACACTACCTACACAAGACCATCATAATAGGAGGAAAAGATGATGACATCAAAATAAAAGAGAGACTGATTGAGAGAGGTAAGGGATATGATGGAGAATGGAGTTTCAAAGGGGAAAGTGGGGGGAGGGAGGGTATTACCATGGGATATTGTTTACAGTCATGGAAGTTGTTAATAAAACAATTTTTTGGAAGGAAAAAAAAAGCAACTGTCCAAGGCTGGGGAGATGGCTCAGAGGTTAATGTGCTCGCTTGCAAAACCCTGCCTGCCCAGGTTCACCGACTCCTCAACGGCCACGTACAGCCGGATGCAGAGTGGTACACACATCTGTGACCCCAGAGGGCCCCGCAGTGAGAAGTGGGGCCGCGAGAATCTGAAGCTGACCCGCCGGCCAGCCTGATGCTCCTCTGCAGCTACAAGAGAATCCGTGTCAAAGGTGGAGCCCAGACACCTTGGAGTTGTCCTCCGACCTCCACACGTGCGCCGGGCACACACACATACGTATTTAAAAACTAGCTACCCGCCGGGCGTGGTGGTGCACGCCTTTAATCTCAGCACTCGGGAGGCGGAGGTAGGAGGATCGCTGTGAGTTTGAGGCCACCCTGAGACAACATAATGAATTCCAGGTCAGCCTGGACTAGAGTGAGACTCTACCTCAAAAAGCAAAGCAAAATAAACAAAAAAACTAGCTACCTATGTCAGTAAATACACAAACACACACACACACACACACACACACACACACACGCCGAGTCAGGTATTGCTGAGGGACTGGACTGAGCACCTGAACCTGAGAGAGTGTCCTTACACAAACTCAGATGGTTACAGCATCACGAGACAATGTGACCTTACAGGACCACCGTTCTGTGTGTGATCCATCACTGACCAAACTAACATCATGTGGTGAGTGACTGTGTTTATTACCAAGAGATAAATTTATATAACAGACATAAAGTAAGATAATTAAGACAGCTACATGTCACTCATTCTGCGTAGATAAAGGACATACACATCAGAAAATAGTTTCCAAAATCAAGGTATCAACCCTGTGGTTAAAAAAAAGATGCCAAGGAAGTATCTTAACATCATGCAAAGAGTGTCTTGTGAGTAAACTATTAGTAAAATGGAGTTGGGGGCTCGAGAGATGGCTTCGTAGTTAAGGCACTTGCCTGCAAGGCCTAAGGACCCATGTTCGATTCCCCAGGACCTACGTAAACCAGATGCACAAAGTGTTACATGCGTCTGGAGTTCATTTGCAGTGGCTACAGGCCTTGCAGCACCCATTTTCTCTCTCTCTCACTCTCAAAGAAAGAAATTAAAAAAAAAGTAAGAAAATATATTAAAAAAAACAAAACAGAGTTGGAGCCAGAACAGCTCTGTGATGTGGGGAGAGTTTACTTTTCTTATCACTGTGAAAGAACGCTGTGGTGCTGGAGGGCCTATTTTCAACCTGGCAGGACCTAGAACCACCTAAGAAATAATTTGCATCTAGGTATATCTTTGAGGGATTATCTTGATTGGTCAATTGAGTTGGGAAGACCCGCCTTAGCTGTCGGTGGCATCATTCCATAGGCTAGGATTCTTGACTGTATAAAATGGAGAAAGCAGGCTGAGCTGGGGCTCTGCTGGTCACTCTCTGCTTCCTCACCGCAGGACTGTGACCATCTGCCTGGAGCTTCTGCCACCCGAGGGACTGGGACCTCAAGCTGTAGGTGAAATAAACCCTTCCTTCCATAAATTGCATCTGGTCAGGAGTTTTGTCTCAACAACGGGAAAGTAATCAATAGACTTGACAAAAGCAACTTAAAGGAGGAAAGACTTATCTGGGCTCAGGGTTTGAGGAGATCAGGTCCACCTTGGCGGGAAGACGTGGCTGCGGGCCGCTCCGTGGAGACGTGTAGGAGGGGACTCCTCACTTCCCCACTGTTCAGTGGACTAGGACGCAGCAAGACAGGCAGAAGCAGGGCCAGGCTCTAATCCTCGAAGGCCTGCGTCTACCGCCTAAGCTCCACACCTGAGAGGTTTCTAGATGCTCCAAAACAACATCACCAGCTGGGGACCAGGTGTCCCAACACGTGAGCCGGTGGGGGACATTCCATATTCAAAACACATGCTCCCCACACCAGGAGCAGGGGGAGGCCTGGATTTATCCCACAAGAGCCTAGAAAGACTGGAGGAATGGAGACAGGCGATGAACATTCAAGTTATAAGAGCTCAACTAGCAGGTCCCCAAATTCAAGCCAGGGTTTTCAAACCTGGTTAGTCAGCCGGGTGGAGCCCAGGAGGGAAGAGGGGGCTGCAGAAACTGTGAAGCACAGTTTCCAGCATGGGACAGCAGAGGCATCTCCCTGGCGTCTGACTGTGACAAAACCTTGGGGCTGGCTAGAACTAAATTCAGCCACAGGAAAGGGAGGACCTCGTTGTCAGCACTCCTCCTTTGCAGAGGGATGTTTTGGCTACAGAGAAAGTAGCCCTCGTCGCTGGGAACTGACAAGGGGCTAATCTTCACAGCCAAAATACTCCTCCTTGGGGATCTTTTTGCTTTTTAATTTCTGCAAACTCCCACCTCCTGCCTCCTCCTGACCACATTAAGATCTAGGATCATGGGACCAATTTTGTTTTTGACCCTGTCCCCTGGAACAGTTGAGATGTCTCTCAGTTTTTAATTTTTTTTTTTTTTTTCATTTCTCTCAGTTTCTTACTTTGTACTGAGCGTAGCGCCAGTGAGGGGGAGCCAGATGGAAAATGAAGTTTTCTGTTTGTGACTGAACAGGTACACCGCAAACAGCAGGGCAAATGTTCCACCTCACCGCCTCCCACACAGCCAGACTGTCCCAGACCCCACCTGGGAGGACCCGTCTGTAGCAGCCCCGATGATGGTCCCATTTCTATGCTTATTGAGCCTGGAAATGTTTGCTTAAGAACAACATTTGAATAGAGGCCACTCAGAGAGCTCACATTTCCATATTTACTGGGGGATTTTTGTTTATTACCAGCGAGGTTAAGAAACCATTCTGTATACTCACTAAGTGAAAATTACTTCCAAGCAGCACGGAGGCGACCATCGCCATGTCCCAGCGTCTCCTGGGTATCAGGACCCACACGGGGCACATGGGTCAACATAGGAGCAAAGCCTTGTGGGCCCCATCCCGCAGGCCAGAGAACAGGATGCAAACAGGTGAGATAACGATTCCAAATGAAGGTAGCTCTCTCCAGTGCATGGGGACAGAGGCAGATGTAGTGGGGCATTGCATACGCTTTTATATTGTAGGTTATTTTTACCATATGCCTATATTCTTTTAATGTATTTGACAAGACATGACAAGAAAACAATTATGTAATTTTTTTGTTTATTTTTATTTATTTGAGAGTGACAGAGAAAGTGGCAAACAGAGAGAATGAGTGTGCCAGTGCCTCCAGCCACTTGCAAACAAACTCCAGATGCATGTGCCACCTTGTGCATCAGGCTTATGTGGGCCCTGGGGAATCAAGCCTCAAACCAGGGTCCTTAGGCTTCACAGGCAAGCACTTAATCACTAAGCCATCTCTCTAGCCCCAATTATGTATTTTCTTCTTCTCCTCTTCCTCCTCCTCCTTCTTCTTTTTTTTGAGAGAGAGAGAATTGGCGTGCCAGGGCCTCAGCCACTGCAATCAAACTCCAGACACTTGTGCCACCTAGTGGGCATGTGCGGCCTTGCACTTGCCTTACCTTTTGTGCATCTGGCTTATGTGGGATCTAGAGAGTCGAGCATGGGTCCTTAGGCTTCGAAGGCAAGTGCCTTAACCACTCAACCACCTCTCCAGCCCCCAATTATGTATTTTTAATTTTTATTTAGTAAGTTCTTTGCATATGTGGCGGGGGAGGAACCAAGATCTCTCACCATTCCAACCAGACACATGCACCACTTGGCATCTGGCTTTATATAGGTGTCGGGGGATTGAACCTGCACTGGCAGGCTTTGAAAGCAAGTGTTTTCAAAGGCATCTCCCTAGCCAGACCTAACAATTACATTTCTTTTTAAAAGAAATTTGCTTAAATCACAAAGCTAATAAATGACCCAGCCGCTTAAGCCCCAGCGCCTGGAGTATGTACTGGGCTGTCCAACCCCAGCTCCTCGTCACTCGGTGCTGACTCTGTGGCTGAGAGAGGGGTCTACGGCCAGTCGCCACCGACTGCACAGCAGCTACTTCTGGGGAGCAGCGAGGGGATGCTGCAGCAATAGAGTGACTACCTAAGCTGTCGTCCACATTAGGTCACTGAGAGTGACAGGGCCTAGCCCGGGCATGCTGCGATGTGTGGTCTGGCTGTGGGCAACAGGGTCACCACACTACAGCATCCATCCTTTGCATACGTTCCACACATGCAGATTCAACTGCCTGCAGATCAAAAATACCTGCAAGAGGGCTGGAGAGATGGCTTAGCGGTTAAGCACTTGCCTGGGAAGCCTAAGGACCTCGGTTCGAGGCTCAACTCCCCAGGACCCACATTAGCCAGATGCACAAGGCAGTGCACGCATCTGGAGTTCGTTTGCAGTGGCTGGAGGCCCTGCATGTCCATTCTCTCACTCTCTCTCTCTCTCTCTCTCTGCCTCTTTCTCTCTCTCTCTGTCGCTCTCAAATAAATAAAAATTAGCCAGGTGTGGTGGCGCACACCTTTAATCCCAATGGAAAGAATATAAGAGCCAAAAGAAGGGTACCACTCCTTACGTACAACTATCCGGACAGAATTTGGCCTCAATATCCAAGACCTTGCAGCGCCTAGCAATACCCACACAAGACCCTCATAATAGGAGAAAAAGATGATGACATCAAATTAAAAGAAAGACTAATGGAGAGAGGGAGGGGATATGACAGAAAGCAGAGTTATGAAGGAGAAAGTGGGGAAGGGGAGGAGAGGGATTGTCAATAATATATATATATATGGAAAGAAAGACAAATATAGTATGGCTTTATTCATATGTGGAGGTTAGAATTTTAAAAAGAAAAAAAATAAGGCTGGACGTGGTGGTGCACGCCTTTAATCCCAGCACTCAGGAGACAGAGGTAGAGGGGTCACCATGAGTTCAAGGCCACCCTGAGACTACATAGTGAATTCCAGGTCAGCCTGGGCTAGAGTGAGATGCTACCTCAAAAATAAAATAAATAAAGTAGCAGCTGTCTAATAAAAAGGTGTGGGGGAGGAGGAGAGGGGATGGGGAGGAGGGTGGCTGGGAGAATAGATGTGACCAAAATGCGATATATACATGGATAAAAATGCCACATTCTTTTTTTTTTAGAGTTTAGAAAATGTTTTATTTCTATTTTTCAGAATTTCTATATCTCTATCCTGAGGAGATCTTTTCAAGGTACATTTTTAAGAGGTTTTAGTATGTAATTTATAAATACTTGATATTTTACTGTTAACAACACTGGCCACTTATGCCTAAATGCAGTAACAATATCTATGTAAAAAAATTCCTAATATACTTAGAAAATGAAGAGAAATAGGACAATACATATCCTTAGAACTCTGACACAATCATTAATATATTGGTAGCTTTTCTTTATAGCACAACATTTCATTTGAAGTTAGTTAAGAACAGAGGTGAATATATGAAAAGACACTATTGGCAATAAAGATCAGCCAAACACAGTCAATATCATATAATTAAAAATTGAGGAAATATTTATTGGCCTCTTCAGTAAAATGCCACATTCTTATGCACAATTAATCATGAGAATTTGAAGGTGTTCTGCCTTGGGCGCTTACCATTTTACTAAGCATGGGAGTAGAACTGTGCATTAAAAGAAAAGACACCTGTAGTTTTAATTTGTAGGTCTGTGTTCTGGTTATTCAAATCATCATTCTAAATTTACATAATTCAAGTTCATTATCACCACAGTCATATAGAGCTCATGGCCATAACTGGCACTGATGTTACTGAAACACCTAACACTTTGTAAAAAATAATAATAATAATAAAGTAAATAAATAAACTGCTTGGGCGCCTGTCTGAGAGTTCCTCGGAGCAGGGGAGCAGCTCCAGTCAGGGCTTTCTCCGCAGAGGTTGGGGAGCCTCCACCGGGCTCCCCTGCACGTCAGCCAGCCCCGCTCCTCATGCTGCCACCGGCGCTGTCCCTCCAAGCTGAAAGGCAATTCCTAATTCTCTGCAGCTGTTCATAACTTTCTCAGAAAAAGAAGAAACATTTAGACCCGTCTTCAGAAGAACACATATGCTACGTTGGCCGCACCACGGACCCCCCCACAGGAGCACCAGACAAGACTATCAGTAAACACTTCAGTTAGGGCAGCCTCTTGTCTGGACCAGCACGGATGACTCAGGCACCCCAGGAAGTGGAACCGTGAATCAGGCAGCGCCTCCTTTCCTCTGACTCAATGCTGAGCTCAGGCACCCAGGTAGGGTTGGGGACACATGTTCCTGGAGCTGCCAACGGCCTCACAAACGGTGCAGAAGCCAGGGAGCTCTCATTCACCCCGGCACCTGCTCCATGAGCCACCCTCAGTGACACCCTCCCCCTGCTAAGGGCTTTACATGCTTTCTTTAACCTCACAAATGCTTCCCACATTTTATTCCATTTTAAAAGTAAAGAGGGCAGGAGATATGGCTTAGCGGTTAAGCGCTTGCCTGTGAAGCCTAAGGACCCCGGTTCGAGGCTCGATTCCCCAGGACCCACATAAGCCAGATGCACAAGGTGGTGCATGCATCTGGAGTTCGTTTGCAGTGGCTGGAGACCCTGGCGTGCCCATTTTCTCTCTCTCTCTCTCTCTGTGTCTGTCGCTCTCAAATAAATAAATAAAAATAAACAACAACAAAGTAAAGAAACTGAGGCTCAGAGAGCTTGCCAAAGCCCCACAGCCAAGTTGTGCATGACCAGCAATCTTCCCAGTATGTTATATGCCTCTTGATAGGAAACTAGGAACAAGAATTCACACGTAAAACACTCAGGTGAGCTTTGTAGTCATAATTTTTACAAAAATTTTTGAAACATTTTAGTTTTTTATTTGAGAGAGAGAATGGGCATGCCAGGGCCTCTAGCTACTGCAAACAGACTCCAGACACGTACACCACCTTGTGCCACTGGTTTTACATAGGTACCAGGGAAACAAGCTTGGTCCTTACACTCCACAGACAAGCACTGCTTTAACTGCTGAGCCATCTACTCGCCCCCGCCCCCCCCGTCATAATTTTTACCCTGGTCTTTGTTAGTTCATTTTCAATAAACTTACCAGGAGTGATAGAGCTTTTAAATATTTAATTCATTTCTTCTACCCAGTGATACTTTGATCAGTTTCATTAGACTAAGATACCTGGGGCATTAATGTGACTCGACTCAGGGTGTGTCTGTGAGGGTGTTTCCAGAGAGGCTGGGAGACTCCAGCCAATGGACTGGGCTCCTGCTCCGATAACGGGGAGAAAGGAGAGAGCTTCCTCCGCCAGCTTCCTGATCCTCCGAGATTTGAGCAGGACAGCTCACGGTCCCAGACACCCCAGGTGAGACCAGCACCCAATGCCACGCCTTGCCCATCATGGTGTATGTACCCTGAAGCCCATGAGCAAACATACACTTGTAGATTGTTTCTCTCAGGCATTTTATTACACAGATGAGCACAAGTAATTGATACACACCTTATTCACAAACCTGAAAACATTCTAAGTACAGAAATTTGAATATAGTTATTATATAGGACGCTGTGATTTTCTCACACATGAGACATCATTTTAGTGCATTAAGAAAGGAACACGCTATGCAGGGTGAGGTGGTGCACATCTTTAATCCCAGCACTGGAGGCAAAAGTAGGAGGATCGCAGAGGGAGTTCGAGGCCACCCTGAGACTCCATAGTGAATTCCAGGTCAGCCTGGGCTAGAGCGAGACCCTACCTCGAAAAACCAAACAAACAAACGAACAAAAAAGAAGAAGAAAGGAACGAGCGGTGTGTTTTTTCTGGAGGTGCATTCCCTCCGGGCTCAAAGGCAGTGCCTGAGTAGCCCGTATTTCTTTAGGTCTGTTCAGCCCCCAGAGGAATGACAGGCACAGTTAACCACATGCGGTCACAAAGGCTGGAATTTGCTGGCTAGCTCCTCAAAAGCAGTTTCAAGCATCTCAGACACTGGTGGGCAGGATGCTTGCAGCTTGGATTTTTACCACCAGGTGGACGGCGATGCAGGCAGTATTAATGGTTTTTCTGAGCGCTGGCAAGCTTTCCCCAGCAACTGCTACATATTTAAGTTCACAACATTATGCCAGCTTTAAACACTGTGAGCATCACAGAAACAAGAGCTTATGTTTAAGCAGGGTGAGAAAACAATAAACCTATGTGGTTTGTAAAAATTTATAACATGAAACTCCACTTATGCCATTTTGGAAAAATATAAGTTCTTTCTTTTTAAACTTTTATTTTATTTTTATTTATTTGAGAGGGAGAGGGGGAGGGAGAGAGAGAGAGAGAGGAAGAAAAAGAGAATGGGCATGCCAGGGACTCCAGCCACTGCAAATGAACTCCATACACATGCACCACCTTGTGCATCTGGCTTATGTGAGTCCTGGGGAATCGAACCTGGGTCCTTAGGCTTTGCAGGCAAAGGGCCTTAACCGCTAAGTCATCTGTCTTAATTGACCACCTCAAATAGTAAAGCACTTTGTGTGTCTGCTGACGGCTCCAGGCCAGGAACCCACTCACCACCACCACATGTCTAAACAAAAGTCCCCCCGGGGTGCAGACATAGGCCAGACAACCACAGAGCCAGTGTCACTCACGCTCGGGAGCATTCGCGAGCGCCTTGGGCTTCACGCAGTCTTTCTGCCCCACCTGGACATCTTGCTAATGTTTCCCTCATGGAACATGGTTTCCATGCCCACGGTAGGGCGCACAGGATGTAAGAGACACAGGGTGGGAAGGAGTACTCTGGGCGCTGTCCTCTGGACATGAACTCACGGGTGCATTCATGACCTCACGGTGCTTGTCACCTCCACAGACCTGCGCAATGCGGAGCTCATGAGCATTTTGACACAGAGGACAGAAGAGAATGAGACATCACAACAGAATTACTTGGAGAGAGGGTGGGGGGGAGTGTTGATGGAATAGGGGTAAGGGAGGAGGGGCAAAAGAGGGTAATAGTATAGGAACATGATCAAATTACAGTATGTTCATGTATTAAAATTCTCAATAGAAGTATTTTGAAAAGCCAAAAGAAAAAAATATATAATAAAACAGGAACCCATTAAAAAAAAATGTCCAGGTATCAGCTTCTCAGCCTTTGGTAAACTCATGTGGAGATGTTGGTGAGTGGCTTGCACACTCCCAGGGCCTCTGAGTAGGAAGATACGCACACTACAGGAAGTTGGCATCACAAGAGATGGATGTGGCATGGCCAGAGAAGTTGCCGAGTGACACGGGAGGGCCAGCTTATCTTTCTAGAGACGCCACTAGATAAATATACCTGGTACTGCCTCTCCATCGCATTGCGGGTATGAGGCACATGGTCATCTTTGCTGTTCCTGGAGATAAAGCAAATCTTGCTTTTTTGGGCAATGTAATCTATAGTAGAATATCCAAAAGCAAGATGCATTTCCACAAATCGGAAGATGAACGTGAACAAGGTAGCTGTAAGGTTTGGGATTGACCAAGACCATGGAGAGCACTCTGAGGCAAAGATGGAAGCTCTTATTCAGGAAAAAAAAAATGAGCTGCCAGGACTGACTCTCAAGAGCGGAGCAGAGCCGACTTTGAGGTTCCAGATAGTGGGATGGACCATCCTGCTGTGACTCCATCTTGTCCTGACCTAACAGTGGCGTCATCTCCAAGTGGTCTACAGAGCCATGCACGCTTGTTGCGCTCCATCCCATCTGCTAAGTAAGCCGGAGCCATGTTTTCCTGCATTCCATTCCCTCATCCGCCAGGGCCCTACCTTCCTGCAGACAAGCAATCCCGCTGGTTCTTCTCCTGCCCTGCTGGCTCCTTCCCTTCCCCCCCTCCCATCTCAGCACACTGTCTCTCCTAGAAAGGTCAGTTTTCCATAGTCTTCATCTCCAGAACATATTCTTTTTTTTTAATTTTTGTTTATTTTTATTTATTTATTTGAAAGTAACAGAGAGAGAGAGAGAGAGAGAGAGAGAGAGAATGGGCATGCCAGGGCTTCCAGCCACTGCAAACGAACTCCAGACATGTGCGCCCCCTTGTACATCTGGCTAACATGGATCCTGGGGAATCGAGCCTCGAACCGGAGTCCTTAGGCTTCAAAGGCAAGTGCTTAACCGCTAAGCCATCTCTCCAGCCCCAGAACATGTTCTTGTCTTTTATAGCACTCACCCAGCTCCGTGTGAAAATGTCAATTGTGTTTTTATTTGAGACTGGCTCTCACAAACTCCAGGCTGGCCTCAAACTCACTGTGTAACTGGAAAAGACCTTGAACTTCTGATCTGCCTGTTTCGTCCTCCAGAATGCTGGATTACAGGTGCATGCCACCGTGCCTGGCTCACATGCTGCCAAGGATCAAACCTGTAAAAAACCTGTAAGCCAGGGCTGGAGATGGCTTAGTGGTTAAGCGCTTGCCTGTGAAGCCTAAGGACTGTGGTTCGAGGCTCAATTCCCCAGGACACATGTAAGCCAGATGCACAAGGTGACACATGTGTCTGGAGTTCATTTGCAGTAGCTGGAGGTCCTGGTGTGCCCATTCTCTGTCTCTCTCTGTCTGTCTCTCTCTCCTTTCTCTGTCTGTTGCTCTCAAATAAATAAAATTAATTAATTCCAAGACCTGGAATAAGATAAAGATGCCTACTTTGTCTACTCTTAGCCAACATGCTTCTAGAAGTCCAAGCCAGAGCAATTAGGAAGAGGAAGAAAGGAGGAGGAAGGATCAGAGGAGGGACAGAAGAGAAATCAGTGTGATTAACATTACAATACTTACCTATCTTTTTCTTTTTTTAACTTTTATTTAGAGAGAGAGAGAAAGAGAAAGAGGCAGGTAGAGAGTGACCGAGCACACCAGGGCCTCCAGGCACTGCAAACAAACTCCAGACACATGCGCCACCTTGTGCCTCTGGCTTACGTGGGTCCTGGGGAATCAAACCTGGGTCCTCCGGCTTTGCAGGCAAGTGCTCTAACCACTAAGCAACCTCTCCAGCCTTCTTTTTTTCTTTTAGAATTAAAAAATTATTTATTTGCAAGCAGAGAAAGAGAGAGAGAGAGAGAGAGAGAGAATGGGCACACCAGATCCTTCAGCCACTGCAAACCAATACCAGATCCTGTACTTCTTTGTGCATCTGGCTTATGTGGGTACTGGGGAACCAAACTCGGGTTGTTAGGCTTCGCAGGCAAGCACCTTAAGAGTTGAGCCATCTCTCCAGCCCCTCTTTTAGGCTCTTCTAATGACTAAAGCATAAGTCAGGCCAATTAAAGCAAACCCCATTTCAGAATGGCATACGTAGAAATAGCGAACAATAAGGGTCTGAAACAAGGTTTAACATCTTATAGTGGAGTGGGTGTCTCTCTTCAAATATGTCATAAACAAGTTCAAGTACCTCAGGATGTGACGTTTGGGAAGTCGGGCTGTTGAGATATAACTAGTAAACTTAAAATGAGGTCATGTTCATTGGTTACTAACAAGAACAGTACACAGAGGTCACACCTCAGAACATGTGAATAAAGAAACATCACACCTGAGAACCTGTGAGAACAACAAGACCAGAAGACAGAGGTCACACCTCAGAACCTGTGAGAAAAACCAGACCAGTAGACAGAGGTCACACCTCAGAACCTATGAGAAAAACAAGACCAGTAGACAGAGGTCACACCTCAGAACCCGTGAAAAACAAACATCACACCTCAGAACCTGTGAGAACAACAAGACCAGTAGACAGAGGTCACAGCTCAGAACCTGTGAAAAACAAACATCACACCTCAGAACCTGTGAGAACAAGAATAGTAGCGGTCACACCTCCAAACCTATGAGGAAACAAACACCACACCTCAGAACCTGTGAGAAAGACGGGCAGATGACATCTCAGAACCTGTGAGAAGAAGCACCGCCGGCCACAGGCCGCCTGGAGGACTGTGCCTCTACTAAAGCTCTCGTCTTTCCACCAGCAACACCTGGAAATCAATCAGGGCCTGAAGTGGCCCCAAAGGGTTAGCTCTGCTCCCTGGGAAACCTCCCTTTAGACCAGAAGCTGGAGCTATTGCTGGGTCACAAGCCTGGCACACCCATCCCATCAAGAAAACATTGTATTCTTCCCTATAAAGAAATGTTAAGCCAGATGTGGTGGCGCACGCCTTTAATCCCTGCACTTGGGAGGCAGAGGTAGGAGGATCGCTGTGAGTTCAAGACCACCTTGAGACTCCATAGTGAATTCCAGGTCAGCCTGGGCTAGAGTGAGACCCTACCTTGAAAACCCCCCCAAAACATTATAGGCCATTGCCGAGGCCTTTGGTTTCCCACCAGGAATAGATGTTAAGACCCTATTGCTGAAGACTCCACATACTTGTGTGGCAAGGCCACTGAGAAATCCTGCTGGAACTGAGCTGATAACCTCCTCCATGTAGACCAGCTGACAGAAAGCTGGAAGAAGCCATTCTACATGTAGTTCAATGGGAGAAAGAGAGACCACCAGTGAAGATACTCAACAGTGGACACTGCAAGCCTTATAATTGGCCAGCCAGGCCAAATGAGCCAACGGGTGCAATAGTGGCACGTCTGCCATGTTGGAAACCAACTGCCCTCCAATTGGACTGGAGGCCCGCTCCATGGGGGGGAATACATCCCTGATACTGAAAACTTACAACAGGGGTAGTCATGAGCATTAGGGGTGTAACATCTGCTGATGTCTGGAAAAAAGTATACACTATGCTTATCAAACTGCCCAGTAAGCACTTCTCTTAATATTTATACCTTTATATTAACGCTACTCTCACTTTGGGTAGAGAAAATGGCAGTGACCTTGGGATGACTCAGAAGGTATCATAGTGCTGGAAAGAAGTGACTGGAGTACTGAGTAACATCTAGATCACACCTTCCAAGGCTCAGGGTCTAATGCAGAAGAGGTGGCAGAAAGAATGTAAGAGCCAAAGGAAGGGTAGGACTCCTTACAATATCCTCCCTCCAGACACAAACTGGCCTGGATATCCATGACCTCATAGTGCCTGACACTACCTACACAAGACCATCATAAGAGGAGGAAAAGATCATGACATCAAAATAAAAGAGAGACTGATTGAGATGGGGAGGGGATATGATGGAGAATGGAATTTCAAAGGGGAAAGTGGGGGTAGGGAGGGTATTACCATGGGGTATTTTTTATAATCATGGAAAATGTTAATAAAAATTGAGAAAAAAAAAGAACCCCCCCCCAAAAAAAAGAAATGTTAAGGCTAGATAAACTAAATGAAAAAAAAAAAAATCTCAAGAAAACCTCAAAAGCTTCCAAACTTAACAAGTATGAAATCAAAGAGTAAGTGCTTAGCATGTCCAAGGTTCTGGGCTCAGACCCTGGTACTACAGCAGAACCACCAATTCAATCAAGACACGAAGCACCTGAGCTGGCCATGGCGGCTCACGCCCAAAGCCCGTTACTGAGGAGGCTGAGAAAGGAAGACACCCACAAACCCGAGGCGGCCTGGGCTACTGACTGAGCTCCTGTCTCAAAACCACTAACTCCCCAACAAACAAACAAAATAACTTGCTGTGCACTGGGTCTGGTATGTGCCCTGACTCAAAGTGATAAAAAATATTCTCTCTATTAACAGAGAAGCCACAGGAATAAGCCAAGAACATTTTTTTTTTAATGCCCTTAAAAAGCAATTAGGGAAGCTGGGCATGGTGGCACACGCCTTTAATCTCACTCAGCACACGTGAGGCTGAGGTAGGAGGATCACTGAGTTCAAGGCTGAGACTACATAGTGAATTCCAGGTTAGCCTGAGCTACAGCAAAACCTTACTTCAAAAAAACTTTTAAAAAATAGGGGGTCTGGAGAAATGGTTTGGCAATTAAGGTGCTTGCCTGCAAAGCCAAAGGACCACAGTTGGATTCCCCAGGACCCTTGTAAGCCACATGCACAAAGAGGTACATGCACCTGTAGTTTATTTGCAGCAGCTGGAGGCCCTGGCACGCCCATTCTCTCATTCTCTCTCAAATAGATGTATAAAAACAAAATATTTTAAGCTGGGCATGGTGGTGCACGCCTTTAATCCCAGCACTCAGGAGGCAGAGGTAGGAGGATCACTGTGAGTTCGAGGCCAGCCTGAGACTATATAGAGAATTCCAGGTCAGCCTGAGGTAAACTGAGAGCCTACCTCGAAAAACAAAATATTAAAAAAAAAAAATTAGGGGTTGAAGAGATGGCTTAGTAGTTAAGGCACTTGTCTGTGAAGCCTAAGGACCCAGGCTAGATTCCCCAGTACCCACATAAACCTGGTGCACAAGGTGGCGCATGCATCTGGAGTTCATTTGCAGTGGCTGGCAGCCCTGGTGTGCCCATTCTTTCTCTCTCTCTCAAATACAAAAATTAAATTTAAAAAATAACAGAAATGCTCTATAAGACAAGTACATGTACCCTGAGACTCAGCTTAGGTCTTCCCACAAGTATTCTAGAAGTTTATTGAGGTGGTTTGATTCTGGTGTCCCCCAATCAACTTAGGTGTTCTGAATGCTAGGTTCCCAGCTGATGGAGATTTGGGAATTAACACCTCCTGGAGGCAGTGTACTGTTGAGGGCGGGCTGTGGTGGTTTGATTCAGGTGTCCCCCATAAACTTAGGTGTTCTGGATGTTAGGTTCCCCAGCTGATGGCAATTGGAAATTAACGCCTGCTGGAGGCGGTGTATTATTGGGGTGGGCTTGTGGGTGTTATAGCCAGTGTCCCCTTGCCAGTGTTTGGCACACTCTCCTGTTCCTATTGTCCACCTTATGTGGGCCAGGGGGTTGATGTCCACCCTCTGCTCATGCCATCATTTTCCCTTGCCATCATGGAGCTTCCCCTCAAGTCTGTAAGACAAAATAAACCTCTCTTTCCCACAAGCTGCTCTTGGTTGGGTGATTTCTGCCGGCAATGTGATCTGGACTGCAACATCTATCATCCTAGGAGCCAGGTAAATTGGCTTCCCTGCCGAAACTAATGTTAGAGTCTCAGAGCTGCATAGGAATCCCCCTCATTCCCTCACCACTCGACAAAGCTCAACAGGAGATCCAGCTAACTGGCTCTTTCCCTGAGCCCTGGCCTACGCTTCCACAAGCCCTTCACCTCCACTGGGCAAGTCACCGTTGCCCTAAGGGGATGGGCATACAAGGCCAAGGGCCATTCTGTCTGTCTCTCTCTCCTTCCTGCAATAAGGTGCATGCTCCTCCCACTGTACTGTACCTCTCTCTCTCTCTTCCCTCACTTCTAGGATCCCCTACCCTGCTACTGCACATCACACGCTGTCACTTCTGGGCTGGAAAACCACGACCATCCAAGGCCGCTCTTCCTGGTTCCTTGCCTCACCCCTCTTTTCCTAATACTACTGCTCTGAGCTACTAATAAACTCCATAATCCCCAAAAAGATATGGCCTCTTGCAATGCTGACAACCAGGGACTTGTTGATGAAGCCTCACTTAGAGACTGTCCCTCACCAACTTCCCCGTCTGCAGACGTGCTGTAAGATCACTCAGCCCAGGCCCAAACCTGACCTTCACTCCTAGACACCGCTCAGCCTTGTCTGGACTCCTGAAATCTGAGAGGGACTCATGAATTCTGTGTGAAGCAGCGAGAGTCCTTCCTCCATCCCCAGAGGACCGCTGGGGAGGGACACGTGACTTGGGCTGATCCAGTCAAGATTCCAGTAAGGGATCTGGTACTTGGGATGAGATGCTGCAAATGCTCAAAGCCAAATTACGGTATTGGCTTAATGGTGGCGAGGGAGGCAACAGGTGGAGTCGGCCCAATGGAGGTGTGATGATGATCCATCTCCGGTGGCCAACCTGACAGGATTTGGATTCGATTCACCCCAGAAACCAACCTCTGCCCGTGTCTGTCTGGGATTTTTTAGATTGGATTCGTTGAGCAGGAGGACCCAACCTAACTCTAGACAGCACTGCCCCATTGTCTGGGTCCCCAGCCTGTAGAAAAAAAAAAAGGAATGAGGGCTGCAGAGATGGCTTAGTGGTTAAGGACACAGGGTCCATTCCTCAGTCCTCATGTAAGCTGGATGCACAAGGTGGCACATGCATCTGGAGTGCATTTGGAGTGGCTGGATGCCTAGGCATGTCCATTCTCTGCCCCTCTCTCCAATAAAATTTTTTTATATAAAAAGGAATGTTAAAACACACATTGATGATTTGGCACTCGGGATGCTGAGGCAGAGACCATGAGTTTGAGGACAATGTGGGTTACCATAGCAAGTTATGGGCCAGCCTGGGCTACATTATGACACCTTGTCTCAAAAAAAAAATACTGGGGTGATAGTTCAGTGAATACAGTTCTCGTTGCACAAGCAGGAGGACCAGAATTCAGATTCCCAGCACACACACACAATGTGGAGTGGTGACACATGCCTGTAATCCCAGTGTGCAAGAAGCAAAGCCGGACAGGTCCCCAAAGCAAGCTGGTTGACCTACTGCATTGAAGGGTTCTGGGGTCAAGTGAGAGACCTTGCTTCAGCCAATGAGGCAGAAAGTGATCTAGTGACACAACACTTTAAAAAAAATTTTTTTTTAATTGCAGACGTTTCTTTTTTATTTTATTTATTAGAGAGCAAGAGAGAACGGGTGCACCAGGACCTCTAGCCACTACTCATGGGCATGGGACACTCCTCCCTGACAACCCCCAGCTCTGGCCTAGCCCTGGGTACACAGCTGGTGATACAACCTACCACACAACAAAGAATGATCCAGAACTATTTTATTGAAGACATTTCCTTCCATAGACATAGAACGAATGCTGTTACAGAGTGCCATGCAGGCATTTCAATGAAACATGACGCACATCTTTAAGTCACACTCGAGATTTCATGCTTTTAAACATAAGTTTCAGTCAGAGGCCAGTCATCTTGCAGACTACCAGTCCCATAAAAGTGACAACCAGACATGAAAATGCTGCAGGGGCAGTGGCAACGCCCCATTCTCAAGATGTCCTATGTAAATTCGTGGGCAGCACCAGCCAGGCCTACGGCGGCACCGTTGGCTCCTCAGAAAGACGCTCTTTGACCTTCAGCCTCTTTCCTGGACAAATGCACGAACTTGGCCGGTCAAGGGCAGGAGTCAGCAATGCAGCTGACCCTGCTGTTTGTGTGGCGTGCCCACGTTAACAAAATGAAAACCAGGCACTGTGCGCACGGGACAAGGACTGTGACAGTCAACAGAAAGGGAGACAGCTGACTTGGGTGGGCCGCTGTCTGCGTGCACACGCCTCTGAGAGCGCACGCACTTGCACACGGCTTCACGGCACCGGTTAGGCACACAGGCAGTGGGCTCGATTTTCTACACACAGCAGATTCGGTGTCATTTGAATGTTTTGACACAAAGTGCAAAGACTACAAAAGTGATTTATGCTGGGCGTGTTGGTGCACACCTTTAGTCCCAGTACTTGGGAAGCAGAGGTAGGAGGATCATTTTGAGTTCAAGGCCAGCCAGGCACTAGAGTGAGTTCTGGGTCAGCCTGGGTTAGAGTGACACCCTACCTCGAAAAAACCAAAATGAAACAAAAGTGACTTAAAAGGCCTACCAAGAAAAACTAGAACATAGGAGGTTGTTCAAAGTTAAGGGGAAAACTGGTTCATATGGGTTATTTTCAAATCACAAAGCAATGAGCAGACTGGGGCAAGACCGAAGAGGCCACCAGCCTAAAACCCACGGAAGTGGGTGAGACAACGCAAGTGAACATTTCTACAAGTCATCAAGGTCAGGGACCGCGACTTACTTAGGCTAGTGTCCCCAGGTCTTAGCACAATCTTGCACTGACAGTCATATAGGCCTATCTGGTTGTCAGGAAACCGAGCCAAAGCTGCTTGCTGCTTTCAAGGCCTGTCGGTGTTGTCTGCTCAAGTGCTTCCTTCACACCTATGTGTAAGGCAGGGAGGAAATGGTGGGCCAGGCAGGTTTCTCTGGAAGCAGATCTGACAAAAACTCTGAACTCAAATCTCAGCAGGAGGAGTACCAATTCTTCACGATGCCACCTGAAAAGTGACATGCTGTCACACAGTCCTCATTCCTGTTCCCATAGGAACAAGACAGCCAGCTCTCACTCGTCTTCCCCTTGCTGTGCTGTGAGCTGCCCCAAACCACTGCTCACTAAAGGCTGGTTGACCAGGGACACCATTCATACCATTCATTCTGGGGGTTATCCTGACCACTACCTGTCAACAAACAGATATGGCTTAGACATCTTTAAACAGTGTTAGAAGCAGATCACTGACTGGATAACAACTACTGACAGACTGGGTGACAAGGGACAGAGCTCTGTCACCATATCCAAACTAAAGGCTTACTCCTTTCGACTCGAGTCCCTGAAAAGCTGTGCTGCAGGACTTTTTATAGTAGCCTCTGGTTCACTGTAAGAGGCAGGGTTGGAAGAAAACCCTGAAGGACTCTGTTGGGGTCAGCTTCCCTGCACCCCAGGGTGGTGATGGCTGCTGGGGGCACACCAAGAGTACCTGCCCAAGGCATTACTTCGCTTGGGAAGTCTGCTTTCCTCAGAGCTCTGCCCATTGTGCCCACTGGTGATGTGTGACGATGGAATCTGGCTCAGTGAACCGGGCAGTACAGGATGGCAGGCACACTCTTCAGTCAATAGGGAATGCCCACAGGAGCAGTGAGCGCTTTACTGCTGCTCTTGCTTTAAGTGCCGGGATAACTGAACACACCCAGCACGTGTTCTGAGGTGCATGGGCCTGCGACTGACAGGAGCTTTGACTCAATGGAACCAGTGTTGGCGGGAGAACTATTTGAGCTTTTACCAGGGCAAGGCGAACATCGGACCTAAATTCAGAACCGGTAGAGGCCAATTCACTCTGCGAGAACTTCTCCCCTCCTTCCAGGTCACGTGAGCAACAGCCGCCGTCGCTTCAGTTCTCAAAAGCAAACTGAACTGCCAGGCTAAAATTAAATCAGAAACAAGAAACAAGCAAAATGCACTCAATAACATCTCTTAAAGGCGGCCTTTTCTTACTTGGTACCCCTCTTCCCCAATTAAGGCTCAATGTAAAATACCTTTATGATCTTCCCTTTAAAGTCCATACTCCGTCTTTTAAACAATGAGCAATGCCTTCCAGTGCAATGTGTGAGCCATGTCGATGTACAGTTCTCCAGTACAAGGAGAGATGGAAACACAGCTAAGAGCGCTCCTGCGCGGTGCTGGTGTGGCCGCCCTGTGGGCTTCTGAAAAGGGGTAGCAAATCAAATGTCCCCACAGGGAGGAGTACTGTCAGGGCACTAGAGTACACGTGGGTCTGGCAGGGGGAAGGGAAGGCAGCTGATGGGCCTCGGGCCGAGCACGGCGCTGGGCTGGCTCTCCCGGGGTTCACGGCCCTCCTTCAAGAGCAGCGAGTCAGCAGCACATCCCATCCCGAGCGGAGCGGAGCAGCAGGCTGTGCGCCCGGCCCGTGGCAGCGGAGGCGGCCCCTGCTCCCCTGCTCCCCGCACAGCGCACGGTCTGGTCGCCGCCCTCTCCCTCTCCCGCAGGTCCCAGGCAGTACTGCAGGAGGCTCGCGTTGCACCCTGAAACACAGAGAGAGCGGTGACGGTGGGCCAGCCTGCAGGGAAAACGCAAAGCAGGGCGCGAAGCCTACCTGCATGGCACCCTTTACTGCCCCTCAGCACCCCTGGGGGAGGGGCCTCAGAATTGCAAAATGAGAAAGCCCAGTGTGGTGGTGCACACCTGTGATGCCAACCCAGGAGAGGCTGGGCCAAGACGACTGAGTTCCAAGTCAGCCTGCGCTACAGTAAGACACTGGCCGGGGCTGGGCCTCTCCCGCCCTCCTGGAGACAGCCTCTCCCTTGCTACAGCCCACTACCCCAGCTTCGGGCTCGCGGGCTCTCCCGGCCCAGTTCCCATTGTTAATGGGTGAGCTAGGCTGTACCTAACTTCATGTGGGCACCTGGAAGCCAAGCTCCAACAGCGACTTTGCAGGCACCTCTGGCACCAAACATTCTTCCCAGCCCCCTTTATTTTCAACTGATGGCTACCTTCTCTAAGGAAAAGTCTGCCTCCTCTCTTTTTGAAAAAACACTGTGTGGCCAGGCTACTCAGGAGGCTGACGCAGGGAATCCCAAGTTCAAGACCTGTCAGAGCCTCACCGTAAATTCAAGGATAGCATGGGCAACTTAGGAAGGCTTTGTCTCAAAATAAAGGAGATAAAGCTTAGTACCAGAGAGCTTGCCTTGCATGGGCCACGCCCTGGGTTTGGTCCTCAGCTCTGGAAAACAAAGAAAATATTTAAAAATGCTCATGAAGTTCAAAACAATCTAGTTTTGCTTTCTATTTTTAATTTTTAAAAATTGTCTCCTCTCAGAAAGCATCAATCGAATCGTTTGGCGTGAAAAAGGTTCTGAATTCTCAGAAGGAATGAACTTTCTGTTTGTTGCCGTTAAGCAACAAAAACTCCCAGTCGGGCTGGGAGACACTCAGCAGTGAAAGGCCCTTGCTTGCAAAGCCTCCCAGCTCAGGTCCAGTTCCCCAATACCACGCCAAGCCAGATGCTCAAAGTGGTACATGTGTCTGGAGTTCATCTGCAGTGGCAAAAGGTCCCAGCACCCCCCATACACACACGTAAATAAACAAAAGTGTTTCGTGGTTTTCTTAATGGAGCTCAGTGGGTAAAGGAGCTTACTTGCAAAGTCTGATGGCCCGCGTCTGATTCCCCAGTACCCATGTAAATCCAGATGTACAAAGCGGCACATGTGTCTGGAGTTTATTAGTGGTGGGAGACCCTGGTGCTCCCATTCTCTCCCTCTCTCCTCTTCTTTCTTTTAAATAAATAATTATTTTAAAAAAAAAAACCCTATCAGTGGCAGGAACAGCTGGGCTTGGGGACGAGCAAAGGGCGGGGCTTTTCCCAGGAAGACTGCTCGTTTTCCCACCGGCTTCCTCTGAGGCTCCACCCATGACCCACTAGCATGTGAAGCACTCCACAGCCAGCAGGTGAGCGTGGTGAAAGGCTGACATCCAGCTCAGCTCTAATGAGGCAGGAGGATCACTAGTTTGGAGTCAGCCTGGGCTATACTGTGTGCTTCAGAGCTGTCTCTAGAGGGCGTGGCGGGCAACCAAGCCCTGAGGGTGCCCACAGACTTCAGAATCGGTACCCTCTGAAACTGTCCTGACCATCATGCACACTCACAGCTCCCTGTGACAAAGCTCATCCCAGCCGGGCGTGGTGGCGCACGTCTTTAATTCCAGGACTCGGGAGGCAGAGGTAGGAGGACCGCCGTGAGTTCAAGGCCACCCTGAGACTCCATAGTGAATTCCAGGTCAGCCTGGACTAGAGTGAGACCCTACCTGGAAAAACCAACAAAAGAGCTCATCCTAGAACAATGTGGAACAAGGGAGTTTGGCTCCTCATCTGTCGTCACCAGCCCTACTTCACGACACAGGAAGCCAGCGCCCTGCCCGGGCGTCCCTCACTCGCAGGCCTGCAGGTCCTCTGCGAACTCTGTCCTCGCCCCTCACTCCGCACAAGCTCTCTCCACCACGCGCTGCCTGGGCTGCTGGGACCATCTGCGGTCCTTACACGTCAAGCGGACTCTTGTCGTGCGAGACTTTCTCACTGAAGAAATCAGTAGGCCAGGACGCTGACTAAAGCTCCGTGTGTTGCTCTGTCTGCTGCTGTTTGCACACGGCAGGCCGACCTGCCTGAAACACTATACTGGGGCACACACGAGACGAGGGCAAGCTGACAGACAGGAAGGCTGCAGAGGAGTCGCACCTGCACTCACTTTCAGCTTAGGACACTGGGTTTCAGTCCTCAAACATCCGGCCGGCCGGCACCTAACCATCCCATCGTGGTTTCTGGCACCGGGAGCCCAGGACAGACATCACCGTGGGTGGCCCGAGAGGGGAAAGCGCACCGGCGGTGGCTTGTGCAGCTCAAAGCACCTCGGAGTTTTCCAGGTCAAATCTCGTGCCATCTGCTCAGCCAGGATGTGGAAAAGCTAGGGACCCCGTTAGCGGGGCTCTCTTCCAGCTATAGTGCTCTGGCCAGGGCTCAGTGGCGCCAGGTTAGAAGAGAAGTTAAGCAGGAGTGTGCAGTGTGTTAGGCCACCAGCTACATTCCATATCACTACATCCAGGGAGGAATCAAAATGCTTCTAAGTTTCCACAGGACAGCCACACATGGCGGTGTGCACCTATAATCCCAGCACTTGGGAGACTGAGGCAAGGGATTGTGAGTTCAAAGCCAGACTAAGATACATAGTGAGTTCCAAAACAGCCTGGGCTCCAGAGTGAGGCCCTGCCTCAAAAAACAAGTCCACTGGGCTGGAGGGATGGCTTAGCAGTTAAGCACTTGCCTGTGACGCCTAAGGACCCTGGTTTGAGGCTTGATTCCCCAGGACCCACGTTAGCCAGATGCACAAGGGGGCGAACACGGCTGGAGTTTGTTTGCAGTGGCTGGAGGCCCTGTTGTGCCCATTCTCTCTCTCTCTCTACCTCTTTCTCTCTGTGACTGTTGCTCTCAAATAAATAAATAAAAATATCAAAAAAAAAGTTAGCTTCTTTAAAAAAATAATAAGTCCACCGGGCATGGTGGTGCATGCCTTTAATCCCAGCACTTGGGAGGCAGAGGTAGGAGGATCGCTGTGAGTTCGAGGACAGCCTGAGACACAATGAATTCCAGGTCAGCCTGGGCTAGAGTGAGACCCTACTTCGAAAAAACAAAAACAAAAAAAGTTCCCTTCCACTCAGAAAAGAGTAACTCTTCCCAGGTGAACAGTCTCGCTACTTCCCCAGGAACAGACCTGGGTGTGGCGGTGGAGCTACACTAGTCTAAGCACATAAAGTTGACCTCCAAACTGACACGCAGTTTCCTCAGTTACTTACAGAGTTTTTGAAAAGCTGGCCCTCCTGTCAGCTGCAGTGGAGGCACTGGAGAGGGCGCTGGGAACGGCTCCACGAGCACACTGCAGGGGAGGCGGCTCGGGCTCGGGCTCGCAGGGCCCTCCCACCTCCGCCTTTACCTCTAGTCCAGCACAAGGACACACAGGTCCCCTGCAGGGGACTAACCCCACAGAGACATGTCCACCTCCTAACCTGCAGTATTTCCTTGGAAAAATCTGTACAGATGTAACTAAGCTCACAGGTCATTCTGGATCATGTAGGCAGGTCTGAGTGACAAGTGTTCTTGTAAGAGACAAAAGAAGAAACATACACAGACAAGTCATGTGACAACAGAGGCTGAAATGAGATATGCAGCTACCAGCCAGGGAACCCAGAGGAGGTGAGGGTGACTCTTCCCCTGGGACCTGCAGGAGGAACAGATCTGTCCCCGTCCCTCCCTGAACTTCCTGTCTCAGGCCGCAGAGTGCTGGATTGTGGAGCCACCACATTCAATTCTGTGTCGCCTTCTTAGTACCACATTAGCATGTGCATTTCTGCCCTTCACAAAATCCCAGGCAGTCCCTCACTTGCCACTAACAGGGTCTCTTTCCTTCTTTCACGTCTGTTATCACCAAGGGTTGGAGAGTTCTGTCCTGCCTGTGTGGCAGCACAGAGGACTGATCTGTCACCTCATCACATTACATGCACTGGCAGTTCTTACCTGAGTGCGTAAACACCCAAGAGTCCAGTGATACCTTTTCTACATATGTCACGGCTCCACCCATCAGACGTTCCAAATGCAAAAGTTTCCGTAGCCAAGAGAGCACTTGGACACAGCTGCCTCCTCCGGCCTGCCCAGCACCGTCCTCCTCCCGCCTGCCCAGCACTGTCCCTCCTCCCCCTGCCCAACGCTGTCCCTCCTCCCGACTGCCCAGCACTGTCCTCCTCCCCCTGCCCAACGCTGTCCCTCCTCCCGCCTGCCCAGCACTGTCCCTCCTCCCCCTGCCCAACGCTGTCCCTCCTCCCGACTGCCCAGCACTGTCCCTCCTCCCCCTGCCCAACGCTGTCCCTCCTCCCGACTGCCCAGCACTGTCCCTCCTCCCCCTGCCCAACGCTGTCCCTCCTCCCGCCTGCCCAGCACTGTCCCTCCTCCCCCTGCCCAACGCTGTCCCTCCTCCCGACTGCCCAGCACTGTCCTCCTCCCCCTGCCCAACGCTGTCCCTCCTCCCGCCTGCCCAGCACTGTCCCTCCTCCCCCTGCCCAACGCTGTCCCTCCTCCCGACTGCCCAGCACTGTCCCTCCTCCCCCTACCCAACGCTGTCCCTCCTCCCGACTGCCCAGCACTGTCCTCCTCCCCCTGCCCAACGCTGTCCCTCCTCCCGACTGCCCAGCACTGTCCCTCCTCCCCCTGCCCAACGCTGTCCCTCCTCCCGACTGCCCAGCACTGTCCCTCCTCCCCCTGCCCAACGCTGTCCCTCCTCCCGACTGCCCAGCACTGTCCTCCTCCCCCTGCCCAACGCTGTCCCTCCTCCCCCTGCCCAATGCTGTCCCTCCTCCCGCCTGCCCAGCGCTGTCCCTCCTCCCGCCTGCCCAGCGCTGTCCTCCTCCCCCTGCCCAGCACTGTCCCTCCTCCCGCCTGCCCAGCGCTGTCCCTCTTGCCATGAGTTTGCTGCTTTCTACCTTTTCTTGAAATTTCCCTATCAAATACAGAAGCCGAAAGCTTGGAGAAGTTTTACTTCCAAGTATAAACTGCGCACCATGTGCAGTAAAAAGCATGCACGTCCAGATGAACCCACTGTAATCCACCTACCAGTCAAGAAGGAAGCCCTCTGTATTAATTCTTGCACCTCCTGTGAAATATGGACAGCCCCAGAGCCTTCTGGTCTCTGCCTGAACGCTTTGTGCGCAGAGGGAGAAAACAAAAGATCTGCGAGAGCTTCCGCAGCTCTGCACCAGTGAGCCAGACTCTGTGCTGGGGAAGGACGCGGAGCTCACGCTCTGCTCCAGCTTGCCCGCCACTGAGAACGGCTGTGATCTGAGCAACGGGCACAGGCCAGACCTGGCCAGTTTACCAGCAGCTGACCACAGGGGGTGTTTCCAGAAGCAGAAAGAACACACATATTTT
Source organism: Dipus sagitta (assembly GCA_036346955.1). Lineage (NCBI taxonomy): Eukaryota > Metazoa > Chordata > Mammalia > Rodentia > Dipodidae > Dipus > Dipus sagitta. The sequence continues at coordinate 2,938,461 of CM070789.1, forward strand.
CAGGCTGCAGAGATGGCTCAGTGGTTAAAGGTGCTTGCTTGCAAAGCCTGGAGGTCCTGGATCAATTCCCCAGGACCATGTAAAGCCAAATGCACAAAGTGATGCACGCATCTGGAATTCGTTCACAGTAGCAGGAGGCCCTGGTGCATCTATACTCTCTCTCTCTCTCAAATAAATACATAAACATAAAAAGATGACTCCTATCTTCTTCACAGCTTGCCCTCCCCCATTAGATTGGTAGTCATGCCCAAATAGTGTTATCAAAAGCCCCTTCCGTCCAAACCACCCCCACCACCAGGAGTCACTTCCTTTCGGATAGGTAAAGCCTTAGTGTCTGGTGTATAATAAAATCAAACTGGGGTACACAGTGCTTCCTCTGGTACCCTCACCTTGCCCATGCCACTGTGACGTGCATGTGAGCAGTCTGCGTCCCTGACCCTTACCTCTGACGGTGTAACCTCCAATGATGTAAATCTTCCCCTTACACTCACACGCAGAGACCTCAGCCAGAGGGCTTGGTAAGGGAGTCACGAAATTCCAGGCATCTGCTCTGGACTGTAGCACTCAACGTTGGACATGGCCTGCCCTCGAATAACATAGTTTTGAATTGACAGCCACGAGTTTGAAGTTAGACCTGAAAGAGAAACACAGGCCACACAGTCAGTTCTCTTCATAATGAAGGTGATGATGGGCTGGGGAGATGGCTCAGTAGTAAAAGGAGCTGGCTTACAAAGCCCAATGGCCTGGGTTCGATTCCCCAGTACCAACATAAAGCCAGGTGCACCCATATTCATTCTGTTTCTCTCTCCCCTCTCTCTTGGTCAAATAGAAAATAATTTTTAGATTTGTTTTATTTAATATTTATTTATTTATTTGAGAGAGAGAAAGAAGCGGGGGGCGGGGGGGGGCACACAGGTGTGCCAGGGCCTCTAGTCACTATAAACAAACTCCAGACATATGTGCCACCTTGTGCATCTAGCTTTCCAAGGGTAGTGGAGAATTGAACCCAGTCCTTACACTTTACAGGCAAGCGCCTTAACTGTTGAACCATCTCTCCAGCTCAAAAATGATTTTTGTTTTAAAGAAGGGTGATGAAGTTTGGTAAAATGAGGACTACACACTGGATGGCTGAGGAGATGAGCTGTTCAAGTTGGGGGCCATTCTGCCTACAGACGAAGGAATGACACCATGACTCTTCCACAGGAACGACACACTGTCCGTGTCAGCAAGTGCAGCTAGGCAGGTCAGGGTGACAAGTTCTAATCCTGCTCATCGGCCTGAGGGCAGAGACCATGGCACGTTGCACTCTTCTCTACCTGTCGTCATGCAAACAGCCGCAGGTCCAAACACTCAAACTCCATCTGCACCTGCCCTCATTATCACCCCCACATAAAACAGCACCACTATTATTAGGCAGGATATGCCACCCACAGGTGACACAGAGCCTGACGAGGAAGGATGTCAACGGTCTGTACAAATGCCCTTTCAGATAGAAGACAAGCCTTGAGGACTGACTGAACAATGGCAGGGGCACACCCACGCAGGTCAGGCTGACCCCAACTGCTGCCAGGTGAGCTGTTCTCACCTAGGTGGCCGCTGTGGCTGGCTGGCTCGTGTGGTGGGTGGGCATGAGGGTAGGAGGGTGGGTGGGTGGGCAGGCAGGCAGAGACTCTACAGCCCTATGAGTAATCCTACCTCGCCCATGCTCTGCAACCAACTGAAATAAACTCATTGCTGTTTTGCAAAACTGGAAGAAAATAAAAAAGACCAGCCTTCACGGGGAACCAGTCCCTGACCATCAGCTACTTCTGTGTCACTGTGACCTCCCCACCTGACAACAACTTAACGTGGAGAGCCTCACCGACTAGGTATGAAGCCAGGTAACAGCGACTTCAATACCCCACTATCACCAAGGCAGGTGTCTGGACAAAAAGAAAAAGAAAAACAATGGAGCTAAATGACACCACAGACCAAGCAGACCTAACAGACAGTACATTACAGAACATTAAAAACTACAAAATATACATTCTACTCAGCAGCCCATAGGACTTTCTATAAAACTGATCACATATTAGTACTCAAAGCAAATCTCAACAAATTTAGGAAAACTGAAATAATTACTTGTAATTAATCTGACTCCAATGCAATAAAGCTAGAAATTTAACAACAGAAACCAGAAAACACACAAACTCTTGAAGATTAAATACACACTATTGAATGAATGGGTCAAAAATACTCCAAAAGGAGGGCCAGGCGTGGTGGTACACACCTTTAATCCCAGCACTCAGGAGGCAGAGGTAGGAGGATCGAGACTACTTAGTGAATTCCAGGTCAGCCTGGGCTACAGAGAGACCGGATTGGGGGGGGGAGAAAGAAAGAAGAAGGAATTCCTAATCTAAATAAAAATAAAACACAATGTAGCAAGATTTACAGGACACAAAGAAGGCAGTCCTAAGAGGGAACTGTATAGCTCTAAATATCTGCATTACAATAACAGAGCATTCTCAAGTAAATAACTTAATAGTGCACTTGAGGGCTTTAGGAAATAAACAAGAATAAACCAAACCCAGAAGTACTCAATGGAAAGAAATAACCAACAATAGGCCATAAATTGATGAAAAAGAAATTAAAAAAAAAAATTAAAAGAATTGGTTTAACAGAGTTGGTCATTTGACAAGATAAACGAGAGAGACAAACCCTTCTTAGCAAAATTAACCAAAAGAAAGAGAAGACCCTAATCAATACGATTAGAGACAATAAAGGAGACATTACAAAGGATAGCAATGAAACTGACAGAACCATAAGGACATTCTTCAAAAGCCTCTATTCCACATTAGAAAATCTCAATGTACATGGCCTATCAAAGTTAAACTAAGTAACTTAGATAGATCTATAACAAACAAAAAATTAAAACAATAATTAAAAATAATCCCAATAAAAAAAAGACCAGGTCCAAATGGACTCCCTGCAGAATTCTATCAGACCCTTTATAAAAGATCTGAAAACACTGCTTTCAAGTTATTTCATTAAATTGAAAAGGAGGGAATGCTCACTAACACCTTCTACAAATCCAGCATTACACTAATTGTAGAACAAAAACAGAAAACTAGACACCAATATCTCTGATGGATATAGACATGAAAACTGTCAATAAAATACTTGCAAACAGAATTTAAGAACATATCAAAAATATCATCCATCTTGATGAAGTAGGTTTTATTTCAGGCAGGCAGGGGTGGTACACCATATGCAAATCAATAAACATAAAACATTATATAAACACACTCAAGGACAGAAATCACAGAATCATTTCAATAGATGCAGAAAACGTCTTCAACAATATCTAACATCCTTTCATGATAAAAACACTGGAAACTGTGGTGGGAGAAACATTATCTCAACATAATAAAGACTATATACAACAAACCTACCTATAGCCATCTTCATACTAAATGGAGAAAAACTTGAAGCAATTTCCACTAAGATCAGGAACAAGACAAAGATGTCTACTCTCTCTACTGCTATTGACTGTAGTGCTTCTGTCTTAGCTAGAGCAGCAAGACATTAATAAGAAATAAAAGGGAAACAAAAAGGGGGATAGTTTGAATAGATGTCCCCCAACAGATACAAGAGTTTTATTCAAGCTTGTAATTTACACTTGCAGCCTCCTGGCTGGCGGAGGTGTCACTGTGGACGGATCCTAGGGTCTGGTCCTAAGGTGCATTTGGGGCAAATCTGGAACTCCAGTCTACAGATGTGCAAAGTGCGAGTTCTGCATGGAGTTCCTGCAGCGTGCTTGCTTATGAAGGCGCTGGCATTTCTCTATGTGGACCTGTGAAAGCAGGCCAGCTTCTTCCACCACCGTAGAACTGCCTCTCAACTGTAAGCTTCAATAACTCCCTTCCTCCCCGCCTGGTTTGGAAGTTCATCACAACAACCTGAACAGGAGGGTACAGGGCTCAGTGGTTAAGGCGCTCAGGAGGAAGGGGCAGGAGGGTCTCCATGACTTTGAGGGCAGCCTGGGGGAATAGTGAGTTCCAGGTCAGCCTGGGCTAGAGTGAGAAAAAGAGAGAAAGAGAGAGAGGAGTGCAGAGAGAAAACAGAACAGAAAAAGACTCAAGCACCAATCAGAGATCCAACTCAGTCTCAGGACTGGAGAGCCAGGAGCAAGCCCAGCATCCCCACCCTCCGCTGGGAATGAAGATCAACCATTCATCAGAAAACATGGCAGGGCACAAGATGCTCTCTCACAGTCTCCACTGCTCTAGCAGACCTACCAAAAAGCTAAGCTTGGGCTGGAGCGATGGCTTAGCAGTTAAGGCGTTTGCCTGCAAAGCTGAAGGACCCAGGTTCAATTCCCCGGGACCCACGTAAGCCACATGCACAAAGTGACGTATGTATCTGGAGTTGGTCTACAGTGGCTGGAAGGCTTGGCCCATTTTCTCCCTCTCCTTCCCTCCCTCTTCTCTCTCTCACAAATAAATAAAAATAATTAAAAAAAAAAAAAAAAGCTAAGCACCATCACAGTGCCCAGGAGGCTTATTTAGATGTTCTCAATTTGTTTTGTTTTGTTTCCAAATCAGAGAGAGAGAGAGACAGAGACAGAGACAGAATGCTCTTCATCAGCCTCACACTGCCAGGAGACCAGGCAGCCTTCTGATCGTGCCAGCCACCTTCACTAGGGTGGCAGTGACTGGGGGCCCTGGTTCATGCTACTCAGCTCCCCACTGCCAATGGTCCTTAACACCCAACCAAGATGCTGTGTGTGCAACCTGGGAAACCAGAGGAAATAATGCTGGTAAATAAACACTGAACTCCCCAGCTTCAATCTGGCTTTGCCTCCCAAAGGTACACAGATAGTAAATTTTGTAACACCAACACAGTCTGCACTATTCATCCCGCCAGATCATCTGTCTTGAGCAAACAGTAAGGGTTCCAGTTAAAATGAACAATTCCACTTCTCAAGACCCCAGCATGCTCAGACTCACTTGAAGAGAAATGCTTTATTAATGTTGGATGTGTTCTGAGATGCACTCACCAACTAAAAACAAACCGTGCACTAAATTTAGGCCACTGGGGCTCGAACTCCTGCCTGCACAGGGAACCCTCCTCCACTGCTCAGCAGGAGTGGCCAGGACAGGTGACCAGATCTGAGGTGCTCTGAGCCTCTTTGCAGTGGGGACTAGAAGAGCACAGGACCTGCCACACGGTGAAGTCAGAACACTGCACAAAGAGGTCACTGAGCGGCTCACTGGGCAGTGCCTCCCACGGGCCGAGCCTGTCTCTCAACCACGGGCAGGCTGGCTTCAAGGGAGTCACTGTGAGCGGCTCACTGGGCAGTGCCTCCCACGGGCCGAGCCTGTCTCTCAACCACGGCAGGCTGGCTTCAAGGGAGTCACTGTGAGCGGCTCACTGGGCAGTGCCTCCCACGGGCCGAGCCTGTCTCTCAACCACGGCAGGCTGGCTTCAAGGGAGTCACTGTGAGCGGCTCACTGGGCAGTGCCTCCCACAGGCCAAGCCTCAGTCTCTCAACCACGGGCCGGCTGGCTTCTTACTCATCAACGCTGTCATCACGCCATGGACTCTGGGACTAAACCACAAACTCCGGCCTCCTCTCCAAGGTCCTGAAAGGAGCTCCCCCGCTGTCCCGTTCCTCAGGAGCAGTACAAGTGTGGATCCAAGCCCTGTCACTTAAACACTATCCTGCAAGGCGTGGTGGTGCACGCCTTTAATTCCAGCACTTGGGACAGACACAGGAGGATCGCCATGAGTTCAAGCCCACCCTGAGACTACAGAGTGAATTACAGGTCAGCCTGGGATACAGCAAAACCCTAGCATGAGGAAAAAACAAAAAAAGCTGTCTTGTGCCTAGCATGCCCAAGGCCCTGGGTTGAATCCCAGCACAAAAGCGGGCAGGAAGCTCTTTAATTCTGTAAGAGCTGTTGGGTGTGATGGCTCAAGCCTATAAGCCAAGTACTTGGGGAGCTGAGACTTGGGGAGGTGGAGAGGAGTTTAAGGAAGCAAGAAGCTAGCTTGGGCTACACAGCAAAATCTTGTCTCTTAAAAATTACATGGAGGCTGGAGAGATGGCTTAGCAGTTAAGGCGTTTGCCTGCAAAGCCAAAGGATGCCAGTTCGATTCCCCACGACCCACATAAACCAGATGTACAAGGGTGCACATGCATCTGGAGTTTGTTTGCAGTGTCTCGAAGCCCTCACCTGCCCATTCTTTCTCTCTCTCTCTCTCTCTGCCTCTTTATCAAATAAATAAATAAATAAAATATATCTTTTAAAAATTACATGGTCTCTCTCACATGCAGACCCTGCTTTTAAGGATGCATGTATGTACATAAATGGGAGCAAGGGTGGCTATGGGCTATGAAACTGGAAAGACCATGAGAAGGGAAAAAGAAGTGTTGAGGAAGGAGGGAAGGCAACAGGACAAAGACTGGGGGTTGAGAATACAAGGGAGAGAGGGAGGGGGAAGAGAAATAATAAAAACAAATTGAAATGTCATAACGAAGCCTAGTGTTTTGTATGCTGCTTTTCAATAATAATTAAAGAAAAAAGGACCCCATTTCAAAAACAAAACAGCTGATTCCAGGAAGTGTGCTCGACAGCTATAGGAGTGACTGCCAGCCATACCCAGCACGGCGGGCAGGTCAGAGCTCAGAGTGGCTTTGAGGCTAGCCCTGTGTTAAAGTCGCTGGGACATGGCATGGGGTCAAGAAGACCGATGTCACAGACGTGCTGTGACGTGTGAAACAAGAAGTGGCCACAGGACGTGACTAGAGACCAACCCAGAAATGTGACCCTGTGGGGACCGCCAGAGAAATGAGGATCCCGGCGAGACGGAGGACCTGCGTGGACTCCCAGAAGGCAATCCGCAGCGTGTGGGCCATCCACCCTGCCCTCCTCGCTCTTCCCCTTCCTCTGCCGCCAAGCTCTTCCCAGGGAGCAGGGGGCAGGGCCACTGGTGCTGCCTGTCACCTCTGGGAAACCCAGAAAGTGAAGGGCACAAAGCAGAATAAACTTGGCCAAACTCCAGTAGGACAAAACAGCAGCAGTCTTCTCTCCTCGCGTGGCCCCAGGCCTCACGGCTACAACAGCCCAGAAGGACACAGTCTCCCAAGGATTCAAACTCTAGAGATGATCTGAGAACGTTGTGGTTTGGGCTGCAAGGACAAGGGACAGCTGAAAGCTCTCCAGGCTGATATGTAATGGCAGCAGCCACGTGGTGGTGTCTTTCTCTCCACAGCCTGGCTGCACTCTTCGCTCCTTCAACCAGAGCGCGCACTGGGCCCAGTTCTCAGGACAAGCCCGGGCTGTGGGTCTGAGCCGGCCTCAGACACAGCACTACAGCTCCTTCTCCCTGAAGCATGCAGGGAAAGCAATTCCACAGTCACACAGGCTTTTACGTGTGCAGACATCCCATCACTCCTGAGATGCAATCTAAGTGCAGACAAGTAAAAGCCATACTGTAGAGCTGGGCTGGAAACAAGACTCTCGTGTTTGCTGTAACTCGCTCCGTCGCTTACAAGCATAGAGGAGCAGTGCTAAACACCACTCACCAAATCACGTGTCAGCTGGCATGGGGGCTCAACGCCTATAATTTCAGCACTTGGGAAGCTGAGGCCGGAGAATTGCCATGAGTTTGAGATGAGCCTGGGATACATAGTAAGTTCCAGGCCAACCTGGGCTACAGGGTGAGATGCTGCCCCCAAAACACAAAAGTATCAACCACCGTCATGTTTTCAAGGGTGCAAAGGGCTGTGTGACATGTCTCCACCTAAGTTCCTGTACTTTGGGACTGTCATTTAAGATTCTGGGACGAGCGTGAGTGTGCACGACCACACACACACGCTCAAACAAACAACAATAAAACAGAATTTCAGGGTTGGAGAGATGGCTCAGTGGTTAAGGGGCCTGTTGTCCTCAGGATGGCCTGAGACTTCACCACTCCATTAAGGATGGCATATGATTTAAACTTGGGAATTATTTCTGGAATTTTCCATTTCGTATTTTCAAACCACAGGCAACTGAAACCCTGGACAATGAGACGTCAGACTACAGAGGCCTCTGTGAGTAATACTGTGAGCCCGCCTCTAATCCAATCAAAATCCCTATAGGACCTGGCAAGTTGATTCTAAAGTTTACAGGAAGGAGGAAGTGTATAAAATAACAGTCAAGAGAATGAAAACAAAACAGAGATTTCAGCTCTAGTAGTGAGATATACAGCCCAGCTTGACTAAGATAGGAGCATGACGACCCGTCCAGTTAGAAACAGAACAGCAGCACAGGAGCAGCAGGACTGGCTGCTGAAAGTTCAAGGCCAGCTGCGCCAGTGAAAGCCTGTTTCAAAACAAAGAAAATCAAATCTGACAGATGTAGGTCTACGTCTGTGGTCACAGAAAACTCAGGTAACAGTGATTTAGAAACAGCAAGTGCTGTAATGACTACCCAGCCTAGTATTTTTAGAGTACAAATAAGTATATACAAGGCACTGTACAGCACCACATACCCAGGAGTGTGTGCACCGCCCCTAATTACACACTCCCAATGCCCATATTTATATGCGCATGTGAGTCTACATCTGTCCATCTATAACCCACAGCCACAGCATGCCTCTATACACCCTGGTGTGGTTTGGAGGTGACTGGATATGGAATGACTCCTGGTCCCAGTGTGATGCTCAGAGGTGGGATTTGAGGAAGTGACTGGATTATGAGGGTTCTGACCTTATCAATGAATCTGCCCGCTCATGAAGTCCAAATGTGCCGGCAATACTAAGATGTGGAGGCAATGAGGTGAGGCCTAGTGGGGGCGGCGGGCCAGTGGGTATGCGTCTTTGAGGGGTGTTTCTTGCCCCCAGATCCTTCTTTTTGCTCTCGGCCTCCTGTCTGCCATGGAATGAGCCACTTGGCTCTACTAAGTGCTACCTGCCACGCTGCTCTGCCCACCACATGCCAGCCTAGAAGCAATGGAACCAAGTACCCATGAACTCAAAACCTCTGAAGCCATGGGCCTAGTAAAACTCTCTGTGCCCTCGGGCTTTCTGGCACTGCAACAAAAACAGACTAACAGACACACTGACTTTTCTTCCCTCTATAGCTCTTCAAGTCAGGAGCCATTTCTCTAAGAAAAAAGTATGTAGGCAGGACTTGAACACTTTATAAGGACACAGGGCATTCATTTCTAGGAGCTAGAGGAGCTACCAGGAATTGGTGATGAAAAACAGGTGTGTGAGGGGTTAGGCTTGTGGAACTGAGGATGACATACTGAACCAAGCTGATGCAGCTGGACATAAATATGGAAGAAGTAACAGAGAATCCAGAACGTTCTGTCTCTTCTGGGGATTCCACACTGTAGCTGCTGAATGTTCCTTCAACCAAAGCTCTTAAAATTGCTTTACAAAAATACTTTTGGTACTAACTTTTGTTACTTTTCATTTATGTTTGTTTTGAGAAAGGGTCTCATTATGCAGCCCAGGTTGACCTTGAAGTAGAGATCCTCCTGCCTCAGCCTCCCCAGTGCTGAGATTACAGGAATGTACTACCACACCTAGCATGAGACAAAATATTAAATACAGCATTATCTTTCTGGATGTAAAGAATACTTTACTGGGGGGCTGGAGGCAGTTCAGTGGTTAAAGTCACTTGCTTCTGCAAAGCCTACTGGCCCAGGTTCAACTCCTAAGTACCCACATAAAGCCAGACACAAAGTGGCACACGTCTGAAGTTGCTTTATAGCAGTAAGTGACCCTGATGTGCCCAAACTCACTCTCTGCTTGCAAATAAAAATAATAAAATAAAAAAGAATGCATTATGGAGGGGCTTGATGAGATGTGCCCAGCATGGTTCGTGGCTCATGGGGGGAGGGAGAGCCACAAACTCTCTGTATCTTCATACTTCAGATTTCCAGTTTTGTGTAATTGTGCGGCAAACTGTGTGTGTGTGGGGGGGGGGGTTCTTTGTGAGCTTGTCTGTTTGTCTTCATTACCCTTTGTGGCCAGGCTTCCAACCTTGCCGTTCTCCTGCTTCCACCTCCCAAGGGTTTGGGTCCTGAGTGTACGTCCCCTCTCCTGACTATGTTTATAATCAGGACACAGAAGCACTTTTCTGGGATTCTGGGGTGGAACACAGAGCCTCACGCATGCTAGGTATGTGGTCTGCCACTGAGCAGCACTCTTTTCTTCTCTCTAATAAATCTTTAATAAATCTCTGAGAAAATGTCTGTTACCCAGGCTGGCCTTGAATTTGTGATCCTCCTGCCTCGGCCTAGCAAATTCCTGGGATTAGAGGCCAGCACCATGAGACCTAACTCTCCCCATTTGTGAATAAATAGTGGTTTCTGAGGGAACTTGGGCCTCATCTTTATTATCTTTACTTCCTATCATTTCTTCCTTTGCCTTTGGACCTGGTTTTCCGATTCCTTCTGCCTTCCTCTCCCAATCTGCCCAAGTTCCTCCTCTTTTTCTCTCTTTAAGTTGTCCAAGTTCATGGCGGCAGGGATCAGCAGGTGGGTGGGGTGGGTAGAGATGCATGGGGCCCTTTGAATGTACAGCTTCTGCTTCGAGGCTTTCTTGTGTGAATGGAAAATATCCAGGGGGAAAAATACACGCCTGTGCTGAAGCCATGCACACGTGTTCCTGCTGTTCCCAAGCTGCATAGCCGAGCACGGACTTACACAGCATTACCTTGCAGTAGGTGCTACAAGTCCTCTCGAGAAGAGTTGAAGTGCACAGGACAAAGTGTGTTGTCATACACCTGTAGTCCCAGGACTCTGGAGGCTCGGACAGCGGGGGTCACTTGGTCCAGCAAGCCCAGGAGTCTGAGATCACCCTGGCAAACAAAGCAAGATCCCATCTCAAAAAAAAAAAAAAAAAAAGTAAAAATAAACTAAGTATACAGAAGGATGTGTATAAGCTCTATGCAAATACTGTATCCATTTCATTATCCATGGTATTCACAGTGTGTGCACAAGTTGTCTTCTCTCTCGCTCTTCTCTTTCTTTCTGAGACAAGGTCTCTCACTAAGCCCAGAGCCTATAGATTCAGCTGGTCTACCCAGCCAGTGTGAAGTGCAGATGGTACCATGCCCACCCAGCATTTCTGTGGGTGCTGGAGGTCTGAACTCCGGTCCACATGGGTACAGCAAGTGTTTTATCCACTGAGCCATATCCCCAAGCCCCTGCATCCAGATTTTTAACAAATTATTTATTTATTTGAGAGAGAAAGAGGCAGAGAAGAGGGAGGGGAGAGGGAGGGGAGGGAGGGAGGGGGGGAGAGAGACAGAGAGAGAGAGAGAGAGAGAGAGAGAGAAACAGGCACACCAGAGTCTCTAGCCACTGCAAACTCCAGATGCATGGGCCACCTTGTGCGGCTGGCTAAGGTGGGTACTAAGGAATCGAACCTGGGTCCCTTAGGCTTCACAGATAAGCACCTTAACCGCTAAGCCATCCCTCCAGCCCCCCTACATCCACTTTGATAAGGGATTTGAACATTTATATTTTGGCATGAGTCAGCCCTAGAACCAATTCCTCAAACATAACAAACACCAAGCAAGGGACGATCATATTCCAATTCATTTGTTGAACCCTTGCAAGCTTAGTGAGTTCTGGGTCAATGATGACTGCTGTCTAGGAAGAAAATAAGAAATAAAAGGGAGAAAGAAGGGGGAAGAAAAAAGGAAAGAAAGGGGGACGGAGAAGAAAAAAGGTCAGGGAAATAGTTCAGTTGGCAAAGTGCTTGGCTAGCATGCACAAGGCCATGGGTTTGATCCCAAGCACCGCATAAAACCGAGTACTGCGGTGCACACTAGTGATCCCAATACGCAGAGGTGGAGGCAAGAGGATCAGAAGAAGTTCATGGTCACTCTCTGCTATACCATGAGCTTGAGGCCAGCCTGGGCTTCATGAGTCCTCTCCAATAAAAGTTCAAAAGATCAATCCTACCTAGCAAATATTAATAACCTTCTAGTGACCGTCTCCTGATCACTGATTGGAAGAATTCAAAATCACTGACACACACACACACACACACAAAATCACCTAGGTCAGTGTACAGTTACTGTTCAGTGTGATCTGTGTCGTTGTCTATAGTCATATCAGAAGACAATAAAACAGAATTGAAAATAAAAGAGAAGAAGCAGTTCACACCTTTAATACCAGCACTCAGGAAGGTTACTGTCTAGTGTGACCTGTATCGTAATTAGGGTCATATCAGAAGAAAATAAAACATAAATGAAAATAAGAGAGAAGCCGCAGCTCACACTCTGGAAGGAGAGGTAGGAGGATTGCTGTGAGTTCAAGGCCAGCCTGGAATTTCAGAGTGCCAGGTCAGCCTGGGCTAGTGAGACCCTACCTTGAAAATAAATAAATATGTAAATAAATAAATAAAAATATCCTTGGCTGGAGGAATGGCTTAGCGATTAAGGCACTTGCCTGCGAAGCCTAAGGACCCACTCGATTCCCCAGAACTCACATAAACCAGATGCCTATGGTGGCAGATTGCATCTGGAGTTCATTTGAAGTGGCCCTGGTGTGCCTATCCTCTCTATTCTCTCTCTCTCTCCCTACCTCTCTTTGTCTCTCTCTCTCTCCCTCTCTAATAAATAAATAAAAATAAAATAAACAAAACTTAAAGGCCAGGCGTGGTGGAGCATACCTTTAATCCCAGCACTCAGGAGGTAGAGGTAGGAGGATCGCTGTGAGTTCAGGGCCACCCTGAGGCTACACAGTGAATTCCAGGTCAGCCTGGGCTAGAAAACATACCTCAAAAAATAAATAAATAAATAAATAAATAGGGGCTGGAGAGATGGCTTAGCGGTTAAAGCACTTGCCTGCAAAGCCAAAGGATTCCAGTTCGGGGGCGCATGCATCTGGAGTTCATCAGCAGTGGCTGGAGACCCTGGCATGCCCCTTCTCTCTTTTCTCTCTCTCTCTCTCTCTCTCTCTCTCTCTCTCTCAAATAAACACATAAATGCCAAGCAGATCCTTCTCCAAAACCACATGCTGCCCCTCTAGAGGGATGGAGGCCAAGAAGGCCGTTTTACCTGAGGCACACACCTGTAGGAGCCAGCGGACCTGAGCGCGGCCCTTCCTCCTGGAAAAGTCCTCCTTTCGGGCACTGGGCACTCGGCCCGAGGCCCCGGCCGGCAATGACACGGGCATGCCCCACTCTGGCAGCGCGGCAGGCAGTGGGGGGCATGGGGGAGAGACCGAGCAGGAAGCAGGCCCTTGGCTGGGGGCTGGGCCCTTGTCTCTTCCGGTTCACGGAGGCCACCGGGAGCCACTCCGGGTTGCAGGGGTCGTCGGAGCGCGCGGCGGCGATGCCCCGGGCCCTGCACCTGCCCCGCCGTAGCCGCTGACGTTCGCCGGGTCGCGGGTGGGAGGGAGGTGTCGTGTCGTCGTACCTGAGCATGGACGGGATTAGGGGGTCCCCCTCGGTCCCCAGGGCCACGAGGACCGGGGTCCCGCCCAGGCCGGAGGGCTCCGCGCAGCCTCCGCTCGCTCGCGGACAGCAGCCGTCCTCCAGGCGGACCTGCGCCGTCTCCCCGGACGCCATGGCCCGGGAGGACGGCCTTCCTCCTCCTCCGGCGGCGCTGCGGGCGGAAGGACGCACAGACGGACTTCCGGGGCTCCCTCCCGGGCCGCTCGGGCATCCTTCCTCCCCTCCCGCTGTCCCCCGGCGCTCTGGTTCCGCCCGTGCAGAGAAAGAAGTGCCGCTCCGCTAAACTTTCATCACGTGCTTTGTCTTTTTAAGTTTCGTTTTAAAATGTTTTTGAAGGACATTTTCTCCTCTTTTTGTTTTTTTTTGTTTGTTTGTTTGTTTTTCAAGGTCTCACTCTAGCCCAGGCTGACCTGGAATTCACTATGGAGTCTCAGGGTGGCCTCGAACCCATGGCGACCCTCCTACCTCTGCCTCCCAAGTGCTGGGATTAAAGGCGGGCGCCACCATGCCCGGCTTCTCCTTTTTTAAATGTATTTATTTATTTATTTATTTGAGAGACAGAATGGGCACACGAGGGCCTCTGGCCACTGCAAACGAACTCCAGATGGATGCACCACCTTGTGCAACTGGCTTTATGGGGGTCCTTGGGAATAGAACCTGGCTCCTTAGGCTTTCCAGACAAGCGCCTTAAAGGCTAAACCATCTCTCAAGTCGTATAGTTTTTAAAGATATTTTCTTTGCTTTTAAATTAATTAGTTAATTAAGTTGAAAAGAGAGAGAATGGGTGCGCCAGGGTCTCCGGCCACTGCAAATGAACTCCAGATGCATGCGCCACCTTGCGCATCTGGCTTTACGTGGGTCCTGGGGAATCGAACCTGAGTCTTAGACTTCACACGCAAGCGCCTTAACCGCTAAGCTATCTCTCCATCCCCACAGCTTCTTCTTTTTTTATTTATTTATTTATTTTTGGTTTATTTTTATTTATTTATTCGAAAGTGACAGACAGAGAAAGAGGCAGTTAGGGAGAGAGAGAGAATGGGCATGCCAGGGCCTCCAGCCACTGCACACGAACTCCAGACGCGTGCGCCCCCTTGTGCATCTGGCTAACTTGGGTCCTGGGGAATCGAGCCTTGAACCGGGGTTCTTAGGCTTCGCAGGCAAGCGCTTAACCGCTTAAGCCATCTCTCCAGCCCCCCCACAGCTTCTTAATCTGTGGCTTTGCACCCTTTCAGGGGCAGGTAGGTGAATGTGGAAATACAAAAAAAAAAAAAAAAAAAAAAGTGTCAACAATAAAAGGTTTCTGAACACTCCATGACCAAAAATTAATTCACACCGGAAAGGGGGCAATGACTCCTCCCAGGTGTTTCTGGCAGCGCTCGCCCGTGTTGTATGTCACTTTACTGTAGCCTCAGTTCTGAACATACAACATGCATGTTTTGCACTGCATATACTGTCGTGCCTACAAAATGCCAACGATGCCATGTTAAGTATCTTGGCTCACATTCAACACTATTGTATGTCATCCGTTGTAATTTTACTGTACATGCAAAGTTTTCTGCTCTTACAGAAAGATAATGGTTTAATACAGGAAAAAAAAAAGACTTAATACGTCTTTGCACCTAACCGCTAAGCCATTTCTCCAGCCCGAAATATTTTTTTAAAAATTAATATATCTTTGGATTGAATTACGTTAAAATGTTGATTTATTTATTTAAGAAAGAATGGGTGGGCAGGCCAGGGTCTCTAGCCACTGCAAACTCCAGATGTATGTGCCACCTAGTGCACATCTGGCTTTAAGTGAGGATTGAGGAATAAAACCCAGGTCCTTAGGCTTTGCAGACAAGCACCTTAACCGCTGAGCCATCTCTCCAGCCCAAAATGTTTGATTCTAAATTTTGCTTTTTGAGGGCTGGAGAGATGGCTTAGCAGTTAAGTGCTTCCTGTGAAGCCTAAGGAGCCCGGTTCGAGGCTTGATTCCCCAGGACCCATGTAACTCAGATGCACAAGGGGGCGCATGCGTCTGGATTTCGTTTGCAGTGGCTGGAGGCCCTGCCTCTTTGTCTGTCTGTCACTCTCAAATAAATAAATAAAAATAAACAACAACAAAAAAGGTGTGTGCCCCCATGCCTGGCAATAAATTTTTTCTTAATTGCTTTTTGAATTGCTGGCTTCGGTTTCATAAATAATAGTTAAATGGGGCTGGGTGATGGCTCGGTGGTTAAAGGTATTGCTCTGCAAGTCTGCTGACCAGGTTTTGGATCCTCAGCATCCACATAAAGCCTGAAGCAAGAGGTGTATACATTTGTGATTCCAATGCACGTATGGCAGTGCGAAGCAGAGTTGCAAGGATCCTGAAGCTCATGGGTCAGCTAGTTTGGTGTTCACAGCACCAAACAAGACAGACCTTGTCTCAAACAAGGTGGAAGACGAGAACCAACATCCTGAGGGTGTCCTCTGACCGCCACATGTGCACCGTGACATGCGTGCACCAAGCATACACACACATGCACAAAGAAATAACTATACAGTCTCGCGGACCACAGTTGTGTTGAATACACTGGGCAGCTAATAACATTTGTAAGGCGAGTGAGAAACCCACATTCAGTTCAGAGTGCCAGGTGCTTCCGAGATCCTGTGACCTCATCTCAACCAGACAAGCGTTCTCGGATCCCTCGCACAGCTTCTGCAGTTCACTTCCCAATTTCCCGTTCCAAAGCACTTGGCCCCAAGAGGTTACTCATTGCCAGACTTAATGTGTATGCGATCTCACAAAAGTTGTGTTTTAACAACTTGAGCCACGTTTTAACACTGGAACTTGTAGCATTCGTTAAAATGAGACCCCAGTCGGTCTTCACTGGAATATCACTTGCCAGCGCAAGGGTTAAACAACCGTAGACTGACCCGGCCGGCAACACAAGCATTGTACAGCCCACAAAAAAATGCATGTGCTGTGACCACAAGGCCAGAAAGTCGACTTTCCAGTTTATGTCCCCAGGGCTTTGACTAGTAGACGCAGCTATGGAGTTCATAGAAAACGATAACGATTCTTTTGTTCCCATCTGTCCTTTGCTTTGCCACAGGAAAACCTTCCTTTCCCTTCCCTCGGAACTGATGGAACAGCCGGACTGTTTTCAGGTAAGCTATGGGAACTTTCTACAAGAAGTTCATTAGAATGGAGTAACTATCCTTTTAGGGTATTTCATGGGGCTTCTGCAAGCTTAGAAGTTAGTACATAAAAGCTGGGCGTGGTGGCGCACGCCTTTAATCCCAGCACGAGGTAGGAGGATCACCATGAGTTCAAGGCCACCCTGAGACTCCATAGTGAATTCCAGGTCAGCCTGGGCTAGAGTGAGACCCTACCTTGAAAGAAAACAAAAACCAAACAAACAAACAAAAAAAAGTTAGTACATGATATCATTTTTGCTCAGGAGAAAATGAGAGTGTTGTTAAGAATATTCAATCTTAAGTATTTTCCTCTTCATTACAAGTTGTTAATGTGTATAAAAACTAGAAAATGTGGGCAAGTATCTTGTCTCTTATTTGGAAACAGGTAGAAAGATTAAAACTCACAGACTTAATATTTTGGGGACAAGTTTATAAACGAGACACTGTACAAAAAGCTCATTTAAAAAAAAAAAACAGGGCTGGAGAGATGGCTTAGCTGTTAAGCACTTGCCTGTGAAGCCTAAGGACCCCGGTTCAAGGTTCGATTCCCCAGAACCCACATTAGCCAGATGCACAAGGGGGCGCACACGTCTGGAGTTCCTTTGCAGTGTCTGGAGGCCCTGGCACTCCCATTCTCTCTCTCTCTCTCTCTCTCTCTTTCTCTCTCTCTATCTGCCTCTTTCTCTCTATCTGTCATTCTCAAATAAATAAATAATGAACAACAACAAAAAAAAAACACCAAAGGTTGAAGAGTTGGAGTTTTCATCTGTTTTAAAGGCACGGTATGGGACTTTGGACTTCCTGTGAGAAGGAACCCACAACTGTCCCAAGGTCATTTTCATTGTCCTCTCCTATGTTTTGGCACCGCAGTTGAAGTAATTTTCTTCATAGTTGGAAACTTAAGCCATCCCCCAGTTTCCGCAGTAGGCACATATTCTGTTCCGAGCAGAGGCTCTGTGCCCTTGGTGCCTTCTTCCTGCAGAAGTCACCTTGACCACAGGCGAGCGTCAGGCGAAAGAGCAGGCAGTGCCTCCTCCTGAACCCCCATAAGCCTGACTGTGAACCGCACTTCTCTTGGTTGGACCATGTGCCTAAGCTTGCACGGGCGTCATATGCCGCCGACATCATGACATTGCAGGCAGCTGCACGAGAGCTCCTGTCTGGCCTGTAACAAATATATTGGGGGACTGGAGAGATGGCTTAGCGGTTGGGGCGCTTGTTTGCAAAGCCAAGGGACCCAGGTTCAATTCCCCAGTACACACGTGAAGCCAGATGCACAAGGTGTGGCATGCGTCTGGAGTTTATTTGCAGTGGCTAGAGACCCTGGTGCACCGATCCTTTCTCTCTCGCTATCTCTCTCTCGCTCTCAACTAACTAAACAAAAATATTTAATACATATACATATATATATATATAGTGGGTCCCAAAACCAGGATCTGTATCCAATGGCTTTTGCAATCAGTGCAAAATTAACATTTTAAATTATATGTCATTTTCTTTTTTTTTTTCAAGTCTTTAAAGGTAGGAACAATAACCAAATTTAAACTAGTTCAATTGTTTTTCTCCTGAGCCTGACCTAAAACAAATTCAAAAGAAATAAAGGGCTGACTTAAAAAAAAAAAACAACAACAACAACCTTTAGTCATGAGCTCCTCAAAACCTGTCCAAGACACCTCACAGCACAATGCCTGTTTCTAGAGAAACGGACACCGCCTTTATCTGATGTCAAGTGACTAAATGATTGTTTGCCTCAGAAAGCCCCCAGGCTAGGGTTTCCACTTGTCTTTGGGCTCTCATGGTGAAATGCGTCTGTCCGTGACTTTTCACTCTGGGAGACAGAAGAAAAGCGAGGGGGAGAACCCATGTCTCCCAGAGGCCAAGGGGATGGGCACTGAGATCACCTGGCGGGCCCAGGGTCACCTGAAGCAGCCAGGTGCGAAGAATGGCCTCTTTCTAGAAGGGACTCTGCAGCCAGGCCCATAGCAAGAGCCCCCGAGCCCCTGGCCGCATGCTGCGTGCTGGGCTGCGGCCGATCGCTGCCAGCCTGCCCTGCCCAGCAGACATGGCCCTGGCCGCGGCCTCCTCGGCGCTGCTGCTCCTGAGCCTGGGCCAGGCCGTACAGGCCCTCTGCTCTCCCACCGTCTTTCACAGGGATTGCTGGATCCGCCGCTTCCCCGGGCTCCTCATTGACCTGGAGGAGTCTCAGAGGCTCGGGGCCCAGTTCTTGAAGTACTACTCCGAGAACACCGGGCAGAAATGCAGCCGCAGCTGTTGCCTCCGGAAGGATGGTGAGTGGGGGGCGGGAGGTGGAGGGTCTCCAGGCAGAGGCCAGAGGACCAGGCGAGATGGGGATGAGGGGCAAAGAAAGGCGGGAGAGCTCAGGAGGCCCAGCGCAGGCTCTATTCATATATGTGATGATGTTTCTTCCAAAAAGTGCTGATGGGGGCTGGAGAGATGGCTTAGCGGTTAAGCGCTTGCCTGTGAAGCCTAAGGACCCTGGTTCGAGGCTCGATTCCCCAGGACCCACGTAAGCCAGATGCACAAGGTGGTGCATGCATCTGGAGTTCGTTTCAGTGGCTGGAGGCCCTGGCCTGCCCATTCTCTCTCTCTCTGTCTCTCTCTCTGCCTCTTTCTCTGTCACTCTCAAATAAATAAATAAATAATTTTTAAGTGCTGATGGAAAATATTTTCTCCAGGGTCAACGAACAATATTTTCATAACCCAGGGCTGAAAAGATGGCTCAGCAAAGCCTAAGGACCCGGGTTTGGTTCCCCAGTACCCACATAAAGCTAGATGCACAAGGGGGCACATAAGTCTGCAGTTCCTTGCAGTGACCAGAAGCCCTGGCATGCCCATTCCCCCCCCACACACACCTTTTTCTCTCATAAATAAACAAAATATTTTTTAAAAATAAATAAAATATAAAAATATTTTTATAACCCAGTAAACCAGGTGCTGTAACCTCAGTGCTTGGGAGGTAGAGGCAGGGGGAGCAAGATTTCAAGACTATTGTTAGAACCATCAAGAATGTGAGACTAAAAAAAAGAATGTGAGACTAGCTGGGCGTGGTGGCGCATGCCTTTAATCCCAGCACTCGGGAGGCAGAGGTAGGAGAATCACCATGAGTTCGAGGCCACCCTGAGACTACATAGCGAATTCCAGGTCAGCCTGGGCTAGAGTGAGACCCTACCTCGAAAAACCAAAAAAAAAGAGTGTGAGACTAGCCTGGAGTGCATGAGGCCCTGTCTCAAAACAAAAACAAAATAACTTTACAATAATTTCACTTAAAAATGTATTTATTTGCAAGCACAAAGAGGAAGATGAGTTGCTACCTGAAAGGAACTCCAGATGCATGTGCCACTTTGTGCATATGGTTTTATGTGGATACTGGGGAATCAAACCAAGGCTGGAAGGCTTTGCAAGCAAATTCCTTTAGCCACTGAGCCATCTCCCTAGCCCCTAATTTTATTTTAATTTATTATTTATATTTTGGCTTGTTTTTGGACACAGGGTCTGATGTAGTGCAAGCGACCTCACCTTCCCATGTGCTTGGGCTGCGTACAGATGTGCGCCAACTTGCGCAGCTTAATAATTTCCTTTTTGACATAACTTTTGGTGGCAGTAGTGTGAAATGTACTCTCGCGAGATGTGGAACTGTGGGATGTGTTGGGCAGGAAGTTAGAGTGTGGCTTAAGTTTGAAACAGAGGGAGATTTATGTCAGACAGCAATAAATACATAAATAAGTAAGTCACATCTTCAAATTTTTCCTAACATTTCTTTCTCTGTGAGTGAAATCTGAGTTGTATAATTTTTTTTTGTTTTTGTTTTTGTTTTTCGAGGTATGGTCTCACTCTGGTCCAGGCTGGCCTGGAATTAACTATGTAGTCTCAGGGTGGCCTCGAACTCTCGGCGATCCTCCTACCTCTGCCTCCCAAGTGTTAGGATTAAAGGCATGCGCCACCATGCCCGGCTGAGTTCTATCATTGTTTCTTAAAAGTACTTTTGTTCATTTGCAAGGAGAGCAGAGGGAGAAGGAGAGGAAGAAAAAGAAAGCGAGAGGGTGAGAGAAGAGAGAAAATGAGAATATGGGCACGCCAGGGTCTCTTGCTGCTGCAAAGGAACTCCAGATACTCATGCCACATCTGGCTTTCTGTGGGCACTGGGGAATTGAACCTGGGCCAGCAGGCTTTGCATGCTAACTGCTAAGCCATCTCCCCAGTCCCATTCTTATTAATATGGCCACAGCCTGCCACTAGGAAAACATCTCTTTCTTTTGTTGCAGAATTTCAAGTTGAAGTTGCCTAGAGATGTCTTTCACTGGTTTTTCTCATGATTTTAAAGGTTCTTGGAATGAAACCAAAGAGCCAACACTCACTTTAAACTAATTCCCACGGTTGTTTTACCCTCTTTTAATCATATTTTTATACCAGTTTGTGAATTGCCAGTGCCTCTTGTCCAATTAAACATGCGAATTTTCTGAAATGAAACTTGGAGCCTGCTTGGAGCGTGAAGATTGTCAAGGGAGCGCTCACACTGTGAGAAAGTGTCACAGGTCACATCCTAGGAACTAATCAGGCACAAAGACAGCAATTCTTTTAATAAAGGGAAATCTTTCCAAAACATAGACAATCTGGGTTTCTCCCTTTTGATGCTCCTAAGTCCCATGAGCCTTCACAAAGGGTGACAGGAGGTGAATACTCTGAATTTACCTGTGTCGCCACCCCAGAGACACCGTGGCCTCAGCATTTCCAGGGCCATGGAGTCCTCTAGGACAATGCTGTCACCTCAGAGCCTCCCTTGCAAGCCAGTCGGGGTCTTCTCCCCTCGGAACAGGAAGGGGCAGAGAGGGGAGGCACAGCCCAGGTTTTAGCCGGAAGCCAGAATGTACGATGGCACATTCCTTCTCAGAGCTGAAAATCTGAACCACACAGAAGAAATACAGAGCTTTCCTCTCTCCCCCGTTCTCCTTCTCCCTCCTTCTCTTCTTCCTTCCTTGACAGTCTCACTGTATAGCCCAGGATGCCCTTGGGCTCATGGCTGTCCTGCTTCAGCCTTTATGGTGCTGAGATTCTAGGTGCGCAGCACCACGCCCTACTACACAGAAAGCATCTTTAAAGATTATGCCCTAAAAACTGGGCAGAGCAGCTCATGCCTGTAATCCAAGCATTCGGGAAGCTGAGACAGGAGATGGAGACCAGTCTGGGCTATATAATGAGTTCCAGTCTGGGCTATATAATGAGTTCAAGGCCAGCCTGAGCTATACAGTGAGACCTTGTCTCGAAAACAAGGTGGGTGTGTTGTTCTCTACAGCACCGGGTCCTCTGGAACTATACTTGCAGTCTGTAATGGATTAGCAATTAACTTTGGCTCTCTTCTTTCTCCTCCCCAAATATAAGGAATCCAGGAACTGTGGGGGGGGGGTTGCACCCCAGAAGTAGCTCTGGAGTTTCCCACAGTTAACCTCCCAGAGAGGCAGGACAGGTTCTGCCAGCTTCATTACACAGCAGACCCCAGCCTGCTCCAAGGCCTGCGGATCGCAGTCGTGCCACTCTAATCTTACTTTATTAAAGAACTTGATACCTTTTGGCCACTGGATAACTCACATGATCCTCACATCTGACTTCTCTACAGCAGGAGTCAAATCTTGTTGTAATTCAGGTTTTGTTTTTCTTTTTTTCTTTTCGAGACAGGGTTTCATGTAGCCCAAGCCAAACTTGCTAGGGATGGCCTGGAACTATTTTTCTTGTATGTGTGTGTAGTAATGTAGTATGCGTGACGTGTGCACCTATGTGTGTGAAGATGGTACACACCATGTCCACGCGTGCAGAGGCTAGAGCAGAGCTTTGAGTGTCTTCTCCACTGCTCATCTGTGTACTTCCTGGGGTCTCTCACTCAACCCAGAGACGCCAGTTGTGGTCTGCAAACTCAGTGATTCTATGGTCTCTAGGCCACCCGACTGGAGTTACAGATGTGTGACCACACCCAGCTTGTATGTGGGTATGAGGAGTCAAACTCGGGCTGTGTAAAGTGGTCTCAAGCCCTCCCAGGCTCTCACGCTTAGCAAGCACTCCTAACTACTGAGCCATTGCCCTACTTAGCCTTGTACTTACAAAAAATACTGTTTATTTATTTTTGTGTGTGAGAGACTGGGCACACAGGAGTCTCTTGCTGTTGCAAACAAACTCCAGACTTGTGCGCCGGTTTGGGTGTCTGGCTTTATGTGGGTCCTGGGGAAATGAACGTGAACCAGCAGGCTTTGCAAGCAAGTGCCTTTAACTGGTGAACCATCGCAGCCTTGACCTTGTACTCTTGATCCTACTGCCTACGCCTTCGTAGTGCTGAGATTACGTGCACATGCCGCCCACTTGACATAATGCTAGGAATCGAACCTAGGGCTTCACGCACATTAGTCAGGCAAGCTACCAACTTAGTTATATCCCCAGCTTGTAACATTTAGAGGAGGATAGATCAAAGGTTTGCATTTAATAGCTCTGACATTAGGTTTTCTAGAAATAACACAATGTACTTTAAGAAGCAAATTTGATTAGAAAAGAGAACATGAGACAGAGATGTGCCCTGCTGACTGGAGACCACATACCAGCCCCCTCTCACTGGAGACCACACACCAACACCCGCTCACTGGAGACCACACACCAACACCACGCTCACTGGAGATCACACACCAGCACCCCGCTCACTGGAGATCACACACCAGCACCCGCTCACTGGAGTCACACACCAGCACACGCTCACTGGAGACCACACACCAGCACCCCGCTCACTGGAGATCACACACCAGCCCCCGCTCACTGGAGATCACACACCAGCCCCCGCTCACTGGAGTCACACACCAGCACCCGTTCAATGGAGTCACACACCAGCACCCGCTCACTGGAGTCACACACCAGCCCCCGCTCACTGGAGATCACACACCAGCACCCGCTCACTGGAGATCACACACCAGCACCCCGCTCACTGGAGTCACACACCAGCACCCGCTCACTGGAGATCACACACCAGCACCCCGCTCACTGGAGTCACACACCAGCACCCCACTCAATGGAGATCACACACCAGCACCCCGCTCACTGGAGTCACACACCAGCACCCCGCTCACTGGAGATCACACACCAGCACCCTGCTCACTGGAGTCACACACCAGCATCCCGCTCACTGGAGATCACACACCAGCACCCCGCTCACTGGAGTCACACACCAGCACCCCACTCAATGGAGATCACACACCAGCACCCGCTCACTGGAGTCACACACCAGCACCCCGCTCACTGGATATCACACACCAGCACCCCGCTCACTGGAGACCACACACCGGCACCCCGCTCACTGGAGTCTCACACCGGCACCCCGCTCACTGGAGTCACACACCAGCACCCGCTCACTGGAGTCTCACACCAGCACCCCGCTCACTGGGGTCACACACCAGCACCCCACTCAATGGAGATCACACACCAGCACCCGCTCACTGGAGACCACACACCGGCACCCCGCTCACTGGAGATCACACACCAGCACCCCGCTCACTGGAGATCACACACCAGCACCCCGCTCACTGGAGTCTCACACCAGCACCCCGCTCACTGGAGTCACACACCAGCACCCCGCTCACTGGAGTCACACACCATCACCCGCTCACTGGAGTCACACACCAGCACCCCGCTCACTGGAGATCACACACCAGCACCCCGCTCACTGGAGACCACACACCGGCACCCCGCTCACTGGAGATCACACACCAGCACCCCGCTCACTGGAGATCACACACCAGCACCCCACTCACTGGAGATCACACACCAGCACCCCGCTCACTGGAGTCACACACCAGCACCCGCTCACTGGAGATCACACACCAGCACCCGCTCACTGGAGATCACACACCAGCACCCGCTCACTGGAGTCACACACCAGCACCCCGCTCACTGGAGATCACACACCAGCACCCCGCTCACTGGAGTCTCACACCAGCACCCGCTCACTGGAGATCACACACCAGCACCCGCTCACTGGAGATCACACACCAGCACCCGCTCACTGGAGATCACACACCAGCACCCGCTCACTGAAGATCACACACCATCACCCGCTCACTGGAGATCACACACCAGCACCCGCTCACTGAAGATCACACACCAGCACCCCGCTCACTGGAGTCACACACCAGCACCCATTCACTGGAGTCACACACCAGCACCCACTCACTGGAGTCACACACCAGCACCCCGCTCACTGGAGATCACACACCAGCACCCGCTCACTGGAGTCACACACCAGCACCCGCTCACTGAAGATCACACACCAGCACCCGCTCACTGGAGTCCACACACCAGCACCCGCTCACTGGGGTCACACACCAGCACCCGCTCACTGGGGTCACACACCAGCGCCCCGCTCACTGGAGATCACACACCAGCGCCCCGCTCACTGGGGTCACACACCAGCGCCCCACTCACTGGAGAACACACACCAGCGCCCCGCTCACTGGGGTCACACACCAGCGCCCCGCTCACTGGAGAACACACACCAGCGCCCCGCTCACTGGAGATCACACACCAGCACCCCGCTCACTGGAGATCACACACCAGCACCCTGCTCACTGGAGATCACACACCAGCACCCGCTCACTGGAGAACACACACCAGCACCCGCTCACTGGAGTTACACACCAGCACCCGCTCACTGGGGTCACACACCAGCGCCCCGCTCACTGGAGAACACACACCAACACCCGCTCACTGGAGTCACACATCAGCCCCCGCTCACTGGAGATCACACACCAGCACCCGCTCACTGGAGTCACACACCAGCACCCCGCTCACTGGAGATCGCACACCAGCACCTTTGCCCATCCCCCACTGCCTCTTTAAGTGACCCTGGTCAGGCCTCTCCTGTACACACTTTGCACCCTTTGGGGCAGGTTCCGTGTGCAGGCATGACATAGCCAGCTTTCCCCCATGCTTGCTCCTCACAGGAAGGCTGCCGATTCTCTTAGCACCCTTCCCATCACTCTCTTTCCTTCAGTGTCACCATCACCCCTTTATTTTTCTATTTCTTTCTCTGGTGGCCCTGGGATCTTGGCACTCTGACAGGACATTGCACCTCAAAAGCGGATACATACATCGAGAAGTTTGTGTAGCCAACTGAATTTTCATGAACATAAAGTACTGAGACTAAAACATAATGATTTCAGGTAGTCTTTGAATACAACGAATGTAGGAAGATTATTTAAAAACCAGTAGAAGGCCAGGCATGGTGGTGCACGCCTTTAATCCCAGCACCTGGGAGGCAGAGGTAGCAGGATCGCTGTGAGGTTGAGGCCACCATAAGACTACATAGTGAATTCCTGGTTAGCCTGGGCTACAGCATGAGCCTACCTCAAAAAAAAAAATCAGTATAGATATTCAAGAATGAAGGCTTGAGAGCACTTGAGTTTGATTCCCACCTAAACAGCCACAGATGACCACACACACCTGTAACCCCAGTCATGTGGGGAGTAGAGACCAGAGTATCACGGGGCTCATGCAAACTGCAGCTCGGTGCTCAGGACACACACCTGGTGAGAGACAGAGAAGGAATATCCAACGTTCTCCTCTGCCCTCCGCGTTTCAGTGAGCACATCCATACATGCATGTGCATATACCACACACACACACACCACCACCACCACCATACATACGTACTACACACGTGTGAAAGAAAGCTATTTTATATATTAGGTTACACAGTTCCCGCTGTTCCACAGAATGCCTAAACACAGCCCAACACCACAGCATTAATGTACTGCTCCTGAAGGAAGTGGATGCCTCCCCACGCCCACCACAAGGGCAGCAAAAGCAGGCACGGTGACACGCGTCTGTAATCCCGGCGCTCCAGAGGCCGAGGCAGGAAGTTCATGAGGGTCAATGCCAGCCTTGGCTATGTGGTGGGACCTTGTCTCCAACACACGGAACGACTGGTGGAAATCAAGGCCCTTGGTTATTTGCTTTTCAGTTTCCTGTAACGTGGCGGTCTTCTTCCATGACCCCGTTCACGACAACGTCAACTGCCTCCACGTCCACTGCCCGACCCTGGAGAGCTGCGTCCTGGAGCCCAGAGCTGGTGCCATTCTGTACAACATAACAGCCGGTGAGGACTGCGACACGGGCCCCCGGAGGATAGGATCATTAATGCATTAGCCTAGCGGAGCCAGCCAGCCACGCGATGGCTGCAGCAGCCAGGCGTGTCTCTGAAGCCGTGACCTCCCAGTGACCTTGGTTTGGAGAACCTGACCATCTAGGAGGTGCCAAGGGAGGCAGGGGTCTGGGGAGCCGGGGGAATTTAGAGAGAGAGCCCCAGCCAAGGGGACACGAGGGACCAGGGGATCAGAAATGACTGGCTGCCTTAGAAACAGAATTTTGACAGTAATGAAGAATGAATAACAGTCATGAAGAATGAATGTATAAGAATAATAAAGAAGGGGGCTGGAGAGATGGCTTAGTGGTTAAGGCATTTGCCTGCAAAGCCAAAGGATCCTGGTTCAACTCTCCAGGACCCACGTTAGCCAGATGCACAAGGGGGCACATGCATCTGGAGTTCGTTTGCAGTGGCTGGAGGCCCTGGCGCGCCCACTTCTCTCTCTCTCTCTCTGCCTCTTTCTTTCTCTCAAATAAGTAAATAACTTTAAAAAATTAAAAAAATAAAAAAGGTATAATGGCACACACCTTTAAAAAACAGAATAATAGAAGCCGGGCATGGTGGCGCCTGCCTTTAATCCCAGCACTCGGGAGGCAGAGGTAGGAGGATCACCAATGAGTTCGAGGTCACCCTGAGGCTACATAGTGAATTCCAGGTCAGCCTGGGCTAGAGCGAGACCCTACCTCGAAAAACAAAACAAAACAAACAAACAAACAAACAAAAAACCAGAATAATAAAGAATGAGACATGAATAAGAGTGACGGATGGATGAGTGAATGAAGGATGACAGTACGACAAGGCCAAAGTCAGAAAAGGGCGGGATGAAGGCAGTGGCATAGGTAGAGAGACTGGAAAGTCGTTGAGTTCCTTTCTCCTCTCCTAAGACAGAGCAGCGTTCGGGCGTGTCTGAAGTCAGAGTAAGAGGAGTTAGCGTACCAGGTCAGAAAATAACAGTAATAAAGTGTAGCCCGCGTAGTCGTCTCGCCAGCAAGAACGCACACGGACACCAGGATCCTTCTGCAGCAAGCGTTTATTGCAGTTAACAGATGAAAAGAGGAAGACCCAGCGCCCCGAAATGGCGCCGCTTATATAGCCCCTAGGCGGCGTATACTCTGCTGATTGGCTGCGCGCTCATTACCCCATATGACGCCCCGGGCTGGGCAGTGACTTGGCGCGCTTTTACCACTTGCACATGCGCTATTCTACTTGTCCACCAGGACCGAGGCCGGATGTCAGCGCCATCTTGTAATGGCGATCACATTCTCTCGGCTCTCCACATCTCCCCCTTTTTGTTTTAATAAGATGACAACTGCCTCATAGCCCAACCAGCGTGGCACCAAACAACCCTATGCTCGATCAAGCAAATTCCTTCCTTGGGGAATAAGCGATCAAGAGCTCACTCCCTCACCTTATCAGGTGCAATGGAGACAAGTCCTCTGAGTGCAAAGGCCAAGGGAGAGACAAAAAGGGGAGTTGACACCCATCCCCGTGCAATGGAATATTGTTCCTGGGGGTGCAAGGGCTGTCAATCTCATATTTTGGTGCTGCAGCCGCTTAGGCAAGGGCTGATTAGACTTAGATCTCTCATCGACTCAGTGCAATGGGCTAAACCCCTGAGGTGCATCGACTGAGGGTCTCAGTCTAATTAATTCTTAACCAAATTTCAGGAGATGATCCCTGTTCCATAGCCACAAGTGCTTGCGCAATAACGACCTTGTCACGTTGCTGTTGAGCTCTGAGCTTGCAGAACAACCAAAGCAGGAACATTAAGCCACAACATAGGGCTGCACCAAACAGCGCCACTCCCACCCATTCCTTAAAGAAAGAGAAGGCTGAAGAAATCCAGGATGTCAGGCCCACAGCTAGGGAGGGGTCAACTCTAGTAGAATAGGGTCTTCATAATGGATCTTGTCCACTTCTTCGGCTCCCGCACAGGATCTCGATGATTCGTCAGGTATCACAAGTCTACGTGTTAGGCGTTCTGGTAGCCAGAATGGATTGTCTTCTTCCTGTGGAAAAACACAAACAGCTCCCCTGGATCTTATTAAAATAGGATCCGGGCCTCTCCATTGACCAGTCAAAACATCTTTCCACTTAACCATCTCCTGTGGCCTGTTAGGCTCTGAGCAATGACGGTCAGCCGCCGAATGGCCCTGACTGTCCAAATTTAAAAAATTAAGAGTAAAGAGTGCTATGGATATAGTCACTCGTGGGACTGAGGGCAGAGCCTCCTCGACTCCCCCTTTTTGTTTTATTAAATAAGACTGTAGAGTGCGATGAGCCCGTTCTATAATACCCTGTCCTTGAGGATTATACGGGAGACCTGTCAAATGGGTCACTCCCATCTGGTGACAGAACTGTCCAAATTTTTAAGAAGTATAAGCTGGTCCATTGTCAGTTTTAAGAATTTTGGGCTTCCCCCAGGCACTCCATGCCTCGAGGCAGTGTTGAATAACATGGGCTGCTTTCTCCCCGGTTAATGGGGAAGCAAACATAACTCCAGAACAAGTATCAATGGAAACATGTAAATATTGTAATTTGCCAAGAGATGGGATGTGAGTAACATCCATCTGTCAAATTTGTAATGGGCGAATTCCTCTGGGATTAAAGCAAGGAGAGACTAAAACAATGCAAACTCAACCACCATCAAACAAACATCAAACTTCTGCAGTTCAAGTTCAATAACCTTGAAAAGCAGGTTCCTCCTCCAGTCAACTCTTTCCAAAAGTGTTTGCATTTCTATGATAGCCTTTCCTCAGGCATCCTTTCCATTGTTTCAATGTAAAGTAGTTGGAACATCTTCCTTAAGATTGCTAATGTGTTTGACAATAGCAGGTTCAGTAACCTAAAACCAGTCTCAGTGCCTGTAATTTTAACTTGCTTGAGGTTTTCCAGCTTAAAATCTTAAATCTCTCAGTCCAATATCTTTAGCCAAGCACATCAGTCCATTACAAATTTAACCTTGATCAAACACTCTGAGCCTGGGCAGCAGGACGCAGCCAGCCCTTATGCCAGTAGCCCAGTTCCAACAAAGTCCTCTGCAGTCTTTCCTTCCCCTTAGAAAGCTTAATGAGGGCATACTCTACCGGCACATGGACGCGGCCTCCATCCGCAGCCTCAAACACCGGGAAGGCTTGTAAGAACCTCCTTCTGTCCCCCTCTGAAAGGAAGGAATCTGAACAATGCTTGCCGGCATAAGGCAGAGGAGCACTGGGAATGGCAGGGGCGGCAGATTGAAAAGCCGCGCGGTTCTTATCTCCTATCTTCTTTTGTTTTAGATTTTGCGGTAGCGGCTGCTCATCAAGATAGTATCTCTCCTCCCCATAGCGAGCCGCTTCGCCATCTAATTCTTCCTCCTCGGAGGGACTAAGATCCTCAGACTCTGAGCTATCAATTCCTAAAGCCTCCAATTCTTTTATCAGATAAAGAGGCCTCCTTTGTGGACTTCTCTTTTCCCTCTCATGTTTCTCTCCCAGGGCGTCTTTTCCCTTGTCTTTTCTTTCTGTGGA
The DNA here is from genome assembly GCA_036346955.1 of Dipus sagitta. Taxonomy (NCBI): domain Eukaryota; kingdom Metazoa; phylum Chordata; class Mammalia; order Rodentia; family Dipodidae; genus Dipus; species Dipus sagitta. The sequence goes on from CM070789.1 coordinate 2,968,773, forward strand.
CTTAGCGTCCGCGGAAAGGCCTTTTTTCTTAGAGACGTCTTTTTCTTTTTCCTCAAGGGCCCCTAACCTTTTATCCCGTTCTGTTTCTGACATGCTGTCTTGTAGCTCCGAATGTGAGGCTCCCATGTTCAAAAAGAAGAGAACGAGAGCCACCATCACAATAGGGAGAGCAAAAATTGCTCCTACCAATTTGGGTGAGAGATGAGACAAGTCAAGACCAAACATGCCTCTCAGAACCTACCTTCCTGCAGTTCTGAATCCTTCCCCGTGAATGGGGGGTCTCCTCGGCGCCGGCGATGACAGGCACCCGGCGTCCCGGGTTTTTCGGCACCAGCTGTAGCCCGCGTAGTCGTCTCGCCAGCAAGAACGCACACGGGCACCAGGATCCTTCTGCAGCAAGCGTTTATTGCAGTTAACAGGTGAAAAGAGGAAGACCCAGCGCCCCGAAATGGCGCCGCTTATATAGCCCCTAGGCGGCGTATACTCTGCTGATTGGCTGCGCGCTCATTACCCCATATGACGCCCCGGGCTGGGCAGTGACTTGGCGTGCTTTTACCACTTGCACATGCGCTATTCTACTTGTCCACCAGGACCGAGGCCGGATGTCAGCACCATCTTGTAATGGCGGTCACACTCTCTCGGCTCTCCACAATAAAGTGGACCCTCCGGGACTGGACGGGGCCGTGATTGACAGCTTTGCTTGTGAATAGTTCCCCCTTCTCAGACCTTGCTTCTGCATTCCATTTGAAATGTTCCGTGGTACCTCTCAGTGCTGCGGGAGAGCCCGGGCGGGAAGAACATTCCCCCTTCCCAGGAGCCAAATGTGTCCGCAGCAGAAAATGTCACAGGAAGTTAGGAGAAACCCGAATGCAGCCAGTCTGGTTCAAGCCTTACAGAGGCTGCAGAGGTGGAACCGGGATTTAGCTTAGTTCAGTAACCCACAGTGGCAAAACTAGCATTTTGTTTCTTGGTTTTTTTGAGGTAGGGTCTCACTCTAGCCCAGTCTGACCTGGAATTCCCTATGTAGACTCAGGGTGGCTTTGAACTCACGGTCATCCTCCTACCTCTGTCTCCTGAGTGCTGGGAATAAAGGCGTGCGCCACCACGCCCGGGCAAACCAGCATTTGTCAAAGGATCTGGGCGTCTCTCTGCATGAAACTGACGTGAACGTCTCCCCTGTCTTTCAGGCGTGGACCCAGACTTGCTGGTCTTTGACCAGTCACCTCGCACGTACCTGAGCTCCCGTGCCTCCTCTGCTCGGGGGGACAGACTGAGGCTCCCAAAAGCCACAGACCTCAGTCCTGCAGAGCCACACACGGAGGGGGCAAACCCTCTGCAGCTGCCCCTGGAGGCGCTGTCGTCCACTGCAGATCAAGACTCAGGCTCAAACACACACACCAGCAATTCCAAGGACGCCACCACCGACGATGGGGTAAGGTCTGTTTCCCCGAGTGACTCCATTGACAAGGCCAGCGCTGTGTCACCGAGTGCTGACTTCACCCACAGTGCAGATGACAAGACTATGTCCCCTTTCTTTGGGCCCATCAACACCAGGCTTTCTCAGGTGCCCGCTCCAGCCCGGCGCAACAGCAGCCAACCATTGGTGAACAAAACCAAGGGGTCCAACGGCAGAAACCACACACCTGACGACGAGGAGGAGACGCGTGCTGGGGCACGGGTGGCTTCAGGGACGTGGCTGGTTGTGACGGCCCTGGGTGTCTCCGTCATCTTCCTCTGCTGCTGTGTCGTCTCCCGGGCATGGGGGTGCTGTCGACAGCACCAGGGCCAGTATGAACCGGGGCAGAGAAAATGAACGCCTGGGCGAAGTCAACTGTACCATACGCTGCGGGACTCTTAAAGTTGGGTGTTGGGAGCTGCAGCTTCTCTGAGACCTTGGGAACTGCAGCTGGTCTTGGATCTCCAGGCACAGAGGCCTTATCATACGGCCTTGGTAAAGCAGACTTCAGACACAGAGGCATTAACGGCCTTGGTGGAGCAGACTTCAGACATGAAGGCATTGTTTTGAGAAAGTTTTATTTTCTGTATATTTAAGCTTGTGTTTGACTGAATAAACCTGAGCCTTGATCAGAACCTGTCTTGGCTCCATTCCTTGTGTTCTTGTCTCAGATTCATTCCCACTCCCTCCTTCGAGGACTGTTTCGACTTGTGCTGCAGGCCGGCACATAGTGGCGCCCGGAACATGGACTTTGAATACGAGGGAACTCAGTGAGGAACGCCAACAAAAAACTCAGGATCCGCGGAAGAAGTAAAGATTAAAAAGAAGACTGCAGTCGCCCGCTCAGTCTTCTGGAACCAGGTAAGTTGGCGCAATTATGGGACAAGCAAAGAGTAAAAAGGAGCTAATTGCTGTAGTAAAAGATATTTTAAAGGCACAAGGAATTGGGATTGCATCAAGTTCTTTAAGCAAATTTTTTGATTTCGTTAATAAAACGAGCCCTTGGTTTATAGAACAGGGAAATGTTGATTCAGATGCTTGGGAGAAAGTAGGGAAAGAATTAAATGTCTTTTTACAAATTCATGGTCCTAACAAGGTCCCAGTAATTGCCTTTTCCTTATGGTCCTTGATAAAGGATGCCTTGGATTCAGGCACAAAAGATAGTTTAGTGAAGCAAATGTTAGATCTTACTCAAGATGTCATTGAAGAAATTAGAAATCAAAGTTCTGAAAAAGGGACACCTGTAACTTACGAAGAATTGCATGAAACATTGCAATCTTTACAAGTTTCTAAGGAAGATAGTGATGAGGAAGAGGAGGAATTAGAGCCAGGATAAGCAGCAGAATTAGAAGAAGAGACTGCTAATTATCATGCAGATAGGGACCCACCACGTCCCTCTGCCCCTATGCCCTCCACACAAGTATATGTAGCAGAATTAAAAAATGAGGTGGCAGCTTTAAAGGAGAGAGTAAACCTGGAGAAAGAAAAAAGAAAGTTGAAAGATGAGTTAGATAGTATTATTAAGAAGCCTTCTGAAATTGTCTACACATCTTCATTACATCCTACTCAGCCTGTTTTTAATTGCTCTCCCTTAGAAAGGGCGATACAGAAAGCCATAGAAGAAGGTGATGAGGAAGCACGAGCCTTCCCACTGGCCTATCCAGTAATTGAATTTCAACAAGGCGATCAAATGATGAGGCAATATGCTTCCTTTAATTTTAAAGACATAAAAGAATTAAAAATAGCTTGTGCACAATATGGACCTACGTCACCATATACCATGTCAATTATAGAAGCGATGGCAGGGAAAATTCTAACAGCAGATGATTGGAAATCTATAGGCAAAGCTTGTTTATCAGGAGGAGAATATTTAATTTGGAAAGTAGAATTCTATGATTTATGCAAAAAGACTGCAATGTTGAATCAACAGGCAGGAAATGGTAATTGGAATGTTGATATGCTTACTGGGGAAGGAAACTATGCTGGAAATGACAATCAAATTGCATATCCCCCTGCTGTTTATCAACAAATAGCCACAGCAGCTCGTAAAGCGTGGTTTACTCTTCCTTCAAAAGGAGAGGCTGTGGGGGAGAATTTAACTAAGATTATACAGGGTCCTGATGAGAATTATGCTGATTTTGTTGATAGATTGATAAAAACAGCAGGGAGAGTATTTGGAGATGCTGGTGCTGGTATGGACTTTGTAAAACAGCTTGCTTATGAAAATGCAAATAGTGCTTGCAAAGCAGCCATACGGCCTTATAGAAAGAAAGTTGATCTACAAGGATTTATTAGATTATGTGCTGATATTGGCCCTAGCTATACGCAGGGGATAGCCATGGCTGCAGCATTACAAGGAATTCCTTTTCAAATGGCCGCCACTGCAGCAAGATCTGGCAAGTGCTTTTCTTGTGGAAAATTAGGACATATGAAAAAAGATTGTCCAATTAAAAGAAAGAATGGAAATCCCAATAATCCAGCTTTCGGTCTTTGCCCAAGGTGCAGAAGAGGAAAACACTGGGCAAATGAATGTAGATCTAAAACAGATAGAGATGGCAACCCTATTATCCAGCAGCAGGGAAACGGGAGGAGGGGCCAGCCCCAGGCCCCGCAAAGACAAGTTTATGGGGCAATTCAGTTCGTTCCTCAAACAGCCAGTTACAGCCAGTCTCCCAACTTCTCCGAGCCACCCCAGGGAGTGCCGGACTCGACCTCAGTTCCTCCACCTACACAGTATTGACTCCAGAAATGGGACTTCAAGCATTGCCTACTGGAGTATGTGGCCCACTGCCAAAGGACAGTGTAGGCTTAATTTTGGGAAGAAGTAGCAGTACTATGCAGGGATTACAAATAGCACCTGGAGTTATTGATGCAGATTTCACAGGAGAACTTAAAATTATGGTGTCTTCTCCAAAAACAATCTTTACAATATTGCCTGGTCAGAGAATAGCTCAATTGTTGCTCCTTCCTATGATAAGAACTGGAAGGGTTGCTAATGTTCAGGGTCGAGGGACTCAAGGATTTGGTTCATCAGATGCTTACTGGGTTCAACCTATCAGTAAGGAACGTCCAAAATTAACTTTAAAATTAAATGGGAAGCATTTTGAAGGGTTAATAGACACTGGAGCAGATGTTACTATTTTGTCTGGTAATCATTGGCCTGCTTCTTGGCCTAAGCATCCTACAGGGACTCAATTGAGAGGTATTGGACAATCCTCTTGTCCTGAGCAGAGTGCTGCAGAATTGCTTTGGGAAGATGAGGAAGGAAATACTGGGTATTGTAAACCTTACATTATAGACAGTTTGCCTTTAAACCTGTGGGGAAGAGATGTTTTAAGTCAGATGAAATTGTTAATGTGTAGTCCTAATGAAATTGTTACTGCTCAAATGCTTAAACAGGGTTACTTGCCTGGTAAAGGATTAGGAAAATGGGGACAAGGTGACTCATTACCTATTCAAGTAGCTTCTAATACAAATCATCAAGGGCTGGGGTATTTCCCCTAGTGGCCACTGGTCAGGCCGTGCCACCCCACACAGAGCCTATTTGCTGGAAAACTGATGATCCTGTATGGGTGGATCAGTGGCCTTTGACACGGGAAAAACTGGTAGCTGCTCAAACTTTAGTTCAAGAGCAATTAGAGGCAGGGCATATAGAGGAATCATCTTCACCCTGGAATACACCAATTTTTGTCATTAAAAAGAAATCAGGAAAGTGGCGATTACTACAAGATCTGAGAGCTGTGAATGTTACTATGCATTTAATGGGAGCATTGCAACCTGGTCTGCCTAGTCCTGTAGCTATTCCAGCTGACTTTTCTAAAATGATTATTGACTTAAAAGATTGCTTTTTTACTATACCTTTACATCCACGAGATTGTTGCCGTTTTGCTTTCAGTGTTCCTTCTAGTAACTCTAAGGAACCTATGAAAAGATATCAATGGAAAGTTCTCCCTCAGGGTATGGCTAATAGTCCAACTTTATGTCAGAAATTTGTGGCTAAGGCTTTAGCTTCTACAAGAAGCAAATTTCCTTATATATATATTATTCATTATATGGATGATATTTTATTAGCTGGAAAGGAAAAGACAGATGTTTTGACTTGTTTTTCTTACATGGAACAACAGCTCACTATGTGGGGATTAAAAATTGCACCTGAAAAGGTACAAGAAGATTCCCCTTTTTCTTATCTTGGGTTTTATTTATATCCAAAACAAATTAAACCACAGAAAGTTACTCTTAAAACACAGAACCTTACCACCTTAAATGATTTTCAGAAATTGTTAGGAGATATTAATTGGATTAGGCCTTACTTAAAACTTACTACTCATGAATTAAAACCTTTATTTAATATACTACAGGGGGACCCTAATCCTTCTTCTTCTCGTTCTCTTACACCTGAAGCTTCTAAAGCATTAATTACAGTACAAAAGGCTATAGAAGAACAATTTATCACTTATATTGACTATAGTAAAGAGTTGTGGTTACTTGTATTTCCTACCCCATATACTCCAACAGGATTGTTGTGGCAAGGAGCCCCTATACTATGGGTGCATCTTGCATCTTCCCCTCCAAGAACTGTCACTCCTTATTATGATGATGTTGCTAAAGTAGTGATGGAAGGAAGGGCTAATTCTATTAAATATTTTGGAATAGAACCACAGGTTATCTGTCAGCCTTATAATTCAAAACAGGTTTCTTGGCTTTTTGCTTTTTCAGATACTTGGGCATTATCCATGGCAGGTTTTGCAGGAAGCATTGATAATCATTACCCTAAACATAAATTGATTCAGTTCTTCATGCAACATCAAGTCATTTTTCCTTGCAATACACAATTTTCTCCTATCAAGGATGCTATGTTGGCTTTTACAGATGGATCTTCTTCTGGCCTAGCTGCTTATTCTTTAAATGGACAAACATATACTTTTAATACTCCTTATAAATCTGCACAGTTTGTAGAACTGGCAGCCTTTAAAGCTTTATTACAACATACTGCTACTATGTCTGTTAATATTTACACTGATAGCCAATATATTGTCCGCTCAGTTCCTTATTTAGAAACCTGTAGTAGAATAAGTCCTTCTTCTACTGTTTACAATTTGTTTGCACAGGTTCAACTTTTGATTCTCCAGCGCTCAGCCCCTTTCTATGTAGGACACCTTCGTGCTCATTCTGGCCTCCCCGGACCCTTAGCTCAGGGAAATGCTATTACAGATGAGGCTACTAGAATTTTTTCTGTGGAAGAAGCTATTAATGCTCATAAGCTTCATCATCTCAATGCTAATACTCTACGTCTTAAATATAAAATTACACGTGAACAAGCACGACAGATTGTTAAAAATTGTCAACAATGTCTCACATTTTTACCTGTGCCACACCATGGTGTCAATCCTCGAGGTTTGACTCCTGGCCACTTATGGCAAATGGATATAACTCATGTTCCTGAGTTTGGAAAAATGAAATTTGTACATGTTTCTATTGACACTTATTCTGGTTTCATTTGTGCTTCTGCTCAAACAGGAGAAGCTACTAAACATGTTATTGCTCATTGTCTTCATTCTTTTAATATTCTAGGAGTACCTAAACAACTGAAAACAGATAATGGTCCAGGATATACAAGTGCAGGATTTAAGCACTTTTGTTCTTCTTTTAATATTGAACATGTTACTGGAATTCCTTATAACCCCCAAGGACAAGATATCATTGAACGAGCAAATGGAATATTAAAAAATCTGGTTACAAAAAACAAAAAAGGGGGAAATGACACAGGGATCAGTAACAAAATGGCTAAATCATACTTTATTTATTTTAAATTTCTTACTTTTGGATGCAAAAGGGTTTTCTGCTGCTGACCGTTTTTGGCATGCACAAACCAAAACTAATTATGCTAAAGTAATGTGGAAAGATCCATTGACTAACAAATGGAGTGGACCCGACCCTGTATTAATATGGGGACGAGGATCTGTTTGTATTTTTTCACAGAAAGAAAATGGAGCCAGATGGTTGCCAGAACGCTTGGTCCGGTATGCAGGCCATGAGATTGAACAAGAGGACACTGCTGATCCTGATAATATGGAGTCATCTACATCCTGCCTATAGTGAACTCTACTGGACCTAGGTTCCTGATCCTCCTATATTACATCCAGTGACCTGGGAGAAAAAAGAAATCATAGTTCTAGTCAATAATACTCGGTTTGCTAAGCACGCCATCTAGTAAAAATATAAAATTACATCAAGTAACTATGAGTTCATATTCAGGGCGTGGTCTAGGTATTCCACTATGCTTTTCTAAGACTAGCATAGTGGGATGTTTTGAAATAAAGGAAAGAAACATTACTGTAAAGCATGTACAAGAGCATGTACAAGGTACAAAAAAGATAAAGCAGGTCCAAACAAGCAGAATTTCTATTTGGCTTCCCTATGGAAATCAAGTTACAGGGGACAGTCCACCAGAGGATTTTATTCCTTGTGAAGGAAATACACCTTGGTTCAATAAATCTATACATTGGAGCAAATGTGTAGGGAAAAAATTTATCAGGTATAATGTTTCTGGATCTACTAGATATGTTAAGGATTGGTCAGGATCAACAGGTTCTATAGGGAGTAAAACTGAATGGGTTAATGATTGGGCTACTGGACTGTCCTCAGGACTTTGGTGGTCAGACAATGGACATCAGCAAACTTACGTGTGGAAAATTGCTGCTGCTATGGGAGGTATCAAGGTTACATCTGACAGCAATAATCCAAATAGTCTTCCAGAGGGAACTGTTATGGCCTGTGTTACACCACCTTATGCCCTGATGATAGGAAATATAAATATTACTTGGCATCATGGGTCTGAAGGAATGTTTAATGTTACCTGTGATAATTGTAGTCTGTCCAATTGTATTTCTCATGATTCTAAAACTGTAATGATTGTTAAACAACCTGCATTTGTTATGATTCCTGTAAATCTTTCTAAGCCTTGGTATTCTGACAAGGGTATTCAAATACTAGAGGAGGTTAAAAATAGTTTAAGTAGACAAAGAGAGTTATAGGTTTAATTATTGCTGGGATTGCTGCATTTATTACATTGTTAGCTTCTATTACTACTGCTTCTGTTGCTCTTGCACAAGAAGTTCATACTGCACACTTTGTTAATAATCTAGCTAAAAATGTTTCTGTTGCTCTGGGAACTCAAGTAACCATAGATAAGAAGTTAGAAGAAAAAATAGATGCTTTGTTTGATGTAGTGACATATTTAGGAGAGCAAATTCAAGGATTGAAGATTAGAGCTCGATTGGAATGCCATGCAAATTACCAATGGATCTGCATCACTTCTAAAACTTACAATGCTAGTTATGAAGACTGGGTAAAGGTCAAAATGCATTTAGAAGGAATTTGGCACCATGATAATATTTCGTTAGATTTGGTTAGTTTACATTCAGAAATTCTAGCTATACAGAAGAGTCATCTTGATTTTGATGCCACTAAGGCCGCTAATGATTTAATTGCTGCAATCAAGTCTGTGTTGCCTGGCTGGGACTCTCTGAGTTCCTGGATAGGCAGCTTTGCAGCTGTGGGAGTTTGCCTTCTGCTTCTCTTATGCCTATTGCCTATTTTCTTCAAGTGTCTAATGAGGTCTATTGTAAATGTTCGTGCAGAGGTCCGAGCTATGCACTATAGAACACGTCCTTGGCTCCCTCAGACTTTATCCTAATTCTCCCTGAATTTTATCCGGCTGGTAGCCAGAGACGGGTAAGATCGGGGGGGAGGCATCCAACCTAAGACAGGGCACGTATTGAAGGATAATACGTTTGTCCAATGACGGGTAAGGATGTTCTTCTGCCTCTGACAACCTAAGACAGGCACAGTCGCTTCTTTTAATAAATATAGAAGGGGGAGATGTTGGGAGCTGCAGCTTCTCTGAGACCTTGGGAACTGCAGCTGGTCTTGGATCTCCAGGCACAGAGGCCTTATCATACGGCCTTGGTAAAGCAGACTTCAGACACAGAGGCATTAACGGCCTTGGTGGAGCGATACAGAAAGCCATAGAAGAAGGTGATGAGGAAGCACGAGCCTTCCCACTGGCCTATCCAGTAATTGAATTTCAACAAGGCGATCAAATGATGAGGCAATATGCTTCCTTTAATTTTAAAGACATAAAAGAATTAAAAATAGCTTGTGCACAATATGGACCTACGTCACCATATACCATGTCAATTATAGAAGCGATGGCAGGGAAAATTCTAACAGCAGATGATTGGAAATCTATAGGCAAAGCTTGTTTATCAGGAGGAGAATATTTAATTTGGAAAGTAGAATTCTATGATTTATGCAAAAAGACTGCAATGTTGAATCAACAGGCAGGAAATGGTAATTGGAATGTTGATATGCTTACTGGGGAAGGAAACTATGCTGGAAATGACAATCAAATTGCATATCCCCCCTGCTGTTTATCAACAAATAGCCACAGCAGCTCGTAAAGCGTGGTTTACTCTTCCTTCAAAAGGAGAGGCTGTGGGGGAGAATTTAACTAAGATTATACAGGGTCCTGATGAGAATTATGCTGATTTTGTTGATAGATTGATAAAAACAGCAGGGAGAGTATTTGGAGATGCTGGTGCTGGTATGGACTTTGTAAAACAGCTTGCTTATGAAAATGCAAATAGTGCTTGCAAAGCAGCATACGGCCTTATAGAAAGAAAGTTGATCTACAAGGATTTATTAGATTATGTGCTGATATTGGCCCTAGCTATACGCAGGGGATAGCCATGGCTGCAGCATTACAAGGAATTCCTTTTCAAATGGCCGCCACTGCAGCAAGATCTGGCAAGTGCTTTTCTTGTGGAAAATTAGGACATATGAAAAAAGATTGTCCAATTAAAAAAGAATGGAAATCCCAATAATCCAGCTTTCGGTCTTTGCCCAAGGTGCAGAAGAGGAAAACACTGGGCAAATGAATGTAGATCTAAAACAGATAGAGATGGCAACCCTATTATCCAGCAGCAGGGAAACGGGAGGAGGGGCCAGCCCCAGGCCCCGCAAAGACAAGTTTATGGGCAATTCAGTTCGTTCCTCAAACAGCCAGTTACAGCCAGTCTCCCAACTTCTCCGAGCCACCCCAGGGAGTGCCGGACTCGACCTCAGTTCCTCCACCTACACAGTATTGACTCCAGAAATGGGACTTCAAGCATTGCCTACTGGAGTATGTGGCCCACTGCCAAAGGACAGTGTAGGCTTAATTTTGGGAAGAAGTAGCAGTACTATGCAGGGATTACAAATAGCACCTGGAGTTATTGATGCAGATTTCACAGGAGAACTTAAAATTATGGTGTCTTCTCCAAAAACAATCTTTACAATATTGCCTGGTCAGAGAATAGCTCAATTGTTGCTCCTTCCTATGATAAGAACTGGAAGGGTTGCTAATGTTCAGGGTCGAGGGACTCAAGGATTTGGTTCATCAGATGCTTACTGGGTTCAACCTATCAGTAAGGAACGTCCAAAATTAACTTTAAAATTAAATGGGAAGCATTTTGAAGGGTTAATAGACACTGGAGCAGATGTTACTATTTTGTCTGGTAATCATTGGCCTGCTTCTTGGCCTAAGCATCCTACAGGGACTCAATTGAGAGGTATTGGACAATCCTCTTGTCCTGAGCAGAGTGCTGCAGAATTGCTTTGGGAAGATGAGGAAGGAAATACTGGGTATTGTAAACCTTACATTATAGACAGTTTGCCTTTAAACCTGTGGGGAAGAGATGTTTTAAGTCAGATGAAATTGTTAATGTGTAGTCCTAATGAAATTGTTACTGCTCAAATGCTTAAACAGGGTTACTTGCCTGGTAAAGGATTAGGAAAATGGGGACAAGGTGACTCATTACCTATTCAAGTAGCTTCTAATACAAATCATCAAGGGCTGGGGTATTTCCCCTAGTGGCCACTGGTCAGGCCGTGCCACCCCACACAGAGCCTATTTGCTGGAAAACTGATGATCCTGTATGGGTGGATCAGTGGCCTTTGACACGGGAAAAACTGGTAGCTGCTCAAACTTTAGTTCAAGAGCAATTAGAGGCAGGGCATATAGAGGAATCATCTTCACCCTGGAATACACCAATTTTTGTCATTAAAAAGAAATCAGGAAAGTGGCGATTACTACAAGATCTGAGAGCTGTGAATGTTACTATGCATTTAATGGGAGCATTGCAACCTGGTCTGCCTAGTCCTGTAGCTATTCCAGCTGACTTTTCTAAAATGATTATTGACTTAAAAGATTGCTTTTTTACTATACCTTTACATCCACGAGATTGTTGCCGTTTTGCTTTCAGTGTTCCTTCTAGTAACTCTAAGGAACCTATGAAAAGATATCAATGGAAAGTTCTCCCTCAGGGTATGGCTAATAGTCCAACTTTATGTCAGAAATTTGTGGCTAAGGCTTTAGCTTCTACAAGAAGCAAATTTCCTTATATATATATTATTCATTATATGGATGATATTTATTAGCTGGAAAGGAAAAGACAGATGTTTTGACTTGTTTTTCTTACATGGAACAACAGCTCACTATGTGGGGATTAAAAATTGCACCTGAAAAGGTACAAGAAGATTCCCCTTTTTCTTATCTTGGGTTTTATTTATATCCAAAACAAATTAAACCACAGAAAGTTACTCTTAAAACACAGAACCTTACCACCTTAAATGATTTTCAGAAATTGTTAGGAGATATTAATTGGATTAGGCCTTACTTAAAACTTACTACTCATGAATTAAAACCTTTATTTAATATACTACAGGGGGACCCTAATCCTTCTTCTTCTCGTTCTCTTACACCTGAAGCTTCTAAAGCATTAATTACAGTACAAAAGGCTATAGAAGAACAATTTATCACTTATATTGACTATAGTAAAGAGTTGTGGTTACTTGTATTTCCTACCCCATATACTCCAACAGGATTGTTGTGGCAAGGAGCCCCTATACTATGGGTGCATCTTGCATCTTCCCCTCCAAGAACTGTCACTCCTTATTATGATGATGTTGCTAAAGTAGTGATGGAAGGAAGGGCTAATTCTATTAAATATTTTGGAATAGAACCACAGGTTATCTGTCAGCCTTATAATTCAAAACAGGTTTCTTGGCTTTTTGCTTTTTCAGATACTTGGGCATTATCCATGGCAGGTTTTGCAGGAAGCATTGATAATCATTACCCTAAACATAAATTGATTCAGTTCTTCATGCAACATCAAGTCATTTTTCCTTGCAATACACAATTTTCTCCTATCAAGGATGCTATGTTGGCTTTTACAGATGGATCTTCTTCTGGCCTAGCTGCTTATTCTTTAAATGGACAAACATATACTTTTAATACTCCTTATAAATCTGCACAGTTTGTAGAACTGGCAGCCTTTAAAGCTTTATTACAACATACTGCTACTATGTCTGTTAATATTTACACTGATAGCCAATATATTGTCCGCTCAGTTCCTTATTTAGAAACCTGTAGTAGAATAAGTCCTTCTTCTACTGTTTACAATTTGTTTGCACAGGTTCAACTTTTGATTCTCCAGCGCTCAGCCCCTTTCTATGTAGGACACCTTCGTGCTCATTCTGGCCTCCCCGGACCCTTAGCTCAGGGAAATGCTATTACAGATGAGGCTACTAGAATTTTTTCTGTGGAAGAAGCTATTAATGCTCATAAGCTTCATCATCTCAATGCTAATACTCTACGTCTTAAATATAAAATTACACGTGAACAAGCACGACAGATTGTTAAAAATTGTCAACAATGTCTCACATTTTTACCTGTGCCACACCATGGTGTCAATCCTCGAGGTTTGACTCCTGGCCACTTATGGCAAATGGATATAACTCATGTTCCTGAGTTTGGAAAAATGAAATTTGTACATGTTTCTATTGACACTTATTCTGGTTTCATTTGTGCTTCTGCTCAAACAGGAGAAGCTACTAAACATGTTATTGCTCATTGTCTTCATTCTTTTAATATTCTAGGAGTACCTAAACAACTGAAAACAGATAATGGTCCAGGATATACAAGTGCAGGATTTAAGCACTTTTGTTCTTCTTTTAATATTGAACATGTTACTGGAATTCCTTATAACCCCCAAGGACAAGATATCATTGAACGAGCAAATGGAATATTAAAAATCTGGTTACAAAAAACAAAAAAGGGGGAAATGACACAGGGATCAGTAACAAAATGGCTAAATCATACTTTATTTATTTTAAATTTCTTACTTTTGGATGCAAAAGGGTTTTCTGCTGCTGACCGTTTTTGGCATGCACAAACCAAAACTAATTATGCTAAAGTAATGTGGAAAGATCCATTGACTAACAAATGGAGTGGACCCGACCCTGTATTAATATGGGGACGAGGATCTGTTTGTATTTTTTCACAGAAAGAAAATGGAGCCAGATGGTTGCCAGAACGCTTGGTCCGGTATGCAGGCCATGAGATTGAACAAGAGGACACTGCTGATCCTGATAATATGGAGTCATCTACATCCTGCCTATAGTGAACTCTACTGGACCTAGGTTCCTGATCCTCCTATATTACATCCAGTGACCTGGGAGAAAAAAGAAATCATAGTTCTAGTCAATAATACTCGGTTGCTAAGCACGCCATCTAGTAAAAATATAAAATTACATCAAGTAACTATGAGTTCATATTCAGGGCGTGGTCTAGGTATTCCACTATGCTTTTCTAAGACTAGCATAGTGGGATGTTTTGAAATAAAGGAAAGAAACATTACTGTAAAGCATGTACAAGAGCATGTACAAGGTACAAAAAAGATAAAGCAGGTCCAAACAAGCAGAATTTCTATTTGGCTTCCCTATGGAAATCAAGTTACAGGGGACAGTCCACCAGAGGATTTTATTCCTTGTGAAGGAAATACACCTTGGTTCAATAAATCTATACATTGGAGCAAATGTGTAGGGAAAAAATTTATCAGGTATAATGTTTCTGGATCTACTAGATATGTTAAGGATTGGTCAGGATCAACAGGTTCTATAGGGAGTAAAACTGAATGGGTTAATGATTGGGCTACTGGACTGTCCTCAGGACTTTGGTGGTCAGACAATGGACATCAGCAAACTTACGTGTGGAAAATTGCTGCTGCTATGGGAGGTATCAAGGTTACATCTGACAGCAATAATCCAAATAGTCTTCCAGAGGGAACTGTTATGGCCTGTGTTACACCACCTTATGCCCTGATGATAGGAAATATAAATATTACTTGGCATCATGGGTCTGAAGGAATGTTTAATGTTACCTGTGATAATTGTAGTCTGTCCAATTGTATTTCTCATGATTCTAAAACTGTAATGATTGTTAAACAACCTGCATTTGTTATGATTCCTGTAAATCTTTCTAAGCCTTGGTATTCTGACAAGGGTATTCAAATACTAGAGGAGGTTAAAAATAGTTTAAGTAGACAAAAGAGAGTTATAGGTTTAATTATTGCTGGGATTGCTGCATTTATTACATTGTTAGCTTCTATTACTACTGCTTCTGTTGCTCTTGCACAAGAAGTTCATACTGCACACTTTGTTAATAATCTAGCTAAAAATGTTTCTGTTGCTCTGGGAACTCAAGTAACCATAGATAAGAAGTTAGAAGAAAAAATAGATGCTTTGTTTGATGTAGTGACATATTTAGGAGAGCAAATTCAAGGATTGAAGATTAGAGCTCGATTGGAATGCCATGCAAATTACCAATGGATCTGCATCACTTCTAAAACTTACAATGCTAGTTATGAAGACTGGGTAAAGGTCAAAATGCATTTAGAAGGAATTTGGCACCATGATAATATTTCGTTAGATTTGGTTAGTTTACATTCAGAAATTCTAGCTATACAGAAGAGTCATCTTGATTTTGATGCCACTAAGGCCGCTAATGATTTAATTGCTGCAATCAAGTCTGTGTTGCCTGGCTGGGACTCTCTGAGTTCCTGGATAGGCAGCTTTGCAGCTGTGGGAGTTTGCCTTCTGCTTCTCTTATGCCTATTGCCTATTTTCTTCAAGTGTCTAATGAGGTCTATTGTAAATGTTCGTGCAGAGGTCCGAGCTATGCACTATAGAACACGTCCTTGGCTCCCTCAGACTTTATCCTAATTCTCCCTGAATTTTATCCGGCTGGTAGCCAGAGACGGGTAAGATCGGGGGAGGAGGCATCCAACCTAAGACAGGGCACGTATTGAAGGATAATACGTTTGTCCAATGACGGGTAAGGATGTTCTTCTGCCTCTGACAACCTAAGACAGGCACAGTCGCTTCTTTTAATAAATAAAGAAGGGGGAGATGTTGGGAGCTGCAGCTTCTCTGAGACCTTGGGAACTGCAGCTGGTCTTGGATCTCCAGGCACAGAGGCCTTATCATACGGCCTTGGTAAAGCAGACTTCAGACACAGAGGCATTAACGGCCTTGGTGGAGCAGACTTCAGACATGAAGGCATTGTTTTGAGAAAGTTTTATTTTCTGTATATTTAAGCTTGTGTTTGACTGAATAAACCTGAGCCTTGATCAGAACCTGTCTTGGCTCCATTCCTTGTGTTCTTGTCTCAGATTCATTCCCACTCCCTCCTTCGAGGACTGTTTCGACTTGTGCTGCAGGCCGGCACAGTTGGGAGTGAGGTGCGAGCTGTCAGACAGTTTCCATCGTTCCGTCCCGTAAGGCAATCACCCAGGCTGCCCGCTACAGGCACCCACAAAGGCCCACGCTTCATGACGCGGCTGCCCTCCTGAACACTGCCTTTCCCTTCCCCGGCCCAGTTCTTGCAAATTCTACGTCTGTTCTCGGCAGCTGTTCCCCAGCACTGGGTGAGAGAGAGGTCCGCGTGCTTTTGCTACGTTAACCAAGTAGATCCCTACCCGGGAGGCAGGAACACCCCAATACTACTGCTGTAGAGTGACGAGTGCACGTGACAGATGAGGGAACTCAGAGTGGAGAGCGGGGAGTACCTTGGCTAAGGTCACACAGCAGAGAGGCCAGAACTTATTAAACACAGGGAGGTGTGCTGGCTCACACCTATAATCCCAGCACTTGGGAGGCTGAGGCAGGAGGATCATTGTGAGTTCCAGGCCATCTTGAGCTACATATGAGATACAGGCTAGCCTCAGCTAAAAAAGAGAAGAGAAGGAAGAGAGGGGGAGAAGGAGACAAAGAAGAGAAGGAGAGAGGAAGGGCAGTAGGGAAGGCGAGAGAGGGAGAGGAGAGAAAGAGAACACGGGCAGTCTTGTTCAAAAGCCCACACCTGGAGCTGGGGCGATGGTTCAGTGGTTAGGCTCTTGCCAAGCCTGCCAACCCGAGCTGGGTCCCCCACCCCAGCACCCATGTAAAGCCAGATGCAGTGTGGCACACGCACCTGTGATCCCAGTGCCCGGCGGCAGTGGTAGGCGGAGCCGTGAGACTTGGAAGCTTGGCTCACGGGTGTTCACAGCAGCAAGAGAGCATGTCAGAGAAAGTAACGCAGCAGCGCAGACACCTTGAAATTGTCCTGACCTGCAGACACGGCCCGTGGCCTGGGTGTGCACACGCACGCATGCAATAAAAGCTTTTTAAAGGCCCACGCTCAAAACCACCCCATTTTTCTAACACACATGACAAAAGTCAACGGAAAAAAAAAAAAACCCACCTGTGCCGTCAGGTCTGTCTCATAGTCAAGGTCACATTGATACAGTAAGCAGCTTGGAGGCCTGAGCCAGGCAGCATGGGATTCCCTGGTCTTAGCAGAGCCTCCTGTTCTGATGTTCCCGACCGACCCTCAGTCCCACCCTCTCCCGAGTCTTCTAGAGCAGAGATGCCTGTCGGGGATCACGTGTAGAGCGGGCTCTTGCTTTCTCTGGGTTGGTTTCTGGCGAATAAAGCTTGGGAATTTTGGGTTGCACCTTCACTTAGTTTCCCAAATGTGTCTAGGAATTCCAACAGTCCAGTTTTTTCCTTCTTTTACAGGACTAGGTGTCAAACCCAGGGTCTCCTGCACGCCGGGCACACACTACTCCAACCAGTGCCGCTGTCTCTTACGCCCCCTACTCCCCAACTCCTGCACTCAGACTCTAGTATCTGTAATGGACGTAGATTTCACAGCCTTCAGCTCGTTCTGAAAAACAGCAGGACGTATGCAGAATAGGCAAGGAGAAATAAGATAAAGGCTGGGCTTGTTTGGCATGCACAAGGCCCTGGGTTCAATCCTCAGCATGGCAAAGAAAAAGCAGTTTTTCTGTTTTTGTTTTTGCTTTAGCCAAGCATTCTGAGGTACACTTGCAATCCCATCTCCTAACGCTTGGGAGGTAGAAGCAGGAGGATCAACAGTATGAGACCTTGTGTGGTGGTTTGATTCAGGCGTCCCCCATCAACTTAGGTGTTCTGAATGCTAGGTGCCCAGCTGATGGAGATTTGGGAATTAACGCCTCCTGGAGGCAGTGTATTGTTGGGGGCGGGCTTGTGGGTGTTATAGCCAGTGTCCCCTTGCCAGTGTTTGGCACACTCTCCTGTTGCTATTGTCCACCTGATGTTGGCCAGGGAGTGATGTCCACCCTCTGCCCATGCCATCGTTTCCCCTGCCATCATGGAGCTTCCCCCTCGAGCCTGTAAGCCAAAATAAACCTCTTTTTTTCCCACAAGCTGCTCTTGGTTGGGTGATTTCTACCAGCAACATGAACCTGACTGCAACACCTTGTCTCCAAGTGAAGAAACAAACAGATTTAAATAGCACTATTTCCCCACATGCAAGACTATCCAGTAGCTTCAAAGATGCTTCTTGCTTTCCCTGGTATTGATACTGAGTAGAAAATGACTATTTTTAAATATGAAAAAAAAAAAAAGAATTTGGAGGAGATTGAGTAAAGGAAAGGTGGAGGGAGGGCTAATCAAAATCTAAGAGGATATAAATAAATCATATGGAATCCTCCAGTTTTGGACAATGGAACACTCAGGAGCCGTAGATCGTTGCTAGAAAATTTTCAGTTCCAGGGATGGGATACCTCCAGTGAGTTGTTGGCCAGGGAGGTCCCCGATGCCCCCCAAAACATTATAGGCCATTGCTGAGGCCCTTGGTTTCCCACCAGGAACAGATGGTAAGACCCTATTGCTGAAGACTCCACATACTTGGGCTGCAAGGCCACTGAGAAATCCTGCTGGAACTGAGCTGATAACCTCCTCCATGTAGACCAACTGACAGAAAGCTGGAAGAAGCCATTCTACATGCAGTGCAATGGGAGAGAGTGAAATCACCAGTGAAGATACTCAACAGTGGACACTGCAAGCCTTATATTCAGCCAGCCAGGCCAAATGAGCCAATGGGTGCAATAGTGGCACGTCTGTCATGTTGGAAACGAACTGCCCTCCAATTGGACTGGAGGCCTTCTCCATGGGAGGGAATACATCCCTGATATTGAAAACTTAAAACAGGGGTAGTCATGAGCTCTAGGGGTGTAACGTCTGCTGTTGTCTGGCTACATGTATATACTATGCTTATCAAACTGCCCAGTAAGCACTTCTCTTAATATTCATACCCTTACATTAATGCTACTCTCACTTTGGGTAGAGAATCTTCTCTTTTCAGATGGCAGTGACCTTGGGACGACTCAGAATGTATCATAGTGCTGGAAAGAAGTGACTGGAGTACTGAGTAACATCTCGATCACACCTTCCAAGGCTCAGGGTCTAATGCAGAAGAGGTGGCGGAAAGAATGTAAGAGCCAAAGGAAGGGTAGGACTCCTTACAACGTGCTCCCTCCAGACATAAAATGGCCTCGATATCCATGACCTCATAGTGCCTGACACTACCTACACAAGACCATCATAAGAGGAGGGAAAGATCATGACATCAAAATAAAAGAGAGACTGATTGAGATGGGGAGGGAATATGATGGAGAATGGAATTTCAAAGGGGGAGAGGCAGGGGAGGGAGGGCATTACCAGGGGATATTTTTTATAAGCATGGAAAATGTTTTAAAAAATTGAGAAAAAATAAGAGAAAAGAAAAAACAGAATTAAAAAAAACTGTTAATGGAATATCACCTACAAATAAAAATCTGATTAAAAATTTAATCAATTTACCTTAATACATTAGGTATCATAATGAATTTTGTCAATTTCTTTCTTAATACATTATACAAAATACCCATTCCAATGGTGTGGGGAATAACAAGATTTAAATTATCATCACAACATTTCATTTATTTATGACATGTGTGGTAGTGGAGACTGATCCCAGGGCCTTGACCAAGCTAAGCAAGTGTTACAACACTGACTTGTTTAAACAAATAATTCAGAAAACTGCCTTTATAGGTACATTCTTTTTAAAAATTATTTGCTTTCTTGTGATTTTGAGACAGGGTCTTACATAGCCTGGGTGGGACTTGGATGACCTTGAACTCCTGACCCTTCTACCCCTACCTCCTGAGTACTGAGATTACAGGAACGCACTACCATGCCTGAATCCAAGTTGTTTACTTTAAATTATTTTTAAAATTTTATTTATTTGAGAGAGAGAAACACAGAGTGAGTGAGTATGAGTGCGTCAGGGCTTCCTGTCACTGTAAATGAACTCCAGACACATGTGCCACTTAGTGCATCTGGCTTTACATAGGTATTGGGGAGTCAAACTCTGGTCCTTACTTAGGCTTTGCAGGCAAGCGCCTTAACCACTGAGCCATCTCTCCAGCCCTTGTTTACATTTAATTATGAATGGTTTAAGGATTTTCCCACAAATTAGGACTACTAAAGAGAGTTTTCCTGCTTGGAGTGTCTCAGAATTTTACTCTTTTCTTATGTAATTTCACAGAAATGACTATAATTTGAGCCTGGCAGGAGCAGGAAGGCGGCATCGCATTGCCACATCAGAAAGCAGAGCAATGAGTGCTGGGTGTACAGCCAGCTTTCTCCTTTTTAATTTTTTTTAAATTTCATTTGAGAGGGAGCGAGAGAGAGAGAACTGGTGCACCAGGGCCTCAGCCACTGAAATCGAACCCCAGACGCTTGTGCCTCCTACCGGGCATGTGAAACCTTGCACTTGCCTCACCTTTGTGCGTCTGGCTTTCGTGGGATCTGGAGAGTTGAACATGGGTCCTTAGGCTTCATAGGCAAGCGCCTTAACCACTAAGCCATCTCCCCAGCCCCAGTTTTCTCCTTTTTATATAGTCTAGGACCCCAGCCCATGGGATGGTACCTCCCAGTTAGGGTGGGTCCTCTCACCTCATCTAAAATCTAGAAACTCCAGATAGGACCAGAGGTTTGTTTCCATGGTGACTTTAAATCCTGTCATGATGACAAGCAGAGATTAACCATCACATGACTGCAATGCTTCCAGCAGTTTCCACTTTGTCATTATTCCCATGGAATTCCAGGCCCTCCTTACGTCTTTTGTCCCTCCTGAGCTTCATTAGCTAGAGAGGAGGGATAAGGGGGGGGGGAGGGCAGAGGGATGACTGTCTCCACTTTTACTTCCTGTCATGAAAACAGTAAGGTGCTAAACAGCTGAGTCACCATAAAGCATCCCAGGAGAGACAGAGGAAACTATGTTAGAAGGGCCCGGGGCAACAGTGGCATGACTGTTACAGGGTAACAACTGGTGTCTGGATTTGAGGCCAATTCTATGGGAGGAGTTCATACCTGGTCCTGAGAGCCTATTCAAGAGCCTGTGGCTTGGAAGGTCACAGGCCCTAAGGGGAAGCCACTGCTCGTTTGGCTCAGCAGAGCAGTGGTGCCTGTCCAGTGTGTGTCTATGTCCGCACCTAGCACGGCTCTCGTCCTGACTCAGCGCAGGTGACTACTGGGGAGACTTGAGACTTGTCGGAGTGCAGAGGATTAGTGACCGCTGAGTGCTTGGCGCTAAATGGGACATTTCCATCGCCCCTGCAAGGCTCGGGGAACATTGAAGAAGAGGGGCAGAAAGAAGGGAAAGCCAGAGGGCGGGGAGGGGTGCCATGGAAGACCGTCTTTCAGACATGAGGGGGTTGTCACTTTCACAACCTCACAGTGGTCCTCATGACCTGCACGAGACCTGCGTCATACTGGGCCCATCAACACTCCATCACGTAGGGTGGAGGAGGGCAAAGTGACATCAAAATAAAAGAGGAACGAGCTGTAAAGAAGGTGTTCAGTGGAATTGGGGGACAAAAGAAAGTAATGGGAGGGGATTGTGTTCAAAATGCATTATGCACATGAATGAATATTGACAATAAAAAATGGAAGTCACGGGCTAGAGACATGGCTCAGTGGTTATAGTGCTTGCCTGCAAAGCCTCAGGACTCAGATTTGATTCCCTGGTACCCACACAGGCCAGAGGCACATGGTAGCACATGTGTCTGGAGTTCGTTTGGAGTGGCTAGAGGCTCTGGGGTACCCATTCTCTCTCTCTCTCAAATAAATAAAAAAAGTATTTTCTTAAAAAGATACAAAAAACAAAAGTCAAAAGAAAACAGGAGGGGGGCTCGTCAGAGGCTAAAGGCACTTGCTCACAAAACCTGCCAGGCCAAATTCAGTTCTCCAGTGCCCACAGCGCACATAAAGGCAGGTGCAAAGTGGTATGCACACCTGTGATCTCACGACACCCGCGACGATGGGGAGTGGAGCCAGGAGAGTCCACAGCTCACGGGCAGCTCATCTGATGTTGGTTTGCAGTTTGCTCAGTGAAGAGAGAGCACGTTCTCAAAGACGGAGCAGACACCGAGACAACCTGACCTCTACATGTGCACCACGGCATGGCAGCATGCACACACAACTAATCAATTTTTAATACATTTTTATTTTTATTTTTAGTTATTTATTTGAGAGTGACAGAGAAAGAGACAGAGAGAAAGAGAGAATGGGCGCGCCAGGGCCTCCAGCCACAGCAAACGAACTCCAGACGTGTGCGCCCCCTTGTGCATCTGGCTAACGTGGATCCTGGGGAAGCAAGCCTTGAACCGGGGTCCTTAGGCTTCACAGGCAAGCTTAGCCGCTAAGCCATCTCTCCACCCACTAATTAATTTTTACAAAGTACCCAGGACCCTGGCCCACCCGAGACTAGCAGCTGTGTGAGATGACCATGATCGTGCAGACAAGTGACCAGAGCACGGAACCGCTATGCTCGGGTCCTGGGCCAAGCTTTCTCCACCAAAACTCACTAATTGAAAGAAACACGAAATGCTAACTGCGAGGAGAGAAAGGTGGAGCTCACAAGAGAATATTTTATATATATATGAAACAGGCATTCTGCAGGTGTTGAAGTAGGGAAATCCCGGGTCTCGAGCAGCGATCGCACAGTGCGAATGCGACGTGCGTGAAAGGAGCAGCGCTGACTCACGCGGGAGCGTGCACCCAAGTCCACTTTACAGCCCACTAGTGACCATGCGTCACCAGCTACGGTGGCCCCCTCACGACATGTGCAGCAGCCTCTTCACGGCGTCCTTGTACCGGGCGAGCGCGGCGTCATCCTCGCCCTGGTTCTTGAGGTGCGTGACGCACTCCCGGTACCGCGTGGCCTCCTCGGTGCCCAGCAGGTGCCCTGGGCTTACTTCCGCGCTGTCCTCGGCGGCCCGGATCCGGCCAAGGGTTCGGAGCAGGCTCTTCTCCGAGGAGCTGTTCTCCCAAACGTACTCGTCCATGTCGGCTTGCGTCTTGCTTTTCTCCCAGTCTTCAGTTTTCTGGAAGGAAAGACAAGTTCCGAGTTCTGAGACACGTAATCAAAGACAAAGGACTTCTGGTTGGCTGTTTTGGGAACGAGGACCCAGTGGACACCCTGCAAGCGCAACAGGCCGGGGCCACTGCTGCCCGGGCCGCCGGCCCAGCGCACTCGGCTCCAAGGACAGCAGTGGCAGCTCCACCTTCACGTCCACACTGCACTTGCCTCACAGACTTCAGCGACAAGGAGGACATCCTGGTTTCCAGAAGCCTGAAACCCTCTTGAAGGCTGCCATCCTAAACCTTAGCACACTGAAAGTTCACACTTGTTTGTTTTGTAAAATATTTATTGGTTTGCAAATAGAGACAGAAAGAGAGAATGGGTGTGCCAGGGCCTCCAGCCACTGCAAACAACTCCAGACTCATGTGCCACTTTGTACAACTGGCCTTACCAGGGCACTGGGGAATCCAACTGGGGTTGTTAGGTTTTGCAGGCAATTGCCTTCACCACTGAGCCATCTCTCCAGGCCCCTTTGTTTGCTTTTGAAATAGGAACAAAAGCTAGTGGGACGAACAGCTTTTAAGATGTGCATTAAGGGGCTGGAGAGATGGCTTAGCAGTTAAGCACTTGCCTGTGAAGCCAAGGACCCCGGTCCAAGGCTCGATTCCCCAGGACCCACGTTAGCCAGATGCACAAGGGGGCGCATGCGTCTGGAATTCCTTTGCAGTGGCTGGAGGCCCTGGTGCGCCCATTCTCTCTCTCTTTCTCTACCTGCCTCTTCCTCTCTCTGTCTGTCACTCTCAAATAAATAAATAAAAATGAACAAAAAAAATTTAAAAAAAGATGTGCATGAAGAAGCTATTCCCAAACACCTTCAAAACTTTTTAAGAATATGCAGGCAACAACATTTCCTATGATGTGGGCCTCTCTGCACCATTCCTCAGTTAAGAAGCATAAAGTCCTGAGAGGTAAACAACTCCAAATGTTTTCTGTGTTTGCAACCAGGTCTCACGATGTAGTCCAAGCTGGCGCTCATGAGCCTCCCACATCTAGATGTTTGTTTTGATTTTGGACAGGCTCTCACTGGCCTTCAACTTACCATGTGCCCAGGCTGGCCTGGACCTCACCATCGGCCTCTGCCTCCCAAGTGCTGGGTTTCCAGTGTGCACTGCCATGCCTGGCTACAACGTGCACTTTTGAACAAGATGCAGGTCTCAGCAAAACTAGTCTGTTATGTTAACAAATGACTAGAATGAAATCAAAACCAGGTAACTGACACTCTTCTCCCATGCCCACCAAGGGTATCTGCAATGATGCGATCAGTGAGGGCAGGTGAACGTGGCTCCAGGCTGCAAGACTATGCAGGGATGCTGTGGTGGTTTGATTCAGGTGTCCCCCATAAACTTAGGTGTTCTGAATGCAAGGCTCCCAGCTGATGGAGATTTGGGAATTAACACCCTGGAGGTGGAGTATTGTTGGGGATGGGCTGATGGGTGTTATAGCCAGTTTCTCCATGCCAGTGTTTGGCACACTCTCCTGTTGCTGTTGTCCACCTTATGTTGGCCAGGGGGTGATGTCCACCCTCTGCTCATGCCATCGTTTCCCCTGCCATCGTGGAGCTTCCCCTCGAGCCTGTAAGCCAATATAAACCTCTTTTTCCCAGAAGCTGCTCTTGGTTGGGTCATTTCTCCCACCTATGTGAACCGGACTGCAACAGATGCTCGTCCTAGAATCACTATGGAAACAAGTCTCGTGGAATGTCTGTGAGGGATTTTCCTGGTCAGCTGAGCTGTGAAGACCCACCCAACTGCGAGCAGCGCCACAGTGTGGGCCGGACTCCTGGGCCGGGTGAAAGGAGAGCCGGGCCGCGCACTCCTCACTTCCTGGCTGCAGGTGCCCCGAGATGGCTGCTCCTGCTGCTCCGGCCACACCTTCCCTGCCATGATGCAGGCCCAGAGACTAGGTAGGAATAAATCGTTTCCCTCTGTAAAATACTTCCTGTCGCATTAGGAAACAAATACGTAAGTGAAGGGTCCTTCTGAAAACCCTTGACATTTCTGCTTTGGGGATGTT
This sequence comes from Dipus sagitta, assembly GCA_036346955.1. NCBI lineage: Eukaryota > Metazoa > Chordata > Mammalia > Rodentia > Dipodidae > Dipus > Dipus sagitta. The sequence continues at coordinate 2,993,897 of CM070789.1, forward strand.
TTCTCATTCTTTTATTTATTTAGTTGAGAGCAACAGACAGAGAGAAAGAGGCAGATAGAGAGAATGGGCGCGCCAGGGCCTCCAGCCACTGCAAATGAACTCTAGATGTGTGTGCCCCCTTGTGCATCTGGCTAACGTGGGTCGTGGGGACTGGAGCCTTGAACCAGGGTCCTTAGGCTTCACAGGCAAGTGCTTAACCGCTAAGCCATCTCTCCAGCCTGATGTTTTCTCATTCTGCAGGAGAATAAGACTGGAGTTTGGGCCGTTCAAAAGGATTTATGCAGTAAAACAGAGACCCTGGCATCAATCTACAAACCAGGCCTTACAAGCCAGATCAACACTCAGGAAGTCAGGCGTGACAGGCTCCATTTCAGGTCACCGCAGGTAAGCCGGATTCCGGGTGGGCTTCATTTTGGGTTACAGGAGGAAAGCTGGATTCTAGGCGGGCTTCTAAGCAGCACAATGTAATCCCCTCACAACATGCTAGATGATGAAGTGGCAAGGGTCAAGACCATTCCCCAAGCCCCTGGAAAGCACAAGTGGCCGGCCCCTCGGTCACCCTCCAGAATGTGCAGTCCCTCCCCATGCTGTACCTCAGCCTGGAGCCATGACAAGAAGGGACAAAGCAGAGGTGGACTAAATGCTACAAGACTGTGGCCCAGCTCCAACCCAACTCGGCCACAACCAGATCAGAAGACAAACCCAGTGCTGCGTGCTCACGAGAAAAGGAATCCTCTTCTCATGGACACTGTCAACCAGCTTCTGCGGTTCTTTCAGGACCCCATGTACGCAGACGGGGTGGAGCATGTGTGCGGAGGGTGCGGAGTGGTGTGAGCGGAAGGGGCGGAGTGTGAGCACATACCTATGGTCCCAACCCTCCCCCCCCCCCCCGTGACAATGGAAGCCGAGCCAGCAGAATCTCAAAGCTCAGGAGCAGCAGTGGCAAGAAAGACCCTATCTTTCCTGGGAGAAGAGAAGATAGACACCTTGAGGTTGTCCTTTCATCTCCACAAGTGCGTGATGGCACGCGCGCGTGCGCGCACACACACACACACACACACGAGGAATCCTGATCAGACTGAGCCAATGAAGACTTTAAAACAACAAAGATGAATGGTTAGAGAGAGCCCGGGCATGGAGGTGGTGGCCATGCCTGTGATTTACCTTGCAAGTTTCAGGTCAGTCTGAGCTATGAGATCCCCTGGCCCCCCAAAACAGAAAAAGATAAAATGAAATAGAATTCAGTAAACATTTAGAATTTAAAACACATCTGAAATTCAGAAATCACTGGATGGCTTAAAAGCCATGTGGACAGTAGAAGTAAGACAAACAAAAGGATCCCATTTCCCTACCAGAGCTCTGTATGGGATGAGCCTGAAGCCTTCGTTTGTGTTTCCTAAGAACTCCTCTAAGGTGGAGGGTGACGCTACTTAACAAGCACTGCAAATGTAAAACTGGAAGACAGCTCTCATGTGTCCTAAACAAATAAAAATTTCCAAAAGATCATAACAATATTTGGAGAATTTAGTCTAAATAGTAATTTTAAAGAAGTTTTAGGGTCTTGGGAGATGGCTCAGCAGTTAAAGGCACTTTGCTTGGAAAGTCGGAAGGCCAGGGGTCAATTCCCCAGCACCCATGCAAAGCCACACAACATGGCACATGTACCCCGAGTTTGTTTGCACCAACAAGAAGCCCTGGTGTGCCCATATTCGCCCTCTCTCTCAAATAACTAAAATGAAATTATATTGCAAATTACTATAGTAAAAACCTGTATTTGGGGGCTGGAGAGATGACTTAGTAGTTAAGATGCTTGCTGATGGTACAGGTTTAAATCCCCAGTACCCATGTTAAGCCAGATGTACAAAGTGGCTCATGCATCTGGAGTTCATCTACAGTGGTAAGAGGCCCTGGCACACCCATTCGCTCTGACTCTCTCCCTGCTTGCAAATAATAATACATAATTTAAAAAACTATATTTTTCACTTTCAAAAGCCTGTACTCTATAATTCTAACTTTAATATTTTATTATTTATTTATTTATGAGAGAAATGAGAGGGGGCACAGAGAGAATTGGTGTGCTAGGGCCTCTAGCCATTGCAAATGAACTCCAGATGCATGCGCCACCATGTGCATCTGGCTTAGGTGGATTCTGGGGAATTGAACCTGGGTCCTTAGGCATCACAGTCAAGTGTCTTAACTGCTAAATCATCTCTCCAGCCCTAATTTCTGACTTTAAGGTAAGTAGCCAGGTTGTAGCACTTCGGCCTTTAACTCAGCACTCAAGAGGCTGAGACAGGAGAGCTGCCATGACTCTGAGGCCAGGCTGGTGAAGAGAGTGAGTTCTGGGTCAACTTGGGTCGATGAGACCCAACAAGAAGAACAAGGCAGGACAGCTGACTTGGCAGCCCAAGCTCAGTGCTCAGTGCTGACACAAAGCTGGACACAAAGTGGCACAAGGGTCCGTGGTCCCAGCGCCTGTGGTGATGGGAGACAGCCTGCCTCACAACACCAAGAACTGAACCAAAACGAACTCATAGCAAGGACTAAATGCTATTACAAGTTTGTACGCTTGTATTCCCGGCACTCAGGAGGCAGAGGTAGGGGATTGACAGAGTTTTGGGTTACCCGTGAAGGAGCAAGACCCTACCTTGAAAAAAACAAATAAAAGTTTGTATACTGACTTACAGTTTGGTATCAAAGCTTAGTGTCTAAATTCACAAAGTAACAAAGTAGTTGTTTAAGTTTCTCTCTTTGAAACTCTCACACAACCCAGGAACTGTCCATACCTCCAACATGTGACCTCACTGAACTCTCACGCAGCCCAGGAACTGTCCTAAGTCCCCAACACGTGACCTCACTGAACTCTCACACAGCCCAGGAACTGTCCTAAGTCCCTGATACACGTGACCTCACTGAACTCTCATGCAGCCCAGGAACTGTCCTAAGTCCCCGACGTGACCTCACTGAACTCTCACACAGCCCAGGAACTGTCCTATCCCTGACACGTGACCTCACTGAACTCTCACACAGCCCAGGAACTGTCCTAAGTCCCCAACACGTGACCTCACTGAACTCTCACACAGCCCAGGAACTGTCCTAAGTCCCCGACACGTGACCTCACTGAACTCTCACACAGCCCAGGAACTGTCCTAAGTCCCCGACACGTGACCTCACTGAACTCTCACACAGCCCAGGAACTGTCCTAAGTCCCCGACACGTGACCTCACTGAACTCTCACGCAGCCCAGGAACTGTCCTAAGTCCCCGACACGTGACCTCACTGAACTCTCACACAGCCCAGGAACTATCCTAAGTCCCCAACACGTGACCTCACTGAACTCTCACACAGCCCAGGAACTGTCCTAAGTCCCAGACACGTGACCTCACTGAACTCTCACGCAGCCCAGGAACTGTCCTAAGTCCCTGATACATGTGACCTCACTGAACTCTCACACAGCCCAGGAACTGTCCTAAGTCCCCGACACGTGACCTCACTGAACTCTCACACAGCCCAGGAACTGTCCTAAGTCCCCGACACGTGACCTCACTGAACTCTCACGCAGCCCAGGAACTGTCCTAAGTCCCCGACACGTGACCTCACTGAACTCTCACACAGCCCAGCAACTGTCCATATCCCAGACACGTGACCTCACTGAACTCTCACACAGCCCAGGAACTGTCCTAAGTCCCCGACACGTGACCTCACTGAACTCTCACGCAGCCCAGGAACTGTCCTAAGTCCCCGACGTGACCTCACTGAACTGTCACACAGCCCAGCAACTGTCCATATCCCAGACACGTGACCTCACTGAACTCTCACACAGCCCAGGAACTGTCCTAAGTCCCCGATACACGTGACCTCACTGAACTCTCACACAGCCCAGGAACTATCCTAAGTCCCCAACACGTGACCTCACTGAACTCTCACACAGCCCAGGAACTGTCCTAAGTCCCCGACACGTGATCTCACTGAACTCTCACACAGCCCAGGAACTGTCCTAAGTCCCCGACACGTGACCTCACTGAACTCTCACACAGCCCAGGAACTGTCCATATCCCAGACACGTGACCTCACTGAACTCTCACACAGCCCAGGAACTATCCTAAGTCCCCAACACGTGATCTCACTGAACTCTCACACAGCCCAGGAACTGTCCTAAGTCCCCGACACGTGACCTCACTGAACTCTCACGCAGCACAGGAACTGTCCTAAGTCCCCGACACGTGACCTCACTGAACTCTCACGCAGCACAGGAACTGTCCTAAGTCCCCAACACGTGTGACCTCACTGAACTCTCACACAGCCCAGGAACTGTCCTAAGTCCCCGACACGTGACCTCACTGAACTCTCACACAGCCCAGCAACTGTCCATATCCCAGACACGTGACCTCACTGAACTCTCACGCAGCACAGGAACTGTCCTAAGTCCCCGACACGTGACCTCACTGAACTCTCACGCAGCACAGGAACTGTCCTAAGTCCCCGACACGTGACCTCACTGAACTCTCACGCGGCCCAGGAACTGTCCTAAGTCCCCGACACGTGTGACCTCACTGAACTCTCACACAGCCCAGGAACTGTCCTAAGTCCCCGACACGTGACCTCACTGAACTCTCACACAGCCCAGCAACTGTCCATATCCCCGACACGTGACCTCACTGAACTCTCATGGAGCCCAGGAACTGTCCTAAGTCCCCCATACACGTGACCTCACTGAACTCTCACACAGCCCAGAGCTACTACCATCCAGGTCTTACAGACCAGGAAACCCAAGCCCAGAGCAATTAGATCATTTGCCCAAAACCACGCTGCTTGTTTGTGGTGGAACACCATGTTCTCGGGAACAAAGCAAACATCAAAAGAACAAAGAACAACTTCATGTGAATCTGCCATCTTTCCCTTTGTAAGCACATGTGTAGTACACACAGCACCATCCACTGTGTAGCTAACGCAGTGCCAGTGCACTTGCAGTAAGAGAAGGGACCCTGCTTCCCTAACACAGACCTGTCACCTCCTCCCACCGTCTCAGTTCAACTCCTCTGACTAGGTCAGGAATCACAGTAATATTCCACTACTCATGACTACAAGGGCAGCATTGTGCTATATGAGGGAAAACAGCTTAACCATTGAAAAAAATCCCAATGAATCTGAAAATCATAAAAAATGGGGAGACAAATATTCATAATGAATAAAAAGAAAAAAAATCACCACTAATTCTTTCAGCTGCCAAAGCTAAGTTTTAACTGACTGTGTCAAGGAATTCAATTCAATCTAGATCAGTTAAACAAAAAAAACAACAAAAAGTACTCGCTGAAGGCTGTCTGCAGACACTGTACTAGAATCTGGAAGACGAAGCTGGGTGAAATACCCATCCTTGCCCTCAGTGATCCCACAGCGGGGAGGAGACGTGTGTGCAGGCTGCCACCACAGAAGCAGTGGCAGGATGCTGGAGGATGAGACAACTCGCAGAGGTGGCATGCAGGCCGGGTGCCTGTAACTGGCCAGACGTCACAAGCAGCAGAGAACGCTACATGGAGTCATGAAGAAGGGAGAAACACAGGCGCTCGCACACGAAGGCCAGGGGTCCGGGCACAGCAGTGACTCTGGTAGCTGGCAATGAGGTGGCTGACTGCTGAGAGAGGCGCGGTCCAGGGTCGCGGGAAACCGGGGATTGTACGGAGTGCGGAGAGCAGCAACAGAGGTGCGTGAGGGGGGTAACAGCCCAGAGGCCGGTGAGGCCCGTTAGACAGGAGAAGCTGCCCTGGGGCGGCAGCAGCGGGGAAGCGGGGGAGTACTTTCAACAGATCCTAAGAAGCCCACAGGGAACGATTTTTAATGGATGGATATTAGGAGGTATTAGGAGAGAAGAAAATGTTGAACTCTCAGGACTGTGGTCTCAGCCCTCGGTGGGAAAGAGGCCCGCAAACTCTCTGGAAGATCTTAAGGCTGCTGCGGGCTCGGGGGTGTGCAGTGCCCGGTCCTCCTGCCACGGTGAGGAGAGGTACCCGCGCTGCCCACGGTCTGAACGCCAAGTCTGAACCCCACCGTGTGAGATAGAGCCCACACCTCTCATCTGGTACTAGAGTCATGCACAAAAACTGTCTTCCAAGAGAGCGAGCTTGTCAGTCCCCATGGTAACAGTGAGTCAGGGCAGCTCTGCCATAGTGCAGGTGAACTGTCAGTCAGCCACTTATTAACTGAAGACGATCTCAGCTCATGTTACTCAGTGTTCTGGAAGTCAAGGCGGAACAGAACTAGAGTGCTCCATGGAGAGAATATGAAAGCGATGCCGCAGTTCAGGTCTGAGGTCCCCTACTGATACACTGCGGCCACTTTGGGCACCTCTCCTCGTGCACAAGTCGCAACAGTCTTGACTTTCAGAATCTGTGCTAACGGGAAACAGGTGGCCACACTAAATGCTTTGTGTTAAAACAAAAAAAGATGTGTTAAATCACCTTCAAGAAAAGAGAATGACTCCTCTCCAACCCCCCTCTTTAAAGCTAAGAGCTTATCTTATTTTATTTTATTTATTAGACACAGAGAGAGAAAGACAAGACCGCACCAGGGCCTCCAGCCACTACAAATGAACTCTAGACACATGCGCCACCTTGTACATGTGGCTTACGTGAGTCCTGGGGAATCAAATCTGGCTCCTTAGGCTTCACAGGCAAGCACCTGAATCACTAAGCCATCTCTCCAGCCCTTCAACCTACTTTTTGACTTACTTTTTGTGTTAACTCCAGAGAGTCATATGAAACAACAGAAATTTAAGGTGAAAGAGAGACAGGGTGAGAGGAATGAGAATATAATGTCCACGAACAAATAGCCAGGTGTATCTGTCTGCAACGAAGCAACACTGTGACATGTGGCCACTCCTTACTGTTACTGTCCAGTTACTGCTCACTTAATACGGGAGTTCAATTAACATTTTAAAGCTATAATATTGGTGGGCCGATGCATAAAGTGTGAAGTAAGATATGCATTCCATGTTAGAGATGCATTTTGGTTTTAGCCAATTTTTTTTAAGGATACAGATTTTTATTAACTTTTTCTAATATAAAATTACCTTAGAAATATTTTTGGGTTTAGGTCAGTTAAATCCATGGGGATGGAGCACACAGATAGGAAGGGGTGAGGACTGCACAGCTGCTGGACACTGGAAGGAAGAAACCCCACAGCTCACCCTTCTCTAGCTAACAGAGCCTGGCAAACCCCGTGTGCCAGCATTGGCACGACTCTCACTCCACAGAGCTGACATGGTAAAAGCTGACAGACTTCTTTATGAAGGAGCACATGGAGGGCCAGCAGGTTCCCGGATGTGCAGAAGTTGTCAATGGGCAGCAAGAGGACAATGAAGGAGAGGCAGTCCCCAAGATGTGGTGGCCCTGAAGGATGTTAACGCAGCACCTCTAACAGGCAGCCACAGCTGAGCGTCAGACACAGCACTCAAGGTGGCTGTGCTTTGGAGGCCAGGGACCAGGGGCAGAGGCCCCGAGGAACAGACGCTGTCCCAGCGCAGCAGAGGCATGAAAACAGTCTACCCGCGTAGTTCTTCCAGCACAAGCGCAACCTCTCCTCACTGGACACCCATCCCAAGTCAAAGGTGTGCTGAGGACGTCATCCCAAGGGTCTTTGGGACAAGTCCCAAACCTTGTCCCTAGGTGACAGGGGCAAGGATGATAAGTAACCATGTCCAGGGAAGCCACTGTCATTTTAAACCCATACTCTTCATTTTTCTCAGAAATATTTGCAAAAATGTCCCTATAAAACAAACTTTTAGAGTACAAAATTCCTAACCTAGAACTGAAGGTGTGGCTCAATGGTACCTAGCACAAGACGGCCCTATGTTTAATCTCCAATTCCAAATATAAACCAAGTTAGTTTTTTTTTTTTTTGAGGTAGGGATTCACTCCCCCAGGCTGACCTAGAACTCATTCTATAGTGTCAGGCTGGCCTCAAACTCACAGGGATCCTCTTACCTCTGCCTCCTGAGTGCTGGGATTAAAGGCGTGCACCACCATATCCAGCTCAATTAAAAAAAAAAGTATTCACTTATTTGCACGTGTGTCTGTGTGTGTGTGCGCGCGTGTGTACATGATAGGGCCTCATGCTGCTGCAAATGGTCACAAGATGCCTGTGCCACTTTTTGCATCTTGTTTACATATGTGGATTGGGAACGGAACCAAGCCAACACGCTTTGCAAGCAAGTGTCTTGAACTGCTAAGCCATCTTCCCAGCCCTCTAGGAATGTTTACTGGATAACTGTAAGAATCATGGGCTGGAGAGATGGCTTAGCAGTTAAGGCGCTTGCCTATGAAGCCTAAGGACTCATGTTTGACTCTCCAGATCCCACATAAGCCAGACACACAAGGTGGTGCACGTATTTGGAGCTCAGCTGCAATGGCTGGAGGCCCTAGTGCACCAATTCTTTCTCTGTCTCTCTCTCTCTCTCTCTCATGAAAAAAAAAATAGATATAAATATAATAACATAAATAAGTCAAAATAATATTAAAAATTATAAAAATAAGTAATATAAATAATAAAATAATAAATGTACATTAAAAAGAATCACTCTACTACAAAGGTAGCAGATGTATTTCTGACAAAAGCCAATCTGGAAAGTGAAGCCCTAAGTACAACTCCCAGTACTGTCAAGAAATAACAAATAAAAGGTCCTACTAAAGTGACCACGACCCCGGAATCATCTACTAAAGTGACCACGACCCCGGAATCATCTACTAATGTGACCATGACCCTGGAATCATCTACTAAAGTGACCACGACCCCAGAATCATCTACTAAAGTGACCATGACCCCGGAATCATCTACTAAAGCGACTATGACCCCGGAATCATCTACTAAAGCGACTATGACCCCGGAATAATTCCTCCATTCAATCAATGGTGGAAAAAAGAATCACACAACAAAAATGAAAATTTAGGAAGGTTTGCTACTACCAGCTCTGTCAAGATTGAGTAGAGTACATGTTATAAAAACTGAAGTCCAACAGAGTACAAGGTCCAGGTGTGACTTTAACTACAGGCTACATGCTGGAATCAGGAATAGAGGGACTTGAAATTCCAAGAAAAATAAATCTTCATTTTAGTATTTTTAGCAATATTAGCAGCCAATTATTGAGAATACACTATTTGTTAGACATTGTGAAAAATTCTCTCTAATCTACTCCAAAGCTTAAATAATTTACAAATGCAGAAAGTGATGGAACTGGGACGGACATCTAAGTCCTACTGCCTGTAAGTTAAAATTTCTGCACTGAGGCACCAGTTGACTTTCATCACGTGATGTTTGCTTCTCGAACCTGCTGAGGACCCCTGGTCCATGCACACTTGCCTCTTACCACCTTCTTAGCTCAGAAAGAGTTGTTCTTTGACACACTACTCAGCCTGTTGCCTGAAGCGGTGCTGTACAGTCTGACTGAATACCATACAGCAGAAGTAGCCTTATTTCACGCTACGTCCAGATGGACATTTGTCAATGCTACTCAGAAGTAACCTGCACAAAAGGTTAAAGAGCAACGGATACACGGACATCTGAGTACTAAGTGCTCAAAAGCTAGCCCATAAAAAGTACAGCAATGGATGAAGCAAGGGCTCTCTGAATACTGCGTTAAACGCCAGGTGGCAACATCAATTTCAAGCATGGATTCCAAGCTGGTAAAGGAAAAAAGAATTCAATTCAGCGAGACTATTCCGGTGCTGCACCCGGCTTCACAGCCTTCTGCTTCCTTTTCCAGGGACTTCACTGCTGGGTCTGTCTGCGAAGGACTGAGCACCAACTTTAACATAGAAATTCTTTAATTATATCTGTTTACGACAGCTATATGTGGCTACTTCTCTTGGCATCAAAGTGATTAGTCTGAAAGATCAAAGGCTCCTGCATGAATCCAAAATACAGCTTGCTGGATTCTATGTCATGAAGCCATAGAAAAAAATCCAGTAAGTCAACTTTCGCTGAATTTATTTATGCCTGTCATTTCCTTTGGGCAAATTTATTTTACAGGCAGCTGGCAAAATAAGACTCAAAGCAAGTTGGCTTTTATTGTTTGTTATTAACTCCTTCAGCAGTAGCTGTCACTACAGAGCAGCAGCTAATTTAACCATGCTCCTCGTTCAAAAGGAGCTAATTGTCTTAAGGCAAAGGCGCTCTGGAGTCAGCTGGCACGAAAGAGGTGAATGCCAATGTGGCGCTGCTCCTGGAGCCAGGAATTTGAACCCAGGAGACCGTGGCAGTGAGAACTGCAAAGAAGAAAGGAGCTTGTGCGTGAGTTTTGTTCTTTATATTCTTGAAGTAAAGCTTTTTATTCATTTATTTTCCTGGGTTGGGAAATGGCTCAGTGGATGACGCTTGCGCCAGGCAAATCTGACAAGCTGAGTCCGGAGCCCAGAGCCCATGGACAGCCAGGCGCAGCGGCACCAGCCCCTGGACCCCAGCAGTCACCGGCGAGGCAGGAGGGAGGCCGAAGAATCCCGGCTCAGGGGCCAGACAAGACCCTGAACGACACCCGGGTTGTCCTCTGACCTATGCAAGCACGCACACACTAAAGTTAAGAAAAGCTGGGGGTATTGGCACTTGGGGGTCAGAGGTAGGAGGATCACTGTGAGTTTGAGGTCAGCCTGAAACTATACAGTGAGTTCTAGGTCAGCCTGGGCTAGAGTGAGACCCTGCCTTGAAAAAAACAAACAAAAAAACCTTTTTAAAAATATTTTAAAACCATTTTATTACTAGTATCAATGAACATACCATAAGCAGTTTGGAATATAGCTGTGTGTTCGCAAATGGCAGTGTCTTATGGCTAGGAGGGAGTTGGAAGGCCACAATCTGGAAATACCAGATCCAGAAGCACTTGCTCTCACAGCACCGTCACTGAGGGAGCTGAGAGCTGGGACAGCCTCTGCGCATGAGGGCGCGCACCGCCTGGGTGGGAGAGTGCCTCGGACGTGCTCCCCGGGCGAGGGCGAGGGCGAGGGCGCAGCTGCCCAGCTGAGGCCGCCCTGGTGCTCAGCTCAGACTCAGCATAGGGTCTGGAGCCAGGTGTGTGATGCAGCCAGTGATCCCAGCAATCCGGGGCCATAGTAAGACACGTGTGTGTGTGTGTGTGTGTGTGTGTGTGTGCGGCCAACCTGAGTCACAGAGTGAGACTGTCCCATAAAACCAAACCAAACAAAAGCAACAAAAAGCCCAACCTCAGATCTTTCACATGAAGTCCTGTGAACATGTGAAGGGTGAGTCCTTCCCTGTCATACAGATCTACTCCTTCAAATGTTGCTAGCAGTGCTTCTCAGTTGGGTAAGCTGCACAAAGTCTTGTTGGAATACATACTGAAGATTATTTTAATTTTAAAACCGGCACTGAAACTTGGAGTCAGCTCAATATACTGGTCCGCAACACAAGCCCGTGGGGCCGATGTGCAGGGACAGAAAGCCTGACACAGACGCTCACGCTTCTGCTACACTCAGCTCAGAACGTGGCCGCTCTGAAGTCCATCCCTCCTGGACACATAACAGTCAAATGCTAGGTTGTTAGCCAAAAATATTTAAAATCTACGAAGTTAGAGAAAACAGGATAAGCCACAAATTCTCAAAATACACAAATGAGTATCAGCTCCAAAACTGAGAACTTTCACTCAAACTCCAAGTAAAAAACTCCACAATTCCCAACAAAATGCAGTCTGAATTTCAGAGATGTTTAGCATATACTTGCAGTACAATCTAAGGTGGGTGAGAAATGGTTTTAGGATTTTCCTTTTGGTATCAGCAGGTGCTACCTGTGACATTCACACATGCTTATGCGGAGTCCCACCGACCCGTACTTGTCCCACAGAACGTGTTGAAAGGTGAGCATCTCACGTACCACGCCGACAACGTCCTCCCGCGCTCAGGACACACTTACCCAAGACTCGTGGAATAACACTGTCAGCAGGTACACTGCATAGTCACAGTTCTGTCTTCTCAAAGGGCACCTCAGAAAGAGAAGCAGGGGACAGTCAGTGTGCAGCGTCACTTACAAAACGTGCAACATGCCAAAGAGCAGGAACATTTCCAGGAATTTCCTCAGCTTTAGGAAACCCTGTCCTTAGAACAGTCTGTAGTTCGTTATCAAGGATCTTAAGTACTGATGTTGTTTTTATCTTGGCTCTCACCACTAATGGAGTCATTTGTGTCTGACAGCTTTAAGCTATTTTCACTATGACTGTCCAATCCAATTTTCCTCACCATCTGAGTGCTAAGCCTTTGTTGGATGGCATAGGCATAGCTAATGAGCTCATTTAAAAAACGAGCAAGACGCCAATTCCCTCACAAACGACTCCACGGCCGCTGTGCCTATAGTGAGGTGGACGTGAGATCTAACATCAAGCAGAGCACGAGATACGCAAGATGGCATGCTGAGCCTTGTGGGTCACAAAGTAACACAGAAAAAGGAACAACTGCTCCCACTCTCTTTAAGTAGAAAACAAAACCATCAAATTAGTTTATTTATGACATTTTGAAATACTCATTAATTTCAAACAATAACATGTTGAAGGTATTTTAAAGTCTGGTGAACTAGAAATGAAACATTAGCTTACATTTTCTAAAGCTGCTAAGGAGCTACTCCTAACATATGTCAAGTCTCAACCCACATGAGGTAGGGAAAGAAGCACGGCTCCGGCCGCCTGCTTCCACACTGTCCTCCAGTCCCGTGGCCTACACCCTTCTTCCCACCAGTGAGGTGAGTGTTTTAAGATCTGCTGGGTTCTGGGGCTGCCAAATGCTTCGAAAGTGGGAGAAAGACCGACCCACTCACTTTCTCTAAAACATTAGAAACACAACTCAGAAACAACCAAAGTGTGTTTATAGGAACAAAACCATCTCTTAGTAAAAACACACCAATCTTAACGGCAACCGAAAGTCCTCTACTAATTATCAAAATTAAGTAAGCAGAATATTGTGTTTAAAAATGTCTACCCCTGCAGGGTGTTGGTGGCGCATGCCTTTAATCCCAGCACTCAGGAGGCAGAGGTAGGAGGATTGCTGTGAGTTCAAGGCCACCCTGACACTACATAGTAAATTCCAGGTCAGCCTGGACTAGAGTAAAACCCTACCTCAACCCCCCCAAAAGAAAGACCTTGAGACTCTGCTTATTTATGTAGGTACCTTGATATATTCCACATGTATAATGATTTTAATTTTGGACTACAAGACTCGTCCATACTGTGACTTTGCACTCATGCTATTTTATAGTATGAATGTCATCCCAGTGTAGAGTCACACATAAAACCAATTAAGCATTAATCACCAGCAGGCCACACTGCTGTCTCCTAACATCTTTCAATGGGCGACACGTGACATAACACAACATTCCCAAGGGCAGGTGGGCAAGTCTCCTGTGCGTCGAGAACGCGGCAGAAGGGGCTGGGGGAGGGGCCAGATTTGGGGATCCGAAGGAGACAGCTTCTCTGACCCAGCACGTGACATCACGCAAAGCCACTCCTACCTTTAATGTCACTCTCCTATCAGGGAACGGAGGGAACAAGGAACCCAGCGACCAGGCTGCTCGCTGCTCTCTCCTTACCTGTCTGTTCTGAGGGTCAATTCATCCGTGGCCTTGCAGTATCTTTCTCCCACAAGCTTAATAAGTTTCTTCTTTGCATGATCATCTAAATTCAAGCTAGAAAGTTTAACCTGAAAGACACGAGAAAAATTATGTGAAAAAAATCACACAACTTGCTCAATGAAAGAAAGTAGCTATGTTATTTCTATTCACATTAGCTCACTAAAAGTCTTGCCTAAACTTCTTTCTACGCAAACTCAGCAGCACACATTATGAAGCCTTTTTGGTTTTTTTTGGTTTTTCGAGGTAGGGTTTCACTGTAGCTTAGGCTGACCTGGAATTCACTATGTAGTTTAGGGTGACATCGAACTCACGGCGATCCTCCTACTTTTGCCGCCCGAGTGCTGGGAGTAAAGGCGTGTGCCACCACACCCAGCTGACCAAGCCTAATTTTTCTTATGGAAAAATGAAAAATAAAAGTGACCAAATTACATGGTGCTCTGTGCGGTAAGCAGAGCCTTTCCTGAAGACTGTCTCTCAAACAAGGGACAACATGAAGCTAAGAGGCCCTAACATGTTCAATCAGTGTTGGCAACGCTGGAACTAGAACTAAGGGGGTAAAACAGGACTGGCGGGAGGAACCTCAACAGCCACGAGACCACACTCACCCTGCGGCTGCCTCAGGGACCCCAGCCTTTAAAAGCTCCTGGAGGCTGGGACAGTACATCAGGGAAGGATCAAGATAGTGAAGTGACTCAAATATTCTTCAAAAGCTAATATAGGTCTTTGGCTATAAGGATTCCCACTCCCAGCCCAGCACTGGGGCCTGGCATACACTGGACAGGTCCTCTACCACTCTGCTGGAATGCCAGCCCAGAATGGGGGATGTAGATCAGTGTGGAACGCTTGCCTAGGATGTGCCCACACCCCTGGAAAACAAATGAAAGGCTGTTTATATTATTAATATTTTATTATTAGATTATTATATTAGTGCATGTAGCACATCTCAGTTTAACTAGGTTCTTTTCCTTTGCTTTCTGAGATAGGTCCTTACTACATAGTAGCCCAAGCTGGCCTCAAACTTATCCTTCTGCCATAGCCTCCCAAGTGCGTGGATGACAGGCCTGTGCCACCACTATGCCTCTGGATTGAGCTGCGGTACTATTCATCAGCACACTTCGAGATCTCAAGACGCAGGGGTCATAAACTCGCTTGTCCAGGCACCAGTCTTCTTTAAGACACAAGTTGTGAGATGCCAGATGAAACGAACACACTCTTCAATTTGTTGTGAATTATGCATGAATTAAGTACTAGCTGGAGATGACGTCAATGCAGCTAAAGGACAGATGTCAGTTTGTCCGTCCACTTTGGTTACTATAATGAAATGCCTACAGCTGGGTAACGTAAAGAAGCAAGGTGTATTTATCTCACAGTTCTGGGGGCTCAGGGGCATGCCGCTGGGACAAGACTGGACTGGATGGGCACAAGGAGATGGCACATCACGAGGCCAGAAACCAGAGGGCACCTCAAGCCTTAGACGTGCCCGTCCAATGACCTGCTCTCTACAGAACTAACGCAGATCTCACCAAAGCTACTCAGTCCCATAACCCAAGGACGTCCAGCACGGCCCGCTCCGAAGGGACCACCTCCTTTCCTCATGTCACTACTCTGAGGATCAAGCTCCCACAGCAATTCCTTAGGGGACAGTCGGAGGCCAGAGCCTCGCCACAGCAAGCAAAGGCTCATTCCTTGGAGCTGAAGGGGAAAAGGCCTGCCGTCTGCTTGCCTGCAAACCTTGGAAAGTGAGAACAATGTCTGCTTTGCTCATGGCAACAGCCTGGAACTTAAAAAGCAGTCAGCAAGCGTTTTCTGACGTGACAGACAAGGTTGCAGCAGAGAGAAGCTGAGCCATGGCACTTGGGAGGCCAAGGCAAGAGATCCCTTGTTCAGGGTCAGCCTGGGTCACAGAATAAACCCTGTCTCAAAACACAACAAAGAGCAGGGCATGGTGGCGCACGCCTTCAATCCCAGAACTTGGGAGGCAGAGGTAGGAGGATCTCCATGAGTTTGAGGCCACCCTGAGACTACAGAATTAATTCCAAGTCAGCCTGGACCACAGAGAGATGCTACCTCAAAAAACAAAAAACAAAACAAACAACAACAAAAAAGAAAGGCATCAAAGAAAAGGGGAGAGGAGAGAACAAATTCACTTTTAGGCACTGATTTGAAATTTGCACTAGAGAAAAAAAACAAATATACCTCTAAGAGGAATTCAGCCTGCATGCACATCACACACTCACACATGCACAAGATTTCAGGGAGTAAGACGACCACTGACTACTAACGACGTGGGCTGCCACAGTCCTCTGGAAACAGCATCAGCACTGGGTAATGCTCAACACAGAAACAATCCGTTTTCTGACTACTGACAGACTACTGACAGTACAAACCACTCACCTGAAAACACCTACCTTATGATGATCATGTAAATGTATGCACACGTGCATGTGTACAGAGACAACATATAGAAAAACGAGTAGTTTTTCTATTAGGACTGTGAGAATGTACTGATTTTTTCCTTTTTAATAACATTTAAAAGTCAAATGCTGGGCTGGAGAGATGGCTTAGCGGTTAAGCGCTTGCCTGTGAAGCCTAAGGACCCTGGTTCGAAGCTCAATTCCCCAGGACCCATGTTAGCCAGATGCACAAAGGGGTACACGCGTCTGGAGTTCGTTTGCAGTGGCTGGAAGCCCTGGCGTGCCCATATTCTCTTTCTCTCTATCTGCCTCTTTCTCTCTCTGTCTGTTGCTCTCAAATAAATAAATAAAAATAAACAGCAACAACAAAAAAGTCAAATGCTAACTTGAAGCTTGCTATGAAAGTGCCCCAGACCGTGGCAGCAGCAGTTACTGGGATCACAGCTGTCTGAAACTCACAGGGACATTCACACCACAGTGTGAGCTGAGACACTGAACGGCACTGCAGACGCTGTTGAGAGGCGCACTCACGCCCCCTGCCAGCTCTCGAGGGCACTGCATGCGGTCATCTATGGCCTGGACAACACTGGCACTTCAAGCTGAATGGCATTCCCGTTCTTCTTTCACCAACATGCCAAGGAACCTTCACACCTGCTTCTGAAGCTGTTGTTTACAAACAGCGACACGTGACAGCATAAGCCAGTGCTGTGTGTCACGCCACAGGAGGCTGCACTGTTACCTGCCGCCCAAGGCAACATTGCAACACAAAAAGAACCACATCAGAGAGAAATGGACAGATACCTGAAGTAAGAACTTTACCTGTGTGCTTTTTCAGCGTGGTGAGAGCTCTGGGGTTACATACAGAACGACCAGACCAGGCGTCTGGGTTTACCATTTGCTACGTGACCTTAGACAAATCACTATAGTCCCTAAGACTCAGTGTTTTCAAGACAACTGAACTCACAGGATTTTAAATGAATGAGATGAGATTAATAGAAGAAAGCACTTTTCCCAGTAAAGTATTATACAAGCATAAAACTTTGTAAATTCTAAACTACTTTGAAGATTATCAAGATAAACAGGAGCTGGGTGTGGCGGCACATGTTTTAATCCCAGCATTTGGGAGGCAGAGGTAAGAGGAACACTGTGAGTTCAAGGCCGCCCTGAGGCTACACAGTGAATTCCAAGTTGTGAGAGACCCTACCTCGAAAAAAACCAAAAAAGAAAAAAGAAAGAAAGAAAGAAAGAAAGAAAGAAAGAAAGAAAGAAAGAAAAGAAAAGAAAAGAAAAGAAAAGAAAAGAAAAGAAAAGAAAAGAAAGGAAAAGAAAAGAAAAGCAGCGTCCATTCCTTCTCTGAATTGAAACACTGAACAGCTCTAAATTCTACTGCCTTGGTTGCTCAGAGCCCCGCAGGCTCGAGGGCTGAGACACTTGTTTCCCAGCCGGAGGCGCTGTTCTGCCAGGGTAAGGCGCCTGGAAGGAAGCTAGCTAGGAGGTGGAAGGAAGCCAGATAGCTAGGAGGTGGGGTTTCAGTTGTAAATTGCTTTTTTTACCACCTCTTTTTGATTGTCTTGATTTTCTAAATGTAATCCAGGAAACATGCATTATCTTCTGTGATTTTAAAGTATTTTCAATCCCAAAACAAACTTTTTGCTTTTTGAAAAACATAGAAGTTGGAAAGCTTCACACTTTAATATCTAAAGACAATCCAACCCCAAACCTGGGCAAGAAGATCCCAGCAGGAGCTGAGCTGGCAGGGCAGTTCAATGGTGGAGTGCTCATGAGACCCGAGGCTCAACTCTTGGCACCACAGTGTTTTTTATTTATAACTAAATCATAGCTATATTAGAAAATTATAAAATTCTAGAGGTAAATTTTGTCTACTTGTTGGCACATAATGCAAAAATAGACTATATTTGGGATGTCTCACTTAAAATAGAGGTACATAACATATACAAATTTATTTTTTCCTTTTTTCCTTTTTTGGCTGACCTGGAATTTACTGTGTAGTCTCAGGGTGGTCTAGAACTCATGGTGATCCTCCTACTACCTTTGCCTCCTATGTTCTGTGACTAAACACGTATGCCACCACACCCAGCTTATTTTTTAATTTATTTGTGTTTGTGTTCATATGCTGGGTCTCTTATAGAAATTTTATGTCAAAAGCTTTAAAAAACTATAACCATTCACGTGATAGCCCTCCTTCCATAGAATTTGTCTCGGAGTGTAATTAGGAATATAAACACAAGTATGAGTTTTTAAGGCTATCTATTACATCTGCTAATCACGAAAATGACTGAGCTGGGACACACTTCAAGTGGTTCAGGGTTTGCCTAGCATGTGTGAAAAAGAAAAACAGAAAAGAGATTTTTTTTTTAAGATAAGGTCAAGCCATGTAGCCCAGCTGGCCTCAAAATGAGCCCTTTCTGCCTCGCAGAAATTACAGGAATGAGCTTCCATGCCCAGCAGAAGGAAAATTATTAAAACTCCCAATTTTCCATAGTACGGGTCACTTAAATAAATAACAACAGATCTCTGTTTTGAAATTATTTCTATGTCCCATTTCCATCTTGGAGAAAGGGTTCCATCAGAACTGACCAGCTTTGGTCCTTGCACGGGCTGGGGAACAGCTCAGTGACAGATGCTCACCTAGAAGGGGCTCCACACCTGGTCCCCAGTGCACCAAAAAGACAACACACAAGACCGTCACATACTCTGCTGTACCTAAGTATTGTGTGGCCACTAAAAGTAAACAGACTATGAAGCAGGGTTAGGGTTGCCCCGCTAATCCTCGTGGCTGCACATGCAGAATGAGCTACTCCTTCCTGTTAGCTGCGGTGATTTGCAAAAGGCAGAGTTATAGGTAACTCTGTGCTGTAACTTAAGCCTTTATATTTTTCCATAATATTAGTTTATAATCACAAACAACACGCATTTTATGCACATACTGTAATGACTCGTATTTTTCTCTTACTCTTAATGTTACCACGCGTGCTTTGGGGTTTCGAACAGATGGTCCTGATGACACATAGTCAGCCGTGTCGATCTCAATGGGAAAATGCTTCTCGCATTTCTCATCACTGTCCAGGGCAGCTGGCCACTCAGTGCAGAAGTCTGAGAATTAAAACAAAATTATCTCCATTATAGTTTCGCAGGTATATCCTATTGTGTTATGCTACCAGACAACACAATAACTGGTGTCACTCTCAGGCCACAGGTTCTCTTCTGCATTTCACATGTATGTCATTCTTTTCTTCTGTGGTTCATCCTCACCGAGAAATCTGACTTTGGGAACGATCTGAAAACTTTAGGTTTGGTGGGGAGCGGTACGTTCAGTTCAAGGGGAACCACGAGGCTGGGTGCAGCTCTAGGGAGAGAGTGCTCACCACGACTGAGGTTCAGCCCCAGCAATGGAATGAACAAAGGCACCGTCTTGATGGAAGTACATGACAGCCCTGCATTTCCTGCTGAGGGACAGTTCCACCCTCCTGCCTGATTCAAGCCAGGTGAACCTCGCAGAGCAGGTACTACTGTTGGGAAGGCGGCGGACATCGCCATTAACCGTCAGTGGAAGGAACTAAAGCACTAGAGAACGCCACGAGAGCTGAGCTGTCACCAACCGTCTTCCAGACATGAGTCACCCAAGGCCCCGCTCAGCAGGCCCAGAGGCCTGGTCATCCCGACAGGGACCTTGACAGTAACCACGGTTCTCCTACAGGATTCAACGAGCCAGTGGGGTCAATGGAAACCCAGTGTTGCCCTCTTTGGGCAAGACAGCCCAGAAGGGGTGGTGTGGGTCCCCACAGGAGTTCCAAGTGCCTATGAACATGGCTCTTTTACCCCCAGCACAGGGACACACATCCCATCCCCAATGGGAGGGGTAGGGAGGTAACTTCCGGCCCCACAGGCACGGGCGCCCGATTTCACACTGTTGTAGTCCCATCAAGGAGGGTGGTGGAGGGCTTCTCACACCGCCAGATCCTCTGTGCAGTCCCTGGGTAGACTTTTTCTAAGACAATGGACAGTAGTGGGTTCTGGGGTCAAACAGTTGGACTCCTGACCCAGGCCACTGGGGCTGGCCTCTCTCTCAGTTGGCCATAATCATGAACAATAGGCAGCTCTTCCATGTGACATATAAGGAACAGTGAGAGGCATTTTGCCCACAACCTCCCCTAAGCTAACAACTGTCCACTGGTGGATACTATGTTTAGCTTCTTTTAGGCTTGATTTAAAACTCAGTCAGAAGCTGGGCATGGTGACACATGCCTTTCATCCCAGCACTCAGCAGGCAGAGGTCGGAGGATCTCTGTGAGTTCGAGGCTACCCTGAGACTACAGAGTGCATTCCAAGTCAGTCTGGACTAGAGAGCCTACCTCGCAAAAAAAAAAAAAAAAAAAAAAAAAAAAAAAGAAAGAAAGAAAAAGAAAGAAAAACAAAAACCTGTCAGTAAACTGTCACTCTGAGCTCTAAGACTCTGATTTTGGTGGCTCACACCTGTAACACGCGGGCAGTGAGGCTGAGGGTAGAGGAAGCTGAGTTCCAGGCCACTCCGAGTATGGTGTGAAGCTCTATCTCAGAAAAGCAAACAACAAAGTGGTAATGCACTGAGGAGACAGACGGAAGAACATTGGACTGAGTTCAAGGCCACTCTAAGAATACATAGTGAATTCCAGGTCAGCCGGGGATAGAGTGAGACCCTACCTCGAAAAAACAAAAAAAAAAACAACAAAAAAAAGAGGGCTGGAGAGATGACTCAGCGGTTAAGGCACTTGTCTACAAAGCCTAAGGATCAGAATTCAATTCTGCAGTACCCATGTAAAAACAGATGCATAAAGTGGTGCATGCATCTGGAGTGTATTTGCAATGGCTGGAGGCCCTGGCACGCCCATTCTCTCTCTTCTTCTTCCTCTCTATCTCTCTTTGCTTGCACATAAATAAAAATTAAGAAAAAAAAATAGGGCTGGAGAGATGGCTTAGTGGTTAAGGTGCTTGCCTGCAAAGCTAAAGGACCCAGGTCCTGTAGGAGCCCAGGGACCATGTATGTCAGATGCACAAGGTGGCACATGCGTCTGGAGTTTGTTTGCAGTGGCTAAAGGCCTGGTGCTCCCACTGTATGTGCCTCTCTCTCAAATAAATATACAAAAATAAAAAATATTTTAAAAGGTTACATGATTAAAAAAATTTTTTTTAAACACTTGGGCTGGAAAAATGGCTTAGTGGTTAAGGTACTTGCCTGTGAAGCCTAAGGACCCAGGTTCAAGTCCCCAGAATTCATGTAAGTCAGTTGCACATGGTGACATAAGCATCTAGAGTTTGTTAGCAGTGGTTGGAGGCCCTGGCATGCCCATTCTCAATCTCTCTCTCTAATAAAATCTTTTAAAAAATGACAAAAACTAAAACTACCCTTTACTTTCAGAAGAAAGAAACATGGTAGGAAATAACACTCTGGTATGAAAAGAAAGCACCGAGCAAGGCTGACTGGCCCCCACCCTGGGCCAACCCCAGGACCCTGCCCCGAAGGTGTGTTACTGCCAAGCACTTCATGCGATGAGCGTGGAGAATTATGAGATCTTGGTTTTCATGGAGTCTTTTTTTTCCCTTTTAAACTGTGAGTAAGTCTTGTCGATCACCTGACAATTACAGTTTTACATTAAATTACCTAAATTACACGTCTAAAAACACAGCCAACTGGAGAGTGCATAATAGACCCCATTAGCTTTTACTCATCTGATAGGCAGACTTTACAAGACCTTGGCTTTCATTTAATTTCTGCCACTGGTTATTAACATTTTTCTAAGTTACTAAACTTTCCTGCACTTCACATTTTCCATTTCCAAGCAGATATAAAATCTGAACTGACCTACTTTGAAAGAAAACGAAGAAATCATCGAAAGGCTACAGTTATTTGAAGCTGGCAGGAAGAGAGCACGATTTAGGAAGGGTGAAGCCTGCTAATGTTTGTGAGAGTAACCCCCCCAGAGAGTACCCCCACTGTGAGAGTACCACACACTGTGAGTACCCGCCTGTGAGAGTGCCCCTGCTGTGAGAGCACCCCCCACTGTGAGAGTACCACAGGCTTAAGAGTACCCCCCTGTGAGAGTACCACAGGCTATAAGAGTATCCCCCTGTGAGAATACCACACACTGTGAGTACCCCCTGTAAGAGTACCTCCCGCTGTGAGAGTACCCGCCCCTGCTCCTGCCTACCCTACAGGAGTCTCCTTCAAAGGGGGCTAGAGGGAGACTTCACGAAGGTGGTCAGCTGCCAGGGTAGAGGTACATTAGGAGTGACTTTTAACAAGAAACAAAACAGAATGTGTTATGGTATATTGTAATGCACTGTTAACTAGCTTTAATTTTTTAAAAAATGTTTGTATTAGTTATTAGAGAAAGAGGCAGAGAGGGAGGGAGAGAATAAAGGGGCACACCAAGGCCTCTAGCCACTGCAGTGGAACTCCAGATGCATGCACCACCTTGTGCATCTGGCTTATGTGGGTCCTGGGGAAATGAATGTGGGTCCTTAGGTTTTGCAGGCAAGCGCCTTAACCACTAAGCCATCTCACCAGCCCTGGCTTTTTTTTTTCTTTATTTTTATTTATTTATTTGAGAATGATACACAGAGAGGAAGAGGCAAACAAATAGAGAATGGGCGCACCGGGGCCTCCAGCCACTGCAAACGAACTCCAGATGCATGCGCCACCTTGTGCATGTGCCTTACGTGGGTCCTGGGGAATCAAACCTAGAACCGGGGTCCTTAGGCTTCACAGGCAAGTGCCTAATGGCTAAGCCATCCCTCTCCGGCCGAGCCGTGGCTTTCTAAGCAGACAAATGGTGACGCTTCGCTCCCGTTCCAAGCACAGGCAGGCCCAGACGTTGCACAGGCGCAGAAGCCATCCTCTCATGAAAGGACACGGACCTCCGCCTCCTCGTTCACAAGGGAGGCCACTCCCACGCTTCAGGACCAGCCCATGCCCTGGTCCCTGTCCCTTTGAACGCAGGGCCCTCCTGAACGCTCAAATTCCATAATTATGTTCCTTATCCTAGTTCTCCTTCCAACATGATCAAGGAGAACATGTTTCTACATTTCAGGATTTTCCTGAGAAATCTCCACAAGAATACCGAGCATTTATACAACATATAATATATGCATATATATTAATAAATATATATAATATATAAATGTATATTTAGTTTTTTGAGGTAGGGTTTCACTCTAGCCCAGGCAGACCTGGAATTCACTATGTATTCTCAGGGTGTCCTTGAACTCACATGATTCTCCTACCTCAGCCTCCCGAGTGCTGGGACTAAAGGTGTGCACCACGACACTGGGCTCTGCACCTTACCTATACATGAGCATGAATACACCACTGCCTCATCAGAAGGTGCTAACTCCTGGGTTCAACTACAGAGTAACTAACAGCTGTGAATCAGAAAAACTCAAAGGTGCTAATCCTGTATATAACCCAATGCAAATGAAATCAAAGTTAAATTGCTGGTCTTGGCCGATGGTACTGCTTTGGGAGGCTGTGGAACTTCTAGGAAGGAGGTGGGGTCCTTGTTTGAGGAAGTGAGACACTAGGGAGTCGGTTTAGGGGTTATCACCACCTCAGTGCTGGTCCCATCTCTCTGCTTCCTGGTCTGCTGAAACGTCAGCCACCGCCCCACATTCCTGGGACTATACTATGATGTCCCTGCCATGAGCAGTGTCCCCTCACAGTGAGTGAAATAAACCAACCCTACACTCCTGCCTCCCTCCCTACTTCACTCCCCCATTCCTTCTTTCCATTGTTTCAGTCACAGCAACAAGAAAAGTAACAAAGCTATATAGGAAGGAGAAACAGTTGTAAGATGACTGGGGGATTCTATGTTTATGACCAGAAGTGACAGGCACCACAGAATATCAACAAGCTTAGAAAAGGAGGGGGAATCTACGGGTAAACACTGTTACTTATTTGCTAGACACACACAATACAATGTGCAGTGTAAGGTTAACTAAGTCCTGTTGTAGAAGAAAAATCGTTTAAAGACCATTTTTCTGCGTTGAAAGGATGGGAACTGGAAAGAAAGGAGACACCACAGATTTTTTTTGATTCTCTGTATCAATGCATCACTTTTCTGTACCCAGCACTCCTCTATCTATGATGCATCTATCTCTAAACTGACACCCTCTCTGCATGCACATCACTTCTCCACACTCACACGCTCTCTCCATGCACATCACTTCTCCACACTCACGTCTTCTCTCCATGCACACCACTTCTCCACACTCACGCCCTCTCTCCATGGACATCACTTCTCCACACTCACGCCCTCTCTCCATGGACATCACTTCTCCACACTCACGCCCTCTCTCCATGGACATCACTTCTCTACACTCACGCCCTCTCTCCATGTACATCACTTCTCCACACTCACACCCTCTCTCCATGTACATCACTTCTCCACACTCACACCCTCTCTCCATGTACATCACTTCTCCACACTCACACCCTCTCTGCATGCACATCACTTCTCCACACTCACGTCCTCTCTCCATGCACACCACTTCTCCACACTCACGCCCTCTCTCCATGTACATCACTTCTCCACACTCACGCCCTCTCTCCATGGACATCACTTCTCCACACTCACACCCTCTCTCCATGTACATCACTTCTCCACACTCACACCCTCTCTCCATGGACATCACTTCTCCACACTCACACCCTCTCTCCATGGACATCACTTCTCCACACTCACACCCTCTCTCCATGGACATCACTTCTCCACACTCACACCCTCTCTCCATGGACATCACTTCTCCACACTCACACCCTCTCTCCATGGACATCACTTCTCCACACTCACGCCCTCTCTCCATGTACATCACTTCTCTACACTCACACCCTCTCTCCATGGACATCACTCCTCCACACTCACACCCTCTCTCCATGGACATCACTTCTCTACACTCACACGCTCTCTCCATGTACATCACTTCTCTACACTCACACCCTCTCTCCATGGACATCACTTCTCCACACTCACACCCTCTCTCCATGGACATCACTCCTCCACACTCACACCCTCTCTCCATGGACATCACTTCTCCACACTCACACCCTCCCTCCATGGACATCACTTCTCCACACTCACACCCTCTCTCCATGGACATCACTCCTCCACACTCACACCCTCTCTCCATGCACATCACTTCTCCACACTCACACCCTCTCTCCATGGACATCACTCCTCCACACTCACACCCTCTCTCCATGGACATCACTTCTCCACACTCACACCCTCTCTCCATGGACATCACTCCTCCACACTCACACCCTCTCTCCATGCACATCACTTCTCCACACTCACACCCTCTCTCCATGTACATCACTTCGCCACACTCACACCCTCTCTCCATGGACATCACTTCTCCACACTCACACCCTCTCTCCATGCACATCGCTTCTCTACACTCACACCCTCTCTCCATGGACATCGCTTCTCCACACTCACACCCTCTCTCCATGGACATCACTTCTCTACACTCACGCCCTCTCTCCATGTACATCACTTCTCCACACTCACGCCCTCTCTCCATGTACATCACTTCTCCACACTCACACCCTCTCTCCATGGACATCACTTCTCCACACTCACACCCTCTCTCCATGGACATCACTCCTCCACACTCACACCCTCTCTCCATGCACATCACTTCTCCACACTCACACGCTCTGTCCATGTACATCACTTCTCCACACTCACACCCTCTCTCCATGTACATCACTTCTCTACACTCACACCCTCTCTCCATGTACATCACTTCTCCACACTCACACCCTCTCTCCATGTACATCACTTCTCCACACTCACACCCTCTCTCCATGTACATCACTTCTCCACACTCACGCCCTCTCTCCATGTACATCACTTCTCTACACTCACACCATCTCTCCATGGACATCACTCCTCCACACTCACACCCTCTCTCCATGCACATCACTTCTCCACACTCACACCCTCTCTCCATGGACATCACTCCTCCACACTCACACCCTCTCTCCATGGACATCACTTCTCCACACTCACACCCTCTCTCCATGGACATCACTTCTCCACACTCACACCCTCTCTCCATGGACATCACTTCTCCACACTCACACCCTCTCTCCATGGACATCACTTTCTCTACACTCACACCCTCTCTCCATGCACATCACTTCTCTACACTCACACCCTCTCTCCATGGACATCACTTCTCCACACTCACACCCTCTCTCCATGTACATCACTTCTCCACACTCACACCCTCTCTCCATGGACATCACTTCTCCACACTCACACCCTCTCTCCATGGACATCACTTCTCCACACTCACACCCTCTCTCCATGGACATCACTTCTCCACACTCACACCCTCTCTCCATGGACATCACTTCTCCACACTCACACCCTCTCTCCATGGACATCACTTCTCCACACTCACGCCCTCTCTCCATGTACATCACTTCTCTACACTCACACCCTCTCTCCATGGACATCACTCCTCCACACTCACACCCTCTCTCCATGGACATCACTTCTCTACACTCACACGCTCTCTCCATGTACATCACTTCTCTACACTCACACCCTCTCTCCATGGACATCACTTCTCCACACTCACACCCTCTCTCCATGGACATCACTCCTCCACACTCACACCCTCTCTCCATGGACATCACTTCTCCACACTCACACCCTCCCTCCATGGACATCACTTCTCCACACTCACACCCTCTCTCCATGGACATCACTCCTCCACACTCACACCCTCTCTCCATGCACATCACTTCTCCACACTCACACCCTCTCTCCATGGACATCACTCCTCCACACTCACACCCTCTCTCCATGGACATCACTTCTCCACACTCACACCCTCTCTCCATGGACATCACTCCTCCACACTCACACCCTCTCTCCATGCACATCACTTCTCCACACTCACACCCTCTCTCCATGTACATCACTTCGCCACACTCACACCCTCTCTCCATGGACATCACTTCTCCACACTCACACCCTCTCTCCATGCACATCGCTTCTCTACACTCACACCCTCTCTCCATGGACATCGCTTCTCCACACTCACACCCTCTCTCCATGGACATCACTTCTCTACACTCACGCCCTCTCTCCATGTACATCACTTCTCCACACTCACGCCCTCTCTCCATGTACATCACTTCTCCACACTCACACCCTCTCTCCATGGACATCACTTCTCCACACTCACACCCTCTCTCCATGGACATCACTCCTCCACACTCACACCCTCTCTCCATGCACATCACTTCTCCACACTCACACGCTCTGTCCATGTACATCACTTCTCCACACTCACACCCTCTCTCCATGTACATCACTTCTCTACACTCACACCCTCTCTCCATGTACATCACTTCTCCACACTCACACCCTCTCTCCATGTACATCACTTCTCCACACTCACACCCTCTCTCCATGTACATCACTTCTCCACACTCACGCCCTCTCTCCATGTACATCACTTCTCTACACTCACACCATCTCTCCATGGACATCACTCCTCCACACTCACACCCTCTCTCCATGCACATCACTTCTCCACACTCACACCCTCTCTCCATGGACATCACTCCTCCACACTCACACCCTCTCTCCATGGACATCACTTCTCCACACTCACACCCTCTCTCCATGGACATCACTTCTCCACACTCACACCCTCTCTCCATGGACATCACTTCTCCACACTCACACCCTCTCTCCATGGACATCACTTCTCTACACTCACACCCTCTCTCCATGCACATCACTTCTCTACACTCACACCCTCTCTCCATGGACATCGCTTCTCCACACTCACACCCTCTCTCCATGGACATCACTTCTCTACACTCACACCCTCTCTCCATGTACATCACTTCTCTACACTCACACCCTCTCTCCATGGACATCACTCCTCCACACTCACACCCTCTCTCCATGGACATCACTTCTCCACACTCACACGCTCTGTCCATGTACATCACTTCTCCACACTCACACCCTCTCTCCATGTACATCACTTCTCTACACTCACGCCCTCTCTCCATGTACATCACTTCTCCACACTCACGCCCTCTCTCCATGGACATCACTTCTCCACACTCACACCCTCTCTCCATGGACATCACTCCTCCACACTCACACCCTCTCTCCATGGACATCACTTCTCCACACTCACACCCTCTCTCCATGCACATCGCTTCTCTACACTCACACCCTCTCTCCATGGACATCGCTTCTCCACACTCACACCCTCTCTCCATGGACATCACTTCTCTACACTCACGCCCTCTCTCCATGTACATCACTTCTCCACACTCACGCCCTCTCTCCATGTACATCACTTCTCCACACTCACACCCTCTCTCCATGGACATCACTTCTCCACACTCACACCCTCTCTCCATGGACATCACTCCTCCACACTCACACCCTCTCTCCATGCACATCACTTCTCCACACTCACACGCTCTGTCCATGTACATCACTTCTCCACACTCACACCCTCTCTCCATGTACATCACTTCTCTACACTCACACCCTCTCTCCATGTACATCACTTCTCCACACTCACACCCTCTCTCCATGTACATCACTTCTCCACACTCACACCCTCTCTCCATGTACATCACTTCTCCACACTCACGCCCTCTCTCCATGTACATCACTTCTCTACACTCACACCCTCTCTCCATGTACATCACTTCTCCACACTCACGCCCTCTCTCCATGTACATCACTTCTCCACACTCACACCCTCTCTCCATGGACATCACTTCTCCACACTCACGCCCTCTCTCCATGTACATCGCTTCTCCACACTCACACCCTCTCTCCATGGACATCGCTTCTCCACACTCACACCCTCTCTCCATGGACATCACTCCTCCACACTCACACCATCTCTCCATGGACATCACTCCTCCACACTCACACCCTCTCTCCATGCACATCACTTCTCCACACTCACACCCTCTCTCCATGGACATCACTCCTCCACACTCACACCCTCTCTCCATGGACATCACTTCTCCACACTCACACCCTCTCTCCATGGACATCACTTCTCCACACTCACACCCTCTCTCCATGGACATCACTTCTCCACACTCACACCCTCTCTCCATGGACATCACTTCTCTACACTCACACCCTCTCTCCATGCACATCACTTCTCTACACTCACACCCTCTCTCCATGGACATCGCTTCTCCACACTCACACGCTCTGTCCATGTACATCACTTCTCCACACTCACACCCTCTCTCCATGTACATCACTTCTCTACACTCACACCCTCTCTCCATGTACATCACTTCTCCACACTCACACCCTCTCTCCATGTACATCACTTCTCCACACTCACACCCTCTCTCCATGTACATCACTTCTCCACACTCACGCCCTCTCTCCATGTACATCACTTCTCTACACTCACACCATCTCTCCATGGACATCACTCCTCCACACTCACACCCTCTCTCCATGCACATCACTTCTCCACACTCACACCCTCTCTCCATGGACATCACTCCTCCACACTCACACCCTCTCTCCATGGACATCACTTCTCCACACTCACACCCTCTCTCCATGGACATCACTTCTCCACACTCACACCCTCTCTCCATGGACATCACTTCTCCACACTCACACCCTCTCTCCATGGACATCACTTCTCTACACTCACACCCTCTCTCCATGCACATCACTTCTCTACACTCACACCCTCTCTCCATGGACATCGCTTCTCCACACTCACACCCTCTCTCCATGGACATCACTTCTCTACACTCACACCCTCTCTCCATGTACATCACTTCTCTACACTCACACCCTCTCTCCATGGACATCACTCCTCCACACTCACACCCTCTCTCCATGGACATCACTTCTCCACACTCACACGCTCTGTCCATGTACATCACTTCTCCACACTCACACCCTCTCTCCATGTACATCACTTCTCTACACTCACGCCCTCTCTCCATGTACATCACTTCTCCACACTCACGCCCTCTCTCCATGGACATCACTTCTCCACACTCACACCCTCTCTCCATGGACATCACTCCTCCACACTCACACCCTCTCTCCATGGACATCACTTCTCCACACTCACACCCTCTCTCCATGCACATCGCTTCTCTACACTCACACCCTCTCTCCATGGACATCGCTTCTCCACACTCACACCCTCTCTCCATGGACATCACTTCTCTACACTCACGCCCTCTCTCCATGTACATCACTTCTCCACACTCACGCCCTCTCTCCATGTACATCACTTCTCCACACTCACACCCTCTCTCCATGGACATCACTTCTCCACACTCACACCCTCTCTCCATGGACATCACTCCTCCACACTCACACCCTCTCTCCATGCACATCACTTCTCCACACTCACACGCTCTGTCCATGTACATCACTTCTCCACACTCACACCCTCTCTCCATGTACATCACTTCTCTACACTCACACCCTCTCTCCATGTACATCACTTCTCCACACTCACACCCTCTCTCCATGTACATCACTTCTCCACACTCACACCCTCTCTCCATGTACATCACTTCTCCACACTCACGCCCTCTCTCCATGTACATCACTTCTCTACACTCACACCCTCTCTCCATGTACATCACTTCTCCACACTCACGCCCTCTCTCCATGTACATCACTTCTCCACACTCACACCCTCTCTCCATGGACATCACTTCTCCACACTCACGCCCTCTCTCCATGTACATCGCTTCTCCACACTCACACCCTCTCTCCATGGACATCGCTTCTCCACACTCACACCCTCTCTCCATGGACATCACTCCTCCACACTCACACCATCTCTCCATGGACATCACTCCTCCACACTCACACCCTCTCTCCATGCACATCACTTCTCCACACTCACACCCTCTCTCCATGGACATCACTCCTCCACACTCACACCCTCTCTCCATGGACATCACTTCTCCACACTCACACCCTCTCTCCATGGACATCACTTCTCCACACTCACACCCTCTCTCCATGGACATCACTTCTCCACACTCACACCCTCTCTCCATGGACATCACTTCTCTACACTCACACCCTCTCTCCATGCACATCACTTCTCTACACTCACACCCTCTCTCCATGGACATCGCTTCTCCACACTCACACCCTCTCTCCATGGACATCACTTCTCTACACTCACACCCTCTCTCCATGTACATCACTTCTCTACACTCACACCCTCTCTCCATGGACATCACTCCTCCACACTCACACCCTCTCTCCATGGACATCACTTCTCCACACTCACACGCTCTGTCCATGTACATCACTTCTCCACACTCACACCCTCTCTCCATGTACATCACTTCTCTACACTCACGCCCTCTCTCCATGTACATCACTTCTCCACACTCACGCCCTCTCTCCATGGACATCACTTCTCCACACTCACACCCTCTCTCCATGTACATCACTTCTCTACACTCACGCCCTCTCTCCATGTACATCACTTCTCCACACTCACGCCCTCTCTCCATGGACATCACTCCTCCACACTCACACCCTCTCTCCATGGACATCACTTCTCTACACTCACACGCTCTCTCCATGTACATCACTTCTCTACACTCACACCCTCTCTCCATGGACATCACTTCTCCACACTCACACCCTCTCTCCATGGACATCACTCCTCCACACTCACACCCTCTCTCCATGGACATCACTTCTCCACACTCACGCCCTCTCTCCATGGACATCACTCCTCCACACTCACACCCTCTCTCCATGGACATCACTTCTCTACACTCACACGCTCTCTCCATGTACATCACTTCTCCACACTCACGCCCTCTCTCCATGTACATCACTTCTCCACACTCACGCCCTCTCTCCATGGACATCACTTCTCCACACTCACACCCTCTCTCCATGTACATCACTTCTCCACACTCACACCCTCTCTCCATGGACATCACTTCTCCACACTCACACCCTCTCTCCATGGACATCACTTCTCCACACTCACACCCTCTCTCCATGGACATCACTTCTCCACACTCACACCCTCTCTCCATGGACATCACTTCTCCACACTCACACCCTCTCTCCATGGACATCACTTCTCCACACTCACGCCCTCTCTCCATGTACATCACTTCTCTACACTCACACCCTCTCTCCATGGACATCACTCCTCCACACTCACACCCTCTCTCCATGGACATCACTTCTCTACACTCACACGCTCTCTCCATGTACATCACTTCTCTACACTCACACCCTCTCTCCATGGACATCACTTCTCCACACTCACACCCTCTCTCCATGGACATCACTCCTCCACACTCACACCCTCTCTCCATGGACATCACTTCTCCACACTCACACCCTCCCTCCATGGACATCACTTCTCCACACTCACACCCTCTCTCCATGGACATCACTCCTCCACACTCACACCCTCTCTCCATGCACATCACTTCTCCACACTCACACCCTCTCTCCATGGACATCACTCCTCCACACTCACACCCTCTCTCCATGGACATCACTTCTCCACACTCACACCCTCTCTCCATGGACATCACTCCTCCACACTCACACCCTCTCTCCATGCACATCACTTCTCCACACTCACACCCTCTCTCCATGTACATCACTTCGCCACACTCACACCCTCTCTCCATGGACATCACTTCTCCACACTCACACCCTCTCTCCATGCACATCGCTTCTCTACACTCACACCCTCTCTCCATGGACATCGCTTCTCCACACTCACACCCTCTCTCCATGGACATCACTTCTCTACACTCACGCCCTCTCTCCATGTACATCACTTCTCCACACTCACGCCCTCTCTCCATGTACATCACTTCTCCACACTCACACCCTCTCTCCATGGACATCACTTCTCCACACTCACACCCTCTCTCCATGGACATCACTCCTCCACACTCACACCCTCTCTCCATGCACATCACTTCTCCACACTCACACGCTCTGTCCATGTACATCACTTCTCCACACTCACACCCTCTCTCCATGTACATCACTTCTCTACACTCACACCCTCTCTCCATGTACATCACTTCTCCACACTCACACCCTCTCTCCATGTACATCACTTCTCCACACTCACACCCTCTCTCCATGTACATCACTTCTCCACACTCACGCCCTCTCTCCATGTACATCACTTCTCTACACTCACACCATCTCTCCATGGACATCACTCCTCCACACTCACACCCTCTCTCCATGCACATCACTTCTCCACACTCACACCCTCTCTCCATGGACATCACTCCTCCACACTCACACCCTCTCTCCATGGACATCACTTCTCCACACTCACACCCTCTCTCCATGGACATCACTTCTCCACACTCACACCCTCTCTCCATGGACATCACTTCTCCACACTCACACCCTCTCTCCATGGACATCACTTCTCTACACTCACACCCTCTCTCCATGCACATCACTTCTCTACACTCACACCCTCTCTCCATGGACATCGCTTCTCCACACTCACACCCTCTCTCCATGGACATCACTTCTCTACACTCACACCCTCTCTCCATGTACATCACTTCTCTACACTCACACCCTCTCTCCATGGACATCACTCCTCCACACTCACACCCTCTCTCCATGGACATCACTTCTCCACACTCACACGCTCTGTCCATGTACATCACTTCTCCACACTCACACCCTCTCTCCATGTACATCACTTCTCTACACTCACGCCCTCTCTCCATGTACATCACTTCTCCACACTCACGCCCTCTCTCCATGGACATCACTTCTCCACACTCACACCCTCTCTCCATGGACATCACTCCTCCACACTCACACCCTCTCTCCATGGACATCACTTCTCCACACTCACACCCTCTCTCCATGCACATCGCTTCTCTACACTCACACCCTCTCTCCATGGACATCGCTTCTCCACACTCACACCCTCTCTCCATGGACATCACTTCTCTACACTCACGCCCTCTCTCCATGTACATCACTTCTCCACACTCACGCCCTCTCTCCATGTACATCACTTCTCCACACTCACACCCTCTCTCCATGGACATCACTTCTCCACACTCACACCCTCTCTCCATGGACATCACTCCTCCACACTCACACCCTCTCTCCATGCACATCACTTCTCCACACTCACACGCTCTGTCCATGTACATCACTTCTCCACACTCACACCCTCTCTCCATGTACATCACTTCTCTACACTCACACCCTCTCTCCATGTACATCACTTCTCCACACTCACACCCTCTCTCCATGTACATCACTTCTCCACACTCACACCCTCTCTCCATGTACATCACTTCTCCACACTCACGCCCTCTCTCCATGTACATCACTTCTCTACACTCACACCCTCTCTCCATGTACATCACTTCTCCACACTCACGCCCTCTCTCCATGTACATCACTTCTCCACACTCACACCCTCTCTCCATGGACATCACTTCTCCACACTCACGCCCTCTCTCCATGTACATCGCTTCTCCACACTCACACCCTCTCTCCATGGACATCGCTTCTCCACACTCACACCCTCTCTCCATGGACATCACTCCTCCACACTCACACCATCTCTCCATGGACATCACTCCTCCACACTCACACCCTCTCTCCATGCACATCACTTCTCCACACTCACACCCTCTCTCCATGGACATCACTCCTCCACACTCACACCCTCTCTCCATGGACATCACTTCTCCACACTCACACCCTCTCTCCATGGACATCACTTCTCCACACTCACACCCTCTCTCCATGGACATCACTTCTCCACACTCACACCCTCTCTCCATGGACATCACTTCTCTACACTCACACCCTCTCTCCATGCACATCACTTCTCTACACTCACACCCTCTCTCCATGGACATCGCTTCTCCACACTCACACCCTCTCTCCATGGACATCACTTCTCTACACTCACACCCTCTCTCCATGTACATCACTTCTCTACACTCACACCCTCTCTCCATGGACATCACTCCTCCACACTCACACCCTCTCTCCATGGACATCACTTCTCCACACTCACACGCTCTGTCCATGTACATCACTTCTCCACACTCACACCCTCTCTCCATGTACATCACTTCTCTACACTCACGCCCTCTCTCCATGTACATCACTTCTCCACACTCACGCCCTCTCTCCATGGACATCACTTCTCCACACTCACACCCTCTCTCCATGTACATCACTTCTCTACACTCACGCCCTCTCTCCATGTACATCACTTCTCCACACTCACGCCCTCTCTCCATGGACATCACTCCTCCACACTCACACCCTCTCTCCATGGACATCACTTCTCTACACTCACACGCTCTCTCCATGTACATCACTTCTCTACACTCACACCCTCTCTCCATGGACATCACTTCTCCACACTCACACCCTCTCTCCATGGACATCACTCCTCCACACTCACACCCTCTCTCCATGGACATCACTTCTCCACACTCACACCCTCCCTCCATGGACATCACTTCTCCACACTCACACCCTCTCTCCATGGACATCACTCCTCCACACTCACACCCTCTCTCCATGCACATCACTTCTCCACACTCACACCCTCTCTCCATGGACATCACTCCTCCACACTCACACCCTCTCTCCATGGACATCACTTCTCCACACTCACACCCTCTCTCCATGGACATCACTCCTCCACACTCACACCCTCTCTCCATGCACATCACTTCTCCACACTCACACCCTCTCTCCATGTACATCACTTCGCCACACTCACACCCTCTCTCCATGGACATCACTTCTCCACACTCACACCCTCTCTCCATGCACATCGCTTCTCTACACTCACACCCTCTCTCCATGGACATCGCTTCTCCACACTCACACCCTCTCTCCATGGACATCACTTCTCTACACTCACGCCCTCTCTCCATGTACATCACTTCTCCACACTCACGCCCTCTCTCCATGTACATCACTTCTCCACACTCACACCCTCTCTCCATGGACATCACTTCTCCACACTCACACCCTCTCTCCATGGACATCACTCCTCCACACTCACACCCTCTCTCCATGCACATCACTTCTCCACACTCACACCCTCTCTCCATGTACATCACTTCTCCACACTCACACCCTCTCTCCATGGACATCACTTCTCCACACTCACACCCTCTCTCCATGCACATCACTTCTCTACACTCACACCCTCTCTCCATGGACATCGCTTCTCCACACTCACACCCTCTCTCCATGGACATCGCTTCTCTACACTCACACCCTCTCTCCATGGACATCACTTCTCTACACTCACACCCTCTCTCCATGGACATCACTTCTCCACACTCACACCCTCTCTCCATGGACATCACTTCTCCACACTCACACGCTCTCTCCATGTACATCACTTCTCTACACTCACACCCTCTCTCCATGTACATCACTTCTCCACACTCACACGCTCTCTCCATGTACATCACTTCTCTACACTCACACCCTCTCTCCATGCACATCACTTCTCCACACTCACACGCTCTCTCCATGTACATCACTTCTCTACACTCACACCCTCTCTCCATGCACATCACTTCTCCACACTCACGCCCTCTCTCCATGTACATCACTTCTCCACACTCACGTCCTCTCTCCATGCACACCACTTCTCCACACTCACACCCTCTCTCCATGTACACCACTTCTCCACACTCACACCCTCTCTCCATGTACATCACTTCTCCACACTCACACCCTCTTGCCATGGACATCACTTCTCCACACTCACACCCTCTCTCCATGGACATCACTTCTCCACACTCACACCCTCTCTCCATGGACATCACTTCTCCACACTCACACCCTCTCTCCATGTACACCACTTCTCCACACTCACACCCTCTCTCCATGTACATCACTTCTCCACACTCACACCCTCTTGCCATGGACATCACTTCTCCACACTCACACCCTCTCTCCATGGACATCACTTCTCCACACTCACACCCTCTCTCCATGGACATCACTTCTCCACACTCACACTCTCTCTCCATGTACATCACTTCTCTACACTCACGCCCTCTCTCCATGTACATCACTTCTCCACACTCACGCCCTCTCTCCATGGACATCACTTCTCTACACTCACGCCCTCTCTCCATGTACATCACTTCTCCACACTCACGCCCTCTCTCCATGTACATCACTTCTCCACACTCACACCCTCTCTCCATGGACATCACTTCTCCACACTCACACCCTCTCTCCATGGACATCACTCCTCCACACTCACACCCTCTCTCCATGCACATCACTTCTCCACACTCACACCCTCTCTCCATGGACATCACTTCTCCACACTCACACCCTCTCTCCATGCACATCACTTCTCTACACTCACACCCTCTCTCCATGGACATCGCTTCTCCACACTCACACCCTCTCTCCATGGACATCGCTTCTCTACACTCACACCCTCTCTCCATGGACATCACTTCTCTACACTCACACCCTCTCTCCATGGACATCACTTCTCCACACTCACACCCTCTCTCCATGGACATCACTTCTCCACACTCACACGCTCTCTCCATGTACATCACTTCTCTACACTCACACCCTCTCTCCATGTACATCACTTCTCCACACTCACACGCTCTCTCCATGTACATCACTTCTCTACACTCACACCCTCTCTCCATGCACATCACTTCTCCACACTCACACGCTCTCTCCATGTACATCACTTCTCTACACTCACACCCTCTCTCCATGCACATCACTTCTCCACACTCACGCCCTCTCTCCATGTACATCACTTCTCCACACTCACACGCTCTCTCCATGTACATCACTTCTCTACACTCACACCCTCTCTACATCACTTCTCCACACTCACACCCTCTCTCCATGCACATCACTTCTCCACACTCACGCCCTCTCTCCATGTACATCACTTCTCCACACTCACACCCTCTCTCCATGTACATCACTTCTCCACACTCACACTCTCTGTCCAGGTTGAATCCGTGCATCTGCAGCTACCAGCGAAGCGGCTGTGCTTTCTCAGTCTGCACATGCTCTTTGTGTGACGTGGTGAACCCACCACCGCAATTATGGCTTCACCTTGTTTTCATCTGTTTTTTTTTTTTTTTTTTTAATTTTTTTTTTACAGTGTCTTGTTACACAGCTCAGTGGGCCTCAAACTCGGATCCTCCTCCCTTGACTCCCGAGTGTCAGTATCACAGATTTGCACACCACATCTGTGTATATTTTGTCTTCTATTTATTTTTGACAACACTGTAGAATAGCCAGCAAAATATTTTTGCAGATTTAACATCTTAAACTACTTTAAAATCTTTTTTTTTTTTTTTTAAGGGAGACAGCTAAATATATTGGTATGTTTCTGCAATCCCAGCACCTGAGAGGCTGTGGCAGGAGGGTCATGAACTCAAAGCTAGCCTGGGCTATACAGCAATATCCAAGCTAACCTAGGTTAGCAGGCATGCAGGAGCATCTTGAACACGATAAAACTAAAAAGGAAAAACAGGGCTGGATGCAGCAGCTAACACCTTTAATCCTAGCGCTTGGAAGGCTGAGGTAGAAGGGTCACTACGACTGAGTGCAGCATGGACAAGATAAGATCCTGCCTCACAAAACTAAGAAGCCTGACAATGATCAGAATGCAAAACTGAATGTCCTTAGACCCAAGAATGACTGATTCTCTGTTTACTCTCTCTCTCTGGCATGTGTACGTGTGTGTGTGTGTACAAGGCACACCACGGTCTCCTGCTGCTCCATATGAATGCCTACTCATCCATAAACTGCCTTCTTTGGTTGCTGGGAATTTAACCCAGGAAGGAAGGCAGGCTTTGCAAAGTGCCTTTGACCACTGAACCATCTCTTCGGCCCATTCTCCTACCACCTGAGAGTCTTAGGTTTACGTCCAAAGTTCATATAAAGTTCATAGACAAAAAGTACCTTTAAGAGCTTCACAGTGCCTTTTAATTGCTACTGGTGTCAAATGCAGAAAATTGGGGATCTGAAATAGAGGTTTGAAAGTACGGGTTAGATTCAATGGACCCCTTCCCTGAGCCAGAGTCTCTCTGCTCTTGGTGTGCTGAATTTCACGGCTCCGCTGACCCTGCTGCCTCAGCTGGGAGGCCAGGCATGTGCCACCATACCCAGCTGTATGCTATAAAAACATGAAAGATATTGTTTTCACAAAACAAAATCACAGGCCTGGTAAAGCAGGTAGGTGATGATCTCTCCCGGAGGGCTGGCGTGCCTCACAGACGTCAATGCCAGAGACATCCTTAGATCAGCCCTGGTGCCAGGATGGGGTGCCTTACAGTGACCTGGGTCTACAGATGCACGCATGCACCTCACTTTCCAGCTGAAAGCACGCAGGGCATGGTGCTGCGCTGCAATCCTAGCATGCAAGGCCGAGGCGGGTGGATCACGAACCCAAACCCATCCTGGACCACAGAGCAAGACCTTTGCCTCCAAAAGCCCAAATTCAGGAAGTGAAAGTGCAATCTTTCCTTCCCAACTCGCACTCTCAGGTGAGTTCACTTTTCTCACTTCCACTGAAAGATGCCAGAGAGAGAGTCCATAGGAAAGGGCACCGGGAAGCATTGGGCGTTACCACCGCTGCCTGGGCTAGTGTAACTAAACTCTCCAAGCTGCTCTATGCTGCCCCTAAACCATTAGGAGGGAGAACAGGACAGAGGACGATGGGCGTCCGGTTAGGGGTCAGGCTGAGCCCTGTGAGCAGCAACTCACCTTTAGAAGCTCCAGATTGCCCTCCTTCGCCATGGGCACGCCCTTCTTCACAGGGTAGCCCATGCGGACGGGAAGCGGCACTGCGGAGGGCTTAAAGGGCGCTGCAACAGGGTAAACACTGGCCCAGTCCTGGTCAACGGCCATTTTCTCAGTCCTAGGAGGTAGTGCCTGGGAAACACAAAATCCTTTAAAGATCTTTAAATATAAGCATAGCCTTTAATTTTGGGGCAAAAGATGTGAATATGAGACATACAAGTAAAACCACAACCTATATAAAAGCTGATTGCCAAATAGTCTGCTGCTGTTTGACTAAAAACCACCACCTAAACATCAGTGCACTGTCACTTCAAGCCTTCTACAAAGATCCCTCTACATTTCCTTCATAAAAAACTGACTTGTTGCCGGGCGTGGTGGCACACGGCTTTAATCCCAGCCCTCGGGAGGCAGAGGTAGGAGGATCGCCATGAGTTCAAGGCCATCCTGGGACTACATAGTGAATTAATTCCAGGTCAGCCTGAGCTAGACAGAGTGAGACCCTACCTCAGAAAACTAAAACAAAGAAACAAAAAAAAAAACTGATTTGTTTAATTAGACTTTTGGATTTTTTTTTTTTTTTTACATTTTGTTTATGAAGTTCTAACAACAGTTCGAAGTAACTTTTAAAAATTTTTTGTGGGGCTGGAGAGATGGCTTAGAGGGGACCTTGGTTCAGGGCTCAATTCCCCAGAACCCACTAAGCCAAATGCACAAGAAGGAGCATAAGTCTGGAGTTTGTTTGCAGTGGCTAGGGGCCCTGGTGCACCCATTCTCTCTCTTTCTATCTGCCTGTTTCTCTGTCTGTTGCCCTCAAGTAAATAAATAAAAATGAACAAAAAAAATTTTGTTTAATTTTTTGTGGAAGTCAGTGCATGAGAACATTAAGAACTCGGAAGCAGGGCTGCCTGGGCATGCAGCTCGGCTGGCACAGTGCCTGTCCAGCCTGCAGGAGGAGCAGGAAGGAATACAGCAAGTCTGAGGCCAGCCTGGGCTGCAGGAGATCCGGACTAAAACTCAAAACAAACCTTGGAAATAAGGGAGATATAGGGTAAGGACATGGAAGTAAGTATCAAGGGTAAAAGGATTAAATAAACTGGGCGTGGTGGTGCACGCCTTTAATCCCAGCAATCCGAGGCAGAGGTAGGAGGGCCACTGTGAGGTCAAGGCCACCCTGAGATTATAGAGTGAATTCCAGGTCAGCCTGAGCTAGAGTGAGACCCTTCCCCCCCCCCCCGTCCCCCCCAAAAAGTTGTATCCTAGGCCCAGAGAAAAGTCACCTCCCAGCTCGATCACAGTAACAGGAATATACTTAAAGGTGAGATGCACAAGGGACGGGCAGCACGTAGACGTAGGGCCCACGGTGTCACAGGGCAGCAGCGCCCCTCGAAGCACTATGAAACCACTTGTCCCGGGGGCCAGTAGCGTCCCTTGAAGACTCCTGCTCAGGGTCAGTAACACGGTGCCATCTAACCTCCAGCTAAGGCGCCTCATGGCCAGGACTCCTGGAGAAGCCACAGGGGTTAGCTGGAGATTCATGACAACCGCTCCAGGTACCACCAAAACCAGTCTGTACGCCAACAGACACTCCAGTCTCATGGGAGTACGGCCATCAGTCTACTTAAAGCCGCCTCTTCTCTGTGTATAAACACCCCCAGAAGGTGGAAGGGCGACCACAGCAGGCTCACGGGCCTTCCCCAGCGGCGCCCTCCATCTGACTCCTCAGCTGCAGAAACTGCGGCGACAGAACGCAATCAAAGAAGCCGTTTACCTTTCTTCTCAGCTGCCGTTCGTTTCTGGGTGTCCTTTCTGTCACACCTGAAAGATGCCACAAAGGAGACAGTTCATGATGCAGGTTTTTCAAGACCCACAGCTGCCACAATTTAAGCTCTTTGGTAACATAAAAATGAAGCAATCACATACTTGTCTCAAGCTCAGAGACTCAAACCTTTCTAATGAAAAAAGGTTGGAAATAAAGAAAGTCCACAGCTGTCTGATATAGTTTACTGTGCTTTATTGGTATAATGAGTTGATATACTGATACTTTGATTTCAACATTGAGATGTTATCTTCACCTAAGGAAGTATTTTCTTTCCTTCCTTTGCTCCTCCCTTCCTCCATGTTTTGTTTTTGCTTGTGTGTGTGGGGGTGGTGCCCCAGATACTCGCATGAGGGGCAGAGGGGCAGTGGCCAACAGAGCAGGAGCGGAACGTCGGGTGTCCTGCTCCATCACTCTGCCACACCGTCTTGTTTTGAGCCAGAGTCTCTTTACTGTTCTGGCGCTTTCAGAGCTCCAATGACTCTCAGGTCTCAGATCTCCTGAAGGACCAGGGCTGCAGACATACGCGGCTATGCCCAGCTGTTGATGGGGGCTCTAGAGATTCGAACTTCGGTGGTCTCAGGTCCTCATGCTTGCACAGCAAACTCGTATAACTGCTTAGCCATCTCTCCAGCCCACTCTCTCCAGTTTACGAGACAGTGACATACACTGTGGCCCAGGCTAGCTGCAAACTTGCAAGACTCTTCTGACTCAGCTCCCCAGGTAGCAGAATATAGGTATGGGCCACTGCACCTGGCTAAAGAAATGTTCTCAATAAATTTTAAGGTACAGAGCAAAATAAAATAATCTCCCAAATTGAAATATCTAGCTAGAACTGAGTATTCTGAATCTTCAAAGATAACTGAAAGGCTGTAATTATTAATATACATGCTCATAGTTTGAATTACTCTAGTCTCTAAAAAGGCAATTCCTTCAGTTTCCCTGTGTCATCCGGTATTAGAGTTACGGCGCCATGAGCACAACGGTTTCACTGACTCTCCCTTCCCGTCTACAAGGCTGCACAGCCACAGCAGAATTCCAGTGCAGGCCTTTCTGTCTTCCTCTGTGCTTCCCTGCTTGGATCATGCCTCCCTTCCATTTCCTCCTCCTCCTCCTCCATTTCCCCATCTGACATGCTTCTCCTCTCCCCACAACAGTCATTCATTCGAAAATCATTCGAGGGGACTGGGAGATGATGGCTTAGTGAACGGTTAAAGGTGCTTGCTTGCAAAGCCTGCTGGGCTGGGTTCAGATCCCCAGTTACCCACGTAGAGCTGGATGGATATTTGTTTGCAGTGGCAAGAGACCTTGGAGTGTGTGTGCATACACACACACAAATAAATATAAATTTAAAAACTTATTTGAGTAGCAGAAACTAGGAAGGCAGCCATGAACAAAACAGTCCCTGTGCTCAGAGAATGCTCACGCTGTCAAGACAAATTCGATGAGCACTGTAAGTACTATGGGAACATGAGCAGGGACCTGAACCTGTCAGCTGGTAATGTCAGGTGTCCGCTTGGTGGGACTGAGGGATACCCAGATAGCAGTGTGTCTGTGAGGCTGTTCCCACAGGAGATAGAGGCGAGTTGGTAGACGGAGTGGGGAAGATCTATTCTCCATCCAAGCGGATGGGGAGAAACAAGACGCCAGAGCAAAGCAAACATGTGCCCTGGTTCT
The DNA here is from genome assembly GCA_036346955.1 of Dipus sagitta. Classification (NCBI taxonomy): domain Eukaryota; kingdom Metazoa; phylum Chordata; class Mammalia; order Rodentia; family Dipodidae; genus Dipus; species Dipus sagitta. The sequence goes on from CM070789.1 coordinate 3,037,321, forward strand.
CTCTCCTCAGACGTGGCGGAGGCATGCTGTCAGCTTCTGATGCAAGAAGGGAGGTAGAAACAGAGCTTCCCAGAAGCTGCAGGGTCGGCCAGCTTGATGAGCCAGCAGTCAACAGCCTCAGTTATTAGACCTGTGCGGTGACGGGCTCTGCTGCCATGCTGACTGACCCTGTGGCAACCTGGCCGCCTCATAGTCTACCTCCCCACTATCTTTCTCAATGCTCTGCTTTCTTTGCTTCAGAACGTTTAACACGGACTTTTCACGCAACCATTTACTTGCCTGCACTCTAGTGTCTCCAAAAGAACGTGACAAGGGCTGGAGAGATGACTCAGTGGGTAAAGTGCTTGCCTGCGAAGCCTAAGGACCCAGGTTCGATTCCCCAGAACCCACATAAGCCAGATAGATGCACATGATAGTGCAAGCATCTGGAGTTCCTTTGTAGTACCTAGAGGCCCTGGAACGCCCGTTCTCTCTCTCTCTCTCACAATAAATAAATAAACAAATAAATAAACAGATAAATGAAAATAAGGGGCTGGAGAGAAGGCTTAGTGGTTAAGATGCTTGCCTGCAAGGCTTAGGGACTCATGTTCCACTTTCCAGATCCCACGTAGGCCAGACGCATAAAGGGACACACGCGCAAGGCTGCATATGAGCACAAGGGAGCCCACGCGTCTACAGTTCCAGTGCAGTGGATGCAGGCCCCGGCACGCTCGCTTTCTCTCTCTCTTGCATTAAAAAAGAGCCAGTCTGTTGGGCTTGCCTCAAAAAATAAATTAAAATAAATAAAAACTAAAAAGAAAAAGAAAAACAATAAATAAAAATATTTTGAAAAATAAAAAGAATGTGGCCTTTGCCAGGTCAGAACCTCTAGCGGGTGGAACAGGCCTGGATCAACAGAATAAGAGTGAAAACCTACACACACACAGGCGCTCTGCAAGGCACTGAGGAATCTGTCACTTCTGAAGCCACGGGAAACCACCTGCAGGAGGCTTTCAACAAGGAGAGGCATCTGTGCAAGCCTGGGAAGGCCCGGAGGAAGCAAGGCGTAGTGTGTGAGTGTGCGCAAGGGGCTGGGTGCGGCGTGGACAGTGTGGACCACGAGCCAGGGTGACCGGGCTGGGCGCGGAGTGGACAGTGTGGACCGTGAGCCAGGATGACCGGGCTGGGCGCGGAGTGGACAGTGTGGACTGCGAGTCAGGGTGACCCAGGCTGGGCGCAGAGTGGACAGTGTGGACCGTGAGCCAGGGTGACCGGGCTGGGCGCGGAGTGGACAGTGTGGACCGTGAGCCAGGATGACCGGGCTGGGCGTGGAGTGGGCAGTGTGGACAGGGAGCCAGGGTGACCCGCGCTGGGTGCGGAGTGGACAGTGTGGACAGGGAGCCAGGGTGACCCGGGCTGGGCGCGGAGTGGACAGTGTGGACCGCGAGTCAGGGTGACCAGGGCTGGGAGCAGAGTGGACAGTGTGGACAGGGAGCCAGGGTGACCTGGACTGGGCATGGAGTGGACAGCGTGAACAGGGAGCCAGAGTGACCGGGCTGGGCGTGGAGTGGACAGTGTGGACCGCGAGCAAGGGTGACCGGGCTGGGTGCAGAGTGGACAGTGTGGATAGGGAGCCAGGGTGACCCAGGATGGGCGCACAGTGGACAGTGGGAACAGGGAACCAGGGTGACCTGGACTGGGCATGGAGTGGACAGTGTGGACAGGGAGCCAGGGTGACCCGGACTGGGCATGGAGTGGACAGCGTGAACAGGGAGCCAGAGTGAGCCGGGACATGGACAGGGTGGACTGTGAGCCAGGGTGACCCGGGCTGGGCGTGGAGGGGCCAGTGTGGACCGTCAGCCAGGGTGACCTGGGCTGGACGCGTCGTGGACAGCGTGGACCGCGAGGCAGGCTGACCGGCTCCCCGGGGCCCCGTCGGACAGTCCTCTCCGCGCGGCCCGGGCCCCGACAGCAACACGCGTCCCCGCGCCCGGCGGCCCGCAGGAGCCCAGGCCGGGCCCACATCCGGGTCCTCCCGGCGCCTCGCTCGGCCGGACTTCCGCCCTCCCCACCCCACCACCCAGGCGGCGGCGGACACTCACGCGGCTTGGCTGTCGCGGCGTGCGCGGTCGAGGCGAAGGCGCGGGCTCCGGGCCGCAGGACCAGCCATAGCGGCAGCGGCAGCGGCAGCGGCAGCGGCAGCGCGGCGGCCGCCATGCTGGAGGACGGCGAGTCGGAGGGGACACGCGCCGCCGCCGAGCGCCCCCTAGAGACCGGAAACGCCGAGCTGAGCTCGGTCCGCATGCCGGAAGTACCCAGACTTAGGAAAAAGAATAAAGCCAATACATTTATTTTAAATCTTTTATTTACTTGCCATGAGAGAATGGGAGAAGGAAGGGGGAGAGAGAGAGAGAGGAGAGAATGGGCGCACCAGGATCTCAGCCACTACAAACCCCAGACGCGTGCGCCACCTTGTGCATCTGGCTTAAGAGCGTCCTGGGGAATTGAACCTGGGTCCTTAGGCTTTGCAGGCAAACGCCTTAACCGCTAAGCCATCTCTCCAGTCCCATATTATTTTATAAAATATTTTTATTGATTTATTTGGAAGCAGAGAAAGAGAGAGAGAGAATGGGTGCACGAGGGCCTCCAGCTACTGCAAACAAACTCCAGATGCATGCGCCACCTTGTGCAGCTGGCTATACTTGGGTCCTGGGGAGTCGAACCCAGACCAGTATCTTTGACTGTTGAGCCATCTCCCTAGTTCTATAATTGATGCTTTTCTACATCTTTTTTGTTGTTTTGTTTTCTCATGCTGTAGCCCAGGCTACCTTGCAACCCTGACTCAGCCTCCCGAGTACTGGAATTAGAGGTGAGGATCAACGTGCCAAGGTATATGCTTTCTTAAGTCTCCCAGAGCAAGTAATGTGCTAGGGAGAGAAAGGTGGTGTCCCATCCAGGCGTGGTGGCACACACCTTTAATCCCAGCACTCGGGAAGCAGAGGTAGGAGGATCACTGTGAATTCAAGGCCACCCTGAGACTACTAGTGAATTCCAGGTCAGCCTGGGCTAGAGTGAAAACCTACCTTGAAAAACTAAAAAAAGAAAGAAAGAAAAAGAAAGAAAGAAAGAAAAGGAAGAAAGAAAGAAAAGAAAGAAAGAAAAGAAAAGAAAAGAAAGAAAGAAAGAAAGAAAGAAAGAAAGAAAGAAAGAAAGAAAGAGGTGGTGTGCCCTAGCAACTGAAACTTGACTTCACCTTCTAGCATGTGAGATCTTAACATATTCTGATATCGGTACAGCATCAGCCTACACTGCCTGCAGTGTCCCTGGTTTGGTTAGCTTGCTCAGAATTGCAAAATGTCAGAGCTCATTAGAACATAGGGGAAAAAAATGAACGTTAATGAACTCTCACTTTCTACCCTACTGATTAACATACGACCCTTAATAAAAATTATCTTTTTTTTTTTGTATTTGTGGTGTGTGTGTGTAGAACAAAAAAAAGATAACCTCAGGCATTCCTGAGGAAGTGTCCATCTCCTTTTGGGACAGGGTCTGTCACTGGTCAGGGGCACACCAGTTACGCCAGACTGGGTAGCCAGCGAGCCCCAGGGACCCTCTTGTCTCCCTCTCCCCTGCTCTGGGATTACGGGTACACTCAGACTCCACCTAGCTTGGGTAATGGGGATCAAACTCAGGTCCTCATACTTGCAAGGCCAGCCCCCACGGGTTGCTGGAACATGGGCTTGTGGACTTCTAGACTCCAGAACGGTGAGACCTCAAGTGTCTTTTATTTATTTATTTGAGAGAGAGAGAGAGGCAGATAGAAGAGGCAGAAAGAAAGAGAATGGGCTCACCAGGGCCTCCAGCCACTGCAAAGGAAACTCCAGATGCACGCACCCAGTGGGGGAGACCTTTTGTTCTTCCTTAGTCTCACTTCCTTGAAGAGAGGGCTGTGGTGGTGAGTCCGCATTTGGAGGAGAGGGAAGAAAGCTTGAGGTAGCCACGCACTCACTTCTTCAGTGAAGCAAAGAGGCACCGCAAGAGTCAGGCACGCTCCCTCCCTCCCTGTCACCCAGGGCTTCCCTTCCACCCGCCTTCACAGGAGGGACTTTGGGGTGCTGTTCCCTAAACTTGCACAGCTTATTTAGCTTTTTAAAAAATGTTTCATTTATTTATTTAATTTTTTTGGTTTTTCGAGGTAGAGTCTCACTCTAGCCCAGGCTGACCTGGAATTCACTATGGAGTCTCAGGGTGACCTTGAACTCATAGCCATCCTCCTACCTCTGCCTCCCAAGTGCTGCATTTATTTATTTATTTTTATTTTTGGTTTTCGGAGGTAGGGTCTCGCTCTAGCCCAGACTGACCCGGAAGTCACTATGTAGTCTCAGGGTGGCCTTGAACTCACAGTCATCCTCCTACCTCTGCCTCCCAATTGCTGGGATTAAAGCCGTGCGCCACCATGCCCGGCCCTAAAAAATATTTTATTTGAGAGATAGTTGGGGGGGGGGGGAGCGAGAGGCAGATGAGAGAAAGAATGGGCACGCCAGGGCCTCCAGCCACTGCAAACAAACTCCAGATGCGTGTACTGCATGTGCAGCTGGGTTATGTGGCTCCAGAGGAATTGAACTTGGGTCCTTATGCTTTGCAGGCAAGTGCCTTAACCACTAAGCCAACTCTCCAGCTGGCTTATCTAAATTTGAAGAACACTAGGTTTGGTGGGCAGGAAACAGGAGCTGGCTCTACAGGCCCAAAGTGAAGCTAACCATGTGCCTGTGTTTTCCATCGCCACCCCGTGTGCAGAGCAGGATGGAAACTAGAGACACAGTGACAGCGGGCTGTAAGCACTGTGCTAAACACTGCTTACTCTGAACTGCATTAGCCAGTAGCAGAGTACAAGGCAGGTACTGTCATCTTAACCATTTTTACAAATACATATATTTGAGAGAGAGAAAGAGGCAGAGAGAGAGAATGGGCGCACCAAGGCTTCCAGCCCTATACAAAGGAACACCAGACACATGCGACCCCTTGTGCGTCTGGCTTACTATGTGGGTCCTGGGGAATCAAACCAGGGTCCTTTGGCTTTGCAGGCAAACGCCTTAACCTGCAACACCATCTTCTCCAGCCCAGCCCCCCCCCCCCACTTTTTGAGAGAGGGTCTCTCACACTTCTGGTCATGCTGGTTACAAATCTGAGGACTCCTCCTGCCTCAGGCTGCGGAGTGAAAGGAGGTGTGAGCTGCTACACCCCACTTCATCCTCAACTTTTCAATGGAGAAACCGGTCGTGTTAGAGTTCCAGGAGAAGTTAAATGGCACACCACAAGGGCTGACCTAAAGAAAATGATGTTTACACAGCAGGGCAGGGGCCCTGAACAATGCAAAGGACTTATAGGCACCTTGTGGCACAACTGTGGCCTGAAAGAAGGAAGACAGATGGAGACCAGAGGAGGGCCACTTGGACAGGAGTTCTTGGTCCCATGGCTCCCTGCTCTCTGATCTGTCTTATCCACTGGATATTCCTGACTGGAGCCTGAGGCAGGGTAGACGGGATCAGTGTGAACTGTGGAGAAGGGGCAGAAGGAAGGTCACAACCAAGAATAACCAGCCCAGAGGTTTGGTAGGAACTGGAATGTCGGAGGTTTGATCTCACCCCTTCCTCTGTGACAACTCCAGATTGTGAATCTTTCTACATGTGTCTGAGGTCAGTTTAGTGTCTGCAATGAGCAGTCTTCAAAAATGACGTAGAAAACAGGAGTGTCCTACGACAAGTTCTGGTCACACAGATCACAACAAACACATTTCTAACTTTGGATTGTAGTCAAAGATGGGAATGTGCTTCCTGAAACCGGTTACCCCAGGATGACGTCACCTAGCCTCATGAAAAGAGCCCTCGACTCACAAGTGCAGAAAGGGCCAAGGCCTTGGGAAACCCACCAGAGTTCTGATGAGAGAGAGAGAGAGAGAAAGAGAGAGAAAATGAATGAATATGAGCATGCCAGGGCCTTTTGCCACTGCAAAGATGCATGCATCACTTTGTGCATCTGGCTTTACGTGGGTACTAGGGAATTGAACCTGAGCCCTCAGGCTTTGCAAACAAGCACCTTTCATGGCTGAGCCATCTCTCCAGCCTTGGTCCATGGTTTTCTGAGTCAGGGTTTCAGCTGTGTAGCCCAATAACCTGGAATTCACCATGCAACCCAGGCTGGACCCCAAACTCACCTTCCCCCTGTCTTAGCCTCCCACGTGCTGGGATTCCAGTCTCTCCCCACCATGGTCTGCCCGGCTCCTTCTCCAAGAGCTGCTTGCCAGGGGGGCATCTTGAGCAACAGAGCAGTGTTTGTGGTGCCAGCACTTCCAGCCGCTCAGAGGTGAATTAGCGCCATGTGACTCTGGAAGAGCTGGGGCTACGTAACTTGGGAAGACTTTACTTCTCTGTCACAAGCGACCTAACAGCTTTACGATCTTGAGAGCTACATAACTTCGTTTCGATGGTTTGTGGACGGGTGCTCGTCACTTGTAGAGAGAGGCTTTACATGGGTGTTAGGAAACTGAACCTGGCCAGCGGGCTTTGCAAGTAAGTACCCTTAACAACTGAGCAACCTCCCCAGCCCCTTTTTAAAAAATAAAGTGATTTTTTTTTTTAAAAAAGTATTTTATTTATTTTGAGAGAGGCAGATGGAGGGGACTGGGTGTGCCAAGTCCTTTAGCCACTGCAATCAAACTCCAAACACATGTGTCACCTTGTGCATCTGGCTTACGTGGGAACTGAACCTAGCTCCTTAGGCTTTGCAAGCAAACACCTTAACTACTAAGCCACCTCCCCAGCCCTTTAAAAAATTTTTTTTTTTTACAAGGTAGGGTCTCACTCTGGTCCAGGCTGACCTGGAATTCACTATGTAGTCTCAGGGTGGCCTCGAACTCTCATTGATCCTCCTACCTCTGCCTCCTGAGTGCTGGGATTAAAGGCGTGCACCACCACGACCGGCCCTTTTAAAATTTTTTATTGATAACCTCTACCCATACAGACAACATACTATGATCATCATCCCCTCTCACCACCCTCCCTCTTCTCCCTTCCTATCCCCTCTCCACTGAATCCCTTCTTTCCAACTAGTCCCTCGTCTGTTTGGATGCCATCATTTCCCCGCTCCTATTATGCAGGTCTCTAACAAACACTTTGTTACGAGGTTATTATTTTCTGAGTGACTTCTGAAGTTATGGTAAACTGAGCTGAACCCCAAAGTAAACCCCACCGAAGTCCTTTCTGTGCAGGGAGCTAAAAACCAAGGAGCAAGAGTGGGCGTAGGGCCGGGGGTGGGGGGGAAGAGCAGAGACAAGTGTTGTGTAGAAATCTTGAAACTGGCACCCGTGAACGTGGCTACACCTGCACTGCCCACCCACGCTGCCCTCCTGCCTCCTGCCCGCTCACCTCCACCAGCAGCAGTAACAGCTGCTTGCGACAGCCACTTTATTTGAGGCACTCCTTTCCAAATCAAATTTTATGCATGACTTTGTCGTCCCCTCCCCTAATATTTACTATTGAATATAAGACTAAATTACAAGTTTTCCTGAAACACTGCAGGGCTTTCTTTCCATCACTGTGACACTCACGTGCTTTGAGCCACACGATCATTTTCAATCAATGCGGGTGGGGAATCCCATGCTGCATATTTATCTTTTTATTTATCTATTTATTTGACAGAGAGAAAAAGAGGGAGAGAGAGAGAGAGAGAGAGAGAATGGGCATGCCAGGGCCTCCAGCCACTGCAAAGGAACTCCAGACGCATGCGCCCCCTTGTGCATCTGGCTAACGTGAGTCCTGGAGAATCGAACCTGGGTCCTTTGGCTTTGCAGACAAATGCCTTAACAGCTAAGCCATCCCTCCAGCCCCTGGATATTTCTTTTGCTATTCTAGGCCAGTCACAGCACACGAGTGTAGCTCAGAGGATGCTGATGTAAGCTTTCCCCACCTTCCTCAGCCCATCTTTCTCCCTCAGACAGGTCCCGAGCAGCTCTTTGATGGAGACACACTCTTCTGTTTCCAGGACAAACTGTTCCACGGCCTTCCGCCCTGGCAGCTGGCTGTTCTCCATCGTATTCTTGACACTGTCCAGGAGAACACCTCTGATGTCTTTAGGCTTTCCTGGCACACCAAAGACGAGGAACAGGCCCAGACAGTCCTCCCCTATCAAGCCACAGAACTCCTCCAGTTTGTCAAACCTGCTCCTCTTGCGCGGAGTCTCCTCCGCCCTGGGCTCGCAGGGCTTTGGGTCCCTCGAAGGGACAGAAGCCATCCTCAGCGTCTGCACAGCCAGCTGAAGCCTTATTTGCTTGTCAGATCCCCAAAAGGTGCAAACCCAGTCTGCCCCGAAGAGCAGGGCCTGGTGCTTAGTCATCTTGGTGGTGGTGAGCCACCCGTCAGCCCCCTTCTCCTGGCAGAAGATGATGAAGTGCATGAGGAAGACCTCGTTCAGCGTGTCGGCGGCGAGGCCGAGTCTGCTCAGCGGGTACTCAAATCCCAGATACTCCTTCAGCTGCTGAGCGGCGTGGGCGACGGCGCCACTGACCACCTCACACGCCGCGAAAACCTCTTTGCTGTCCTTGGGGGCCAGGGGCTGTGATGGTTTCTGCCCCATCTTGTCGACAGCGTCAGTATGGCAACCAGACCCCAAGCATGGGTTCTGCCCCTCGGAGCTGCTTCTTGGGCAGAGAAATCGTGCGGCGGAGTCGCAGCTGTCGATATGGTCACAGCTTCCGTGGCGGAGCTGAGCGTATAGATGTGGGGCTGGACAAACACGCCAGGGCTCCCTGTTTGTCAAGTGGGTGTGCTGCGTTCACTCAGATTCCTGCTGGCTTCAGGGGCATGTCACATTTCACACAGAACATCTGTTCTTCTCCGGGTTACACACACTCTACTTTGCATGGCTGGTAAACTGTTCTAGACATGTTTCCTCTTTCAAAACTCAGTTAAAAGCAACATAGTTGCTCTTTAAAAGCATGTGGGTCTGATCCACATCTTTTTCTACACTTAATTTCTTCAAATTTGTGAATCATTTTTTGTTAGCCTTTCCTACGTTTCTTCTGTTACGATTCCTTCCTCCCCACACCAGATGTTCCTATTTCTTCCTATGTACGTTTGTCAAGCAAAGACCCCCAAGCTTATCTCTGCTGGCATGTGTCATGGACCTCACTCAAACCAACATGCAAGTTTACACACAAGACAGTCCATCACCATTGTCTGCATCACCAAACCAAGACTGCATGTTGTTTTGAACAAAGGACAATTAAACAATGACAAGACAAAAGCATGACACGATTTTCAATTGACTTTATTTTTTTTTTATAAAGTAATGGCAACAGTATATCATATTTTGTAAATAAAGTGTATATCAAAAAAATGTAACCTTATCACACATCATCTGTTGTTACAACTGTCCTAAATAAAGACTATTTGGCATCTGTCAGTTTCCTGATATTTTCCATCAGGTTTTAAAAACAAATTGAGTTTTCCAATGGTGACATTCATTCACATTAAACCAATACCCCAATATAGGAATGACCCAATATAGTTTTCAAATAATGAACAGCAGAGTTCTATGGAAATCATTATAGCATCAAGCCATTTTGCTTATGAAGAGACAGTAGTGTTAAAAGTTTCTTGAGGAACAGTTTCATAACTTGCTGACAACATAAAAGATGAAACCACTGATAATAAAAAAATAGGTTTTAACCAAGTGTACTGCCATCCCCAAACTGCTGACCTCCCCCAATGTGTGAACTCCTGTCCTCCAGGGCTAGCTCTCACTATGCAGCCCTGAAGAGATTGTCTCCAACATCTCCAACACACACACACACACACACACACACACACACGGGAACAGTTTTGCCGGATCTTTCTATTTGCTTTATAAAGACTTATTTGAGCTTTGAGATATAGAAACACATGAATTACATTTTGTTTAACAGGATAGCCATTATCAAACTAATTTTTCAGCCTTAGAATATTTGGATCCTGATTGAAGTAATATAAAGCCCTATTCATTGATAGCCTGAGAAATGTGCAAGTAACATGGTTAGGCAGACTTGGTATTTCAGTGTAAGAAAGAAAGAAACTTAATACTGTGAAGTTTTTGGTTTTGATTTCTTCAAAGTCATTTGACCAGGATTTTTTTTTTTTTTTTTTTGAGAGGGATACGAACATGTCAGAATGAAGTCAAGTTAAAAGTGTATTAATACCCTTTAAGTTCTTCCTGATAAGGTGAATGGATCCAAGGTTAAAGCTCAAATTCTTAGACTGTTCAACAATTTTGTGGGATCCTCAAAGAAGTGTATTTCATATGTAGTAATGTATCCTGAATGACGAACACTGTTAAAATTCAGCAGTGAAAAAAAGACAATCCTGACATCTTCAGGAACCAGCTGGTGTATGAGAATTTAGATCCCTGTGCTTTACTTTCAATATGGTGTCACAAAATAAAAGTTCTGTTTTGCTATATACTGTATATATACATATATTTAGAAAAAATATATAAAAATAAGACAGTAAGAGGCAAGTGGAGGTGTGGCTGGCATTTAATGGCACACTGAGCACTAACATCATTCCACACCCTGCTCTGGAGAGCACAGAACGTCCGCTCCCATGGCTGCAGTGACAGGGACACGCAATGGCGGTCACACACTCGTCACTGCTCCCCAAACCCTCCATAGGGATGTGAAGCACTATGGCAAACACTCATCTTAATGTAACACTTTAAATATGATATATCACAGGTCTTTACATTAAATAGAGGAAAAGCAAGGGTACCCTCATTCACCAGTGTGTCAGTCTTTCTTCGCAACAGGCATGGAAACCACTTTCCGTCTCCACTTCAGAACAAGCGCAAGTGGGAACGGCAGGCTGGTTCACACTGACCCGCTGCAGGCGCTCGCTGGAGACAGGAGGACAGGCGGGCAAGGGACGCCGGGCTCCAGGGGCTCCGGAGCTGTGGTCAGACATTGGAGTCTTCATCCGTAATGCTGGCGCTGGGGGAGCGGGCAGCAAAGTCCCTAAACATGTCGTCTTCCTTCAACATGTGCTGGAAGGAAGGGGACCAGAAGTCACACAGAGTCCTGAGCTCTGAGCCACATCCTCCGACACGCATGGAGGCCTCCGGGGGTTTTAGAAGAACATTTTCAATTCCTTGCACACACTTACCGTGAGGTTGTTGATGCCTTCGGAGAACGCACCTATCTGTCTCACTGTCCCTTCCGAGTCTTCCATCTGTTAAGAACAGACAATAAAGTGACAGACACGTGTTCACAATTCAGGGCAGAGCAGCTACCTGGATGAACCCAGGCAGAGGCAAGGTAAGCCCAGTGCTTTCGTCTTGGTGTCCTTATTGGAACAACCCTTCGTCTTCATGTGCGCTCCATGCTTCGGCCGGGACCCGGGACGCCGCGAGCAAGCTGCCAATGATCCACTCCTGTTCATTCCCTTCACGCTGAGGCGCTCGACTGGGGGCACAGTGTACAAGGTGTGCACACGCACTTACCTGCTCTAACCGGTCCAGGTCATCCTCATCATACAGGCGCATGTCCAAACCCGGCCTGAACCCCTTCTTGGAGGCACTTCCCGAAGCCTGGCCCAACTCCATCGGGCAAACATACTCTTCCCCATCTTCCTGCCTCTTCTTTCTCAGGTTCCCAAAATTGCTAAATGGAAGTTTCTTTGGCTTTGGGAGCAAACAAAAGTACCCAGGGGTTTGTCAAAACTCATGTGATAACAATTTGATAGTCCAGCCCTTCACACAGAGGAAGCAACCCGAAGTTCTCCCAAGCAACACATCTAAATGCCATAACAGCCCCTTGTGAGAACTCCCAGAAGATTACTGTTGTCAGCCCCACCCCACGCTGCACTGCCAGCTGTGGCAAAAGCCTGCTCAGATTTGACCAGGACTTAATACAACAGGACTTCTCTCCAGGCTAAGTCCAATTGTGCAAGGTTTTTCAGTCTCAGATCAATAAACCTCAGTCGCCCTAGCTGGGACCTAGAGGCACAGGCCTGTCACCCCAGCTACTTAGGAAGCTGAGGCAGGAGGATGACAGATTCAAGACCAGCCTGGCCAACTTACAGAGTGAAGAAAGAACAACAACAAAGACGGGAGGTGGCAGGGTCCTGGGAGGTGGGACACTTGCCTAACACGGCTGAGGCTCTGCATTCAGTCCCTACTTACAGGGGCTTCGGGGTTGTCAAGAGGAAGAAAGATGTAAAGGCAGTGAAGTGTGTGTGGGGGGGGAGGGGGGCTGTGATTATTCTGTTTCTGTAACAGAACTGGTAACTGGTAAAAGAGTTCAACTGCTTTTGGAGAAAAAGTGTCCCATGACACTTACTAGGGAAACTCCATCTCACTGTAGAGTCCCCAGGACGACTGGGCGGATGTGTGAGAACTTAAACAGGACAGATTCTCCCAGTCTGGCACATCTTTTAAAGGAGAAATGGACACAAAGGCAGATAGGGTGAAAACAAGCAAAGAGAACTTGGCTCGTCTGTCTGGAGGAACTCGAAGTCCATTTTCACATGAAGGAGGTAACTCAAGAAGAGCTAATCTGGGAATAATTTAAAAGAAGAAAAGCAACCTTTCCTCTGCTCTTTCCTCCTCCTCCTCCTTCTCTTTGGCCTCTCCCTCTCCCTCTTTCTCTATTTAAGGTCTTGCTTTGTAGGCCAGGCTGGTCTTGACCTTGCAATCCTCCTGCCTCAGCCTCTTGAGTGCCAGGATTATAAGTGCATGCCACTACCCTTGGGTTTTAGGTCATTTAGGCAGCTTTTCCGAACTTGCAAGGCTGGTCAACTCCAAGCCAGACAAGCTAAATCTTTATAAGGAGAAGGCTTCCTGGTTATCTATCTGCAGTACTGGGGACTGAACCCAGGCCTCACGCATCCCAGGCAAGTGTTCTACCACTGAGTTATTCCCACAGCTCCAGAATCTCCCTTGTAGGCCCGATTTACCCATGAGAAAAGCGGAACCACTACAATCAAGACCTGGGGCCAAAGTCTAAGCCGTTCTGCCTGTCAGTGTACCTGCCACAGAACTCAACATCAGTGACTTCAGCAGAAACCTTAAAAAATGCCTTTTAAAAGCTCAGCGTGGTGGTGCACTCCTTTAATCCCAGCACTTAGAAGGCAGAGGTAGGAGGATCACTATGACTTTAAAGCCAGCCTGGGGCTACAGAGGGAGTTCCAGGTCAGCCTGAGCTAGAGTGAAACCCTGGCTTGGAAAAAAAAAAAAGAAAAGCTTTTTAATTAATTTTGAAATATGTGTGTGGGTGCACAGGGTGGATGGGGTGGGGGTAGTGTGTGTGGGTATGTGTACATGTGTATTTCAAGCAGTTAGACGGTGCAAGCTTGAACTAACCTTCACTTTGGCAGTAGCCGTCAGAAGTACATAATCTGGCAGCTCCATGGCATCTCGCTTCTGGTGCTGGGCCTCGGCACCAATTAGGAGGTTGAAATGGGTGGCCAAGTGCCTTCGCAACAAGGTCTTATTTGGAGGAATGTTCAGTAACTGAGCCATTGTTTCTACATTAAAACGAGGTTCTAGAATCTGTAAGAAAAGTTGAGATTGTTAAGTCTCATAGATCATATATGTTTATTGTTATTTAAATAAAATATTTATGTATTATTTGACATCAAGGGGGGAAAGAGAGAGAGAGATAGGCAGAGACAGAATGAGGATATAGGTGGACCGGGGGGCCTCCTGCTGCTGCAAACAAATTCCAGATGCATGTGCCGCTTTGTGCATTTGATTTTATGTGGCTACAGGGGAATCAAACTCCAGACACATGTGCCACTTTGTGCATCTGGCTTTACATGGGTACTGGGGAAGCAAACTCCAGACACATGTGCCACTCTGTGCATCTGGCTTTACATGGGTACTGGGGAACTGTACCTGGGTCAACAGGCTTTGCAAGCAACTTTGCCTTTAACTGCTGAACCATCTCTCCAGCCCAGACTTTGATCTTTAATTTACAGATAATGTGGCTGGGTTCATAAGTGATGGAGGTAGTCCCGTACTACAGGCGTCAGGTCTTGTAGCAGCAATGCTTTGCCTCTCTGGGGTGCTGTCTTTCTAGGGTGTAGTCTCTCTAGGGTGCAGTCTCTCTGGGGTGCAGTCTCTCTGGGGTGCAGTCTCTCTGGGGTGCAGTCTCTCTAGTGTGCAGTCTCTCTGCGGTGCAGTCTCTCTGTGGTGCAGTCTCTCTGGGGTGCTCTCTGGGGAGCAGTCTCTCTGGTCTCTCACAATCAAGTCCTTGTGAAACATCAATGTGTGGAAACACACTCTGTGTCTTTGCAGAGTTTTAAATCACAGCCAGAGGAGAGATAACAGCCAGCAGTTATTCAGTATAAAAGGGCAGGGAAAAAGAGAAATGGGCTTAGCTACACTTTGACAATATAAATAAAAATGCTGGGCAAGTAAAATCCACTGAAAACAGCACGGGAGGGCTACGGGAGCGATGACAGACCAAGCGATACAGGACAGTTATCTGAAGTATTACAGACGTGTGGAGTGGTTTTCAGGCTTTAGAATACGTGAACGTGATGATGACTAGCTTGGAGATGGAACCCAAGCCTCAACACAAATGTTTCACGAGCACTTGGCACAGTAACTTGACATACAGATTTTGACTGCAGTCCATCACGTGAGGTCATGTATGGACTTCCGTACGTGACACACAGAAGCCTAATGTTTTAAAGGAGCGCAGATTTCAGAGGAGGGACACCCGCCGAAGCCTCCTCCTCATTAGACTAAGGGAACAAGGGGACAGCCAAGTGCAGGTGAAGCAGAGCTTTACCATGAGCCCGCCGTGGACGCCGCTGCCTCTGAGGTTGGGGGCGTACTCTGCCAGGTCCACGGAGCGCAGCCACTCCATCACGCGGTGGTTGGTCCACTGCTGAACCTCGGACGGGGTGACGCTGTTCTGCGGGAACAAGCACACCGGACCCTGAGCTGCGGATGCGACGCTCGTCCCCAGCTCTGCCTCGCAACAGACCCTGGGTGGTCTAAGGAATGGTAAGCTACGTTTGCTATTTGATCTCTCTCTCTCTCTCTCTTTACCACAGCCTCAAGCTTTCTTACTAATAAGAAAAGGTGAAGGAGATCTTTACAATGATAATTAACTCTGTGGATTAAGGTGGCGGGAAAAGGACGAAGCATGAATGAAAACCAACTCTTGGTTTCAGCTGGTTTGGAGTCATCCTGAGGATAAGAGAGATTAAAAAAAAAAAAAAACCTCGAGAAGTTAAACGAGGCTGGACTGGAGACTCTAAGACCAGCTTTTCCTGCCAGCCCCAAGAAAAAAATGGGTGTTCGTTTTCACACCTGAACTGTCACGTGCATGAGAGATGCGTGTGTGTCAGCCTCCACCTGCCATGGTACCTCGTCAGATGGCCGCCTCCGCAGACAGTTGGGCTCAAAGTTATTGACCCTCAGGACCTGGATGGCCCTTTTGATACTGAGATGGTGCAGCACACTCACAACCTTCAGGGACAGCAAGTCGTCCTGCAAAGGAGAAAGGGCTCACGGCACGGCCAGGGCAGGAGCAGCTGCCGCCATCGCAGAGCACAGGAGGCACCGAGGCCTTCCCTTCCTTAGAGGCCTGTTTGTCCAGGACGCGAACCAGCGTTCGCAGAGAAGCCCACTGTCAACTGCTTCTCTCCTGCAGATGTGCTGACAGGATCGTGCCAGCCCAGGGCTTATCTGCAAAGCGCTCACTGGGTACCCACAAGAGACGGTCTGCTTTTCTTATCGAGTGAAGGAGGGTGAAATGGGCTCTTGCTATGTGCCTAGATTGGCCTCAAACTCAATATTCTCCTGCCTCTGCCTCTGCCTCTGCCTCCAGTGTTGCTGGAATTAGGCACCCCGTGCCTGACCCCCACTCCCTCACCCTTTCCCGGGACCTATAAGCCAGGGCCCTGCGAATGCTGCGACTCCTGTGTTTGCTCCTCCAGCCCCAGAACTTTCCCTGCAGCTAAGCACTACTCAAGGCAGCAGCCAAAATGCTCTCCTTTTTTCTCAGGAGACAGTCGAGCGCCAGTGATGTTCACTGACAACCACGCGTCTTCTGAGCTAAGGCCCCTTGCTGCTTCGGCAAAGGCTGGAATGTTCTTGTCACACTATTCCCTGGCCTGTGAATTCCCTGGTTTGGGATGATCACGGCTCTCCAGCAGACAGTGACTAATGCTGGAAAAACGACATCCCTTGGTGCCAAGGTTCTGGTGATCATAAAAAAGCAAGAGAAACGAGGAATTCTAAGTGTCAACATGTAAGCCCCGGCCAATACCTCCAAGGAAGCACTTTCAGCCCATGGCTACTGGGCGCAATTTCAAACACGCCAAACACACCAAAACAAATGATAGCAGAAGGTGATTTGGGCAGAGTCAAGATAAGGACCTAAATGTCTCCTAAACGCCCTGGAGAATAAATAAGAGAAATACCTATGTTAAGCACACTTTACTGATAACACATTTCTTGTGAAGAAAAAATTAAGAAACAATTAACCCACTGTCAGGAATGCTTTTCAGATACAAATGTCAGACAGTGGTTAACTGGAGGAAACAAAGTCCATGAGCTAAACTCCACTTTTTTTTTTTGTTTGTTTTTGGTTTTTCGAGGTAGGGTCTCACTCTAGCCCAGGCTGACCTGGATTTCACTATGTAGTCTCAGGGTGGCCTTGAACTCACAGCGATCCACCTACCTCTGCCTCCCCAGTGCTGGGATTAAAGGCGTGTGCCACCACGCCCGGCTCACTTTTGTTTTTTCACAATGACAAATTCCTACCTAAGTTAGCTGGCTGTATTTTCCACTTATCTGAAATAAAGTGTACGTAGGGTAGCCTAGGACTGGACTTAAGTCTTAATCATACTACAGCAGTTACTGTGGAACCCGTTTCTCCCAGTGCTTCAAAGTAGGGAGCAGGTCTCCCCACTGACTGGGTGGCCAGGAGTGCCCATCCGACAGTGAAGGAGGCCCCGGGTGGGTCCAGATTTCCCACTCCGCAGAACTGTGCGGAAGTGAGAACCATCCCGGGCAACAGCTGTCCAAGGGTGGGGAGGGAGCAGGGCGGAGAGGAGTCCTTCACACCCGCATGCTTTCTGTCTTGGCACCTTTATGACACCGTGACACACCCTCAAGTTCACCCGTTCAATATTTACCTTGCTGAATACACACGAGATCAACCCTCTAGATAGTTTAAATTAAGTTGCGTCAGCTTAAAGTAGGGTTTTAAATTATCCCGAAACTGCAATCACCAAACCCTGTGGCATCAACTTCCCAGGAAAGAGCCTAGCCGAGAGCCACTTACCACAGTCATGTAGTGTAGCATCCGACCGTCTACCCGTCCCTCATCAAACTGGGTCTTGTACTGGGGGAGCCCAATATCGTCCAGCCACCCTAGAGGGAGAAGCGGGGTCACTACCAGGCCCGAGGCAGGAAACGCGGCAGCGTTCCTTACTTGCAAGCAAACGCCTCTTACTAGTGACCCAGTTGAAATCCAGCTTCCCGTGGTTGGTTTCTTCTTCGGAGCCCAGGGCCTGCAGGGCCAGCTGGAGCTTCTTTCGATGCAGCGTGTGCTTGATCCCGAGTTCCTGAAACAGTAGGCAGAGAGGCTGACCGAGGACCCTTCCCACGACCCGATGCCGCGTTAAATTACAATTGCCCCTCAAGCTAATCAGCCAATTCCTGTTTACTTTATGTCAATAATAATAAAATATAAGGTGCCTTTTCTTCTGTGAAAAAAAGTGCATCTATTACATTGAAAAGACAAGTTAATTTATAAGGCTGGAAAACAATTTCGAGACACAGGAGCTTAAGGTTTATTGTTATAGCTATATTAATTACAAAACCAAAACTTATAGCTTACCTGTTTCATTAAAAATATAAAAAAGGGCTGGAGAGATGGCTTAGTGGTTAAGGCGTATGCCTGCAAAGCCAAAGGATACTGGTTCTACTCTCCAGGACCCAAGTAAGCCAGATGCACAAGGGGGTGCATCTGGAGTTCGTTTACAGTGGCAGGAGACACTGGCACACTCATTCTCTCTCTCTCTCTCTCTCTGTCTCTTTATCTCTCTCAAGTAAATACAATATTTAAAAATATATTTAAAAAATCAGCTAGGCATGGTGGTGCACACCTTTAATCCCAGCACTTGGGAAGCAGAGGTAGGAGGATTGCTGTGAGTTTGAGGCCAGCCTGACGATACATATTGAGTCCCAGGTTACCGTGGGCTCGAGCAAGACCCTACCTCAAAACAAAAACAAAAACAAAAACAAAAACAAAACACCACCAACAACAAAAAAAATAGTAGGCCCTTCCTTTTAAGGTCATGAGAGAAGATAGGCATGAAGTCACTGAAACTCCCCAAGTTTTTCAAGAGTATTAACGTGGTTCCCCTCCTGCCCCTCGTTTGGAATGTGAAATCATCCTACATTCCTATTCTCTTGGTCTTTCATTCATCCTCTCTCCCTTTTTGCTGTGCTGGGGATTGAACATGTAGGGCCTTACATATTCATGCATGCATGCTAGAGCAGCACTCTACCCTGAACTGTACCCAGCCATGAACTCTCGCCATCTCTCAGTATTTTACAGACCAACAGCAAAGCTGTCACCTTCTCTAGATCTTGTTGGGAAGCCTGCAAGAGTGTCTGGCCAGACGCAATCCAGTGCTTGCCAGAATTCAGGTAGGACCCCAAGCCTTGCTCGGCGAGCCAGCTGCAAACTTGCTCCTTGGTCCACTTGGCAAACGGCATATCCAGGTTACTGCAGGGAAAGGACACTGCATGAGACATGATCCTAAGTCAATCCTGTGGCTGGGCATCCATTCTGAACACCTGAACATTCAACTGACAGGGACACCCCATGGCGACGTACATTTGGCCACAAAAAGCTTAACTTCAAGTGCTTTTTGGAAGAAGTCATGCTGGAGCTCAGTGTTACCTTCTAAGATCCTCACCTCTACCTCAAACGGAGCTGTGAAAGAGCCATGAGCGAGCGTGAACACACGCCACAGAAAGACACCCAAGCTGAGCCAGCATGGCACTGAGCCCAAGTCAGGCAAGGCCGTCTGAAGACTGGACTTCCAAACAGAAAGCCGCCATCACATCAAAGGAGACTCAAGCCTAACTAGAGTTACCTTTGGCAGAACTACGGTTTCTCCAGCTGGGATTCAAAAAGAGGAGGGCTGGAGAGATGGCTTAGCGGTTAAGACACTTGCCTGCAAAACCAAAGGGCCCAGGTTCAACTCCCCAGGACCCATGTAAGGCAGATGCACAAGGTGGCTCATGTGTCTGGAGTTCGTCTGCAGCAGCTGGAGGCCCTGGTGTGCCCATTCTCTCTCTCTCAAATAAATAAATAAATAAAACATCAAGAGGACAATATACTCTCACCGAGTGTAAGAAGTAATAATCAAAACAAACTTTGTGTTTTATTATTTTTGGCATGTGTGTAGGCCCATAGTTGTGCAGGTGTGTGTGTCTCCCTCAATCACTTTCCATCTTATTTTTTTAAATTATTTTATTTATTATTTATTTACAAGAATAGACGGGGGGCGGGGCACGGATGTACCAGGTCCTCCTTCCACTGCACATGAATGCCAGACACATGTGCCACCTTGTGCATGTGGTTTTACATGGGTACTGGGGATCTGAACTCAGGCCATGAGGCTTTGCAAGCATGTGCCTTTAACTGCTGAGCCATCTCTCCAGACCCCCACCTTATTTTTTGAGACTGGGTATCTCACTAAACCGGGAGCTCACTGACTGGGCTAGAACAGCTGGCCAGCGAGCCCCAGGGATCCTCCTGTCTCCCCTCAACTGCACTGGGGTTACAGATCCAGGCTGCTATGCTGGGCTTTTTTGTTTTTTGGTTTTTCAAGATAGAGTCTCACTCTAATCCAGGCTGACTTGGAATGAACTATGTAGTCTCAGCGTGGCCTCAAACTCAGTGATCCTCCTACCTCTGCCTCCCAAGTGCTGATATTAAAGGCGTGCGCCACCACGCCTGGCTTATGCTTGGCTTTTTTTTGTGTGGGATTCGGGGATCCAAGCTCAGGTCTTCACACCTGCATGACAAGCGCTTTGCTGACTGAGCCATCTCACTGGCCTCATCTGTTTTCTTTTCCTTAAACAAATAGTTTTCTGTTTGAAAAAAGGAATGTATTGGACTAGAGGGGTGGCTTAGTGGTTAAGGCACCTGCCTGCGAAGCCTAAGGACCAAGGTTCAATTCCCCAGGATCTTGTAAAGCCAGATGCACAAGGTGGCACATGCGTGTGGAGGTTGTCTGCAGTGGCGGGAGGCCCTGGTGCGCCCATTCTCTCTCTCTATTTGGCCCCCTCTCAAATAAATGAATAGATATTTTTTAAAAAGAAATGTGTATGACTTAAAAGTCTGTTTTGTAGTGGCACAAGGAAATTCTTTCCTGTGTTCAAAGAGAACATATGGCAAATGAGAGCGCTCGGTACGTGAGGAGAGCCACAGTGAGCTTCCTCCCCATGAGGCTGTGACCAGGGCTCCGCCTGTGTGGGAGCACCCGTGCTTACTCTTGGAAAAGGCTTCATGCCAACGCCTTGTACTGATGTTTGCCAACCCACCCTTTCGTGCTTGGGAAGGTGACGTACACAGTTCCAAACCAGATGCCTACTGATAAGGCAGGAGAGGACCTCAGGGGCTTCCTAAGTAAAACAGTGCAGTCCTCCCCCATGTGTTTCAGAAGACATTTATTGTCTTATATGAACAACTGTAGACTTGGTAAGTCTAAGAATTTGCCTTTAAGCACTTTTAAAGACTCCAGTAGCTGCTAATGTTTGCTGAACAGTTATTATCTGCAAGGCGTTTCACACATTAACTCAATGGTGCCAATTACAACTATGATGATGAGAAAACGGAGGCACAGAGCATGAGAGTCATGGCTCAAGGGCACCTGGACGGCTGAAAGTGGTAAGGTCAGAGGTCAAACCCAAGATGTCTGATTCTAGAAGCTGGTCTTCGCTCTCCCCCACCTCTGCCACTGACCCACGTCCCCAGCCCTGAGCTACGCCTGACCACTCTGCAGCCACCTTCCCAAGGCTGTGCTCGAGAGCGCGCCAGGCATGATCACTGCACAACACTAAGCTCAGCTAGCCCTCACTTTCTGTACAGCTGTCATCACACCGACACATTACACCGCTCTTCAAGACAGCAGACGCTGGCCCTACGCATGGAAACACATGACTCTGACAGTCTGAGCAGTGCAGGTGCTCGAGCGCCCTGGAGCTCGGGCAGGGGTGCCAAAGTCCATTCCCTTGCTGTTCTTACCTGTTGGATTGTCCCAAATCACGAGACCAACCCAGTCGGGGGCCTGCAGTGGCTCTCGTCCCTCCTCTTTTGAATTCAGGCTCAGACATGTCCTCTGGGTTGAATGTGGTTGACTGACTTCTCCTGAGTCTGAAGACACAACACACAAGAGCATGTATTAGGCCTCTGCCTTTACAGGTCACCAGAACATCTTCAGAGTGTACATTTGAGCTGCTGCTCTTTGCATGTCATTAGCATAGGAACTTGAGCTGAGACATTAGCTGAGGCCCAAGGAACTAACGAATCACAATCCCAATCTTCCCTCCAAAAACAAGAGCGCAGCCTTGCGAGCCGCGCACTTTCGGCCACGCCTCCCGCCATCGAGCAACAGTGACACACGCATCGGCCTGTGCTGGCTTTACTCACTTTCCAAAGAGCCTCAGGATGCCCCTGGATTTCTTCCTGGAATCTGGGGACGGTGGGGATGTCTGGAAGGGACCTGGGCCCCAGCGAGTCTTTTGACCGAGGAGATAGCCCAGCCAGGTCCAGGTGCTCCGCTGGCTCCTTTTCCGTCTCGGCTGTCCGGGAACAGAGTGAAGACTGGCTGAGCACAGCTGTGCACTGTCATGTTAGAATTCCTGTTGGTCTACAAGCAGTGAGTTAAGAGCCTCTGTAAGTGTGAAAAGTGAGTGCAAACGTGCGCTCCCCAGAGCTACTCTCGACTCGAGACTTAATTAACTTAAAGTCGCCACCCTCTGAGATTAAATGTGTGGCAGGGCTGGAGGTGCTGGTGCACGCCTGCAGTGCCGCTGTCAGGAGGCTGAAGCAGGAGGACTGAGAGTCCAGGGGCAGGGGCAGGGGCAGGATTGCCATCTCTCCCCACGAGTGATTTGAAGTCATGATGTAATCTTGCTGTGACGCCTGGTGCGGTCCCCACCTCCCACACCCTTTGAAGGCATGCAGTCCCTTCATTCGACGCCCCCAGATCTGTCATCTGCAAACTCCCTCGTGGGCATGGCAGCCATATTCTCCCTTCCACGTCCACTTCAGGATTCTTCTCCAAGTCGCCCTTCAGGCCGTCCCGGCGAGCATGGCCCCTCCGCGCGGAGCGTGAGACAAGGCTCCTCACCCAGCAGTGAGCAGCGCCCAGACCTCTCGGCCAGGCGTCCGTGTGGAGCTGCAATGCGATGTGCCAGGGGTATCTTGGGCTCACCAAAGCCAGCCAACTTCCCTCAGACTCTCTTGAGTTTTATTTGATACTGAATTATTATTAGCTGATACGTTCCACTTCAAATTCGATGTCAGTTTCTTCTTAACCCTCCGCCTTTGGCATTTCAATCACATTGGTTACCAAGCACTAGCAACTTTAAGAAATCAATTGCCAGGTCTGGTGGCAACACCCATATTCTTAGCATTCAGGCAGGAGGGTCTCAAGTTCAAGGCCAGAGGACACTGTATGGTAAGATATTGTCTCAAAAAAAAAAAGAAAGAAGATCCCAACCTAATGAGTATCAGGCACTGAGAGACTAGTGAACTAGAAATGGATAAGACAGACCTATGTGGATCTTTAGATATAAAATTACTGTGCACTGACTTTGCCTTAAGATAGTGACACCCACATGTGCCGCTGGCAGATCTTCAAGCAGGGACGACATCCGCGCCCTCAGCTGTCCCCGAATAGCAAATACAGGGCTGCTGTTCTCAGCGTGAGCCTTTACACTTGAGGAAGGAAACTAAACCTTGTTCCTGTACCCTGGGAAAGCATTTCAGCAGATACACAGTTGCAGGAATTGAGTTTTCTGCCAAGCAGGGCTGTGATTACAGAAAGCAGCAACTACCGCTGGAGAAAGGCGCGGACGACCACCTGCAAACAGCCGCTGAGCAGATCAGTTTACCTCATCCACCCAGCACTCACTTTGGACATCTAAGGCTACAGAGAGAGCAACATGCATCACTGCTGGGACACATGCAATGGCAGGCAGATACCTGTGCGAGGTGACAGAGCCTCGGGAAACCCCACGGGGCCTCTCTGTTCCCACCCCGCAGTCAAGATGGGTAAGAGCGTCCATACCTGGAAGTGTTTCTAGCTAACCCTCCCTTGTTGTTCTTTTCTTCTTCTTTTTTTTGTTTTGGTTTTCTGAGGTAGGGTCTCACTCCAGCTCACACTGGAATTCACTCTGTAGTCTCAGGGTGGCCTCAAACTCATGGCGATCCTCCTACCTCTGTCTCTCTAGGGCTCGGATTAAAGGCGTGCGCCACCACACCCAGCTTCCTTGTTGTTTTTTTTGAGGATTTTTCTCTTACTGTGTATTTTCCACAGAGAGAAAAATCAGAACTTCCTATCTCTTAAACTTACTCGGGACACTTTTTCAGACATCATGTCATATTTAGTGTCATCACTAAATATTATCTCCATCTTAACACAATAAAATGTCACAGGAATGTTCCCCTGAGAGCAGTTAAGAATGAAACTGTCACCTCCTTCCTGGTTACAAACATTTCTTTGGCAGGGGGTGGGGGTGGGGGTGGGAAAACAATGGAGAAGGGACCAAGGGTGAGGGTCGTGTGTGAGGCGTGAGCACAAGGTGGAGGAGCGGAGCTGTAGGACACCAGCGCGCCCCCCTGCCGCTCGGCCCGCCGAGGGTCTCCCGGAGCTGCCCACAAGGCGCAGGGACGTGAGTTCGAGGAGCGGGGAAATGCAGGCTCGGCTTTAGCAAAGGTGAGGGGACACTGGAGGGGAGAGCTGTTTTCTGATGGCCGCTAGCCTGCTGTCTAGATGCAGGAGGCCACAGGCGGGATTAGATGGGCTCGGAGGCCAGTGCTGGCACAGGCTGGCATGCAGGGGTACAGCACCTAAGGTGGGCGCACCAGCACTTCGTGTACGGTCTTCAGAGATTGCCAACAACGCACACAATCACACGCAGCCCAGGGGAGAGCACACAGGGTTACAACAAGAAACACAGACCCCAGAGGAGGGACGGCGTGGCAGGGCACCGAGGCTGCCCACACCATCATCCAGGGGTCTTGCCCCACCAAAGTAGAAGGGAGGCTGTTTAAAATGACATCTCGGAGCATCACAGGGCTAGGTGTTCTTGCTGTAGGTACCACGGGACAGAGAGGGGCAGCTGACTTATCCTCACATGACTTCAGTGCACCCACAGTGGCATTTTCCACCAACACCCCATCACACACCCGCCAAGGCATCTACCTTCATTAAGAAAGTGAAGTGGGCAATGCCAGCACTTGTTCGAGGCCACCCTGAGACTACACAGTGAATTCCAGGTCAGCCTGGACCAGACTGAGACCCCCACCTCAAAAACACACACACACACACACACACACACACACAAAAAAAAAAAAAAAACCCAAACAACAAAAAAAGAAAGAAAGTGAAATGAATGTATGCACAGATGAGTAAGAGATGGGAGAAGGGAGACCGTTCCCTCTTTCTGGGAGATCAAGGCCCAGGGATCTCTGTCACACATACCCAGGTTGGGGGCACTCGCTGTCCTCTTGTTGCTTTTGATTTTAAAGAAGCCCCGGCCAAACGACGATCTGGCTTTTCGAGTGCCAAAGGGGTTGTCATCCACGGAGACTTCCTGCCTTGGAACTCTGGGAGGGAGGCTCCCACAGGAGCGGCTATCTGCTGGAGACTCGCCCTGAGCGTGGGGAGACGTGAAGCTAGGCGTTAGTGAACACAGCCGTTAGGACACACCAGGCGCAACATGGAACATCACGTCACGTGACATGCTATGTACCTAAAAGATCTCTCTGAGATGGACTCACATGCACGTGACTTTGTGTCTCTGCGACTTAGCCATGCTGTGATGTCACTGAGAAGGACTCACATGCAAGTGACTTTGTGTCTCTGTGACTTAGCCATGCTGTGATCTCACTGAGAAGGACTCACATGTACGTGACTTCGTGTCTCTGTGACTTAGCCATGCTGTGATCTCACTGAGGACTCACATGTACGTGACTTCGTGTCTCTGTGACTTAGCCATGCTGTGATCTCACTGAGAAGGACTCACATGTACGTGACTTCGTGTCTCTGTGACTTAGCCATGCTGTGATCTCACTGAGAAGGACTCACATGCATGTGACTTTGTGTCTTTTTGCATTTAGCACAATGCTTTGGAGGGTCTGACAGTGTTGGTCTCCTGGCAACATTTAAGCAACTTACAGGTCACAGACATTACAGCATCTTTATACTTTAATTTGGACATAAAAATTACCTCTGAAGACGTCTGAGTAGGCTCCTTTTCCTGTTCAAAACAGTAATATTGGAGGCTGTTACATAAATCCTTTGTAGATTCAGAATTTGTCACATACAATTCCATAAATAGGAAAAGGTTACTCACCTCAAAGCTACAAAGTCTTAGCCTCATTTATCCCCTACAGTGTTTATTAATGTCTCCATTTTTGGTTTTATGTATTACTTTCAATCCTTTAAATTCATACCCAGTATTTGTCATTAACCATACCATGGCAGCTAATAATTTCCAACAGAGAAACCACAGGCTCTTCTTAAAACGTGCCCGTCCCATTTTCAAAATGGGACAAGACGAAGGCCCACCCCCGGCATCTTCTCCTCAGGGTGACGGGATAAAAACCACAGAACTCACCCCGTCTGGTGTCTCTTTCTTCAGGTTGCCAAGGCTGCTTGATTTCTGCAGACTCGAAGGTCTAAAAACAGCAACAACGATAATCAGAATTACTAGTGAGTGGCTCTGGTGCCTCTGTTTCCAAGTAGTCCGTCTGAGAAAGAAACTAACACTGTGTGTGGGTTGAAGCCTGGTAATAGAAGAAAATCTGGATTTGGGCAGCCACTTATGTGCTTAACTAAATTATAATGCTCAGTTCTTTTAAAGGCAGGGTGGTTAACTGTCCTGCCAGTAGCACTAAGTGTCCCACGCATGCCATAGGAGCTGGAAAAACACTTAGGACTGCCCTGGCAGTGTCAGAGTTTGAGAATCAGCCAGTGCTCTCCATGGACTGGTGACACATGCGCACTCTTACATACTCATGTGCCGTTGTCTACATCTGATTCCTCTCTTTTCTGTCCACAGAGGAATAGTGAGTCTGACAAAGCAGTCCATCCTATAGCTCTGCCCAAAGCACCCCAGGCTGGGTGGGGTGGCTCACACCTACAAACCCAGTACTCAGAGGGCTGAGGCTCAAGATCAGTGTGAGCTTGGGTCAGCTTGCGCTACAGAGTCAGATCCTGTCTAAAAGAAACAAAACCACCAGAAAAGTGTGATACAGAATCCCTCCCTGTTGCTGCCCACACTCCTTTCTACCCTGGGAAGTTGAGGGAGACTCCAAATGTCCCGGGCCTCGGCCACCACAGGTGGAGAGAGCTGCGCTGGCCCTCTGGGGGCAGGGCCGACTCTACGGCCGGAAGAGGGGGTGTCAGTGCTACACTGTGCTTGGCAGGCAAGGAGCCCCAGGCCTGACCCCCCAGCCAGCACCGCTGAGCAGGGAAAAGACAGAGAGCGCAAAAGTGACGTGTTTACCTACAGAAGCCTGTAGAAGGAATTTCCCCCGCATTCTCCTGCACATGCGTTGTTAGAAGTGGGCTACCAAGTCAAGTCAGATATGGGTGACAGGACAGACAATCTCCCCTGAGCTCTGTGAGCTCTGCTCTGAAAACAGACTTCCCTGGTGAGCTTTCCTAATCTAATCCAGACTTCAACTTGTATAAGCAATTCATACTAGGTCAGTTTATTAAACTGGAAAAGCACATGTCAGCTTTGCAGCCACCATATCATTCTCTGGGATTCTTTTCTGTTGGGATCTAATATATAAATTAGCACAAAAAAAAAAATGAACTAAAAGCATGAGACTTCACACGAAAACCGATGAGGGAAGATTCAAGATCTGCAAACACCCTGGATAAGATGAAGCAGATAAGTATCTGCCTGTCAACTTAAACCCATGCACACCCACGCTGTCTTCGCAGACACATTCGTTTATTCATGAGTGTGACAGCCTCACACAATCCCACATGGCCCCGGTTGTCATCAGCATAACAGACCCTCTGCTTTCTCAAGCCTCCAGCACTCTCCTCACCCACAACAAGATACAACTTACAAGAGACTATCACACGGGCGACTTTCAACAGCGGCACCAGGGGCTCCTTTTCCATCCCTAAAATGTGAAATCAGGAATTTATTAGTGTCATGAATAAAAGACCATCAGATGGGGCTGGAGGGATGGCTTAGCAGTTAAGACATTTGCCTGCAAAGCCAAATGACACTGGTTAGATTCCCCAGGACCCACGTTAGCCAGATGCACAAGGGGGCACATGCGTCTGGAGTTCGTTTACAGTGGCTAGAGGCCCTGGCGTGCCCATTCTCTCCCTCTCATTCTCTCTCCCTCTTTCTCTGTCAAATAAATAAATAAATATAAAAATAAAAAAGACCATCAGATGATCCTTATCTAACATGGTGATAAGTCCCAATGAGTCCACAGACCATTCAAAACACTATTAGGCCAAAATGCCTTTAATATCACCCTAAAACTATAGCTGAGCCCGTCCTACCTCAAACAGTTAGAATACCCCATGAGCCTACAGTTGGGCAAAAGTCTTCTAACACATCTCTCTGGCCATTATTTAACTTTTGTTTGTGTTTTTGTTTTAAGGCAGGGTCTCACTCCAGCCCCAGCTGACCTGGCACTCATTCTGTAGTTCCCGGCTGGCCTGGGACTAAAGGCGTGCACCACCATGCCTGGGTATTTAACTTTTTATTGAGAACTACAAAGCTTATTTTATAATGGCACGTGAACACCTTGTAATTATCAAATGCTCTGAAAATACTGAAAATGAAAAAATGGTGCCACTGTAAAGTCACAAGTTCATTAAGCTGAAGCATCAGGATAGGCAGTCTCCGTACATAGTCTAAGAAAGAAAGGAACATGTACAATAAAAGCTTTCTCTAATTTCTTAATATTTCATTTGGCCTAAATGTAAGCTTAGGCAATTACACTGAGAACTTGTTGGCAAAATTTCTGTTTGCCTGCAGGGAGATCCCTGTCTTCCTTCTTTCCTTCAACTTATCCTCCAATTGAGCTCTTGGCACAGGGCTGCTCCGTCCTGCCAAGCACCCTGCGACCTATGACCTAGGAAGTAAAAGCAAAGCTCCTTACCAACCTCCTCACATTTCCTGCTTCACACTTATTTCTTGTTCTTTAAAAAACAACGACAACCACCAAAAATGAAATAAAGTAAAATAAAGCTGTGCCTGTCAGCAAAGGCACAGCGCCCTTGTCGGCTGGTTTGCTTTTCTAGACCTTTCACGGCACTGGTAGAGGTGTGTTAGAGCATGAAGACGTACTTCTCCTCAGGGGCCGTCTCCGCCGTCAGCAGCAGCGGTGATTCTTCCAGAGCCTCCGCACGCGCAGATGCCGGCGGCGAGGCGGGGGTGGACGGTGGCACGCCGCCGCTGCGAAGCTGAAAGGGACGATGACAAGTGAAACCATCATGAAGACCTCATCCACGGGACAAGCAAAGTGCACGCCACAGCAGGAAGATGTCAGTGAGGCAATTAAGTGTCTGTACATCAACGCTCACAGCCTGTGTTCACAATGCCAGCTGCTCACACAGTTACTTCAAAATGAAATTTCTACATAAAATTAGTAACGGGAGAAAGGTATTCTTTAAATTTGATTCTGAGTGAGGCATTGACTATTGTGAATTCTGAGCACCATTAAGCGAGGAAATAGTAAACGCTGACTCCGTAAAAAGCTCTAGGGAGCCTGGGCTGACTAAAGTGCCGTAGGACAAGTTCCTGAACTATGCATCAGTCTCCTCGGTAAGCGAGAGTGAGAATGTCCACCTACGGTCTCCCGGTAAAGCGAGAGTGAGAATGTCCACCTATGGTCTCCCCGGTAAAGCGAGAGTGAGAACGTCCACCTACGGTCTCCTCAGTAAAGCGAGAGTGAGAATGTCCACCTACAGTCTCCTTGGTAAAGCGAGAGTGAGAATGTCCACCTACGGTCTCCCCGGTAAAGCGAGAGTGAGAGTGTCCACCTACGGTCTCCCGGTAAAGCGAGAGTGAGAATGTCCACCTACGGTCTCCCCGGTAAAGCGAGAGTGAGAATGTCCACCTACAGTCTCCTCAGTAAAGCGAGAGTGAGAGTGTCCACCTACAGTCTCCTCGGTAAAGTGAGAGTGAGAATGTCCACCTATGGTCTCCCCGGTAAAGCGAGAGTGAGAGTGTCCACCTACGGTCTCCCAGTAAAGCGAGAGTGAGAGTGTCCACCTACGGTCTCCCGGTAAAGCGAGAGTGAGAATGTCCACCTACGGTCTCCTTGGTAAAGCGAGAGTGAGAATGTCCACCTACGGTCTCCCAGTAAAGCGAGAGTGAGAACGTCCACCTACGGTCTCCCAGTAAAGCGAGAGTGAGAATGTCCACCTACGGTCTCCCGGTAAAGCAAGAGTGAGAATGTCCACCTATGGTCTCCCATATAAAGAAACGGTGATGTCCACCTACAGTCTCCCGTGTAAAGCGAGAGTGAGAATGTCCACCTACGGTCTCCTCGGTAAAGCGAGAGTGAGAATGTCCACCTATGGTCTCCCATATAAAGAGACGGTGATGTCCACCTACAGTCTCCTCTGTAAAGAGACGGTGATGCCTACCTACAGTCTCCCATGTAAAGAGACGGTGATGTCCACCTACAGTCTTCCATGTAAAGAGACGGTGATGTCCACCTACAGTCTCCCGTGTAAAGAGACAGTGATGTCCACCTACGGTCTCCCATGTAAAGAGACGGTGATGTCCACCTACAGTCTCCTCTGTAAAGAGACGGTGATGTCCACCTACAGTCTTCCATGTAATGAGAAGGTGATGTCTACACATTATGAAGTATGCAACAGTGTACATGAGATTTTGGCAAGGTACTTTGTAAACAAAGCACTATTTTCACTTAAATCCCACCAGGATTCTTCTCGTACATAATGTTGCTCAAGTTAGTTCATTTTAATTATTATTTTATGTGTGGACAAGCTAGGTTCAATTAACGTAACTGATGAAAAATGTAATTAAAACTAGAAGCTACTTTGTAGCTACCACTTCAAACTCTCCGCGGAGTAACAATATCATGGCAACATATAAAAAATGCAAAATCCCGTTTCTACTCTGTGTTCTCAGGCTGGTTTCTGAAAGAACTAATCCTGCAGTTTGCAGTCATTATGACAACTGGAGAGCAGTTAGATAGAGATTTGCATCAGGAATTCATACACAAAGCCTGGTGTGGTGGCACACACCTTTAATCCCAGCACTGGGGAGGCAGAGGTGGGAGGATCACCATGAGTTCGAGGCCACCCACAGAGTGAATTCCAGGTCAGCCAGGACTACAGTAAGACCCTACCTCGAAAAACCAAAAAAAAAAAAAAACCAAAAAACAAAAAACCACTCATACACAAACACTTAAATTCTAGTAAGAAAATGATGCAGACACCTTGAGGAAACTGCGAGTCAGTCAGTGAGTGGACTCTATACTGACCTCCCAGGACCTGGCACGTGCTCACTGAGCGCATCGCCAGAGAGCACCCCGAGCCGTCCTTGCTCCTCACTTGTTCTTCTCTTTTTCAGATCCTACACTACAGCTGAAGTGAATGGACACAAGCCTGCCTCTGAGCTCCAAGCAGCCTGGGACCCGGCGTGTGCATGGTCACCTTGAGGAAAATGTGCCTGACTAGAAAAGCTGGCTGAGAAGCAAAGGCAGCACCAGCAGTTGTGAGACGGTACGTGGCATGGTAATGCAGACGTGTTTCTGTGGTTTTCCCTTCAGTGTGAATCTTTACAGCTCATCTCGGGTAGTTTTTTGAGCTCCTAGCCCTGCTTCCTGAAGTTTGAGTATCACCTTCACTCCCTAATCAAGGGGGGCAATACACTAACACACTGGCCTGTTTTTTTTTTTTAAATTATTATTATTATTTTTAAGTTTTTTTTCAAACTTTAAAGCTTCAGTTCCAACTTCAATTTTCTTCTTGGTGTTTCTTTTTTAAAATGTGGTAAACTCCCTCAATTCTCCTCAAACCATTTTTCTTCAGTTTTGCACAATCATTTATGACAAACTAAAAACCTATCATTAAACTGGGAGCCATGTGGGCAAAGGCTGTCTGGGCACATTCTCCATGGACTAGTAACCCACATGGACTAGTGCAGAACACTCAGTTGGAAGCTGAGGCAGGAGGATTGCTAGTTCCAGCCAGCTGGACCAAAAAGTGACGCTTTGTCTCAAAACAAGTTACTTTTCTTTTCCATGTGAGCATGTATTTAACAAGTAAGAGATCCCTTTCTATCATCCATCATCCCAGAACTAAGGCCTTGATTAAGGTTTATTTCTGCTCTCTCTGACATGCTTTTTCTCCTTGAGTTCATTTTCATTCATTTTTTATTTCTCAAGGCTGGAGGTACAGCTCAATGTAAAACACTTGCCTAATATGCATGAGACCCTTGGTTCACTCAGCAGAACTGCAAAAAGGAAAAAAAAAATATTGGAAAAAAAAGAGAGCAGTCAACAAATTTTACTTTCTCTTTATGGAATTACCATCAACAGATATGAAAAAGACGGATTCCCTTGGGTTTCTTCTCCCTAACGGAACTGTTAAGTAGAAGGGAGTTGAGTGTTGAGTTGACTAATGGCATTTCCTGTTCCTTGTCTCTCCTGACAGCAAACTATTTCCAGTGAAGACCTGGCTTCAGGGCAGAGGTGGAGCTCAGGAGGGGCCGCAGGAAGCGCAGAGGACCTGCAGACCGTCCCACGGCAGGCTTGCAGAGACCCAGGCCTCTGGACAAAGGCTGACCACCAAGGGAGGTGTGCACGTGCTCACCTAAGCGGGGGAGGGTAGAGGGGTTCTTACAAAATGCCACGCCAAAGACTTTGACACCAAATCGGACTCTAAAGAACAAAGACAGCAGAAGATAAAGGGCGACTCTGCACCTCCTGGCACCTCGCAAAGCTGAGAACACTTCCCATCTGAAAATACCTAGAGGGATAAGAAAGACGACCTGGACAGAACAGAGCTGAGAGCCAGGCTCCACTGCACAACTGCAGAACTGTACAACTGGTAACATGTGCCCAGCTAGACTCTGAAACAGCTGTGGACTGGGACGTCTGTGTTCACTGCTCCTTCCTGTTCAGTGTGAGCACCGTCAGGGGTTACACTATGCCCAGCTAGGCTCTGAAACAGCTGTGGACTGGGTCGTCTGTGTTCACTGCTCCCTCCTGTTCAGTGTGAGCACCGTCAGGGGTTACACTATGCCCAGCTAGGCTCTGAAACAGCTGTGGACTGGGTCGTCTGTGTTCACTGCTCCCTCCTGTTCAGTGTGAGCACCGTCAGGGGTTACACTATGCCCAGCTAGGCTCTGAAACAGCTGTGGACTGGGACGTCTGTGTTCACTGCTCCCTCCTGTTCAGTGTGAGCACCGTCAGGGGTTACACTATGCCCAGCTAGGCTCTGAAACAGCTGTGGACTGGGTCGTCTGTGTTCACTGCTCCCTCCTGTTCAGTGTGAGCACCGTCAGGGGTTACACTATGCCCAGCTAGGCTCTGAAACAGCTGTGGACTGGGTCGTCTGTGTTCACTGCTCCCTCCTGTTCAGTGTGAGCACCGTCAGGGGTTACACTATGCCCAGCTAGACTCTGAAACAGCTGTGGACTGGGTCGTCTGTGTTCACTGCTCCCTCCTGTTCAGTGTGAGCACCGTCAGGGGTTACACTATGCCCAGCTAGGCTCTGAAACAGCTGTGGACTGGGTCGTCTGTGTTCACTGCTCCTTCCTGTTCAGTGTGAGCACCGTCAGGGGTTACACTATGCCCAGCTAGACTCTGAAACAGCTGTGGACTGGGACGTCTGTGTTCACTGCTCCCCCCTGTTCAGTGTGAGCACCGTCAGGGGGTTACACTATGCCCAGCTAGACTCTGAAACAGCTGTGGACTGGGTCGTCTGTGTTCACTGCTCCCTCCTGTTCAGTGTGAGCACCGTCAGGGGTTACACTATGCCCAGCTAGACTCTGAAACAGCTGTGGACTGGGTCATCTGTGTTCACTGCTCCCTCCTGTTCAGTGTGAGCACCGTCAGGGGTTACACTATGCCCAGCTAGACTCTGAAACAGCTGTGGACTGGGACGTCTGTGTTCACTGCTCCCTCCTGTTCAGTGTGAGCACCGTCAGGGGTTACACTATGCCCAGCTAGGCTCTGAAACAGCTGTGGACTGGGTCGTCTGTGTTCACTGCTCCCTCCTGTTCAGTGTGAGCACCGTCAGGGGGTTACACTATGCCCAGCTAGACTCTGAAACAGCTGTGGACTGGGTCATCTGTGTTCACTGCTCCCTCCTGTTCAGTGTGAGCACCGTCAGGGGGTTACACTATGCCCAGCCTGCCAATGCATGCACTGCTGGCTCTGCAGGGTGGATGGAGTGACGCGCCCGAGCCGTACCCCTGGGGGCCTCTTCTACATCTTGACCCGAGTGGGTGACCAGCCCTTGGAAGGCCCACGCCTCACCAAGGTGGCACCGTGGGATCTCTGCAGAGCAGAAAGCTCTATTGTATATGGGAGAGGACATCAACTAGTTAGCCAGGGTTGAAAAGGCACCGTGTTTACCAAAAGTGGCTATGCCACCACATCTCATCCCGTGTGCTCTCTTACAATGTGATGCCATATGAAGAGACAGGCTCTGTGTCCCCTCTTCCTGAGTCAGGCTGGCCTGTGACCAAAGCAGAAGAGACACCACGTAACTTGGACATCACTCGTAACAGGTAATACAAGTCTGGATGCTCAACACTGGCCTGTGAGGGAGCCAAGCAGCCGCAGGTCTGGCCAGGGCGCAGCTGAGGCCCCAGCTGACAGGCAGCCTCGAGGGCGGCACAGTGGAGGGAGCAGCTTTCCTGCAGAGCCTGGCCACTCGAGCTGCCGAGCTTCGGCCCGATACACACCGACACAGAGGAGTTCAGCATAGACTGCTCCTGGCTGCTTGTTTCCAAATATAAATGAAATAGAGGGAGGGCTGGAGAGACGGCTTAGCGCTTGCCTGCACAGCCCAAAGGACCCAGGTTTGATTGCCCAGGACCCACATAAGCCAGATACACAAGGTGGTGCATGCGTCTGGAGTTCGTTTGCAGTGACTGGAAATCCTAGGGCGCCTATTCTCTCTCTCTCTCAAATAAATGAAAATGAAAATAAATATTTTTTATAATTAAAAATTAAATAAGATAGAGGGAAATTTTATTCAATCATCTTTCAGACTCATCAGAAGTGATGAAAATGAATTTACTTATGTTACTTCACTTTATTCCTACTTTATTACCTTATCTATTCTCTACTTATTCTTTAGCAAGTAGATTATAAGCTCATATTTAAGAGGAGTTCTATCTCAAAAGGATTTATATTTGCTTCCGAAAAAAAAAAATTTAGCTGGGCATGGTGGCACACACCTTTAATCCCAGCACTTGGGAGGCAGAGGTAGGAGGATCGCTGCGAGTTCGAGGCCACCCTGAGACTACATAGTGAATTCCAGGACAGCCTGGGCTAGAGTGAGGTACTACCTTGAAAATCCAAAAAAGAATAAAAAAATTTTTTTGAGACTGGGGTCTTGCTAACTCCTTGCTAACTCAAGGGCTTCTCTGTCTTATCTTTTTGAGCACCTGAGACCAAGTGGATGCGGCCACGTCTGGCTTGTTTTTCCTGAGTCTTATAAGCAGTTCTGACTTTGTCCAAAGCACTCATTAAACAGAGAGGAAAGCACACATCTGTGGCAGGGCACAGAAATCGCCAGCACAAACCAATGCAGCCCCCGAACAGAGCCTGACAGCCTCGTCCCCAGAGGACAGGAGTGAAGTGAGCACCTCCTCGGGCGTGGGCGGGTCCTGGCTGGGAGAGCCCGCTCCTGGAGCGCAGGGAGGACGCCTGTCCAGGTCACTGGAGCCCGGTGTGTCCAGCAGCGTGGAGGCGGAGCTGGAGCGGCGCAGGTCCTCACATTCGCCGTCCCTGCCTAGGAAGAGGGCAGAGGTCAAGAGCAGCTCCTCGTGCGCACGGCACTCGTGGGAGCAGAGTCCCAGCTGAACTGATCACCACATTTTACTTTTTCCTCTTCTTTACTCTCCACTGAGCTTCGGCCCCGGTCCCAATCATCAACACTTTCCCCCAAAACCAAAAAGTCAACTCTTCCTGGCATCACCTGAAAAGCAGTGACATGAGAGCCCCAGAAAACAGAACCTTCACCCTGTCAGCATCTGATGCTGGGCTCAGGCCCCTGACCACCCAGCAGTGGGGTTAGCACAGGAGGCCGTGTGCTATACAATAACTGACACGCAGTGGCAGAACGTACACTTACACCAACTACGCACCCGTATTTTACTTTTAAAACTTTGAAGTTTTACAAATATTAGTTTAGCTTGGCATGGTGGTGCATACCTACAGTCCCAGCAGTCAGGGGAAGAGCAGGAGTTCAAGGTCATCCTTCACTATAAGGCACGTTCAAGGCCAGCCTGGGCTGCATGAGACCCTATCTCAAAAAGAACTTACAGCCGGGCGTGGTGGTGCACACACTTTTAGTCCCAGCACTTGGGAGGCAGAGGTAGGAAGATCGCTGTGACTTCAAGGCCACCTTGAGACTACATAGTGAATTCCAGGTCAGCCTGGGCTAGAGTGAGACCCTACCTCAAAAAACCAAAAGAACTTACACAGTTTAGAAAAAAAAAAAAAAATCAAAGAACAAGCTGAGGAATAGCTGGCAGAACAACCTAATTCTACATAGCCAGGGTCCCATGCAAGAACCTCATTTTCTAAATATTTTATTTATGTATTTATTTGACAGAGAAAGAAGGAGAAAGAGTGAGAGAGAGAGAGGGAGAGAGAAAGGGCATGCCAGGGCCTCTAGCAAGCGAACTCCAGATGCATGCGCCTCCTTGTGCATCTGGCTAACGTGGGGCCTGGGGAATCGGATCTGGGTCCTTTGGCTTTGCAGGAAAACACCTTAACCACTAAGCAATCCCTCCAGCCCAAGAACCTCATTTTCATCACTGCTGTGCTCTGGAAAATATACTGAAAAACAGGTCAAGGGAAAAAAAAAAAAGGACATGACATTTCATCTGTCAAAAGGATCCTTTCATGCCATTTTAAAGCAGAAAGGATAGTCCAGCAGAGGAAGAGAACTACATATCCATCAAAATAGTAATGTTGAAAACTTCTGACATCAGTAGAGAGTAAAAGGATTAACTGCTGAACAAGACATTCCTGTTCTAAATGTGGACAGAATGATGGCAAAACTCTAGTCTTTATTTATTTGCAGACAGACAGACAGACAGGCAGACACACATACACACACACAGAAAGAGAGAGAGAGAGAGAGAGAGAGATACAGAGGGAGAGAGAATGGGCACGCCAGGGCCTTGAAGCAACTGCAAATCAACTCCAGATGCATGTGCCACTTGGTGCATCTGGCTTTACACGGGTACTGGGGAACTGAACTCTGGTCTTTAGGATTTGCAGGCAAGCACCTTAACTGCTAAGCAATCTCTCCAGCCCTCTAATCTCTAAATAATGTTAGTTGGTGAGTCACATATGTACTTGAAGACCTTAGTGTTTTACAATGTAGCCCAAACTGGCATCAAACTCAAGATCTTTCTGCCTTAGCCTCCTAAAATACTAGGATTAAAGGCATGTACCACCACACCTGGTCTCACTCGAGCCCAGGCTGACCTGGAATTCACTCTGTAGTCTCAGGCTGGCCTCAAACTCACAGCGATCCTCCTACCTCTGCCTCGCAAGTGCTGGGACTAAAGGCCTGCGCCACCACAACCATTACCCCCCCCTTTTTTAGTTGACTGTGAACTTTTCTGTATGAGCATACTACATACTGGTCCCATTTCTGTGTGCGTGTATGTGTGTGTGTGTGTGTGTGTGTATGTACATGTGTGTAGGGTGTGTATGCATGTGTGTATGCATATGTGTGTGCGCATGTGTGTGTGTATGTACATGTGGGGATGGGTGTGTGTGTGCGCGTGCGCCCATGTGGCCCTCCATGTGTTGCTTGTGGTAGTCAGAGCAGAACGTCAGAGTCTCTCACTGATCTTGGAGCTTGCTATTTTTTTCCACAAGCTCCAGTCACTTTCAGGTCTCTGCTTCTCTATATACTGCAGTACAGACATGCATGGCTATGTCCAACTGTTCATGTGGGTCTTAGGGCTCAAACTCGAGCAGTCTCTCACACCTCCTCAGACCCCGATCCACCTCTCCAACTGTCCCCCCACCAGGCTCTTTGCACATGCAATTGGTCTCTCTTTCTAGAAGCACTTTAATCGGTTTCTTAGAGATGGCCAACCAATGCCAGTGTTCTCGCTCCTCACTCTGCATGCTCCCTCGCGGAGAACAGCAGCCTTGTGACGGTGTCACTGAATGGATGGACAGCCACCTGCTCTGGGATGAAGGGCATGACCTGGTAAGATGCCAGATCACATGGGGGAGCTCACAGCCTGAGGCTAGGTGCTGCCCGCAGAGCCGCGCCTACCTGTGTGACCTTGGGCCTGTGCTCCTGCGTCTTGCATCTTCTTGTACCTGTTCAGGCTCTGTCTGAGATCATCTATCTTCCGATCCTATGAACACAATAAATTGCTGCCTTTAGTACTTTTTAAAATCATGAAGGTAAGAATGAATCAGTAGACATGAATTATTTACATTATTCAGAGAATCGTTCCAAAAACGCAAAAACTTCCAGCCACTCGATTCCACTCTCCTCTCCAACTTTTAAGTCAAATCTCGGAAAGAAACAACACCGCGCACACCAAGGTGCACGTGTCTGCTGTCCTTACCAGCAAGCATCGGACCCCTCAGCACCACCACAGGCACTTCCAGTGGCTTCCGACCCTTCATCCTGTCTCTGGCTTTACCTTTGTATGAGGATGCTAATCTCCAGTCAGCCTGACAGGATCTAAAACCACCTACCAGGGGTTGGAGAGTTGGCCCAGCTGCTAAAGGCGCTTGCTTGCAAAACCTATAGGCCTGGGCTTGATGCGCTGGCTCTCGTGCACACCGGCAACAGACCCCAGCGTGTACGCACATGCGCGTAAGTAACACAAATGAAGTCCCTTAGGAGACAAACCTGTGGGGGTGTCTACGAGGGGGGGTTTCTAGATTCTGCTCATCGAGGTGAGAAGACCCACCCTGAGCGTGCAGGCAGGACCATCCCACGGCTGAAGTGACAGGTGAGTGCCAAGGAGGAAGCGTGCCCCGTGCCAGCCCTCAGCTCTCCGCGCTTGCTGATTGGATGTGGTGAGACCCGCTCCTGCCACCATGCCTTCCCAGCCACGAGGGATGTGCCCTCAAGCTGTGAGCCAGGACAACTCCCTCCTCCCTCCCTCCCTTCTTTCTGGTGCATTACGACAGGTATTTTGCCACAACAGTGAGAAAACTAACACAATATGAAGCTTTACTGACACATTTTACTCTTTCTCTTAATTCTCTATTCCTCTTTTCCATCTACTTTAATGTCTCCTTCCCCCCTCCCACAATGGTGGTGCTGAGGACAGGGCTGGGGTCTTAAGCATTCTACTACCGAGCTATATTCCAAACCCGGATATTCTACTTCCGTAACCACCACTGCATTGTAAAATGTCAGGAGCTTCAAGTTTTATCCATCCATGACCCTATTCTTCTCCCAGCCCTGAACTGTGGCACAGTACGAAAGTGGCCTCCCTAAGTCCACCCACACTGAGCCTGGGCCTGGTCCACGAGACCTGCTTTGGGGCCAGTGAGATATCAACACAGCAGCTGCACGCTGCTGCCGCAGGGAACTCAGGAGCTGTAGTTAGAAGAAGCCGGGCCAGTCAATGGGAGAACGAGCACCTGGTTAGGAGGGAGGCCATCCCAGCCGGGGCTGAGTACGCCACCCTGCAACCAGCACGCGTGCACTTCTGAGACGACCCAGTCCTCCCGGGCCACGGCCAACGTGGACATGAGCTGGGCAGCGTCAATGCCAAGCGGCAGCAGCAGCACGAGACGAGACGGGGCTCCAGGGGCCCCTCCACCTTAGCATTCTGCGTCTCTCCTCTCCTTCTCAAATTGAATACTTCACTGTCTGGGCGAGTCAATTATGGATTCATCTTTTAGTGGCATTCAATAAAATCCAGACTCTGTGAATGAACCTGCATACACTCTTTCACAACACCAAGAGAATATTTCCCAGACTCTTTAAATGGAGATCTCAACTAACTAATGGGCTTCAAAACATGGAGAAAGAAAAGCAGAGATCTCTAACTACAGTAATTAAAAAAAAAAAAAAAAAAAGATCACTAAATCTGTAACTCCACATTAATCCTAAAAGTTAGATTCATGCTCCATCCTTCTAAGAGAAATCTCCTGTATGTCCCAAGGGCATATGCACTTGGAAGGATGTCAATTCAAAGCCATTATTTTCCCGTCGTACTTAAGCCTCTACTTGACCCCGCGAGCCCTCCAAGGGTGCCGTCACTCACGCCTTTCTCAAACCCTGCCCTGTGTCAGCCTTGCCACGCGGCGGCCTTCTCGGGTTTCTTCCTTCCTGACTGTGGCCGGCTCCAAGCCCTCCTCCGTCCTCTCCTAGGCTGTTGTAGCAGCCTCCGGGATATACTGTCCTCGCTCACCATCCCTTATGCGGGCCGCCAACGTCAGCTTTGAAAACAGCAGTCTAACCATGTCACCACCAGTCTACAAGCCAAGATCCCAAA
Source organism: Dipus sagitta (assembly GCA_036346955.1). Classification (NCBI taxonomy): domain Eukaryota; kingdom Metazoa; phylum Chordata; class Mammalia; order Rodentia; family Dipodidae; genus Dipus; species Dipus sagitta. The sequence goes on from CM070789.1 coordinate 3,077,299, forward strand.
TCGCAAGCCGGCACACAGTCACCTACAGAGCTCTTCAGTCGCTCTCAGTACCGCCGGCCGCTCCCTCCTGCTCCACTACGCTCCCAGCAGGACCTGGCTGGTTTCAGGTGTACATTTTGTGATCTGGTCTGGCCCAGTTTGTTCAAATACATCTTTTCTAAAGCCTTCTGGATGCTGGGAGAAGGCTGTTACTCTGACAGCTCCTACAGCAGTGTGAACATCTAGCAAGTGCTCACTCAACTCTGGGGATTCTGCTCCTTGCCGATCTTTGAGTGAAATTAGAACAAAGTGAGTTCCAAAGATTTTGGGTTTAGATGTAAGCTGTAATGGGCAGCTTGCTAATTTCTTTCTATTTAATAGTGGGAAAAGAATAGCATAAAGAGAGCTGGGTGTGGTGGCGCACGCCTTTAATCCCAGCACTTGGGAGGCAGAGGTAGGAGGATTGCCATGGGTTCGAGGCCACCCTGAGACTACATAGTGAATTCCAGGTCAGCCTGGGCCAAAGTGAGACCCTACCTCAAAAAAAAAAAAAAATAGCATAAAGAGACCACACTTATCCTTACGGGTGGGTGGCCATGACAATATGGATCACACACTGACCCAGTAGGGGAACTGCATCTCTGCTCCTAGCAGGACAGAACCCAAACGTGGGCAAAGAGAACCAAGCAGGGCAAAGAGCCCAGAGACACCGGTATTGGGCCAATGCAGGGGAGACGAAAGTCTGGCTCGCACGTCATTCCACAGGGCCTGAACTTGCTTTCTGGAATTTCGTCTCTCAGGAAAACAGGTGATTGCAGGAGTGAAAATGGCCAAGAGTGTCAAGGACGTTGTATGGAAATGAAGAAGAGACTCCACGTGAGTGTGGGGCTGACGGCTTCATAGGCTGACACTCTCAGAGTTCACAGCAGCCCAGAGCTCCCAGCACGTACTCTGGGGTGTCCTCCTCCTCATCTGAATACAGCAGCTCCGAGGGCTTGAACATTTTCTAACTTCAGGGTGGGGGTGGGTGGGTGGAGTGTCACTACAGCCCATGCTGCTGGTCCATGTCCCTGTGCACAGCCAGTCACGCTGTCATCACTGAGACCAAGAACACTGGGGCAGGGAGAGAGAATGCTGACTGCCTCTTAATGTCAGTAGCGTTCCAAGTATGCTCTATTCAGCTGGGGTGGCTGAACAAAACTGCACGGAATGGAAAATACTTAAATATTTATGTTGCATCCGTACCTTTTCTTCATTCGCTGCCATCAGACACTCCATGGCCTTCTTCATTTTCTGGACTTCGACATCTGCAAACATACAAGTGAGAGTCGCTGTGGTTGGACATGCTGCTAGATGAAGGCGGGGACGATCTGTCTCCTTGTCTGTAAATGGGGGGGCATTTAACCCATAGTCCCCTTAGGGTCGACCTACGATGGACACGATGGTCCTCGCCTGGACAGCTGCCATTGCAGAAAGGAAGCAGAAGCAGTGTGAGGATGGAGGGCTCCCTACTCTCCCTAAAGCCAAAGAGAACATGGATGGAACCTGGGCGTGACGACAAAAGCACGATGTTCAAAACAGAAGCTACGGGCAGTGGGACAGGTGGTGGTGGTGGTGGTGAGGAGGGCAGCGGTGGTAGACACGGTGACCACAGCAGAGAAAACAGTCACTGTCATAACCACGATGCACGATGGAGACAGGCAAGAGCCTGGCGCCGCACGCTGTCCGTGTGAGCGGTCATGCTGAGAAGCGAGTGTGGGTTCCATAGAATAGTGTAATGACTCCTTTGCTTCATCTATAAGCTTCATTTCTCACACAAATATAAAACAGAAGTCAAGATCAAATGGCCAGAATATGCTGAATCTGATGAAAATTACAAAAACAATGTTACCTGAAAAAAAATTAAGATTTTTAAAAATGAGAACTTCACCCAAGAGTGAAACTACAATTAAAATATGGTTCAGCTAAAGTTATCTACTTCTGAGGGAAAAAAAGACAGTATTAATTTTTTTTTTTTTTGAAGTAGGGTTTCACTCTAGCCCAGGCTGTCCTGGAATTTACTATGTAGTCTCAGGGTGGCCTTGAATTCATGGTAATCCTTCTACCTCTGCCTCTCGGGTGCTGGGATTAAAGGCATGCACTACCATGCCCAGCTATTATTAATTTTTAAAATAGCATTGACATAACATTCTCAGTTAGGAATTGCTATTCTTTTCAAAGGCAATTCCTTTAGTTTAATAACCAATAATAATTTTTTTTGTTTTTGTTTTTTTGAGGTAGGGTTTCACTCTAGCCCAGGCTGACCTGGGATTCACTATGGAGTCTCAGGGTGGCCTCGAACTCACGGCGATCCTCCTACCTCTTCCTCCCGAGTGCTGGGATTAAAGGCATGCGCCACCATGCCCGGCTTAATAATTTAATAGTTTACTGTCTGGGATAAAGATTCAGTTAGGTCGATCGCTGTGTGGCAAGGGCACAATCTCCTTCACAACACCAAGCGAACATTTCCAAGGAGCTTTGACAGGTCTCCTCTAAATAACTGGCTTCAAAACATAAAGAAAGAAAAGCAGAGATTTTTTTTTAAACTGAGTTTTCACAGGGCTATAACTGCCCTTTTCTCCTTCACCTGAATACTGCCTAGACCTCAGAGAAAACCTTTGCTGACCTCACTCCTCCGTATGCCCTACCGGCAAAGGGCGGAATTGGAAAAACCTGTAGCGTGATTTTTTTCCTTTTACTGCCTGTGTGTCTAGACTTCAGTCTGTGTGCTGTGAAGAAATGAAGGGCTTACAGGTGAAGCAACCGCGCGCGCCCGGCAGGAGAAAAGCTTTTCCACACATGCAAAGAGCAGGTAGGGCGCTCTGGTGGGTGTGAAGGCTGACGGAAACACAAAACCTTACTTTTCTCTTTGAGCTTCTTTTTAAAATTTTCATCTGCACAGGAAGACCCATCAGATTGGAAGTTAGCATGGTTACAGTAATAAATACTATTACTACTAGTATCTTGTTTCCTAACATGAAGGGATTCTAACCCAAAGACAGACAGAAACAAGCTATGGAACGGGGCACTACCGGCGCTGTGATGAGAGGTGCTGGGAGGTGGAGGGTACACCGGAGCTGAGTCTCTGCTGCCCACTCTCTGTCCTCGACCTTGACCCTTTTCCCGGGAAAGTGAGGCCCGCGGCAGTGACCGAGTAGCTAGTGTGGTCTGGGTAGTGGTTTCGCTCCCGTCACGCTCTGGCCACCAGGACCTCCTGGGTGGGACTGGCAGGTGCACTAAGGCACATGCAAGTGACCGCTCAGGTTCAAGAGCACTGACGTGGTGGTTCCTCTCCAGCGACGATGCCGGGGTTCCTGGTCTCGGACCCAGCACTTAGCTGGCAGCGAGCCGCTCAGACTGGTCGCAGTTCTTCACTCTGACTGGGGCAGCATCCTCTAACAATTTCTAGCCCACCATCCCTCTGAATCCATTTTATTCTGAAAACCCCAAAAGTGGGACCAGGGAATGCAGCTTACTGGTACAGCACATGCCTAGCACGTGCAAGGAAGGGCCTGGGTTCAATCCCCAGCACCCCCCAAAGCCTCCCCAGATCGATGTTTGTGCGTGACGTGTTTCTAAACGCCCTTTAACAACATTTTACTCGTGTCAAAGTCCAGCGGGCAGGGCGGATCCACTTCCCTCAGGCGGGTTTTCACATGGGCAGGGAAGTGTGGCACCAGCGGGGGCACAGCGTCACTCTTTCGCATGCGACCCACGAAAACGTGAACAGCGACACTAGCGGGAACTGGCTCAGTAGTGTCTCGGTGCCACCGCTGTCACCAGCAGTCACAAAGGAAAGTCAAGCTTGATCTGCTGCTGTCAGGTGCTGCCCACACCGTGTTTCTAGATACACGTTTTGGATCAGGCCATTTCAATTTAAAGTCCTTCTGTCTCAGCCTCTAAGCACTGGGAGTATAGGCTGTGTGCCACTATGTCTGACCGAAATACAACTTTTTAAAAATCACATTTACGTTACTTTTTTTTTTTTAAATCGTGTGTGGCTTACATTGCTAGCAACCTCAAACCATATAAAACTCAGAACAAACGTCTGGGAGGAGGACTTCGGATAAATTCACACTTCTTAAAAACTCAAGCTCCTTTTGCCATCTTTGAAGGTTGCTGGCTCAAGCTTTGGGAAGGAAATTTGCAGAGCCGTTCCTCTTTTCTCTTAACTGGGCAGGGTGGTTTTGTTTGTTTTGTTTGGTTCTTGAGCCCGATAGCCCACGCTGGCTTCAAACAACTCATGGCACTCCTGCCTCAGCCTCACGGCTGGGGTTAGAGACGTGGGCCGCCATACCTGGCTCATCTCATCTCAAGTTCAGTTCAGACGGAGCAAGCTTGGAACATTAGCAGTGGTTCCTTTTATTCCGTCTGTCTGTCCGTCCATCTGTCTCCATCTGTTAGTCTTTCAGTGCTAGGCATCGAATGCAGGGCCCGCTACATGCTAGGCAAGCACTCTACCACTCAAGCCACTTCCTATATCCTTTTGCTTCTTTGGGCATTCCTTGACTTGCAACGTGGACAAGAGCACTCCTGGGATGAGAACTCAGCACGCAGTCACCCAGACCGAGCACAAACGGCCCAGGGGCACCCTCGTCTAGCCGAGTGGAGGAAGCGGATGGGCTCCCATCATGGGAAGCTGTCTGGAGAAGGCTGTTGTGGCCCTGGTCCCCGAAGGCTCTGCTGCCTTTGCCTTCCTTTGCACTACAGTTACACACCGGCCAACGCCGGCTTCTCACCTGTATTTTGCAGTTGCTTTTTTTCCCCCCTGGAGGTCAGCTCTCATTCTAGCCCAGGCTGACCTGGAACTCACTCTGTAGTCCCAAGCTGGCCTCACGCTCACAGCAATTCTCCTGCCACCTTTGCGGGTTTTTGAAAAGTAACACGGCCAGTGCCGGAAGACTCACCTCTGTCGAGCAGCTCAACCCCTTCGCCTTTCCCCACGAGCTTGTCCTGCAGCCTTTTCACTTCACATTCCCTCTCGTCCAGCTGCTCCTTTAAAGACGCCAGCTCGTCCTGCACGTTGAAAACTCAGTTTAACACAGCGCATCGCGGCAAAGGGGAACACGCAGAGAGCACGTCAGCCCTCGGGGTCAGTGACAGGGTGGTGAGGGTGAAACAGAAATCTGCGGAAACTTACACATAAACGTCAAAAAATCGGACAGAGGCGACATAAACACTATTATGTGAGGCCAATTCGCAACCGTTAAGCATCAGGATTTCAGGTTTGTGAGCAAAGTGAAAAAGAAATCTTTGAAACTATAACCAGGACTAGGTTAGCACTAACGTTTAGATCTTCTGTTAAATTTAAAAGCTTGGCCAAGTTATCTAGCTGAATGTGGTGGGGCACGCCTTTAATCCCAGCACTCGGGAGGCACAGGTAGGAGGACTGCCATGAGTTCGAGGAGTGCCTGAGATTACATAGTGAATTCCAGGTCAGCCTGGGCTAGAGCGAGACCCTATCTTGAAAAATAAAAAAATAAAAAAATAAAAGATAAAAAATTGGGTGTCTGAACCAAAAAAAATAAAAAATAAAAAGCCGGGCGTGGTGGCACATGCCTTTAATCCCAGCACTCAGGAGGCAGAGGTAGGAGGATCGCCGTGAGTTCGAGACCCTGAGACTCCATAGTGAATTCCAGGTTAGCCTGGGCTAGAGTGAGACCCTACCTTGAAAAACCAAAAAAATAAAAATAAAAAATAAATAAAAATTGGGTGTCTGTTGTCATAAAAGCAGAACACAGTGCAAACTGGGAAAGACTTGGCCATTGCTCAGCATCTCAACGTGGCGCTCCCACTTTGAGACAAGCACTGAGCTCAGGGGTAACACGTCCTGGGTAACTGCAGCCAAGCCAGGGCTACGTGGTCCATCCTCACCAGCAAGCACGATGGGATCTCCCACGGCAACGGGCAGAGAGGGCTCTAGACAGCGGGCATTGAAAGTCTCTTTTTAAAAACCATGTGGCTGCAGAAGCTTCCAAGCCCACTGATCTACGTGTGAAAATTCTAAGCTTCAGTTTTGTTTCAATAAAATATTAGCTAAGTAGCAAATCTGTGTTTTGCTGGCTGGATTTAACACAGGAAACAGCCACACAATGCCAATATTCGTGCCTATGTTTAACATCACATGTGCGTTCAGACCATTCAGGAGTTTGTCACACGCTGCAGGAGGAGCAGGCGCAGTCCACCCACAGGGCTAAGACTGGACTCAAGTTCAGAATTCTCCTCAGTACCGGCAAAGGTGCCGCCCGCCTCCCAGCTGTGACTCCATCTCCTGCCGCCATACAGACAGCACGCTCGCTTCACCTGAGGGTGCGGTGGTCGGAAACAATCCTTTCACAGGTGAACTTTTACAGTTGTTCTACAATGCTCAGGGCCCGGGCGGCCTGGGTCAGATTCAGTTTATAGGCTAATCCTTTAATTTTCCTGCTCGCTACCTTTCAGTCACGAGGTCAGGTATTTCTGGAGACTCTTAAGAGATCTCACTGTCCCTTTGATCAGGGTATGTATGTGTTTAATAAACAAGGGACACACAGACACAATGGATGCACATGCCACTGGGAACACCATCACAGCAGAACGACACAAGCCAGAGAGTGCGGCCGGCAGCCCGCCGCTGTCCACCACACCTGCAGTGACGCCCACTTGCGCTCCATCCGTTGCTTTTCATACTGCATCTGACCCACCTTGATTTTCATGCTAGAAAGTTTGGCCATTAAAGACTGGCAGAGAGATAGGGAGGAAGGGTGAGAGAAAAGTAGGCAGACAAAGACAAGCTGAATAACCAAGGAAACAGCATCAGTCTATAAGGTGGCTAACTCGGAAGCAGCAGGCCGTGATCCGGCACATTAGCTAAGCCCTTGCTTTACTTGGAACAGTCCTGTAAAAGTGCTACGTTTCCCAACTGAGGAAAATCTTCATTTGCTACTAAATACTTTTGTTATACACAAGGTAGAAAACATTTTTTATACTATCAATCACAGAGGAATACTGAGATTGTATGTTTAAAAAAAAAATTACTAGTAAGAAACTTACTTTGGTAGATTTAAGCTTTTTTTCATATTGGACTCTTTCACTGTCCATTTCACTGACTTTTAGCCTCAGGCCATTGATCTCCTGCATCAGCCCCTGTCCATGAAGAACAAAGGAGATGTATCAGGAAAGGAGCAAAATGGTCAGTTGTGGAACAAGAGCAGCCTGGAAATCCCAACGTCAACCGTTCCCAGGGTGCACGTCATCAGATGTGGGACTCAGATCTGGTGAACAGAACAGAACAGAGGTGCCTTTGCAAGCACCAAGGCACCTCTCTCTGTAGACATGGCTCTGAGTGCCAGGGCCTCCTTCCTAAAGACACCACTCTCTGTGAACAGTGATGTAAGCGCCCGGGGCCTCCACCCTATGGTAATGAGCGCATAAAAAATAAAAACAAAACAAAACAAAAGGTTGGGCTGGAGAAATGGCTTAGCGGTTAAGGAGCTTGTCTACCGAAGCCTAAGGATCCAGGTTTGATTCCCCATGTAAGCTAGATGCACAAGGTGGCACATGCATCTGGAGTTTGTTTGCAGTAACTGGAGGCCCTGATGCGCCCATTCTCTCTTCTATTTCTCTCTGCTTGCATTAGAAATCCTGGTTAAAAAAAAAAAAAAAAAAAAAAAAAAAAAAAAAAGAGGGCTGGAGAGATGGCTTAGCAGTTAAGGCACTTGCCAGCAAAGCCAAAGGACCCAGATTCGATTCCCCAGTAACCATGTAAACCAGATGCATAAGGTGGCACATGCATGTGGAATTCATTTGCAGCAGCTGGAGTCCCTGGCATGCCCATTCTCATTCTCTGTCTCTCTTCTACCCCTCTCTGCTTTAAAATAATAAATAAATACAATAGTTTTTAAAAATAAAAGGTGACTATAATTTTGGCTAAGTGCTACAATTTGAAGCCTGGGTGTCCCCTAAAGGCCCATCTGTTAAGAGTCCTGGTCCCCAGGGTGGACTGCAGGAAGGTCTGTGGAACCTTTACGAGGTGGGACCTAGTGGAGATCCTGTGATCGGTGGGGAGCATGGTAGGACCCCCGCCTCTTCCCTCTGCCACGTAGTCCAGGATGACATGCTGTCTTGCCACCAGCCAAACGCATTGGGCTCATTGGCCATGGACCGGAACCTCCAGACTGTAAGCAGCATAAGCCGTTTCTCTCAGGTACTTGTCATGATAGAAAGCTGAGTGACTTGGAAAAGTAGTTTAATATCAGACTCATGACCGCTTGCCCCATATTTCTAGACTAAAACTACCTATGATAGATCTATAAGACAGTTTTCAAACACACCAGTTTCTCTATTGGGATATCTATTTACCTTCAGAGCCTATTCAGTGACATTCACCATGTATGAGAGTGGTAGAGGTCTACGGGCAGCGGTGTCTCGAGTGAATTAATTGAGGAAGGTTCACCCTATATGAGAGTGGTAGAGGTCTATGGGCTGGAGACCTGGGCTAAATCAAAAGGCAAAAGAAAGCTGAACACCAGCTACCAACCATGAGCCAAAATGAGCCAAAAATAAACCTCCCTTCTTCCTTAAATTGTTTTTGTCAGGTTTTTCATCACAGTAATGAGGAAAGTCACTAATTAATTCTGCCAAAATATAAACTTAAATTTAAATCTTTTGAAACAAGAATTCTCAGTCTGAAAGCAGACAAAGTCCTATGCCTTACACATATATTCAGGGTGGCGACAGTGTTACATGTGGAAAATAAAAGACAAAACATCCCAAATGTTTCCATACAGTATCCTTTGACACCTTTCCTACTGCTGCTTAAAAAACAAACAACAACAACAACAACAAAAACAAGAATGCTTGTAACCAACCGGGCGTTATGACACACACTCTTAATTCTAGCACTTGGGAGGCAGAGGTAGGAGGATCGCCCTGACTTTGAGGCCAGCCTGAGACTACATAGTGAATCCCAGGTCAGCCTGGGCTAGAGTGAGACTCTACTTTGGGGAAAAAAAAATGAGTCTGTAAAACTTGTCTAACATTGTGAATTCAAGTTCAAAGGAAAAGTCAGTTTCCGCGTTTTAGTCGCTGCTGCATAAGGAGCATTCTCATCTGGTATGCACGTGGCCTCCTGCTTGCTAAGACACAGCTCTGAACTGCTCTGAAACCAATGCACATGAGCCACCGCCTTCAGGGGTGACTGCAGAGAAGAGACCACAAAAGACAACAGAGCCACACACTGTTACACTGTGACCATGTGTCTACTCTTTAGAAAAACCACCCGTTTGCCTTTGATGGCAATATAGAAAATATGAAACTAAATTTTCAGCCAGGGAGAAGTCATGACAACTCAGGTTTGACAAATCTGGCACTACATAATCCCTGTCAAAAAAAAAAAAAAAGAAAAGAAAAATGAGATGTAAATTATCTCAGGTAACTTCTTATCAGAAGGTCAGGTCTGAAGAAAGCATCACTTTGCCCTGGCAGAGCTGTTTCTGACATCTGCGCTCTTACCAGAAGGGGGCACTGTGGAGTAGTCTCACCATCTCCCTCCAGTAATTTCCAGTCCTCTCGAGTCCTGAATCTTCAAGGTTTATTTAACTCACTATTCTTCTTGAAATGCTTGTCCTTTTTCTCCACTTCAATATGTTCTTAGGGATCAATATCCAAATTCTTTAAAATTTTAAGACAAGGTTAAAGAACTTGTGACTGATTAAATAGCTAAGGAAACTATTTTAACTGAGGGAAAATTAACAAGATCACATGCATCTGAAGGTTTAATTTTGAAGACTGTTTCGTTATTGTCATATATAACACAAGCTGTATCAAATATTCTATAGCCGGTGTAATTGTGCATGCTCCCAACAGTACTGAGTGTTTCATAGAAAATGACCAAGGCTTGCTTCCTGGATACCTAACGACGGGAGCGAAGACCGTGGGCCGGGAGGGAAGAGTGACTGACGGACATGCAGACGAAAGAAGCAAGGCCTCTCCCTGCCAGTCACAAGCATCTGATGCAATTTATCCAATGACTGGTTAACCCCCAAATAAATACTGTTATTAGGGGAAAAGTGTTGAAACTCAATGGAATTAAATTTACTCCGGTCTTGTTTGTTTCCTTCTGTTTGTTTGTATTTGCTTTGTTTTGTGAGGCAGGGTCTCTCTCCTGTCACTGCAAATGAACTCCACACACAACGGCACTTTGTGCATCTGGCTCTACATGAGTACTGGTGAGATCAAACCCAGGCTGTCAGGCTTTGCATGCAAGTGCCTTTAACTGCTGAGCTATGTCTCCAGCCCTGATTCATTTTTTTAAAACATGCCAGGCGTGGTGGCGCACGCCTTTAATCCCCTCACTTGGGAGGCAGAGGTAGGAGGATTGCTGTGAGTTTGAGGCCACCCTGAGACTACATAGTGAGTTCCAGATCAGCCTGACCTAGAGTGAGATCCTACTTCCAAAAAAAAAAAAAAAAAAATTTATTTACTTCAGAGAGAGAAAGAGGCAGAGAAAGAGAGAGAGAATGGGTTTGCCAGGGCCTCCAGCCACTGTAAACAAATGTATGTGCCCCTTGTGCATCTGGCTTACATGGGTCCTGGAGAGTCAAACCAGGATCCTTTGGCTTTACAGGCAAGTGCCTTAACTGCTTAGCCATCTCTCCAGCTCCCCTGTTTCATTTTGAGGCAGGGTCTCATACAGTCCAGGCCCGCCTCAAGTTCACTGATTAGTGAAGGCTGGCCTTAAATCTGTGATCCTTCTGCTTCTAACACCCAGTATTAGGTTTATAAATAAAAGCCTGGCTTGTCTTTTTGGAGGGTGCAGGCAGAGAATGCTGGAATAGAAGCTAGGGCCCTTGTATGCCCTAGGCATGTGTTCTCTCACTGAGCTACCCCAGCCCCTAAAGCTCACTTCTTTGTTTTTAAACATTTTTTATATTTATTTATCTATCAGAGAAAGAAGGGGGGGGAGAGAGAGAGAGAGAATGGGTGTTCAAGGGCTTCCAGCCACAGTAAATGAACTCCAGACACATGCATCCCCTATGCATCTGGCTAACATGGGTCCTGGAGAATCGAACCTGGGTCCTTTGGCTTTGCACGCAAATGCCTTAACCGCTGAGCCATCCCCCCAGCTGAAGCTCACTCTTAAAAAGAATGAGGATGAGGGCTATAGTAACTGACTACCTTTCCTTGTGTGTGCGTGCGTGCGCATGTGTGCATGTGTGTGCACATATGCACATGCTTGTGCCTGTTTGTCCATGTACGTGCGACAGAGACTGACAGATGGAGCGTCTCACCTCTGTGTCCCTGAACCTGTCCTCGTAGTCCAGCCTGTCCTTCTCCACGGCCGTCAGTGTTAGCTTCAGGTTCGAGACCTCGGCCATCAGATCCAGTTTCTGGGTTTCCAAGGAGGTCCTGCTCAAAAGTTCCTGTTGGAACAGAGACATGTACTGTTTGGTTATAAGCGGCCATGCGTGGCTTTGTCATTACGGTCACACATCAGCAGTGACAAGCAGAGGAGGTGACGAGGACGACTTCCGCACGTGTACACTCCTGGAGGGACCTGAAGACTCTACTGCCTTTGCATGTTCTTACACTTTGGGGTAATGCTGATGATACTGGTTATACTATGCTTGCTATGTGCCAGGTACCTGTGTGACGTATTACCAAGTGCCGCAGTCCCTCCAGCAATCTCTGGAGGGAGGCAGAAATCCTCACTGCTCTTGTTTACCAGAATGTCTAAGGATGTGGAAGCTAAGGAACACAGAGGTTAAGAGGCTGCCAAAGGTCATGCAGAAAGAAATGACACAGGAAACCAAACCCAGGCAGCTCTGCGTCCACATGTACCCTATCCACCACAGTGCAGGGCCTCCGTCATGTGAGCACTGTGTGTGTGTGGTGTGTATGCGCGTGCATGTGTGCACACGCTATGTGCTTAAGTTTTTCTTAATAACTAAGGTCATGTGGTGTTTATATTCCCATGGTCAAAAGTTGAGAACCAATAGCTTGGTGACACACACCTTTAATCCCAGCCCTCGCGAGGCTGTGGTAGGAGGACTGCTGTGCCTTCGAGGCCAGCCTGGGCTACAGAGTAAGTTCCAGGTCATTGTGGGCTAGAGTGAGACTCTGCCTCCTAACAAAACAGAGCGCTTGAACACCACGCAAGCGCACGTCAGACGCGGGCGTGCGGCAGGCCCTCCCCGGTGCCCGGCGCACCTGCTGCAGCATCTCTTCCGTGGCGTTCAACTTCTCCCTGTGCTCTTCCAGGCAGAACTCCAAATCTCGGATCTTCTCTCCCTGAGCCTCCACCTGGTCTGTTAACACACTCACCTGTATTTGAAGCACATACTATGATGAATTAGAAAGAATTCAGGTCCCCCTGCATTCTTTATTCTCTACTTGAGAAAAAAAAAAAAAACAACCACCTAATGAACTTCCTGCTGCTACGAGTGGTGAACAAGGTGACAGGGCCCACCCTTCGTTACACACATGCTTTGTCTACTGCAGGGCCGAGGACAGGGCAGAGCCTCGTGAACGCTGGGCACGCGCTCTGCTGCTGGGCTGTGTCCCCAGCCTTATGATCTAAAGGTTCTTACTCAGTTTAGGAGAAAGTCAGGCATAATCAGGGCTGTGCAATACTTTATACATTAATCCATTCCAATTACTTACAAGAGTATATACAAAAATTGTCACTTTGGGGCAGGGCGAGGAGATAGTATTAGAAGCTAACAGAGGATGGAAGGTTAATATTTAAAACAGACATTATCAAGGGCTCCTCAAATCTGACACTTCAAAGAGAATAAGGGGTGGTAAAACAAGTAAGGAAAGTAGTCCAAGGAATTCAAAATTCTACAAGATCATTCAAGGTCAACATAGTCACAAATGTGTCCAGCCAGGATGGGAGGTAAGTGTAGTTCAGAGGCAGGGATCCAGCATACGCAAGGTCCCAACACAAAAGAAAGAAAAAGAAGGGAAGACAGAGAGGGGGGGAGGGAGCGAAAGAAAGAGAAAGAAAGGGAGAGAAAGGAAGGAAGAAAAAAGAGGGAGGGAAGGAAAGAAAAGGAAAGAAGAGAGGGAGGGAGGGGAGGAAGAAGGAGAGATCCCAAGTGCAATGCGACACCCTCAAACAAATGTCCTTGAGAAGGGCGGCGTCTGTCCCTTCATCCTCAGCACTCAATGCAAACTAGAGGGTCTCCTCAGGGCCACCAACTGGGTAAACATACTTTGATATATTTAGTTCAAAAAAGAAAAAAAACACAACAAAAATATCTGTCCAGCGTTTAGGGCATGAAGACGCACACAGATGGAGGCCCAGCAGGCCCCACTCACTGCTCTATCTTTTTGCTTGGCCCATGATATCATTTAAAAAACCGGAAAGTTAAATATACATTCAGATTCAGAAATACACAACACGAGAATTTCATACCAAAGGTGCTCGAATATCTGAATTTGTATTATTTGTTCAAATATATTGTATGTCACATAGGACAGATGAGAGGCCAGAGGACCCTGAGCCTGAATTCAGACCGGAAGGGCTGAGGTGAGGCGCTCCCCCGGGGGTGGGTGTACACACCCTGGCTCACCACAGCCCTACCCCTCCCTACGTGTACAGCTGGCCCACCACACTATTTCTATTTCGCTCTGGTTTCTTTGTGTTGAGACAGGGTCTTCTATTGCAGTTGGCCTTCCAACATGGCGATCCTCCCTCAGCCACCGTGTTCAGCTACTCTGCACTACAGTCCTTACGGCTTTGGCCTTTGCAGGGTCACCTGTGCGAGTGGCTCCCTGCAGAAACCAGTGGCTGCCTGCGTCCCTTTACAAAACGGAAGAGCGCTGAGATACAACCTCTGAAGTCACCCTCCTGAGGACTTGAAATAGTCCAAGGACTTCCTGATACACTCCAAGTAGCACATAAATACTAAATTGTTCAAGGAATTACAAGTTTAGTGTAGTGCAATTTTTCCAAATATTTCTGATCCAGAGCTGTGAGGGGCACTGATGTGTCCTGAGAAGAGTGTCAGTGAAAAACGACTTGCCTGCAGAACGAGGGACTCCTTATCATTTTCTAAGCGCGCCAGCCTTTCTTGATACACATCTCCATTCCCAGGTAGGTGTCCATTTGTCTGAAGAAGAAAACAAGACAGAAATTTGCATACTTTTTTTTTTTTTTTTTTTTTTTGGTTTTTCGAGGTAGGGTCTCACTCTAGCCCAGGCTGACCTGGAATTCACTATGGAGTCTCAGGGTAGCCTCGAACTCACGGCGATCCTCCTACCTCTGCCTCCCGAGTGCTGGGATTAAAGGCGTGCGCCACCACGCCCGGCTAAAATTTGCATACTTTTAACTCCAGAGACCTGAATTAAATTCAGCACAGCTGTTATGTTAATTATGTTATGTTATGTTATGTTATGTTATGTTATGTTATGTTAATGTCACTGCCATTAATGGAAAACGATTAATAAGAATTAATTTATTTCAAAATAGGCAAGGCATGCACGGTAGACATTTAGATATGGCTGACCAATCTACACAACTTCTAAGGTAGTAGAAAATAAGGACCCTGGGGCTGGGGAGATGGCTCAGAGGTTAAAGGCATTTGCTTGCAAAGCTTGCTGGCCCGGGTTCAGTTCCCAAGCTACCCACATAAGCCAGATGTAAAAAGCGGCGCAAGGGACCAGTGCTCATTTGCACTGGCATGAGGGCGTGGCATGTCCATATTAATATATTAATATATTAATAAAAAGAGAGAAGAAAAGAAGGACTGTATGGGACAGCGGCTGCTGGAACTCCTCAGTGACAGACACCAGGCACAGAGCCAGAGGTGGGCAAGTTTGGTGACGGTGTGGTGGGGTACCCCACTTTCCCTCACTGATCACTGTCACTGATTTGGGGTGTGGTGGCAATGACCTTCCACTCCCACCATCCCCATTCTTCAGCTCAACACACAGGACTGAAAATTCATGTATTCACAGGAAACGGCAGGACCATCTCCCCAGAGCTTCTGTCTGCCTCTCAGCTCTCCAGATCACAGGGCAAACCCTCCTGCCCCTGAAACTCCACGAAGTCTTTCTCTGTTCCCCAAACACCCAAACACTCAGCCCACAGAGAGCACTCCTAAGCCAGGAGTGGGGCGACACATCTTCAATCCCAGCACCTGGGAGGGAGGCTAAGGGAGGAAGCAGAGGTCTTTGGGGGAGGGAGGTGACAATACGTATGACCAGCATTATTTTTTAAAAATATTTTAGTTTTATTTATTTATTTATTTGACAGAGAAAGAGGGGGGGGAATGGGTGCACCAGGGCCTCCAGCCACTGCAAATGAACTCCAGATGTGCGCGCCCCTTGTGCATCTGGCTAATGTGGGTCCTGGGGAATCAAACCGGGGTCCTTTGGCTTTGCAGGCAAACGCCTTAACCGCTAAGCCATCCCTCCAGCCCTGACCAGCATTATCTACAAGAGCGTGGGTGCGGGGTTATTTATGGGAGGGCGCCTGGGAAACTTACTAGTGGGTACACCACCCACGAAAATGTCTTTCTCCTCTCCCAGCAACTGTTAATTGCCTATAAGTCCTCAAGGAGAGGCAGGGCACTCTCCCTCCCCCCACCTTTTTTCCTTTCTCCCTCTTCTTGTCTCCTCCAGAACAGGGTGCCCAAGCTAGTCCTAGAATTAACAATCCTCCTGCTTCAGGCACCTGGGGTGTCTTACCACACCTGGTTTGTAAAGTATGATGTCACTCTTTCTAATCTCATTTAAATAGATTTTAATCATATAATCTGCAATACTCATAGGATTTCCTGACTTTCCCCTCAAATACAACAAAAATAAAAGGAACAGATAGGGCCATCCAGAGTTCAAATGAAAACCAACCCCGTTAGACTTAGGACCAGAAAAACAGCAAGTGCACGTCCTGACTTACTGGGCACATCTCATGAGGCATCTATTATTTTTCCAGAACCAAGTGATATTAATGTTCTGCCTCTCTAGTCGGTGCAGTTCCCAACACCAGTCACGGGAGGAGCACAAGTTACGCACTGGACAGGGAAAATGAGCGAGATGCGGAGGATGGATAAGCAAGGGAGTGGCTGGAGGGAGGGAAGACATGCGCATGCCACTCCCCGAGAGGCTCCAGAGAGAAGTTAATTCAGTAGGTGTGCCGTGAGGACTCAGGAGTGGACGGGAATGTTGCCATCAGCTGCTTGACCACATATCTACACAATTACCACAGCATAATTCTGTTCGTGTTGTTAACTCAAGTGCCCAGAACTAAATTACAAGAGCCTGCTGGAGTGGTCCGAATGACTCCATCCCCAGGGAGAGCCATGAAAATGAAAATGCGCGTAACTCCGCGAGCACAGCCCTTGGAAAGCCGCCCAGACACACACTGCATGCTCTCGGGCTACGAAGCGGGGAGGTGGGCCCCGGACAGCTTCACCATTCTGGGGTTTATTATGGACACTAACAGGCATCTGCTTTCAAACCTTTACATGGCCAGTGTTTTACAAACATACATTTCATTAGGAAAAAAAGAAAATGCTTTAAGCCCAGTGAGGACAAGAAAACCTCTTTTCTTTATTTAAGAAGTAGGGTCTCCCTATGTTGCCCAGGCTGGGCCCACGCACCTGGGCTCAAGCAAGTCCCTGCCTTAGCCTCCTGGATAGCTGGGACAACTATCATGCAGCACTGATCAAAAGCGAAATGTGCCCCTTTATGTTTCGATTTTGGTTCTAGGGTTCGAATCTGGGCTCATGCACGGAAGCATGTGCTCATCCCGGAGCTCCACCCCCGGCTCCCTTACTGGGACTGGAGGACATCCCGGTAGGTGAGCAGTGCCACTTACCAAGCCTAATGTGACTGGTACTGACTGCCACTTCATAGAGTGGGGCATCACCACGGAAACATCTGAGCATGTCTCTGAGGCAGCTCCCAGGTTAGCTTAATGAAGCAGGGAAGATCCACTCTGGATGGAGGCGGCAGCACCCCGCTGGGGTCCGCCCCCCCCCCACTGCAGGCGCGGTGGGGCCAGCGGCCACCTGCTCCCGCCACCACGTGTTCAGTCCTCACGGACCGCACGCTCAGACGGTGAGCCAAAGCAAACCCCTCCTCGCTTGTGTCGCGTTTGTCAGACATCCTGTCACGGCGACGTGAAAGAGAAGCCAGCTCTCCAAAGGAAAATACTGAGAACTGACTCAAAATGGCCAAGTGTGCACTTCCCAAGAATGTACTGATATTTGCAAGTGCTTACAACAGTCGAGGCTACCTGGGTGTTTTCTAAGCACAAGCAGGAGTAACTGCTGGGACACTATTTGCCCTGTGGTACCATGTTCAACTCCTCAATACCGATCCTGTTTCTGTGGATGTGTTATTTCTGCCTTAAGAATGTTGAGACAAGCCAGTCTGGTACACACCTATCACCTCTGCTTGCTCTTTCTTTCTTTCTTTCTTTTTTTTTTTTTTCCCTGATGTAGGGTCTTACTCTGGTCCAGGCTGACTTGGAATTCACTATGTAGTCTCAGGGTGGCCTCGAACTCACGGTGATCCTCCTACCTCTGCCTCCGGAGTGCTGGGATTAAAGGCGTGCACCACCACGCCCGGCTACCTCTGCTCTTTCTTTGAAGCCTGTACTCCACCCACCAAGCCGCTCAAAGCCTCCCTGGAAAACATGGCATGCTCTCTCACACTCTAGTTTTGTTCCTTCTGCCTGGAATCTTTCCTTGGTCACTACTTTCTACTTCCATTAAGGGCTGACCTATCAGGTATTCCTCGAATGCAAGGGCTACTCCTACGAGAGCCAGAGCACTGGATAAATCTCCCCGACAGCAGGCCACAGCAGACCATGTTCAGGCTTGGCTTTCTCACCACCCTCTAGTTCCGAGTTCTTTGTGAGTCAATCAATCTTTGCACACAAGTGCTAATTAAATGATTGCTGGGGAGGGAACAATGACATGTTCATTAAGCACTGGTTGAATATAAAATGAACACAATGCAGTAGTTTAGATGCAAAGTGCTTTCCATAGCCTCACGTGTTCACAATTCAGCTGGTGGAGCCTTGCTGGGGGAGGTGCGTCCCTGGGGAATACTCACGAAGCCTGTCCAGGCTCACTTGGTGGCCAGGGGTTCGCGCCTGCTGACCTGTGGCAGAGGGAGCCAGCTTCCAGCCCTTCCACGTTTCCGGCCCTGCACCCACGTCTCTTTAAGGGACACTACTGAGCACTCCTGTGAGCTCCTCAGACACCTTCCGTAGTGTACAGGATCATCTTCCTTTCTTCCTGCTAGCCTTTCTGGGGGATGGGGAACCGAGGCTCTCTTTGTAAAATTTTTGCAACAGGGTGTGGTGGCCTGGGCACCAGCACCAGCACTTGGGAGGCAGAGGTTGGAGGATCACCATGAGTTCAAGGCCACCCTGAGACTCCAGGGTGAATCCCTGGTCAACCTTGGCTGGAGTGAGGACCCCTACCCCTGCTAATGAATTCCAGGTGCATGTGTTGGCTGATTTGTACAGCTGGCTTTATGTGGTGCTGGGGAACTGAATCGGGGCCAGTAAGCAAGCATCTTTAACCCCTGAGCTACCTCTCCACCTGCTGAGGCTTTTTCTAAGAGCCAACATTCCTTGGGAACCATGACCTCCCGTTTCTCTTATACCTCCAGTCAGTCCCTCCTCTTACTGGGTGTCTTAACTTCATGAGCTTTCTCCAACTCTTCTCTAACATCTGTGCAAAGGCTGTGTGCCCACCTCTATGCCCTCCCATTCCATCCTGCCTGTGCCAACCCTTCCTTCATAACCAGCTTCCCTCTTCCTTCTTGCACTGTCATTGTTTTCTCCGGCTCTCAGGCCTTCCCGTCTGTGGCCTGCCCTGCGCTTCACAATACAGCTCTTCACCGCAGTTCATTATCAATGTCATGTGAGTCAGTCACTTATTCTTCTCATATTCTCTCTGCACAAACCTTTGCTGTACTTCTTTTCATTCTTCTGGGATCCTTATAAAACCGTGAGCACATAATTAAAAATGTATTTACTACAAACTCTCAAAAGTTCAAGGCATTAAAAACAAGCCCAAGTTACTATATTCAAAATCTTAGAAATATGTTTCGGGCAGGCATGGTGGCCTTTAATTCTAGCTCTCGGAAGGTGGAGGTCAGGAGGACTGCTGTGAGTTCAAGACTACATAGTGAATTCCAGGTCGGGCTGGGCTGGAAGGGGATCCTACCTCGAAAAATGAAAACAAATGTGTTCGGAATAGTCCTTTATACTTTAGCATGGAGCAATCCCAACTGAGCACATTCAGCAGAGCTGACTGTTTAAATCAAAACTTGGACCCGCTTGGGGTTTCAACCCTGCAGCGTACAACGAACGGGCACGGTGGCGTTGGGGCGGGGCAGCTAGCTTGATTTAATTAAGGAGCTAATTACGGTGTTTGCTAAGTGTTTCTGCCATGATGGGGAGAAAAACACCTAATAAGCTTTATCCCTTACAGAATTACAGAATCCTGGAGCATGCCGGTAGTCCCGCCCAGGGGTAGGCATTTCCTGAGCCCACAGGGCCGGTGGTGCCGCACCAAGGTCTACCTTCACACCCTGCTCCCTCATCAAGTATCATAGCATAAGCCAGCATCCCCCATGTTTCGTGGCTCTTTGGTTAGAGAACATTTCACACGTGGACCGTTGGAGGGACCAGCTCGAGGGACAGCTGCAGGCTACGCGGTTTCGCTGGTCCTCAGCTCCCCGCTGCTCGCCTCCACGCAGGACTGTGCTCCCCTTGACACCTGGGCTGTCTGTTTGCACGAGACTGCAGCTGTCCTCCCGGCTCTCCCGGCAGCATCTGGCTCGGTTCTCGCTGACTGACCTCTGCCCATTTCTACTTCCTGTCTCGCCCTTTCTTTACACTGACGTTCAGCACAGGGTGAGGAAGGGATTTACTGCGGCAATCCTAGTGCTCAGGAGGTGGAGACGGGTTCCCCAGAGCGAGCTGGCTAGCTAATCTCAACAAATCGACAAGCCCTGGGTTCAAGTAAGAGACCCCTGTCTTGGTAAATTAGGTAGAGAGCTATCCAGAACACCACCTGACATCAACTTCTGGCCTCCACACACAGGTGTATGTACACACACACACACACCAGACAGATGCAAAAAAAAAAAAAAGTGA
Organism: Dipus sagitta; assembly: GCA_036346955.1. Classification (NCBI taxonomy): domain Eukaryota; kingdom Metazoa; phylum Chordata; class Mammalia; order Rodentia; family Dipodidae; genus Dipus; species Dipus sagitta. The sequence continues at coordinate 3,097,427 of CM070789.1, forward strand.
TTTTAATTCCAACTGCACATTTCTTAAAGTTTCTACAAAAACACAAATAAGTGCAATTTAGAGGTCAGCTGTAGGGCACGTTCCCTCTGCAGTGCTGGCGGACTCCCCAGGCCCTGACTTCCCCCGTACAACCCTGTGCCACCCCACCACCTCCATCCCCGCTCTCGCCGCCCAGCCTCTCTTTCGTGTGTCTCCGGGGTGTTTGCCCAGGCCTTAGCAAACAAGGTCCTGGGCCATGTGAGGCAACAACCCAGCTGACATCAAAGGGCTTCCCTGGGCTTCTGGCGAGCAAGGCCCACGGTCACGGTCACCGGAGAGCACATGAACCAAGTCAGCAGAACCCTCTCGGGAAGCAGACTGATGCAAAGCCGTTGGTGAGAGGTACTTTCAACGGACTCTCAGGCTAGTACTGCCAGGGTTGGACGTGCTCTGCTCCGTTATGAAAGTGCATCAGGCTAAACAGCCAGCGTGTGTTTTCTCTCCCTCCCTTCCTCCAGCTCTCAGAACAGATTTTAAAGACCAGATCGAAGCCCACACTACTGGAAGTGCATCTATAGGTCTTCTTAAGCACTGGCTGTCCCCCACCGGCCTTGAGTGAGGTGAGGAAAAGATCCTTCCCAGTAGAAAATTCCTTCCTCACTCCGTGCTGAATGTCAGAGTAAACAAAGGGTGAGACAGGAAGTGGAAACAGGCCAAGCGACAAGACAAGCGAGGAAACAGCAAGTTTCAGAGCAGGAAGCGATCCCTGATCCCCAAAGAAACCAGCAAGCCTGGAGCTTAATCTCCAGGGGAGACAGAGAGCAGTTAAGTATCACACAGCCAGGCACCACCTGTTGTTAAAGGTTTTAGGAGGTAGTCTCAGGGTGGCCTCGAACTCATGGTGATCCTCCTACTTCTGCCTCCCGAGTGCTGGGATAAAAGGCGTGCGCCACCACGCCCAGCTTTAAAAGTATTTCTAATCACCAAGGCTATGTGCGGCCACACCACAAAGGATAGATTGTATTACTTGCAGTAAAAAAGGAAGAGGAAAGTTGGGAGGGACTCAAGAGCATTTGGCTCAGTACTAGATTAACTGGGGGTTCAGCACGTGAGTGAGACCACGTGCCGATGTCTCAGGAGGAGGTGTGCATGCATGGATCCAGAGCAAACACCTCTCACTGCCCACCACAGGTCCCCACACAGATCTTTCTTTCACGCCCTCTCCACTAGCTTTACTATGAGCACGAGTTCACAAGCATGGGCTGAGAACTGCGCGTGTTAAATACTTATGTGGCTTCCCTATCTTCTCCTTTGAATTTGTTTTGTGATGTTCTTTAGATTTTGTGTTCAACATGTATTAAAAATATGGTATTACTACTGTTTCCAGAGAAGTGCAGCTCTGCCACGCCTTCAATGTTTGGGAAGGATGCCCAGAAAAAGGCCTCACTGTTCCACCGTTTAAAGCCTACAAGAGGGCCTACACCTATTAAACTCTCTCTAAAATAATAATGGTTATCCCATTTATGTGGTGCTGACTTCACCCTCCGTTGGAGAATCTGCTTCTCTTTCAGATGGACGCAGAACCTGAGGAGAGAATCAGCCCATCGCAACAGTAATTGGGGAAATGAGCAAGAGTGCTGCTTTCTTGGCAAACCTGGTACCAGCACAAGGGTGAAGGAGATAGACACAGAGAACACTCAACTCCTACCAAACCAGAGATCCAGAGACATGGAGGCTCCCAAGACCTTATCACTGAAGTAGACCTAAAACAAGCCCAACATGGCTCAGGGAAATTTGCGGAAGAGGGAATGGAAAGATCGTTAGAGCCACACGTTGGGGCATTATGCACAGAGACATTGCCTCTTCCCCATAACTGATGGCTAACCCCACCATGAACGACCCACATTCCCTAACGAGGAGGGGGTCCCTGCGGAGGGGGGAGGACAGGGAGGAGGCTAATGATGGTACCAACGTGGTTGTATACACACTGTGTACATAACTAGTAAAAAAAAAAATTTGAAAAAAAAATTTTTAAAAGGGAGTGACATGACAGGGCATAAACCACGAGGTGGCACTTCACCTCACTTAGGGCTGCACACAGCTGCTGGCTCTTAGAGGTCACGCACTACACCTGACATTCAGAACGCCACTGAGTCCTCTGCTGAGAACTTCTCACTGTTCTGATGCAGCATCTACTGTGTGCAAGGTTCTCCCCACAAGACCATCTGCTTTAGCCACATGAGGTCATTCGGACACAATCTAAGTCAGGCCATTTTTACAGGCAGAAACGAGTGGCTTGCTGGCACCCACAAAATATATACTAACAGCACTTTTAAAAGTTTTCTTTGAGGGCTGGAGAGATGGCTTAGTGGTTAAGCACTTGCCTATGAAGCCTAAGGACCCCGGTTCGAGGCTCGATTCCCCAGGACCCACGTTAGCCAGATGCACAAGGGGGTGCACACATCTGGAGTTCGTTTGCAGTGGCTGGAAGCCCTGGTGCGCCCATTCTCTCTCTCTCTCTCTCTCTCTTCCTCTTTCTGTCACTCTCAAATAAATAAATAAAAATAAACAAAAAATAAATAAAAGTTTTCTTTGAGCAGGGTGTGGTAGCGAACGCCTTTAATCCCAGCACTTGGGAGGCAGAAGTAGGAGGATCGCCATGAGCTCGAGGCCACCCTGAGACTCCATAGTGAATTCCAGGTCAACCTGGGCTAGAGTGAGACCCTTCCTCCAGGAAAAAAAATAATAAATAAATAAAAATAAAAACAGGCATGGAGCCAGGCATGGTGGCACGTGCCTTTAATCCCAGCACTCAGGAGGCAGACGTAGGAGGATCGCCGTGAGTTCAATGCCACCCTGAGACTCCATAGTGAATTCCAGGTCAGCCTGAGCTAGAGTGAGACCCTACCTCAAAACAACAACAACAACAAAAAGTTATCCTTAAAGTCAAGAGACTGGGGCCTCATAAACGGTAAAACAGAAGCAAACTTGATGCCCTGCAATTGTGTCCTGTCGTTCTGATCAGCGAGTCCTCTTAACTTGAGCAGCACAAGCTTCGCAGCGTGCGAGGAGCACACAGAAACCTACCATGTGGCTCTGAAGCCACTCGAGCAGCGTTTCTGCCGTCGAGTCTGGGATCTGGCACCTCAGGCCTTCCTTCTCATCCGCTTCCATCATCTCCAACAGCCCACGCAGGTCTTCCACGAGGTGCAGCGCTCGCAGACTTCCCATGAACGGGGAGGTGGGAGACTGGCAGTCAAAGAGCCCGTTGGAATATTCCAGGGCCTTAGAACCTAGGTTTAAAAACAGCAGAGCAAAATAAGGTTATGCTAGACAACAGCACAGCGGAATGGGGAGCAAGCCACTCTAGTCACAAGGGACAGGGAAAAGGTAAAATCATGTAAATCTCTCCAAATCCTAGCTGTGTAGTGGGAGAACGAAGACACGCTGCTGATGGTAAGTATGAATGGCGCAGTGCTAATCAGCAGGCCAACTCTGCGGCACGAGAAGAGAGAAGGAGTCACGGCGGCTTTGGAGCAGGGTGTGCTGGCCTCAGGAAGTGACGGGTGAGTGACAGATCATTCAGAAGGAGCCACAACTTCCAGAAAATATAAACTCTGGACACCATAGTCTTTGAATTTACTGAAAACAAGTTTCACAGTGATATGGAAGCTCAACAGAGAGCTGGTCCCAGTTAAGTTACCAGAATTTAATCTTTGATGTTCAATGAGTCGCATGTGCGCATTTGGATGTGTACGTGTGGGCATGTGTGGAAGTAATGTCCTTGCTATTTTGCTTGCAGCCCAGCATCAAATGTTGTTAACAGCATTAAAAACTAGTTTTCCTGGTATTTTCTTTTTCTATTACTTACTCTGAAAGTAATCATGTATGTCTGTCTGTAGCGTGGAGTTTTATTTTCTGGTCTGTCAAATACACATATGCTTGTATGCCTAAAGACGGGCAACTATACTTAGACTTCACCTTGCAACTCTGAAGGCCAGACCATGCAACTGGATGACCCGTACATGAGCTTTTCCACAGCTGGCCACCTGCTCAAGCTGGTTCACCAGTGGTAATGGAGTTCTCTTTCAGTCAGTCTGCTGCACTGCTAATATTCCAAGTACTACTGGACCACAATCTGCCAAACTGTACCAACAGCCACCACAGATGTGCCAGACACAGTGCTGAGAGTTTCACAGAACCTCAGGAGTAGTCCCAGAGAAACCCCATAAGGTTGAGATAAGAACCAGGGAGTTGGGGGGCGGGGAGACAGAGAGAGTGTGTGAATTGAGGCAAGGATGTCAGGAGAAGAAACAGAACATCAAAGTCCAGATAGCCTACAGCGTCCCATTCTCACTTTTAAGCATCAATCACCTGATATGACTAGAATATATGTGCCCACGATAGTCCTCCTCCCCATCAAGTCCACTTCACAGGACAGGGTGGGTGGGCACAGAGACGTGAGTACTTAGGGGGAATCTCCAAACATTTATCATCCCTTTTATCCTCCTCTGTATCCTACCTCAGCTGCAGAATCACGGGGGCTAATGAGGGTGGACCCAGCTCCTGCTGACCCACAACACCTGTGATTAGTTTGAAGCGGTATCTGGATGATTTTTCTTGCTGAGTAACTCTAACTTTGATCCTGAAGTCCTGCTCCAGATACACTAATCTAGTAGAATATATAAATGTACAGTCTCCAGACACTATCCCAGAAGTACCATGTCTCTCCCATGTACGGTTAAACGTCTTGTCTGGAAATGTCTGTAGTTACACTTTCTCAAATCATGACACAATGCCTGACCTCTTTTCTACATCACAGTCCTGTAATTGAAAGAATACAGCATGTCCAGAGCAAGAATCTACTTCTTGGACTGGAGAGATTGCTTAGTGGTTAAGATGCTTGCTGGTGAAGCCTAAGGACCCACGTTTGACTCTCCAGATGCCAAGTATGCCAGATGCACAAGGTCGTGCATGCGTCTGGAGTTCAACTGCAGTGGCTGGAGGCCCTGGCATGCCAATTCTCTCTCTCTCTCTCATTAAAAAAAAAAAAAAAGAATATACTACTTCTTTAGATTAAACTTAACCAGTTGTCAGATTTGATTGTTCAACTTTTCACCTTCAAGTTCATCTCCTCCACAGAGGGTTAGCTTAGAAAGGATGCTTTGTAAAAGATAGTTCCAGAAATCTCCAAAGGAAGTAAATTAGGCTGGTTCTCCAGGACATGTATGTATGCATAACCAACGATGGCACCCTCAAGGGAAAAAGAACTTCCCGAAGAGAAAATCATCTTCTAAGCCGTCAACTGGCCAATGGTATGGGGTGAGACTGGTGATGAGAAAAGGGGAGCATTGAGCCCGTCAACCGGCAGCCAGCAGTGGAGCCCGACCGGTCTCACCCAGTAGGCGACAATCCCCCTGAAGATGCCAGAGTCAACTGTCGTGGGCCCTAAGTACACACAGGAGCTTTTCTTGAGAGAAAACACTGTAATGGGAGGCAAGGTCCTTTGTGGCCACCACAGTGGACGGAGCACAGCGTCAAGGCCACTCTGCCGTAGTGAGGCAACAAGACGTGTGGGGTCTGCTTCTGTTCTGGCTTCACCACACACAGCTGCTGAAGGTCCTCCCAGGTACACTGGTGAGGCTGTGTTTACAGAGGAGGTGCTGGGGCTCTAGAGATAGGGAGTCCACGGCAGGAATGCCAGTGTCTCGGGGGTCACTTGTCACAAGACACTAGCTGCACAGGCAGGGCGATTCTGGACAAGATGAACAGAGAAAGGTAAAACTTGGGAGGAGGTGGAAATAGCAGGATTGAGTTCACTAAACAGGGAGTGTGAAGTACGAAAAGATGACTTACTTCTGATTAAGAAAATGTGACCAGGAATTAGGAGATAATGCTCACAGGAACGGATTCCACAAGAAAGGTGGTGAAATTTGTACATGTTTTGGTTTGGCAAACATGAATGGCATACTTTATATGACAATGATGAACCTATTAGACTATTTTACGAACAGATCTGGTTGACACAGACTGCAGCCTGAACTTGGAAAGTAAGTGATCTGACAGTCACTGGTGATGTGAATGAACTCAGGCAACAGATAGGGACAGACTGGGATCTCTTCAAGTCTAGTTCATAGAGCAGCCACACCAGAACTGACCGTGGACTCCGATCCACAGAGCAGCCACACCAGAACTGAGCTGTGGATTCCGAATCACAGAGCAGTCACACCAGAACTGAGATGTGGACTTCGATCCAAACAGCAGCCACACCAGAACTGACCGTGGACTCCGATCCACAGAGCAGCCACACCAGAACTGACCGTGGACTCCGATCCACAGAGCAGCCACACCAGAACTGACCATGGACTCCGATCCACAGAGCAGCCACACCAGAACTGAGCTGTGGATTCCGAATCACAGAGCAGTCACACCAGAACTGAGACGTGGACTTCGATCCAAACAGCAGCCACACCAGAACTGACCGTGGACTCCAATCCACAGAGCAGCCACACCAGAACTGAGCTGTGGATTCCGAATCACAGAGCAGTCACACCAGAACTGAGACGTGGACTTCGATCCAAACAGCAGCCACACCAGAACTGACCGTGGACTCTGATCCACAGAGCAGCCACACCAGAACTGAGCTGTGGATTCCGAATCACAGAGCAGTCACACCAGAACTGAAACGTGGACTCCGATCTACAGAGCAGCCATGCCAGAACAGACTTGTGGACTCCGATCCACAGAGCAGCCATGCCAGAACCGAGGGGTGGACTCTGATCCACAGAGCAGCCATGCCAGAACCGAGGTGTGGACTCTGATCCACAGAGCAGCCACGCCAGAACCGAGAAGTGGACTCTGATCCACAGAGCAGCCACGCCAGAACCGAGATGTGGACTCCGATCCACAGAGCAGCCACGCCAGAACTGAGCCATAGACTCTGATCCACAGAGCAGCCACACCAGAACCGAGATGTGGACTCCGATCCACAGAGAAGCCACGCCAGAACTGAGACATGGACTCCGATCCACAGAGCAGCCACGCTAGAACTGAGCCATAGACTCTGATCCACAGAGCAGCCACACTAGAACTAAGATGAGGAAACCTAGGATAGAAGTAGAATTTATGACATTTTAAAACAAAACTTGAGAATAATAGGGAGAAATTGGAGAAGCAGAGCAAAGATGAAACCCTGAGGAATCTAAAGGCATTGGATAGAGCCAATAAATGAAAATCATAAAGAGGACAGGGAGAGGGGAGGGGTGACGAGGGAGAGAGAAGACAGGGGGAGGGGAGGGGTGGCGAGGGAGAGAGAGGACAGGGGGAGGGGAGGGGGTGAGGAGGGAGAGAGAGGCAGGAGAGAGAGGACAGGGGAAGGGGAGGGGTGAGGAGGGAGAGAGAGGCAGGAGAGAGAGGACTGGAGAGGGGAGGGGTGAGGAGGAGAGAGAGGACAGGGAGAGGGAGGGGTGACGAGGGAGAGAGAGACAGGTGAGAGGGGAGGGGGGGCGAGGGAGAGAGAGGACAGGGGAGGGAGGGGAGAGGAGGGAGAGAGAGATCATGGGAGGAGGGAGGGGTGAGGAGAGAGAGAGAGGACAGGGAGAGGGGAGGGGTGAGGAGGGTGAGAGAGGACAGGGAGAGGGGAGGGGTGAGGAGGGAGAGAGGGGACAGGGAGAGGGAGGGGTGAGGAGGGAGAGAGAGAGGACAGGGGAGGGGAGGGGTGAGGAGGGATGAGAGAGGACAGGGAGAGGGAGGGGTGAGGAGGGAGAGAGAGGACAGGGAGAGGGGAGGGGCGACGAGGGAGAGAGAGGACAGGGAGAGGGGAGGGGTGACGATGGGAGAGAGAGGCCAGGGAGAGGGGAGGGGTGACGAGGGAGAGAGGACAGGGAGAGGGGAGGGGTGAGGAGGGAGAGAGAGGACAGGGAGAGGGGAGGGGTGAGGAGGGAGAGAGAGGCAGGAGAGAGAGGACAGGGAGAGGGGAGGGGTGAGGAGGGAGAGAGAGGACAGGGAGAGGGGAGGGGTGACGAGGGAGAGAGAGGACAGGGAGAGGGGAGGGGTGAGGAGGGAGAGAGAGGACAGGGAGAGGGGAGGGTGAGGAGGGGAGAGAGAGGACAGGGAGAGGGGAGGGTGAGGAGGGAGAGAGAGGACAGGGAGAGGGGAGGGGTGAGGAGGGAGAGAGAGGACAGGGAGAGGGGAGGGGTGAGGAGGGAGAGAGAGGACAGGGAGAGGGGAGGGGTGAGGAGGGAGAGAGAGGACAGGGAGAGGGGAGGGGTGAGGAGGGAGAGAGAGGACAGGGAGAGGGGAGGGGTGAGGAGGGAGAGAGAGGACAGGGGAGGGGAGGGGTGAGGAGGGAGAGAGAGGACAGGGGGAGGGGAGGGGTGAGGAGGGAGAGAGAGGACAGGGAGAGGGGGAGGGGTGAGGAGGGAGAGAGAGGACAGGGGAGGGGAGGGGTGAGAGGGAGAGAGAGGACAGGGAGAGGGGAGGGGTGAGGAGGGAGAGAGAGGACAGGGGAGAGGGAGGGGTGAGGAGGGAGAGAGAGGACAGGGAGAGGGGAGGGGTGAGGAGGGAGGAGAGGAGGACAGGGGAGGGGGAGGGGTGAGGAGGGAGAGAGAGGACAGGGGGAGGGGAGGGGTGAGGAGGGAGAGAGAGGACAGGGAGAGGGGAGGGGTGAGGAGGGAGAGGAGAGGACAGGGAGAGGGGAGGGGTGAGGAGGGAGAGAGAGGACAGGGAGAGGGGAGGGGTGAGGAGGGAGAGAGAGGACAGGGAGAGGGGAGGGGTGAGGAGGGAGAGAGAGGACAGGGGGAGGGGAGGGGTGAGGAGGGAGAGAGAGGACAGGGAGAGGGGAGGGGTGAGGAGGGAGAGAGAGGACAGGGAGAGGGGCGGGGTGAGGAGGGAGAGAGAGGACAGGGGGAGGGGAGGGGTGAGGAGGGAGAGAGAGAGGACAGGGAGAGGGGAGGGGTGAGGAGGGAGAGAGAGGACAGGGGGAGGGGAGGGGTGAGGAGGGAGAGAGAGGACAGGGGGAGGGGAGGGGTGAGGAGGGAGAGAGAGGACAGGGGGAGGGCGGGGTGAGGAGGGAGAGAGAGGACAGGGGGAGGGGAGGGGTGAGGAGGGAGAGAGAGGACAGGGAGAGGGGAGGGGTGAGGAGGGAGAGAGAGGACAGGGGGAGGGGAGGGGTGAGGAGGGAGAGAGAGGACAGGGGGAGGGGAGGGGTGAGGAGGGAGAGAGAGGCAGGGGGAGGGGAGGGGTGAGAGGGAGAGAGAGGACAGGGGAGGGGAGGGGTGAGGAGGGAGAGAGAGGACAGGGGGGGAAGGGAGAGGGCAGGGAGGGGAGGGTGAGGAGGAGAGAGACGGGAGGGGAGGGTGGGGGAGGAGGGCAGGAGAGAGAGGACAGGGAGAGGGGCGGGTGAGGAGGGAGAGAGAGGGGACAGGGGAGGGGAGGGGTGAGGGGGAGGAGGAAGGGAGAGGGGCGGGTGAGGAGGAGAGAGAGGACAGGGGAGGGGCGGGGTGAGGAGGGAGAGAGAGGACAGGGAGAGGGGAGGGGTGAGGAGGGAGAGAGAGGACAGGGAGAGGGGGGGGGAGGAGGAGAGAGGACAGGGAGAGGGGAGGGGTGAGGAGGGAGAGAGAGGACAGGGAGAGGGGAGGGGTGAGAGGGAGAGAGAGGCAGGAGAGAGAGGACAGGGAGAGGGGAGGGGTGAGGAGGGAGAGAGAGGACAGGGAGAGGGGAGGGGACAGGGAGAGAGGACGGGAGAGGGTGAGGGGTGAGGGAGAGAGAGCAGGAGAGAGAGGACAGGGAGAGGGGCGGGGTGAGGCGGGAGAGAGAGGACAGGGGGAGGGGAGGGGTGGCGAGGGAGAGAGAGGCAGGAGCAGGGGAGTCCCTGTCAGGGAGGCGGCTCACCTGCTATGATGCCGTCCATCTGCTCCAGCGCCGCGGCCAGCATGTCACTGGCGTCGGTCATCATTTTCTTCTTGGTCTGGGGCAAGGGTCCGTCTAGATCTGGAAAAGAACAGTATGCGCATTCTACGCTTTAACGATGCATGCTTTACTGGTTTTGCGAATTCACCTTCAAATTACAGCCCCAGTAAGCAGTGGAGCAGGAACTTCAGAAGTCGTGTAAGGCTGAGGAGTCCCTGAGTCATCCACTGTGCGGCGACATCACATCTCACCTGTGCCTGGGCTCTTAAACAGAATGACGACTTAGCTCTTGTCCTCAAGGCTGCTGGAAGCCCAGCAGAGGCCTGGGAGCTAGCTCAGCAGTGTGGCAGACCGTGAACTAAGTCTGAAATCATTTCGGTGCTGTGGTCTTCACAGCTCAAGGTCTCTGTGGAGACAAGGGAGGTCTGTACCATACTTGGCCAATTTCTGTCCTCTTAATTTTCCCTTTTTTAAAAAAATTAATTTTTATTTCTTTTTCAAGGTACACTCTCACTGTAGCTCAAGCTGACCTGGAATTTACTATGTAGTCTCAGGGCAGCCTCAAACTCATGGCGATCCTCCTACCTCTGTCTCCTGAGTGCTGGGATGAAAGGTATGTGCTACCACTTGCCTTTTTTCATTTTTTAAAATACATTTAAGATTTTATTTTTATTTATTTATTAGAGACAGAGAGAGGGAGGGGGAGAGTGAGAGAGAGGGAGGGAGGGAGGGAGGGAAGGAGGGAGAATGGACATGCCAGGACCTCTAGCCACTGCAAACAAACTCCAGATGCATGCGCCACCATGTGCATCTGGCTTACATGGGACCTGGAGAATCGAACCTGGGTCCTTAGGCTTCACAGGTATGCACCTTAACCACTAAGCAACCTCTCTAGCCCAATTTTCCTTTTTCTTTTTTTAAATTACATGAGTTTACCATAAGATTTGTGTTTAAAGAAAAAAAAAAAAAAGGATTCACCAGGATAGAACTGTTCCCTAGCATCCACAGGAAACTGGTTCCAGGACTGGCATTAGATACCAAATCCTGTACATGGTCAGCGTGTCTGGCTCTATGTGGGTACCAGGGAATTGAACCCAGGCCAGCAAGCTTTGCAAGCAAATGCCTTTAACTGATAAGCCATCTCCCCAGCCCAGAATACTTTTAATTGTCTCTAGATTACATAGCAGTATTTATCATGATGTAAAGGGTTCATCAATAGCTATTAATTGCTTTAGGGAAAAATGACAAGAAAAAAGTCTGCCTATGTTTGGCAAAGATATGCTTTTTGTCTGATCTGATACACTTGGTTGAATCTGCGTATACAAAGGGCCAACTATGGAACGCACGTGCACGCGTGCACACACACACACACACCCCACTGGTGCTCTGTAATACAATAAGAGGTACCATGTACTGAATGGTCTCTACGCATGTATAGAGGTTATTCATAATTCATGGCTTCTGGTTTTGTTTTGCTGATGATCAAATCCCAGGACTGTGAGCCAGGCAAGCACTCTACTGCTGAGCCACATTCTCGGGCCATTATCCTAATTCTTAATCACAAAACGCTATGAAACGAATTCACCTCTCCACTTCATAACTGAGGACTGAATGTCAGACATTATTTGCATGGAAACACAGCAAACAAACACAGCACTTTTTAACCTAGATCTGCACAATGGTGAGTTTTTATTTATCTGATCTTACCGTGAGGATAAGAGTTACTCTGACGTCACATTACAACATACTTACCGTTTTCCTGGTTGAAAAACTATATTGAAATGACACTGACCAAACCACTTGTCACCAGCAGGGAAAGGTCAATGCTATGTGATTTTCAACGTTGGTCAGCACATTCCAGGTGCCAGCACCCGCCCAGACTCCCCAACAGGCCTGCACGAGGCTCCCGGTGCGCTGCACGCCGTGCGTGCACTAAGAACAGGGAGGTCAAGGGTTCGCTGCTAACAGAACCTTTGTCCTGTTTCCAAGCAGCCAGACTTCACGCAGCACCCCATTTCCACAAATACGTTTATAGTTCTGGTATCAGCTTCTGCGATCAGTTCTCCACTAGGCAATCATTCTGATAAACTGCCAGACAAATCTTCTGAACTAGGTCTTTCTGTTTTGTCTTTACCATTCGCTTGCAATAGGAGCAAGCAGGGATTTGACAGGCAAAATGTGTCAAAATACTGGCATTCCATACTTTGATTTTGCCATGGAAGTTTCATCTGAGGATTCGCTAGAATTTTCCTCACTTCAGAAGACGCACCACTACCATTTGATGTGGAAATAAGGTAGCACAAGCATACTCCAGGTGTGTGTACGACACAGCTAGGCAGAAACCTGGGCCAACAAGCGAGGTCACAAACTCGGGCAGTTTGAGGAATTTTAGCATACACAGTCCAAAGACGTGAGGCACGAGTTTAATAGCAGTGCTTCAGGCGGGGAAATGCAAAATATGAAGCTAATAACATACAGGGTGTGTACGACTGCAGATGGTTCCGTGGGCGGCATTCCTCTTCATTTTAAAAGTAGAAATATATGCGCCCACGCACACACAAAAACTACCATGTAACTCCTAAGACCCTCCAACTCTGAACCCCTTTGTACTCTCCACCAGCGCACATGCGCACGTGTAAGAGTAAGGGACACAGCAGGCTCAGCGTGAACCCAGGAATTCCAACACAACACAGCCATGTCACAGGAGAACCATGCTGACCAGCTCATTAAATTGCAAAACAAATACATTTCCGCCTTTGCTGAGCATCTGTATTTGTGGAGAACATAAATGCTTTCCGGGGCCAGGGGGACACAGCTCAGCGTTGGCCCTTGCCCGCCACGCTCGGGACCCTGAGCTCCTGGCCAGCACAGAGAGGAGGAAGGGAAACAAAGCAGACGACAGAGACCCCTTTTGGGTACGGGACAGGCATGTGCTTGGCCTGTGTTCCGGTCAAGAGCCAGGACACTTGTCAAGGTGGTGACAGACAGCTTTAAAAAGCCTTCAACTCACTAGACTGATCCTTTCTTTAATACAACAATAGTAAACTGCTGAGTGTTTGCAAGGCTTACTCTCAATCTCTGTATTTATCACGGGGCAGCCTGCAAGGAGCAGTGATGGTAAGGCAGCAGATGTGAGTGCTAAGTGGGTATTTAATCTGGCAAAGAGTGCGCTGTTCAGGGGAAGAAGACGGAGCAGGGCAAAGACACTCAGCGTTTAGAGGAGTTGGCAAACTAAATGGGCAGTTAGGACACAGTAACAAATACAGAGGCCAAAATCTGTCCACTATGTTAAAACTAATCACATGTCCACAATCCAGTGGATCCTCTGAAGGGAAGACTTCATAAAGTCAGTACAGGAGGGTGAGGACATGAACAGACATTCCTCTACAGTCCAGTGGATCCTCTGAAGGGTAGACTTCATAAAGTCAGGATAGGAGGGTGAGGACGTGAACAGATATTCCTCTACAGTCCAGTGGATCCTCTGAAGGGTAGACTTCATATAGTCAGGTAGGAGGGTGAGGACGTGAACAGACATTCCTCTACAGTCCAGTGGATCCCCTGAAGGGAAGACTTCATAATGTCAGTACAGGAGGGTGAGGACGTGAACAGACATTCCTCTACAGTCCAGTGGATCCTCTGAAGGATAGACTTCATCAAGTCAGGACAGGAGGGTGAGGACGTGAACAGACATTCCTCTACAGTCCAGTGGATCCTCTGAAGGGTAGACTTCATAAAGTCAGGATAGGAGGGTGAGGACGTGAACAGATATTCCTCTACAGTCCAGTGGATCCTCTGAAGGGTAGACTTCATATAGTCAGGTAGGAGGGTGAGGACGTGAACAGACATTCCTCTACAGTCCAGTGGATCCCCTGAAGGGAAGACTTCATAATGTCAGTACAGGAGGGTGAGGACGTGAACAGACATTCCTCTACAGTCCAGTGGATCCTCTGAAGGATAGACTTCATCAAGTCAGGACAGGAGGGTGAGGACGTGAACAGACATTCCTCTACAGTCCAGTGGATCCTCTGAAGGGTAGACTTCATAAAGTCAGGACAGGAGGGTGAGGACGTGAACAGACATTCCTCTACAATCCAGTGGATCCTCTGAAGGGTAAACTTCATCAAGTCAGGACAGGAGGGTGAGGACGTGAACAGACATTCCTCTACAGTCCAGTGGATCCTCTGAAGGGTAGACTTCATAAAGTCAGGACAGGAGGGTGAGGACATGAACAGACATTCCTCTACAGTCCAGTGGATCCTCTGAAGGGTAGACTTCATAAAGTCAGGACAGTAGGGTGAGGACATGAACAGACATTCCAAAGAAAGAGAAATACTTCCAACAACAAAAATATGTAATCTGCTTAATGTCAATAATCAAGAAATTTATATGAGTGTGACATTGTTTTATACCCAGCTAATTAGCACGATAGAGTTTGGCAATACTGAGCGTGGGAAAGGCTGGGGATTTGCATACCCTGCTTAGAACAGTGCTGGGATGCTAAAGTCGCTTAGCCACCATGAGTCATGGTGCGGCACTACTGCATAAACCTGAACATTTGTATCCATTTGCAACAGTACTATTTATTTCAAAGTATGGAACCATGGCCAACACAAAATAATAAGCAAAGAACCCAACAGTCAGCAACATGGGAGGGAACAAACAAACTGTGGCACATTCATGGGATCACATGGCACCACATGGTCAAAATAACCTGAGAGAAGTTATTTGTGCCACACGGGCAAATCTATACAGTGGAGGAATACATACACAACTTTATAGACACTCCTGCCTGACTGCTATAGAGGTCAAAGTAAGAAAACATATGTATTTAATTTGTTATATATACATATGTGTCAGTTAAATAATATGTAGTTACACTGCAAATATTCATTGAACATATACAGATATAACTATATATCTAAGGCTGGGGACATGGCTTAGTGGTCAAGGCACTTGTCTGTGAAACCTAAGGACCCTGGTTTGATTCCTCAGTACCCACGTAAGCCAGATGCACAAGGGGGCACACGCATCTGGAGTTCGTTTGCAGTGGCTAGAGGCCCTGGTGTACCCATTGTCTCTGCCTGTCTCTTTCACTCTCTCTCTCAAATAAATAAACAAATAAAATATTTTTAAAAGTATATATCTGTATCTATCTATCCAAAATACAAGACTAATACAACTACACTAAAAGAGAAAAAAGGAATAATAAGATGTGGTGCTTTGAAGTAGGTGTCTCGATAAACTCCTGTGTTTTGAATGCCTGATCCCCAGCTGATGGCAATTTGGGAGGTGGAGCCTTGCTGGAGGAGGTGTGTTAACTGCCAACTTCCCCTGGCCAGAGATGGGATCACTCTCCTACTGCTGTTTTCCACCTGCTGTGGCAGAGGTGACATCCGGCCTCTGCTCATGCCATGCCTTCCCCTGCCATCATGGAGCTTCCCCTCAAGACCGTACGCCTGAATAAACAACTTTCCTCCATCAGCTGCTCTTGGTTGGGTGCTTTACCCCAGCAACAAAAACGTGGCTCAGGACAAGTCTTTTAAGAAGTCTTCAAGTTTAGTAATGAATTTTAAAATGTTCACTGTATTACTAGAAAGGACTGGGAATTCCAGTTCTTACCATGGGTGGGGGGGGAGGTATTATTCGGCAAATTATTTCGCACACAGAAAAATTTTTAAAAAACTTTTTAAGCTGGATGAAACAATAAAGACATCTTTGAAGAAGTTGCAGAGAGCTGGGCGTGGTGGCGCACACCTTTAACCCCAGCACTCGGGAGGCAGAGGTAGGAGGATCGCTGTGAGTTCGAGGCCACCCTGAGACTACATAGTCAATTCCAGGTCAGCCTGGACCAGAGTGAGACCCTACCTCAATAAAAACAAAAAGAAAAAAAGAAGAAGAAGTTGCAGAGTGATTAAAAGCAGGTAGAACCCAGAGGGAGTTCAGCTCTTGAGAAAACAGACCCGTCGGGACTGTGTTTCCCATGCACGCAGTGCCCGTGCCCTGCCGCGGGGCGTGCCCAGCCCATGGGATGCAGAGCCCGCAGGCACCCTTGACAAGCACTGCAGCCTCAGTGGTTCAAAGAACAGAAGGATAAAATTCCTACGTCATACACAAAGATGTTCAATACTAACGTACGATGACTAGCAAGGATAAGCCAGTGGACTATGGAGAGACATTAAGGGTAGTGGTCAGCAGTGGAGTGCCTGCCTAATATGCACAGGCAGGGAGAGGGGGAGGAAGGGAGAGAAGGAGAGCGAGCAGAAGAGGAGGAAGGGAGGGAGGAGGGAGGGAAGGTGAGTAAGACCACCAATGAAGTCAGTAAAACAATACTAATAATGACGTCCACAGTAGAACCCTACTTAACTGTAAAATCTGCAACTTTATTAAATCCATTAAAAGGCAGTAATGGAAGAACAAAAAATGAAAAGGAGAAAAAAATGCAATATGAAAGATTTAAGCTGAACCACGTAAATTGCATTAAATATAACTGGAATAAACACTGATTAGAGACGGAGCCTGTCAAAGCAGCAAAAACTACCGCATAACTACACGGTGCTTTGAGGTTTACTTTCCATGTAAAACACTGAAGTCAAAGAATGAAGAATGAGATGCCAGGCTGGCAGGAAGCACGTGAAGACAGTTAGAAGGGATGAGTAACTCCTGCTTTTTGGTGCCAAATAAGACCCAAGGCCTCAAGCCAGCTAAGCATATGCTCTATCATTGTGTTACATACTCAGCACCCTTTCCCCCCTCAAAAAACAAATTTCGTGGCTGGGGAGATGGTCCAGTAGTTAAGTGAGCTTCCTGTACAAGCATGAAGGCCCGAGGGGAACTGAGACAGCCCGACAAATCTCCAGATCCTATGTACTCAGCTGGGCACAGCCGTATTCTGTACCTATAAAATCGTCCCCTGCATCATAGGGGAGCAAAGACCTGTTGGAGCCCTGCAAGCTCCTGAATCAGTAGAAAGAAGACTCGGGCTCAAGGCAGAAAAAAAAAAAAAAAAAAAAAAAGCCCTGGTGGAAGAGCAACGGAACATGGCACCTGACTAGAAGAGAACCTCCACATTTCCCAGGCTGGCTGCAAACTCCCAGCTCAGCTCAGCTCCTGCTTCTCCCTCCCACACAGCTGAGTCTGCAGGCGTAAGCCACCATGTCCAGTTGGGAGTATCTCACTCATCATGATACACCCTGACTTGCCAAGAAGTCATAAATGAACACAAACGTTTTCTCAACTAATATTAGAGCTTTAAAAAACAAGCAGCAACAAAAACTGGCAAAATTACAGAAGAATAAGATAAATTTGGCTCACTTATACTTAAAGTAGTTATTCATGATTAGATATAAGTATTGCAAACATTTTTGTTTGTTCCGTGTATTTTTCTAATTTTTAAAAATATTTGATTTTTATTTATTATTTATTTATTTGAGAGAGAGAGAGAATGGGCATGCCAGGGCCTCCAGCCACTGCAGATGAACTCCAGATGTGTCTGCCCCCTTGTGCATCTGGCTAACGCAGGTCCTGGGGAATCAAACCTGAGTCCTTTGGCTTTGCAGGCAAATGCCTTAACCGTTAAGCCATCCCTCCAGGACTTCCCCCCCCCCCTTTTCTGAGACAAAATGTGGCATAGCCCAAGCTGGCCTCAAACTCATTATATAGCTGAGAATGGCCATGAAGTTCTGACCCTCCTGCCCCTACCTTCCGAGTGGGACCGCAGGCGTGCACGGGTGCACCCTTGCTCCTTTCTAACCTTCCTGCGAGTTGGCAGACAAGGGAGGCAAAAGCCCACTGGTACAGACAGTCTCAGTAACACATCCAGCAAGCTCCTGACCAACACCCCACGGCAGAAGGGGTCTGGGCATCACAGTCACAGCACAGGGCACACATGCATGACCATGGGGGTCCTAAAACATCTCAAAGGGGTTCTAAAGTACGACAAGGAACATTAAGAAAGAAACACAGCTGGAAGTCAAACACTAAGAACAGAACTTCCACATTTATTAAAACCCTGCCTTGCCTGTGGTGTGAGCTATTTTAAAGGCAGCCTAAATTAGAGCGCATGTGTTGATAAAGCTATGTTAATTTTCATGGCTCAGCCAAAGAATTTTTAAAAATGGAAAGGCTAAATAAAAAAGGTCTCAGAAAACCGCTGCTCTGAAAAAGAGCTTTTTATGACCTCAAGGTTTTTTGTTGTTGTTGTTTTTTGGTTTTTGGTGACAGGAAGATTTTCTGGGCTTCTCACATAATTAATATAATGGAATGTTATTCTAAAACAAAAAAAAAAGAGATTAAAGAAATCCTACATGATGGAAACATTATGTTTACCGAGTCCAGTCACAAATGACAGTGAACCGAGTGAGCCCTGTCCCATGAAGTTCAAGTCTAGAGTGGAAAAGAGAATACAAGTGTCCGCAGTAAGTGGCTGACTGATGGAGACATGGGAGAACTTTCCCGCCAGCATCTTCATTGGCCACACCAAGTGTACACACTCCTCCCAGCTCATCAAAGTAAGCAACAGCCTTCAAAGTTTCATGACTCCCGTATCAATGCCAACTAAGTTCCTTATTTCAACCAGGAGACCCATTAGCTGCTGGCTAACTGTTAAAAGCGTGCAATTAGTTGAAAGCTTGCATCGTCAGAACTCCTTTAACACACACACATGAGCTACGCTGTTCAGTTTGTGAGGTCAGTGCTACTGGTGCCCCATCTATGCTTCCATGTAGCCCGAATTTTAATGAGCCACGGTATCAGGGCCCTTCCCACTGCCACTGCAGCTGGTAGGCTGGAAATGCCAGGGCAGAACCACTGGGAACAGCCTTCACCTTTACGCAGTCCAGCACGCCTCCCTCTGTGGTAGGAGATGCGTGGTACACTCTCTCACCGCTTCCCACAGTCACCTAGAACTTAGCACCACCAGAGAGTGGTGACTTTATTTAGTGAGATCTCACCATGCAGCTCAGACAGGCCTAGAGGTCACTGAAACCTAGGTTGTCCTCAGACTTTCAAGCCTCCTGCCTCAGGCTCCGCAGAGCTGGGATTACAAATCATCACACCCTGCTAGACAAAGACACGTGGAAAGTTAGAACTTCACCACCATAATCTTTGAAAGGTAGTAAATTTATTTCAGGTTCCAAATGGCTACGGTGTGTTTCTTTACATGACCTGCTGAAGAAAAGAAGACACCAGGAGACATAACCAACCACCACAACAAAGGAGATGTGCCTACGTCCAAAGTCACAGCCCAAGGGGGAGAAGCCCCTTCCCAGCTGGGTCCTGGAAACAGTGGGGCAGCAGACAGTGGGGACAGCTGTGTGAACCCAGCAGTTTCCTTTCCCAAGGGATCTTTCAGTAACAAACTTAGGAAACCTTGGAAATTTCTGGGAATTATATTTATATATTACAAGGGGTCTCCTCCCTGCCCGAAAAAAAAAAAAAAAAAAAAAAAGACCCAACACAACTACATTTAGGTGTATTTTCAGCTTGATGAGGAACAGATTTAGGGCAGGTTTGAATGGGATAAAATATGAGGCAAGTTGCAGCAGTGGCTGTGACAGTTCAAGAGTTAGCAAAAACAAAAACAACAACAACAAAAACAAACGCACAGTTTTTTGCAGGGTTGCTGACTAACTGACATCTTAGGTCAGGCACGCTTCCCGGTCTTTCTGAGAAGGAAGGAAAGGCTCTGTTAAAACTGGCAAGTCTGTTGAACTTTAGTGAGAATGACTTTTGTCTTCGCTTTCTCATGCTTTAGTCAGCTGAAATGTCTGGGTTTGACAGTGAACTGGGAACTTCTTGCCCGAGAGAAGCACTCACTCAGACTAAGACTTTGAAAAGAAATCTTCCTAGACGAGACAATGCTCACACACTTGGAGAGGCTGGTGGAATGCCACAGTATGTGACCATGATGAAAACGGCGTGTTTTCACATTAGTTACCCACACTTCTTTAAAAAAAAAAAAAAGATTTTTACTTATGAGAGACAGAGATGGGGAGAAAAAAAGAGAGAGAAAAGGGGACGAGAGAGAGGGCCTCTAGCCACTGCAAACGAACTCCAGACTCATGATCACCATGTGGATCTGGCTTACGAGGGACCTGGAGAATTGAACCTGGGTCCTTCAGCTTCACAGGCAAGCGCCTTAACCACCAAGCCATCTCTCCAGACCCCCCCCCACTTCTTACCAGACTTCTCCGCCTCCAAGAAGCTACCTAAGGATGACAACCAGTGGCGTACTGATCCCAAAATGTGCAACCACCATGGTCACGCAGCAAAGACGAGCAGTGGGGAGCACTAGGCCCCAAAGGGGAGCAGTCGGGGCGCAGGACAAAAAGCGTCACGGAGGCAAACCCTCACCCCACCCGAGACGGACTGGGGCCGAAGGCTTCGGCGAGACTCAGACCTGCTCGTGACCCTGAGAGGCACTCAACTGTTAATACGAACAGTCTGGTCTTTCCTACCGGCAAAGGAAGTGGGCAGGGTGGAGCCAGGCTACCAGGGTAAATAGGGCAGAATCTCCCCAAGCCTCTGCTACTAACTCTGACCCAAAAATAGCTGCCCTAAAGAAGCAATTAAGGTTTTAACTTAAAATATCTACCCTCTTAAGCCTCAAGCACTGAGCGCCTATGTCTAAAACATGTAGCCTCCCTTGTCTTGTCTCATTCTGCTTTTGTCTGAGACACAGTCTGGCTATGTAGCCCAAGCCCAAACTCTCAACCCTCCTGCCTCAGCCCCCCAAGTGCTGGGGTGACAAGCATTTGTCACCACTATGCCCCCCCTTGTTTCCATATTATGTGCTCCTTCCACCCACCCACACACTTTTCACCCCTGATCTGCTTGAACCTCCCTAGATACATTAACTGAAGTGTCTATGACCATGGCAACAGGGTGTGAAAGGGGAGAGGGGGCTCAGAAACAGTGGAAGTGACAGAGACAGAAAAGGTTGGGGTGTTGGTGGCAGGGGTAATGTCCAATGTCACAGCACACAGGTTTAAAGTTGGACAAATTGTAAAACAAGTATAGCACTAAGGACATTAGACATCTGAAGACTGCATTTGAATTAAAGAACTACAATTTGGGACTACAGAGATGGCTCAGCAGTTAAGTGTGCTTCCTATGCAAGCATGAGAATCTAAGGGGTCCTTAGACTGCCTGCGTTCAAATCTCCAGAACCCATGTAAACAGCTGGGCACAGTCACATGTGTGTAACCCCCAAGTCCTGTGGGGCAGAGACAGGAGCATCACTGGGGCTTCTAAGGGCAAACTGCACTGAAGGGATAAACTGCCACTTCCTTCCCAGTGTGCAAGGGGACAGAGCAAGAAGAGCTATAAAAGTACCAGCAGGTGGGTGTGGTGGCGCATGCCTTTTATCCCAGCACTCGGGAGGCAGAGCTAGGAGGATCACCGTGAGTTCCAGGCCGCCCTGAGACTACATAGTGAATTCCAGGTCAGCCTGGGCTAGAGTGAGACCCTACCTTGAAAAACCAAAAAAAAAAAAAAAAAAAGTACCAGCTGGGTGGACCACCACCAGCACCACCCTGTGCACTAAAACCTGACGGGAAAACCTCATTTTCATAAAAAGCACATGTCATGGCAAAATAGCCAGAGAGCCTCCGATACTCGCTGCCTCCTCTGGTCACTTTACAGGTACCTTGGGAAAGGCTAAGTTCCTGGCAGGTGGACCCACGGGGCCCAGTCGCTACCAGACCAGGCTTCTTACGGACTGTGAAAGTACGTTCAGTCATTGCTACCCCAGGCTTACCGTGCCAATGGGGGACGAACAGAGGAGCCGCTTATTCACCAACACGAGTACTCACGCGCCACCGCCACTCGCGGCGCTGCCCACGACAGGTGGCACACAAATGCGCTTGTTTGGCTCTTCAGGGCCATAGGTCATCAGCCCAGATGTTTCCTGTATTTCAGTTAAAGTTCTGGCAAGCCACAGACTTGAGGAGAGAGGACACAGGGAGGCAGACAGTGCACACGCCGGATCGCCCCACCAGGAATCTGCAGGCTCGCTCTTACGCAGGGGCATGCTGGGTGACGTAGCAGGGGCTGGCAAACGACCAGTACCAGCAGGATTTCCGAGATTCGGCTGTGCCTGGTACCCACGCAGTCCGGATAACTTTGTATGTTTTCTTTCATTCTCCTCCTCTTCCCTCCCTTCTCCCTCTTCAACAGGCACTTACCCTCCGCGTGCCCAGGACAGATGCAGGCACTGGGGCTTTCCTTCCCCTGGGCATGGCCCATCCCTGCTTGCTCTCCTCAACCCAGACCTCTGCTCCAGCCAAGCACTGCATGTCTTATTGTTAAGTTTGGGCACTGTGAGCCATCAGGGAATGAAAGCAGCATCCTCAGTGCAGTGCTGAGAGACTTGTTCTGGCTGCTTTATCCGATGTCTCTGGTGTGGCTTCGTCTCAGACGCTTCAGGTGCCGCATCGGTCAGGGTAACGGTCCAGCAGTGCCGCTGCTCCTGGGAGCGCTGCTGTCTGGACGCCGCTCCAGGCACGGGCGGCTCCGCGCAGGCCTGCTCCTCTCCCCGCCGACACCGAGAGCGTTTACTCATCACCAGTCCCTCTGCGCGGCATTCCTGGGCCGTCTCTCACAGTTCAATTCCCAGAGACCCTCCCCAACCTACGCCCACTCCCTCAGCTCAGCACATCCCTGCGGACCTCTCCAAGCAGGACACCTCAGCCCACCCTGGGCAGTCTCCCCACTGAAGTTGCCGAGGACACTTGCTGACTGACCTGTTTCACGCTGTGTTTACGTGTGGGGTGCTGGGGAGCAAACCCGGAGCAGTGCTCGTGCTAAGATCATGGGTACCCCGGAGCCACACTCTCAGCCTGTGCCTTTATTCCCGGGCACAGCCCAGGCTGTCATACAGCTACCCCACACTCGTTTAAACCATCAGTCTCCTGTGCTCCTGTTCCTTCTGCTCAACCAAGAAACATGCTGGAAGTCCTCCTGCTTGCAAGGCAAGCATTTACCAGTGGACACAGCTCCTCAGCCTCTGCACCCCCTTCCTGTGGAAGACCATACAACTGGGCATTATGACACGTTACAGAGCACACTGCTCCAACACATTTTCCTGGTTTATAAAATAAGATCACACCAAATAAATCTAATCTCCCCTCCACATCTAGCACCCACCCAGAACTGTGAAAGCTGAGCTGGATAAATCACTGCCTTGGTATAGAATCAAATCAATGGCTATGAAGACGGTGGATTTAACGTTTAAGCTATCACTCTGCTATAAAAAAAATACTGCTAATTCCCTCCAAAAGGAAGAACAGACACATCCCTTTTATTCTTTTTATTCTGGAATCTAACACAACTGGTCCTGGGTTCTAGCCAGCCCTCTGCGGGGTTGTGAGGACGCATTTCTGTGCTCTCTCCCCATTACACAACAAAACTTACAAAGTTCCATTTTCTACTCCTAGGATCTTTTTCCAAGTATGGGATCATAGGGATTTTTTTTTTTTATTCTTTAATTTCCGGATTCAGGGAAAGGATCTGAACAAGGAATCTTCAAAGTGCTGAGGCAGTAGGATCAGCCCAGGCCTTACCTGGTTCCTTCTTCCGGACCACGCGTGGCTGTGGACATTTCTCCTGTTTGTGATTCATTACTTGGGTTACTGAATCAAAACAACATGAATTTCTCGGTAGCCAACTTACACAGAAGGGTTTTAAAACAGTTTCTCTATTAGTAATATATGCTAGCAAGTACTAGCAATTCCTCCTATTTAATTGGTATAGAATATATTTCTGTTTTTTCAGGTGAAATCAATGAACAGCCATTCTGGAATTGCTGAAAAATGTTCCAAACTTCCATTGAAAAATAAATGTGATATCTTTTAAATCTGGTCACACAGCCATTGTTTGCTGAAGATAAATCTGTCAGCTTAAAAAAAAAAAAAAAAAGAAATCTCCCCCAAAGGAAAAATTTCTTGCATTCCTGCTTGAAATGATCACTTGGTAGAGAATGAGTAGCAGAGGCTAGTCGGCCTCTCTGTGCATGCGCCCACCTGAGGGAAGTGGACGAGTGAGGAGGGCGGCTCTCTCTCTGTGTGCATGCGCCCACCTGAGGGAAGTGGACAAGTGAGGAGGACGGCTCTCTCTCTGTGTGCATGCGTCCACCTGAGGGAAGTGGACAAGTGAGGAGGGCGGCTCTCTCTCTGTGTGCATGCGCCCACCTGAGGGAAGTGGACAAGTGAGGAGGGCGGCTCTCTCTGTGTGCATGCGTCCACCTGAGGGAAGTGGACAAGTGAGGAGGGCGGCTCTCTCTGTGTGTGCATGCGTCCACCTGAGGGAAGTGGACAAGTGAGGAGGGCGGCTCTCTCTCTGTGTGCATGCGTCCACCTGAGGGAAGTGGACAAGTGAGGAGGGCGGCTCTCTCTCTGTGTGCATGCGTCCACCTGAGGGAAGTGGACAAGTGAGGAGGGCGGCTCTCTCTGTGTGCATGCGTCCACCTGAGGGAAGTGGACAAGTGAGGAGGGCGGCTCTCTCTGTGTGCATGCGTCCCACCTGAGGGAAGTGGACAAGTCTCTCTCTGTGTGCATGCGACCACCTGAGGGAAGTGGACAAGTGAGGAGGGACGGCTCTCTCTGTGTGCATGCGCCCACCTGAGGGAAGTGGACAAGTGAGGAGGGCGGCTCTCTCTCTGTGTGCATGCGCCCACCTGAGGGAAGTGGACAAGTGAGGAGGACGGCTCTCTCTCTGTGTGCATGCGCCCACCTGAGGGAAGTGGACAAGTGAGGAGGGCGGCTCTCTCTGTGTGCATGCGCCCACCTGAGGGAAGTGGACAAGTGAGGAGGGCGGCTCTCTCTCTGTGTGCATGCGTCCACCTGAGGGAAGTGGACGAGTGAGGAGGGCGGCTCTCTCTCTGTGTGTGCATGCGCCCACCTGAGGGAAGTGGACAAGTGAGGAGGGCGGCTCTCTCTCTGTGTGTGCATGCGCCCACCTGAGGGAAGTGGACGAGTGAGGAGGGCGGCTCTCTCTCTGTGTGCATGCGCCCACCTGAGGGAAGTGGACAAGTGAGGAGGGCGGCTCTCTCTGTGTGTGCATGCGCCCACCTGAGGGAAGTGGACAAGTGAGGAGGGCGGCTCTCCTCTCTGTGTGCATGCGCCCACCTGAGGGAAGTGGACAAGTGAGGAGGGCGGCTCTCTCTCTGTGTGCATGCGCCCACCTGAGGGAAGTGGACAAGTGAGGAGGGCGGCTCTCTCTCGTGTGCATGCGCCCACCTGAGGGAAGTGGACAAGTGAGGAGGGCGGCTCTCTCTCTGTGTGCATGCGCCCACCTGAGGGAAGTGGACAAGTGAGGAGGACGGCTCTCTCTCTGTGTGCATGCGCCCCACCTGAGGGAAGTGGACAAGTGAGGAGGGCGGCTCTCTCTGTGTGCATGCGCCCACCTGAGGGAAGTGGACAAGTGAGGAGGACGGCTCTCTCTCTGTGTGCATGCGTCCACCTGAGGGAAGTGGACAAGTGAGGAGGGCGGCTCTCTCTGTGTGCATGCGCCCACCTGAGGGAAGTGGACAAGTGAGGAGGGCTGCTCTCTCTCTGTGTGCATGCGCCCACCTGAGGGAAGTGGACGAAGTGAGGAGGGACGGCTCTCTCTGTGTGCATGCGCCCACCTGAGGGAAGTGGACAAGTGAGGAGGACGGCTCTCTCTGTGTGCATGCGCCCACCTGAGGGAAGTGGACAAGTGAGGAGGGCGGCTCTCTCTCTGTGTGCATGCGCCCACCTGAGGGAAGTGGACAAGTGAGGAGGGCGGCTCTCTCTCTGTGTGCATGCGTCCACCTGAGGGAAGTGGACAAGTGAGGAGGGCGGCTCTCTCTGTGTGCATGCGTCCACCTGAGGGAAGTGGACAAGTGAGGAGGGCGGCTCTCTCTGTGTGCATGCGCCCACCTGAGGGAAGTGGACAAGTGAGGAGGGCGGCTCTCTCTCTGTGTGCATGCGCCCACCTGAGGGAAGTGGACAAGTGAGGAGGGCGGCTCTCTCTGTGTGCATGCGCCCACCTGAGGGAAGTGGACAAGTGAGGAGGGCGGCTCTCTCTGTGTGCATGCGCCCACCTGAGGGAAGTGGACAAGTGAGGAGGGCGGCTCTCTCTGTGTGCATGCGTCCCACCTGAGGGAAGTGGACAAGTGAGGAGGGCGGCTCTCTCTCTGTGTGCATGCGCCCACCTGAGGGAAGTGGACAAGTGAGGAGGGCGGCTCTCTCTCTGTGTGCATGCGCCCACCTGAGGGAAGTGGACAAGTGAGGAGGGCGGCTCTCTCTCTGTGTGCATGCGCCCACCTGAGGGAAGTGGACAAGTGAGGAGGGCGGCTCTCTCTGTGTGCATGCGCCCACCTGAGGGAAGTGGACAAGTGAGGAGGGCGGCTCTCTCTGTGTGCATGCGTCCACCTGAGGGAAGTGGACAAGTGAGGAGGGCGGCTCTCTCTGTGTGCATGCGTCCCACCTGAGGGAAGTGGACAAGTGAGGAGGGCGGCTCTCTCTCTGTGTGCATGCGCCCACCTGAGGGAAGTGGACAAGTGAGGAGGGCGGCTCTCTCTCTGTGTGCATGCGTCCCACCTGAGGGAAGTGGACAAGTGAGGAGGGCGGCTCTCTCTGTGTGCATGCGCCCACCTGAGGGAAGTGGACAAGTGAGGAGGGCGGCTCTCTCTGTGTGCATGCGCCCACCTGAGGGAAGTGGACAAGTGAGGAGGGCGGCTCTCTCTGTGTGCATGCGTCCACCTGAGGGAAGTGGACAAGTGAGGAGGGCGGCTCTCTCTGTGTGCATGCGTCCACCTGAGGGAAGTGGACAAGTGAGGAGGGCGGCTCTCTCTCTGTGTGCATGCGTCCACCTGAGGGAAGTGGACAAGTGAGGAGGGCGGCTCTCTCTCTGTGTGTGCATGCGTCCACCTGAGGGAAGTGGACAAGTGAGGAGGGCGGATCTCTCTCTGTGTGTGCATGCGTCCACCTGAGGGAAGTGGACAAGTGAGGAGGGCGGATCTCTCTCTGTGTGTGCATGCGCCCACCTGAGGGAAGTGGACAAGTGAGGAGGACGGCTCTCTCTGTGTGCATGCGCCCACCTGAGGGAAGTGGACAAGTGAGGAGGGCGGCTCTCTCTGTGTGCATGCGTCCACCTGAGGGAAGTGGACAAGTGAGGAGGACGGCTCTCTCTGTGTGCATGCGCCCACCTGAGGGAAGTGGACAAGTGAGGAGGGCGGCTCTCTCTCTCTGTGTGCATGCGCCCACCTGAGGGAAGTGGACAAGTGAGGAGGGCGGCTCTCTCTCTCTGTGTGCATGCGCCCACCTGAGGGAAGTGGACAAGTGAGGAGGGCGGATCTCTCTCTGTGTGTGCATGCGTCCACCTGAGGGAAGTGGACAAGTGAGGAGGGCGGATCTCTCTCTGTGTGTGCATGCGTCCACCTGAGGGAAGTGGACAAGTGAGGAGGGCGGATCTCTCTCTGTGTGTGCATGCGTCCACCTGAGGGAAGTGGACAAGTGAGGAGGGCGGCTCTCTCTCTCTGTGTGCATGCGCCCACCTGAGGGAAGTGGACAAGTGAGGAGGGCGGCTCTCTCTCTGTGCATGCGCCCACCTGAGGGAAGTGGACGAGTGAGGAGGGCGGCTCTCTCTGTGTGCATGCGTCCACCTGAGGGAAGTGGACGAGTGAGGAGGGCGGATCTCTCTCTCTGTGCATGCGTCCACCTGAGGGAAGTGGGCAAGTGAGGAGGGCGGCTCTCTCTCTGTGTGCATGCGTCCACCTGAGGGAAGTGGACGAGTGAGGAGGGCGGATCTCTCTCTCTGTGCATGCGTCCACCTGAGGGAAGTGGGCAAGTGAGGAGGGCGGCTCTCTCTCTGTGTGCATGCGCCCACCTGAGGGAAGTGGACAAGTGAGGAGGGCGGATCTCTCTCTCTGTGCATGCGCCCACCTGAGGGAAGTGGACAAGTGAGGAGGGCGGCTCTCTCTCTGTGTGTGCATGCGTCCACCTGAGGGAAGTGGACAAGTGAGGAGGGCGGCTCTCTCTCTGTGTTCATGCGCCCACCTGAGGGAAGTGGACCAGTGAGGAGGGCGGCTCTCTCTGTGTGCATGCGCCCACCTGAGGGAAGTGGACGAGTGAGGAGGGCGGCTCTCTCTCTGTGTGTGCATGCGTCCACCTGAGGGAAGTGGACAAGTGAGGAGGGCGGATCTCTCTCTGTGCATTCTCCCACCTGAGGGAAGTGGACAAGTGAGGAGGGCGGCTCTCTCTCTGTGTGCATGCGTGAAGGTTCCAATTTCGTGGGAGAACGGCCCAAGAGGTATCTTTTTTTTGTTGTTGTTGGTTTTCCCGAGGTAGGGTCTCGCTCTAGCTCAGGATGACCTGGAACTCACTACATAGTCTCAGGGTGGCCTTGAACTCACAGCGATTCTTCTACCTCTGCCTCCCGAGTACAGGGATTAAAAGGCATGCGCCACCACGCCTGGTGGAGATGTTTTCATAGGCCTATGGCAATGATTACCACAGACCCCGTGTAGAGCAAGCAGGGGCTCCTGGTCCTGGTCTCTTCTCATGCCACTGCAGCCTAGAGTGGCGACATGATGATGGCCACGGTGATGAGGAGAAGGAGTGTTATCCGCCCACCTCTAAGTTTAGCTTCCTGAAAAGTCGCAGTTTTATTAATCGACGCTGCTATGTAGGAATCTAAGTGAAGGGAGACAAAACCGCACTTGGCAGAGAAGCGAGAAGAGCTTTCCTTTTTGCTTGGTCTCTGCTCTTTGGCCAGGGGGAACAAAGTATCTCCGTGTCAAGGCCTGGGAAGGTGTCACCAGTGACACCGACACCGGACGCCCTTGGCAATGAGGAGCAGGGCAAATCCGAAGTACACACGGGGCACACGGTCAGGCAGAGGCCGGGGGCTGCAGAGAGGCTGGGCAGATGCAGGGGCAGAGAAGGGGCAGCATTTCTCCATGTCTCGGAAGCAGGGGCCGCACAGCTCTGCATGGAGCGAGGAGCGGCCACAGGGAGCAGCTGCAGACTCCTGGGTGCACTGAAGCCACGGCGGATGGGACGCAAGGGGGTGGGAAGTGGGGGGAAGCAAGGCCTGTGCAGAACCTGAGAGGGAAGGGAGCTAGAACCAGGTGGAAAGTGGGGGGAAGCAAGTCCTGTGTACAACCTGAGAGGGAAGGGAGCTAGAACCAGGTGGAAAGTGGGGGGAAGCAAGGCCTGTGTACAACCTGAGAGGGAAGGGAGCTAGAACCAGGTGGAAAGTGGGGGGAAGCAAGGCCTGTGTAGAATCTGAGAGGGAAGGGAGCTAGAACCAGGTGGAAAGGGGGGGGAAGCAAGGCCTGTGTACAACCTGAGAGGGAAGGGAGCTAGAACCAGGTGGAAAGGGGGGGGAAGCAAGGCCTGTGTACAACCTGAGAGGGAAGGGAGCTAGAACCAGGTGGAAAGGGGGGGGGGAAGCAAGGCCTGTGTAGAACCTGAGAGGGAAGGGAGCTAGAACCAGGTGGAACGGGGGGGGGGGAAGCAAGGCCTGTGTACAACCTGAGAGGGAAGGGAGCTAGAACCAGGTGGAAAGGGGGGGGGGAAGCAAGGCCTGTGTAGAACCTGAGAGGGAGGGGAGCTAGAACCAGGCGGGAGTAAGAACGTGGCACGTAGCGGCAGGCTCGACCTTCAACCCCCAGACCTTGGACCATTAGACATCCCCGACACTTGGGGAAGGGAGCGGTCCCCTTCCTGTGGCCGCTGCTCCTGTCCTCACCTTCAGCCTTGACTTGACTGGTGCAGGCGCACACCACCAGGTCATCCTTCGGGGTCCCAAAAGGGGGAAGGGCAGCTAACTTAGATTTCTTTTTTTTTTTAATTTTTTTATTATTTATTTATTTGAGAATGACAGACAGAGAAAGAGGAGAAGGAGGAGGAGGAGGAGAGAGAGAGAGAATATGGGCACACCAGGGCTTCCAGGCACTGCAAACGAACTCCAGATGTGTGCGCCCCCTTGTGCATCTGGCCAACGTGGGTCCTGGGGAACTGAGCCTCGAACCGGGGTCCTTAGGCTTCACAGGCAAGCACTTAACCACTAAATCATCTCTCCAGCCCTAGATTTCTTTTCCTGTTATTTTGAAGATTGCAAGCAAGCATGGCTTTATTTGTATGCCTAATTTGTGTTGGGATCCACACAGGTGAGTGACGGGCTCAACTGCACGCCTCCAGAAGCTGTATGCTGAAGCCCTGATGCCCAGAAACTCAGAATCATGACTTTACTTAAACACAGACTCTTCAGAGATAAATCGGGTTAACCCGATAAGAGGAGGGACACTGAACCCCAGGGGAGCAGAAAGGGAGAAGACAGCCACCCACAAGAGGAGGAGGGGCTGCAGCACAGCCCTCCCCGCAGCCCACCCTCAAAAGTGAGGCCAGCAGCTCCGGCTTTTCACGGTGCAGCCGGCTTGGAAAGCCCTGTTCTCTGTTATTGCTACACGTAGGCATCAATCAATTCTTTTCAGTGACAGCATTCGATGCACTGCCCTTTATGCCCCAGTAATGCCCGTGACGTCCTAACTCGGATCCAGCAGTCACTCGCTCGAGTATCACAGCAGACACTGACAGCTCCAGGATTCAAGCACTATTCTTATTGACGGATCCAACAATGACCTCCCAGAGAATGCCACGGACTTTGAAAACCTGCCCCCGAACCAAACACAAAATTATGCGCAATAAGCAAGTCACAGCAAGATTTATTCCGTGGGTCTCCCCTCCCCACAGAGGCTTGTGCTAGAATCATGTGGGGGTCACAGAAAGAGAGAGGCGCATGGTGTGTAGACTTCAAAGCAATCTAATGACTAGGGAGTAGTTTAATATCAACAGTGAAACTACTACACAAAATGCTCCCTTTACATTCTTACAGGATGACGCATAGCTAGCGAAAACAGGCCTCCTCCCACCTCTTCTGCTGCCAGGCCTCAAATACTTCTAGCCACTTCCACAAGAGCAAACATGTCAGAGGAGAAAATGTTGTGCCTGGCAAGTTGGAGGCGGCGGCCCTCCTCCGCACGGCAAAGCCCCAGCAGGCCGGGGCGGTTCATCGCGGTTCGGGACAGTCTAGGCCTAAAGCACACTTGATCCCCAGCTTCGAACAGCTGTGAGGTGAGCAGAGACGCACTGTGCTGGCGCGCACTGCTCTGCTGCAGAACAGGCCAACGGGCCTCCGTCAACTTGGACGAGAACTGACCTCTGCGGTCAAGGTCATGCTCGCTGCGCACCGTGGCCGTGGAGGTTGAGGTGACGGGTGGGCCTGCGGGGCGTGTTTTCCAATCTGCCTCGTTCTCTATGGAGCACTGGCAAATTCTCAGCATCTACTTAGCAACTTTAATCTCAATCAAAGTGTCATCTTGGGGCGTCACCTTCACTGTCTTCTGTGGATACCCCTGGGATACAGCCTAGAATTACCACAGTGAGGGGTTTTAAACACCCTGATGTGGTAAGGGAGCACTCGGCAGGAGCGGAGCGCAAGGGACAACAGTGAGGGTGGCTCACATGAGGCTGCAGTGCTGGGGAGCCCCGCCTGTATCCTCAGGGCTATTCTGAGAACTTACGACTATCCTATAAACAGAGGTGCGCCACTGAGGGCCGTAAGCACAGGGGTGACCTGATATGACTTGTGGGTCTAAAAGAATCTCCCTGGCTTTCGTACAGATAAGGAGCCGAAGGGAGCAAGAGATGTGGGTAAACCCAGCTGAGCACTGGCAGTGGACAGGCAGAGGCAGGAGAGTGGGAGAGCAGACACTGACGACGCCTCGGGAGTGGAATCAAGGGACATCGTGAGTCCAGACGCAGACGTGCGAGGGGTCAGTGCTGCGCAGGACAATGTCCAGCCTGGGGCACAGGCAGAACAGCCAGCCGACGCTGCTCTCATGCTGAGGAGGTGGTGAAGCGCTTCTGTTCACAGCAATGGCGGTTCAAACGTCGCTCATCATATGCTGACACGAAAGTACACCATGCCCGACTTAACATCTTCAAAAATAAAACCGTAAGAGCTGCAGTCATGATGGGGTTCGGGCCTCTGGGCTATGTGCTGCATCTTCCAGCCCCACCCCCAGAGCAGTCTTGATCAGACCCTTGCTCTGAGTGAAGAAAACTCCGAAAAGAAAAAGGGTAGGAGTTTAAGATCAGGTAGTGGCTTGATCACCCACCAATCATCCCCTTCCTCAATTCTTGCTACTACAATTTGCTGCCATCATTATCTAAGTGTTTCTCCTCAAACATCCAATCCATTAAGAGCATGGGTCTCTAAGTGTGGTCTTTACATCAGCAATACTTGTTAGGGACACAAGTTCCCAGGCTCCACCCAGACCTGTGAACCAGATTCTGAGGGACGATCCAGAAATACGTATGCCACCAAATCCTCCTGGTGACAAGGGCACTGCTCCAGCTTACGAGATTCCCATCTGCTTCTCACTTACTTATTTGGGGTCTTTAAACCTTGTGTTGGGCTGGAGAGATAGCTTAGCAGTGAAGCGCTTGTCTGTGAAGCCTAAGGACCCCAGTTCAAGGCTCGATTCCCCAGGACCCACGTTAGCCAGATGCACAAGGGGGCGCACACGTCTGGAGTTTGTTTGCAGTGGCTGGAGGCCACTGGCATGCCCATTCTCTCTGCCTCTTTCTCTCTCTGTCGCTCTCAAATAAAATAAATAAAAATAAACAAAAATTTTTAAAAAAACATGTTCTCCAGCAAGCAAAGCCCCTTTGTCAGTGATGCTCTCCAACCTGGGTCTTGTGCTGTCTCCCACAAGGTGACATCAGATTTGCTTCCACTATTCTGAATTGTACCCGTGTCCCCAAGTCAACGGCTAGTGTCACTGCCTACCTGCTCTGAGCTCCTTTGGTGTCTACTGGCGATGCCATTCTGGTGCACAGCCTTGAGCCCGCATTTTACAAGTGATATACGGAGAAAAACCTAACAGCAACGTAACTAGTTAATCTAGACACCAGTGTTTCTCAAAGTGAAATCTATGGTCAGAAACGTCACCTGGGGGCTGGAGAGATGGCTTAGCAGTTAAGGCGCTTGCCTACAAAGCCTAAGGACCCAGGTTTAATTCCCCAGAACCCACATAAACCAGATGCATAAGGTGGCGCATGTGTCTGGAGTTCATTTGCTAGAGGCCCTGGCACGCCCATTCTCTATCTGCCTCTTTCTCTCTCTAAAATCATATATATATATATGTATGTATGTATGTATGTACATACACACACACACACACACACACACACACACACATATAGAGGGAGAGGGAGAGGGAACGTCACCTGGATAACTGATGGGTGAACAAGCCATTACATGACCTTAAACTCCTACCTTTTTCTTTTCAAAGTTTTCTCCTTAACTCAGAGCAACTGGTCTGACCAAGACCGCCCTGGGGGTGGGGCAGGAATGTGGTCCTGGAACCTGGTGTGATTCGAGCCTGCAATCAAAGCACTTGGGGAGCTAAGGCAGGAGGACCAGAGTCCACGCCAGCCTGGGCTTTGTAGTGAGACCCTGTTTCAAAACACACGCACACACATACACACTCACTGGGAGTGCATGATGGAAGGAGAGTTCAGGCCCACAGTCTACTGAACCAGAAACTCCTAGAAACGGGGCTTGAGGATGTGCCGTTTCTGTTGGAATTCGATTTTCATGGCTGTAGACTAAATACACCTGAGTAAAACTTGTCTTGGATCAACTGCTTCTTGGCTTAAGAGAGCACTGAGCTAAATCCTACAGTGAAACAAAGAGCTCTAACTCTGCCCCTGGCCTGTGCCGTTTCTTAGCACAGTGCACCATGTCACGCTTTGTGTTCGCTGGAAGATTATATTTCTTATCATTCTTACCAGATAGTGTCTTCCTCGGTACAAACCTATAGAACCAATTGTCAACACTAATGGGTCTCACCATTTTATTTTCAGCCCAGACATACGCACTGAAGACCATTTTGAAGAAATCATTTGTCCTATTTCCCCAGGACTTATTCATCTGTAAGTTGTCAAAGCTTATGTAAGCTTCAGCAAAACGGAAGCACAGAATTTCAGGGCTAAGGGAAAACATCCAAACAGCTGACAAATAGCAAATGATATTGCTTATAACTAGTTCCACAAACCATCCCCTAGCTCTTAGTTATGAAAGCTAAACTTGCTCTTGTATAACCAATGGCGTACATATTCCTCCTACCAAATGAGCCCTTTCTTTCCCGAAACTCCCAAAGTACCCGCAGAGGAAGCCAGTCATCAATATAGTCACTGAAGGGCAGGGGAGATTGGGAGTGGTTAAAGGCACTTGCTGGCAAAGCCTGCAGGCCTGGGCTCGAGTCCCCAGTACTCATATCATATAAAGCCAGATGCACAAAGTGGTGCATGTGTCTGGAGTTTGTTTGCAGTGGCAGGAGGTCCTTGTGTGCTCATGCTCTCCCTAATTACAAATACACATATAAAAGTATTTTTTAGGGCTAGATAGATGCCTTTATCAGTTAAGGTGTTTGCCTGTGAAGCCTAAGGATCCAGGTTCAATTCCTCAGAACCCACATGAGCCGCCAGATACACATGGTGGCACAGGTGTCTGGGAGTTTGTTTGCAGTGGCTAGCCCCCATAAACAAACAAAGTATTCTTTTAAAAAATAGCAACTAAAATTATATAATAGGAACAAAAGGAAGCCAAGAGATAAGTGTGGTATTTAGTATTGCTGTCAGAGAAATGGCTATAAACAAGAGGAGAACATGGCAAGTTCTTTCCTAAAATTAGCACTTTCTCAAAACAACTTGTGCCCATCTTCATCTTGCCAAGTAAACATCCCTCTTCTCTAAAGCTGCACTGGGAGGGCAGGGTCGTGGGAGGGGGTTATGATCAGGGTATGTTGTCTGTATGTATGGAGGCTGTCAATAAAAAGTTTTTAAAGGGCTGGACAGATGGCTTAGGGGTTAAGCGCTTGCCTGTGAAGCCTAAGGACACTGGTTCGAGGCTCGATTCCCCAGGACCCACGTTAGCCAGATGCACAAGGGGGCGCCTGCGTCTGGAGTTCGTTTGCAGCAGCTGGAAGCCCTGGTGCACCCATTCTCTCTCTCTCTACATGCCTCTTTCTCTGTCACTCTCAAATAAATAAATAAAAATGAACAAAAAAACTTTATAAGTTTTTAAAAAATAGTAAAGTATAAAAAACTGCACTGTCAAAGTTTCAGTAAACTAAGCTTTGTGATAGAAACAGTGTAAGGGGAAGAGCTGCACAGATCTGTGTGAGTGCACACTCACACACACCCCTACACATCTGTGAAGTGCCTAGCCTGGAGCTGACATTTCCTTTCAGAATTGGACTATGGTATTGCCAAATTCAGTTTCTGAGTCTCATGTTAAGATGACAGTTTTAATATATACTCATGGAAGGAATGTAAATTGGCTCGTGCTGGCTAGCAAGATTTTTATTTATTTGACAGAGAGAGAGAGAGAACTAACGGACATGCCAGGGCCTCCAGCCACTGCAAAGGAACTCCAGACACATGCGCCACCTTGTGCATCTGGCTTATGTGGGTCCTGGGGAATCAAACCTGGGTCCTTTTGTTTTGCCGTCAAGCACCTTACTAAGCCATTTCGCCAGCCCAAGATTTTTTTTTTTTTTTTTTTTTTTTTGGTTGTTCGAGGTAGGGTATCACTCTGGCTCAGGCTGACCTGGAATTCACTATGGAGTCTCAGGGTGGCCTTGAACTAATGGTGATCCGACTACCTCTGCCTCCCGAGTGCTGGGATTAAAGGTGTGCGCCACCACACCCGGCACCAGCCCAAGATTTTTTGATGCAGTAAAAACTACCCTTTTAAAGTGCACAGTTCAAGAAGCTGACAATGTGTGCAAATGTGTTAGGCTGTGCTGCTCAACACAGGTACCCCGTGGGGCTACTGCACGCACGGATTAAGGACAGTCCAGTCCAAAAATCAGATGGGTTTTAAATGTAAATTATACACCAGGCATCAAAGATTTAGTTTAAAAAGTGCAAAAGAACTTAATTTTATATTCATTCATGGTGAAATTATAATGTTTTATGAATTATATAAAGTAAATCAAAATTTATTTTACCTGGGTCTTTTCCCTTTTTCAATGTATCTGTAAGAAAATAAAAAGCTGATGACTCGGGATTGTGTCTTAAATGGAGTTTTCACTGACAATGCTGACACAGGTTCTTCCCTTGTGCACCTATGCAAGTAATACCACATTCCTGTCCCAGCTCCTGACAATAACTCACCTATCTGTAAATGTAAAATTCTGCTTTGGGAAGGTTTAAAAAGAAATCCCCCTTATTATCTTGTAGCTCCTAATTTTCCATCACTGTTTTATGTTGTTTCCATGTTTATCATTAAATTTCGAGAGATTTTTTTAAAGCATCATCTACATCATTAATTGTCATTAATCGACCATCATCTTCATTAACACGTGTGTTCCCAGGCTGGCAGGCCATCTCAGATATGCTGGAGGCAATAAACGGTCTTCAAGGGATGGGTACCCTGGTCCCCAGCTGAATGGAGACCATTATACACACACACAACAGTGTCTATTCACAGATGCTGCGGGAGATCTGGGCCAGAGGTGCGGAACCTCCCACTGTGTAATTTTACTCACCCTCAGGAAGTGCAGAGAAAGCTCGGGTTGTGCTGAGAATAGGCCGAGGGGAGACTGGCCGGCCAGTCATGGTCACGGCCATGGGAAGAAGGGAGGGGGAGCTCCTCAGAGGGAACTCTGTGGTGCTTGACAGCACCCAGACAGACAGACAACAACACTCCTCTCCCCACTGCCATCCCAGCCTGTCCGCTTCAGTGGGCTTTGAACCGATGGGATCTGGGGTCCTCCTAGTTAATCTAAAGCTGCTGTTGACAACAGGCACTCACGTTTCCTGCTTCTCTGTCTTCCTTTTCTCTCTCCCGCCAGCCTGCCACCCCGTGATGCTCCAGACTCCCCCAAGGACACTGCAGGCCGCCTCCTCTCTGCTCACTCCTTGGTCACTTTGCTGTCTGCATCTGGGAACTGAACCCACGGCCTCACACGTGCCAGCCAAGCCCTCCACCACGGAGCCACGTTCCCAGCCCTTCGCCCTGCTTTCTCCTAGGTGACTTTGGGGGCTGGATGCCAGCTTGTCAGCCCCTGCGCCCTCGGGCTCCTGCTCAGCGGTCAACCCGGAGCATTTCCGCCCCACCCTTCCTTCAGAGTGCCTCGAGAACTAGAACAAAGGTCTGCAGCATTGTGCTGCTGTTCTCCTAAGGAAAGGTCAAAATATGCCAACTCCACTCTCTGGCCTGTGGTTCCTTCTTTCCTGGGGAGCCGACATCCTGCGTGAAGCAGGCTCTAAGCCCCGGCTCAGAACGGTGCCAGGGAGAGCAAGGACCCACTGCCTCGGGTCTCCCACATAAGGTGACACCTGTCTGAGCAGATGCAGCTCCCAAAGGTCTCTCTCTCTCTGGGTCATTCCTCTCTGATGGCAGAATGCACACTGCGACAGAAGGCCGCGCCGTGGCCCCCATGCTAACACTGGGGTTCCTGGCTCCCATAACTAAGAGCACCGCAGTTGTCAAGATGTTTGCCAAACAGACAGCACGCTGACAGGTGAGACACTACTTAGGACACAAGACAGCCACAGAAATGCAAGTGATTACTAAACGCACATGGCCAGGGATGGAAAAGTATTCTGTGTCTGAAATATAAGATTAAAGAAAAAATGCCAGTGAGCCAGGCATGGGGGCGCACGCCTTTAATCCCAGAATTTGGAAAGCAGAGGCAGGTGGATCACTATGAGTTCGAGGCCACCCTGAGACTACATAGTGAATTCCAGGTCAGCCTGGGCCAGAGTGAGACCCTATCTCGAGAAACCAAAATAAAAATAAAATTAGATCCATCAAATTAGAAACTTCCTCCTCTAAGATTCCAAGTCCCATCAAGCCAAACAGATTTTAAGAAGTGTTCCCACACTGAGCCACTGCTGCTGCTGGCCTCAGGCCTAACTCACTGTCGGTCCACAGCGCATGTCACATTTCGGATCTCAAGAAGTTTTGCTAACGATGACCTTGTTCCACGAGAAAAGCAGACTACCCTGCTCTAGATAATAAACGTGCAACCCGGGAGAGTTGACACCAGCAAGTCCCGGGAAGGCCTCACAAGAGAACTGGACACAAGAGGTGCTGCTAGCCAGGACCTGAACCCTGATCTGTGGGCACAGGTGAAAGTTTTTGTGTCAATTAAAACAGACAACACAGAGTCCTAAGGGTGACATGTCACTGCTCCTCCTATGGTGCCTTTTCAAAAACTGGAATTTGCACACACGTGTGGGCACACACACATAAACGTGCACACATGAACATATTATGAGGGGCTGTATTTTTTTCTCTGGGGCAGGACAGAAAGTGGGATTCAGAGACTTTCATTACCTGAACTATATATTTAAAATGGGGGTGTGTGTATATATGTATGTGTAAAAAGGAAGGAAGGGATGGGAGGGGAGGGAGGGGGAATAAAGATAAGATGTCAAGTTTTCTCTGGGCTGTCTCTCTTTGAAGGTCTCCTGTCCCCTGCTCACGCCACATTTCCTGGCCACGTTCTCATTCTCAAATGTTCATTATTACCATTTGCAATGCCTTTGTCATGAGTACAGAAGAACCTCCCGTCTCCATTCCAGCTGCATGGGGCAAATCCACCAGTGAGTGCTGTTCTGGGCGGCAGCCTTCCGGAGCCAATACAAGCTCTGAGTGAATGCATGCTGGGCAGAAGAGGAGGAAGAGGAGCACCGATTTTAAATCCCACGGCCCCTGCCCCTTACTGTTTAGGGCTTGTCCTGTGTACCACACACCCTTCTTTCTCAGTGAGCTGCAATGTGGACTTGTTTGTGGCCTGCACTGAGTCACCCAGAAACCTTCTCAGGATGAGGTAGGTGGGGAACCTCCCAAGAGACAGGGTGTGCAGAGGCTGTCTGGGCTCCGAAGCTTCTTGGATCTAGGTTCTTGGGGTTATTAGCAAGTTATGTAAGTGCATGCCTTGGCTCCTTCCTCAGGAAAACAGTGATGTGTAACAGGCCAGGTTGCTTCAGGAGTAACACAAAACACATGTGACACATTGAGCCTAGGGCCGAGCACCCAGGACGTGGTTGCCGGTCACTGATGGGAGCTGAGGCGGGTTGTGGGTGCTTGCCAGGCTCCCTATCTGCTGGACGGTAGAAAGCCTTCCTCTGTGCCTGCAGCTCAGCCACCCAACAGTGAAAAGTCCCAGTGTGAGTCCTGGCCAACTTGAAGTGCAATCTTGTTGAATGGAAGTGCAAGCAGCCCTTGGAATCGATCTTATGGAATCCACAGGCCCTGGTTGAGGCTCGGCCACCAGGACACGTGTACATGACACCTTGGAATCAGGGGACACATTCTGTGGTTTCCTATCCGTTTTTCTTTTCCCACATTTCAGGCTAGAACTTGGTTCCTTTGTTGTCATGGTGACCAACAGTTCTGGAACACATCAACTTCTGGCAGTTGTATTTTTCACTATTAAGACTTGGGTCGAAAGGATTACAAACATCCCACTTATTCCTGGGACTCAGGAGCGCCTCTCGTGTGGGCAGTCCTCAGAGGAGAGCACAACGGGGTCACGCATGTGTGTGGGGGGGATGGCCTTCCAGCCCCACTCACAGGGGTATCACGGAAAAAGCTGGATTACATACTGCCAGTAGATGGTGGAAGGGTGGGCACTTAAATACCTATAATCTGTCTGGAAAGCAATTTGATATCAACTGTCATAAGACTTGAGTATATTTATCTCTGATCCACTGATCCCATGCGCAGGAACATAACAAAAGAGACTTATGGGCAATGGGCAGGTGTACATTCAACGATCACTCATCAGGCCATGTAATAGTCTTAAGTAATCTAATAATCATTAGTCGCCTAACCTAATGATTATTAGTAGGTAACACTTAGGAGTATTTAATAACTAGTTAAGAGGCATAGAAGTCATATACCAATATACCAATATATCCTATCTAGAGCTATCCATATTGATGGGTAGATAAAGATATATACAGAATAGGCCGTCTCGTAAATGTAATACAGTTTCGTTTCTATTGATGTGAGATCCACATTTATGTGGCTGTGCGTATATACCCACATATGAATGTGTAAAGGAAGAGAGAGGCAACTGCCAATGGTGACAGTCATCTCAGGAAGGTGGGGTCAGGCACAGTTAACTCTATCTTCACACTTTCCTGTAGCTTTTCAAATCCTTATCTTTCTTTCATGATGCAAGTGCTTTGGACCATAGTAAAACAGGTGATGAGAGACGGCAGGAAGAGAGGCCCAGCAGAGGATCCTGTCGCACAAAGAAACAAGTTTCCACAGAGAAAGAGTGCTGGCTGCTTCTGTCCTCCTTTGGAAAGGACACAGGTGAGCTGGTCTCTGAGTGGGAGAGATCCAACGGAAGAGGGGCAGGTGCCACCTACTGCCTAAGGACCCAAGTGTCTTCCTCTCACCTGGGCCACCTGTGCACTTTTTTCTTCTCAGGTTTTCTGAGCTGAGGGAGACATGAAAGTGGCGCCTTGGAGCACCATGGCAACCCCACCCTCCAGCAGTGACTACAGCGACACAGAGACTTCTGTCTCCGCATCTAATTCCAACCACAGCCTCTCGGTGGGGTACTACCCCTCTGAGAACACTTTCTCCTATGAGGACATGGGCTGTGAAGAGAAAACTTCTGTGGACCTGTCAGCCTGCTTCCTCCCTCCTACCCAGGGGGCATGGGGGGCAGAGAATTTAAGGAGACACTTGTGGAGACGAGATCAGATGCAGTGTGTCCCAGAGCAGTTCTGCAAGCTAAGCATCATGCTGGCCTGGGATGCTGACGTGGGCTCAGACCATGCAGTCCCACAAGCTAGTTTGGATCTAAATGGCCACCACCAGTGGATGGACAAGGGCCTGGGAGAGACGACAAACCTGACTTCCGACAAGCTGGAGAGTCTAATACAAAGGCTGGAAACATTTCTAGAAAATGAGAAATCTGACCAAGACGACAGCCCTGAATCTATCTGGGAGGTCCCCTTCCCGCACACCAGCAACTCCCCTCCATGCACGGTGCCAGCCTGTCTTGAAGAGCTTGACACTTGTCAAGACTTGTCCACGTACAGACCACCGAAAAGCAAAGACGCCACCCGGGTCCTCACGAGTCCTCCAGGGTTACAGGAAGAGGAACTTGACATAGTGAGTACAGAGAGGCCTCCCAGGGTAGCAAGGGACAGGCCTGGGGAGACAGGTGTGACAGCCAAGCCCCACTGGGATGCAGTCGTGTGACAACCACTGGGAGGAGTCGGGGCGGAGCTGCAGAGAGGAGACCAGCGCTGAGGGAGGGACAAGCAAGGGTCAGCAGTAATAATTATGCAAAGCTAAATGTGCGTGCAAATTTAATTGGTGTGGAAGCTTTGAATTGAGCTGTTTTTGGAGAGTAGATTTGAGTTCCACACAGGAGTGGATAAGGAGCCCAGCCCATGACGCTACACGTATTTAACTCGTCCTTGTGTTCTGAGCAGGAGACAAGGCAGAGGGGGAGCCCCACCGAGACCCCGTCCACCTCTTTCAACACATACACCACGTTCTGCCCGAACCTCCGGTGGGCATTCTGCTGGCTGAGGAAGCGCCTCTTTTCCCGATGGAGGAGAGACCACCATCCTGGTCAGGCAAAAAAGAGTTGTTCTCTTAGAGTCAACAGAATCGAACCCCAAGAAGGCCTCAAGAATTAGCTCACCTGACACCTCGAGACTTATAGCTTTTTGATAGCCTCTGTTCTACAACCCCCATAGGTTTAATTTTCTTTTCTCAATAAACAAGAGTTCTGGTCCATGTCCTCCAGCCCATCATCTTGACTCAGGCTGAAAGCACGTGAGTCCTCTAGAAGGCTGAATTCATTCACAGGAACTTTTGGGGAGTCTTAGGCTTCCTAAGTGGACAGTATTTTTTTCTCACCTCTCTCCTCTTCTTGCTGTATTTTGTCCCACTGTGTGCGTTTTATTTATGCATTTAACTTATTTTACCATTAGCTCAAGCCCGACTTCCAGAAGCAGCAGCGCAGCCCATCAGCTTCCCTCTCTGGGGGATGGTTTGCTAAACCTTCAGGGCAAGATCCGGAGCAGCGACAGCAGGCTCGGGTCACAGGAAACTACTTCCACGGGTCTTGCTGTGGCCTTGGCAGCTCCGCGGCGGGGTGGGGACACGCTGGTTCTGGCGCGCTGGGTGCAGTCAGGGGTCCAGTGACGAGGAAAGGGAGGGTCGGAAATGCTTTGTGACCGCCCCAGATGTGGCGCTCTTCCTCTGTAGGACCGAAGAGGTCTGACACACACCTCGAAGGCAGTTGTGAGAACTGATGAGCCAATGTTGCTCTTTTAGTATCCGAGGGACTCAAGGGTTACCCAACAGAGAGTTAAGTTTCAGTCAGTTCCCACTGAGCTCTTCCCTACACTGAAGCAGTATTTACTACAAGTTTACCATAAGTTTTCCACAGAACTTGATTTAACCAGGCCCTCTCCACTGTGTCTTCCAAAGTTCCTTCACCACGGCACTCAAGTTCCCTCCAACGTAACTTCTTTGGAGGAGGTGCTGCAAACCCTGGGCACTCTGAGGCCTGGGCTTGCTACTGACTCATTCCTAGACCTCAGCGCCCCTCACTCACCCCAGACTCGCTCTGCACCCCTCCCCCAGCTTTTGCCACCATTTCCTGTGACCTTTAGAACCAGGGAGAAATGTGGGTGAGTCCTCAGTCCCCAAAGCCTTCCCTTATCAATTTCAGTTCTCTTCCTCACTCCCTTCCCCCTTCCCATACTTGGCATAGAAACTCCAGACTCTTCCATAATTCAAGCTTTGAGCTCCAGTGGCTTCTTACCTAAAGGATAAAGGCAGGTAAACATGCGTCTGTGAGGGTCTCGGGTGGGAACAGTCTACAGGAGATACGCATGGTGAACTAAAAGGAAAACCAGTCAGCATGAGAAGCTGGTCCGCAAAGGCTTCGTGAGGGGCCCGGAGTCTCAAAGTACAGCAGTAGAGTGTGAGAGGGAAGGATCGGCAAACTTGGCGCTGGTGAGGAGGTGAGGACCCTGACAGAGAGGCGGCGCCGATGGCCTGGCCCTGGAAAGACACCAGAGGGGATGGAAAAGATCAATGGCCAAGGTCCTTTCAGCAATGCAACACATGCTGGGTCTCGGCTACCTAGGGCTTATCTGAGAATTCCTTACCAAAGGAGGAGTTCAAAGGCACCAAACACAAAGAAATGATAATTATTTAAGGAGATGAAAATGCTAATTATCCTCATTTATATAATTGACCATTTCAATTATATAAATGTATCAAATCACACTACACCCCACAAATATGTCCACCTATGTCAACTGAAAATAATCTTAAAGGACTGCCTACACTCAGCAGGAAGCCAGGTTCTTTGGTAAGAATTCTGGCACATTTCTGTTTATTCTCCGGTGCTGTGTACACTTTTCTGATAGGTTTAAATAACCCTGTCCCAAAGATTCCAGCAGCGACTTTGCAAGGCTCTGCCTAGAAGCCTCGCGGTTAGGAAGCCTGCCACATGCCACATGCCAGCAACGGGAGAGTGCGTTTAAGACCAGGAAGGACTTCGGTACACCCCCATTTGTGTCACTGTCCAATGGGTTATGAAACTTAGTTTCACAGCAAACTTGAAGCAGTTCTCTGCTGTGTGCCTCACACATGGGTGGAGGCAGACCACTGCAGGTGTCTAAACGAGTAAGAGCTGTAATCTCAGGTCTCTTATAGAATTACAGAACGTGCCAGGAACACACGGATCTCATTAACCGTTAAATTTGGGAGTCTATTATCTCATGACTGAGAACTAAAAGCATTCCTTCAAGTGAGTGGCTCACTCTTCAAGTTCATGAAGCTCTACGACAGGCAGAACTCACAGATCCAGAGTCTAGAATCAGTAACAATACCACAACACATGCCAGAATACAGCCATTTAAATTATGAAACGAAAGTGGGGGTATACTCAGCTCTCTGTAAACGTAAGTGGGATATACCAACGTGAGTACACTATAGACCATCTATGCCAGCTTCTTACTCAACAGGCCACCACCTAAGGCGGGGGGACATGCCAGCAAAACAAGAGCAGAGATCTTTTTTTTTTCTAGACTTAAAGAATAAATGTGCAAACTCACAGCTCAAGAGCAGGCATAGGCTGAGGGCTACTTGGACACAAGAACAGTAGTTTTAAAAACCCTCTGTGCATGCACAGCACGTGCACACACATACCACCGCTCACCTCAAGGGGAGTAAGAGAGAGCCTGCCCTGAAGCCACATATGAGTAGCCATGACCCAGGTTACCTCAAATTTCATGTTTCAACATGGTAGCGGTTTCATGAAGTTTTTATAGTAACAGAACAAAGAAAAGCATAAACCAAGGCACTTTTCAAATATAGAGATGGAAACATCAGGTAGGCAGGATACAACAGAAAGCTTTGTCATGGGCGTCAGATGTTACCTGATGTGGGCTAGAGTAGAAGCTAGGAGGGGTCTGCTTGTGCACCCCACAGGGACTTCCACACGGCTGTCAGGTCACACATTGCAGGCGTCAATACATGGGTCTTTAGGGGCTAAAGCAGCTGGACCTGCGGCGTCCCAACTCGGCACAGC
Organism: Dipus sagitta; assembly: GCA_036346955.1. Taxonomy (NCBI): domain Eukaryota; kingdom Metazoa; phylum Chordata; class Mammalia; order Rodentia; family Dipodidae; genus Dipus; species Dipus sagitta. The sequence goes on from CM070789.1 coordinate 3,141,951, forward strand.
CGCTCAAGTTCTGACCAAGTCAGTCACCCACCTTGTCCGATGCAGGTGCATCTTTTCTGAGAGTTTTAGTTCAAACGTCTTACAAAGCAATGAAAGGAAAACTGAAGGCCGTGCCAATGCATTCTCAAGAAGAGCTGCCCAGGAGGGTGAACTGCTTCCAGAACATGTCCTCTTGCTGAGAACTTAGAGCCCAGGCTACAGACCAACCTTCAAGATGACAGCGGTTGTACCTTGCCCAGCTAGAGTCAGTCTCTCCCTGCTGCCCCCTAACTCCCCAACACACAGAACAATGCTCTGCTTTCAGGAGAAATAAAACCCCCTCAGATAACACTCCCTGAATGAGCCAGTCATCAGCCGGGTGTGCACAGGCTCAGGATAAATCCCCTGAGAGATGACTGGCTTGGAGGGACAAGGCCCCCAGGCAAGGCATTTCTGCTCTCCCCACCTTTCAAAGGAATCCCGTAGTCTTAATGTCATTTTATTTCAGTAATATAAGCTTGGCAGAGGACTACTTCCAAGGCACTGAGGGTATTTTTTCAGACTGTGGCTTTTGAAGGAATAATCTCATTAACACAGAATTCTCTCAGGCCAAAAGGAAGTCTAAATGGCAATTTATTTACTTTATTCCTCACCTGCGCCAGTAAGTAAGGTGAGGAGGGGAGGAGAGGACCTTCGACCCCCTCCCACGAACTCCCATCAGCCCAGCACGGAAACAGCAGCGAGCTCACCGACCTCCAAGTCCTCCCTTTACCACACCCGCGCCTGAGCTGCAAAACCCTTGCAGCACCGGTTTCCTACGTCCTCCCACCCGGGGCCATGACCACGCTGCTCCTATGTCCTCTCACCCGGGACCGTGACCACGCTGCTCCTACATCCTCTCACCCGGGACCGTGACCACGCTGCTCCTACGTCCTCCCACCCGGGACCGTGACCACGCTGCTCCTACGTCCTCCCACCCGGGGCCACGGACCACGCTGCTCCTACGTCCTCCCACCCGGGACCAGGACCACGCTGTTCCTACGTCCTCCTACCTGGGCTTGTGGACCATGCTGCGCCCTATGTCTTCCCACCTGGGGCTGTGGACTATGCTGTGTCCTATATCCTCCTACCTGGGGTCGTGGACCACGCTGCTCCTACATCCTCCCACCCGGGACCGTGACCACGCTGCTCCTACGTCCTCCCACCCGGGACCAGGACCACGCTGCTCCTATGTCCTCCCACCCGGGACCGTGACCACGCTGCTCCTACGTCCTCCCACCCGGGACCGTGACCACGCTGCTCCTACGTCCTCCCACCGGGGGCCACGGACCACGCTGCTCCTATGTCCTCCCACCCGGGACCAGGACTACACTGTTCCTACGTCCTCCTACCTGGGCCCGTGGACCATGCTGCGCCCTATGTCTTCCCACCTGGGGCTGTGGACTACGCTGTGTCCTATGTCCTCCTACCTGGGGTCGTGGACCACGCTGCTCCTACTTCAGCAATGCCCTCACCGTGCTGCTTCTTCCTGCTGACCTGCCTCTCACCCAGTGGAGTCCCTAATGCACCCTCCAAGATTCGGCTTCAAGGCAGGCCCTCCTGGAGCAGGGTTAACCCCATCTTTGTGCTGCCAGAGCCCTTCAGTCTTAGCTGTGGTCAATGCAGATTTTACTCTCATGTGTGGAAATGAGAACGGAGATGCATGTCCATGTCTTTCTCCCGCCAGACAAAGGCTCCTGTGTTCTGCTTATCTCTGCATGCTCCACTGACCGACCCAGTTTCTCATATGAAGAAGCTTCGAGATAAACCCTGCTGAAATGGCTAGTCTGCAGGAAATAATTTAAGCCGATAGTATCTGAAATGGAATGTCATTTCCTTTCATGACCTATTACTAGCTTCTGCTTGTGTTTGTTCCTGGACTGCATGGAACTGGAGAGCGGGAAGGAGGCTCCTGGACAAGGAGCGCTATTCCTCCACTCACAGTCAGTGCTGGCGAATGTGCCTGCTGCTGAGCGCAGCCGCGAGTCACTGCTCAGGCGCTTCTGGTCACTCCTGGGCGTGGAGGGGACGTGCACCGGCTCCGGGCAGGCCAGCCTGCAGAGGGACAAGGCAGTGGAGGCTCTGCCTGCGTACAGCTCAGGCCTCACACTGAGAAGTGCCCTCTCCACGGTACGCCTGTGCCTATCCTATATGTCCGGGTGCTATTCACAATACTCCCATGCTTCGCGCCGAAGGGCTGGCTGATGTTCCTAAGGCCACCACGCAGAGGAGCCAGGGGGACACATAAATACTGTTACACAAGTTTGGCACAGACGTGTGTCAGAGTGTGTTGGCCCTGATTTCAATGTCAATGATTCCACCATTACTGCTAACCAGGAACACACATAACACAAGGTTACATATTGAACAGGCAACAGTGCCGTGACCACAGAAACTGTATTTCTCCCAGGAAAAGAACCCAGTTATCCAGGGTTCCTAGTAATTTATAACTCCTCTAAGACCACACACAAGAACTGCCCAGTTATTCCAGCTCTGGGCTGCACAAATCCAGCCACACACGCACTGCCTCTGCTCAGTGCTGTCTTCTGAGGACTGGGTTGGGCCACAGAGAGAGGAAACAAAGCCCAGTGGCTGGAGCCAGCACCACTTTGACAGGGTACTTGGTAGCTTCTGGAATCACTCACAGACTTGCAGAGGAGAGCAGGGGCTACCAAGGGGAAGAAGGGACAGGGTTCACAGGCCAGGGTGCTGTGGGTCAGTGGGAGGGCGCTGATGCTCCTGTGGGAAGGCTAACTGGTGGAGGATGGCCACTCTTGCAGCCTCCGGCTTGGCACTTGGGGTTCGCTCTGCCTACCACACAGGAGGCCCCATCTGGTTGAGAGGCCTCGAAAGGACCGCTCTGCATCTGCCTCAAGGAAGCCACCATGGACCCCACAAGGGCTCCGCTTGGAAGGACTGTGGCCATGCTGGTAGCAGCTGCCATTCTGCCTGTAGCTGACCCTGGCATGATCCCAAACCTGGCAGGTAAACAAAGGTAAGACGGTGGGCTAAGCACACCCTGTGGCACATTCCTGCAATCTCAACAATGTAGGAGGCTGAGGAAAGAAAATAATGAGTTCAAGGCCAGCCTGAGCACACGTGCCAGCTACTGATATACAGACACTTTCTTTTACATATATATGTATACGTATACATACATACATATATATATAAAACATACAAATATATATTACAAAATACAATATATATTTTCATAAATAATACATATATAAATATATAAATATACATATATATATATATTATTTGAAAGAGAAAATGAGGCAGAGACAGAATGGACATGCCAGGGCCTCCAGTCACTGCAAACGAACTCTAGATGCATGCGCCCCCTTGTGCATCTGGCTTACGTGGGTCCTGGAGAATCGAACTGGGCTCCTTTGGTTTTGCAGGCAAAAACCTTAACCGCTAAGCCATCTCTCCAGCCACCAGACTGTTTCTTAACCAACATTTATTATAATAATAGTTTCATTACTTATTTATATTACTTATTCACTATTTACTTTTTTTTTTTTTTGAGGTAGGTTCTCGCTCTAGCCCAGGCTGACCTGAAATTCACTATGTAGTCTCAAGGTGGTCTCAAACTCATAGTGATCCTCTTACCTCAGCCTCCCAAGTGCTGGGATTAAAGATATGTGACACCATGACTGGCTCATTAATTATTGACTTGAAACAGGGTCTCAGGATACAGCCCAGGCTGGCTTCAAGCTCACAATGCAAGGCTCAACCTTCAATGTGTCAGGAAGTTTCATTTAAAAAACAATTATTTATTTATTTATTTATTTATTTGAGAGAGAGAGAGAGAGAGAGGCAAATATAGAGAGAAAATGGTGTAGAGAGAAAATGGTGTGCCAGGACTTCTAGCCACTACAAACAAACTCCAGACACATGAGCCACCTTGCGTATCTGGCTTCCATGGGTCCTGGGGAATTGAACCTGGATCCTTAGGCTTTGCAGGCAAGTGCCTTAACTGCTAAGCCATTTCTCCAGCCCCGCGAAAGTTTCACTTTTGTCTTTTGGCCTTTTTTAGGCCACCTCTGCCTACCTTAGCCTCAGGGTGTGAGAACATGGTCAGGCTGCAGCCCAGACACTCCCAAGACTCTCCTCTCACCGCAGCCCTGGCAGCCGGGCGGGTCTCACACACCAGATTCTCCCAGAACCGTGATGGCCGTGAAGCCCACGTGTCTCTGCACAACGCTCAGTGTCATTCCTAAAGTCTGAAAAGTACAACTCCTGGCCATCCGAACTTCGGAGAGTGGCTCAAAATGACCTCCTCCAACAGGAAACCGGACAGGAGCCGGTGTACCGGAAGCCGGCTTCCTGGAGCTCGGAACCCACGAGGGTCGGCGTCGTTTCATCCTGTGTCTTCACTCTCCCCCAGGACTGAGCTGACACTTGGTGCGCAGAACTGTTGAACAGCTTCCAAGGCCCAGGGCAAAGCAGCGGGGGGGGGGGGGGGGGGCTGAGGAAAGGCTGAGAGGAGTTAGAAGCACCCAGTACACCCAGTACACCCAGTACAAGATGCTCGGAATAGTCCAGAAACACAACGGCTGACCTGTCCTCTGAAATCTCTAAATACCGGTGTTGACTGCCCGAAGATTCCAAAGCCATACACGGAGTTCCAGACATAGTAAAACCACACTGGCATGAGGGCAGCTTGCATTCTGGAAAGCAAGTGAAAGTGGCGAGGACCCAGCACTTAGGACTCGGCCATTAGCAAGGGTGGGGGGAGGGCACCAAAGCTACTTCAGTCTGGAATGGTAATGTACACAGCCATTGCCTACGGGGATGGGGGCTACAAGGTCTGCACGGCTAGTCTGCGTCCCCTGGGGTGCAGCGGAATGCGGCAGCGCACGCCCTCCTTCTCACTGCTTCCAGGGAGCAGCAGAGCCTAGAGCTAAGGCTAAACTGTGACTCAAGAGCTACTGACATCCCTCGCCCACTGCTGCTCCTGAAGCAATGGAGGCTGCGGCTCAGTGAAACGCTGGCACCGGAACTCGGTTTGCTCCAAAACGGCATACTATGAAACCCGACCCCCCAGCTGAAAACCAAAATTCCCTTGGACTCTCTCCTCTTTCTGTAAAAAGGAAAAAGCTGTTGGGACCTTACACCTAGCGGCCATCACAGAGATACTAAGGTCTTCTAATTACACGTGACCAGAGAAGAAAGCAGCCGCCTTCTAGGGTGTAAAGTCTGCATGTGTGTGCATGCTCACACAAACACACACACACGCACGCGCACATATGCACACACTCCATACCTGATTGTTTGCTAAGTGTGTAAACAGTTCCTTTCTCTGTCTACAGTGATACTGTGGCATACTTGTCCCCATAGTTAAAACAAACCAGGGCTGTTGGTGGTTAAGGTGCTTGCCTGCAAAGTCTAAGGACCCATGTTTGACTCTCCAGATCCCATGTGAGCCAGACGCACAAGGTGATTCAAGCATGCAAAGGACACACAGGCACACAAGGTGGCACACGTGTGGAGTGCGACTGCAGTGGCTGAAGGCCCTGGCGTGCCAATTTCACCCCCACCTCACTCACTCTTGCTCTTGCTGTCTCGCATAAAAAAAAATAATAAAGAAAAGCCAGTCTGTTGGGCTTGCCTAAAAAAAAAAGTCACTGGCTGGCAATGTCCTAAGAAACTGAGCATTCACAGGAGACACAGCTGCTCTGGCTTTGGCAGAGTAAACAAACAGCTACTCAAAGCTCTCACTCCCCACAGCCTGAGACTGTCCTTGGATAGGTCTAAAAGATCACCTCAAGCTCCATTTGTTTGTAAAGATGAGCCTAGCAGGCTACTTGAAGAGATCATTAAGGGGAAGAAAGAAAGGCTTTTGTCAGTCACATGTGACTTATATGCTGGCTTCATTTCGGTGTCCCCCATAAACTTAGGTGTTCTGAATGCCAGGTTCCCAGCTGATAGAGATTTGGGTATTAACACCTATTGGACTCATTGTATTGTTAGGGGCAGGCTTATGGGTGTTATAACCAGTGTCCCCATGCCAGTGTTTGGCACACTCTCCTGTTGCTATTGTCCACCTTATGTTGGCCAGGGGGTGATGTCCACCCCCTGCTCATGCCATCGTTTTTGCATGCCATTGTGGAGCTTCCCCTAGAGCCTGTAAGCCAAAATAAACCTCTTTTTTTCCCACAAGCTGCCCTTGGTTGGGTGATTTCTACCAGCAATGTGGACCTGACTGCAACATATGCTGAACTGAATGAACCCAGTAAGCACCAGACAAAGCAACATGACACACATCCAATACGACTGCCACTCCCAACAACACAGGCTGCTTCTCCTCTATCCAAAATATGCCAGGGGTCGGGGCACTGGAGAGATGGCTCAGCAGTTAAGTGCACTTCCTTTGCAAGCATGAGGGCCTGAGGGGGCCTCACACCCTTGTCCCTCAAAGTCCTATGTAAGTAGGAGACTTGGGCTCAAATAAGGACAGGTGGAAGAACGACAGAGTGGGACACCAACTAACGATGTGCTTGGGTCGCTGCAGCTGCAGGTGAGCACATGGGGTCTGGCAAGGGCGCATGCACCCCGCACCACACATCACATACACCACATAACCCCACACAGCACACACATCACATACATGTGCATTCACCATGGACAGTGACCAGTGGCAGCGCCAGGTGATCAAAACACGCTACAGACACCGCTGTGGTACCCTAGCACAGCAAATTCATGTGGCCACCATCGCAGTGGCATTACTAATATTCCCATTTTACAGACGTGGATGCCAACCGGGAGGTCTCGGAACAAGACGCGGGTGGCGCTACAGCACGCACACCCCACATTTTTCCTAGTTCAGTGACTGCTGATTACGTTCACTCGGCTCAAGCTTCAGACTCAGGGGCTGGTTTTCAAAGCTTCCTTCACAATCAGTGCAATGCTTACCAGATGGCAGACTTCAAGAGACAGTGGTCTGGGGTTAGCAAGAGGGGAAGAGGAGAAAGGGGACAAAGAGAGTGGGTGGAACACCGCCCGACTCCCAGCTGCTGGGAGCGAGTGCCGGCCACACGTGCTCAGCAGGGAGGAGGCGGTGGTGGCACTGGACCGTCCAGAGGCGAAGGACAGTGAGGATCTGAGAGGGAAGATGGTGGTGCTTTTCTATGCTTCCAGGGTCGGCTCCTCCTCCTCACCGCCTTGTGCAGCCTGGCTTCACGACTGCACGTCTCCCTGCATGCACCCTGTCACTCTTTATGGGGGGGCATGCCTCTCAGAGCTGTCACAAGCAGACTGGCAGCTAGGCTTAAAGATGTCAGAAATGAACAGAATGGAGAGGGTAAGTCTACTTACACTTTTCAAAACCAGGTTTAGTATTGATTGTTGTCAGCTCTTCCGGTCTTGTGCATCCTTAGCAAACAGGTCCATACAAGCTCTTCTGTACTGCAAAGAAATACATAAGAAAATGTTGAAAGTAATTTCAGACTGTAGCATACCATAGGCACAGAAGGTAAGTTATCCTATAGGAAAAGTACATCAAATAAATAATACAAATGCAATTAAAAACATAAAACATATGCGTGAAGGACCTCCTCCACCACCATCCATCCTCTTCCTCTCTTCTCCTCTCCTCTCCCATCTCTACACCCAGCACTCCCTCCCTCCTACCTCAGTTACCACAGAGCCGCAAAATTCTTTGAAGACAGATAGTATGCCAAAAGTATCATTAATTTTTACAGCCCAAATCCCCTGGTAGGGGCACCATAAATGCTTGTTGAGGAAACAAATGAATCATGGTTTTACAATACAGCTGTCCCCAGTATCTTCAGGGAGACTGGTTTTTGGTCCTCACCCCCACTTTAGATACCAGAATCTCAGCATACTTAACCCTTGTATAATAAATATGGCATAGCATTTGCACATAACCTGTGATTATTCTACTGTATACTTTAATTAATTTCTAGATTGCCTATCATGTTTAATATGCTATGTAAATAGTTGTTACAGTGTTTAGAGCCCAGGTCCTTAAATGGTGGACTATGACCTATATAAATCGTGTAACTGAATGTGAGGTCATGAAGAATTTGGCAACAATGAAAGGTTTCAGAACACACAATGATCAGAAATTAATTCAAAATTAAATGTGTGGTTTAATTATGGAAAAATGACAATTTTACATGTTTTCTACTGTCCTTTCTCAGCACGTAAGCAGCCAATTAGTGTATCTTTGGATCATGTTTGACTTTAAAAATCGCTGACTGAGGCCTGGAGAGATGGCTTAGTGGTTAAGCGCTTGCCTGTGAAGCCTAAGGACCCGGGTTCAAGGTTCGATTCCCCACATTAGCCAGATGCACAAGGGGGCGCATGCATCTGGAGTTTGCAGTGGCTGGAGGTCCTGGTATGCCCATTCCCCCCCCCCCTCTCTACTTCTCTCTTTCTCTGTCACTCTCAAATAAATAAACAAATAAATATTTTTAAAGACAAAAAAAATCGCTGACCAAGTTGCTGACTTGAGTTTCACCTTTACAAAAAGTTAAATGATTTTTGGCTTGGGTTTGAGGCAGACTCTTCAACAATTCCTGAAGGCAGCCTGGTATTTTTGTACTACGCATTTACACGAAGCAGCATTGGCGATAAAGTCAGGACTGGCAGGAGGAGAATAAGGACAAGGGCAACCTACGCTACGTAACACATGCCAGGCAAGCCTGGGCAGTGTAAGTTCCTGTCTCAAGAAAAAGTAATAATAATAATGAAATAAAAGAGCCGGGTGGTGGTGCACGCCTTTAATCCCAGCACACGGAAGGCAGAAGTAGGAGGATCACTGTGAGTTCCAGGTCGCCCTGAGACTACATAGTGAATTCCAGGTCAGCCTGAGTACAGTGAAACCCTACCTCAAAAATTAAAAAAATAAAATAAAATAAAAATAAAAATGTTGGTCAACTCTGAAAACTTAAGTATGCTCTAATCCTGCAGTATCAAATACTCAGCCAAGATTTGATTTTTCCTGTCAAATAAGCAGTCACAGCCATCATTGTTGTGCAAATTCACTTTCATCTTTAATAAATGGCAAAATTGTGTGAATAGCATCACCTCTCCACATATGCTGTCAGCACACGATGCCGTCTTCCATAAAGCCCTCATTAGACGCTCACACAGCACCACACTGGACCTCCAAAACTGAGGGCCAGATAGGACCTCATTACAGCAACACACACAGCACAGAGCTCTGGTTACCTGGCCAGCCAGGACTGGATATACAACACTTATAAACATGACCCACGAGGTTTGGGGAGTCTTCATAGGTCTTGTCAAAGATGGTCTTTGTTACGCAGTTCTGACTGAACACACAGGCTTTCGTCACTTCCTCAGAAACAGACCCAAGCTATAAATACGAGCTCACCAACAGTCAGCCTCTCACAGAGAGACTCACTGACGAGTCTGATTTAAAAACAAGAGCACATTATTAAACTGAAAAGTCATAGAGACCCAAACCCATGCAAACATTTCTAGAAGAAAAGCCCTTATTGTAGTGACAAGTACAATTACAAATAGCGTTTTATGTAACTCACAAACCTCTCTATCTAGAAATTACAGAAGGAAGTAAGAGTCTGACTTGTGTCTACTGAATAAAACAAACTCTTACCCTTCTCACAACCCCAGCTTTCAAGCTCCAAGAGAATCCTCCAGACCATTAAATCAGTGGTGGCTGCTCTGTCCCTTTAAGAGAAGGAATTCATGACTATTCTTTTCTAAATCCTTTGATGTTCAAGTAATCTGCTAAACAATCATTAGGAAGTGGAGTTACTCTTACAATAATGTCACCTTTCCTGCTTCAGAAGTGAATGGAGGAATCAGGACTGAAGTGTCCAAAGCAGGGGTCTGTAAACAGCCCACACAGGGCTTGCTCCCTGCTTGGATCATCTTTGTGTTTTCCACACACAGCAAGATGCTGTGACACAACTCAGTAACAGTAACAGAAACCGTGAGATCCACAAAACTTAGTGTTTATTATCTGCCCCTTTAAGAAAAAGTGTGCTGTTCTCAGGCATAAAGGGAGAGCTGCCCAGCGGCTTGTTTTGAGCAAGAAACACTGACCGTGGCTTAGAGACTGATACCTGAGCTACTGAACCTCTGCTGTTTACTTTCAATGACTGCTAATGTTCACTGGGGAGTCAGATGTCACACACCATTCTAAGGACTGTACATGTATGACACACTGACTAATGCTCACTGGGGAGTCACATGTCACACACTGTTCTAAAGGCTGTACATGTATGACACACTGACTAATGCTCACTGGGGAGTCAGATGTCACACAACGTTCTAAGGACTGTACATGTATGACACACTGACTAATGCTCACTGGGGAGTCAGATTCATACACCGTTCTAAGGACTGTACATGTATGACACACTGACTAATGCTCACTGGGGAGTCAGATTCACACACCGTTCTAAGGACTGTACATGTATGACACACTGACTAATGCTCACTTGGGAGTCAGATTCACACACCGTTCTGAGGACTGTACATGTATGACACACTGACTAATGCTCACTGGGGAGTCAGATTCACACACCGTTCTAAGGACTGTACATGTATGACACACTGACTAATGCTCACTGGGGAGTCAGATTCACACACCGTTCTAAGGACTGTACATGTATGACACACTGACTAATGCTCACTGGGGAGTCAGATGTCACACACCGTTCTAAGGACTGTACAGGTATGACACACTGACTAATGCTCACTGGGGAGTCAGATGTCACACACCGTTCTAAGGACTGTACAGGTATGACACACTGACTAATGCTCACTGGGGAGTCAGATGTCACACAACGTTCTAAGGACTGTACAGGTATGACACACTGACTAATGGTCACTGGAGAGTCAGATGTCACACACCGTTCTAAGGACTGTACGTGTATGACACACTGACTAATGCTCACTGGGGAGTCAGATGTCACACACCGTTCTAAGGACTGTACATGTATGACACACTGACTAATGCTCACTGGGGAGTCAGATGTCACACACTGTTCTAAGGACTATACATGTTTGACACACTCACTGCTAATCTTTGAGGAATTTGGAATACAAAAGCCCAACAGATGCTTTATCACCATAACTAGTCCAAGAATCAGGCTAGACAATCAATGTGCCTCACGAGGAAGTTCAGGCTTTTTGGTATGAACCTCATCTTCAACTCCGTGCTCATCTTATCCCTCTCTCCACTAGGCTTCCACCTGAAAGACTAAGAAAGGACCAACTATTCCTCAGGGCCTGGCAAGAAGCACTCTGTCCAGACCTGACTGTCTATCCCACATGCAGGAAGAGCTCTGCCCACACCATGTACAGAAGAAGCCCCCAGGGGAATCATCCCTCCATTTCCTCAAGTGACTTTGTGCCTTCTGAACTGAAAGCTCCTTGATGTACTTCCCAACAGACAGGAGAGATCTACCGGGCTCTTCGTCTCCAGCAAACAAGGAGATCTACCAAGACCCTCACCTCCACCTCGCCTCCAGAGAACAAGGAGATCTACCGAGACCCTCACCTCCACCTCGCCTCCAGTGAACAAGGAGATCTACCGAGACCCTCACCTCCACCTCGCCTCCAGTGAACAAGGAGATCTACCGAGACCCTCACCTCCACCTCGCCTCCAGTGGACAAGGAGATCTACCGAGGTCCTCCCTCCAGTGGACAAGGAGATCTACCGAGCTCCTCGCCTCGCCTCCAGCGAACAAGGAGATCTACCGAGCTCCTCGCCTCGCCTCCAGCGAACAAGGAGATCTACCGAGCTCCTCGCCTCGCCTCCAGCGAACAAGGATCTACCGAGCTCCTCGCCTCGCCTCCAGCGAACAAGGAGATCTACCAGGCTCCTCACCTCCAGTGAACAAGGAGATTTACCAAGCTCCTCGCCTCCAACGTACAAGGAGATTTACCAGGCTCCTCACCTGCAGGCCACCCACAGAGGTGTTTCTACCCTCTTCTAACCAGCTTAGCTTCCCTGAGTCCGAGTCCATCCCAACTTCTTCAACCTCACCTCCTTCTATTCTTGGTCTCGCATGCACATCGGACGGCCTGTTTGTTCTTTGCCATAGCATATCTACCCCTCCTTCTGAGGCCACATTCACTCTACACTTTCTGTTGAGCCCTCATTTTTCTCCAGTCCTATTGAATGCACATGTGAAGTGCATGTGCTAAATGATATGGTATATAATATGCATTTCTTTCTCACAAGATCCTCCGGATCCAGCAGGGGACACGTGTTACAGAGACTTTTGCAAGGCTTCACGCGAAAGGTCCAAGGTGTCACAGCTCCTGAGCAGCAAATTTAGAAAGACCTTAGAGAAAGGCCACTGAGCTGGACCTCAAGTGGGAGCTTGATTGGCTGAATTTATATAGGTGAAAAGGTGACCTATGGAACAAGGGCAAGATAGACATGAACCCAAAATCCTGGAAACCTTGTCTGGAAAATGTGTGTGTGTGTGTGTGTGTGTGTGAGAGAGAGAGAGAGAGAGAGAGAGAGAGAGAGAGAGAGAGGGAGGGAGGGAGGGAGGGAGGGAGGGAGGGAGGGAGAGAGAGACGGAGGATGCCTGGAGACAGTGAGAAGACAGGCACAGGAGGCAGTCGTGCTAAGCACGTTGGAAAGCTTTGCTAATTCGGAGCCTCTCAGGCTCTAGGTGAGAGCTGAGCTTTCCACAGACGGTCAGGATTCATGAGAAACCAGAGAAAGAGCACTTGTGTCTGAAATCTGAAGGCAGAGGTCTTTACAAAGGAAGCTATGGATACTAGCTATGTTTTAGGAGGAAAAACTGTCATCCTGTGACTTAACCATGGAACAGGTCAGAGAGAACTAAGGGCATCTCCAAAGCTTGGATCTAAAATGTCTGGGAAAAGAACGGGGCCCTTGGCAGCATAGACGCTGGCACTGTGGGGCAGGTGATGGGATGCGCCCCATTCCAACAGGCTGAGCCTCAGCAGAGCACCACTGCGGGCCCCCAGAACTGCTACAAAGGTATGGAGAACAGCAAGAAAATCCCTGAGACGTGAAACAGTTGGGACGGAGCAAGTGGGACAGTAAAAGCAGGCTGCAAAGGATTGTTCAAAGAGGACAAGTCAGGCTGGCACAATCACAGGGTCTGAGGAATGGATGCCCCACAGAGGTTGTGGAGATATAAGCTGGACTGCAGGGGTTAAAGGAGTTAACACTCGGGAAATGGAAGGGGTTAGGAAAAGTCAGGAATATAAAAGAAGGTAATAGAGGGGTAAATACCAAATTATGGTATATGCAGGTATGACAATAGCACAATGAAGCCTATTACTTTATACAGTTAAAATATGCAAAAAGTATAAAAAAGCAAAGGCAATGTCTGGGCTTGGTGCTACATGTCTGGAATCCCAGCACTCAGAGGGAGGGAGCAGGAAGATAAGGAGTTCAAGGCCAGCCTGGACTACATCAAAGTCTGCCCCTAAAAAAAAATAAGTGAAAATAATGAATGCAGACCCCTTATTTAACAAACTGAACCAGTAAAAACAAAGAAAAGATGAGATGCTAGGGATATAGGCAAGGATACTGGTAAACTGTTAAGCAGGAAAGGGGACATCTTAATATTCTTATGCAGAGAACAGAAAAAGTGATGGACGAGAAAAGTAAACACCGGAGGCACGAAGGAAAACGAGAGAGGTGGAACAGAGACACGGTGACAAATGAAAGGGGAGCCGTGTGGAGGTGACAAAGCAGAGGGTGGAATCAAGGGAACCACTGCCAAGTCTGTTTGTGACTTCAGCCGGGCGTGGTGGCGCACGCCTTTAACCCCAGCACTCGGGAGGCAGAGGTAGGAGGATTGCCGTGAGTTCGAGGCCACCCTGAGACTCCATAGTGAATTCCAGGTCAGCCTGGGCTAGAGTGAGACCCTACCTTGAAAAAAAAAAGTGACTTGGACATGTTTAGATTTCGCACAGAAAACCTGACATGTGACTTTTCCAGAGGAAACATGAAAGTGGAGGAGCATGCTCGCAGGGGACAAAAGCGTAGCTGTGCTCTGTGCCCTCCCCCTCCCCCACATGCCACAGGGACATTTACAGCAGTCCTGCCCACAGCCTCATTCATCGTAGTCCTCTCAACAGCTTTCACTGCCATTTAAGTCTGTGATCCCTATCTGGGATTTTTTCCAATAAAAGGAGCTGACTTCACCCTTACAGAGTAAGTAGGGACTGCGGACTGAGACATGAAAATTGTGAAAAATGAAACCCCAACCACCACCAGGAAAACAGGTCAGGAAGCCAACAGAGGAGAGCCGAAGGCCCACTGTGCACTTCTCTGCTGAGGAGACAAGAAGTCATCCCTTGGCCGGGCAGTGCCCTCAGCCTGGAAGCAGAGGTCACGGGGCAGTCATGGACTGAGACAGAAGACAAGGGGATCTAGGGTGCTAGTCAAGTCCCTGCACGTGGCTGTAATGGGGAGGCAGCTGGGGCTGGTGGCCTTGGAGAAGAAGAGGGGACATCATGAGAGGCAAGATGACGAGGAGGGAAGGAAGGGCCTGGAAGGCGGGAAGATTCTTCCTGGAGTTTTTCTGGCAGGAACTGGGAAATATTAATCACAACACTCAGGAGGCAGAGATAGGGGATCTCTGAGAGTTCGAGGCTAGCCTGGGACTGTGGAGCAACTTCCAGGTCAGCTTGGGCTAGAGTGAGACTCTGCGTAGAAACAACATGGGATGACAGGGCTGGGGAGACGGCTCAGTGCATAAGGCATTGGTTCTCAAGTACTCCTTTGATCCCCCGGCCCCATGGGAAAAGCCAGAAGCCATGTAGCTCTGTAACCCCAGCCGGGGACACTGGCAGTGAGGTGGGAGGCAGAAACGGAAGAATTTCCCAGAAGCCTGTGGTGAGACACATCAGAGGTTAAGTAGAGTTGGGGGGGGGGTAAGCTTTCGCCTGTGTGCGCCTCATCTCTCAGCCAACGCCCAGAAACCAACTACCAGACATCCTTCAAAAAGCTGTAGAAGGGATGGAGGGATGGCTTAGCAGTTAAGGTGTTTGCCTGCAAAGCCAAAAGACACAGGTTTGATTCCTCAGGACCCATGTTAGCCAGATGCACAAGGGGGTGCACACGTCTGGAATTCGTCTGCAGTGGCTGGAGGCCCTGGCGCGCCCATTCTCTTTCTCTCTCTCCCTCTTTCTCTGTCAAATAAATAAATAAATAATTTTTTTTAAAACCCAACATTTAAAAAAAAAAAAGCTGTGGAAACAAGATGAGACTTGGTAAATCAAAACGATGAGTCCAGAGAGCTACACTTTTGTGACATGAGCCAAGTGGGTGTGCTCTCCTTGGTTTGGGGACAGAGACTCAGGCCAGGGCATACGATACCACGGAGCCCGACCAAGGGATGCCTCAGGAGACAATTTTTAAACTATAAACTTGACTTGGTTTCCACTGTTTTTTCTCTCTCTCTTTCTCTCTCTCTCTCTCTCTTTTTTTTTTTTTTTTTTTTTTTTTTTTTTTTTTTTTTTTTTTTGAGGCAAGCCCAACAGACTGGTCTTTTTTTTAATGTGAGAGAGAGAAAATTGGCACACCAGGGCCTCCAGCCACTGCAATCGAACTCCAGACGTGTGCACCCCCTTGTGCATATGTGCGACCTTATGCATTTGTGTCGCCTTATGCGTCTGGCTTACATGGGACCTAGAGAGTCAAACATGGGTCCTTGGGCTTCGCAGGCAAGCACCTTAACCGCTCAGCCATCTCTCCAGGCCTCTATTTTGGAATTCTTCTTCTTACACACCAAAGACTGCACACACTGTTTTAAAGAATAAAGGAGGTCTTGAGTTCAAGGATTCATAGGTTCTCAATGTCTCACACACACCAGATGCACATGCAGATAAGATGGAACCCACGATTTACAACTGGCTCAGGCATGGCTTACACGCCTTCTGTTAAGTCCCTAAATGCCTGGGGAGATGGCTCAGCAGGAAAGAGCGCCAATGTGCCCTGAGTTTGGTTCTCTAGCACCCACATAAAAAGTTGGGTGTGGCCACCCATACACCTGTAACCCCAGTTCTGTGGGGAGCACAAGAGCCAGTCAAGCTCACTGGTCAGCCAGTCTGACTGGACACATCAACTCCAGGCTCAGAGACAGACAGTCTCAAGGAAACAAAGACACGGATGAGCGATGAAGGAAGACAGCCGACATTCTCCGGCGGCCTCTATGCACACGCGTGCAC
Organism: Dipus sagitta; assembly: GCA_036346955.1. Classification (NCBI taxonomy): domain Eukaryota; kingdom Metazoa; phylum Chordata; class Mammalia; order Rodentia; family Dipodidae; genus Dipus; species Dipus sagitta. The sequence goes on from CM070789.1 coordinate 3,158,169, forward strand.
ACAGCATCACACACCACACCACAGGCCACACCACAAACACGACAAATCCTAAACGGCACACCTCCAAAGTCACACTCAACGCCAGCCTGGCAGCTCTGGCCGAGGACAGTGAGCGGTTAGCACCCTGATCTTCTAGGATTAGCTATTTGCTTTTACAATGAGAATGTGGTAATTTGTTCTTTTATTTTCAAATTAAAGGTTTTCTACAGGTGTCTGGAAGGCAGAGACAGGAAAGAGATTTAACTTTGGAACAGACCGTTCGTGCCTTTTGCATTCTGTGCCGCAGAGGCTATGAGTAACTTAACGTGCCTCCCTCGTCTTACTTCAAAGAAAGGTTGGTGCACAGCTACCTAGTCAGGCCCTGAACAGAGCGGAAACACACTGGAGGCTCCAGTGAGCAGAATCAGGACTCAGGACAGTGAACCTGAGGGTCAGCAGGGCGGATTCAGACTCCAACTCAAAGCCAGAGGCACAACGTCAACATGCATGCATAGGTTTGTTTTCAGCGGCAAGAGGGCTTGGTGCGCGCGCGCACACACACACACACACACACACACACACTCCCTCTCTCTCTCTCTCTCTCTCACACACACACACACACACACACACACATACACACACACAAATAAATAAATAAAATGATTTTTTTTAAGTCAACAAAAAAAAAAAAGAGGCACAAAAGCCAGGCATGGTGGCACACATCTTTAATCCCAGCACTCAGGAGGCAGAGCTAGGAGGAACGCCATGAGTTCAAGCACCCTGAGACTACATAGTGAATTCCAGGTCAGAGAGAAAAAAAATAAAATAAAAGGAGGTGCAAGTCTCATGTTCTTCTGGGCTCATCTCCTCTGTGTCTTCTGTTTTCCCATAGGGAGCATCTCTCCCAAAAAAAAAAAAAAAAAAAAAAAAAAAAACAGCCCCTGCCAGGTGGGCCTAGTGACTCTGTGATCCTGTGATCCTGGCACTACAGAGGCTGAGGTGGAAGGATTGCCATGAGTTCAAGATCAGCCAGAGATGCTCCGCAAGAACTTGTCTCATAACAAAATAAGACAAAGCAAAATAAACCCAAATTGACAGAACTTATGAGACCATCAAAACCAAAGCAAATCAATTTAGCCTACGCGTCACCTGTTCCAAGGTCAGACCCCCTCCTCTCCACTCAGACAAGCCACGCCCTTTACTCCCCCCCCCCCACGCAGGGTTTCGGCCACAACCTGAGAAGTTAGCCAGTCATTTCCATTCAGTCATTTATGGTTCTTTTTTAATTTAAGTCCTTTATTTATTTATTTGTTGTTGTTGTTTGGTTTGGTTTGGTTTTCTGAGGTAGGGTCTCACTCTAGCCCAGGCTGACCTGGAATTCACTCTGTAGTTTTAGGGTGGCCTCAGACTCACAGCAATCCTCCTACCTCTGCCTCCTGAGTGCTGGGATTAAAGGTGCACGCCACCACGCCCGGCTTAAGTCCTTTATTTTATTATTTATTTATTTATGAGAGAGAGAGAGAGAGAGAGAGAGAGAGAGTCAGGGAGAGAGAGAGAGAATGGGCACTCCAGGGCCTCCAGCCACTGCAAACGAACTCCAGACACATGTTCCACCTTATGCATCTAGCTTATGCGGGTCCTGGGGAATCGAACCTGGTTCCTTAGCTTTGCAGGCAAGTGCCTTAACTGCTAAGCCATCCCTCCAGGCCTCATTCATGGCTCTTGAGGAAGGCTGGCCTCAGGCTCGCTACAAGCCAAGGACAACTGAGCTGATCCTCCTGCCTCCCCTCCCGGATGGCCGTCACTGGATGTTAAAACACAGGGTTATGAGCTGCATCTGAGAATAAAGCAGGAAACGCTGGTTTTGATGGAGGGGTGATTCATAAGAATAAAATTCTGCACGTCGTCAACGTTTAAGCCATTCAAATGTGTCCAGTCTCCATCGGGGAGCATTTACCTGTCAACACAGTTCTCTGCACACAGGAAGAATGCTGTCTTTTATCACTCATTTTGGGGTTCTAGTTTCAGAGGTAACTGCAATGTTTTGTTTTGTTTTTCCAGAGGAGGAGTAAACTGCTCTACCATCTGTGCCTGAGTGTCCTCTCTTGAATGTCAACTTAGCCTACTTACATTTACTTTCCGTGCTGGCAAATAGCAGGGTTGCGCCACCCTGATGCTATGTATGTGCATGGAAAACTCAGCGTTTAATTTTCGTGTCTGGAAGGAGAGAAGCTTGTAATTATACCATGAGGCATAACTGTAATTAGGTCTTCTAATACCATAGGTATCCCTATGATCCAATTGTAAAATAACAGAGAGTTCTGGTGCTGTCTTATTGGGTTAGCTTTTCTCTCCCTTGGACCATTGCGCCCCTTGGGCCTCAGGAGACAAGGAAATCTTAGCTAAATGGTTTCACTTATTTTTTTTTTAAATAAAGATACTAAGCTAATGTAATGGTTATTAGAATTCCCACTGATGAGAATGACATTTTTGATGACTCTTAAAAATCATCTTAAGGAGACTAGAGGGAATAGCTTAGTGGTTAAGGCGCTTGCCTGCAAAGCCAAGGGACCCAGGTTCCATTTCCCAGTACCCATGTAAGCCAGATGCACAAGGTGGCTCATATGTATGGAATTCACTTGCACTGGCTGGAGGCCCTGGCACACTTGTTTTCTCTCTCTCTCTCCCCCTAGCCCCCCACCACATCTCTGTCTCTTTCTCTCTGTCAAATAAATGAAATCAAAATAAAATATTTTTTAAATCATCATAAGAGGGCTGGCGAGATGGCTTAGAGGTTAAGGAGCATGAGGCCTGCAAAGCCAAAGGACCCAGGTTCGATTCCCCAGGACCCACATAAGCCAGATGCACAAGGTGGTGCATGCGTTTGCAGTTTGTTTGGAGTGGCTGGAGGCCCTGGTGCATCCATTCTCTCTGTCTTGCAAATAAATAAAAAATAAAACCATCATAAGAACTAGAGGTGTGGCTCAGTGGCAGACGACTTGGCCAACATGCTGGGAGTGCTGCTCTCTGCTCCTAACGCTGACAAGTAAATGACTACGGGTCATACCTGGAAAACAGGTTAATACCAAGTTTAGACTAAATGAATTTCTCCGTATCACCCTGGAGACAGCGAGACAACGCTCATTCTCAGTGGGGCTGACATACTCTGGGTGCGCTCGTCTACGCTTCTGCTTTACAGAACTTACTCAAGGACAAGCAGCATACTTGTGCTGGGGGCAGTGAGGGGAAGGAGACATATACTAAAACTACATCCCCGAGCCAGGCGTGGTGGCGCACGCCTTTAATCCCAGCACTTGGGAGGCAGAGGTAGGAGGATCGCCCTGAGTTCAAGGCCACCTTGAGACTCCATAGTGAGTTCAGGTCAGCCTGAGCTAAAGTGAGAACCTACCTCGAAAAAACAAAACAAAACAAAACCAAAAAAAAAAAAAAAATCTATAACCCCAGCCTGTATCTCCATGACAGCAAGGTATTCCTTGACCTATATAGAACATTGTGTGTGAAATACCCTATGTGTGTGTGTGTGTGTGTGTGTGTAATACATCATATATACTATAATTTTTCTGTACTGCTGCTGTCATTCCGGGAAGAGGAGACGATAAAACAAGGAGCCCTTCTGGGATCACACCATCTAACTATCACAACAGTTTTGTTCGTTTAAATATCATAGTTACATGTTCCAAGCATCAAATAATGATAGAAAAGCCCAAATATTTAGGGGGATATTTCAGTCAGGTTCGCATTGCTGGTAGAAATCACCCAACCAAGAGCACCTTGAGAGAAAAAGAAGTTTATTTTGGCTTACAGGCTCGAAGGGAAGCTCCACAATAGCAGGGGAAAATGGTGGCATGAGCAGAGGGTGGACATCACCCCCTGGCCCACATAAGGTGGACAATAGCAACAAGTGTGTGCCAAGCACTGGCATGGGGAAACTGGCTATAACACCCATAAGCCCGCCCCCATCAATACACTGCCTCCAAGAGGCGTTAATTCTCAAATCTCCATCAGCTGGGAACCTAGCATTCAGAACACTTAAGTTTATGGGGGACATATTAATCAAACCACCACATTCCACCCCTGGCCCCCATAAACTGATAGCCATACATGATATAAAATACAATGCATTCAGTCCAACTTTAAAAGTCCCCACAGTTTTCATCAATTCCAATGATGTTCAAACATCCCCACAGTCCAAGATCTTTTAACTGAGCTACAATACCAACAAATTCCCCAAAAGCCCATAATGGCACAGAATAAACATTCACACTGCAAAAGATGGCATTGGGCATAGCAAAGAAACATTCAGCCAATACGAGATTTAAAACAACCAGGGCAAACATAAAACTCTGTAGCTTCAAGTCCAACAATTCTAGCCAGTGACAAATCTCCAAGTCCGATAATTCTAACCAGCAACAAGTCTCTGGCATTCCAATTCCACCCCTCCAGCTAGGCTACTCACAGTCCTGGAAAACTTCGTCGGGGCCGGCAGCTTTCCTTAGCAGCCATCTCGTGGTCCCGGCATCTCCACTGGGTCTCCACTGCAACCCACAGTTCATCCTCATGGCCCCATGGGGTCTCCATGCAGGCCTCCAGCAAACCTGCTTCACACTGCCCATGGCCATTTCCAAAACATAAGACCGTGTTGCAAACTCAATGACTCTCTCTTTGCTGCATTTTTATACTCCGTAATACCAGGTAGGGTGCCAATTTGTTAATCCAGGGGGAAATAAAGTAGACTTTGAAGAACAGGACACTCCTTGAGCACTCAGGCCCCTTCAAAAGAGTCTACATTCTTCCTATTACCCCAGTGCAGGTCAGCTGGCCCAATCTCAAAGGTTGTAATCTCTCAAACAATGTGCCGGTGAACGGGTAGCAGTTTAGACCCAAATATTTCATTTTTTCTATGCCATATCCCTCTGCTCACACCAGTTCATTTCTACACAAAGTAACCCTGCACAACTTCTCAGGGCATGGGCATAACGGCAAGCTTCTAACACAAACTGCTAGCCCAGTCCAGGCAAAGCTCTTTCTCACCCTCATAAGTCAAACCTCATAGTCCATAGTTCTTACTACATTCAGGTCTTTCAACGCTGACCAGAACAGTCCATCAAGCTGTACTTACAGTACTGCAAGGCATCTCCTAGGCCAAGGTTTCAAATCCTTCCACATTCCTCTCGGAAATCAGCTCCAAAAGGCCAAAGCCACACAGTCAGGTGTCTAGCAGCAATCTCACTCCTTGGTACCACTTTACTGTTGCAGTCAGGTTCGCACTGCTGGTAAAGATCACCCAACTAAGAGCAGTTTGTGGGAAAAAGAGGTTTATTTTGGCTTACAGGCTCGAGAGGAAGCTCCACGATGGCAGGGGAAAATGATGACATGAGCAGAGGGTGGCCATCACACCCTGGCCAACATAAGGTGGACAATAGCAACAGGAGAATATGCCAAACACTAGCAAGGGGACACTCATTATAACAGTCACAAGCCTGCCCCCAACAATATACTGCCTCCAGGAGGCCTTAACTCCCAAATCTCTATCAGCTGGGAACCTAGCATTCAGAACATCTAAGTTTATGAGGGACACCTGAATCAGACCACCACAGAGGAGGTGTGAGGAAATGTTAATGAAGCATTTACAAATGATACACAGCCTAATAATTTTATTTCACTAAAACATTTCAAGCCCGGTGTGGTTAAAGTGTGCACACCTTTAACCCCAGCATTTAGGAAGCAGAGGTAGGAGGATCATTATGAGTTCGAGGCCACGCTGAGACTACAGAGTGAATTCCAGGTCAGCCTGGGCTAGAGTGAGACCCTACCTCGAAAGAATTTTTTTTTCCAAAAGCAAAGCCAACTTCCAATTGATTGTACCCAGGGCACTGATAAAAGCCTATAAAGCAAACAAGCCCGGCACAGGGAGGAGGGCAACGCTGAAGGAGATAACGACCTCCGGAGGGAAGGGACAAGTGTCAAGCAAAAGGGATTCCCTAAGTGACAGGGTAAATTTCAATTCCCAGGACTGTCGGGGGACAAAATTGGAGAACCAATTAAAACCCTCTGAGGGCGGGAATTTCCCTGAGGACCCGGCAACACAGGAAGTAGTTCCAAGTCCAAGAACTGTTCGCTTGTCTCTCATCCATCTGAATCACTCGCTGCTCATAGAAAACCTCCAGGGGAGCCTTTAGCATTTAAGGAAATGAATGTACTGTTTCTACAGGGTTGGACACTTTCCACGATCTGACCTGAGGTAAAAAAATAACTCCAATGCAGACGCTTATATTCAAAAGACATCAGGTTTTTTTAGTTTTTAAGTAGCAGATGTGCCCAGGAAAACACTTTTTAAAAAAAATTTTAACATTTTTATTTATTTTCAAGCAGAGAGAGGGAGAGAGAGAAGGAAAGGGTGCACTAGATACTATGTGCATCTCGCTTTACATGTGGACTGAGGAATTGAACTTGGGCCACCTGGCTTTGCAAGCAAGTGCCTTTCGCCACTGAGCCACCTCCTCAGCCTCCCAGGAAAACATTCTCACGAAATATCACTCTTCAGTGCTCTCATGTTTGCAATTTTTCAGATGATCCACCCTCCTTGTTTGAAAGTGTTATGGTGATGCTGTTAGTCCTAAAAACCTTCAGTTTGGTACAAAAGAAGAGAAGGTGGGTAGAAGAAAAAACAGCTATAAAAAGACTTCTGGGCTGGAGAGATGGCTCAGTGGTTAAGGAACTCTCCTATGAAGACTAAGGATCCAGGTTCAATACCTCAGTACCCTTGTAAGCCAGATGCACAAGGTAGTGCATGCATCTGGAGTTCCTTTCCAGTGGCTGGAGTCTTAGGCACCACGCCCATTCTATCTGCCTCTCCTCTCTCCCTCTGTATCTATCTCAAATAAATAAATAAAATACTTTTTAGCTGGGGTGGTGGCGAGTACCTTTAATCCCAGCACTCAGGAAGCAGAGGTAGGAGGATTGCAGAGAGTTCAAGGGCAGCCTGAGACTACATAGTGAATTCCAGATCAGCCTGAGCTAGGGCAAGACCCTACCTCCAAAAACAAAAAAATAAATAAATAAAATACTTTTTTAAAAAAAAAAGGGGGGGCTGGAGGGATGGCTTTCTGGTTTAGGCATTTGCCTGCAAAGCCAAAGGACCCAGGTTCAATTCCCCAGGACCCACGTAAGCCAGATACACAAGGTGGCACATGCATCTGGAGTTTGCAGTGGCTACATGCTCTGAGGCACCCATTCTCTCTCTTATCTGTCTCCTTCTCTCTCTCAAATAAATAAACAAGTACTTTAAAAGAAAAGAAATAAAATCCATGAGCCCTGCTGCAGGACTTGAAGGCTTTCTCCTCCCCCACATTCACCTGCCCAACAAACACAGATAATGCCTCTCTTTGGGAACACAGGTCCGCATGCATTAATTGACTAGCTGTGTACATATAACTAATGAATTTATTCCAGGAAATGGAAGGGTTGGCAGCTGATAAATTGGTGTTTGGAAAGGGAAGCATAAAGGTGACATGATCAGTTATTCATTCTCAGGCCTAACATGTACTTCACCAGCTAATGCCTAAAAATTGGGGCTGCATGTCCACAGTTTATAAGAGGAAAACTTCCAAAACAAGCAAACTCCAGTCTGCCTGCAACCAAGTAAGTACCTGGGAGGTTTCCACCCCTCTGTAAGATAGGACAGCTCTGAAACGGGCAACCCAGCCTTCTTTCTGAACTGGGAATCCCTGGACCCCAACCCCAGACTCGGTCTGTAAAACAATCTGCGAGACAGGTCATTTACTCTTTCATGCGTTTTCTAGGTATTACGGTGACGGTGGATAACTGATGAGTCCCCAAAACTGGTCTTCCCCTATATGATGTTAAAACTGACGAGAGTAGAAACACTGCTAAAAAGACCCAAATCACAAGGTATTTAGTTCTTGAAATATTTATGGTTTCGTTACCACACAGAAGCCAGTGTCTCTGTCCTCTGTTACTCCCAGAGGGCCATGGGAAATACTACTGTGTACACCGGCGTGTCAGAAATCTTACAGTAAGGCGTGGGAGAAATCAAAGACCTACACCAAAGGTCTCAGCCCCCAGCATATCTTAGCATGAGCCTGTTGACCACAAGAAGTTTACTCAAAAACAGCAGACAATATGTCATGAAAAGACTTTAATCCAAAAGCAGGGGGGGGGTGGGGGGAGGGGGGGGGGGGGGGCTGGTGGGATTACAGCAGCTGCCAAGGGTTCTTCTGCCTCGCTCCCGTCTCCTGCAGTGTGGTGGATTACAGCAGCTGCATGGGTTCTTCTGCCGCCCTCCCGTCTCCCTGCGGCGAGGTGGATTACAGCAGCTGCCAAGGGTTCTTCTGCCTCCCTCCCGTCTCCTGCGGCGAGGTGGGATTACAGCAGCTGCATGGGTTCTTCTGCCTCGCTCCCGTCTCCTGCAGTGTGGTGGATTACAGCAGCTGCCTTGGGTTCTTCTGCCTCCTCCCGTCTCCCTGTGGCAGGGTGGGATTACAGCAGCTGCATGGGTTCTTCTGCCTCCATCCCGTCTCCCTGCGGCGAGGTGGATTACAGCAGCTTGCCATGGGTTCTTCTGCCTCCTCCCGTCTCCCTGCGGCGAGGTGGATTACAGCAGCTGCCAAGGGTTCTTCTGCCTCGCTCCCGTCTCCTGCAGTGTGGTGGATTACAGCAGCTGCCAAGGGTTCTTCTGCCTCCCTCCCGTCTCCTGCGGCGAGGTGGATTACAGCAGCTGCATGGGTTCTTCTGCCTCCTCCCGTCTCCCTGTGGCAGGGTGGGATTACAGCAGCTGCCAAGGGTTCTTCTGCCTCGCTCCCGTCTCCTGCAGTGTGGTGGATTACAGCAGCTGCCTTGGGTTCTTCTGCCTCGCTCCCGTCTCCTGCAGTGTGGTGGATTACAGCAGCTGCCATGGGTTCTTCTGCCTCCCTCCCGTCTCCTGCGGCGAGGTGGATTACAGCAGCTGCCTTGGGTTCTTCTGCCTCGCTCCCGTCTCCTGCAGTGTGGTGGATTACAGCAGCTGCATGGGTTCTTCTGCCTCGCTCCCGTCTCCTGCAGTGTGGTGGATTACAGCAGCTGCCATGGGTTCTTCTGCCTCCCTCCCGTCTCCCTGTGGCAGGGTGGGATTACAGCAGCTGCCATGGGTTCTTCTGCCTCCATCCCGTCTCCCTGCGGCGAGGTGGGATTACAGCAGCTGCCATGGGTTCTTCTGCCTCCCTCCCGTCTCCCTGTGGCAGGGTGGGATTACAGCAGCTGCCATGGGTTCTTCTGCCTCCCTCCCGTCCCCCTGTGGCGGGGTGGGATTACAGCAGCTGCCATGGGTTTTCTGCCTCCCTCCCGTCTCCCTGTGGCAGGGTGGGATTACAGCAGCTTGCCATGGGTTCTTCTGCCTCCTCCCGTCTCCCTGCGGCGAGGTGGATTACAGCAGCTGCCAAGGGTTCTTCTGCCTCCATCCCGTCTCCCTGCGGCGAGGTGGATTACAGCAGCTGCATGGGTTCTTCTGCCGCCCTCCCGTCTCCCTGCGGCGAGGTGGGATTACAGCAGCTGCCAAGGGTTCTTCTGCCTCCATCCCGTCTCCCTGCGGCGAGGTGGATTACAGCAGCTGCATGGGTTCTTCTGCCTCGCTCCCGTCTCCTGCAGTGTGGTGGGATTACAGCAGTGCCATGGGTTCTTCTGCCGCCCTCCCGTCTCCCTGCGGCGAGGTGGATTACAGCAGCTGCCAAGGGTTCTTCTGCCTCGCTCCCGTCTCCTGCAGTGTGGTGGATTACAGCAGCTGCCATGGGTTCTTCTGCCTCGCTCCCGTCTCCTGCAGTGTGGTGGGATTACAGCAGCTGCCATGGGTTCTTCTGCCTCGCTCCCGTCTCCTGCAGTGTGGTGGGATTACAGCAGCTGCCATGGGTTCTTCTGCCTCCCTCCCGTCTCCTGCGGCGAGGTGGATTACAGCAGCTGCATGGGTTCTTCTGCCTCCATCCCGTCTCCCTGCGGCGAGGTGGGATTACAGCAGCTGCATGGGTTCTTCTGCCTCGCTCCCGTCTCCTGCAGTGTGGTGGATTACAGCAGCTGCCAAGGGTTCTTCTGCCGCCCTCCCGTCTCCCTGCGGCGAGGTGGATTACAGCAGCTGCCAAGGGTTCTTCTGCCTCCCTCCCGTCTCCCTGCGGCGAGGTGGATTACAGCAGCTGCCAAGGGTTCTTCTGCCTCCATCCCGTCTCCCTGCGGCGAGGTGGGATTACAGCAGCTGCCAAGGGTTCTTCTGCCTCCATCCCGTCTCCCTGCGGCGAGGTGGGATTACAGCAGTGCCATGGGTTCTTCTGCCTCCATCCCGTCTCCCTGCGGCGAGGTGGATTACAGCAGCTGCCAAGGGTTCTTCTGCCTCCATCCCGTCTCCCTGCGGCGAGGTGGATTACAGCAGCTGCCAAGGGTTCTTCTGCCTCGCTCCCGTCTCCTGCAGTGTGGTGGATTACAGCAGCTGCCAAGGGTTCTTCTGCCTCCCTCCCGTCTCCCTGCGGCGAGGTGGATTACAGCAGCTGCCATGGGTTCTTCTGCCTCCATCCCGTCTCCCTGCGGCGAGGTGGGATTACAGCAGCTGCCATGGGTTCTTCTGCCTCGCTCCCGTCTCCTGCAGTGTGGTGGGATTACAGCAGCTGCCATGGGTTCTTCTGCCTCCTCCCGTCTCCCTGCGGCGAGGTGGATTACAGCAGCTGCCATGGGTTCTTCTGCCTCCATCCCGTCTCCCTGCGGCGAGGTGGATTACAGCAGCTGCCTTGGGTTCTTCTGCCTCCATCCCGTCTCCCTGCGGCGAGGTGGATTACAGCAGCTGCCTTGGGTTCTTCTGCCTCCATCCCGTCTCCCTGCGGCGAGGTGGATTACAGCAGCTGCCAAGGGTTCTTCTGCCTCCATCCCGTCTCCCTGCGGCGAGGTGGATTACAGCAGCTGCCAAGGGTTCTTCTGCCTCGCTCCCGTCTCCTGCAGTGTGGTGGATTACAGCAGCTGCCATGGGTTTTCTGCCTCCCTCCCGTCTCCCTGTGGCAGGGTGGGATTACAGCAGCTTGCCATGGGTTCTTCTGCCTCCATCCCGTCTCCCTGCGGCGAGGTGGATTACAGCAGCTGCCATGGGTTCTTCTGCCTCGCTCCCGTCTCCTGCAGTGTGGTGGGATTACAGCAGCTGCCATGGGTTCTTCTGCCTCGCTCCCGTCTCCTGCAGTGTGGTGGGATTACAGCAGCTGCCATGGGTTCTTCTGCCTCCATCCCGTCTCCCTGCGGCGAGGTGGGATTACAGCAGCTGCCATGGGTTCTTCTGCCTCCCTCCCGTCCCCCTGTGGCGGGGTGGGATTACAGCAGCTGCCATGGGTTCTTCTGCCTCCCTCCCGTCTCCCTGCGGCGAGGTGGGATTACAGCAGCTGCCATGGGTTCTTCTGCCTCCCTCCCGTCCCCTGTGGTGGGGTGGGATTACAGCAGCTGCCATGGGTTCTTCTGCCTCCCTCCCGTCTCCCTGCGGCGAGGTGGGATTACAGCAGCTGCCATGGGTTCTTCTGCCTCCCTCCCGTCTCCCTGCGGCGAGGTGGGATTACAGCAGCTGCCATGGGTTCTTCTGCCTCCCTCCCGTCCCCCTGTGGCGGGGTGGGATTACAGCAGCTGCCATGGGTTCTTCTGCCTCCCTCCCGTCTCCCTGTGGCGGGGTGGGATTACAGCAGCTGCCATGGGTTCTTCTGCCTCCCTCCCGTCTCCCTGTGCTGGGGTGGGATTACAGAAACTTCCATGGGTTCTTCTGCCGCCCTCCCGTCTCCCTGCGGGACCGAGTGTGTAATGCAGGGCACCTGTGGCTATTTTCAGCAGCAAGATGAGGAGACACAGACATCCCCATCTCTGTTCAGGCCCCGCCCCCTTTGGGACTCTGACTCCCACATGCCTGGATTATGTGTCCCTAGGGAACACAGACACCACCACCACCACCACCACCACCACCACCACCACCACCACCACCACCCTTGTCATCACACCCTTCTGGAACCAAAACTAGGTCTGTCAAGGTTATAAATAAACTTGACCATAGTAGAGAATTCACTTGAAAAGTTACACAGATGTACGTACCTAAGTGCCAGACTGCGAGTAAGAGTGCCCACCTCGATTTCCTTGCTGGGGGCAGGGAGGAGAGCTACAGGGCCTGCCTGTCTCAGCACCGTTATACTTTTACCTTATCTATGCATGCATGCGTGTGGGTGGCGCGTGTACATGCTCGTGTGTGCATGCACGTGGGTGCAGGTATACGTGTGTGGAGGCTGGAGGTCAAGGTCAATGTCTTCCTCAGTTGCTCTCCACCTTATGTTTTTGAGACAAGGTCTCTCACTGATCCGGCTACACTGGCCGGCCAGCAGGGACCCTCCTGTCTCCACCTCCCCAGCGCCGGGGTTACCGGCCTACACCATTATGCCAGGCTTCGACACGGGTGCTGGGGACTCGACTCATTCTCCATGCTGGCAGCACGCTTGCGCAGCAAAGGCTGGTGCCCGGGGCGGTTTCCAGCTCCTCGGTACAGCTATAAAGATCGCAAATGCTCGTAGGGGCCTTAAGCACAGCAAAGCATCACCACTCCCGAGCGTTCAGAACACACCGGCTGCTGTGCAGGTCACTGTCCTTTGAAGTCTTCACACAGGGGGCGTCTTACCGGCGCTTGTTTTGACTGCACTGTGGACGGACGGCAGGTGCGTGGGTGTGATGGGAACACCCGTGGATGGACAGCAGGTGCGTGGGTGTGATGGGAACACCCGTGGACGGATAGCAGGTGTGTGGGTGTGATGGGAACACCTGTGGACGGACAGCAGGTGTGTGGGTGTGATGGGAACACCCGTGATGGACAGGTGCGTGGGTGTGATGGGAACACCCGTGGACGGGCAGCAGGTGCGTGGGTGTGATGGGAACACCCGTGGACGGACAGCAGGTGTGTGGGTGTGATGGGAACACCTGTGGACGGACAGCAGGTGTGTGGGTGTGATGGGAACACCCATGATGGACAGGTGCGTGGGTGTGATGGGAACACCCGTGATGGACAGCAGGTGCGTGGGTGTGATGGGAACACCCGTGATGGACAGGTGCGTGGGTGTGATGGGAACACCCGTGATGGACAGCAGGTGTGTGGGTGTGATGGGAACACCCGTAGATGGACAGCAGGTGCGTGGGTGTGATGGGAACACCCATGATGGACAGCAGGTGCGTGGGTCTGATGGGAACACCCGTGATGGACAGGTGCGTGGGTCTGATGGGAACACCCATGGACGGACGGCAGGTGTGTGGGTGTGATGGGAACACCCGTGGATGGACAGCAGGTGCGTGGGTCTGATGGGAACACCCGTGATGGACAGGTGCGTGGGTCTGATGGGAACACCCATGGACGGACGGCAGGTGTGTGGGTGTGATGGGAACACCCGTGGATGGACAGCAGGTGCGTGGGTGTGATGGGAACACCCGTGGACGGACGGCAGGTGCGTGGGTGCGATGGGAACACCCGTGGACGGACGGCAGGTGCGTGGGTGCGATGGGAACACCCGTGGACGGACAGCAGGTGCGTGGGTGTGATGGGAACACCCGTGGACGGACAGCAGGTGCGTGGGTGTGATGGGAACACCCGTGGACGGACGGCAGGTGTGTGGGTGCGATGGGAACACCCGTGGACGGACGGCAGGTGCGTGGGTGTGATGGGAACACCCGTGATGGACGGCAGGTGCGTGGGTGTGATGGGAACACCCGTGATGGACGGCAGGTGCGTGGGTGTGATGGGAACACCCGTGGACGGACAGCAGGTGCGTGGGTGTGATGGGAACACCCGTGGACGGACAGCAGGTGCGTGGGTGTGATGGGAACACCCGTGGACGGACAGCAGGTGCGTGGGTGTGATGGGAACACCCGTGGACGGACAGCAGGTGCGTGGGTGTGATGGGAACACCCGTGGACGGACAGCAGGTGCGTGGGTGTGATGGGAACACCCGTGGACGGACAGCAGGTGCGTGGGTGTGATGGGAACACCCGTGGACGGACGGCAGGTGTGTGGGTGTGATGGGAACACCCGTGGACGGACGGCAGGTGCGTGGGTGTGATGGGAACACCCGTGGACGGACGGCAGGTGCGTGGGTGTGATGGGAACACCCGTGGACGGACGGCAGGTGCGTGGGTGTGATGGGAACACCCGTGGACGGACGGCAGGTGCGTGGGTGTGATGGGAACACCCGTGGACGGACAGCAGGTGCGTGGGTGTGATGGGAACACCCGTGGACAGACAGGTGCATGGGTGTGATGAGAACACCCGTGGATGGACAGCAGGTGCGTGGGTGTGATGAGAACACCCGTGGATGGACAGCAGGTGCGTGGGTCTGATGGGAACACCCACAGGTTTTCACATCGGACAGACACGGATGCGGTAGAGCCAAGGCTACGCTGCTGGACACATTTTATTAATTAAAAAGACACATCTTTCCACATTTTCACCTCTTATAATTGGAAAGTATTTCTTCTCAGTGTCTTAGAGTCAGTGCAATGGGGTATTATCTCTGTTCAATTTTAAGCAAGTGATTTAATCTCAATAAAGCTGGTAGTGTCTTAGTAATATAATCAGACAAACCCCAAATGCATACTTTATGTAATAAAGCACAAATCATATAACCACACACAAGCCTAGAAGCATTGGGTTTTGTACGCTTTGGTCCAGTGTCTGGTATACAGGAGCTGAATAAATATTTTACAGAGCAATTCATTAACCATGGAAATTTTTGGCTACTGTGTGAACAAGCAAACATCCTGGTTAGAAAGGCTTGCTGCAAGCTGGGTGTGGGTGTGCATGCCTTTAATCCCAACACTGAGGAGGCCAAGGTAGGAGGATCCCTATGGTTCGAGGCCAGCCTAAGACTACATAGTGAATTCCAGATCAGTCCAGGTGAGGGCAGGACGCTACCTTGAAAAAGTTTTTTTTTTAAAGCTTACTGCAAAGATCAGGCACTAAATACAAGAACCCTCCAGAGGGGATAATGTGTCGGCACCCAGATCCCTTTAGAAGAACTGCAGCTGCTTTAAGCACCCCACTCAAAGCCTGGGATCACTGAGCACCCTGGTGCGGGGTCCTAAGAGGCAGCTCCTGGCTGAGGCTGAGGCTGAGGTGTGGTTCACGGGCCGTACAGTGAGGCCTAGGAAGACAGTTAAGTGCTTTGTACACACTGAGCTACAACTCGTGGTGGGTCACAACAGCCGTGATCACCTTTTCTCAGTGCTCAGCTAAACCGTTCACAACAGCCCACTTCCCAGAGGTCAGTGTCCAAGTCCGCCTGGTTCCAAAGCCTGTCCGTAACCACTGTGGTGGCTAATCTCCACTGTCCGCCTGCCCAGATCAGGCGCCAAGCAGGAGACACGCCTCTAGGCCAGGCTGAGTGAGAAGCTCACAGCGGTAGTCCAGATGGGAGGAGGAGCGAGGGGACAGCAAGGCTGCCTCTGCCTGCCCACCCTGCTTCTGGCTGGTGAAACGCATCTACCCCGTTGCTGCCATCCTTCCCTGGCATCGGGTCCAGCTTCTTCAGCCTCTGACGCGGACTGAAGTCCTCCGGGAACCCCCAGGCTTTCCGGGCCGCAATGGGACTGCTGAGGCCTGAGCAGATACGGGTTCTCAGCCTGTCCAGCCTTGGACTGAACTTGTACAAGCCATCCTAGTAAGTCCCTTTGTAATATGTATTCATTCTACTGGTTCTGCTCCTCTAGAGACACAACCATGGTGCCTTACCTTGAGGGGACACTGTGCAACATTATCTTAAAAGAAGAAAAGCTCTCCCACACTTCAAGGCTGTACCCTCCAAAGAGCCAGGAACACCCTCCCTGGGGTTGTGTCAGACCTGCCTGCTGCTCGGGATGAAGTGCAAGGTGGGGTAGTGGCGACAGAGGGCTGTGTGGAACGAGTGTCCATCCCCGCGCTCCTGCCTCCTTCCTAGTACTGCAACCAGTGTTTACTGGCAAGGGTTTATTTGACCTTTAGCCCGTTCTTGTCCCGGGAGATTTCCAAGATGGCCAGACGATCCTCTGAGGATCACTTCTGATCCTTGTTTTTGTTTTACTATAATTATTATTTTTCTTTCTTTCTCTTTCCTTCTTTCTTTCTTTCTTTCTTTTTTGAGGTAGGGTCTCACTCTAGCTCAGGCTGACCTGGAATTCACTATGTAGTCTCAGGGTGGCCACGAACTCACAGCGATCCTCCTCCCTCTGCTTCCCGAGTGCTGGGATTAAAGGCATGCACCACCTTGCCTGGCTTTGGTCCTGCTTTGCTTGACAGACTTCTGTCATCCTTTTTCTCTAAAAATTCTCCTCCTACGACAGTCACTTCTCTCGGCACACACCACACGTCCTGCCAGGATGCTCTCCTTTCACCCCTGCAGATATGAGTCCCAGGGAGATGCACAGCTGGGAACCCCTTGTCTGAAGGGGACTGGAGGCGCCCCGCTAACTCAAGCATGCCTGCAGGGGCACGCGTGTGGGCATGCTTGAGAGATGGAGACATGCTGAGGGGGAACTCCACGCCCTGCATGCTCAGGTCACCACCAAACACTCCGAGGGTCACACCACAGAGGACTGTCCAGGTCTTCTTGCACCACAACGTGTCCAAGAGGCTCTGCTGGCCTTTCCTCTGCAGAAGAATCACTTCTTTCTCCGCTGAGCTGTCTCCTATTTCCAGCCGTGCAATAGACCAGCTGCAGCCACCAAAGCCTCCAGGAGGTTCAGACGGGTGTTTTTATACAAAACCTGTCGCCATGGCAGCTAGTCTGCTCAGTTTCACTCTGAATAAAGAACAGTGACCTATTTATCCCTCCACTACACCCATCACAGAAACAGGTTAGTAACATCTCCCGGACCTGGTGTGACAGGGATCCTGGGTGGCAAAGGAGAATATAAAAGCCATCCAGGAGTGATAAAGACTCAATGGAAAGCCAAGGACGCACACACACCACACCACACCCATATACATAAACACACACACACACACCATCACCTCTCCTATGCTCCTGCATGCCATGACTAAATCACGCTTCCCCACCTCCAGGCCCTGCAGTACACCCAGAAGACTGACATGTGAGTGAGCAGAGCCCACCACCACCTTCACTGACCAGGAGATGGAAAAGCAGAACTGAGCTCACTTGGGAAAGAGCTTATGTGTGATTATCTATGACTTTGGCCTTGTTTAGTTAAACCACAAATCATGCCAGACAGTTTCAAAAATTTGCTGAGCACAACTTGCTCACTGAAATGCCAGAAAACTAACTCTTTTCCAAAGCACACTGACTTTATCCTTTGGCAGTAGGCCTCTGTTATGGTTTGAATCTGGAATGCCGACCACAGCTCACGTTTTTAAGGTCATGGTCCCCAGCTAGAGGGCTGTTGTGGAAGGCTATGTAACTTTTAGGACATGGGGCCTAATTGTCGGCCTTTGAAGATCATGCCCACCTACGGGTCTCGTTGAATGACCTGCCACCTGTCCAGCTATCGTGTAAGGAGCTCATCGCCACAAACTCCTGCATCATGCCCTCCCCACGCCAGACTGTACCCTCCGAAACTGTGATCCAAAATGACCCTTCAATTGCTTAAATTGCTTCTGTCAGGTATTTTGTGACAGCAACAGGAAGTCACTAATGTAAACTCCTAAACCCTAAAATATCTTATCAGGATATGAAGCTTGCAGCGTCACTAGAAGCTACAATCTCTTCCAGTTGTCCTTCAGGCTCAAAGCCCCAAGGAAGGTTCGGGGTTTGACATTCTCTGTGTCTTACCTTTGGTGATGGTGAGCCACCGGTTCTCTGAGCTCAGCAAGAGCTGAGGGTTCCAGACACAAGTGCATTTATGTACACATGGGATTAGTGTTCTAAACATGCAGTAACTCATGCTGGGGGAAAGTACTCAATTTAGGGTGAGTCATTTCATAAAATATAGAAGGCAGGGCCTGCTACACCACAACCAGGCCTAGCTATGATCTAAGTATCTCACAATCGTCCAAGAAGCCAGAGATGTGTTGTTTAATAATTAACAAGGGGGGGGTCATGATCTCTTCCTCCAGTTCTAAACAGGATCCTAATGTTCGGACTTGCAGACAGAGCCTGGCCATAACCTGAGCTCCCGCCGCCCCATTGCACGTTTCTTCTTCGAGAGGCGAGACGCTTTGGGACAGCGTAGTGAACACAGCACTGCTCCGCTCAACAACCAGTCTAGAGCCTTTGTGCCAGGCCCTGCTGCTGACTGCTCACAAGACTGGCCCTCGGCCAGCTACAGGACGTGGCCTCATCCAAAGCAATGCCCTCAAACGGGTGACGAGCTGCCAACTAGCTGGTGCCAGTGTACAAAGGGGCATCGCTCCACTAGGGGCACGTGTTTAAAGGCCTTGGGAGAGGCACAGCTCCCCACAGAGGTGGCTGGAACTCCGCTGCAGTCCCGCTGGCAAGTCAGCTCTTTCCCTTCCCTACAGGTGGGGCTCCTGAGAGCATGCCCCTCAAATCCCTCAGCTCTCCACCCTTGTTCTCAGAGTCCACTTCCAGGGAACGCAGTCGGGGCTCACAGGGGCTCCCTACAGGTGGGGCTCCTGAGAGCATGCCCCTCAAATCCCTCAGCTCTCCACCCTTGTTCTCAGAGTCCACTTCCAGGGAACGCAGTCGGGGCTCACAGGGGCTCTCTAGATACAGAGGTATTTTTAACTGTGCTGAGGAAGTTGCTACTCCTTCAGCATTCTTGTAAAAGTTGGTTACAGTCTTTGATAAATCCCTGTCATATCGCCATTCAATTAAAAACTATGAATGTTTGATAATGAGTTCAGATCACTTTCTGAACTCTAACCCAAGCCAACCAACAAGGATAAGGGCTAAATCAGGCACAGAAGGGCCAGAGAGAGGGCTCAGCAGTTCAGGCGCTTGCCTGCGAAGCCTAAGGACCCAGTTCCACTCTCCCAGTCCCACGTAAGCCAGACGCACAAGGTGGCACAAGCATGCAAGGTGGCACATGCACACAAGATGGCGCACACTTCTGGAGTTCGTTTGCAGTGGCTGGAGGCCCTGGAGTGCCCATTCTCTCTCTCTCTTTCTCTCTCTCTGTTGCTCTCAATTGAATAAATAAAAATAAACAAAAAAATTTAAAAATAAAAATAAGGCACAGAAGTACTTCAAGTTCACAAGGCAGGACAGCAAGACTGAACAAGGCCAATGCTTTTCACATCATAATGCCATGCGGCACTGTAAACTGCCGCTAGAAGGGGTGCCAAGGCTGGGGCTGCCGACCTCCACCCTCAAGCCTGAGCAGAGGAGCATTCTGAAGGCACCTGTACAGGACACTTCTATCTTGAAGTATCACGTTGAACTTTGAGCACCGTGCTAAGGACATTCCAAGCTTTTGCCTTCACGGCACACTGCTTGGAGCTGACAGGTCGGCAGCCTTTTGCGTTCCCAAAGAGGGGACAGCAGACAGTGTGGCAGGACCCCGGCACTCCTGGACGACGGCCTTGCTCAGAAACCCCCTGGCAAACGCCTGGAAGACAGGCTGAAGGGGCTTAGCAGGGGAGGCGCTTCCCCGCAAAGACTAACAACCTGTGTTCCACTCTGCAGATCCCACGTAAACCAGACGCGCCAGGTGATGCAAGTGCACGAGGTTGCACAAGGTGGTGCTCGCGTGTGCAGTTCGACTGCGGTGGCTGTAGGCCCTGGCGCACCAACCATCTCTCTCGTAAAACACACACACATACACGCACGCACACATGCACGCACGCACGCACGCACATGCACACACACAGAAGTACCTGGGAATCACACAGGCTTCCACACAGTTTAGAGGGTAAGGGTGAAAAGAGGCCGTAGGCACCAGAAGCCAAAGAAAGCCAGTGTCCACTCCTGACTGCCAGAGGCCTGGGGTGGGACAGTGAAAAGTGTCAAGTGCACGCCACCTGAAAACTCAGCGGGACCCCGTGCTCACAGGACCGCTCTGCAGCACTGTCCACCTGGTCTCGTGTGGCCCTCGCAGCCTGGCCCGTGGAGGACGGCCTGGCACCACTGCACTCCAAATGGCGAAGCGGCTTGCCCAAGATCATACAGCTCTCTCAAACTGGCATCAGACTGCCAAGTTCCTGGCTCAGGGTTTTCCTCCTATAAAATTCTGCCAAGTTGCAATTCATTTACATACATCATCAAGCTTGTATTTAAGGAAAAAAAAAAGCTGAAAACTTGGCTTCGTCCTGCCTGTCTCCACCTTCGTAGTACAGACCAGCGCTTCATAGGAACTAGGAATACCCGTGCAGCAAGGGCCTGGGGCAGGGCCACAAACTACCATCACAGGCCCCTCTAGCCCTGCTCTGGCCCCTCTCCGTCCTCCTTCTCGTCCACCACCCCCAGCCCCTTCTGATTCTAAACAACGGGACCCTCCACTGATGCAGGCCACAACTTCTGAAGTTTGGCTGACAAGAGGTGAGGGGTCAAGTTATAGGACCACCAGGGCTCCAAACCACACATTACGCTACACAGGGAGAGAGAAACCTTTAAGCAGTTCATACGTTCCTTCGACACTGAGAGTCTGAGAAAAGCCCCCCCATTGTAATTTCCCCTGTCTACTGACCCTGCGCTGAAGAGGTGGGGTCATCAGGGCAGGGGCAAGCGCAGCTCGGGGACACGAACGAGCGTCACACACTGCTCCGCTGCGAGGCTGACCATCCTGCAACACGCGGCGGGCGCGCTGCTTCTCACACGCAGCACCCAGGCGGTTTCCGAAGGGCGGTGCCGGAGGACACTCAGACACTGGCACACAGCTGCCCAGCTGGGCGGCTGTCTCAGGGTCCCAGAGCGGGTGCTTTCAGTCCTCTGAACCCACCCGAGAACTAACAGTCAGGTCAGTGCCAATCTGATTGTTTTGCTCTTTCTTCATCATAATCAACTCACTGTTATCTCTTCTGCCAATGCCCACTTTGGCTACAATGTAAGAAATCAAGCAACAGGCTTGGAACTTTACAGAGAGAATTTTCTATTGGCCTTGAATGTTGGATGTGGTATTTTTACAATGTCCTACCCTCAGTTTGCAACAGTGACAAGATTTGGCCAACAGCTAATGCACTTTGATCCTTGAACTCTAGAAGTGGAAGGGAATCTGGAAATCATGAAAATCTGTATAATCACTGGGTGCTTACTGTACACCCATATCTTAGGTAAGCAATATACACATAGCCTGAATTAAAAGATAAATCTAATTTATGAGTGTACATAAATTATACAAAATAACTTTCCCATCTTCTCTTCATCCCTACCAAAATACAGGGAAGTGTGTGGGAAAATTACAGACTGGATTCCCAGGAATGTCAGTCATAGCAGGTACAGCTCCATCTACCTGACGACAACCTGCCCCGCACTGCAGTGCTAACGCGATTTAGTGTTAAACATGAAAAACAGGGCTTCGGGGACCGAAAATAAAGAAGGGCGACTCAAATCAAAATTTAAAGATTCCCAAAGGATGCCTTTAACTCTGTAGAAGACTGACTGACTTGGACTATAACTCAAAAGTCATCTGTAACTACGTGGTTCAATGTAATAAAGTGTCAAGGCCTGAATAATTGTTCAGTAGCACAGAAATGGCAACACAAGCTCATGCTGACTTCTTCAGGCAGGAATGGTCTCCTATCAGTGGTGTTCTTTTTATATGGATAACAAGGTCTAGCATAAGCAACAATCAAATCTTTTTTTTTTTGTTGTTGTTATTGGTTTTTTGAGGTAGAGTCACTCTAGCCCAGGTTGGCCTTGAACTCACTGTGATCCACCTACCTCCGCCTCCCAACTGCTGGGATTCAAGGCATGCGCCACCACACCCAGCTTCAAGTCTAACTCTTAAATGATGTGAAAAGTGGAATTTAATTGGCAACTTTTCTCTCTTGAATTATTTAGCAACTCTGTCTTTTCTCAGGGTCCTCTACATTATTTATTTACTTATTTATTTTTTTGAGAGACAGAGAGAACAGACAGAGAGAGAATGAATGTGCCAGGGCCTTTAGCCACTGGAAATGAACTCCAGACACATACGCCACCTTATACGTCTGGCTTTACATGGGTACTGGGGAATCAAACCTGGGTCTTTATGCGTCCCAGGCAAGCACCTTAATCACTAAGCCATCTCTCCAGCACAAGATTCTCTCCATTTGTTAAAGGCTATTCTAAGGCCTAAGTGTTTATAAAGCATAGACAAGTAACAACTCTATGAAGGGTGCCAAAAATCTCAACTATGTGCAAAAGGAAGGACTTGGGTTACTGGCCTTCAAGAGACCTACGTTTCTCACATGAACACAGACAAAAAGGACTTTATTAAGCCTATGAGAACAGCCCTAAGATATGTAATCAAGTAGGTGACTTACCCACAACAATAAAGAAAATCTGAATAGGGAAAGATTCTGACACTTAGACATAAGTAATATTTACTAAAATTCTGATTTGCTGAGATTTTAAAACTAAAACTATTGAACCAAAAAAGAAAAACACCTGTATTTTGGACTTTGGGTTGAGGACAGAATTATACAGAGTTCCTACAGCAAATGAACCCAGCACTACACGAGGTATCTCACATGTACTAAGCCAATTTAATCTAACACGCCTCTACTGCAGACAGGGTTCATCTCATGGGTATTAAACCGATTTAATCCAACACACCTTTGCTGCAGACAGAGTTCATCTCACATGTACTAAGCCAATTTAATCCAACACACCTGGGCTGCAGACAGAGTTCATCTCACGTGTACTAAACCGATTTAATCCAACACGCCTGGGCTCCAGACAGAGTTCATCTCATGTGTACTAATCAGATTTAATCCAAAATGCCTTTGCTGCAGACAGAGTTTATCTCACATGTACTAAGCCGATTTAATCTAACACGCCTCTGCTGCAGACAGAGTTCATCTCACGTGTACCAATCCGATTTAATCTAACACGCCTGGGCGGCAGACAGAGTTCATCTCATGTGTACTAAGACGATTTAATCTAACACGCCTGTGCTGCAGACAGAGTTCATCTCACGTGTACTAATCCTATTTAATCTAACATGCCTGGGCTGCAGAGAGAGTTCATCTCACATGTACTAAACCGATTTAATCCAACACACCTGTGCTGCTGACAGAGTTCACCTCAAGTGTACTAATCCGATTTAATCTAACATGCCTGGGCTGCAGACAGAGTTCATCTCACGTGTACTAATCCGATTTAATCTAACACGCCTGGGCAGCAGACAGAGTTCATCTCATGTGTACTAAGACGATTTAATCTAACACGGCTGTGCTGCAGACAGAGTTCATCTCACGTGTACTAATCCTATTTAATCTAACATGCCTGAACTGCAGAGAGAGTTCATCTCACATGTACTAAACCGATTTAATCCAACACACCTGTGCTGCTGACAGAGTTCACCTCAAGTGTACTAATCCGATTTAATCTCACATGCCTGGGCTGCAGACAGAGTTCATCTCACGTGTACTAATACGATTTAATCTAACACGCCTGGGCTGCAGACAGAGTTCATCTCACGTGTACTAATCCGATTTAATCTCACACACCTGGGCTGCAGACAGAGTTCAGCTCACATGTACTGAGCCGGTTTAATCTAACACGCCTGTGCTGCAGACAGAGTTCATCTCACGTGTACTGATACGATTTAATCTAACACGCCTGGGCGGCAGACAGAGTTCATCTCACGTGTACTAATCAGATTTAATCTAACACGCCTGGGCGGCAGACAGAGTTCATCTCACGTGTACTAATCAGATTTAATCTAACACGCCTGGGCTGCAGACAGAGTTCATCTCACGTGTACTAAGCCGATTTAATCTAACACGCCTGGGCAGCAGACAGAGTTCATCTCACGTGTACTAATCCGATTTAATCTAACACTCATGGGCGGCAGACAGAGTTCATCTCACGTGTACTAATATGATTTAATCTAACACGCCTGGGCTGCAGACAGAGTTCATCTCACGTGTACTAATCCGATTTAATCTCACACACCTGGGCTGCAGACAGAGTTCATCTCACGTGTACTAATCCGATTTAATCTAACACGGCTGTGCTGCAGACAGAGTTCATCTCACGTGTACTAATACGATTTAATCCAACACGCCTGGGCTGCAGAGAGAGTTCATCTCACGTGTACTAATCAGATTTAATCCAACACGCTGTGCTGCTGACAGAGTTCACTCAGGTGTACTAATCTGATTTAATCCAACACGGCTGTGCTGCTGACAGAGTTCACCTCAGGTGTACTAATCTGATTTAATCCAACACGCCTGTGCTGCTGACAGAGTTCACCTCAGGTGTACTAATCTGATTTAATCCAACACGCCTGTGCTGCTGACAAGAGTTCATCTCACGTGTACTAAACCGATTTAATCCAACACGCCTGGGCTGCAGACAGAGTTCATCTCACGTGTACTAATCCGATTTAATCCAACACGCCTGGGCTGCAGACAGAGTTCATCTCACGTGTACTAAACCGATTTAATCCAACACGCCTGGGCTGCAGACAGAGTTCATCTCACGTGTACTAATCCGATTTAATCTAACACGCCTGTGCTGCAGACAGAGTTCATCTCACGTGTACTAATCCGATTTAATCTAACACTGCCTGGGCTGCAGACAGAGTTCATCTCACGTGTACTAATACGATTTAATCCAACACGCCTGGGCTGCAGAGAGAGTTCATCTCACGTGTACTAATCAGATTTAATCCAACACGCCTGTGCTGCTGACAGAGTTCACCTCAGGTGTACTAATCTGATTTAATCCAACACGGCTGTGCTGCAGACAGAGTTCATCTCACGTGTACTAATCCGATTTAATCCAACACGCCTGTGCTGCTGACAAGAGTTCATCTCACGTGTACTAAGCCGATTTAATCCAACACGCCTGGGCTGCAGACATAGTTCATCTCACAGGCTCGGGGTGGGGGAGGAGCATAAACACAATGTTTGCCCAGGACTGTGGTGGTTCAGGGGTGGTTTTCCTTCCGGTTAATGGAGATAAAAATGGGGTTCATTTGCAGTGGCTGAAGGTACTGGCATGCCCATTCTCTCTCTATCTGCCTCCTTCTCTCCTCTCTCTTTTTCAAACGAATACAATAAAACAAAACATATAAAACAAATACAACTGGGTCTTCTCTGAATGTTCCTATATTACTCAAATCCATAATGAGCATGCACTACTTTTATGACTATAAAAAAATACTACCAGGGCTGGAGAGATGGCTCAGCAGTTAAGGTGCTTGCCTGCAAAGCCTAAGGACCCAGGTTTGATTTTCCAGGTCCCATATAAGCCAGAAGCACATGGTGGAGCATGTGTCTGGAGTTCATTTGCAATGGCTAGAGGCACTGGTGTGCCCATTCCATGTCTCTCTCTCTTTCTCTCTCTCTCTCTGTCTCCGATAAGAAAATAAATAGATTTTAAAAAATTTTTAAAGTAGTAACAACAACAAAGGTAAATCCACAATGAACCATAGATGGATCTAAAAGCGCTCCCATATTTCTGCAGGTACCAAAATGTGGATGTCAGGTAAGGCCATCACAGGAAGAAAGTGACTCTGGGTTATACTCAGCCTAGAAAAACATTAGTCACCTTCACATGAGAGTAAAACCTACATGTCCCACATATCAGACAAAACATAATTGTAAATTCATTAACCAGAGACTTCTCCACAGAGAACTGAAGCACGTACACAAAAACTCGCCAAAGGCCAAACAAGCTCAGCAGGAAGTTCACTAGGAACACACCAAAACCAACCATTGTTTCCACGACTCCAGAAACCTCTGCCAACGCATGTCTGTGGACAGTGAAACGAAAATAAACCCTCTCCAAGCCTGTCAGAACTTCAAAGAAGAGCATGAGGCCCAGGGCACACGTTTCTACCTTGGAAACAGTCTCAGGTAATGCAGACACTAACACGTTTGAGGACGGACCTCTCAAAATATGATGTGCCTATCCTAGAATCAACTGCTAACTACAACATTCTCCATACACTTGTCATCCTCTAACTACAGCATCCTCTCTACACTCATCATCCTCTAACTACAGCATCCTCTCTACACTCGTCATCCTCTAACTACAGCATCCTTTCTACACTCGTCATCCTCTAACTACAGCATCCTCTCTACACTCGTCATCCTATAACTACAGCATCCTCTCTACACTCGTCATCCTCTAACTACAGCATCCTCTCTACACTCGTCATCATCTAACTACAGCATCCTCTCTACACTCGTCATCATCTAACTACAGCATCCTCTCCACACTCGTCATCCTCTAACTACACCATCCTCTCCACACTCGTCATCCTCTAACTACAGCTCCTCTCCACACTCGTCATCTCTAATACAGCATCCTCTCTACACTCGTCATCCTCTAACTACAGCATCCTCTCTACACTCGTCATCCTCTAACTACAGCATCCTCTCTACACTCGTCATCCTCTAACTACAGCATCCTCTCTACACTCGTCATCCTCTAACTACAGCATCCTCTCTACACTCGTCATCCTCTAACTACAGCATCCTCTCTACACTCGTCATCCTCTAACTACAGCATCCTCTCTACACTCGTCATCCTCTAACTACAGCATCCTCTCTACACTCGTCATCCTCTAACTACAGCATCTCTCAACACTCGTCATCCTCTAACTACAGCATCCTCTCTACACTCGTCATCCTCTAACTACAGCCATCCTCTCTACACTCGTCAATCCTCTAACTACAGCATCCTCTCTACACTCGTCATCCTCTAACTACAGCCATCCTCTCTACACTCGTCATCCTCTAACTACAGCATCCTCTCTACACTCGTCATCCTCTAACTACAGCATCCTCTCTACACTCATCATCCCTCTAACTACAGCATCCTCTCTACACTCATCATCCTCTAACTACAGCATCCTCTCTACACTCGTCATCCTCTAACTACAGCATCCTCTCTACACTCGTCATCCTCTAACTACAGCATCCTCTCTACACTCGTCATCCTCTAACTACAGCATCCTCTCTACACCCGTCATCCTCTACTACAGCATCCTCTCTACACCGTCATCCTCTAACTACAGCATCCTCTCTACACTCGTCATCCTCTAACTACAGCATCCTCTCTACACTCGTCATCCTCGAACTACAGCATCCTCTCCACACTCGTCACCCTCTAACTACACCATCCTCTCCACACTCGTCACCCTCTAACTACAGCATCCTCTCTACACTCGTCATCCTCCAACTACCAGCCATCCTCTCTACACTCGTCATCTCAAACTACAGCCATCCTCTCTACACTCGTCACCCTCCAAACTACAGCATCCTCTCTACACTCGTCACCTCCCAACTACACCATCCTCTCTCACACTCGTCACCCCTCTAACTACAGCATCCTCTCTACACTCGTCACCCTCTAACTACAGCATCCTCTCTACACATCGTCATCCCTCTAACTACAGCATCCTCTCTACACTCGTCTCCCTCTAACTACAGCATCCTCTCACACTCGTCACCCTCTAACTACAGCATCCTCTCTACACTCGTCACCCTCCTAACTACAGCATCCTTCTCTACACTCGTCATCCCTCTAACTACAGCATCCTCTCTACACTCCGTCATCCTCTAACTACAGCATCCTCTCAACACTCGTATCCTCTAACTACAGCATCCTCTTACACTCGTCATCCTCTAACTACAGCATCCTCTCTACACTCGTCACCCTCTAACTACAGCATCCTCTCTACACTCGTCACCCTCTAACTACAGCATCCTCTCTACACTCGTCACCCTCTAACTACAGCATCCTCTCTACACTCGTCACCCTCTAACTACAGCATCCTCTCTACACTCGTCATCCTCTAACTACAGCATCCTCTCTACACTCGTCATCCTCTAACTACAGCATCCTCTCTACACTCGTCATCCTCTAACTACAGCATCCTCTCACACTCTACCTTAACACATCCTTCTACACTCTAACTACAGCATCCTCTCTACACTCGTCATCCTCTAACTACAGCATCCTCTCTACACTCGTCATCCTCTAACTACAGCATCCTCTCTACACTCGTCATCCTCTAACTACAGCATCCTCTCTACACTCGTCATCCTCTAACTACAGCATCCTCTCTACACTCGTCATCCTCTAACTACAGCATCCTCTCTACACTCGTCATCCTCTAACTACAGCATCCTCTCTACACTCGTCATCCTCTAACTACAGCATCCTCTCTACACTCGTCATCCTCTAACTACAGCATCCTCTCCACACTCGTCATCATCTAACTACAGCATCCTCTCTACACTCGTCATCATCTAACTACAGCATCCTCTCTACAATCGTCATCATCTAACTACAGCATCCTCTCTACACTCGTCATCCTCTAACTACAGCATCCTCTCTACACTCGTCATCCTCTAACTACAGCATCCTCTCTACACTCGTCATCCTCTAACTACAGCATCCTCTCAACACTCGTCATCCTCTAACTACAGCATCCTCTCCACACTCGTCATCCTCTAACTACAGCATCCTCTCCACACTCGTCATCCTCTAACTACAGCATCCTCTCTACACTCGTCATCCTCTAACTACAGCATCCTCTCTACACTCGTCATCCTCTAACTACAGCATCCTCTCTACACTCATCATCCTCTAACTACAGCATCCTCTCTACACTCGGTCATCCTCTAACTACAGCATCCTCTCCACACTCATCATCCTCTAACTACAGCATCCTCTCCACACTCATCATCCTCTAACTACAGCATCCTCTCTACACTCATCATCCTCTAACTACAGCATCCTCTCTACACTCGTCATCCTCTAACTACAGCATCCTCTCTACACTCGTCATCCTCTAACTACAGCATCCTCTCCACACTCGTCATCCTCTAACTACACCATCCTCTCTACACTCGTCATCCTCTAACTACACCATCCTCTCCACACTCGTCATCCTCTAACTACAGCATCCTCTCCACACTCGTCATCCTCTAACTACAGCATCCTCTCCGCACTCGTCATCCTCTAACTACAGCATCCTCTCTACACTCGTCATCCTCTAACTACAGCATCCTCTCTACACTCGTCATCCTCGAACTACAGCATCCTCTCTACACTCATCATCCTCTAACTACAGCATCCTCTCTACACTCGTCATCCTCTCACTACAGCATCCTCTCTACACTCATCATCATCTAACTACAGCATCCTCTACACTCATCATCTTCTATCTGTACTACATGCATGTGTAGGAAGAAGACTCACGTGACACCTGATGCGCACCTCGTCTACATGATTGTGCCCTCTGAAGGAACCATTACTCCTGTCACAAATTCACCCACTTCTTCTGGGGACTGGCCACAAAGTCATGACTTTAACCAGAACATAATTTATCTGGAGAAAGTAAGAAACATACAGGGAGAAGCCATTTGGAGTGTACCTAGGAGAATACTGTCTCCTCATCTCTAAAACCCAAATGCTGGTGTACTCCTCGTGAGGAACTGAGGTAGTGCAATGAAGGTCCTGTTGCAACGCACAATCTGGATGTTGCAGTCAGGTTCGCATTGCTTGTAGAAATCACCCAACCAAGAGCAGCTTGAGGGAGGAATGTTTAGTTTGGCTTACATGGTGGGGGTGATGGTGGGGGAAGCTCCATGATGGCAGGGGAAACAATGGCATGAGCAAAGTGTGGACATC
Source organism: Dipus sagitta (assembly GCA_036346955.1). Taxonomy (NCBI): domain Eukaryota; kingdom Metazoa; phylum Chordata; class Mammalia; order Rodentia; family Dipodidae; genus Dipus; species Dipus sagitta. The sequence continues at coordinate 3,187,886 of CM070789.1, forward strand.
ACTCCCTGGCCCAATAAGATGGACAACAGGACAGTGTGCCAAACACTGGCAAGGGGGAGCTGGCTATAACACCCATAAGCCCGTCTCCAACAATACACCTCCTCCAGGAGGCTTTAATTTCCAACTGCCATCAGCTGGGGAGACTAGCATTCTGATACCTAAGTTTGTGAGGGACCTCTGAATCAAACCACTACACTGAAGAAACAAATGAATGCCAAACACGTGCCTAGGCACTGTACAAGTGAAAGTGTCCCAAATTTCCCGGGATGGCAGCCTAGATCAGGACCCAGGTAGTAGACTGAGCACTGACATCACCTGACGCCTGCGGGCTGCCTCTGGCTGGGACGAACCCCTGCTGGGCTGCTCCCCAGTGGGCCCAGGAAGCAGAGGCTCAAGCAGGCAGAGCAGCCCACTGTGTGGAGCCACACTGCCTGAGCTCCAGAGCACCTGCGCCACTCCAGGGGGACAGGGAAGAGAGGGCCCAAGGTGACAGCGAGAACAGCAGTTATGCAAAGCCAAGAAATATCCCCCCCCAAAAAAACAACCAAGCGCTGCTCCCCCTTGCCTGCCACTTACATTCTGGACCGAGAACTTAGTATCACAGAATCAGACCTTCGCACTTTGATTGTGTCCCTCGACCAAAAGAATAACTGCTTAAAAACCATGTAACGCAAGGGTCAGTCTGCCCTAACCATAAAACAGAGCGTCTTTCTGCCCACATACAATTCCCCTTGCCCCCTGAGGCAGGAAGAGCCCACAGGATCTTCTTTTTCCTAACCCTGAATTTCAGGGGCAGGAGAGATGGCTTCATGGTTAAGGTGCTTGCCTACAAGATGGCCCCGGTTCGATTCCCTAGGACCCATGTAAGACCAGATGCGTAAGATAGAACAGGCACCTGGAGTTCATCTGCAATGGCAAGAGGTCCTGACGTGCCCATTCTCTCCCCGAGGCCCCTCTCTGCTCACAAATAAATTAAGAGAAAAAATCCGAATTTCAGTGAGGGAATCTCAGCAAGTGAAATCTCCCAGACGAAATGCTGGCTACAGTTTCTTGAAAGTCTGAGGAGCAAGCTGTCTCCAAGTGGGCTATCCCAGGACCGCCTGTATGAGAACTCTGCTGTAAGCCAGTGCACAGCTCAATTGCCTCAGCCAGTCTAATAGCCAAGACAGGCAGGTAGCACACACATGAATGTTCTCGATAATGGCATACATTCCAGGCAGGCTAGAGTGTGATAGTGCAAGATTTCACTGTGCTATGAAGAACAGACACAAGTTAAAATATGCACTGTTTATTTTTGGAATCTTCCACTTAATACCTTTGGACTGAGAACTGAAACAGAGGGAAAAAAAACTGAGGATAACTGGTAGCTACTGTCCCACACACTTAATCACTGATCGCTTCAGTCTCTTATGTCATTACCACAACAAATGTGCCGAAATGCCACAGTCCAATGTCTTTTCAACTCAAGATCTAGCTGGACGTGATCAGTTAAAACACAGATTAGGGGCTGGAGAGATGGCTTAGTGGTTAAGCGCTTGCCTGTGAAGCCTAAGGCTCAATTCCCCAGGACCCATGTAAGCCAGAAGCACAGTGTGGCACATGTATCTAGAGTTCATCTACAGTGGCTGGAGGCCCTGGCACGCCCATACTATATCTGCCTCTTTCTCTGTCTGTTGCTCTCAAACAAATAAATAAATAATGAAATTAAAAAAACACAGATTAACAACCTCCTCATGAGAGGCAGCATTAAAGGCAATAGTCTTTGCTTCACACCTCATTTCTGTAGAGGATTTCCTGGTATACTGGTGATTTCATTTTAACCATTTAACTGACAGGGTGTTGCAGTCAGGTCTGCATTGCTGGTAGAAATCACCCAACCCAGAGCACCTTGTAGGAAGTTTATTTTGGCTTACAGGCTCAAGGGAAGCTCCACAATGGCAGGGGAAATCGACAATATAAGCAGAGGGTGGACGTCACCCTCTGGCCCACATAAGGTGGACAATAGCAACAGGAGTGTGTGTCAAACACTGGCATGGGAAACTGGCTATAACACCATAAGCCCACCCCCAACAATACACTGCCTCCAAAAGGCATTAATTCTCAAAACAGCTGGAAACCTAGCACTCAGAACAACTAAGTTTATGGGGACACCTGAATCAAATCACCACATTTCACCCCTGACCCTCATAAACTGATATCCATGCATGACGTAAAATACAATGCATTCAGTCCAACTTTAAAAGTCCCCATAGTTTTTATCAATTCTGATGATGTTCATACATCCCCATAGTCCAAGATCTTTTAACTGAGCCATAATACCAAAAAGTCCCCCCCAAAAACCATAATGGCACAGAATAGACATTCACACTGCAAAAGATGGCATTGGACATAGCAAAGAAATATTCAACCAATACAAGATTTAAAACAATTAGGGCGAACATCAAACTCTGTAGCTTCAAGTCCAACAACTCTAGTGAGTGACAAATCTCCAAACCCGATAATTCTAACCAGCATAAGCCCACCAACAATAAATACACTGCCTCTAGAAGATGTTAATTCCCAAATCTCCATCAGCTGGGAACCTAGCATTCAGAACAACTAAGTTTATGGCGGACACTTGAATCAAACCACCACATGGAGGTACCAAATTCACGCTGTTTCTCACTGATCACACAGAATCCTCAGGTGCCCCCAAGAGCTAGTCTGGCTAAAAAAAAAATTTCTTTTTTTTTTTTTTTTTGGTTTTTTATTTTTTTGTTTTTCGAGGTAGGGTTTCACTCTAGCTCAGGCTGACCTGGAGTTCACTCTGTAGTCTCAGGGTGGCCTTGAATTCGTGGTGATCCTCCTACCTCTGCCTCCTAAGTGCTGAGATTAAAGGTGTGCGCCACCACGCCTGGCTTTAAAAATTCATTTTTCAAAACAGTCAACTTTTCCTTTGTCCAAGTTTGTTTTGTTTGTTTGTGTGTGTGTGTGTGTGTGTGTCCCAACTTTCTACTTCAATAAATTAACTGGCTGCCTGGAGACACATCTTGGTAAATATGTCACTTTGTATTGCTTAGATGAGAGACTTCTGTCATCATTTAAACTTCTCCTCTGTACCAATAAGCCTTAGAGCCAGTGTGACCCGTCTAGGAGTTAACCGTCACTGCTTCCCACTCCGTGGAAGATCGCCTACACAGAACTGACTCAACTCGTAACCCTCCCATGATATCTCTCTCCCCCACCCCAGATCCTTTCTCCCATCTCATCTGAAGAGTCCTATGCATTTCAAAATTAACCCACCACCCTCCACCCTCCACCCAATGTTGTCTCGATCCCTGTCCTCTCTCACTCCTTGCACTCAAGCCTTGCTCCATTTCTTTAATATCACCGTTCTCCCTGACTCTTCCTCGACCCTAAGCTACTGTGACCTTCCATCAACCTTAAAGGACCACCTGTAGTCCATCCCTTCCCATGTAATGCTCACAGCTTTGTCCTCTGGATTCTGTTTCTCCTATGTTACGTAACGCCCACTCTTGTAACACGTCTGCTGCACAGAGTGGTGAGAACAGTCCCTCACATCAGGCGAGCTCCTTCCCATGGCCACCCCGGCCTCCGTGTCTCTCATGGTTCCTGCTCTGTCTCTTCCGGTAACTTTTCTTTTGCCTGACCATTTCTAATTACCACATGTGCCCCGAAACTTCTATTTCACATTCTCTTCTTAGGGGGAGGGTTCGTCCACTCTCATTCTTTTCTCATTTTTTTAATATTTATTTGTGAGAGCAAGAGAATGAATGAGTGAATATGAGTACACCAGGGCCCCTTGCCATTGTAAATAAACTCCAGATATAAGCACTCCTTTGTGCATCTGGCTCTATGTGGGTTCTGGGGACTTAATCCCAGGCCATCAGGCTTTGCAAGACAGTGTCTTCAACGGCTGAAACATCTCTCCAGCCCCACTCTCATGCCTTATGTGACAGCTCTATGGCAACAGTCCATTATTCTAGCACTCTGCCCACACAGGAATTTCTACTTTTTTTTTGTTTGTTTGTTTTTCAAGGTAGGGTTTCGCTCTAGCCCAGGCTGACCTGGAATTCACTATGTAGTCTCAGGGTGGACTCGACCTCACGGTGATCCTCCTACCTCTGCCTCCCAAGGGCTGGGATTAAAAAGGCGTGTGCCACCACGCCCGGCCTCTACATTCTTTTTTAAAATATTTTATTTATTCATTTATTTGCAAGCAGAAAGAGAAAGAGAGAGGGGAGGGAGACAACAGTCATGCCAGGACCTCCTGCCACTACAAATGAACCCCAGACATATGTGTCCCTTTGCACATCTGGCTTTAGATGGGTACTGGAGAATCAAACCAGGGTCATTAGGCTTTTTCAGGCAAGCACATTAACTGCTGAGCCATCTCTCCAGCCCTACATTCTTGATTAAAATCTTCATGTGGATAATATCAACCACCAGTTCTTAATGGTTTTTAACATGCCAAGTATAAAACCACCTAAGAGGCCAGAGTGTGAATCAGATAAGATGAGACACTGACCCTGGAGGTCCACCTGTCTGGGCTGAGTGACTTGACTCGGGACGTGTCTGATTTAGCCCGACCTCACGGGAACACCCGAGTGCAGCATGCACCACCACATGAGCCTGAGGGAGCTGCAGAGCCTCCCAGTGCCTCCAGGCCCATGTGGGGAATCCAGGTACACAACCGCTTTCTCCAGAAATCATGAAGGGATTAACCAACCTGTGAAAAGATGTGTGATGCTTACAAGGGTTTAGTGCATAATAAGGTGTGAATAAGCTAGTTTTACTATTGATGTTATTCTCCTAAAAACCTGATGAGACCAAACAATTATTTTATCAACGTATACAATGAGAAGATGAAGGCAGGTTACTGTGAGTCACAATGGAACCTCAAACTCCAGACGTTCGACTCTCAATTTTTTGTTTGTTTTGTTTTTGTTTTTCGAGGTAGGGTCTCACTCTAGCCCAGGCTGACCTGGAATTCAGTATGGAGTCTCAGGGTGGCCTCGAACTCATGGCAATCCTCCTACCTCTGCCTCCCAAGTGCTGGGATTAAAGGCATATGCCACCACGCCCGGCTTCAACTCTCAATTTTTATTTCCTATTAAAATTCAATTTTTACTTGTGTCCTTTCTGGCTAAGGGTGCTTGTCCTCCTCAGGCCCTATCACATGCACAGCTTCTAACACCCAACATGCTATTTGTAGTCATCTTGATACTCACCCTCCTCCTACCTTAAAAAAAAAAAATTTGTCCAGGCATGGTGGCACACGCCTTTAATCCCAGTGCTCAAGAGGCAGAGAGGCAGGAGGATCACCGCCACCCTGACAATACATAGTGAATTCCAGGTCAGCCTGGGCTAGAGTGAGACCCTACCTCCAAAAACCAAAATAAGAAAATCACATTTTAAAATTGAATCTTGGGCTGGAGAGCACACTCAGCAGGTATTTGCTTGCAAAGCCTAGGTTTGATTCCCCCAGTACCCATGTAAAGCCAGACACAGAAACTGGCACATGTATCTGGAGTTTATGAGGTGGAAGGCTCTGGCATGCCCATTCTCTCACATTCTCTCATTCTTTCTCTTTCTCTCTCATAAGTAAATTAATTAATTAGTAAACATTTAAAATTGAATCTTGTCACACTCCTTAAAAACCTTTAAGATCTAGTCCCAATATATCTCATCTCTCTCTCTCTCTCTTTTATTCATTTGCAAGCAGGGAAAGGTAGAGAAAAGAGAGACAGAGAGAATGGGTGCAGCAAGGCCTCTAGCGGCTGCAAGTGAACTCCAGATACAAGAGCTACTTTGTGCAGCTGGCTTTACGTGAGTACTGGGGAACTGAACCCAGGTCTTTAGGCTTTGCAGGCAAGTGCCTTAACTACTGAGCCACCTTATCTTACCTCACTTAGTGCCAATCTCTCTTCCTCTACATCTAATCTCACTCTAGATTACCTTTTGCTCCAAATCCAATTAAGCGTATTTTCCCCTAGAGCCTCCTCAAAATCGCCTTCACTCATCAAGACACATTCAAATCACAACTCCACAAGTGGGACCCCAAGGAGCGCCACCTTCCTTGGCTCAAGCAAGTAGTTTTAGAGTATGATGTCCTCCCACCTCTAAAAGGCCCAACAGACCGATGTTTATAAAGTTAACGCATCTTTACATTTCAAAATAAAAAAGTGGATGGGGGCTGGGGAGATGGCTCCACAGTTGAAAGTGCTTGTTTGCAAAGCCTGACAGCCTGGGTTCAATTCCCCAGGCACCCACATTAAGCCAGATGGACATTAGTTTGCAGCAGTAAGAGACCTTGGTGTGTGTGTGTACATGCAAATAAATAATTGGGGGGGCGCGGTTTTCAAGGTAGGGTCTTGCTCTAGCCCAGGCTGACCTGGAATTTACTCTGTAGTCTCAGGGTGGCCTCGAACTCACAGTGATCCCTCTACCTCTGCCTCCCGACTGTTGGGATTAAAGGCGCACACCACCAATGCCTAGCTCAAATAAATAATTTTTAAATGCATGGACAAGGTCTAGCACAGCAACTGTAAAATACACATAATGCTTTGTACAAAAATATAATAAATCTCTAGCTTCTCATTCTAATCCCACTGCCTGTAAATTTATCAATTTTCACACACTCACAAATGTAAATTTTATGCATGTGTCTGTTTTTTCTTAAAATATAGAAGACATCTGTAAAACTTGGAATTTTTTTCCAATCTTTTTAATACCTAAATAGCATACTAAGTCTGCTTTTTAACACGGGCCTCTGCAGCCATGTATGACCATGAACAGTATGAGCTGCAAAGAACACATAGGGCCGCCCGTGTATTTCCCAGCAGGAGCTGCTGTGACATGTTCAAAGTAATAACAACAGTATCCGTCATCAATCCCGTACCGGCTGTTTGCCAGGAATAAAGCTATTAGCGCTTCGTGGACATTATCTTGTTTAATCCTCGTAACCACCCAACTTCTCCCATCTCACGGAAGACTTAATTAACCCAATCCCACAGCCAGGAAGGACGAGGGATGGTAGTCAACAATGACAGGGCTCCGAAGTCCACACCCTTCGCCCCTATGCTGTAGCTAACACAATTCTCATAAGCGCCCCTATACTCTGCCAACGGTGGTATGCAGGCTTCGGGGAATTCTGGGTTGGAACTCAGGTAGAAGCAGAAAGGACAATGGGACCCCCGACCTACCCTGCAACCACCCCACCTAGGTTCACCGAGGCCCTGTGAGGGGAAAACCCACTGACGTCCTTGTCTCTGTTCGGGATCTCCACGAGACCCTCTTTCCAAGAAGACTGTTGGCTTTGTTGGAATCTACCATGTTCCAAATACGCCAATTTCTAATCCCTGAAAAAATTTCCTGACACAAACACTGGTGCCGCCATTTTTCACATGGAAAGTCTGAAATCCAGAGAGGTTAAGACATCTGTCAGTATCAGACTGTTATAAGCAGCAAGGCTTATAACATCCTCAACTTGAGGATCTGAAGGGTGCTAAAGTCTTATCATTTTTTTTTCTTCTCACACATAATAATTCTTTTGTTGTTGCTGCTTTGTGTTGTGTCTCACTCTAGCCAAGGATGGCCTGGAATTCACTCTGTAGTCTCAGGCTGGCCTTGAACTCACAGCAATACTCCTACCTCTGCCTCCCAAATGCTGGGATTAAAGGTGTGCACCACCACGCCTGGCCAGTAATTGTGTCTTTTAATTCCACATACATATGTCCATACATACATTCAGGTAAGTCCACAACTGACTGCAAGTAACAGACCCAACTTAACTTCTGTGCTTAACCAGAGAGTTTATTTTCCTTACCCTCAGTGAAGAGATAAAAGGAATGAGATCTAGCACATTAGTTCTAAAGGCCAGTCTCTTCTGAGCCTCCATCCACCATGCTTAACCTTCAGGCCTCTTATCTTTAGTCACAAGATGGTGTGTCCACTTTCTCCCGAGAGGGAAACCAAGCACAAAGCAGCCAAGGCCCAGAGGCACCCTCAGAGCTCGTCCTCTTCTGCGAGCTTTGATACGGACCCAGCAACTCAAATCTGGCTGAGCAGAGAAAGGTGATCGTATTTGAAAGCTTTCTCAGTTGTGCAAAGTCACACACTGGGGGGGGGAGGGGGGCAGGAGAATGTGAAAGTTTAAAAAAACATCCAAGCAGCTGACCCGGAGGAGGCACGCTGAGACCAGGTGAGCTCACACCTAAGGTCCCCGCGGACTCACGGGTTCAAGGCGAGCGTTTCCTGACTCGTCACAGTTTCCCTTCCTCTCTCTCACTTCCCGCAGCTGGAAAGCCACAGGCTCAGCTGCTGCTCACATCACTCAGGAGAAAAAGGGGAACGCGCTCCAATTCCACCTCCTGCAAAGAAACCCTTCCTCCCCTGCCCGCTGCTGCTGGGACAGCGAGCGCCTTCAGGGAAACCAGCTCGCTGTGCCCCTGCAGATCCGCTGGGAAGTCACCATGAGAAGAGAAAAGGCCACAGAGTCCTACCCTTGCTTTACTTTCTTCCAAATAAAGTACAGTCAATTAACTTTCTCTATTAAAAAAAAAAAAAAAAAAAAAAAAAAAAAAAAAAAACCTCATCCAGCTCTAGTGGTGACATGACATTTGTGCAAAGTTCGACAGATGGATAAAAGAGGGCCAGACTTCGCCAATGGAGTGTGGGAAGCTAGGATCCTAGCACAGAAACACAGGACAGCACGGGCACATCTAGTGACGCGGCCACACCACATCACATTCACACTAGGAGTTGACACACTCCCAGGGGACCTACCCATTTCTTCCCAAGGAAGAAACTACCTTTCTTGGTCACTGATTCATGTCTTGACACCAGAAACAGCATTTTGAGTCTCTTTCATGCAGCAAAGTTTACCCCGCTACTAAACACACACACTAGGTGCAGCAGACCTGCTTGCTAGATAGGTGTACTTCAAACAGTTGCCTCCCTCCGTCACAGAAGAGGCCGGAAGACCCTCGCCTGCTCCGGTTAGCAGGGCGTCCAGGCAATCTATAGGCAATCTACAAGCAATCTCAAGTGCCACAGTCTGGGCTGCTTGCACAGGATCTGAGTCATGAGTCTGGGCCAGGCTGACGGGCGCTCGCTCGGTGCAACTCAAGTGTGCACAATTGCTTCAGCGGTGGACGTTCCTGGGGCACCACCATGCAGAAACGACCAACGCTGTCTACTCTCCGCTGCCTACACTTGCCAACAAAAACAAGGATATACGTGCGGGCCAGTCAGAATGTGAGTCACACCAAGTTCCAGGGAGACACAGCATCCAAGTTGAGTCACGAACTGTGACAAGAAGCCCCACCTGGCCCACAGAGTCCAGACCCACATTTCAAGACGAGAAACCGTTCAATATGCACAGGCTGCTCCAAGGGTAGCTCAGAGCCTCCCTACTCGCCCCTAAACGGCCCACTTAACAAGCGCACAAGCACAGAACTTGTGGGAGAGCACATTTTTAGTCTAAACTGTAGTTGGGTGTTTCAGATCCTTCAAGGTGGAAAAGAAAATGAAGTATAGAAACCACCCCTCCCCCGGGCTGGAGAAATGGCTTAGCGGTTAAGGCACTTGCTTGCAAAGCCAAAGGACCTTGATTCGATTCCCCAGGGCCCAAGTAAGCCAGATGCACAAGGGGGCGCAAGCACCTGGGGTTCATTTGCAGGGGCTGGAAGCCCTGGGGCGCCCATTTTTTTCCCTCTCTCTCTCTCTCACTCTGCCTCTTTCTCTCGCTCCAATAAATAAAAATAAAATATTTTTTAAAAGACATAAACCCCCCCTTTGCTCCCTAGCACCAATTATGATCATATCTAAAATAAAGAATGCAAAACTCAAAATTAGAAGACTCTGAATTGTGCACAGTGGGTTGATTCAACTCAGTTATTTTAGCCTTGAATTGTACTTTAAATAAAACATTCATCTTTGTGAGATATATATATATATATATATATATACACACACATACATATGACAAAGGCTGTAGGGGTTTTCCTAGGCAATAGGTTCTGACATGCACTGCGATAAATTTGAGAACAAACAACATAGCACACTACAGATGAGGGAACTGCACAGCCCAGAGCAGGTTTTAGACAGTATGATGACTGAGCTAATTGTAGAATTATCAAGCTTCAGTTGAACCAAAATGCAGGCCAGTGAACAGACACTTTGTCTTTTTTATTTCCAGATGCCACCCAGAACCAAAATGGGACATTGACCTTAACAGCTTTCCGTCTCATACTTAACCCCATCTGTTTGACAATGGATATAAAGAAAACTATTATTAAGCTGTTCTGAATTAGCTCACAATGAATGCTCAACTGAGATTTTTTTTTTCTCCCTAATTGAAAAATTAACATGACTTTCTAGGGAAATCTCTGGAAGTTAAGCCATTATTATGTAATACTTCTTGCCCCCTGTTTTCACAGTCATGTGGCATTTCTTTAATAAAGAATCAAGGTGCAGTGCCAAACATGAATGGACATGCATTTAATTCACTCATTCACTCAGTGCTTTGAAAAGGAAAGTCAAGCCAGGACAGAGATACAGGACACCTTCGCAGAGACACAATGCTGGAAGAAGTCTTCTCTTAGTTGTTGGAAAACTGTGCTGTTTGAGGTAGAAGCGTCTTTAAGCTGGGAGACGAGTGGCTCAAGCAGTGAAGTGCTTGCCTGGCAAGCACGAGGACCTCAGCTCAGTGCCCAGTCCTCACGTCGCGGTAGTGCTCCTCTGTGACGCCAGCACTGGAGAGGTGGAGACAGGGGGATCCCTGGGGCTCACTGGCCAGCAAGTCTAATCTACGGGTGAGCCTCAGGCCAAGGAAAGAGCCCATCTCAAAGCCGGAGAAAAGACTCCCTAAGGACGATGCTGCGCGTCGTCCACTAGTCTCCACATGCACGTGCATGCCACATGCACACCTGCACGTGCACATGAAAACATGGAATGAGGGCTGGAGAGATGGCTTAGTGGTTAAGGCGCTTGCCTGTGAAGCCTTAAGAACCTAGGTTTGATTCCCCAGGACCCACATAAACCAGATGCACAAGGTGGCGTGTGCATCTAGAGTTTGTTTGCAGCAGCTGGAGGCCCTGGCATGCTATATTCATTCTCTCTCTCTCCTTGCAAATAAATAAATATATATTTTTTTTTTTTTTTGGCTTTTTGAGGTAGGGTCTCACTCTAGCTCAGGCTGACCTGGAATTCACTATGGAGTCTCAGGGTGGCCTCGAACTCTCAGCGATCCTCCTACCTCTGCCTCCCGAGTGCTGGGATTAAAGGCGTGTGCCACCACGCCCGGCCATAAATAATTTTTTTAATGAAAGCTAACAACCCAAGGATACTTTTTTTTTTTTTTTTGCTTAGCTGTCTGGTCTGTCTAGCCCCATCTTTTGGTTACAAGCTATAGTCTGACCATTCTTATCAGCCAAGCAGGCACAGTTCACCTTAAAGCCCCAGGACTCCACATCTTTCCTACTTAAAAAGTACACTGGGAAATACAGCATGTTTCACACACTTCCATAGAACATAAATACAAAAATCTTATTTACAAACCGGCATGGTGGTGCACGCCTTTAATCCCAGCACTGGAAAGGCAGAGGTAGGAGGATCGCCATGAGTTCAAGGCCACCCTGAGACTACATAGTGAATTCCAGGTCAGCCTGAGCTACAAGTGAGACACTACCTGGAAAATAGGAAAAAAAAAAAAAAAATCTTGTTCACAATGATTGCTGATGGAGTAGCAATTTCAGTGCCTCAGTCTAAAACACAAACCAAAATTTACAAGTTCCTTAATGTGTCCATCAACATTCTGTCATAGACGGTAGAAGAGGGGGAAAGAAGGAAGGAGGGAGGGAGGGAGGAAAAACTGAAGTAGAAGAGGGACTAGTTGTAAGAGGGTGAATGGAAGGGGACGAGGGAGGGGCAACAGAAGGTAAATGGAGGCGATTATGATCAAAACACATTCGGTACACGTGTGAAAATTGGCTGCAAAAGAGTTCAGGTCGTTCTGGTAAAGTACGCATTCTGTTTACACAAAGCCTGCTCCTGCTGGGCACGAGGACATGCCATGTAATCTCATGAGTTCAAAGCTAACCTGGGTTACATGGTGAGACCCTGTCGGAAAGGAAAGGGAAGAGGAGGAAAGGACAGGAAAGGAGGAGGGGGAAGGGAAGGGAAGGAAAGGGACAGGACAGGATGAGATGGAAAGCTTGGCAAAAAGCCTGTTCATGCTAGATCCAGGTGTTTTGTAACAAGAGCACCAAAACAAAACTGCTCTGCCTGCTTCAGACACTCTCCTGGCTGGCTGGACAGACAGAGAAGCCACCTAAGACATCATCTATCCCCGCACTTCCTGACTTGGGTTTACCGCACGTAACATGACGATTTTCTTTCCCTTCTCCTGGAAATGCCTTTGGGCCAGAGCCTGGGGTGCAGCTCTGAACCCACAGTGACGTCCCTGTCACTTCCTCCAGGCCTGGCTGACAGAGGTCCTCACGGCTGAGGAGCTGTGGTCAGAGGAAGGCATCTCTGCCCTACTTCTCTCCTTCTGTTTCTAAAACAAAGGTTTCCACCTCTGACAAAGCCAGTGTAGGAATCAGTGTGTTCAGGGTGAACATTTCCCCCCCACCCCAGAAAGGTGTGCACAGAAAGCGTCCAAGCAGGGGGCTAGAGAGATGGCTCGGTGGTTAAGGCGTTTGCATGTGAAGCCTAAGAACCCAGGTTTGATTCCCCAATACCCACATAAGCACAAGGTGGTGCACGCATCTGAAGTTCGTTTGCAGCAGCTAGAGGCCCCCGGAGTGCCCATTCTCTATCTGCTCCCCCCACAATGAATAAATAAAAATAAAAAATATTTTTAAAAAAGAAAATGTCCAAGCAGGAAAAGCGTTTGAAACAAAAAATAAAGACCAGAAACCCACCAACAGGCAATTGTTTCCTCTAGATACCCAATGTCGACTTTCAAATCAAGCTCCCTGCCCACTGCTCTGCCCAATTCTTAATGAAAGCGAGGATTTTGGTCCCACATGCTGCCAACTCCAAGTCCCTGTCATTCAGAGTCTGAATGCCACACCCTGCACCACACTTCCTGTTTAAACTCTTCTCTACAAATGATGTCTGAGAACTCGACGACCAGCCTTCACTCTCTTCCCAGGCAGCCCTCCACATCACCCAAGTCAGGGCCTCAAATGCTCCTGGGGAAAATTCCAAGTGTGCCCCCCAAGAGGCCGGCTTTCCCACAAGCTCACCATGAAAGCACCCTAAGTGACTTCTCACATCCTGACTGGGCTGTGTCAAAGAACATTCCACATCAATGTGTACGAGTCATGCTGACATCCCATCGCTTAAACAATTATCTACCAAGCCATTGAGGGAAAGGAAACAAAAAAAAAAAATCAAAACTTTTTCTTTCTCTCAGACAGCTTCATTTTTTGAGCCCATGACTCACAAAATTTTTGTGGCTTTTTTCAATATTCCTCATGTCATCCCCAAGCATACTTCCTGATGTTTCTGTCAGGGAGTTCTCTGGAGATATGGAGGGACTGAGGTGTGCTAAGGGGGGCACTTTCCCCCTCTGGAGCTCTCTAGTATTATGGGGAGGATGGGGTTCAGAGCCTGAGCACAAACAGGTCTGTGACATTAAGGGGACCTGGAGTGCAGGATCTGATCAGTTCCCTGACCCAAATGCAGTGGTATCACGGGAAGAATTGGGTGTGGGGTGTGAGTACACTTTTCTGACCAGAGTTCTGGTATTATGAAGAGACCAGGGTGCTGGTCCTGAGCACAGATTACTGACCGGAGTCCTGGGGAGGTGCGTGGTCTGAGCACAGTCCCTGATCGGAGCTCTGGGCTGTTATGGGATCTGAACACAGTTCCCTGACTCAGCTCTAGAGTACTGTGAAGTCCAGCACAGTCCCTGACCAGCTCTGGGGTACTGTGAGGTCCAGCACAGTCCCTGACCAGCTCTGGGGTACTGTGAGGTCCAGCACAGTCCCTGACCAGCTCTGGGGTACTGTGAGGTCCAGCACAGTCCCTGACCAGCTCTGGGGTACTGTGGGGTCCAACACAGTCCTGACCAGCTCTGGAGTACTGTGAGGTCCAGCACAGTCCCTGACCAGCTCTGGAGTACTGCGAGGTCCAGCACAGTCCCCGACCAGCTCTGGAGTACTGTGAGGTCCAGCACAGTCCCTGACCAGCTCAGGAGTATTGTGAGGTCCAGCACAGTCCCTGACCAGCTCTGGGGTACTGTGGGGTCCAGCACAGTCCCTGACCAGCTCTGGAGTACTCTGAGGTCCAGCACAGTCCCTGACCAGCTCTGGGGTATTGTGAGGTCCAGCACAGTCCCTGAACAGCTCTGGGGTACTGTGGGGTCCCAGCACCCCGACCGGGCCTCTGTCCCGCACCCCGAGGCACTGTCCCCGCCCCGCCCGGCCGGCCGGTCCCGGGGCGGCGCGCGGGAGGAGGAAGCGGCGCGGGGAGGAAGGAAGGGAGGAAGAAAGGAAGGAAGGCAGGCAGGGAAGCGCGGGGCAGGGCGCGGCCGCCGCCGACTTACCTGGGCACGCCGCCGCCCGAGCTCCACAAGTGGCGGCTCCGCCTCCCGGGCGCTCCGAGCCCCGCGCCCGCCGCGCTCGGGCGGCCCCGCACGGCCCCGCCTGGCCGTCCGTCCGTCCGTCCGTGCGCCCGTCCGTCCGCCCGTCCGCCTACTCCGCGGCGGCGGCCCGGGCCCGCGCTGACATCACTCCGCCCAGGTGCCGCCTCCTCCTCCTCCTCCTCCCGCCGCCAACGCCGCCGCCGGCCGGCCACGCCCCCTGGTGGGCGGGGATGGGCGGGCCCGCCGCGCCTGCGTCCCGCTGATTGGCCGAGCGCGCAGTCACTCGGAGGCGTGGGCGGGCCTTGCGCGTTCCAGACTGGAAGTGGGCGTCCGCGGGGAGAGCGAGCGAGCGACACTGAGCCAGGCTCGATCCCCTGGCTGCAGGCGCTTATCCCAGGAAGACCCCAGCGCCTGGACGTCGGGGTGCAGCTGTCCCCGCCCCGTTTAGTGTGTCCCTGACCAGAATTGAAAGTGACTCCTAAAGACTCTTAAAAAAAAAAAAAACTTTTATTTTATTTATTTTAGAGAAAGAGACTGGGCGTTCCAGGGCCTCCAGCCTTTGCAAACAAACTCCATACGCATGCACCAACTTGTGCATCTGGCTGACGTGGGTGCTGGGGATTCGAACCTGGGTCCTTTGGTCTCGCAGGCAAGTGCCTTAATCTCTAAGCCATCTCTCCTGCACCCAAAGGCCCTTTTTTTTTTTTTTTTTTTTTTTTTTTTGGTTTCGTTTGGTTTGGTTTTGGTTTTTCGAGGTAGGATTTCAGTCTAGCTCAGGCTGACCTGGAATTCACTATGTAGTCTCAGGGTGGCCTCGAACTCATGGTGATCCACCTACCTCTTCCTTCCAAGTGCTGGAATTAAAGGTATGCACCGCCATGCCCGGCTCCCAAAGACCCTTTTTAAACTCAAAACAGTCACCTCTGGGACCGGCTCACTCAGAGGAAACTGAGGACCAGGAGATCCTGGGAAAATCTGGAACCCCACCCTCAGCCGTCCAGACCTCGTGGTTAGCTGCTGGCCTTCTAGACCATGTGGCCGCCTTGGCTTTTAGCAAAGGCAAAAGAATCATACCGTAAGTCCCCACCAGAGGGAGAATAAAATTGCCTTCTGGCTTCTGTGTGTTTCTGTTTTGAGACAGGGTCTCTATGGCCCGGTTTGGCCTGAAAATTGCTATCCTCCTGTCTTGGCCTGGTAGAACCTCAATACTGAGTTCAGCAAGCCCCGCGAGAATAATTACAGCTGAAGGGAACCACTTGTAGTGACCAAGCTTCAAATTACTGACTAATATTTATCCCCCCCCCCCCCCACACACACAGGCATCAGCTGTATGATGACCCTCCTGGGAAACCAGCAGGAGAGGTCTTTCTGTCAGTCACCGGTCAGACCCAGCGCAGGACTGAATGGTGGGCAGTGGCTTTGTGTATATAGATTTATATATGAGTACCATATGGTATCCATCATCATCTAGGAAGAGAATGAATTACCGACTTTTCTGTTGGTTTGGTGCATTTGGGGGTGTTATTATTTTATGTATATGTGTATTTTGGCTTTGGTTATTTTTTTTTAATGACAGGCTCTTATATAGCCCAGGTTAGCCCTGAACTCCTGATCCTCCTGCTGCCACCTCCCAATTGCTGGGATGCTTTTCTGTTGTCCTTTTTTAAAAGATAGTTTTACTTATTTATTTGCAAGCACAAAGAGACAGAGAGTGACTATGGGTGCACCAGGGCCTCTTGCCTCTGCAAATGAACTCCAGACACAAGCACCACTTTGTGCATCTGGCATTATGTGGCTACTGGGGAATTGAAGCCAGGCCTGCAGGATTTGCAAGAAAGCATCTTTAACTGCCGAGCCATCTCCCAAGCCCTCTGTTAGCTTTATTGTTTATTTTTTAAGTATTTTATTTTCTATTTATTTATTTGAGGGGGAGAGAGAGAGAGAATGGGCATGCCAGGGCCTCCAGCCACTGCAAACGAGCTCCAGACATATGCACCACCTCGTGCATGTGGCTTACGTGGATCTTGGGAAATCAAACCTGGGTCCTCAGGCTTTGCAGGCAAGTGCTTTAACCGCTAAGGCATTTCTCCAGCCCTGTTGTTTGTTTGACTGATGACACATCATACATTCACCAAAAACTGTATAAGGACACATAGCATGTGGCATTATGTCCCAAGTCATCTTCCCAGTCCCATGTGCATTGAGGGTTAGTAACTTGGTTTTAACATATGGAGTTACGGGCTCAACAAGGTTATATATGAAAATTACTCCAGACCACCCAAGACTGACTGAAACTATGGTCTACCTGGCCCCAAATCTATTTTTCCATTCTGTAGCTAAAGTGTTGAGTGTTCATATTCCACATGTTTTCAAACACTATAATGCTAGAGAAATATTCCAGACTTGGACCACTGCTCCCACACCTACTTTATATTATCATCACACTATTATTTGTCTGACCTACACTATTCGAAAGTTCACATTTGTATTCTTGACACCATTTTCCCCAGCTATCATCTTCCACAGCTCTGCAAGATAAGATCCTAAAACAATACTGATTTTTTTTTTTTTTTTTTTTTTTTTGCCTTAAGCATATAACCCTGCAGTTCTCAGCTCGCCCTAATCTGGCTTTTATCTTCCCACCTTGTCTCTCTCTTTTCTTCTGGGAGCCTCTCTGCTGCACTCAAACATGTCCACTCAGATCCCAGTGAGGAGTGACCGGAACGCCCGCCCTCCTCTCAGTATCAGACACGTCCACTCAGATCCCCGTGTGGAGTGACCAGAACGACCGCCCTCCTCTCAGTATCAGACACGTCCACTCAGATCCCCGTGTGGAGTGACCGGAACGCCCGCCCTCCTCTCAACGTCACACACGTCCACTCAGATCCCCGTGTGGAGTGACCGGAACGCCCGCCCTCCTCTCAACGTCACACACGTCCACTCAGATCCCCGTGAGGTGTGACTGAACGCCTGCCCTCCTCTCAGTGTCAGGCACGTCCACTCAGATCCCCGTGAGGAGTGACCGGAACGCCCGCCCTCCTCTCAGTGTCAGACATGTCCACTCAGATCCCTGTGTGGTGTGACTGGACTGCCCGCCCTCCTCTCAGTGTCAGACATGTCCACTCAGATCCCTGTGTGGTGTGACTGGACTGCCCGCCCTCCTCTCAACGTCACACACGTCCACTTGTAGATCCCCGTGTGGTTGAATAGCAGGCCGTCTCTTCTCCAGGTGTAAGTGATATGGTCTAGTGTTCCCAGATGTTCTTAGATGTAATACGTGTGTTTATATCCACTGAAAGACGTTTTCTACCTTCCTGTTAACATTTTACACTTCTGGGGAGGGGGGAGGTTTGAGATGGTCTCACTATGTGGCCCAGGCTAGCCTAAAACTCAGTGTATTATAGCCCAGACTAAATTTGAACTTGTAGTCCTCCTGCCTTCACCTCCTGAATGCTGGGATCACAGGTACGCACCACCATCCCGGGTTTACAAGACGCTGGGGTTCGAATCCAGAGCCCCCTGCATGCTCTAGGGAGCTCTCTACAACTGAGCTACATCCCCAGCCCAACATTTTATATCTCCTGAAAAGCAAGTGCCATGCTCAACTCCTCTTTGTGTTCCTTACACCCTAATCAAAGAAGAGATGTAACTGTTTAGGGCTCCAGAAAATAGCTCATGTCACCTCTTCCCTTTCTGTTCCTTACACGCACTGCACTCAACCCCTAATCATCCCTGGGCAAAATCGCCAAACCTCCTCTTTTTTTCTCTCACATCTCCATCTCTCCCCTTCCTCCTCCTCCACCCTCTGAATCCCCAGCTAACTCCCTCTGGTATCTTCAGAACCCACCACTCAGCCTTCCCACCACTGCTGCCTGGCCAGTGCCTGTTGCCTGCTCTGGGACGCCTGATGCGCTGGCCGCATGGCCTTGGCCAGGGCTTTGGCCCTAGCAATGGGGCGGCTGCCTCCAGCCTCTGGTTCTTCCAAAACCACAGCTGGCGCGGAGGGGGGAGGGGATGGCCACCCCTCCCCCACCATCCCCTCCCTCCCTACGCTTTGGGATGGCAGGATAGAATAACAGGAAGTTGCCTCCCATTCCCACTGCAGCTGGAATGGTGACAGCTGCCACCACGTCCAGAAAACAAAAGACTCCAAGGGAAAGCTGAGAGCCAGCCAGGTTTGGGGCAGCGGTGTCCACACAGGGGTCACACAGAGCCCACCGCGGGGGGGAAGGAGCCAGCGGGTGGGCTTAGCTTCCTTCTCCCCTCCTCCGCACCAGCTCTTACCTGTTCTCCGTTTGGGCTTCACACTTTTAGAAGGTGGCCCTACCACTTAGACACATGGAAGCCACTGGGCCTGGGTGGGGGTCGGGGGTGGGGGTGGGGGTTCAGGACACTGCCTCGCAAGAAAACAGGATGGTAGATGAGCAGGAACCTGGCTGGCGTGATGGGAACACCCCTGGGTGACAGCGAGCTCTCCAGCCCTGGGTGACTTCTTTCCAACCTGCTCACTCTGATCGTGGACGTCTGGTGGCCAGACATTGTCGCTGTGAGCAAGCAGGGCAGACTAGTGACAGCAGGAAAAACCTTGTAGAGAGTAAGAAAGTAGAAGTCTGGGGGAGCCCTAACAGTCAGCTACTGGAGCCACGTGTCTGAGGCCAGAAACCCTTCTTCAGGCAAGAGAGCCAGGAAAATGACTCACCATGGAAGATCTGAGGCCCATTCAGCCAGGTCCTGCTTCTCTGACTCCCCCCACCCCTACCCCCACCCCCACAGGCCTCTGCCTAGAATTTCCTTGAGTCATCCCAGCCATGCTGGGAGGTGAGTGTCACAAGGGCCATCCGCACCTAAGGAAGCCTCGGCCAGGATCTGCGGGGGAAACTGCTCTAGTTCATCACCCACAGTCAACAGCAAGGACGGGGGACTTCCTTTCTGGATGGCGGGAACACGGACCCAGCTGGGTGTGTCCCTGTCCCCCCCCCCCCAAACCTGAGCCGTGGGAGGACACCTTTCTGCGGGATCTGTTGAGATGTGGACGCGAGGTGGAGCTGGCTGCCCCACTCCTCGGGCTCCGGGGCTCTCCCTGTCTAGTCTCCCTCCAGCTGCAAGGTCTCCACAGGACACCTGGTCACTCTTGGAACCTTTCAAGACATCCAAATAACTTCCAAAGCACAAAACCCAAGCTTTCTTCACAGCGATCCAAAGGCCTTTACGTCTGCCCCCCCTCAACGTACCTCTCCCCTACTTAGCTTCCACTCTCCTTCACACACCCACATTGCGCTGTAATCATGTGTCTTCAGTTACAAAGGATTTCTGCCAGTTTCTGCTAAGGAGCATCTCCCAGGCTCGTTACAGAGGTCTGATGAGCTATCGCGGGCAACAGTACATTCACTGCCTGACACCTAACAGGTCATGAGCACATATATTTTCCTTTATGCCATCCTCACTTTCACAAGAGGCTTGTGTCCTTCACCGAAAGTAAATTTCTCGTCATCCTTGATCCTTTTTCCCATCTTTACATCCCCTACGGAATCTAGAACCGTGTTTTGAACTGTCTGCATAGTCAATAAGAATTCCCAGAACAGGGCTGGAGAGATGGCTTAGTGGTTAAGGCGCCTGCCTGCGAAGCCTTAGAATCCATGTTCAAATCTCCAGGTTTCATGTAGGCAGGCGCACAGTGATGCACGTGCCCAATGTGGCACGTGCGCCTCAAGGGGGCGCACACATCTGGAGTGGGTTTGCAGCTGCTGAAGGCCCTGGCGTGCCCATTCTCTGTCTCTCTCTCAAAATAAAAAAGTAAAACCCCCAAAATAATTCCCTGAACAAATAAATGAATGAATGAGTGAATACTGTCTTTTGCTTTGAACTCCTAACCTGCTAAGGGCTAGGTCTTCAGATGGCTCCTAGAGGATTCTGGAACCTCCAATCACTCTCATTCCAGCCAAGGGCCAAACAAAAGGTGGGCTAATCAGGCAGTAAAAATCACAAACCAAATCCAAATAAAACAAGCTTGGCTTGAGAAGTCCTTCTAAAGGTAATTGCTGTGTATTCTGCCTGACTCTCAACAGGGTACTGGTGACACCCCACACACAGTGTTCATATCCTTTACCTGAATAAGCCGCTATTCATCTGTCACCTCATTTGACCTCATTTATGAGTCAACCTACTCCTGCCTCTGGGGGTAGGTTAGAAATAGTCTCAATACCTTGTTCTACAGGCGAGTCTTCTGTCAATTATTCTGTCCTAGTAACTCAACAGTATTATTTTCTGGTTACCTACCAAATAAGTCTAAACATTTACTTACATCCAATTTACCCATTGTATTCATCCACTTATAAGTTGAAAAAAAATTTAATTACAAGTAAGAATGATTGAGTCTGAGAAGGTGGCTTAGCAGTTAAAAAGCACTTGCTTGCAAAGTACTGAACTAAATTCCCAAGCCACCCACATAAGCTAGATGCAAAATGTGGTCTAGTGCTCCTTTGCAGTGGCAAGAGGCCCTGGCCTCTTAATATCACCTATACATGCATACACACATGCAAACAAATAACTAAAAACTAATGAAAAAGAAACTGGGCGTGGTGGCTCACGCCTTTAATCCCAGCACTTAGGAGGCAGAGGTCGGAGGATCGCCATGAGTTCGAGGCCACCCTGAGACTACATAATGAATTCCAGGTCACCCTGAGCTAGAGTGAACCCCTACCTCAAAAACAAACAAACAACAACAAAAATAAAAAGAGTAATTCAAAAGAAAAAAATAAGAATGATCATCTTTTATTTTATTTATTATATATTATATTAATTATATATATTTATTATATTTTATTTTCTGGGGAAAAAAAAGATGTTAGAAAGCCAAATACACTATTATATGTCTGTAGTTCCAGTTACTCAGGGGGCTGAGGTGTGAGGCTCCCTTAAGTCTAAGAGCTTAAGACCAGCTTGGCCAACATAGTACAACCCTGGAGATTGAGAGAGAGACAGAGAGAGAGGGAGGGAGAACATAAATGAATCAGAGACAGAAGCAAGACCCCTGTATTCTGAGAAAGACCTCCAGAATGGAGTGCCAGCCTTCTGGGCACATTTCCACCCCATGCAGGTGAGCTTGCATGGCATCCGTCCCAGGCAGGTCAGGCCTCTCCCCAGGCTGTCAGGTCTTCCAGGGCTCTGCAGGCCACGGCTCTCCTTCCAGCCAGCATGCACTGTGCACAGACCCTTTATAGATCTCGGGAACGCGCTCACGCCAGTAACTCCCCCTCCGATGTTCGCCTGCCACGGTATTAAGTAAGGCTCGTGCTCCAGGTAACCTTCCCGCTTCACTGCTAATCAGAATGTGTCCGCTTGGTACTGTGCAGGGCCTCATGTCCAAATCAGTGTTACTGTGAGCCCCAGGCCTGAGACCAACGCACTCATTTCTACCCCATTCACTTACCCACCTGAACAATCATTAACTGTCTCTTATTTAGTCTCTCCTAATCCTTAACTAGCTTCCTTTTGTTGTTGGCGTTGCTGCTGTTGGCGGTTTTGGAAGTAGGGTCTTGCTGTAGCCCAGGCTGGCCTGGAACTCACTCTGCAGCCCCAGGCTGGCCTCAAACTCACAGTGATCCTCCTACCTCTGCCTTCCCTGTGCTGGGATTAAGGGTGTGCACCACCACACCCGGCTAAAGCTTATATTATTTAAATGGGCTGTTCACTGTATTAGAGACATTTATCTAGGCAGACCAAGTGGAAAGGGTCTTAGCTAAAAACAGAGGTAGGATGAGGTGGGACAACTGGCTTAAATGAGTGTTCTCACTCACGGAATTTTCCTGGCAAGTTGAAACAAGCCACAGGGGGGGCGGAGGGGGGGGAATAGATCCTTAGGCTGGAGAATCTCTCCCCCGGGTCCTATAGAAAGTGGGTTTAGGGCTGCTCCCCTCGTTCCTCCTGGCTGTCTGTAGAACAGCCTTTCCATTCTGAACCGGGGCCCCGCTGACGTCTCATCTGCCAGGTAATTAGTCCTGTGGTCTGTTAAACTGGTCAGGGGAGTAGGGAGGCGAGAGAAAGGGTCACAGCTACGCTTACAGCCATCTGCCTCTTAAATGCTCGAGACCTGTTTGCTCTTACTTCCCCCAAGGTCATTTCCAGTGGGCCCCTCTACTGCTGCCATTCTCAATGAGACACCACGTTAATAGAGAGGAACCTTTCCCATTGCAAGATGCCATTTCTGGTTTTTTTTTTTTTTTTTTTTTTGGTTTTTTGAGGTAGGGTCTCACTCTAGCCCAGGCTGACCTGGAATTCACTATGGAGTCTCAGGGTGGCCTCAAACTCTTGGCGATCCTCCTACCTCTGCCTCCCGAGTGCTGGGATTAAAGGCGTGCGCCACCACGCCCGGCGCCAAGATGCCATTTCTAGAGAGGGGGAAGGACGATCGCCCATTCTTGAATAAAAGTGTGAGAAACAGCACCTGTTCCTGGGTGAAGTTAAGCAGTGTGCTCTGGGCTGGGCAGTAAGACCTACCCAGCACCACTGGGTACTTGGGGCGTCAGCGTGTCCCTTTATAAATGAGATCTCCCTGTTCAGGAGGAGTCATGAGACACTGGATGCTGCTACCCTGTGGCTTCCTTCTCACAGTGAGATGACTCTACACGAGATTGCTCAGCTAACATGCAGATAGGCAGTAGCTGCGGATATAATTAAAAAAAAAAAAGTAGGGGCTGGAGAGATGGCTTAGTGGTTAAAGTGCTTGTCTATGAAGCCTGAGGACCCAGGTTCGATTCCCCGGGACCCATGTAAACCAGATACACAAGGTGATGCATGTGTATGGAGCTTGTTTGCAGTGGCCAGAGGCCCTGGCGTGCCCATTCTCTCTCTCTCTCTCTGTCTGTCTCTTTCTCAAATAAATAAATAAATAATTTTTAAAGTTAACAAAAAATGTAGCGAGAATAATAAAAATTATCATAGTAAAAGTTAAGGACATCTTTTTGTGGTTTTTTTTTGAGGTAGGGTCTCACTCTAGCCCCAGGCTGACCTGGAATTCACTATGTAGTCTCAGGGTGGCCTCAAACTCACGGCGATCCTCCTACCTCTGCCTCCTGAGTGCTGGGATTAAAGACGTGCACCACCACTCCCAGCTAAGGGCACCTGTAACAGGACTGAGTGGACTATGGATTCTCACTGGACTCAGAGAGTCTGGTGAAAATCTGTCAACATTGAAATTCTCATCGACCCAATCATGCCTTACCTGAGGACGCTGAGTGTGAGAGCCAGAAAAGCAGACGCTGGGGTAGAGCAGAAGCACAGAGGTACGCCAGAGTACAGGCAGCCAACAGGGCGTAAGGAGAGGCGCGAGGCGTAGATGAGAGCAAAAGACAGTAGTAACTGAAACACGCACACACACACACACACGCACACCCCATGCTGACAGTCTAGTCAGAGGTTTAGAGATAGTAGAAGCCAAGAGGGCCTCAAACAGACAGTGGCTGTAGACGTAATTGACAATAAAACAATAAACGTGACAGTGGTAAAAAATGAATACGTTCCATTTTTCTGTAAGCTGGATATACTTTGTTAGGTGGTTTAAGCAGACTAACTCCAACTGTGTGAAACTAACGAAGAAACTGAGTCACACCCAGCGAGCCGGATGTCACAAGGCTAAGGACCCATTCTGGCATTAAGGCCAGTACAAAAAGAGAGGCTGTGTTATAAGAATGGGAGATGAACACAGGGCGTGGTGGTACACGCCTTTAATCCCAGCACTCAGGAGGCAGAGGTAGGAGGATCGCTGTGAGTTCGAGGCCACCATAGTGAATTCCAGGTCAGCCTGAGCTAGAGCCAGACTCTACCTCCAAAAACCAAAAAAAGACTGGCAGATGAGGAGAGTAATGGGGGAACTTCCTAGGAGGCTCCATGGTTCACTGGCTCCCTGCACACTCATCTTTCCCCAGGTTGTCTCTCACTGCATCCCTATCAGCTGAGACAATACGGAACCCTCGAGAGAGCTTAACTACTGTTGTGACTTTAAATGAGGTGTACATGTGGGAACCTTTTACCTTTCTCTGAAAGAAACAGGCTAGACAGGATGAAGTGTTTTTATTCTGAATAGAGGTGGCTGCTCTTGGGCTGGAGGGATTGCTTAGTGGTTAAGGTACTTGCCTGTGAAGCCTAAGGACCCAGGTTCAATTCCCCAGGACCCATATAAGCCAGATGTTCAAGGTGGTGCATGCATCTGGAGTTTGTTTGCAGTGGCTACAGGCCCTGGTGCACTCATTCTCTCTCTATCTGCCTCTTTCTCTCTCTCATCAATCAATACATAAATATTAAAAGGTGACCACTCTTAAGATAATCTGGTGACCAAGATGGGTTTGTCTTTCAATCATGTTTTTTGGCGACATTTTTTTGGGGGGGGCGGGGGAGTCATCCTAGGCCCTTCATCTTTCTTGCTGGTATATTTCGTCATACTCTGAGGGAATTCAGAATGGGTTACTCTACAGTGTGTAATTACTGTTGCATATTAATTAAGTGCCATTATATTAATTACATGGCCCTGTTCTACCTCACCCCTTCGTTAAGCAGCCGGGATGAAGAAGTTATGATTATAGGCCCGTGGACACAGACCGAAAGGAAAGATGCTGGAGCGCTGTGTTATCTTTCAACAACAGCCACTTAACATCCACAGCCGGCTCACTTAGGGTCCTCAAGAGTGCAGATTGATTCTAATTAAGACGAGGACAAAGCCAGGGCATACGTCCTTATCGTCTTGTTTCTGCATCAATCTTGTTCGCTTTCATGGGGAGCATGTGGGAGAGGCACCGGTGGGACAAAGAGGAGCACTGCTTTCCCACAGAGTCCTCGGGCCGACAAGTTCCGAGCTTTCCTATCGCAGGGCGAGCAAAGGGTGCGAGCGAGTCCACCCTCGTGTTAAGAAAGGAGACGCGGCGGACCGTTGAGTAAACTCTTCCTGGGAGACGCTGGTTTGGAAAGCAGAGCCTTTAAGGGTCGTTCTCTTCACTGTACCAAGAAATCTGCTAACAACCTGCAGGAGATGTCGTTAGAACTTTACCATTATTTCCGCATAATGGTATTGGGGCTTGAAAAATTAATGATGGACAATTTTATTCTAGCATGTTCAACCCACTGGCTTCTAAATCATTTTAAAAAGCAGCCAATATGCCAAATCAAATGACTAGCCCCTTCCAGAAATAAATAACCAGCCCCTTCCAGAATCAAGTAGCCAGCCCCTTCCAGAAATAAATAACCAGCGCCTTCCAGAATCAAGTAGCCAGCCCTTTTCAGAATCAGGTAGTAACTGGCCCCCAGCACCCCTCCCTGACTTTCCTTACCCCTTCTGAGTGTGAGCCTAATGAGCAGTAGCTTTATCTGGCCTGTCCTATTTTAAACATCAGGCTTGTGCTCAGTTGCCTCCTAAAGCTTTATTTATTTATAGAACAAAAGACTCATATGTGTGGAAATAATAACACTTTTGTCAGGAAGTCAGACAATGACACAGAAGTTCCAGGATCCAAAGGCCATTTTCACTGAAGCACACTTCCCGGGGAGCACGAGACAAGGGAGAAAGGGAAGGGGGAGAAGTCATTTACCCTCTTGCTCTGCAGATGACACCTCCGGGCTGGAAGTAAGCAAGTCATGAGGCCCTCTGCACCATTTACCCCAGTAGAGCCTCTCAGCTCAGAATGTCCCTCTCCTAGGCTCCCCCTGACCACAATGGACCAAAACAGACACAAAGAAAACACGCAATTCTTTCTTGGGGTCCTGGGACTCAACCCAGGCAAGATAGTTCATGGGAAACTGTGAACTCCCTGGCTGGTTACCCTTTCATGTTCTCTGACTGCTTATCCTAGGATCTGATTTAAGTGCCACCATTATCAACACTTTCCAGGTGGCGCAACCGGCCTGCAGGTAGAACCAGACTCATGGGTGGGTAAAGTGGGCAGCAGGCCACCAGCAACAGACAGGATGTCCTCCCAGCTTACAGGACCCCACACTTGGTTTAATGCTTTGCAATTCTCTCTCTCTCTCTCCAGAGTGTCATGCTGTAGCCCAGGCTGGCCTGAACCTCACTTAATAGCCCAGGCTGGCTCAAACTTATGGAGGTTTTCCAGCTTCAGCCTTTCAAGTGGTGAGATTACAGGTGAAAGTCACCATGCCAGGCTTGCTTTGAAATTCCCAACAACTTTTTTTTTTTTTTAATTTATTTAGGGGCTGGAGAGATGGCTTAGCAGTTAAGGTGTTTGCCTGCAAAGTCTAAAATCTCCAGGTCCCACATAAGCCAGATGCAGTGATGCAGGCATGCAATGTCGCACATGTGTACAAGGGGGCACACGTGTCTGGAGTTTGTTTGCAGTGGCCAAAGGCCCTGGTGCACCCATTCTCTCTCTCTCTTAAATAAATGTTAAAAAAAATATTGTATTTATTTGAGAGAGAATGGATGTGCCAGGGCCTCCAGCCACTGTAAACGAACTCCAGATGCATTTCCCACCTTGTGTATCTGGCTTACGTGGATAATGGGGAATCGAACCTAGGACCTTAGGCTTCACAGGCGAGTGCCTTAACTGCTAAGCCATCCCTAGCCCTCCCAACTTTTTGTTTATTTTTATTATTTATTTATTTATTTGAGAGTGACAGACAGAAAGAGGGGCAGAGAGAGAGAGAGAATGGGCACGCCAGGGCCTCCAGCCACTGCAAACGAACTCCAGACGCGTGCGCCCCCTTGTGCATCTGGCTAAGGTGGGTCCTGGGGAATCGAGCCTCGAACCAGTGTCCTTATGCTTCACAGGCAAGCGCTTAACCGCTAAGCCATCTCTCCAGCCCCCTCCCAACTTTTTTTTTTTTTTTTTTTTGGTTTTTCGAGGTAGGCTGACCTGGAATTCACTATGTAGTCTCAGGGTGGCCTCGAACTCATGGCAATTCTCCTGCCTCTGCCTCCCCAGTGCTGGGATTAAAGGCGTGTGCCACCACGCCCGCTCCCAACTTTTTTTTTTAATATTTTTTTTGTTTATTTATTTGAGAGCGACAGACAGAGCGAGAAAGAGGCAGAGAGAGAGACACAGAGAGAATGGGCACGCCAGGGCCTCCAGCTACTGCAAATGAACTCCAGACGCGTGCGCCCCCTTGTGCATCTGGCTAACGTGGGTCCTGGGGAATTGAGCCTCGAACTGGGGTCCTTAGGCTTCACAGGCAAGCGCTTAACCGCTAAGCCATCTCTCCAGCCCGCGCTCCCAACTTTTTAACAAGAGGTCCTATACTTCGTTTTGAACCCTGCAAGTCATACCACTCATCCTGCTTAGAAGGGTGAAGTAAGCGAGTGTACCCAGGTCACTTTGCCAGGGCCACTGCAACAAACTCCCATTGACTGGCTTGAACAACAGACATTTATTCCTACATTTCTAGAAGCTGGAAGTCAAGGTGTCTTCCAACACCTCCTTTCATATCTTGCGGATGGCTCCCCTCTCCGTGTCTTTGCATCTTCTTCAGGCTCAGGCCCACCATGATATCCTCAACTTAATTACCTCTTTAAGGGCCCCATCTTCAAACACAGTCACATTGTGAGATTCTATGGGTTAGGATCTCCGATTCGGCCCAACCGTTAAGGCTCATACGCTCCATTTCTTCTTGTGGGACCCCCGTAAGAATGCATGGGGCTCCTATCACCAGCCGTAGAAGCCGTCTCCCAGAGAAGTCAGCTCTCGCTGGCACGAACAAAGGGGCCAAACAGAAAATGTTTTATGCTAACGATAACACTAGTTGCAATCACAGCTCGCCTAGGGCCGAATCTACTGCTGAGCCCATCTGCCTGTCACAACCTACACACACAGGGACGGCTGCCAGAAAAAGATGGTCCCTGTACAATTATAGGCTCCTGGGCTGCCTGCCTTTGAAAGATTTCAAAATAGCACAGTCGACTCTGCTTTGAGCCAGGAAAAGAAAAAGAAAAAAAAAAAAAAAGGCCACCATTACACTTCTGCTCACAGGCATACAACGACACCTGTGTGGGCCAAATCCAGTGGGCAGCAGTCTAGTCTCTTTATCTCTTAGCTGGCTGAGCAGGGAGTTTGCTGAGATAGCCAGCAATTAAGATAGCTCCTGGGGGCTTGAGAGGTGGCGTAGTGGTTAAAGTGCTTGCCTGAAAAGCCTAAGGACCCAGGTTCTATTCCCCAGTACCCAACATAAGCCAGATGCAGAAAGTGAAGCAAGCACGAAGGTCACACATGCACACAAGGGGGAGCATGCATCTGGAGTTTGATTGCCGTGGCTGAGGTTCCGGCATGCCAATTCTGTCTCCTCTCTCCCTCTCCCGCATTAAAAAAAAAAAAAAAAAAGAAGAAGAAGTCAGTCTGTTGGGCTTGCCTCAAAAAAGAAAAAGAGATAACTCCTGGAAGGGTTAAGACAGGCAACACATTTCCAGCTTGGACATGGATAGTGATTTTTTTTGTTTGTTTTGTTTTGGTTTGTTTTTTTTTACTCTAGAGTCTCACTCTAGCCCAAGCTGACCTGGAATTCACTATGCAGGGTGGCCTCGAACTCACAGCGATTCTTCTACCTCTACCTCCCGAGTGCTGGGATTAAAGGCGTGAGCCTCCATGCCTGGCTACTTTAATTTTTTTTTTTTATGATTTAAAAAAATCATACTTCAGTGGTGGAAACCTTTGCATTAGCTAATAAACATCAACATCACCAGTGAGGAGACAGATTTTGCAGACTTGCAGTGATCACATTTGAGAAGGATTTGACATGGGTTACGGAGCAGTCCAGCCACAAATGAACATCTGCAGCCGCTCGTGAGGAACTATCAAACAAACCTAAATTGAGAGACATTCTGTAAAATAATTGGCTTACCTATAAAAATGTCAGGGACATGAAATGTAAGGACTGAAGAATTCACACTGATAAAAAGACATAAGAGGAAAAGGATAACAAATACAATATGTGTCAATCAAAAAATTTAATTAGAGTCTGGAGAGATGGCTCAGCAGTTAAAGACATTTGCTTGCAAAGCCTGCTGGCCCAGGGTTCAATTCCTCAATACCCATGTAAAACCAGACACCCAAAGTGGTGTGCGCTATGGAGTTTGTTTGCAGTGGCAAGAGAGAGGCCTTGGTGTGCCCAGTCTCTCTCTCAAACACATAAAAATGTTTTTTTTTTTTTTTTTAATTTCTTTTGGTTTTTTCAAGGTAGGGTCCCCTCTAGCTCAGGCTGATCTGGAATTCACTATGTAGTCTCGGGGTGGCCTCGAACTTATGGCGATCCTCCTACCTCAGCCTCCCTAAGTGCTGGAATTAAAGGTGTGAGCCACCATGCCCAGCAAAAAAATTCAACTATAGTCTCTCTGTGTGTGCGTGTGTGTGTGTGCATGCGCGCGTGTGTAGGCATGTACGTCATGGCACATGAGTGGAGGTCAGAGGACAACTTGGAGGTGTCTATACTTCCTCTTTGAAATGAGTCTCTTGCCACTTTAAGCAAGCATCAGCCTAGCTGCCTCTGATGAGTTTAGAATTCTCCTGGCTGGGCCTCCTGCTGTCCCCAGCTCATTGGAATCACAAATGCATCCACTGCTTTCCTTCCAGCTTTCTGTGAGTGTTAGGGAATTGCCTGAGTCAGCAGGCTTTGCAAAAAAGAAAAAAATCACCTTTAAGCTGGGTGTGTTGGGACCCAGCACTTTGGAGGCACAGGTAAAAGGATCACTGTGAGTTCGAGGCCACCCTGAGACTACACAGTGAATTCTCTGAGGCTGACCTCAGCCTAGGTTAGAGTGAGACCCTACCTTGAAAAAGCAAAAATAAGCAAACCACCTTTAGCCACTGAGATACCTCCTTGACCCTTCAATTTTTTTTTAAAGTCACAAGGCCTATAATTTATGAATGTATTATACCGAACTAGATTTTACATAGAAAAAAGTTCTATCAAGGGCAGTATTGGGACAACTGACAAAATTAGAATATATGGGTGTTAGATTTAAGTTATCCATATCATTTCCTAGATTTTGCAACTATAATGTTGATCTAGAAGAGAATGTTCTTGTTTTCAGGATCTGCACATTCAAACCAAGTTGAGAAAAGGGGCTGACATCTGAGGACCCCATGAACCAGATGTGAGGCGAGAAAGAGAACCTGATAAATCACACGTGGCGAGTGTGAGCAAGTTTGTGAGTCTGGATAGAGAGGACAGGCCAGTGCCTCGTCCCACGCTTGCAAATTTTCTAAATGTGATATTGGCTTAAAACGAAACTTCCTTAAAGAAGTAACAAGGGTTCATTGCATGAAACTTTCTAAAGAAAAACAAGTCACTTGCAGCCCTGCCTTGTAGAAGGAGAAGCTAATTTCTTTAGAAGAAAGGCGTTCCTTGGGGACACATGGGCAGGGTGAGCCTTTGTTGCGACTCGCAGCACAGGGTGGTGGGAAGGGAGGCAGACCTAATCTGACAGATGGTTCCCAGGAGGAAACCTGCCCGGAGCTTCTGGGAGAGTCTTCCCCCACGATTTTCTCCTGTTGCACTTCGCATCGCATAGAAATGTGTGGGGGGCAGGGCCGTCATCTTGGAAAGCCAGGGGAATGGAAGACCCCGGGGCTGCTACGCCTCCCACCCGGGACTGCCACAGCTGTAGGGATTTTGCCACGTGGCTCTAAGCCAGTATCGGGCATTCTGGTACAAACCGAAACATCAACTGCTAAATTTCCTCTCTCAAACAATTCTTCCCTTTGCTGTGTTCCTAGGCCCACCCAAACATACAGCAAAAGCCAAGGGAAAAAAGTCTTGGGACCCAATGTGGCTTTTGAGTTTATGGCAATCTTTACAGCCACCAGGTAAGGGGGCACAAATTTCCAGATCGGGATGGGTGTGATTGCGGGGCGGGGGTGTGTGTAGAAAATGGGAAAGGAGCAATCTGGTGTGAGAGGCCCTCAGGCCTGCTAAAGGTAGCTGGACTTTGGTTTGTGTTGTCTTCCAGAAGGGAGGCCCTACTTGGGTGAGGGAAACTGGGGGCATCAGAAAGTGCTGAAGTCCCTGGAGCAGGCAGGCTGGAGGAGACTGTGTCCCCGGGCCACTCCCGCACTCCACCAATGACCTGCCTCACCAAGGCTATGGGAGTAGAGCTTAATGACAGAGGGGGTACCAGAAAGCGCCAGGCTGACCCCTACACTTAAAATTAAAGAATTTCCTGGCTTTCCCAGGCGGCTGCCGAAGATGGCGGAGGGGCAGGTCCTGGTGCTGGATGGCCGAGGCCACCTCCTTGGCCGCTTGGCAGCCATTGTGGTCAAGCAGGTACTGCTGGGCCAGAAGGTGGTGGTGGTGCCCTGCGAGGGCATTAAGATTTCTGGCAATTTCTACGGAAACAAGTTAAAGTACCTGGCCTTCCTTCGAAAACGTATGAACACCAATCCTTCCCGTGGCCCCTAGCCGCATCTTCTGGCGAACTGTGCGAGGCATGCTGCCTCACAAGACCAAGCGAGGGCAGGCTGCCCTGGAACGCCTCAAGGTGTTTGATGGGATCCCCCCACCCCATGACAAGAAAAAGCGGATGGTGGTCCCTGCCGCCCTCAAGGTTGTGCGGCTGAAGCCTACCAGAAAGTTTGCTTACCTTGGGCGCCTGGCTCATGAGGTTGGCTGGAAGTACCAGGCAGTGACAGCCACCCTGGAGGAGAAGCAGAAGGAGAAAGCCAAGGCCAATTACCGGAAGAAGAAGCAGCTCATGAGGCTAAGGAAACAGGCAGAAAAGAATGTGGAGAAGAAAATTAACAAGTTCACAGAGGTTCTAAAAACCCATGGACTCCTGGTATGAGCCCAACAAAGACTGTTTATGCCTCAAAAAAAAAAAAAAAAAAAAAAAAAAAAAAAAAGAATTTCCTGGAACTTACCAAAGAAAATTGTTTTTTTTTTTTAAATCCACATTACTATTGTTATTGATGTTGTTATTATTTGGGCAATACTAGGCTGAAACCAAGGCCTTACATGTACGAGGCAAAGGCTCTGCTATAACACATGCTCCACCGTTACACAGGCCGGGGACGTGCTCCACCGTGACACATGCCGGGGAGGTGCTCCACCGTGACACATGCCAGGGAGGTGCTCCATCCTCACACGTGCTCAGCAAATGTCCATCAGCTGATGAACAGGAAAAGAAAATGTGGTCTCCATGCGTAGTAAAATACTACTGAGGCACGGGACGTATGAAATCCTGTCATAGGCAGCAGCACATACTGGCCTGTAGGTCATTGTGCTGCTTGGAATAAGTCAGACACCGGAGATAAGTGCCACATGTGCCACTTCTGCGAGATTTAGCAGAGCTGACCTCATATGAGTGGAAAGTTCAATGGCAGTTAGCAGATGCTGGGAGGGGATAGAGGAAGAGGGGCTGGGAAAGGCTCACGAAGGGGCACCAACTTGCAGCTAGACATGACTGAGGTATTGTGGAGTGCTGTTGCATGGCAGAATGAGAGCAATTGTGTACTGTATATTTCAAGAAGATAGTAGAAAAGGATTTTTGCATGCTTTACCCTAAAGAAACACAAACATTTGAGAAATAGATATGTTTAACCTGACTTAAGCATTAAACTGTGTATACATATTTCAAAACATCATTTAAGACCAGCTTCTTGCATTGGTAGCATGCCTGACCTTAACACATCCTTTAATACACCCTGGGTGTGCATATTTTGATATTATATACACCAATATAAAATTAACTTAATCTGGGCCAGAGGGATGGCTTAGCGGTTAAGGCATTTGCCTGCAAAACCAAAGGACCCAGGTTCGATTTCCCAGGACCCACGTTAGCCAGATGCACAAGGGGGTGCACGCGTCTGGAGTTGGAGCTTGTTCGCAGTGGCTAGAGGCCCTGGCGCGCCCATTCTCTCTCTCTTCCTCTTTCTTTGTCAAATAAATAAATGAATATTAAAATTAATTAACTCTAACTTTTAAAGTAATACATACATAAAAGAATCCAACTGGGGGATAGGGAGCTGGCTCAGTGGATACCACACCTGCTGCGCAAGCATACCTGAGTTTAGGTGCTCACGTCCCACAGGAAGCCGGACACGGCAGCACTAGTGTCTGTAATCCCCCTCCCTAGGACCGGAAGGGAGATGGAGACAGGAGTCTTACCTAGCAGCTCAGCTGGTGAGCAGAGCCATGGGCAGCAAGAGACCCGGCCTCAAACAAGGTGGAAGGTGAGGACCAGCACCCGAAGTTGTCCTCCGACCTCCACATGTGTGCCACAGCATGTGCACACACACACACACACACCTAATCTGAATTAGTGTGCCAGTGTGTGTGTACTGTGTATGTGCGGAGCGGAGGTCAGAGGAGAACCTCCTATCCCTAGGAACACTACGCACTTTCATTTTTTTAATTGACAATGTCCATACTTGCAGACAATAAACCATGATAATTCCTCCCCTTCCCTCCCTCAGTTTCCCCTTCACAGCTCCACTCTCCATCCTATCCCATCCCTCTGTCTGTTAGTGTCTCTTTTATTTTGATGTCATCGTCTTTTCCCCCTATTATGAGGGTCTTGTGAAGGTAGCGCCAGGCACTGCGAGGTCATGGATATCGAGGCCAACTTCTGTCTGGACTTATTTTTTTTGGAGGGGCTCCTTCTGTCTCCATAGCACTGGGATTACAGGCATACAACTAGCATTTTTTTTTTGTGGATACTGGGGATAAAACTCAAGTGCTCATGTGTGTGGGGCAAGCACTTTGCCCGCTGAGTTATTGCCCCAGGCCCTCAAGCTAAACTGAAAAGGAATCATCTTGCCCACCCATCTCCATCTCCTCAGTTCCTCTCTTCACGCCCCAGTCCAAGAATCAACATGAGCCGGGCATCCCCTCGACTTACAGACGGGGTTAATTTATGGTCATTAATGCCACGGGCTCCAGGCTATGCCTGTCTTTCTGTGATTATCTATCGGCTTTGTCTTAATGGTTGCAGGCCCAAACTGGTTTCAAGATTACTTAAGGAATTTCAAGCATGAAATATGTACACAGTGATATCCAAAACTGTGTGTGTGTGAGAGAGAGAGAGAGAGAAATCTTTTCCTCCCACTATCTCTTCCCATGGCCTCTTTTAAAGATAAAGGAAACCAACCCTTGCTGAGAAACACACACGCATTCAAGTCTCATGGTCATCATTGACTCATATATTTTCACCTGCACCAATCACCAGCAAGGGGTTCAGGGTCACAGTGACTGACTGAGGTCAAGTTCATCCGGAGTTAGGAAGGGAAAGGTAGGTGTCTGAACATTAAGAAGTGGAAGAGGCACTCGACCTCCCCACACCAAAGCTTGGCCACAGGCCCAGGGGTCTTGCCATGACACTGTCGTACCCAGTCCCAATCCAAGGTGACTAGTGAACACACGCTGAAGCTCACCAGACAGTGAACTTAATGTCGCATCCTAAGACCTGCTCCGGATTGGTTCTGGGATGACCCTCAGAGGTTCATGTGTTAAATTCTTGGTTCCCCTGCTTGGTGGCATTATTAGGAGTTGGTAGAAACTTCCAGTTAGACAGAGATAATATTTTACAAGCTTTCTGGACATCCGTTAGCCCAGACAAGTGGACATATAAAACTTAGGCCATCACATAAAAGCAGTTTATAAATCCTGGACACAGTACACTTTCCCTGCCCATCTGCTTCCTCCTCTTTACCCTGCTGCAGACACCCGGAGCAGTGAATGGATTTATCCATGACTGGGAAACTCACTCGGATACATATGGACCACCCTTCTCTTTTTCCTGTCCTGTCCTGAGTACAGTTTGTTCCTCTTCCTCTGTGGTTTACTGATGTTCAGAGTGAAATACTCTCAGGAAAATTTCCTTATTCACTGTGATGCTATTTTCCCCACTTTCAACTGGATGTATCTTCCGGTACACCATGGCGTGAATATAGTCTTAGTGTGGTATATCTTCTGTGGCACTTACATTTAATAACAAGAAAGAGATTAAACCACAACCTAGTCAACAAGTCATATGTTTTATATATATATTATGTGTTATATTATATGTAATATATCATATTATGTATAATATATAATATAGATACAATATAAGTCATGGAAAATCAGAACAAGGAAGAAAGATTGGGGAAAATGGGGTGACGATAGAAGGTCAGAGAGGCCTCGTTTAGAAGATGAAATGTGGGGCTGGAGAGATGGCTCGGCAGTTAAGAGTACTTCTGGGCAACCATGAAGGCCTGAGGAGGCCCGGAGACCACTCTAGCTCTGTGTCTAGGACCCACATTAACTGCTGGGCATGGGCACACATTTTTGGAACCCTAGTCCCTTAGGGGAGCAGAGACTCAACCACCAGAGCTCATGAACAAAAGAGCAAGCTTGAGGATCACCGAGAGACTTGGAGCAAATAGGAACGGGCAGAAGAGGGCTGCAGAGATGGCTCCGTGGTTAAAGGCACTTGCTTACAAAGCCTACTGGCCTGGGTTTTCCAGCACACACATAAGGCCAGATGCACAAGATGTGCATCTGGAGTTCATGCAGTTCATTTGCAGTGATAAGAGGCCCTGGTGTACCCATATTCTCTCTCTCTCAAATAAATAAAAATATTTATAACAACTTAAAAAAAAGAGGGCTGGAGAGATGGCTTAGCGATTAAGGCACTTGCCTGTGAAGCCTAAGGATCTAGATTCGATTCTCCAGGTCCCACGTAAGCCAGATGCACAAGTTGGCACATACATATGGAGTTTGTTTGTAGTGGCTAGAGGCTCTGCAATGCCCATTCTCCATCTGTCTCTAATAAATAAATTAATACACAAATAAGTCTTTTAAAAAATTTAAAAAAGAATAGGCAAAAGAACAATGGAGTGGGACACCTTATGTTATACTGTGGCCACTATAGACAAGTGCACCCAGTTGCAGGTGAATTCCTGAGTGCCACATGGGCACATACGTGTGCACACACCACACACACACACACACACACACACACACACACACACTACATGCACAAGCAAAAGAAAATGACATTTTGAAATTCACCACTTTAAAGTGCACAGTCCCATAGGTTTTTTTATATTCATAAAGCTGTACAACCATCAAATTATAGAATATTTTCATGCTGGAGAAATGGCTTAACAGTTAAGGCACTTGCCTATGAAGCCTGAAGGCCAAGGACCAAGGTTCAACTCTCCAAAGCCCACGTAAGCCAGACGCACAAAGGTGAGGCAAGCACAAGGTCACACATGCCCACTAGGTGGCACAAGCGACTGGAATTTGAATGCAGTGGCCAAGGCCCTGGTGCACCAATTCTCTCTCTCTCTCTCTAAAATAAAAAAAATTAAAATTAAAAAAATTTAAATATGGGATACTTTCATTACTCCAAAGTGAACACTTATCTTCATTATTACCCAAACCCTCACCTGCCCACACCAGCTCACAAGAGCCGTTACTCTACCTTGTCTCTGTTCCCTAACATATTCCAGCTTCTACCTTAGGACCAAAATGACAAAACCCAATAATGTTCTTGTCACCAATCACACAGGGTGTCCTCTGTCTCATCAGCCCACCTACATCTCTCCCAGACCCACAGCCTCTGGTCAGGGCATACTTGAAGTGTTCCTTTATTTCTACTGTAAAACTCAGCCCCTTCTTCTGACTCCTAAAAAGCAGATGTTGGTGACCAGCTCCCTGGACATAGTTGGCTTTCATTTATTTCCTTGGGTTCTCTGGGAAATAGGGTTCTGAGATAAGACTTACACGGAGGTTTGTTGGAGAACCACATGCTCAGAATGAAACTTGTGAAGATGATGTTGGTATTAGGGTTGGGAAGACAGACAAGTTCAAGTGGGACACAACTGTGGTGGAGCCCAAAGAACTATGGGACTCGAATGATGTGATGGTTAATGTCCCTTGTCAACTTGACAGGATTTAGAATCACTGTGGAAACAAATCTCTGGGCTTGTCTATGAGGGGCACTCTACATTATGTTAAATGAGATGGGAAGACCCACCCCCACCCCCAACCCAACTGTTCCCAGTGCCCTTCCATGGGCCGGAGTTCAAGACTGAAGAAAAGAAAACAGAGTAGGGCTAGAGAGATGGCTTAGCTGTTAAGGCACTTGCCTGCAAAGCCAAAGGGCCCATGTTCAATTCCCCAGGACCCATGTAAGCCAGATGCACAAAATGGCGCATGTGTCTGGAGTTCGTTTGCAGCAGCTAGAGGCTCTGGTGTGTCTATTCTCTCTCTCTCTGTCTGCCCCCCCCCCTCTCTGCCTTTTATCTCTCTCAAATAAATAAATAAATATTTAAAAGATTATTGAAAAAAAAGAGAACAGAGCAGGCTGAGACCAGCGACCATGCTGCTCTGCTTCCTGACTACGAGCTGAATATGACAAGCTCTTCGCGCTCCAGCTGCCGTGTCTCTCCCGCCGTGACAGACTGCGTCCCCTTGAGCTGTGAGCCAAATGAAACCCTTCCTCCTTAAGTTGTTTTTGTCACATATTTTATCATAGTAGCAAAAAAAAAAAAAAAAAGCGATTAATACAGATGACTCTTCAGAAATTGTCCTGGGTTAGTCATGGGTACAGGCCAGGCTACCCTAATAGAAGGAGGAGTGTAGAAATTGCTTTTCTTATTGTTATGACCACACACCCGACAAGAAGCAACTTGAGAGAGGAGATGTTTAATGTGACTCTTGGTGTGAGGGGATGGGCTCCTCACGGCAGCTCATCACACGCTCTCCGCAGTCCAGCAGCAGAAAGAGATGGATGGTATTACCTGGCATGCTGTCTCCTCTCCTCCCTGTTCCACTCAGTTCCCTAGCTCACAGACGGTGGATCTTTCCCCGCAGCTCTGCCTTGAAACACCCTCACCAACACACCCCGAGGTGTGCTCAATCTCCTAGGGGATTCGAAGTCCAGCCAGCTTGACACCGACGGTTAGCCAGCACAGGGACCTGGAGGGAGGCAGCTCTCTCTGACCAAAAGTAAGACGGAGGGAGCGGCTCAGCCACGAGCTCTCTGCAGCAGCACCATGGGCCTCTGGGAACCAACACCAGGACCTCCTTCCGCAAGGAGAGCAATGACTCCACCAAGCATCCACGTGGTGACCGATCATTGCCCAGCTGTGAATCCAAGCCCGAGGCTCTTCTCACAACGCAACTATTACCACTCAAAAGACATGGCAAAGGGTGCTTTGTGAACACTCATTTGTTTCTTTCTTCACAGTCCAGAACCAAACCCTATATGTACAACCATTCAGACATTTTTAGCAAGTGATGTAGAGTGTAACAGTGGGCTCAGCGGAGTATGGCATTAAAAGATCTGAAATGCCTGAGCTAGAGTGAAACCCTACTTTGAAAAATCATATATATATATATATATATGTATATGTATATGTATATGTATATGTATATGTATATATATATACATATATATATGCATGTATATATATATATATATGTATATATATATATGTATATATCTGAACTCAACCAACCAAGACCAGTTATCTCAATTGCCCCACATTCACAATCACGCCATCGCAATGTTACAGTTCATTACGCAATGTTCCCTCACTCAGCGGGACAGGACATTGTGACTTCCAGCTTTCTGAGGTGAGAAACGACAAGCAGAATCTAAATAGAATCATATCCCGCTCAACGACAGTCACCCCCTAGGGACAAATGTGTCATCTCTGTCAAGATGCTAATAAAATCAACCTTGGAAGTTAGTAAAGTATTAATTTATTCTTTAAAAGGGTCTTTTACAGAATATTTTTATTTATTTTCGTGTGTGTGTGCGCGCACGCGTGTGCACATGTGCACGGATGGGTGTGGCAGGGTCTCTTGTCATCGCAGACAAATGCCAGATACTTGCATTACTTTACATGGGTTCTGGGGAATTGAACCAAGACTTGACAGGTTTGTAGGCAAGTGTCTTTAACCACTGAGCAATCTGCCCAGCCCTCAAACAATTTTTCTATTCAAACACACACACACTGTCATTTGTATTATGTGATTATCACAAAACTTTTGGCTTTGTATGAGCTACTTAAACTCAAAATTTCCTTTTTGGTTTGACCAGTGGATCATCTGGTTTTGTACCCAGTAATGAAAATTTATCTGAGAATTATTAGGAATATAATTCAAGTTCTGTCTACACACAGGTCTGAACAAGCCCTTGAGCTGTAAACAAGGTTTGTACTTTGTGAAAAACATATCACAAGACCATTCGAATGTGTTAATCATTGCTCTCAGAGCTTCCAAGTTTCTTCTGAGTGCCCTGGAAGTTCCCTCACACCTTTCCCTCCCCTCCTCCCCCTCCTTCCCCTCGGAGAAAGTTGGTCACTCCTGGCTGACCTTGTACTGTTAATGACTAACTTGTAGTCCCAGTCTGCTTTAGTTCAGGGCAAAGCATGGCAGTTCTGCGACTCTGGGTCGTCAGAATTGTCAAGGGAATCCTTCAACATGGAGACCACGGAAAGTGTGTCCCAGCGCTGCACAGTCACAACTGCTGGGGCATTGCTGTGACACATGTGTAGTTAAAAGCCGGCTGCTGGAATTCTCTCAAGCAGCACAGCTCACTACATCACTGCTCACAAACAATCTGTGCACTTCTAGCAACCAGTAACGGTTTCCTGGATGTAGACGTGTGTAGTGAGCACAGGCTGTGTGCGTAATGGCCATCGATGGAAGTGGAAACAGACTGGATTTGCCAACAGCCGCTCCTGTGTGTGCGGGAGGTCAAGTCCCATGGGGGTAAAGTGAGGACAGAGGAAGGTCTAGTCCCATGGGGACAAAGTGAGGGCAGAGGAAGGTCTAGTCCCATGGGGGCAAAGTGAGGGCAGAGGAAGGACTAGTCCCATGGGGCAAAGTGACGGCAGAGGAAGGTCTAGTCCCATGGGGCAAAGTGAGGGCAGAGGAAGGTCTAGTCCCATGGGACAAAGTGAGGACAGAGGAAGGCCTAGTCCCATGGGGGCAAAGTGAGCACAGAGGAAGGTCTAGTCCCTTGGGGGCAAAGTGAGGGCAGAGGAAGATCTAGTCCCATGGGTGCAAAGTGAGGGCAGAGGAAGGTCTAGTCGTAAGAGGTAAAGTGAGGGCAGAGGAAGGTCTAGTCCCATGGGGCAAAGTGAGGGCAGAGGAAGGTCTAGTTCCATGGGGCAAAGTGAGCACAGAGGAAGGTCTAGTCCCATGGGGCAAAGTGAGGGCAGAGGAAGGTCTAGTTCCATGGGGTAAAGTGAGGACAGAGGAAGGTCTAGTCCCATGGGGGCAAAGTGAGGACAGAGGAGGGTCTAGTCCCATGGGGGCAAAGTGAGGGCAGAGGAAGGTCTAGTCCCATGGGGCAAAGTGAGCGCAGAGGAAGGTCTAGTCCCATGGGGCAAAGTGAAGACAGAGGAAGGTCTAGTCCCATGGGGCAAAGTGAAGACAGAGGAAGGTCTAGTCCCATGGGGCAAAGTGAAGACAGAGGAAGGACTAGTCCCATGGGGCAAAGTGAGGACAGAGGAAGGCCTAGTCCCATGGGGGCAAAGTGAGGACAGAGGAAGGTCTAGTCCCATGGGGGCAAAGTGAGGGCAGAGGAAGGTCTAGTCCCATGGGGGCAAAGTGAGGGCAGAGGAAGGTCTAGTCCCATGGGGCAAAGTGAGGGCAGAGGAAGGTCTAGTCCCATGGGGCAAAGTGAGGGCAGAGGAAGGTCTAGTCCCATGGGGCAAAGTGAGGGCAGAGGAAGGTCTAGTCCCATGGGGCAAAGTGAGGACAGAGGAAGGTCTAGTCCCATGGGGCAAAGTGAGGACAGAGGAAGGTCTAGTCCCATGGGGGCAAAGTGAGGGCAGAGGAAGGTCTAGTCCCATGGGGCAAAGTGAGGGCAGAGGAAGGTCTAGTCCCATGGGGCAAAGTGAGGCAGAGGAAGGTCTAGTCCCATGGGGCAAAGTGAGGGCAGAGGAAGGTCTAGTCCCATGGGGCAAAGTGAGGGCAGAGGAAGGTCTAGTCCCATGGGGCAAAGTGAGGGCAGAGGAAGGTCTAGTCCCATGGGGCAAAGTGAGGGCAGAGGAAGGTCTAGTCCCATGGGGCAAAGTGAGGGCAGAGGAAGGTCTAGTCCCATGGGACAAAGTGAGGGCAGAGAAGGTCTAGTCCCATGGGGCAAAGTGAGGGCAGAGGAAGGTCTAGTCCCATGGGGCAAAGTGAGGGCAGAGGAAGGTCTAGTCCCATGGGACAAAGTGAGGGCAGAGGAAGGTCTAGTCCCATGGGGCAAAGTGAGGGCAGAGGAAGGTCTAGTCCCATGGGGCAAAGTGAGGGCAGAGGAAGGTCTAGTCCCATGGTTCAAAGTGAGGGCAGAGGAAGGTCTAGTCCCATGGGGCAAAGTGAGGGCAGAGGAAGGTCTAGTCCCATAGGGGCAAAATGAGGGCAGAGGAAGGTCTAGTCCCATGGCGGCAAAATGAGGGCAGAGGAAGGTCTAGTCCCATGGGGCAAAGTGACGGCAGAGGAAGGTCTAGTCCCATGGGGCAAAGTGACGGCAGAGGAAGGTCTAGTCCCATGGGGCAAAGTGAGGGCAGAGGAAGGTCTAGTCCCATGGGGGCAAAGTGAGGGCAGAGGAAGGTCTAGTCCCATGGGGCAAAGTGACGGCAGAGGAAGGTCTAGTCCCATGGGGCAAAGTGAGGGCAGAGGAAGGTCTAGTCCCATGGGGCAAAGTGAGGGCAGAGGAAGGTCTAGTCCCATGGGGCAAAGTGAGGGCAGAGGAAGGTCTAGTCCCATGGGGCAAAGTGAGGGCAGAGGAAGGTCTAGTCCCATGGGGCAAAGTGAGGGCAGAGGAAGGTCTAGTCCCATGGGGCAAAGTGAGGGCAGAGGAAGGTCTAGTCCCATGGGGCAAAGTGAGGGCAGAGGAAGGTCTAGTCCCATGGGGCAAAGTGAGGGCAGAGGAAGGTCTAGTCCCATGGGGCAAAGTGAGGGCAGAGGAAGGTCTAGTCCCATGGGGCAAAGTGAGGGCAGAGGAAGGTCTAGTCCCATGGGGCAAAGTGAGGGCAGAGGAAGGTCTAGTCCCATGGGGCAAAGTGAGGGCAGAGGAAGGTCTAGTCCCATGGGGCAAAGTGAGGGCAGAGGAAGGTCTAGTCCCATGGGGCAAAGTGAGGGCAGAGGAAGGTCTAGTCCCATGGTTCAAAGTGAGGGCAGAGGAAGGTCTAGTCCCATGGGGCAAAGTGACGGCAGAGGAAGGTCTAGTCCCATGGGACAAAGTGAGGGCAGAGGAAGGTCTAGTCCCATGGGGACAAAGTGAGGGCAGAGGAAGGTCTAGTCCCATGGGACAAAGTGAGGGCAGAGGAAGGTCTAGTCCCATGGGGGCAAAGTGAGCACAGAGGAAGGTCTAGTCCCATGGTTCAAAGTGAGGGCAGAGGAAGGTGTAGTCCCATGGTTCAAAGTGAGGGCAGAGGAAGGTGTAGTCCCATGGGGCAAAGTGAGGACAGAGGAAGGTCTAGTCCCATGGGGCAAAGTGAGGGCAGAGGAAGGTCTAGTCCCATGGGGCAAAGTGAGGGCAGAGGAAGATCTAGTCCCATGGGGCAAAGTGAGGGCAGAGGAAGGTCTAGTCCCAGGGGACAAAGTGAGGGCAGAGGAAGGTCTAGTCCCATGGGACAAAGTGAGGGCAGAGGAAGATCTAGTCCCATGGGACAAAGTGAGGGCAGAGGAAGGACTCGTCCCATGGGGCAAAGTGAGGGCAGAGGAAGATCTAGTCCCATGGGGCAAAGTGAGGGCAGAGGAAGGTCTAGTCCCAGGGGACAAAGTGAGGGCAGAGGAAGGTCTAGTCCCAGGGGACAAAGTGAGGGCAGAGGAAGGTCTAGTCCCATGGGACAAAGTGAGGGCAGAGGAAGGTCTAGTCCCATGGGGCAAAGTGAGGGCAGAGGAAGGTCTAGTCCCATGGGGCAAAGTGAGGGCAGAGGAAGGTCTAGTCCCATGGGACAAAGTGAGGGCAGAGGAAGGTCTAGTCCCATGGGACAAAGTGAGTACAGAGAATAGCGGCTCATCTTGGAAAAGCTGCTGCGGAGTTGGTGTGAGCACTGCTTGCTGGAAAACAAAATCTAAAGCTTAGTAAGGAACTGCAAGTTATCTTCAAGGTGTCAGAAAACATCAGTATTAGAGCTGGCCATGGTAGTGCACACCTCTGATCTCCACACCTAAGATGCAGAGGCAAGAGGATTGCCACAAGTTCAAGACCTGCCTGGTCTACACAGTGAGTTCCAAGCCAGGCCGAGCCACGTAGCAATACCTTGTCTGAAAAGAAAAAAAAAAAATCAGTGCTGGATGGCTTAGATGGCTTAGCAGTTAAGGTGCTTGCCTGCAAAGCCAAAGGACCCAGGTTCGATTCCCCAGGACCCACATAAGCCAGATTCACAATGTGGTACATGTGTCTGGAGTTTGTTTGCA
Source organism: Dipus sagitta (assembly GCA_036346955.1). Lineage (NCBI taxonomy): Eukaryota > Metazoa > Chordata > Mammalia > Rodentia > Dipodidae > Dipus > Dipus sagitta. Next base: position 3,231,828 of record CM070789.1, read on the forward strand.
ATGGCTAGAGGCCCTGGCATGCCCATTCTCTCTCTCACTCTGCCTCTTTCCCTCTACCTCAAATAAATAAATTAAAATATTAAAAATAAATAAAAAAGAAAGCAAAAGAAAAAACCAGAAGATGTGGGCATTGGAAAAGATGGCTGTTGAGAGAAATTATTAAGCATATAACTTGAGTATATCTTTGGTGAAGGTGATAGGGAGGTCCCAACTATGAGAGAACCTAACTTCATTTACTTTACCAGGCATGTACTGAGTACTTCCTGTGTTCCCTGCATTTTCCTACAGTGCACCCAGCACAGTCTCTATATTTGGATTGCTATCACACAGAAATGGATGGCTTTTTATTAATTTGATTTTACTTGGTTTGGCATTGAAGACTGAACCCAGAAGCCTCACACATACTAAATCACTAAGCTACACTGTCTATCTGGCAAGATATTTTTTAATATGTATATATACATATATATGTGTATATACACACACACACACACACATATATATATTATTGACAACTTCTATACTTACAGACAACAAACCATGGTATTTCCCTCCCTTCCCCAACTTTCCCCTTCATAACTCTGCTCTCCGTCATATCCCCTCCTTCTCTGTTGGGAGCCATAAAGCAATGAGTCCTGCTGGACAGGACACTTCTCTCCATTAGTCTCTCTTTTAATTTGATGTCATCATCTTTTTCTCCTATTATGAGGGTCTTGTGTAGGTATTGCTAGGCACTGTGCGATCTTGGATATCGAGGCCAATTTCTGTCTGGACAGTTGTATGTAAGGAGTGGTACCCTTCCTTTGGCTCTTACATTCTTTCTGCCACCTCTTCCGCAATGGGCCTTGAGACTTGGAGGGTGTGAGATGTTTCAGTGCTGGACACTCCTCCATCTCTTCTTCTCAGCACTATGTTGCCTTCTGGGTCATCCCAGTGGTCATTGCCATCTGAAAAGAGAAGCTTCTCTAACCAGAAGTGAGAGTACCATTAATATATGAGTATGAACATTAAGTATAGTGCTTTCAGGGCAATTCGGTGAGAGTAATATTTGCATTTATCCAGACAAGAGTAGGCTTTATACCCCTAAAGTTCATGACCTCCCCTGCCATAGGCTTTTGATTAGGTTTTCAGTACCAGGCACGTATTCCCTCCCATAGAATGGGCCTTCAATCCAATTAGAGAGCAGTTGGTTTCCCCCAGGGCAGACATGCTCTGTTTGGCCTGTCTGGCCAAACTTGAGGTTTCCAGTGTCCACTGTTTTCACTGCTGATAACTTCTGTCTCCCATAAGGCTGCATGCAGTGCAGCTTTTTCCAGCTTTCAGTTGGCTGGGCTACAGGGAGAAGGTTTTCTGCTCAGCACCACCTTGATTTCTCAGTGACTTTGCTGCTCAGGCATGTGAAGTCTTCAGCAATAGGATCTTACCATCTCTTTCTCACAGGAAACCAAGAGCCTTGGCAATAGCCTGTAATGTTTTGGAGGCAATAGGGACCTCCCTGGCCAACAATAAAAACATCTTGTTAGCTCTGTAGAGTCTCAACACCTTGGGGGTGGGATTGGAACTTCCTAATGTACAGGGTTCTTGAAAGTATTTGGATACATGGGGTTAAGTGGGCCAGTAATGGAGAATCACTGTTCCCAAGAGCACAAGGGTTAAGTGTTTGCTTTAGGAAAATGCAGAAGCTGGCGTGGTCTGGAGCTCTGCGCCCGACTTCTAAGTTTTCACTGTTTCTTTTCTCTGAAATGCTTACATACCCATTCTTCAAGATCCGTCCAGGGGCATGGAGACGGTTCAGTCAGGGGAGTGCTTGTCGCATGAGGATCTGAGATGGCACCCTCTGCACCCACGTAGATGCCAGGCAGGGTGGCGAGTGCCTGGAATCCCGTTGCTCTGAAGACAGGGACAGAGGATCCCCGGAGGAAGGTGGCTGCCTAGTCTAGTTGAATCCAATCAGTGGGCTCTGGTTCACTGAGAGACCCTGCCTCAATAAATAAGGTGGAAAGCAACAGAGAGTATACCTGACATCAAGTCTGACCTCCACGTGGACACACTCGTACGCGCATGTGACCGCCACACACAAATCCACTCATATGTAAGAATTGGAGCCACATTCCACGCTGCTCTGTCCATCATCTTTCCAGCTAGTGTGCAAACAGCCCTCACATGTCCGCTTCACCATCTCTGAATTTTCACCCCATCACTGCCTCTTGAGCCCACTTACACCACTGGATGGCTTGTTTTGTTTTTGTTAAGACAGGATCTCATTGTTGTAGTCATCTTTTCATTGCTGGGACAAAAATACCAGACCTATTGTTTACATACTAAGTATGTCCATATCTAATAAAAATAAATCAGAAGCTGGGCGTGGTGGTGCACGCCTTTAATCCCAGCACTCGGGAGGCAGAGGTAGGAGGATCGCCGTGAGTTCGAGGCCACCCTGAGACTCCATAGTGAATTCCAGGTCAGCCTGGGCTAGAGTGAGACCCTACCTCGAAAAACCAAAAAAATAAAAATAAAAACAAACAAATAAATAAATAAATCAGATAAAAACAGACCTAAAGCAGCTGATGGGAGGAAAAGTTACTTTTTGTTTTTTATTTTGGCTTACAGTCTTGAGAAATGCTCCCTGACAGTCCATCACCTTGGCCACGGCAGGTGGTTGACAGCAACCGTGAGCTCTCCTCAGGCTTTGCAAGTAAGTGCCTCTGACCACTGAGTCATCTCTCCAGCCTTCCATGGTACTCTGTGAAAAAAAAAAATAAGCAAACGACCCTGACACAGGAGTACCTAGAATTTTATTGGTGAGGACATCAGGAGGGGAAGGACAACATCTGTGTCGTTAGGAAGGCAGTAAGTCCTCTACTTCCAGTTTCAAGGAAGGCATGATCATCTCGCGGAACCCCCACATGGCGCGGTGCCCCAGCATGCTGGGGAGCAGCCTTTCGAAGATGAACGTGGCGTCCACGAACAGAAAGTAACAGGAAAGTCCCGTGACGCTGACCACGCCGAGCACCGTGAAGAGCCTCAGCATGCGCTTCCTGCGAGCAGAGAGCATGGCAGTGTTAAGGAACGCCTGGACAGGACGGCCTGGACAGGAGGCCAAGCTCCTCCACGCAGGAGGCTCGAAGACCCCAGGTCCCTGACCTTCTCCTGACCTCGGCTGACCACTGTCTGAGAAGCAGACCGAAGGACTGCCATTGGCATCTAAGATCTACAGCCGCTGGGTGCCAGGGGCTCCCCTGCGACAGTCTCCCCAAAGCAGCTTATTCCCAACGTTACTTCGCTTGGGAGGTGCACGCTGCCTGGGGCACAGGGGAGGGCACACACGAGAAGGTTTCCTTCGGGACACAGAATACAACGTGACCAGTGGAGCTAAGCTCCCCGGACGGGTTTTGTCCTTTCTGAATCCTTCACGACTCCTCCTACGGGGTGAACTGTGCATTTTGCTGCCTTTAGGGTCTTGTGTTACTACCTTTTGCCCATCAACGCGACATAGGATCAAGGTGGAAAATCTAGGCAAAACAAGTGCCACAGATCAGCTGACTGCGTGGGGATAAACACCAGAGAACTCATTTCAGACAGCCCAGCCATAGCGGCCGTGACCCAGCTCAGTGGGTGCCACACCGGGGCGCCCTGGTACTTTTTTCTGCAATTGCTTTCACCACACACACACGCCAGAGAATCCGTGTTCTCAGACGCCGGGCACAGTGGCACACACCTTCAATCCCAGCACTCAGGAGGCAGAGGGAGGAGGATCGCTGTGAGTTCAAGGCCACCCTGAGATTACATAGTTAATTCCAGGTCAGTGTGGACCACAGTGAGACCCTACCTCAAAAAACAAACGAAAAAACCCAGATACTCCATTAGGGCTATGACCACACACCCGACAAGAAGCAACTTGAGAGAGGAGATGTTTAATGTGACTCTTGGTGTGAGGGGATAGGGCTCCTCACGGCAGCTCGTCAAACGCTCTCGCAGTCAAGCAGCCAGAAGAGATGGATGGTATTACCTGGCATGCGGTCTCCTCTCCTCCCTGTTCCACTCAGTTCCCTAGCTCACAGACGGTGGATCTTTCCCCGCAGCTCTGCCTTGAAACACCCTCACCAACACACCCCGATGTGTGCTCAATCTCCTAGGGGATTCGAAGTCCAGCCAGCTTGAGACCGACGGTTAGCCCAGCACAAGGACCTGGAGGAGGAGCTCTCTCTGACCAAAAGCAAGACGGAGGGAGCGACTCAGCCATGAGCTCTCTGCAGCAGCACCATGGGCCTCTGGGAACCAACACCAGGACCTCCTTCCGCAAGGAGAGCAATGACTCCACCAAGCATCCACGTGGTGACCGATCATTGCCCAGCTGTGAATCCAAGCCCAGGCTCTTTCACAACGCAACTATTACCACTCAAAAGACATGGCAAAGGGTGCTTTGTGAACACTCATTTATTTATTTCTTCGCAGTCCAGAACCAAACCCTATATGTACAACCATTCAGACATTTTTAGCAAGTGATATAGAGTGTAACAGTGGACTCAGCTGAGTATGGCATTAAAAGATCTGAAATGCCTGAGCTAGAGTGAAACCCTACTTTGAAAAATCATATATATATATATATATATATATATGTATATATATATATATATATATATATATGTATATATCGAACTCAACCAACCAAGACCAGTTATCTCAATTGCCCCACATTCACAATCACGCCATCGCAATGTTACAGTTCATTACACAATGTTCCTCACTCAGCGGGACACAGGTACATTGTGACTTCAAGCTTTCTGTAGGTGAGAAACGACAAGCAGAATCTAAATAGAATCATATCCCGCTCAACGACAGTCACCCCCTAGGGACAAATGTGTCATCTCTGTCAAGATGCTAATAAAATCAACCCTTGGAAGTTAGTAAAGTATTAATTTATTCTTTAAAAGGGTCTTTTACAGAATATTTTTATTTATTTTCGTGTGTGTGTGTGCGCACACGTGTGCACATGTGCACGGAGGGTGTGGCAGGGTCTCTTGTCATCGCAGACAAATGCCAGATACTGCATTACTTTACACGGGATCTGGGGAATTGAACCCCAGACTTGACAGGTTTGTAGGCAAAGTGTCTTTAACCACTGAGCAATCTGCCCAGCCCTCAAACAATTATTTCTATTCAAACACACACACACTGTCATTTGTATTATGTGATTATCACAAAACTTTTGGCTTTGTATGAGCTACTAAACTCAAAATTTCCTTTCTGGTTATGACCAGTGGATCATCTGGTTTTGATATCTAGTAATGAAAATTTATCTGAGAATTATTAGGAATATAATTCAAGTTCTGTCTAACACAGGTCTGAACAGGCCCCTGAGCTGTAAACAAGGTTTGTACTTTGTGAAAAACATATCACAAGACCATTCGACTGTGTTAATCATTGCTCTCAGAGCTTCCGAGTTTCTTCTGTGTGCCCTGGAAGTTCCCTCACACCCTTTCCCTCCCCCTCCTCCCCCTCCTTCCCCTCGGGAGAAAGTTGGTCACTCCTGGCTGACCCTTGTACTCGTTAATGACTAACTTGTAGTCCCAGTCTGCTTTAGTTCAGGGCATAAGCATGGCAGTTCTGCGACTCTGGGTCGTCAGAATTGTCAGGGAAATCGTCAACATGGAGACCACGGAAAGTGTGTCCAGCGCTGCACCAGTCACAACTGCTGGGGCATTGCTGTGACACATGTGTAGTTAAAAGCCGGCTGCTGGAATTCTGTCAAGCAGCACAGCTCACTACCTCCTGCTCGCAAACAATCTGCGCCGTTTAGCAACCAGTAAGGGGTTTCCTGGATGTAGACGTGTGGTAGTGGGCACAGGCTGTGTGCGTAATGGCCATCGATGGAAGTGGAAACAGACTGGATTTGCCAACAGCCGCTCCTGTGTGTGCGGGAGGTCAAGTCCCATGGGACAAAGGGAGGGCAGAGGAAGGTCAAGTCCCATGGGGCAAAGTGAGGGCAGAGGAAGTTCTAGTCCCATGGGGCAAAGTGAGTGCAGAGGAAGGTCTGTCCCATGGGGCAAAGTGAGGGCAGAGAAGGTCTAGTCCCATGGGACAAAGTGAGGGCATAGGAAGGTCTAGTCCCATGGAGGCAAAGTGAGGCAGAGGAAGGTCTCGTCCCATGGGGCAAAGTGAGGGCAGAGAAGGTCTAGTCCCATGGGACAAAGTTGAGGGCAGAGGAAGGTCTAGTCCCATGGGGCAAAGAGAGGGCAGAGGAAGGTCTAGTCCCATGGGTGCAAAGTGAGGGCAGAGAAGGTCTAGTCCATGGGGCAAAGTGAGGGCATAGGAAGGTCTAGTCCCATGGGGCAAAGTGTGGGCAGAGGAAGGTTCTAGTCCCATGGGGCAAAAGTGAGGGCGAGGAAGGTCTAGTCCCATGGCAAAGTGAGGGCAAGGAAGTCTAGTCCCATGGACAAAGTGAGGGCAGAGGAAGGTCTAGTCCCATGGGGACAAAGTGAGGCAGAGGAAGGTCTAGTCCATGGGGCAAAGTGAGGGCAGAGGAAGGTCTAGTCCCATGGGGCCAAAGTGAGGGCAGAGGAAGGTCTAGTCCCTTGGGGCAAAGTGAGGGCCAGAGGAAGTCTAGTCCCAGGGGCAAAGGTGAGGGCAGAGGAAGGTCTTGTCCCATGGGGCAAAGTGAGGGCTGAGGAAGGTCTAGTCCCATGGGGGCAAAGTGAGGCAGAGGAAGGTCTAGTTCCATGGGGCAAAGTGAGGGCCGAGGAAGGTCTAGTCCCATGGGGCAAGTGAGGGCCGAGGAAGGTTCTAGTCCCATGGGGCAAAGTGAGGCAGAGAAGGTCTAGTCCCAAGGGACAAAAGTGAGGGCAGAGGAAGGTCTAGACCCATGGGGGCAAAGTGAGGGCCGAGGAAGGTTCTAGTCCCATGGGGCAAAGTGAGGGCCGAGGAAGGTCTAGTCCCATGCGCAAAGTTGAGGGCAGAGGAAGGTCTAGTCCCATGGGACAAAGTGAGGGCAGAGGAAGGTCTAGTCCATGGGGCAAAGTGAGGCAGAGGAAGGTCTAGTCCCATGGGACAATGTGAGGGAGAGGAAGGTCTAGTCCCATGGTGGCAAAGTGAGGGCAGAGGAAGGTCTAGTCCCATGGGACAAAGTGAGGGCAGAGGAAGGTTCTAGTCCCATGGGACAAAGTGAGGGCCGAGGAAGGTCTATCCCATGGGGCAAGTGAGGGCCGAGGAAGGTTCTAGTCCCATGGGGCAAAGTGGAGGGCAGAGGAAGGTCTGTCCCATGGGGCAAAGTGAGGACAGAGGAAGGTCTAGTCCCATGGGGCAAAGTGAGCACAGAGGAAGGTCTAGGTCCCATGGGGCAAAGTGAGGCAGAGGAAGTCTAGTCCCATGGGAACAAAGTGAGGGCAGAGAAGGTCTAGTCCCATGGGGCAAAGTGTGGGCAGAGGAAGGTTCTAGTCCCATGGGGCAAAGTGTGGGCAGAGGAAGGTCTAGTCCCATGGACAAAGTGAGTGCAGAGGAAGGTCTAGTCCCTTGGGGCAAAGTGAGGGCCGAGAAGGTCTAGTCCCAGGGGCAAAGTGAGCACAGAGGAAGGTCTAGTCCCATGGGGACAAGTGAGGGCAGAGAAGGTCTAGTCCCTTGGGGCAAAGTGAGGGCAGAGGAAGGTTAGTCCCATGGGACAAAGTGAGGGCCAGAGGAAGGTCTAGTTCCATGGGGCAAAGTTGAGGGCAGAGGAAGTCTAGTCCCATGGGACAAAGTGAGGGCAGAGGAAGGTTCTAGTCCCATGGGGCAAGTGAGGGCAGAGGAAGGTCTAGTCCCATGGGGCAAAGTGAGGGCAGAGAAGGTCCTAGTCCCATGGGGGACAAAGTTGAGGGCAGAGGAAGGTCTAGTCCATGGGGCAAAGTGAGGGCAGAGGAAGGTTCTAGTCCCATGGGACAAAGTGGGGCAGAGGAAGGTTCTAGTCCCATGGGACAAAGTGAGGGCCGAGGAAGTCTAGTCCTGGGGCAAAGTGAGGGCAGAGGATGGTCTAGTCCCATGGTGCAAAGTGAGGGCAGAGGAAGTCTAGTCCCATGGGGCAAAGGAGGGCAGAGGAAGGTCTAGTCCCATGGGGCAACGTGAGGGCAGAGGAAGGTTCTAGTCCCATGGGAACAAAGTGAGGGCAGAGGAAGGTCTTGTCCCATGGGGCAAAGTGAGGGCAGAGGAAGGTCTCAGTCCCATGGGACAAAGTGAGGCTGAGGAAGGTCTAGTTCCATGGGGCAAAGTGAGGGCTGAGGAAGGTCTAGTCCCATGGGGCAAAGTGAGGGCCGAGGAAGGTTCTAGTCCCATGGGGCAAAGTGAGCACAGAGGAAGGTCTAGTCCCATGGGACAAAGTGAGGGCAGAGGAAGGTCTGTCCCATGGGGCAAAGTGAGGGCAGAGGAAGGTCTAGTCCCATGGGACAAAGTGAGGGCAGAGGAAGGTCTAGTCATGGGGCAAAGTGAGTGGCAGAGGAAGTCAGTCCCATGGGACTAAGTGAGGGCAGAGGAAGGTCTAGTCCCATGGGACAAAGTGAGGCAGAGGAAGTCCTAGTCCCATGGGGCAAAGTGAGTGCAGAGGAAGGTCTATCCCATGGGACAAAGTGAGGCAGAGGAAGGTCTTGTCCCATGGGGCAAAGTGAGGCAGAGGAAGGTCTCGTCCCATGGGGCAAAGTGAGCACAGAGGAAGGTCTAGTCCCTTGGGGCAAAGTGAGGGCCAGAGGAAGGTCTAGTCCCATGGTTCAAAGTGAGGGCAGAGAAGGTCTAGTCCATGGACAAAGTGAGGCAGAGGAAGGTCTGTCCCATGGGGCAAAGTGAGGGCCGAGGAAGGTCTATCCCATGGGGCAAAGAGAGGGCAGAGGAAGGTCTAGGTCCCATGGGGCAAAGTTGAGGGCAGAGGAAGTCTAGTCCCATGGGACAAAGTGAGGCAGAGGAAGGTCAAGTCCCATGGGGCAACGTGAGGGCAGAGGAAGGTCTTGTCCCATGGGGCAAAGTGAGGGCAGAGGAAGGTTAGTCCATGGGGCAAAGTGGAGGGCAGAGGAAGGTCTTGTCCCATGGGGCAAAGTGCGGGCAGAGGAAGGTTCTAGTCCCATGGGACCAAAGTGAGGGCAGAGGAAGTTCTAGTCCCATGGACAAAGTGAGGACAGAGGAAGGTCTGTCCCATGGGGCAAAGTTGAGGGCAGAGGAAGGTCTAGGTCCCATGGGGCAAAGTGCGGGCAGAGGAAGGTCTCGTCCCATGGGGCAAAGTGAGGGCCGAGGAAGGTTCTAGTCCCATGGGACCAAAGTGAGGGCAGAGGAAGGTCTAGTCCCATGGTTCAAAGTGAGGGCAGAGGAAGGTCTAAGTCCCATGGGGCAAAGAGAGGGCAGAGGAAGGTCAAGTCCCATGGGGCAAAGTGAGGGCAGAGGAAGGTTAGTCCATGGGGCAAAGTGATGGCAGAGGAAGGTCTATTCCCATGGGGCAAAGTTGAGGGCAGAGGAAGATCTAGTCCCATGGGTGCAAAGTGAGGGCAGAGGATGGTCTAGTCCCATGGGACTAAGTGAGGGCAGAGGAAGTTCTAGTCCCATGGGGCAAAGTGGAGGACAGAGGAAGGTCTAGTTCCATGGGGCAAAGTGAGCACAGAGGAAGGTCTAGTCCCATGGTTCAAAGTGAGGGCAGAGGATGGTCTAGTCCCATGGGGCAAAGTTGAGGGCAGAGGAAGGTCTTGTCCCATGGGGCAAAGTGACGGCAGAGGAAGGTCTAGTCATGGGGCAAAGTGAGGACAGAGGAAGGTTAGTCCCATGGGGCAAGTGAGGCAGAGGAAGTCTATCCCATGGACAAAGTGAGGGCAGAGGATGGTCTAGTCCCATGGCAAAGTGAGGGCATAGGAAGGTCTAGTCCATGGACAAAGTGAGGGCAGAGGAAGTCTATCCCATGGACAAAGTGAGGGCAGAGGAAGTCTATCCCATGGACAAAGTGAGGCCGAGGAAGGTCTAGTCATGGGGCAAAGTGAGGGCCGAGGAAGGTCTAGTCCCTTGGGGCAAAGTGAGGCCGAGGAAGGTCTAGTCCCATGGTTCAAAGTGAGGGCAGAGGAAGTCTAGTCCATGGGGCATAGTGAGGGGCAGAGGAGGTCTAGTCCCATGGGGCAACGTGAGGGCAGAGGAAGTCTATCCCATGGACAAAGTGAGGACAGAGGAAGGTCTAGTCCATGGACAAAGTGAGGACAGAGGAAGGTTCTAGTCCATGGGGCAAAGTGAGGGCCGAGGAAGGTTCTAGTCCCATGGGGCAAAGTGAGGGCCGAGGAAGGTCTAGTCCCTTGGGGCAAAGTGAGGCAGAGGAAGTCTATCCCATGGACAAAGTGAGGGCCAGAGGAAGGTCTAGTCCCTGGGGCAAAGTGAGGCAGAGGAAGGTCTTGTCCCATGGGGCAAAGAGAGGGCAGAGGAAGTTCTAGTCCCATGGGGCAAGTGAGGCAGAGGAAGTCTATCCCATGGACAAAGTGAGGACAGAGGAAGGTCTAGTCCCTGGGGCAAAGTGAGGGCATAGGAAGGTCTAGTCCATGGACAAAGTGAGGCAGAGGCAGGTCTAGTCCCATGGGACCAAAGTGAGGGCAGAGGAAGGTCCTAGTCCCATGGGGCCAAAGTGAGGGCAGAGGAAGGTTCTAGTCCCATGGGGCAACGTGAGGGCAGAGGAAGTCTATCCCATGGACAAAGTGAGGGCCGAGGAAGGTTCTAGTCCATGGGGCAAAGAGAGGGCAGAGGAAGGTTAGTCCCATGGGGCAAAGTGAGCACAGAGGAAGGTCTAGTTCCATGGGGCAAAGTTGAGGGCAGAGGAAGTCTAGTCCCATGGTTCAAAGTGAGGGCAGAGGAAGTTCTAGTCCCATGGGGCAAAGTGCGGGCAGAGGAAGGTTCTAGTCCCATGGGGGCAAAGTGAGGCAGAGAAGGTCTAGTCCCATGGTTCAAAGTGAGGGCAGAGGAGGTCTAGTCATGGGGCAAAGTGAGCACAGAGGAAGGTCTAGTACCATGGGGCAAAGTGAGGCAGAGGAAGTCTATCCCATGGACAAAGTGAGGCAAGGAAGGTCTAGTCCCTTGGGGCAAAGTGAGGGCATAGGAAGGTCTAGTCCCATGGAGGCAAAGTGAGGGCAGAGGACGGTCTAGTCCCATGGGGCAAAGTGAGGCAAGGAAGGTCTAGTCCCTGGGGCAAAGTGAGGGCATAGGAAGGTCTAGTCCCTTGGGGCAAAGTGAGGGCATAGGAAGGTCTAGTCCCATGGGCAAATGAGGGCAGAGGAAGGTTCTAGTCCATGGGGCAAAGTGAGGCAGAGGAAGGTTAGTCCCATGGGGCAAAGTGAGGGCCAGAGGAAGGTCTAGTTCCATGGGGCAAAGTGAGCACAGAGGAAGGTCTAGTTCCATGGGGCAAAGTGAGGCAGAGGCAGGTCTAGTCCCATGGAGGCAAAGTGAGGGCAGAGGAAGTTCTAGTCCCATGGGGCAAAGTTGAGGGCAGAGGAAGGTCTTGTCCCATGGGGCAAAGTGAGCACAGAGGAAGTCTAGTCCCATGGGGCAAAGTGAGGGCAGAGGAAGGTTCTAGTCCCATGGGGCAAAGTGTGGGCAGAGGAAGGTCTAGTCATGGGGCAAAGTGAGCACAGAGGAAGTCTAGTCCCATGGGGGCAAAGTGAGGCAGAGGAAGGTCTTGTCCCATGGGGCAAAGTGAGGACAGAGGAAGGTCTAGTCCCTGGGGCAAAGTGAGGGCAGAGGAAGGTCTAGTCCATGGGACAAAGTGAGGCAGAGAAGGTCTAGTCCCATGGTTCAAAGTGAGGGCAGAGGAAGGTCTAGTCCCATGGGGGCAAAGTGAGCACAGAGGAAGTCTAGTCCCATGGGACAAAGTGAGGGCATAGGAAGGTCTAGTCCATGGACAAAGTGAGGGCCAGAGGAAGGTCTAGTACCATGGGGCAAAGTGAGCACAGAGGAAGTCTAGTCCCATGGGGCAAAGTGAGGGAGAGGAAGGTCTAGTTCCATGGGGCAAAGTGAGGCAGAGGAAGGTCTAGTTCCATGGGGCAAAGTGAGGCAAGGAAGGTCTAGTCCCTTGGGGCAAAGTGAGGCCGAGGAAGGTCTAGTCCCATGGGGGCAAAGTGAGCACAGAGGAAGGTCTAGTTCCATGGGGCAAAGTGAGGCAAGGAAGGTCTAGTCCCATGGTGCAAAGTGAGGGCAGGGAAGGTCTAGTCCCATGGGACAAAGTGAGGGCAGAGGAAGGTCTAGTTCCATGGGGCAAAGTGAGGCAAGGAAGGTCTAGTCCATGGGACAAAGTGAGGCAGAGAAGGTCTAGTCCCATGGGACCAAAGTGAGGGCAGAGGAAGGTTAGTCCATGGGGCAAAGTGTGGGCAGAGGAAGGTCCTAGTCCCATGGGGCAAGTGAGGGCCAGAGGAAGGTCTAGGTCCCATGGGGCAAAGTGAGCACAGAGGAAGGTCTAGTCCCTTGGGGCAAAGTGAGCACAGAGGAAGGTCTAGTCCCATGGTTCAAAGTGAGGGCAGAGGAAGGTCTAGTCCCATGGACAAAGTGAGGCCGAGGAAGGTCTAGTCCCATGGGACAAAGGGAGGGCAGAGGAAGGTCAAGTCCCATGGGGCAAAGTTGAGGGCAGAGGAAGGTCAGTCCCATGGGACAAAGTGAGGGCCAGAGGAAGGTCTAGTTCCATGGGGCAAAGTGAGGGCATAGGAAGGTCTAGTCCCATGGGGGCAAAGTGGGGCAGAGGAAGGTCTGTCCCATGGGGCAAAGTGCGGGCAGAGGAAGGTCTAAGTCCCATGGGGCAAAGTGAGCACAGAGGAAGGTCTAGTCCATGGACAAAGTGAGGACAGAGGAAGGTCTATCCCATGGGGCAAAGTGAGGCAGAGGCAGGTCTAGTCCCATGGACAAAGTGAGGGCCAGAGGAAGGTCTAGTCCCATGGTGCAAAGTGAGGGCAGAGGAAGGTCTCGTCCCATGGGGCAAAGTGTGGGCAGAGGAAGGTCTAGTCCCTGGGGCAAAGTGAGGGCCAGAGGAAGGTCTAGTCCCAAGGGGCAAAAGTGAGGGCCGAGGAAGGTCTAGTCCCATGGGGCAAAGTGAGGGCCGAGGAAGGTTCTAGTCCCATGGGACCAAAGTGAGGGCAGAGGAAGGACTAGTCCCCATGGGGCAAAGTGTGGGCAGAGGAAGGTCTAAGTCCCATGGGGCAAGTGAGGGCCGAGGAAGGTCTAGTCCCTGGGGCAAAGTGAGGACAGAGGAAGGTCTGTCCCATGGGGCAAAGAGAGGGCAGAGGAAGGTCAGTCCCATGGGACAAAGTTGAGGGCAGAGGAAGATCTAGTCCCATGGGGCAAAGTGTGGGCAGAGGAAGGTTCTAGTCCCATGGGACAAAGTGAGGCAGAGAAGGTCTAGTCCATGGACAAAGGGAGGGCACAACGGGAAGGTTTCTTCGGGACACAGAATACAACGTGACCAGTGGAGCTAAGCTCCCTGGACGGGTTTTGTCCTTTCTGAATCCTTCACGACTCCTCCTACGGGGTGAACTGTGCATTTTGCTGCCTTTAGGGTCTTGTGTTACTACCTTTTGACCATCAACGCGACATAGGATCAGGGTGGAAAATCTAGGCAAAACAAGTGCCACAGATCAGCTGACTGCGTGGGGATAAACACCAGAGAACTCATTTCAGACAGCCCAGCCATAGCGGCCGTGACCCAGCTCAGTGGGTGCCACACCGGGGCGCCCTGGTACTTTTTTCTGCAATTGCTTTCACCACACACACACACGCCAGAGAATCCGTGTTCTCAGACGCCGGGCACAGTGGCACACACCTTCAATCCCAGCACTCAGGAGGCAGAGGGAGGAGGATAGCTGTGAGTTCGAGGCCACCCTGAGACTACATAGTGAATTCCAGGTCAGCGTGGACCAGAGTGAGACCCTACCTCAAAAAAACAAACGAAAAAACCCAGATACTCCATTATGGGCTTGGACAGATGGCTTAGTGGTTAAGGCGCTTGCCTGCAAAGCCAAAGGACCCAGGTTCAATTCCCCAATACCCACGTAAAGCCAGATGCACAAGGTGGTACATAACCTGGAGTTCGTTTGTAGTGGCTAGAGGCCCTGGTGCACCCATTCTCTCTCTCTCTCTCTCTCTCTCTCTCTCTATGTATATATATATCTGTCCTCCCTCTCTCTTTCTCTCTCTAATAAACAAATGAAATATTAAGAAAATCATGATCATGGATGTGTAGGTATCTCTGTGTTATATTGACCTAACTTAAATTCCCTTGGGTAGATACCCAGGTGTGGAATAAGAACGTCATTCTTTTATTGAGGCTAACCAACATTTCATGTGTGGGTGTTGCACATTTTGTCCCTCCTTTCTTCAGTTCATGGGTACTTGGATTCTTGCCACTTTTTTGGCTATTATGAGTGATGCATGTGTGTGTGTGTGTGTGTGCATATGTATGTGTATGTGTGAATAGATGTATATATTCGTTTGAAGTTTTTGTGTGGACATATGTCTGCAATTCTTTGGGTATATATGTAGGAGTGGAATTGCAGGGTCATGTGGTAACTAGTTTTAACACTTTCAACAACTTTCAAACTGTTTTCTAAAGTGACTGTGCTGTTTTAAATCCCTACAGCAGTGTATGAAGGTTCCAATTCTATAATTCTTATCTTCCATCCTTTTAAAAATATTTTATTTATTTATTTGAGAGAGGGAGGGAGGGAGGAGACAGAGGAAGAGAAAGATAGAGAGAGAATGGTGCACCAGGGCCTCCAGCCACTGCAAACAAACTCTAGACACATGTGCCACCTTGTGCATCTGACTTACATGAGTACTGGGGAATCGAACCTGGGTCCTTAAGGCTTCACAGGCAAGTACCTTAACTGCTGAGCCAACTCTCCAGCCCGTTTCCCATCCTTTTTCCATAAGCATCATAGTACGTAATCAAAGCAATATCTCCCTGTGGTCCTTAGTGACCAGTGACATCACATATCTTTCTATGTGCTTGTTAACCATTTTTATATCTTGTTCAAAGAAACATCTATCCAAGCTCTCTGCCTACTTGTAAAATTGGGTTGTATTTCTTTCTCTTCAGTACTATAAACTTTCTTTATATGTTCTGAATACTAAATCCTTAATTACTTGAAATTATGAAAGGTTGACTCTGATAATTTTCTCGCCTCTTTCATTGGTTTTATAGAGAACGTTTTTCTGGAAACTGTACTCCACTTTCACTGATGCCCACCCTGACTTATCTGACATTTGCTAGCATGACATGTGTCCCAAAATGAAGAGGACAAGATTCTTTCTCCACGTGGCCCATGGAATGTGAGGAACAAGCAGAACTGAAATAACCGAGCTGCAGTTACGTGCTGCGAAGGGAGTACATACGCAGCACCGATGCTATCGCAACTCGGCAACAAAGAACCCAACCTCTAAAACAAGAAGAAGAAAAAAAAATAATAAAAAAAAAGAAGAAGGTGACTGAGAAAAGACTGTTCAAGAGTCTACCTGAGTTGGTGGATGCAAATATAGAGTCAGAAATCCTTTCTTGGGGGCTGGACAGAGTGGTTAAGGCATTTGCCTGCAAAGCCTAAGGACCTAGTTCGATTCCCCAGAACCCATGTAAGCCAAATGCACACAAGGGGGCGCATGCATCTGGAATTTGTTTGCAGTGGCTAGAGGCCCTGGAGCGCTCATTCTATCTGCCTCTCATTCTCTCTAAATAAATAAATTAATTAATTAATTGAATTAAATAAAGTTAAAAAAAATCCTTTCTCAGAGGGAAGTACTGTTCAGGGTGTGTGTGACTCTGGGGCAGACTCGGACTTTGAGACAGGCGTCGTGGTGCACAACTGTGACCCAAGTACCCAGGAGGCTGAGACAGGGGTATTGTGATTTCAAGGTCAGCCAACTACATAGGGAGACTCTATCTAAAAGAAAGAAAAGAGGGCTGGAGAGAGGGCTTAGTGGTTAAGCGCTTGCCTGTGAAGCCTAAGGACCCCGGTTTCGAGGCTCCATTCCCCAGGACCCATGTAAGCCAGATGCACAAGGTGGCACATGCATCTGGAGTTCATTTGCAGTGGCTGGAGGCCCTGGCGTGCTCTCTCTCTCTCTCTCTCTCTCTCTCTCCCTCTTTCTCTCTCTGTTGGTCACTCTCAAATAAATAAATAAAAATAAACAAAAAATTTTTAAAATGTTTAGGTTTTAAAAAAAGTAAAATAAAAGAAAGAAAAGAAAAGGAAGGAATAAAGAAAGATTCAGAATTTTCCATCTGTACATCTCCAGTACTGTGCAAGGGTTAGGGTTTGCTCACGTGGTACACAAAATGTCTCCAGCTTCCTCGATAAGCACTTTCTTTTGACAGAAGTAGATGACCTGAGCCTTTATGATCTGGATGGAGAAGAGAGCACTTGCGGAGAGTGTGTGAGGTCCCGGGTTCAATCTCCCTCCCCACACAGGTTTGCATAGGTATTGAATATAGATAACATACAGGTATTGCACCTAAGTGGACTTATCTAAAGTAATAAGAAAGCAATCGATACCTATATACCGAATGCAAATACATAATGCAATGGCTCTATACTGAAAACAAAATAACACTATGACTCAATGAACAGATTGACTTTTAAGAGCTTAAATAGATAATTTACAAAAAAAAAGAAGAAAATAAAATTTTAGTCGACAGTTGAAGGAATTCAGTCTTATTATCCTCTGTCCATTGTGGGTCATCGTGCCAGCCCCTTTCTCCGACTCACCACAGTGTGCTCTGGAGGGGACAGCCAGGCCTTGAGGAGGGCGCAGAGGCGTCCGTCAGCAGGGGCTCTGCTTCTTGCGTGCCCATCTCCTCAGAGCTGTCAGAGTCAGTTTCCCCGTCTTCCATGTGGTACATCCCCAATTTGGAATTCAGCAGATTCATTTCCTTATAAAAGTTCTGGAAAAAAAATTAAAGGAGCAATCAGCTGTTTAAAAAGCATTATTCCAGGGCTGGAGAGATGGCCTAGCTGTTAAGGCACTTGCCTGAAAATCCAAAGGACTCAGGTTCAATTCCCCAGTACCCACATAACCCACATGCACAAGGTGACACATGCGTCTGGAGTTCATTTGCAGTGGCTGGAGGCCCTGGCAGATCCATTCTCTCTCTCTCTCTCTCTCTCTCTCTCTTTTTTTTTTTTTTTTTTGAGGTAGGGTTTCACTCTAGCTCAGGCTGACCTGGAATTTACTACGTAGTCTCAGGGTGGCCTCAAACTCATGGTGATCCTCCTACCTCTGCCTCCCGAGTGCTGGGATTAAAGGCGTGTGCCACCATGCCCGGCTTTGTCCCATTCTCTTTTTATCTGCCTCTCTCTCTTTCTATCTGCCTCTCTTTCTCCCTCTCTCTCTTTCTCAAATAAATAAATAAAATATTTTTCTAATTTTTAAAAAGTATTTTTATTTGAGAGAAAGAGGTAGAGAGAGAGAGAGAGAGAGAGAGAGAAATGGGCACACCAGGGCCTCCAGCCACTGCAAACGAATTCCAGATGCATGCACCCCCTTGTGCGTCTGCCTTACATGGGGTCCTGGAGAATCGAACCAGGATTCCTTTGGCTTTGCAGGCAAACGCCTTCACTGCTAAGCCATCTCTCTCTCCAGTCCTGAAATATTTCTTAAAAGCATTATTCCAGAACTCTCCCAGACTGACCGCGGATGGACACCATAGTCACTGATGTACGTGATCACAGTGTGTACCCAGCATGGCAGAAGAGTAAGTGAAACCCATATGCTAGTCTTCGCGGCATTGTTCATGCAGGACGGTCTGTACTGAGTCCACCTCTTCCGTTTGACCATCTGTGCAACACACATGTCAAGTGTGATTACTGTCCACCAGGCACTGCTCTAAGATACAGTGATGCACAAAATAGACAAGGGGCAAGCAATCTATCACAAGCCCACTCACAAGGCCTGTGGAACAAATAGCACTCAACTGAATGCAAGCGTTCATTAGAGGGTGTAGATTAAGATACATGCTAAGGGTCTGGAGAGATGGCTTAGTGGTTAGGGCTCTTGCCTGCGAAGCCTAAGACCCAGGTTTGATTCTCCAGGACCCATGTAAGTCAGATGCACAAGGTGGTGCATGCGTCTGAGTTCATTTGCAGTGGCTGGAGGTCCTGATGTGTCCATTCTCTCTCTCTCTCTCTCTCTGTCTCTCTCATACACAAAATAAGTAAATAATAAAATATTTTAAAGAAGATACATGCTAAGGAGAGTAGCTGCGGTTTCAGAGCCAAGAACATGAGCCCCAGAGAAGAGGAGCGAGCCTGTTTCTCTAAGCAGGAAGGTGAGCGCATTCATTCGCCCTTTCATTGCTTCAGTCACTTTGACCTCAGTGTCTAAGGTGTTGGGGACGGACCTCAACAGCGACCTCAGCTCTCTGGCTGGGAGAGACAGCAGGAGCGTCTGGATGAACACAGGATGCTTGAATCCAGTCTTCCTCAGCCTTGAAGGACAGACCATGTGGAGGAAAACTTCAGATGGAGGGAGAGGAGGAGAAGGAGTAGAGGGACAGGACTTGGGAGTACTCAGAGTCAGGAGATATTTTGTTAGGCCAAAGTAGAAGGCCCAAAGGGAGGGGAAGAAGCAGGCGCAAGACCAGAGACCGGAATCCGGATGTGCCCTCGGCTTCTAGAAGGAATTGCTTGCATTTGGCATGCATCCACTGACTTCTTTGGGCAGGTGTCTGTGACCACTCACCTTTATTCTTTCAGTGAGTTTCTCCTTTGATTCATGGGCCTCGTTGCAAGCATCTACCTGAAAAGACATGCACAATGCTGGATGAAATAGCTACTATAGTTTGGGGTTTCTTTAGCAGACACATTCATTCTGGAGAAGCGAGAGGTGTCGGTCCTTGTCTGAGACAGGGGCTCTTGTGGTTGGGCACTGTGTGGGCCAGTCTAGCTGGTCTGCCAGCTTCTGGGGATTCTCCTGTCTCTGCCTCCCATCTCGTCACAGGAGCACTGGATTACACACTCGCAAACCTCATCCCTCCCTGAACTCACACCCTCACATGGGGATCTGAACTCACACCCTCACATGGGGATCTGAACTCACATCCTCATGCGTGGCAAGTGCTGTATCCACTGAGCCACCACCCCAGCCCCTCCAGCAAGTGATGTTTTTGTTACTGTTGTTTCCAAGACAGCCCAGGCTGACTTAGAACTCACTCTGTACTCTCAGGCTCACCTTGAACACATAGCAATCCTCCTACTCAGCTTCCCAAGTGCTGGGATTGAAGGAGTATGCCACCATGCCTGGCCAAAGTTTTATGTATGTATGTATGTATGTATGTATGTATGTATGTATATATGTATGTATGTATTTATGATTCTGCAACTGCAAATGAACCCACGTGCTTGTGCCACTCTGTGCATATGGCTTTACACGGGTACTGGGGAATGGAACCTGGGTCAGCAGGCTTTGCAAGACCCGTGACTGATTCTTAAAGCAACACTGGCCAGAGCAAGCAAAAGTGTGTGTGGCTTCCTGAGGCACAGTTTCCCATGTGTGAAGTGCTACAGAGCCGACAAGATAAAGTGATTAAATCTAAACATCAACCTTGCATTATGTAGCAGTAGTCAAAAGCAGTAATATGGTGTGATGGTTTGAGTCAGGAGTCCCCTATGAACTCAGGTGTTCTGAATGCTAGGTCCCAGCTGATGGAGATTTGAGAATTAACGCCTCCTGGAGGCAGTGTATTGTTGGGGGCGGGCTTATGGGTGTTATAGCCAGTTTCCCCTTGCCAGTGTTTGGCACACTCTTCTGTTGCTATGGACCACCTTATGTTGGCCAGGGGGTGATGTCCACCCTCTGCTCATGCCATCGTTTTCCCTGCTATCGTGGAGCTTCCCCTCAAGCCTGTAAGCCAAAATAAACCTCTTTGTCCCACAAGCTGCTCTTGGTTGGGTGATTTCTGCCAGCAATGCGAACCTGACTACAACAGATGGCATCTACCAGCATAGAAAATCACTGAAGAA
Source organism: Dipus sagitta (assembly GCA_036346955.1). Lineage (NCBI taxonomy): Eukaryota > Metazoa > Chordata > Mammalia > Rodentia > Dipodidae > Dipus > Dipus sagitta. The sequence continues at coordinate 3,251,792 of CM070789.1, forward strand.
AAATATCCCATGAGAAAACAAGTTGTAAAACAATAGCTATATATATATATATATATATATATATATATATATATATAGAAGTTGAGAAGTATCTAAGTATACTAAAATGTTATTTATGTTTGTCCTTGAAGGAGCAAGATTTTTTCATCTTTATGTGAATTAGTTTCATACTGTTTTCATTGCTAAAATAAGCACGTATTACTTTTATTAGAAAAAGTATGCACCTGTACATGTAATTCCATGAAGGATATTAACACTACAGGGCGAGGAAGACTGAGGCCAACTCTCTCCCTCTAGAAACGTGGGAGAGTCGCTTAGTGGCTTCATATCCTCTTCCTTCCCTGGTGGCGCCGTGAACTGAACCCAGGGCCTTGCGCCCACCAGGCAAGTGTTCTGTCACTGAGCTGCATTCCCAGCCACTTCATTTTTCTCTTCTGAAAACAAGGGCATAGAGGAAACGACATCAAGTGCCTTCTAGGCCTCATCTCCTGACTCTACCTACCTGTCTTTGAATTTTAGATTCCATTCCCTCACATCCTGTAATTTGAAATTTCTTTCAAAAATTGTTTTTTCCTCCTTAGCTATAAGGCCATCTGATCATTACCTGGGCCAATTGGTTATTCATTTCTTTTAATTGCTTTTTAATCTCCACGATCTTCATCTGTAAATAAAGGTATAACACAGCATTATGATGAATGATGAGTGGAACTGAAGCAAAACAAATGTCTGGCTTGTTTTTTTGTTTTTTTAGGATAAACACCATCATAGTCATAACTAATACCTGTGTTTCCCTCATACTGTTTGATTTGATTTAACTTTTTTGGGGGGTGGGGTGGGTTTCAAAGTAGGTTCTCACTCTAGCCCAGGCTGACCTGGAATTCACTATGTAGTTCGAGGCTGGCCTAGAACTCACAACAGTCTTCCTACCTCTGCTTCCCAAGTGCTGATTTACAAAATTAATATTAGATCAAATCAATAAAGTATTATTGGCCAGGAAAAAAATTATTAACCGTGCAATATACAAATAGCCCCTGAAGACTGGAGAGATGGCTTAGCGGTTAAGTACTTGTCTGTGAAGCCTAAGGACCCCAGTTTGAGGCTCAATTCCCCAGGACCCATGTTAGCCAGATGCACAAGGGGGTGCATGTGTCTGGAGTTCGTTTGCAGTGGCTGGAGGCCCTGGTGCGCCCATTCTCTCTCTGTGTCTGTCGCTCTCAAATAAATAAATAAAAAATAAAAAACAAGCCAGGCGTGGTGGCACACTCCTTTAATCCCAGCACTTGGGAGGCAGAGGTAGGAGGATCGCCGTGAGTTCAAGGCCGCCCTGAGACTACGTAGTGAATTCCAGGTCAGCCGGGGCTAGAGTGAAACCCTACCTCGAAAAACAACAACAACAAAAAAACCCCAAAACAACAACAACAACAACAAAAAAACAAATGGCCCCTGACCTGTCCTTGTGCTAGCGGGATACAAACAACAGGAACACTGGCCACCTCAAGTTTCTACCCCTTGGCAGTGTGTGTTTGTAGTAGAGTACATAGTTGCCTCATTTTGTAGCAAATTAGCTCAGGACCAGCCCCTGAAGTGTGCAGTTGAAAGGCTCAGAAGGAGCTGCACTCGGAGCCTCATGTTCTGTTGCTATCATAAACGTCTTCCCACAGAGCTCATCAGAGACAACTAGCTTAGGCAGAATGGAAGCTGAAGTTTACATGGAGAGGCTGGAAAGCCTGGTGGACTTGGGGGCTCACTGTCCAGCAATGCCCACAGGTTACTTCAAATCCTTTCCATAGCCAGAAGGTCTTTTTAAAAAATATATTTTATTTATTTATTTGTTTATTTATTTATTTATTCGACAGAGAATGAGGGAGGGACGGGAGAGAGAGAGAGAGAGAGAGAGCGAGAGCGAGAGAATGGGTGTGTCAGGGCCTCCAGCCACTGCAGACAAACTCCAGACATGTGTGCTCCCTTGTGCATCTGGCTAACGTGGGTCCTGGGGAATCCAACCTGGGTCCTTTTTTGGCTTTGCAGGCAAACACCTTAACTGCTAAGCCATTCCTCCAGCCCAGAAGGTCTTTTAAACAGATCTCTTTTTGTCTGGCCTTTTTTCTTAATCAATTTTGCCAATTTCCCATTTTCTTAACTTTGTGCAAAAATTACGTGTTAGTTTCTTATACACAGAGAGAAACACACATATAAAACTTTTGGAATTTTTTTAAATGTTGTTTTCTTATTTTTATTTATTTATTTGAGACTGAGAGAAAGATGCAGAGAGGCAGAGGGGCAGAGAGAGAATGGGCATGCCAGGGCCTCCAGCTGTAGCAAATGAACTCCAGATGCGTGTGCCCCCTTGTGCATCTGGCTTACATGGGTCCTGGGGAATCAAAACTGGGTCTTTGGCTTTGCAAGCAAGTGTCTTAACTGCTAAGCCATCTCTGCAGCCCTAGAATTTTTTTTTATTTTTTTGCTTAGTTAATTATTTATTTATTTGAGAGCAACAGGCAGAGAGAGAGAGAGAATGGGTGTGCCAGGGCCTCCAGCCACTACAAATGAACTCAGACGTGTGCAGCCCCCTTGTGCATCTGGCTAACTTGGATCCTAGGGAATCGAGCCTTGAACCGGGGTCCTTAGGCTTCACAGGCAAGCGCTTAACCGCTAAGCCATCTCTCCAGCCCAGAATTTTTTATTTTTAGACAGGGTTTCATGAAGCCCAGGCTGGACTTACTATATATAGCAAAGCTCCTGATTCCTCCTGCCTCTATTTCCTAAATGTGAGGATTACCAATGTGCGTTACCATATCTGGCAATCTGTCTATCCTCCATCGGTGCCCACACACAGAAAGAAAAACACACACATACAGAGAAAGACATACATATGTATGTACATACATACATACATACATACACACACGTCACCTTCCCCGTCAGCGTATACATCTATCTGCCAAGGACAGAGCGTGTCCTATTTTTTAAAACATTTATTAAGGTATAATTTATGTATGGTAAAACTCATCTTTTTATTTTATTTATTTATTTAAGAGAGAGGCAGATAGAGAGAGAATGGGCATACCAGGGCTTTCAGGCACTGCAAACGAATTCTAAACACATGCACCACCTTGTGCATCTGGCTTATGTGGGTCCTGGGGAATAGAACTTGGGTCCTTTGCCTGTGCAGACAACTTCCTTAACCACTAAGCCATCTCTTCATCCCTAATGTCAGTAAGGCATCACTTTGCTACCTCTGTGTACAGTATTGGCACCTCTAACTCTTAACTTCTCTCTGCCCTTTCCCTAGATAGGATAAATCCATACTCTCTTTCAAATGTAAACTCCTTTGATGATTAGCCTTTATAAATAATCCTCAGATGTACTCTTTAAGCTCCTCAGTTACCTACTACTTGAACTTTTTACCTATAACCTTAGGAGTAAACAGATGTACTTTCCTAATAAAAGATGAGCTCTCCTTTCAGCTGCCCACTTCTCCAGCTGGAGTCCACCCTATGAGGTCACTCAGTTACAAACTCTATCTGAAATTGTGTTGTTGTGTTGCCACCCCACCAATATGCCCAGCTAAATTCTGGAAGTCCCTCTTCTTCTACATTTGTCCGTCTTCCTGTACACAATGTAACAGGAAAACTGGCAACTGTGAAAACAACATGAGAAAGCTCATGGAGGCCTCTCAGTCCACACAGCTGAGCGCCTGTGCTCTAGGGATGGACTTCTTGATGAATTCATTTCCTGGCTGTTCTCTGTGTCCTGCCAAGGGACAGGGCGTCATGACTCAGCAAAGAATCTCTCCTTCCCAAACACCCTTGTCCTCCATGGCATCAAGACAGAAGCCTACCACGCATCTGGGAGGACGGGGAGAGGGAATCAATCTAGCTTCGGAGTCATCAAAGGAAGTGACGTCACCTGGGAGGAAGGTGCTCGGCTCTGACCCGGGAGCACTCTTCCTCGTGTCATGTCTGTCTGATATCAGGAAGGGACGGGGTGGCGGAAGTCTCCATCTGAGGCTTACCTCAATGTTTTCCCCCTGATTATCATCGTCCAGGTTTTCAGTTTGGCCTTCTAAGGATGTCACCTCACTTAATAAGCTGCAAACAGATAAAGGATGGCATAAGTCTCCTGACTTAATAAAAATCATTCATATAGGAGATGTTTCTCATCTTTCAAAGATGAATTGCTGTTCTTTTATACAAAGACACTTAGATAGTGACTATCCTGGATGGTGACTATACTTGGAAGTTACAAGTTAAATATAAGTACAGATAAACATGTGCTCTAAATACTCCAGGCAGAACAAAGAGATGTGAGCTTGACCGAAAGGAGAGCTTTGCTGCGACAAGGACACCACTGAGGGTATGAAGGGACACGTGCAAATCAGAAACAGAATTTCTTTTCTTAGGTCTGGGGACTGAACCTAGAGCTCTGTGCACACATGACAGGCCTTGAGCTATATCCCAGCCTGGAGAATGAATCTACAAGTCTAAAATCTGAGGATCTGGACGTTTATCCAGAAACACAGAAAGAATCCTGAACACTCAGCAGCAAGCTTGGCATTGTTCCGCACACATGTGATCCCAGTACTTGGGGGGTGGAGGCAGGAGGAGTTCAGGGTCATCTTCAGCTGCAGAGGGAGTTTGAAGTCAACCTGTGCGTCATGAGATATTCTCAAAACAAAATGGGGGCTGGAGAAATGGCTTAGTAGTTAAGGCACTTGCCTGCAAAGCCAAAGGACCCAGGTTTGATTCCCCAGGACTCACGTAAGCCAGATGCACAAGGTGGCGCATGTGTCTGGAGTTCATTTGCAGTGGCTGGAGGCCCTGGTGTGCCCATTCTCTCTCTGTGTCTGCCTCTTTCTCCTCACTCTCTCAAATAAATAAATAAATAATTTTTTTAAAAAAAGAAAAATAAGCCTCACAGTGCCTAGCACGACCTTCACAAGACCCTCATAATAGGAGGAAAAGATGATGACATCAAAATAAAAGACTAATGGAGAGAGGGAGGGGACATGCTGGAGAGTGGATTTGTGAAGGAGAAAGTGGGGGGAGGGGAGAGTTGGAACATGCTGGGACCCCTGGGGGCACCCCAAGTGTATATTTCCAACACTAGCTTCCCTTTTCTCACCGTTCCTTATGCACCAGGCCCACAACCGAATCTCACATAAGTCACTACAACTAGCTCCTCTTTATACGGAGCAAACTCAAGCTGGGATGTAGCTCGGTTGGTCGCGCGCTGGCGCAGCAAGCCCAGGGCCCTGGGTTTGACCCCCGGCACTGCATAAGGTGCATGTGGTGCCCGTCTGTGATCCCAGCACTGGGGAGGTTTGAAGGGACAATCCGAAGCTCAAGACCATCCCGAGCTACGCAGCGGGTCCTGGCTGGCGAGACACGATGTCAAAAAGAATGACCGGGTCCTGAACACGTCCCTTTGGTGAGCCGTGCAGCTTCAAAGAACGAGTATGAAAGAGAAAGCCTTGAAGCCGGGCGTGGTGGCGCACGCCTCTAATCCCAGCACTCGGGAGGCAGAGGTAGGAGGATTGCCATGAGTTCGAGGCCACCCTGAGACTCCATAGTGAATTCCAGGTCAGCCTGGGCTAGAGTGAGACCCTTCCTCGAAAAACCAAAAAAAGAAAAAAATTATCTATCAGGAGAAAGCCTTGAGTGAAGACCGCAAAGCCGCAGACGACGTGAAGCTTTGCGACATGAAGCTGACCTCTACCCCAGGACTCTCTGCTACTTCTATTCACGACCTTTCCACCCAGAACGGCCGTGGGCGTGCCGCCATCACCTCCTCATTGTGCTTTCGGACGTGTTTATCTTTTGCATAATATTGTGGATCTTCTCCATCCAGTCAAGGTGGTCGGCTCCAAGCTCCTTCGCTCGTAGACCCATCTTTGAGCTCCAGTAGCTGAGCCTGGGGAAGGCGATCTCCTGACTCCTGCAGAGACAGCGACCTGGTCACTGGGAGGCAGCGAGCAGGAAGATCTCACACCTTCACTGTTCTTCCTCCGAGTGGCACGTTTTCTGCTCATTCTCTTCCTGTCACCCAAGTGGGTCAGGTGGGCACTTATGCCCCCAGAAGTGAAGCCTGGGCATTTATGTGATATTCATTCTAACAGACCTTTAAAGGGCTGGCTAGAACAAAGTATTTCATAAGATATTTTGTTACATACATGTGTGTGTGGATATGTAGTATGAGGGATTGGACCCAGGGCCTCAGGCTAAGCAAGCACTCTACCACTGATCTAAGTTCCAACCCTAAAAAGAAATATACTTTAAATTCTCTCTATGGAATTAAATGTCCTGATGATTACAATAATTATCACCAGCCAGAGAAATGGCTCAGCCATCAGAGGTGCTTACTTTCAACGCCTGCTGTCCTGGGTTCAATTCCCCAATACCCACATAAAACCAGTTGCAGAAACTGGTGTGTGCGTCTACAGTGGTAAGAGACCCCGGTGTGCCCATACACACAGTCTCTCTGTCTTCCTCTCTCTCTTTGTTCCTTCACAAATAAATAGAAGAGGGCTGGAGAGATGGCTTAGCAGTTAAGCACTTTCCTGTGAAGCCTAAGGACCCTGGTTCGAGGTTCGGTTACCCAGGACACAGGTTAGCCAGATGCATAAGGGGGCGCATGCGTCTGGAGTTCGTTTGCAGTGGCTGGAGGCTCTGGTACACCCATTCTCTCTCTTTCTCTATCTGCCTCTTTCTCTCTATCTGTCACTCTCAAATAATAAATAAAAATGAAAACAAAAAAATAAATAAAAAGAAATAAATAGAAGAGAATAATTTTCACATGTAGGACGTTACCTGGGAGTGTTGAGATAATAAATTAATTCCAAGCTTCAAAGCAAAGTCTGCAAAAATGATTGATCCCAGGGCTCTGTCCATGCCTCCCAGGACTGTACCCCAGAACTGTACCCCAAGACTGGCCCCACAGCTCTGTCTGCACCCCCAGTACTGTACCCTCAGGATTGCTACCATGGCTCTGCCTGTATCCCTAGGACTGAACGAGCCCTATCATCTTGTGCATGGGATGAGCCCATACACACATGGATGCGTGGTTGCCATGGTTCATGAGCCACACCCTGCACACATGAGTGCATAGTTGCCATGGTCACGACACACATGGGTGCATGGTTGCCATGGCTCATGACACACATGGGTGCCTAGTTGCACACGGTTCAGCACATGCGTGGATCTTACATCTCCCGGGCTCTCCCTTCATGCCTTTCTAAATCTCACTCACTACCACTCAGTGTCCTGACTTGATTGTGCAAAAGCTTACAGTTCCGGCGTGTTCCTCTCCAAAACCTGCGGAGATGAGGTCATGTGAGGGTCGTCGCGATCAAGGTCTCCTCCGGGCTCATCCTGTTTGCTCCACAGGCCCTGGCCAGGTTCAGCCTCCTGATGCAGCCTCTCCTGATTGAAATGGTGGGGAACAAAGCAGAACATATGGGTTTTCCTGAGGGACGGTGGCTCCTCCTGCACCGCCCAACGCCCCGTCTCTGGGAGGAAGCAGGCAGGCTTTTCTGAGGCCAGCACCTCCTAACACATGGGCTGGTTATGCAGGCACGCCTTCCTTTCAGTGTGCAGAGGGCTGGGGCAGGAGCATGTCCAACACCCGTGTCCACAGGAAGAGCTCTTCTCGTGGGGGAGTAAATAGAACTCCACCTGACCACGGACGCCAAAACTCTATTCTGGTGAGATGACTGTTCCGGCCTCTTCAAAACATAATGTCATCACACACCTGGCCAAGAGACCACTACCACCTAAAGACATGCTGCGGAGGGCTGGAGAGATGGCTTAGTGGCTAAGGTGCTTGCCTGCAACACCTAGGGACCCACGTTTGACTCTCCAGGTCCCATGTAAGCCAGATGCACAAGGTGACGCAAGTGTGTAAGGTCGCACATGCGCATAAGGTGGCACACATGGCTGAAGTTCGACTGCAGTGGCTGGAGGCCCTGGCACACCAATTTTCTCTCTTTCTCTCATAAAAAGAAAATTACAAAAAAAAAAGAAAGAAAAGAAAAGACATGCTATGGAGGTGGGAGGAATAGTCATACCCTTAATGAGACAACATGCTTATACTTGCCAGAAGCCCCTGCTTGAAGCAGTTGCTCACAAATGTACGCTGGAGACTACCCATTCTTTTGGAGTTCTAACCCAAAAAGCATAATCTTTTCTTTTCTCTTATCTTTGGTTGCCCAAACACCTTAGACGTTTCCATTGTTTTCTCAATAAATTTCCTGGCTTTTTGTTATTGTTGTTGTTGGTTTTTTTTTGTTTTTTTGAGGTAGGGTCTCACTCCAGCTCAGACTAACCTGGAATTCACTATGGAGTCTCAGGGTGGCCTCAAACTCATGGCGATCCTCCTACCTCTGCCTCCCGAGTGCTGGGATTAAAGGCATGAGCCAGCACGCCCGGCTTCAAATTTCCTGTATTTTATTCACATACTCAAAAAAGAATGTCAGACAGGTGATGGTGCACACCTGTGATCCCAGCGTTCAGGAGGCTGAGGCAGAACTGCCATGAGTTCGAGGACAGCCTGGGCAACATAGTTAGTACCACGCCAGCTTGGGTGATATAACAAGATCCCGGCCAAAACAACAAACCAAATCTAACAAAAACAAATAAAATAACAAGGGAGCATGTCCAGTGTTAGGGCTGTCTGAAGGGCTGTGATTACTAAACGCATGGCATAGGTGATTTTCGGATGCTGGCTGAAAATACACCTCTAGGGCTGGAGGGATGGCTCAGAGGTTAAAGGCATCGCATGCAAAGCCTGCCAGCCTGGGTTCGATCCCCCAGCACCCATATAAAGCCAGATGCACAAAGTGGCAGCAGCAAGAGGCCCTGATGAGCCCATTCTCTCTCACTTCCTCTCCCCCTCATAAATAAATATCCTTTAAAAAGTCTGGGGCCTGGAGAGATGGCTTAGCAGTTAAAGTGTCTGCCTGCAAAGCCTGAGGACCCAGTTTTGATTTCCCAGAACCCACGTAAGCCAGATGCACAAGGTGGCGCATGTCTCTGGAGTTTGTTTGCAGTGGCTAGAGGCCCTGGTGTGTCCATTCTTTCTCTCTACCTGTCTCTCTTCTCTCTATCTATGCACAAATAAATAAAAATATTTAAAAAGTAAAAAGTAAATAAATAAAAGTTTGGGCTGGAGCGATAGCTCAGTGGTTAAGGCACTTGCCTGAAAAGCCAAAGAACGCAGGTTTGATTCCCCAAGACCCATGTGAGCCAGATGCACAAGGTGGTGCATGTGTCTGGAGTTTGTTTGCAGTGGCTGGAGGCCCTGGCGTGCCCATTCTCTCTCTCTCTGTCTCTCAAATAAATAGAAAACAAAAATTTTTTAAAGCTTATTCTTTACCAACAGAGAGAGAAAATAAATACGATTATTAAAATGTAGGTGTGCGAATGTGGCTGATTTCTCTATAATGCTTTTATTATCTTTTTTTTTTTTTTTTTGAGACACAGTCTCTCTCTAGCCCAGGCTGACCTGGAGTTCACTCTGTAGCCCTAGGCTGGCCTTGAACTCATGGTGATCTTACCTCAGCATCCCAGGTACTGGAATTAAAGATGTGTGCTGTCATGCCTGGCTTTGTATAATGCTTTTAAGTTCCCTTGTTATTTATTTTTATAGCAAAAAGATTAGAAAAACAGTTTCTTCTATTGGATTTAGTCCACAATTTCTTTGTTTTGCCTTATTCTAGAATAATAGACAAAGCATTTTCTAGCATTTCAATTCTATATATACAAAATGGATAATAAGTTATCTTTGAACATTTCTCTTTCCCAGAAACTCTATTGTGAAATATTTCTTCTGCCTTTTGAAGAAGTTTAACCTAAAAGCTTCTGTGATTCAACAAACCAACTTTTTACGTTGGAAAGAGAAAACTGGAGAGAGGAGGGAAAAAGTGGATTTATCATCAGAATATCTCATCAACAACAGGCCAAGGCCATGGGAGTAACCAGCACCCACAAACCAGTGTTGTGCAGACTGTTCCCTTTCATTCCTTGTGTATGCAGGTGAAGGCATCGATGTGTGTGGTCCATTCATGACTGACCTTATCACAAAACGCAGTAGGTTAAGTGGTGGCTCTAAGAAGACACACCCTGGTCCCAACACTAGGACTCTGCAAATTACTTTATTTGGAAAAAAGTCTTCTACAGACTTGTTTTGTTCTTTGAAAAAAAAATTTTAGGCTCATTTATTTATTTGAGAGAGAAAGAGGAAGAGACAGACAGAGAGAGAATGGGCACACCATGGCCACCGGCCATTGCAAATACACTCCAGATGTGTGCGCCACCTTATGCATCTGGCTTACGTGAGTCCTGGGGAATTGAACCTGTGTTCTTTGGCTTTTCAGGCAAGCACCTTAACTACTAAGATATCTCTCTAGCCCAAGACTTGTTCTTTTTTTTTTTTTTAATAAAGGGGATAAGAGATAGTTTAATCTGTATCCAAATATGAGTGACCATGGCCTGGGAACACAGATTCAACTTATCCCATATTTCATATTTCAATGTGGTAACAGTATCATGACGATTTCACAGTAACAGAACAAAGAGGGTCATAATTCAAAACACTTTTCAAGCACTTTGGTAGGTATGTCAGGTAGGACAGTTAAAGCAAAGCAGGGGCATCTCTGCTACAGGCCTCAGATGTTACCTGATGATGTTCTCAGCTTTTGGGTTGGTGGAAGCTGGGGGTCTGTTTGTAGAGTCCGTACTTAATAGTCACAGGGATGTTGTTAGGTCAGACACAGAGGTTGACAATAGTCATCTACTTAAGGGGCTGGGATAGTCCAAGATCAACTAGCTCTGGATCTACAAAATTCTAACACGCCGGAGTCACTGACAGCCTAGCCAGCCAGCCTTCCAGGGGTGGCTTCTGTCTGGGAACCTCAGTTGCGGTGGTCTAGCTTTCTCTCCGGGCTCTAAAGCAGATGCGCCAATGACACTGTGAGGCTGTTGTGCTGACTTGGTGGTGTCATTGTAGGCTTTGAGAGCAATGGAGCCTGTCTCAACCCTGAATGGGCTTAGCTTAGGGGGTGGGGCACCGAACACTCAACAGTCACTAAAATTCCCCAGTCAAGTCGCTCTCAAGTTGTTCATTGTCTTGCAGCCCACAAAGAACTGACAGATGCAGACATGGCAGAAGGGCAAGTCAAGCAAGATTTTCAAAAGTATTTTACTTATTTATTTGAGAGAGAGACAGAGGCAGAGACAGAGAGAATGGACACACCAGGGCCTCCAGCCACTGCAAACAAACTCCAGATGCATGCGCCACTTTGTGCATCTGGCTTACGTGAGTCCTGGGGACTTGGCAAGCACCTTAGCCGCTAAGCCATCGCTCCAGCCCTAAGCAATGTTTTGTTTTAGAAAAGAAAGTAAAGTAGAAAGAAAGTTCCCAGGATGGGAGGGCCCCTGAGCAGGTAACCCCCTTAGTGCTGAGAAGAAGTGACAGCGGAGTGTTTAGTGCTAAATGAGATATCGCGAACACAGCCTCCAAGGCTCAGAGACCATTGTGTAAGAGGTGGCAGAAAGAGCCCAAGACGGAAAGAATGTCAGACTCACATGTTGGGTCATGATATGCAGAGACATTTAGCTTACCCATAACTGTGGGCTAACTCCACAATGCATGACCCGTATACCTCAACAAGGAGGGGCCAAGGGGAGGGGGTAGGTCACGGATGAGCCTAATAATGGTACCAAACTGACTGTATTTGCTGAATACAGAACTGACTAATAAAAATAAATAAATAAAAAAATTAAAAAAAAAAGAATCCCTATAAAAAAAAGTAAGGGTTATCTCATTTGTCCTGGTGCTAACTTACTCTCCATTGGAGAATCTGCTTCTCTTTTTCAGATAGATGTAGATCCTAAGGAGAGAGCCACCCCATCATACCTCAAAAGGGCCCGGCTGAAACTAAGAAAAATTGGCGAAACAAGCAAGGGTGCTGTTTTCCTGATGAACCGGATACCAGCACAAGGGGGAAGGAGATCAGCACAGAGAAAAATCAACTCCTACCAAATCAGAGAGCCAGAGCCTCAGAGGCCCCCAACACCTCACCACTGAAGCAGACCAAAAATGAACCCAACATGGCTCAGGGAAATTTTGCCAAAGAGGGGGCGGAAAGAATGTCAGAGCCACATGTTGGGTCATGATATGCAGAGACATTTAGCTTACCCATAACTGTGGGCTAACTCCACAATGCATGACCCATATACCTCAACAAGGAGGGGCCAAGGGGAGGGGGTAGGTCACGGATGACCCTAATAATGGTGCCAAACTGACTGTATTTGCTGAATACAAAACTAACTAATAAAGAAAAAAAAAAAAGAATCCACAGGCCAGGAAAACAAAATTTTCCTTGCATTAAGCATAAAGTCCTAGAAAAAAATAATAAATAAATAAATACCCTTAGTTCCTAAAAAAAAAGAAAAGAAAAAAAAAAAAAAAAAAAGAAAGAGCCCAAGAGCCAAAAGAATGGGAGGAATGTTTTAAAATACCATCTTTCAGATACAAAGGGGCCGTAGTATTCATAACCTCTCTTTTTTACAGATTTTTTTTGCACTGAGTTAAAAATCTTGAGTTAAGATCAGTTTGGATTCTCTGGCTTGGTCGTCAATCCAATGGCAACCACCATAATGAGAGGCAGGACAGAGGCTCTGCTGGAAGGGGAAGAGACGGGGGCCCTGGGGCCACTGGCGCCGCAGCGGAAGCTCTCCCTGGAGACGGAGGCGATGGGACGCAGACGCATTCTACCGTGGGACAAGCTGTGAGACAGGATGGCTTAACACGCAGTGATGGGTCCTAGGCTAAAATGTCAGTTATCTGATCAATGCCCCGTGGACAAAAGTGACACACGACGCATAGGGACTGGGCAGGGCAAAGCTAGGAGGTGCCTCGTGCGTGGACAGCACTGTCCAGTGGCGATGGTGACCGCCTCTGCTGCCGCTTGGTTTCAGCTCTCCCGCCCCGCACCCGTGAGGGGGAAACCTTTGGGAATTTTCTACCCACTTCGAGAGAGGAGCTGTGAGGTCATTTCTTAGCCTCCTGGGACATCTGTGCCTCAGATGCCCCTTCATTTTGTGGCGCATATTCGTGTGTAGACATCATGTAAGGACAACTTGAGGTGTCATTCCTCAGGAATCCTGCCACCCTTTTTTTTCTGTGTGTGTGTGAGACAGGGTCTCTCACTGGTCTGGGGTTCACCAGTTAGAGAACCAGCTAAAACCAGCTGGACTAGCTGGCCAGTGAACCCCAGGAACCCCCCTGTCTGTGCCTCTCCAGCCCTGGGATTATAAGCAAAGGCCACTGTACCTGGCATTTTTATGTGGGTTCTAGGGAACAAACTCAGATCTTCATGCTTGCAAGATAAGCACTTTACTAATCGAGCTATCTTCTTGGCCCCATGCCTCCCCTTTTAAAGCAGGATCTCATGTAGCTGAGGGGGTCCTTGAACTCCTGATCCTCATATCCCCACCTCCGAAGCACTAGACTCACAGACATGCAGCCACCACGCCTGGCTCAGCTTACCCATTCCTTAGTGTCCACTTTGGGAAGGAGGTCAGCCTGAGGGGACGTGGTGTCTTTATCACCCGGGCTGTCCAAGATGGGGTCCATTCGGGTAATTCTCCTTAGCAAACTGCAAACCACACAATGCAAACAGAGGTTGTTATTATGCCTTAGAGCCAGATTAGGCTTGACCCGCATGTTTCTAAAGGGCTGTGGGACCTTCCCGAGCCCCAGGGAGCAGTTACTTTCCCTGTTGAGTTCATCATGTGTGGATAATCCATACGCAGTGAATTCACAAAAGACACCTAGAAGGGATGGATCTATGCTTGTTGACTGAACTCGTAAACTATGTAACAATGGGGTTATAAACTCCAATGTCCTTGCTGCTGTGTGATGTGTGAAAGTGTGTGTGTCACATACTACACACACACGTCCATGCATGCACACATACTATACACACACAAGAAAAGTGTGTGCAAAATAGGAAATAAAGGGGTGGAGAGATGGCTTAGTGGTTATGGTGATTGTCTACAAAGCCAAAGGACCCAGGCTCAATTTCTCAGGACCCACTTCAGCCAGACACACAAGGTGGAACGTGCGTCTGGAGTTCATTTGCAGTGGCTAAAGGCCCTGGAGCACCCATTCTCTCTCTCTCTCTCTCTCAAATAAATAGATAAAAATAAAATATAAAAATGTTTTGAAAGAATATAAGAAATAAGTAAAAAAAAAAAAAATAGCGTTTCTAAAGAGTGGAGTTTAAACGACCCTTGTGGGCTGGGGAGATAGCCCCATGGGTAAGAATGTTTGCTGCTGAAGCAGGGGGGTCTGGGGCCATTTGCAATCACTTCCCCAGAACCCACTTTAAAAGCTAGAGGGTGGCCTTGAGCTCCTGTTGCTTGCATGAATACTGCTTAAAGTTTCCAAATGCGTATGTACTTTTTTTTTTTTTTTTTTTTTTAATTTACAAAGGGTTCTGGGAAACCTTTCACTGTAAAAAACAAGTTTTTGTAGTCAAACCCAGTTAACCACTGGCCTATGTACCCGCTTTCACTGTGCATTGATAAACGTGTCTGTGTTTATGTTTATGTAACTATTTATATGCCCTGTACTCCAGAAAGCACTTTAGCTATTTTTGCTTGTATCCACACATGTGTGTGGGGGGGGCGTGGGGGGTATGGTGCACATGTTGCACCCTTGTGGTGTCTCATGTGGTGGGGATCACTCTCCTGTGGTGGCCAGAGTGAAATGTCAGCCGCTCTTTCACCTTGTTGTTATTTTTTTAATATTTTATTTATTTATTTATTTGAGAGAGAGAGAGAGAGGCAGATAAGAGAGAGAATGGGTATGCCAGGGCCTCTAGCCACTGCAAACGAATTCCGGATACACGCACCACTTTGTGCATGTGACTTACGTGGTTCCTGAGTCTGAATCGAACCTGGGTCCTTAGACTTCACAGGCAAGTCCCTTAAAACCTCTAAGCCGTCTCTCCAGCTCCTGTTCTTGTTTTTAAGCCAGTGTTTCTCTGGTTAACATTTCTAGAGCTTCCAGAGCTCCGTTGATCATCGGGTCTATGCCCCCTGTGGGGCTGGGCTTACAGGGCTCAGGCTGTTTCCGGCCCCCCTCAGGCCGTCATGCTTGCACAGGACACACACCTAACCACTGAGCCATCTCTCCAGCCCCCAGAAAGCATTTTCTTTTTAAATATTTTTTAAAATTGATTTTTATTTGAGACACAGAGAAAGGGGGAAGGAGAGAAAGAGAGAGACAGAGAGACAGAGAGAGGGAGGGAGAGAGAGAGAGAGAGAATGGGCGCACCAGGGCCTTTAACCACTGCAAATGAACTCTAGACGCATGCGCCCCCTTGTGCACGTGGCTTACATGGGACCCAGAGACTTGAACCTGGGTCCTTAGGCTTTGCCGGCAAGCACCTTAACCGCTATGCTATCTCTCCAGCCCCAGAAAGCATTTTCATGGTTGTGTCTTTAGCAAGGGGGGGTGGGGTGACGAAGACATGGAACAATCGACATCAAGCAGCAGTTTCCCCAAGCCGAGGTTTGGGTCCTGGCAGCTTGCTGGCGGGGTCCGCTCAGTTGAAGACTGTGAGCGTCTTGACTGTCTCACTTCAGTAGATTTTACCCATGAGGTCAGAGTTCGAAGGACTGGAGGGAGGAAACGTCCACCTCGACCCCGACTCTGAAAGCCCCTCATCCTTGCTGCCCGTCAGCCTGAGGTCTTCTCTACAGTTCCCAGAGCGGCTCCTGCCAGCCCGAGGTGACTTACCTCTCTGCACTTTCCGTCCCATTGAGACTTTGGGGAAAGCTAGTGGTTTTCCCGGTCAGATGCTGTTCCTTTTCAACTGTCAACTGTAGAGACAACTCCTCATTGACATAGGTGCCTGTGAGTGCCATTTCTCCAAGGCTGCTGGGACAATGACAAGGGAACTGTCGTAAGGGTCAACTGCATCTCCTCAGCCACCAGGCTCATCTCCTTCTTTCTTTCTTTATTAAAATGTTTCACTTATTTATTTGAGAGAGAGGCAGAGAGAGCGAGAATGGACACACCAGGACCTTCAGCCACTGCAAACGAACTCCACACGCATGCGCCACCTTGTGCATCTGGCTTATGTGAGTCCTAGGGAATTGAACCTCAGTCCTTGGGCTTCAAAGGCAAGCACCTTAACCGCTAAATCATCTCTCCAGCCCTGCCAGGTTGATTTCTGTATCAGGGAGCTCAGTCTGACCCTCACCTCTCCCAAACTGGCCACCCACCCCAGGAGACCCCAAAAGAAGCTGTTAAGACTCTTTGCCAGTTTATACATAGGAAGGATGTGTGTGGTTCTCCCAAAGGCACAGCTCAGGATGGAGTCTGTAAATTCCTGAAGAGGAATATTACTGAGGAATATGCAACAGCCATACTGGAGCTGAAAATCTCCATGTTTAAACTTCTTTCTGGGCTGGAGAGATGGCTCAGTGGTTGGGGCACTTGCCTGCAAAACCTAAAAACCCAGGTTCAATTCCCCAGTACCCACATAAAGCCAGATGTACAGTGGTGCATGCATCTGGAGTTAATTTGCAGTGGCTGGAGGCCCTGGCATGGCCATTCTCTCTTTCTTCTGTCTATCTCTCTTTGCTTGCAAATAAATAAAAAAAAAGTAAACTTCTTTTTGATGACACAACATACACATGGCAAAAAGTCAAAAGACAAAAATAAAATGACTCGCATTCCAGGGAAAGATAACTAGAGATGCCCCCGGAGATATTTCCTGTTTGTGGCATTTGTTTTGCTCTTTCTCCTTGTTGAAACCAGATCATTTCTAAGTCTTCACTCACGTAACAGCAATGAGTCTCCTTGTTTAGAATTCTTAGCGAACCTCTAGTTTCTTCGGCTGCCCCCTTTGAGGGCGACTCCTCCATCAAAGTGGATATAATACAGATTTTTCAGGATTTAGAGAAAGATTCCTAAATTGTAGTGCCAAAGAGCCAACTAGCATACATCACAGGCAGCTATGTGTGTAGGAGAACCGAACCTTCCTCATTCCATCCAGAGATGGGACTTGTTGGAGAAACTTGAGTAGTGAGGAGAGTAAGTTAGAAAGGAAACGGGAGAAATGATAGAGGTTGCCAGCACCTGAAATCCCAGTGCTTGGGAAGCTGAGGCAGGAGGATTGTTGTGAGTTCAAGGCCAGCCTGGGTTACAAAGTGAGGGACAAAGTCTCAAGAAGGAGGAGGTGAAGGCTGGAGAGATGGCTTAGCGGTTAAGGCTCTTGCCTGCAAAGCCTAAGGACCCATGTTCCATCTCTCACCAGATCCCACATAAGCCAGATACACAAAGTGATGCAAGTATGCAAAGTTGCACATGCCCACATGATGACACACACGTCTGGAGTTCTTGTACAGTGGCTGGAGGCCCTGGTGTGCCAACTCTCTCCCCCTCCCCCCCCGCCTTTCATAAAAAAAGGAGGAGGCGGTGGTATAGAATGAGACAGAAGCACTTATGAAAAGCTTCCAGGAAAGGAGATGTGTAAGGAAACTAACATGTAACTCCCAATTATCAGCAGAAATAAGCAGGGAGTAACTTCACCGAACAGAAGAACTCTTCTCTGTATGCTCAAAAGCGTGAAAGCGATAGATGGGCCAGGCACGGAGGGTGGTGGCCTGGTCCCCAGGACACTGAGGGACATAGAGGACAGTGGACTAAAGACGATGATCAGTGCTAGAAGGGCTTTCCGGAGGAGGGACTTATAGCAGGGATTAAGGACAGCTCCTAAATACCAAGATGGTCCAAGCTCTGAAGTGGATGGACACAGATCTGTCTTGTTTAACGTCCTGTGCTGTCCAAGTTGGGGAAGGCTGTATAAATACCAAGATTCACTTTTTTTTTGGCAATTTCCCATCAAATCAATAACTTTCACAGGAGTGAGTCAGAGAAAGAGCCGGTTCTCTCCTTCCACAAGTTCCCTCTTGGCACACCTTCTCACATCTCACGACAGTGGAAACCCAACTCTGGCTTCTGTCGCCGCAGCCCTTAACAGAGAACAAGTTATCATTTACACATTTTCTCACTCGGGTCCCATGCCACCACAATGAGGAAAGCATCGCCCAGTTCTCCGTGGGCATTAACTGAGGCTCTGGGTGGCTTCCTTGAGGTCAAACATCTGCTGGGCTAGCAAGGCGCACAGGACATCCGTGTCCCCATGACAGGGAAAGAGCGTCAGCAGTCACCACCTCCACGTCTAGACGGGGGCTCTTCAGCAGGACTACCTGTGACGATGGATGCTGTCTAGTGGCCTTCAGTCTCGCGGCCACCAGCCTTTATTTCTTTTATTAAGTGTGCAGGTGGCATGCTTACACGTGTGTACAGGCGTGTGGATGCCACAGGACAATCTCAGGTGTCATTCTTTAGGAACACATTTTCTGACAGTGGGCCTGGAGCTCACTCGTTGGGCCAGGCTGGCTGGCCAGCTAGCCCCCGGTCTCCACCTGCCATTGCCCACTGTCCCAGCACTAAGATTACAGGGTGATCATACCTGGGTTTAGCAAGTGGGAGCTCGGGATTGAACTCAAGTACCTCGTGCTTGCTGGGCAAGCACTTCACCCACTGAGCTGTCTCCCGGCTCCTAGCCGTCTTTTCTAGCGAGCGCTTGGAACGGGGCTAAGGAAACAGGAACTGAGTTTGTCACCCCATGTATCTCAGAGACAACCTACACAATTCAGGTAGAGCAAACTGGGTCCCTTCAGGGTCATTTGGTACCACAGGAGTGAACCCCACTTCCTTCCCTTGTACCTTATAAAAACCTGCCATCAGTTTTGAGAGAAACCTAAGTTGTAGACAAAAGAAATGCATCCACAGTTTTAGAAAGCAACTGCCATATTTGGGGGGAATTTTCTCAAGGCCTGCCTGCCCGAATTGCCCTCTACAGTCCCTGCTAGCTGGACCATTTGGGATCTCAGACAAACCAGCAGAGATTTGGTGTCGATCTAGGCTCCTGGCACGGGCCCCGGGAAGCAGCACAGCCGTGGCACTCTTGCCCTGCCCAAGGTGATGTCAGAAGTACCCCTGAGCTCCAGGAGGCCGGCTGGCACCACTTGCCTGGCTGGGAAGGTACGTGGTTCCCCAGCGCCCAGGCAAAGCCTTTGGCAAGTGCCACACAGCCAGGCAGGTGAGCTCGCAGTTGGCCCTCCCCCCTCCCGACATTCCGCTTGGAACGCGGCGCATGCCACCCTCCAACTCCCTCTCAAGAGAGTCCAGACTCAGGTGTCCTCTTGTCTGTCTCTAACTTGTGCCACCAGCCGGCCTTGCCGCCTCTGGGCTTAAACACCACCATATGTGCGCTATATGTGACCACTCTCCACACAGGGTTCTACTGGTGTTTCTTTTTCTTTCTTTCTTTCTTTTTTTTTTTTGAGATAGGGTCTCACTCTAGTCCACACTGACCTGGAATTCACTATGTAGTCTCAGAGTGGCCTCGAACTCATGGTGATCCTCCTACCTCTGCCTCCCGAGTGCTGGGATTAAAGACGTGCTATTGGTATTCTTTTTTTTTTTTTTTTTTTTTTTTTTTCTTATTTGACAGAGGGAGAGGGAGAGAAAGAATGGGCGCGCCAGGGCCTCCAGCCACTGCAAAGGAACTGCAGATGCGTGCGCCCCCTTGCGCATCTGGCTAACATGGGTCCTGGGGAATCGAACCTGGACTTTGGCTTTGGGCAGGCAAATTCCTTAACCGTTAAGCCATTCCTCCAGCCCTACTGGTGTTTCTTAATCTGTTTTGGAGACAGGTTCTGTAGCCCACATTGAACTCCTGATCCTTCTGCCTCCACCTCCCAAGTGCTGGGATTACAGGTGTGAACCACCATACCCAGTAACTATCAATTGCTGTGTTTTTTTTTATTTTTATTTTATTTTATTTTTTTTTGAGACAGAGTCTCATTATGTGTTCCAGACTGGCCTGACATTCACTATGTAGCCCAAACTGGGTCTTAAACTCATGGGGGACACCTCCCAAACACTGGGATTACAGGCAAGAGCTGCCACACCCAGTTTTTTTTTTTGGTTGTTTGAGGTAGGTAGGGTCTCACTCTAGCCCAGGCTGACCTGGAACTCACTCTGTAGTTCCAGGCTGGCCTCAAACTCATAGCAATTCTATGTCTTCCTCTGAGTGCTTGGGATTAAAGGCTTGTGCCACCATGCCCTGCTTTTTTTTTCTTTAATATTTTACTTGTTTATTTGAGAGATAGAGAAGCAGACAAAGAGAATACTAAGCCATTTCTCCATCTCCCAGCTTTTCATATGTGTGTTTGATATGGTAAGAATGCATGTGTGTACAGGTCAGAGGTTATCAGGTATCTTTTATTCTTTTAATATTTTTATTTATTTCTTTATCTGGGAGAGAGAGAGAGAAATATGGGTGTGCCAGGGACTCTTGCCACTGCAAAGGAACTCCAGACACATGTGCCACTTTGTGCTTCTGCCCTTGTGGGAATTGAACCCAGGCCTGCAAGCTTTGCAAGAAAGCACCTTTGGCTCCTGAGCCATTTCTCCAGTTCAACATCAGGTATCGTTATTATTATTATTTTTTTTTTCCAAGGTAAGGTCTCACTCTAGCCCAGGCTGACCTGGAATTCACTATGTAGTCTCAGGGTGGCCTTGAAATCAAGGCGATCCTCCTACCTCTGCCTCCCAAGTACTGGTATTAAAGGTGTGCACCACCACACACAGCTTTCTCTAAACTTTTTTTTTTTTTCGAGGTAGGGTCTCACTCTAGCCCAGGCTGACCTGGAATTCACTATGTAGTCTCAGGGTGGCCTCGAACTCACGGTGATCCTCCTACCTCTGCCTCTCCGAGTGCGCCTGGCCAACATCAGGTATCTTTGGTAATCACTTTCCACCTTTATTTTCTGGTGCAGGGTCTTAGTTGCAACCATAGCGCTCTGATGCAGCGAGCGTAGCTAGCAAGCTTGTCCCGGCAATCCCTTGATCAAGAAGTCTTCACTTCTCGAGTGCTGGGACTACAGGTGGACCACTACACCCACCCAGCATTGACGTGGGTGCAGGGGCCTGAACTCCAGGTCCTAATGCTTGCTTGGCATGCGCTCTGCCCTCTGAGCCATCTCCTCCCCCCTCCTCCACACCCAGCTGATCGCTGTTACTCAGCAAAGCTTTTTGTTTTTTCCTCCCCCTGCATCTCTTGTTGACTTCAAAACACATGAGTCCCAGCAGCTGGTCCCTGTCTTGCTGGGCCTGGCTCTGGATGCTGTTGGCTCCCTCTGGACACAGAGTCTTGGCTGCTGTTTTGACCAAGGCCAGCTGATGTCACTCCCCACAGCCAAACAACTCCTTTGAAGGCTTTTTCAACTCAAAACATCCGTGTGCATTCTCTCATCGTTTCCCACTGCTTCCAACTCTGAGAAGTGTTTCCCCCTCTCTCATAATGCTTCCTTCATTCAGGGCCTTGGTTTGGGCAGTTGGGTTCCCACAGTTCTGAGTTCTTGGTTTCAGAAACTCTTGTGAGCGCCTGTTCTGGCCTTCCACTGGACGTGGGTGGACTGTGGACCACAGACACAGAGGAGAAGGGAAGGTCTGGGGAGCAGGAGCCGCAGGACCTTGTGTGACGAGGCCCCAACCTCCAGGAGGAACACGCTGACCCTCTCACATCTGAACCCCAGCCCTTGAGCAGAATGACAAGTCGCTGTTTTTAAGGAAACAGAGTTTAAATAAAAATGAGGGATCCGGGCGTGGTGGTGCAAGCCTTTAATTCCAGCACTTGGGAGACAGAGGTAGGAGGATCACAGAGAGTTCGAGATGAGACCCTACCTCAAACAAACAAACAAAAAAGCTTGTCTTTGGGCTGGAGAAATGGTTTAGTGGTTAAGACACTTGCCTGTGAAGCCTAAGGACTCAGGTTCGATTCCCAGGACCTACGTAAGCCAGATGCACAAGGTGGCCCATGTGTCTAGAGTTGTTTGCAGCGGCAGAACATCCTGGCACGCCCATTCTCTCTACCTGTCTCTTTCTTTCTGTCTCTCAAAATTAAATTAAATTATAAAAAGAAAAGAAAGATGAAGGAAAGTAGTGAAGGAGAGTGAGGGGGAACTTGGGTATGTCCTGTGGCATTCAGGAAAGACCCTGGGAGCTTAGACACTTGACTCTAAGCAAGAGTGATGTCAGCTGGATCTGCAGAAATTTCTGGTGTGAAGAAGGAGAAAGATTAGCGCAAGCAACACCACAGATATTTAAGACAGCAGCAGCACAAAGGCCCCTTCCCTCGTGGCACTAGTCTCCTCCTCTTTGGGATCAAATAGTCACCAGCTGCTTACTGGGTCTAGGAACCAAATGCTAGGAAAGGCTGGAGATAAAAGGATCCCCTGGACAGGAGAGATGGCTTGGCAGTTAATGCGCTCACCTGTAAAGCCAAAGGGCCCAAGTTCAATTCCCCAGGGCCCACATAAGCCAGATGTACAAGGTGATACATACATCTGGAGTTTATTTTCAATGGCTGGAGACCCTGGTGCACCCATTCTCTCTCTCTCTCTCTCTCTCTCTCAAATAAATAAATAAAAATAAAAATATTTAGAAAAGGATCTCCAAGAGAGATTTTGTCTTCTTAGAAAGACATAAATAATGGCTGGGGAGAGAGTTCATTTAGTAAAGCACTTGCCACGCAAACACAAAGACTAGAATTTCGGGCTGGAGAGATGGCTTAGCGCGTAAGGCATTTGCCTGCAAAGCCAAAGGACCCAGGTTTGATTCCCTAGGACCCATGTTAGCAAGATACATAGGGGGCGCAAGTGTCTGGACTTCATTTGCAGCGGCTGGAGGCCCTGGTGCGCCCATTCTCTCTCCCTCTCTCTCTCCCTCTCACTTTCTTTGTCAAATAAATAAAAATAAAAAAAATATGTATTTTAAAGACTGGAGTTTTGATTGCCAGAGGCTACATTAAATAAAACCAGGTGTGGTCCAGCACACTGGTAACCCCAGTGCTGGGGAGGTGAGGACAGGAGGACCCCTGCGGCTCACTGGCCCAATCTAACCCCATGAGATTAGCCCAGACCAATGAGAGACTGCCTCAGAAAGGTGGAAGGTGTACCTGAGGGAGGACACCTGAGGGTGTCCTCTGGCTTCTGTGGGCACGTTTACATCCTTACAGGGCACACTTGGGCACATGCACACAAGCCCCCGTCCATTAATTAAAAGTCAGTATTGTCAGATGTAGCACATGGCGGATGCGCATGCTGCGTGATTGCCGAGGAGGGGCTGTCCACACGAGGGTAGTGGGCTGTACCCACCTTTCTAAGAATCTCACACAGTGAGCCGGGCGTGGTGGCGCACGCCTTAAATCCCAGCGCTCGGGAGGCAGAGGTGGGAGTGTGGCTGTGAGTTCGAGGCCAGCCTGAGACTACAGAGTGAATTGCAGGTCAGCTCGGGCTAGAGTAGACAAAGCAGGTCACACCGTGAGTGATACCGGAGCCGAATGAGCATTCAGGTGACAAAGAAATGTGCAGAAGTCCCCCAGGGAGGAGGGCCTGTCTTAGATCCCAAGGAACGGAGCTCACGCTTTGCTAGAACTTGACAGAGAGATGTTTCCCTGACAAATTCCATGTGGCTTATTCATTTCTAAGTCAATTAGTGCTTATGAAAGTGAAAGGAATGGTGGGAAACAAATTAACGTAAGTATACACACTCATAGACATTTCTATCTAGCCAATATTGGCTTTGAAATCCCGGCCCTCCTGCCTCTACCTCCCCAGTGCCGGGATCCCGGGAGTGTGCATGCCTGGCTTCATGCCCATATCTGTATTTTTCTTTATGTAGAAAGGTGATCTATGGGAGGTTCACGCAAAGTTAAAGGTGGCTATTTGGGATGGTGGGAATTCTTGGAATTTTCTGTACAGTCTAGAAAAGAGGAAAGAAAGGAAGACTGCAGGAAGACAGACAAGCTCACTAGCAGTGAGAAATAAGGAAGATTTCTACACAAGGTTGTGACACACTCATGACCCGCTCAAAGCATACGCCAGTTTCGAGCATGGGTCTGGAACGGAAGATGTTGTTAAGCCCTGTGAGCCTCATTTCATTTTATGAGCTATTTTATCATGTATCAGGAGAATATCTGAACAGCATGTGTCCAAGTTTCAATGGCCATTTGAAAGGGTCGGTGTGACGTGGTCGATGTGGAGAAGCACAGTGTTGAAGATAATGGAAAAGGTTCATATCTCGCATATGTCGCATTGGCCACACTCAAGGGCCATACTGCTACAATGACTGCTCCTGACGCAGTGCAGGGCAGGGCTTCCTCCAGGTGGGACACAGCCCTTGCCCTCCTGAA
Organism: Dipus sagitta; assembly: GCA_036346955.1. Taxonomy (NCBI): domain Eukaryota; kingdom Metazoa; phylum Chordata; class Mammalia; order Rodentia; family Dipodidae; genus Dipus; species Dipus sagitta. The sequence goes on from CM070789.1 coordinate 3,276,138, forward strand.
TCAAAGCAGCCGTATCACCCACAGGAGACCCTCAGGAGATGGGGCCCATTAGCAGTCATTGTGGTGGGAGGGAGGCTCTTAAGACCTCCATGAGATCATCGGAGGCCCAACCTTCCATGACCTTACACAAGCGGTAAGCAACTGGCTGGGGTGGGTCTCCAGAGGTACAGACAGTGTCATGTCTGTTGACCCAGCTCGTCTGTCTATGGGAGCAAGAGCAGTCAGGGTCTTTGCAATGACAACTACAACTTATTATTATTATTGTTATTTTGGTTTTTCAAGGTAGGGTCTCACTCTAGCCCAGGCTGACCTGGAATTCACTGTGGAGTCTCAGGGTGGCCTCGAACTCACGGCGATCCTCCTACCTCTGCCTCCCGAGTACTGGGATTAAAGGCGTGCGCCACCACGCCCGGCAGAACTACAACTTCTGACGGGGAGAAACAGGTGTTGGAAATGAACTCCAATGACATAGCTAAGCAGAGGGAACCTTCTGGCTTCTTGCAACATTTTTCATCCTTGCCTGCCTGCCTGCAGCTCCCCGGGGGAGGGAAGCAGGGCCAACCGTAGGCCAGTGGCAGACCCCCGGCACATCTTCAGGAGGGAGGCATGATGCTGGCCCGCGCCCAGCCCCCAGCCCTCCTGCCTTCTGTTCTTCGGACGGTTCACCGTGGCGAGGCTGCAGACGCTTTTGAAATTCTGCAGCATGGGAACTGCCTGGGTCAGCCTTTTAATGTCTGTGCGTTTGAGAGTGGTTTTCGGGCAATGTACGTGAAGGGACGTCCCATTCTCTGGCTGGCTTTCATCCGAGGCATAGGAGTCCGGCTTGCACATAGCCACTAAAACCCAAGGGAAAGACGAGGTGGCAGATTTGACCTGGGCAGGCTCCGGCTGGATCCCCCACTCACCGCGATAAGTATACCGGATAAGAATCTTGGCCCCGTTGGCAGCTGGCCTCCAGGTGGAGGAGAAAAGCTTCGAGTTCAATTCCACAGGGTCCCTCATGTGACATGCCGTCGGGAATGTGCTTTCTTTGCCCCGTTCCCCTGAGCATTGCCCCTGCCCGTCTGTAGTCCTGTTCATGTGGACAGGTGCTCGCAAAATGCCACACGTCACTGTCGCTGTTACCACCCGAGCAGCTTGGATTGTATACAGCGCCTCAGTGCCTCGAGGCTCACGTTACTCCCCACAGAGAGGGGAGACAAGTGAAGGAAGATTCTAGAAGAGAAGGCCAAGGATGTGAGCACAAGGATGGGCGAGGGGTGGCGGGGAACCGAGGACATGCCCGGTTCTCACTATTTCCCATCAACCCTCACAGATTCTGTATCTGCAAGCTCACCAGCTCAGACAGACTGCTTTGTAACTCCCTCACACCTCTGGTGCACGTGTGGGGGTGTGTGTGGGTGCATGTGCACATGTGTGTGCAAACATGCAGAGGCCAGGGGACAGTGAGGTGTCATTCTTGTCATTCTTTTTAAAATTCTATTTATTTGAGAGAGAGAGAGAGAGAGAGGAGGGAGAGAATGGGCACACCAGGGCCTTCAGCTGCTGCAAGCGCACTCCAGACATATGTGCCACCTTGTGCATCTGGCTTACGTGGGTCCTGGGGAATCAAACCTGGGTCCTTTGGCTTTGCAGGCAAGTGCCTTATCGCTAAGTCTCCAGCCCCCACTTCTCTCTTTTTTTTTTTTTTAATTTTTTTTGTTCATTTATTTGAGAGTGACAGAGAGAGAGAGAGAGAGAGAGAGAGAGAGAGAGAATGGGTGCGCCAGGGCCTCCAGCCTCTGCAAACGAACTCCAGACACATGAGCCCCCTTGTGCATCTGGCTAACGTAGGTCCTGGGGAATCCAGCCTCGAACCAGGGTCCTTAGGCTTCACGGGCAAGCACTTAACCGCTAAGCCATCTCTCCAGTCCCCCCACTTCTTTTTGATACAGGGTCTCTTACTGAACTGGAGATCACGGATTATGTTATCTAGGCACCAGCAAGCCCCAGGGATGTGACTGTTGGGTGCTGGTCTGCACTACCGCATCTGGTACTTTCTGTGAGCACCAGGATCAAACTCAGGTCCTCCTGCTCAGGAGGCCAGGACTTTACAGATTAAGCCATCTCCCCAGCTCAAACCTCGGTGCTTTTATTTATTTATTTATTTTTGGTTTTTCAAGGTAGTGTCTCAATCGAGCCAGGAATTCACTATGGAGTCTCAGGCTGCCCTCAAACCCACAGCCATCCTCCTACCTATGCCTCCGAGTGCCAGATTAGAGGCGTGCGCCACCAGGCCTGGCTACGCTTGGAGCTTTCAAGGCCATTCATCTACGTGTGCATAGTGGGGGGAAAATGAATGACATGTCACGTTCCTAGCTAGGGTGGAGCAAGGTGACACTCTCCCGTCCTGTTTCCTTTCCTCTCATAAGTCAGTGTCCTTCACGTGGCTTATTTAGTGCTCAGTGTTTTGGGTTTTTGTTTTTGCTATGGTTTGTTTTGTGGGTTTTATTGGAGTTGCCCGACTGAAATGGTATTGAAGCAGAGCCGAGCGCTGGCCAGTGTCCCTAGACACACAAAGGCGGTGATAAGCTTCATCCAGGCACGTGTGACTGCTGCTGGCCATCGGATCAACGTCGAGGAATCATAATATAGATTTAGCTGGGCTGGTGGTACCTAACTGTAACCCCAGCACTCGGGAGGTAAAACAGGAGGATCAAGAGCTCAAGGTCATTCTTGGCTATCTAAAGGGAGCCAGCCTGGGATCCACGAGATTCTGCCTTAAACACACACACACACACACACACACACACACACACACACACACGGGCATGTATTGATCAGTGGATGAAATGTGAAGAGAGGTGCGTAGGGACCTGACCCTGCCATCCCCAGCAGATGCCTTGGAGTCTTCACAGAGACTTGAAGTAACGTGTCCACCATGACAGGAGGACTGGCTGACCTGACGGGAAGCAGCTGTCCTCAGCAGTGAGATAGATGATGTGTGTTGGCAACTTTCTATCAGTCTTAGGAAGAAAGACAAGAGAGAGCTCTGGGGTGAAACTTGAAGTCTATGAAAACCTACAATTCCTTCAGTATGCCAATATCTCAAAAGGTTCTAAAATTTCTCTCTCACTTCCTCCAAGGGATGACTGCTTCCCATGAAGGTACAGCATTTAAAGGGCTTATGTCCATGACAGCTAGGGTGTAAGGCCAGTAATACAAAAAGGCTGAGAACCCATGATCTAAAAAGATAGCTCAAGGCTGGAGAGATGGCTTCACTGGTAAGGCGTTTGCCTGCGAAGCCAAAGGACCCAGGTTCGATTCCCTAGGGCCCACATAAGCCAGAGGCACAAGGTGGTGCACATGTCTGGAGTTTGTTTACAGTGGCTGAAGGCCCTGGTATGCCCATTCTCTCTCTCTTTCTCTCTCTCAAATAAAATAAAATAAAATAAAGTAAAGTAAAATAAAATAAAATAAAAAGATAGTTCACTTCCCCTTCCTTCCTCCCTCCCTTTGCTTTTGGAATGGTTGCGTGTAGGACGCGTGGTGTCTGCAGGTGCACATGCAGATGACATGGTTATGCCATGCACCTACGGAGGCTAGAGGAGGACCCTGGCTGCCCTCTACCCTCTTCTGACTTATTTCTCTGAGACAGAGTCTCTCACTGAACCTGGAGCTCACCATTTGTTTAGTTAGACTGGCTGACCAGGGAGCCTGTGTGATCCTCTTGTTTCTGTCCCAGCAGTGAACTGAGGCTATAGGCATGTGTGGACATGCCTGCCTTTAAAAAAATTATTTATTTAAGGCAGAGAGAGGGAGAAGAGAGAGGGAGAAAGGGAGAGAATGGGCATGTCAGAGTCTCCAGGCGCTGCAAACGAACTCCAGACGCATGTACCACCTTGTGCTTATAGCTTATATGGGTCCTGGGGAATCAAACCTGGGTTCTTTGGCTTTGCAGGCAAGCACCTTAACCACTAGGACATCGCCCCAGTCCACATGCCAGCTTAAAACATATTTATTTATTTATTTACTTGAGAGAGAGAGAGAGAGAATGGATGCACCAGGGCCTCCAGCCACTGCAAACAAACTCCAGACCCATATACTCCCCTGTGCATCTGGCTTACATGGGTCCTGGGGAATCTGTAGGCAAATGCCTTAGCCGCTAAGCCATCTCTCCAGCCCCCACATGCCTGCTTTTTAGGTGGGTGCTGGAGATCAGACTCGGGTCTTCATGCTTTGTCCAGCCAGTGCTCTGACCTGCTGAGCCATCTCCCGAGCCCGGTCACCTTAATTTTCACCTACAAGTTTTATTCTTTTATTGTTCTTTTATGTGACAAACTGATTTTCCCGAGACCCAGCTTGTAAATAACTACAGGGGCAGTCTTCGACATACGGACCTCATTGCTAATAGCCCCTAGATAGCTAAGGGACCCTGTGTGTGTGACCAAGCTGATTGCTCATGCTCATGCCCGTCCCTGGAAGGGCCCCGGGGCTCGCTCATACACAGGTATCACCTGCGCCAGGCTTCCCAGAGACAGATGCTAACAACCGTGGAAAGCAGCCTCAGGACATTGAGAAGGCCCCTTGTGACAAGCACAGCCATGAGCCAGAGGTCATCGGATAGTGGACAGTCATGTCAAGTCCGCTTGTTGGAGAGCCCGGCCATGCGCAGAGACAGATGAGGGGTAGAAATGCCTAAGTGTGCCCACCTCAGGCTTAAACCCAGGGATGGAACAAGGAGGAGGAGAAGGTTGGGAGCCTTGAGGAAACCACGAGGTGACCAGTTGTGACGCTCAGGACAGGACAAACAGGCTGTCTTCCAGGGCAGTGACCTCCCCCGGCCTGTGTCGTGAAAGGAGCCCTGCGCGTGGCTCCCACAGGTGACTCCTCGGCTCAGTTGATAAGATTGCCACGAGAGGAGGCCATTCTGGTTGAAGCAGGAGTCGTGACCTAACACTGGCTAATGAGCAGAAAGACGAGGCGAGGCAGGGCAAGGAGGGCATCTGAGGCTCTGCTTCTTGAAAATCCTAGGCGTGGGTGACTCCCGAGGGCAGGGTTGCAGGCATGTGCCAGCACACGTGGCTTTGGCTGGAGATTTTAGACATGGGCAGCCAGGTATGGAGGCTCAAGAAATGGGTCCACTGTGGAGAACGCCTCTGGCTTTTCCAAAGGGAAATACTGGCTTCATAAGCTCTTGTGGGTGCACTGTGGGACGGATGGTGGGAGAACGGGTATGACAAGGAGCAAAGGCAGGCAGTGCGATGCAGTGCGTTGTCAACGATGACCCGCTGGATGGACACCAGCTATTTCCACCTTCCTTCTTCAAGGGTCCCAATCAGAACTGGTTCAGCGCATCTCTTCAGGCATGCTGCTTCCCTCAACCCAGGACACAGCTGATGTTAAGCCAAGTTGTCCCTGTGCAGACAATGTTCCCTCAGAAAGCACAGGATCGGCTGGAGACAGAGCTCCGTGGTTAAGGCGCTTGCCTACAAAGCCTGACGACCCAGGTTCCATTTCCCAGGACCCACGTAAAGCCAGATGCACAAGGTGGTACAAGCATCTGGAGTTCATCCGCAGTTTCTGGAGGCCCCAGCGCACCTATTCTCCCTACTTCTCTCTGTTTCCCTCTGTTTGCAAATAAATAAGTAAATAGTATTTTTGAAAAAAAAAAAAAAGGCAGCTAGGCAGGCATGGTGGCGCACGCCTTAATCCCAGCACTCAGGAAACAGAGATAGCAGGAGCGCTGTGAGTTCGAAGCCACCCTGAGACTACATAGTGAATTCCAGGTCAGCTTCGGCTAGAGCGAGACCCTACCTCGAAAAACGAAAAAATAAAAATAAAATAAAAAGAGAGCCCAGGAGAGGCACCTCTACACACCTCTTTATTTAAGAATTAAACCCCTATAAGCAAGGTGCTGTATTATATACACTTAATTTTAATTTTTTTTTGAGGTAGGGTGTCACTCTAGCTCAGGCTGACCTGAAATTCACTATGTCACAGCGATCCTCCTACCTCTGCCTCCCAAGGGCTGGGATTAAAGGCGTGGGCCACCACGCCCGGCTTAATTTTAATAATGTTTTAACAGCATATTGCTTGCAAAGAGTTTTTGAGTTTTATTTATTTTATTCTGAGGCTGGCCTCATGTAGCTAAGGATGGCCTTAGATTCCTGATCCTCCTGCCTCTATTTCCCAAGTGCGGGAACTAGAAGCGTGGGCCACCACGCCTGGCCAGAGAGGTTCTTTTTTTTTTTTTTCTCCATTTTTATTAATATTTTCCATGATAACAAAAAAAATCCCATGGTATTACCCTCCCCCCTTTCCCCTTTGAAATTCCATTCTCCATCATATCCCCTCCCCATCTCAATCTTTCTACTTACATATATACAATACCAACCTAATAAAAGCCCTCCTCCCTTTCTTTCTCTTCCCTTTCTATCTCCTTTTTTAACTTACTGGCCTCTGCTACTGAGTTTTTTCCTTCTCACACAGAAGCCCAATCATCTCTAGCTAAGATCCACATATGAGGGAGAACATGTGGCGCTTGGCTTTCTGGGCCTGGGTTACCTCACTTAGTATAATTCTTTCCAGATCCATCCACTTTTCTGCAAATTTCATAACTTCATTTCTCTTTACTGCTGAGTAAAACTCCATTGTATAAATGTGCCATATCTTCATTATCCACTCATCAGTTGAGGGACATCTAGGCTGGTTCCATTTCCCAGCTATTATAAATTGAGCAGCAATAAACATGGTTGAGCAAGTATCTCTAAGGTAATGAGATGAGTCCTTAGGATATATGCCTAGGAGAGCTATAGCTGGGTCATATGGTAGATCAATCTTTAGCTGTTTTAGGAACCTCCACACTGATTTCCACAATGGCTGGACCAGATTGCATTCCCACCAACAATGTAGAAGGGTTCCTCTTTTTCCACATCCCCGCCAACATTTATGATCATTTGTTTTCATGATGGTAGCCAATCTGACAGGAGTGAGATGGAATCTCAATGTAGTCTTAATCTGCATTTCCCTGATGACTAGGGATGTAGAACATTTTTTTAGATGCGTATATGCCATTCGTATTTCTTCCTTTGAGAATTCTCTATTTAGCTCCATTTCCCATTTTTTGATTGGTTTGTTTGATTCCTTATTATTTAACTTCTTGAGTTCTTTGTATATCTTAGATATTAATCCTCTATCAGATATATAGCTGGTGAAGATTTTTTCCCATTCTGTAGGTTGCCTCTTTGCTTTCTTCACCGTGTCCTTTGCAGTGCAAAATCTTTGTATTTTCATGAGGTCCCAGTGGTTAATCTGTGGTTTTATTGCCTGAGCAATTGGGGTTGTATTCAGAAAGTCTTTGCCAAGACCAATATGTTGAAGGGTTTCCCCTACTTTTTCAGAGAGGTTCTTTATAAGTGAGAAAGCTTGGGCTAAGGATGTGGCTCGGCTGGTAGAGTGCTGGCTTAGCACGCTTGCAGCCCTGACTTCCGTCCCCAGCACCACATGAACCAGGCATGGTGGCACACCCCTACAGTTCAAGCACTACAGAGGTAGAGACAGGAGGATCAGGAGTTCAAGACCATCCTCGGCTACAGTGAGTTCAAGGCCAGGCTGGGATACACGAAACCCTGTTTTAAAAGAAAGAGAGAGAGAGCTGGAGAGATGGCTTCGCGGTTAAGCGCTTGCCTGTGAAGCCTAAGGACCCCTGTTCGAGGCTCATTTCTCCAGGACCCATGTTAGCCAGATGCACAAGGGGGCACACGCATCTGGAGTTCGTTTGCAGTGGCTGATGGCCCTGGCACGCCCATTCTCTCTCTCTTTGCCTCTTTCTCTCTGTCTGTCGCTCTCAAATAAATAAATAAAAATAAACAACAAAATTTTTTTTTTTTTTACAAAAAAAAGAAAGAGAGCTGATTTTCCCCTTCCTTCTGTTTTCAGAAGCAGTGGGTAAAAAGAACCACTTTGTCCTTACACGAAGCACGAAACGTCTGCGTATCCAAACGTTTGCGCAAAGGTCAGAGCACAGCATTTGCTTTGAGTGTCACAGTTCCAAGAGCTGTCTTTGTGACCTTCATGCTCCTCCAGCACCAGCCGCGGCTTCTGACGATGGCCGTGGAGAGGACGCAAGCGATAATAAAAGGTGAGAGCGACACTTGAACAGAGGGAACTTCAGGTCAGGCGATAAAACTGACTGACGCCTGCAAAGCCTGCTGGGTGTCTGAGACCCGGGATGCCCTTAGACCTCAGTCTCTTGAGACCACGCATAGTCAAGTCTATAGAGGCCAGAGCTTCCTTCCCGCCCCTCCCCTGTCTCTCCTTTCAAAGCCGGGGGTCCCTTTACCCCTTTCATTCTGATATTGACAAATGCCACCCTTCTCGCGTGGCCGGGATAGCTAGGCTTCATTGTCAGCTTGATAGGGGTAATAAACGCCCAGGGCGCCACCGGGTGAATCTGTGAGTGTTCCCAGACAGGAAGAGGGAAGGCTCCCCCTGCGCCAGGATCCTGGACCGAACAAACAGGACAATGAGGAATGCCATCTGAGGACCAGCTTTCATCTCTTCTGTGCTTTCTGACTGCAGGTGCAACGTGACCTGCCACCTCCTGCCACCACGCCTTCCCACCGCGATGGACTGTACCCCTCACACTGTGCGCTCAGATAAATCCCTCCCCACTAACTAGCTTCCTGTCAGGTATTTGATCACATTGCGAAAAGCCAGCGCCCAGGTGAGGCGTGGGAGCTGGACGCTGAGGGACTGAGTTAGGGCTGGACAACGATGTGACAGAGGCCTCGGGGTGAAGGGTCAAAAAGGCCTACGACAGGCCAGGTCTGGTGGCACACGCCTTTAGTTCCAGCCCTGAGGGAGGTAGTAAGATCTCTGTGAGTTTGAGGATACCCTGGGCTTTGGGGTGAGTCTCAGGTCAGCCTGGGCTGGAGAACCTGCTTCCATAAAAACCAAAAAAGGGGCTGGAGAGATGGCTTAGCAGTTTCGATGCTTGCCTGCAAAGCCTAAGGACCCAGGTTCGATTCCGCAGGACCCACATAAGCCAGATGCACAAGGTGGCACATGCATCTGGAGTTTATTTGCAGTGGCTACAGACCGGGGTGTGCCCATTCTGTCTCTCCCTCTATCTATCCATCATATATCTGTCTCTTTCTTTCTCTCTCTCAAATAAATAAAATGTTCGAGATTTCTTTATTAAAAAAAGGGGGGCCTGGAGAGACGGCTTAGCAGTTAAGGCACTTGCCTGCAAAGCCAAAGGATCCCAGTTCGAATCTCCAGGACCCACGTAAACCAGATGCACAAGTGGGCACACACATCTGGAGTTCCTTTGCAGTGGCTGGAGGTCCTGGCGTTCTCTCTCTCTGTCCCTCTTTCTCCCAAATAAATAAATAAATAAAATATTTTTTAAAAAAAGGCCTAGAACACCGTCTTAACGCAAACTTTCTCCTCCAGCTGGAGATGCTGAGCAGATGACTGTTTGAAGCACCTTTACTCTGCCCACCTTGAATCACACTGAGAAGACTTGGGAGAAGATTAAAAATATGAACCCAGAGGTCCTGAGCCTGAGCGGGACACTGGGCAAACATGGGTCCTTAGTCCTTAAAGGAGCATATCTGGTGGCCCAGATGTGATTTTTGTTATTCTGTTACAAAGTAGAAAAATAAAAATAAAAATAAAAACAACAAGGAAACCCCAAGACATCGACTTCAGGTCCACTCTTGCTGGTCTTTTCTTTTGCTGTTACTCAGAGTGAAAGCACGACAGGGGCCTTCGCCAGGCAGGGAAGTCTCTCATTCCCGCCTCCGGTGGGGACAAGGGAGAGTCTCCTTGACTCACTGACTCTCTGTTACAGTCACAGAGTCAGCCGCAGTTGGGGGCCGAGACGCACTCGCTCACACTGTCCCTGGTCTCCCTCCCCACCACTGCCTGTTGCTGGCACACTCACCCCGTGGGAGCCCCCCCCCCCCAGGGGAGCAGGGTGTCAGATGCTGCAGGGACGCCCTGTGGGTGAGGCTGCAGGAGCGCGGAGGAGGTGATGGCGCGAGAGGGCCAGCCAGGGGGCAGGAAGAAAGAATGTGCCCATGAGCCAGCGGACAAGAGGCTGAGAAAGGCGGGGCCAGGTCTGAATCAAGATAAAGAAGCGCAGCCAGAGGTGCTCGGCCAGGGTGGGAGGTGCCTGCCTTGCAAACCTGAGGACCTGAGATTCATCCCCAGAGCATGGTGGTGCACGCTTGCAATCCCAGCACTGGGGAGGCAGAAACAGGAGGTCCTATGAGGATCACCGGCACGTAGCCTACTTGGCAAGCTTCATGTCAGTGACAGGTCCTGTATAACAAACAATAATTTAGGGCTGGAGAGATGGCTTAGCAGTTAAGGCGCTTGCCTGCGAATCCTAAGGATCCGTGTTCGGCTCTTCAGGTCCCATATAAGCCAGATGCACAAAGGTGAGGCAAGTGCAATGTCTCACATGCCCACTAGGTGGAGCACGTGTCTGGAGTTTGATTGCAGTGGCTGAGGCCCTGGCGAACCAGTTCTCTCTCTCTTTCTCTTGCTCTCCTGCATACAAAAGGCCAGTCTGGGGGTTGGAGAGATGGCGTAGCCGTCAAGGCGTTTGCCTGCAAAACCAAAGGACCTCGGTTCGATTCCCCAGGACCCACGTTAGCCAGATGCACAAGGGGACGCAAGAGTCTGGAGTTCATTTGCAGTGGCTGGAGGCCCTGGTGCGTCCATTCTCTCCCCTTCCCCCCCACCCCCCGGCTTCTTTCTCCCTCTTTCAAAAAAATAGAGTAAAAAAATTTTTTTTAAAGTCCAGTCTGTTGGGTTTGCCTCAATAATAATAATATTTTTTTTTCGTTTATTTTTATTTTTATTTATTTATTTGAGAGCAACAGAGAGAGAAAGAGGTAGATAGAGAATGGGCATGCCAGGGCCTCCAGCCACTGCAAACGAACTCCAGATGCATGTGCCCCCTTGTGCATCTGGCTAAAGTGGGTCCTGGGTAATTGAGCCTCGAACCAGAGTCCTTAGGCTTCATAGGCAAGCGCTTAACCGCTAAGCCATTTCTCCAGCCCAATAATAATAATTTTTAAAAGAATGATTAGCACTCTTGAGAAAAGACATCTTACACCACACACACACACACACACACACACGCTTGCACACCTGCTAAAAGAGATGACTTGACTAAAAGAGATGAAAATATCTGGAACGGTGGTTCTTGCTTTGGGGGGGCGGGGGAGATTGCTGTACTCGCTGCCCTCCCCGCCCTCCCCGGACATTTGGCAAGGACTGCCCACATTACGCGGGTCGCTAGTGGCAGACACCTGCGAGGCTGCTCGTATCCCTGAGCACACAGGCAGGCCAGGCTCCCACTGCAGGCCTATCCCAAAGGCCAGGAGAGAGATCCCACTCTGCAGTGCCACTGTGACTTCATCACGGCAGCGTCCCCAGGTGGCTGCCTTACCCAGAAGCCTGCCTGGGTGCCTGGCCAGGGAGCGGTAGTTAAGCAGAACACATGGACGGGAAGCAGTGGGCTTCAGGAGCTCCTTGGAGAGCCATCCACTACTGGCCTGGTGCTAGGTGCCACCTCTGTGTAGCAGGTGCCCTCCTGCAGATGCCCTCTTAGCTACGACATGTGCCAACATTCCCAAAGCAAAGACACCCTTTTGTTTGACCTGCTGTGTGAAGGTCCTTTATTTTTATGTTTTCGCTGCTTCATGGCTGGGAATGGCTACATTAGTCTTTTCTAACGCTGTCACCCATACTAGTCAACTCTCAGCTATAATCATGCCCTATTATGCTTTTCTTGTTATTTATAGACTAATCATCTAAGTCTAGAGATAAAAGAGAATGCATCTTTAGTTGGTTTGTTTTCCTGAAATGCTAACATTTTTCATGTTGTTCTAAAAATTCACAGACAACTTGTACAGCGTGTTTGGTGCACAGGGAGGGTCTCTGGTTGCTCATCTGATGTTATATTTGGAAAGCTGTTTCTTTGCTGAGTTTCAAATATAGAGAATTCTATTTTTAAGCAGTTTTATTTATTTGTAAATAGAGAGAATGAGAGAGAGAGAGGGAATAGGTGCTCTAGGGTCTCCTGCCACTGTAAACAAACTCCAGATGCATGTGCCACTTTGTGCATCTGGATTTATGTGGGTACTGGGGAATCAAACCCAGACCATCAGGCTTTGCAAGCAAGTGCCTTTAACTGCAGTGCCATCTCTCCATCCCCGAGAATTCTATTATTTTAAAATTATTTTTTACTTTGTTTTAAAAGTTTTAATATTTTATTTATTTATGAGAGAGAGAGGCAGATAGAGAGAGAGAAGGGCCTCCAGACAAACTCCAGACACATGCACCACCTTGTGCTCCTGGCTTATGTGGGTACTGGGAATCAAACCTGGGTCCTTAGGCTTCGTACACAAGCACCTTAACCACTAAGCCATCTCTCCAGCCCTATTTTTTATTTTCTTTTAATTTTTAAGATTTTATTTATTTATTTGAGAAAGAGAGGCAGATAGAGAGAATGGGCACACCAGGGTCTCTAGCCCCTGCAAACAAACTCCAGATGCATATGTCACCATGTGCATCTGGCTTACGTGGGTACTGGGGAATTGAACCTGGGTCCTTGGGCTTTGCAGGCGAGCACCTTAACCACTAAGCCATCTCTCCAGTCACTATATTTTATTTTTTGAGACAGGATCTTACTACATAGCAGAGGTCTATGTTGAGCCCATTTGTGACTTTGAATTAACTTCTCCCTAACTTCTAATGCCTTTATCTCCCAAGTGCTGGGACTGTAGGCATGTGCCTCCACACTCCACTGGTGAGTTCTGCTCTGGCCAAGACCCCACAGGACAGGAGGCTTGCTAGGAGAGCTCTCTGTGAGCTAGATAAGGCAGGCTGGGGCTAAGGAGGTGGCTCAGTGGGTAAAGTGCTTACACACACACACATACACACTCACACTCACACACACACACACACATGAAAAGATGGCACAGTCTGGGCATACATCCGCCTGGTGTGGTAGGACTGTTCAAACGCAGACTACTGGACATGGGCAAAGGGACTCCTCATTAGGGCCCAATCCGCGCCCCTCTGGTGAACTCCCCGGAAATGCAGATGTTACAGCACTGCGGCCGCACAGTGAGACGCGCTGAGGATCTCACATCCCTCTCTCCCTCCTGACAAAGGCTCGCTGTGTACCCCTGGTTGCCTTCAAACTCAAAATCCTCCAGCCTTGCCCTCTGGGGTCCTGGATCACAGCCATGCACATTCTTGGATTTCCATTTCATTTTGATGAATGAATTCTTTCACTGTTGGATTATGTTTAAGAAGAGAGCTCTTCACGTTTCCCATCCTTGGAGCACGTTACTATGAAAGGCCAGCCAGACGAGCTGGTGCACACCTGCAGCCCAGTACTGGGGAGGTGGAGGCAGGGGGACCAGAACTTCAGTCATGTTGCTCTCAAAACCCAAACCAAAAAGGCTAGACTTACTTCTCTTCACCCTGTGAGCTCACCTGACTGAAAACAGTTTTAAGCTTTAACATAATTTCCTACTTTGCATTTTTTTTATTTTTTAATTTTTGGGGGAGTTTTTTGAGGTAGGGTCTCACTCTGTCTGGCCCAGGCTGACCTGGAATTCACTATGTAGTCTCAGGCTGGCACTGAACTCATAGCAATCCTCCTACCTCTGCCTGAGTGCTAAGATTAAAGGCGGCAACTCCACACCCAACTCTGACTTTGCATTGTCATAGCAACTGTTGATTTGAGTTTTAAAAATTATTTATCTTCTTACTGACAACTTCCATAATTATAGACAATAAACCATGATAATTCCCTCCCCCCAACTTTCACCTTCACAACTCCACTCTCCATCATATCCCCTCCCTCTCTCAATTAGCCTATTTTTTATTTTGATGTCATCATTTCCTCTTATAATTCTAGTATTGTGTAGGTAGTGCCAGGCACGGCGAGGTCATGGCTATCCAGGCCATTTTGTGTCTGGAAGATTGCATTGTAAGGAGTCCTAGTGTCTTAACTGCTAAGCCATCCCTCCAGCCCTGCATTGTTTTTAAAAAGAAAACTGAGCTGGGTGTGGTGGCGTGTACCTTTAATCCCAGCACTCGGGAGGCAGAAGCGGGAGGATCACTGTGAGTTTGAGGCCACTCTGAGACTACAGAGTGAATTCCAGGTCAGTTTGGGCTAGAGTGAGACCCTACCTTAAGAAACTGGAAAAAAAAAAGTTTCATTTATATTAGGAAAGATAAAAATCATATTTTCCTCATATAAATCTTCATATGAATATATTTATGTCATCATAAGCATAGGAGTTCTCTAGCTTCGTATATATACATATACTTGTATATGTATATATGTATATATATGTATATGTATATATATCTTATAATGACAAACGTAAAGTTTGCTAAATAACTTCCTTATAATTTCTGTTGTTTTTGTGTTTTGGTGGGAGAGATTCACTCTAACCCAGGCTTGGAACTCACAGTGATCCTCCTACCGCAGCCTGCCAAGTGCTGGGATCACAGGCCCGAGCCACCACCATACTGGCACTAAATAATTCTCTTGATAAAACCTTAATTAGTTGCTTTTAAACACTGGATAGGGCTGCGGCCGTACCTCTGCCGCCCAGTAATTTCCTCGCGTGTATGAAGTCTTGGGTTTGAGGCTCGAGACTGGAAGAAAATATTGCCTCGCCGACCTTCTGAGCAGATGACATTTCCAGAAAGCCTGCTGATGGGAGAACTCACTTTCTCTCTTGGGGAAACAGCAAGGTGAAAGTCGTTCCTGGACTCTAGCGCCATCTTTTGGATGCAAGTGGTCAAACAGGCTCTGTCCCCTCAAGCCAGCCTAGTCACAAGGCAGACACACATTTACAGTCCATTCCATCAGGCTGCGCATCTTTTCACACAGAGGGATGGAAACACCCTTTCCTTGTGAAAGATGGATTCCTTTTCTTGGTGCTGGGGATTGAACCCGGGCCCTGTGCATGCTTTGCAAGTGCCCCCCCCCACTCCCAAAGATGGATACGCCCACTGTAGACTGTGCCGTTATCTTGGGGTTAGACCCTGAGTAACACTTGTGAATAGAACAAAAAGCCATTCAGAACCGCGTAGTATGCGCATGGCCAGGCAACCTTCACCTGCTCATACTCTGTTACAGCGGTTACTGTCCTCAGTTCCCCCATCCACTGGTGAGTTCTAAGCCACTAGGGCTTAAACTTTATTATCTTTGACAAAAGTGATTATGTTAACGTAGAAAATGAAGTTTCAGAGTATGTGATGTTTTAACTCAGAGAGATTTACTATACTCCTTTAAAAGGTCATACTATTGGGGGGAAAAAAAACAACCCAGCAACCCAAAATACTGCCAACTTCCCGTTAATGTACCCAGAATCCTGCCTGCTTCCAGTTCAAGACTCCCGCTGTGCAGGGCACTCCTAGTCTTCGCTTGCTCAGTCTCCTATAAGACAATGTTCTTCTCTCTACATAATTCCTGGTTTGCTTTTTCCTCCCTTTTTCCTTTCCCCCTTTCCTTTCTTTTTTTTCTTTTTATTTATTTGAGAGTGACAGACAGAAAGAGGGAGAAAGAGGCAGAGAGAGAGACAGAGAGACAGAGGAAGGGAGGGAGAGAATGGGCACATCAGGGCCTCCAGCCACTGCAAACGAACTCCAGATGCGTGCGCCCCCTTGTGCATCTAGCTAACGTGGGTCCTGGGGAATCGAGCCTCCAACTGGGGTCCTTAGGCTTCGCAGGCAAGCACTTAACCATGAAGCCCTCTCTCCAGGCCCCTTGCTGTTTATTTCTTTGGGTCTCACTATGCAGCCCAGGCTGAGCTTGAACTCAGGACCCTCCTGCCTCTGCCTCAGCCTCCGGAGCGAGCCCTGGGATTACAAGTGCGCCCCGCCAGCAGTCCTCTCTAAACTCAGTTCCGTGGCTGTGGTCACGCCAACAACTTCCCGTCTAGACATGAACATGGTGGTTTGGAGCATGCTGCCAGAGACTGGTCCGCATGCTGATGTCCATGACAGCGGCTCGTGGGAGGAATGGAGAGGGCGACTGACATGTCAGACACTCCCATATGACATCTGGTCACTGTCTTTGCACTTCTGACACAGGAAGAAGCCAGGGCTGCTGAGGAACCCCAGGGTCAGTCTCTCCTCCACCTTCCCACCTCTCCTGGACTGTCTACTTGGCAGAAGAGCCCCCGACATCCAGATGGAGAGAAAGGATGAATCCAGAAACAGACAGGCTTTCAAAGTACGAAACTGTTCAAATAGTTCAACTGTGGCCAACATCCCAGCTTTGGATACCTGATCATAGCTCAGCGTTCCGGAGACTGACTTGGACGCAGAGAGTCTTCCCTCTCTCACACCCAGCCACGAACAGGAAGGCTTCAGCCCTCTGTGGTTAAAAGATAAAAGGGAGTGTTCTTCGGGCTTGTCTCTTACATCCCTCAGCGCTTGAGGAAATGACTGTGGCAATAATATAGCTAACCCAGCAGTTAAAGAAATAAGAAAATTGATTTTAAAAATATTTTTATTTATTTGCAGTAGAGCGGGATAGAAGAGAGGCAGAGAGAACGGGCCTGCCAGGGCCTCTAGAAAATTAACTTAAAAAATGTAATTATTTGAGAGGGAGAAAAAGAGGCAGAGAGAGAGAGAGAGAGAGAGAGAGAGAGAGAGAGAGAGAGAAAGAGAGAGAGTGAGAGAGAGAGAGAATGGGCATGCCAGGGCCTTCAGCTGCTGCAAACAAACTTGAGTCATGCGCCCCCTTGTGCATATGTGCGATATTGCATGAGAAGCCTAAGGACCCATGTTTAACTCCAGATCCCACGCAAGCCAGATGCACAAAATGACACAAGCACTCAGGGTTGCACATGCACACGAGGTGGCGCACGTGTCTGGAGTTTGATTACAATGGCTGGAGGCCCTGGTGCATCAATTCTCTCCTGTGCACACCTTCGTATTAAAAAAAAAAGGACAGTCTGTTAGGCTTACCTCAAAAAAAAAAATTAAAAAAATATTTTTTAAAAAGAGTGAAAGAAGCCGGGTATGGTGGTGTATACCTTTAATCCCAGCACTCGGGAGGCAGAGGCAGGAGGATCCTGAGTTCAAGCTCAGCCTGGGCTGCATAGTGAGGCCCAAAGAACAAAACAACAAGGGGCTGCAGAGATGGCTTAGCAGTTATGTGCTTGCCAGTGAAGCCAAAGGAGAGGCAGGAGAGTTCAATGCCACCCTGAGACTACATAGTGAATTCCAGGTCAGCCTGGACCACAGTGAGACCCCACCTGGAAAAACAAAAACAGAAAACAAACAAACACAATAGAAAGAATGGAGTTTCGAGAAGTAAGCATCTGAGCTTGTTATCCCGAACAGCTGAAGGCTGTTTATTATCTCCTAAGTAAGAATTTGTCCTGCCTACATTAATAGGCCAAAGCTGTTGAGCGTGCAGTAAGGAAGAGAAGGGAGTAAGTGCGCAGTGAACGTCAGCCTTGCTGGCTGTTGGCCGCAGTGGTGGGTTTCTCGCGTGTTCTGAATCTCCTGGGACCACTCTAGCATATGCTGAGACTTTTGTTTTTGAGACAGGGGTTCATGCAGCCCACGTGAGCCTTGAACTTGTTATGTAGCTGCGGATGACCTTGTACTTCTAATCTTCCCGCCTCCACAGCCCAAGTGCTGCAATAACAAGGGTGCACCACCACGCCTGCTTTATGTGACGCTGGGCTCAAGTCCAGGGCTCTGTGTGCGTTGGCAGGCACTCGGCTGACGGACTATGTCCCCAGCCTACTTTTACCTTCTCTTCTCCCTTCCTTCCCCTCCTCTCCCCTTCCCTTACCCTCCCTCTTTTCTCTTTTTCTTTCTCTCTCTTTTCTTTTCTTTCTTTCTTGACAGGGTCTCACACTAGCCCAGGCTGGTTTTGAACCCATGACAATCTTCTGGCCTCAGCCCCTTGAATGCTGCTGGGATTACGAGTGGGAACAACCACGCCTGGCTTTATAACCATTCTCGCTCATTATTATTATTATTATTATTATAGAATACATGCTTTTATCCTGTAAGTAATTGTAACTATTTATCCTTTTAGCCTCAAACATGTAAACAGTAAGAGCACAGTAATAAAACAGACATGGACCATATCCAAATCTGTATTGTTACTTTGACAATTTCTTAGCTTATTAAAACTCAAATTAGGGGGCTGGAGAGATGGCTTAGAGGTTATGCACTTGCCTGGGAAGCCTAAGGACCCTGGTTCGAGGCTCGGTTCCCCAGGATCCACGTTAGCCAGATGCACAAGGGGGCGCACGCGTCTGGAGTTTGTTTGCAGTGGCTGGAGGCCCTGGCGCACCCATTCTCTCTCTTTTTCTCTCTATCTGCCTCTTTCTCTCTATCTGTCACTCTCAAATAAATAAATATAAATAAATAAAAACAAAAAAATTTTAAAAACTCAAATTAGGGAAAAAAACCCCTAAATTTAGGGCTGGGGAGATGGCTTAGTGGTTAAGGCACTTGCCAGCAAAGCCAAAGGACCCAGGTTTGATTCCCCAAGACCCACATAATGCCAGGTGCAAAAGGTGGCACATGCACCTGGAGTTCATTTCCAGTGGCTGGAGGCCCTGGCATGCCCATTCTCTCCCCACCACTACTTATTTCAAATAAATAAATAAATAAAAATATTAAAAACTCAAATTAGTTGGGCATGGTGGCGCATGCCTTTAATCCCAGCACTTGGGAAGCAGAGGTGGGAGGATCGCAGTGAGTTCAAGGCCACCCTGGGACTACATAGTGAATCCCAGGTTAGCCTGCGCTAGAGTGAGACCCTACCTTGGAAAACGAAAAACAAACAAACAAACAAACCCTCAAATTATTCTGAAGTGGGAGATTATGCAATTACAAGCAAATGTTATAGATCCATAGAACTTAAAAGTTAAAAAAAAAAAAAGCCCTTGAAAGACCATAACAAGCCGTCGTGTTGGCGCACGCCTTTAATTCCAGCACTCGGGAGGCAGAGGTAGGAGGATCGCCGTGAGTTCAAGGCCACCCTGAGACTACAAAGTTAATTCCAGGTCAGCCTGGGCCAGAGTGAAACCCTACCTCAAAAAAAAAAAAAAAGTAAATAAAAGACTTCTAACAATGTATACAGATATAAAAATATAAATAAAATAATTCATTTTAATCCCTTAGCATAGAGCTTATTATATTAAGATGAAAGTCTAAAGTAACTGGAAACTTGGCAAAAAGACAAGGCTTTCATCAAGCAGAAAGTCTGACCTTAGACAAGTAAGGGAAGGACCAAAATCCATCTGTAGTGAAAACCTCCAACTCTGACATGTCATAGCCTGTCGTAGCCCCGAGGGGGCGCAGTGGCGCCACGGTGCGCTACCTCCTGTAGTTCATACTCCCTCCCCCTGGGGCTGAAGGAAGGGGTCACCCTCTAAGATGGGGTGTGTGTGTGTGTTTAAGACAGGGTCTCGCTCGAGCCCAGGCTGACTCTGGAATTCACTATGTAGTCTCAGGGTGGTCTCGAACTTACGGCGATCCTCTTACCTCTGGCCCCCCACTCCCGAGTGCTGGGATTAAAGATGTGTGTGCCACCACGGCGGGCTCTAAAAGGAATTTTCTTAAATTGAGATTGTGGGTGGGTAGGGAAGCTTACTTCTCCAAGCCAAAGGACTGGAATGGCCACACACTAAAGTTCACAGAAAAACCATAGAAAGGAACACAACTTAGGACAAGAAAGAGGGAATCAGGGGTAGGAAGATGGCTAAATGGGGAGATGAGGACCTGAGTTCAAGTCCCAGGACCCACACATGCCAGGCATGGTGGTATGGGCCTGTACTACAGGAAACTGAGGTAAATCGAATCAGCATCGGTGAGTAGTGAGGCAAATCTGTTCCAGAGAGGAGAGAGCTTTATTGGCGCCTTAAAAAAAAATTCTTTAAAAAAATTTTATTTATTTGAGGGGGGTGGGGAGACACACAGAGAGAGAATGGGTGCACCAGGGCCTTCAGCCACTGCAAACGAACTCCAGATGCATGTGCCACCTTGTGCATCTGGCTAAGTGGGTACTGGGAAATCGAACCTTGGTCCTTTGGCTTTGCAGACTAGCACCTTAACTGCTAAGCCATCCCTCTGGTCCTATTAACACCTTTTACACATGGACCTCTGTTGGCTACTGCCAGAACAGACAGCCCTCACCGAACACTGATGGTGTTGGGAGTTTTATATCCTTACAATCCTTCGGTTTAAAATTCCTGTGCTGCCGAGGAGATTTATAACCTGCGAGTACAGATTTAAGACATCCTTTCTGTCAAATAAAATCAACTGTAAGTTGCTGTTTCCCAAAGATAAGGTACACACGTGTGTGTGTGTATATATATATAGTTGTTTAAAGGGGTCAGGCCTATCCGTTTAACTTCAGCTGCATGGTCACAGAATTCTTGTTATCTATTAGCATACTGACTCTGTAAGAAAGAAATTGTTGAAAGGAACTTTCCTTCAATTTCACAAGAGGGAAGTACAAGATTCAGGCTGCTTTACTGGTTATATGCTATTTCCTCAATACCAGTAGTCCCAGCACTGGGGAGGCAGAGGCAGGAGGATCCCTGGGGCTCAGCAACCATCCTGCCTAGTTGGTGAGACGTGGGCCAATGACACTCTCAAAACCAAAACAACAAACACCCAAAGGTGGGGGCGTAGCTGGCACCTGAGAGGTGCCCCCGATCGTCCTCTGGTCGCTACAGGCGGCGTGCACACACGCAGAACGAGGGAGTCATTGGGCAGACGTGTCTGTGGAGTTGCTTAGTTACGTTTCACTAAACGACTCGTGCACGGGTACATGGGAACTAACACTTTTCCAGGTTTCAGACACTCTGAAACCAGCCGCGGTGTCTTAGGTCCTCTTGGAGTTGAAGTGCCAATAAAATCAAGCTGACATCAGGCCCAACACTGAGTCTCCTAGGAGTTTCTCCCTTGAGGGCAGACTTACAGATCATCTTATATTTAGGGGTCTGGTTTTAATGAGAAGTCTAGTGAAAGCCCACTTGGGTCCACAGTGATGGGACCCCTGGTGTCTCTTTGTGGCAGTTTTTATTTTTTATTTTATTTATTTATTTTTTTTTGGTTTTTCGAGGTAGACTCTCACTCTTGCCCAGGCTGACCTGGAATTCACTATGGAGTCTCAGGGTGGCCTCGAACTCACAGCGATCCTCCTACCTCTGCCTCCCGAGTGCTGGGATTAAAGGCGTGCGCCACCACGCCCGGCTCTTTGTGGCAGCTTTGGAGCTGAGTCCTGAAGACAGAATCGACTCTGACTGGGCGACCCCCCCAACACAGGAAACCCAGGGTGGGGGTAGCTGAGCCTAGGCCGGCTCAGGACGTAGACGGGTCAGGAGACAGCGTGCAGGTCTCGCCTTGCCCACAGGCGACCCTGGATCCAGGTGGGATGGCTTCAGGGAGACCCGACTGCCATTGTGCAGCCACTCCTTTCTAGGGTGACAGGGGCTCCCGCGGCGCAGGCTGGGGCTGTGGCATCACTCGCACGCCTGCTTCCAGTGCCCTTTGATCCCTCCGAGTCTTGTCCGAACCTGAATTTGGCATCAGGTGGCCATGCTTCAGATGAGCGGGTGCGAATCTCGTGTGACATGCCACCTGCCTCGCCAGGATGTGAAAGCTCCTTCCGGGAGACTCAAGGAGTGCAGTCTGGCTTCCTCTCTCCACTCTGCGGCGCCGGGATCAAACCCAGGGCCGCACGTGTGCTAGGCAAGCGCTCTACCACGGAGCTACATGCACAGCCCTGCAGCTTGTTTTTAATATTTTATTTTTATTTGAAAGAGAGAAGGAAAGAGAAAGAAGCAGAGAGAGAACGGGCACACCAGGGCCTCCAGCCACCGCAAACGAACTCTAGATGCGTGCGGCCCCTTGTGCATCTGGCTTACGTGGGTCCTGGGGAGCAGAACACGGGTTCTTTGCAGGCAAACGCTTAACCGCTAGGCCATCTCTCCAGGCCCCTGGCGCTGTTTACAAGTGCTCTGATGTTGTGCCGGTTTGGCGCTTGTTCTTTGCAGCTCTCGCCGCTGAGGAATGGGGGTCAAGGACACGAGGATGACACAGTGACTTGGTGGCACAGGGGACACGCACGCTCTTACCGTCTCGTGTCGCTTGTGGTCATCGGTGCCCCAAGTGACACTGTCCTCTCACCTACATGACTTTCTGAGGTTCTAGACACACAGATGGACAGTGAAGGAGGGCTGGAATTGAGTTCCAGAGCAATGTGGCCCCTTGCGTTCTAATGCAGTAATTACATTTATTACAGAATAGTAGTAAGAAGAGCATCGTGACAGTTCCTGCTGCTGGTCTGCTCTCCTGCTGCTGGGGACACCTGCAGCACAAGGGGCTGGGGCTGCTGAGGGCGCACCCGCACCCGCACCGGCACCCACACCTGGGCTCAGCGGGAGGGAAGGGATGGGGTGGTGGGACCCAAGCCGCTTCCATCTCCTGGCTCTCCTGAGCTTGTCCAGCTCGCTGCAGGCGTCGCGCTGACTGCGCAGGGCAGCCCTGTGTGAGTCTACCCTAAACATCTTACTTCGAGCCTCAGGAGCCATGTTGTCACTACAGACTTGAGCAATTTTACACTGAACTCATTCAGCCACCTTGGGTGCTTAAATGTAACGCAATTGCACTTCACATAGTTTTTTCAGTAATTTACATTCACAAAATAATCTTGCTTAGCTAGGCGTGGTGGCGCATGCCTTTAATCCCAGCACCGAAGAAGCAGAGGCAGGAGGATCACTGTGAGTCGGAGGCCAGCCTGACACTACAGAGTAAATTCCAGGTCAGCCTGGGCGAGAGCAAAACCCCTGCCTCAGAAAACAAACAATAACAATAACAACAAAAATAATAATCTTTCTTGAGTTTTGAATAACACCTATTTCAAAACTCAAAAACAGGGCTGGAGAGATGGTTTAGTGGTTAAGGTGTTTGCCTGCAAAGACTAAGGACCCAGGTTCAAAGATCTTATTATATAACTCATTACTTTTTTTTTTTTTTACTCCAGACTGATCAATGTTTATTTGGCCAGATGCTTTAATTTCCCAATGATGCCATTCCCCACCTAACTGCTGTGGGATCTTTTCTTTTTTTTTTTTCTAAATTTTTATTAACATTTTCCATGATTATAAAAAATATCCCATGGTAATACCCTCCCTCCCCCCACTTTCCCCTTTGGAATTCCATTCTCCATCCATATCCCCTCCCCATCTCAATCAGTCTCTCTTTTATTTTGATGTCATGATCTTTTCCTCCTCTTATGATGGTCTTGTGTAGGTAGTGTCAGGCACTGTGAGGTCATGGATATCCAGGCCATTTTATGTCTGGAGGGTTAACTCATTACTTTTGATAATCTGTTTTAGTGTTCAATTATTATATTTTAAGTATTTTAAATTTATTTCTTTATTTGACAGAGAAAGGGAGAGAATGGGTGTGCCAGGGCCTGCAGCCACTGCAAACAACTCCAGATGCCTGCGCCACCTCGTGCATCTGGCTTACATGTCCTGGGGAATCGAACCTGCGTCCTTTGGCTTTTCAGGCAAATGCCATAACTGCTAATCCATACCTTCAGCCCCAATTATAATATTTTAAATGTCTCTAAATTTGTACTCTGGTTTTTTTGTTGTTGTTGTCGTTTTGTTTTTGCTTTTTGAGGTAGGATCTCGCTCTAGCCCAGGCTGACCTAGGTTCAATTCCCCAGAACCTACATAAGCCAGATGGTCATGCTGGCACATGTCTGGAGGTTGTTTGCAGTGGCTAGAGACCCTGGAGCGCCCATTCTATCTCTCTTTCTTAAATAAATAAATAAATAAATAAATAAGCCCTCATGGTTCCAAAACATTAACACTGAACTTTATAGCCTAAGGATTATTTTTTAGACAAATGTTGGATCATAATGTTTAAAAAAATAACTAAACTTGTATTACTTTATTAAGGCAACATTCCTCTCACACTCATCATTAAGATATTTTAGAAATAAGTGCCCTTTTAAAGGAAAACTTGAAAGAAAATGAGAAATAATCATGGTTGCAGTAATTCTAACAATTCAAAGAGAGAATGTAGCTGAGCAGGGTGGCTCATGCCTGGAATCCCAGCGCCCAGGAGGCTGAGGTAGGAGGACTGCTGTGAGTTCAAGGGCAGCCAGGCTCAAGAATGAGCTTCAGGTGAGCTGGGCTGGAGTGAGACCCTGCCACAAGGGGAGGGAGAGGGCTGGAGAGTGGGGATGAGGGGAGAATTTGAACGTCTCTCTAGCCAGGGAGCTCTGCTGATGACAACCACAAATAATGTATTTGTAAACTACTGAACAAAAGCAGCGAGCGGCTGCTACCACCAGTACAGACTGACTGAAGGTTTTCTATGCTGAATACCAAAAACAAACAGGGCTAAAATATTTTAAAATTTACAGATTTACAGGTATGCATGTATTAAAAGTATGCTGTAATGGATATAAATGAAACCCCATCTTAATTCTTAGAAACAAAAGAATATTTGTAACATTCCACATCTGACATTTTCTATTAAGCTAACTTGCATATTAAATTGTCTGTGTGTTCCTTTACAAGTTGTTGGTTTTAAGTAACAATTCCTTATTTCCAGATAGTATAATACTTTAATATACTTAGTGAATTAAAGCTTTGTTAATAATAAATGCATAAACAAATAATATAATTTGCTTTAATACAAATGTTTTTAATAAAAAAGTTGAAATCTACATTAAATCAGGAAACCAATAAATCTAAATTATACAAGCTTTCTAGATATTTAGAAAACCCAAAGCGCATAGCTTATAATAAACTCTTTTCATTCAAAATAGAGATTGACTTAAAGGCAATGCCAGTATGCCCAATTATGAGATAGGGTTCTGTCATTTCAACAAAACACTCACTGCAGTGTGGGAAATGGATCATGGAGGAAAAGTCAATTCCAAGGGGACTTTGCAAATTACCTGTTAATTCACACTGGGTCAAATACAGAGGGCAGACAGAGTCTGAATTGTTTTTAGACAGGCACTTGAGAAATGCTTTGATGAGAAAAATCGCAGAGGTGGTAACTCACAATTAGCTCCTGGGAAGGAGACTGGAAACAAACCTCTAAGGCCTCCCTTCCACCGCCAGGAAATCCTGACCCTTCCATGCACTTCCTCACTAGAACGTGCATTGTTGTGCAGTCAGGACACAGCACGGGCAAGTCCCCTGCGGTACAGTAATCTCGAGCTCCTCCTACTTAGCCTGAATTAATGACACTTTTCTTTCTTTTTTTTTTTAAAAAGATTTATTTTTACTTATTTATTATGAGAGAGAGAGAGAGAGAGGGAGAGGGAGAGGGAGAGGGAGGGAGAGGGAGAGGGAGGGAGAGGGAGGGAGAGGGAGAGAATGGGCATGTCAGGGCCTCAGGCACTGAAAACACTGCAGATGCATGCGTCATGGTATGCATCTGGCTTATGTGGGACCTGGGGAATCGAACCTGGGTCCTTAGGCTTTTTAGGCATGCGCCTTCACCGCTACGCCACCTCTCCATCCCTAATGACACTTTTCTACCACAGTAATCACGGTGCTTCAGCGGGCGGGAGTGCACTTCTCACGTGCTCACTGTCACACAGCCCTTTTAAAAGGAAAGGGGACCTTCCTAGCAGCCAGGGACCTCTACTGAGTAAACACATGACGACTTGGAGGGAGGAAACCTCACAAGGCCCAACAGAAGTGAAAGCCTGTTTTTATTTTTGGTTTTTCGAGGTAGGGTCTCGCTCTAGCCCAGGCTGACCTGGAATTTACTATGTATCTCAGGCTGACCTTGAACTCACGGTGATCCTCCTACCGCTGCCTCCCCAGTGTTGGGATCAAAGGTGTGCGCCACCACACCGGGCTTTATTTATTTATATTTTTAAGGCAGGTATAATGAAGGGGTTTTCATGGCCCAGACTAGAGTGAGGAAGATGAGCTAGTAGATGAACTGAAGTAAGAACACACTCTAACTTTAAGAAACAAAAGGGTGCCCAAGGGAATGGAGGCAGGGACGAGGGTACCAACATATGATGTATCCATACGAACTATGTTGTTAACAATAACAACAATAAAACATAAAAAAACGAAACAAAAGGGTGGCCTTGCTGACCGGGCAGTTACCCAGAAGCAGGATGCGTATGAAAGGCTGGGGTGGGGTGGGGTTACATTCTGCGCTGGCTCTCCATTCTCCTCTTAGAACATCATTCCTGCAAGCCAGTCACCACAGAGGATAGAGTTAGGCCTTTCTCTGATCAAGTGAATCTCTCTATGACAACCGGGGAAGCCCAAAGCTCCTCAGAACTTGTTTTACAATTCCCCCGCTGAGCAAGCTTGCTTACTTTACTCCTCGGGGAAACACCCAAGGATTCAATGATGCTGGCACTGTCTCCCCAGTCTGCCCATCACAATGTCCAGTCTGTACCAGCGTGTTGGCATGAACTGCAGCAATGAACCAGGTGATCAAGGCTGCCCCTGAGACCTTTGCCAAGACCTGTGCGCAAGTCTACGCTGTGAACAGCCCCTTGGTAGAGGATCTTTGGTACACCTGGGTGTAAGAAAATAATGGCACAATACTACTACAAAGGAAAAGCGGCCCCCAAAAGAAATGAAAGGGTCAGCTGCGACCTGCAACAGCGATCTTGAAAATCAGAGTGAACAGCTCTTCGTCCTCTACAAGCCCACTGACATGATCAGAAGTCTGACATTTAAAAAAATAGTTTAATAAAAATACACTAGGTTCTACAAGCAGCTTTCATGGTCATTTTTGAAATTCAACTCACCATAATCAAATTAAAATAATGCTATGTCCTCCTGTTAAAAAAAGAAGTCCTCTTCTCACAAGAAAAGGTAACTTTACACTCGATATAATACAATACATTTCCCTATGCGAATACAGAGTTCATATATAAATAAAGGTCATCAGTATTTCTCAAGGCAGAGTGAGTGTCTCAGAGGCGGGCTTGAGTGACAGTGTTGACACAATGGTCCTGAGGACTCTGCATAATGAGGAGGTGGTAAATGCTATGTAAGTGTCCTAAAGCCACTGCAGACACTGCCTTCATGTGCATTCTACGGATGTGCAAGCAGACTGAAGATGTGCTCACAGCCACGGGAAGAGGCTCCCACTGTCTCGTAGAGCCACACGCTCTACTCTGCACTGATCGGCTCAATGGGCCACAGCGCTGTCCATGGGCCGTGGTGTTCCTGGCTGGACGGGGGGTGTGGCCACGCAGGCAGTGCAGTTAGAAAGGGACGTCTGCTCCTTTTAGTCCAGTACCCTTGTGTAATAAAGTTAACAAAAATAATATTTGTTTTTTCTTTTTTTTTTCCTTAAAAAGCAAGCTGGCACTGCCAACCAATTCCTGTTGTAGTCTCCAGAGTCCTAACCCTGTAGCATTTCCACTGCGGCCAGTACGCAGCACTGTCTGTGGGGTCAGTGTCCAGGCGACATTGCCGACCGCGCCTGGCGGTGCGGTCCCTGAGCGCTCCTGGACGCGGGACCTGAAGTGCACTCACAACTTCCCGGCCTTCGTGTAGGTGGGGATGGAGCCACGCTGCGTCAACCCCTCAAACCGTTTGTAAGTGTAATTGAGGAAAACCCAGTCTTTGGATTTATAGTCCGGCTCTGTGGTATTTGGCACTAGGACAAAAAAACAACCATGAAGTTCATTAGTGAAACAACATCTTCACAAACTTTTTTTTTTTTTTTAATGAGTCTCATGTAGCTCCTCAGGCTGGCTGTGAACTCCTGATCTTCCTGCCTCTACTTCCCAAGTGCTGGGCTTCCATGTGTCTGCCACCATGCCTGGTTTATGTGGTGCTGGGAATCCAACCCAGAGCTGTGCACGCTCGGCAAGCAGTCTACACAGTGCGCTGCATCTGCAGCCCCCCTTTTCCTTTTCTGTGTTTCAGTGTGTTTATGCATATGTTAGTGGACACGTGCACGGGTACAGGTACAGCTGTGTGTGCATGCGTGCGCGTGTGGAGGCCAGAGGACAGCCTAGGGTGCTGTCCTCAGGAAAACCATCCTCCCCTCACATTTTCTCTTTCTTTTTGAGGTAGAGTCTCACTCTAGGCCAGGCTGACCTGGAATTCACTCTGTATTCCAAAGCTGGCCTCCTGAGCACAGGGAGTAAAGGCGTGTGCCACCACGGCCCGCCTCTCCCCCATTGTGAAGACAGTCTCTCAGAGGCCTCGAGCCCAGCAACCCACTCTCCACCGCCTGGCACTGCAGTGACAGGCACAGCACCACCCGTCATGATCACACGGGCTCTGGACCGTAACTCAAGCCATCACTCTTGCAAGGCAGGGACTTCACTGACTGAACGTGTCCCCACCCCTCACAGGCTTCTAGGATCTCAGTGGCATCAGGAGACAGTCTTACCCGGTTGTAAGATATCAGACTCAGGGAAGTCATCAAAATTTGAAGTGTCATCAATGCTTTTGATCTCTATTGGGATGGCTGCGGGCCTCTCCCTAGGAAAAGACAATTTAGCATTCATGGTGAATTTTCTTGAACTCTTAATTTTACAAGTAACTCTTGAAAATTCTGAATGCTACAGACATTAAAAAGCCCAAGGACATTTACTGAGGATTTGAGAATAGTTGACTGGATCTCAAAATAATTGAGTGTAATTTTTTACTAAAATACTTTCATTTACTTGAATTTTTTTTTCTATTTTCATATCAAGACTTTCTTGTGATTTTTAAATTAAAGGAAAACAAATATTTTGTAACTGCATAAAGGATAACAAGACATTGTGAGGGTGGGCCAAACCTAGGCAGGTGAATCAAGACAAGATTCTATGAGAAAAGCCATAAATCAAAAGTATATGAAAAGTAAGGATGCAGGGACTACAATGGCTTTAAACTTCGAATGCAAAAAAATGTCTCAGTCATAGGACTTTTTCAATTTTTTTTTATTGCAGAGACACAGAAAGAGAATACATGTGTCAGGGCCCTCAGACCCTGCAAATGAACTCCAGACACATGTGCTACCATGTGCATCTGGCTTACGTGGGTTCTGGGGAATCGAACCTAGGCCCTTAAGCTTCACAGGAGAACTCAGGAAGTTAGGCTACAAAACAAATCTAGTTATACAACGACTTATCATGGCAAAAACATTTAACTATAGAAAAGTTAAAAGAAACTAGGAGTTTTTATTGCTTTTTTAGCACATACTTAATGGATCTAAGTACTTACTAGGTACCAAGCCTAGCAAATTATATAAAAGTATGTACCAAGTTTTTTTTTTTTGGGGGGGGGAAGGGGGAAGCAAAAAGAAAATGGACATGCCAGGGGCCCCTGCCCCTGCAAATGAACTCCTGATGCATGAGCCACCTTGTACATCTGGCTTACGTGGTCCTGGGGAACTGAACCTAGGTGCTTTGGCTTTGCAGGCAAGCACCTTAACTACCAAGCCATCTCTCCAGCCTTTTTGTTTTTTTTTGAGGTAGGGTCTCACTCTAGCCCAGGCTGACCTGGGAACTCACACTGATCCTTCTACCTCTGCCTCCCGAGTGCTGGGATTAAAGTCATGTGCTAGGCCCAAGTATGTTCTTATTACCAGAATTATTCTTATTTTACTTACCAGACAAGCTTAGCTTAGTGTAAAGAGCCGTAGGCCCTGGCTCTCTGGGATCATGGCTTTCTTGTCTCTAATGAGCAGTATGCAAAAGGCGAGCAAGTCTCCTGCTCCAGGATGATTCCTAGAATCAAACTCACTCACCAGCAGCTCTGACCCTGGGAAAAGGACTACCAGGTCCAGCCCCACACAGCTTCTCATGGGCTGGGATGAGAAGTGCGAGCTAAGCGCGTACAGAGGGCCTCGGCGCAGTGGGGCTCCAGTGAAGAGGCACACCGAGCAAGCGCCAGCCCTTCTTGAAGAACCCTTCACTCCTCTAGTTCATGCAGCACGATCAGAGGAAACCAGCCTCCCAATCCAGACCTCTATTATCTTAGCCCACGCCCAGAAACATACCTAATGTGCCCCCAGTCTACACCTTCAAAGAAGGGATGTCCTTTTATTTCTTCTACTCCACTATTCCCAATTCTGTTTTCAGAATCAGTACAAAATCTACAAAGAAACAGAAGTTATCATTTACATGTTACATCAGTGTTCAATTATACAATTTTTAAATGTTTTTAAAAATGCACTGTAACTTTTTGGTTTGTTGAAATTAACCTTGTTCACTCTGAAAATGTGGAAAGATACAAACCACCTGTAATCACATTATTTAGGTGTTAGCTACTATACATATTTTGAAGCAATTCCCTTCTAATCACAGTGCTGATAAAGTATTTTAAGACGTCTATTTTCACTTAATGTACTGAAAACTTTCCTGGCCATTACACGTCTTGCTATATAGATTAATCTTCGGAAACCCGCATGTGGAGACAATCCTGTTGGACAGTGACGTGACTTCCGTTCAGCACAGGCTGTCCCAGGCAGCGTCACTGCCACCCGAGCCGAAGACACTGGTGCTCCGTCCAGCTTCAGCTCCGGCATGCAGGTCTTCGCGAGCTTCTGCTGCTGACGGCCACTTTCCCTTTGCATCTGGCAAGTACCGGGTCCTCGCACTGTGACAGGATTATGCACCAGGGCCTGCAACCGCACTAGACCTCCTCCTCCTTCCTTTCCTAACTCCCTCCTTCCTGCAAACTGCTTGCATTTTCAGAGTTTGCATGTTCACAACCTTTCCTTTACTGACCTTGCCTGTGTGGACCAGTGACAGTCTCCACACAAAAGTGACCCTGGTACTCTCTCAGGTACTTGTCTAGTTTTAAGATAGCTCACACTGCTCTAGGAACTTAAATACTAACCTGAGGATCAAGTCCTTGGCTTTCTCAGAGATAGGGACTTCCGGAGGAAATACCAGTGTTTCTTTCCAGTTCATCACTTTTCTGTATGTTTCTTGAGGGGTTTCAGAGCAGAAAGGTGGATAGCCTACGGGTCAGGCAGAACATGCTTTATCAGCTTCTGTGATCACTTCAACCAGACCTACTGAGTACGTAAAGAGGCAAGAAGCTGATGGTGGTGCCTGACTATAATCCTAGCCCTTGAGAGGCTGAGATGGTCATGAGTTCAAGGCCAGCCTAGGCTACAGAGTGAGGTCCAGGTCAGCCTGGGCTAGAGTGAGAGTCTGCCTCAAACATACAACAAGATAGCCCCCAGTGCTCTGACAACAAAGTAATGTCAATGTGCATCGCTTTACAATAATTGACAATGTAGTCCTTGAAGGATTTGAAGCACACCCTCCCAGTTTCACCTCCCAGCTTTCCCTGCGAAACCAGAGACAGGATTTTGACACATGCTAAGCTAGTTAAATGCCTCCCTGCCTCAAGCTTGCTGGACAGATACTGGTATTTATCAGCATGGGTTTAGTGCTGAGGGATGTGGGGAGTGCGTCCAAACAGCTCAGCTACTTCTTTTCTCTTGTCTTTTGGTTCTCCAGCTCAGCTCTTTGTGCACGGCATCTGTAGCTCACTCACACAGTGGCGCACACAGCCAGTGGAAGAACCTACCTATCAGCATCTCGTACATGATGACGCCCAGAGACCACCAGTCACACAGTTTGTTGTAGCCCGTCTGCATGAACACTTCTGGAGCGATGTAATCCGGCGTCCCGACTGTGGAATACGCCTGCAAAGAAACAGCTCGTCATGCAGCATTCTTCCACTTCATTTCATGATTTTTTGAAAGAATTTTATTTTCTATTTATTTACTTGAGGGAGGGAGGGAAGGAGAGGGAAGGGAGGAAGGAGGGGGGGAGAGAGAGAGAGAATATGGACACACCAGGACCTCCAGCCACTGCACACACACTCCAGACACATGCGCCACATTGAGTATCTGGCTTATGTGGGTCCTGGGGAATTGAACCTGGGTCCCTTGGCCTTGCAGGCAAGTGCCTTAACCACTAAGCCATCTCTCCAGCCCTTCTTTTATTTTTTTGTTTTAACACTGGCTTACTACAGACAGAGCACTATACACAGACGCTAGTTTCTCATTCAAAGCTTACTTGGCATGTGTACTATATGTAATACTGAGCCAAGTAATATTGTTGAATGCAGGATCTTGGCCTCCAAGAAGGGGCTCCAAGCCCCTCTCAAACCAGTGACAAGTCTGAACTCAGCAGCCCTGGCTTCCCTGCTCCCAGTGACATGCCACACAAGACAGGGGTAGTAGCTGATCTGAGAACGAAGCGTGAAAAGTGAGTGTGCTCTGTAAAGTGCAGGCATTTGCACTATGAACTTGATTCCAGGGTACTCCACTGGGAGTCTCTTCATTAGCGAGACCCCATGAAAAGGATTTCTTTAAGGTGGGTGCTGTCAACAGGGCACTACTGTAGGGGCCATTTGAAAATATCATCTAAGGACCCTATAGGAGACATGATGGCAGGCAGTCAGTGCGCAGTAGAAATTCCCTGTCCCAAATCCCAAAACTCATTTCTACCTCTTCACTGGGAACCATGACCTAACCCGGCAACGGATGGCCATGAGAATTGTAACCCATGGGGGCATGTTAACTAGTCTGTGAATCCTCTGTAAGCAGTTCCCTTGCCATGTTTCTCTGTTTTTGAGACAGAAGGCCAGATGCCCTTCAGGAAACGCTGACAGAGCAGTGGGTGTGCAGGAAAGCCCCGCCCACCCTACAAGAAACCTGTGTTCTTACAGCCGTGTGAAGACATGGTCCAAGGTCTGCTGGTGTCAGTCACCTAAGCAGGCTTAGAGCTGGGCTGAGGCAGGTGTTGGAAAAGCCCCAAGGACACTCCTGGATACAGGTGTCTGGAAGAACAATGGGCCCAGTTCCCATGCGACTCGTGCACTGTGACAGTGGCCAGTGGGTCTCAGGGCCTGGGAGCAGGGAGCGCGTGCATTCATACCCTGCCTGCAGTCTCCGCCAGGGAGGGCTTGGCTATCTGGAAGGGTCTTCTCAGGAAATGGAGACTTGGCTCACAGGGGAGGAAGGCGCAGTGGGTGTGGCCTGCTAGCTGTAGCAGCCGTGAGGGGAGAGGCTGTACCTGGAGGGTCTGGGTTCTAACAGAGACCCTCCCCCGCCTCAGCCTCCCAAGTATTGGGATTACAGACAGGCACCACAAGGGCTGGCCTTAGCCATGCTCTTAAGCAGTATTTTTTTTCCCACAAAAGTAGGAAATAGTGTCATTCTTTACTCAACTATAAAACACGGGGCTGCAGAGATGGCTTGGTGGTTAAGACGTTTGACTGCAAAGACAAAGGATCCAGGCTCAATTCCCCAGGACCCACATAAGTTTGATGTATAAGGTAGTGCATGCATCTGGAGTTTGTTTGCAGTGGCTGGAGGTCCTGGCGTGCCCATTCTTTCTCTCTCTTTCTCTCTCTTTCTCTATCTGCCTCTCTATCTATCTTCCAAATAAATAAATAAAAATAAAATATTTTGGGCTGGAGCGATGGCTTAGCGGTTAAGGTGCTTGCCAGCAAAGCCAAAGGACCCAGGTTCGATTTTCCAGTACCCATGTAAAGCCAGATGCATAAGGTGGCGCATACATCTGGAGTTCATTTGCAGTGGCTGGAGACCCTGGTGTGTCCATTCTCTTCGGCCTCTTTCTCTCACTCTCTCTCAAATAAATAAATAAAACAAAATATGATCTAAGTGGCACACATCTGAAAGTAGAATAGATTTTATGGGCTGGAGAGATGGAAGGCACTTGCCTGCCTCTTTCTCAAATAAATAAAAAGAAACAGAAAAAGTGCTGTTTTCCCAGTTCCTTTTAAAAACCCAGAAAGTCTTGCTGCAGTGTGCAATTCCTCAGGGTAATGAGACGACAAGCTCAACACGCAGTCGGCTCCGCGGCTGGAGAGGGTGCGGGACAACGTCTCATCTGCTCGTTTCCCCAGGGAGGGGAGAGCGTGCCTTTCACCACGGGGCTAACCTGAGCTCATGTTGACAGAGTATCTGTAGGCACTAGGCCAGTGTATACGAAACTAAGAAAACAAAGTCAAAGCCGCATGCCTGATAAAAAATGCTGAACAAACACTAACCATCAAGATAAAAGGGAAAGCAGGGCTCGAGGGATGGCTTAGCGGTTAAGGCACTTGCCTAAAAAGCCAAAGGACCCAGGTTTGATTCCCCAGGACCCACGTAAGTCAGACGCACAAAAGTGCACATGTCTCTGGAGTTTGTTTGCAGCAGCTGAAGGCACTGGTGCGCCCATTCTCTCTCTCAAAAAAAATAAAATAAGGGGCTGGAGAGATGGCTTAGCAGTTAAGCGCTTGCCTGTGAAGCCTAAGGACCCTGGTTCGAGGCTCGATTCCCCAGGACCCACGTTAGCCAGATGCACAAGGGGGCACATGTGTCTGGAGTTCATTTGCAGTGGCTGGAGACCCTGACGTACCCATTCTCTCTCTATCTGCCTCTTTCTCTCTCTGTCGTTCTCAAATAAATAAACAATAACTAAATAAATAAAAAGAAAGCTGGGCGTGGTGGTGCATGCCTTTAATCCCAGCACTTGGGAGGCAGAGGTAGGAGGATTGCTGTGAGTTCAAGGCCAGCCTGAGACTATAGAGTGAATTTCAGGTCAGCTTGGGCTAGAACGAAACCCTACCTTGAAAAACAAAGAAAGAAAAACAAAAAACGAAAGAGGGAAAAGAAAAAAGGGGAAGTAATTCTTACATTTACTAGAAACAGAGGGTTAATAGTATGGGATTAAAAATGCGAGTGTCATTCTACAATAAAGGAATAAAATAAGAATACTGGGGGTAAGCTTTGTATATATTTTCCTGGAACACTGTTGATAATGAAGCTTCCTATTTGTTTAGTGAACTATAAAGAACTTAGAAAATCACCTCTTCTAGCTACTGTGGGTTGTAACCTGTACCATAGAAACACAAGCATGGACAGGTTTCCGTAGGGCTGTCAGTCATGCCCACCTCAACACAAGCATGGACAGGTTTCTGTAGGGCTGTCAGTCACACCCACCTTAGCAAAGTGGAAATAGACTACTGGAAAGACCACTCCCAAGGATGTACCACAAAATGGGTTAATACAAAATATGCTAAATCATAAAGTTAAAATAAGACTGTGATCCCAGAGAGCACCGACCATCACTGCTGCAGTGAAGACTGATCGCTGTGAAGACACAGGGAGGAGCCGGGCGTGGGGGCGCACACCTTTAACCCCAGCACTCGGGAGGCAGAGTTAGGATCGTGGTGAGTTCGAGGCCACCCTGAGACTGCACAGTGAATTCCAGGTCAGCCTGGGCTAGTGAGACCCTACTTCCAAAAACCAAACCAAGCAAACAAAAGGACCCAGGGAGGTTTTGAGAGCAGAGCCTGGACTCTGCCAACAGCAGACTCACCAGCTGCCTCCTGTTCTTCTTCCATGTCTCTGCCTTCCTCTTCGAGTTCATGTTCTGAAACGCTAATTTCAACAAGAGACTGTGACTGGGGGAGACTCCGAAAGACAAACCACACACCTGAGACTTCAGACACACAGGTAGACTTAGGGAGAGGGCAGAAGAAGGAAGAGAGAGGAAAAGCAAACTTACAGAAGTCGCTTGGTGGGTTGTGGGTGAGGTTTCTATAGAATTCAGTCCGGTGAGCTTTCTTTAACCCAGTGCATAAACCAAAATCAGATAATTTCACATGTCCCTAAAAAAAAAAAAACCCAGTAAAATCAGATTATGTTAACTTAAAAAAAACCACCTCTTTTAAATGGAATTATTGTAGAAATTCTTAGTTTAGGGGCTAGGAACATGGCTCAACAGTTAAAGGTGCTTGCTTGCAAAGCCTGTCAAACTGGAATTCAATTCCCCTGCACCCACATAAAGCCAGGTGCAAGAAGTGCTGTAAGTATGAAACATTTGTTTGCAGTGTCACGTGGTCCTGGTGTGCACATACACACACATGCTAACAGAAATATTTTTTGGTTATTTATTTATTTATTTATTTATTTATTTTTTGAGATTGGGTCTCGCTCTAAATTCACTATGTAGTCTCAGGCTGGCCTCAAACAAGGCAATCCACCTACCTCTGCCTCCTGAGTGCTGGGATTAAAGGCATGTGCCACCATGCCCAGCTTAACAATATTTTTGAAAAATTCTTAGTTTAGGATTCATATACTTTTTAGTAAAATTATATATATTTTGAGGATAATCTAAAATAGCAAACAATGGGAAGATTAAAAAAAGAGGATCTTCCCCATGATGTCATTCGACTTCAGAAAATGCCCCTGCCCTGGTTGCAGTGGGTGGCACTGCTGTGTCATGAGGTCCCTCCAGCCCCTCCCACCTCACGTGCCTTGGCGTCCAGCAGAAGGTTGTCTGGCTTGATGTCCCTGTGGATAAACCCCAGCTGGTGGATTGCGTCGATTGCCAGAACAGTCTCTGAAATGTAGAACTGCGTTTCCTCCTCTGTCAAGGTGTCCTTCTTCATTAACAATGTCATCATATCGCCTAAGTAAGACAGCATCATGTCACCGAGATGCCACATAAAGGGGCATCTTTTTGTCTTCTGAGACGGTGTGATGTGGCCAAGGATGACCTTGAGCTCCTAGGTGCTGGGATTATAGGCATGCACCACAACACCTGGCTTTTTCTTTGCAAAAACTTCCTTTGTATATATATATAATGCATATACTAATGTATAGATTCATTATCTTTTTTTTTTTTTTGAGATAGGGTCTCTGTGTATCCCAGGCTGACCTAGAACTCACTATGCAGACCAGAATGGCCTTGAACTTGTGGTGACCCTGTCTCTGCCCT
The DNA here is from genome assembly GCA_036346955.1 of Dipus sagitta. Lineage (NCBI taxonomy): Eukaryota > Metazoa > Chordata > Mammalia > Rodentia > Dipodidae > Dipus > Dipus sagitta. The sequence goes on from CM070789.1 coordinate 3,312,934, forward strand.
CAGGTGCTGTAACAGTAGGTGTGAGTCACCTACTGCCCATAAGAGGAGCTTACAATCTTTATGTGTTCCTAAGTTACATACACTGTATCACGTTGCATGTGATTGTTCAACTTGATTTCACTTTACACGGCTTTAGATTTCACTGTTGGAGCATGAGCAGCTCTTGGCTCTTAGCCAGTGTAAAATGTCTCACTCTGACTGCTCGGCTCCTCCTTCTCCCGGGAGCCGACCCAGCATCTAGGTTTCCTCTCCGCTGCCAGTGTCTCCACAGCACGGCTGCAGGCTAGTGCATTAACGCTGGATCCAGCATTAGTCAGCTCAACAGACACCACTGTCCTTCACAGCCTCAGTGGCCCTAGGCATCATCAGACTTGAAAGTTTCTGATAACCAGGAGTGGGAAACAGCACAGCACCGTGCTCTTGTTTTAATTTGCATTTCCCTGAGTACAGCGGAAGCTGAATATTTCCTGCATCTCACAGATCACCTGGACTCTCCTTTTTGTACACTGTCAATCACTTGCCCATCGGATTTTTTTGTCGTTATGTTTGTTTTTAAAAAATATTTTATTTTTATTTATTCGAGAGCGAGAAAGAGGCAGAGAGCAAGGAGGGGGGAAGGAACTCCAGATGCATGCACCACCATGTGGGTCCTGGAGAATCGAACCTGGTCCTTTGGCTTTGCAGGCAAACGCCTTAACCGCTAAGCCATCTCTCCAGCCAGTTAAGGCTTAACTCTGCACTTGTGACAGTGAATAGAGAATGGTCAGAATGGTGCCAGCTAACTGTTCCTCCAAAATAGTGGGATATGCGGTCAAAATGTGACAGACACACTATGACAATGACTATATGTAACCTCAGCAAAACCAGTTAATCCCACTGTGAGGATGCACTCGGTCAGTTACCTCCAGGGAGAAACTCCATGATTAAATAAAGGTTCCGCTTGTCCTGAAAGCTGTAAAACATCTTGACCACCCAGGCACCATCTGCTTCTACCAAAATGTCTCTTTCAGCTCGGATATGTGCCACCTAGATGAACAAATTTAAAAAAAAATAATTGAAACACACTGCACACTTTTTAAGTTTAGCTGTTTTAATTATCCAGCTGTTAGCAGTCACAAAGGAAAGTTGGCATGTTAGAAAGTATTTGAAACGTGCATGTTCATATTCTCATTAGACCTGGAGAAAAAATACACCACAAAACAGCTTACTTAGACTATCTCTTTAAGCCTGAAAAGATGCCATCAACAGCCCAAAGCAGAAGACTCCGAGACACAGGGCCGTGGCCGGTCCATAGCCGTTCTGTGTAGCACTGCAGCACCTCCCCTTGGTCAGGAATCCTGACGTTGTGGTACGCAATTATGACACCACTCTGACTTTGGGAAAAACCACCTAATTTTAACTTAGACAAAGGACCCAGCTTGATCTCTATGTGGTAGTTCTTAAAGATGCAGGAGCATGTATATAATTTATATCACTGTATATAAGCCTCTACATCTGTGCTTGTTCCTAAGGCTTTGCTACCCATTTCTCAGACACGCAGTACTAGGAATACTAGTGTGGGAAACTGAGCTCACTCACTTATGGGGGTTAATTGGCCACTTTCACATCTTGTTTCAAAGATTAACAGTTGTGCACCAGTATGAACTCTGGTTTCCAACATGAGGACATATATCTGTAATTTCACAGATCACAAGATGAGATCTACTTAAGATATCACTTGTGGGGTGTGGAGGCATGGCTACTGCACTATTCCATGGTGCAGTAAAGGCTCTGGGACCAGAGCACCAGAGTCAGGAAATAAGACCTGCTTTATGGTCTCTCTGGCTCTGTTTTATTATGTAAAAAATGCTAACACCACTCCTAACCATTGCCTTTTGCAAAGCAATGTAAAGTGTTTAAAGGAAAAGCACGCCTTTGATCCCAGCACTCCACTCAGGAGGCAGAGGTAGGAGGATCGCTGTGAGTTCGAGGCCACCCTGAGACTACACAGTGAATTCCAGGTCAGCCAGGGCTAGAGTGAAACCCTACCTCGAAAAACCAAAGAGAGAGAGAGAGAACAGATCTGGAATTAGTAGCATCAGCAAACTCTGACCGGCTATGAGACAGGGCGGCAGTCCTGAGAACAGTCCCTTGTCCTCACCAAGTCAGACACGGACATCTTTCAGAAGGTATCTTGTCATGGACTGAGTGAGCCTCTTCTTGCCAAAGTTCATACAGCAAAGTCTTAATCCTCCAATGTAACTTCTGAAAAGTTTTTTTTTTTAAAAGATAGGGCCTCATTCTAGCCCAGGTTGAACTGCAGTTCATTATGTTGTCTCAGGGTGGCCTTGAACTCATAGTGATCTTCATACCTCTGCCTTCAGAGTGCTGGGATTAAAGGCATGCACCCACCATACTAGGCTTGAAAAGGTCATTTTAAAGGGTAATTGAGGTCATGAGAGCAAGAGAGAGAGAGCGCACACACACAGTATTTTATACAGAGATGTAAATGGTCATAAGAGTGAGAGAAGTGTCCTTACACAGAGACATAAGAGTTGTATGTGAGCATGTGTGTTCACTTTCAAATTTCTTGCACTCGCCAAGGGAAGGCTGGGCAACACTTTATGAGAAGGTCCCCATCTACAAGCCAGGAGGAGCCCTCATCAGAAACCATACCCTTCCAGAAGCCTCCAGAACTGTGAGAAAATAAAGTTTCTCTTGTTTAGGCCTCACAGCCTATGGTATTTCCCAGAGCAGCTCAAGCAGACTAATATGGAGTACTGCCTGGCGTGGTGGCGCCTTTAATTCCAGCACTCGGGAGGCAGAGGTAGGAGGATTGCCATGAGTTCAAGGCCAGCCTGAGACTACATCATGAATTCTAGGTCAGTCTGGGCTAGTGTCAGATCCTACCTCAAACAACAACAACAACAACAACAAAAACCAAAGTACAAATTTACAGAAATTTAAAATATAATAATTGGGGCTGAAGGGGTGGCTTATGGGTTAAGGTGTTTGCCTGCAAAGCCAAAGGACTCAGGTTTGATTTCCAAGGACCCACGTTAGTCAGATGCAAAAGGGGGCACATGCATCTGGAGTTGTTTGTAAGAGGGTGGAGGCCCTGACACGCCATTCTCTCTCTCTCTCTCTCTCCCTTTCTCTGTCAAATAAATAAATAAATTTAAAATGCTTAAAATATACTAACTGAACACTAAAACAGATTATCAAAATTAATGGGTTATATAATAAGGTCTTTGCAAATCACAATATAGGACTGGAGAGACGGCTCAGCGGAAGCACTTACTGTGCCGAGGGCCTGAGGGAGGCCTGACAAACCACATCAACTGTGTGCACGCACATGTGCAACCCCAGTCCTGCAGAGGAGCACTGACCAAGAACTCCCGGAGCTTATGAAAGCATGATAGGCTCCAGAGTCAAGCAGAGACCCCAGCTCAGGTGGGAACAGGTGGAAGAGGGACGGGGCAGGGCACCCGACGTTGCACTCTGGCCACTGCGGAGAGTGTACAGCCGCTGCAGGGTATGCGCATGTGTACGCCACCTACACACACACGCAGAGAAACATTCCCAACAGAAACACTCCGTGCAGGCCCCAGGGGTGAGCCTTGGCACCACACGTTGGAAAGAACACGTACCTGCTCTTTTTCAAGCATGTCAGCCTTTCTCAGTATCTTCATTGCGTAAATGTGCCCTGTGTCCTTCTTTTGGACCAGCCGCACCTAGAACATTGAACACGTAAACGCTACACACTCGCAGCAAGAGTGAAAAGCACGTTCCCTTGAAGAAAGCTAGCACTCGCTGTCGGTAATGCAGCGGGAATTGTATGTACACATTCTCCCCTCTCCCCCTCTTGTCTCGGTCTCTCCCCGAGGGCGCCAAGAATTCCTGAATCCCCTGCCTCCTGCTCCCACATATGCTGTCATACCTGGTTTATGAGGTGCTAGGGGATAGAACTTGGGCCTGCGTGCATGCGTGGCAAGCACGTCACTAACTAAGCTACGTCGCTAGCCTCTAGGAATCACTTTAAGCATCTCAAGTACACGTGTTCCACAACAAAGACTTGAGAAACAGCAGCTGACCTCTCCAAAAGCTCCTCGTCCTATAACTTTCAGAGACTCAAAGTCATCCAAGCCAAGTCTGGTCCTCTTCAGCCGCAGGAACTCGGTTTCCTTGCGAGCATGCTGTGAGCGGCGCAGCTTTTTCTATTGGAAAAATAAAAAGAACTTAGGATGATTTTTAAATAGTTTCATAGGCATTTGTAATATTAAAGAATAAGAAAGAGGTATGTCTTAGATATTATGTATTAGTACCACACTCTGTTTACCAAAGTTAAGTATTTATTAAGCAAGGAAAGAAGAAAATAGAATTAAGACGACAGTTCTTGTAATTTAGATCTGCAGCCACCAGGCTGGAGGTGGTGTCAGTGTGGGTGGATTGTGGAGTCTGGCTCTAAGGTGCGGGGTGGACTGGAGTTCCAGTCTGAAGAAAGACAGAATGCCAGAGCTCTGCCTGAGCGCCTGAGTGTGCTCATTGTGCAGGTGTGGTTTGGTCCTTCCTCCCCACCTCCCCCTCCCTCTCTGACCCACCCTCTCCAGGGACCTGTGAAAGAGGGCCAGATTCCTTTGCCATTTTTGGAACTTCCCCTCCATCTGTAAGCTTCAATAAGCCCTTCCTTCCATAACTATGCCTGGTTTGGAAGTTCATCCCACGAACATAAGGCTGTCTACTATATATATCCTCTTAAAAAATATATACATATATACACATATATATATATTAATTATTTGAAATGAGACAGTGAAAGAAAATGGGCACACCAGGGTCTCCAACTGCTGCAAATGAATTCCCCATGGATGCACCACTTTGTGCATCTGGCTGTATGTGGGTACTGGAGAACTGAACCAAGGTTGTAGGCTTTGCAGGCAAGCACCTGAAATGTTGAACCATCTCCCCAGCCCAAATCTATCTTGTTGAAGTGGACTTTGCGAAATATTTCAGGGCAACTAGTTTGTTAGATATATAATTCATCCTTCCATCCATATAAGAACTCATAAAAATTAGCCAGATGCACAAGGGGGCATATGCATCTGGAGTTCGCTTACAGTACCTGGAGGCCCTGGCATGCCCATCCTCTCTCTCTTTCCTCCCCTCTTTCTCTGTCAAATGAATAAATAAATAAAATATTTTTTTAAAAAGCATTACTTTATTATATATATTATATTATATAATATGGTAACTCTGTATTAGTTAAAAAAAGTGTACTTGGGCAAGGCGTGGTGGAACACACCTTTAATCCCAGCCCTAACGAGGCAGAGGTAGGAGGGTCGCTGTGAGTTCAAGGCCACCCTGAGACTGCACAGTGAATTCCAGGTCAGCCTGACCTAGAGAGACCCTACCTTGAAAAATAACAACAACAAAATGTACTTGGAATTTGGGAGATTTTAATCTGTTTGTTTTTCAAGGCAAGGGGTCTCACTCAAGCACAGGCTGACCCAGAATTCACTCTGTAGTCCCAGGGTGGCCTAGAACTAATGGTGATCCATCTACCTCTGCTCCCAAGTGCTGGGATTAAAAGTATGTGCCACCATGGCCAGCTTGATTTTAATCTTTTAAAGAGTTTAATTCAGCTAAAATTAATTATGAAAACCAATGAATCCTACATTAATCAGTACAAAGATGCACTGAAATTACAATTTTTAAAATTTTTATTTGCTTACGATTTGTATGCATGTATGTAATGGATTTTGTACATAATGGGTGTGACAACTCCAAAAACTAGCTCGTGTTAAAATTTAAGACCATAGTTTTTTTTCAGGCCGCTTGGTGGCACTGTAGTAGCATGTCCCTCATGGGTAGCAAAAAGGCTTTAACTTTTTTTTTAAATTCTGTTTTAGAGAGGGAATGAGAATGGGCGTGGCAGGGCCTTCAGCTGCTGCATACGAACTCTAGACACCTGCACCACCTTGTGCATCTGGCTTACGTGGGTCCTGGGGAATCGAAACTGGGTCCTTGGGCTTTTAAATGCCTTAACCGTTAAGCCATCGCTCCAGCCTGGCTTTCACTTTCAAATATTTTTATTTTTATTTATTTATTTGAGGGGGGGGGAGGGAGGGACAGAGAATGGGGTCACCAGGGCTCTAGGCACTGCAAACCTACTCCAGACTCATGTGCCACCTTGTGCATCTGGCTTATGTGGGTCCTGGGGAATTGAACCTAGGTGCTTTGGCTTTATAGGCAAGTGCCATAACCACTAAGCCATCTCCCCAGCCCCCGGCTTTCACTTTTAAAACTTACATACGTGTACTTAAGACTCTGGAAAGATGATTCTGCATCTCCTTCCATGGTCGTAAGACAAAATGCTTTGGCTGCAGAAGCCTGTCTCATCTGAGCAGAAAAGACTCAATTTGCCATTTTATAAAATATGCTTACCAGAGTGAGCCAAAATATTAAGGACAGTAACATCAGTGTGTGTCTGATGTGCAGCAAGTAGACAAAGGGCACAGGGTCCGCACAGGCCCTGACAGCAGAGGGAGAGCCATGGGGCCGGGAGCCGACTCCAGAGCTAGAAGTGCCTGCTACGCAAGCCAGACGCTGTGGTGCAGAACCCCGTGCTTCTGTAACCCCAACGCGCCTGCAGCAACGTGGGGCAGAGTCAGAGCGCCCTGAGGCTTGCGGGCAGGCCAACCTGGCATTTGCAGCACTGAATGAGAGACCCTTGTCAAGAAGGTGAAGATGGCGGCTGATGACGTCCAGATACATGCTGCGGCACGCGTGAGCCCACATACACACTTGCTCACAAGCGCACATACACATGCACAAGAGGACCCACAGTATGTGGGACGCATCTTTTCACAAAGAGAACTAACTGCCTACAATAGCAATCGTCCATTTGCAGGGCTGGAGGCCCTGGAGCACCCATTCTCTCGTCTATCTCTCTCTGCTTGCAAATAAATATTAACAAAATAAAAATAAAAATGGGGGCTGGGGAGATTGGCTCAGCTGTTGAGGCCACTTGCTTGCAAAACCTGCTGATCCAGGTTTGATTTTCCAGTACCTACATAAAGCCAGGTGCACAAAGTGGCAAATGCACCTAGAATCTGTCTGCAGCAGCAAGAGGACCAGGTGGGCACTCACTCTCTCGTCGCAAATGAATGTATTTAAAAAGTAAAAATAATGAATTAAGGGTGGGAGTAGTTTTCTTTACATAGCCAGGTTTTTAAAGATGCACTGAACAAGCAACGTGTCACAACCCTATCACAGTAAGAGACGGGTGGTGGTGGTCAGACCCTCTGTCTGCTCTGCCAAGCCTGTGAAGTTGGGGTCTCGGGGCCCGTGGGTGAGGAGTGCCACACGCCTGGCTGGCTTCTTTGAACGTGGCCTACAGAAACCATGAGCAGTCCTCCTCGCCTTCCCTTTGCCTACATCACATGTTATCAATGAACACAGTGCAACACTTGGCAGGCAGCTTTCTGTAATAAATTCACCCCACATGTAGTTCAGACTCATTTCACACTAGGGGTGAGAGCACTGTGTACTTCCTGTACAACTTGACGTAACTAAGAACCCCGCATGGAACCTATGAGTAAGCATTTGTGAAACTAAAAGTCTCTTTGTAGAACAAACTGTGGCTTTACAAACAGGTATTATGAGCAACAGCCTACTTTTAGAAGCAAGATGATTTGACATTTTTCATAAGCTATTTACGAGAACTAAGGAAAATTGCTGAACTGTGGGCACACGCTAGCAGGCGCCAACTGGAAGCTACAGGTTGCATTCAGCCTTCAGATACGTCATATGGACTGTGAGGGTTTTTTATTTATTTACTGTGTGTATGGGCACGTGTGCCACAGTGTATGTGGAAGTTTCAATGGATGGCCCCCAATACACTCAGGATTTGATTAAAGTGTGTACTTTAGGTCAGCAGCCACCTGGCTGGAGGAGGCGGCACTGAGGGTCTACCCTGGTTCCAGCCTAAGCTGTGGTGCTGGACTGGAATTCCGGTCTAAAGAGACGCAGAGCGTGTGGCTCGGCCTGGAGCTCCTAAAGTGAGCTGCTAGCTTGTGGTGGCTTGTGGCTTCTTTCTCTTTGCTTGGACCTGTGAAGGTGGGCCAGCTTCTGCCATAATGGAACTTCCCTAGATCTGTAAGCGTCACTAAATATCCCTTCCTCCATATCCGAGGCTGACTGCTACAGAGCACATGTGGAGGTCAGGGGACAACTCGGAGGCGTCTATGCTCCCCCTCCTTGGAGAGGGGTCTTCTGCTGCTGCAGACAGCAAACCATGCAGCCAACATCAGACTAGCTGGCTGGCCTGTGGGATTCCCACTCTCTTGGTTCTGCCTTCCACTGTCGTGGGTGCACTGGGATCACAGAGGCACATGCCATTAGATCCAGCCTTACACGGGTGCTGGGGAACTGAACCCAGTCCAGCAGGCTTTGTAAGCAAGTACCTTTAACCACTGAGCAATCTCTCCAGCCCCAAAAGTTGTTTTAAAAACATTCCAATTGCTTGCAAGTATTTTAAAAAGCAGGTGACTTCACACATAAGTCCACATTTCCAGCTCTTCGTGAACAACAGAAACTTGGCCACACAAGGCTAACTGAAGGGCAACTGTTCCCGAACAGTCAGTCACCAGGTGATACGTCACTGAGCTAAGCACTCAGTCTCTTACTGAGATACGGTCTTCATTAACAGATAAGCTATGAGGATTAAACATGACAGAAAACAGAATCTACTTTTTTTTTTGAGAGAGACAAACAAAGAGAGAGGGAGAGAGAGAGAGAATTGGTGTGCCAGGGCCTCAGCCACTGATATTGAACTCCAGACGCTTGTGCCACCTAGTCGGCATGAGTGACCTTGTGCTTGCCTCACCTTTGTGCATCTGGCTAATGTGGGATCCAAAGAGTTGAACCTAGGTCCTTAGGCTTCGCAGGAAAGCGCCTTAACCATTAAGCCATCTCTCCAGCCCTGTTTTTCTTTTTTTTAAGACAGTGTCTTGGTATGTAGCCCAGGCGGGCCTTGAACCTGTGGCATTCCTCCTGCCTAAGCCTCCTGAGTACTGGGATTGCAGACCAGTCTTGGGCATGTATTCTTATAATATCTCTTCTAGATTTAAAATTAAGATCTTGTGTTTAAAGGACTGGAAATATAGTTCAATCATAGAGTGCTTGTTAGCATGCACAAGGTCCTGGGTTCAATCAACAGTACCCCTCAAAAAACCCAAAAAACTTGTGTTTAAGATTTCAGTGTTAGTACAATTTTACTTATTCTTCATGCTAAGAAAGTAACAGTATCAATGACAAAAATAAGCAAGGACGTGCTCAGTCTTCCTTCTTCCTCTCTATGGATTGGGATAATACAGTCTTAAACCATTACCTTGCTCACTAAATAAAACAACATAGAATTAAGCTTGTAGAGTATTTACTATAGTGTTATGTAAGAAACTTTAGAGGAATAGACTGAGAAAGCTTTGGGGAAGATCCCCTCACCTGACTTCGGGTTAGCAAACTGTGAGTGCCCGTGAAGCCAGCTTTCCACCGCCGCTGCCAATGGTCTTCCTTACCACCTTCCACGTGGCCCCGTATGCTCAATTCTGCATGTGTCATCATTATTTTGTATATACTTATGGTCTGTAAAGTGATTCTACCCATCGGATGAGATTTAAAGCAGTTGTTCCCTCTTCCATGAAACCTTTCCTGATCCCATGTATCGAGGGAGGAGAGAGAGATCCGTAGTTTTGAAATTTGCCACATTCTTCTGATGAGGGAAGGGGGGCGCTGCTGGGACTTAACCTACAGTCTCACATATGCTAGGAAGCACCTTACCCTGAGCTGCACTTCCAGACCTCCTAACACGTACTTGCACATGCACACACCCATAATCTCTCTAGACTCCCTGAAGACAAGCAGCCAATTCACATGCTTGTAATGCATACTTGCACACGCACACACACTCAAAACACATGCACACATCCATAATCTCCATCCACAGTCCTCTGCCAGCTCTGGACGGAAAGCTGAGTGAGACAGGGAGGAGCTTCTAGTCTCCTGAAAGACGGCATTTTACAACTACCTCGGAGAGAGCAGCAGTGGAGGGTGGCATGTGGGAGAAGAGGCTAGGCAAGAAGGGATGATTTCCCAGTGGATGTGACACACAAAGCAAGATCTGAAGTTCCTGGAGTAACTGGGGTTGGGCAGGAGCCACGGCAGTTTTATGCGGCAGAAATAGCATGAAAAAGGCCCAGAGATGAGCGAAGGCAAATCAAGTACTGCAGTGCTGCTCAGGGTAGAGGATGAGGTAGAGAAGGTGAGGGGTAGGAGGAAAGAGGGGAGAAGGAAGCGGGGGGGGGGGGAGAGAAACAGAGGCCACTGCTAAGAATCTTGTTTGCACTGTACAGAAAAACTGGGCATAGGAGGAAGAGAGACCATTTCAAGAGAGCTGTCCATCAGGTAAGATGTAAGATGGCCTAAATTCATGTAGTAACATTGGCCTAGAGAAGCAGATGATTAATTAGAAAAACTTTTGAGACGAGGGCTGGGAAGATGGCTAACAGGTTTAAAAGTGCTTCGGTGCAAGCATGAGTGTGGACCTGAGCATCCACATTAAAAAGCTAGGCACAGGGCTAGAGAGATGGCTTAGTGGTTAAGCACTTGTCTGTGAAGCCTAAGGACCCCAGTTCGAGTCTTGATTCCCCAGGACACACGTTAGCCAATGCACAAGGGGGCACACAAGTCTGGAGTTCATTTGCAGCGGCTGGAGGACCTAGCGTGCCCATTCTCTCTCTATCTGCCTCTTTCTCTCTCTGTCACTCTCAAAAATGAAAAAAAAAAAAAAAGCTAGGCATAGATGCAGGCTTGTAACTCCAGCACTAAGGGGGACAAAGACAGAAGATCATTGGCGTTTGATGGTCAGTCTAAGCAAACACAGGCAGCTCCAGGTGTGATGAGAGACTGTGTCAGGGGAGAATACCTGACATCTTCCTCTGGCCTCTGTACATATGCAAGATATGCATACATCTGAACACACTTCACACATTAAGTCAGGGGCTGGAGAGGTGGCTTAGGGGTTAAGGCACTTGCCAGCAAAAGCCAAAGGACCCAGGTTCAATTCCCCATTACCTACGTAAAGCCAGGTACACAAGGTAGCACATGCATCTGGAGTTTGTAGTAGCTAGAGGTCCTGGCACACTTCTTCTCTCCCTATCTGCCTCTCTTTCTCAAATAAATATACTTAAAATAAACTTAGAAAAATTAATTCAGGGGCTGGAGAGATTGCTCAGTGGTTAAGATGCTCGCCTGCAAAGCATATCGACATGGGTTCAATTCCCCAGTACCCACGTAAAGCCAGATGCACAAAGTGGTGAATTCATCTTGTAGTTCATTTGCACGGGCTAAAGGTGTGCCCATTCTCTCTCTCTGCCTGCAAATTAATTAATTAACTCAGGACAGGAAGATCTTAGTGGTTATAGGCACTTGCTTGCAAAAATTTAAAAATATCTTTCAAAACTTTTGGGCTGGAGACATGGCTTAGCGGTTAAGCGCTTGCCTGTGAAGCTTTAGGACCCCAGTTCGAGGCTCGATTCCCCAGGACCTACGTTAGCCAGATGCACAAGGGGCACACACATCTGGAGTTCGTCTGCAGTGGCTGGAGGCTCTGGCGCACTCATTCTCTCTTTCTCTGTCTGCCTCTTTCTCTGTCTGTTGCTCTCAAATAAATAAATAAAAATAAACAAAAAAATTAAAATAAATCTTTCAAAACTTTTGAGAAGCATTAAGCAGTGGGAGACTCCTGTTATGCCTGACTGCTCTATATGTCTAAAATACTAGGTAATGCTGGGTGATTATATGTTTTTGGGAGGGGCTAAAGCTATCTCATTCTAAAGTACAAAGAAGCAAGCCAGGCGTGGTAGCACATACCTTTAATCCCAGAGCTCAGGAGACACAGGTAGGAGGATCGCCATGAGTTCAAGGCCACCCTGAGACTACATAGTGATTTCCAGGTCAGCCAGGGCTGCAGGGAGACCCTACCTCAAAAAACTAAAATAAATAAAATTTTAAAAAGTACAAAGAAGCCCATCTCCAAACAAGAAATCTTGACTCAGTCATAAAACCAGCTGATACTGATAATTGCCAAGGACCAGTAGGGTTACTTCTGTATAGTGATTACAAGTAGTCACATTACCTCCTCATCTGCCAGTCCTTCCTCCTCCATGGCCACTTCTAATTTCTTCTGCCTTTTTAAAAGAAAAATAATCATAATTTTAAGTATGCTCCCCATTATCCCATTGAAGAATCAACCCATTTAAGCTAGCCACTCTGGCACGCACGTTAAGGTCTTCCTAACTCAGCTTCCACGACGAGCAGATTGTTCTCCTAAAGCACAAGCTTAGATTTACCTTTCTCCTACTGGCCAAAGCTTGACCTGTTGTTCCCAGTGCTGAGTGAACTTGTGTTAGGCCCATACCTCAAGCTCAGAAGTTCCTAATCAAAGAAAGATATTGGCTGTATAGTTGAGGATGATTTATTTTATTAAAATCTCTGAAACTGTAAAGTCATATGTGCATAGAACAATAACACTCTACATTTATTTCACTAGCTATAGCCAAGTCAGCTCTTCATTTTTTCTTCTTTAACATGAAGTTAAGCAGTTCTGATGGGGGCTGTAGATAAGTAACTAGAGATGGTTGCGGAAGGCTTTTTAAAGTAAACAGCATTTCACTTCTACTGTAAATCTAGAGACCTCGTCCTGCTGAGCTGTGGCGGGTGCCAGAGACCAGCATTCATGGACTTACCCATATGAGCAAAGGGTTAAGCATTCCAACTACTGCACTACTGTACACTTTTGCTCCCTATCTGCATTCCCAATACACCCAAAGATAAGCTCCTTCTTAAGCCACTGCTATGATCAATTCATTTCCTCTCCTGTTGGAAACTCATTACATCAGCGTCTGGCTGTGGGTAACTCAGTGGCCCCTGAGAAGACAAAACCTACTGGTGTATTTCACACTTTCCTAGATAAATGAGGGGCGTTTATCTTTTCATTTGTCGTTTGTTTGCACACCATTGCCTGGCCCAGCCCTCAGGGTGGACTGTGGGCCTGACACCCGCCCTCTGGCTGCCTCACACAGGCCAGTAGGGTTGCTTGGTGGTGAGTTGAGGTTCTTCTCCACAAGGAGTGCCAGGAGTAGGAGGAGCATGCCAGGAGGGACTATCAATACATGGACAGATTCACTGTGAAATTCCCATGACTCCATGATGTCATCTGCCATTCTGGGAAGTGACAACAAAACCTTTTATCCATTTCTAACAGGTCTGAACAGGAAGACCATGACTTCTCTTGTATCACTTTAAAAAGTGGATTTAAATTTAAAGGCATGGTGATGCACAGCTGTGATCCTAGCATTGAGAGGTTCAGGCAGGATTGCCATGAGTCCAAGGGCAGTCTGGGCTACAAAATAAGATATTGTCTCAAAATAATAACCATAACTTATCCTCTAAAATGCTCTGATGATTGACTCTGGTTAGTAGGTTAATGTGTATGTTTTCCTACAGTGTATGCATTCAGAAAGCAGGAAGCTCACTGGTTAATTTGACTTCCATGGATCCAAACTGAAACTACTTTTGACCAAAAAAAAAAAAAAAACAAAAAACAAAAAACAAAAGCCCTAGCTATTTCTATCCTTACTCTTCCTTTGGGGATCAAAGGGCAAAACTTAATCACTTTAGTTTCAGGAAAAAATGGAAATGAGATACCTCTCAGTGAGTTGTTGGTCAGGGAGGAAACTGAGGCCACCCAAATAATCCAGGCTATTGCCAAGGCTCTTATTTCCAAACCAGAACTAAATGGTAAGACCCTATTGCTTTAGACAGCAAACACCTCGGCTGCAAGACATGGGGAATCAAGCTAGCACTGAGCGGGAAGTATGCTATGCAACCTGATGGGGAACAAAAGTCATCAGCAACACTGACGCAGTGGACCCTGCAAGCTACCTAAGTGCCAGCTACGCAGGACATGCTCCTAATGCGACAACAGCGTGCCTGCTCAGGGCAACCATCAGTTCTCAGACTGGATTGAGGCCCGGTGGAACTCGTGTCTGATATGGAAACCTAGTCAAAGGCCTATGGCTGGGAAGGTCATAAGCCCTAGGGGGAAAGCCAAATTATACCCACCAAATTACCCTTTCAATAGTTATGCTTATGCTATGTATTAGTACTGCTCTTAGTTTAGGTTTAAAAAGCTTCTCTTTTCAAATGATGGTGACTATGGGGAGACTCAAAACTCATCAAAGTGCTGAGAAGTGACAGTGGAGTGCTCATCACACCCTCTAAGGCTAAGGCTAAGGCTAAGGGACCACTGTGGAAGAGGTGCCCTTGGTTCCCCACCAGGAATAGATGGTAAGACCCTATTGCTGCAGACTCCACATACTTGGGCTGCAAGGCCACTGAGAAATCCTGCTGGAACTGAGCTGATAACCTCCTCCATGTAGACCAGCTGACAGAAAGCTGGAAGAAGCCATTCTGCATGCGGTTCAATGGGAGAGAGAGAAATCACCAGTGAAGATACTCAACAGTGGACACTGCAAGCCTTATATTTGGCCAGCCAAGCCAAATGAGCCAACGGGTGCAATAGTGGCATGTCTGTTATGGAGGAAACCAACTGCCCTCTAATTAGACTAGAGGCCCACTCCATGGGAGGGAATACATCCCTGATACTGAAAACTTAAAACAGGTAGTCATGAGCCCTAGGGGTGTAACGTCTGCTGCTGTCTGGCTAAATGTATATATTATGCTCATCAAACTGCCCAGTAAGCACTTCTCTTAATGTTCATATGCATATATTAATGCTCTCACTTTTGGTTAGAGCACCTTCTCTTTTCAGATGGCAGCGACCTTGGGATGACTCAGAAGGCATCACGGTGCTGAGAAGTGACAGAGCAGTACTCAGCACTGCAATATCTCTATCACACCTTTCAAGGCTCAGGGTCCATTGCAGAAGAGGGTGGAAAGAATGTAAGAGCCAAAGGAAGGGTAGGATTCCTTACAACGTGCTCCCCCAGACACAAAATGGCCTGGATATCCATGACCTCACAGTGCCTGATAATACCTACACAAGACCATCTTAATAGGAGGAAAAGACAATGACCTCAAAATAAAAGAGACTGGTTGAGGGGGGGAGGGGATATGATGGAGAATGGAATTTCAAGGGGGAAAGTGAGGAGAGGGAGGGCATTACTATGGGATATTGTTTATAATCATGGAAGTTGTCAATTATAAAAAAGAAAAAAAAAGAACTTTAGTTACAGAAATGTCAGCTCTTCTCTATCAGCCATGTTTCTAACTCTCACTATTCTCACTCTGTCCCTCAAAATCAACTTCTGAGTACTTTCTCTAGTTCACTGACGTGATCTCTAGTCCTCTCAACTTCCGAGTATTTTCTCTAGGTCACTGACGTGGTCTCCAGTCCTCTCAGGTTCCGAGTACTTTCTCTAGTTCACTGACGTGATCTCTAGTCCTCTCAACTTCCGAGTACTTTCTCTACTTCAGTCATGTGGTCTCCAGTCCTCTCAACTTCCGAGTACTTTCTCTAGTTCACTAACGTGAGCTCCAGTCCTCTCAAGTTCCGAGTACTTTCTCTAGTTCACTGACGTGATCTCTAGTCCTCTCAACTTCCGAGTACTTTCTCTACTTCAGTCATGTGGTCTCCAGTCCTCTCAACTTCCGAGTACTTTCTCTAGTTCACTAACGTGGTCTCCAGTCCTCTCAAGTTCCGAGTACTTTCTCTAGTTCACTGACGTGATCTCTAGTCCTCTCAACTTCCGAGTACTTTCTCTACTTCAGTCATGTGGTCTCCAGTCCTCTCAACTTCCGAGTACTTTCTCTAGTTCACTAACGTGAGCTCCAGTCCTCTCAAGTTCCGAGTACTTTCTCTAGTTCACTGACGTGGTCTCCAGTCCTCTCAAGTTCCGAGTACTTTCTCTAGTTCACTGACGTGATCTCCAGTCCTCTCAAGTTCCGAGTACTTTCTCTAGTTCACTGACGTGGTCTCCAGTCCTCTCAAGTTCCGAGTACTTTCTCTAGTTCACTGACGTGATCTCCAGTCCTCTCAAGTTCCGAGTACTTTCTCTAGTTCACTGACGTGGTCTCCAGTCCTCTCAAGTTCCGAGTACTTTCTCTAGTTCACTGACGTGGTCTCCAGTCCTCTCAAGTTCCGAGTACTTTCTCTAGTTCACTGACGTGGTCTCCAGTCCTGTCAACTTCTGAGTACTTTCTCTAGTTCACTGACGTGGTCTCTAGTCCTCTCACATGACTACACACACGTCCTCACTAAAGTTCTTCACTGTGTTCACCTGTCCCACTCCAGCCTCCTTTCCATCTGCCTGGACCACACCTCTAGCCTTTCTGGTTTCTAACCGCCCACCTCTCCCCCATCCATTTTATGCAACCTGGTTTAAGTTATCTTCCAGGAAACATTTGTTATTATTTAATTCTGCTCAAAAGTCCTCAAGAAGCCAGGCGTGGTGGTGCATGCCTTTAATCCCAGTACACGAAGGTGCCATGAGTTCAAGGCCACCCTGAGACTACTGAGTGAATTCCAGGTCAGCCTTCTTCTTAAATAAAAAAATAAATAAAAACAAGGTCCGAGATTCTCCACTGCTGCCAGGAGGACAGTGAGGCGACAAAGCATCTGCAGCTCTCTGAGCCGCCATCGCTGACTGTGATGCCTCAGCCTCCTGTGGCTCACACAGCCCTGCCTGAAGGGCACCACTCCTAGCGATGTTAAAAAGCGGCTGCTCTGCTCTGGTTCTCCCACTGCTGCCTCTGCTCCCTCCCGGAACAGTCATGTTGACTCGCTCCTTTACAATGCCGTCAACTTCACAAAGCCAACATGACATGCCATTCCTTCTTTTTAACTCTCTTATCCCAGCTAATGTGCCCACAGCATTTAAGTGTTATGGGTTAAATAAAAGCACCCCTCTAGCAGGAGCCCAACCTGCGGCCGTGGGCTGCATACGTCTCAGGGTAGTTGTAAATGTGGCCCAACACATGCCTAGATGGCGACATTGTGAACACTGTCAAAAGGATGGACACTTCTACTCTACATGAAACCATGGACACATGCCACAATATCACAGCTAGCAAAGATACGTGATATGAAAACCTGTGCACAGACCTTGGGAACCCGTTCTGTGATAACGAGTAACCAGGCACTGTCAATGCAAGGGCGCAAAATATTTAGGCTTATCCATGAAAACATGTTTACTGTCCAATCACAACCAAGCCGGGTATCTGACCAGACATTACCTGGTCTCTCTCTCTTCATGCTGCAAAATCAGGTTGCTGTAAAAGTTCTCCAACGTGAGCTTGGCGACGGTCACTCGTTCTCGGGTGTGGTTGCTCATAGGAAAAGCGGCTGTTGTCCCTGCTGTCATTGCCATGGCGATGCACACTGAAGTGACACAGAAAAACATCCTTCAGTAGGAAAGGAAACTTCCTATGCCTTGTAGCAAACTAAAAATGTTTAATTTACTAAAAAACCTGTAACCTTAGTTAACTCTCCAAATCTTCCCATGTACAAAGTGGGTAAATGAACGGGTGCAAGTGTGGTGGGGGCAGCTCACGCCTCACCCACAGCGCCAGTCCAGTGCTACCTAAGATGCTCTTCCAAAGCAACGCAAATTCACTCTATCCTGAAAATAAAAGGGCTCTTTACAGCAAAGAGGTGCCCGTGATAGTCCACACATACTGGAGACCACCTGCAAACAAAAGGTCAGACTTCATCACAGTGAACAAGGGGCTGTGGCAGCCCACACATACCACCACCAACACCCAGTAGGTCCTATTTGGAAACATTCAGAACAAGAAAGCTTCAATCCATTTTGGTAATTTATTGTCAGTTACAATTTACAGTTACATTACAGTAAGTATCCCCTAAGACTGAGGTTAGGTGGTAACAGTGTACGACATGCGCCCTGGAAGCATGGATGTCAGACACACGCAGGGCTGTCCTGTGGGCCACGCTTTAGGGAAGGGGTCAAGCTGCCACTTTTTGTTGGGGAGTCCATTCCGATTCTCTCCAGACTCCCCTATTCCTTAATAAAGGTACTACCAACAGGTTAATCCAACACTCCTTAGTTTATCAAAACAGGACAAAGAACAGGGACAAGAAACCTGGCACTGTGGTCATTGATAAACAGAAGTGTCCCCAGCTACAATGTGGTGGTTTGATTCAGGCGTCCCCCACAAACTTGAATGTTCTGAATGCTTAAGTCCCCAACTGGTGGCAATTTGAAAACTGAAGCCTCCTGGAAGTGGTGTATTGTTGGGGGTGGGCTTATGGGTGTTACAGCCAGCTTCCCCTTGACAGAGTCTGGCACACTCTCCCATTACTGTTGTCCACCTGATGTTGGCTTGCAGGTGACATCCAACCTCTGCTCATGCCGTCATTTCCCCCTGCCATCATGGAGCTTCCCCTTTGAGTCTGTAAGCCAAAATAAACCCTTTTCTCCCACAAGCTGCTCTTGGTTGGGTGTTTTCTGCCAGCAATGTGAACCTGACTGCAACACCCCACCATCAAATCTCTAAGAACAGAAAACATCTGCTTCACCTGGCTGGTAAGACAGTTAACTGGCAGTTGAATCTTAGTATCCCTAACATTACAATATACCTGTGAGCACAAAAACCTTCCTGATTCATCATTACAGCGTAATGCCTGACCCTTTAGAGCTCCTGATGAAAGACAGCCCTAGCCTGTTCTCTGAGATGCACCTGGAAAAGCAATACATTCTCAGTACTACCCAGAGTACTGAGAACATGAAAAATAAGGAAACACATATTGCCCTTCCGGGTAGGGGGAGTATTACCATCCCAGGAGAACATAAAATGGGGGGAAATGAGTCTGGAGAGATGGCTGAGCAGTTAAGGCACTTTCCTGCGAAGCCTCAGAACTCATGCTCAACTCTCCAGGTCCAACATAAGCCAGACACACAAAGTGACACAAGTATGCACACGTACACAAGGTGGTGCACCTGTCTGGAGTTCGACTGCAGGGGATGGAGGCCCTGGCACACCAATTCTCTCTCTCTTGCTCTTGCTCTCTTGCATTAAGAAAACAAAAAACAACAAGAAAAACAAAACGGGGGCATGAGCTATCATAGGAAAGGTGTCATCATCAAAGGCCCAGTGGGAAGAATGGCTCAATGAACCTTGAGGAAGGAGCTGTCATGAAGGTGAGCAGGTGGATGAGCACAGCACAGCACTGGTCAGTCAGGAAGCAGACCGATCACGCACAGAGCACTGTGCACGTGGCTGAAATAGCAGAAGTCGAAGTACAGCTAAGCGTCATGATCAAGTACCTTTCTGCCATGTTGAAAAGTTGCCCTGTAAGCCGGGCGAGGTGGCGCACACCTTTAATCCCAGCACTCGGGAGGCGGAGGTAGGAGGATCGCCGTGAGTTTGAGGACACCCTGAGACTACAGAGTGAATGGTCAGCCTGGGCTAGAGTAAGACCTTACCTTGAAAAAAAAAAAAAAAAGTTGCCCTGGATATAAATGGGAGTTATTCACATAAGTAACAAATGGCCTTCTTGAAAACTTCTCCCACACTGGCCTCCTTCACTCATGTTATTACCTGCCTGCTTCCACTAAGCATCCCGTAAGTTCCTTCTTTGTAAAATATGTTTGTTTATTTGCAAGGAGGGAGGGGGAGAAATGGGGTAAAGAGAATGGGTGCACCAGGGCCTCACAGCCACTACAAAGAACTCCAGATGCACGTGCCGCTTGTGTATCTGGCTTTACAAGGATAGTGGAGAATCTAACTTGGGTTACTAGGCTTTGTAGGTACGCACCTTAAGCTGAGCCATCTCTCCAGGCCCCTATAAAGCAACTCAGAATACAATCTCTGGCTAGTCCAGAATAATGAAGACCCAGATCACAATTCTTCTGGATACTCCGCTGGACAGATGGCACCCTCGGATCAGCTCTGAACCTCACATCAGGATAAGGTAGATGACACCATCCAAAAGGCTGGGATGTAGAAGAGCTAATTTGGTGGGAAATAAACTGAGGGTATACCCCTCAAAATGCAGATGACAGGGGCTGAGAAGATAGCGCCGTGGTTAAAGGTGCTTGCATGCAAAATGCAGGTAATAGTGCTAACCTGGCATGGATGGGGAGGTAGTTTAAGGGTGGTGGGCACACAGTGATAAAAGGCCTGATGGGCTGGCTGTGGATTTGTGCTGCTCAGCTCATTCCCTATGGGCCATGAAGCAAATTATTTGGCCTTTTCATGCTCCAGGTTACGAGTGAGGAAAGGTCAGAGTGACCAAGTTGTACTCAGGCTCAGGATGTTAAGACAGGGGGGTAGAGCCGTGCCTTCCACAAATCGGAACTGAGAAATCAACAAACAATGTACTATTATTTTACAGGGGCCTCCTAACTTCCACTAAATGCTCAGAAATTAACCAAAGGTAGTGGTCTTATAAGCGAGCACCTCTAACTGTTCTAACCTTTTAAATTTAAAAAATTAAATAAATTTAAATTTAGGACAAAACATGTCAACAGGAACAAGGCATGCGTGGGCCCAGCCGTGCCCAGAAGTGGACTTCCTCTCTTTCCAGTCACTCTGCCCACACTGGCCTTCATCCTGAGCAATCAGCTCAAAGTTGCCTCTCGGGTGATGCCTTCTTTCCTAGCCCGAAAAACCATGCAATCTGGTAGTACACATTTCTTTTGAGGATATAAATTGCCCAAACAAAAGTCATTTAACAGTAATATAAAAGGAGGATATCAACTTAGATATAAACTGCCCAGAAAGCTCTGCATTCTTAAAATATTTACAGAACACAACTGTGTTGCTGCTGTAGCTCTACTTAGTGCTGTGTCAGATTTCGTCCATGCCCACACTTAGCAGAGACTGCATGTGGCATCGGGGGAGACCAACAGAAGGATGGAGAGTTCACAGCCTGACTACACAGTGAGGCCCTGCCTCAAAACTAAACAAACAGCTGAGGAGATGGGCCAGCAGAAAAGATGCATGCCTGCAAAGCCTGCAGGCCTGGTCCCACCAATTCCTCAACAGCCACATGAAGCCAGATACATGAATTGGTGCATGCGTCTGGAGTTCCTCTGCAGCAGCAAGAGGCCCTGGCATGCCCATACTCATATCTCCTCATTCTCTTTCTCTCTCAATTAAATGAAAATATTAGAAAAAAACAGACAAGTACACACAGACATAGCTGAAATGTCACAACTTTACTACCAACTTTCAGATTTCAGACACAATCTTAAGAGAATTCTAAAGTACACACACACACACACACACACACATATTTTGTTAGGCCAAGAGGAAAACTGCTAGAGTGCAAGGAGGTGGGTGCAGAACACAGAATGCTGAGGAGGAAGGGCAGGGATAAAGGAGGACCCGAAGCGAGTGTGTCAGTGTCGCGTGTGAAGGAGGCACAGCAAAGCAAGCCAACAGAAAGGAAAAGCGTGAACTTGTGTACTAGAAACATACACTGATGTATACTTACACTGTGATTCACGAACACAGAGATTTATACATGTGAATTCAACAGCCTAAAGAAACTAGATAGATGGATGTAAGATAAGAAGGGAGTGTAGGAGGAAAGCAAAAAAAGCTAGACAAGGGCTGGAGAGATGGCTTCGTGGTTAAGGCGTTTGCCTGCAAAACCAAGGGATCCTGGTTCAATTCCCCAGGGCCCACGTAAGCCAAATGCACAAGGTAGTGCCCGCGTCTGGAGTTCGTTTGCAGTGGCTGCAGGCCCTGGTGCGCCCATTCTCTCCCTCTCTCTCTGCCTTTTCCTCAAATAAATGAAATATATTTAAAAAATTAAAAAAAAAGCTAGCCGGGCATGGTGACACATGCCTTTAATCCCAACACTTGGGAGGCAGAGGTAGGAGGATCACTGTGAGTTCAAGGCCACCCTGAGACTACATAAGTGAATTTCAGGTCAACCTGGGCTAGAGTGAGACCCTGCCTTGAAAAACCAAAAAAAAAAAAAAAAAAAAAAAAAAAAAAAAAGGATAACTATTGCTGGGTGTGGTGGCACATGTCTTTAATCCCAGAATTTGGGAGGCAGAGGCAGGAGGAAGATGGTAAGTTTGAGGCCAGCCTAGAACTACAGAGTGAGTTCTAGATAAGCCTGGGTTAGAGTGAGACCTTACCTTGAAAAACACCAACAGAAAAAAAAATTAAATAAGTCAGATGTGGTGTTACACACCTCTAATCCCATTAATGAGAGGCAGAGATAGGAAGACCACTTGAGTTTGAGGCCAGCCTGGGATTACAAAGAGTGTTCCAGGTAGCCTGGGCTAGAGTGAGAAACTACCTCAACAAACAAACAAACAAACAACAACAAGAACAACAAAAGCCTAAAATATAAAGCCAGGCTTGGTGGCTCATGACTTTAATCCCTGGAGTAGGAGGATCACAGTGAATTTGAGGCCAACCTGGACTATAGAGTGAGTTTCAGGGTAGCCTGGGCTAGAGTGAGATCCTGCTTCAAAAAATAAAATAGTTGGCATATTAAAATAGAAATGAACCAGGCCTGATGAACCAGGCCTGGTGGCACACACCTTTAATCCCAGCACGCAGGAACCAGGAGGATCCCCGTGAGTTCGAGGCTACTCTGAGACTACATAGTCAATTCCAGGTCAGTCTGGGCTAGAGCGAGACCCTACCTCAAAAAACCTACATACATATATACATACATACATGAAACTGTTGGATCTCTGAAAGTAAAAGGACTTTCTTCAAGAAAATCACAATGAAAAAAAATAGAGCTGGGGGCTAAAGAAGACATGGCCGAGCCATGACGAGCACTTCCTGTGCAAGCCTGAGGGCGTGAGGAGGTCTGAGGAGGCCTGCAAGACCATTCAAGCCTGTTCACATCTGACCTCTCAGGACCCACATAAACACCTGGACATGGCCATGCACACCTGAAACCTGCCTTGTGGTGGTGAGCAGAAGTCCAGAAATCACCAGGGCTTGTGGGAACACAAAACAAAACAAAGCAAAACAAAACAACAGCAAGCTCTGGAATAAGTAAGTGACTCTGGCTTAAGTAAAAATGGGCAGAAGCAGGACAAGGGGCATGAGTGTCTCATGAACACACACCACACACTCACACAGAAAACAGGACAGAGGGGCTGTGGAGTGTCTCATGAACACATACCACACACTCACACAGAAAGCAAGACAGCTAGGGAGCATACAAAAATGTGGGCACATTTCCTCAAACAAGATTGAAAGGATGAAATATCTCAAATAAGATTCAAAGTTCCGTGTGTGTGTAATCTCAAAGAAGATTCAATGATAACAGTTTGGGAGGAAAATAGTAAGATAACTGTATATTAAGTGTACATATAAAGTATACATTCAAAAATATTTCTTATTGTATGTAAAGCTCCAACATAGCTTTGAAATATTACTGGTAAGCAAGACCTTGCTAGCAAATGCATAACTGATTGACAATAAATAGAGCTTTAAAACATAGAAAATAAGATCTAGAGGTCAAAATAATACACTGTGTTCCCTGCACTGAGAAGGCCCCGGTGAAGTGGGGACACTCCTGCTACAGCAGACTCCCAAGACACCATCCACACTGTGTCAGCTGCTGGGATGGCCATTTATATCACTCTTTTAATATACATATGTATGTATGTTTTTTGGTTTTTCGTGGTAGAGTCTCACTCTAGCTCAGGCTGACCTGGTATTCACTATGTAGTCTCTGGGTGGCCTCGAACTCACAGCGATCCTCCTATCTCTGCCTCCCAAGTGCTGGGATTAAAGGCATGTGCCACCACACCTGGCAATTTTTTAAAAAAAATATTAATTTTTTTGTATTTTATTTACATTACCCTCAGTGCTAGGATTAAAGGCGTGTGCCACCATATGTGGCTTCTTTAAATCATTTTTTAAATTTTCTAAGTTTTCCATAATGATGAAACCATCATTTACGAGGACTAACAGCGATCATGCCGGTGCTGGCGTGCTGGACAGAAGGCGTCGGCCTGCACTTTCAGCACAGGCCGAGCTCTTGGAACTGCTGGGCTGGCACCTTGTCCTGCGAACCAAAAACTCAGTTCTAGTTTGGTCAAGGATTGTAATGAGTGACCAGGAGCTGGAGGCCATGTTACAAAAGTACAGACAAGAAGACTAGTGGGGGAAATCTGAAGCAGATTTTGAGCCAAGCTCAGACTTCCGTGTGGGGAACCTGGTGAGCAGTGGCTCAAACCATGACTCTTCTAAAGAACCTTTCCATCAGTGACTTGAAAGCACACATCGCAATCAAGAAGCAGGGCAGCACCAGTCTTGGCCCAATTCCCTTAGGCAACACTGAAGGCGAGGGGAACTCTGCAAAGCATGCAAAGAGAAACAAGATGCCCAGCAAGCCAGAGCGTTTCCAGGATGGACTGACTGGGAATGTCCTTCCCCCAGACCGGGTGGCCCTTCCAAAAATGGGCATGGAAAGAAACTGCCAGAGAGCAGCGAGCATAGTGCCCTTTACCCGGCTGTCCGTGTTCTCCCGGCACATGCAGCCACCCACGGCTGATGTCCCTCGCGGACATCGGAACCAGCTTCGCCAGGCCTTCCCTCTGACTGGGGCTGCTGGGCTGGCCAGCCTCCTTCCTGTAAGCTCGAGGCAGTCACCTTCCTGCTGCTGGAACAAAACCCACACAGAAGCAGCCACTCGGGAGGGTGGGTCGGGCTCAGCGTACAGTTTTGAGGGCATTTCACCATGGCAGAGCAAGCGTGCTAAGAGCAGACGGCCAGGCATCACAGTCCACAGCAGCAGGAAGGAGTCTAAGTACTGGGCTTGGAGCTGAGCTATGGTACCCCAAATCCTGCCCAGTGTCACACCTCCTCCAGCAAGGCTCTAGCTCCCAAAGGTTCCACAACTTTCCCAAGCTGACATGAGCCTATGGGGAGAGGGACCATTTCACTTTCAAATCACCACAAAGCTAATCCCGTAAACCGCTTTCTAATACATACTCATTCTATCAGTTCTGTTCCTCTAGAGTGCTCTAATACACTCTCCTGCCTACTTTAAGATAACATCTGATTCGAAACTCTACTACAGGCCAAAATGCAGATGCTGTATTAAAAGATGAAGGTCTGGTGTGACCAGGAAACAAGCAGTGACTGGCCAGGCAGGGAAATGGCACGAGTGGCGAGAGGTGGCGCGCCTTCCTGGTAACTAACAGGAAGGGAAGGGAGGAGCAAGCTTGGGAGGCAGCCCAGACTAGTGACTCATGCAGTGAGTGGCTGACTATAAAAAGCCTGGGCATCTTGAAAAACTTGCTTTTCATTTTCTTAAAAGTAAACTTCGAATGGGAATTTGGGTACGGGGGGCTGAGAGACTGGGTTTTGCATACAAAATGAAACATGGAAATAGACTGAGCTTAAGTGAAGATGCAAAACACATTTCTCATGGAAACACATGCATTACTTTTAAGTATAAAGTCATATTTTAATTTCTTATTCACTCAAAATATTAAAATCTATACCACTGAAGAGTTTTGGGAAAAAAGCAGGTATATGTCTCAAATGTACCAATTCCTTAATATTTAATTTTAGAAATTACTATTTTTGTGTGGTAGCCTTTTTGATTGACATTTAACTACTCCTAAAGGAGATCAGATGAATTCAACAACTTAGGAGCCACCAGGAGCAGTTTTTAGGGGAACAAGAAAGTAGCTAAGAGTAAAATTAAAACATGATGTCATTGGTCTTAAAGTTACAACTTAAGTGGCTATGAGTGACTCTAGTTATTTTGAGCCAATTAACCCCTCCCAAGAGAATTTTTTGACCAACAAAGTGACCAAAGAAAACGGCTCCCAGCTACAAGCAGGCCCACCATGTGACCCATGGCCATGTGATACAGTGTTCAAGACAAAAGTCACTGTTCTTCAGCGACCTTGGAGAACCCAGAAGGGATCCATCTCAGGAAGGTGTCAGAAGACAAGCTTCTAATTTAAGTGCCAATGACCTGTAACCATTGAGATGTGACCAGCTTATCACCTAAGCACAGGGTCTGGACCACGCCATTCTAGTGACTTGTGATCTTTAACAATTCAGGACTATTTGAAAAACAAATGTTGGCAGAAAAATAGCTAAAATGGAATAAAAAGTAAACTATAGAGTTGGTTATCATCAAGAATATCCTGTAATTCAACTAAGTACCCAGGTAAAATCTCTACTATAGGTCTAAGATGTCAAACACAGTCCACCATGGGACAAGACCATCAGAAGATTTTATAAATCAATTTTTTAAAAGCTTATTACAAAATTTTAATTTATTTATTTGAGAGAGAGAGAGAGAGAGAGAAAGAGACAGAGAATGGGCACACCAGGGCCTCCAGTCACTGCAAATGAATTCCAGACACATGTGCCACCTTGGGCATCTGGCTTTACTTGGGTACTAGGGAATCAAACTTGGGTCCTCAGGCTTCCCAGGCAAGCGCCTTAATGGCTAAGCTATCATTCCAGCGCTTGTAAATCAATTTTGATGAAAGTGGTCACTATTAGGTAACAAAGACTACATTACATGTCACTCAGTGACAGATGCTGATACCTCTTTCCATGATAAATCTTGTAGAAAAGCAACCACTCAAGCTCTCATAACTAAGAAGTCATACTAAGAATAAAAATCATCCTAGGGCCGAGGAGATGACTTGGTGGGTAAAGGCACTTGTTTGCAGAGCCTCAGCCTCCCCACCCAGGTTCACTTCCCCAGCCACCCACATAAAGCCGGACAGGAACATGAGTGTCAAGTCAATTAAAGGAGTAAGCTTTCAAAAGTTAAAAACGGGCTGAATAGACGGTGTAGTGGTTGAGCGCTTGCCTATAAAGCCTAACCACCCCAGTTAGAGGCTTGATTCCCCAGTACCCACATAAGCCAGATGCACAAGGTGGCGTATGCAATCTGGAGTTTGTTTGCAGTGGCTGGAGGCACTGGTGCACCCTTTCTCTCTCTATACCTGCCTCTTTCTCTCTCTCTGTCTCTCTCAAGTAAATAAAAAGAAATATTTTAAAAAGTTAAAAACAAGCTGGGTGTGGTGGTGCATGCTTTTAATCCCAGTACTTGGGAGGCAGAGGTAGGAGGATCGCCGTGAGTTCAAAGCCATCCTGAGAATGCAGAGTGAATTCCAGGTCAACCTGAGCTAGAGTGAGACCCTACCTCAGGAAAAAAAAAAAAAAATTAAAAACAATAGAGTTTTCACAGGATTTAATTTTTTAATTTAATTTTTCAAAATATTTTTATTTATTTGAGAGAGGGAAACAGGCAGAAAGAGAGAGAGAGAGATAATGGGCGCAACAGGGCTTCCAGCCACTACAAATAAACTCCAGATGCATGCGTCACCTAGTGCATCTGGCTTATGCAGGTCCTGGGGAATCAGATCAAGGTCCTTTGGCTTTGTAGGCAAGCACCTTAATTGCTAAGCCATCTCTCCAGCCCCCTTAATTTTTTTTAAAGAAAATTTCCGTCCCAACTTCTCCCAAGTATGTTAGCATTAGTTTTTGCTCCCTGGAAGAAGGTAGAGCACTCATCCTGTTTATTCAACTAAAAAGAATATTTTTCCCAGTTTTTATTTTAAAAACCACACCTAGTGCTGGCAAAAATTTCCAACCCAGTAATTTTGGAAAGAACTATGCCCAGAAATAGATGAGCCCACATACTAGGTCTTCCGAGTGGACTAGGGAATTTCTACCGTGTCAAGAAACTGTGTGGGGGGCGGTAGATGCAAGGCCTACAGAACAGTAGCTCCTTGGGTCGTGCAGACAGAGCAGGATCGGGCTCTGACACGGAGAAGCTATTAAGGGATCTCACCTGAGGTTAGTCTAGTGTTGGCTGCAGCTCAGGGGTAAGAGGAGAGAGGTGCTTGCTTATAAGGTCGTTGCCCCTTGGTGAGAGCACCCTTAGGCCAGCTCTCATTCAAAGCTCGGTGAGGTCGCCACTGTTCTCCTCACAGGACATTCTAGTGTCACTGGAGTTCATTACTACCAGACCTTTAGTTAAGATGAAGCCAACAGGGGTCTGATCAGAAAGGCCCACCGAGGCGTGCGGTTTGTGCAGGGCGTGTGCATGGGCCTTACTAAGTGTCAACAGCATTGTTAGCTCTTCTCATCTTACTCCTTGGAGTTCCTCCTGCTGGCACATGCTGGTATGTGAATAACACAGTGGTGTGAACACTTGGCCAGCCTTACCTGGTGTCAGAGAAGCTGTCTGTGTGCCTGTTTATTTCACTTTGGTCACTCTGAAAACCCACGTCTTGCACAGGTTTATCTGTTTGCTTTGTCTCACTGTGTCACCCAGGCTGGCATCAAGTTCAGGCGTAAGCCCTCACTCCCGCTCCCTCAAAGGCTGTCTCCCCCTCTGTAGTCATGTGTGTGCCTGTGGATATGCTCACGCGCTGCCCATGCACTCCCCTGCAACAGGGTGCGCTCACCTTTGGTGGTTAGAGGCGAGTGTCAGGAGTCCCACTCCCCTACTCTTTCCCCTGCTCCTATTTGAGCAGAGTCTCTTATTGATCCCAGAGCTTGCTGTGTGGTCAGAAGGCCGCAGACTCTCAGGTCTCTGTTCCCTAAGAGATTGGGTGTACAGCTGTGTAGTCATGCCCAGCTGTTTGCTTGGGTCCTGTTATCGAATTCAGGTGGTCTCTCAGGCTTGCACAGAAGTTCTCTTAACCCTCAGGGAGTACTCATAGCCACTGAGCTAGCTCTGCAGCCCCTCCAACAGGTTTTTTTTTTTTTTTTTTTTTAAATATCTTAGTTTGCCTTCTGTAATTGGCAACAGATACTGTCTTGATACAACTTTTCAAAAGGGACTAAAGGGAGGCTGGAGTAGGAGGACCACGAGTTCAAGGTCAGCCTGAGCTAGAATGAGACTATGCCTTAACAAGCAAACAAAATAAATAAATAAATAAATAAAAGATGTTGCCAAGATCCCACGGGTAGGCTCTACTAGTCACATTAAAAGGTTCAGCAGCGCAGGGCGTGGTGGCACCCAACTTTAATCCCAGCACTCGAGAGGCAGAGGTAGGAGGATAGCTGCGAGTTCGAGGCCCCTCTGAGACTACATTGTGAATTTCAGGTCAGCATGGACCAGAGTAAGACCCTACCTCAAAAAACCAACACAACAAAACAAACAAACAAAAAAGTTCAGCAGAAGGGTAGAGTAGGGGAGGAATTCCTAATGAGATGTCAAAATGTATCATAGAACTATGAGAATGAAAGTTTGGTTTGACTGTGAAGATAGATGAAACAGACATAGACTGCTTTCAATACAAGTTTATAGGTGTTCACAGTCATGTTTTGGAGTCTTGGGCACAGATTTTACTTCTTGAAATCTATGCATTTATTTGCTTATTTACTTGAGGGAGGGAGGGAGGGAGGGAGGAAAGGAGGCAGAAAGAGAGAGAGGAGAATGGGCGTGCCAGGGCCTCCAGACACTGCAAACAAACTCCACATGCATGCGCCACCTTGCGCATCTGGCTTACGTGGGTCCTGGGGAATCGAACCTGGGTCCTTAGGCGTTGCAGGCAAGTGCCTTAACCACTGAGCCGTCTCTCCAGCCCATTTTATTTTATTGGTACATGTTGTGTATGCATGCCAGGAACTCTTGCTGCTGCAGATGTGCATCACTTAATGTTCACAGCAAAGCAAGACCTCTCAGGTTGTCTCTCTCCATCGACTGGTCCAGGATCACCACAGCACTTCCCTCTCCAAGAGTGTCTTTACAAATACAACACTCACCTTTGAGTTATTTCAAGTCTGTTTCCATCAACACTGTCTAATCCCGGATCTCCCTCCTGTTCTGTGTTCTGTGTAACTTCTGAGAGGCACTTTGGCAGGAGTGCAGCAGGGTGAGCAAGGTTCAGTCTCAGGACTTTCCCAATGAATAGCACTGTAAACCCTAAGAACACCACACCTGATACCCTACAGTTTTGCATACACATTTTAAAAATAAGGGCTGGGAGATGGCTTAGCAGTTAAAAGCGCTTGCTTGCAAAGCCTGCCAGTCCTAACCCTAATTTAATTCCACAGTATACACAAAAGCCAGGTGTAAAAGCAGCACATGCATCTGGAATTTGTTAATGGCAAGAGGCCATGGTGCACCCATGCCCACCTCCCACACACATGCAAATAAATAAATATTTTTAGAAGTAAAATACTGTGTACAGTTCCCTACATACTTCAAGAGTGGTCACGATCAAACAGAAGAGGTATAGACGTGTTTCCTAAAGTGAAGCCCAGGACACAAGTTATAGTTAGAAGACAGAAAGCAGCTTTGAGCGCTCTTCACAGGATGGTGAGTACAGAGATGCAGAAAGGTAGTGTGTTGGCGAGCCTTTCCTTCTGTAGCTGTACCAAGCTCCCGAGGGCGGCAGCCCATCCCGCCTATGGGGAGGAAGAGCACCATCACGTGGGAGCAGAGCTGCTCTCATCACCTGGCAGTTGGGGGGAGGGGAAGAAAGGGAAGAAGTGAGAAGGGGAGGCTAATAAGGCTGGAAAAGAGGGGAGAGAAGTGGGAAAAGAAAAGGGGAAGAGAGGAGGGGAGGGGGAGAAGAGAGGAAAGGACAGTCGAGGACAAGATACAGAACCAAAGGACACACCCCAGCGACCTACTTCCTTCAGCTGGGCCACACCTCCACCTCTCCCAGTCTGTCATGACTGGATCCACCAGCTGGGGACCAAACCTTCAACTCCGTGGGAGTCATCTCTTATCCAAAGCACAACAGCTGAAGAACGGATTCTGAATGTTTTCAGCGTAAGGAAAAGGGTTTCAGGAATGAGCTATGGGTAACATGACTTGAATACGGACGTAATGAATATACATACATGTGTATTGAAACACTCCGCAGCACCCCATAGGAATCAGTTGAAAACAGCAGCAAGACACTTTGAAACTCAGCCTATATATGCACTGGAACAATAAAAATTCTACACCCAAGATAATGACCACTTTGGGGGAGGAAAGAAATGGAAAAATTATCAAGTAATCAAAGTAATGTTTTATTAATTAAATAAAATGGCAAATATGGCCAAATATTAAAATAGATGGTTTTGCTATGCATACATGCATATTTCTTGTATTTTTCTTTATAACTTTGTGTATATTTATAGTAGTTCATAATAAAAATTTTGATTTTAAGCTTATCAAAATGTCATTTTGGGAACATTCAGAATGACCGTTCTCATGGGTACTTTAAGCTACTGCACTTTTGCAGCATCTTGCTCTCCTCCTGACATCCTCGCTCTTTCCTTCCACTGCAGACTACAAAGCATGACTCTCTCCAGAGCAAAGGAAGCCCACTCAAGGAGGCGCCTCAGTGGAGGTGGTGGGCCTGGGGACAGCTGAGTAGACAGGGGAAGAACATAGGGACAGGTGCCCACTGGCCAGTGGGAGAGGCTACCGGACTTCTGGACTGGTGTCTTCTGTAGGTGTGCAGCACACTGAATATCATGACCGCCAGGATGATCAGAAAGACCCATATTTAAAAATGTTCAAAAAGAACATACTCTATACATATAAAAGTAACATCAAGGATTCGCTAAAATACAGTGCTGATGCAATGGTGCCTGCCTACCTGAAATCCCAGCATTCAAGCGGCTGAGGCAGAAGGATCATTTGAGCTTAGGAGTTTGAGATCAGCCCAGGCAACAGTGTGAGAAACCACGTTCAAAAAAAAAAAAAAAAAAAAAAGAAGAGCCAAGCATGGTGGCTCGTGCCTAAATCCCAGCAGTTGGGAAACTCCACTAGGAGGACTGCCTTGGAGTTGAGGCTAGCTTGGGCTACATAGTAAGTTCCAGAAAGCCAAGGCTGTAGAGTGACACCTTGTTTCAAAATAAACAAAAAAGGGGGCTGAAGAGATAGCTCAGCAGTTAAGGCGTTTTCCTGCAAAGCCAAAGGACCTTGGTTTGATTCCCCAGGACCCATGTAAGCCAGATGCAAAAGGTGGCACATGTACCTGGAGTACATTTGCAGTGGCTAGAGGCCCTGGAGGACCCATTCTCTCTCTCTGCCTCTTCTCTTTCGCACTCTCTCAAATAAATAAATAAATAAAAAGAAAATTAAAAAGGGGGGATGGAGAGATGGCTTAGCCGTTAAAGTACTTGCCTACAAAGCCAAAGGACCCAGGTTCAATTCCCCAGGACCCAAGTAAGTCAGATATACAAAGTGGCGCATGGGTCTGGAGTTCGTTTGCAGTGGCTGGAGGCCCTGGTGTGCCCATTAACTCTTTCTCTTCCTCTCTCTCTCAAATAAATAAATAAAATATTTTAAAAATAAAGCATAAAAGGGGGCTGGAGAGATGGCTTAGTGAGTAAGGAGTTTGCCTGCAAAGCCAAAGGACCCAGGTTTGATTCCCCAGGACCCACATAAGCTAGATGTACAAGGTAGTGCATGCATCTGGAGTTTGTTTGCAGTGGCTAAAGGCCTTGGTGTGCCCATTCTCTCTATCTGCCTCTTTCTCTGTCTCTCTCTCACAAATAAATGAATAGATAAATAAGTAAGTAAGCAAGCAAAAATATTTAAAGAAAACAAAACAAAAAAGGGCCAAGTGTGGTGGATGGTACATGCCTTTAGTCCCAGTACTCAGTAGGCTGAGGTAGGAGGATCACTGTGAGTTCAAAGCCAGTCTGGGGCTACATAGTGATTTCACAGTCAACCAGGGCTAGAGTGAGACCCTACCTTAGGGGGAAAAACAGGGAAGAGAAGAGGGGAGGAGATACAGAAGTAAGCCCCACGTACATGTGATAAGATCCATCCCATCTGAGGATGACCCCTGGAGATGGGTTCTGGAGAATGCATAATTCCTTCAGCTCCCCCTGGAGGTGGGTACCCGGGAATGTGCTGCATTCCTTCACTTGTGCAGCAATTTTCCTAGCCAGGTGCAGTGGTGCATGCCTGCAATTATAGCACTTAGGGAGATGAGCAGTGGGATTATGAGATCAAGGCTAATCTGGACTACACACCTGTCTTTTTGTTTTTGTTTTTTGAGGCAGGGTCTCGCTCTAGCTCAGGCTGACCTGGAATTCACTATGTAGTCTCAGGGTGGCCTCAAACTCACGGCGATCCTCCTACCTATGCCTCCCGAGTGCTGGGATTAAAGGCGTGCACTACTGGTGTTTCTTAGTCTGTTTCTGAGACAGGTTCAGTAGCGTGCACCACCACACCCAACAGGCCCTGTCTTGAGGGAAAAAAAAAAACAATAAATGATTTAACTTTCATAATATTAAAGTCTTATCCAATTTCAATTTGTTTGGCCAGCAACAGCAAGAAAATCAGGCAGCAGGACCAAGTCAGTCCTGCCATTACCCTTGTCAACTGCAGGTTCTTGCCTAAGTTAACTAACTCAGTCTCCTGGGTTTTCAGTTTATCCACTGAGAAATGAAAAAGTCGGTGAGATATTTTAGCTCACTTCTTGCTATAGAGCAATTACTAGGATTATAAAACTGTCTTAAAGGTATTGTAAAATGTTGTCAAGAACTCCCAAGTGTTACAGTGTGTACAAGTCACTAACCTCCTTCAACATTAGGGCATGCACTCTTATGTGTCAGGCAGTGTGATGCATGAGTAGACCACACAGTTAAATGCTGCAAATGATACCAATACAACGTAAGTATGGTGCCTGGCTGGTGCAGTCGGCTGTAAGAGAACAGGGATTTGTAAATAATTCTATATACAGGGGTGCGGGGGGAGGGGGTGAGTGGGTGGGGGGCACAGTGTGTGGCAGAAGGAGGCACTGGCTAAGAGAGCAAGAACCAGGCTGAGAAGGACCATGAAAGTAATGCCAAGGAATGTGGGCAGTATCTTGGAAAGCAACAAGGAAGCCGTTTTGGAGATTTTAAGTCTGAAAACAATGTGGTTCTTTATGCTGTGAATGAATTGCTGGAGCAGGAAAACAGACCCGGTGACGGCCAGGGGCATCTGAAGAACAGAAAGGGAAGGGGGAGGGAGGTCTACCTAGCAACTAGGAGATGACGACACCACACAAGGAGGGGGATCTCCAAGGTCCTTTTCTAGTGCTTTCCTGGGTTTGGGACGAAAGAAAACATTGTGGGTTGCAGCTTAACTTTATATGGACAACAAGGGTATTAGTTTCCTTCTTTAAAACATAACAAATTTTAGACATGCAAAATTTAGACACTCTCCTACAATATTTCATCCCCATCTCTCAAGGTGGCACAGACACTGTACATGAGACAGGCTCGAAGCTTCAAACAAACACGTAGCACACAGTGGATACCTTGTGAAGGGAGCTTGTGCTGAGAAAGGCAATGAATTTTAAGCACGTGAAAGGAACAGCATGTTGGCCAGTCTCTGAGGCTCCTGCTCTGGCTGACAGAGTTCACAAATAGAGAACTGACTCCCAGGTTCCTTTTACACCCTTCAGTCATCTTCACAATCACAGTTGTCTCCCCACGCACATTGTAACAGAAGCTAGTCTTCCTTACCAATTAGTGTCTGTTATCTATCTGAGCCCCATAAACAGGGCATTTCTAGAAGAACTAGCAGAAAGACACAGTCCAGAATACCACAAACTACAAGAACTACTATTTCAACTTTTACAAAACAAAGGATTTTTTTTTTTCTCTAAAAAAACAGGCTGGAGGTGCTGGAGAGATGGCTGAGCAGCTAAGGTGCTTGCCTGCAAAGTTAGTGATCCCAGTTTGAGTCCCCAGTACCCATGCAAAGCCAGATGCACAAAGTGGCTCCTGCGGCTGGAGCTCATGGAGCGGCCATTCTCTGTCTCCTTCTCTCTCTCTCCTATCTGTGTCTGCTTCTAAATAAATAAAAATATTTTTAAAAATGGCTAGAGAGATGGATTAACAGTTAAGATGCTTGCCTGTGAAGCCTAAGGACCCATGTTTGACTTTCTAGACCCCACATAAGCCAGATGCACGTGTGCAAGGTGGTACACACATCTGGACTTCAATTATAGTGGTTGGAGGCCCTGGCATACCAATTCTCTCTCTCTCTCTCATTTAAAACAAAAAAAGAAACTATTTTGGGCCAAACATGTTATGATACACTCGTCATCCCAGCACTTGGGAGGCAGATGCAGGAAGATTAGGAGTTCAAGACCATCTTGGCTACTATACAGTGAGCGGGAAGCCAGCCTGTGTCATAAAAATAACTTTATTTAGGGCTGAGGATGTAGCAGCCCTGGATTCAATACCCAGCACTAAAAAAGGCAAGTGTTATCTTTATGAATAAAGATAAAATGTTACACACAAAAGTAGATCATTTAGACAATGTTCTAATAATGGTTACCCTGAAATTAGAATATTTTTTTTCAACAGACTGACTATGTACTCTAGAGTGGCCTCAAACTCACGGCGATCCTCTTACCTCTGCCTCCCAAGTGCTTGTGTGTAGAGTATTGTGTTGTGTGGCACAGTATGTATGGTGCGTGTAATAAGAGTATATACACGGGTACGTGCAGATGCATGCCTGCAGAGGCTGGAGAACGTCAGGTGTCTCTTATTGTTCATCCATGTATTCCCTTGAAATGGGGTGCCCCCTTCAACCCAGCAGAGCTGCTCCCTCCTGTCTCTGCTCCCTGCACCATGATTTGGCCTTACAGAAGTGCATGGCCATGCCTAGCTGCTGACATGGGTTCTGGGCTCCAGGTTAAGCAGCAAGTGCTCTTAATCACTGAGTTATCTCCCATGCTCAATCCCTGTATGTTTTTAATATTTTGTACTTAATATTTGCATTGGGGGGTGCCAGAGCCTTCTGCCCCTGCAAATAAGTTTCAAACACTTGCCACACCTTTTACATCTGGCTTACATGGGCAGCCTGGGAACTGAACCAGGGTCAGCATGCTTTTCAACCAAAGACTTTGAGCTATCTCCCCTGCCCCAGTCCATATATGTTTTTTTTTTTCAAAGTATTTTATTCATTTATTTGCAATCAGAGAGAGAGAGAGAGAGAGAGAGAATGAGAATGGCAGAGAGAGAATATGAAATCGCATGGGCGCACCAGGGCCTCTAGCCACTGCAAACGAACTCCAGATGCATGTGCCAATCTGTGTATCTGACTTACACAGGTACTAGAGAATTGAACCCATGTCATTTGGCTTTGCAGGTAAGTGTCTTAACTGCTAAGCCATCTCTCCAGGGCCCCATTCATTTTTTAAATGTTAGTACTACTCCAAAAGCTATTGGTAATAACTGTACTTAATTCACAATAATTAACTGTGCACCAGGCAACATGCTTAATACTTAATATACACAATCTCATTTGACTCTGACCCCCACATTAACCTTAAGATGTTACTTCCATTTTGTAGTACAAATCCTGTGACACACAACCAAAGTAGCCCGAAGGATGCAAGAGCCCAGGCCTCTCCCTCTGTGCAGTGTTGCCCTCCCAAACCATGCCAGTCACAGAAGCAGGTGCTCTTCTCTCATTTTAAAGATAAAAAGTTTTAATCCCAGGGCTGGAGAGATGGCTTAGTGGTTAAGCGCATGCCTGTGAAGCCTGAGGACCCCAGTTCGAGGCTTGATTCCCCAGGACCCACGTTAGCCAGATGCACAAAGGGGCGCACGTGTCTGGAGTTCGTTTGCAGTGGCTGGAAGCCCTGGCGCGCCCATTCACTCTCTCTCTCTATCTGCCTCTTTCTCTCTCTGTCTGTTGCTCTCAAATAAATAAATAAAAATAAACAAAATTTAAAAAAATGTTTTAATCCCAGCTGAGGCAGGAGGATCTCTGTGAGTTTGAGGTCAGCCTGGGCTACAGCAAGACCCTACTTGGGTGGGGGGTCACAGAACTGATGACATGGAGAAGCATCAGAAAGGAAGCCACCAGGAGGTGCCTGACTCAGGGCCTTGAATACTACCACAGAGACTGAGCTGGGCACCAGGAAGCAAGTCACAGCTGCTGCCCTGGGGTCAGCAGTGCAGACAATCCCCACCTTTGTTTAAAGAAAAAAGGTAAACATGCGAAATAAAGAAGACAAAAAAATACCACAGAAATGGCTTTGTCAACACAGCATAAAGGTCATGAGGATCATTAGGAAAAAAGCCAAAGAGGTTTCTTTTTGACACCCCAAGGCCACCTTTAACTCAAACCACAGGAGGAGATAGCTGCTATATTAAGGTGCAAAAAAGGGGATACTGTCCTTCTCCAAGACGTAAAATAATATCCCTCTCTCTCTCTCTACACACACACACACACACACACACACACACACACACACACACACACACATATATATATATATATATGGTTGTTTTTTTTTTTTGAGACAGAGTCTCACTATATAGCCCAGGCTGGTCCTGGTCTCCCCATGTAGCCCAAACGGGCCTGAGCAGCACATGGCTACACCAGTCGTACATTTAGCTTCCTAATCAAGTATTTCTGCTTTCTAACCTGCAGCTCTGTCTCCGCTCTAGTGTTCTAAGTGTTTCCTTTACAGGCCGCATTTAACCATCACAGTTTTTGGCATGTGTTTTTGAAATTGGGAAAAGGTTAAAGAAAAATTTTCTGTCCCCATCCCACAAAGAAAACAATGTCTACAATTAATCCTCAGGGAGAGCCTCATGCCAAGCAGCCAGCAGGTGTAGCAGTCCTCTGATGCAGTGTTTTGGGGGGTGGGGGCTGTGAGAAAAACAAGCCATTTAGGGAACTAATTTCTTCAGGCTTGTGACTACTGGCAAGATGACCCCACCCTTGAAGCCTTGACCCTGCAGCCAGCCCCACAAAGCTCACAGGCTCAGTCATACCACCCAGACATCTGCATTTCCTTCCAAGACAAATACGGAATTCACTCTGCGTGGTGCCTTCAATGCAGCTCATTCATTTTTATCCTTTATTTGACCATACAAAGGAGGGAAAAGAGCTACTTTCCCAGGCCTTCTCTGAGGAAAGAGAATAATATATGAAGGCCACAGATAGCAGTTGGAAAACTTTTCCATGAATACACACACCCCAGCTGAGTCACCATCCGAATGCTGTCTACAAATCCCTCAGACCTACCCTTCACTAGGCCATCCCTTGGAACTCTGCTTACTCACTGAACCCTGTGACCCTCACAGCAAACCCACCAAGTTCAGTTCTCAGTGTTCACCTGTAGCTGACGTGAAGTAAAAACTCTCTGGACAGCTGAGGAGCCTGCTCAAGACAGTGCTCCAGGTCCAGGGTGGAGATGCAGAGGGCAGTGTCTGCAGCCTAAGGCTCAAGAGCAACTTCAGAGCGGCTGCGGAATTCTCCTTTCTCAGATGGCTCTACCCCAGCAGGCCCTGCTGCTCATGCTGGAGAAAGGGAGGGGATAGGCATGGGCTTCCTGAAAGCTCACAGACCACAGCTGTTCATGAGGCTCCAGTTGCCAGCTCTGATCCTGCCTCAGCGGCACATGGTTCTATGCACCACATGAAATGTCCTTCTACTCTCACCATCACGTTGTCGAAGTGTTTGGGTGAAATCTCTTAAAACTAAACATGGGGGCTGCAGGGATGACTTAGCGTTAAGGCATTTGCCTACAAAGACAAAGGACGCAGGTTCGATTCCCCAGGACCTACGTTAGCCAGATGCACAAGGGGGTGCATGTGTCTGGAGTCTGTTTCCAGTGGCTGGAGGCCCTGGAGTGCCCATTCTTTCTCTCCCACTTTCTCTGTCAAATAAATGAATAAATAAATAAATGAAAATAAAATATTAAAAAAACTAAAAATGAACTAATATTTCTTTAGAGTCCATGGTCATGTAAGTCTACTTCTAAGATTACAGCTAGACTGCTGAGTGTGAACCCAATTCCATCCTCACCAGATGGGTGAGTGTGAACCCAATTCTGTCCTTGCCAGATGGGGAAGTGTGAACCCGATTCCATCTTCAGCAGATGGGTGAGTGTGAACCCAATTCCATTCTCACCATATGGGGGTCTGTGAATCTAATTCCATCCTCACCACATGGGTTAGTGTGAACCCAATTCCATCCTGACCAGATGGGGGAGTGTGAACCCAATTCCATCCTCACCACATGGGTGTGAACCTGATTCAGTCCTCGCCAGATGGGGGAGTGTGAACCCAACTCCGTCTTTGCCAGAAGGGTGACGTTCCCTTTTCTCGTGGATGGAAATGATAGCTGTCATGTACCCAGGAAATTACTGTCATTACTCTTGCATCACCACTGTTGCCTTTGCAGGCACACTGTTACCATCCTCTAAGAAGCAGGAAAGTGCATCAAAAGATAACTAGTATCTCTGAACCACCAAGCTAAAGGAAACAATACACTGACAGTTTGGTCAGCAAGTTATAGATTCCAAAGAACCTAGGCCCATGACTTAATAAGACCACCAGAAAGTAACAGTTTAAGACTCATTTGGGCTGGAAATCATCCCAATTGAGAGGTAGGAGCAGGCAAATTAGGCATTAAAGGTTACCGCTGTCTAC
Organism: Dipus sagitta; assembly: GCA_036346955.1. Classification (NCBI taxonomy): domain Eukaryota; kingdom Metazoa; phylum Chordata; class Mammalia; order Rodentia; family Dipodidae; genus Dipus; species Dipus sagitta. The sequence continues at coordinate 3,352,345 of CM070789.1, forward strand.
ATATCAAGTTTGGGGCCAATCTAGATATCAGGAGAAAACAAACAAATACTCTGGATCTCTCATGGGCCACATTTACATATTTCAGTAGTTCTTAAATTATAAATCATAAAGGGAATTTTTCTCTTTAAAATGATCACAATATATCTAGAGAGACAGGTCAGCTAAACCACAGCAGAGAAAATAAAATGACAGCAATCTGAATGGGGATCCAATGGGTTACAATTTTCCCCCTGGGAAAGGGAGGAAGGTGTAGGCTACATCAAATATGGTACTCAAAACTGAAACATGGGTAAAGAAATATACACACCATGAATACCTCATAGTGCCAAGTACAGAGTATTCAAGATTGTGTATAGGGGCTGGAGAGATGACTCAGCAGTTAAGGTGCTTGCCTACAATGCCAAGTTTGATTCTTCAGTACCCACATAAATCAGATGCACAAAGTGGCACATGCAACTGCAGTTTGTTTGCAGCAGCTAGAGGCCCTAGCAGCACCCATATTCATTCTCATTCTCTTCCCCACTCTGCAAATAAATAAATAAATAAATATTTTTTAAAAGACTGTGTATAGAAGTTAATTTCCACACAATAAAAATCTTTTTTTTTTTTTTTTTTTGGTTTTTCAAGGTAGGGTTTCATTCTGGTCCAGGCTGACCTGGAATTAACTATGTAGTTTCAGGGTGGCCTCGAACTCACAGCGATCCTCCTAACTCTGCCTCCTGAGTGCTGGGATTAAAGGCGTGTGCCACCACGCCTGGCCACACAATAAAATTCTTAAAAACAGCATTGTAGACTAAAAGGAACCCATGCAAAGAAAGAATGGGATGGTGACCACTAGCTATTCTCACATAGCTGTTTCATGCACTATTCTAAACAGCACAGATGTGTCTTAGATAAATAAAAAAATTCCTATGAATAAACAAGAGAAATAGCAAATTTTCATATGGGCAAAAATCCCAAATAGGAATTTCGCATTAGAAAAAGCAAAAATTTTGATCAATTATAATTCCAGTCAGAAAAATGAAAACTGAATCCTTAACAAGATATCACTTCATACTTCAGATTGGCACTCACCTAGAAGACCGATGGTACCTATTCTGTTGCCGAGGAACAGTGGGAGCGCTGTGACAAGTGGTGAGTCTGTGACTGGTCCTTTACTTTGGAAACCAGTTGGAGGCTATCACACTCGATGGCCAAGCAACTGCACTGAGGTGCAGGCTGTAAGTAACCCTGCACAGCATGTAATAATGGGCACTGGAACACTGCTCATAAAGGCCAAGGCGGTGGCTCAGTGGTTAAAGGAACTATTTGCAAAGCCTGACAGTTCAGGTTCGATTCTCCAATACCCTCAGAAAGCCAGATGCACAAAGAGGTGCAATCATCTGGTGTTGGTTTGCAGTGGCTAGAGGCCCTGGTGTGCCCATTCACAGTCTCTCTGTTCTCATAAATAAGTAAAAATACTTTTTTTTTTTTTAAAGGCAACATCGCTGGATATATACCTTTAATCCCAGCATTCAGGAGGCTGAGGCAGGAAAGTCACTTTGACTTCGAGGCCAGCCTGATATTATAGTGAATTCCAGGTTAGCCTGGGCTAGAGTGAAACCCTACCCCAAACAAACAACAACAAAGGCAACAACACATGACCATCAACAGAAGTGGGAAGGAAAGAATGTCTGTGGCACTGTCACATAACTAAAGCTACACCCAGTGAAAACAGCCTGGCAGCTCACCACACCCAGGCCCCATCCTCACACTTACTTACAGGCTCGGGATGCTAGCATGAGCAGCATCAATGAGGGAGCACCGTCTTTTAGGAATAAACGCAATTAACTGGGCTTCAGCAGAATTCAGAATGCCACTCTATTAATAGAGAATGGGAATAGAACTGTGACAGAAATAGTAATGCGTGTATATGGCCATACATGGCCAATGCTTTCATTACAGCCAGATTTATGTGGACAGACGAATCATACCACAAGTTCTTGGGTATGCAGACAATCAGAATACAGGGATGTAAGAGACAGTGAACACTTAGTGTTCTCGCATTCAATCAGTTTTGAAAACTGAGCAACTACTACACCCAGGCATACTTTCAGGAGTGAAGATACAGTGTGTCTGCATTCAAAGAGCTTTTCCCTAAGCAAATAAGTGAAGATTATAACCCTCATAAAGCTTACTGTAATAATAGCCAACATTTTCACTCACAAGAAACCCAAATGTTCAGCAAAGGTACTATAGTTAGAGGCAGACTGAAATGTTGAGGAAATGCCGCCCTTTAGAACAGTCTTTTCGAGTAGCAGTTCACGTCAAGGTATGAAACAACGTCAAATGAAAAGGTAAGGTAGGAAAAGGCATGTAAGGCTGCCAGTCCTCAGGAAGCTGAGTAGCAGGGTCACAAGCGCCAGGCCAGCCTGCACAGGGATATCAGGGGCAACAACAAAAACAAGAGAGAACCAAAAGGAATACGAATGCTTGCCCCCCCCCCACCACCACACACACATGCGCACACCAGAAGGTCCCTGCAAGTTCTGCGAACTACCAGCTTCTTTTGTCCTTCAAACCTTCTTGCATCTTTCAGTCTCCCAAACAGCATTCCATGCCTCTGAGTCTGAGTCTGAGAGCTCATTCCTTCCCTGGCTTTATGCTATCCTACACAAAGCTGAAAAATGCCAACTAAATTCCCTACATCTATCTTTTGAGCCAACAGCCAGGTTCATGCTTCTCATATGTGTAACATTTTGACTTAAAACATCTTACAGAGAACTCACATTGCATCACGTCCAAAGTAAATGTGCAACTTTCTCCACAGCCAGTCTTCCGGCTACCCAGCATTCAAGCGTGAAGTGCCCCTTCCTCCCGCTAGGCTGAGAGCCTGGGAGCCATGACTCAGTTCTCCTTGACCAGCTTCAAGTTCACTAATAAACCGCCCAAATCTCTTGTCCCACTTTCTCTGGTCTGTCTTCCACGCCAGAGCAGCAGAGTCCTGTCCCACTGCCAGGAGCACGACACGGCAGGGCGGGGGGTGTCTGGTGCCCTTACCTCAGCGCTAAGTCACCTCTCCTACTCGCGAACTGAAAATGATGCCGTTCCTTGGCTCAAAACTTTAAGTCCTTCCAACCAAAAAATCTATGCCTGGCTTTTATTAAACCCTATAATTTGACCCACCCTAAATATTTAACTTCATTTTTCATTATTCATCAGTGCTCTCCCTCAGCAACCAAAAGGCAAGCCACAATCAATGTCATCACCAGGACTCAGAATATCGAAAGTTGAAAACAGGCCTTCCTAGGGTTGGGAGATGGCTCGGTGGTTCAAGTGCTTGCTACAGACTGATGACTGGAGTCTGGATCCCCAGAAGCCACGTAAAGTGATCCCAAATGGCTACAGCAATGGGAGGCAGTCAGAAGAATCTTAGGCCAGCCAATAAGACAGCCACTGTCTCCAGCAAGGTAGGAGGCAATGGTGACACCCCAGGGATGTCCTCTGGACTCCACATGCACACGGTGGCAGACATACACCTACACATGCGTGCGCGCGTGCACACACACACACGCACACACGCACTGGCTCTTCCTTGGGGCTGGGTGCAGGTCAGTGGCAGAGCATGCGCTTAGCCTGAATAAGCCTGCATTCAATGCCCAGGATTAACACTGAGTAAAAGAGGGCCCCTTACCCTCTTCTGCGTGTGGGAAGAGGTAAGGCAGCTTCCTCCTCTAGGAGAGTCACATGTTGCCAACTTCGCCTCTTTTCACCTCTCGTCTGCAGAACTCGCTCGCCGTGATGGTTTTATTTGGTTTATAGTTTCAAGGGGTAGTTTTTATCATGGTGGGGAAAGCATGGCAGAGCAGGCAGACAGAATGCTGGGCATCACATCTCCACACCAGAGGGAAGGAAGCAGTCGGAACACTGGGCTTGGAGCTGGGCTGTATTACCGCAGAGCCTGCCCCCAACAACACTCCTCCCCCAGCAAGGCTCCACCTCTCAGAGGCCCTGCAATGGTCCCAAATGCAACCAGCTGGGGGCCACGCATTCAAAACACACACACCCACACACACCAATGAGGGGCATTTCATTCAGACCACCACAGGTGCTAAATCGCATACCCATGGCATCTGTCATATACGAAGTAATCATTTACTATGGTCCATGCTCCCTGAGGACAGAAGTCATCCCGCACCCTCTCCTCCACTGTATTTAGGGTAATGCCAAGCACTCAGAGGGCTCAAGTCTTACTGACTGACCTAGCATGAAAGTGGCTGGTTTCAGCCCCGGCTGCCTTTTAACAAATGCACAGCAACTGAGGCGGCTCAACCATCGTCCCAGATACGACAGACGACTCCTCAAGCCTAGTATTATGTAGGAGGTCCTTCGGGTGTGACAATGATTAGCAGACATCTCCAAGCCCCACGCTAGGGATAAGAGAGTTCTTAGGAAGGACATGGAGCTCTGGAGCTCCGGAAACAGAAAATCCCCAGTGCCATCCTTCCCATCCTCAAGGGAAAGTCCAGAGGGCGCTTTGGCTGGAGCACAAGTCAGAAGTGCCTGAGCAGATGCTCCTACAGACACCTCAACCCTCAGTCCTCACTCGCACTCAAGTGACACTGAGGGGCTACTGGATCACAGCTGTGCCTGCTCAAGAAGGCTGCAGTCCTCACAAGGCTTGTTCCGTTCCTATCTTTCTCTATCTGACCTTTCCTAATACAGGGTCAAAGTACCCTATTGAAACATCCCACATAACAAATAGCTGATTCATTCTGAGTATGTTAAAGAGAGGCTAACTTGTTGATTCCTATTAAAATTAAAAGCACTTTTGAGAAACTTACTACTCAATGATTTGGTGAGTTTTCTAATATAGAAAATGTAATGTAGCTTGGCGTGGTGTACATCTTTAATCCCAGCACTCGGGAGGCAGAGGTAGGAGGATTGCCGTGAGTTCGAAGCCACCCTGAGACTACATAGTGAATTTCAGGTCAGCCTGGGCTAGAGGGAAACCCTACCTCGAAAAACCAAAAAATAGGCAGAGGTAGGAGGATCGCCGTGAGTTCGAGGCCACCCTGAGACTCCATAGTGAATTCCAGGTCAGCCTGGGCTAGAGTGAGACCCTACCTCGAAAAACCAAAAAAAAAAAAAAAAAGAAAAAGAAAATGTTATGTTTCAGTGATAGTAGGTGCCTGTCATCCCACTTAGGAGATTAAGGCTGGAGGACTATGAGTTCCAATCTAGCAAGTCACAAAAAATATAATCTTAAGAATATTTTAAAATATGTAATTTATCAATACCTAGAAAAAAATTTATACTATTTTCTCCCTTCCTGAAAAGATATTTTTTAAAAAACAAACCCCTATTTTTATTTATTTGAGACAGAAAGAGAAAGAAAAAGAGAGAGAATAGGTATACCAGGGCCTCTTGACACTACAAACAAACTCCAGACACATGAACCAGTTTGTGCATCTAGCTTTATAGAGATACTGGGGAACTGAACTCAGGCTGACAGGCTTTGCAAGCAAGCACCTTTAACCACTGAACCATCTCTCCAGCCCCCTAAAAGGGTATTCTCACTTGCCCATTTTATATTGAATCAAGTAAAATATAAGGAATTTACCAAGTATAGGCTGCAACACTTTATTTACTTTACGGTGCTAGAAATCAAACTGAGGGCTTCAAATATGCTAGGCACACACTGCAACTAGTGAGGTGTGGCCCTGGTCAGGTGATCCCTCCAAAGCTCTTCCACGTGTTCTCACTTGGGTACTGATCTGAGAGCTTGCCAGGTTTTTGTTTTGCTTTTTTTTCCTCAAACCTGAGATCTTCCCATCTCTACTGCCCACAGGACTGGGGTTACAGACATGCATGGCCACACTTAACTGCTTATGTGGGTCTTGGGAAGAGAACTCAGTCTCCTGGGCTCCTCAGGCACTCCTGTCTGCACAGGAAGTGCTCTTAACACAGCCATCTCTCTAGCTTGACACTTATTTACTCACAGCAATACTCCTTCCAAGTGCTGGGATTAAAGGCATACGCCACCACGCCTGGCCTTTGACATTTATTTTTAAAAGTTGAGCCTTCAGGGCTGGAGAGATGGCTTGGTGGTTGAGGTGCTTGCCTCAGAGCCTAAGGACCCAGACTGAATTCCCCAGAACCCACATAAGACAGCAGTGGCTAAAGACCCTGGTGTACCCATTTTCTCCACACCCCCAACACACAAATAAATCAATTGAAAAAAAAACCTTAAAGTTGAGACTTTAAATATGGAATTTGAATCACAAACACAATGCAATGACTGGGTTTTCAATCCAGGTGGTATTGCCTGGGCCCCATCCTAAAAGACATGTTTTTACTACAAGGCTTCTTCATCAAGTGGGCTGCATGAAACAATGGCATAAATGTGTGTGCCTGTCTGCTTCACACCTTGGCTTACAGGGAAGCTTACGGACTTTTTGCTGGAGGTAGGTCAAAGGCAGACGGACAGGCAGGAACAAGTTTACCCAGAGACTGGCTTCACTGACAGTCAAGACTGACTACTGACTGTTCACTTGCCAGCACACGGCAACAAAGTCACTGTACACCAAAGGTCCTAAGTGTTAGCATATGTGAAGGTTTAAAACACATGGTAAATAATGATAATAATAAGAATGTGTTAGCATACGAGAGGGTTTAAAACACATGGCAAATTAGTAAGTGTCAGTATACGTGCGGGTTTAAAACATGGCAAAGGATAAGAGTTCATTACCAACGCCCACATCCCATGCTTCTGAAAGGCCTCAACGCCGCAGGAAGCAGACACTGCTTCAATTCTCTATTTGTTGCTCAAAAACAAGTGGGAAAGGTGACAGCAACAATGTAGTCAGTCCTGGGTCCCTGCAAACCCTTGACCAGAAACATATGGTCATCACCAAAGAAAGACCTTGTCACGTTACGGGTGAGTTACCAGGAGACACACAAGCACCGCTGAGGTCCACGGGTGGAGCGGGGCGGCGGCAGGAGAGCAGGTGCTGGAGCAGGACAGAGGAGAGCAGGTCTGGAGAACGCTCCACGGCGCAGATCAACCCACGCGGAAAGAACCCTTCCCTCAAGTCTCAAATCAGGAAAGAAACATCCCGGAAGTCAGCTGATGAAGTGAAACTGAGAGGAAACCTGAGGACAGGTAAGCATGGAGTTTGAAGCCTGTTGGCTGGCTGGAACTGAGAATTTGGGACACAATCAGGAACACAAACTGCAAAGGTTCCGAGCGAAGGGACCCTGCCTGCCTCCGGAAGGAAGAGTCACACGCTTTAGAAGAGCCTTCCGGTGAAATCAGCTTTGACTAATTAACACAACAAGTACTCGCGAGGCACCACCATGGATGTGTCAGTCTGGAGGCTGGAGAGACGGCGCAGTGGCCAAGCCCTTACTGTGCAAGCGTGAGAACCTGAGTCTGGACGCCCCGCATCCACGTAGGAAGCTGGGCATCCCAGTGGGGATCGTAACCCAGACGCCCACAAGAAGATAGGAAAGAGCCAGCTAGGCGGGCAAGTGCAACTGGAATGAAGACAGACCCCGTGTCAAGACAAGATGAAAGGTGAGGACGGACCTCCATCCAGGGTTGTCCTTTGGCCTCCATAGTTGCATATGCACACGCACCCACAAACACACACACGCAGACACCGACTCAGGATGTACACCTCAGTAATCTTAGTATTTGGCACGCTGAGGCAGGAGGATGGCAAATTAAGCCAGCCTTGGCTGTTTAGTGAGGCCCTTCTGAGAAAAGCAAAGCAGAAGCAAACCTAAGGATGCTCATCAATCAATTCTGTAAGACTCACTGAGCTCAGACAACAGTTATCAGTGATGTAGGACAAAACTGACAACATCCTTGTCAAAAGCTAGAGGTGGCATAATGGAGAGAATAATCCAAAGAGTCTGAGTTCAAAGCAATTTTAACGGAAGACTTACTTTAACACATGAAATCTAATATAAAAAATGTAAAGTATTATAACAGGTTAAAAAAATCAAAGCTGGGTGTGGTAACACACACCTTTAATCCCAGCATTCAGGAGGCAGAGGTAGGAAGATTGCTGTGAGTTTGAGGTCACCCTGAGACTAAATAGGGAATTCCAGGTCAGCCTGGACTAGAGTGAGACCCTACACTGAAAAACAAAAACAAACAAAAAAAGGAGCCACACGTGGTGGTGCACACCTTTAATCCAGCATCCACAAGTCAGAGGTAGGAGGATCATCATGAGTTCAAGGCCACCCTGAGACTACATAGTGAATTCCAGGTCGGCCTGGGCTAGAGCGAGACCCTACCTCGAAAAACCAAAAAAACTGAAAGTGGATAGCATTCCTGACTATGATTCCCAAAGTTATCTTGTGGCCTTCACATGTGCGCGCACACACATTAAAAAACACATAAAAAAATTAGTTTGAAGAGTAAGATGGCCACTGCCCTGCCTGCCCCCCCCCATTTGTGCACTCTGCACCTTAGGCTGAGGTGACAGCATACAGAATGAGGATAGGGACGGCGGGTGCCACACCCACACCACAGTGTCACGTCATTCAGAGAAGTGTTCAGCATCAGCAGGCCCTGAGAGGGTTCAGTAAGTGCCCTTGTGACTTGAAAACCTAGTGACCTCTGGGAGACATGAAATGAACCTAATGGAGTAGGAGAGATCAAGGGCATCTAGATCTAGTGGACCTCACGTCCAACAGAAGTGACCAGTGTGCAGTTTCTGAGAGGCAAAATAGGAATGCTAACTGGAAAACAAAACCTTTTATACTATGTTTTCAGAGAGAGACAGAGACACTATGCTAACAGAAAGAAGAGAGCCGACAGTATACAGTAATGGAGGCAGAAGTTTAACAACCAAGACTGTGCCTGGGCCCTCCACTCCGTCTGAGGTCAAAGTGACCAGAGCACACTCAGAGCAGGGCTCAGCAGGACAACCTTATAAAAAGAGGCCACGTTTATCCCAGCTTAGTGACACACTCCACTAAGCTTTTGCACTTGATTAGAATGAAGTCTCCCAAGATTCTCCTGTGGGGACAGTGTGCTGACCAATCAGCATCTCAGTCAATTGGCAGATTAAATAAATTCCTGTCCCAATGAGTTCTGGATCCAGAGGATGAAACCGCAGGCACAGATCTGGAAAGGGAAGTGGACATCTCACCCATGAGATCATATCCACTTTCTGAACATCTGTAACATCCTACTTCTCTTTATGACACAGTTCTACTTTAATCTAAAACCGAACTGTGGGGCTGGAGAGATAGGTAAGCAGTTAAGGTGCTTGTCTGCAAAGCCAAAGGACCTTGGTTCAATTCCCCAGGACCCACGTAAGTCAGATGTACAAGGTGGTGCATGAGCCTGGAGTTCCTTTGCAGTGGCTATAGGCCCTGGAGCACCCATTTTCTCTCTCTCAAATAAAAAAAAAAAAAAAAACAAAAAACCACAGTTGTTGTTGTTGTTATTTTTTATTTTATTTATTTATTTGAGAGTGACAGACAGCGAGAGAAAGAAGCAGAGAGACAGTGGGCGCACCAGGGCCTCCAGCCACTGCAAACGAACTCCAGACATGTGTGCCCCCCTTGTGCATCTGGCTAACGTGGGTCCTGGGGAATCGAGCCTCGAACTGAGGTCCTTAGGCTTCACAGGCAAGTGCTTAATCGCTAAACCATCTCTCCAGCCCAACAACTGTGTTTTGAGAGAAAAAACTAACAAAATAAAGACACAAACAGACGGTAATGCCAGGAAGGTAAAAGATATATGTGGTAGTCTGAATGTATGTCCTCCACAGACTTGGGTGTTTTATTAAAGCCTGTAACTTGGGTCTCCAGCCCAAAGGTGTGTTTGGGGACAGATCTGACTTCATCCCAAGGTTATGTGGAGAGGTCTGAGCTCTGCCTGGCCCCTGCTGTTTTGCTGCTTCTGGAGTTGCTGATGGTGGCCTCTCTCTGCTTGGATTTATGAGTGGGACCAGCTTCCTCCACCATTATGGAAATTTTTCAGCATCTGTAAAAGCCTGAAGTAAGTCCCTTCCTCCCACAGCGGTGCCTCATTTGGATGTTCATACCAGCAACACAAAGCTGACTACAGCAGTGTGGAATCCATGACATCTGAACAAAGTACAGGAAGATGCTTCGTCTGAAACAGCCAGGTAAGACACCACACTTGCCACCATAGGAAATTCTGGGGTAAGAACAGGTGAAAGGAACATAAGGAGGAATTTCCCAGCTAATGATGCTCCATGCTCAGCACACAGTAAATGCTCAACATGTCATCTACTCTGACACTTTGGGATGTAAAGAAGTCACGAAAGAGACATGCACAAGATGCAGTAGGAGAGCCAAGGAGAGACACCTACCTTCCAGGAGGAAGAGAAGTCATGAAAGAGACATGCACAAGACACAGTAGGAGAGCCAAGGAGAAGGAGAGACACCTAGCTTCCAGAAGGAAGAGAATTCATGAAAGAGACGTGCACAAGACACAGTAAGAGAGCCAAGGGGAAGCACCTAGCTTCCAGGAGGAGGAAGGTGGTCAAGGAAAGGCTCCTGTAAAGACAGGACACGAACCCACAGGAATGACTCATGAATGAGGAGCATTCCAGAAAGCAACGCGAATGAGCCAAGGGAAGAAAACGTAAGGCTGGCACTGAGGAGGCTAGCAGGTGTGATGAAAGAGAAGGTAAGAAAGCACTGGGCCCTGCAGCTTGAAGGGCTGCCATGCCATGCCTTATTTCTGGGAGAAGTGTTCCACGCTGGCCAGGCCCTGTAGTCACACAAAGGGGCAAAGTGAGTGCCCTGATTGGAAAATTAAGTCGCCCTGGAGGAGTGCCCTGAGCGTGAACTAAATGTGTAGAAATTAGCCACCAACACAAGCAATTCCAAGAAGACATGTCTGTGAAGATACAACCAGAAGTGAACAGGGTGTAGAGAGGAATCCCATCATGGAGAGTGTAGTGTGAGAGTTACATAATCACATTTGTGTCTCAGGAGAAGCCTGGGAAACCGAAGCTTAGAAGAAAGCAAGACTGGCAGCAGGACAGAGAACAAATTCAGCGCCTGATGAAGACAGTGACACTGGAAACACAAGCAGACAGAGTTGTAGGGACACTTAAGTGACTGGACATGAGTGACAAACCAGGAACGTCAAGTGATTTCAGGGTTATAACTCAGACACAAGCAGACAGAGTTGTAGGGACACTTAAGTGACTGGATGTGAGTGACAAACCAGGAGGGTCAGCGGTTCCAGGGTTATGACTGAGATGACCTCTAGAGGCAGAGGCAGGCAGATGGTGAATGTGAGGGCAGCGGTACCCCACACTGAAAGAGTAATGAGCAGAAAAAGGGTCTGGGAAAGGAGATGACAGAGTCTGTTCTGTCAGACAAATGGAAGCCACATTACCCCTGGAATAGAGCAAGGTGGTGAAATTTAGAAAACAGGGGACTATGGAGCCTCAAGTTCGGTAGGGGGTTCTGAGCAAGACATACGTGGTTGGAAGCTATCACTGCCGAGCAGTCATTAAAGACAGCAGGCCACATGAGCCCAACCCACTCGGAGTCCACGGAGGAGAAGAGAGCGGGAGCAAGGGCTGGAGAAGAGCAACCACGTGCAGGAGCAGGAAGGCTGCCTGGCTGACCTGACAGTGCGCCAGTCAAGGCCGACAACCGTCGCCACTGCGGGCAATGATGCAAAGTCAAACACAGCAGCAGACCAGACACCTCCAGAGCACCTCTCAACACCGGCAGGATAAGAAACCTCAACAAAGGGAGCCGGCATGGCGGAGAACACCCTTAATCCCAGCACTCAGGAGGCAGAGGCAGGAGAATCACCGTGAGTCCAAGGCCAGTCTGAGTTCCAGGTCAGCCTGGGCTAGAGAGAGACCTCAAAAACAAACAAATAAACAAAAAACTTCAACGAAGGGGTCTAGGCGGATGGCTCAGTGAGTGAAGTGTTTGTTGTGCAAGTGTGAGGTCACACCCGGGATCTGTAGATGTAGGGACAGCATTCCTGGGACTTACTTGCTGGCTATGCAGTCTAGCCAAATTGATGAGCTCCCGGTTCAGTGAGAGATCTTTTCTCAAAATGTAAGGTGTAAAATACCCAACACTGATCTCTAGCCTCCACATGCATGCATGTGTGCGTGCGTACACACACCCCACTTCAATACAGTATTTCCAGGAAATTACTCTGTACCAGTGTTGGAGAAAAGTGAAATCATGGCTTTGTCCCATGTAGAAAGCCGCCCAGAGGAGAAACGTGTTGCCCAACGATGTCTTCTGACAGGGCAGGTCCCCAGCTCAGTTGACAGGATGCCACCCACTGCAGACCAAATTTCTCCCCATGCTTTCTTCTGTGGGGCCTGTCAACTTGTCAGTCTGCAAGCACAAAGACTCAAACACATGTTCCCACCTAGTCTCCACTCTGCCTCTTCCTGACTGAGGCTATATGTGTAATCTGAAGCTCTGGATCTTGAATCTTCTTCCTACATTTCAGAAACATGAATGTAATATTCACTAATACTTAAAATGTGTCGGTGGACTGGAGAGCTGGTTTAGCAGTTAAGGTGCTTGCCTGTGAAGCCCAAGGATCCAGGTTCAATTTCCTAGTAGCCATATAAGCCAAATGCACAATATGCCACATGTGTCTGGAGTTTGTTTGCAGTGGCTAGAGCCCCTGGTGCACCCATTCTGTCTCTCTTTCTCTCTTGAATAAATAAACGGAAAATTAAAAAAAAAAAAACATGCTGGTTTCCATTTCCCCTTCTGCCCAATCCTAGAAATGGACTGAAGTATACACACATTTTTAGTTTAGCTCTGTGGGTGGTGAATTAAAACAATCCTATTGCCTTAACAATGCACCCAGTGTTCCCTGGGCAGGACTTCTGGCACTTCTACTCAGTGTTCCTGTGGCACAGGCCCCACCCTGTGGCACCTGGAACAGGTGTTAGAGGTACTTGACCTCTTACACGCCCGTGCACTTTCCCCCTTGCCCGATGCCTCCTCCAGCACTCTGTAGGCCTTCTTCTCTTTGTTTTTCCACCTGTTCTTTCACTTTCCCTGCCTGGGCCCAAAGCCCATACACCTTTTAACGGCACTAAAGCTAACCACAGCTGCCGACTCCCAGCTGGAGTCTGCCATTAACTTTTCTGTTGTCCTTAGGACACAAGTCTATTCTGTCTCTGCGCCCCAGTCCACTGTAGAAGGGACTTTACATGATAAACCTGATGCCTTCTGCTCTGGCAGTAGAATGCACATTACTAAGTTCAGACTAACGAGCGGCAGAAACATGTCTCCGCATGCCAGGGGTGGGGGGAGAGCCTGGCACAGCAGATGATGCCTGGTACCATGTGCAGCTGACAAGTCATACACTTAGGACATTATGTCATTTTAAAACCAGGCCAGAAGCAGGATAAAAGGACTTCAGTTACAGGTTCCTGTGAAACTGTGAAGAGTTCCACAATCCCTAGGGCATGCTCCTACCAACTCCCCAAACACACGCGGGCGCACACGACAGCCCAGCTGGCTCTGGACATGTGTTACAGAAAAGGCATGAGTGGAAAAGGCATTTAGTGGACTCAGTCTTTTCTGTATCTCTCTAGGTGATGGTATTATCACTCTCTCTAATTTCCCAAATCACAAGCAAGAGGCAGTTTCTTGTTAGCACTCCACGTGCAGGCTAGGTGTGAGACACTCCGCAAAGATGCTTCCACTAGGCCTAAATGTAGCCAAAAATGCTTTCTCCCAAAAGGTCAGAGTGTTAAAGCTACATAAAATAAACATCCAAAAAGCACAGCAAATCAAAGGCTCACTTATCCTATCCAGCCACACAGCCCAACCCCCAAACCACCCTGGCGTTTGTGGCTCCCTAATACCTTCCCACTCTTACATCACTGTGTGACAATGTCATCCTGTGGCTGCCTGACCTGAGACCCTACTCACCCTCCAGATCTAGGCACACATACCACCCTCTGGGTGGTGGCCCAAGCTCCTTTAGGAATCAGCTGGGCCCACCACAATTTCTTCTCCACCTGTGAGGGCCTCCCCACAGTCTTCACGTGCCTGCTTCCCAGGGAGCACCATGTCCTTCCCTCCCACATCACCGGGAGCAGGGGTAGGGGACTCAGGGAAACAAGGACACCACCATCCATTCCAGTGCAGTCCTCCAGCCTGATCTAATTTCAGTTGGTCCCTTCACAGGTCTGACCATCTCTGGTCTTCCATCCCTTGATCATTCCGTAGGTGTTTCCACCACTGAAATCTCCCTAAAGCACAACTTGTAATTAAATGCCCCAGGTTAAGCGCTGATAAGGCAGAGAATGAGAAGCCGAAAAACACCTATCCTCTATGCTCAGTGGGCTTAGATCCAGCTGTGCAGAGAAAAAAGGTAAATAATTAACAGGTAACTTCTCAGGTACTGTAGGAACACACCCAAATTAAGTAAGCTAACCCTCTGCCAGGCATGGCCTCCACTCTTAAATGGGTAATTCACATTTCAGTCCAAACAGGAAACTTTCCTAATCTGCCCACCCAGAAGCAATCTACCCTTCTGCCCCACCCTGCTCTGGCACTCCCTAGCATGTTTGTCTGAATTACAGTTATTTATACCTACATATTACACCATGTATAAGACTGAACCTTTTTAAATGGAAGGGCAAGGCACCTCAGTTTGTTCTGTCACTCATCTAACTCAGTGGTCTGCAAGGGTGAAGGCTGAGCTACAATGGCCACCCTCACTAATGCATCACCCCGCGATTCCTTGAGGCTCCCCAGTGCTCACTTGCAGTGAGGATATCTGGGCAATTCCACTCTAGACACAAAAACAGAGAAAAATTCTATTCTGTTTGGCTAACTAATAGTCGACATACAGAGAATATTCTCACCAGATTTGAAAGAAGCACCTAGATGAATGGAATGGATCTCTACTGTAAAAACAAAATGAAGGGCAACTGTAAACCAGGCAGCCAGAAAAGCCGCACGGGGCCAACACTGTGTGGCGGTGTTTCCGTCACGGGGCCAGTCAGACATCCGCGGAAGCAGAAACTGAAGTTAGTGAGACAAGTCTGTCAAATGCATCATGAAAAAAGCTCTCGAAGAACCTAGTCCCAGCCATAAAGGTATTTCTACAACAGAGCCAGTACACGACACCTCACCAAGTCCTGCAGGACCCTCAGTTCTTTTATTCCATCGGTCCTTCCCCACTCCATCCCTCCATAAAAATTGAGCACAGACAAGTCAACTAAGAATAGGGGACTTTGCATTTCATGATTAAAAATGAAAAACTAGGGCTGGAGAGATGGCTTAGTGGTTAAGGCACTTGCCTACAAAGCCAAGGGACCCAGGTCCGATTCCCCAGGACCCACATAAGCCAGATGCCGAAGGTGGCTTCTGGAGTTCATTTGCAGAGGCTGGAGGCCCTGGTGTGCCCATTCTCTCTCTCTCTCTCTCTCTGTCAAATAAATAAAAATAAAAAATATTTTTTTAAAAAAGAAAGTGCAACGCTGTGATATTTATCTACTTTTAATTGGTTTGAATTAAATCAGACATTTGATTTATCATTTATTTCAGTGTACTTGCTGAGGGCATGGACCATGCCTACTTTGTAGAGTCCTTAGCAAACACTCAGCCTATGGCGGCTGTGTAGTCTACTATGACTAAGTATGTCAAATATCCAACTTTAAATACTGGCTCTTTTTCTATGTTGAGGTCTCAAGTCACTTAAATCAGAGTTCTCTTTCTTTACCTGTAAATAAATATAATAATTCTATCCTCACAGCATACAAGATTGTTGTGAGGAATAAGAATGTATAAAAATGCTCCACAAACCATAAAACAATACAAATACAAGGTGCTATGTGAGTATTATTTTGTTTTTCAAAGTAGAGACTCACTCTAGCCCAGAATGACCTGGAACTCACTCTATAGTCCCAGGCTGGCCTCGAACTTTGGAGGATCCTCCTACCTCTGCCTCCTAAGTGCTGGGATTAAAGGTATGTGCCACCACACCTGGCACTATTACAATAAGCTTTTTCTAGGAGAAGGTCCCTCCTGTAAGAAATACGAACATAAGCCGGGCTGGTGGGTGGCAGAGGCAGGAGAATCACTGTGGGTTCAAGGCCATTCTGAGACTACACAGTGATTTCTAGGTCAACCTGGGCTATAGCAAAACCCTACCTAAAAAAAAAAAAAAAAAAAAAAAAAAAAAAGAGGCAGAAATCTAAACATAGTTGTAAACTTTTCCCAAGAAAATTTATGTGTGACAAACAAAACCATAAATAGCTCCTATGGGGAACTATCCAGAAGAGAGGAGAGAGAAGACTAGAAAAGGAATGCAGACACGAGCAAAGGGTAAGTTTTATAATAAAGTAAGGCAATACTAGAAAAGCACATTTGGATCTTACTTCACTCTCCCTCCCTCTGTCTAACCCGTGACTCCACCCCCTCATCTCTCTCTCCCTGGCCCAATCTCCTTTGTAAGTAGAGTTGGTAATTCATTCGGTTCCTGGGCATTCCAGTAGATTATCTATATAGAGTATATGCATGTTAGTTAGTATGGTCTGGTGCATGTAGCTACTGTTGTTGCTAAACTTATTAGACTTACAACCTGATGGGTGACATTCAGGAAGAAAAAGGAGCCACAAATATGTAAGAGGGGAGAGTGGTTAAGTGTGCTTCCTGCACAAGCATGAGGGCCTGAAACCGTGTGAGGCTGAATCTCCAGAGCCCCGTCGGTAAGAGTCAATGGCTCAAATAAAAACAGGTGGAAGAGTGACAGAGCCAGACACCCAAAGTTCTCTTCTGCCACCACAGGCGAGTGCATGGGGTGCCTCAGGGTACATATACATGCGTCTACCACATGTTCACATCACATTACATACACACAAGCAAAGAAAAAAAAGGTACAAGGCACAATGACAGTATTTATAAAGACATAATAGCAACGTAAAGATCAAATCCAAAGCAAAAACAAAGCGTTTAGTATGTATAGAAGCTTTCGACTTTGTAGACTTCTGCACAGACACAATAAAAGCTAGGCTCCACAGCAAGGCACAGCAAGTCAGCATGCCCCAAACAGATGGCATCAGCAGCCATCTTGTTGGTACCCAGCATGTGTTGTTTCTGTGGTTAGACAGCACTAACTCCATCCTACTCAGGTAACAAACACAGGAATTAGGAAAAGCAAGAATAACTTCTCCTGAATCGGATGTAAAGGTAGCAAATAACCGATAAAGGTTAAAAAAAATGGCTGCTCCCTGTACATACATGATTAGAGACACACACATACTATGTTGAAAAGTGTACCTTTGTGGAATCAGTAAGGGTCAGCAAAGAGGAGGAAAAGAAGAACCCTTCTGTGTACCCAGAGAAGCAGCACCGGTTGAGGCCACCCAATGGTCTACTCAGTGTTCATGGGCAAGGAAGGAGCTTGCTAAGAATTTAAAGTGGGAGGGGGGACAGGAGGACAGTATGATCAAAACATACTATGTGCATGAATGAAAATGTCACAATAAAACCAACTATTGTGTACAAGTGATATACATGAATAAAAATTTTTTTAAATAAACACAGCGAAAGTGCTTCAGCTGATGAGGCTTGAGATCTGTTTGGATTTACACAACGCCAGTGGAAGAGTCAAGGTCACCACGTGACCTATAACTGCTAAGGTCTCCCCTAAGATCTGTGCAGAGATCACCTAAGAGGGAGGCTAAGTGCCTCAATGGACTTTCAATATACACGAACTATTCAACTGTGGGGAAAGGTGGCTCCAAATTTTCTGTTCCCAGGGAGGTGAGAGTCTGACATCTTTCACTGCGATGGAACAAACCTCTTTCTCATCAAATACAACCCCTCAAACTAAGCTTGTACTCAGCGAAACTTGTAAGCTGTTTACAACAGGGTGGAGCTGACTGACTTACAGCCTCCCCATGAAATGATGTGGCTGAAAATCTGGCAGATATTGCCAACCAGGACAGAAAATGGAAGCTGTATACTATCACTCCTAACTTGCCATTTTTGTCGCAGCACCATTGTACTCCGTGGCCTGTATGAGGAGCAGTGCCTATCACACCGTTTCCTTAGCCCCAGAGAGCGCTGAAAGTCACCTGCCTTAAGTCTCAGTGGCTGAACCTCCCTCATTTTACAAATGCACAACACTGTTCAAAACCCTGCTTCAGGTACACAGTGTTGCTCGTGGAATAAAAAATGACTTTCATTATCCAAACCCCAACTTCCTAATTCAACCCAAAAGATACCCAGTGCCAAGTAGTTTTTAAAAATTATAAGACAGCCAGACATGGTGGCACACACCTTTAATCTCAGCACTTGGAAGGCAGAGGAAGGAGGATTGCTGTGAGTTCAAGGCCTAAGACTATATAGTAAATTCCAGGTCAGCCTGGGCTAGAGTGAGACCCTACCTAAAACACACACAAAAAAACCCTAAATAAATTTACAAGACAAAAACATATAATGATTCAAATGTTCTATTATGCAAAGAAGCTAATACAGCTGTAATTTCTCACTTTGAGATTTCTCACAGGTACTGACAGGCAGCAAGTAAAAATTATCAAAAACCCTGTTTTAAGTACAGTTGGCACCAAGGGCAACTATCAAAACTGGACTAAAATATGTACATGCCAAAAAACTTATGCAGCTAAGTTTTCATTATTTTGCAGTTATCTAGGAAACTATTTCCAAAATTCAGATACCAGAGGAATGGATTTATCTCATTAATTCTTTGAAACTCTCAGCCTGAGAAAGACCATCCTGCATGAGGGAGAAAATGGAGATGGTAGGACAGCTCAGTGTTACGGTCTAAGCAGATTCAACTGCTTAACTTGCTTTCTGACTCTGGTGACCCACTTACTCCAGCAAAATGGAGTAACAGCTCCCATGCGGGTAAGGAAGAGAAGCGTTACATGAAGCGTCCCTTACTGCCTAACATTACCACAGGACCAAACCATCTACACAGACATCTGTTCCCGCCCAAACATCTATGCAGCTGCTGGGGTAGATTCAATTCCTCTCTCCTTGGCTTGTGCAGAAATGCTGTGTTCTGTTAGGAGAAGGAGCACACTGACCCTCCCCCAGATCAGACCTGGAGGACAAAGCCCATCTGAGTGTGGTGGGCAGTTTACATAGTTCTGGTTTCCTCTCCATCCCGTCCCTCCAAAGCTGCAAACATCACCCTGCCAATTAGCAAAACCTTTATCTGGAGAGGGGTTAGGTAACCAGCATACATTTAAGAACTGGTCACACAAACCTTGTTAAAAATATTCCTTAGAGGGCTGGAGAAGATGGCTTAGCAGTTAAGGCACTGGCCTGCAAAGCCAAAGGACCCCGTTCGATTCCCCAGGACCCATGTAAGCCAGATGCACAAGGAGGAACATGCATCTGGAGTTCGTTTGCAGTGACTGGAGGCCCTGGCGTGCCCATTCTCTCTCTCTCAAATAAATATATAAATAAATAAAATATATTAAAAAATATTATTCCTTATAGATAAAAATGTTAGGAGTGAAAGGGAGAAAATACATTTAATTTTTTTTAATTAAAAACAAATCTGGGGCTGGAGAGATGGCTTAGCAGTTAAGGCATTTGCCTGCAAAGCCAAAGGACCCAGGTTCCATTCCCTAGCACCCATGTAAGCCAGATGTACAAGGTGGCACAAGCATCTGGAGTTCATCTGCAGTAGCTACAGGCTCTGGCCCATCCATTCTCTCTATCAGCCTTTTTCTCTCTCTCTCTAATAAATAAATAAAAATAAAATATTTTAAAAAATCTGCTGGGGGCTGGGGAGATGGCTCGGCAGTTAAGAGAGCTCGCTTGCAAAGCCTGTCAGCTTCAGTTCATTTTCCCAGTATCCATGTAATGCCAGATGCACAAAGTGGTGCAGGTATCTAGAGTTCATTTGTAGCAGCACACACTCTCTTCCAAATAAATAATATATATTAATAATAAACATGTATCTTAAAATTTGCTGGGTGTGGTGGTTCACAACTATAATCCCAGCACTTGGAAGGCAAATGGAGGTGCATCACAGTGAATTCCAGGCCAGCCTCTGGTACAGAAGAGCAGATCAGTCTGGGCTAGAGTGAGAACCTGCCTGAAAAAAAATCTTAAGATGTAAGTTTGCTTTCACTATCAAAGCCAAAGAGCCCATGGTGCTTTTCATATAAAAACACAGGGACATGCTTTCTGCATATGTCTAGTCATAACTTGCCCATCTGCTGATTTTAATGTAATGCTAAGATGCTTTAAATGACAATATGCTTGCTTTATTCACCCTACACTTATTTATGAAAAGTACAATCATTTTATCATCACAGTGAGATGCAAACCTTTCAGGCTTTGATTGTTGTCGTCCTTTTTCATTTTAAAAAAGTGTTACCTGTTAGGCTGGAGAGATGGCTTAGTGGTTAAGGTGCTTGCCTGAAAAGCCAAAGGACCCAGGTTCAATTCTCCAGGACCCACGTAAGCCAGATGGACAAGGTGGCGCAAGTGTCTGGAGTTCATTTGCAGTAGCTAGAGATCCTAGGGTGCCCATTCTCTCTCTATGTCTCTTTCTCTTTACATTATCTCTCTAAATAAATAAAATTTTAAAAATATTTTTTAAAAAAGTGTTAGCAACTGTACCAAGACAATGATGTTTCCTTTACTTTAAAGGAACTGATCTTTTCTGCAAACAAATAGTTGGATTAAGTCCACTGTCTTCTCATTTTCTAGAACACACATTTTCTTTTGTTCTTAGTGTTCCACCTCTTAAAATAAAAACTGCACAAGACACCTTCTTATTTTCACAATCTTGGTCTCTATCCTTTTACTTACTTTTGGGCTCAAAAACAAAAGTTGACTGTAGTTTTTCTAAGTATAAGTCCTTCATTCCCCAGAAGGGCCTTTCAAACAAGTTAAAACAACAACAACAACAAAAAAAAACTATATACTTCTCATTCTAAACACATCCCAACCAAGTGGGAAACTGAATCAGTCTTAACTGGGGGGGAGAAGTGAGGTCAAACCAAAAAGGTTTTTTGTTGTTGTTGTTTTGAGGTAGGGTTTTGCTCTGTGGCCCAGGCTGACCTGGAATTCACTATGTAGTCTCAAGGTGGTCTTCAACTCATGTCGATCCTATCTACCTCTGCTTCCTAAGTGCTGGAATTAAAGGTGTGCATCCTCACGCCCGACCAAAAAGTTTTATTCACTGTTCCTCTATTGAACTGAGAACTTTTCAAGATGGAAACATTTATGAACCTATGCCTTAAATATGTCATAATTGAATGTCATACCTTGGACTAATTTTCTCTCTCCCCCAAACAGCCCCAAGAGTGGCTGGTTCATACAATAGCCCTCAGCTGCTTATGGAGAAAGTATAATAAATTCAATTGTTTTCTATATCCCCGAGGCAATCAAGAGAGAAACACCAGTGAAATTCAGAGGTCTCCAACACCTTGTGTGCAACTGAGACAAAGAACTTGAACTTGCAAAAAAAAAAAAAAAAAAAAAAAAAACCTCCGGGCTGTAGAAATGGCTTAGCAGTTAAGGTGCTTGCCTGGGAAGCCAGATGACCCAGGTTCAATTCCCCAGGACCCACATAAGCCAGATGCAGAAGGTGGCACATGCATCTGGAGTTTGTTTCCAGTGGCTAGAGGTCCTGGTGCGCCCATTCTTCTCTCTCTAATAAATAAATAATTAATTAAAATAAACCCTACATTAGGTATGCAACATAAGGCAATCCACCCAGACTTAAAGGAACTCATTTAAGCCACTATGACCCAACCGTGTGTGCAACTGAGACAAAGAATTTGCAAAAAGAAAAAAAAAAAGTGTTCATTAGGTATGCAACGTTAAGGCAATCCACCCAGACTTCAAGGGACTCATTTAAGCCACCACGATCAAAAAAAAAAAAAAAAAGACAGACAAGATCACCTTCGTCAATCACAATCTTCAACCCAAACTAGTCTGGACTCTCTGCAGTCAGAAACTAACTCTACAGGGCCACTTCCGAGTCCGCGGTCTCCGTCGAACTCTACCACAAGGTGCACGGACAGGCAGCCACAGGCTGTCAAAAGCGTCGCCCCCGGGGCAGGGGAGGCCGCCGACCCGGGACAGTTGCGTGTGCTGCGGTCCACCGGCCCCCTTTCAAAGGGGACGGCGTCCGGGGTGGCGGTGGAGGGGACGCCGCGGTCCTCCGCCCCCGTGGGTGGCCGCCACGGAGAGGACGGTGCTCCAGGGTCGCGCTGGACGCCGGCTCGGGCGGCTTCCAGCATCGGACGCATCCGCTTTTGTTTTTAGGAGACGGCACCTGACCGGCAGCCCGAGGTCCTCGGCACACGCCACGCCCCCAGGGGGACGCAGACGAGCACCGCGTACGGAAGCCTGGGGGGGACACCCGAGTGGCGGGGTCACAACAAGAATTCCTCGCCGGCTCGGGAATTCCACTCACTGGGCCCCACGTCACCCGCGGAACGTGAGCGCCCGCTAAGGCCGTGGCCGGAAACGAACCCTGCGGGGCCGACGTGGCGCGAAGACACCGACGAGCCCCGGCACTCACCTCGCACGCCTCGCGTCGCCCCGCGACCGCCTCAGGCGCAGCCTTCCTTCCTCACCCGAGGCGCTCCGCGCAGGCCACGCCCCTCGCCACGCCTACTGGAGGCGCGGCCGACGGAGACGCGCCGGGATCTCGGGGTCAACTCTCGCGAGCGTTCCTTCCTCGGCCTGCTCGGGGCGGGGCTGTGGCGAGTCGACGCACCGTGACGTCATACGCAGCCCTGCCGGAAGTAGCCATCTGTCCTCAGCGCCTCGCACCTCTGTGGGCGGGAAACGTCCTACGCATGTACCGGGGCGGTCGGTGCATGTGGCCCTCTGGTTCTGTTTTATTTATTTATTTTGGTTTTTCGAGGTAAGGTCTCGCACTAGCCCTGGCTAAACTGCAGTTCACTTTGTAGACTCATGGCCATTCTTCTACTTCTGCCTCCCAAGTGCTGGGATCAAAGGCGTGTGCCACTATGGCCCGCCACAGGTTCTGGTTTTGTCTGGTGACATTACTCAACTGGCCTAAAGGTCATCAGGGTTTCTCCTCAGCCCTCCACAAAGATGCTTGGAGATGATCATTAAATCCATGCATTTAGCAGATTTAAGAATCTGGGCGGGCTGGAGAGATGGCTTAGCAGTTAAGGCACATGCCTGTGAAGCCTAAGGACCCAGGTTTGATTTCCCAGGACCCACATAAGCCAGATGCACAAAGTGATGCACGCCTCTGGAGTTCTTGTGCAGCGGCTGGAGGCCTGGTGTGCCATGTGCTCTCACTCGCTCTTTCTCTCTCAAATAAATAAGATAACAAAAAACTAAAACAAAAAAAAAAATAAATCTGGTTGGGTTAGGATGGCTCAGCAGTTAAGATGCTTGCCTGCATCTTGATTCCCACATAAGCCAGGTGCAAAAGGTGATACATGCATCTGGAATTCCTTTACAGTGAGTGGCTGGAGGCCCTGGCACTCCCATTCATTCACTCTCTCTCTCATAAATATATATATATATATATATAGCAGAATACATGAAAAACTTGCTTGATCTATCTCAGAAAATCATGGTAGCTGTCATGATTGGTGTATGTCGTTTGGACAGAGAATTGTCATTGTTGATATCATCCCCTCCCCTTGTGGACAGCAGTGTAAGCCTGAAAACTGAAGCAAAGCCAATCATTATATATGCTGTTTTTCCTACTCATACATAACTATAATTAACTTTAACATAAGTTAGGCATAGTAAGATTAACCACAGGTCTTTAACAACCTCAACATGAGGGTTGTTTTTTGTTGTTTGTTTGTTTCTTCTGTCTTTAAATCAAGACATGGCAGCTCAGGCCTGTAATCCCAGCACTCCAGAAGATGAAATAGGAGTGCTTCACGCTTGAGACCAGACTGGACTACATAGTGAATTCCAGACCATCTTGGGCTACATGGTAAGATACTGTCTCAAAACAAGAACAATAAAGTACCTTACAGCTTCTCTTTGACATATCCACATTGCCCACTACTCTGGCACTTTGGAACTATTATTAAATGAAATGAGGGTTACTTGAACACAGACTCTGACGTCATGGTAGCTGATCTGACAGCTGACAGGGCTGTCATAGTGAACAGGAAGCAAGTATGGCAAGGGTGGATACCCAGGACCCGAGAACTACCCACCTCCAGGGTGGGACAGAGTGGGATGGCTTCATCCGGCTACTCAGAATGGCATGCAATTTAAAACTTACAAGTCACTTATTTCTGGAATTTTCCACTCAATATTTTTGGCACATTGTTGACTGTGGGTAACTGAATTGTGGGAAAGGGAAACATGTATGTGTGTGTGTGTGTGTGGTTTTTTGAGGTAGGGTCTCACTCTAACCCAGGCTGACTTGGAATTCATTGTGAAGTCTCAGGGTGGCCTCGAACTCATAGCAATCCTCCTACCTCTGGCTCCAGATGCTGGGATTAAAGGCGTGCGCCATCATGCCCAGGCCATCTGCTTTTCTTACCTTTATTTTTCACCTGTTGAAACTCTTGGCACTGAAGAAACAAATGTGATGGAGAATGTCTCTAGTGTTCACCCAGGTAGTGTCCTGGGTGCTAGTAGATGATCCACTGCCACCTGATGCTAAAGGAAAATTCAGAAACAGGGACAACTAGCAGATCTGTTTTCCAAGGTCCCCAAGGGCTGGGACTTCCTACTGAGTAAACTTACATAATGGGAGGATCACATTGGGGTCCATATTTGAACAAAGGGGTGAATCCTTGGCCCCAGGCGCCATTGTGCTTTGAATGTGAAATGTCCCCCACAGGTCATGTATTTGAACACTTGGTCCTCAGCTAGAGGTGTTGTTTGCTGAGGTTGTGGAACCTTTAGGGCACACGGACTAGGTGAGGAACATGGTATATCCACTTCTGCTTAAAACCTAAGCTGTCTGCTTCATGGTCAGTGGTCTGCCAAAATATGAGGCGTCCCCACTTCCCATTTGTGTCACCATGAATACTGTCACCCCTGCCCCACCATGATGGACTCTTCACTCAAACCGCGACCCAAAATAAATCCTTCGTCCTTTAAGTTCTTTCTGTCAGGCATTTTGTGACAGCAATAAGGAAAGTAGCTAATAGCTGGGTGTGGTGGTTTAATCCCAGCACTCTGGATGCACCACACGCATTATTTTTTTCTTAATTTATTTGCAAGCAGAGAGTGGGAGGAGGAGGGAGAGGGAGAGTGGGTGTATCAGGACCTCTTGCCACTGCAAACAGACTCCAGACATATGCACCACTTTCTGCATCTGGCTTTCCATGAGTACTGAGAAATGGATCCCAGGC
This sequence comes from Dipus sagitta, assembly GCA_036346955.1. Classification (NCBI taxonomy): domain Eukaryota; kingdom Metazoa; phylum Chordata; class Mammalia; order Rodentia; family Dipodidae; genus Dipus; species Dipus sagitta. Next base: position 3,377,655 of record CM070789.1, read on the forward strand.
TGTTATGCTTTGCAAGCAAGCGCCTATAACCACTGAGCCATCTCTCCAGCCCCCAAAGAATTCTTTAAAAAATCTGTTTCTCTGAAATCTTTTGTTATTCATGGTTTTAATTTTCATTTATTTATTTTTATTTGTTAGAGGAAAATCATTAGTGTGCGAGGGCCTTTTATTGCTGCAAATGAACTCCAGATGCATGAGCCACTTTGTGCATCTGGCTTTACATGGGTACTGGGGAATCGGGTACTGAGGAATCGAACCCGGGTCAGCAGACTTTGAAAGCAAGTGCCTTTAACTGCTGAGCCATCTCCCCAGGCCCCATGGTTTTCTATTTCAAACCATTGCTGCAGCTTCTACTATGTGAAGTCCAGCTTCCTTCTCACTTCTCTTTTCCCAACAGAGAATGTGAAATTCAGAATGAATTCCTACAAGTGTGTCAAAGACAATATTCATTGTACATTTCCAAGTGCTTGCCAAGTGACCCCCAACAGGTCACACTAAGGTCTGTGCTGCCTGCAAACACAAGAAAGTTCCATTTCTCCATATGTTGGCTCATACTAGGTTTGTCCATATTTTCTAAACTTTTTTTTTTTTTTTTTTTTGAGGTAGGGTTTCACTCTAGCCCAGGCTGACCTGGAATTCACTATGGAGTCTCAGGGTAGCCTCAAACTCATGGTGATTCTCCTACCTCTACCTCCCGAGTGCTGGGTTAAAGGCATGCACCACCATGCCCGGCTTTTTTCTAAACTTTTTAATTGGCAACTTTCATAAATGGAAACAAATATAAGTGGAAAGACCACGACACAATCCCCTCCCATGATCCTCTCTTTTCCTCCTCCATAAATCCCCCTTCCACTGAATCCCTTCTTTTGCCAGCTATTCTTTTATTTTAATGTCATCATTTTTTCCTCCCAATATTCAGGTCTTGTGTAGCATCAGTGACTGTGAGGTCATAAATACCAAAGCCACTCCCTCCCCTTCCTTTGGTGTATATATAATTTTTATTTATTTATATTTATTCATTTATTTAAGAAAGAGAGAACGGGTGTGTCAGGTCCTCTAGCTACTGCAAATAAACTCCAAATGCTTGCGCCACCTTGTGCATCTGGTTTTATGTGGGTACTAGGGAATCGAACCTGGGTCCTTTGGCTTTGTAGGCAAGAGCCTTAACCTCTAAGCCATCTCTCCAGCCCTGGCTCTTATATTCTTCTTCCACCTCTTCCACAGTGGTCCCTGAGCCTTGAAGGGTGTGACAGAGATGTTCCACTTAGCGCTGCACCGTCACTTCTTGGCACTTTGATGAGTTTTAAGTCACCCCACGGGTCACTTACATCTGAAAAGAGAAGCTTCTCTACCCAACCAAAAGTGAGAATGGTGTTGGTATAAGGGCATAAACATAAGTATTTAGAGGCCAGTTTGGTAGGTATAATATATCCATTTAGCCAGATAATTGGAGGAGTTTCCACCTAGCTTATGACCTCCACAGTCAACAGCATCTCATTAAGTTTTCAGTACCAGGCAGGAATTCCCTCCGGTGGAGTGGGCCTCAAGACCGATCAGACAGCATCTGGACTCCCAAATAATAGACATGTCACCATTGCAGCAGTTGGTACATTTGGCCTGGCCGCCCAGCCACAGAGTTTGCAGAGTCCACTGCTGGTTAATGGTTAACACGGCAGATGACTTTTCATCCACAGGCTGCTTCGGTCTTTCCAGCGTCCTGACAGTCCACAGGGAGGAGGCTTCCAGCTCAGCTCCAGCTTCATTTCTCAGTGGCCTGCAGCCCAAGCATGTGGTCCATATTTCTAATCTTGCCACAAAAGAAAAGGCTAAGACCACCTTGTAAGAGTCAGGACGACTTTAGCATTGAGCATAAGAAAACTGTGTGGGGATTACCAATAATTATTCTCTGTCTCTCATTTTCTTTTTGTTTTAAGGTAGGGTCTTGCTCTAACCCACACTGACCTGGAATTCACTATGTAGTCTCAGGGTGGCCTCAAATTCACAGCGATCCTCCTACCTCTGCCTCCCATGTGCTGGGATTAAAGGTGTGTGAAAGACCCGGAAACCAGACTGGCACCATGACAGGCTTCAGTAAGGCGCGGCCCCAGCTACGCCTGAGTTTCAGATTCCCGCTGAGGCAGAGGACCTGAGTCAGCCCCTAGCCGCGTCCAGGTATGCCCAAGACTTGTCCCTTCTGCCTCTCTGCCCCAGCCAATCAGAAGAATACAAGTACAGTTACTGTTGAAACCAACCAATCACGGAACCGCCCCCTACTTCTTTGTTCAAATTCCTGTAAAAACCCCCGTCCCTCCCACCACTCGGGGCTCTTGTACATATCCACTGCCCTGGTGAAGTCAAGAGTCTGAGCTTAAGCCTGAAATAAAGCTCTTTGCCGTTGCATGCGGGTTTGATTCTCCTTGGTGGTCATCAGGGGGCACCGAGAACTGGGCATAACAGTGTACACCACCACACCTGGCTATTCTCATATTTTTATGACTTTTGCTTCTCTGCACAATATTTAAAAAATTTTATTTATTTGAGAGAGAGAAAGAATGGGCACACCAGGGCCTCTAGCCACTGCAAATGAACTCCAGATGCATGTGTCTGGAGTTCATTTACATTGGTTGGAGACCCTGGCATACCCATTCTCTCTCTCTTGCTCTCTTTCTCTCTACCTATCTGCCTCTTTCTCTCAAATAAATAAAACTAAAATATAAAAAAAAAGAAAAGAAAAAATGGACAGCAACTGAGGACACCTGACATCAACTTCTGGCCTCCACATGCATGCACACGCACACACATGCACCCATGTACATGCCACACGAACAAACATGGAAACACACACACACACACACGTGTACCATACACACACAAACAAAACAAAAACAGAAGAAGAGATCAAAGCTCAGGCTGGAGAGAGGGCTCAGTGGATGAAATGCTTGCTATGGAAGTATCAGTCCCCGAGTTCTGATCCCAGAAGCCACGTAAAGCCAAACACTGCAGTGAGCGTCTGTGTAATCCTGGCACATCTATTGGAGAGGGAGGCAGGGGCAGGAGAATCATCTGGAAGCTCACAGGCCAGTTAGCTTGGTGAATGAGAGACCTTGGGCCAAACAAGGCGGAGGGTGAGGACCATCACCTGACTCTGTTCCACATTGTTCCATACACATTGTGTGTGCCATGGATGCACACGCCAGCGTTCACACACACGCGCTTGTGCACACACGCCTGCACACATACACGTACCAAAAGAGAAAAGAAAAACTTGGCTGAGATAGGAAGGGGTTGGCTTGTCAGGGGAGAAAGCTTCCAAGAGGAGGTGAGAAGATGGTTCAAATGGGAAACTAAGAGGAAAGCTCCGAAGCAGACGCTCGACCAATCTGGCAAAGAACCCAGGCTTGAGCAAGCAAAGCTTGGCTCCTGTCCCCGCGGATGTATAGTTTCTATGCACCTCGTAGTCGCATTTAAACAGGGACCAGGGACTGTGTTCCAAGTTTGGCACCAGCCTTCCCGGGTTATTTATGACTGAACTAAAACAATCCTCCTTGTTGCTGGGGTTGCCATGGCGTCATGCCCAAGGGACACTTTTGTTTCCCATTTATTTTTGTCCAAGACCTGCTGGCCATGGTAGTGAGCTTGAACCCCAAAGGAAGAGGGGCCTGAATCCATAGATTCAGGGCTTGGGAGGGGCCGGTTGTTCAGGCAGGAAACGGCTCGCAGAGCTGGCTCTGGGGAGTGGCTGCCTGGAGACACCTTTCGCCACCACCCCACGGGCCTCCAGCTGCCCGTCTGTCTCCTCCTTCCTCAAGAACCCTGTTTCCATCTGAGTGGAAAGAATGAGTGTGCCAGCTGGGACTTGCCCCAGCGCAAGACGAGGCTTTTTGATCCGTGGACCTTGAGATATCTGTTATTTTTTTGTAAATATTTTTATTTATTTATTTGAAAGAGAGAAAGGGGCAGACAGAAAGAGAATAGGTACACCAGGGCCTCCAGCTACTACAAACCAACTCCAGACGCATGTGCCACCTCGTCCATCTGGCTTATGTGGATACTGGGGAATACAATTTGGGTCCTTTGGCTTTGCAGGCAAGTGCCTTAACCACTAAGCCATCTCTCCAGCCCAGAGATCTTTTCAGTAAAGTCATCTGTGGAGTGGAGAAGGACACATCTTTACAGCCATAGCCTCCTCCTCTTCCCCTCAAACCTGCCAGCAGGTCTGGGCCAAGACAGGCTGACTACAAAGCAAATGACTGACAAATGCACATTCAACATCCATTTAGCTGAAACACAGGGAAACATTTTTGTATGTGTACGTGCATGTTTGCATGTGTGTGGGTATGGGTGTGCAGGTGCGTGTACATGTGTGTGCACATGCATATGGGGGCCAGAGATGTCAGGTGTTTTCTTCAGTCATCCTTGACCTTCATTTACTAAGTTGGGGTGTCTCACTTGAACGCGGAGCTTGTTGTCTAGCTAGCCAGCTTGCCCCAGAGGGATCTCCTATCTCCCATCCCGAGCACTGGGGTTAGAGGGTTCCATGCAGGCCAGCATGCCTCTCTAGTGTTTATTGACTATGAGTGCCGAGGCTCTGCACTCCAGTCCTCATATTCCACAGAAAGTGCTTCGTCCACTGAGCTATCTTCCAAGCTCAAAACAATTTTTTTTTTTTTTTTTAAATTTTGAGGCAGGGTGTCATTCTAGCCCAGGAAGACCAGGAATTCACTTTATAGCCCAGGCTGACCTTGAATTCATAGTGATCCTCTTAATTCAACCTCAAGAGTGCTGGGGTGGGCTGGAGAGATGGCTTAGCGGTTAAGCGCTTGCCTGTGAAGCCTAAGGACCCCGGTTTGAGGCTCGCTCCCCAGGACCCACGTTAGCCAGATGCACAAGGGGGCGCAGCGTCTGGAGTTCATTTGCAGTGGCTGGAGGCCCTGGCGCGCCCATTCTCTCTCCTTCTCTCTATCTGCCTCTTTCTCTCTCTGTCTGTTGCTCACAAATAAATAAATAAAAATTTAAAAAAAAGAGTGCTGGGGTTATAGGTGTGAGTCACCACACCAGTTTCAAATATTTGTGATATGTGTGTGTGTATATATATGTGTATATATTTGTGATATATGTGTGTGTGTGTGTGTATATGTATATATCCATCCATCCATCCACAGGGCGGACTAAGGAGAGCTTTTCCCCACTAAACCATTTGCCTCACACTGTTGCTGCATCAGTTTCCTTAAAAACATAGGTAGTGAGCTGGAGCAATGGCTCAGCAGTTAAAGTACTTGCCTGCAGAGCCTAACAGCTTGAGTTCAATTCCCCACTACTCACATAAAGCCAGATGCACAAAGTGGCGCATGTGTCTGGAGTTCATCTGTAGCAGCTGGAGGCCCTGGCAGGCCCATTTTTTGTCTTCTCTCTCTCTCTCTCTGCTGACAAATAAATAAATAAAAATATTTTTAAAATCATAGCTAGTGATACACCACTTTCCTGGTGGTTTTGGGAAGCCTTAGGATATAGTCTTGGCCGCTGAAATTATTGAGTACAGTCTAGGAAAAGTCTAAGTAGATGCAGTCTTGGCACACACACCTTTATTTTTTTGTATTTTCCTTTGTTTTTTTCTGGCCACAAGTGAATTTTGGAGGAGTGGTGGAGCATGTACCAATGAGGTAACAAGTACAAGCCTTCAAGAATACTTGGAATGGCAGAAAAAAAAAAAAAACTACAAAGAAATATAGGTCTTGAACCAGACATGGTGGTGCTGCACACCTTAGCTAGAGTGAGACCCTACCTCAAAAAGCAAAAAAAAAAAAAAAAAGAGCAAAAAAAGAAAAGAAGTATAGGTCTTGGTGGGCATTGTGAAGGGATCAAATCAGCCTTGTATAACTCCGGGTTCATTGTTGTGTGCAAGAAGTAATGCACTTGGGCTGGAGAGATGGCTTAGCAGTTAAGGCATTTGCCTGTGTAGCCAAAGGTCCCTGGTTTGATTCCCCAGGACCCATGTAAGCCAGATGCACAAGGAGGCAGGCTGTCTGGAGTTTGTTTGCAGTGGCTGAAGGCCCTGGCATGCCCATGCTCTCTCTCTCTCTCTCCCCTGCCTCTTTTTACCTCTCTCTCAAATAAAAATTAAAAAGACCCTTCCCAGAAGTAACCCATTTACATGGCTAAGCCTCGTTGTGGCAGGATTTACAGTGGAATGCAAGCCTAACTAATTCACAGGACACAGGAAAATGGTCAGAGACCATTGCTAAGCCAAAATGGTAGATTACAGAGTGGTGTGTGGTGCATGGTCCCAATTATTTATGTGTGTATATTTGTATATGCATATTTACACATACATCAGTGCGCCTTTTATGTATATATTTTTCACTATCAAACATGCTTTATTTATATAAATATCAATGATTCACTTAAGAACAGGAGGCACGGTGACACCTATCGACCCAACAAAATGGACTAAGGCATGATGGTTTGGCTCATTAGGAATAAAGCCATCGGCACAAAAGCAAACATCTATCAATTATGTAGGAGCTGAGGATGTGGCTCAGTTGGTAGAGTGCTTGCCTTGCATGCATAAAACTAGAGGTTTGATTCCCAGCATCACAAAAATATATCAGTTATGTAATACACGTATTGATTTGTCTGGGAAACTGTAAAGTCAAGCACTGTATACTGCCGAAGCCAAGAGATTCTTTGTCTAGTAGAGTCGAATTCCAAAGTTGTGCTTGGTCACTGTTTGAGAGGTCCCGATGGAAAGATAAAACAGGCAACTTTTGTGAGTTTTTAAAAAAACTTTATTTATTTGAGAGAGAGTGAGAGAAAGAGGCAGAGAGAAGGAGGGAGAGAATGAGTGTGCCAGGGCCTCCAGCCACTGCAAATGAACTCCAGATGCATGCGCCCCCCCCCTTGTGCATCTGGCTTACGTGGGTCCTGGGAATCAAGCCTCGAACTGGGGTCCTTTGGCTTCACAAGCAAGCGCTTAATTGCTAGGCCATCTCTCCAGCCCCTTTTGTGAGGTGTTTTTTTTTTTTTTTTTTTTTTTTGAGGTAGGGTCTTGCTCCAGCCCAGGCTGACCTGGAATTCACTATGTAGTTTCAGACTGACCTTGAACTCACAGCGATCCTCCTACCTCTGCCTCCCGAGTGCTGGGATGAAAGGCGTGCGCCACCACACCCGGCAACATGCAAACTCTAAATTGCTGAATAGTGAAAAGTTAGCCACTACCACCATGGGATAGTAGACAGGGTTCAGAACTAGAAATCAGAAATCTGATTAGGAGCTTGGTGTCCTAAATGGCTTTCTCCGAGGGGAGGGGTTGTATTTTTTGTACAATTTGTCTTTGCCTCATGTATTCATTTGCTTTCAACGTCCATTATTCTCAAATTTTCCTAACTGCCCTACTTGTAGTTATTGTGATATTTCAGATGCAAAGAACATCAGTTATTCAATCAGATCCATTTTTCTGAAGCACTCGCTCCCCCCCCCCGCCCCCCCACACACACACATTGGACTCTGTTCATCCTGCTCAGATCCTCAGATCCTCCCTAGTCTGCCAGTGTGTGTTGGTAACCTGGGAGTCCATCTCATCCTTTTCTCTCTCTCCCTCTCTCTTTCCTTCTTTCTTTTTTTTTTTTTTTTTTTTGGTTTTCCACGGTAGGGTCTCGCTCTAGCTCAGGCTGACCTGCAATTCACTGTGTAGTCTCAGGCTGGCCTCGAACTCACAGCGACCTCCTACCTCTGCCTCCTGAGTGCTGTGATTAAAGGCGTGCGCCACCGCGCCAGGCTCATCTCATCCTCCTCTTACGCCAGGGTCTTCTGACTCCTAGACTTCACTTCTACATGGCATTAAGCTGATGATGGCTCTGTGCTTTGACGACAGGAACCCCTTTCCACTCATTTTTATCTTCCATAAAAGCAGAGCACAGTGACAAGATTTGAAAGGTCACTCAGAGAGTTACGGTTTGACAGAATGAACAGCTCCAGCAAGCGAGCCAGCTCAGCATTCTGCTGTCGTCCCCTTCATCCCAGTGACACCGGAGTCGACAGAGACTGGGAAGCATGCAGGGTCCTGTCGATGGCTGCAGCGCCAAGCCCGCCCCACCCCACCCCACCCCGCCCTGCCTCACAGTACAGCTCACTACCTAGGTGGGCTGGCCAGCGGTATCTGCTTTTAGAACCTGCAAACCAATTGGGTCTTCCCGTTACATACCTAAGTCTGATGAAAGAATGCATTTTCCTTTTAAAAAATATTTATTATTATTTATTTATCTGAGAGAGGGAAAGAGGCAGACAGAGAAAGAGACAGAGAGAGAGAGAGAGAGAGAGAGAGAGAGAGAGAGATGTGCCACCTCGTGCATCTGGCTTACATGGGTATTAAGGAATTGAACCTGGGTCCTTAGGCTTCCCAGTAGAGATGCAAACTACAAATAAACAACTGAATATATTGGGGGCCATCTATTCTATTCAAACCACCACACCAGGCAAGCACCTTAACCATGAAGCCATCTCTCCGGCCCCAAGAATACACTTTCAATCGATTATAAAGATCTGCCTGTGCTATTTCCACCTTAATTTGCCCTCTCTCTGTTATTTGCCCTCTCTCTGTCCTGTGGCCTCTGTCTGGATACAGGTAAGTGTGACTTTCTCGCCACCCATCCAGGCTGGGTCGGGGGAGAGCAGAGCAGTGTATCTTGGCCTGGGTAGTCTTCTGCTCGCCTCTGCTTTACGCTTTGGGGTAACTTCTCACTTTAATGATATGCATGATTTTCCTCTGCTCTCTGAGTCTACTACGTGTGTTTTCCCTTTACACTCTAGACCTACTATGTAGGTATCTCCTCTAAACTCTGGGCCTGATACCTGTGTAATTCCTCTAAGCTCATGGGAAATGGGAGTGGAGGCAGAGGACGGTGAATTCAAGGCCAGCCTGCTTCATAGCAAGACCATGTCTTACAAAACAACAAAACAGGGGGCTGGAGAGATGGCCTAGCAGTTAAGCGCTTGCCTGTGAAGTCTAAGGACCTGGGTTCAAGGCTCGATTCCCCAGGACCCACGTAAGCCAGATGCACAAGGGGGCGCATGCATCTGGAGTTCGTTTTCAGTGTCTGGAGGTCCTGATGCACCCATTCTCTCTCTCTCTCTGGCTCAAATAAATAAATAAAAATAAACAAAAAAATATAAAAAAAAAACAGGCCGGGGGTGGTGGCACACACCTTTAAACCCAGCACTTGGGAGGCAGAGGTAGGAGGATCACCGTGAGTTTGAGGCCTCCCTGAGACTCCATAGAGAATTCCAGGTCAGCCTGAGCTAGAGCGAGACCCTACCTCAAAAAAACAAAAAACAAAAAACAAAGAAACCCAAAACAACAACAACAAAAACAAAACAGGGCTGGAGATATGGCTTAGCGGTTTAGGCGCTTGCCTGCAAAGCCTAAGGACCCAGGTTTGATTCCCCAGAACCCACACAAGCCAGATGCCCATGGGGGTGCATGTGTCTAGAGTTCATTTTCAGGGGCTAGAGGCCCCGGTGTACCCATATATTTTCTCTCTCTCTCTCTTTGCCTCTCTCTCTCCTCTCTGTGCCTCTTCTCTCTCTCTCCAAATTAAAAAAGAAACAAAAATCCACAGAACGACGGCGTCCAGGACCGAGGTCGGCAGGACAGGCTAGAAGCAGGAGTGGCCAGGCTGACCCGCCTGTGAATGCAGTCGCCACAGTCCGGCGAGCCCTGTCTGGAGCGGGAGGGACTCTCCCCGTCTGGTACCTTGGTTGGGAAGCCGACACGTCACGCCACGCGGCCAGCTGTTCTGCTCTGTTTGTGTCACGGACACATTCCTGCGCGTGTCTGCCCTGTAGCTGGCATTGTCTGGCAGCCTTCCCGGTCCTCCACTGGTCAGGAGTCAGAGCTTGCCCCGAGGCTCCGGGAAACTGCTCAGTCCCAAGGCATGGGTTTGAGAGCTGCTTCACATTACCTGTTCGCTTGTTTGTTTATTTGGAGACAGGGCCTCATTATGTAGCCCCAGCCGGCCTCAAACTCATGATGCCCCTGCTGCAGCACCCCGGCGTTGAGACTACAAGCACACTCTACTGCATGTGGCGGGTAACTGCTTCTAGCAGTGTTTGTTTGTAGAGTAATTACCACAGTCCGCAGGGAAACCCTGAAATTAGAAAGAGATGTAAACGTGAGAGAAAACAGCCGAAGAGAGCGGGCATGGTGGTGGTGCGCATCTGTAATCTCAGCACTTGGGAGACAGAGTGAGGAGAATTGCTGCAAGTTTGGGGCCAATCTGGTCTTCATAGAAAGTTCCAGGCCAGCCAGGACTGCATAGTGAGACCCTCTCTCAACAAAAGCAAAATGGGAAGTGGGGGGAGGGAAGGAGAAGAAAAGAAAGAGAGGGCTGGAGGGATGGCTTAGTGGTTAAGGTGCTTGCCTACAAAGCCAAAGGACCCTGGTTTGATTCCTCAGGACCTATGTAAGCCCAGATGCACAAGGTGGCACATGCATCTGGAATTCATTTTCACTGGCTGAAGGCTCTGGGGCACCCATTCTTTCTCTCTCTCCCTCCCTCTCTCTCTGCCTCTTCCTCTTCCTCTCTCTCAAACAAATAGATAAATAAATAAAAATGAAATATTTAAAAAGAGAGAGAAAGAGAAAAAACACTGAACACTGTGTGTGTGTGTGTGTGTGTGTGTGTGTGCAAGCACACAAATGCACCTGGTACCAAATCTTAGTGCCAATTGGAAGGAGAAATAAAGGAGTATTTATACAGCAGAGATTCATGTTTTTATAACTATTTTGTTTTGCTTTGCTTTTTGAGGTAGGGTCTCACGCTAGCCCAGTCTGACCTGGAATTCAGTCTGTCTTCTCAGGGTAGCCTCGAACTCACAGCAGTCCTCCTACCTCTGCCTCCTGAGTGCTGGGATTAAAGGCATGCGCCACTACGCCTGCCATTTTTCACACTTTTTGTTTTTTGGTTATAATAAGTTTTAATCAGAACAAAAGTCAAATGTGTGCTCCTCTAGATAGCATGGTGCCAACCTCTGAAGAGAGGTTCCACCTCGGAAGCTTCCTGTCGGCACTGAGCCACGTGTGTCGCCTCATCTTCTAGTGTCCTAGAGCAGCCATTTGATTCCCAAGCCCGGGGCTCACCCACCAGTTGTGGTTTGTGACCTGGGTGCAGTGGTCCGTGCTGTGGCATCGTGCTGTCAGCAAGGCAGTTTGGACAAGGTCACATGGGGATTCACCTTCAGTGGGAAGGCGAGAGGCGTGGACATAAGGGGACACTGGGCCCCTTTGTCTTGGAAGCACGTGTGTCTTGTCCATTGAGTAGCAGCCGCTGGATTCACTAAAGTTAAAGCTGGATACTCACAGAGAGCCCACGCACGATGGAAGGGTCTAGAAACTCAGGGCTCCTAGTTTCAGTTACTAGCATTTCCTCACTACTCAGAATCCTGTGTCTTGGACCTGGTGGGTGGGTTGGGAAATTTTTGTTGAATGAAATGGCAATACTGAAGATTGTGAGCTGTGCCCACGTATTAAAGCTACTCTCACTTTTGGTTAGAGATACTTCTCTTTTCAGATGGTCTTGTGGGTACTGGTTGCAAACTAAGAAAAGATACTGTAAGAAATACAGGCTAAAACTGCCCAGTAAGCACTTCTCTTAATGTCCATACCCATATATTAATGCTACTCTCACTTTTGGTTAGAGAAGCTTTTCTTTTCAGATGGCAGTGACCTTGGGATGACTCAGAAGGCATCATGGTGCTGGAAAGAAGTGACCAGAGTGCTCAGCACTGCAATATCTCTATCACACCTTCCAAGGCTCCGTCTCTACTACAGAAGAGGTGGCAGAAAGAATGTAAGAGCCAAAGGAAGGGTAGGACTCCTTACAACGTGCTTCCCCCAGACACAAAATGGCCTGGATATCCATGACCTCACAGTGTGTGACACTACCTACACAAGACCATCATAATAGGAGGAAAAAATATCAGGACATCAAAATGAAAGAGAGACTGATTGAGAGGGGGAGGAGATATGATGGAGAGTGGAGTTTCAAAGGGGAAAGTGGGGGGAGGGAGGAAATTACCATGGTTTGTTGTCTATAATTATGGAAGTTGTCAATAAAAAAAAATTCAAAAAAATAAACAACTAAAAAAAAAGTTTGTAGCTGAGCATGGTGGCGCACACCTTTAATCCCAGCACTTGGGAGGCAGAGGTAGGAGGATCGCTGTGAGTTCGAGGCCATCCTGAGACTACATAGTGAATTCCAGGTCAGCCTACCAGAAAAACAAAACAACCAAACAAAACAACAACAACAACAAAAACAAATTGTGAGCAAAGGAGAAAGAACAAATTAATATGTGTTCAATTGCCAGCAGGCCCAGGGCATGCTGGGTAACAAGAGTACATCTCTGACTTGGTCACAGCTTCTGTCAGGTCCCACAGCAAAACGAAACAGAGGAAAGGAAAAACCCAGGAGGCGGGAGAGTAAGGCTTGAAGGCTAACCCAGGGGCCTTGGAAATTCTCCATGGTGTGGAGCCAGCTTGGCCTGGGCTTGGGCAAGCCAGTCCACTCTGAAGGGCAGCACACAATAGCCAGTGTCCTGTGGCAGGCTAGAATCAAAGCCGGGGCTATGGGAGCACCGCCCCCCCCCCGAAGTCATGGAGAGAGAAAAGGAGCTATTTAATCTCCCAGGGGAGGGTCCTGGCAAGCATTAACAGGGTGGAAGTGTTCAGATGCCAAGAACTCGAGTGTGGCCCAGGGGAACGGAGACCAAACCAAGACTTACTGGACTCACGTGGAAGGCTGCTGGGAGAGGCTGTGCGTGTGGTCTATCTACCTGAAAACCCAGGGCTTTCTAAGTCACTGCTGACAAGTCCAGATCCAAGTGTCACCAACCAAGGATGGGCGGACAGTGTGGGCAGGACTGAGCCCGCAGAGAAGGGAGTCTGTTCAGTTTCCTCGCCGTGGGCATTCGCTGGAGCATTAGTGACTTTCCCTGTGGCCGTAACTAAAGCAACTTAAGGGAGGAAGGGTTGATGTTGGCTCCTAGTTTGAAGACACCGTCCATCATGGTGGGAAGGCATAGTGGTGAGAGCGACAAGTGACTGGTCACATTGCGTCCGAAGTTAGGAAGCAGAGACACACGGATGCTGGGGCTCAGCTCTCCTTTTTTCCTTTTATTTATTTATTTAATTTTATTTTTTTTTTTGAGGTAGGGTCTCGCTCTAGCCCAGGCTGACCTGGAATTCACTCTGTAGTCTCAGGCTGGCCTGGAACTCACAGCGATCCTCCTACCTCTGTCTCCAGTGCTGGGATCAAAGGCGTGCGCCACCACGCCCAGCTCTTTCTTTTTTCTTTTCTTTTTATCAGTCTCAGTACTGGGGAACAGAACCTGGGTTTCCAGGCTTTGCAAGCTTGTGTCTTTACTGCTCAGCCATCTCTCTGGCCTCTTCTTCTTTTTCTGTTTTTTTTTTTTTTTTTTTTTTTTTTCGAGGTAGGTTCTCACTCTAGCCCAGGCTGACCTGGAATTCAACTCTGTGTTCTCAGGGTGGCCTCGAACTCATGGCGATCCTCCTACTTCTGCCTCCTTTGTTTCTTTAGTTTATTTTTATTTATTTGCAAGCAGAGAGAGAGAGAGAGAGAAACGCAGAGAGAGAGTGGGCACTCCAAGATCTCTAGCTGCTGCAAACAAACTCCAAATGCATGTGCCACCTTTGTGCATCTGGCTTTATGTAGACACTGGAGAATCAAACCCGGGTCTTTAAGCTTTGCAGGTAAGTGCCCTAACCGTTAGCCATGTCTCCAGCTCTTGTTTCCTTTTTCTTTAGTCTGGAACCTAAGTGCATGAGATGGTGCCACCCACATTCTGGATGGGTCTCCCCTCGTCAGTGAAACCTTGCTAGAAACACTGTGTCCACAGGTGTGTCTCCTGTGTGATTCTAAATGCAATCAAGCCAACAGTGAAGATGTACAATACTGACGGTGACCTCATGGTGGCCCCTTGGTAACACCTGTCACTCCTGAAATTACTTGAGCTTTTGTTTTCTTGCTGGTGCCTGATGGATGGTGAGACTGGCTTTTGTTGTTTGTTTTTGTTTTTGTTTTTGTTTTTGTTTTTGTTTTTGTTTTTGTTTTTTGAGGCAGGGTCTCACTGTAGCCCAGGCTGACCTGGAATTCACTATATAGTCTCAGGGTGTCCTCGAACTCATGGTGATCTCCTACCTCTGTCTCCCAAGTGCTGGGATTAAAGGCATGCGTCACCATGCCCAGCTGAGATTGTTTTTATATTAAGGAAACTCACTAACACTGTATCCCCAGCACCAGTACTCGGTACATAATAGGGAGATCGCGTGCATTAAAAAGAGAACCATGATGCTGGGGCTGGAGAAATGGCTTAGTGGTTAAGCGCTTGCCTGTGAAGCCTAAGGACCCCGGTTCGAGGCTCGACTCCCCAGGACCCATGTTAGCGAGTTGCACAAGGGGGCGCATGCGTCTGGAGTTCGTTGGCAGTGGCTGGAGGCCCTGGTGTGCCCATTCTCTCTCTACGGAAGCCCTATGGAAGAGGCTTGGGAAAGCAGATAGGACTCTGCAACTGCCCAGACCCAGTCTCATCTCTGCCTCTTCCTTGCAGTGGCCACAGTGGGATAAGGAGAAGGCAGGCAGGCAACAGTCATGTCTGCCCTCCTGAGCTTAGCTCTGCAGATACCATTGTGAGAGTATACTGAAAACGCTCCTTTGGGAGCTGGAGGAGTGGCTCAGTGATTAAAACTGTTTGCTTGCAAAGCCTGAGGACCCAGGTTCAATTCCCCGGTGCCCATGTAAAGCCAGATGTATAAAATGGTTCATGCAGGGCTGGAGAGATGGCTTAGCGGTTAAGGCACTGCCTGAAAAGGCTAAAGACCTGAGGTTCAACTCCCCAGAACCAGTGTAAGCCAGATGCTCATGGTGGCGCATGCATGTGGAGTTTGCAGTGGCTAGAGGCCCTGGCGTGCCCATTCTCTCTCTTTCTCTCTCCTTCCCTCTCTTTTGTAATAAATAAATAAATTAATTAAAAAAATGGTTCATGCATCTGGAGTTCATTTGCAGTAGCATGAAACCCTGATACATCCATACTCATCTCTTTCTGTTTGCCTCTCTCTCTCTTAGATAAATAAGAGGGCTGGAGAGATGGCTTTCTGATTAAGGTGCTTGCCTGTGAAGCCTAAGGACCTGGGTTCAATTCCCTAGTACCCATATAAGCCAGATGCACTGGTGGTGCATGCATCTGGAGTTCATTTGCAGAGGCCAGAGGTCCTGGCGCACCCATTCTCGTCCTCATTCTCAATCTCTCTCTCTGTGTCTAATAAATAAATAAATAAATTCTTTAAAAAAATTAAAAAATATATATATTCCTTTGTTTGATTTGCTTCATTCAGTGTTTTGAAAAATGCTCTCAGGTAGCCCAGGCTCATCTCCAGCTTGCTATATAACTAAGTGTGTCCCCCTGCCTCTCCCTCCTGAGTGCTAACACTCCTGAAAAATAGTGTATGTTCATGTCTGCTCTTCCAAGTTAAAGAACTGAGCTAACCAGACAGCGCGAGTCCCCGGGAGAGGAAAGAGAGGAAGAGAGGAAGACAGGAAGACACGCGGGCTGGAGAGATGGCTTAGCGATTAAGCGCTTGCCTGTGAAGCCTAAGGACCCCGGTTTGAGGCTCAATTCCCCAGGACCCACGTTAGCCAGATGCACAAGGGGGCGCATGCGTCTGGAGTTCCGTTTGCAGTGGCTGGAGGCCCTGGTGTACCCATTCTCTCTCTCTCTCTCTCTCTCTCTGCCTCCTTCTCTCTGTCGCTCTCAAATAAATAAATAAAAACAAAAAATTTAGATTAAAAAAAAGAGAGAGAGAGAGGAAGACACGCTAAAGATCCCATGACCACATAGGCCAGACCGGACTTGGGTTATTTGCCAACTTTCTTCAGTTCTTGCCACACTCTGCCCATTCGCCTTCAACTGCCGTGGCTACAGCTGTGGCTATGACCACGGTGGAGTGCCCTCCGAGGCAGAAACCCCCACCCACCTCCGTCTTTGTCCCCCCTGCCTTCTGCCCCACGTGCATGAAGGCTGCGCTCTGCGTCGGAAATATGAGCATCGCAGCCAAGGCGCCGGAGGAGAAGGGCTGACCTTCCAGATTTCATCCGAGGCTAGAGCCGGTAAACAGCTGAAGGAAGGGAGGCTGCTGGTGGGAAAGGCTGTGTCTGTGTGCGTATGTCTTTTTTAACTCGTAGGAAAAATTCCTCAAATAGAGTCTCAGCAGGGCAAAATCCTACCCAACAGGAAATTACTAATGACTCCAAGAAATAGCAAAGAATGTAAATTGTTTGCAGAAAAGGCCACAAATGACATCGTCACTTGTAAAGGACTTGGAGTTGGGGGAGGGGGGAGGAGGTGGGACGCAAACTAACTCAACTGGCATGTGAAGTAAACAGATGTAAGAGATGGAGAAACCTAGGTATAATGTGAAATTCTTTGTCCCCATTCTTTCACAAATGATACAAATAAAGGATTTGGGCTGGAGAGATGGTTTAGTGGTTAAGGCGCATGCCTGTGAAGTCTAAGGACCCAGGTTCTACTCACCAGAACCCATTTAAGGCAGATGCAGAAGGTGGCACATGCATCTGGAGTTCATTTGCAGTGGCTAGAGGCCTTGGCACGTCCATTTTCTCACCCCATCCTCTCTCTCGCAAACAAATAAATACAAATTTAAAAAATAAAAGTAAAAACATTTTAAAAAAGAAATATCAATATTCTATGAAAACTGTCTGGCAAACATTGAGCACTTAATTCATAGAAATGATTACTATTGCCGGGCATGGTGGCGCAAGCCTTTAATCCCAGCACTTGGGAGGCAGAGGTAGGAGGATCGCCTTGAGTTCGAGGCCACCCTGAGAGACTCCATAGTGAATTACAGGTCAGCTTGGGCTAGAGTGAGACCCCATCTTGAAAAACCAAAAAAAAAAAAAAAAAAAAAAAAAAAAGAAATGATTACTATTAGTCTAGCTGTGCCCGGAATCTACAAAAACCCCTGGATCTATGTTTGCTTCTAGTATTTCCGCCTTCGCCTTTTCTAAGTCTACTAAGTGTGACTTTGCTAGAAACTTCCAAGTGCAAGGGGGGCGGGGCGCAAACCAATGAAGGTTATATGACATAAGAGCGAGTGTGCTGGAATTCAAGCTGTGTGGTATTAAACAGACTAACGACCGGGTGCTGTTCTTGAAGTTATAGCCTCAAAGAATTTGGCAGAGCTAAATTAGACAAACGCAGACAGACTTCTGAACTGGCACACACACACACACACACACACACACACACACACACACACGGCACAAAAGGTAGTTTGTTCTCCTTTTGCGCAAATACAGACGTTGACTCATGCAGTCTGGGTTAGCATTCTGAGGCACAAGGTGACGTCATCCGAGAAGACAGAATGACGTCATTCCGCAGTGTCTCTGGTCTGTCTGGTTTGGGGACTGCACCTTCTGCGTTCTACTTCCCGCGACTTCCAGGGCTGCTCTCAAACGGATCCCCCCCCCCACCCCTGCAGCGAGGCAGCGCCGGCCCCTGCCTGTCCTGCACATCGTCAGTACTTTTCCAGGCCCCACGTGGTATCTGGTTTCCACCCTGCTCTGTTACAGCTGCTCTTGAAGGAAACACTAGAAATCTTAGCTTGTTCTTTGTGGAACTGTGCAAAGCTCTTGATGGTGCTGAGAGAACCCCCCCCTCCTCCTCGCTTCCTTGGTCTCCCCACTTCCTGAACTCTGAAGATGGCGCTGGACTCCTGCTCCCCGTGCTGTTCCCTTACTTGGTGGCTTATTTATTTATTTACTTTGGTTTTTCGAGGTAGGGTCTCACTCTGGCCCAGGATGACCTGGAATTCACTATGTAGACTCAAGGCGATCCTACTACCTCTGCCTCGCAAGTGCTGGGTTTAAAGGCGTGCGCCACCACGCCCAGCTCTATTTGAAGACTTCTTTTTTTTATTACAATTTTTATTTATTTATTTGAGAGCGACAGACACAGAGAGAAAGAGGCAGATAGAGAGAGAATGAGCGCGCCAGGGCCTCCAGCCACTGCAAACGAATTCCAGATGCATGCTCCCCATTGTGCATCTGGCTAACTTGGGTCCTGGGGAATGGAGCCTCGAACTGGGGTCCTTAGGCTTCACAGGCAAGCGCTTAACTGCTAAGCCATCTCTCCAGCCCTTGAAGGCTTCTTGATAGCAGTGACATTACTATCATCATCATCATTTGTACTGTCCAGCCCAGTGTCTGGCTGGTTATGATGTCTTTAGCAAATGTTTTTCACTTTGAACTGAAGTTAGTTTTCAAAGATCCAGTTGCTTCGCTACCTTAATTGTATGTGATAGGAAGAGGGAGAGGAGGGGGAGGGAGGGAAGGAGGAGAGCGAGAGAGACAGAGAGAGAGAGAGAGAGCCTTTCCATCATAAGTCATTATATCTTGGGTCATGTTCAGGATTTTGTGGCAAAAGACAGGGCACATACATTCCACTCAAAGGGAATTCCCAGCTCAGGTAGACTTCAATGCGGAAGCATCAGAAAATCAGTGACTAGGCCTGGATGGGCGTGGTGGCACAGGCCTTTAATCCCAGCACTCAGGAGGCAGAGGTAGGAGGATTGCTGTGAGTTTGAGGCCATCCTGAGATTACAAAGTGAATTCCAGGTCAGCCTGAACTAGAGCGAGACCCTACCTCAGAAAACAAAAAACCAAAAAACAAAACAAAACAAAAAATAAAACAAAAAGAAAGAAAGAAAATCAGCGTCTAACCTACTTGATGGGAACAAAGGGCCTACTTGGTTAAGTCGAATCAGCTCTTCTAAGACACAGGGGTGCCATTTAGTAAATTTCTTCTCCTAGGAGATTAAACAGAGCCTGGAGAGATGCCTTGATGTATGCACACAAGCTTTAATTTTGTACTGAAAATAAGTCTGATCTACTCAAAGGCATTGCAAGGACAAGCCTGACGGAGAGGGCCTCATTACAGCGGCTGCCAGGGCGCTGTCTTCCCTTTTTGACCAGGGGAGGTCTGCTCCACCAAGGACATCTGTCAGGACTGGTCCTGGGAGGGCTCTAGCTCAAGGCATCACAAAGGCAACAGAAAAGTCTACTGTGAATGATTGAATCTCCATTGCTTAATGATGGTGTATACAATTTATACAATGTGTGGTATATGTCTCTCTCTACAAAAGGAATGGATAAAGGTTAGGGAGATGGCTGAGGTGGTAAAGTGCTTGACTCTCAAGCATGAGGACCTGAGGTTGATTCCAAGAAACCACATTTTAAAAAGCCACATGGGGGTCAGCACTTGGGAGGCAGAAGTAGGAGAATTGCTGTGAGTTCGAGGCCAGCCTGGGACTACATAGTGAATTCCAGGTCGGCCTGGACTAGAGCAAAACCCTATCTTGGAAAACAAAACACACACACACACACACACACACACACACACACACACACACAAAAAAAAACCCCACATGGGGGCTAGAGAGATTGCACAGTGGTTAAGGTGCTTGCCTGTAAAGCTGAAGAACTCAGGTTCAATTCTACAGTACCCACCTAAAGCCAGATGCACAAGGTAACTCATGCATCTGGAGTTTGTTGGCAGTGGCTAGAGGCCTTGGCACCCCCATTCTCTCTCTGTATCTGCCTCTTTGTTTTCTCTCTCTCTCAAATACATACATAAATAAATAAATATTCCTTTTAAAAGTATATTTTATTTATGTATTTGAGAGATAGATAGATAAAGAGGGGGGGGGGAATGGGCACGCCAGGGCCACCAGCCACTGCAAATGAACTCCAGATGCATGTGCCCCCTTGTACATCTGGCTTATGTGGGTCCTGGGGAACTGAACCAAGGTCCTTTGACTTTGCAGGCAACTACCTTAACCGCTAAGCCCTCTCTCCAGTCCAATAAATAGTCTTTAAAAAGTCGCATGGAAGTGGGCATGGTGGCACACACCTTTAATCCCAGCACTCGGGAGGGAGGCAGAGGTAGGAGGATCGCTGTGAGTTTGAGGCCACCCTGAGATGACATAGAGAATTCTCAGGTCAGCCTGAGCTAGAGTGAGACCCTACCTCAGAAAACAACCAAAAAGAACAAAATGAAATGCCGCCTGGACCATGAGCAATGCAGCTGCTGCTGAGCTGGTGGCCTCCTCCCCGCTGACTAGCCGTCAGCGTGCTGGGCAGAGCTGGGCAGCTGCTCGGGGAGAGAGGTCACCAGTGGTCTTCGCCAGCAGTGGATGGTGCAAGCTACGCAGCTGGTCAGCTGGGCAAAATGTGCCAACTAGTTCAGTGGTGGCATGCTTACTATGGGGAAAACAAGCTTCTCTCTGATTGGATTTGAGGCCTGCTGCACAGGAGGGAATTCCTGCCTGGCACTGTAAACCCAGCGGAAAGCCTGTGTGGCTGGGGAGGTCGTATGTCCTAGCTGGGAAATTACTACTGCTGTCTAAATGGGTACGTTATTCCCCCCAAATTGCCCTCTAAATATTTACATTCCTGCCCACATATGATTGATACTCTCACTTTTGGTTAGAGAAGTTTCTTTGTTCAGAGGGTGGGGAGAGACTCAAAACTCACGCAAGTGCCGAAAAATGATCGACGCTGAGGCAATGTGCCAGGTCTGCAACAAAGGCTGTGGTCGCCGTATGCCAGCAGCTCGGGCTCCCTCAGTGCACCGGCTGGAGATAGCTCCCTGGTGTGGTGACCTCAGGCCCAATGAAGCTTCACTCAAGTGGTCTTTTTTTCCCCAAATATTTTTATTTATTTATTTGCCAGCTGAGGGAGATAGAGAGGAGACAGAAAGAGAGAGAGAGAGAGAGAGAGAGAGAGAGAGAATGGGCACACCAAGGCCTCCAAATGCATGTACCACAGTGCACCTGGCTTTATGTGCGTCCTGGGGACTTGAACCTGGGTTCTCAGGCTGTGCAGGCAAGCGCTGTACCTGCCGAGCCCTCTCTCTAGCCCTCAGGTGGTCTTTGACGACTGCCTTCTCAGTAGCGCGGGCTGAGCTGGTAACGTGAAGAAGGCGGAAGCAGAGAGACGGCAGAGGCCATCGAGTGGTTGTGGGACAGGCAAGACTTGCTGCTCACAGCTGATGAAGAAATAGCCGGACAGTTTGAGAATGGCCAGGGCAGGAGATAGACAGAGGGTAGGAGAGGGTAAATAGCCAAAATGGAAGAAGAATAACAGGTTGTTAGGAGGGCTGGAGAGATGGCTTAGCGGTTAAGGTGTTTGCTTGCAAAGCCCAAGAACCCAAGTACCCAAGTTTGATTCCCCAGGACCCACATAAGCCAGATGTGTATGGAGTTTGTTCGCAGTGCTGGAGGCCCTGGTGTGGCCGTGTTCTCCATATCTGCCTCTTTCTCCCCATCCCTCTCAAATAACTATTTAAATATAACATGAATTTTTTTTTTCCAAAAAAGGTTATTAGGAAGCTGGGCATGGTGACATATACCTATAATCCCAGCACACAGGAGGCTGAATAGGAGGATCACCATGAGTTTGAAGCCAGTCTGAGCTACTGAGTGAGTTCCAGGTCAGATTGGGCTAGAGTGAGACTTTACTTTGGAAAACAAACAAACAAACACATAAATAAAAATGTTGAGCGGGGTGTGGTGGCGCACATCTTTAATCCCAACACTCAGGAGGCAGAGGTAAGAGGATTGCTATGAGTTCGAGGCCACCCTGAGTCTACATGGTGAATTCCAGGTCAGCCTGGGCTAGAGTGAGACACTACCTTGAAACACTGCCTCTCACCCTAGGTTAGGGAATCGGGAGATTTTAGGACCGAGAGAATGCCACGATGATGCAGAGAATCTCTGTGTGCTAGGGAAAGGAGGCCCCCTCCTTGGCCCGCACCTGTCACGTGTACCTAGGAATTTTATTCTGATAGAAGGTAAGCAAATCAATTCCTACTCAAAACAGGTCAAGAAGGAGTTAAAGAACCTATGTGAGTGGCGTTCCACCCAGAATCAAGAGTCCTACCGCCTCTGTCATTGGGTGGAAGCAAAACACCATTCCTTAGAAGTCCTGGGTTTGTCAGCCTCTCTCTCCAGAAACCTGGACCCGCATCCCTGCAGGTTTCAGAAAAGTGGACACCTCATCATCACCAGGGACAAGGGTAAGCGAGCAGTCCGCGGAACTGGACTCAGATGTTCTCGACGATTTTCAAATGTCTGAATGTTTGATGTGTGAGGCAGCCTCACCTGGTCTGTCAGCTGGCCCGGCACTCATGGAGGTCCTCCTCCTTCAGCCAATTAAAGGATACTTTCTGGAGCTCTCTTATTCCCAGAGAAACACACCCTCAGGGCCCTGCTCCCTCACATTTCAGACATCCCCATTCCAGGAGGCTCAAAACTTGTAAGTGAGGGGGCGAACCTGAAAAAAGTGCTCAATGTGAACAAGGACGACTCGGGCAGGCATATGGCCACACATCAGCCGACTTTGCTGATGGGATAAAACTGACCCTTTTTCTGAAGAGAGCCGATTCCCTAACCTAGGCTGAGAGCTTTGCTCTCACCCTAGGTTAGGGAATTGGGAGGTTTTCAGACCGAGAGAATGCCACTACGTTGCAGGGAATCTCTGCATGCTAGGGAAAGGAGGCCCCTGACACACGTGACTTAAGTGGTCACATGCACATGGGACATGCAGAGCTTACAGGTGAAGTGAGACACTCCCAATGAGTCCTGAGCCCCTTTCCAGCCGGAGGACTGACATCTGTTTGAGGCAGCAGACACACAGAAGTGTCCGAAGCTCGAGAGGGCAAGCAAAAAATGAGTAAAACCCATATGCAAGTATCGACTTTCTTCATGCCTTATAGGCCCAGGGCAAAATTCCAAACGTGTACTCTGAGGGTTTTGTGCTCCTCACAATCATGAGAAATTCCCACGTGACATGGAAGAGAAAGCAGGCATGGTTATGCTTTATGGTGACAGTGTAGGTGACACTGCACCCAGCGTCTCCACTTTTCCAAACAGGTTCTTGTATTCTGCACTGGAATGATATGTTTACTTGCCAGAAAATGATAGCCATGTCAGTGGTGAAAGTGGAAGTCATATACATATTTCATTCTAGGGTATCCCTGTTGAAGGACAAACCTTTAGGCCTGTTTGTGACCTTTGACCCATCTTGCAGCGTTTTCGTCTGATCTCTGATTCTCAATGATCAGAGCATTTGAGCATCTTCAACACAGGGAACTTGAAGTCATGGCAGGCACCTTTACTGGCAGCAGAGATAAGAGGATGAACATGACATTGCAGCCACCCTGTGGCTTCATTGTGAATTCCAGGTCAGCCGGTACCAGACCTAATGCCTAGCTGGAAAAAGCAAGGGAAAGAAGACACTCCCAATGAGTCCTGAGCCCCTTTCTAGTGACCACTGGCCTCCTTAACTTGGCAGAGGGAGAGAGTACCCGTTGTGCTGAGGGCTTTAATCAGCACTGGGAGGTCCAGGCCCTGCGATCGTAAAAAGGAGCTTGTAGCAAAATTCCCCAGAGAAAGATGGCCTGCGGAGGCCAAGAAAGCGCCTTTGTTCCACCCAGAACATCCCACCCTTCTGGTTACAGATGCCCATCAATCATGTGACCGCCGGGCACTTCTGAAGAGCCAGTGCCGCTGGCTGCCCAGCCCCGTGGGGACTGTTCTGTGGCCCTGTCTCGAGTCCACTTTCAGGATGGACTGCTTTTCAGTGGTCTCTGTAACCCCCAGATGCTAGCTGTAATAGAAGACACGCTGTGTTGTGCTGCTTCTGCCCCCAAGCAGGGTTTCTTAAGATTGACTACAGAGCAAACTTTGGTCAAACATGTAAAAGAGCACATCACTGTCATCTGTCATGGTCATTTAAATCCTTTCTCATGGAATGAATTATATATATACATACATACATATTTATACACACATGCACACACACACACACACACACACACATATATATACACACATATACACACACACACACATAATCTGGATTTACTTCACAAATGCTGAAAGGAAAATATTTTGGAAAAGTGCATTTTGAAAATCACAACAGATTTGAATAGACAGTGTTGTTGATTTCTTCACATGGGGTTTTGTATTTTTCCCCTCCCCCAAGATTTCTTTTTTATTTTTATTTTTTTGGTTTTTCAAGGTAGGGTCTCACTCTAGCCCAGGCTGACCTGGAATCCACTATGTAGTCTCAGGGTGGCCTCGAACTCACGCTGATCCTGTTACCTCTGCCTCTCTGCTGGTTGTGGAAATTTCTCTTTATGAGAATTGTTAAGAAAAATTAAAAAAAAAGGCAGGTTGAATTACTCTTATTAAATATATAGTCACAACTTCAATAAATCTCAAACTTTGCAAGCAATGGCATTCGTTTGTTTAGTTTGGTTTTGGTGTTTGGGCCAGGAACTCAAAACCTCACATAGGCTAGGCAATCATTTGCCACTGAGCCACACCCCACCCCAAGGTTAGGTAAAGTCAGATACACAAGGTGGCATACAGGTCTGGAGTTTGTTTGCAGTGGCTGGAGTCCCTAGCATGCTCATTCTCTCTCTCTCTAGCTGCCTCTCTTTCTATCTCTCACAAATAATAAGTGAATAAATAAATAACCTATTTTTAAAAATCTGGACCAATGTGGTGGTGCACACCTTTAATCCCAGTAGAGGTAGGAGGCAGAGGTAGGAGGATCTCAGTGAGTTTGAGGCCAGCCTAGGCTGAGCTGGAACTTACTCTGTTGTCCCAGGCTGTGTATCTGACTTTACGTGGGTACTGGGGGATTTAACTTACGTCCTTAGGCTTTGCAGGCGGGTGCCTTAACCGCTGAGCCATCTTTCCAGCCCCAGATTTCCTTTTTAACCCATTGCCTTCTGCACCTGCAGGGCTGATGATAGAACTTCTGATTGTGGGGAGATGGGGCGGTGCAGATTCAGAGGCAACCTGTCCAGAACTACCATTAGTCCCTGCGTTGTCCACCTCTGTGTCTGCCCTAACAACCTCATGGCTATCAGTGAAACCTTTCTGGTAAGTTCTAACACACCAATGACAGCCACCTCTGTGTCTGCCCTAACATCCTCTTGACTATCAGTGAAATCTTTCTGGTAAGTCCTAACACATCAAGGACAGCAGGGGCTTGACACGTCTTCGTGCTGTCGATGACCAGGAAGAGAGCTTGGGTCAGAACCAGAGGTGGGTATTACTCTCCAAGTCTCTCTCCACCCAGCAGCAAGCACACTTCCTCCAGGTAGGTCACAGTGCCAAAGGTTCCCAACCGCCCAAAACGGCGCCACCTGCTGGGCACCAAGTGTTCAAATGCATGAGTCTGAGCGGGACTTTTCACACTGAAACTGTAACAATAACCACACTTCACACTTACATGTTTGTTTGTTTATTTAGAGTAGGTCTTGCTTTGTATCCCAGGCTAGTCTCAAACTCCCTGCCTCAGCCTCCTGAATGCTTGGATTACAAGTGTGTGCCATCACACACAGTTTAACAATACATCTAAAGATAACATTGCATTACATCTGAAAACAGAAGTAGATAGTGGGTAAAATAAGTTTTAATTCTCTATCTGCCACTCCCTCAAATAAATAAACAAAATTAAAATTTCTTTTTAAAAAGAGCTGGAAAGATGGCTTTCCTGCAGAGCCAAAAGACCCAGGTTTGATTCCCCAAGACCCACGTAAGCCAGCTGGACAAGGTGGCTCATGGGTTCGAGTTCATTTGCAGCAGCTGGAGGCCCTGGTGCGCCCATTCTCAGTCTCTCTCTCTCTCTCTTTCTTTCTCTTCCCCCTCCTTCTCTCTCCCCTCTCTCAAATAAATAAATAAAATATAAAAAATAATTTTTAAGTTGGGAAGTTGGGGAAGCACTGATTGGCAAATCTCTGGGGCTTGATGGCCAGTCAGTCCGTTATGACTGTTGACCAGTGAGAGGCCCTGTCTCAAAGAGATGGTCAGCGCTCCTGAGGATATGACACACCAGTAATGGTCTGATGCCCTTTAGCCTCCACATGGACCTTCCTTTCTTTATTCCTTTCTTTATTTCTTCCTTTCTTCTTTCCTTCGTTTTCTTTCTTTCTTTCTTTCCTTCTTTCTTTCTTTCCTTTCTCTCTTTCTCCCTTTCTTTATTTCCTTCCTTCCTTCCTTCTTTCCTTTCTTCCTTTCCTCCCTCCCTCTCTCTTCTTTCTTTGTTTCTTTGTTTCTTTCTTCCTTTCTTTTTTTCTCTTTCTGTCTTCTTCCTAGGCTCTAGGCTGACCTGAACATCACCTAGTGCTTTCACAGAATTGAAAAGCTAATTGTTTCTCATTGAGGCATTAATCTACTTTTTTTTTCTTGACCTTTGAGCCATCTCTCCAGCCCTTTAACCCACATTTTTTTTTGTTTTGTTTTTATTTATTTACTTAGGACTTTTTTTTTTTTTTTTTTTTTTTTGGTCTTGCTCTCACCTGGAATTCACTATGTAGTCTCAGGCTGGCCTTGAACTCACAGTGGTCTTCCTACCTCTGCCTCCCGAGTGCTGGCTGGGATTAAATGTGTGTGTCATCACACTCGGCTAACCCACATTTTTTGAAGCACTGAAAATACCTGTTTGGACCTTGCTAAACTTGTGAGACCATCCTGTCTGGCTTCTTGCTACTCTGGTCCTGACAAGGAATTCCCCACTGGACTATAGACAATGTTGTACCTTGTTTCTTGTTCTCAGATTTAAGGAGGAGAAACAAAGCTGACACAGTTTTCCAGAACAAATCAGAAGTTTTCAATTACAGTGGAAAATTTCCAGTACCTTTTCAAAGCTGTAAGACAGTGGGAAAGGGGACATTTTTTTTTTTTTTTTTTTTTTTTTAGAGGAACTGAGAAAAGGGTAAAGAGGTATAAAAATTTTACTTTGAAAGCCTACCAACCAGGACTACAGAGAACTCCTGGAGAACTACAAAGAGGTTTTTAAACAGTAAACAAAGCCTCTTTCTTTCTATTGTCAACTAACTTCTCAGCTTATTGAAAGGGTCCAAGTGGCTTTCAAGTCTAAACCTTACTATAAAGATATTTTATTAACCAATGATGGGTGGTTAAGAAAAGCTTTATTCAAGAAAATAGGTAGCTCTTTCATGACATATAAAAATAATATGTCAAGCCAGGCGTGGGGCACACACTTATAATCCCAGCACTCGGGAGGCAGAGGTAGGAGGATCGCCATGAGTTCGAGGCCACCCTGAGACTGTATAGTGAATTCCAGAACAGCCTGAGCTAGAGTGAGATCCTACCTGGAAAAACAAAAACAAAACAAAAGTGTGTCAGTGCGCGCTTCAGAAGCACATAGACTAAAATTGGGATGATACAGAGAAGGTTAGCATGGCCCCTGTGCAAGGATGACACGCAAGTTCACGAAGCGTTCCATATTTTAAAATTTTTTTTAAATTTATTTATTAGAGAGAGAGAGCGAGAGATAGTTCTATATTTAAAAAAGTAGTATGACAGTCTGATGTGGTGGGACACACCTTTTAATCCCAGCACTTGGGAGGTTGAAGTAAGTGGGAGGGTCGCTGTCAGTTCAAGTCCAGTGTGGGGCTACATAGTAAGTTCCAGGTCGGTCTGGGCTACGGTGAGACCCTACTTTGAAAAACAACAACAACAACAACAACAACAACAACAACAAAAGCCCACACAACCCCATGTGGTAGCTTATTCCTATCCTCATAGACACAGCCTGAGACCTCACCAACATCGCCGGGTCCCAGTGCTTTAAGCATTACAGGGTGTATTTTATGGGCAGTAAGGAATTGTTAAAGATGACGTAGCAATTATATTTGGATCTAGAAGTTTCTGGAGCAATTATTTGGGCACTGGGAACTGGGGTGGGGGTATAGTTCAGTTGTAAAGCACTTGCCTAATGCATGCAAAACCCTGGACTCCATTCCTAGTACTGCAAAAAAGAATATATATATATAGGGCTGATGAAATGGCTCAGCAGTAATGTACTTGTCTGCAAAGCCTGACAACCTGGGTTCGATTCCCCAGTACCCATGTAAGCCAGATGCCCAAAGTGGCACAGGCATCTGGAGTTTGTTCGCAGTGGCTGAAGGCCCTGGCACTCCCATTCAGTCTCTCTCTCTGTATCTCTCTGCATGCAAATAAATTATACACACACACACACACACACACACATATACATATTTCGAGGTGGGGTCTCACTCTAGCTCAGGCCTGGAATTCACTATGTAGTCTCAGGGTGGCCTCAGACTTACAGCGATCCCCTACCTCTGCCTCCCAAGTGCTGGGGTTAAAGGTGTGCGCCATCATGTCTGGCTACTATATATATATATATATATATATATATATATATATATATATATATTTAAAATCATACATATAACTAAGAGGCACATAATGAGATCCTGCCTTCTACAACCTCAGTGCAGGGCTGTTAAGCTGAAAGCCTGTTTGCTGGCACTCTTAGGAATGTGCCTTAGTTCTCTGCTTTCATTTGTTTTGATTTAGTCAAAATGAAACAAAAAAGACGGACATTGAATTTCCATCTCAGATCTAGAAAAGCCTTCCTACATTCTGAGGTGTCAACTATTGTTACGAAGAGTACTCTCAGATGATGGGAATTAATCAGCAAAGAGAACCTTAGCCAGAGGTGGGAGACTTCCTCCCAACACTGCAGAACTCTCTGGAAGGAGCGAGACCCCGTGTCCCTGTCCGTGTCTCCTGCAGCTCTCATTTGGAGTGAGCCACAACACAGATTTCATATCTGCTTGAACTCTCGTCCCTTGGGAAGGACTCATTTTTCAGTAAGCAAAGCCTTCGCTGTTGTTGAGAATCATAATTTTAAGATCATCAATATGATATGCACCTAGGCATTTTCTTAAAGTTTTAGCTCTGGCAGATGAAAATTTTAATTTAAGAAGAATCTTCCAGACAGGAATGGTGGTACAGGCCTGTCATCTTGGCAGAAGGATTGCAAGCTTAAGGCCTGCCTACACTACAGAGTGAATTCAATGCCAGCTTAAAGAGACCGTTTCAAACTAAAACAAGCTGGGCATGGTGGTGCACACCTTTAATCCCACCTCTTCAGAGGCAGAGGTAGGAGGATTGCCGTGAGTTTGAGGCCACCCTGAGACTACATAGTAAATTCCAGGTCAGCCTGGGCTACAGTGAAACCCTACCTCAAAACAAACAAACAAACAAACAAAAAGAAAAAACAACCAACCAACCAACCAAACAAACCAGTAAAATGAGGGCTAGAGATATAGCTCCGTGGTAGAACACTTGCCTAGCATTGATTACAAGTGTGACTTATTCATTGTTCTATTTACAAATTCTATGGACTCATCAGAGCCTCTTGCCACTACAAATGAACACCAAATGCTTTAGCCAGGCTTGAGCACCTCTCTTCTTCTAGGAGCGGCTGAGATTACAAATGCCTGCTAGAGTGCCCAGGGTTTTCTCTTTCTCTCTCTCTCTTTTTCTGTCTTTCTTTCTTTCTTCCTTCCTTTCCAACCAGAAAGAGAGAAAGAACAAATGTGCATTTCAAGGCCTCTGGCCACTGCAAATTAACTCCAGATGCAAATACATACATATACATACACACACACACACACACACACACACACACACACACACACACATTTGAAGTAGGGTATTACTTTAGCCCAGGCTGGCCTTGAACTCACAGTAATCTTACCTCTGTCTCCCAATTGCTGGAATCAAAGGCATGTGTCACCAAACCAGACACTCCCTCAGACATTTTTATTTATTTTATTTTAAAAATATTTTATTAGCTGGGCGTGGGGCGCATGCTTTTAATCCCAGCACATGGGAGGCAAAGGTAGGAGGATTTCTGAGAGTTCGAGGCCACCCTGAGACTACGTAGTGAATATAGTGAATTCCAAGTCAGCTTGGACTAGAGTGAATCCCTATCTCGAAAAACAAACAAACAAACAAAAAAAAAAAAAAAAAAAAAAAAGAAAGAAAGAAAGAAAGAGAAGGAAACATGCAGGAGTGTGATTAGGAGATACACCAAAAGTACCGAAGCAGACTTCTAGAAGCTGCTAAGAACTCAATATTATAATAGATGTAAAACACAGCCACAAATACTCAGAGAAATGTGCAGAAGAGAAGGCTGAAGAGCCAGAGGGTTTGAGGCAATGTCCCTGTGCACTGGCCCCCTCCATTGACTGACTGCTGTGCCCAAAATTCAGAAACCATGTCAACAAGGTAAATGCCCACATCCCACAATTAGGTGCCCTGTATCACAGGGTGCAAAGGTGAGATGGTACCAACATGTGATGTATACTTACAAAGTTTCACCTGAAGTAAAATAAATAAACAAAAAACATCAAAATAAATAAAAAAATAAGAAATTGAAAACCCCAATGTGATTGGGGCTCAACCTACAAACAAGAGTCCTACTGGCCTGTGTCAGCAGGTAGAAATAAAACACTGCTCCTTGTACGTCACGGAGTTCTGACTCTCTTTCAAGAATCCTGCACCCACATCCTTGCGCACCTCAGAAATGCTTAGCCATTCTCAACATCAATGACAATGAGAAATGAGTAGTCCAAGTAACTGAACTCAAACCTCCCCTAAGATTACTAAATCTCTGTATTTTTAATATTTGTGACAGGGTCTCACTGTCTGCCAGCTGGCTTTGGACTCCTGGTGATCCTGCTCCCTCAGCCTTATAACATATTCTTTGTTGGGCTGTGTTCTTCCTAGGGAAACACACCCTCCGTGTCCCATTCACTCATATTTCAGACATCCCCATTACGATAGGCTTGAAAATTCTAAGTGATGGGGTGAAGTCTAAGATATTGCTCAATTTCAAGAAAAATGATTCGTCAGCACATGGTCATCATCATCAGTAGTCTATTTTCAGTCGATCAGTCTGACCATTTCTCTGTAAAGAGTAGATTTCCTAACCTAGGATGAGAGCATTAAGCTATCACCCTAGGTTAGAGAATCTGTAACTTTCAGGTGAAAGAGAATGTCATGAAGATCCAGGGAATCTCTGTGTGATAGAAAAATGAGGCACTTGACACATATGTGAATCATCTGGTTACATCTGCCTGGGACCTGAAGACCTCACAGAGGACTTGAGACATTGAATATGAGTGTTGAGGTCACTTCTTGACTCAGGATCACCCTCCTGTTGTGGAAATAGGCATTGAGGAGAGTCATAACTTCTAAAAGGGAAAATATGAGTAACTTAAACCCATATGCAACTATCGACATTCCTTTTGCCTTATAAGCCCAGGGAAATTTACTGAAGCCTAGGCAGAAGGAATTAAAGAGTCTCAGGGTCGAGAAGTGTATCCTGAGGAATGGTGTCCTCACACGGAGGCTCTTGAGAACCTTCATGACCCCACAGAGGATGCACATGTGGTAAAGGACCACAAGAAGAGTAAGCTATTGGAAAATCATCAATGCTCCATTTGGTCATTCGGTAACATTCACAGTTAGTAAGGAAGATAAGGTAAGTGTAGAACACAGGAGCTATGATTAACATAGTTAGAATTTGTTGTGGCATTACTTTATTCACAAAATAATTAAAAATCCCAATTTGACATGAAGAAATAGAACAAGCATGCTTATACTTTATGCTTGCTTACATTGTAGATAAAACTGCATACAGTGATTACACTTTTGGAAACATTTTAATATATTTTTTCACTGGAATTACATCTTTACTTGCCAGGGAATGATAGCATTCTCGTCCAGGAGAAATCTATGGCAAAAACATGTTCCTTTCTAGGGCATCCCTGTTTAATTACAAAGATTTAAAACTATTTGTAAAATTTGACCTATTTTGCAACCTTTTCATTTTATCTGTAATTTTTAATCATCAGGAGGGTTGATTATTATAAATATATTGAACTTGATGTGATGGCATGTACCTTTATTCCTTGCACTGACAATGCAGATGTAGATGGTTAGCTATGAGTTCAAAGCAAGCCTGAGATTTCATAGTGAGTTCCTTGTCAGCCTGGGCTACTTTGGAAAGCCAAAATAAATAAATGAAAGTATGGTAGAAAGTGACTGAAGCTTTCACATTAAATAGCCTAAGTCCTGTGATTAGTTTTAAAAGAACTTATTATACATCACTTTTAGAAAACATGTATTATGTCCTTCTAAGGAAAGTACTCAATATTCTTTAAAAGTTAGAGAGAACCTATATGAGACCGCTCTCTTAAGAAGAGACACATACTGTCATCCATGACTTTTTATCATGATAAGGAAAATTCCAACTTGATACCAAATCTTCCCTGGGGGCTTTTGAGAATGAAAATCTTATAAGAAAAAAAAAAAAGTCTAAAACTGCATTTTATCTTCAGTTAAAAGGATGACATCATATCGAAGTCTCCTTTCAACATAGATAAAAAGGATGCTATGTGGTACTTACTATGGAAGGACTGTAGAAGGCATTAATTCTGACATTGACACTTCTCAGGGTTGTGCCCACTTTTCCTGAAAACAAATTGTGAACAAGTACATCTGATAACCAAAGAATGACAACTATGTTTGTGGTAACCCCAGCCTGGATTGTGCCTAGTAATTTTAATTATTATGCAACACCCAATGGTGTGGCCATTTAGGTGAGAAAAGAGTGGGCTGAAGTGTACAGAGAGCATGACAGTGGCTTTACGTGTAAAATCCCACTGCCTGCTGTGATACACAAACAGAGTCAACACCGCGTACTGTGGTTGAGTGCCTGGTTTTCCTTGCACAGAGGGAATGAGATCCAAGGACAACACAAATTGACTAACAATTCAAGAAAAGATACCCGAACCCCTGTCAAAACATGAGTCAAGATGCCCTCTTTATGAAGGACCCGCGGGACAGCACAGAGGAATTGAGATGAGCCACAGTGCCGCTTGGAGGGAGAGTTTGAAAACCTACACCAGGCTGGGCATGGTGGCACAGACCTTTAACCCCAGCCTTTGGGAGGCAGAGATAGGAGGATCACCATGAGTTTGCAGCCACCCTGAGACTACATCATGGATTCCAGGTCAGCCTGTACTAGAGTGAAACCCTACCTTGACAAGCAAATGTTAAAAAAAAAAAGAAAAAAAGGAAACCTATATCAGTATGATGGGGAGATACACAAAACTCACCGAAGCAGATTTCTTGGAGCTTCTAAGATCTCAATATTAAAATAGACACAAAACACAGTCCTCAAGGCTCATGAAAATGTGTGGAAGAGAATGTCGGGAGAGATAGTCGCAAGACTGGCAACAACATGTGATGTGTACTTACGAATTTTCCTCTGATATAAAGTAAATAAATAAATATTCAAAACAAATAACTAAGAATTTGAAAATCCTACGTGATTGGGGTTTAATCTATAAGTAAGGCTAGCTTTGAACTCATAGTTAACTGTCTACTCTGCCTTGTCAATCAGTGCTGGGTACAAAGGTGCATGCCATTACTTCCAGTTCTATGTGTTTGTGATAATCATCTGTCCTGATAATTGAAAATCACAGATAAAATGAAACGTTTGCAAAATAGGTCAAATTTTACAAATAGTTTTAAATCTTTGTAATTTAACAGGGATACCCTGGAAAGGAATATGTAT
The DNA here is from genome assembly GCA_036346955.1 of Dipus sagitta. NCBI lineage: Eukaryota > Metazoa > Chordata > Mammalia > Rodentia > Dipodidae > Dipus > Dipus sagitta. The sequence continues at coordinate 3,411,245 of CM070789.1, forward strand.
TCGCCATAGATTTGTCCCTAAAGAGATTATCACTTCCTGGCAATTAAAGATATAATTCCAATGAAATACATATGAAACTGTTTCTAAAACTGGAATCGCTGTGTGCAATGTAATCTACAATGTAACTGTGAAGCATAAGAACTTATTTATTTGACAGAGAAAGAAGGAGAAAGAAAGAGAAGACAGAGAGAGAGAAAAGAGAGAGAGAGAGAGAGAGAGAGAGAGAGAGAGACAGAAAGTGAATGGGCGTTCCTGGACCTCCAGCCACTGCAAAGGAACTCCAGACACTTGCGCCCCCTTGTGCATCTGGTTAATGTGGGTCCTGGGGAATTGAACCTGGGGGTCCTTTGGCTTTGCAGGCAAACACCTCAACTGCTAAGCTATCCCTTAAACTAAGTTTTTATTTTATTTTATTTATTTGCATGCAGAGAGAAGAGAGACACACACAGAGAATGGGCAAACAGGGCCTCTAGTGACTGCAAACCAACCCTAGACGCATGTACTTGTGTATCTGGCTTGTAGGGTTCCTGGGTCTTTTGACTTCACAGGCAAACACCTTAATGCTAAGGCATATATCCAGCCCCGGATTGGGATTTTTAATTATTTTGTCGATAAAGTAACATCACAACAAATTCTAACTACGTTAATCGTGGTCCTTGCATTCTGTACTTCCTGTGACTTCGTAAGTAATTGTGAATGTTACTGAATGAACAAATACTACGTTGATTATTTTCCAATAGCTTACTCTTCTTGTGGTCCTTCACCACACCCGAATCCACTGTGGGGTCACGAAGGTTCTCAAGAGCCTCTGTGTTGGGAAACCATCCCTCAGCATACCCGTTCTCGACCTTGAGACTCAATTCTTTCTGCTCAGGCTTCCAGGAATTTTCTCTGGGCTTACAAGGCAAAAGGAATATCGGTATTTGCATATGGGTTTACGTTGCTCATATTTTCCCTTTTAGAAGTTAGGACTCTCCTCGATATCTACTGCCTCACCAGGAGGGAGGTTCTGAGGCAAGAAGGGAGCTCAACACTCATATACAATGTCTCAAGTCCTCTGTGAGGTCTGCAGGTCCCAGGCAGATGTGACCAGATGACTCACATGCTTGTCAGGTGTCTAATTTTTTTCTTTTTGATGGCATTTTTTTTTATTGACAACTTCCATGATTGTAAACAATTTCCCATGGTAATTCTCTTCCTCCCCCCACTTTCCCCTTTGAAACTCCACTCTCCATCATATCCTCTCCCCATCTCAATCAGTCTCTCTTTTATTTTGATGTGATGATCTTTTCATCCATGATGGTCTTGTGTAGGTAGTGTCAGGCACTGTGAGGTCATGGATATCCAGGCTATTTTGTGTCTGGAGGAGCGCATTGTAAGGAGTCCTACCCTTCTTTGGCTCTTACATTCTTTCCACCACCTCTTCTGCAATGGACCCTGAGCTCTGGAAGGTGATAGAGATATTGCAGTGCTGAGCACTCTCTGTCACTTCTTCTCAGCACCATGGTGCCTTCTGAGTCGTCCCAAGGTCACTGACACCTGAAAAGACAAGGATCAGTGTTTATTTCTACCTGCTGACACAGGCCAGTAGGACTCTTATTTGTAGGTTGAACCCCAATCACATAGGTTTTTCAATTTCTTCTTTATTTATTGATATATATATATTTTGTGTGTGTGTGTGTGTGTGTGAGGTAGGGTCTCACTGTAGCTCAGGCTGACCTGGAATTCCCTATGTAATCTCAGGGTGGCCTCGAACTCATGGTAATCCTCCCACCTCTGTCTCCCAAGTGCTGGGATTAAAGGCATGCTCCACCATGCCCCGCTCTATTGATATATTTTTAATTTTCTTTTATTTGTTTGTTTTATTTCAGAAGAAACTTTGTAAGGACACAGCACATGTTGGTACCATCCTGCCCTTCTTCCTATGCACTATGTGGTGGGGGGCCCATAATTGTGGCATTGTGGGCATTTACCGTGTTTTTATGTGATCTGAGTTTCGGGTGCAGCAGACAGTCAGTGAGCACAGGGATATTGCCTCACAACTTCTGGCTCTTCCACCTTCTCTTCCACACATTCCCCTGAGCATTGGTGGCTGTATTTTAAGCCTATTCTAATATTTAGTTCTAGTAGCTTCTAGAAATCTGCTTCAGTACGTTGTGTGTATCTCCCCATCACACTGGTGTAGGTTTTCAAACTCTCCCTTCAAGCAGCCCTGTTGCTCTTCTCAGTTCCTCTGAGCTGTCTCTTGGGTCCTGAGTAACGTGAGCATCTTGACTCATCTTTTGATAGGCGTTCAGGTATCTTTTCTTGAATTGCTGGCGGATTTTTGTTGTCCACAGATCTCAGTGCATCTGTGTAAGAAAAAGCAAGCACTGAATCACAATCTTCATGGGCGCCTCTTGTTGTGTATCACAGAAGGCAGTGGGATTTTACATTTAGAGTCACTGTCATGGTTTCTGTACATTTCAGCCCCCTTGAATCTCACCTCCATGGCAGCATACTATTCGGCTGCCACATAAGAATTCCAAATTACCAGGCCCAAGCCAGGCTAGGGTTACCACAAACAGTAGTTATCATCCTTTGCTTATCTCATGTGCTTATTCACGATTTGTTTTCAGGAGAAGTAGGCACAACTTAGAAGTACCAATCTCAGAATTAATCCCTGTTAGGGTCCTTAAATAGTAAGTACCACATGGCATCCTATTTATCTATGTTGAAGGGAGTCTTTTTGTCGAGGTAGGGTCTCACTCTAGCTCAGGCTGATCTGGAGTTCACTCTGTAGTCTCAGGGTGGCTTTGAACTCCTGGTGATCCTCCTACCCTCCTACCTGTGTTTCCTGAGTGCTGGGATTAAAGTCATGTGCCACCATGCCTGGCTAGCCTTTTTTTTTTTTTTTTTTTTTTTAATAGGATTTTCATTCTCAAAAGCTCCCGTCAAAAAGTTTTGGAACAAATTCTGGATATTCCTTATCAGGATGTACAAGAAGCAGTGTTTGTTTTTTTTTTTAATTTTTTTCTACCTGCTGACACGTGCTACTAGGACTCTTACTTGTAGGTTGAACCACAATCACATAGGTTGTTTTCAATTTCTTATTTATTTTGAATATTCATTCATTTATTTATTTTATTTCAGAAGAAAATTTGTAAGTACACATCACATGTTGAAACCATCATGGCCCTCTCTCCTCCATCCTTCTCTTCTGCACATTTTCCTGAGCACTGGAGACTGTGTTTTGTGTCTTTTTTAATATTGAGTTCTTAGCAGCTTCAAGAAATCTGCTTCTCTGAGTCTTGTGTTTCTTCCCCATCATACTGGTGTGTGTGTGTTCTTCTTTCTTTCCTTCTTCCTTCCTTCCTTCCTTCCTTCTTTCTTTCTTTCTCTCTCTCTCTCTCTCTCTCTTTCTTTCTTTCTCTTTTTAATAACATCTGTTTTCTGAGGTAGAGTCTCACTCTACTGCAGGCTGACCTGGAATTCACTATGTGGTCTCAGGGTGACCGCAAAATCAGTGATCCTCCTACCTGTGCCCATCGAGTGCTGGCATTAAGTGCCTGTGCCACCCCTAACAGGCCTGGTATAGGTTTTAAAACTCTCCCTTCAAGCCGCACTATTGCTCATCTCAATTTCTCTGTGCTGTCTCATCGGTCCCTCGTAAAGTGAGCATCTTGACTCATGCTTTAAAAAAATATATTTTATTTATTTATTTGAGAAAAAGAGGGAGGGAGGGAGGGAGAGAGAGAGAGAGAGAGAGAGGAGAGAGAGAGAGAGGAAGCACACCAGGGCCTCCAGCCACTGCAAATGAACTCCAGATGAATGCGCCCCCTTGTGTGTCTGGTTTATGTGGGTCCTGGAGAATTCAACTAGGATCCTTTGGCTTTGCAGGCAAATGCCTTAACCGCTAAGCCATCTCTCCAGCCCCTTGACTCATGTTTTGATAGGGGTTCAGGTATCTTTTCTTGAATTGTTGGTCGATTTGTGTTGTCCTTGGATCTCATGCGGTGTCGACCCTGAGTATCACAGGAGGCAGTGGGATTTTACACTTAAAGCCACTGTCATGGCTTCTGCACATTTCAGTCCACTATATTCTTACCTAAATGGCACCATACCACTGGGTGCTACGTAAAAATTCAAAATTACCAGGCACAATCCAGCCTAGGTTTACCATAACAATAGTTGTCATTCTTTGGTTATCAGATGTACTTGTTCATAATTTGTTTACAGGAGAAGCAGGCACAACCCTGAGAAATATCAGTGTCAGAATTCATCCCTTCTACAGTCCTTCCTTAGTAAATACCACATAGCATCCTTTTTATCTGTGCTGAAAGGATTCGATATGATGCCATCCTTTCAACTGAAGATACCACGTAGTTTTAGACTTTTTTTTTTCTTATAAGATACTTGTTTTCAAAAGGCCCCGAGGTAAAGATTTGGTACCAATTCTGAATTTTCCTTATCATGATAAAAAGCCCTGGATAACAGTATGTGCCTCTCCTTAAGAGATAGGACTCATATAAATTCTCTCTATTTTTTAAGGTATATTGAGTACTTTCCTTAAAAGGACATAATAGATGTTTTCCAAAAGTGATGGATAATAGTTTCTTTTAAAACAAATCACAATATTTAGGTTATTTAGGTGAAAGCTTCAGCCAGTTCCCACCATACTTTCATTTATTTATTTTTTGTCTTTGTTTTTAAGTTTTATTTATTTATTTGAGAGAGCGCGAGAGAAAAATAGGCAGCCACAGAGGGAAAGAGATGAATGGGCATGCAAGGGCCTGCAACCATTGCAGATGAACTCCAGACGCATGTGGCACCTTGTGCATTTGGCACATGTTCGAGGCCACCCTGAGACTACAGAGTGAATTCCAGGCCAGCCTGACCTAGAGTGAGACCTTACCTTTAAAAACAATACAAAACAAAACAAAAATGTTTAGTGAGACTAGCTGGCTGGCAAGTCTCTGGAATCCCCCTGTCTCTGCCACTCCGATGCTGGCTGTGTCTGCCTTTTACATAGGTGCTGGGTATCCAAAGTCAGGTCCTCGTGCTTTCGTGGTGTTGCACTTGCCTTCTCGTTGCTGGCACAAAATACCTGACCAAAAGCAGCTGATGGGTGGAAAGTTGTTTACTTTGACTTATGTGCATACTGAGGAATCGAACCTCAGACAATTAGGCTTTCAGCAAGCATCTCAAACCCTGGGCCATCTCTCCAGCCCTACCTCCCTGTCTTTTTTTTTTCTTTTTCTGGTTTTTCGAGGTAGGGTCAGTCTCACTCTAGCCCAGTCTGACCTGGAATTCACTATGTAGTCTCAGGGTGGCCTCGAACTCACGGCCATCCTCTACCTCTGTCTCCCGAGTGCTGGGATTAAAGGCGTGCGCCACCACACCCGGCTCCCTGTCCCTCTTTTGAAAGATGGTCTCTCTCCATCCTGGAACTCACCAACTGGGGCTAGACTGGTTGCCTGTTGAGCCTTAGGGATTCACTTGTCTTCACCTCCTCAGCTCTGAAATTACAGGCACAAGTCACCATGGTGGTTTCTTCATGTGGGATCAAACTCAAGTTCTCACACTTACAAGGCAAGCACTTTACGCACTGAGCCAGCATGCATTGTTTCTTTCTTTTTTTAAAAAAATATTTTATTTGGGCTGGAGAGATGGCTTAGCAGTTAAGGCACTTCCCCACGAAGCCTAAGGACCTGGGTTCAATTCCCCAGTATCCATGTAAGCCAGATGCATAAGGTGATGCATGCATCTGGAGTTCATTTGCAGCAGCTGAAAGTCCTGGCATGCCCTCTCTCTCTCTCTGCCTCTTTCTCTCTCTCAAATAAAAAAATAAAATAAATATTAAAAAAATATTTTAGGGCTTGGAGAGATGGCTTAGTGGTTAAGGCACTTGCCTGTGAAGCCCAAGGACCCAGGTTTGATTCTCTAGGTCCCACCTAAGCCAGATGCACAAGGTGGCACATGCAGTCTGGAGTTGGTTTGCAGTGGCTAGAGGCGCTGGTGCACCCAGTCTCTCTCTTTTCCTCTTTCTGTCTCAAATAAAAATAAAAATAATTAAAAATATTTTATTTATTTATTTACTTATTCATGTGTGTGTGAGAGAGAGAAGAGGAAGGGAGGGAGGGAGAGAATGGTTGCACCAGGGCCTCTAGCCACTGCACATGAATTCTACATGCATGTGCCACCCTGTGCATCTGGCTTACTTGTGCTCTGGGGAATCGAACCTGGGTCCTTAGGCTTCGCAGGCAAGCACCTTAACTGCTAAGCCATTTCTCTAGTCCCTGTTGTTTCCTTTTTTATTGCTATCTGCAGAAGAGCAGAATAAGTGATGGGGACCTGCCCTCGGCACCTCTGTGTGTCGGTGCCTGCTAACCGACAGGTAGGCTGCACAGCTGTCTGATGCTTTCTTCTACCCGGTCCTGTTTGACACACAGCAGGGAGTCTGTAAATATGCATTAGATGAATAAGCAAATGTTACCTGCGCAGAACCTTTCAAGTAGAGTGAGGGGCAACTAGGGGTTTTCAGCATGATCTGAGAGCAGGAAACATTCATGCCCCAGACAGCCTTCACTCTTCATGACTCTCTCCCTTTCCTCTAACTCTGTCTCTGCAGAAATCCATGAAATAATGCAACCTCAACTTTATTCTTAATTATTTTAATTCTAGCTTGAGAACCCTTTAACTTGTGGAGAGGGGAGGAGGGAGGCCAAGAATTAGAGATCGTGCTGCCACCTAGCGGACGGAAGTGGTAGGACATGTACCTTCCTAGAGAAGGTCAGAGGCAATAGTTGGAAATTTCGTTAGCAGAGCAAGCGAGAGCTCCCAAAAGCTCTTGGTTTGGTTAGTGACCTCAGGAAGTGAAGGAGGAGGGGCAGTTAGCCCACGTCTGCAAAAGAGTTGAAGTCAGGAAGTCACATTGGGATCTGCTCTCCCCCTTCCTTTATTTTTAGTGGTGTGTGTGTGTATGCAGAGAAAGTGGATCCTTTTCTTTATTCTGCTCAGCGAAATGATAAAAGTTGTTAAGAATAGTCTGGAGGGATGGCTTAGCGGTTAAAGCGCTTGCCTGAAAAGCCAAAGGACCCAGGTTCAATTCCTCATGATCCACGTTAGCCAGATGCACAAGGGGGCACACATATCTGGTGTTCGTTTGCAGTGTCTGGAGGCCCTGATGCGCCCATTCTCTCTCTCTCTTTCTCTCTCTCTCTCTCTCCCTCTTTCTCTGTCAAATAAATAAATAAAAACAAAATATTTTAAAAAATGTTAAGAATGACTCTTTTTGGATGGTGAAAATGTAGTATTTTCCCTCCCTCAATCAAAAAATTTGATTTAAGTGACATCACTTTCTCCTGGCCTGTAAGGCATCTTTTGAGAAGTTAGCTGTCAGATGAATTGAATTACTTAAACTTTTCTTTTGTCAATTTATTCAAGGGCTGGCGATTTGGCTAAGCGGCTAAGGCGCTTGCCTGCAAAGTCTAATGACCTGAGTTCTATTCCCCAGTTCCCATGTAAAGCTAGATGCACAGTGGTGCATGCATTTGGAGTTCATTTGCAGCGGCTAGAGGTCATGGTGATCCATTCTCTTCCTCTCTATGTCTGTCTTTTTTCTCTCTCCTTGAAAGTAAATAAAAGCTTAAAAAATTTAAAAAAAATTGCCGGACGTGAAGATGCGTGTCTTTAGTCCCAGCACTTGGGAGGCAGAGGTAGGAGGATCACTGAGTTCAAGGCCAGCCTGGGACTACAGAGTAAGTTCCAGGCCTAGAGTGAGAGCATACCTAGAAACAAACAATTATTACTTCTCTCTCTCAGTTCCGTTTTCCTGTTAGAATATTGATAATTTCTCTGTGTTTTCTGAAAGCTCATTGAATTTCCTTAAAACAGGGGTTTTAAAAATTCTTCACTCAAGTGTTTGTACATACTTGTTATTATCTCGTTAGTTTCCGGCACCTTCGTGTTAGGTCTTGCTTCCCTGACACACACACACACAAGTTTGTGTGTGTGTGTGTGTGTGTGTGTGTGTGTGTGTGTTGGTGTGCAAGTGTGGAGGTGAGAGGACAACTTTGGGTGTGTGTCCTGTCCTTCTACCTTGAGACAGTCTCTTATTCACCACGCCAGTGAACTTCTGGGATTCTTCTGTCTTGTCCTCCTGTTTTCTTATAGGCGCACTGGGATTCCCAGATGTGTACTACCGATTTTGCTTTTTTGTTTTTAAAGGTTTTATTTTTATTTATTTATTTATTAGAGTCAAAGAGAGGGAGGGAGAGAGAGAGAGGGAGAGAGAGAGAGTGAGAATGGGTGCTCCAGGGCCTCTAGCCACTGCAAAGGAACTCCAGACGCATGTGCTACCATGTGCATCTGGCTTAACGTGGGGCCTGGAGAATCGAACCATGGTCCTTAGGCTTCACAGGCATGTGCCTTAACCGCTAAGCCATTTCTCCAGCCCCAGATTTTGTTTTTGCTGTGGGTTCTGGGGATCTGAACTCGGGTCCACGGAGCAGTTTATATTTGAGAGGGAGGGAGAGAGAGAGAGGGGGAATGGGCACGTCAGGGCCTCCAGCCACTGCAAACAGAACTCCAGCCACATGCGCCACCTTGTGCATCTGGCTTTTCGTGGGTCCTGGGGAATCGAACCTGGGTCCTTTTGGCTTTGCCGGCAAGCGCCTTAACTGCTAAGCCATCTCTACGGCAGAGCAGTTCTTGATGCCTGTTGATGTGTGACATCATCCACACCTGGAAGGACTAGCTGTCTGTTGCATTCTTTAGAATCTAGCGTCGGGTCTGTTTCTGCTGAAATTCAAGGGGGTCGCTTCCGTCTTGGAGCCTGGAGGTCTTTCTGCTCTCAGCACTTCAGGTTCACGGTGCGCTGCTTGTGCATCACCGTTTCAACACTAGAGGGCGCTCCGAGCTCAGGCTTGTTCTAAATCTGCAGTTCACCATGAACCCTTTTCCTATGGACCAGGTCCTCTGTGGAATTCTGCCTAGCTCTGGGCAAAATTTTCACGGAGGGACTAGGACCAGGCTTCTGTCCCCTCCTGGCCATGGACTTGGTAACACTGCATCATACGTTGAATTCACAGCCCACTGGCTCACACTGCTATGGGCTGACTTTTTGCTGAGGTGGAATTTTTTAAAAAACATTTTTTGTTATTTATTTATCTGAGAGAGGGAAAGAGGCAGAGAGAGAGAGAGAGAGAGAGAGAGAGAGAGAGAGAGAGAATGGGCGCAGGCATTTGCAGGCAAGTGCCTTAACCGCTAAGCCATCTCTCCAGCCCAGAATTTTTTTTTGGGAGGGAGGGGTGTTTCGAGGTAGGGTCTCACTCTAGCCCAGGCTGACGTGGAATTCACTATGTAGTCTCAGGGTGGTCTTGAACTCATGGCGATCCCCCTACCTCTGCCTCCCGAGTGCTGGGATTAAACGTGTACACCACCATGCCCTGCTTGTGCTAGTGAACGGAACCCGGGCCCTTAGGCTTTGCAAGGAAGCCCCTTAATCACTGAGCCATCTCTCCAGCCCTTTCACCTTATCTTTTTTTTTTTTTTTTTTTTTTGGTTTTTCCAGGTAGGGTCTCACTCTAGCCCAGGCTGACCTGGAATTCATTATATAGTCTCAGGGTGGCCTCGAACTCATGGCAATCCTCCTACCTCTGCCTCCTGGGTGCTGGGATTAAAGGCGTGCGCCACCACGCTGGCTGGTTCACCTTATCTTAATGGACACAGTTTTGCCCTGCTGTTGGTCACTGTGGTGGTTAGTTTTCTGTGTCAAGGTGGCTAGATTTGAGCTCCTAGCTGTTCAGTCCACACTCACTGGGGAACGTTCTGATCTATGTGCTTAGTTACTTGACTTTAAGCAAAAGATATTACCTGTAACAAGTGGGTGGTGAGTCACCTAAGCAGGTCAATGCTCTCCGGGAACCATTGAAGGAAGGTTCTTGAACTGATTGTTAAGACTGCACCGTTCATTCCTGCCGGTTTCCAGCTTACGTACAGCTTTGTTGAAAGCTGGACTATGGCACATTAGCATTTATAGTTGATTCGAGCGGATAATCCAAGCAAATTGGCCACCTCCTCCAGCCTATGAGAGGTTTGGGGTCTCCCTGAAGGGGCCTAAAGGTAGCAGAACTTTTATAGGGAGAACATGGAGGAAAGGCAAGGAAATGATTCCATCTGAAAAATACCCAGAGCTGAGCTGGCAGCTTCTGATTGGGCTAGAATATGACCACTTACACCCAGCTGGATTTTGTGGTTTGTTTATATAGGAACCCAGAGTGCTGGAGTTTGCCCATCTCCTAACCTCTCAGTTCATGACTTGAGTAGACTTCTGACTTGTAAGAACTGCAGTCTCACGAGCCGATTCTTTCAAATCTCTCTCCTTCTAACACTGATACTTTCTTACCAGCGAATTTCACCCCCACCACAACCAAAGTGTAAAACAAAGCAAATTAGGCATAATTGTTGGTGAAGATAAGTTTGTTAGCATTAAACTATTTCTTTGGAGCCAGGTGTGGTGGCACACGCCTTTGATCCCAGCACTTGGGAGGCAGAGGTAGGAGGATCACTGTGAGTTCGAGGTCACCCTGAGACTACATAGTGAATTCCAGGTCAGCCTGGGTTAGAGTGAGACCCTACCTCAAACAAACAAACAAACAAACAACCCAAAAAACAACCATATACATATATTCGGGGGCTGGAGAGCTGGCTCAGCAGTTAATGGTGCTTAATTCCTCAGTTCCCATGTGGAGGCAGATGCACGAAGAGGTACATGTGTCTGGAGTTTGCGGTGACAAGAAGACCTACTGCGCGCTCTCTCTCTGTCAAAAGTTTATTTATTTACAAGCAGAGAGAGAGATAGAGAGAAGAGCAACAGAGAACAGGCACTCCAGGGCTTCTAGCAGCTGCAAACAAACTCCATATGCACGCACCACTTTGTGCATTTGGCTTTATATGGGTACTGGGGAATTGAATCTGGGTCATTAGGCTTTCCAAGCAAGTCCCTTAACTGCTGAGCCATCTCTCTCTTTCTCTCTCTGTCTTTTAAATAAATAAAAATATATGTCTTTGGCATTCAATTACTATGAAAATTGCTCAAATTATATAAATTATCTATTATAATTATATAAATTATATAAATCTTTACAACATTTGATACTTGTTTTCTTTTTAATGAATTTTTTTTCATTTTTATTTTTTATTTTATTTTATTTTTACAGTCAGTTTGGTACCATTATTAGGCTCATCCGTGACCTACCCCCTCCCCTTTTTAATGAATTTATTTGAGAGTGTGAAAGAGGCAGAGAGAGAGAGAGAGAGAGGGGAGAGAGGGAGAAAATGGGCGAGCCAGGGCTTCCAGCCAATGCAAACGAACTCCAGATGCACGTGCCACGTTGTGCATCTGGTTTACGTGGGTCCTGGGGAATTGAACCGAGGTCCTTTGGCTTTGCAGGCAAGCGCCTTAACCACTGAGCCATCTCTCCAGCCCTTGGTAGTTGTTTTAAATTTAAAAACCTATGTTGGAAGTGTACTTCTTTACAATCACCGTGGAGTGTGTATGTGTGAAATGCTTTTCAGTGTGTGTATATAGTATGTGATGTGTGGTGTTCGTACATGTGTCTGCAGGTGCATGTGTGGGGACAAGAGGATGACATACGGTGTTCTCTTTCATCACGTGTCCACCTTGTTTCCCTGAAGCAGAGTTTCTCACTGAGCCTGGAGCTCCCCTGGCTTTTTGCTTAGACTGGCTGACCAGGAAACCTAGAGACCCTTGTGCTTGTGCAGCCAGCACTCTTACTGTCCTCCAGCCCATCTTCCTGATTTTTAAAAATTAAATATATGGGGCTGGAGAGATGGCTTAGCGGTTAAGCGCTTGCCTGTGAAGCCTAAGGACCCCGGTTCGAGGCTCGATTCCCCAGGACCCACGTTAGCTAGATGCACAAGGGGGCGCACGCGTCTGGAGTTCGTTTGCAGTGGCCGGAGGCCCTGGTGCGCCCATTCTGTCTCTCTCTATCTGCCTCTTTCTCTCTGTCACTCTCAAATATAAAATAAATAAACAAAAAAATTAAAAAAAATTAAATATATATATATAAATTTATTTGAGAGAGAGGCAGATAGAGAGAGACAGAGAGAGAATGAGTGCATCAGGGCCTCCAGCCACTGCAAATGAACTCCAGACTCGTGCACCACCTTCTGCATCTGGCTTACGTGGGCCCTGGGGGAGTCAAACCTGGGTCCTTTGCCTTTGCAGGCAGGAGCCTTAATTGCGAAGCCATGTCTCCAGCCCTGTGTTTTTTTTTTTTTTCTTTTGAGGTAAGGTCTCGCTCTAGCCCAGGCTGACCTGGAATTCACTATGTAGTCTCAGGGTGGCCTCCAACTCACGGTGATCCTCCTACCTCTGCCTCCCACATGCTGGCTGCCACCATGCCCAGCCTCACAGCTTGCTTAGATGGGAGACTTAGGAGGTCTTGATTGATTAAATAATCATAGAATGTCTCTGGTCGTGGGACTATTTTAAGAGACAAAGAAGAGAGTGTGAACAGGGCAGGGCACCTGGACAGGTAGAGGAGCTGAGATTGATTTACACCTGTTCCAAATCTGTGTTTGCTGGGCACAGGGGTTGCCATGGGAGAGAAAACAGCTGCTCATCCACAGTTCAAAGCTCCCTCCATCCTGCCAAAGTGCTGCTTTCTGAGCTGGTTTGGAGTAAAGTTAGGCAAATCTCTGGTTTCTGCTTACTTCGTGGATTCTGTTGATTTAGGCTCAGGGTTTTATGGTGACCTCTGGGTTTCATATCATCCAGGGGGTGGACTGTCTGCTCCTTCTTTTCAAGCCCAGTTCCAGGGAGCTCTAAGGCTTCCTGGATTTAAAAAATATGATTTGTTTTTATTTATTTGAAAGAGAGAAAGGGAGGGAGAGAGAGAATGGGCGCATTAGGGCCTCCAGCCACTGCAAACGAACTCCAGACACATGTGCCACCTTGTGTATCTGGCTAACATGGGTCCTGGGGAGTCGAACCTGGGTCCTTTGACTTTGCAGGCAAATGCCTTAACCACTAAGCCATCCCTCCAGCCCCTTCCTGGCTTTTTAACAAGACCTGTTGATCTTAGCTCATCAGAAAGGTTGCAGCTGCTAATAACCCCTGAAAGGGTCGCTAGATGGCTGCTGAAGGCAGAGCCCGGAGCTAGTCTGTTGGTCTGCTTGCTTTTCCTGAGTGGATTGATGAGATGAGGTTCAGAAGGTCATGTGGAGGTTTGATTCAGGTGTGCCCCATAAACCCAGCTGTTCTGAATGCCAGGTTCCCAGCTGATGGAGATTTGGGAATTAACGCCTCCTGGAGGCGATGTATTGTTGGGGGTGGGCTTATGGGTGTTATAGCCAGTGTCCCCTTGCCAGTGTTTTGGCACACTGTCCTGCTGCTGTTGTCCACCTAATGTTGGCCCAGGGGTGATGTCCACCCTCTGCTCATGCCATTGTTTTCTCTGTGATCATGGAGCTTCCCCTCAAGTCTGTAAGCCAAAATAAACCTTTCTTTTTCCCACAAGCTGCTCTTGGTTGGGTGATTTCTACCAGCAATGTGAACCTCACTGCAACAGTAAAGTTGGTACCGAGGAGTGGGGTTGCTGCTAGACACCTGACTGTGTGGCTTTGGCCTTTTGGAGCTGCTTTTCAAGAGGAATGTGGAAGGATTTGAAATCTTGGCCTAAGAGATGCCTTGAAGTGCTGTAAGTACAGCTTGATGGACTATTCTGGTCAGAGTTGAAAGACCTGAATGCAGTAAGAACTATGGACTGTGAGGTTTGGCTTATGAGGGTGAGAAAGAGCTTTGCCTGGACTGGGCTAGAGGCAGTTGGTGTGAGAGGCTTGCTGTTATGCCTGTGTCCTGAGAAATTGAGCAGGGTTTCTTTGCATAGAAATGGACTGGTGTGAGCAGAGGGATATGGCACAGAAAAAAAATGAAATATTTGGGTGAAACTGCTGCCCATTCAGCTGCAATTGAGATATTACAACCTTTGAGATTGGGCTGGCTGACTGGCACTGAGACAGCAGGAAGAATGTAGACTCTTTTGAAGAGGCCTGTGTGCTCGAGGAGTGTCCTGTTCTTCAAAGTCTGCTTTATTCCCTCTTGGATCAACAAATTGGCACCCTACCCAGAAATGCAGGAAAAAGAGAGTCATTGAGTTTGCAAAATGGTCTTGTGTTTTGGAAATGGCCATGGGCAGTGTGAAGCAAGTTTGCTGGATGCCTGCATGGAGACCCCATGGGGCCATGAGGATGAACTGTGGGTTGCAGTGGAGACCCAGTGGAGATCCTGGGACCACGAGATGGCTGCTAAGGAGAGCTGCTGGCCCTGGATAAAGTTTTCCAGGACTGTGAGTGCCTAGCTGGAGGGGTGGAATTGGAACCCCAGAGACTTGTCAGTGCTTAGAATTATCATACTTGGAGACTTGTCACTGATTAGAGTTGTTGGACTTGGAGCTACAGAGTTGGATGTTTGCCCTGGTTGTTTTAAATCTTGTTTTGGTTGAATATTTCTTTGCTATCCCCAGTACTATCTTTTGCAGTGTGAATGTTTATTCTGTGCCATTATGGCTTTTTTTTTTTTTTTTTTTTTGCATTATGGCTCAGTTAAAATATCTTGGACTATTGGAATGTTTGAATATCACTGGGAATGATTAAAAACACACTATAGGAACTTTTAAAGTTGGATGAATGCATTGTATTTTATATCGTGTGTGGTTAGTAGTTTAAGGGGGCTAGGGGCGGAATGTGGTGGTTTGATTCAGGTGTCCTCCATAAACGTAGGTGTTCTGAATGCTAGGCTCCCAGCTGATGGCAATTTGGAAATTAAAGCCACCTGGAGGCAGCGTATTGTCGGGGGTGGGCTTATGGGTGTTGTAACCAGCTTCCTCTTGCCAGTGTTTGGCACACTCTTCTGTTGCTGTTACCCATCTGATGTGGGCCAGAAGGTGGTATCCACCTCTGCTCATGCCATTGTTTTCCCCTGCCATCATGAAGCTTCCCCTTGAGTCTGTAAGCTAAAATAAACCTTTTTTTCCTATAAGCTACTCTTGGTCGGGTATTTTCTGCCAGAAATGCAAACCTGACTGCAACAGGTACCAATTAAGTTTAATTTTTCCTTTCTTTTTTATTATTGAAAACTTCTATAATTATAGATAATAAACCATAATTCCCTCCCCTGACTTTCTTCTTCACAACTCCACTCTCCATCACATCCCCTCTCCCTCTCAATTTTTTTATTTTGATGTCATGATCTTTTCCTCCTATTATACTGGTCTTGTGTAGGTAGTGTCAGGCACTGTGAGGTCATGGATATCCAGGCCATTTTGTATCTGGGGGAGCACATTGTAAGGAGTCCTACCCTTCCTTTGGCTCTTACATTCTTTCCGCCACCTCTTCTGCAATGGACCCTGAGCCTTGGAAAGTGTGATAGAGATGTTTCAGTGCTGAGCACTCATCTGTCACTTCTTCTCAGCACCATGGTGTCTTTTGAATCATCCCAGAGGTCATCACCATCTGAAAAGAGAAGCTTCTCCAATCAAAAGTGAAAGTAGCATTAACATATGTGTATGAACATTGAGAAAAGTGCTTACTGGGCAGTTTGGTGAGCATAGTATATACATTTAGCCAGACACCAGCAGACGTTACACCCCTAGGGCTCATGACTCCCCTCATCATAGGTTTTCAGTATCAGGCATATATTCTTTCCTATGGAGCAGGCCTCCACTCCAATAAATTTAATTTTTCTTTATTTTCCTTCTCTCTCTCTTTCTTTCTTTGTTCTCTCTCCTCCCTTCCCCTCTTTTAAAGTCAAGTTATTCTACTTGGAAATCTACTTGTTACCACTTAGCATGCTTTATTTCTGTTTGTTTTTCTGTCTTTCCCCTTTTAAGTTCAGGTGCTTTTTTTTTTCCTCCCGAGGTAGGGTCTCACTCTAGCCCAGGCTGACCTGGAATTCACTATGTAGTCTCAGGGTGGCCCCCAAGTCACAGTGATCCTCCTGTCTCTCCCTCCAGAATGCTGGGTGCTACCAAGCGCCGCCTCACAGCTTTGTTAGATGTGAGGCTTAGGAGGTCTTGAATGATTAAATAGTCATTGAATTGTCCCTGTTTAGTCCTGGGACATATATTCTCTCCCGTGGAGTGGTCCTCCACTTATATTGATCCTCCTACCTCTGCCTCCCAAGTGCTGGGATTAAAGGCATGCACCACCACGCCAGGCTTTTTTTTTTTTTTTTCTTTTTTCTTTCCTTTTTTAACATAGGGTCAGGCTGACCTGGAATTCACTACATAGTCTCAGGCTGGCCTCGAACTCATAGTGATCTTCCTACTTCTGCTTCCCAAGTGTTGAGATTAAAGGTGGCTCCTTGAAAAGTTTTAAACATCTCTCACAGGCTGGAGAGATGGCTTAGTGGTTAAGACACTTGCCTGAAAAGCCAAAGGACACAGGTTTGATTCCCCGGGACCCATGTAAGCCAGATGCACATGGTGGGGCATGTGTCTGGAGTTCATTTGTAGAGGTGGAAGGTCCTGGTGCACCCATTCTCTCTCTTTCTATCTGCTTCTCTCTCCCAAATAAAATAAAATAAATAAAAGATTAAAAAAACCTTAAAATTAAAATTGATATCTCCTTAAAAAAATGCTTGCTGGGCACGGTGGCATGTGCCTCTAATCCCAGCACTTGGGAGGCAGAGGTAGGAGGATAGACTACATAGTGAATTCCGGGTCAGCCTGGGCTAGAGTGAAACCTTACCTTGAAAAACAAAACAGAAAACAAACAAACAAAAATCTCTCACATCTGAAATTTTACCACAGTGGCAGCTATGGAGAAGTTCTCTGTCTTTTTCTTTTTCCTCATCTATAGAATTTTCTTCCTGCTGTTTGTCTTTGTATATCTTTCTTTCTGTATGACATGCTATATGCAGAGAAAATCCTTGGGAATTAGTCTCTCATTCTGTTCTCATGAGAAGCAGTCCCACGGTGTGTGTGTGAGTTAGTTCTCCCTCTCGAGTACACCGTAAACCCTGCTGTCCTTAGTCTCAGTTGTTTTCGGCTTGGACTCTGGTGACTGTCACATCATGTAGATCAGGACCCCCCAATCTTTTTTCACCCCAGACCTCTTTTCACCCAATGAGTTTTTTTTTTTTTTTTTTTGAGGTAGGGTCTCGCTCTAGCCCAGGCTGACCTGGAATTCACTATGTAGTCTCAGGGTGGACTGGAACTCATGGCAATCCTCCTACCTCTGCCTCCTGAGTGCTGGGATTAAAGGCGTGCGCCACCACCCCTGCTTCACCCAGCAAGTTTTTATACAACTATGAGTGTATAGAAGAGGTATTAGTAATTCTTCTTCTTCTTCTTCTTCTTCTTCTTCTTCTTCTTCTTCTTCTTATTATTATTATTATTATTATTATTATTATTATTTGGTTATTCAGGGTAGGGTCTAGCTCTATCCCCAGGCTGATCTGGAATTCACTGTGTAGTCTCAGGGTGGCCTGGAACTCAGTGATCCTCCTCCCTCTGCCTCCTGAGTGCTGGGATTAAAGGCGTGCTCCACCACGCCTGGCTTTTACTTCTCATTATTTTCACAAAATACTACACAAAAGCAATTTAAGGAAAGAAGGGGTTATTCGGGCTCGTAGTTTGAGGTGTAGTCATCAAGGCAGGGAAGTGCTGGAAGCAGGAACTGGAGGAGGAGGCCACCTGTGCAGCCAGGAAGGAGAGCGAGAGAACGAGAGCTAGTGAGAGAGAGGGTGAGAGAGAGAGAGAGAGAGAGAGGGAGAGAGAGGGAGAGACAGAGGAAGAGCAAGAGGGAGATAGCGAGCAAGGGAGAGATAGCAAGAGAGAGCGAGCGAGACAGAGAGAGGGAGAGAGCAAAAGCAAGAGTAGGAGAGAGAGAGAGAGAGCGAGAACAAGAGAAAGGGAGAGAGAGAGTGAGAGTGAGAGAGAGAGAGAGAGAGAGAGAGCGAGCAAAAGCCAAAAAAAGAAAGGGAGGGGAGAATGATTACATGAAAACAGAAGAGAGAGCAGCTGGAAATGTGAAGGGCTTGAGGTGGGGGGGGGTACTTGGGAGGGAAAAAGGGAGGGTGGAGGATGGTGGGAGAGGGTTCTGATCATCGTATATTGTCTATTTTATGGATAAAAATAAAAAAAAATGTCAGTCTTCCCTCCTCAGTTAACAGTTCTCTGGAAACACCCTCACAGGTCCACCCAAGAGTGGGTTTCCATGGGGATTCTAAATCCAGCTGACAATGAAGATGAACTATCACAACAGGCATATGAAATAGTTATGCAGCCAGATGCACAAGGTGGAGCACACATCTGGATTTCATTTGCAGAGGCTGGAGGCCCTGGCATGTCCCATTCTCTCTCTTTCTTCTCTCTCTCAAATAAATAAGTTAATAAAATATTTAACAAATAGTTACACAGACCAAACATTTGCTGATAATAAATCACACAGCAATTTATACTGAAACAATTCTTCGGCATATGTGTGATTTTATCATTTAATAAACATGAAAAAGTTTTATGGCGGTGAGGTGGATGTGCTTGTTTATTTTCACTGACAGAACTAAATCTGGGCTGAATATTTAATACTGCAGGGCACAGCATCTCCGGTGTCTTTTGGAGTTAATCAATACTTCACTTTGCATTTGTCAATGTGGAAAGAGTCACTGTTCATAAAGATGTGGTTCACAAAAGGAAGAGTATGTTTAGGGCCATCTCAGAAATTGTTGAAAGTTCTGTCCTAATCCCAAGTCAGAATTCAAACACAAAACAAAACAAGCTGGGCATGGTGGTGCACGCCTTAAATCCCAGCACTTGGGAAGCAGAGGTAGGAGGATCACCGTGAGTTCGAGGCCACCCTGAGACTACATAGTAAATTCCAGGTCAGCCTGGGCTAGCGTGAAACCCTACCTGGAAAAACCCAAACCAAACTACAAAACAGAAAGTGGCAGCAGAATTCAGTAATGGAGTCAAAGGAGGAGGGAAAGTGCCCTGTATAAGTAAGAAAGCAAAGTCGGGTGGAGGAACCAAGGAATAAGTAACAATAAGCCAAAATGCTCTGTCTCCTCTTTAGTGAGAGACTTTCCACCAATGCTGAGGAAGAAAAGAAACTATGGCCTCCCAAGTTCCCTTGTAGTTCTACTCTGAGAAGTGATTAAATAAATTTTAATATTCTTATCTTTCATGACATCAATTCTGCTTTAAGCTTTCTCTCTCTCTCTCTCTCTGTTTGGTTTATAGAGTAGGGTCTTGCTCTAGCCCAAGTTGACCTGGAACTGACCATGTAGTCTCAGGCTGGTCTCAAGCTCACAGCGATCCTTCTACCTCTGCCTCCTGAGTGCTGGGATTAAAGGCATGCGCCACCACGCCTGACCCACCTGAAGAGTTTTAATAGAACTTATGCTGACCCATTTGTATATATATATATTGGGTTGTGAAAAAGTGTTTATTTTTTTTTGCTTGTGTATGTGATGTATTATGTGTACTGTATGCATGCGTGTGTGTGCATATGTGCACACCATACATGTGCATACAGCAGCCCAGGAGAACTATTGCTCAACTGCATACTTCCTTGAGATGGGGTCACTACTCGGAGCTGATGTTTTCCGTCAGTGAGCCCCAGTGATTCTCTGATCTCTGCCACTCACCCCTGTGGACAAGTGGGAGTGACCAGGCCTAGCTTCTATTTTTGTCGGTTTATTAATTTATTTATTTGCAGGCCAAGAGATAGATAAATAGATAATCAGAGTAGGAGCCCATCAGGCCTCTTGAAACTGCAAACTCCAGACAGTTGGGCCACTTCGCACATCTGGCCAGTAGGCTTTGCAAGCAAGCACCTTTACTGTCTGAGCCAGCCCCCCCTGCCCCCCGCCCCCACCCCAAGCCCCCATCCCTCCACTCCTATCCCCATGCGTGCTTTTTACACGGGTTCAGGAGGAAATGAATTCAAGAGGTCTCAGGTTGTTCCAGGCCCCCATGCTTAAGTGGGAAGCCATTTTAACTACTGAGCCACCTCCCCAGTCCTGTGAAAAAGTATTTTTAAAGGATTGATGATATGTGAGTCACTTGGTACAAGAGCTGAGATATATCTACACCTCATCCATGTTTGTTATTGTATTTGCACAAGGGTGAAGAATAATTTTGTGATGTCTCACAGTGTGTAGGCTGTTTCTGATGGACCTCTGTCTGTTTGGCGTTCTTTCTCACTGAAAGTTTCTGCAGCCCAACATGAGGACATGTTTGAATATTTTGAGATTTTTTTTTCCCCAGTGGACCGGATGACATTTTTGACATTTTAGCATGAAGTTGGAGACTGATTTTGAAAGTTCATGCCAAAATCTTTCTTTGCCAGTCTCTTGAGTTTTAGGGGGAACCAGAGATGTTTTGAAATAAATCAACCATTAGATGTCACTTCTTACTGCTTTCAGTTTTAGGAACTGTGTCCTAGGTGAAAACTTTATTTTTTTTTTCTGTTCTTCTTAAGATCCATAAATAGTCTCCATGTGAGAGCTAAACGGGAAACCTAATTTTAGATGAACTGATAGAAGATAATACTCAGCCTCTTGGAATGATTGAGCTTTGTGCCTGTTTTAAACTGGCCTGACTCAGTGTCCCTAGTTGTCTTAGCCTGCAAATGCCATACTGTTTTTTCTTCTCACTGATATTGGCAGAGCACTGTTTCTTCATCAGACACCTTTGCTGGGGCTTACCTTGACTGGTGATTTTTTTTATTGAAATATTTTATTCCTTTATTTACTTATTTGAGAAACAGAGAGAGAGAGAGAGAGAGAGAGAGAGAGAGAGAGAGAGAGAAAGAAAGAATGGGCACACCAGGGCCTCTAGCCATTGCAAACCAATTCCAGATGCATCTGGCTTATGTGGGTACTGGGGAATCGAACCTGGGTCCTTAGGCTTCCTGGGCAAGTGCCTTAACCTCTAAGCCATCTCTCCAGCCCGGCTCATGGTTTTTAATGTTCACTGCTGGGGATGGTGACATGCACTGTTGATTGCTGCACTCCGGAAAGAGAGGCAGGAGAATTGCCGTAAGATCCAGGACCACTTGATCTACCTCAAGTCGACTTGATCTACGTAGCGTGACAAACAAAACAAAAAGAAAGCTTAATTAATTAAACATTCATTAAGTGAAACAATATGTATATATATATGAGATACCTTCCAGAGCTTCTTGTCCAGAAAGCTTCTGCTAACCCAAGCTGGTCAGGACCAGCTGCGTACTTCCCTGTCTGTGTGAGTAGTTACAATGCTGTGGGGGCTTGAATGTAAAATGTCTCTCGATTAAGTCTCTCACCCAGTCTCCAGCTGGTGGAGCTATGGGAGCTGGGACCTTGCTGGAGGAGGTAGTCACCGGAGGCTGGCTTGGGGGTACCTGGTTCCGGTTGCTGTCTCTCTGTTTCCTGTTTGCTCTGAGGTGAGCAGGTCTCCTCTGCCACACATTCCGACAACCAGCAGGCCCTTCCCAGGTGCTTGCAAGAAGTTGAGTGACAATGGACTAAATCCTCTGAAATGGGCTCAGATCAGTCTTTCCTCTCTCTCTATATATAATTTATTTATTTATTTGACAGACAGAGAGAGAGATGGAGAGAGAGAGGAGAGAGAGAGAATGGGCGCACCAGGGCCTCCGTGGGCCCTGGGGAATCGAACCTGGGTCCTTCAACTTTGCAGGCAAATGCCTTCACCACTAAGCCATCCCTCTAGCCCCAGTCTTTCCTCCTTAAGTTGTTTCTGACTGATTTTTTCATCACAGGCAAAGAATAACGAACAAGGTGATTGAGGCCGGCGTGGTGAGGGTGAGTTACTTCTTTCTGTGACCAAATACCTGTCAGAAAGCAACGTTAGGGTTGGAGAGATGGCTTAGCACTGAAGGCAAAGCCAAAGGACCCAGGTTCGATTCTCCAGGGCTCACGTAAGCCAGATGCACAGGATGGTGCTTGAGTCTGCAGTTCCTTTGCAGTGGCTGGAGGCCCTGGTGCACCCATTCTCTCTCTCTCCCTCTCAAATAAATAAGTAAATAAATAAAATTAAATATTTTTAAAAAAGCATTGTAAGCAAGGAGGGGTTTGTTTCGGCTTGTAGTTTGTGGGGACGTGGCACATCATGGCGGGGAAGGTACGACAGCAGGAGCCCGAGCTAGCTGGTCACCTGTATCTTCAGTCAGGAGGTGGGACCAGGCTACAAACCTCAAGGCTCACCCCTAGTGACCCACTTCCTCCACCTCCTAAAGGTTCCCCAACCTCTCCAAACAGTACTGCCTGCTGGGGACCAAGTGTTCAAGCTCACGACTCTCTGAGGGGACATTTCACATTCAAACCATAGCGGATGGCTTGGAAGGAAAAAGATCAGAGTAGAAATGGAAGGTTTAAAATGATATAATGGGTGGCTTAGCGGTTAAGCGCTTGCCTGTGAAGCCTAAGGACCCTAGTTCGAGGCTCGATTCCGCAGGACCCGCGTAAGCCAGATGCACAAGGGGGCGCACACATCTGGAGTGCGTCTGCAGTGGCTGGAGGCCCTGGTGCGCCCATTCTCTCTCTCTCTCTCTCTCTATCTTCCTCTTTCTCTCTGTGTCTGTCACTCTCAAATAAATAAATAAAAATGAACAAAATTTTAAAATGATATAATGGGGAGCTTCCCCTCCCCTCCAACCAAACACTACAGCCAACAGTGCCTCCTGGCTAAGCTCTCCAGATCCTCTCTGTGAGAGTTCTGCCAGGCTTTTGGGTCAAGAGCACTTTGCGACCTGCACAAGGGAAAGAAAGGACAGTGGCTCTGCCAGCCGGGAGAGCAGAGCATGAACAGAGAATGGGCAGCTGAGGAACATGGGCTTTCATAAACAGAACTGGGGCAGCCAGCAAAGTGGTTGAATGAGATCGTCTTCAGAAAAAAAAAAAAAAATCACTACTTCCATCTTAAAAAAAAATTTTTTTTTGTTTATTTTTATTTATTTATTTGAGAGTGACAGCCAGACAGAGAGAGAAAGAGGCAGATAGATAGAGAGAGAAAATAGGCACGCCAGGGCCTCCGTTCCCTGAAAACAGAGTCCAGATGCATGTGCCACCTTGTGCATCTGGTTTACGTGGGTCCTGGAGAATCGATCGTCGAACCAGGGTCCACTGCGGTCCTTAGGCTTCACAGGCAAGCGCTAAACCGCTCAGCCATCCCTGGGCATAACTTCTTCTCTAATCCTCAGAATTAATTAGCTTCAGAATTAGCTTTCTGTAGAGAGAACATATTTATGCACTTTTCTGTAAATGTATTTATGTGAGTCCATGCTTGGTGTTACACACAAAGGAGATCACCCCTTTGTTGTTTTTCTCCCACCCACTTCAAAAAATATTTCTCTATTTTGTGTGTGCATGTGTGCATGCATGCACATGTGTGTATGTGTGTGTGTGTGTGTGTGTGTGTGTGTGTGCGCATGCGCTAGGGCCTCTTGCTGCTGCAAATGAACACTAGAAGCTTGTTCTACTTTTTTTGTTTTGTTTTTTGAGGTAGGGTCTCGCTCTAGCCCAGGCTGACCTGGAATTCACTGTGTAGTCTCAGGCTGGCCTTGAACTCACAGCGATCCTCCTACCTCTGCCTCCCGAGTGCTGGGATTAAAGGCGTGCGCCACCACGCTCGGCCTTTGTTCTACTTCTTGATAAGGCTTATGTGACTCAGGCTTGGGAATTGAACTCAGGCCGGCAGGCTTTGCAAGCAAGCACCCTTAGCCACGGAGGCATATTCCAGCCTCCTAAATGTGGAGCCCAGGCTGGTCTTGAACTCCTGGTCCTCCTGCCTCTGCTCCTTTAGCAATTCTTACCAGTGTGTGCCATTGCAACTGGCCCTGCCACTTTTTTCCTTCTTTTTCATTTTTTTTTGTTTTTCGAGGAAAGGTTTCACTCTAGTCCAGGCTGACCTGGAATTCACTATGTAGTCTCAGTGGCCTCAAACTCACGGTGATCCTCCTACCTCTGCCTCCCAAGTGCTGGGATTAAAGGCGTGCACCACCACACCCAGCCCACTTTTTAGTATTTATTTATTTGCAAGCAGGAAGAGAAGACAGAGAGAGAGAGAGAGAGAGAGAGAGAGAGGAGGGAGGGAGGGAGGGAATGGGCTGCTGCAAATGAAATCCCCAAGCATATGCCATTTTGTGCATCTGATTTTACATGGGTACTGGAAATCAAATCTGCATCCTTGGGCTTTGCAGGCAAGCATCTTAACCACTGAGCCATCTCTCCGGCCCCCTTCCATCTTTTTTGTTTATTTTTATTTATTTATTTGAGAGTGACAGACAGAGAGAGAAAGAGGCAGACAGATAGATGATGGGCGTGCCAGGGCCTCCAGCCACTTTAAATGAACTCCAGATGCGTGCAGCCCTTTGTGCATCTGGCTAACGTGGGTCCTGGGGAATTGAGCCTTTGAACAGGGGTCCTTAGGCTTCACAGGCAAGCGCTTAACTGCTAAGCTATCTCTCCAGCCCCCCCTCCACTTTTTTCCTTGTTTCTTTTTATTTTTTTGGCCTTTTTGTGATTTGCTTTCTTTCTTTCTTTTTTTTTTTTTTTTCAGTGCTGAGGATTGAACCCAGGGCCTTGTGCTGGCTAGGCAAGCGCTCATCCACTGAGCTAAACCCCCAACCCCAAGCCCCCTTCCACATGTAAAAGTCACTTTCATGTTAGAATAAAGATAAGTTGTTTTTTTTTAAAAATTTTTTTTGTTATTTTATTTATTTGAGAGCGGCAGACAGAGAGAGAAAGAGGCAGAGATAGAGAGAGAGAATGGGCGCTCCAGGGCCTCCAGCCACTGCAAACGAACTCCAGATGCGTGCGCCCCCTTGTGCATCTGGCTAACGTGGGTCCTGGGGAATCGAGCCTCGAACCAGGGTCCTTAGGCTTCACAGGCAAGCGCTTAACTGCTAAGCCATCTCTCCAGCCCAAGTTGTTTTTTTTTAAAAATCTTCGTGTGTGTGTGTGTTGTACCTGTGTGTGTGTTGCACATGTGTGTGTGTGTGTGTTGTATGTGTGTGTGTGTGCATGTGTGTGTTGTATGTGTGTGTGTGTTGCATGTGTGTGTGTTGTATGTGTGTGTTGTATGTGTGTGTGTGTGTGTTGTACGTGTGTGTGTCAGCACGTGTTCTCATGCCATAGCCCAAGCGGAGGTCAGAGAGCACCCTTGGTTGGCCCTTGCCTTCCACTTTGTTTGAGACGGGGTCTCCTGTTGCTCACCTCTGCGTATGCCAGGCTAACTGGCCTGTGAACTTCTGGGGGTTAGCCTGTCTCTGCCTCCCACTTCACAGTAGGCATGTTGGGATTATGGATGTGCACCACGGTGGCCCGCTTGGGTGGGCCATGCTGGTCCAGCAAGTGCTTTTACCCACTGAGTCATCTCCCCAGCCCAGAGATGTGGTATCATAATAATAATAATTATTGTTGTTGTTGTTTTTCCAGGTAGGGTCTCATTCTAGCCCAGGATAACCTGGAATTCACGCTGTAGTCTTGGGTGGCCTGGAACTCACTGCAATCCTCCTACCTCTGCCTCCTAATTGCTGGGATTAGAAGCATGTGCCACCTTACCTGGTCAGATATGTTATTTTAAAAATATTTCATTTATTTATTTGAAAGACAGTGAGAAAGAGGGAGAGAGAGAGAAAGAGCAAGCCTCCAGCCATTGCAAATGAACTCCAGATGCATGTGCCACCTTGTGCATCTGGCTGTACAGGGTACTGGGGACTCAAACTTGGATCCTTTGGCAAGCATCTTAACCACTGAACCAAATCTCCAACCCTGAAAATTTATTTTATTGATAATTTTATACATGTCTATAATGTGTTTTGATCATATTTACATCCCCAGTTACCTTCTCTTGTCCCTTCTGGCTGAACCCTTTCTCTTTCCCAACTAATCTCCTTTCTACATTCTTTTGTAAATTTAAAATTTTTATTTTTATTTACTTATTTATTGGAGAGAGAGAGAGAGAAAGAGGCAGATATATATATATAGAGAGAATGGGCATGCCAGGCCCTCTAGCCACTGCGAATAAACTCCAGACGCATGCGCCACCTTGTGCATCTGGCTTACGTGAGTCCTGGGGAATTGAACCTAAGTTCCTTTGGCTTTGCAGGCAAGCACCTTAACAGCCAAGCCATCCCTCCAGCCCTCCTACTTTCATGTCATTTAAAATTTTGTGAGCCACTGAGTTAAATTGGGGTTCCATGTCTGAGCATGAGTGAGGGATTTTTTTCTTTTTTTAAACTGGA